>OV656850.1:5017500-7517500 GCA_927399475.2 Acleris emargana
TGGTTGTGTCAGGATTTACTTGTTATCGGCCGGGCACTATAGGGCTGTATTGATCCACAGATCTCGAGTCTAATGCTCGGCTCAAGATGTGTCAAAATTGACAGTTCTCTATGGTTTGACGTTTACTTTGACATATCTTGTGACGGGCATCTCAGTCAGAAGAGTTTATTAATAAGTCCTTGAGATACACAGACTCACAGATACACCTACTAATTCTTTTTTATGAGGGCAAAAATTCGATTTATGCTGTCGTAACAAACCTTCGGCCATTTTGAATCTAAATTTGCTTCCGAAGCTTGTTTATTTTGATGCACAGCTCTGACCCGGTCAACTGTGATTGACACCCCTAAGCCCCTAGCCCGGGTTTATTCTGACCGGGTTAATTTATCCGGGTAATTTCGTACAAGAATACTTTGCTCCGGGCGAGTTTTAGCTGGGCAGATGTTGAGGATATATCAGATGTGGATGTCAAGACTCAAATGAAATTGGGTGAAAACGGTTCATGCTGTGTGTTACGTGCATTTCCCATTGTAAGAAAATGCTCGTTAGTGTAGAAGGTCATTTAGTAGATTCTCGATTATACATAGAATTTACTATTCCCGAAAATGTAAGGTAGTTTACCTTCCATATGGCGTTCGTTTTTACCACAGACAAAAGAACGCCTAAATCACTCAAAAATGTACCATTTAAATACTTAATGCACTCAAAACCTCTCAAGTCTTAGCATTGTCTCACCCCAAATGTCTTTGGCACAAAACATATTGATACTTTTTCAGAAACGACACGATTCAGAATTCGCCTAATGCCTTAATAAACTTCACCTTAGAACTCTTGGCGGTTTTCCCGCGGCATTTTGGCTAAAAATAGGCCACGCAAGTTAACCCTGCCTTGACCCGGGATCAATTTGCGTGCTCATTGAACAATATGCCCATTATTAGTGCAGCTAGTAATAGGGAAATAGTATGCGAATTATTTTGAGATTAGGACTTTGTTTACGCCTAGCGAAGATACAATTTGACGGTAAAACAAACCTTTATCATATATGGCTTTATTTTGATTTGAAATTCCACGTCGCTTAGTATAATTGTCCTCGTCCTCCGCAAGCATACATACATACATAAATTCACGCCTTCATTCCCAGAGTGGGGTAGGCAGAGCTACAGAATTACCAAGCACTCTTAAATAAGTAGTTGATAATTCTGTAACCACGTTTTGCACAATCAGGCTAAGATGTTTACCAGTGTATTAGTGACAGGTTGCAAGCCCATCGCCTAAGAGTACTAGAAGCCTTTATTATTCCCTTAGTCGCCTCTTACGTCATCCACAGGAAGACATGGAGTGGCACTATTCTAACCCGGTGACCACATAGACAATTTTAAATAATTTCCGATTCCTGCTTAATGTACTCTATTAAGGACATTTTCGTATGGACAATTTAAATTACCGGACAGACGGTAACGTACCAAGTCTATTTGTTCTTAATATAATAAAGAACATTGGGCAGGACGAGAATGATACTTGGCAGACATATCACTTTTACTTTTTGATCTGGCTTTTGCCTGCGGCTCCGTCCCAGTACAAATTGTCTATTGCTGTTCACTACACTGTATGATTTTTTTGTTCGAGAAAGAAAACGTACTTAGAAGCCACCAAAGAGTGAGCTCTAAGACACTCATGGCAAAGAGGGACCGTGCGCGTATTAGATTATGGCACGAACCCTCAGAGGGGAATCATCTAGGGTACATTTCACTTCGTAATAGGTGCAATAAAGTGTGTAGGGATGCTAGACGGCGGTACATTCACAAGTCCATTGAGGATTGTGCTCCGACTAAGTTGTGGAAATTTCTTAAGTCTCTTGGGGTGGGTAAGGCACAACAATCATCCTCAGACGTTATGGACTTAAATGCATTAAATAAATTCTTCAGTACTTCTCCAGTTGCTCTCAACCCCTTCAATAAGGATCTTACTCTAGCTCATCTTGCCAGTGCCCAACACCCCAGCTTTCCTCCTTTCGAACTCGATGATATTTCTCCGCAAGAAACGCTTGCCATTCTTAAAACTATTAAGACGAAGGCTGTCGGTGAAGACTGTCTTGGCTTGGACATGCTTATGCTCGCGGCGGACTTTATAACCCCAATCCTATCCAGCATTATCAATTTCTCCTTCTCCTCCTCCACTTTTCCCAGCATGTGGAAGCATGCCCATGTTATTCCACTTCCTAAGTGCTCAAACCCTTCTTCTTTTGCTAATTATCGTCCTATTTCAATCCTACCAGTGTTGTCGAAGGTTATTGAGCATTACGTTAATCGCCGTCTCCTTTTGCATCTCAACAGGCATAATCTCCTGAACCCTCTTCAATCCGGTTTCCGCCCCGGGCACAGCACCGTCACTGCATTGGTGAAGGTCACCGATGACATTCGTCTTAATATTGAACACAAAAAGCTCACAGTTCTTGTTTTGTTGGATTTCAGTAGCGCTTTTAACACCGTGGATTTTGATATTCTTCTTGGGATTCTTAATACCCTCCATCTTTCTACAACTGCTCTTTCCTGGTTTCGCGCTTACCTCTCCGGGAGGCGCCAGCGTGTCAGGGTTGATGACTGCTACTCTGAATGGTGTCATCTGTCAGCTGGTGTCCCCCAGGGAGGAGTGCTTTCTCCCCTACTTTTCTCCATTTTCATAAACGGTATTTCTAGCTCACTTCGCTCCTCGTATCATCTATACGCGGACGATTTGCAAATCTACGCCTGTGCTGCTCTTGATGATTTCCCCGCCTTGATAAGTCAAATCAATTGTGATCTCGACTCTATACGTTGCTGGGCGGAGAGGTTTGGGTTGATGGTTAATGCTGGGAAGTCACAGGCCATTGTCGTTGGTAGCCCTCATTTCGTCTCTAAACTATCTGGTGTAGTGATGCCCAAAGTTTTCTACGATGGGACTCCTATCCCCTTCTCCTCCACTGTTAAAAACTTGGGTGTCACGATAGACCAGACGTTGTCCTGGACAGCCCATGTTAATGATGTTAGCCGTAAACTCTTTGCTTCCCTGCATTCCTTGAGACGTCTGCAAAACTTTCTGCCATTTAACACTAAGCTTACCCTTGCTCGTTCCTTATTACTTCCTCTTCTTGACTATGGAGACATAGCGTTTCTAGACCTCAGGGAGGAACTGCTTGACAAGCTTGAGCGTCTGCAAAACATTTGTATAAGGTATATTTTTGGTTTGCGGAAGTTTGATCATATATCCCAGTACCGTGTGCAACTCAAATGGTTGCCCATCCGCCGTCGCAGGGATGTGCATATTCTTTCACTCCTTTTCAATGTACTTTTCACTCCTTCTTCTCCTTTGTACCTTTCCGAAAGGTTTAGTTTTTTGGCCGATGGTAGTGGACACCGCCTTCGGTCTAGTGCTAACCTTTCCCTTGCCGTTCCAGCCAACATGACTCGCACCTATGCTAAATCTTTCACGGTACACTCTGTCCAATTGTGGAATGAGCTTCCATCGTGCTTGAGGCAATCTAAATCTGTCGGTTCATTGAAGGAAAGATTAAAGAAGTTGTGGCTAAATAAACAGGATGAGCCTGAGTGTTGATCCTTCTGTTGTAGGTTTTAACTGTTGTTTACGTATGTGTGGTAGTATTATATTGTATATTATATTATTTCTATGTTTAGGTATGTATCTTATTAAGGAAGATATTTTATTTTCTTCCAATTTCTCTGTTGTATGTACTATTTGTTATTTCCCGAATTTTTGTTAATTTGTCTATCCTTCAGCATTGTCCTTGCTCTTTCTACTCCAAGGTTAACTGGAAGAGATCCCATATGGGATAAGTTCGCCTATGTACATTATTTATATTATGCAAACATGTCTTGTAATTGTTTATGTGCAATAAAGAGTTTACATACATACATACATACCCATGGACATAAAAACTATAAGAAAATTCTGTGTCCTAGGGTGTTTGATTTTTGACACTTAGAATCGTGCTTATAAAGGTTTGTCTCAAAAGCATCAGTATTTGTCATTTTTAAAATACACGGAGAAGTAAACACGCCCGTACTAAGTGCATTGTTTGTTAATGAGAAACAGTTGCAACATGTCCGAACGAAATAGCATTAAGCTTTCATATGCATTCGGAACTCATAATCTAGTTTGGAGATCTGTTGGGTTACAGAGGGGGTTACTCTTTCTAAAAGGCCACAGATGTTGTCACACTCGCTTAAGAATCGAAAGAGATGGCTTTATGTGCTTTTGTGTGAAGAACGTAAGAAGATAGGCTCTTTAAGGGTTTAACGCGTCAAATTAGTAATATTAATTACAATGAGCTTATTATTATTTGTATGTCCTTACCAATCACGGGACTATGGGAGTCCTGGACCTTAGAAAGGCATACATGGAGCCGAAGCCAACACGCAGAGGCCCTTTAGACAAGTATAATTTAGTAAAGTGATGGGACACCAACCGGCGATTGTCCCTGAGTTCAAACTATAGAAGAATGTGCCACGGACAACCAATGGTTAGTGTAGGACTATTTAAGAAGCATGGAAACATTAAAAATAGACTCTATGAATGAACAGATATGGATTGGTGAACTAGGCTATTGATGAAACTACGGCGCCTGCCTGGCCAATGCTAATTACTTTGGTTGAAATGGCAGGCGGTGACTCACCGAAGAGATTCACCAATTCAATAGAATGTGCCTCCCAAAATAGCCGCATATATATAGCAGCAGGGAGGTAACAGTTTCAAAGGGGCTAAGGGTGGAGAGGTGCTTCTGGACTTTAAACGACCTAATTATTCAGAGATTTATTTAATTTTCTGCAAATTAGGTTTTTTATAATAAGTATATATAAAAGTAAAATAACAATAACCATACAAAAAAAAAAAATTATAAAAATCTAACCTACGGGTGCCACCGGCAGCGGGGCAGGGCTCAAGCTACCGGTGGTTAGGGCTGCAGAGAGAGAAACGCCCTCACAATGTGTGCCGTGTCGAGGAGTATACTGCCTTCTGTAACTGGCCTTTGATCCAGCCATCTAGCGAGAGTCTCTTGAGGTGTTGGTCGAGACTCTTCGCTATAAGACCGTTTGTCGAAACAACTATCAGGACAATGATCGTCGAGTCAACATCCCACATGGTGGTCACCTCGTGAGCCAAGTCAAAGTTGCTGAGGTTATCCTTCTCGTCCTTATTAATATTATTATTATCGTACGGCCTGAGAAGTTTCTGCGATATAATATGTTACAATTCTAAATGTATCTAAATTTGTTATCCAGTCTATAGCCGCTCCAGAACACCCGTTGAAACCCCCCAATGCCACCAGTGGAACGACGATTGGGGCAGTCTTCCACGATGTGTGGAGGACTGCCCCTTTTGTTTGCTGCGATGCGCCAGTCACACGCCGGGGACTCACTGCGGCCCCATTTGTACAGGCAGTAGTTGCGGCGGGCGACCTCGAGTGAATTCGGTTAAGCGTCGTCCAGATTTTAAAACCATGCAACCGAGCTGACGGATCACCGACAAGGCCACCCGCAGAGCACTCTTGGATCTCTCAGTTAGCTGCCCAAGAAGACGTTATGTTTACGCGTTGGCGGATATCCGGATCAGACCAGAATGGCTTGTGCTACGGGAGTCGCCTCGGAATACTCCTGTCCAGGGTGATCGGTAACCTGTGTGACAGTAGAGTTTTGACTGCTTTGCTTCGTTAAGATAATATATCATAATCATTTTGGTGAAAAATTATAAATGGAATACGTTTAAACTGCTCAGTGTTACTAGACAAGTTGCTTAACGCTAACGTAAACGATTTTCGAAAGCCATTCGAGGAATATGGTTTTAAAAACGTTCTGCATTATTAAGTTTTTGAAATATTTGTCTATTTCGGACATTTCGACAAAAGTATATTTGACCTTTGTTAGACTTTCGTTTTTGGCTTGAAGCCCTCCTAGATGTATCTTACGGATTAGGCGAAATCCGCTTGAAATAGTATGTTTTATTCCACTATTACAATGACTTTTTATCATTAGATATCATTTAATTGTTGTAATTTATAAGAAAATGCCAAGCCAAACTTAAAATAATCATGTCATCCATAAAATGTCTGCAAAATAAATAAAGATATTAAAACTATTGGATCAAATACAAAACTAATGAAATAGGCCTCTTAAAATTACCTATTCTTTCGAATTAGAATGCAAAAATCGTGAGTAATTTTTTTTTGGTCTATCTATCCCAATTAACGTAGGCGCTCGACGCGACCGTCTGACAGGTAACGTCAATAATCCTAAGGTCATTTTAGATAACGATAACGAACGACGAATGTGTCTAGTCGAGGGCCTTCTTTACAATTTAACTATGACGTGGGGACACGATAATTAGTAGACTTCTCGATTTGTTAGAGAGTACCCCCCACAGCTTGGATGGACGTGTGTCCAAACTCCACGGTTGGAACTTGAGTGAGCAAAAGTTACGAGTGCAAGTTTAACATTGCCATTTGAAATGGGAACACGCTCTATAGTTTTTAATAGGTTTTTGTTAGCGAACGGAATTGTTGAATTCAGTTTGATGTTGACGCGTATTAGTTCAAGTTATGTGAAACTGATAGCGGACTATGCTTTATGTATCGATTTGCAATTTTGAATATCTATGACAAACAAACTTATGTGAGACTCAGTCTCATTACTCGCCCGCCATAATATAAGTTTAACTTTTTGATCTGTGCCATAATAAATACATTTTTGTTGTTTTTTAGGTACAGTCGAGTTCTTCAATATGTGTAAAGTTTAGTACCTTAGTACCTAGATTGTTGGTAAAAATTGAAATGTCTTACTTATAGGTATACAGGTATACAATTGTATGGAAAAAACGCAAGCGTCGTTCTTAATTATGTGACCACCACTGTATATTTGCTGGTGGCTGTACTGCTCTGTTGAACAGAGAATATTGTTATTGAATAGTAATAAGAAATTAAATAGGCTGTTTTTTTATTATTATTGTCAAACTGGTAGTTACTGCTAACTAATAAAATAAAATTTAAAACGCAGTGAGAGTGGAGGAGGTGCGTTGCGGTTTGATTACAAACTTATTTCTAATGTTTATTTATTTAATATTTGAATGAATACACTTAATATACAAAAGGCGAACCAAATGCCGTAAGGCAATCTCTACCGGTTAACCTATGGGCAAAGCAGAGATTGTGGTGGGGCGGTGCAACATACATAATATAACTTATACATAATTATATATACCTTCATATGAATATATTGTATTAATATAAATACTAAATTGTACTATTTAATAAACACATATTTACATATTATAAACATGAGGATAGGCACAAAAAATTACAGATTACGAAATCGGAAAATCAAGATGGTGTCAATTCTACCTACAAAAAATTTCGTGAACTTTATTTTTAAAGGCAAATTTGTTCGGAGCTTGCTTGATATTAAGGGGAAGGTCATTCCAAAGTCGTGCTGCATGAAGTGCGAAAGAGTTGGATATTAAACCTGTGTGGTGAAGAGGGATAGAATGTTGACAGTTACTTTTAGCATCAACCCTAATCCCACACACAAACAATTAAATTATGATAATCCCTATCTACACTCAATCTCTCCGTCATAATGACATATAATTCGATGCTACTGCGCAAAAATGTGTCATGGCACAATTATTTAACAATAAAATGTCAAACCACAACAATTCTCACTTTTTATTGCGAAATAGTTGAGGATTGACGCATATTTTTTTTTTTTTTTATTTATTGTAGGAGAACCAACAGCTTTAACAATTGTTATACTTACATAGAGGTACAGAGCCAATTACAGGAACACAAATAGATATAATTTAAGATACATACACCTTAGTAACACGCACAACAGTGCCACAACCAAATAAGAATTAAAACAATAAAACAATGCACACATATGTAAGACCTAATAAAACTTAAAAGAACTGAACATCATCTAACCATCTCTCTCTTCTTCCCACAGGCAAGGTGGACGAGAAAGCGACGCAGCTGCACGCGATTGCGTCGCTAAAGGTGCTGCTAGAAGCCACGCGGCCGAGCGCGGGCGGCGCAGGCGCGGCGGCGGCGCGGCACTCCGCCGCGGCCACCGCGGCTAAAGAAACGCCACTAGATTTGCCCAACGGTGGGCTGGCTGATGTACAGTTAGATGTTATAGAAGAGGTATGTGTGAAACGTTATAAACGATTTGTGGTTAATTATGTTATATACAGGGTGTCTCTGACCTTGGGGCTTTAAATGAATGGTTCGTTTCTACTCCTGAAATTGGACTTCTTTTGTTATGTAAGTTGTTAAAAATACTTATGCAGAGAAAAAAAAACATACGAGTTCAACGTAATGTTCAATGTACGCAATCCAATTCATCAAACAAAAATACCCACATAGCTGTACTTCACCAAAATATAAACAGGCTTGAAAATAAAACGTACAAATTAGAATGTGAATTGCAACTACGGGACCAGATTGACATACTGTGCCTGACAGAACACTGGCTTCAAGCATCACAAATATCAGCTGTTAACATCCTGAACTATGAACTCCGCGCCCAGTACTGCAGACCGAACAAGCAAGGTGGCGGAGCCTGCATCTACGTCAAGTCGAACATAGTGACCATTGAACGGAAGGAAGTCTCCAGCTTGTCCGAAGAATCACACTTCGAGACCTGCGCCGTTGAATGCGTGGGACTGGACCTTGTTGTGGTGTGTGTTTACAGACCTCCAAATGGTGACGTTCCTATTTATTTTTCTAAATTATTTGAACTATTAAATCTACCAGCTTTACAAAAATACAAAGTAGTTGTACTAGGAGACATGAATATTGATTTACTAACTAAATGTAGCAATTCGAAAAACCTATTGAATACTATGAAGCATTTTGGACTTAAACAACTAATAACTGTTCCAACTAGAATATTTAAACTCTCTAAAACGTGTATTGATCATATATTTACAAATGTTCATAAACTAGACATAATTAACATCACCTGTAAAGACATGCATGTGTCTGATCATTTCAGTACTGGTGTAGTATTAAGATTTACAAAAACTGATCCCACTTGTACCCATAAATTAAAACGCTCGTTCTCCCATCAAAACATCAGGAACTTTTCGTTAAGCTTAGATATGTACAATTGGGACACCCTGCTAGCTAAAAGTCATTGCCCTGTCCAAAAAACCGAATCTGTATTAAATGTAATTAAACATTACTTTGATATTCACTTCCCACTTAGAAAATGCCCAATAATAAACAATGTAAGTGTATGGGTCAATGATACCATACGTCAGTTGCGTTATAATATTAGAAAAGTCAAAACTAAGTTATCTTGTAACCCCAATGACGCCGAGCTACTCTCGAACTTATTACACCTAGAATCACTATACTGGACCACGATAAGGGACGTACGAAGCAATCATATGAATAATCAAATATCAAACAGCCGGGATAACATGTGTCGTAGCGTATGGCGAGTTATTTCGTCTGAGACGTGCAAATCGAATAAAGATAGGAGCAGTGCGATCGACGTGCTTGTAAGCAAGTCGGCCGGTGACTGCGAGCGCGCGCGCGCCGCTGCCGCGGCCCACCGGCTAAATCAGTACTACATACATACAGGCGACAGTAATACAAAACCATGCGTTAGTACCGCTCTCGCTTATTTAGAACAGTACCTTATGTCACTATCACCTATATTCGTTTTCGAACTATTTACACTGTCGGAAATAATTGAGGCGTGTAAGAATATAAAACGAAAGGAATCGCAAGACATTAACGATATGACGACCCATGTCCTAGACTATCTCCCTCCCGTTGTTATCTCAATATTAGTTAAAGTATTAAATGAATGCGTAGATGTGGGTGTGTATCCTGATATGTTGAAATTAATTAAAGTTCAACCTATTTATAAGGGCAAAGGTGAGATGCATTTGCCTAAATTCTATCGACCAATATCGTTGATACCCATAATTTCAAAGGTATTTGAACGCATGATAAGTCTTCGAATAATGAAATATTTTGTTTCTAATAACCTGTTCAACTGTCATCAGTACGCGTACCAGCCGGGGCGGTCGACGACGGACGCGGCGCGCGAGCTGGTGGCGCGGGTGGTCGGCCACCTCGAGGGCGGGCGACAGGTCGCGGCCATCTTCTGCGACCTGTCGCGCGCCTTCGAGATGATTGATCACTCGTTGCTACTCAAAAAGCTAGCGCGCTACGGATTCAAGGGAAAATTATATAACACAATTGCCTCGTTCTTGACTAACCGTAAACAGACGACTTACGTCCTAAACTCCAAGTCAAAACCTGAGCCCGTCGGCGACTGCGCCGTGCCCCAAGGATCAACAATGGGAAATTATCTTTTTCTGATTTTGGTAAATGATATCACTACAGCCTGTTCCGATCTTGAGTATGTCATGTTTGCGGATGACACGTGCATCATTGTTAATGCTGAGAGTTTAAAAATGCTAAAGCATAATGTCAACAAAGCAATGCTCAAAATAACCAAATGGTTTACAGTAAACGGTATGCTATTAAATATCGAAAAAACAAATATAATACATTTTCAACTCCGTCATTCGAGCAATGATGATATAAATATAAAAATTAATAACACCCTGGTCCCTCAAGTAAAGCAGGTAAAATATTTGGGCTTTATCATCGACGCAGGCCTCACGTGGAGCCCGCACATTGATGCGACGTGCGACCGCCTGTCCTCGGCCAGCTACGCGCTGTCCAGGCTCGCACCTAGCTTATCAACTGAAAATATTAAAAAGGCGTATTATGGCTACTTTCATTCCATACTAATCCAAGGTGTTGACCTATGGGGAACGGCGGCAGACCGCGATAGACTGTTTAAGCTACAAAAGCGTGCGTTACGCCTAATCGCTAGAAAACCCCCGGATCATCCTGCACAGGAACTGTTTAGGCAACATAGGATACTTACATTGCCTAGTGTTTACATACTAACTGCCTGTTCACACGTTAGGGCGAACCTCCACGAGTATAGGGCGCACGCGCAAACCTTCGGCAGAAGTACTCGAAGGCAGAACCATCTGATAGTCCCGAGGTATAGACTTGCTAAGACTCGTAAGTCGCTTGGTGTCATGGGTCCTAAAATATACAATACTCTCCCTACTGAATTGGTTGACGCGGCCAGTGACGCAATATTTGCACGTAGACTGAAAAAACTGCTACTGGATCTAGCGTGCTACACTATAGATGAATTTATAGTCAGAAAATGTCAAAAGACATTATAGCTGGAAATTCTAGCTTGGAACAAACGAATGTGTAATTTTTGTATAATTAGTATAATTAGTTAAGTTAGTTTATTAAATGTGACATGTAAAATATTATTTTTTATCAATAAATTAAATCAAATCAAATCAAATCAAATCATCATTCATTAGAGCCACATTGATCAGTATTTCGATAGCCTTTACTTATTCTTCTTTTTTTTTAGGGTTCCGTACCGAATACTGAAAAACGGAACTCTTATAAGATGACTATGTTGTCTCTCTGTCCGTCCATCTGACAAGACCATTTTTATTGAACAGTCTAAAGTTATCGGGCTAAAATTTATTATATCTGTAGGATTTTTTTGTGGTGCAAAGTTTAAAAATACAAAAAGGGAATAATCTAGACAAAAAAGCAAGCAAGCCAGTTACTGCTCGGTCTACCTACTCGAGAGACCGGTAATAGTATATTTGTTATACAAGTGGGGAAAGTTGTATTTTACCTGCGAGTGTTCATTTGAAACACGAGCTAGCGAAAGGATTCTATGATTGACCACGAGCGAAGCGCGAGTGGTTCAAAAATAGAATCCTGAGCGTAGCAAGTGTTTCAAGACACGAGACGTAAAATAACTTTTCACCCGTGTATAACACAAAACTTTTCACCTCACTACAGCGAGGAAACTAAGAAAAGGGTTTGTACTGTAAGCTCAGTTCCGCATTTTGCACGGTTTTCTGTAATTCCACAGGTGTTAATACGTCTTTATCACTCGAATCACTCATTTATAATAACAAAACAAACTAGAAAAACATGCGAATATTTAACGTTGACTACAGCGAGGAAACTAAGAAAATGGTTTGTACTGTAAGCTCAATTCCGCATTTTGCACGGTTTCCTGTAATTCCACGGGTGTTAATACGTCTTTATCACTCGAAGCACTCATTTTTAATATCAAAACAAACTAGAAAAACATGCGAATGTTTTAACGTTGACGGCTTAATAGAAAACTTTTGACGTAAGTTTTTTTTTATTATTTCGGATGCGTTTTGTTTGCACATCGACTTATTTGGACTGTCAGAACATTTTATCCGTTTTTAAAACAAGAATGAAGGTTAATTTTGAATGCTGATATTTATGAATTAAAATAAAGTAGTAAGACTGTATTTAGTGTTTTTTACTCGATGCAATTCATTAATTGTGATGTTAAAAATTCAGCACTTGTAAGGTTTTACGTTTGGTTAGCTGTCAAATATCACTTAAGCTGCCTTCAAATGTCAAAACTCTTCCCTCACTTGTGGATAAAAAGCGATTTCCTCAATAGATATCAAACAAACAAAAAGGGCTTTCCGAGCTAGTGAGATGAAAAGATACAAGTATGTCTTGAACGCAAGCTTGACAGTGAGACTCAAGTGAGGGACCCGCGGTGCTCGAGCCCAAACGGTTTTTTAACACTGTTTAACATTTCAACATTTAGTTAAAAAGGCCTTATTTGTTGCAAGAATAACAGCTCTGCATGCAAAAATACAATTTATTGAATACTTCATCCTGTCACCCGAAAGGCGTCCACTGCTGGACATAGGCCTCCCCCAAGGCTCTCAACTCAGACCGGTCTTGTGCTTTTCGCATCCACCGCGTTCCCGCGATCCTTACAAGGTCGTCACTCCATCTTGTTGGAGGCCTACCTACAGCTCGTTTCCCGGTCCGCGGACGCCACTCAAGAACCTCCTGACCCCATCGGCCATTAGTCCTGCGTGCGATGTGCCCCATAATATTTAATAATCAACGGATTCGCAATTGGGGCTAGCATTTGTCAGTAAATATTGGATGTTTGAGTAAATTACCCGTTTGGACATAATAATGGATTGAATTGACAAAGGAAATAATAATCATTAATTATTCAAATCTTCAAGCTATCGCAGGCAATGGTATTGATTCATTTATTATTCAAACAACATCTATATAACTAACAGCTTGATGCCGAGGCGTCTGACACTTTTTTAATTTCACATCAAAATCAAGAAAGTACTTAAAAATAAGCGACGCAATATTATTATGTAGGTACGCAAACAAAGAGGCAAAAACTATAACTATACTACTAAAAAGAACCTAAAAACCGGCCAAGTGCGAGTCGGACTGGCGCACAAAGGGTTCCGTACCATTATCTATAAAAACCGGCCAAGTGCGAGTCGGACTGGCGCACAAAGGGTTCCGTACCATTATCTATAAAAACCGGCCAAGTGCGAGTCGGACTGGCGCACAAAGGGTTCCGTACCATTATCTATAAAAACCAGCCAAGTGCGAGTTGGACTGGCGCACAAAGGGTTCCGTACCATTGTCTATAAAAAACCGGCCAAGTGCGAGTCGGTCTCACGCACGAAGGGTTCCGTACCATTGTCTATAAAAAACCGGCCAAGTGTGAGTCGGTCTCGCGCACAAAGGGTTCCGTACCATTGTCTATAAAAACCGGCCAAGTGCGAGTCGGACTGGCGCACAAAGGGTTCCGTACCATTGTCTATAAAAACCGGCCAAGTGCGAGTCGGACTGGCGCACAAAGGGTTCCGTACCATTATCTATAAAAACCGGCCAAGTGCGAGTCGGACTGGTGCACAAAGGGTTCCGTACCATTGTCTTTAAAAAACCGGCCAAGTGCGAGTCGGTCTCGCGCACGAAGGGTTCCGTACCATTGTCTATAAAAAACCAGCCAAGTGCGAGTCGGACTGGCGCACAAAGGGTTCCGTACCATTATCTATAAAAACCGGCCAAGTGCGAGTCGGTCTCGCGCACAAAGGGTTCCGTACCATTGTCTATAAAAAACCAGCCAAGTGCGAGTCGGACTGGCGCACGAAGGGTTCCGTACCATTATCTATAAAAAACCGGCCAAGTTTGAGTCGGACTCGCGCACAAAGGGTTCCGTACCATTATCTATAAAAACCGGCCAAGTGCTAGTCGGTCTCGCGCACAAAGGGTTCCGTACCATTGTCTATAAAAACCGGCCAAGTGCGAGTCGGACTGGCGCACAAAGGGTTCCGTACCATTATCTATAAAAACCGGCCAAGTGCTAGTCGGACTCGCGCACAAAGGGTTCCGTACCATTGTCTATAAAAACCGGCCAAGTGCTAGTCGGACTCGCGCACAAAGGGTTCCGTACCATTGTCTATAAAAACCGGCCAAGTGCGAGTCGGACTCGTGCACGAAGGGTTCCGTACCATTATCTATAAAAAACCGGCCAAGTGCGAGTCGGACTGGCGCACGAAGGGTTCCGACGAACAAATGCATCTTGTCTATATCTGATCGTCGGTCCAACAACATATCGTTTTATGCTCAACAGTCTACAACCCTTCCTGAATAAATATATTGTGTTTGAATCTGATGAAGACTTGTTGATGTCCAGATAGGGGACCTGGAGGATGACACGACCCCGTTAGACATGTCGTGGCCCTCCGGGTTCCGTAAGCGGCTGACCTACGTGCTCGTCGCGCCCATAGTCTTCCCCTTGTGGCTTTCGCTCCCGGACACTAGGACCCCGGGTGGTAAGTTTAAAACCTTAATTCATTTGTTATAGCCACCTCTGCCGCACTTTGAAATAAATATGGAGATTAGGTATAGCCCTATGCATTTTGAAACAAAGCTGGAGATTAGGTATAGCCGTATGCATTTTGAAATAAAGCTGGGGACTAGGTATAGCCTTATTTGGGAACTGATTTAATATGAGATATATTATTTTCGAATTCAAATTTTCAGTTACTTAAAGGTTATCTGTTGGCGATTAGACCGCCATTTTTTGTATTGTTATAAGTTATAATTGTATCGATATTATTTACATCTGAAGTCGATAAATGAGAACTCACTAGCGCTATTGAAAAGTGCTTTCTGCCAGAAACTCTAAACCACTTTATTTCTGCAGTGCAAGTAAGTTTTATTCAAAGCATTTTTAATAGGCCAGCATCAAGCATATTTCCTTGAAAGCTTATTAAGGCAGAGCCCGAGTTAAGCTCGTTTACTGCACTATAATTCGCAAGCTTTCTACTTTGAGTGTTTAGCGGACTTAAAGCTCTTGCTGATCTTATATCGCAGACGGCTGTATTTGCAACGAGGAGATTTCTTTAATAAAATAATTAAATGCACAATTTAATGGAACTTAAAAACGTACGCAATTGCAAAAATTACATGTACCTTTCAAATTAAATATTTTACTCGTACATCAAAATTAATTGAATTTATGTACATGACGATACTCTATATTTTAATACGAAAAACTTTGTTGTCAACACAGATAAGCAGATTTTTCACTGACGTAACTTACACACGAACTCACATAGGAGTACCTTTCGAATGTGGCCAATGACGTCTTTACTTTCCCACAAATTTAAATAATTTTCTAACCTAAAGTACAGCCAATGTGACGAGATCAATAATGTAAACAGACTGACCGTTACTGAGTTATATAGCGATAGAGAGCGATTATTTTCTGTCTTTATTCCTCGTACTAGTCACGCGATTGGTTTAAAAACGAAACGAATAGAAACGCTAGTTAGCGGAATGCATCTTAGTAATATCATACTGTTTTTGTAATAGCAACCAAGTTAAGAACAATACGATAGCAAGGCGATATTGTACTAACCAGCAGAATAGAGGCCAAAAAAGCTTCTAAAATACAATGCGATTAAAATAAGTTCACCATTCGGCCATCCTCAGTTATTGTCGGTATCCCTCGTTTTTTACATAGAGTGTATCAAATTACAGATAGGATCTTATAATATAATCCCCGTTATCTTATTAACAGAATGATATGAGCAACAAAAACCTCCTAATAGCTCTAAAGTCACACATCCTTTATATTGAAACAATAAAAAACCAATGTGTACTAGTAAAAAGTGTAACTTATTTTTTTATTAATTCTCAAAATCAAACTATCCTTATATGCCGACGTAATACTGTACTGTTTGTTACCTTACGTAGAACAGTAACTATTGATTAATAAAGAATCATACATAAATATATTTCTATGTTATAGGTACCACATAAAAAATGCATGTCTATATCGCTTGTTAGGTCTACTAGTAAGTATTGTCACCATGGCATGATATACATTGCGTAGTTGAGTTCTACCTACAAGAAGTCGCAGCAATGTATTTTGTGTCATTTTCGTCTCCGGTTATAGCCGAGAAAAGTCGAATCGTTAACTGATTTTCGTACTGTACTAATCTAATTTTTTTTTTCCAGGAAAGAACAAGTTTCCTAGAACGTTCATAGGATCCATAGTGTGGATCGCATTTTTTTCTTACCTCATGGTGTGGTGGGCGAACGTGGCTGGTGCGACGGCCCACGTGCCGCCCGAGGTGATGGGGCTGACGTTGCTGGCGGCTGGGACCTCGGTCCCTGACCTGATCACGTCGGTCATCGTGGCGAGGAAGGGCTTCGGAGACATGGCAGTATCCAGCTCCGTCGGGAGCAATATATTCGATGTCACTGTTGGGTGAGTTTCAATACAATACAACATAGAACAATAGTGACATAATTCAGAAATTTTGAATTCCGAGTTAGAGCTCTATTATAATCAATTTATGAGTTAAATTTTGAAAGCTGAAAATTTGAATTAGGTCACTATCGATCTGAAGGTGCGAATGTACAGGGTGACACTCAAGACGTTATACCAAATTGATGTTTCTGGGTCGGTTGATGGCAAATAATAATAATGCACTAATTGACGTGTCAAAATTTATGGTTTGAACAATCATTTAGGTGATAACCATGTAAATTCCTGAGACTTGGATATTTTTTATGTTTTTAAGTATGAATAGGTTGACATCAAATTGATTACACAAAACACTTGATTATGGCTCATTTGATGACGGATAGTGAATTCCACTAACTCAGCTGTTTACATTAGCTTTCTTTAACTATCGTTAACTTTCTAATATAACTAATAAATGAAAGTCCTAAAGTGTGATTTCCCTACATTTAATACTGTCTAACTGTCTTATCTGTCACGCGATGGTATCAATCTAATTTAAGGCTGGTTTACACTCTGGGAAGTAGCAAGTGAAGGTAAGAAGTGATTAAGTTAACAAGTATTTCTGATGATTATGTTAAAAAATCGTTTACACATTGCTTACGCCCTGTTTACACTTTTCTAAGCAAGTGTGAAATTCACGTTTAACTATAAAATTGTCAAACTGGTCAGCCAACCTATTCGCCATAGTATAATTTTACTTACCATATTAAATTTTATATAAAATAATTTTGATCGAATAAACAGCTGGGTGAAGGTCGTCTCCTATTTATTCGGATCACCTACTATTACCTATATACCTACTTACTTTTACATATGTAATATAGATGTACTTAAGCTTCTTTGATAACACTACCAAATCTCAGAGTTTAATATAGAAAGAAGAGAAGTGAATGCAAAATCCCATTTCAGTTTTTTTTTACCTCGTTTTTCCATAGCTCTTATTTCTTTTGTTCATGCATTTGTATCAAAGGCTCCCCTAAAACCAACCTACAAAAATACAAGAACACAAAGTAGATAAAATTGTGACTCAATATTCCCAAGGTAATCTCACTTTGCCCCGATAAGAAAGTTGCCCAAAGCGATGCACATTTTTAAATAACCACGAGATCTTAACGGGGTAGAAGTGCTGGCGAACGGCCAAAACTGGAGAAGGTCGCGAGCGTCTTTGCTCTGTTACCGATTAAGAAAACTGCCGGTTAGGCAGAATAATGCAGTTGGCCAGGGCTGTATTCTAGACGGTAAAACCATATTGGGTCTGACCTGGCGGCCCTGACAAGAGGCAAACGCCGCTTTCGTTTTTCTGTTCTATCGCCTTCAAATGTATGAGATCACAAATTGATCACGTGGTTTATCGAGGGGAATAGCTAAGTGGCTAGCCAACATACTTGTTTTCGTTTTTCTTCAATATTTCGAAACGAACAGAAAAACGCTCAGAGCTGTCACAATGACATAATCCATACAAATGGCTAGTCAAGTGGCACTTTTGACGTGCATTCTGTTCTGTGTTCTGTCGTACGATGTAGAAAACTATTCGCACGCCGAAGACTTGCAGAAAAGCGCTTAAGCGTTTCGAGTAAACAATTCAAAATGGCTCATACTTCTGGGCCGGTATTGTAGGCGGTAAAAACGATATCTTCTTCTCATTTTATATTAATGGCGGTTTACCGCGGTTCCACAGTAATTTCGCCAATGTCCAGTGAGTTGGAGTATAATCAGTAAAGAGCATCAAAAGTAAAAGCCAGAGATTTTTCAGTTGGCCATTTTCCTTCCCCGAAGGTTACCGGAATTAAAACGTTATCGACTATCGTAGTTAGTTGGTAGTGACCCTGCCTACGAAACTAGCGGTCCAGGGTTCAAATCCCGGTAAGGGCAGATATTTGTGTTGTGAGCGCGAATATTTGTTCCTGAGTCATGGATGTTTACTATGTATTTATGTATATATTTCTCTATATGAGTATTTATATCGTTGTCTAGTACCCATAATACAAGCCTAGAGCTTAAATTGGGACTAGGTCAATTGGTGTGACATTGACCCCTGATATTTGTTATTTATTTGTTATGGACGTTATGGTATGGTTTTGACGTCAGCCACCATTACTGTCAAGTATATAAAAGAGTTCTGTAATTCTGTAGCTCTGCCTACCCCACTCTAGGAATGAAGGCGTGAAGGTATGTATGTATGTATGTATATAAAAGAGCTATCAAAACGGTGACAATACGATAACAGCTCAAACACGATATGGTTTTCACCGTGTTGAATAGAGGCCCTGTGTGGTATGGTTTTTAACTTGGCTGCCATTGTTGTCAGGTAAATAAGAGCTATAAAACGTTGTATGATAGCTCTTATTTCCTTGACAGTAAAGGTGGCCAAGTTAAAAACAATATCATAACGCGCTTTTATTCTAGGCGGTGAAATCCAACTCGTATTTGACCTGTTATATAATGTTTTTTTCATCACACTTGCACGTAAACAGTATCTAAACATACAGGTTAACTTGGCCGCAATGCCCCATATAAAACCCTCGACCTTTCTTTTTACCATGAAACCCAAGGTCGGTAAGTATTTTTTATTTTTATTTATGGCACAGTACACAGGTCATGCAAGTTCAAGCAAAGAGTTTACACGCAATTGAAAAATTGTCTTAAAATGTTATTTAAACAGGAATTTCATTGCAATCTCGCTACATGTTACTTAAATACTCAATTAATGTTCTTAATAACCGACTTTAATAGTTTTCTGTATCAAAACGTCGTTTTTTTTTACACTCCTTCAGGGCTGTATGTATAACTACGTAAGTATTTGCCCTTAACGTTTCTGAACGAAACATTTTTATAATCTGTGGAGTCCGCCAGCCATCCGCTTAAAAAAAGTTCAAGTAATTCGTAATAATAGTTGTGCTGACTTGTGTATTATATTATAAGTTTTTTCTGCCCTATAATTTTATTTATTTACTCGCAAATGTGATGAAAAACATTGTATGTTTCACGGGCGGTACGGGAATTACGAACCTCGACTCAGAAAGCCCTCAGTCTTCGACTTCGGGCTTCTACTAGAGCCTCGATCGTAATTCCTTACTTACCGACCTTAATACACAATGTACTATAACTCCGCCGCCATTAATTTCAAGTAAATAAGAACTATTAAACATTGTATCGGGATTTAACCATGGGTGAGGAGGGATTAAAAATGGATTTAATCAAACCCCAATGGCAAGAAATAGATAACGGATTGCAAAGTAACATTAAAAACTTGCCTCTAAAAATTTTCAAACGGAATCTCAAAAGCTGATTAACACAAAATTGTTTTTGCCAATTTCAAGTAAGGAAGTGAGGTTACGAGGAATATTAATAAATAATGACCTTAGGAGGAATATTAATAAATAATGACATTCAATTACTAGAATTGGATAAACGGAATAATTTTCATGATTCGTTTTGAGTCGGCACATTATTAATTTATTGTTATTAACCTATTAGATATTTATTTAAATGAAATTTTTGCTAGGGAATGCAATTTAACCGGTTGTTAAGCGTTTTTGTATGGAAATAACCGGTTAGAACCGGTCATAACCGGTTAGAACCGGCCATAACCGGTTAGAACCGGCCATAACCGGTTAGAACCGGCCATAACCGGTTAGAACCGGCCATAACCGGTTAGAACCGGCCATAGCCGGTTGTTTGCATTTTCAGAATTTTGCATGCCAGTTGCTGGTAAAGTGTGTGATACCACTTGAACTGTTAACGACTTTTTTATACCACATTTTAGGCAAATAAAGAATATTTGATTTGATTTAGAGGGCAGGAGTAGCAAGAGAACAATTCTATTCGTATGAAGTCGTGGGCATTCTCTAGTATGCAAATATAAGTAATGAATGCAGAATGACGCCGCTAAGCGTTTTCTTATTATTATTGGAATATGAAAGCATTCATTTCGTTTCGTAGACCTGCTACGCGCTACGACGTTGCGGTTCGTAGCGCACAAGGTCGATGCAAATTATGTTTCGCGTTGAATTTTGTTGAATTATGCACCAAGGTCTTTTCTCTCACTGCGTTTTTTCTCACGTTGTAATGTTAATGTTAAC
Organism: Acleris emargana; assembly: GCA_927399475.2. Taxonomy (NCBI): domain Eukaryota; kingdom Metazoa; phylum Arthropoda; class Insecta; order Lepidoptera; family Tortricidae; genus Acleris; species Acleris emargana. The sequence continues at coordinate 5,038,346 of OV656850.1, forward strand.
GTGTATCGTCTTTAGTACCAAGATAATAAGAGCTATGTAATTTTAACAATATACGATACAAATTGGGGAAAGGAAAATGTAACAGAGTATTTTACCGTTTGGTCAAAAAATGTTTTATTTACTCTAAAGGTTATTAAAAAGGGACTTTCGCAGAAGTCCTTCAATTAGGACTTTCGCTCGTAACAGAATTGTAACAATAAAATCTATATAGGATGAATATAATATGAAAATATCACTTATTGTTTTCATAAAATGGGAACTATTTAAATATAATACAGATTACGGTCATCCATAAAGTTCACTATAAACAAAAAAAAACATATTAAAATAAAAACATATTTTCATTTTTATTTATCATAATATTAAAAAATACCAACGAAAACTGAATACCATCAAAAATAAATATTCTAGGATAAAGTCTGACAAGTCACTGTCTCAGCAGTAATATTGTAAGTTTGAAATTGATCGATTTTTATTGCAATATTATTCCTTACTCTTGCTCTGCTACTAAAGAAATTGACAGTAAGAGACCACAACAAGTTCCGGGCGTAATGACGATAATCGAAATATACGCGGACAAAGTCACGGGCTAGTTTCAAATAAAAATCTAGAAATGGCCTATTACCACTCAAACCTTAAGTATCAAAGCGGAAAAATTAACCGAACTATAATAAAATTAAGTGTTATTTTAGTGCAATTTCTGCACCGTTTGAACAATCATCCAGGAGATTACGATTTAACTATACGCTTTTACACAAAGTTAGCCCCGAGCGAGGATTCGAACCCACAACCCTCGTCACAATATAGACAGGTAGCACTATCAATCACAAACCCATGAGTCAGTCAAGTGAAAAATATAGGTCGGGCGACCGTGTTGCTAGATTGAAAAGAATTAAAAGTATTTATTATTAGGCTACAAACATCCAGACTTTCGCATTTATAATATTAGTAAGAAAAAAAAACTATTGTTTATCCATATCAAACCATTTTGAATGGACCTGCACTCACCGACAACGTTCAAAATCCGTTTCAAATTGAAGTAATTTCGTTTCAAAATTAATGTGTCACACATCCCAAACAGAATTTGTCATTTAATGACGATGAATTACGTCATATTAGGGTTGGCAGATTGCGACAACGTACGAGTCATTATACAAACGATGTGTTGTGGTGTGATGACCCTGTTTGTTTTGAGCGCGTGACAGCTGTCATCCATTTTACGGTTCTCCTTTATAAGCTTTAGTATGACGTTGATAAAATTAAATTGGACATTATTTGCTGCTATATATTTCTCATTCTTCTTTGCTATCTTGTTGCAAAAAATGGCCGTTGTTAATGGGTTTCAAAAACTGTACTCTAAAAATGGCTGAAAATAATCGATATTTGGCTTTTTTTAACAGTTTTTTAGTGTATTTTTTTGTTATTACCAAAATATAGGAACTCGAAGTTAGCAAAGATAGCTGTATTTTTTGTAAGTCTATTTAAGTATGCCAACTTTAAGATTATGCAATAAAAACAATATTTAAAACGACATAAATAATGTAACAGGAAACGAAAAAGGCTTTGAAATGAACATGGTAAAATCCCGATCCCGATCACAAATTTAATATACAGCGTGTCCCAGAAGTTCACGTAAATATAACAGCATGAGAAAGCACACTAAACACCGAGTAGTTTTATTTACAAGTATTATTCAAAAAAGTACTTTTAAACTAGCTATCACTTAGGAACAAATAATAAAAATACTAGCGACCCACCCTTGCTTTGCTTCAGTTTATGTGAATTTTCTGTAACACCCGTACATACTCCAGATATTATTATGCATAAAAACCTGCCTCTTGAACCACTCTATCTATTGATGAAAACTTCATTTAAATCAGTTCCGTAGTTTGAAAGATCTAAGCATACATTAGACGTCGGGAAGCGACATTGTTTTATACTATGTCAAAATATTTTAGACCGGTATAAAAGGGCCTCTCATATGCTGCAATATTAACATTAAGTTCTGGTACACCCTGTTTGTGTAAGAGTACCTAAATACTTTTTTACTAGAAGGACTTTTAATTTGCGATGTCAGTCCTATTTTATAAAACATAATCTAAGAAACCACTGAACTAAGTGACACTGATATTAGTATAAATTAATAGATATTTAATTGCAAAAGTAAACATCTGGTAGTAAGGCTTAGTTCTTAGACAGAACGGGCCTGTGTAGTGAACTCTAAATCAAAGGGCTGCCACAAAAGATCAGCAATGGTCGAAGTGGCTCACAAGGCCCATCTCAACCCCCCCAATAATAATAAGGTTTAGTTAATAAATACAGGGTGAAATCTAAGTTGTACCACAAATGATCACTTCTGTGTTCTACCCACGAATATAAACAACTTTCACTAAAAAAACAGCTGTTTCATAGCAAAGTTCAATACCCAAAATGTAAGAAGCAGGTTTATTTTTCGTGATTTCAGAGTTGGTCACATCATTTGTACTACGATTTAGATTTCACCCTGTATATCTAATTAGCATCTCAACTTATAAAAGCGGCCAATGTTTCTTACCGTGCCTCACCCTGGCTTTCGCCAAATTTTCCCCTCTTATTAAGGCATACGATTCGCGTCATATACTATCCCTGTTTAATAATAGGCATACCCGTCTTAAATAAATGCGATAGCGAGAAGATTTGATTGTCCAATCCTATCTTTTTGGATTGGGCAGATCAAGGGCGTAGCCCAATTTATTATTTAAAAAAAATAGTTTACTAATTTAGTTTTAAGTCAATTGTTACTAACACACTATGGATCTCGGTCTGAAATAAAGAATTTTTATTTTATTTATTATTTTTATTTAAAATCCCTATAGCATAAGAAACCTTACACATACCAATGTAAGGTTCAATATTGCGGCTGTAAGGATAAATATGGGCCCTCTTAGCTTGGGAAGGTTACATTGCGCAGTCTCGGTGTTATCTTTCCGAGTCCGTACAACCTGCAACAAACTTGCAATATACTTTCTTGTTTATTTGATACGTTTATTTTGGTATATACTTTAAGAAAAATATGTCGGAAATGTTTCTACGCATAAGGGGATTGTGAAGTGACGTCTAAATTATTTTTACAAACAAAACTTGAAGCGATCACTAGTATAAGGGAAAAGCATCGATAGTTGAATTTATCGATATAGGCGATCCCTAGCTGTCATTTAATTTTGCCCGTATATTCCTAGGTCTGGATATAAGTTTAGCATGTATCTCTGTGGGTTTGCCTATCTGTGTGTATGTGTGTTTTTGTGTGTCTATCATATCGTAGGCATTTTTTTGGGTTCACTAATGTTTCACCGAAATACGTTTGGCCGAATGAGTCGTTTGGCAACTGTTTCATTTCCTAACCCGCTTATATTTCTGTAACTGTAAATATTTCAGATTTTTTTAAAAATAGCTAACCTAACCTAACCTAACCTAACCTAACCTAACCTAGCCTATAGTCTACACAATGGTACAAAAATAAATCCTGAAATATTCACAGTTACAGAAATATATGCAGGTTGGGAAATGAAACAAATGCCAAACGACTCATTCGGCCAAACGTATTTCGGTCAAATGAACGGACCCCCTTTTTTTGTCGGATGTTAAAAATTGTCGAACAAATCTACTTAAAACCATGACATTTTGCTACGTTTGTCATACAGGGTCGAGATTCTATTCGGTAAATACCATATTGCCTTTTATCTGTTATCGTATTAACGTTTTGATAGCTCTTATTTACTTGACGGTAATGGTGACCGAGTTATAACCAATACCATAATAGGTCAAAAACTACATATTTTTTACCGCGTATTAGTAAGTAGTAGTAAGTAAGTAAATTATTTATTCACAAGAACATGGGTACATAACATGATGGTACAAGATATAAAGAGTTCCAACATATTCTGCCATTACACGGCGTGTAAATATCTCGTCATAAAAATATAATTCGGCTTAATTAATATGTCAAATGTCAATTTACAATTATCAATTAAATAAGATTGTATAGTTTTTAGAGTATCACAGAATTACATTATTTTAACAGATCCTTATCACTGAGGTAATCATTCACATCTTAAGAAGTAAATGAAATAGCCTACTTTTGAAATAATTTAGAATCATTTTGTCTTTAAATGAATCTGGTAGTGATGCAACGAATACGAATACGAATATTCGTATTCGCCGAATAGAAGACATTTACCGAATATTCGTATTCGGCGAATACTAATACGAATATTTAAAAACTAATATTTTTGGCCTTTTGGCGAGAAGATGTCCATTTTCCAAGTCTGAAAAAGTACAGTCGCCTCGGAAAGACTTTTTTCAACGGCTGGGAACATCCAGACTGAAAAAAGAAATCGCCTAAAACCAGAAAATCTACAAATTTTATGTTTTTTAAATAAAAATTTGCCTGTTGTAAATTTTAATTATTAGAAGAGTAAACATTATTCAAATAAATAAGTCTTTGATTACCATGGCGAGATATTCGTATTCGTATTCGTATTCGCCGAATAGTAGGTTTGATATTCGTATTCGTATTCGTATTCGTAAAAGTAGTATTCGTTGCATCACTAGAATCTGGTAAATGGTTGAAAATCCGAATAGCCATACAGTAAGAGTTTATTCTGCAGACTTTAAGCTTTTGGTAGGGCACATATAACCTATTGCCATATCTTCCTGTTCTAGAAAACACATCACAATTTTTTCTAAACAGGTAGGAATGCTTCATTACAAATACGCACATCTCAAATATATAAAGGCTCGGAAGTGATAAAATTTTACAGTTTTTAAAGAGTGGTTTGCAGCTTTCAAGATATTTAGCTCCACAAACAGCCCGAATACATTTTTTTTGAACTTTGAACACCATTCCAGCGTCTACTGAATTGCCCCATAGAATGATGCCATATCTTAGCACTGACGACACATAACCATTATAATATAGAGGTTAGATAATTTCAGGTTTTCTTTTTTGTTAGCTTACTATATTTTAACTTATGTACAAACAATAATCATTCAAAGTTATCATTTTAATCCATATCCTCTTATATTTAATGCCTAGCATTGTACTCCGAACATTAACATTCCATATTCAATTGCGAGGTCAATTGTCATCTATTATCTGTGGCAGCGTCCGATTGGCCGAATGCCAGCGCTGCGGCGAGCAGATAACGTTACTGCGCTCTGATTGGTCGCAAATTGTTACAGTTACGTGTTGCTGCAGTAAATGGGCCAGGCATTTAGGGAATTATTAGCTAGATAAAGCAAGGTGTAGTAAGCAGAGTTGTTTATCAATATCCATATTCATACTTCCATCATCATTTACTCTTGTCGGAGGAGTAATTTCTATTCTTGCCTGTTCCAAGCCTTTTCTTTAACGCAATGATACGGCACGACGCCTATTTTTCTTTTAATTGGTCTAGGTAAGTTCTTCTTGGTCCCTCTTTTCCTTTTTCCTTGTATTTTTCCTTCAATCATCATCTTAATGAACTCGTCGTGCCGTAGGTAACAGGTGATCAAAATAAACCATACTTCCATATAGTATATCCATATTTATACTTACTTTATTAACTTACCAATATTATAAATGCAAAAATAAGTTTGTTTCTTTGTTTGTTAAGGGCGTTTAGCGACGAGCGATTTTCTGTTAATTTCCTTACTATGTTACAAACGGAATACAATTTGAAAAATACCTCACCAAGGCAAGGGGTAGATTATCTATAAAAAATCACGTTTGTTCTATGGGAGCTCCCCTTAAATATTTATTTTATTTTAATTTAATTATTTATATTTAAAGGAAATAATACAACTAAATATTCTGTACCGGTTGCCGTTATTAATATTGAGAAACTTTACTTGTGGTAGGACCTTAGTTGTTACCACCATCTTATCCATTAGCCTACCGCCAAACAGCAGTGTTCGCATTGTTGTGATCCGGTTTGGGGATAAGACAGCCGATGAAATGACTAGCATAGAGGCATTCCATTAAGTCCTCAGGCTTGGCAGTGCATTTGCAGTTTTGTGAATGCGAATGTCCATGGGTCACAGTTTCCAATTACCATCAGGTGCTCGACTGCCTTCCTGTGCCATAAAAAAAAAAGAAAAAAAACGGCAAATGAAACACGTTTAGTGTATGGGAGCCCTTAAATATTTACTTTATTCTAGAAATGTCTTTCAGTTTTAATAGACAATAACTTACTGGATGTTATGTATATGTTTGCAAAAGGAGAGACTAAATAATTTCGGAGATGAAAAAACGGAATATTGGAGTCTTATTGATTCTCTTCCGAAATGACCGAAATAAATGATATGGCAGAAAATCGCGTGTTAAAGACATTGAGTACTTTTTACCGAAAATATATTATTATGTTTTTATGATTGAAAAAAATTACCTTATAAATACTGGAGTTTCTCGCGGCGCATTTTCTCCGCAACGATGGTCTTCTCCGAAGCGCTGGTAGATTCACTGTACATTACCGACGTGTAAAAGAGCCCGCAAGCCAATTCACTAAATATATATTTTGACTTTTGGCACCTAACTCAAGATCCTATTTGTTCGTAGACTTAAATTAAATATTATAAATTTACTTCGCGCAGTCTTACAACAAACTAAATCAATACACAACATGTTGCTCAGTAAATAAAGTTACAGGGTGATTGCATAAAAACCTAACCCTCCATCACGAATATTAAATAACCGTATGATCCAGAAACAACAAAAACTTCGATATTTCAAAAACCGAACTCAAGCTCCGGAGCCCGGGCGACCTACATTTAAACAAATCGCGCCATAAATCTTCAGCTCCTCGCGGCTTCTGAAACGGACGTTGCTACGTAAGAAATAAAGTGGAATTCCCTTTGATAAATGTGAATCATGAAAACTGAAATGAATCATAAACAATGTTAGGGCCTGGGGAACTTGTTAAGGTATTATTCGTGTATTTGTGATGTATGGGGCGTTGATAGCTCGAGCAGGGTAGGTAGGCGATGGGGTATTTACTTGGGTAAATTAATTAATCAGTAGTAACAAAACCATGTCAGTGCGTGCCGATCTTGCTAAAATTTACATAATATAAAAATACTTACTTATTCTTGTTTAAATCATTTATTTTCGATAGAAAAAATCTACGATGTTATGCAAAAAACCCATATGTCTTATAAGTATGAAGCGATAGCGTACCTCAAAAGTAAAAAACGGCATAGTTACAGAATCACTTTGTTGTCCGTCCGTCCGTCCGTCTGTCTGTCAAGACTCTTTATCTCGGGAACGCGTGGAGGTCTACAGTCCCTTGAAGCTGTGAAAAAATCAAACCTCTAATTTAATGTAAAACAAGATACGACCGTTTTATGCCGCTATAAACTTATATTCACGACTCTCTCAAAGGAAACAGAATGTATATTTACATTTATGATATCAGTAAAACATCTGTCAAATTTCAGCAACATCATCCTAATGGTCTCTTAAAATTGCTGTGATCATGATCAAATAACAAAGGGTTCCGCTATTGCCACGTGGCTACGGAACCATTAAACGGTAAATAATCTTGTAAATCCGTCTTCAGCATCATGCTTTATCTCAAAGACTGAAACTTTGTTCACAGCAAAATGTCAAAGGCTTTAGAGCCGTTCAAGTCGACGCCCCATCCATTAGGATATTTGACTGAGCTAATACTCTCGGTTCTCGAATAATGGACGCAAATCCCTTTTATTACTGGAAGTGCTTCAGATATTCGTATAATGACGGTATTAAAATAATAATGACGAGCTTAGCTTTATTTTTTGTAAATATAGGATTACATACATACATACATAAACTCACGCCTTCATTCCCAGAGTGGGGTAGGCAGAGCTACAGAATTACCAACAACTCTAAAAACTTGTTGATAATTCTGTAACCACATTTTGCAAAATCAGGCTAAGATGTTTACCAGCGTATTAGTGACAGGTTGCAAGCCCATCGCCTAACAGTACTACAAGCCTATATTCCCTTAGTCGCCTCGTACGACATCCACGGGAAGAAATGGAGTGGCACTATTCTATCCCGGTAACCACACGGGCAATAACAACAATAGGATTAACGCTGTTAAAAATGTTTTAAACATGCAATAATACAGGTTGTTTAGTAGAGCGTTGTCTAAAAGAAACAGGCGAATAGAAGAGGCCATTAGCTATCCATTTCAGGTACTTTAAACCTTTATTTGTCCAGGGGCTATTCAATACCGATTTATTTTTTATTTTATTAAAAGTTACCAAAATTCGACCTTGAAACCCCGAAAAAAAAGGAACTATTTGATGTATCCACAAAATTACACGAGGAATTAATCCATGTGGAAACTGAGACGAGATTACAGGCCATAAATATACCCAATACAAAAACTAATAAAGAGAGAAAATTCATTATAAGTGGAGAGTCGTTTTTTTCCTCGCATTCAAAGTGAAAAGTAGAGGGTTTAACGCGAGACTAAACAACCATAATGACACTCGAACTACAGCCACCCTCGCTCGCAAGCTCGCTCGCGTGGCTAAACATCTCGTGTCATTATGGCTTGTTTTAGTCCCTGGTTGAACAATCTACTATTATCGATAGAGTTTAAATGGTCGCTTAAGGATTCTGTGAATTGGTCTGCGTTCCTAATAGCTGGTGATCTGTATACCTATACCCAAAACAGTTTTATTATTAAATTCAAGTTGTATGCATGATGCATGAGTCAACATTATTTCCTTAATTTTTACTCGCATAGTATTTTTATAAGTAGTACATTACGACCCCGTCATTTTTATTAAGATGTTTGGTGGTAGCAAACGAATTATAGTTTTCAAGGATAGGGATTGATTTATTAGGTTCAAGCCAGCATTCGGTTAGAACAATTATATCGACATCAAAATTAATAATTGCTAAGTTAGTTAATAGATCATCGAAGTTGGCGTAAATGCATCTTATATTTTGAGAGATAACTGTCAAATTTGCAGTGTATTTTCTGTGAATGTTTAAGGAAGTGAAATAAAGTGTTAGTGAAAATATAAAACATCTGTCTGTGATGTTGGATGTGATAGGCCGAGGACATTAAATAATAATTATAATAAATAAATATCAGGGGACAATGTCACACCAATTGACCTAGTCCCAATTTAAGCTCTAGGCTTGTATTATGGGTACTAGATAAGGATATAAATACGTCGTCGTCAAATAAAATGTCAAATATAATGTGTAAAGGTCGCACAATAGGGGAGGCATACGTCCTGCAGTGGAGTTATACAGAGTGTTACAAAAATACCCCTAAAGCCGAAAGGGGGTTAAATGGTGCCTTATAACAAGTCCATTTACAATATATTACATTACAACTATAACCTATGTTTACAAATAAAGATTTTTGATTTGATTTGATTTGAATATTTGAGAACCGTACTACCACTGTATGACTTACCGCCAAAAAGAAAACTTTTTTTTTTTCATTATTGTGCAAACCCTACTCGTATTTCAGTAAAATTAAAGAGTGAATGCTGAATTTTTATGTACATTTTTACCTAATTCGCAAAACGGTAAAGAGATATAAACAAAATGAACAGAATTCGATTAGATACATATTACAAGTCGAGTTTCGGAAGCCGATACAGTTCGCGAGCACGATTTAAATTGCTATCTTCATGGCCTACGCATAACATCATATCGTAATATTCTGAGTTAGAAAACATCGTCATTTTGGAAAAAAATATGGAAAAACACGGAACGATTGTAGAATATCGATAAGAAGATTTGAAATTGACTTTTTTTTTTTCGTCTTGACGTTTTTTGAAGCCAGTACTTTAAGCATAATGACATCATAGTATTGAACCTTTGTGGATGAAAAACAGAAAAACCATTAAAGTTGACAATTATTAAAATTGGTAGGTAGACCTCTCTGTTAAATAATCTATGCTAACTCCGATTTCCTGATATGACACCTTACCAGGGTTGACAATATTTTTGGCTTTGATAATTTATTATATTTTTTACGGGGTATTTTGTAACACGTTGTATAGGCCGATGATGATGAAAAATATTTGTCGGGATGTCAAGATTAATCGGTTTATTGGATTCACTAAAAACTTGAAAATTTTAATTGAAACTTGTGGGAGGACCTTGTGCAAGCTCCGTCCGGGTTGGAACCACCATCTTATCCATTAACCTACCGCCAAGCAGCAGTATTTGCATTGTTGTGTTCCGGTTTGGGGATAAGACAGCCGGTGAAATAACTAGCATAGAGGCATTCCATCTTAGTCCTCAGGGTTGGCAGTGCATTTGCAGTCTTGTGAATGCGAATGTCTATGGGTCACAGTTTCTACTTACCATCAGGTGGCCTGCGTGATCGTTTGGCTTACTTACAAAAAAGAAAAAAAAAAACATTACGAAAATTATTCGGCGGTGTCGTTGCATAGGCTCTACCGAGCATACTTTGAGAAAAGCTGATCTAATAAATATGACAGTACACGGGTACTGTGAACCATATTTCAGCTTCCGTTTCCTTAATGCGTGCTGCCACCAAACTTCCAGCTACTATACCTATAAAACCCTAGTAAACTGCTAAAGGGCAACCGCTTACAACATTCTTTTCAACCAAATACCTATAACGAAGTGCCACCGTCCCTTCCGATGTTGCTTGACGTTTGACCCAATATTTGGGCCAAGGACGGTGCCCAAATTATGCCGGATAAATATCAAACTGTTTCGTGACTTTTAACATGCTTTCAACAAACGCAAGTTAAAGTACACATACGATTTAACGCCGGCTTTATAACAATCCGTTTGTTTATTTTCGTATCATGAATACGCTTAATGATTTGGTCTACCTGACATAATATGCGTTTTGTAACGGTGCATTAGTATTTTTATAGTAACATTAACAACATTTTAGCTGTGGGAGGACCTTGTGCAGGGTCCGTCCGGGTTGGTACCACCATATTTTCCATTAACCTACCGCCAAGCAGCACTGTTCGCATTGTTGTGTTCCGGTTTGGGGATAAGACAGCCGGTGAAATCACTAGCAAAGAGGCAATCCATCTTAGTCCTCAGGGTTGGCAGTGCATTTGCAGTCTTAGGATTGCGGTCTTGTGAATGCGAATGTCTATGGGTCACAGATTCACTTACCATCAGGTGGTCTGTATGCTCGTTTGCCTTCTCTATGACAATAAAAAAAAAAAAAAACATTTCACTGCTGACTGTTAAACTAAAAGATTAAACTTACAGTCTGTGACCACTTAACTAGAGGAGGGTTCGGTTTAGTACTCCTCTCTCACTCGCTCTTAATAATATCGTATGAGAGCGAGTGAGAGAGAAGTACTAAACCGAAGCCTCTTCTAAGTGATCACAGACTGTACGAACCGTTGGTTTTGACATGTGGAATGGCCGTGAAGGTGGCGATTTTTGGGAGAATTAACTTCTCTATTTAGTTTCGTCTTACGCAGTTAGATGTTTTCTCGTTGTAATTCACATATTTAAGATGAGAATTAATTCATTACATCCACAGCCGGGTGGAAGTTATTAGCAAATAACTCAAATTATTAAGAGTTTTGTAATGCATGTGGCACACCATTAGAATCGGCATAAACTGGAGATGTTTTTAGGAAATTTGAAGAGTTGTAATCACTTTAATTTTTTATAAATTTCGTTGTAAAGTTAAATCTTGAAAAATTTCTTTACTGATTTGTGAAACTTCGAGAGCCCCCATTTTTTTTTAATGTTGCTAGCGCTTGCAATAACACTTTTATTCAAACATTACATCATTTAACTTTCTAACAAAATGATAATTTTGTGGATACATCAAATAGTTCTTTTTTTTTCGGGGTTTCAAGGTCGAATTTTGGTAACTTTTAATAAAATAAAAAATAAATCGGTATTAAATAGCCCCTGGACAAATAAACGGTTAAAGTACGTGAAATGGATAGCTAATGGCCTCTTCTGTTCGCCTGTTTCTGTTAGACAACGCTCTCCCAAACACCCTGTATATTAGGTACTTGTGCAAAATGTGGTTACAGAATTATCAAGAAGTTTAAAGACTTGGTAATTCTTTAGCTCTGCCTATCCCACTCTGGGAATGAAGGCGTGAGTTTATGTATGTATGTAATATATTACTTTTATGTGGTTCTTATTTCTTCCTTATTTTTTACTTGAAAAATGAATGAGATTATAAATTCAACTATATTTATATTTTAAGGGAATAAAGGCTTGTAGTACTGTTAGGCGATGGGCTTGCCACTGTCACTAATACACTGGTAAACATCTTAGCGTAATTGTGCAAAATTTGGTTCCAGAATTTTTTGAGTTGTTTTTAATTCTGTAGCTCTGCCTACCCCATTCTGGTAATTAAGGCGTGAACGTATGTACTTTTCTTACTTTCATGTGTATGCAACACGTAATTTGCCGATTGACACCAATTATGATATTTCTATAAACATACGATCCCGAAAGAGTTAACTTGAAATTGCTTTGTTCAAACTCACATGAAAGGATTATCAAATAATACACACGACGGCACGGAAAAAAGATTAAGCTTAAGTTTTAACAAAGTTTTTTTTTCAAACGCGACAATATCGCATCCTCCTGCATCGAAGACTAAACTAGATCCTAGCCAGCATGTGCCAACTTATACAAACAACCGTAATCCCTCGCGATAAAGTTACAAATCCAGCAACAGCCAAGCCTTTGTTACAAGTTTTTGAATAAATCTCAACTCTCAGTAGTAGTGGCAAGTTTGATTTTGCAGTGGAGTCTTTGAGGGCTTTTGAGAGTGTTTAAGTTTTGTTCACAGGGTGTTTACATTTTGGTGCGGTTTTGGATTTCTGAGCGGATTGTGTCGGTAGGGCTGTGTCGCGTGCGGCATGCCACGATGTCTTGTTGGGAAATAATGCCGCAAGGTGTAAATGCTGGTAATTAATGATGTAGCCAAGTTTTAAGTTGAATCCATGTATATTGGCAATAAAAATACAGTATTTGAAGTTACTTATTGTAAAACTGTAAATTTTGAAATGTTGCAGGTATTTGACTTCGTTATCGTCATATACTTAGCTTAGCTTTCTGCAATTAAAAATAATACCATAAAAAAAGTTTTGGTCCATGTAGCATTCAATTGTAATTTTTTTTAACACTTTGCACGTTGTGTTTTTTATTGAAGTTTTTATTGAACGACCTTAACACGTTTATCATTTCGTAATCACGGGCTCAACATTTATGTTAAACTCTATTATTCTTAAGACATTACGTAAGAATAAACTTTTACGTATATTTCGTGACGGAGTCCATTTTACGGTAATGCTGTAAGTCTATTATCGCAGTACTTTTGCCAATTTAGGGGTATATTTGGGGTCCAATTTGACAATATCGTGAAGAAGAATAGCTTAATGCAATATCACTCAAAACGTCTAATAAATTGAAAGGTCTCTTGATACAATTTTAAAAATAGAACACCCCTTACGGAAAATCAAACGACACATACTTACTTTTCTAAAAGTGTGGACATAGCTGATGGTAAATGGGTTAATAAAACCCTCCAAGACAAACAAAAGTGATCTTATAAGGATTTGGTTTATTCTTTTAAGGTACTCAACCCTGGATTACGACTCCTAAAGCATAGAGTTTGACATAAGCGGGTTAAATATGGTTCTTAACCATCTTCTCCGTAAAAACTAGCTCGGAGCTCAAAAGATTCGCGAGCGTTATCATCGCTGCGACTAGCGTGTTTTTTTTCGTTTTGATTCTTCATTCACTTGGATAAAGCCTGCTTGACTTTAAGCTAGAAGCGTAAAAAAGTCGAGAACACGGTAGTGGTGGGTGGCGGTGGGCGGTACGAATAAATTATCGAGCGAAATTAACTGGTATTACTAGCAGGAAAGGTTTATTTCGGTCTATGATCAAATCCGTGTGGTTGCCGGGTTAGAATAGTGCCACTCCATGTCTTCCCGTAGATGTCGTACGAGGCGACTAAGGGAATAAAGGCTTGCAGTACTGTTAGGTGATGGGCTTGCAACCTGTCACTAATACGCTGGTAAACATCTTAGCCTACTTGTGCAAAATGTGGTTACAGAATTATCAAGAAGTTTTAAGACTTGTTGGTAATTCTTTAGCTCTGCCTACCCCACTCTGGGAATGAAGGCGTGAGTTTATTTATGTATGATCAAAACCGCAATAATATCGACTCTGTTCCAGCGGAATCGAAATGAAATTGCTCTATTTGAAATCGGTTATTCCCAGTTGTCCGCATTCCTTTCTACGCACTGCGGACAACTAGGATTTATTAAGAGCCAAATTAGTGCCTAATGGGTGCGGACAACTAGGAAAAAATATTGCCGCTAACTCGCCTCTAGGGCGTTAGTCCAGTAAGTTTATACATCGGTAGTATGCGTCAAATCTTAACGAAATTCGATCGAAACTAGTCCTTTAGGGTTATAATCGCAAAAAATTGAATTAAACACGTTTTTTTTCGCGGTTTTTTAGATTTTTGATAAAGTTGCGTTCGGCGCCCGAGGTCACAAACTTGGATAATTCATTAGGCCAACATCATAAACAAGTCTGCAAAAATTCAGAACTACCGGATTTGACGCATACTACCCCATACTATCAGGCGACAAAGTTACTGGACTACGTACACAACTGGGATATTTTCCCAGTTGTCCGCAGTGCCGAAAAATTCCCAATAGTCCGCAGTGTGAACAAAGGGGTGCGGAACCTTTTTAATGTATAGCGGTCGTGTGAGGAGCTGTTTTTTTTTTACTAGGGTTCCGAACACAGACAAGACGGACATGGCTACACTATAAAGGTTCCTTGTTAACTAGGGAACCCTATTAAGGTACTGTTCTCCTCATACTCGATCATTAACGGCAACTAACAGTGGCCTCTAAGCCTGCACCAAACAAAAAACGTGGAATGCAGCCAAAAAAGTTCGACCGGGATAAAAGCTCAATTACTTAGCGTTGACAGACAAAGCTGCTGGAAAGCTTTTCACCTAAGCCACCCATTTGCAGTGTATTTTCTGTGAATGTTTAAGGAAGTGAAATAAAGTGTTAGTGAAAATATAAAACATCTGTCTGTGATGTTGGATGTGATAGGCCGAGGACATTAAATAATAATTATAATAAATAAATATCAGGGGACAATGTCACACCAATTGACCTAGTCCCAATTTAAGCTCTAGGCTTGTATTATGGGTACTAGATAAGGATATAAATACGTCGTCGTCAAATAAAATGTCAAATATAATGTGTAAAGGTCGCACAATAGGGGAGGCATACGTCCTGCAGTGGAGTTATACAGAGTGTTACAAAAATACCCCTAAAGCCGAAAGGGGGTTAAATGGTGCCTTATAACAAGTCCATTTACAATATATTACATTACAACTATAACCTATGTTTACAAATAAAGATTTTTGATTTGATTTGATTTGAATATTTGAGAACCGTACTACCACTGTATGACTTACCGCCAAAAAGAAAACTTTTTTTTTTTCATTATTGTGCAAACCCTACTCGTATTTCAGTAAAATTAAAGAGTGAATGCTGAATTTTTACGTACATTTTTACCTAATTCGCAAAACGGTAAAGAGATATAAACAAAATGAACAGAATTCGATTAGATACATATTACAAGTCGAGTTTCGGAAGCCGATACAGTTCGCGAGCACGATTTAAATTGCTATCTTCATGGCCTACGCATAACATCATATCGTAATATTCTGAGTTAGAAAACATCGTCATTTTGGAAAAAAATATGGAAAAACACGGAACGATTGTAGAATATCGATAAGAAGATTTGAAATTGACTTTTTTTTTTTCGTCTTGACGTTTTTTGAAGCCAGTACTTTAAGCATAATGACATCATAGTATTGAACCTTTGTGGATGAAAAACAGAAAAACCATTAAAGTTGACAATTATTAAAATTGGTAGGTAGACCTCTCTGTTAAATAATCTATGCTAACTCCGATTTCCTGATATGACACCTTACCAGGGTTGACAATATTTTTGGCTTTGATAATTTATTATATTTTTTACGGGGTATTTTGTAACACGTTGTATAGGCCGATGATGATGAAAAATATTTGTCGGGATGTCAAGATTAATCGGTTTATTGGATTCACTAAAAACTTGAAAATTTTAATTGAAACTTGTGGGAGGACCTTGTGCAAGCTCCGTCCGGGTTGGAACCACCATCTTATCCATTAACCTACCGCCAAGCAGCAGTATTTGCATTGTTGTGTTCCGGTTTGGGGATAAGACAGCCGGTGAAATAACTAGCATAGAGCCATTCCATCTTAGTCCTCAGGGTTGGCAGTGCATTTGCAGTCTTGTGAATGCGAATGTCTATGGGTCACAGTTTCTACTTACCATCAGGTGGCCTGCGTGATCGTTTGGCTTACTTACAAAAAAGAAAAACAAAAACATTACGAAAATTATTCGGCGGTGTCGTTGCATAGGCTCTACCGAGCATACTTTGAGAAAAGCTGATCTAATAAATATGACAGTACACGGGTACTGTGAACCATATTTCAGCTTCCGTTTCCTTAATGCGTGCTGCCACCAAACTTCCAGCTACTATACCTATAAAACCCTAGTAAACTGCTAAAGGGCAACCGCTTACAACATTCTTTTCAACCAAATACCTATAACGAAGTGCCACCGTCCCTTCCGATGTTGCTTGACGTTTGACCCAATATTTGGGCCAAGGACGGTGCCCAAATTATGCCGGATAAATATCAAACTGTTTCGTGACTTTTAACATGCTTTCAACAAACGCAAGTTAAAGTACACATACGATTTAACGCCGGCTTTATAACAATCCGTTTGTTTATTTTCGTATCATGAATACGCTTAATGATTTGGTCTACCTGACATAATATGCGTTTTGTAACGGTGCATTAGTATTTTTATAGTAACATTAACAACATTTTAGCTGTGGGAGGACCTTGTGCAGGGTCCGTCCGGGTTGGTACCACCATATTTTCCATTAACCTACCGCCAAGCAGCACTGTTCGCATTGTTGTGTTCCGGTTTGGGGATAAGACAGCCGGTGAAATCACTAGCAAAGAGGCAATCCATCTTAGTCCTCAGGGTTGGCAGTGCATTTGCAGTCTTAGGATTGCGGTCTTGTGAATGCGAATGTCTATGGGTCACAGATTCACTTACCATCAGGTGGTCTGTATGCTCGTTTGCCTTCTCTATGACAATAAAAAAAAAAAAAAAAACATTTCACTGCTGACTGTTAAACTAAAAGATTAAACTTACAGTCTGTGACCACTTAACTAGAGGAGGGTTCGGTTTAGTACTCCTCTCTCACTCGCTCTTAATAATATCGTATGAGAGCGAGTGAGAGAGAAGTACTAAACCGAAGCCTCTTCTAAGTGCTCACAGGCTGTACGAACCGTTGGTTTTGACATGTCAATAACCTACAATTGCTTTATATAGTTTATTTTCAACAATAATAATTCATTATGTCTGTTGTTTCGGAGGTTTATACATTTGGCAAACATATTTCGCTGAAACAAAGGTAGCCCAAAATATCCATGTACCAAACAGCGTGTACATCGATTTTCGGTTTTTTGTCGAAATTGTTTTGTATCTACACAGTCCATTAGAGACCGGTGAAAGCGACTTGGTAAAAATAATAACGTATTAGAAATTTATTTATACTATAATTTGTTGTCTATGACTCCTCAAAAACTACATGATATCACTAATATTTTTTAATTTAATCATGAAATTTAGGTAAATATGTTATTTCTGCCGTGCTAGTGTAAAAGGCGACTTTTCGACAAAAGACACTTTCGAGATAATCGCAAAAAAGTGACCGAAATCTTCATTTTCATATTTCTAGGTAATTTAAACAGATATTGAAATGAAACTTTTTGTGTCGGATAGACATTGTGTTTTACTAGTTTTCTACAAAAGTAATGTATTTTTATTACCTACGGTTTTTTTTTTACACGCATTTTTTCCTTTTTGTTTAGTTGCCGATTAATAATTGCCACTGAAAAACAAGCAAAAAGGCGGTATATGAGCACTATACCGCCTTATAGGCTTGATTTTCCTTCATACGTCTTCATACTAAACTAGGGCTTGAACGTATCACAATAATGCTTAATTAAAAAGACGTATTTGCAACATACCGCCTTATTGCTTAGTACAAAATATTTTTTGAATAATTCTGATCTAAATAATAACGCCGAATAACAAAAATACGTTTATCATGTCTAGTACGCAAATCAAAAAAATATGGTTGGTTTTCGTATCGATCATTTTATATTTATATACTAGTCTAAAAAAACGTATGTCTTCAAAAGTCAGACGAAATACGGTTTTTTAATCTAGTACTACGATGAAAGGTTAGACTAATTGCTAATTAAAAACATCATAAATTCGGTACAAATATATTTGAAATAAACAAAAATTAACAGTTAAATCACAGGAGATATTATCTCTTCTAAGATTGGTGTCGTGTTGTTACTTATTCAATAAATCAACAATAATACTCTTTGATTCGTCTGTATGACGCACTGTTAATCATAACTTCTTTTTTAATTATTTTAATTTAAACGTAATCAGTCTCATAAAGTAATTGAATTGCAATTTTGGGAGGACTTGCCAGAATCCAACCATGAAAAAGTCGATGAATTATAGGTTAAAAATACTTAACCTATAATTCATCGATATTTTCTTGGTTGCATTCTGGCAAGTCCTCGCAAAATTTCAAGCTAAGAGCAGGCATTAATGGACCTAGTTTACGTACTAAATTCTGTTTTCGACTTGCGTCTGTTTATCCCTCGGAAGTGAGTGTGCGATGAAAGCA
This sequence comes from Acleris emargana, assembly GCA_927399475.2. Lineage (NCBI taxonomy): Eukaryota > Metazoa > Arthropoda > Insecta > Lepidoptera > Tortricidae > Acleris > Acleris emargana. The sequence continues at coordinate 5,057,167 of OV656850.1, forward strand.
TCGGGCGATTTCCTTTTACTTTGGTAAATGTTTCTTTACTAAAATTAAACTCAATATATTCTCCTTGCAATAACCCTAATGTAGCCTAAGCACTTTTAAATAGAATTACTCAAATCCTGGTCCTCGTGGAACCAATTATAATTGCTAAAATTTTATTTTTATTTTATTTTTACCTAATTCCTACTACATCTATCTACCTAACCTAATAACTTAGTCACCATAAGTAACATTCCTAGTCTATAAAGCTTCCTGTTCCTAACAACCTATTTTAAAAGTAAATTAGTTTTGGCATGTGATCGTCAAGTAATCTAATATAACCCAATAGTTGTGAACCTATAGTAACCCTATAATTCTTGTAGTCTTTGTTTTAAGTCCTAGCTATACTAATACTCTCTAGAATATTGATACCTAAATATTTACAATAATATGTGGTTGCCGGGTTAGAATAGTGCCACTCCATGTCTTCCCGGTGGATGTCGTAAGAGGCGACTAAGGGAATAAAGGCTTGTAGTACTATTAGGCGATGGGCTTGCAACCTGTCACTAATATGCTGGTAAACATCTTAGCCTATTTGTGCAAATTGTGGTTACTGAATTATCAACAACTTTTTAAAGTTGTAATTCTGTAGCTCTGCCTAGCCTACTCTGGGATTACAGGCGTGAAGGTATGTATGTATGTAGACTATAATTTATAACTTATCTAACACTATCCTAGTTTATTTAATGACTCCTAACCACTTGAAATTCAACCTACGTACTAAGTGAATTGGTTTTAAAGATAAAGTTAATATGTACCTATAGTAGATATAATTTATGAAACCGAAGTCTAGATTAAAGCATACATACCTTCACGCCTGTAATCCCGGAGTGGGCTAGGCAGAGCTACAGAATTACAACTCAAAAAGTTTTTGATCAAAGCAAATCTAAGAATTTAAAGTTTTTGTGGCCCCCTTAGGGAAGGAGGACCTTTACTTGTGGGAGGACCTTGTGCAGGGTCCGTCCGGGTTGGTACCACCATCTTATCCATTAACCTACCGCCAAGCAGCAGTGTTCGCATTGTTGTGTTCCGGTTTAGGGATAAGATAGCCGGTAAAATGACTAGCATGGAGGCATTCCATCTTAGTCCTCAGGGTTGGCAGTGCATTTGCAGTCTTGTGAATGCGAATGTCTATGGGTCACAGTTTCCACTTACCATCAGGTGGCCTGTGTGCTCGTTTGCCTTCCTATGCCATAGAAAAAATAAGGAGATCTCCTCCATACGCTCTGGGATCGCTATCCCTAGACCTTAGTCTACCTCAATAGTCATCCTCCATAGACAGGTCAGACTCCTTGCCAATATGTACGATTAGTCAGTCAAGTAAGGGAAGAAAAGGGTCAAAATATAAATTGAGTGTTTAAAAACTCAATTATACAGTAGATTATTTATCGTTCAATAAAGCGATAGTTATACTATGTTATTTTTATATCATATAATATTGTGACTCAAGATTGATATTGCTTGCTTCACCTTTAAGTCTATATTTGACTTGAGTTTTATATAACTATAAATGAGATGTTCAATTTCACTAAGTATCCATGTTTAACTTTTATAGTAAAACAGTGGGATACAGAAGTCATTTTGTCTTCTAGCTAGATTGAGTCCACATGTTAGTAAAATATATTATGAAAAGTAAACAAACAAATCTCACTATAGTCACTTTATCATTTACTGATATATTTGTTTTATGGTCTATAAAATATTCACTTTATAAAAGGACTTAACCATCTCTGTAAGCTAATTATTGATATTCTAGATTTGCTTTATTTCCATAAAACTCTCTTCATAAAAACTTTATAATTTATTTGTATATTTGTATTAATGCATTATAAAACAAGGACTTATTTCTTTAAGCTAACTATTGATGTTCTAGTTTTTTTATTGTTCATGTTTTTCTTAGATACTAATATAAATCATAATTGGGATTGTTCAAATTTTTTAAATTACTCTAATTAGAAATCCATTTCGAGGAATAGGGTTCTAAAGCCGTTCTGCATGATTAAGTTTTTGTTATATTTATTTATTTCGGACATTTCGACAAAAGTATATTTGACCGTGTGGTTTGACTTTCGTTTTTGGCTTGAAGCCCTCCCAGGTGTGGCTTACGGGTTAGGCGTAAACCGCTTGAAATAGTATGTTTTATTATACTATTACAATCACTTTTTAACGTAACTTATCATGTAATTCATCGATAAAATGTCTGTTAAATAAATAAATATATAAAAACAAAACTATTCGGTCAAATACAAAATTAATGAAATTGGTCTCTTAAAATTACCTTTTCTTTTGTATTAGATTATAAAAACCGTGAGTTATTTTTTTGGTCTATCCCAATTATGTTAGTTATCCAAAAAAATATATCATATATTAATTTATATATTTATTTTATTTATTTTTACTGTACTCAGGTAACAAATATTTAGAATGGTATTATGTACTCAGTTTTATGATTTATCGTCAATTCGTCGTCCTCGTCTTTTCGCGTGATAACGGGCGCCAGCGCACACGCACCTTCATTACCCGTAACGTCACCGAACTGAAGGGCGCCCAAACGCGGGCACTCCCGTCCGCGGGGGGTATGTAGGAGATTGGGGATTATACGGTTTTATTAAGTAGCATGGGTCGACTGTGGATATTCGAATAGTAATCTAGCGTTAAAAACTACCTCTGTCCCAAGTAAAAATACCGTATCACAAAATAAAAGCTTTTTTAAACAAGTTTATCATTATTTAAAACTCGGCATTAACTAGACTAAAATACCGCAAAATACTGACATACGGTCTTTTTGTCTAGAAAACTCTGTTACGTTCATTTAGATTATGAGCAAATAGAAAAAAAACATTTGAAATACTAAGTTAAAAGGCGGTAAAATATGTTATTCGTTCTTTTTACTTAGTAATCTGCAATTACGGCCTTATAGAGTAGTTCAACTTATTAATAAATAAAACCTACACCAGACAATAATGCGGAGTGTCTTGTTTTACGTCTTTCTAATGTAGTATTGTGTAGTTACCGCTTTATTGATTAGTATTTGCTGGAAAATTGTCTGTTATACGGCCTTTTTCCTTATCGTATCTTCGCAACCAAGCCTCTTATCGACAAACGGGTGAGATGGGTCGACGCGGCTTGTTCTCCATATCACGATGGTCATAACAACTCAATTTGGTCAAAATGTCGAATGATCGCCTTTTACACTAGCACGGCAGATTTAATATTAACGCAATTAATTATTAACCTTCTAGTCCCTTTCATTGTTGTATTTTTGGTTAAGTATAAGATTTTATCAAACTTTTGGCAATCGCTTAAAGTTAACTGGAAGAGAAGCTGTAAAGGGATAAGATCGCCTAGTAAATTACCTTTTGTGTTTATCTATTTTGTTTATTGATATGTTCCAATTTGTAAAATAATGTATTTTTCATACGACAAACAGTGCTTCATGGCACGACGTTCCTAAGATTACGGTTGCCTATCCAGAATTCTTTGGCGTTATGCCATTACATGTGCCATCCTTTTTGTAACCGTATGCATCCATATGCTTCGTCCTCTTCAGTTACTATTAACGTGTATAAATTATTCCACCTGATGTTGCTTGCTTTGCTTCTTCTCCGAATATACTCATTTTCAATTCTCTCTTTTGGAATAACTTCGAGCGCATGGATTAGTTCGTCGGTTATACTGCAAAACCGAGTAACTAACAAATTTATAATAGAGCAAAATAAACCTTAATCTGTTATTAAAAAGGTGCATCTGGCTCCTTATTTAAAATTTTACTTACGCGATTTTGCAGTTTCACCGACGATTTGGTCTGTACTCAGAAGTAGTAGGCCTAGCCAAGAGCCAAATGGTGTTAGCTTTTTCCAATCCATCGACTTGAAATGTATGGGATGATAAGTTGGCCACGTGGTTTATCATATCATAAAGAAAAGCTAAATGCTAGCCAAACGGCCTCACGTACGATCGCGTATTGAATATCGAAACTCCCAAAGTAGCGAGAATACTTTACGGCGAGTGTAAAGGACAGAGCTATAGCAGCTATATAGCTCTGTCCTTTTCTCTCACCGTAAAATGAACTACATAGCTATGTCATAACATAATAACCCATCTGGGGGGTTATTATGACATGGCTACGCAGTTCATTTTACGGCTTAAATACTAAACTTAATCAATAATATATTTTTTATTTGTTTTTTTTTCAAATTCAAAATCTTTATCTTGTCTGGGGGACACCGTTGATGTAGGAAAACATATCAATCTTATGTGGTCATCTTGCACCGTCTTATATACACATACGTAGGAGTTCTTTTTTTCCTTTTCTCTCTTTCTATCTTAAGATTTTGGTGTGTTTTCCTGCGGAAACTACGCAGGATATTTGAAATATTTTTTAATTTGCTATTTATAGATTTATATAATGCTAGACTAAGTAGTACCATTGTAATATTAAATATATTTAAAAAAATGACTGACTGCTGAGTTTCTTGCGGCGCTTCTTCTCAGCAGTGGTCTCCTCTTGTGAAGCGCTGGTAGATTCTTGACGTGTAAAAGTGCCCGTGCGGCCTACTTACTGAATAAATGTCTTTATCTTTATCTTATCTAATAATGATATCTGTTTCATAAGAATGCTGGTCTTCTTTTCAGGTTGCCCCTGCCTTGGCTGCTGTACGGCCTGATCTACGGGCAGCCGGTGGAAGTCAACTCCAAGGGCATGGTGTGCAGCATTGTGCTGCTCTTCGCTATGCTGCTCTTTGTCATCCTCAGCATTGCCTGTTTTAGGTGAGATATAAGTAAACAGTAACTTTCAAATCGGGCGAGATTGAGCGTTTTTCCATTCATGGCACGGCAAAAATTATAGCACTGTGCCTATACCTGTCCTTTGTTGAAAATACCGGCCAAAATTGTCCCACTGTTCTCTGTTCCATTCTTGTATAATTCCCTTTCATTTTTAATTTCATTTCATTAACATAATTTGTTTTTAACGGCATAGTCACTAAAATAAAATTAATAATCTAAAAACAAAACCCGCCCTTCAAAAAGGGAAAAAATAGCTACTTAACTACCATTTAAGAGATTTTTGTTTGTAATATTTATTTGGTTTTATACTTTTTAGTCGTCATGGCCCATATTCTGATCGCTTTTATCGCGATGGCTAAAGCATCCATCACTCTTGCACTAATATACTTGTCTGATAGTGACACTTGTTTTATATCCACGTTTATCTATGTCGATAAACATAGCCATAATAGGACGGCATAATAGTTTTATTAATTATAAAATATATAACATTTCAATCTCACCGCAAGCAACGCCGGAAAGTCATAGTCATATTAAAACAATTAAATGTTCTTCGTTATTATTCAAATTCCAACGGTCTTTGAGCAATCAGGGAACATACATTAAAAAAACCCAATGAATTCAGAACAGACAGACGGAAATCGGGGGGCTTAGTAATGGGGTACCGACGACACCCAAAAAACGCATCTTAAGACGTCCGTCTCAGTATTAGTCCGCTTATTTCAGTTTAGATGAAAATTTAATGCAACATCATAATGTTTTCAGGTGGAAAATGAACAAAGGGCTTGGCTTCACGATGTTTCTGCTCTACTTTGTGTTCGTGGCCGTCAGCCTCAGCCTGGAGTACGGCTACCTCCACTGCCCTAGCGAGTAAGAATGTTCTAGAATACGCCAGAACAATTCAGAAGAATATAGAAAGTCCGCACGTAAGTTACTTCGGCAGTACAAAATGTTCAGATATTAGTATTGTTTCGAAGCAAGTTTTATTAACGTTAAAGCATAATAGTTTAAATTGTCAGAGGTAGTTTGTTGAAATATCGAAGTAACTTACACGTTTAAGGGAAAATAGTGAAATGTGTGAAAAATTGGTCTGAAACTTTGAAAATCGGTCCAACAAACAATAGTGGGCTGTAGTCGTTTTGCTGTGACTAGTTCTAGATCGGTTGAGTTCTGTCAACTTTAGTTCGTATTGTTTCCTCCATGCATGTGAATTCAAAGACGAAATAATTGTTAAATTGCTCAAACTCACTTTATTTGTAATTGCTTTAGCTTCTTAGGTTTGTTACGCTTAGTTTTTATTATAAAAGAGAGAAATATGAGCACCAAATAAAATGTCCAATGTTCATTCTTTGCCATACGTGGAATATATTTTAGGATAATGTATGGAATTCCTATTTGAATGCAATAATAAGAGTTAGCTTCTGGTATAGTTAGCTGCGCCATCTTCGCTAGCAATATTTCTCATTAATATACAAAATTGTAACGCGTATGCATGAATGAGATAGTTCGTAGAGTCGACTTCAATTAAAATGGGTAACAATGTAAATAAATTAGTATTGTTTGATATGTAACCTCGATTGATTATCGAATGAATATTAATAGCTATTTAATGTTAAACTTAATATGAAAATAAAATCAATAACAATACCTCTCTGGTTCTTTAAAATAACGTGATTATAAAGTAATAATGGTAAATAGGTTTATTTGGTTTTGTTTACTTACATCTTTGTCCATTTTAATTGACGTCGACTCTACATGCTCGCGAAGATGGCACTAGCGGAGATGGCACTAGCGGAGATGGCGCTAGCGGAGGTGGCGCTAGCGAAGAGTAGTACAGACGTGCAATGCTAGTATTTTGTATCAAAATTGTAACGGGAGTAGACTACATAGAGACTGTAGGTAATTATATAAATGTTAGTCGTTCATTAAGAAGTTAAAGCTTTTAATATGCCGTTAGCGTTATTGCTAATTTCGTATCGGTATATTTGATAGTACGTGGCAACTATTAATTGTATGTTTTGTAAATATTAGTTTGGGTGTGATTCCGTTGGGTCCCAGACCCAGTCCAAGTTACTTTGGGGGGGTGTTAGTGCACTAGAGGGGGGGGGGGTGTAAATACACTAGTAGTCCGGAGCGGGGCAAATGTGACTATAATGATAAAAGCATTCAATAAAATGTGCCTCAGAGTTCGTAGGAGCTCACATTGTTAGCTTCGTATATACCGTACCGTGTGATTTCGTAAATTTCATCTAATAGCAATATTGTTGTATAATAGCTGCAGGACGCATTGTCCCGCTCTTCTTACGGTAGTTAGATTTTTACACTATCCTTACACGTCTGTTGTTTTCCTCTCTTCAAAAATACTTATTAATACTTGGATTCGTAAATGCAGGAGCAGTCAATTCTTAAAGTTAACATTATATATTAGCTATGGTATGGGTTTGGTTAGTCTATTGTCTAGTGTCTATGTTTTGGTTAATATACTGTCACGGACTTTATTTTTCAAAGCTGTACATGGAACCCTGTCGCAGAAACAGAATAATTGATACTAACATGAATTCTTTCTCGTGACTCGATACTGTTATAACAACAGGGTTACGCTGAAAACATCTAGTTTATCTTAAACGATTAAAAAATAAGGGGTTCTGTGGTGGCTCGACAATTAAAGTCCATGACGGTATAGTAGACCAAAAAAGTCCTTTACCACTTTTGACCTTAACTAAATACAAATAGAGTTGAAAAAGTGGTGCAGGAATTTTTTGGTCGACTACACATCGAAGACATCATGGCCGTTGTTATGGACCTTGATAAAGCTCTCTTGAAATTTGTTTTTTACCGAGACATGGTCTTATAGGTCACGTTTATATTACTGTTATATTTTCATGGAAATGCGTGGCTGGCATTTATTGTCTTACTCTTTCTTGGTATGTTAGAGCAGGGCATCTATAGTTGCTGGCCACGCAATTCCATTAAAATGTTGATCGTCAAATAGGGAATGCAAATAACCGGTTATAACCGGTTTTAACCGGTTATTTTCATACAAAAACGATTCATAACCGGTTAAATTGCATTCCCTATCGTCAAACCAGCCTCTTAGTTTTGAAAGTAATAATATACAAGTTGTTCGTTAATTACATGATGATCCAATTGAAAGGGAAGTGTGTAGAAAAAAGCGCGAAACATATTGAGAATGGTAAAAAATACTTGTGCTTTTTTGTCGACATCAAAAAAAAGCAACTCAAATCATTCCATAGTTCGCGTAAAGCCGGATACTCACTAGTGACTGTTGCACTTAGAACAGCTGTGATGTGAAACGCTGTGTCTTAAAAAAAACGAGTTATTGCAGCCAATCAGCGGCATGTTATTGCAAACTGCGTACTGTGAACCTAGTGCGACGTGAGAGAACATTTTGATGTAAATGGGGAAAGTTTTTTTTTTCAATACAGTAATTAAAATGGCAATTTCACTTAATTCTTAATCCGATAAAAATCACAGTAAAATTTCAACAATTTCAGGGAAAAAAATTGAAAAGTAAAAAATGGTAGTAAGAAAAATACAACTTTCCACAGCGACAAAAAGCGCCTGCATTGAACTGAATAGCCAGATCGAGGAGATGTAGGTTCGAATACTACTTAAGACCGACGAATTATTTTCATATTAATATATTTTAAAATGCACCAGTTCCAAAAATCCAAATTTCCGTACGATATAGGAGCAAAAAGTACCACTTTACGAGCAACTGTATTAAAAATTATGTACGTACCTATGTATAGATGAACAGCCCTGACTTAAGTAGGTAATTACTTTTACTTTAAGACCATTTCTCGGTATTTTTGGGCTGATACGGCATAAGCCGTTCTTTAAGCAACTTGGGGCCGGCAACTATTGCTGATTTACTCCTACTCGTCATGTTAGAGCAAGACGCCGATAGTTGCCAGCTACATATAAAAATATTGCTGATTTAAAAGCCCTTTTAGTATAACTATTCGTTGCTACTCGAAACCAACCGCTTCGTTTATCTTAACATTGAATATAAAGTAATGTTTTGTAAGTTCAATTGTTGAAATCCCTGTTTTTATATTGATAACCCGCCTATTTGATATAGCAATAAATAGAATAGAATAGGTAGTTAAATATTTGTATAAGCTTTAAATACTCAGACCATTGGGTGACGCTCAAATGGTAACAAAATAACCATCCTGCCTTAATATCAAAGAAGGGAGCTAACTGCATAGTTGTAGCATTAGCATTTTAAATTTAATATGGCTACTGATAGAGTATAGAATCTTTCAACTACCAGTTAGCCGCCTTTTTTGCTACTATGGCAGCATTAGAAACCTCAGAAATTTAGAAATTCTTATAAATTTGAATGCGCACAAGTACTCAAAGAAAATTAATTTGTAATCCGCTTTCACATTCATAAAAAATTCGTTGATGCGCAGAATCAACGGAAACGGTTGCAAAAATGAATATAAGATTGTTTTTGCAAAAGTGACATATCGATAGGTACTGGATGATCGAATCGGTCATAATCTGTGATAAGGGCATACTTATGACGTATTTGTAAAGACATTTAAACTAATGTGAGGCATGGATGAATAAAATTGAAAAACGGTTAAAACTCACATCAAAAGCCAGAACAAGCCGATATGTTTCGGACTCATTAGTCCTTTATTGCTTCACGACGGAAGCTGTGATGGCAGGACCTTCTGGGGTATGATTCTCTCAAAAACGCGGTCGGATGAACGAATGAGTGAAACGGTGACAGAGAAAACAATAGTACATTATTGCCTAGGCAGTGAAGCAGGCAATTGCCGTTCCTGCCGAGGCATATATAGAGCTTTTCTCAAAAATCGCAAGATACAAATCGCATATAAACAGAAACTTCACGTGAAATAACATCACTCTTTACCGCCTTTATGTTTATGACAAGGAGAAGCGCAAGCTTTTATAGAAAAAAAAAATCAAGCTATTCCAGACACAGATAAAAAAGTTACGATTCGAATAAAATATGGATGTATAAGACTTGTGCCCTCATATTATTATGGTCGTTTTCACTTTTTTTAAAGTTACAAACTAGATAACAATGAAATTTGTATGCAACATTGCGGGCTTGTGTAGCGAGCACGCAATGTAATTTTTTTTTAATTTGGGAACTGTCTTTAAACTATGTACTTCGCGTCTCAGTATCGAGTTAGTAATGTCATCTTTTCCGGTAATTTTTGAGAAAAACACATTGAAGCGCGTGCATTCTCAATTAGGCAGCGTTATACGTTCGATCTTATCGACAGAAGCCATGCTGCCGAATTGAAAATGCATGCGCTCAAATGTGTTTTGTTCGCTCTGAGGGGACTACTCAAACTCGCCGCTGCGACATTCACTCGTTTGTTCGTCCGACCGCGTTTTTGAGAGAATCTCACCCCTGCAGGGTCCGTCCGTATCGCTTCCACCTTATCCTTTAATCTACTGCCAAGCAGTGTTGAAGGACTGTTGAAAAAGCAGCGTTGCAGTGCCAACAAGTACAGGAGCATTCTATTAGGGCTGGGAACACATCTGTAGTCTAAAGATTGCAGTTTTAAGAATGAAGTCTTGAGAATGAAAATGTCTATGGATCCTAAATCCAAGTTACCATCAGATACTCTGTGTATTAGCCTTCGATATCCCACCCGAGCAAACGTCGAGCGTCCAGTGGCGCTCTCAATACTATTATTGTGTTTTCTGATAAACTAAAGAATTTCCATGGAATCGGACGATGCTTTTTTGTAGCACAAGTAAAAACGCAATTTATGGGATACGTAACAAACTTTGATAACAGTTACCTTTTGAGTAGTCAGCTTAACGGGAAAAGGTGGCCACTTTTTTCCGTTAAGTTGATAACTCAAAGGTTAATTGTTATTAAACTATGTGATACAGCCTATAAGTTGTGTTTTCATTTGTAGAACAAAAAAGCACAGCTCGATTTCAAGGAAATACTTTAGTTTATTAGAAAACTCAATAATAGTAATGAGGGCGCCACTGTACATCCGGCGTGCGCTCGGCGCAGTCTTAAAAAGGCGTTCTCTGTTCTGCCCTCCTAATCAAAACTGCAATAACTAGATTTCAATAACCAAAGAAGATTCAACTCTGTTCTGTTTGTAACTAAGTTGCAATTTCTTCACGTGTTTTTTCTGAGTTATCGCCATTAAGCTTAGGAGGGCAGTGTTGCCTGTTGGATAGGACAGGTTTCTGACTTGAGTTTTGACCGTTTTTCCATTATGTTTATTCGTTAAGAGTTTTGACTCGGTACGTCCTCATCATTGTACATACTGTAAGCTTCCATTTGATCTGACTTCTGTAGTACGCTTAGCAATGCTGCTTCGGCGCAGACAGTTTCATAACGGTTCCGCTGATTTCCGATAGATGGCCTTAAAAAATGATAACTTAGTCACGCTTAGAGAATGCAAATAACTGGTTATAACTGGTTATAACCGGTTTTAACCGGTTATTTTCATACAAATACGGCCAATAACCGGCTAAATTGCATTCCCTAGTCACGCTAAATTGTACGATTGTCGATATTCATTCTAATATCCTCGCAACGTATAATAGCAACTATGTAAAGATAAGATTTATATTCCTTCAACAACCCATGAGATATGTACTTAGATTGAATATTGGTAAACGGCTGTACGAAGTATTTCTGTAAGATATCTTCAGCTGCTATTTCAACGAAAAGGAGGTTGTGTTTAATAACAAATAAGTAGCACAGATAACGTATTTTTTAAGACCGTCTATCCTAATGCTGATCGAACCGCAAAATGCATTTAAAATCGCATTTGTTGCTCTACACATCGCCTGAGACGAAACTGTTAGCTCTCGAAGTGGCTTCTCTTTACGATTATTCTAAGATTCAAATGATCTTTGCTACATAATTAAACAGGTTGATAAATTTAAATTGGCGTGATTATAATTCGCACACATCATGTTTTGTAGTATACTAAAATGAGACGTGAAATGCCATGTCTTGAAAATCGAACTTCGAAGTTACGTCGCCTCCATCCCTGTCACTCGTCATTCGACACTAAATCGAGAGAAAGGGATGGAGCTAGTGCAACTTCGAACATAGATTACTAATATTAAGCTAGGTTTAGACTGGCAATCAGAATTGCAGAAGTTAACAGCTGTCTTACTCTAACATTTAAGTTAGAAAAAGACAGAGAAATTGAGCTTCTTGCTCTGAACTGAAGTTAAAGTAAGACAGGAATCAACTTCTACAATTGTTATTGCCAGCCTAATTTGCGCTTTACACAAGCGTAATGTTTTTATGTAACGCGCTAATTTTAATTTATCTACTGGTATTGTTCATTTATAATTCGGTGATATACAATTTCGAGTTAGATGCTCGTAGAATAATAAATATATCCTTTTACATGTAGTTATACTGTGTAAGCACAAAGTACCAAAATGTGTACGTCTACGTGAGCCTTAAGCTACACATTCTATGCTAATATACTATTTTACACTAGATTTCTATCTATCTCTTGTAACTTAAGTAGAACTTTGTAAATTACCTATTCATCCTTCCATAATTGTTTATAGGGTAATGTTGCTTGGTTAGAAGGATTGAATGATTTTGATACTTGGCACTGTGTTGCGGTGACGTTAATCTGGCATATCTGGCAGGTTATATAGCAATACAGTTGTTCATAAAATGATTAAGTAAAAGTACGATATTCAGACGAAGAAAAATAATTTCTCGCTAATAACGTCTAAGTTTTAGTTTAGTCGATTCGTCGATCGTTTGCGCGCGTCGAGCACAAATCTGCGTGCCTATCGACCTAAATTCTTGTTACAATGTCAATTGTTTAACTTGTTAACTTATTCCAAAGGTAGAAGTGAAAAATATTGTAAAACAAGTAGGGTAAAGTCACCAGTGGTCAGCCAGAAACCAGTAGTCAGCCTCTGCCTATACTTCGTATGAGTGAGAAGAGTACGAAACATATATTTCCCACTCTTCGCACTCATTATAAGGTCGACTACTGGTCTCTGGCGGCTGACCAATGGTGACTTTACCCTATACCATTTCTGGTGCAATGTGTTAAGTAGTAAGTAATGTACTTATACGAATCTTGTTTGCATTTTATTAATGTCAGACATGCCCAGATTGACGTCTCCGCGTGGTAAAGAAGAACCATATCAAGCAAGTTGGCAGCCATTCGACCTAGTTACATTAAACTTGCATTCGTTCAATACCCGACAGCACCAGCCGAGCTAGACCTCATGAAACTTTCAAAAATTTGTTAAAAAATCTATTTATTAACTGTAAGAGTTGAAATTATTCCGGCGCTGCCACGTCGTAACCATTCTTGGTAGCATAAGATAGGCTTTAAAGCTATCATTAATACTTAAAAATTATTTAACGAAGATTTAAATATGATATCCAAGTAGACATTGTTACTAGAGTGATGATTTTTATATAAAATTATGATATAGTTCCGAATATATTTACACTGCACTGTTTTCGGCGCTGATGTGAACACCATGTATCGGATATGTGTAGAGTAATTTCAACTTTAAGATAGCTGTCAGGAACAGTGGAGTGTATCGGTATTGGTTTATTTATTAGCTGATGGTGCTTGAATTCGGGAGACCTAAAAGCTTCACTGCCATCGTTCACGTACATTATTATTATCATCATGAAGTCAGTAGAAAGACGTCCACTGTTAAGTAAAAACCTGTGCCATGGATCGCCACGTTGACTGAGTAAGTCGTAGGAATGAATGAATTACTACTATTCAAGGATCCTGGTCGCAATCTCGCAATATAAACTCTCTTGCTGTAGTTTGTCTACAACTTTACTGTTTACTATGTGCGATGCAAATGTGAAAATATAAATATTTGTTTAGTCATAAATGCTTCATCACTACATAGTATAAAACAAAGTCGCTTGCGCTGTCTGTCCCTATGTATGCTTAAATCTTTAAAACTACGCAACGGATTTTGATGCGGTTTTTTTTAATAGATAGAGTGATTCTTAAGGAAGGTTTATATGTATAATACATTCCACGCGGGCGAAGCCGCGGGCGGGTCGCTAGTGTTAAATTAAATCCCATAAAGGTTTCTCGAATTCAAGAATTCAGCGTAGGTTGTTAATAGTGATATAAAAATTATACAAATTAAGTACCTACTTCAAAACTCAAAAGATGATATTATTTCAATAACGTAGGTAAGTCTAGTTCACCATCTTGTTGTAACGGAGACAAAAAAGATCTGCTCTAGTCCCGGAAAAGGGAATCATGTGGACTTTATATTGATAACGATGAAAAGATACACGGAAAGGAATGAAAAAGCACTGTCACCAAAAAAACAGTATTTTCATTTTAATTTTCTTTAACATATCAATAGATAATCGGCAAAATTGGCATATTTAAAGTGCTGGATAAAAGGGGTGCCGATTATGTTGCAAAAAACCTTTAACATAAATTCATTCAAACATTACACACCCGGGTAAAAGTCCCATATCATTATGAGAGTCTTTTTCTTTAGTATCAAAGTTTTTCATATATCTGTACTAAAACTCGTGTTCTGCCGATACCTGAGCCGTGTACAATCGATATAATATAAAGTGGACATGTGGTTGGGATCAGGCGACTGGTTGGTTATGTTCATTTCATTTATATCGGCACTTTATTGTGATTTTGATGGGGCAGTATTATTATACACTTTTAGTAGCTTTGAGCTGATTAATTGGTAGTTTGCAATGGTGTCGAGAACAACCAGTAGGTATATGGAACGTGCGTGTTCTATAAATGTTTGCGAAATGAATATGAGCCACTGTAACACTCAATTTATAAAGGGAGTAATGTTGATTTTTTTGAAAAATTTGTCATTTATAGCCCAAGCACGTCTCATTTGCCGGTAGTTTTAAAAGACACCCTGTTTAAATATTTTGCTGTAATGAATTGTAATTTATAATTATTGTTGCTCTTGTCAAAGCTTTTAATGATTGTTAATGATTACAAATGTGATAGCCATAGCATAAAAGAATTAGTAATATTTTATAGCCCAGTCACGACATTTGCGACTGAACTATGAATATTACTTGTAATTTTGATGATGATAGTTAAACTCACTAGTTTACAAAAGATATGAATAAATAGGTTTTTTTTATAATTAGTGTATTGAATTATTGACGGTTTCGTATATTTTTGTCGTCTCTAAGAGCATCGGCGTACGCGCGTCGTTTGTCGACTGTATTATGAAAAATTACAATAAAAATAATAAAATAGTGAGTGAACAAAATACCTTTTATTATACACCCTGTATGACGCACACGGGTTGTCGCGATACGGTATGTATCGGAAGGTGAAAAAGCTGTCGGAAAATAGAAAATTGATAATTACTCCACCGACAACTCTAGGGTCGTTCTCAAAAAAGTGGCACCGCTGAATTAATTTTGAATTATTTCAGAAAATTCCCTATTTCGCTTTTTTTTTTATTCGGATCGCTAGAAATATAATCGCATAATCAATATCACGTGGAGGGAAGTGATTTATTTTAGCATTTTAGGAGATACATGTATTTGAAATTACGTGGTAGACAGGTGAACGACCACGTGGTGGGCAGGTGAAAGACATTCATGTCAGGTGAACGACAATGGGTGCAGGTTGGCGACAAATAAGTACAAATTAAACTGTAACCGCTAGCAGGTTAAAGACATTGATGTTAGGTGAACGACAATGGGTGCAGGTAAGTAAATTGTTTAATAAAAACTACATTTAAAACGGACAACAAGTGCTTTATTAAAATTACTTTAATTCGTTTGTCCTTACATAAATTATTTATATACTAAAATTAACTGTCATATCAAAACAATTTTTTTTTTGTGCTTTTCTTCTTTTATATTTTATTTTATTTTTTCTTTGATATTCCGCATATAATTCCGCATTATTCTTAATGTTTTGGTATCTTAGTTTCTCCTTTTCCCTCTTTTTGGCTAAGATTTCTTGTTTGTTCTTGTCTTTTGGCTTAGGTTTACCCATCATCGTCTAAAACAAATAATAATTATTATTATTATGAACCCATGATGTCCCACTGCTGGGCAAAGGCCTCTCTCCCAGTTTATCATTGGGGAAAGATGTGGACATAAATAAAATTAACAGTTAATTCAAATATTACACAGGTGAACGACATACAGGTGATGGACAAAATGGCAGTTATATCGTCAATACGAGAAATGTACTTGGTTAATTAACTGTATATTTATACACATTAAAATAAACCATGATTTACGTTTTATAAATTAATACCAATGCAATAGTTCACACAATTACCAAAATATGGAAGACAGAATAGCGACTACTTACCCATTACAAACTCCCGCTCGCGTAAGTTTCGTGTTCGTAATTTTTGAGTACGGCACACTGGCGACTTGCAACTTGCAACAGCCTTAGCTGACGACTGAAGGTCTCGATTTACGCGGGGTGAGGCGGGTGAGGTGAAATAGTATTAACATCTAGGTAGCGTCTATCGCATGACAGGTGAGCGACAAAAACTGTCGTGGACAAACTTAAATTGCAAATAATTCGTAGTATAAGTATAGTATTATTATTTGACACAGTAGTTTTAAATCTTGAGCATATATGTAAGTAAAAAAGAATACTCGAACTAATTTAAGTTGGTAATTTATACGTATTTATTAACTCCAAACACGAGCGCCTTGCGTTGGGACACTGCAAGTGAGCGACAGAACTTAGTTACAAAATAGGATTTCATGGTTATCAATACCTTGAATTTATTTCAAAGCATTTGGCCTCTATTTAAAAAGTGTCTTTTAATATGTATTGAAAATTCAATTATTAAAATGACGCTTTATAAAAAAAAGTCCTAAGAGAAACCTATTGACAGGTGGCGGCGCCACTTTTTTGAAAACGACCCTCTAACCAATAGCAAACTTTAAAAAACCCAACTGCTGTTTGGACAATGTCGTCAAAGTAATGTTAGTTATCATGGGTATATTTTTTGGATTTACTGTCATTAGGTACAAATGGAAAATCGTCCACGTGAAATAACCATTCTGAAGTTGGGCCAAAAGTAATAGTGACCAAAATACTAATAATAATATTTAGTCAAAATGTAATTATGCTGAAAAATGTATATGATTATATTTATTTTCGTTGTAAATTAATTAAGCCGGAATGGAATTTTGTCCATTATATTTTTTGAGCGAAATTAAATATGCACCAAGTTAATGTAGTCTTATATGAATTAAGGCCAAAATATAAATTATTGTACTGATATAATTCAGGGGGGGGGGGGGGGGGATTGATGATTCAATGGGACATAATTACAATTGGAAATTTTCTGAGTGTACCTACGTAAATATTTTTGGACCTATATCTTATTTGTCAATTTTAATATGGGACATAATTCTCATTTTTCAAATTGGACGAATAATTTCAAGTGGAAGATTTTCCATTTGTACCTAATGACAGTAAATCATTTTTTGTTTCACCAATTTCGCTTTAAAAAAGAAATACCCAGTGACACCCGCCGCGACGCCGAGACGAATATAACGACACCTCGCTTGTCGAAATCGGGCCATCTACCAGTCAGACCAGTAGTCAGCCTCTGCCTATACTTCGTATGAGTGAGAAGAGTACGAAAGATATATTTCCCACTCTTCGCACTCATTATAAGGTCGACTACACTGGTCTCTGGCTGACCACTGGTGACTTTACCCTACAAACATACAAGTCAAAAACATTACCCACCCTTCGGCAGTCAGGTAAGAAGCACGAAGTATTAAGGCATTCACTACCGGCATGGTTTGTCAAACTTTCGCAGGCGCCGCTTCTGGTTTATATTATAAGGAACTTGCAGTAAGAACTAAAATAGGCAGGTATGCGTTTAAGGCATTCGGTAGGTAAAAGTCAGGAGAACGCTTATATGCGTCGCCGGCAGTGAATGCGTTAAATAATTCTGGGGTCCAAGTGAAAAAGGGTTTTTTTTTTTTATAACATGGGAAGGCAAACGAGCACACAGGCCACCTGATGGTAAGTGGAAACTGTGACCCATAGACATTCGCATTCACAAGACTGCAAATGCGTTGCCAACCCTGAGGACTAAGATGGAATGCCTCTATGCTAGTCAATTCACCGGCTGTCTTACCCCCAAACCGGAACACAACGATGCGAACACTGCTGCTTGGCTGCTTGGCTGTTTTTATGGTATAGGAAGCAAACGAGCAGACGGATCGCCTGGTAAGCGATTACCATCACCCATAGACGGTTTGAAGGAGTAACGGGTCTTCTGAAGATCAAGTGAAAAAGGGTTTAAGTCTAGTATAACTACTGGTGTCCCCTTGTTTTACAGACTGAAAAATTACAGAATTTTGTTTCACAGAAAATGTTTCATATACTATTTGGTCCTTGTATTTTTGCTTCGTATATTATTATTTTTTAACTATTTACTTGAAAGAAACAAATTCGATAGAAAATCAATTCAATGAATTTTGTAATTTAATTTTTTCATTACACAAACTTATCAAACAATATAATTATTTTTCAACGAATATTGTTTGGTCAGTGTATTTTTTCATACTCACTCAAAACTCATTAGAAACTCATTAACGTACAACCTATAAATATGAGTGAGCGAGCAAGACCTCTCTGGGCAGAACCGACTTGAATAGGTTAGGTTAGAAGGCTATGGCGGGAGCGAAGCGAAGCAAGCTCCCGCCTTAGCCTTCGAGGTTATTTTTTTTTATATCCCTTGAATAAGCTATGCGATATAATTTGATTGTAAATGAAATAATGTGAGAACAAAGAATATTTAATTTGCTATTCTATGATATGAAAAAAGAAACATTGAATTTTATTTGAAATAAAAAACGATGATTTAAATGTCTTCAAAGTGATTATTCTACATATTGATTATTCTATGAAATGATAATACGAGAAAAATGTTCTATGAAATGAAATTCTAAACAACTTCAGTCTGTAAAATAACGTACAACCATAACTACTCCGTCTATGTATACACCGTGTTTTTTTTTAATTACGATAACTTCGGCATATTACTAGGTACATCCATAGAAACTAAGTGGTAGATTCGTTTTTTTTTATACATATTGCAAAAAAAAAAATTTTTTTCTCTATGGAGCAAAGTTCATTTAGTTACTTTGCTCCATAGAGAAAAAAAAATTACGGTGTATAACAAGTTAAGTCGACTTGTTCCCTTTTTCACTAGGACCACAGAATTATGGCCTGGAGACCTAGTCTGCCCTCCTAAGCCAATAAACAGTATCTCAAATTCAATAACCAAAGCAGTTTTAATTCTATTCTGTTAGAGATAAGGTTGATATTGCTGCTGGAGTTTTATTTGAGATACTGCCTATTGGTTTAGTAGGGCAGTAGTAACTTGTAATAAAAAGGGGTAGGTACTATCGCCCAATGATACGGGTTTACACTTTCTTGACTAAATCGTGCTAACGTTTATGTAGTCATGCCTTCTTTAAAGGCCTCCAAAGTACATAAACGGAGTTAACTAGACTTAAACCCTTTTTCACTTGACCTCTACAAGACTTACACCTTTATTCTCTTACATCTTTGTAAGTAAACCTCAAAAATATATTTCAAAGTGGCTTAACTTCCATAATTGACTTAAAGAATTGGTTTTCTCGATCTTTACATTCTGTTGAGACATGTTTTTTGTGCAAATATAAAAGCTTTCGAGAACGCTATCGGTGAAAGGTCTAAGGTTTTATATTATTTGAAGACTGATTTTTTGAAACCAATTTCCGCTAGCATAATAACAGAAAACGTTGCCTTTTCTGCATCGGTTTTAGCGTTCCGTAGTCAAACTAAGAACCCTTATAGTTTCGCCATGTCCGTCCGTCCGTCCGTCCGCAACTTAGCTCAGAGACTAGAAAACTGTAATTTGACATGAATATACATATTAGTCACACCAACAAAGTGGTAAAAAAAAATCTTGAAAAAAATATCTAAATCAGAATAATATCTTAAATGAAAGCGCATATAAAGAATTTTAAAGGAAAGCTATGACTACTAAGAAGCCTTAATGGATTCCTGAGGTACAGGCGACTAAAGTGTTAATAGCTGGGTCAATCAACTTTTCTTTGTAGCTCGTTGCCATGGTGACGTCTCCTGGGTCACTCTTTAAAACTATGATTTCAAAGGATATACGTCCACTAAAAAACTGTTTTATTGGCAATTACACACCCATTCTTTTATGGCCTTTCTCCTGAGTGTGCTGGAAGTATATATTATGACATTTTTTCTAAGAAACTCTATTACTGTTGTCTCCTGGCTTACGGGACAGAATAACAAAAAAAAAAGTTGATCCACCCAGCTACTAAAATCACAGCACCAAATAACTTTAAATAAGTAGAGAATTTGTTCATAAGTACTAGTTATTTTTGAGATTTTTGTGTAGTAACGGCTTCGGAACCCTACACTGAGCATGCCCGGTTTTTAATTTTAACCATGACCAAATCATGTGTGTTTAAGAAGGGGATCTAAATAAAACATCACAAACTACCATAAAATACTAGGTTTATTACGACGTATAACTATTTAAATAAATAACATCAATATTTTCATAACATCGGTTTGAAGGACAAAAAGCTTTAGATGATAAAATTGATAAATAATAATAAAAATCAGGGGACAACGTCACTCCAATTGACCTAGTCCCAATTTAAGCTCTAGGCTTGTATTATGGGTACTAGACAAGGATATAAATACTTATATAGAGAAATACATTCTTAAATACATAGTAAACATCCATGACTCAGGAACAAATATTCGCGGTCATAACACAAATATCTGCCCTTACCAGGATTTGAACCCAGGACCGCTAGCTTCGTAGGCAGGGTCACTACCAACTATGCCAGCGCGTCGTCGTTAGATAGTTTGTAACATCTCCAACTTTTAAAAGTAAAAACCACTGATTGACATGATTTTACGTTTCAGTATTCTGTTTATACAGTCGAGGCCGCGCTATATACGAGTCCAGCAACCGCCCTTCCCGGCTGAGGCTTGTATAGTGCTTTTCTCTAACAATGCGAGAAAATCACTACATAGTATAAAACAAAGTCGCTTGCGCTGTCTGTCCCTATGTATGCTTAAATCTTTAAAACTACGCAACGGATTTTGATGCGGTTTTTTTTAATATATAGAGTGATTCTTAAGGAAGGTTTATATGTATAATACATTCCACGCGGGCGAAGCCGCGGGCGGGTCGCTAGTATGACAATAAAATTGTGAATAATATTGAACAAAGTCCCAAAATTTCCTTGAAAAAAAAGAACAGAAACAGGTAAGATTTAGTATGACACTGAAATAAAGCATTAAATAAAATCACACACTTCGTAAAACGTAATAAATTCAATTTGAATAATTTATTACGCGTTTAAGTATTTTATTTATGAACGCAATATCTTTAACAAAAGTCAAACTATAATTTGATACACTTTTGAATACGCCGTAAACGCTGTTTGAAAAGTTTACAATTTTCGTCTATGACACTTATATAGTAAAATAAACATGGAAGAATTTTCATACATTTTCGCGGCCGCTGCCATTGGTAAACATTTAAGGTGTCACTTTAAAAATAAAAACCGTGGAACAAATTTGTAAAGAACTTTTTTATAATCAATATTGTAATTTTGTATAGAATGTAGTTTTTTCTCGCATTCAAAGTGAAACATAACACTCGAGCTATAATAACTACCCAAGCGGAGCGATGGGTGGCTTAACATCTCGTATCATTATGGCTTGTTGAAGATTCTAGTATTTATTGTATGAAACCAAAGAAGTATAATCAAGAGAAATTAGTTCTCATAACAAATAACTCTAGAGTAAGAGA
Organism: Acleris emargana; assembly: GCA_927399475.2. Classification (NCBI taxonomy): domain Eukaryota; kingdom Metazoa; phylum Arthropoda; class Insecta; order Lepidoptera; family Tortricidae; genus Acleris; species Acleris emargana. Next base: position 5,078,860 of record OV656850.1, read on the forward strand.
GCTTGATTAAGTAATAAACATGTAGTAAAGTGAGACCCTTTCAGTTTTAAATTTATCAAGCAATGATATTTATTAGTAAGGAGGATAACAAGAGGAGTAGAAAACATACATAAGTAGCCTAAATATTAAATGGTGATGTGACAAAATGCTTAATTTGTGGAATAAGTTTTTACCTTAAAGTTATGTAAATTCATTAAAAATTAGATTAACAGACTAAAGCGAGATATTAGGTCTCAAATCCTATGATCTAAGTACTAACCTAGGTCCTAAAATCATGGTCATTAACATCTTTGGCGCCCAGATCTTACTAATCTACCACGTACAAAACATCTACATCAGTAAACGTACCATGTCTTCTCAGTCATTCGAAAATAACGCCCTCACGAGGTCCAAAAAGTCCATCATTTCTCATACAATCCATACATGTAAAATTTAGGTTAAGTACAATATTATAATACCATTAACTTATTAGTCAGTGACGAGATTCTGAATAACACATATCAAAACATCGATTTATACATAGTTCTATTGCCCAAAATTTCACCTATGACTACGTTAATTAAATACTAAAATTAAATCGATTTATCTTCAACTGAAGTCATTATTATAATGTAAACATCCTGTAGATGCAGAAGGATTAAATAATTTAATCAATAAATCGTAACCTTTTAAATCGCTAGGTCCTCGAACCGTTGGCGTTGTTCAATCTCTGGTTCTTTCGGGACTTATTATAGCAGATAAAAATGCACAAAGCATAGAAAGGAGGCTATTGATGTAAGACAAATGGCTATAAGATTTTAATTTGTAATTTTCTCTATCGTAGTAGTAGAGAGAGATCATGCCTCGTTACAATTCGTTTCTCCTTTTAAATTCAAATCCACCAATGGAACAGCACGTCCATTCTGATTGGTGGTCTAACCGCCAATGCGGGCCATAGAATCCACAGTTACTGGTGGGGGTGCTTAGAGTATCGCATGGCGCAGGCGCGTGCGACAGAACAGTATGAACGCCAGTAGCGCCGCAACCATGGCTCCGGTGAGAAATGTGGTCTCATCACGCCGGTAGCTGCCACCTGCTTTTTCCACTACGTTGCTCTGAAATCAGAGTAAGTTCGTTGACATTTTGTACCTTAAAGAGAGGCAATCCCTAGGATCACCATAAATATTGATGCTGCCTGAGGAGTTTTTAAAAGACGGTGGTCGCACTGAAAGAGATTGTTCCTTACTAACATCCACTAAAATGCTAGAATTCCGAAGCTTTCATTCTAGTACGATTAGGAGTTGATGAGAGTCTACTTTGCCAAATGTATGACCATGGGCCTGCCTGACATCAACTCGATAGCCAATCGTAGTCTGTACTTCATTCTGTAAATTTATTAGTAGACGTCAAGCTTTCATACTTCGAAGAATTAAGAAGTATCGGTACAGTACCGGCAAATAATATATCTCCTTTGTACTTACATCTCATACGATTACCTACAAATATTACTTACCAAAATTGACTGCTGTGAAAACTTTATCTCGACTCAATGGAATTTCGGATATAAAGATTTTGCTGTCCGTAGTCTACTTTATTTTATATATTAAAAAAATATATATATTATATCAATACGGGCAGCGTCCTTCAGAATAGTTTCAGCGTTTCCTATTTTTTATCCGGGGGGTGGGGAGGTGCCTTACCGCCCTCCCCGATACCTTCAGTTCTCAATAGCGTACCGTATGGACCACTTTGGGAACTTATGATTTATTGTATGGAGCTGTTATGTCATCGACTCGTTTTTTTTCATTCCAGCATATAACTATTTAGAGAAAAGGTTCTATAAAATCGAAATTACATACAAAAACAAGAGGTTAATCCCAGCCCAGTCCGAATAAATACTTTAGTAATTTACCCAGCCTCCATGCCTGATGGCCCACGGCGTGGCGTACTGAGCCACGTGGGTGGCGGCCCAGTCGGTGGCGCGGCACCAGCCGCCGACCCTCACGGCGCGCGCGCAGACCTCGCACAGGAACGCGAGCACCAGCAGCGCCCGCTGCTCGGTGTGGGCGCAGGCCTGGGGAACACATCCAGCTTAAATGAAACCGATAGTCACATTGACAGAAAATAAATTTGTATCATTGACCGTCCCAAACTAAGCACTGATATAAATACTTATATAGATTAATTAATAACTAACTAACGATCAAATTACCCTCCTCCTTCGGCAGGCAGGTAAAACTGAGTAAAATGAGTCCGGACTACTCCTCATTGAAGAGTTCCTAAGACCACTTTCCATCTCCATTATCGACACATCTTGTTTCATATTAAAAATATTGTGTAGATGATCACATTATCATATTTTAAGACGAGCGTATAAGTAAACGTTTTGATGCTTAAACAAAGGACCCTTTTGTATATGTCGGAAAAATGGCTGAACCTAGTCATGTCAGCCGAAAGACGTCCACTGCTGGACATAGGCCTCCCCCAAGGCTCTCCACTCAGACCGGTCTTGTGCTTTTCGCATCCACCGCGTTCCCGCGATCCTTACAAGGTCGTTACTCCATCTTGTTGGAGGGCTACCTACAGCTCGTCTTCCGGTCCGCGGACGACACTCAAGAACCTTCTGAACCTAGTAATTTTTCCTTAACCTGGCCTAACCGATCTCTTCACCTGGCACAGTTCCTGCATGATGTCCTCAAATGCCACCTCATCGAGACACAGCAGTGGTATATCCTCTGCTTTCTCCGTCAGTCTGCTCCTCGCCTTGGTACTCCTGAACCGCCGGAAGGCACGCTCCAGGGCTCGCCAGTCGCGCCAGTACATCCACCAGCCTCTGGAAAGTTATGCATTAATGATACGTTAGATTAGGTGGCCATATTGAAGTTACTTTATGAGTAGAGGCTGACCAGCAAGTCGTAACACAAGTATTTTTTTCTTATTCTTCATATGGCAACATTTTTACTTATGGGAGGACCTTGTGCAGGGTCCGTCCGGGTTGGTACCACGATCTTATCCATTAATCTACGGCCAAGCAGCAGTGTTCGTATTGTTGTGTTCCGGTTTGGGGATAAGACAGCCGGTGAAATGACTAGCATAGAGGCATTCCATCTTAGTCCTCAGGGTTGGCAACGCATTTGTATTCTTAGGATTGCGGTCTTGTGAATGCAAATGTCCATGGGTCACAGTTTCCACTTACCATCAGGTGGCCTGTGTGCCCGTTTGCCTTCCCATGCCATGAAAAAAAACCTTTACACGCAACAGGCGTATATTTAAGTCGTCGAGTTGCAGAAAACAGCACGCCACAACCTACAACACCCTATAACCAATATATTATGGCAACAATTTTACCTTTGACACAAGCTGTCACATCATACATACCTACTTATCTGGCCTGATATTTTAAATTTGCCTCTATTCTTCTGTGTTACCACACACTACAGACTCTAGTATTGCGCAAATTTTTAACGAATATTTTTCGAGATTCCTTGTTGCATTTCATGTGGCACAAGTCTTATTGAGTTGCTGCTCAAGAAGCAATTAACCAGTGGAAACCATAGAACCTTACCGGGGGTCAGGTCTAGCGCTCGCCACAATGCACGGCGGTGGCCTCAGCTCCTCCATCCTCAGATGCTGCAGCAGCAGCGCCCGGAACAGTCTTATGCCCTTCTGCTCCTCCTCGCCCAAGAGTTGGCAGCTTCGCCAATGTCCCTGACAGTCGTCTCGCCGCTCCTCATCCAGTGACACTTGACGGAGCAAGGGAGCTCGCGGGCCGTCATAGTCTTCGAGAGGTTGGACGCTGCATGCTGGAAAAGTTTATTGGGACTAGATGCAGTGATGATTGGACCTTGTGCAGGGTCCATCCTGGTTACTACCACCATTTATAAATATTAACCAGACACCTGGCAACAGCATTCGCTTTGTAGTTTTCCCAGTAAAATAAATGATTATCTAGCAAAGAAGCATTGCATCTTGAAAGTCAAGACTGGCAACGTATAAAGATACTAAAACGAAATCATAATATGTTGCTAGGTTGTCTATTTCGTAAAAATACCTTGTTCTGTTTATGCTGATAAAAATATTTGAAAATAAAAAAGGTTAAACTCATACTGATATGATATTACATTTTTTTTAAAGTAGCTTTATTGCATTGTATTTAAATGATTTTAAAGGAAATACATTCTACATGGCGTGGCTTAAGGTTCTCATTACTAAAATTTAGAACGGAGAAGCCTATAAAGGTGTGCAGAGATTAACCTGCTTTCAAACCAGTGCATTGTACAGTTACTAGACTATATTAAAATAAAAAGTAATCATCAGTTTGCAGGCAGTTTGTATTTACCGGCTGTATAGAGATTACACTGCTTTGAAGATGTTTGCAAATCACAACATGAATAAAGAAATGTTAAAAAACGGTTTTCTACTACCTATAATTACTATTATGTTAAACAACTAATATTTACAAAAGATTTGATACCTTAGGCTAATTTATCGTTGCTAAGCAACGGGGCCGAACACAATCTTCTATCTATATAATAAAAATGAATCGCTAAATGTGTTGCTAAGCGCAAAATTCGAGAACGGCTGAACCGATTTGGCTGATTTATTTTTTGTTGTGTTCGTCAATGTCACGACAAGGTTTTTATGAAAGAAAATAATTGAAAATCCACCGGGAAGGTCAGGAATTTGCAGCGGGGCGAAGCCGCTGGCGGGCCGCTAGTCTATATCTATATATATAATAAAAATGAATCGCTAAATGTGTTGGTAAGCGCAAAACTCGAGAACGGCTGAACCGATTTGGCTGATTTCTTTTTTGTTGTGTTCGTCAATGTCACGACAAGGTTTTTATGAAAGAAAATAATTGAAAAATCCACCGGGAAAGTCAGGAATTTGCAGCGGGGCGAAGCCGCTGGCGGGCCGCTAGTTATATATAATTTTAATTTATTAGCGCTTAGTCCACTTTTAGCCTTAAAAAAGAAAAACACAGAATAGTGCTTTTGGCATCGTTCCCACGGAACAAATTTCAAAAGATGATGATTTATTTTCAACTTGAAAATGGCGACTGATCCAAATTCTAACCACAAAACAACAACGCAAGATTACATAAAGACAAAGGCAACAAACAACACCATTATTCTAATAACCACAAACATACAACCAAATACATCAAACCATGCGTTCAAAAACCGAAGAAATACTAAAATTCAACAACATATTGATCGAAAAACATACCTTGAACGGTAAACGGTGGCACCAAATCCATTTTTGAAAGAAAAACACTGTAGGTACTTTAGTTTCACGTCTAAACGTGCGTCTTGGTCAACTGAGGGATACCAAGTGACAAGTATGGAACAGGGTTGCTGTAGTAACAGCGCTGACCTTGGGTATCGAGGCACGACCCTGACATACTTCTATACGCATGCGCTATTCCTTTTGAGGGAATTTCAAAGGCGCTGTTTACTAAGAGCTTTGGAACTTGTGCCGAGAACTCAATATGGTGTCTATTTTATGTGAATATTACTCGGTTTGGTACTGAATAAATTCAGATAGAGCTTGGCTCCGTATTATGAATCTGCCAATTCTGCAGCAGCGACGGAGCTATATGACTGCTATAAGTCTGTTCCTTTCAATTCTTGGAACATGACACAGCTGAAATTACGACTTCAGAGAAACGGCTTCGGCTCATGAGAGTAGTTTTGATGTCCACTTTATGATGGCAATTTGAGAAGGTTGCCGGAATGTTTTGAGTTAAGTACCTACTTACCTAATATTTAGGGTAATCAATGTAATGTTTAATTTATCCATGGACTAGACTTACGACCAACTAGAATGTTAGCTATACAGAACAAGTAAGTAATGCTTATATTTTGGAAATTACTTACACTTCTACTTTGACTTGTGGGAGGACCTTGTGCAGGATCCGTCCGGGTTGGTACCACCATCTTATCCATTTAACCTAACGCCAAGCAGCAGTGTTCGCATCGTTGTGTTCCGGTTTGGGAATAAGACAGCCGGTGAAATGACTAGACTAGCATAGAGGCATTCCATCTTAGTCCTCAGGGTTGGCAACGCATTTGCAGTCTTGTGAATGCGAATGTCTATGGGTCACAGTTTCCACTTACCATCAGGTGGCCTGTGTGCTAGTTTGCCTTCAAATGATATTAAAAAAAAAAAACCAATTGGGATGTTCCAAAAAAAATTACTCCTGGTTTTTACGTTCAAGTTTGAAAGAATAGGAAATTTTATGATTCCAATTTCATTAATTTTGTATCTGGCCCAATAGTTTCGTTTAAATATAATTAATTATTTAGCCGGCATTTTATGGATGACATGATTATTTTAAACTAGAGCTGGCATTTTCTAAGAAATTACAACATCTAAATAATATCTATTGATAAAAAGTGATTGAAATAGTGTATTAAAACATACTATTTCAAGCTGTTTTCGCCTAACCCTTAAGATATACCTAGAAGGGCTTCATGCCGAAAATGAAAGTTAAACAAAGGTTACATATACTTTTGTTGAAATATCCGAGAGTAATATATCAAAACGTAATAATGTAGAACGGCTTTGAAACCCTATTCCTCGAAATGGTTTTCGAATTAGGTTAATTATACTGTGTGTGGTGTGTGTTAGACTGTGGAACCGGCTCCCTTCTGATTTTAGGAAATCGCAATCGGTCACATCTCTACAAGGAAGATTGAGGACATACTGGCTTGACTCCTTATAACTGTGTACTATCCTTTGTTTAATTTTATGATATATATAGGTATATTATATATATATATATATATATATATATATATTTATATACATACAGTAACTCATTTGGCGTCAAGCATGTTGTGCATCATTACGACGTCCACCAGTTCTGCTTACATTTTTTATCATCTGTCGACGTATATTGCTTAGTTTTTTGATTTCCTACTCCATACGATACTTCATTTTCTTGCTCATTTATTTGCGGCTATATTCTTTTTGCAGTTAGGCCCAAACATTTTTGAACCCCATACAATAGTGAAGCTTTATTGGCCTCCTACGTATATCAATCTGATTTATCTATTGCGCGGATATTTTTACGTCCATATCAGACAGTTGGGATTTGAAAGTGCGACGTTGCCAGCATTGTGATTCGTTAATTTATACTTATCTCTTTCTTTCACGGAGTCTCGCAAAACGCATTGTCTATTGTAAAATAATATTTTTTTTATAGTTTAACGGTTGATCGCTATCTTATTTGGGCTATTCTAATTTTTTAAGTTTATATACTCGTACCAGATGTTACTACTGCTGTGGATCCAATCGTTCTTTCTCATCGCACAAAAAAACCCTAATATTAGCATGAGTTTATATAGGGGTTTTTCTAAGTTTAATTTGACTAGATTCAAAGAAAACTATTTTCTAGATTATTCTCAGCCTGAAATCACCCACTGCTGAGCGTATCTTCGAGTACCTACCTAAAATACTACCTTCGTCACTAGCTAGCCTCACTCAGGAGAGACCCGATCGAGCTGTGTTTGTCTTACCACAAAACAGTATTTAAATGGTACACCCAAAAAACGGAATTATCCACATATTTATTAATATTTTAAAAACATTAAACTTTTAAACCTCCCTTCGCTGTTCTCCTCTCTACAAGTTGCATTTCTCACCCGATTCTCGTGAAATTTTGTGACCAGGTTCGATAATAAGGTTTTTTTCAATATTCGACGTCCGATTATTTTTCTAAAGTAGTGATATACATATAATAGGCTATGTTCTCCGCTTGCCTAAAACGTAATATTCCTATGTGTCTACATAGTCTAATTCGCACATTGTATACGAGTAAATCGCCAACTCCCTAATTATCACTATGCATATTGCAAACATCGCTGTTGAACTAATCCGCGTTAAGACTTAGACTCATTAGGACTACGTCAACATTGAGACTTAACACGTTACACTGAGAGAAAAAATAACCTTATTTCAGGTTGAATCTACAAGTTTTAAGGTTAAAATAGCACCAATTCGCTGTTTGGTAATACCAACAAGTTAGATATTGTTAATTCTTATTTGTTCATTTAACAAGCAGCTTAACTTGTTATTTCAACATTACATCAGGTAGAAGTTTTCCGATTATCTTAACATGATCAACTTGTTGTAACGACATTCCTAGCTTGTTGAATCTACAGGTTAGCTACCTATAAAATAACATGTCCGGCTCGTTAAAACAATATGCTCGACTTGTAAGACAAATAAGATCAAGTGACAAGCTAACTGTAGACTCAACAGGCTAGGCATGTTAAAACTATATACTGAACTTGTAAAAGTAACAAAATAATTTAACAAGCTAAGTGTACCTATATTCAACAAGTTAGGCATGTCAAAACAACATACCAAGCATGTCAAAATAACGTGTAGAGCATGTCGAAACTATCTGCTAAACTTGTAAGGCCCACTTGCGCGGACCAGAGTTAGCGTCTTAACCCGAGGTTAGGCGGCAAACCAAGTACAAAAGGAGTCGCTTAACTCTGGGTTAATGGCTAACTCTGGTCCGCGCAAGTCCGCCTAAGAGTAGCAAGATAATGTAACAAGCTAACTGTAAATTGGACAAGCTAGGCATGTTAAAACAACATGATGAGCATGTTAAAATAACGTGTCATTAGGCAAGCGGAGAATAAAGGGATTCATGTATACGGACGTCAAATATCGTACAGTATGAAAAGTATGCGTCAAACCGACATCCGTATATGTGTCGCGCAGCTTTGAAGCTATATACGGACGTCAGTTGACAGTATACACTATTCATGCCGCAACATATTCGACGTCCGAGTATTTTTCTAAAGTAGTGCCATAGATTCATGTATACGGACGTCAAATATCGTACAGTATGAAAAGTATGCGTCAAACCGACATCCGTATATGTGTCGCGCAGCTTTGAAGCTATATACGGACGTCAGTTGACAGTATACACTATTCATGCCGCACCACATTTCACGTCAGAGTATTTTTCTAAAGTAGTGCCATAGATTCATGTATACGGACGTCAAATATAGTACAGTATGAAAAGTATGCATTAAACCGACATCCGTATATGTGTCGCCCAGCTTTGAAGCTATATACGGACGTCAGTTGACAGTATACACTATTCATGCCGCACCATATTCGACGTCCGAGTATTTTTCTAAAGTAGTGGCATAGATTCATGTTTGGACGTCAAATATCGTACAGTATGAAAAGTATGCGTCAAACCGACATCCGTATATGTATAGCGCAGCTTTGAAGCTATATACGGACGTCAGTTGACAGTATACACTATTCATGCCGCACCACATTTCACGTCCGAGTATTTTTCTAAAGTAGTGCCATAGATTCATGTATACGGACGTCAAATATCGTACAGTATGAAAAGTATGCATTAAACCGACATCCGTATATGTGTCGCGCAGCTTTGAAGCTATATACGGACGTCAGTTGACAGTATACACTATTCATGCCGCACCATATTCGACGTCCGAGTATTTTTCTAAAGTAGTGCCATAGATTCATGTTTGGACGTCAAATATCGTACAGTATGAAAAGTATGCGTTAAACCGACATCCGTATATGTGTCGCGCAGCTTTGAAGCTATACACCGTGCCCGGGACGTACCCGAAGGATTTTAACCATCGATTCTAGACCCTATTTGGAGTATATAATGTGGTATAACATGTAGTTCAATAACGCATAATTTCCGAGATTTTTATTATGTAAAAAACAATTCAAAAGTTAATTTAATTTGAACTCTGTCACCTTAACTTAAAGCATTATTTACTACGTGGTTTGCGGCCTAACCTCGGGTTAAGACGCTAACTCTGGTCCGCGCATGGTGGGCCTTAGTGCCACTTGCACCATCCCACTAATCCGGGGTTAAGCGGTTAAACCGTTAACCCAGTGTCAAATTGTACTGTTAACCCTGGTAACCGGTTAACCCCGGGTTAGTGGAATGGTGCAAGTGGCGCTTAATGATATCAATAATGTTTTTTGTTTAGTTTATTTTAAGAGATTGTGCCCTCACTTGTGAAAATCAGGTGTTGGCCATCCGTAAATTATATAGCTATTAGAAGTCCGATTACATAATGTATACGCTTAATTAGCACACCTAAATACAATACAAAAATATATATTTAATTATTATTTTATAATTATTTATGTTGGATCTCAAATAGGTGCCAAAGTCACATAGATGTATATGCTTAATAGCACACCTAATAACATGGTTATTGGGTGTGCTAAATACAATACAACAATTTAATATCTAATACTTTCTTAAAATTAATTATGTTGGATCTCAAATAGGTGCCAAAGTCACATAGAGTAAATTATCGTTAATACGTTGAATAATACTAATTATTTTAAGTAATTTTTAGACATTGATTTTTTAAGTTTTATAAACACAGAAAACGATTTCAATTGTTTTTACCTGCCATAACTATAGGGTTACCCACCTGTCTATAATAAAATAATAATCTTAAATTTATGTGTGTTTATTTAATTATTTTTCCTTGTGACTATAGAAAAATACACGGATGTCGAATATGGTGCGGCATGAATAGTAGGTATATACTGTCAACTGACGTCCGTATATAGCTTCATGAATCAAGAAAGATTCATGTTGTAAACAGCAATATCATCAACGTACAACATAGATGAATTTCATCAATTTCTTAGTAAATAATGCTTTAAGTTAAGGTGACAGAGTTAAAATTAAATTAACTTTTGAATTGCTTTTTACATAATAAAAATCTCAGAAATTATGAGTTATTGGACTACATGTTATACCACATTAAATACTCCAAATAGGGTCTAGAATCTATAGTTAAAATCCTTCGGGTACGTCCCGGGCACGGTGTATACGGACGTCAGTTGACAGTATATACTTCATTCCGCACCATATTCGACGTCCGAGTATTTTTCTAAAGTAGTGCCATAGATTCATGTATACGGACGTCAAATATCGTACAGTATGGAAAGTATGCATTAAACCGACATCCGTATATGTGTCACGCAGCTTTGAAGCTATATACGGACGTCAGTTGACAGTATACACTATTCATGCCGCACCATATTCGACGTCCGAGTATTTTTCTAAAGTAGTGGCATAGATTCATTTTTGGACGTCAAATATCGTACAGTATGAAAAGTATGCGTCAAACCGACATCCGTATATGTATAGCGCAGCTTTGAAGCTATATACGGACGTCAGTTGACAGTATACACTATTCATGCCGCACCACATTTCACGTCCGAGTATTTTTCTAAAGTAGTGCCATAGATTCATGTATACGGACGTCAAATATCGTACAGTATGAAAAGTATGCATTAAACCGACATCCGTATATGTGTCGCGCAGCTTTGAAGCTATATACGGACGTCAGTTGACAGTATATACTATTCATGCCGCACCACATTTCACGTCCGAGTATTTTTCTAAAGTAGTGCCATAGATTCATGTATACGGACGTCAAATATCGTACAGTATAAAAAGTATGCGTTAAACCGACATCCGTATATGTGTCGCGCAGCTTTGAAGCTATATACGGACGTCAGTTGACAGTATACACTATTCATGCCGCACCATATTCGACGTCCGAGTATTTTTCTAAAGTAGTGCCATAGATTCATGTATACGGACGTCAAATATCGTACAGTATGAAAAGTATGCGTCAAACCGACATCCGTATATGTGTCGCGCAGCTTTGAATCTATATACGGACGTCAGTTGACAGTATATACTATTCATGCCGCACCATATTCGACGTCCGAGTATTTTTCTAAAGTAGTGCCATAGATTCATGTATGCGGACGTCAAATATCGTACAGTATGAAAAGTATGCATTAAACCGACATCCGTATATGTGTCGCGCAGCTTTGAAGCTATATACGGACGTCAGTTGACAGTATATACTATTCATGCCGCACCACATTTCACGTCCGAGTATTTTTCTAAAGTAGTGCCATAGATTCATGTATACGGACGTCAAATATCGTACAGTATAAAAAGTATGCGTTAAACCGACATCCGTATATGTGTCGCGCAGCTTTGAAGCTATATACGGACGTCAGTTGACAGTATACACTATTCATGCCGCACCATATTCGACGTCCGAGTATTTTTCTAAAGTAGTGCCATAGATTCATGTATACGGACGTCAAATATCGTACAGTATGAAAAGTATGCGTTAAACCGACATCCGTATATGTGTCGCGCAGCTTTGAAGCTATACACCGTGCCCGGGACGTACCCGAAGGATTTTAACCATCGATTATAGACCCTATTTGGAGTATATAATGTGGTATAACATGTAGTCCAATAACGCATAATTTCCGAGATTTTTATTATGTAAAAAACAATTCAAAATTTAATTTAATTTGAACTCTGTCACCTTAACTTAAAGCATTATTTACTAAGAAATTGATGAAATTCATCTATGTTGTACGTTGATGATATTGCTGTTTACAACATGAATCTTTCTTGATTCATGAAGCTATATACGGACGTCAGTTGACAGTATATACCTACTATTCATGCCGCACCATATTCGACATCCGTGTATTTTTCTATAGTCACAAGGAAAAATAATTAAATAAACACACATAAATTTAAGATTATTATTTTATTATAGACAGGTGGGGTGGGTAACCCTATAGTTATGGCAGGTAAAAACAATTGAAATCGTTTTCTGTGTTTATAAAACTTAAAAAATCAATGTCTAAAAATTACTTAAAATAATTAGTATTATTCAACGTATTAACGATAATTTACTCTATGTGACTTTGGCACCTATTTGAGATCCAACATAATTAATTTTAAGAAAGTATTAGATATTAAATTATTGTATTGTATTTAGCACACCCAATAACCATGTTATTAGGTGTGCTATTAAGCATATACATCTATGTGACTTTGGCACCTATTTGAGATCCAACATAAATAATTATAAAATAATAATTAAATATATATTTTTGTATTGTATTTAGGTGTGCTATTAAGCGTATACATTATGTAATCGGACTTCTAATAGCTATATAATTTACGGATGGCCAACACCTGATTTTCACAAGTGAGGGCACAATCTCTTAAAATAAACTATAAACAAAAAACATTATTGATATCATTAAGCGCCACTTGCACCATTCCACTAACCCGGGGTTAACCGGTTACCAGGGTTAACAGTACAATTTGACACTGGGTTAACGGTTTAACCGCTTAACCCCGGATTAGTGGGATGGTGCAAGTGGCACTAAGGCCCACCATGCGCGGACCAGAGTTAGCGTCTTAACCCGAGGTTAGGCCGCAAACCACGTACAAAAGGAGATGCTTAACTCTGGGTTAAGGACTAACTCTGGTCCGCGCAAGTCAGCCTAAGAAGATCAAACAAGGCTACCATAGGTACCTCTAATAACTTAAAGATGTATTTGGTATGTAACCACCCAAAAATTACGTCGATATAGACGAACTGCAACCCGACTGCAATTTGTATGGGAACTGCACGCCGACTGCAACGTCAAGAGCAGAGTGGGGATTACTCAACCGACAAGAGCGTAGCTCTTAAGTTACGAACGAACGAACAGATATTTATGCGCGCTTTGTTGTAGCAGATATTAATGCTGGTGACTGTACTTGGGGGTACCAATTTTACCAATTTAAGGAAGAGTCGCAATCACGCTCGATTCTCCATACAAAAGTGGTGTGGTTGTTTTATTTTAAACGTCTCACGCTGGATTTATATGTAACTTGGTACTTACAATATAATAAGTCATTTCTAGGCCGAGTGTTGCTTTTGTCCTTGATATTTTTGTAGAAAAAATAATTGAGCCGAGTAGAAAGTTTTCACACAGAACCCAAAATCACGAAAAACATTAACTACCTACTTTTTGTTTATTATGATATCAAGCAACAAAAACGAATAACCTAAACATGACCTATCCTATGGTGTACCTATATAAAGAAATTTAATGTGGTAGCAAAGAAATATTGTGTAACAATTATGTTCGTATTGAGACTCGAGTTCAGTCGAACGTGATGGCCATTCTTAGTGTACAAATGTTTTAAAATGAATTAAGACTGAATAATAACTAATAACCAATTAGTAACATTAAGGAAAACAATCGAGCTTACCATACTATATACTAGACTAAATAAATATTTATTTGGTATTATTGTAATTTATTATTTATTTGTTGGTAATTCTGTAGCTCTGCCTACCCCACTCTGGGAATGAAGGCGTGAGTTTATGTATGTATGTATGTATGGTATTATTAAGTGTTTGTACTTTCATATAGGTACTGAAGTCAAATATCACATGTCTGTACCTTTGGTGAACTAGTGACATTGTGTCTACATATAAGGACTAGGATTTTCAAATTATCGGACTTTTAAAGTTTCCGGGTACCCGGGAAATACAAATGTAGGTATGCAAGTCCCTCGAAATTTATGTTTTTTTTAAACAATCTCTCTCCCGAGATAAAAAATCGTATTAAAAAAATTAGTGGGTTTTATAGAATTAACTTAAGTAATTCTTCATAATTATATACTTTGCATTTCAGCAAAAGTTACGATGTAATTCAATTCAATATTCACGATTTGAGGAACGAAAGCAGGTGGTTAAGCTAAGTAAGTATAGGTCTTCGGTCTTCGGCAAACTGTTGTTAACTGATTCGTTTTGATTGAATATTTCAAACCGTTCAAAATTTCAAATACAGTCGATTTGGCAACGTCGCAATTGGACGCCAAATAATCGGCTTTATCGGAAGTGTTTTAGATGAGTATACGCACTGTCGATATACGCGCTACACGAGCGCCGCGCCGTTGATGCGGAATTTCGCGGAAGTTTGAGTTATACAAATGCAAGCGCTTCAGTAATTTTTTGCCTTCCGGCGATTTTTGTTGTACAGATCGCTAGAGCCAAAAGGGCCAAAGTAACATCGATTAAAAAAGTGGCGTCCGGTATACGGACGTCTAAAGCAGGTGGACGCCAGTTTAGATGCATTTCGGCCTATGTGGGACGCCTTATCATCAGCAGGATAAATATATATACGTATATACAGTGGTGGACATATAATTAGAAACACTTGCGACGTATTTCACATTATACAAGGCACATTGCCGTAAAACTTTTGTTTATGGAAATAAAACAACAAAATGCATAGAATACGTTCAACAACTTATAATTAATTAAAAAACAAATAAATATCCGAGTTTACAACTACCATTTAGATATTTAGTTACGTACAAACAACTAAACGACATTTGCAGTACCATCCGTCATGGACAAGTAATTAGAAACACTAAAGAAATGAGGTAAAAATCAAAGTTTTAACGTGTCAACGTCAACAATTTCAAATTATTTATGTAAAATAATGTTTGGTTTACTAAATTTCTTAACAATTAATATTTAGTTGCATAGCCTTTGTTATTAATGACGGCTCTGCAACGACGTGGCATTGATTCAAGTAATTTCATACATTTATCGAGTGGGATCGAGTTCCATGCTTCAACAAAGGCTTCGTAAAGTTCATTTTGACTGGAATTACGTTTAACGGAGACTTTTTTTTTAACGACGTACCACAAATTTTCAATTGGATTTAAATCGGGACTATTTGCAGGCCAGTCTAACATGGTAACACGTTGCTCACTAAGAAAGGATTTAACACTGCGGGCCGTGTGTTTTGGGTCGTTATCGTGCTGAAAGATCCAGGTCACAGGCAAATGGTCGTCGGTGTAGGGAATCATTGTCTCTTCTAAGATGTTTTTGTATTGAAATTGATCCATTATACCTTCAATCTTACGGACGGGTCCAACTCCGCAACCAGAAAAACATCCCCATACTTTAATATTACCACCGCCGTGTTTGACTATGCTCCTCGTGTATTTATAATCAAAAGCATGGTTTATTGGACGTCTAACGTAGCGTTTGCCGTCTGAATTCACCATATTTATTTTTGTTTCATCCGAGAATAACACTTTTTTCCATTCTCGTACGGTCCAGTTAAGATATTTCTTTGCAAATAATAATCGCTTCTCTCGGTGTGGCTTGGTAAGAAGCGGTACCTTTCGAGAAACCCTCCCGAACAATTTAGCTTCCACTAATCTGCGGCGTACCAGTTTCGAGGAAATGTTCCTTGGGTCATCAGGTGAAAAAACTTAATTTCTAATCTCGTTGGAGCCTTTGAACGGGTCTTGTTTAGCTACACGTATTATTTGCGAATCTTCCCGGGGAGATGTTTTCCTTGGACGAGCCTTTCTAACAACACTTTTAGTAGTTCCGTTAGTTTTATAATGAGCAATAGCGTTGAAAACTTTCTTCACAGAACATTCTAGATGTTTAGCAATTCTTCTATAAGTCCACTTTCGATCTAAATGTAATTTAACGATTAATTGCCTGGTTGACTCGTCACAACTCTTATTTTTACCCATTTTTAACAATACTTATTATTCACGTAATTTTCCAAATTGACGTTTAATTGCCGCCGAAACAACAGAAAAAGCGTAAAAACAGGTTTTTTTTTTAGTTTCAAAAATGGAACGAACCATGGATCCTGTTTCTAATTAGTTGTCCAAGCGGCCAGTAATAGAAATTCAACTATCATGATTCTTAAAATCTTTTAATAATTAAAGATAGAACAGATTTACTTTTTTAAATATTTTATGAGTTTTTTAACTCATTGGCTATATTGTGGCATAGTCAATAGTGATTTAATCAATATAATTTTTACCCATAACGATAGTTCATTCTGTGTTTACCTAAGTTTTATGTACTGTTTCTAATTATATGTCCACCACTGTATATATATATATATATATATATATATATATACGGACGTCGAATATTGAAAAAAACCTTATTATCGAACCTGGTCACAAAATTTCACGAGAATCGGGTGAGAAATGCAACTTGTAGAGAGGAGAACAGCGAAGGGAGGTTTAAAAGTTTAATGTTTTTAAAATATTAATAAATATGTGGATAATTCCGTTTTTTGGGTGTACCATTTAAATACTGTTTTGTGGTAAGACAAACACAGCTCGATCGGGTCTCTCCTGAGTGAGGCTAGCTAGTGACGAAGGTAGTATTTTAGGTAGGTACTCGAAGATACGCTCAGCAGTGGGTGATTTCAGGCTGAGAATAATCTAGAAAATAGTTTTCTTTGAATCTAGTCAAATTAAACTTAGAAAAACCCCTATATAAACTCATGCTAATATTAGGGTTTTTTTGTGCGATGAGAAAGAACGATTGGATCCACAGCAGTAGTAACATCTGGTACGAGTATATAAACTTAAAAAATTAGAATAGCCCAAATAAGATAGCGATCAACCGTTAAACTATAAAAAAAATATTATTTTACAATAGACAATGCGTTTTGCGAGACTCCGTGAAAGAAAGAGATAAGTATAAATTAACGAATCACAATGCTGGCAACGTCGCACTTTCAAATCCCAACTGTCTGATATGGACGTAAAAATATCCGCGCAATAGATAAATCAGATTGATATACGTAGGAGGCCAATAAAGCTTCACTATTGTATGGGGTTCAAAAATGTTTGGGCCTAACTGCAAAAAGAATATAGCCGCAAATAAATGAGCAAGAAAATGAAGTATCGTATGGAGTAGGAAATCAAAAAACTAAGCAATATACGTCGACAGATGATAAAAAATGTAAGCAGAACTGGTGGACGTCGTAATGATGCACAACATGCTTGACGCCAAATGAGTTACTGTATGTATATAAATATTTATTTTTATATATATTATATGTATTGTATATTTATGATGTATATGTGTAGGTATATATATAAGTTGGTGTATTTAATTGTTTTTATGTTTATTATTTATTTTTACTTTTATATGTCTCTGTTAGTATTTATTCACAAGGTGTAAAATTTTGTTAACGCC
Organism: Acleris emargana; assembly: GCA_927399475.2. NCBI lineage: Eukaryota > Metazoa > Arthropoda > Insecta > Lepidoptera > Tortricidae > Acleris > Acleris emargana. The sequence goes on from OV656850.1 coordinate 5,096,748, forward strand.
GTTTCTGTAAACTTTTGTTTTGTACTAAATAATGTCTGCCGCATTCTGCTTTCTTATTTTACTCAATCACCCAAAGGTTAGCTGGAAGAGATCCCTTAAAGGGATAAGTTCGCCTTTGTACATTCTAACTCTGTATTGTATTCGATTTTCTGTTTCTTTTTTTTTGTGTACAATAAAGTGTTTACATACATACATACATATACATATATGAACAATCCCAAATGGCAGGATATTGAATGAACCTATGCCATAATTTGTACTGGAGACAGAAACTATTTGCGGAACTCCATTATTGATAATCGTATTTTTTTCTACTTTACTGGTCTTTGGCAATAAACACTTCTCATTCTAATTCAAAAGGGAGCTCATTATTTGTCTTAATTATTAGTCGTCCTAATTGTGAGTATCACGAGTCTAAAAATAATGGCTATTTGTCCTAAAGCGATTTGATCTTACTTATTTAATCTAAATAAATAAATCAATAAATAAGGGGGACAATGTCACACCAATTGACGTAGTCCCACACTAAGCTCTAGGCAAGTTTGTACACCACTTAATTAATACATACATACATAAACTCACGCCTTCATTTCCAGAGTGGGGTAGGCAGAGCTACAGAATTACCAACAACTCTAAAAACTTATTGATAATTCTGTAACCACATTTTGCAAAATCAGGCAAACATTAGTACCAGCGTATTATTATTAATATAATAATTATAATAACAATGTTAAATGTATACTTAGCTAGATTTAACTTAACTATAATAATAATGTATAGGTACTTACCTAAATTTAAAAATGTTTATCCATTAAGCAAAATTTTAATATTTCAATAATTAATTGTGTTACAAAAATTATGACGTGTAAAATGTACCATTTTATCAATAAATGCTTGAATCTTGTACTATGGGTACTAGACAACGATATAAATATTTATATAGAGAAATATTTACTTAAATACATAGAAAACATCGATGACTCAGGAACAAATATTCCCGCTCATCACAAAAATATCCCTTACCGGGATTTGAACCCAGGACCTCTAGCTTCGTAGGCAGGGTCACTACCAACTAGGTCAGCGCCGTCGTTGTCGTATGGTATGGATAAATTTTAGTTACGAGTATTGATGAATATGCAAGTTCTGTTAGGAGACAGAAGACACAGTGATGCAAATCCTCTGCTCATGCGGACCACTCAACTCATACTCAACAGAAGTAGGACTTATCATGGACCCACAAGATAAATTCTGGACGCAACGGGCCTTTAAACAATCGGGTGCTATAATGAAACAGCAATGGTTATAGGCGCACAAGGCCCATCTCAACCCCCCCAATATTAAATAAGTAAATTGTTGAGGCATTAGGAGCATTATGAACACTTAAATAAATTTTTTTTATTCTGTTTGCTGTGTTATAAAATTATCTTCATGAAATCCCACACTAGCAATATTTATATAGTAGGTATGCTATACGAAGATAAAACTCGACATATTTTATATTAGTGGTCCTCAACCTTTTCTTGTTCACTTGACTGCCCTATTTGCTTGCAAAAATATATTAGTTATACTTACATTGAATATTAAAAAATTGGTTTATGTAGGTTTGAATAATCATTATAGTACAGTCGGATTTTAAAGTTTTAATTTTAATTTCTGACTAAAAATACATACATAGGTATGTTAAGTGATCGAAATTTCTCTATGTGTCAATATTGTATCACGTCATGCTCAATAGGTGAACATACTCCTCTACCGTCCCCTTGAAACACCTTGGGTACTTACGATATATAATTTCAAACCTAACATATTCATTGTACTTGTTACATAGTTCGAACAAGTTACTCTTTCTTATTTGATACATTGATGATACTGATGATTTACTCAAGGTACGTTACGTGCTTTATCAATACACGCCTTTAGTACGAATCTTTTCCAGTCCCTTCGACCTAGCCACGCTCCTGTCGATTGCCTGATTGAATCAGCTTTAATAACGGCCAATTGTGTTATCAACCGCTGTGCAACGCCGGAAGACACACATCGTCCCGGATTACATTCAGATAACTCGGTCCTATGCCGCCGAGCGTACTATTTCTGCGGCCCAAAACCAACAAGGTCGTTCGAAAAATTACGCGTGATAGACGCATTTTTCAATTCGATATAACCAAGTATTCACGGGATTTTGACAGTTTTTAACGGTGAAAAAGAAGATGTAGCAATGCCTCCTCCTAAATTAAAAAACGGTGAACCGTGCTGCAGAAGACTTTCGATATTCGCGTGTGTTTGTGCCGTGTTGTCTCTTGTTGTGAACACGTATAATGTTGGAAGAACTGAGATTGATCAGGAGGCGTTTTTGAGTGCTGTAGAAGATGGAGTGGAGCGGAAAGTTGAGGCGTATCTCTTGGGTGCTCGTATACACAGGATGAAGAGGGAGGCCATGCTGGTAAGAGTACGTATTTTATTTTATATTTGGCTACTTTTCAATACTTATCTATGATGTGGTTTAGAACTTTAGACTTTGATCTTGCTACAACCGTCTCTATTCAAAGAATGTAAATCAAATCAAATCAAAATTCATTTTGCAGGAAGCGAATAGGTAACTGCATAAAAGTTACACAGACAGATAAAATCATCGAAATCAGACAATACGAGTATCTAGCATGCAATAATTACATTTATGTAGGTACAAACCATTATTGAGTTATACTGCAATTTATATTGTTAAGCGTTCTTCTATCATCACTTCTGTTAACAAAGACGTGCGATCTTAGTCCGTTTGTATAATTCACTTCTCAATAGTTCATTCTCTAGTCTGATTGCATTTAAATTTATTAAAATGTATTCTCAAAAATCGTAGTAAAGTTGAGTATAGGTATGGTAGAACCAAGTGGGTGGACGAGTCCAATGAGATATAAAGTTGTTTAGGCATTTACTCATATATTACTATTTTCTACTATTTTCTCTTCAAAGTTCTTATTACTATTAATAATATAAAAAAATAGGCTTTAAATTTAACTTTTTGACCCAAACAAAAAATATTGCTTAAAATTAAAAAGAGAAATACTTTTCGAGCTATATCACTTGTCACTTAACTGACATCATTTCCAGAAACCACCTCCAAATCAAGAGGACAACACAGTAGCACCACACGTGGAGTTCTTCAATCCAAAGATGAGAGGAGAGTTGGAGGAGAAGGATGCTGCAGAGATGAGGAGGACAGGCGCCAAGGGTCCAGCTCCTGGGGGTGACACGTGGGTCTGGCTAACCAGCTACTCCAGGGTTCCTGTAAGTCGAATTATACAGAACAGTAAGCAACGCATTTAACAACACTTTAGCTTAGTGATACTAGTGACCCTGGCCACGAAGGTAACTGTCCCGAGATCGAATCCCGGTGATGAGTGCAAGTATTTGTTCCTGAGTTTTGAATGTCTTGCGTATTTAAGTACGTATTTCTCTATATACGTTTATCGCTATCCAGTACCCGTTGCACAAGCTTAGAGTTTAGTTAGGAACTAGGTCAATTGGTGTGACATTGTACCATGATATTTATTTAAAAAATAACTTAGAGCCCACTTAGCAACAGGCGGTCTTAAAACTCAGTAGCCTTTTCAATAGCATAAAAGCCAGGGTCTAATTAACACAGGCACTTAATATTACGAGGTAAAGCGGTAATATTTCAAGATGCAAAATATTTATCCAATAAACTAGCCACGTGTCTTTTACACGTCGGTAATATGATCCTATTTGATCAGTTTATTGCCATTTTAAATTCCAGAACCAATTGATTTGAAGCTTTGATTCCAAAATTCCAAAATTGTCATAATGGAATAATACATTTTCTTAATTGTATTGTTATGTTTGCAGTACAACGTTGTCCAAGGTTTCTGCAAGGCCACGCAAGATTACTGTCCGCCAGGCGTTCAGGGTCCGAAAGGGCCAATGGGTTCAGCTGGACCCAAAGGGGAAAGAGGGGACGCTGGCGCTCCAGGCGCCGCGGGGCAGCCGGGGCACCGGGGTCCGGTCGGTCCTCATGGACCTAAAGGCAAGTAGGCTCAATGGTTCACTAATGTTTGACCAAAAAAATATTGACAAATGGTCATTTGACAAACAACGTTTCACTAAATGATCATTTGGCAAACGAGACATTTAACAAAAGTATCATCTTACAAAAACTCACTTAGCAATTGATCATTTAGCAATTAGTTTACCTATTTTTGGGCAGAAAAAAAAACAACCTCGAAGGCCAAGGCGGGAGCCAAGCTCCCGCCTTTGCCTTCTAACCTAACCTATCCGAGTCGGTTATGCCCTGATTCGTCTTCCTCGTAAAATGTAAATTTAAGTGTTGATCATTTGGAAAAGTAAGTCATTTGTAAAATGACTAGTAGTAAAATGATCAATTGACTTAACATTTTTTTGCAAAACGTTGTTTGTCAAGTGTAATTTTGCCAAACGACTTTTGGTCAAACGGCAGGACACCAGGCTCAATACTTAACAAGATTGTAAACTGACACGCTTAAATCATGTAGCTGTCAAAAAAACCATACATATTTAGCTCCGGGCGATAAAGTTTCTCACACCCTAAATCAAATCCAATTTTCACGATTTTTGAATATGTTATTGTAATTTTGAAAAAACTAGGTTTACACGAATCCGTTTTTTTTTTTAAATCTTTCCAAATAATATTTTCTGTGGAAGGAAACCTACCTACCTACCTAACCTAGCATTTCATAATTTTAACTATTAAGTTGCTCTTAATAATAAAGCTTGAAAACATTATGATAATTGGGTGCGTAACGGTCGGTATACTATTACGTACTTTTGATATATTTTCACTAGATATAACGACTAAGGCATATAATGCAGTTTTGGTATAACAATATTTGTCATATTCTGATATGATCTAACTATTATCATGTATAATGAACTTATAATATAACAACTATTTATCGAACAGTCATATGGTATAACGTAGGTACATGTGACATAACTGTGTTCGATATAACGTTCAGTGGGTATAATGTAGTAGTGGTATAATCTGGAATGCATAATTCAAATAAATTGATATGACAAAAAGTATAAAGACAAAAATAGGAACTTTGGGAATAATAACATGTTGTGGCGAGCGAGCGAAGCGAGCGAGCAAGATGGGTCAGGGCAGAAGCGACTCGGATAGGTTAGGTTAGAAGGCTAAGGCGGGAGCGAAGCGTAGCGAAGAGTTGCGAAGCTCCCGCCTTAGTCTTTGAGGTTATTTTTTTTTTCATCCCTTAAAAACATATTGAACTTATTTAGATCTTTTAACACATTATATCACTAATACTTATAAATATCATACGTTAATTATATTAGGTAATTATTATATTAAATATCTATTATACATATTAAACATTATACACCATGAAAATATCTCCTTTGTTGTTATATCGAAAATTTATTATATCCCTTGAGTGATTATATTCCATGAAAATATATCAAAAGTTGTTATATCTAGTGAAAGTATATCAAAAATACGTTTATCGATCATTACACACCCATGATAATTAGCCAAATCAATCGTCAAGCATTTTGCTGTAGTAAAATATTCCACCGGCGCGGTAAGACGACGATTACTTACAATCAATGGAGTGAATCGCAATTTTCGAGACATGCATTCAAATGTGTAAGTATATTCTTATTGTATTGAACTGTACCGTACTACCGACAGAGTGTTTGTTTACTCTGCAACGGAAATACAATTCTCACGATGGCGATTAAATAATCGCGAGTTTGCGATGGCTTGCGATGGCAATATGACTAGATTTCAATTCGTCTCGCTCCGTTCTGTCTCGCCTCGTCTTGTTACGCTTCACCCTGGAAAAGCAGCTCGACCCGCGATCCTACCAGTCCTACCACCACTAAAAATTATTTCAGGAGAGCGTGGTATCCCGGGAAGTGCGGGTCTTGACGGCAGAGACGGCGTGCCCGGGGAGCCGGGACTCGACGGGTTGTCCGGCCGGAACGGGGCGGACGGAGCACCGGGGAGAGACGGGCGGGACGGAACACCGGGGAACGATGGGAACCCAGGGAAAAATGGAAAGGATGGCAGAGACGGTAAGATTGTTTTTATGGCATTAAGAAGGCACGCGGGCACACAGGCCACCTGATGGTAATTGGGATCTAAGACCAATAGGCACTTGAATTCTCAAGACTGCAACCCTAAAGCTGCAAATGCGTTGCCAAGCATGAGGACTAAGGTAGAATGCCTCTATATAATCCTAGTAATTTTTCCGGTTGTCTTGTCCTCATACCAAAAGGGGGTAAGGTGGTCCAAAGGATGAGATATATTTACGTTTATTTCTCTTCTTTGCTGGGATATGATACACGGTTGGTCTTAAGTTTCGTTATTTATGAGTAATTCTCTGTGTAGTAATAGGTATTCTGATGGAATCATTCAAGTGTGTATTATGAAACATCAAACCCCACCAAGATTCAGGCAGTTAACAAGACGGACATATATAACTGCTAGTAGCTAACAAATAGCCCGTGCTAAGAGACACAACGATAACTAGCATTTCTATTCGTTTCGTTTTTAAACCAATTGCGTCACAGGTAGATCACGTGACTTTTCGTATCACGTCATCTACCAGTGACGCGATTGGTTTAAATCGCGTCTACCCGCCGAACTCAAACGCGAACCATCTGACGAAATGTTTAGGCGCCGGCTTAAGAATCTTTTGTTGGATAACCCAGTCTATTCTGTGAATGAGTATATGGAACTTGACTTTTAAATAAGATTGACTTTTAAATTATTATTTTTTACTTTATTCTGTATTTGTGTTGACTTTTAATATTATCATTTAATTTTATTTCTGACGACCTCAATGTAACTGAATATAATTTGACATGCCATGTAATTTATACTGTGTTATATTGAGTAATAAAATCTGAATCTGAATCTGAACTAATCGAATCGTTAGCGTAATGCATCTTAGCAAGGGCCTCTGGGACTTGGTAGATTTTGACAAGGGACTGGGAACCACTGTTGCTTTTTTAAAGGGAATCCTGGCGCCACGGGTCCCCCGGGCCCGAAAGGCTTCAAGGGTGACCGCGGCCCGCAAGGCCATAAGGGTGTGCGGGGGAACGACGGCCGCGACGGCGCGCCGGGGAGGCCGGGGCTCTCCATGTACAACTACACGAGGGAGCCAGAACTGCTGGTCCCGCCTACGTTTGCGCGTGAGTGTATTTATTGAATATTCTTAGCTACATTCGAATCTCAAATAGCGATAATTACATTTAAACGGAGGGAAATCTTACATACTCGTAACATCTCATTCTTATAAATTTTAACGTTTCGTACCCAAAAGGTACGTAAAAATTAAATAGGCCTACCTACATATGAAACGTGCTCTTTTCAGCGTGGTACGGAACCCTTCGTGTGCGAGTTCTAAGTAGGTAGCAAGGCCCCAGCAGTGCGGGATTTTAGAGACCAATATTGTATAACGTCGGTGAAACAGCAAATGCACCTTTATTTATAAGTCATTAAGGTTTATTTTGCTTTTTCACAAATTTGTTAGTTACGCGATTTAGCAGTGTCACCGATGATAAGCTACTTATAGGCTAGTACAAAAAATCCCTGTGCCAGTACATACAGTTGGTAATTTAATTTACTGCACGTTTTATTTACAATAATTTCAGAGGACCACACCCGTGTGATCGTCAGGGAAACCGAAACCCTCCGCATCAGCTGTAACCCCACGGGCAAGCCAGAACCCAGCGTGGAGTGGAGAAAGGCGGATGGTTCAGCTATCATACAGGTGACATTCCAAATAACAGAACAAGTAAATACACCACATTAGAACAGCACATCCCCCAATTTGAGTCAAGAAACAAAACAGATCCAATATTCTATTTATTTTACAAATCTACTGATGACAGTTCAGCTCAGATCAGTAAATTCAAAACTCAATTCAAAATTCAAAATACCTATTTAATTTTATTCAGTAAATTGGCCACATGAGGGCTCTTTTACACGTCGGTAATATGGAGTGAATCTACTGGCGCTTCGGAAAAGGCCATCATTACGGTGACGAAGCGGCGCAAGAAACGGCGCATAAGGTAATTTTTTCAATTATTAAATACAATAATACTTAAAAGTATATAAGTTACATTACTAGGTTTTAAAACTAACACAAATAAAATCATTACAAATGTAAAGTCAATAAAATATTATTTAAAAAAAAATTACTAGGAGAACAACATGACGAGGTCTCTACGTCAGGAACGATAATTAATTAACTGAAAAACAGGTTCTTGCAAGCGTGAACAGACGGGACCACATGACCTTGAACAAGCAGAAGGGACTCAAAGGGGATGGGGTACGGGGAGCGACGCGACGGCGGGGTACAGTGTCTAACGTGTCAAGCGCACGATTGTTAACTATAGATAATAGTCACGTCCACGCTTCACTTTAATCTGTGGACGTAATGTACATGCGCCAACTTCCACGACGTCACCCAATGGTTGAGTAGTTTACCGGCTAAATAATAACAATAATAATAATAATGATTTATTTCGAGTAAAAATAGTTACAACTCATATTGTTAGTTTCTGCTTAATCCTATGTGTTAATAAAATACACTTAAACCTATAATGACTTACATGGATTACATAGAGCATGTAGCTCCCAGCAGTGACGCAAATAGGGGCAGTCTACCCTACTCCCTATCATGCTGAGGATGATGTTGGGGCTGGCCCGCACGCGGCGCACCAGGGATGCGGCCCGCTTGCGCATGGTGGTATGAAACCCATCCACCCCAGTGGCTGCGAACATCCCTGATGACTGGCTAAAGACTTGATCTCCTCAGGGTTCGTGGCGTGACGCCTCCGTGAGCGGCAACCTGCTGAACATCCCCAACGTGTCGCGCTGGCACACCGGCCGATACGTGTGCCTCGCCAACAACGGCATGCTGCCCGCCGCCAACCAGACTACCGACGTCGAAGTGCACTGTAAGCACTGCACGGCTAGCACATGTCGTCCGCGAATTGTTTGGCACTCGGATCTTCCTTTCTTTCTAGTCTGTAACGACAGAGACGCACTTCAATGGCTATTAGATAGATAAAATCCCGCGATATCATTGTGACTCCTGCTTTCAGAGCTGATATCTCTTAAACGGCTTAACTGATTGTCAATAAACCTAGCTTAAAACCACTTCTATAAAACCTGCTTTAAAATAAAAAAAATCGTATCCAAATCGATTCACCCGTTTAAAAGCTATGATGCTACAGACAGACACACAGACACACACACCCAGTGGTTAAACTTATAACACCCCTCTTTTTGAGTTGGAGGTTTAAAATTGAAGTTAGAAGTTACGTTATTTTCACTTGAGGTAGGTGAGAGGGTGCTATGCTGTCTTCCAGAAAAGAAAGAAAGAAAATAAATTTATTGACACAAAAACGACACCACAATACCACAGGCATCGAGTTTGCTGTGAGTATCAGGCTTCTACTGCGGGATTTAGTCTTTAATCACGAGTGAGAGAGAGGTCTACTGCCTTCGGCCGACCAGGCTTCTATCATCTTACCCGCTATCATGCCCTGAATTTACTTCGCAAAATTTACCGAACATTTATAGCGCTGTTTACTATGCAACTCTGGTATTGGCAGAAACATCAAGACAATAATTACTATACCTCTAAAACCTAACTGACTCAATCGCAAACATTTGCATTCAACTTGTTATACAAAACGCCTGACGATCTGTATCGTAATGAGGCAATTGCAGTATATTGTAATGTATATTGCAGTACCTATATCAAGTCAACATAACGTTGGTATTTTTTTTGTCCTTGGACAATTTTGATGTGTGTAATGCAATTATGTTCCAATTGATTTTGTTTTAATTTTTCAGTCAGTCCATTCATTCGAATCCAGAACAACATCGCCTACGTATACAACAAAACCGCAAAAATCCAGTGCGAGGTAAGGAAAACGGTATATTTAACTTTTTAAAGAAATATTAGATGACCATTGATACCAGGAACTGTTTTAAAAGGTGTTTTTTAAAAAACGTGTTTTTATTTAGGTTTGTCTTAAAAACATATTTTTTTTCTGTTCATTATTTACATAAACCAATTTGTGCTAATGGCTAAAGAGCTTAAGCACTACAAAGTCATTTCTACGTTTCAGCTAGTGCTATGTAACCTGGTTACCAACAAAATGACGTCATTCGACCACTAGTCCAAAGAGGGCGGAGCAAACACAGATACCTAATATTCAAAGTTTTTTTCTCAGTAAATACATACATATCTTAATTTCAGAGTGAGGTACGCAGAGTAACTGAATTACCTACAACTCTAAAAACTTATTAATCATTATGTAACCACAATTTGCACAATTAGGCTAAGATGTTTATCAGCGTATTAGTGGCAGGTTGCAAGCCCATCGCCTAAAAATACTACAAGCCTTTTTCCCCTTAGTCGCCTCTTACGACATCCACGGAAAGCCATGGAGTGGCAGTGTTCTTACCCGGCAAACGCCCTGGGTAATTTTTTTTTTTTTAAAGTAGGTTTCTTTTGAGACGAACCTCTATATGCATTTTTTTTGCAGGACCCCTTTAAAAAAAAAAACAATAGTCAATTGTTTGTTATATTTCATGTTGCAGGTCCAAGCATGGCCGGAACCGGTCCTGGCCTGGGAAAGCGAGGGCATCACCTTAGAGGGTCCTCGATACCGGACCGAGGTGGTGACCACCAAAGACCCTTGGAGACGGATCATGCGCCTCGAGATACCGGGAGTGAGAGAGCATGATTTAAAGCAGTACAGCTGCGTGGCCAAGAACGAACTTAATAACCAGACGGTTTCGGGAAATATACAGTTGAGGTGTAAGTAATATTGTAACTGCTATTCAAAAACCATTTTTGTTTATTAATAATGGATTTGCTCTTGACTAACTCTTGCCCTTATGACGAACATTTTGTCGACGATCTCCTAGAAGATACCTATTCACCCTATCTTTAAGGGTTCGATCACACAGACCGGTTCGGAGAGCATCGGCCCGCACTCTTATTTTCACAAAGACCGGCTTTTATACCCTTGGAATTGGTCAGCTCCTCTTATTATTTCACACGAAGCGCGTTCAAGCATTCTTAATGAGAAAAGAAGTGCACATGCAAAAATAAACCTAATTACAATGACTCAAAACTCTGTTTCCAACGTGATAAAAATCTGCTTTCTCTCCGAGCTGGTCTGTGTGAACGGAGACTAAATAGGTTCAGATAATAGAGAAAACAAAACTGGTAAAATTTTCCACTTGACAGTCCAACTAGCAAAACTGTAATCCTTGCAACTTTATGCATATTCTAATAAAATACAAATCCTATTACTTTAGATACTATAGTATCCAAAGACTATCCAGGAGCAGAATGATTTCTACGAATACAATGAAATCGTAGAATGTACTGTGTGCAATTTATCCACCGGGCAAATAATATCAAAATTCTACAAAATAATTTCATTTCAACATCATCCAACACACCACATCACCACCACATCATTCAGCAATTAATGAACCTGTCATTATTTAGCTTGCATATACATAAGTATACATAAAGTCCATTTGCTTCTCAGACCTTGGCCCCAACATGGCGCCACCAGTGGAACAGCCGATGGAATTCGGTGACCCTCCGCCAATGCTCAAGTCCTATGAAGAAATATGCCAAGTAGAGACCTGCCCGTCTTGCCCGAGGTGTGATCGAGCTAAATTGCTGATAACCACAATTGAGTCCACCCCTGGACATAAACCTATAAGGAATAGCAGTAAGTCAAATCATACATTGTTGCTCTCTACTTCTAGAGGTTGTCACTCAAACAACTGTCCACCTAGTACCAATTGACAACATTTCAAAAAAAAAAGCATTATTGTTTTTTCGCGTTTATAATAGCTGGTTAAAAATTAGACTACCCGTATTTCTCGGTTTTTCTATATTTAACTTAAATTCGTCGTTAATAATTTATTAAAGAAATAGTCATTAAAAAGACCGTATATACAAAGTTAGGAATACTGATCTCGTGATCTTAGCATGATATAAAAAATAAAAAAAAGTAACTTTAAACAGAAACAGAACTGACTGTCATGTCATGTCATATTTTTTTCAATTCCCCGTGGTAATAAATGGACTAAGGGCACTATAAGTGTACCTATTCCTAACATTCACAATCAAACTTTTTTTACTGTTTTTCCTAAATATAAAAAAACTACTGCATAAAAAAATCCAAAGATATTTTTACTGTAATCAGCAGTGTAAAATGTAGAAACAGTATTTTATTTTACTACCTTAGCACATAATGAATTGTTGTCAATTGGAACAGCTCCTCATCTTCAATCATGGCGACGCCTGTACTTCCATGCTCCAATCTTAAAAGCTCCTTAGGAGTACATTTTACTTCTTTCATGTACTTACAACAGGGGGTTAATATGTCATGATGATGCAGTTAATTTAACGGTCAGCGTAAAGGACAGACCTAAAGTAGTTATATAGCTCTGTCTTTCTCTCAGCGTAAAATGAACTGTATAGCTATGTCATAATAACCCCCCTGTCTTGAGAAGCAGTGAGTACTACAACAATGTTGATGATGTATGATTGGATAGTTAACGTCATTCAAGGTAATGTGAGTTGTCTCAATGAGGTACTTGTGGGAGGACCTTGTGCAGGGTCCGTCCGGGTTGGTACAACCATCTTATGCATTAACCTACCGCCAAGCAGCAGTGTTCGCATTGTTGTGTTCCGGTGTGGGATAACACAGCCGGTGAAATTACTAGCATAGAGGCATTCCATCTTAGATCGTCAGGGTTGGCAGTGCATTTGCAGTCTTAGGATTGCGATCTTGTGAATGCGAATGTCTACGGGTCACAGTTTCCACTTACAATCAGATGGCCTGTGAGCTCATTTGCCTTCATATACCATAAAAAATAAATTTAAAAAAAGAGGTATTTCATACACATCGTTGATTTTCAATTCTTTTCTACCACTTTTCTTGTGTAATCGAACATCTTTTTAACTTTACTAGTTATATCTCACTGTGGACTTTTTTCCTGTAATCATTGAATTAACTATTTTCTTCTCTATTTTCAGACTGTCAGCTCTATGCCATTGGTAAACCAGTGTACCACCGTTTTAAAGACGAGTTGTTTGGAGCTTGGATGAGGGACTCCAATTCATCAGAATCTCAGGTAGTTAAGTGGCACCAAAATAAATCGAAGGTTTATTTTTACAAAGGAATGAGACTATTCAGACTAGTAACACAAAATTTTGAACTTTTACTGGTTGCGTTACATGAGGGTTATCCTCTTACAAAAAAACCATACTAATAATTCCTACAGATTTATTGTACTTTATTCAGGTAACGAGCATTTATACATAAAAGTTACTACACACTTACTTACATACATACATAAACTCACGCCTTCATTCCCAGAGTGGGGTAGGCAGAGCTAAAGAATTACCAACAAGTCTTAAAAATAAATAAATAATAAAATAAAAATAAAATGATTATTTATTTAGGTATTAACCCATCAATTCATTAACAATAACAATACTACAAACATTTAACATTTAATTAATTTATTTTAATTTAATTTAATTTATAATTTATAATAATAATTTCCTGAGCAAACTTCGCTCCCAAAATAATGGAAAAAGTTCGTGCACGCCTGAACAATACTGTTGCCCGATCCGCTCAGCCTCGCACCAAATGACCAACGTCTCTTTCGCAATATGGCGAAGAAGTCATCCACTCTGTTCACGGCAAACATGCCGGACGCGCTACACCGCCACGGCAGCCGCAGCATCGCTCGAAACGCGTTGTTGTACTGAACTCGAAGTCGGTCAAAAGACCGCTTAGTGTACTGATACCACAGCTGGCTAGTGTAGAACGCTTGACAGTACGCCCCGAACAGCGTTACCTTCACTTGGTCCGAGCACTGAGCAAATCGGCGCGCCAACATATTACTTTTAATAGCAATGGCCCGTCGCTGTCTTTCTAGGTCCTCGTCATCTTTTAACTTTTCAGTAAGTACATGCCCCAGGTATTTAAAGCTAGATACAATTTTTAATTCTTTACCATTAAGTTTCACTGGGGGGATGACATCCGGTCCTCTACCATACCTAAACACCATTAATTCTGACTTATTGACATTGTAATTTAGCCCGTGTGCTTTTGCATATCGTTCACATATAGAGACAAGCATCCGCAGACCACTGATAGAGGGGCTCAGCAGCACCATGTCGTCTGCATAGCTTAAGTTGTTGGCGCAAACGCCGGCTACGTGGCATCCGACTGCGGCTCCGCTCAGCTCCTCTATCAGATCATTGACGTAAAGATTGAACAGAACCGGGGATGTCAAACCACCCTGCCTTACTCCACAGTTCAGTTTATATTCGTTAGAATTAGCGTCTCCCCACTTAATAGTATTAACCTGGTTATCGTACCAGTATCCCAACAGACTAGCTATTTGTCTCGGTACGCCCGCGTTTGACACTTTCTCCCACAATAAATTGTAGTCGATTGTGTCAAAAGCGCGGCTCAGATCTAAGAAACATGCGTATACAGATGTCTTTTTCCTAACATAACGTCTTACAGTATTTTTGAGGCAAAATATAGCCATGTCTGTTGAAAGGCCCGCACGAAACCCAAATTGTGCATCATTTAAGTGTATACGTTCAGTAATTACAGGATTAATGAGCCTTTCCAGAATCTTTGAGAGCACCGTGGCTAACGATATAGGTCGGTAATTAGACGGATCGCTAAGATCGCCGGTTCTGTTCTTAACAATTGGTACTACACTCGTTCTCATACAATCACCTGGCAGGTAACCATGAGCTAAACATAAATTAAATAACATTGCTATTTTTTGATGCAGCAACGGACCACCGAAAATAACATGTTCGATACTTAGGCCGTCGTGACCCGGAGACTTCCCGCGCTTCATTTTACGAACACAATCATAAACCATATCTTGTGTAATGACCAGACCCGGGCCAGTTAGCGGGTCACCGCGGCCCACCCCGGCCTCGGTCACATTAGAGGGCACTGAATTTTTGAGCGATCCCTCAACTCTGAACTGTGTTATAAACATATTTGCTATGTCTTTTTCATTCTGTAATCCGTTCACAGATATTGGCCTACTTTGTTTGAAATTTAATTTATTTGTATCTTTCCAAAACTGACTAAATTTACCTACGGATCTAAGAGAAGCAATTATATCCATTTTAATTTTATCTTGATTGCGCTGACACCAACTTAACTTATTTTTAAACAGTTTCCTTTTGCTGGTCATTTCATCATACACGCTTCCTGATGACGGAGACCCGTGCAACAACCAAACTTTATGCGCTTCACGCGCGCTTGTGTACAATGGTAAAACATGATGGTTCCATCCAATTACTTTATTCCTAAAACGCTTGCAAACACATGTTAGTTTGGCCGCGGACTGGATTGACGTGATTATTTTCTCGTAAAACACATTAATTAATTCCTTATGCATTTTATTGTTACACGTTTCTCCACACAGGTCAATTGAAATGTCAATATTTACATTTTTTAAATAATTCGTACATAATTTGTTGTATTCTACTTTTTGTTCGTCATCTCTATGACCCCAGATTACTTTACTAGTGACCTTAGGACACGATATCACTTTGGATTTTATGAGATTTAAGTCACACTCAATAAGAAGTGGATAATGGTCCGACCAATAGACATCGTATAACACACGCGCACTAGAACATAGGTCGTAAGCAGATGCCGTAGTCACACAGTGATCTAACCAACTTGTGGAACCTTGCACTTCACTCTTAAAGGTATAAGTGTTGGATGACTCACCGATCAGCTCGATATCCGCACATACCCAATGTTGCTCCTTGCAATAGGCTCGCAACTCCTTTCCAAACTGGGTACGAACGCCAGCATTAAAATCACCAAGCACCAAGACACATTCACTGCCGTTGTCCTCTGTTATAGCACTTATCTTACCCAAACACTCAGAAAACAGCGGCAAGTTATCCGCGCAGTCCGTAGGCATATATATTGACATTACTATAACTTTACGGTTCCCCGGCAGTTCAGCGCAGATAGCTGCGATGCGTTTCGACCCGCTATCAATGACAGAGATATTTGTAAACATACTTTTTCTCCACAATATTGCCACACCGCCATACGGTCTACCTTTTAGAGGCCCGAGGGATGTATCCACTGCCGAGATTCCGTGATAACCGTAGTCTGGGCTGATCTGGCTTAGAAAATCAAGGTCATCGGGCAACAGCCATAATTCTTGAAGTGCAATTAAATCGCTCTCCTTACTTAACTCTTGAACGTTAGGAAGAGATCGCTTAATCCCTTTACAATTAAATGATATGAGTTTTGTTCTCGTAGTATGCATTATTTGGTATAATTTGGTTTTCGGTTTTGGTCAAATTTCTTAAACATGCTGCTTTTAAATATATATTTTCTGTACACTATTCCCGTTGGCCAAAACCCGTCACTCAAAAACGTTTCCATTTTGTCGGCTTGTATGGTCACTAGAAATGAGTTAAATGATGTCTCGTGATAGGGTTTCAGGATCTCAACTTTTAACACCGATTCTCCCTTGCTAGTGACGTATTCCTTTATATTATCAGACGTAATCGCTTTCTCCGCACGGGAGACGTACAATGTCGTTGTACTAGGGGCCGCTTGTAGCTTTTCATTTGACCCTCCATTTCCTCTTCGATTTTTATTACTTTGTTTTGGCTTACTTAGCTTCTTAGTTACCAGTTCGTATCCTTCCGAATCAACTTGCCTCGGTACTGTCGTCGATTGCGGATTTGAAACAACGATATTTCGATAGGAAGGAATAACGTTATGTTTCGACCTTTCATTATTTTCTACAAGTGAGGGCAAAGCCGGCGGGCCCCATTGGTTAAGGTGAGCTGGAGAATCGACCTTATTTTCATCCTCGTATGGCTCAATTTGCAATGCCAGTTGCGGTGTAGCGACCAGCTTGCTTGGTCCCGCTGCTGCGCCATTGATGCTGGGTGACGGTGTACCCACATGTTCACAAATATTACTATGCACGGCCAACGGTTCTCGTACACTGCCGCACCCAAGTTGCGGTCGTGCAATTAATTTCGTTGCTATCTTTATTTCTTGCTTCATTTTAGTTAGTTCTTCTTTATTTGTTTCACCTGTATATCGTAGTATATTTAGCTCTGACCGCAAAGTCGCCAATTCTTGCAAAATTCTAGTAACATCCAAGTCGTCAAACGTAATGGGTGGAATTTTATGTAGATCTTTCGCAACAAATACTGGCATTTTATCAGGATCACTTTCTTTTAACGCTTTTATTACGTCCTGTAAATTTTTAGTCGCCTTTCCATCGCCTTTTCGTGTTAGTATCGGTATATCAGTATATTCACGTAATTTAGCTTTGGCCGATTGAATTTCGCTTTCTGTGAAATTCGTCACACATATTCGAATTAGCGTTGGCTCATCAATTAAATTAATACGGTTCGTGAGATAACACAGTATTTCATTAAGCACCAACAATTTTTCACTTTCACTTTCACTACCCATCATTTAAACTTAGGTGAAGGGTTGTACAGTCATTAGTGCGGCAATTACATTAACCGATCGCGCGCGTCTTATCTCAGTGGCTACCACCAGCTGACTGACGGAAACTTAAAACTTCTTGATAATTCTGAAACCACATTTTGCACAAGTAGGCTAAGATGTTTCCCAGTGTATTAGCGACAGGTGGCAAGCCCATCGCCTAACAGTACTACAGATTATGGGAAAATAACCTCAAACGAATATAAGTATCAAGAAGAATCTAAAACATTTACTGTCATTAGGAGAATGAAGTTGGGCCAAAAGTAATAGTGTTCAAAGACAATTTAGTCAAAATGTAATTATGCCGAAAAATATATATGACCAAATTTATTTTCGTTGTAAATTAATTAAGCCCGAATGGAATTTTGTCCATTATATTTTTTGAGCGAAATTAAATATGCACCAAGTGAATGTAGTCTTATATGAATTAAAGCCAAATATAAATTATTGTACTGATATAATTCAGGGAGGATTTTCCTTTAGGATGTATTTCAAATTGTCATTTTTCTAATTGGACGAATAATTTCAAGTGGACGATTTTCCATTTGTACCTAATGACAGTAAATCTTCCTGACTGAAGTACCTAATAGAAGAGGGAACACAGAAATGAAGAAGCGCAAATTATAATGTCGTTTCACGTTTCAGAAAGATAAACTCTGGACGACAGAAGAGCACGACGGAGGACGTCTCCAGGAATACAGGAGCAAGGCCAGCTTCAAGGCAAACCACGTGGATGAGTATCATAAGCTGCAGCAGCCGTTCTTTGTGAGAACAACATGCTTTGTCTCTAACTATTCTTTTTTTCTAGTCAGGAATGTCAAATCAGCTTAGTTCTAGGCAGTGAACGGGACGAAGATAACTAGGTACTATAGCGCGGGGGGTTACCATAGTTCTGTTTAGGAAGAGAGAAAGGGACAGAGCTATACAACTGTTATATCTCTGTCCCGTTCTCGTAGCCTAAACTGAACTGCTCTAGTATGTCACGTCGTAATAACATGACCAGATTGCACAGAAGTACGGAAATTTTACAATAAATTAGTGAACTTTGAGCCTTATGGACATAATGGACATATATGGAAAAAATACAGACATTATTTAAACAACAGCAATACTTTGGAAAAAAATGTATTGGGCCTGGGGTGTTATTATGACGTAACTATGAAGTTCTTTTTACGGCGAGCGAAAAAGACAGAGCTATAGCAGTTATATAGCTCTTTCCTTATCTCTCAGCGTAAAGTGAACTGCACAGCTACGTCATAATAACTCCCCTGTAAAGTGTTTATGATAATGATAATGATTTATTTGTTTTAGAAGGTGCTCCGGCTGAGTACTTTTCTCTCACTTGCTCTTAATAAGAGCGTATGAGAGCGAGTGGGAGACAAATACGAATTCAAAGCACCTTCAAAGAGCTGTAACTTCTTATCTGTTACGTTTCAAATAGAAAATTTTATTTCACATGCATACCATCACGCCTTCATCCCAGAGCGGGGTAGGCAGAGCTACAGAATTACCAACAACTCTAACAATTTGTTGTTAATTCTATAACCACATTTTGCACAAACAGGCTAGGATATTTACGATGAGTATATTAGTGACAGGTTGCAAGCCCATCGCCTAACAATTCTACAAGCCTTTAATCCCTTAGTCGCCTCTTACGACTTCCACAGGAAGACATGGAGTGGCACTATTCTAGGCGGCCGGCAACCACACAATATTTTATTTTATTTAAACGATAATTCGCAGGGTAACGGCCATTTGGTGTACAGTGGCTCATTCTTCTACCACACCGGCGAGCCCGGCGCAATAATGCGCTACGACCTGACGCAGAGCCGCATCAAACCGGCGACGCTGCCGCATGCGGCAGGCCGGCTGTACAGCGCTCAACATAACCAGGTACACGTCAAAAAATTCACAAGGTCAAGGTCAAGGTCAAGTTCAAAGTTAAAATTCCAAACTTCTAAAGTTAAATTATAAGTTCAGGCATGTCTTAAACAGCAGAAGGACCCACAAAGTTTTAATAAAGAATGGGTTTTTTTATTTATTTTGAGACCTTGTTTTATAGATTTTTATTTATCAATTAGGTAGGATCGGGTAGGTGGATAAAAAAGTAAACATAGTCTCAAACGAATTTATTTCTCTAAAATTAAAATAACCACTATTTGTCGAAAATACCTAGTTAAAATCAATGGTAAATTGACCTAAACCACCTACCAGCAGTAATCTTCTCATTTCCTGGAAGTTTCAACATATTTTGTCACAGCACTGATATTATAACCTCAAAATGTCACAATCTGAGATGAAGACATCTATTGCCGAACTTGCCACTTTGTTCACTGCCAGGATGGCTGAATTTCAAGGCAGCCTAGATAGGACTAGTGCCGGTAACCATTCCGTGGCTTCAATTGTAGCAGAATTTGCAGAGTTCAAAAGCTTCATGATGAAAGCGCTGAACATTATGCAGCAACAGGTGGAGAAACTTTCTCATCAGGTAGACTCCCTTGATATGCGTTCTCGCAGCAAGATGCTGCTATTGCATGGTGTTGCTGAGTCTCTCAGTGAGGACACCACAGCTCTTGTTAGTGCGACGCTTCAAAAACATCTCAAGAGGGAGAATGCAGGTGAGATTGCACGTTGTCACCGCACTGGTCGGTCTCGTAGTGATAAGCCTAGAGCCATCCTTGTCAAGTTTCGTGACATATAATATACAATAAACCGGGACGAGGTATGGTTCGGCAAGACGGCTCTAAAAGGCACGGGTATCACGGTGTCGGAGTTTTTGACGAAGTGTCGCCACGATACTTTCATGGCGGCCCGTGAGCGCTTCGGAGTCCGGAGCTGTTGGACTCGTGACGGAGTGGTTCATATTCTGGGCGCAGGCGGTGTGCGGCACCGCGTTACCTCTCTTGCGGAGGTCAGCGCCATCCCAGTCGTGCCTGCGGCCCCTGCCGCTTCGTCTCCTCCTGCCAGCGCTAGTGGTACCTTGCAAACTGTGCCGCCGGTCAAGAAGACCAGGAGAAACATTGCGAAGCCGGCCGCTTACTAGCTTTGATGCCGTATAGTTAGCCATTATTTGTTATATTATTATCTTATTGTCTTCATCTTTGTGCTTCGTAATTTGGTAGTATATTGTACGGGTTATTTTTTAGACCACTTATTTTTGTTGCATGTCATTTATGTATACCCTCAATCCTGTTTATTGATCGATCGATTTATTTTCGTAAATGTAATTTATCAGTTAACTGTCACTTTGACATGACGTTTCTTTCTGACACTCTTTGGGTCTGTTCAGTGTTGCCGACTTATACGTTGCGTTTCGTTATTCGTAAGCAAACTTTCGAGATTACGTTATCATTTCTTATCTTTGTTTTACTGCTGGCAGGTAGTGTCTACTAAAGCGCCTTTTAATATTTATATATATTTATTATATTTATATTTTTTAAATACATATGTCTTTTTCTAGCCAAACTGATAGTAACGATAGTAATAATTACGTTTCTTTTTCTTCTAGTTCGGTCAGCGATGGTAGTTTTCATAGTCTTCCTCTTTCTCTCCACGACTATCTTGATGCTCAATTTTCTGATGTAATTAAAAATTTTAATGTCGTTCATATAAACGCTCAAAGCATTCCTGCTCATTTTAATGACATGCTATTAACTTTTGACCTAAAAAATGTGCACGCAATTTTAATTTCAGAGTCATGGCTTAAACCATGTTTACCAACTTCTTCCTATTCTCTACCAGGTTTTCATTTGATTCGCAATGATCGTACAGGGAGAGGCGGTGGAGGGGTTGCCATCTACCTTCGTTCCCATATTCCTTACTCAATTGTTTCTACGTCAGCGCAAAATTCTTGTGACGCCGCAGAGTATATTTTTCTTAGCTTGACTTTTTCCCACACTAAACTCCTACTTGGAGTATTTTATTCCCCTTCATTACATGTTAATTATTTTGACGCTCTTGAAAAGCTTCTCGAGGATCTCATGCCCTCTTTTAACCACCACATCTTAATGGGTGATTTCAATACTTGTCTCCTTAAAAATGACTTTCGTTCAAAATCACTTATATCTCTCGTGAATGCTTGCAACATGAGTATTCTTCCTTGTAATGCCACTCATTATTTTCCCAACTGTTCCCCATCACTCTTAGATCTTGCTTTAACTTTTTCTTCTACTCTGGTTGCGAAGTTCGGTCAATACTCTGCGGATGCCTTCTCGTACCATGACTTAATTTATCTATCGTATAAAGTCCGGCCCCCAAAGTCTAAGCCCAACATTCTCCTTCAGCGCAATTTTAGTAGGTTGGATGTAGATAGTCTCCGTGAGGACGCGGTTAAGGTTGACTGGAGTGTTATTTCTAGTGCTAATACCGTAGACGACCAGGTCGCATTGTTCAACTCCCAACTTACTCAGTTGTATGACGTCCATGCTCCGGTTCGGCCAGTCAAAATTAAGCATCTTCCTGCTCCTTGGCTTACTGATGAAATAAGATCCCTGATTCACAAAAAGAATATTGCAAAATCTAGATACAAAGTTGACTCATCAGACGAAAATAAATTTAAGTACCACACATTGCGCAACCGATGTGGCACAATATGTCGTGACGCACAAAGTCGTCATATACATAAATCCGTGGAAAATGGTGATCCTGCTAAAATATGGAAGTTTCTCAAATCAATAGGAGTTGGAAAATCTCAAGTTAATTCAAGTAGCAACGATGTTGACATCGATCAGCTAAATCAGCATTTCTCTTCTTCTACCTTATTTAATGGTTCGGCTAAAGCCGATACGCTTAAATGTCTTTCTAACATCTCAACTCCTGATACTTCAACTTTTTCCTTCTCTCAATTCACTGACAGTGATGTTAAGAAGAGCGTACTATCCATCAGTTCCAACGCTGTTGGTGTTGATAGCATTAGTCGTAACATGATCCTTCCCTTGCTTGACCTTCTCGTTCCTATCATCTCTAGTATCCTTAATAGGTCCATTATGACCAATGAATTTCCGTCGTTATGGAAGGATGCTGAAGTTGTCCCTCTCCCCAAAAAACCAAATCCCGCTTCTTTTTCTGACTATCGTCCCATATCCATTCTTCCTTTCTTATCCAAGATCCTGGAACGCCTTGTTCATCAGCAATTGTCTTCCTACTTAAACAGATATGACCTCCTTAACTCCTTTCAGTCCAGTTTCCGTCCAGGTCATAGTACGGCTACTGCTCTTGTCAAAATCACGGACGACATTCGCGCTGGCATGGATAACAGAAAACTGACGGTTTTGACGCTGTTAGACTTTAGTAATGCTTTTAGTACCGTTGATTTTGACATAATGCTTGGAATTTTACGCTCTCTTAACATATCTCCTGCAGTAATTGAATGGTTTCATAGCTACTTAATCGGTCGTCGGCAGCGAATAAAGGTGGGTGATTCCCGATCTTCATGGTGCGGCACGCTAGCCGGCGTTCCGCAGGGTGGCGTGCTGTCTCCGCTTCTATTTTCTATTTTTATTCATTCTATTACGCACAACCTTCTCTCTTCTTATCACCTTTATGCTGACGATCTTCAAATTTATTCCCAGGGTACGCTTGACGATCTTTCTTCCGTAGTTGACGCTGCCAATGAAGATTTAAACCGTATATTACTCTGGTGTAATGGGTTTGGGCTAAAGGTAAACCCTACTAAAACTCAGGTAATCGTCATAGGCAGCTCCAACCTTATTTCTAGAGTCAACTTTGAAAATCTTCCCCCAGTTTTTTTCGACGGTGCTCTTATTCCTTACTCTCTACAGGTTAAGAATCTTGGTGTCATTATGGACCGCTCTTTGTCATGGGCACCTCAAGTTAGTGAGACTAGCAGGAAGATGTTCGCAGCTGTAGGATCTCTAAGACGACTTCAAAACTTTCTGCCTCTTTCTACTAAAATTGCGCTTGCTCAAACTTTACTCCTTCCTATTTTAGATTATGCTGACGTGTGCTATCTGGATCTTACTGAGGAGCAACTAAATAAGCTTGAGCGTATTCAAAATTTGTGCATACGGTTCATATTTGGGTTACGCAAGTATGACCACGTCTCCATTTTTCGCAATCAGCTCAAGTGGCTCCCAATCCGTGCTCGTCGTAACTTTCATATTTTAAGTCTCCTCTTCAGCGTACTTTTCACCCCTGCAACCCCGTGTTATCTTAAGGAGCGTTTCAATTATTTTAATTCAGTTAGAGCTTCCCAAAACCTTCTTTTGTCAGTCCCCTTTTCTTCCACTAAGTTTTACTCCAATTCCTTCACAATCCAGGCAATAAGGCTATGGAACGCTTTGCCTACAGAAGTAAGGCGTGCTCAGTCTATTTTTATTTTTAAAAGCAAGCTAAAGGACTATTATCTATCGCTTCCGTAGTTTTTCCAAGATTTCCTTTACTTTTATTTTTTGCCATCGTATGTTATCTTTGTTTGGCTGATTTCTAGAATTTATGTATATATATATATATATTTCATAGTTGTATAATAATATGTATGTAGCGTGTATTTAGTATGTATTTATTAACTCATTTACTTTGTGTATGAGTGTATTTATATGTAGTTTATATATGTGTAAGTAGTTTCTTGTAGTTTAGTTTGAGTTCTGAAGAATTTAGTTTACACCGCCTGCCATGTATTTTTGTCATTATTATTTCTCTGTCCAAGGTTGTCTGGAAGAGATCGCTATTTAGCGGTAAGACCGCCTGTTGTATACCTATAGTTAAAATGTACTGTTCCGTGTTTTGTTTTTTTTGGTGTTCAATAAAGAGTATTTGTATTGTATTGTATTGTATATTTTTGATATAGGTATAATTAGAAGTTAAAACTAAACTTGTTTAAATTAAAATAAAACTAAACTTATTTAAATTAAAATAAAACTAAGCTACTCAAATGTAATAATCACCACTATAAAAAGAACACCCTCTCTAGCAGGTCCGCTCGCGGCATGGTCCCTATGAATACTGGCTGCATTACCATATTAACAGCAGAAGGACCCACAGAGTTTTAGTAAAGAATCGATTTTTTTTAATTTTGAGACTTTGTCTTGTGTGTTGTCTTGTCTATTACATTTTTAGATTTTTATTTGGCTGTGATTCAAACCGAAATTTAAATTTAATATTTTTGAGTAAAACTCAAAATGATTGAGGTGCAAAAACAATTTTTAATTGAGGAGAATAACGTACGCATTTTTTTTTTTCTTATCAGGTGGACTTCAGTGCTGATGACAACGGTCTTTGGGCAATTTACTCTATTGAGAATTCTAACAACACTGCCGTTGCTAAGGTATAATGTTTGATTTTCAATAGTTTCTCTTTTTAATTCATAATATATTGTTACACGTTACAGTACTGTTATTGTATTTTTTACAGTTAAGCTTTGACCCGAACAAGGACGATCTAAATATAGATTACATCTGGAATATTTCACTAAGCCATAGACAAGTGAGTCAACTATTTTTATTAAGTTTGTAAGTTTTAAAACATACAACTTTAAGCCATTCGGCATAGTTGCATTACTCTCTCAGGCACACTCGATTTAAGACCATCAATGAGAACTACAGCATACCAATGTAACTGGTTGTCTGGATGCTTTGTTATACGCAGCATTGAATTGAATTCTCTGCACTGGTTTTCTGCCTTTCTAAAGCTAATGAGGAGTATGTCAGATACAATTTCTGTGGCAATATCAACCTTATTACTAAGAGCAGGGAACTAAAACTGCTTTGGTTATTGATTTTGGGATACTGCTTATATTTTGAAATCGAAGTTCGAAGTTACATTAGCTCCATCCCTTTCTCTCGATTTAGTCTCGAAGGACGAGTGAACGGGATTTTTGTTTCGAAGTTAGTGTTTCGTAATAAGCACCCTGTACTTATTACAGTTTTACAATTTAGACCGTAAACCTCAAAGTCACTGACCTCTACTCTACTTATTCAAGTACCTACGCTGAGGCTGTAGCATACAACATCACATCATGTATGGCATCTTTAACAGCAGCAGCAGCTGTAGGCTAGCGAGTACGTTAATAGTAACTTATGGTAAGGTTACACCTTTACTTGGCAGTAGGTTAAAGGATAAAAAGGTGGTAGCGATCCAGACTTACCCTGCACAAGGTCTTACCACAACTAGATCCAAACCTCTACATCCCACAGGTGGGCGAGATGTTCATAGTCTGCGGGGTGCTGTATGCCCTGGACTCAGCCACCGAGCGGGAGAGCAAGGTCAGCGTGGCCATAGACCTCTACCTGAACAAGCCGGTGGAGGTGGCTCTGCAGTTCACCAATCCTTTCCGGAAGACCACGCAGCTGGGCTACGACCACATGCACAAGGTTATTGCACAATCGTTTTTTGCCATGAAGAGATTTAAATCTTAAGACTGCTATCTGAAGGTTGCTAATGCAATGCCAACCATGATGGGTTAAGATGGAATACCTCTATGCTAGTCATTTCACAGCAATGCGAACACCGCTGCTTGGCGGCATACTCTCTGTATTCTTATTACTTGACTTCCTACGAAGGATTATGTTCTTCGTGTGTGTATGTGTTATATGTATGTCTGTCTGGTTGTTTGTGACCTCCATTAGACCTGTAATAATTCCAAAAAAAATATTCAAAATAAGGTAGGTATTTTAAATTGGCAAACATTTCGAAATTATGCGCGTAATATAAACCACCAGGTATCAGAATATCACCTATAGCATAACCGTAGTGCGCATAAGCGTGAATACAGTTCTACAGGGTGTATTGCAAGTCGTGTGCCAAATGAATAGGGTGGGTAGCTAATGTCACTTGCAACACGTTTTGGGCCAATTAACACTCATCCTACCCACGGTGTTTTTTTTATATTTTTTTTGAAAAAATCTCGGAATCTTCCAAAAGTTAACCATTTTGTTCACCTATCTTTTTTTTTAAATGTGACAGCACAAAAGTACTTATAGTTTTTTTATCTTTAATGTTTGCGCATTCGAATGAAATGTTATTTTTATTCATATAGTAAACAAATAAAAAAATATTAGCCAACAAAGTGTGAAGGACAGAAAAATAAAATCTTCACGGTCAACTTTACGGTACAATTAAAAAAAAAGTAGAAGCTCCTCAGATCTTCCAACATCATAAAAACTTCTCCAGTTCCTGACAATTCTTACGGTATACCACATGTCTAGAATCACGTTCAGTTTTTCGTCAAAATATGGTTTCAATCTAAAATAGTGGTTTTATTCGGTCAGTAGATCCAGCCAGTTAAATGGGCTAAATGCACAATACAAAACGCAATATGGTTAAAAATCATCTTTATTTTAATAATTACTTCAAATTTTGTTCAAATTGTCTTCCTCCACAATTGATACATTCGCGACACCGTTTTCTGTGTCTTTGACTTTTACGTCTGGGGAAGGGCCAAAGAGCTAGTGTACGCAACACAGGTAGAGAGCAGAGAGCATCTGATCGCAAAAATTAATGACGCGTTCGCAATAATGCGGCAAGAAATGACACTTCGTACAACAACTACTGTAGAAATACGAAAAAGGTGTCGCGAATGTATCAATTGTGGAGGAAGACAATTTGAACAAAATTTGAAGTAATTATTAAAATAAAGATGATTTTTAATCATATTGCGTTTTGTATTGTGCATTTAGCCCATTTAACTGGCTGGATCTACTGACCGAATAAAACCACCATTTTAGATTGAAACCATATTTTGACGAAAAACTGAACGTGATTCTAGACATGTGGTATACCGTAAGAATTGTCAGGAACTGGAGAAGTTTTTATGATGTTGGAAGATCTGAGGATCTTCTACTTTTTTTTTAATTGTGCCGTAAAGTTGACCGTGAAGATTTTATTTTTCTGTCCTTCACACTTTGTTGGCTAATATTTTTTTATTTGTTTACTATATGAATAAAAATAACATTTCATTCGAATGCGCAAACATTAAAGATAAAAAAACTATAAGTACTTTTGTGCTGTCACATTTAAAAAAAAAGATAGGTGAACAAAATGGTTAACTTTTGGAAGATTCCGAGATTTTTTCAAAAAAAATATAAAAAAAACACCGTGGGTAGGATGAGTGTTAATTGGCCCAAAACGTGTTGCAAGTGACCTTAGCTACCCACCATATTCATTTGGCACACGACTTGCAATACACCCTGTATAATGAGCGTTGCCATGGTAATTAACAATTCAATAATTATTATTTTTAAATCTGGTATACGTATTAATTATGGTATTATGAAATTCTGATATTTAAAGACTATGGTAATTTTCAGGAGCTGTATTCATGGGACCGCGGGAACCAGCTGACTTATCCAGTGAGGTCACACGATCTCTGAGCGCAGGGAAGCAAATCACGAATTCACGATCCGAATTGTTTAGATTGATGTAATATAATAATTTTATACTTTGTCATGTAAGAATAATTTGTAACTGTAACTCGTACATATGTTGTTGTTTTTTTGCACCTCATTCCTTACAAAATATCCCCAACTTACAAAGAGAAGCTATCCTAACCAAAACTAAATAAATTATGTTCAAGAACATTTCCTTTTATAATATTTTATTTATCGGAGAATAAAATTCACAGCTGTTAAATAATGACATTGATAACAACGCCATCTTGCGACATATCCTAACACTACGACATAGTTGTTCAGTTGGACAATGATAGTGGCCACGGGTGGAAACTGTGCGGGTTTTGTCTAATGACATACTAGATGGCGCTAGTAGTACCAAGGTTATTTATTTACACATTACATTTAAAATGTACAGCGTGTTCTTCAGTTCGACCTGTATCATATGTTATATAATTTACACCCATTAAAAAAAGTGATTGCCTTTTGGTAATTATCCCTTTCTTTATGTCAGGATATAACGAGTATTTAATTGGCCTGTCACTCTATTTCCCGATCATCAGTATCAATAATAAAATGGTTTTAAAAATAAAAAGCATAACAATTACCTTACCTTTTCTGTCTGTATGAGACCCGATGACCTTTCGCTATGCACCTAAATCAGTCTACAATATCCGATCGGCTATTTCTATTCTGCAAAATGTCATGTCAAAGGTTTACCTTTAGCTAAATCATTAAAGGGATGCAGTGTTTGTGTGTAGTGGTAAGGCCGACGTTACAATGATTCAGAACAAAATTGACACGCACACATTTGCAAACGCGAGGGCAAAGCGATTTAGCTATACTGCAGAGTACCAAGAACCCAATAACGTGTCTATAATTTATAGAGATATATGAAACGGGCACTGAACTGAGTTATAAATTTTCGTTACGGCATATGCAAAGTGTCTCCAATAAAGGTTAATTGGTTGAGACCCGTTTAAGGAAGTCTTGTGCTTGTACAATGTAACCTATTGGGGAAAAGGCCTTGCTGTTAAAGGATTTAACAGTAGGCGATGAAAGTTAATAAATGAATTTTCATAACTGGAAATTCAATTTTTTTAATACAGAATGAATCTCTCTTTGGTACATGTAGATGTGTCACAAAATAAAACAGGCCAAGCGGGCCAGATTACGTTACAGCATTCTATGAGCAATTAAATATTGGACATGCTAGTTCTGCCAAACATTTTCAACTTGCCATAAATAAGTATGCGGAGCGGATAGCTAAGTTTAGTTTGTGAGTCCCAAGAGTTCTCCTGAGATTCTACACATACATGCACATACATAAACTCACGCCTTCATTCCCAAAGTGGAGTAGGCAGAGCTACAGAATCACAAACAGGCCAAAAAATAATGTTGATAATTCTGTAACCACATTTAGCACAACTAGGCCAAGTTGTTTAGCATTGTATTAGTGACAGGTTGCAAGCCCATCGCCTAACAGTACTACCGGCCTTTATTTCCTTAGTCGCCCCTTACGACATCCACGGGAAGACATGGAGTGGCACCATTCTAACCCAGCAACCACACGGGCACGGGAGATTCTCTCTCTTCGTTGGAGTAATCGCCAACCGCTCCGGTCCTCCTTCAACTGCTCGACTTTCTGGTACGACCCAACCTTAACCTTCTCTTTTATTTGCTTAAACTAATTTCTTCTTGGGCTTCCTCTACCTCTCTTTCCTTCTCTCTTTTATTCTGTTTTTAAGGAAAACGTCGTGTTGTGGCTGGTGTCCTATCATTGTTCCTCTTCTATTTTCTATTGTTGCTAGTAAATTCTTCTTTTCATTTAGGTGGTTCTTTAGCTAATTTTTTTAGGGAATCCTAGTTACAAATGACAGCGGGAACTCTTTTAAAAGGTCTTCTGAATATATCGTGATGATATAGGTTTTTCTCATAATCAAACTTTATTTTCACGATTTGAGACTAAGAATAAAATAAAATAAATTTCTGCTAACAAATGGCTAAATAGCTTATTTAAACGCCACATGGTCTTGTCTTGCGGCTAGTGCTGGACATAAAAAAACGAAACGCGGTCACAAATAAAATTACATACTTCCAACCACTAGTCCAAATCGTAGCAAACCCTCATAATATTGAAGTTTTTTTTCTCAGTTGTTAATATAAAAAAATACAAAAGTAATATATTTTTTTCTCAAACATGCTCGGAAATGTATGCGTTAGTTAATATCATGAAATGAAGAAATGAAGTTTCTTGTTTATGGTTCCCTACATAACTTCTTAAGCCAACAAATAATGTTTGAAAAATCTAAGAAAAACCATTATTTATATTTTTTTATTTGCTTACTAACACTAAACTGACAAAGGAAAAATTACATACTGCCAACCTGTACTAGACTCTGTAACCATACCTGCGACATTAAAGAAAACAAAATCTATGCTTCTATATTTATGTGCGGTTAAGCATGGAGCTTGTTCAAATGGCATGTATAAATAATAAAAAAGTGGCGAATTAAACAATTTATAATATTTCCGAGAAAAGCACTATAAAAGCCTCGGCCGGAACGGAACAGGGATTGTAATACTCGTTTTTTCCCAAACTCGTCTAGCAATAGCTTTTTTCACGGCCTCTGCAGTAATGTACTATCTTTAGAGACAAACCTCTATCAAGCTTTAATTTATATTATAACAGAACAACACATTTTTTTTAAAGTTTCTTTAGTTCTAGATAATTAGTCGTGTCCCTTATAGATTCGGCCACACCAAACGCGGTCGGTCCACGCCGCGTCCGCAGCTAATGATGATTGTAGATTCAAAAGGGGTGCGATAATAGAGGTGATCTATAATCTCCTCCAGGGAGGGAGGGACCGCGGGAGCCTAACACCCTCCTCAGAAAGATCACATCAATAACCTAACCCCATTGCAAAAGCAACCCTAAGATCAAATGTGCAGGGTTCTTTTTAGTTTTACCGTTACAGAGGAGATATGCTACTTGAACAAAGAAAGGCAGTATGATACTTACAGGAAATTTAGCTTGAGATTTGTGTTATTCCTTGATGAAACAGTGTAGCTCGATGTTGCGTTCACAAATGAACCGTGTTGGATCCCTTGGACTTTTCAATTAGCGATTAATAAAAGATCGAAATACGTTGACGCTGATAATTTGTAAAAAACGGCAGTACTAGGGAATGCAAATAACCGGTTATAACCGGTTATAACCGGTTATAACCGGTTATTTTCATTCAAAAACTGTCAATAACCGGTTAATTTGCATTCCCTAGGCAGGACACATGATGCCGTTCGGGTTGTAGAATGATGAGGCACTAGACAAGATGCATTCGGCGTTCGATATCGTTATCAAAAATGTATAGGATCGAGGTAAGCTGTCAGACGGTCGCGTCGAACGCCTGCGTCAATTCCATACATTTTGACGTTTTCGAAAATCTTTTACATTAGCGTTAAGCAACTTATCTCGCCTCACTGGTCAGGATCTATCTAATAAGCTATCAACACGCAAAGAAGAACACAGAAGAATATGATTTAATCAGTCATTTATAAGGTCCGTCTATCTTTAGCATTAGTGTCAATTCAACAGTCGTCGCTCGCAATGATCGCAAAAAAGGGCGTAAAACTAGTCATCGTCTTTAAAATTAGGTGGATTATAAAAGAATATAATTAAAAACTAGCCTATGTAATACGTAAGTAAGGCGCTTATACATTTTTACAATTACTGACAATGATTGTTTTTTCCCCAAACAGTACAGATCGCACCTTCAGAACAATAGTGACCTAATACAGGAATTCACAATTTCGAATTAGGTCTCTATGATAATAAATATATGACTTGCAGTTTGAAAGCTGAAGTTTTGAATTATGTCACTATTCTTCTGAAGGTGCGAGATGTAGTGCATAATTGTTTTCCATCGTATTTTCACGGAAACTTACGAACGTGTCTTGCTATTTCAGTCGGTCACAGAGTCACAGTCCAAAAAGTACTGAGGTTGACTGAAGCAGCATGACAAATACGAACGTTTCCGAGAAAATACGATAGAGAACAATTATGCAATAAATCTGTAACAGGTTGTTTACGGGTAATCAAAGAAAATAAAAAAATTAAGCACTTTAATCCCTAGAGATTCATTAGGAGCTTTAGTCCCGATGCGCAGAGACTAAAGTAACATTTAAGAGTATGAGAAGTGAAAAAGTTCTTTATTCTTCAATAGGGATAGACAAAAAAAAATATCTCACGATTTTTACATTCTAATTCGAAAGAATAGGTCATTTGTTGTAATTTTCAGAGACCAATTTCATTAATTTTGTATTTGACCCAATAGTTTTGTTTTAATGTCTTTATTTATTTAGCAGATATTTTATGGATGACTTGTTTATTTTAAATTTGGATTGGCATTTTCTAATAAATTACAACAATTAAATCATATCTAATGATAAAAAGTGATTGTTATAGTGTAATAAAACATACTATGTCAAGCGGTTTTCGCCTAATCCGTAAGATACACCTAGGCGGGCTTCAAGCCAAAAACGAAAGACAAACAAAGGTCAAATATACTTTTGTGGAAATGTCCGAAATAGATAAATATTTCAAAAACTTAATAATGCAGAACGGTTTAAAAACACTATTCCTCGAAATGGTTTTAAAATCAGAGTAATAAAAAAAAATATGAACAATCCCAATTTAGGCATAATTTCACCCCGAGAAGAACCGGCGGCGGCGTAAGAAACTCGGCAAGATAAAAAAAGCGTTCGACGCGACCTTTCGGAGCTTACGTCAATTCTATACATTTTCGACAAAGATAACATCTTATCTCGGGCCACAGGAAAGTTATGACTCTTTTCCCGTGATGGACGAATTATATAAGTTTGCAAGGCACCCTCGGTGCGCGAGAGAAACTCGCATTTTTTTATTTATTTTTATGGCATGGGAAGGCAAACGTGCACACAGGCCACCTGATGGTAAGTGGAAACTGTGACCCAAAGACATTCGCATTCACAAGACTGCAAATGCGTTGCCAACCCTGAGGACTAAGATGGAATGCCTCTATACTAGTCATTTCACCGGCTGTCTTATCCCCAAACCGGAACACAACAATGCAAACACTGCCGCTTGGCGGTAGATTAATGGATAAGATGGTGGTACCAACCCGGACGGACCCTGCACAAGGTCCTCACACAAGTAAAACTGCAACTTTAAAGACATTTAAGCTTGATCCATCTACAAATTGTGTGCCAGCGAAATATATTATTGCGTTTACGTAAGTATTGGAAAATAGAGTCCAATTAATAAAAACCTCTCCATATTGAAGATACATAATGACCTAAGGACCTTCAATCGCAACTGAAATAACACAGGTTAAAAATGTATTAGGGACGCCTTGTTTGAGATGTTCAATTTTTCTGGTGAGGTTATTAGGGAAAAGTCTCACGGTTTTTTTTTATCATAAACACGTTTGTAGGTATATTAGTTTGGAAAATATTGAGTACCAAATCGAAGCGAAATGTCACGGTTTATTTATTTTCAACGTATCTACATACATACATACCTTCACGCCTGTAATCCTTGAGTGGGGTAGGCAGAGCTACAAAATTACCTACAACTTTAAAAACTTGTTGATAATTCTGTAACCACATTCTGTACAAATAGGCTAAGATGTTTACCAGTGTATTAGTGACAGGTTGCAAGCCCATCAACGTATCTAATATATTTCTAATACAATATCAAACACATAAGACTCACTCAATGCAAAACAAACCAATGCTTAAAAATAATTAAAAATAACAAAGGAAAAATAACCCACACGTGTCTCACAATAAAAACAAATGCACCTTCAAATTTGGAACGCCGTCTGGCCCCCCACATTTTTCGGCAACGGCCAGCAATACATTCCGTGACTTGGCACAACTTTACTTGGCCGCGATCAATACATGCGCGTAGCGACATCTAGCCACCATCGCGCAGGCAAATTGCACTTTAATAGTTCATTAGATCAGGCAAAAATGGCGGGCACCGACAGTTTAAATTCGGAACGTATCGATTCGTGGATGCTTATTGGTTGGGTGGGGTGAGGACAACGGTTTTTATTAAAACTGATGTGAAGTGACGGTTTTTGGAGGCTAGTGTTACGTAGATTGGGCTCAGTTATTATTATAGACATGCAACAGCGTTGTTGCAGATTAATGTTTTTTTTTTTTAAAAACGTTACTTATACATACGACTGATATATTAAGTTACGGATAAGTTCGCCTTTGTACTTGTTGTTTTGTTATATATAGCCTGTGTGTTGTATTTATTTTTATTCTTGTACAATAAAGAGTATACATACATACATACATATTTTACTTCGTAAGTTTTCCTTTTTAGGCATATAGGCAAAAAAATTGACCATACAAGTAAATATCAAACTCTACATCCTGTATCTAAACGAATTGTTTACCAAAATCAATTTGCCTTTGAAATACGACCTTAATTACCTGGTATAGAAACTATTACATAAATAGAAGGTAGTGAAAAGGTGAGGCAGTGAAAGCCACCCCCTCCTTCAGACGAATGAATGAATCCCCCCCATGTCACCCCCTTCATTTGCGACCCATTTATCATAAGGTTGTTTCATAGGGTGTTCTCTGGTTTCTAGCCTGTGATATTTAAATTTACAAACAATTTTTTTTCTAATTACGCGCAATGTTGACATCACTTGAAATGTATTGTCTGTCATAAACTGCGTAAGCCTATTCTTTTTTATAACCAGTACGACTCTTACTTAACATTAGTTGGGCGGGGCTCCTATGTTTAAGCGGTTTGCCCTTCGGGCATAACAAGTAAGCCTGACGGTCTTAACCTTCTCACTATATAATACGCAATTAGTACTAGATGATAAACTCTTAGTAGATTAAGTCTAAAACACTACCTATTGGAATTATTTATTGGCTTATACGTTGTGGGTACATCAGCTCTTGAAGTAGGTACGTCTAGTGTCAAAGTAAACCCCGTATCGGCACAGCAATGGCAGTAGAGCATGCGCATATTAATTATTTTGTTATGTAGAGTCGTAACTATTATACTGTACAATATCATCTTAGTAATAACTTATTATCAAAAGGTATCAATATTTAAATATCTAAACACTTAAGAGTACTACATGATACATGATACAACAAAATATATTTATTTTGAAAAGATCTTTCGTAAAATATCTTACATTTACAAATGAAATGACACCTCTTTTACCCATAGATGTACAGTCAGCGTCAAAAGTAACTGATCACTTAAATACCTTGTCGCTTTACTGTCACATAAGCAATTTCAAACAAGATTGTCTAATGTGTTAATGCGATAAAGTACAAAAGTAGCTTGAAGAGACCAGTTACTTTTGACGCTGACTGTACGCCTCTCCGAGCTTCTTCTAATTTGCCCTTTTTTATTTATTTATCTAAACTTAATTACACAATACAGAAAGTAAGTAAAAATGGCTGAATTCCTAAAGGCATTCTCTACCAGTCAACCACTAGGCCAAACAGAATAATTGAGGTTAGTGCGAGCATTTCAGCAAGAGTACCTGTTTTTTTCTATTTTGAGCAACGTATATGTAGACGGTCTTATAAGTGCGTTGTTATTTTTGCCGTCTACCCGTGGAAGTCGTAAGAGGGCGACTAAGGGAATAAAGGCTTGTAGTACTGTTAGGCGATGGGCTTGCTACCTGTCACTAATATACACTGTTAAACATCTTAGCCTAACTGTGCAAATTGTGGTTACAGAGTTATCAACAAGTTTTTAGAGTTGTTGGTAATTCTGTAGCTCTGCCTACCCCGCTCTGGGAATGAAGGCGTGAAGGTATGTATGTATGTATATAAAAAATATGCTGGTCATACATATGGGTAAGTTAATAGTCATTTGAGGAAACTACTGTCGTCTTCTATCGCCTAGTTTAGGTTACAGGAAAATGAAATGGGAATCCCGTACAAATTAACCATAACCAAATGACACTAATCAAATGCTCAAAGTTCACTAATAAGGAACATTCGTCGAAAGTATCGGTACCATGAAAAACTTTAAATATTGATCCACCATAGAACCTTTTACGTGTGGGAGGACCTTGTGCAGGGTCCGTCCGGGTTGGTACCACAATCTTATCCATTAACCTACCGCTAAGCAGCAGTGTTTGCATTGTTGTGTTCCGGTTTGGGGATAAGACAGCCGGTGAAATGCCTAGCAAAGAGGCATTCCATCTTAGTCCTCAGGGTTGGCAACGCATTTGCGGTCTTGTGAATGCGAATGTCTATGGGTCACAGTTTCCACTTACCATCAGGTGGCCTTTGCGCTCGTTTGCCTTCCTATGCCATAAAAAAAAAAAACCTTGTTACAATATCAGCGTCAAGTGACGAGATACAAATTACATGGGAATTATTCGTTGGTTTTATGCAAGAAGGTTTTAAGTAGGTATTAAGGTCCGTGACCGTACCTATGTTTTTATACGACTTCAAAGAAGGAGGAGGTTCTAAATTCGTCTGTATTTTTTTTGGATGACTTGTGGAATAATATCTTTGTTCTGTTAATTCTTTACTAGAATCACACATCGGTTGCTGTAGAGTACTGCTAATGTGTCAGAATACAGAAAAAAACAAAAAAGCAGATAAGTAGATAGTAACCTGGATGACCGAGCTTTGCAAGATCTGCTCGGTATGTTTTTTTGGTAAGTTTTCTAATATTGAAACCTAGCTAGATCGATGTATCGCCCTCGCATTCTAAATTTCATGAAAATCGTTGAAGCCGTTTTCGAGATTCAGATTCAGAAGCAATTTTTGTAAATATGTATTCACAAGAATTGCTCTTTTAAAGGTATTAGATATTATTATATTAGATTAAATCAATTAGAAGAAAACACAAAAAAGTTTATTTACGGTTTAAAATAATTTTCTGCTCAATTGACAACATTTCATTTTGGTGACACCTGCAAATTACTATACGAATCGAAAGGGTTTTGCCTCCTGAACACGGCAAAATATTTATTTATATTTATTTTTCTTTATTGACAAAATTACAAGTAAGTTAAAAAAAAATCGAGTTTTACCAATACTATGCCTGAATAGATATAATACCATTGCCTTTTTCACCAGAGAAAAAGCTGTCATACTTCAAGTTTGACATTGACACTATTGACCGATGAATAGATACGAGATCGGTTGACCGCCATTATTAAAAAGAAAAACTTTTTTTTTTATACAGATTGGACTAACGTAATATGTCCATTGTGTCGTAGAAATGAAGTTACGCCCTTTTAGAATAAGAACATCTTAATAAATTAATAATAAAATAATTATACATCCTAGGGAAAAAAATAAACTATTAGTGTCTTCCCCCTTCCAAACAGTATCTATAAAATGAATAAAATTAAAGTCTTGAAAATATGAAATCTTGTCAATTAAGTTAACCTAATGTTGGCGTTAATTGATATTTTGTAGGCTAATCCATCAAATACTACATGCTCGTTTGCCTCCCACTTGTATAAAAAAAAACTATTTGTACCAACGAAAGTATCGCGATATGTTCCAAATTTCCTTAATATCTGTTAATTAGGTAGTTTAAAAAGTGAAAACGTAACACTCACTTTTGCAGTTAAGTATAGGTAATCCTGTAGAAAAAAAAACATTTTTAACCCTCACTTTATCCATGTATATTCCATAGAACTCGTTTCTATATGAAATAAATTTCATCGGAAATAGTTTAGTGTTTTAGCCGAGAAAAGGTAACAGGCATTTAAACTACAAACTATACTCGAAACTGTAATTAGATTCCAAAATCCTAACCTCAACCGACGCACATTCGCGGTGATTACTGCATTTTGGTTTAAGTGTAGGTATTTTTATCAATTAAACTGACCCTAATATTACTGGTTACACGAGTTCTCATTGATATGTTTATGAAATAATATTTTAATAAAGAAATAACCAAGATGGGAACTGTCAGATTTTGGAATCTAATTAGATTTTCGAGTATAGCTATTTCGTTATCGCTATGCTTTCGAGAACTGTCCCATTCTCCAGCGTGAAAGTATATGTCCGTCTATCTCTATACACAAAATTTCACATTAATTGGTTTATGCGATAAACCGTGATGACAGAACAAACAAATATTTACGCAGATAGTAAAATTAGTCAGTGCTAGTAAACTTTCAAGGTAACTAGGTCATGGTTATCACATAGAACGGATTCCGAGAATTCTAGAACGAATTCCTGGATACAAGAGATTATAAATAACTGTTTCTGAGAATATGTTTTATACGTTTGGGATACCGTAACGTATTTAAATAGACGGTTAATATTTATGGATACCTAAAGCCTTATTTTTACTTGAATAGTTGCAACTTTTTTTTTTGAAAAGCTATTTAAGATATTGATTGGTTAGGAACCCGCCTGAGGAAAGCAATTTAACCGATTATTAATAGTTTTTGTATGCAAATAACCGGTTATAACCGGTTTTAACCGGTTATTTGCATTCCCTAACCCGCCCTCGCTTCGCTTCGGTTTATGTGAGTTTTCTGAAGCACCCGTACATAATCCAGAATTTATTATACATAAAAAAAAACCCTTCCTCTTAAATCACTCTATCTATTTATGATAACTGCATTTAAATTAATTGCCTATCTAAGATCTTTCAAACTACGACTATGTTTTATACAATGAAAAGATGATTATGTTAAAGTAAAAAAGTCAGTTAAGGCACTAATTAAAAAGAAAATAAATAAATCTGTAAAATGCTTGTAAATGTAATACTTGGTGGTATCACCATCTTATCCATTAACCTACCGCCAAGCAGCAACGTTCGCATTGTTGTGTTCCGGTTTGGGGATAAGACAGCCGGTGAGATGACTAGCATAGAGGCATTCCATCTTAGTCCTCAGGGTTGGCAGTCCATTTGCAGTATTGTGAATGCGAATGTCCATGGGTCACAGTTTCCACTTACGATCAGGTGGCCTGTGTGCTCTATTGCCTTCCTATGCCATAAAAATAAAAAATAAATAAGAAATGAAATGTAAGTATATCATTACAAAAAAAAACTAATATGGAAAGGAGATTGGGTAAAAAGAGACAGGCTGTCTGTCGAAAAGTCGATCGAGTGAGCAAAGTCATACGAGCGGACTCACTCAACGGACGAAGCTGGTAAGCTGCGAATGCTCATCCTTAAATATTGTTTTTATGCTCTGACGGGACAACTTCAACGCTCCGGTTAATAATTGGTGCGACGAGTTCAAGAGCGAGTTGTTTAAGAGAATCTACAATCACAAGCACACAAAATGGTTTAAAAACTTAAACGTGACTCAAGCTGATGAAGTCAGCGCCAGCAGAAATGTTTTCTAAAAGAAAACCTACAATGATTGCCTGCTAATTGCTTTTAATACTAACCCCACTCCTTAATAGCAAAGTATTGTCACAGAATAATAACTAGTAACTAGCGTTACAGAAGCTTTACTTCACAACGGTTTTCAAAGAAATATGTACTCAATCTGATAGACAATATGATTTAATTTAGCTCGCGTTCCAGTCGAGCACGTGTTCATTTACATACCTTCTAATTTTTTTTGAGGAAATATGGGCCTTAATTCACTGTACTACGGTTCATAATAAGTTAGACGTGGTTATACGTGGTTATACGTGTGTCGTCTTTCGCTTGCGGCAGCCTACTAGATTGGCCCTTCCGCCGTGGCCGGCGCCTGGAGGTATGATTTTAATACCTACACGAGAGTGACACAGGCCTGGTATTGTATAACCTTCGCCACGTAACTTCGGACCTTACTCGTAAGGAAAACATTAATTACCCAAGAAGCCTAGTAAAGTTAGAGAATTGAAAACGACTATTTGGGTGAAATATTTTTGGTTGGATGTATTATTTTCGGGGTAATGGAGGTGGAAAGTGCCTCAGTTAGCAAAAACACCCTGCCAAAGTCGTTGGCGTCGAGAAATTCGAAATTCATAATTCAATAGTACATTGTTGCAGAGGATAGAAAGTACGAGATTTTTGGACGAGTCATATAGAGGGTCGAAACGTAGTTGAGGCCCTCTTGTGTAAGAGTCCATAAATTGCACTTTCTACCGAGGCAGACATAGTGCTTTTCACAACTACTGAGAGAAAATAAAATAAAATTGTATGTATTATCGCCAATTTTACCAAAGATAACTTTTTTTAAATCTGGACCCCTATTCTCGTGGCTTTCGAGATTAATAAACTAACATTCGAGATGAAGATGTCAACTCCATTTAAAATTGTATTTGTTTCGCCTTATCTCCCATGTAATTTTATCTCTAGTGGTTCGAGATTAGGGGCCAAGTTTGAATTACATAAAAAAAAAGCAGTGACATAGTTTTTAGTCTGTGTATCTTTTAGCAAAAATACACCTAATATTTTACGACACAAAATGGTGTGTTATGATTGGTCGATTCCAATTTTTCATTTTAAGGAGCTATGACACAAAAATTGATTGATTGATTTTCATTGGTTATTAAAGTTGGACAACAATGTTCTCGACCAATCAGCAAATGCCGACAAAAACATTCTTGGTCTGTCCTTATAAGTGACGTTTTGTGACCCTAAACAAGAGCATCTATGTATGGCCATATTTCCGAGCAGTGTTGTGAAAAATATTTATTCATTCAATTGGCCTCATGAGGGATCTTTTACACGTCGGTAACATAGAGTGAATCTACTAGCGCTTCAGACAAGACCATCATTGCGGAGGAGAAGCGCCGAGAGAACGTCCAGCAGAAGGTCATTTTTTCAATTATTAAATACAATAATACTTAAAATGATCTAAATTAAATTACAAGGTAATAAAGTAATAAATAATTATTTTTAAAACTTACACAAATAAAATCATTACAAATGTATGGTCATTAAAATAAAATTAAAAGTAATGACTAGGAGAACAACATGACGAGGTCTCTACGTCAAGAACGACAATTAAAATAACCAACTGAAAAACAGATCCTTGCAAGCGTGAACAGACTGGACCCCACAGACAGCACCCGTTCACGAGTATGACGCGTATCTCAGCCATCGCCTCCCTCAACCATGTGTTCGGGATGGTGACCCGAGATACAGCCAAATGCGCTTATTCGTGGTCGCTTGGCACCTCCCTGAAGAACGCAGGTGGTTCACCGCTGGGTTTTAGTGGGAACTCCAGCCGCTCTCGGTTGGGCGTCCCACATCACCATCCTGGTTCCCCGTACTTGGTGGTACGCGTAAATGCATGATCACCAAAAGGCAATGGAGGTCATAGGTTGTCTAATATAGCGCAGTGCCTCAAGTCATAAGTCTTCGACCAGCTGGTTTATCGAGGTGGATCTGGTTGTAGCATTTGTCACTTCCTGACCATTATGTAAGTGTGATAGTGACGGATGCTTCATCCACTGCGACACGGGCCAAAGCAATCACAGTCGTACGGCCAAAGCTTTAAACACATAATACTCTTATATTTAGCGTTTTCCCGAAGAGCTAAATGAAGCCAAATATTGTCACTCTTGTGTCTGTCTTTATCTCGTGAGGAATGCGTTACAGCACATGTAGCAAAAGTTGTAATTTCCGCTTGTCGCTCAGTGCATCTCTATAGTTACTGACTAGATAGAAAGATCCGAGCGACAAACAAGTCGCGGGCAACTTGTGCTAGCTGCACAGAATAGAGGCCGTACCTTTCTCCTTCTATCCCATGATATAGCTGTATGACGGCTATAACTCTGGCTGTTCCACAATCTAGAACTTGGCAGGATCCAGAATTCAACAGCTTATAATACGGCCTCTAAAATTTGGCATTTCCTGTAGAAAGTTGCCTTAAATCAAACATAGTTCGAAGTAATGATAGCTCTTTCCCTATCGATTTAGTCTCGAATGACGAGTGACAGGAATGGAGCTCACGTAAGTTCGAACTTCGATTTTCAAAGTAGGGCCTCAGGATAGCTGGCTTCTGATACATGACGTTGGAAAAAGGTGTCTGTTGCGTTGAGAAAGGTAACGTGTTGCTCTATGTCTCTATATTGCCTAAGCCATAGCCAATATATTCCTCCTAAACTAGCGTCCTG
The DNA here is from genome assembly GCA_927399475.2 of Acleris emargana. Lineage (NCBI taxonomy): Eukaryota > Metazoa > Arthropoda > Insecta > Lepidoptera > Tortricidae > Acleris > Acleris emargana. The sequence goes on from OV656850.1 coordinate 5,138,792, forward strand.
TTTAAGCAAGCAGAGCAGGGTAGATGTCTTCCGTCTGATAGAAGATGATCGAAACAGGTGTTTGTGCGGAGAATGGAATATTGTCCATATTGCCCAGGTCAACCCTCGAAGTGAGAGCGAGTCGATATTGGGATCTAAAAACTAAAAAACCTTATATTTTTGGATTTTTATTTTATTTCCATTGACGGACTTATAAACACTATCACTGGCGCAACTGACATTGGCACAAGGCACAAGCCTTGTGGCTGCCATTAAAGAGAAGAAGAAGACTTAAAACTGCATGTTTATAAGTTGTTCAAAGGTGATGAGTTTATCTGTTTGTGAGCACGTCAAGATCAACGTCAATTGTAGGTCCTGTGAGGCTAGACAAATTGCATAACGCTAACGTAGTCAATTTTCGAAAACTGACAAAATGTATGGAATTGACGTTACGACAATCCTTATACATTTTGGAATACGATATCGAATGGTGAATGCATCTTGTCTAGGGCCGCAGACACCCTATCCGCAGGCCCTTGACTACGTCTTTAGAACAACACATTATGCACTCACACACATACCCGCACACTCCATATATATACGTATAAACATACACACCCTTCCACATTGTTTACAATTAAGTTACTATGTCAATGTTCGTTACAAAAATGACGTAACAATCTCTCAATGGATCAGCTGACATAATTTGCTATACATAATATTATGTTTATTATGGTATGTACTGTATACATATATACAGAGGTCGGGATTTCCTCGCGCTTCGTCCGAGACATAGTTGTTTGTAGAAGTAAGCGCTGCGAGCGCTTTTTATGCAAATTCAATTTGTGTGGGCTTCGTTACTTTTTTAAATTTTTGTGACAGTTTATTTTTAATCATACTGTGTATTCAATTAAGTATAATGTTTAAGTGAACTAACCTGTTTTTAATATCGAAATTTTGTTCGTAAAAAATATGGAAAAATTATCGAAATGGCGTGAATTTTGAATCTGCATAAATTCAGAAGTATCCCGTTTATCTTTAAAATCCGTAAAGGACTGTAATACCTAAACTTATTTCAAAGAAATCGGCAGATAATTATGTTTAATACCATCTCCTATTCTTAAAACATCATACTTTTTCCAAATTAACTAAATACAAAAATAAGAAAACGTTCAAAAAAACAATAAACAATAAAGGTCAACGCACTCTCATCCAGCGGCTGTAGCGCTTTCCGTCGGCAATCACAGCTGAGCTACAGCGCTCACTATCCAAAGCGTTGCAAGTAGTCAACAATTTGTACGGCCCTTACGACTCTTCGGAGGTGCGCGGCAAAACATGGCACCGACACCTGACGTCGTCACCGCCTCCTCCGTCCCGCGCCCCGCTCCCCGCCGCCGTCAGCTGTTAATGCAGGCCCTCGCGCCCCCCACCCGCTTTCCCCTTCGTTTGTGTAATGCGAGGAGACTGGGCATAAATGGATAAGGAAACGTTTAATTAAGTAAGATAAATTGTATCGTCAAAAACTTTATAATAGTAATAGAAGAAAAAGGTTGAGTGTTTTGACATCTACAAATAAAACACGTAATATACTTAGTAGTCATGCAAAGTATTTCCTTTATTGACTTGCTAAATTGCTATTATTCGAAGGTTAACACAAGTAGGTATGTTAATAAGCTGCAGGCAAGCTAATAAAGGAAACAAGTCAATTCGCTACCGTCAGTACTACTGCAATCAAGTCTGATAAATAAACGATGACCACAAACCTATCGATTTTATACGGAGCGCAGAACAACACAAAAATGCCAACTTTTAATAATATATCGCACATTATGCCTGCCAAATGAATAATTTATCTGAGTGTGTCGATTCCCCGCGGGTCCCCGGGGCTCGCGGAGGGAGGGGGGCGCTGGCCGCGTCAGTGTGCGCCGAGCGGCCGAGCGAGCGCCATGTCCGCTTGCGCGCCGCGCGCCTGCTGCAGGCCGCGCGCCCCGGCAACGCTGCTCGACATAACAGCCAAAATAGTTGCTTCTAACATCCCCTTCCAGCGCATAGAAGAGCGCTACGAGCGAATCCCCGAACCAGTGCAACGGAGGGTCGTGTACTGGTCCTTCCCTCGAGATGAGCGCGACATATGCATGTACTCGTCCCTGGCGCGCGCGCCGCCCGACGACCACCGCAACATCGCCTTCTGCCGAGGGCTGAAGCTCCTCGAGGCCGGCTGCGTGGAGAGCGTGCTACAAGTCGGTGAGTGCCGCGCCTGCGCCTGTTTACTAATATGCGCCTCGCCCACCCGCGCCGTATAAATAAAAACCTCGACGTGTGCGATCGATAGCTCCTCCTCTCGGGAATTATTCATGCGTCCGCTCGTAAAAGTTTCAGGAGATTAGAACTGCGGATATTCCTGACGAGGACACTAGCACCAGTCTCGCCCCTAAACCTAAATCGCACGCATCAGTACCTACTTAAGCCCGATACGCATCAACTTGGAACTAATGCCACTCAATCTAAAGCTAATGGTTTTATCAACGTCCGTGTTCGACTTCGATGTACAGTAGCATGTATAATCGATTCGCAAGAACACATCAATCACATACGTGGTGAATAGTCGATGTACCCGACCGATAATGCCTTCCGTGCATAAACCATGAGGAAATCGCACCGGTAATATACCTATTTATACCTCGCTTATATAAATTGTAAATAAGAGCAATCCATAATTCATGCCCAAAATCCAGCGTTATCTTAGGCCTAATTAAAATCTACTTTCGAAACTACATCGGATCGTGAAATTCGTCCGATATTAACATAACTGGAAGTCCCGTTACACAAATTACGCAACCGGAATCTTTAGTGTTTGCAGTACAGGGCTACATCATCCATGCAGGCCTCGTTTGTTACTGTCGCCGGTGAATAACGGACGCGAATAAACAATAATTAATTGCCTGTTTTTATTTTTATTGGGCCGGCCCGGTTGGCGGTGGCGTTACATATTCATTTGTGCTCTTATCTGCCATCAGGGCGGCGATTACTGGTCATTTCGGCCGTAAGCCACGACCGTGACGCAGAGGTCCATTTATGCCGACATCGTGCCACAGTCTCGCTCTGTGCACACTCGAATGTAACTTGAATATCTGCACATCCGCTGGCTTATTTACGCACCCATTTAAGAAGCCCACAGACCGCTGGTGGCTTCGTATAGTCATTTTATCTACGTATCTTCTCTTTAAGAAGTCTTAAATTACGGAAACACATCCGTCCTTTCTACTCATGCTAGCTCAAATGTCACTTAATCTCGTAACAATTTTAAAACATAGGTATCTACAATAGCGTGCAACATTCTGGCCTAATTCTATCTCGCACGCAAAGCTCCTATCTACCTACTTCCTGTTTTGTTCCTAAACTCACATCTCATCCGCTGGATGACTGTAGTCATCCTGTTGGAGATAGCAGTATGCGGTAAAAACCACACAAATAAATACCTACGTTTGTTGAATCATGTCCGCAGTCCGATTTTAGGCACTGGCGGACATCCAACTTTAGGGCTGTGGGACCAGGCAAGATGGCGGTTTTGATATGAATCATGTACTTAACACGTTCAACACCAGTGACACACCTAGGGCGCTCAAATGGTACTGAATTGCCAGCTGGTGGCAGCGAATACGTACATTCGAGATAAACGCTAGTTCATCATAATTCAAGCGAGTTCCCACACCCAAATCTTCTGACTCACGAACCCGCCTACTTTTACTAGAAACGTGTAGGATTTCAAAGAATTAAATAATGTTTTTACGCTGTAGGGTAATGGGTTATATTATAAATGTAGTAGGACTTTCAAATATAAATATTGCTCTGAATACATTAATGAAGCGGAGTTTGAAGCTGCTATGCAAATGTTTTAAAAAGTTGAAACGGATAAACGAATTATATGCATTGGTATTGGTTCAATACTGGTTTGTAATACTCCTTTTATGTAGAGGACCATCTTTCTTCGGCATCTTCTAAAAGAGCTTATAGGTCGTGACATTACGATGCACGTAAGACATTTTAGTGCTTTGTATTAGAATGGGACTGGTTACCGAAACAAGAATTGCAAGAAACATGAATAAAAGAACGTTAAACTGAAGAATAAATCCAACCCAACGTTGTACCTACAAGCCATACATATTTAATTGTCATGCAAAAATAAACGAATGCACCCGGCACGGCTCTTGTAAATATTTTAATTCAATGTTAATAACTTTATATCGGTTCGAGCGAACCGGTTCGGAATCGAGATCTGATAGGGATGCAGCCGATCGAATTACCGATACTGGGCCTTTGTGAAATTATTTGGGACTGAGATTTGGAGCCCCGTCGATATCCTGTTATAAAAGAAGTTAATTACAGTGAAACGGTATGTGAAAGTCCCTTTTTAGTATAACCCTCGTTTCATACATTATTTATACAGTTATTAAAAAAAAAACAGTCGTCCATAACATGAGCCGTAAATGAGGAAGTCTGATTTGTGAGCAAGAACCACATCATCCATATACAGGTCCTACAAAACCTTAAGAGAATCTCGCTGCTCCAAAATGTTGTATGAACATTGAAATCTTTCAACGGGCACACCTTTTTGGATTAGGCTTGCATCCAAAAAACTTAATATAATATTGTTGTTCATATCACGTCTGCCCATAGATGCGGTTCTGGGAAGGCTTTGCGGCTTTATGGCCTGTGATTCACTCGTGATGATCTCTGATATCCTTTCAAGTTCATAACCAGTTTCCTGGGAAATTTAGTTATAAGTAATGCTGATATCTTCTCCATTCTTAGAATGGTTTGGGTAAAATGTTTTCATGCATTGTAGAGAGTTTTTAGTATTGCATAAGGTATTAAAGGAAGTTTTAGTCTTGTAATAAATGTTAAGACAAAGTAGTTCAAGAAAATCGAATACCTTAATGTACCTATTAGACCAATCGACCTTTTCCGTCTAATTATATGGGCAGTGAGTCCAAGTCGGATCTAAATTGCCTCATTCATTTCCAATAACTCTTTATTCATTGATTGCTTGTCATTCTCAATCTGGAAAGGTCACACTAGTCAGCGAGCAATACACAGCTATTAACATCACGAGAATAACAATGTTATTTCTTACTGTTTTCTTGTATTATAATGTTTCTAAAAGAATTGAAAGTATTTTTCTTGTTATTTTTAAGCATGCAATTTAAGACATGAAATATAAAACTTTTCATGCGTATTTCCTTACTAAAAGAGGTCACTTCACTTCTCAAAAAACTTCAAGGGTTAAAACTTCGAGACGAGCAGATAAAGCGACACAATTTAAGTCAGTGTAGTCTTGTTAATGCAAATAACTAGTTGATTCAAATTGGACGTCGTTGCTTAACGAATGTGCTCTGATAAATTGGTTTACAATCAATTTACTCTTTTGAAATATAAATCGTCCCCTTCCTCGTCCGTACTTTGAATTATTTTGATCTCAATGTTTCATAAAAAGCGTGCCTTGACCACTGCTTTTTCTGAATTGGTTTCCAAACTGTGGGTCAAGGGAGCTATAAACGACTACCTGCCCTTAATCTAGCAAAAAAAAGGTCTCTTGGCCATTTATTTTTTGCTCCACAATTATCTTTGCCGCCAGGCCAGTATTAAGGTTATCTTCAATGGAGATTGGATGTGGTTTTGATAGGGTAGACAATGATTACAAAGAATTAATTTTAATAGGTTCATTTTGAATTTTGATAGGTATTAAATTACTTTCAAAGATTTTTTGTTGGCTTCTGCGGATCGTTAGCAAAGATTCAATTGTTTTATTTTTTCAATTGTTATCTTTCAATGTTATTATCGTATATTTAATTTCTTAAGTAGTTTTAAGAGTTTCTACATAATTTCTATATAGGACTACTTTTAACATCCCACTCAGGAAATAAAGGCGGGAGTTTATGTATATGTTTTAACATTACTAGTACTAGAAGATCTATGTCCTTCCCCATATCAGAATAACTTACTAACCTCGGAGTTGTCCAAGTTCATTCACATGTCGTTTACCTGCAAACAGACAGCAGATTGTGAAGTCAATAACATAAGTGTGGGTGAACATATACCGATAGATGACAAACACTAATGTGTGTACAATTTCTCGGTAGTAAATTTGGTTTTTCCTACTTCACGAATCACAACTCTTATATTCTCAAGGTTTTACTTAGAAATGAGATAAAGGATAGTTTAAATTTTGCTTTTGATTATTGCATTGAGTGCTCAGATGATGACATGGAGTCCAATTTGTGTAGAAACCAGCCAGAGCGTTCAGTTCTGACGTAACGTTAAATTTCGAAATTACCAAAATTTGGTTTTGCTTTAATTACCAATCAAACGAGCTTACACATTTGGGTACTCATATAAAGACCCTCAATGCTGTTGCCGTCGCGTCAAATAATTTTTCGAACCAAGTATAATTTGTCTCTGATCTCATAGAAACGTTTGCACGTCCATTAAGCTTGATACTGGATACTTTCATTCACGCTTGCTCCAGCAGATGTATTAATTACCAGCTCAGCAATTAGTAGCCGCGTCACTGCTAATCTTCCCCGCTACAATTAGCTACAGGAAGTCTGAATTGAGACATTAATCGTGTTAGTTATTACGTCTACATTGTTACAGAAGTGTGATGGGGGAAACACGAGTTCCCTTATTCCTAGTACTATTACTAGTAGTATTCACTTCCTCTATCTAGGAATTGTATGTTGTTTTGACCCGCCTAAGTGTCACTGGTGCTCAATGTGTTACACGTTTAAAGCTGGGCTCTCGAATTTTCACTAATTGTGGAGTCATTGTTTAGTAATGTGCTTTTTCTTTTTGTCTTGCAGTATTTTTCGAAACAAAATATAAGTATTAATAACTGTATTTATTTGCATTTCTCTGGCAAACTAAGTACCTGATTTAACTGAAAAATTATGTGAATACATTTGAGTAAAGTAGGGAATAATAAAAGACGAAAAATAATACCCATTCACGCATGAATGGTATTTGGGTACATTGACAAAATTAAGGTTTTGTTTTGATTATTGAATCAAATCACGCAATTTATAACCTTCAGACTGGTGATATCTACGTCCAACCAAAGAAAAAAAACATAACTTTGAACTTTCCTATAACTCCAGCATTAACAGATTCAAACTCCTAAAGCATCAAACTCAATACCGAACATAACACCATCTGCTAACAATTTACCACGTACAGTGCCAACAGATAAAATGTGTTTGTAACTTGAATACGCCTGGCGTGTCGATGGTACTAAACATAGTACTCAGGTTAAATTATCACCGCGCCGTTTGTTCATCCACCCACGTCCACCATCTGTCAATATGCACAATCGCAATTCATAGCAACAAAGACAGACAAACAGACTGAATGCTCCTCTGTCCAATAACAGTGTTTCGTAGTGTCGGCACAAGAGCGTTTCTGTCGCCGACCTTAGCCACAAACCAACTTATTAAGACCTCATGTGTCCCTCACCAATGCCCCCGGAATAGAACTGTTGTTGAAAATCCGGGAGGCGCGGTAGATCTTTTAGTTTTGGTAGCGTTACAAAGACGGTCTTGTACAGAGGAGTTCAAACTCATGCGTTTCGTAGAACTTTATTATAGGAGCGTTAAAGAATATTTCGCATTGTAGTTTTTTATGGTTATTAGCACAGTGAATCTTTGAAGGCAAACGAGATTGTGAAGAGTAACAGTGAATGCTTGATTTGCCAACGCTAAGATAGATGGCTGTTAGAATTTTCAAAGGACAGTCTTTACTGGGAACGCAAATAAAAAGAGATTCGGTTGTAAAGGAATTAAAGGTTCTTTGTTTGCGAATTCTATGGAGTTTCGATATATTTTTTAAGTATATTTCCGTACTTAACGTGGTAATCAATTAGGGATTTCGTTGAAATTGCGTATTTCCAGAACCAAATATAATTTTCAATTTTCAATTGGTATGACGTTGATATGGTTTGAGTAAGAACAATATGAGAAAACATAAGTAGAACTTACGTTATCTATTTTATTTTCAACGTTTATAAGTAGGCAAATCATTTGATGGTTGCGGTCTTTCAGTGTGTTGGTAAAACAGATACATTAAATTATTCAGAACAAAATTGACGCAGACATACAAGGTGCTTGCGACTCGCGAACGTCTATTGGCGTATGCTTGCACGGAAGCAAACGCTAGGCTTAAGTGATTAAACGTGTCTCATTAGAATTGCTGTTAAATAGTCTAATGCTGATACTTAAAAAAGTAATGGGGTCACAGTTAATGTCACGTGTGATAAAAATGACTCGCCATGGGAAAGGCAACGTGTTAATGACTAAGTTCTCAGCTGGGCGTCGAATCTGTGACCTACATGTGAAACAGACTACTCAGCAATGACCAGTGATATGCTGATGCAGTAATGACACTTAATTTATGTAATGGCTTTACTACAGTTTTTAATGACGACCTAAAAATGAATTCATTCGATGGAGTACGTGAGTTTATGGGATCTAAAACGACTATTTTATTAATAGGTATTGACTGTCTATCGCTATTACACTCTCTCTCGCATCTAACAGTATATTTGTCTTTCTTGTTCTTAGAAACGAAGAAAGCCAATGGCTGTTAATAATATAAACAAACTGTACGCACTTTTCTTAAATTAAATTGGAAGCTATTGTTTTTAAAGAGAGACTAAATATAAAAGCATGAGCTGACTATATAAATAAGGTGTCAATGGGTCATTTTTGGTCTAATTCTCGAAGTGGAGCGGACAAAATTGCAAAGATAAACATAAGCCAACAATGCTATGTATAATAAAGCAGACACATACAATAAAAATCCTGTTTCACTGAATCAGTCATAATTCCACAACAGAAAACAACTGGTGCTGACAATACTTCTATTTGTAAATAGAAAGCTTTCGAGAATCCAAAATCCAACGAAAACGATACTTCAAGGAAAGCATTTGATCCCATGACTTTAATATTAAACGATATCCCTACTAAAAACTAACAGAAGATGCAAAATTCCTAAAACAAATCTATTTAATAAAGACCAATCTTTGAAAACTCGACTGAATTTTTTGGTTACGAATATTGACATTATTGACCTCTGGAGTATTACGAATGAGGAGATGGAACTAGTACACTCAAGTGTAAATTTCTCATCACGCAATATGACAATATGAAAATGTGTCATGATTTTCAGTGGAATAAAAGTGAAAATCAATGGACGTATAGGTATCTGAAAATGCATAATATTAAACCGACTGAAACAACACTTTAGCAGCACACAGAACACTAATCGCATGCTTAGTAATAAACGGGCTTAACTCAAAAATTGTGAATTGTGGTAAATCGAGTTTAAAGTTTCGTAATTGGCACTTCTTGTTTCCATTGAATTATTTGGTATCATGCCATCTCTTTTTAATACGCGATTTTGGCTGGTTTAAGAAAGAGAGCCGAAAGTGCTGTCAGTTATAAGCCGTTTTAATACAATAACTAATTTAATGCCAATTTTGAGTTAGGCCCGTTTATTACTAAGCATGCGACTTGATCAAGGAACAGCTGCATAACATTTTATAAATCATTATTTTTGGTAAACTCAGACACAGAATCCAAAATGAGATTTTCGGGAATCTCTGTAGCTTCCTTATCATTTCATAAATCGACACGATGACTGGGAAAACTGTCATGGAAAAAGTTTCTCCCTTTTCCAATCACAAAGGTGAAGATCTACAAAGTAGATATTACGAAGGAAATTAAGTGAAGCTATAGAAAAAAGGTCGTGGAAGCCAAGTGTATGAACATTACGCGTTGAAATCAGACCTTTTTAGGGCTTCAGGTTTTCCTTGAAGTGGGGTGCGATCATGTAAAAAGGTACGTAAACATTAGTATAACATTTTGGATTTATTTGTACTCTAATTTATATACGTCCTTGAGTTGTCTACGATGTGGTTTATACAGCTCCTGGGCTTAAGACTCTGTTTTGACATCGATTTTGTTTCTTGTGGATTTGGTGGCTATAGTTAATTTGACAGTAGGAACATGATTAATATTATATCAGTTGAAAGACCTGACTCAAGCCACACTTTGCTGCCGCGTTCTTAGAATAATTCCATTAAGTGGGGGTGAGAGGTGCAGTCAACAATTGGCCCCAATCAGCGGAATTAAGCAAGTTAGCTGCGTGTGCGCATATAGTCCTTACGCACGTTTGAAAGTGAAGAGGAAGTCCAAGAATAAGACTAGTTATTAAAAACAATACCCAAGAATATACAAACAAAGAGGCATATAAGTAAAAGATGCATTCGTTTCTAAAAAGATGTCAATTTGTACTTTCTTAATTTAAGTTCTTGAAAACTTGTGTTTTAATAGCTCACGAATTGTTATTTAGATATATCACTATAACATTTTGAGCGATAAATTGTATTGTTTGTTATCTTCATCTTTACAGACGGCGTATGAGACTAGTTTTTTAATCGCGAGCTGGTTTTCCGCTATTCAACGTTAAACACCTGGTTTCATCTTTTGGGCAACTACTTAAATATCAAATGTTATAACAATATTTTCCTCATTCTCAGAAAGTTTATTTAAAACAAAATTTTATATTTTCTTCCAATATCTGACCGCACTCACTAGTTTTGGCGCAAGAATCTAGACCTAGAGCCAAAATAACCATCGGTCGGTATTAAAAAGTTTCCGTCTCTTTTTTACTTGTATTAAACGAAGCAAAAGGAAGATAATTCTGTCACGTTCTAACTAACGCATAATGAATGATGCATCAACATTTTAAACTACCAAATCTTTAACTGCGCAACCAACTAATATTGATATCGTAGTTACAAAACCTTCCTCTTCCAAATAGGTTACATTGACATGTCACTAGACATTTTTAACTCACAATGCCTCTCAAACTGGTCTATCATTATAATTGACATTAACAAATGATACTTCATCCACAGAATCCGATGCGTCTTATGTTAGAGAACGTATGGACTATTTTAAAATGGCCATTATGTTATAAAAAGTTTTGATGGATATTGGTAACACACATTTAAAATCTTGTTTTTATTGATACCATTCCGAGAAGGTCTTTACCCAACTGAAGCAATGAAAATGAGATTATGTTTTTGTGCGAGGAAACTATTTCTAGCTATTTTAGCAAGTGGTTTCTAATGACAGCATTGGTTTGTAATACATCTGAAAGTCGCTTATTATCACCAGAGGCCGTGTACGCCTATCAAAAGCGATGGTTTTAGCGGTGATAGGACAAATAGGACATAGGACCTAGTGCAGGATTCGTCCGGATTAACCATCCACCATCTTATCCTTAACCCCCCGCCAAGCAGCTAGGTTCATATATTGTGTTCAGATGTGGGTAAAATAACTAGCATAGAGGCATTCCACCTTAGCCTTGAGTCTTGTAATTGTAGTCTTGAGATTGTGGTAGATTCTTGACGTGTAAAAGTGCCCGTGTGGCCTACTTACTGAATAAATGTCTTTTATCTTTTTTATCTTTTTTATGTAAATGTTTCAGACCCCAGGTGGCCTGTGTGTTAGTTGGTCTTCTCTTTGCCATAAAAAGGCCTAACAAATTCCTGGCACTAAAATGCAACAGCGTTATGACTCCTATCTATTTCATTGTCTAGAACTTTCCAGTATTCAGTAACTTTAATAACACTCCTACTTTTCAAACCGTCAGTCGGGTGCTAACATAGCCCCCCTTTACATCTCAACGTGATAAGATGCAGCTGTGTAGATGACATACGACGTACAATCCATCTCGCTCTGAGGATGCTGAGGTTCTATTCTGATGCAAACATTTAAAAACTACCAGAGAAAGAAACTGGAGAATCGACTCGCGCACGAAGGGTTCCGTACCATTATACTCGTATATACAACATTAGCAAAAAACGGCAAATAATCACGTTTGTTGTATGAGTATTAAATATTTATTTTATTCTGTTTTTAGTATGTGTTGTTATAGCGGCAACGGAAATACATTTTCTGTGAAAATTTCAACTGTCTAGCTATCACGGTTCCTACCGCCTGGTGACAGACAGACAGACGACACCGAAGTCTTAGTAATAGGGTCCCCTTTACCCTTGTACCCTTTGGGTACGGAACCCTAAAAACGGTATTTTGAAGAGTTTGGCACTACATTATGGCACCATGAACCGTTTTTAAAGTTAAAGTGGTAATAATTCTACTATTAAAAGGTGCCAAGAAGTGGTATTGTCGATACCTGTGTGTTTTATCCTAAGTTGCGATAAAGGTTGACTTATGAACTTTAGTGATGGTAGGACCTTGTGCAGAATCCGTTCGGATTGCTACCACCATCTCATCCTTAATCTACCGCCAAGCAGCCATGTTATTGTTGTGTTCGAGTGTGGGGATAAGACATCCGGTGAAATTGCTAGCATAGGGGCATTTCATCTTAGTCCTCAGGGTTGGCAACGCATTTGGACTCTTAAAATTGTACTTTAGAGAATCCAAATGTCTACGGGTCTCAGGTCCCACTAACCATGAGGGGGCCCGTTTTCTTCTGTGCCTTTTTGTCTATATAATATGAGTAGGGCGAACAAAGAAATGCTAGAAAGCCAATTCGCGTCATGAGTGAAAATATCGGGTCATGTAGGTATGACACCAACATACCCTCCATTATTTTCTCATGCGCTGAATCGGATAAGAAAGAATACATTATTTTATTATTTTATGAACTAGTAACAATTAAAAGGTTATTTATATTTATGTTGAAGTTAATTTTATTAAATGATTTAAATATAAGTAAGTTACACAGAATGGCTAGTAGCGCCATCTGTTGGATAAGTGTCGTCAACACTTGACAAAGATCGATTTGTGGTTAACGCAACTAAAATAATCTGTGGAATTGAGCTGTCTGTTTGACAGTTATTAGTACACATACATAAACTCACGCCTTTATTCCCAAAGTGGGGTAGGCAGAGCTACAGAATTACCAACAACTTTTAAAACTTGTTGATAATTCTGTAACCACACTTTGCACAAATAGGCTAAGATGTTTACCAGCGTATTAGTGACAGGTTGCAAGCCCATCGCCTAACAGTACTGCAAGCCCTTATTCCCTTAGTCGCCTCTTACGACACCCACGGGAAGACATGGAGTGGTACTATTCTAACCCGGCAACCACAGTTACTAGTAAACAATTCATAAAGATGTTTACAATACGAATTTAAATGAAAATGAAGTGAAATGAAGTTAAATTGAAGTGAATTAAGCTTGTTTGTATGTTAAAATGCAGCACAGGTAAACAGCGTAACAACTGCATTGTTACACTTATTACACGTAAAAACCTTTCTAGTAAATCACTCTATCATTTGATGAAAACCCCTTTAAAATCCGTTGCGAAGTTAGACAGTTCTAGGCGTAAATACTGCCCTCCTACGGAGAAAAGGCGCATGTGCAGTTAATTCATAGAAGCATATTAAACTCTCAAGGGTTATAATAAGGTTGAATTTTCAATACAATTCATATAGTAGATACGCCTTTTCTCCTTAGGAGGGCAGAATACATAGGGTCAGACGGCGGGAAGCCGCTTTGTTTTATGCTATGTAAAGATAATGCTGCCAGTGTCCTGGTGGCGCCAAATGGAAATAATTGAAGACTCAAAGCACCCTGGATTCCATATTTATCTGTGAACCAGTTGAGCAATAGGTTATAGCTTCGCTTACGCAAACATTTATCGAGTATATCTGCCGTATCTGGCAGATACCACAACTAGTCCAATAGTTGACCCAATAACGATAAGAACCCTGTGATTCTGGCTTTCACAGCCTTTTTTAACTGGAGGGCTGTGCTGCCAAGCCTAATGAAGGAATCTGCCTCCAGACGTGACTTTACTGCCAACGGACTAGGTCGGGTACCCTTACCAAGAGTTACAATTCGTTACTACTTTAGAAAAAAATTGTATGTGATATTTCGAGATGTATGTGTTTGGACTTTATTATCTTCAAGTTTAAGTTCAAAATTGTACGTCACGAAATATGAGATACGAGGTTTTTTCAAAGTAATGACGAATTACCGTACTCGCTAGCGATTTGAATGCTCTTACAGTATTCTTATACATGCGAGGGATGGACCATTCGACTCGACACGACTCTACTCGACTTCTAAGGAGTACGGTAATTGTAACTCACGGTATATTTAAGGGTACAGCGAGGCTAGACCAAGTGCATAACGCTAACGTAAACTATTTTCGAAAACTGACCGTCCATCAGCTTACGTCTGTAGTCTGTACATTTTAGATAACGTTTCTTTTCTGCTTTGTGCATGAGGTACGCGTGTGAAGTGACTTATGAATGTGGAGGAAGCGAGAGAAGTTTGTCTGGATCGTAGCAAGAGGAAGGAAGTGGTCTCTGCCTATCCCTTTGTATATTTCTGGCATATACCTACTCGTATTGTTAAAACAGGTCCGATGTGACCAATTTATTGAATAAATCATTCATTTAATAATAGACCAGGAGTACCCTAAATTTAGCCCCCGGGCAGAGGACCGGCCCCGGATCATTACTAAACCAGTTGTTGGCGCTAGAATACATAGCATTCGACTACCGAACCGACCCACTATTTTAGTATTTCTTGGTCCGTATGATTCCTTAAAAAAAGTCCAAGAGCGATGCCCATCAGCGTTGCCGGTGCGTTGCATCGTCGCAACGCTGTGATTTCAACATAGAGCGACGCAAGTGTCTCAACGCATCGTGTGGCGTGTCGTTCTAATTTATATACTTATGTAGAACAACGCAGTGGCGACGACGCAAAACACAAAATCTTGAAAAAAAAAAGTAATTAACTCCTAATGTATTTTTTTTTGCGCGTCTTCCCCACAGTGTGTGGTGTCGTTGGATAGGTATTTTAAAGATATTGCTGGTTTTCAAATATTCAGTTTTAAAGCACCAAGCAAAAACTACTTCTAAACATCTGATAATTATCTTCAACGAAACCGCATATAACGAATTTTAAAGAAAAGCACGGCTAAGTAGACATTAGTTCCTGAGATACAGGCGACTGTTTGTTTATACCTACTAAAATCGCCTAAGACAGCACCAAATAACTTTAAAATAGAGAATTAGTACATACAGTTTTTTAAGATAGTTTTTGTGAAGTAACGGCTTTTGAACCCTTCACTGACTAGAATGTTCAGACATGCTCTTGCCCAGGTTTTTAACCATAGCTTAACTGCTTCATAGAATTTCGCAATATAAATTATTCAAAATAAGCTAACACATACTAGCACATCATAATATGTTAGCAAACTAATAAAAATCCTATTATTTATTTACAATCTTACTCATATACGAGTGTGTTAATATAGCGCCCATCTCGTAAGAAGAGGCATCAGTGAATAGCATAGTTTACGATATAAGGTTATTGTAGTATTAATGGTTGCGTACTATGTAGTTTATGGGCGGCTTTACAGCCGCCATCTTGTTCGACCGTTGCAATTTGCAACTACTAAAGATTTCCTTGAAAAAGTTTATAGTTTGTCTGAACTTGTGTTTTTTCAAGTAACTAAGTACCTATACAATTTCATGCTTGTTTTTAAAATACTACCTACTTAAGATTTGTGGTAGTTTTAGAAAGAAATACATTTTATGTCCGTTCGGAAATCAGATCCTAAACACCGCGTCAGTGAAAAGTCAAATGGATAAAAAAAACCGGCCAAGTGCGAGTTGAACTCGCATAGAGAGGGTTCCATGCTTAGGTTTTTTTTTATTGTTTTTATTTTATTTTATTGGTTATCCTGTAATCCACAAGCAATAAACTACATTTTGTACTTTCATTTTTATTTTAGGTTCAGTAGTTTCGGAGATCAGGAATGGTAAATTAAATCTTTTATTTTTAATTTCCTAATTGTCCCACGAAGATGACCCTTATTTAAAAAAAAAAAAAAAATTCTTTGCACATCTGTGTACCTACGAAATTTCAGCTCAATCGGCCCAGTCGTTTCGGAGCAAATTGGCTGTGACAGACGGACAGACAGACAGACGCACGGAAGATTTGATTTTTTTTGTACGCCTTATTTAAATTTCATACAACCCCTAGTCGCTGGTAGTGAATGATTAACACATTAAGTGCACGACGTTGTCATTACATATTAAATGGACTCCTCGAGTTATTGGATTTATATTTTGATGTGTAACCATTTCTTTATGTTCTGCGTTCTTTGCCATCCCAGAGCTGTAATCAACGAAAACAATGCGGCCGTCAAAAGGCCACGATACATAGGGCGTATATGAATCTAAATAGTGATGAAAGACTCAACCTTGTTCGGCTAAGAATAAGGACAACTATGCTATATTTTTTTTGGAAATATAATCCCCTTTTTCTAACGGGGTTGAAGCACAAAACCTATATTTTTCCGAGCAGCCATAAATAACGTCCGACCGACACGTAGCACAATCAAGTGTAATTTGGGCCAATAACTTTGTATCAATAATCGAATAAATTGCCACGATTATATTTGGGGGTAAAACAAGAAAATCAAGTTAATGATCACTATAGAAACAATACTCGAGTGAATATATACAATACCTAACTGAAACGTGAACAGTGCAAGTTCGTCTAACTTAATGTCACGACTATTTTCGGGTTTCTAAGAATCCTGAATGAAACATTATACTGTTTGATCAGATACTGAGTAAGAACGATAGACAGTCGATGACTAATAAAAAAGTTATAATGTGCCAAGTTGGCCTGAAAAAGACTATAATGCAGTATTGCATGATGCATTTTGCCTCGTAAAACCAACAAGGTAAGTAGCTAGGGGATAAAAGAAACACGCTCATTGTTCACCGGTATTTGTTTAATTTTGAATTAAGAATATTTTGTTCGTAAAGCAAAGTATCTAGGTTCTTTTTGAGGCAAATACCTTACTTACATACTGTCATCTTTGGAACAAACAAACGTTTTTATCCTGCTAATTATTGATAGAAGCTATAGAGGTCTTTATTGATATTATTATAAAAATTACATTTCATAGTGGATTTAAAAATTAATCATTAAAAATTTCACACAACAAAAACAATTACGTATATTAAAAACAAAATTAATTTTGAGACTAATGTGTAGTTATAGGAATATTATGATTAGAGAATTCCGGCTCCATCTTCGCATGCTAATTATTGTAATAAATGCAAACGTTTGTGTGTTACTTTTTCAAGCCTTTACCCTGCAATGGCTGGACGGATTAGATGAAATTTGGAATGGAGATTGCTTGTATACCCTGGATTAACACGAAGGCTACTTTTTATCCCAGAAAATAAAAGCTTTTGAGGGAATAACGACACTCGAAATCTACGTGGTTGAAGTCGCGGTCAGGGGCCCTAGACAAGATGCATTACGCCGAGTCGCTTTTCTGTTCGTTTCGTTTTTAAACCAATCGCGTCACTGCTAGATCACGTAATACGAAAAGTCACGTGATCTAGCAGTGACGCGATTGGTTTAAAAACGAAACGAACAGAAAAGCGACTCGGCGTAATGCATCTTGTCTAGGGCCCCTGAAGCTACTTAAAATATCTAAAAATTTCAAAAAACATTTTCTAATTCCTTCCAAGTAGTATAACCAAAATAGTTTCAAAACCTAAATGCCTATATATTTGCCAAGCTATTAGTAAAAACCAATATTCAATTTATGCTCCGAAAACTGGTCTTTCAGCCAATACGAGTATTATAACTGATCACCTTCATCTTTCTGTGCATCAGCAGACAGGATCAAGACCTTTACCAAGGGGTCACAATCTCACAATCGAACCAGTTTTTCCAAAATTGACCGAACTAGCGCCCAAACAAAAGGATGTAAGGCAAAATGGCGTCAACACAATAGCTAAACCTGTTCCACTGGTCTCGAGAAACTGCTAACACAGAATATAATCTTTTGTCTTGGACGGTAAGGTGAAATTTTGTTTGGCTGGCCGTCAGTGGATCAGAAACTGACTTTGCATTTTACTTTGTAAGAGAAAAACAAAATGTTCAGCTTTTGTGATTATTTGTTCTAAATTCAAATTATTCCGTTACTAACAAAACTTTGATATAGTAATTTAAATGGGTTACCTTTGTTTCGGCGAAATATGTTTGCAAAATATATCGTTTCCCAACTTTTCTTTTGCCAACCTGCTTTGTTTTCTGTAACCGTTAAGATTTTTTAATTTTATAAAAACTAACCTAACCTAACCTTTAGGGCTCAACACAATGGTACTGAAATAAATTCTGGAAAATTTACATTACATTGGGTTGGCAAATGAAAAAGTTGGAAAATGATTAATTTGGCAAACATATATTTGCCAAACGGCAGGCTCCCAATTTAAATTGCAATTAGTCAATTTGAAAATAACAAAACTTCACTTCAACACTATTTTCTAGTTTTCATCGCTTGGGTACTACTCGTAACTAGCCCAAACTTGCAACTTCTCATCAGGCGTTTTTCACTCGTCAACCGTCCCCGTGTTTGAAAGCGACGCGACAAATGACAAAAACGCCCCAAACATTCCTTGCATAAGACGTTTTTCAAATAGTACGAGAATGCAAGTGCATCTGGGCGCATTTAATACGAAGTTTTTGTACAGACCGCAGGTAAGAGACGAACAAAAAAACGAAAAAAACTACAAAAGCTTTCTCCCGGGGGGTAGGACAAGTTTAAACAGAGAGCAGCGTCGATCCAAACTATCCTTTATGGCTTGTTGTTTTTAAAGTTATGTAAACTGCATGCTTAAAGTTGGTTTCTCGATCTCGCATGGCAACGCAGGGGTCTAATGACACGCGAAGCTTTTTTATAAATATGTTTCTGAGTTGTAGTTAATTAGAGTTCTTCGGGTTTTTCACTAATTTAGTTAATGTGAAGCAGAGATAGAGTCAAGTGGCGCCTTAGGGTAATTCTGAAAATAAGTTTGTTCAAATAAGTAATATTAGATATGGTGAAGAAGTTTAATGGACATAAGTAATAATAATAATGTATAATTTGACTCGGACCAATGGATACCCCTTTTTTAGACATTTGCTTTTGATATTTTGAGTGATTGACGACCTATTGTATTTTGTTTATGGTTAGTTGCCTTTTTTAACTATTGAATATAGAAATGTATTTTCTTCTTTAACCCATTTACGACTTTTTAACTTCGGACCTTTGCTGGCCACATCATAATCCTAACGAGCGTCACTAGTCATAACAAGCCTGGCAGGCATGAGGTGCCGAGACCCATCCTGCTGCCAAATCCGGCCAGTATTGGCATTCTGTTCGAAGGCCTGTGCCAAAAGCCATCGACCGCTCTATGGTAGAGACGGGCTTAATTTTTTTAAGAACGTCCATGAAAATTACTACTCTTACAAAACGTCATTTATCATTGAGTGGTGTGCTTTTATTTTAACAGGGTGTTATGCATGCTTTTGAAATTGGAACGTCACACTTTAGAAAATCAATTTAAACAAAATATTGTAGTGTTTGAATTTAGAAGCGAACGGATTTATTTTTAGCCACTAACTAACAATACGTAGGTAAATTGTAAGAAACGAGTTAACAATTCACTTCCGCAGTAATCTCGTGTGCCCTAATGATACCACTGACCCACACCATTGTTCAAAACAGCCCAGCAATTAGTTTTTTTAAGATGCGTGTAAATTTTAATCCGTTTGACTGATAAACCATTTTATGATACAATTAGCTCCAAGATCAAATTAAGACGACTTAATTCAGGAGGCAACATTAAAACTAAACTGATTAAAGTATATTTAGTAAAATAGTTAAAAACCAGTCATCATTCTCATTTGGCGGATTTCTACATACCTAGTCAGAGGACAGTAGGCAAAAACGCTACACTACATTTTAAACAGGTAATTGTGACCAAACTTTCTACTCTTTCTTCCTTATTCAACGTTTCAACGAAAATACGAGGAGCCTAAACAAAACGCATTATATCAACAAACGTCACGGCCAAATCACTAGGGTGGACTAGCATGGCCTCTTAAACTCTACCTCTCGTCTTTCGTCCCTATCCAACACATAAAAACAAAAAGAGAGATGGCGAGCCTTGACGACGTTCCGTCGTGCTAGAACGGCGATAATTTACAAAAGCTCCGTTCAAAAGATTATACCTCCAATATTCGCGCGTGTAAAAATGGACCTTGAGCGTTACGGTTTAAAGTTTTAATTAAAAATCATGATTTCTGTATCAGGGCTTTTAGAAATCGCACGTTCATTTATTTCGCCGGGAATCAGAACTCCCGGGCAGGGCTTTCAAATGCAAAGAGATCCTTTTTGTATGGGTGAATTATACCAGCATTGTATGGATACTCACGCGTGTCTGAAGGGGAAGGGGGTTAGGTAGGCTTGATTCAGAGGTTTGAATTTTTGGAAATGTTTAATATTTCCTCTTCTCTGTTCGTCTGTATTTCGATAAAGTAGGATTTTCAAATAAAGTAATGACAAAATTGTTGGAGCTGGAGCCGGGAGATTAGGAAAATCAAAACTAAATAAGTACCTTCTTCTAAAAAACGGGATTATGAAAAGCCGACGTGCTCCATTAGTTTTTTTTATTTTAACACAGGCTCTTCACAAAAAAAAACATTAGAAATTAAAAAAAGGTAAAATCGAATTGATGCTAGGATTGTAATGTATGTGTTTTACAAAAAATACGGAAATAAATAGTTTGCCCGCTAGCTTCTCCATACAAACCAACTTTAATTAAACGAGCACATTGCTATCGAGCCTTAAGGCCACACGTTCCACCCGCATCCGAAGGTAATCTCCTAATCTCAAATCCAAAGGGCCTAAACTTAGCTAATTCAATTTAACCTGGCTTTCTGTTGGCCCTTTACTGCCAATACAGATTATTAGATCACTGTTCCTAAAGTTAGGGGATCTTGATTTAGGCATAGGACGTACACTCCGTTTGGGTAGATTTTACAGGTAATCTCACTTCAATGTGTGCGTAAAACAGGTAGGGCTGGCAACAGTTATAAATGGGTACAAGCGCGCGGTGCCATTTGTAAGCGTCGAGGTTGGTTATGTGACACCCTACGAATTTAGCTATCGACAATATCAGCCTCAAAATAAATCTCTATGGTCTTACCTGAGGATTATAAGTTTATAAGTTACTCTCATGTCCAAGAATTATGGACCAGATAAAGTTTTTTTTTTCTAAAACAATGCCAGCTTGCTGTTTTAAACAACAGAATCCTTTAAAGACTAAAAAATGCCTTTATTAAAAAAAATATGTTCTGGTCTTAAGTTTTAGAGTTTTCCAATAATACCAGGGTCTTCAGGCAAAATATATTTGAATAAGACGGTCCATGAACGACTAGGACAGACGTATTCCATCTTTGTCTCTGGACCTCAAAACTCACATACCATACCATGTGCAAGTAACCTATATGCTTCTTTGTCTTCCCCATGCTATAAAAAGAGTAATACAAAGAGTATATAGCTTAAAACAAAACCAAGACATGGTGCCAGAATAATTGTGATTGTGCCATCAAAACGTCTCTAAAACTGACAAGAAACAGTTCCGTGATCAAAATACGCTATCCCGGGACACGTCGTAAGCCCGGTATTAATCTGGGGGGTCTCGAGGGAGGGGATTTAGTTCTGATCTTACAGATTGAATTATTAAAGGTTTGACATTAAGGATGTGGGAGTGTGTAGAGTACGGTGCCGTGTTTCGCTTTCTTGTTTGGTTTTAGTTCATATAGTTAAGTTAAAAAAAAAAACCCGACGAGAAGAAAATATTTTTTATTGCACAAAATACAAATTAGAGCACAAAAGGTGAACTTAATGCTTAATGGTATTTTCTACCAGGTGACCTTCGGACAAGTTATATTTTGTAGGCGGTGCAATATTGTATGAACGAAAGAATCGTCAATCATTGATTAACCTACGCTGGTGGTCGTTTTTAACCATTTGAATCAGATAGATTCAGACACAATTTACGATTTAGTGATATATTTTAAAAACACTATCTAAACTACGGTCAGTTACTTTAACATCAAAAGGTTATTGACAGATAACTATCGATTTCCAATCCCTTGACGTAGCCAGACGAATAAATAAATCAACCACGACGGAAATAAGCAAGTTCTATCCCTGTTTTTGCCCCCGTTTCCTCTACCACAGGCTAGGCTCTGCAATATTCAGAGTGAATCTCGCTCGAACCATAGACACATCCATAAATAATCGAACCTCCCCGGTCTTAAGTGCTCTACTTCCGCCGCTATGGAGAGCGCCACTTGACCAGATGCGATTGAGGACTAGGGCTGAGATGGGATATTGATTTTTTATCGATGATTTTTGATAAAAAAGTAATGGATTGATTACTTACTGGTCTTTCTTTATGCATGTCCTTAATATATTTTTTATTTCTAGCCCTAAAAATAGCTGTATAAATCAGTTTAAAGTCGGTTCGCAAAAGCTCGTCAATAAATGCTGCGTCCCTCCACCGCAATTTACGTATAAGCCTATGATTTTTCTATGAAAGATTCGGTGGAGGGGCGCTTCATTTCAACTCATACAAGCTCTATTAGTAACGTTATGAAATTAAAGCGGACAATTTATGTTAATATTCTTTAAAAAACTACAATCCATTGTAATGATAATAAAAAAACTAACTTTTTTAATTAAAAATCATAATTTACCATCTAACAGCCTCGTCACGATCTCACGATCCTAAAAGGAACGCACCCTGCTGTTACCACTACCAGTATAGTTTGACCCCTAACCGCCCCCTCTGTTTTGAAACTTCAGTACCCACAGGGGAATTTGTTCGTATCAGAAGGGATCAGCGTGCACTGGTGAACACACATCTCAGATATCGATCTTTGGTTAGAAGTCCCTTGTGTCTTCAAGCGTTTTGCTTGAATTAGGAGTTGAATATGGAACGGGGTCTGGTGTTACGTTAACTTTAAACCGTATTACTTAGTCGTTGAGTTTGTTTTACGAAAGGAAGTTGATAATGGTTTGAGCCGTAAGTTTTTAATATGTATAAAGTACAGCTGACGCACTTCTGCCTAGCGTATGCACGCACATGTGTGCGTGTGAGTGAGTATATACATGTTGACAATCGCAACTGGTCGGCTACCACGAAACTCTAAATTCTAAATTTGAGATGCCTTATTCCTTTCACTCATCATTCATGACTATAAAAAGAGAAAGGGATGAATATTAACTAACGGAAAAAAGTGACGAACTTCGATTTTTAAATGACATGAAATTTAATCTTACACAAGTGACGAGACGTTCGAGCGTCAATTTTGGTTTTAGCTTGGATTCCCGTCTCTTCTTTGGTCTGTCTTTGCTGCGGTGAAAACTTAAACCGAAACCGTTCTGTATGATTTCGGTAGACATGTCCAACCCAGTCCTACTTGAGCTTAGCGGTCTTTGCACCCATATCCGAAATACGGGGCAGTGCGGTGTTTCTGATCCTGTGTCAGTTCTACAAAGTTCTGGAATGCTGGTGGAATGGATTTTTCACTGGCTAATCTTGAGGTCCAGACTGCTGGGCTTCAGTCAATGACCAAAGCTGGGTCGAGTAATTGTTGTGTTCCTTTAACCACTACATCCAAAAACCTGCACTCTACTCTTATAATTATTTTGGACCAAGTCTTATAAGGAAACTTGCATCGAAGTTTTTTGAACGTTATGAGTTTTTTCTACTTATTAGTAAATATAAATCTGAAGTTAACGACAACACACCAAAAAACGAATTTTATTTAATACATTGACCTCGGTAACGTTATAACGTAAGTACAAATGTTCAACTAAGGTACAGTTAGTAATGGCCAGCGGGTAAACTTTGGTGGTTAGCCAACCAATGTTTCAGCCGGCATAATGGAAGATCTTGGTCTTGCAGCGCCGTAAACTACCGCTAATGTTGGCGGCCCTGATCCAGCGGTTTGTGTCATATCATTTAAATGTTGCCAAGACTAAAAATAAGTGTGTTATGTCTATGGTGTCGTGGTTTTTTAAGTGCAAAAGTGGTTAACTGTGAAGTTTATAATAGTTAAATGAAATGTTGTACAAAATAAAAAGACACGCAGAAATTCTTGGCGCCTTGAACAATTTATATGATAATTGATAGACTAGCCACCACAAAAACCATTTCAACCGGCATTCCAAATTTGAAACGAGAACTGAATCCGAACGGAATGGCGGTTACAAATTTTTACGACACATCCCCGCGGCCCACAGACAACACAACTTATCGTTCGTCTAAACAAGTTCTCGAGTGGGGATGCCGCTTATCTGTCCCAAGCACATGTGAGCTGCCTTGGGGCCTTTAAACTAATGCCAGCATAAACGGCCCCCTTGCCCCCCTGCCGCGCCTCATAAAATGCGCCATTCCGGGAAATGGGTGTGTAAAACGAAAGCTCAGCCTACGCCGGTCGGCTGTATAAAGCTTTTGGCCGATTACTCGCTTGCCTGCGTTGTGCGTCGTTCTATTTTCAAACGTGATAATGATAACCGGCCGTCCAATGATTGAATTTCACTTGGTTCCATTGATTTCGATGGAGGTTTTAACCCGTTAGTTGTAGTTATTGATGTTTCTTTTGTTATTCTTCACTCACGGTAATACTCATTTGAAAGAGGGTACCATTTTTTTTATATTAGCTATCTTACTCGAAGCTGAATTTATTTTTCATTTCTACTTAGGCATGAGTTGTACGATAAGGAGACATGATTTTTATCGCCATATGAACAGTTGAAGTCATATCCTTCTTATTAAGCGACTAAGCCATAAAGAGAACGATCGAAAATAAATTGTTTAAGCAATTCCATAAAAGCCCCGATATTTTGCTGACATAATGTCTCGCTGGTCTGACACTCTAATTCGTTCTGTGCGATATAATAATATGGAGTTTTGTTTTTAAGCTTCACGAAGGTAAACAAGAGTCAGTCCAAAGAAATTTAATAAACAAACAACGCGTACGTGAGTCCATATTAGCTCAGCTTGTGAAATCTCAAACATATTTCGAGTAAATAACTGTCAAAAGTAAACTCTTTTTTTACCCCTGGACTTGGTGTAAAAGTGGGTCTATACAGGGATTTTATACAAGTACCTGTATTGAACTAGGCAAATAAGTTATTTAGGCCACGCTTTAGTGGTCTAGGACCAACGGAAATCCTTTTAATAGTATCTACTGTTTTTTTTTTATATTCAATGAATGCACCGGTACAATTATATTACATTTCATTATATCCATATTCGATCGCATCAGCATAAAAAATACCACTATCCTACTTTAAGGTACCTTCTTCATATTTAGAAGCATCTGTGGCAAAAAGGACTAACATAATAACTAATAACCTAAAAAATTAACCTCGAAAGCAAAACTAATGTGGCCACACCGCACCCCCCCCCTGTTTACTCTCCAGATTACGCGGCGAGGGTGACCAGCCTGAAAGGATTGCGAACGTAATCCTAACGCTTTCGCGCGTTCCAAAGACAAATTTAATTTGATTTCAGAAATGCTTGTTTTATTTTATGAAAATGCTGGCTGGTTGAAAAGCATGTAGAAGAAAAAGAAATAACAGAAAAAACATAATTTAACTGTGAGGTTGTGGTCAAATAGAGAAAATTATGTTATTTTGGGCTCATTCGTTTACTGACATCAGTCCATCTTGCTTCTTTATGATTGTTACAGTAAGAGCTCTTATAAAATCAACAACGTGATTACGATTTATACCTACCTAGAAACCAACTTTGTTGAAAAAAAAATGAAGCCCTCTTCGGATTTCCGCCGACACAGGTATAAAAAAGATTTTATTTCTGAAGCATTATGGAAGCATCGAAAAGAAAACTTTATGAGAGTATACTATAAATTATGATTCCTAATTTTAAAAGACATGCCTTTGAAGTGCTTTAAGTGCATTAAAATCTCAATTTTGCGGTTAAAAGTCCGGAGAGCGACATAACGCTATTAAATTTCTTTCTAATGGACGCACAGAAAGCATTCCGCTCAGTAAATAAATAAAAGAAAATGGGCCTTAGGTCAATGTGTCAAGGTCTGAATCAACTGGGTAGACGAGTGGGAGTGAGAATGGTCATTAGACAGGTAAAGTGGCACTAAGGGTCGGAAACTCGTTTTATATGAGAGTGTTTTCCAAAGTTCGAGTTTATTATCTATATAACAGTTACAATGGTTGGGCTGAGCTAGGGAAAATGTAGTAGCGATTCTAGACCGATATCGATAATAAGTAGTTCTGCTTTAGATACGTACACAAAAGTAAGACGGCCCCCGCCAGCCCTCCCAGTGTGACACCTTTCATAAGATTTATAAGAATACAATATAGGTAAACCGCACCGCTGCCGGTTCTGTGCGTTCGCCAATATCATTGTTCCTAACAAACGATTATAGAATTGGAGAACGCCAGACACATCACTGGATCTGAATATATAGAATATTATGATCTATTATTATATCTGTCGCAATTTCTATTTATAACTCTATACTCCATACCAACTTACTTGTTTTATTTAGTAAACACTTTTATAACCTCAGAATGCATCGTTTTTAAAGCGGGTGTTTTCTGTTCAATAAAGCCCACAATAGGGACCACATTTTGCACACAAATTTTCTGATTTTACATCATAAATGTTGTTTTTTATGACAAAATTGTAATTTAAGCCGAAAAATCAGCATTTTGAGGTTATAAAAGTGTTTACTAAATAAGACAAGTTACATGGTAAGAAGTATACAATCCATGTTCTATAAGTTTTCAATGATCGGAGAAAGTTAGTTTTTTAGTATAATAAAAGGCATTTGCTATAAATAGAACTCTCATCCAGCACGTGTAAATATATTTACAAGAAAAGACTGAATCTGTTCTTGCATGTAGCCTTACCACAAAAAACTTAACCTCGTCTAAGACATAAGGTCGACAACCGTTCTTTATGACTTCGCTTTTAAGCACAGCGTTTAACGTTTCTCAAAGTTTTTGTATTGTATGTAACTTTGTTTGTAATCATCACTTTATTGTACCTACTATACAATAACAACAATACACAAATATTAAAATAGCAGAAATAAAAATAGTACCGTCGAATTTATCCCTATCTATCTTCCAGTTAACCTTTTCTTTTCTTTTTTAAAAAGGACAGAGAATTTTCAGGTTAATTCAGGGACTCTATAACACCTCGTTTTATATACCTTTCTTGTTTTTGAAACCATCCCACCGCCATGCCACCTTACTGTCAAGTCAAGAGGAATAGAAAACGAAGATACGATTATACGAAGCACTAAATTCGAAATTTCAGATGCACCATCCCTTTCACGCGCCACTCGTGAATAAATCGAGGCAAAGGGATGTTCGATTTTCAAAGCATGGCCGCAGTTTCGAAATTCAAAAGTAACGCGCCATACAGGATGCAGGTATGCAGGTATAAGCCAGGGGCGTTTTTACACCGACTACAAAAACCGCGTTTCGACCATTGAGTTTATTGATACGTGGGCTCGCGTCGGTTTGGCAAGAGCTTAGGAATTTTAGTAGTGATTAATGGGCAGTCGAAGAATTTCGGTTGGAAACTGTACATTATTTTTATTGATATTAAGATCTATAAATCCATTTACACTCTTATTTTGTCGCCTACGTGGTACAATTTAGATATGTGGGTTGCAAGCGTTTATGAAGCATAGTTTTGAACGATTTGTGTTATACTCGTATGAATGAATCTCGGAGTTTTTTCGCAGCCATGGTGAGTTTCGACTTTGCCTTTTTGGCTTCGCCTTGGTTCAAGAATACGAAGATATCATAACATCTTGACTGCAATTTCAGAATATCCCTTAAATATTCTTCCTACAAGCATCCTTCTAACCTTTTTTGATGTTTATTTTAAATACTCCGCAGTTGGTTTAAGTTTCCGAATTATAAAAAACGCCCTTGCTTTTAAGCTCCGATTCAATGTAAAAATATGCCTGAATAGCAACAAGGCAAATAGTGATCAAAAAATCCCCTAAGTCTTCAGCAAACACTGGAACGTCTGTACGTGCTTTAGCCGGGAATCGAACGCGGATTAACTAGTTATGCCACTTATGCCTGCCCACGCAGCATTATGCCACAGCACGGACCAGACATTTTTAATGCCTATTCAATCTAGTTTGGTCAAGTTAGGTCTTAGGAAGTGCTTTGACTGAGGAAATGTTGCTGTTTGGAATTACATTGGGTATTCATTTTTGAGTGTAGTAGTCAATACTACTATTATTTAGTAGCTACACATATACACAGATGTAACCCCACAGTGATATTACGTTTATCTATAGTGAGCAGAGTTGTGACATATTTGAAATACTTGTATTTAAAATACAAATACAAAATACGTATTTTGGATTTTGTACTTCAGTACTTTTTTTAAAAGTATTTTGTATTTTATTTGAAATACTATTCGAGACGCATTTTGTATTTGTAAAATGGTTTCTAAAATACAAAATACTTTTTTATTCTTAGCTTCATTTTTCTAAAGCATTCCGCGATTCAGTAAAAACAAAAAATGGCCACTAGAGTGGCGCAGCAGCTTTGAAAGTCTATGCGCAAAATGACAGATGAAACAAAACGCATATAAAACCTGACCAATAATATATGAGGGACCCCTCTTGACAATCCTCAAACAACACATATCCAACTATAAAAAAAGTGTTTTTACGGTACAACACTTGTCTCCCGAGTTCAGCACCAGTGGAAAGGCTATTTTCGTATGGTGGTATGATTATGCGTCCACACTGCACACAGACGCAACATGTCAGATGCTCTTTTTGAAGAGCTTGTGATTTTAAAATCTTTAATAAATAAAGAAAACCAGTAATTTTACCATAAAGTATTTTATTTCAATAAAGTATTTTGAAAATACATATTTTGTATTTAGTATTTAAATACAAAAGGCAAATGTATTTTGTATCTTGGATTTGAAATACTATATTAAAAAAGTATTTGCATTTTGTATTTAAATACTTTTCGAAAAGTATTTTGTACATCTCTGATAGTGAGTGACAAGTAGCTCATATTACTTAACAGCATTAGTTAGAATGCGATAGATAGCTAAGTGCAGCGTGCTCAAGCGTGGAAACCACAAAATGAGACTATGCTATGTAGAGAGATGAGGTTTTACCAGTTTTAAGAAGAACATCATTTCCAATAATTTAACCTTTCACTTTTCAATAGACTGCAATATTAACTATGATATGATGGACAGTCAAGTGTAACGCTATGGGAGAACGCAACATCTCAAAAATATGTCCCAATGCACCTTATTCCATTGTAATAAGATCATTTTGCACTTAACTGGACATTTTTGCTTAGTCAAGTTCCAGAGGCTACAAACGACAAAGTGCCTTTTAAAAAAAAGTTGTAAAACCACACCACACCCAATCACTTTCCTGACTATCCTGACGAATGCATATTTCTTAAACTCGTCATTCCCCATCACGGATCACAAATATTACCTATTATTATATTATTACTTCATGCTGTCATAGTGAAAAAAAAATGCTTACCCCGAATATGGATCCCACGTAGGTGATAGGTGAACCTGACGTGACCAAAACCATTCACCCTAAACAACAGAGCTCCTCCCCCATATCACAAATCGTGACTATCAACTATGACAGTTGCGAATTCTAGGGCATCATCCCTTCAAACACATAAAAATGCCAAAAACCCGACAAGGCGTCCATTCTAAATGAAAAATAGTGCAGCGGGCCCTGAATATGCTAGGGGCGCCATTGTTATCCAATTACCAACTCCCGCGAAATTCAAATTAGGAACGGGGTCGGCGACCCCTGATCAATCGCTGGACGCGTCGATGGTTGGACGTTCTCATTTTGAATTTTAGTTTGAAAATGGAATATGGTTAGGAAGTGGGATTTCAAAATGGAACTTTAGTGATTGAAATTGACAGACGAAAGATTAAGCGGTCATTGGCATGGTAGCATTAAGGTAGGTATGTCTTCTAAATTTGAATTTTGCATTTTTCAGGTAATGTCTCAGATAGTTGTAGTTAACTCATTTTAAAATCGCAATTTATCTCCTACATATCGCCAATAAGGTCTCACATCTAAATACAAACCTGAAATACGCTCTTTAAAAGCTGCTCATATAATAGCACAGCCACGTTCTTGATGGGTCTGCGCAGGCGCGCCGCTAACATCGTTAGTTCGGCAGTAAAGAGGGGGAGACACTGAAATTCTATTACGTTTATACGCGGGGCGCGCCTTAATACCCGCGTTATGTTATAAAACATCCCCATCATAACCTGATCCGGCCACCCCAAGCACTCTAACAGCTACGCGGCTCGACTTACACTGGCTGCGTGGCTACAGTGTCGGTGTGACCAACGAAAGCTGAACTATCAACTACATCCAGCGTAACAGCGACGCGGGTCAACACAAATTGGTGTATAAGCTATTGAACGTCCAAAATAATAGGAGCTTTCGATTCTACGCAATGTAATATGAACACGGATCAACTTGCATTGGCGTTTGAGCTGTTAACCAACTTTGTGAGGTCTTTCGTTTTTAGTACTGATAATGAACGCAGGGTCCTGGTTACGGTGGTGTTGCAGCACAACAGTAAAATCCGCGATTGCGGGGGGTTCAAGCTGGTCGATTCGATCCGAGCAGTTTATTTTAAATTATCACAGTTATTGGTGGGGTGGTTTTTAATCTGAGATATGTTAATCTTGGTTTATATCTGGAGCATTTTTATCTCTGGCAATAACAGAAATGTTGGCAGAGGATGTAAAAAGTAACGCGCAGAAAGGATGGCTGAAACGAGATAAGTTGCAGTATACCTACGCAAGAATGGGAGAGATATATTTTCTTAGGTCCTCCTTGAACTGGAGTGTTTATAAACACGTACATTAACCATGGTTGTAGTAGATACAAGTTCTAATAATGTACTTGTACCTACTATTATTAATTCTGTGATAATATCACTGTTTTATTCGTTCCAAGGAGTACCTACAAGTATCTTTAAAATGAATACTAAAACAACTTTTTTATTATATATATTACAATAGATTTTAACAACACGACTAACACGACTCATAAGAAATAAGGGTAAAATAAAGTATAACTGTTGATTAGATAAAACCCTGGATATAACTTCGGTCGCTACTTCAGAGTACATACTGCACGGCTAGCACAATTTGCCCGCGACTTGTTTATCGCTCGGATCTCCCGTTCTATCTAGTCAGTGACGATATAGAGACGCACTGAGTGACAAGCAAGGTTTGAAGTACTCGTAGTTGTACCCATACTACGGCGACAGCTACGCACCCACACACGTGCATCCACACACTCAAGTATGGCAAACCCGTTTTCGTGAGTTAAAACAACTATATCTTCTAAACGGCAAAACCGATTTTCATCAAACCTAACTAAGAACCAATCGGATTAACCTAAATTTATTATTAACCTTCCTCTTAAATCACTGTATATTGCTGAAGACTAGGAACCCTTATGGCCCCTCTACATGTCAGCGGATCATGGGCGTGCGTAAGGGATGGAGCAATACGTAAGAGTGATATGCAAGAATATGTTGCTCACTCTAAGGTGTAAATGCGTCCCTTACGCACGCCTATGATCCGCTGACGTGTAGAGGGGCCTTTATAGTTTCGCCATGTCCGTCCGTTCGGTCCGTCCGTTCGGTCCGTCCGTCTGCAGCCTAGCTCAGAGACTCTTATCATCTATGGCTCATGGCTGTATATCGTATTACGGGCTAAATTTGATCATGATTATCTCTAATAGTTTGCGAGGAGTATGCGGTCAAACGAAATCCAAATCGGGGAAGAATGGATTCCAATAACGGTAGGGCAGCGGCGAATAACGCGTTACTAATTAACGACAGTATTTAATCTGTGGCTATAGCTGCAATTAATAAACGTTTTACCCGAAACTTGTAGTAAAGTAATACATGAAATATTTAACTGAAAACTACTTCAGTTCGGGAGTTTCCGCAACGTTTAATAAACATGGACTTATAAATAACAGGGACTGGCTATTATTTTTTAATTATATCCTCATTTCTGGTCGGTATTCCCGTGTTTTTGCGGTTGTGCGAAATTAAAATTTACTGATAATGGACTTCGAAATTGTGCATTTTATTGAAATAATATTTATAGCAAGCACCTACAATTACAGTTAGAACTATGTGGTTCTCAATGTGCAAGATTGTTCCCTAAATATAATTTAGTCAATAATATAATTTTACCTGCTTTCCTTGTGGAATTATTAAGAAATAAGTAAATGATATTGATAAAATAACAATGACAATATGAAATCACGACTATACATAAAAATATGATTGTAAATGACCGAGTGTATTTTATCTCATATATTCTTGGTACGGTCAACAACTTTAACTTTTGAGCACTACGTAGTTTATTTCTTTAGACTTTACGCTGTCATTACCACAAAGGGTTCTATAGGTGCTCAACAATTAAAGTTGACTATACCGTCTATACCTATATCAATATGTACATCATTGTTCCAAATAACTTTTGAGAGATTTTTTTTGTATATATTTAACACACTTCAGCTTATTTTAGCAAAAACAAGCCTGTTCTTAGAAAAATGCTAACCTACCTTAACTTTTCTATATATCTTAAGTGTTAAGAGGCAGACTACATAGACTAAAGTACCTATTACATCTATTGATAGACGATAATAATCGAACCTTACACCTCACGGTCAACGACGGTAAAACAAGTTCTGTCTTATGTCACATCCTGCTCGGTGTGGGAACCCTGAGACGCCGTTATATCCTGGACAACTTGCGGTCAAATATCTGTCATACGATAGTGGACTTTAGGTAGAGGTGCTAAGTTGATACTGTAAGTAGGGGTGTCAGGTGTTGATGAAACCTTTACTTCTTTCACTACTTACTTAAACCTTTTTAGAAATTCATATTTAAATAATATTCTAGAACGAGACATTCGAAATTAAATTTCACAAAATCATTCCAATTTTTATATGACATGAGCAAATATTCAAAATTTAAAATTGTTCCAATTTCAAAATTGTATTAAGCAAATGGTCGACTGTGATTGGCCGACGCTGAT
Organism: Acleris emargana; assembly: GCA_927399475.2. Lineage (NCBI taxonomy): Eukaryota > Metazoa > Arthropoda > Insecta > Lepidoptera > Tortricidae > Acleris > Acleris emargana. The sequence goes on from OV656850.1 coordinate 5,171,853, forward strand.
GACCTGCGGCATTGCGAACTAATTGTTATATTTTCACGGTTTGTTTCACACGGCTCTATTTGCTTTGTTCCAGGTACGTAAAGGATAATTGCTGGCCAGTGCGAGTATACAATTGGCGTATCGGTGAATACAAGTTTCTTTTGTGTACTGTTTTTATAGCAATTCCAAATGGGAGTATAATGATTTAGTAGCGGTATTCTACGTAGGTAACTAGGTTTATTTAAAAAAAAAACTCTTTATATATAATAATTACATTCATTTTTATTTTTTTTTCATAGAAAAATACAATAAGGCTGTTAAATGAGATCAAAGTGTTGTTGAGTTGATTTAATGTTACAAATGGATAAGAGTCTTATTTCCTCAAAGCCCAATCAAGCTAATTTTAAATGAACTTCAGTTCCTTAAATGTCAGAAGTCAATCTTTTGTAAGTCATTTTTTTATTAACTGACCTTTCCTAACCCGTTGTTAAGTTGAAACAAAAGAGCTAACTATATTTATACTTTTAAATATAAGCTTTTTTCGTAATGAATGGGCTATTTATACAGGAACGTAGGATACAATGAACCCACGCATACATTTATATAACTACTACGATTACTTTACTAGTAAAATATAACAAAAACCTATTTCTTATTAAACATTATTTGGTTTACTTTAGAAAGAATAATATTTATAGCTTATACAATGTATTGAAATAAGAACCACAAATAAGATTATGTTATTGTCTGAGAATGTATCAAATATTTTAAGTAGGCTGACTCTTGTCATTATACCTGGATAATAATAGTTTGAGACAGATTAAACAATTTACTTGTGGGAGGACCTTGTGCAGGGTCCGTCCGGGTTGGTACCACTATCTTATCCATTAACCTACCGCCAAGCAGCAGTGTTCGCATTGTTGTGTTCCGGTTTGGGGATAAGACAGCCGGTGAAATGACTAGCATAGAGGCATTCCTTCTTAGTCCTCAGGGTTGGCACCGCATTCGCAGTCTTGTGAATGCGAATGTCTATGGGTCACAGTTTCCACTTACCATCAGGTGGCCTGTGTGCTCGTTTGCCTTCCCATGCCATAAAAAAAAAAAAAAAATTGAATTACTAATTAATTCATCTTAAAGCTGGAGCACTAACTACCAATGGTGGGTATAAGTGAGGACAAAATATTTTTTGGGATATATGAAACTGGTAATACGCGTATTCCATATCCTTACATTATCGCAACAATTTAACAGGAAACGGTTATGTTGTTCCGGTGTTTGTTTGTCTTTGTAAAGGTTTTTAAGTGTACGTATTAGTAATTCTGTAGCTCTGCTTACCCCACTCTGGGAATGAAGGCGTGAAGGTATGTATTAATATCATTTTTATTACATCTTCTGCAAGCAATTGTCACTCGTGTTTATAATGTTACCTGTTATCTATTTACTGTTTCCCGTGTTATATTTATTTTAGGTTAGTTTTAAGTCAGTTTCTATGAAAACCAGCGCCGTAGTTTCACTGCGGCACAATGCTGAGGATCCTATTCAACGTTATCTTCTTTTTACTTTATATTCATCTATTGTTTTTCTTCTTCTATTCTATTCTAAATACAAGTTTAATAATCTGTTTGTCTGTTGGCGTGTGTTGCGTTAAAGCGAACCATCAGTAGCTGCCTATTAAATGGTTTAAGACACCGTTAAGTACACATAACATGGTCTAAAGCAAAAAAATCTCTTGATATTTTAGTTATTTCTTACATGTTTTAAATGATTAACTACCTACTGCTTCAATGCTTATCTTAACGATAAATAAGAAGCATCGTGTCTCAGAACAGCTTCCGTATTTTTCAATGATTTCATTAATTTAATCTTCAGTAGTTTCAAACTATAACACTACCTACTCATAACTTGAAAGATTAAGGATTGTATCTAAATTGAAATCAATTCCGCTGCCATCTAAATTTATAAGCGGTTTTCATATAATTTCGTTAATAATAAACTTAATTTCAAAACATATCCACGTGAGATCCATATCACGAAAGCAATTAGTATAACTCCTGATTGACCTCAATCGACATGTTTATGAACCATAAAGTAACATTTTAAGAGTAAAATGTTGACAGTGATCTGTGTCGTTGATTGTTAATATCGATTTGACATTTTAAATCGTGTCGCGTTAAAATATCAAGGTTCGTTTCACTCCGCCATTTTGAGGTTATGAAACCTTTCTACTGGTTTGTATTCATATATTATGTTTTAATCGTAATTACTAATTAGTTCATGTTGCAGCTTCTAAGTATCAAAAGGTTTTCAAATTTGTACCTTTTTGTAATGCGAGAGGTCAGTAACGTTCCTACAGTCAATAAAAAACTCCCACATGGCACTTTCATGTCCCCATTGTTGACAATTACACGTATCCAAATACTAAGTACCCCCTATGGTGTAATAGGTACATAATTATCCTTGGCACTTCCTTATCTGCCAACTGCTGTAATGGGCCAACGGACCAAAGACCCTTGGACACCTGGCCCGCATGTAGTTTCCCTGAACTTAAAAAACACCATAAATTTGTTATTATTACCCTGCGACTAATGCGTGGCCTATTTACATTTGTTTTTGCTCGCATAATAACGAGTTATGTTATGGCGAAGGTGACAGCTGTCATGCGGGTTTACTTTCTTTGCAGTTTCTTTGTTTTTAAACCATGATTACCACCATTTTGTCCCTCGTAGATTACGTCTAAACGACACATGCCATGGTATATTTGCATTTAAATAACTTTAGATAATATACATCTTTTAAAAGTGTTCTTATTAAAGAAAACAATGGCAATAATTTTAAAATATTAAAAACAAAGTACCACAAGGCAAACACCCAAATTATCTCGTCAAAAATTCAAAATTGGAATACAGTTCCGACCGTGATTTCGTAACTTTTTTAGGACCAAGGTAAATTCTGTAAAGGCGGGTTTACTTAGGTTTTTAAACTCGGACGCAAACAATTGTAGCCCTTGAGTCTGTCTGTCTATGTTAATAAAAAAACGATAGGTATCTTTAAAACAATTTTAAGTACATAGAGGGATTCCGGGTAACCTTTGGGGAGGTAAGATGGCCGATTGAAAAATGCTCGGCTTTTACTTTTGTTAATTTTGATTTACTGTTCTATTTACTGATTATACTCGCTCACTGACACTGGCGAAATCACTTGGTGGACCGCCATTAATTTAAGAAGAAGAAGAAGAAGTACATAGGGCAAAATCACGTTTAAAACATTCCGACTCTACCTTCTGAAAATTATAATCCCTAAAATAAAAATGTGTGTGTGTGATACTTTTTAAAGGATTTTTTTTTAATTTTTTTTTTTTAACATCACAAATTAAAGTAAAAATATCCATTGAAAAATACCAGGGTGACATAAACTGCGAGCACAGACCAAACAGCGAAGCCGCTAAGGCCGGTCACATAAACGCTTTTAGAACAAAGGGTGCATTAATAGATTTCCGGCACCTGTGAGGCAGGTGCGGCGCCTACGTATCGGATTTACTTTGTAGTCTTTGAGGCTGTCACTAGTAAGGGTTTTTGTAAGAAAGTATCAGTTGATAATAAAATATAGGTAAAAGATAAAAAAAAATGAAAAAAAATCTGTACATCAGATACCCAAGATTTGTATCGAATAACGCAAATTGGTTGATGATTCTGCAGAGACCTGAGAAAAGTCTACAGAATGGTATTTTTTCAGGAAGGTTCTTGGCTTAATATTAAATCAGAAGTAAGACAATTTAATTTGTTTTTTAAATATAGAAATCAAAAGAGTTTATTCCACTGTGCTCCACGAACTGTAAATCTTAAATCTCGATTTGAATTTACTTATTATTAGGCATTAAAAAAAAAAGATTTTGATTAGCATAAAATATCAAAAAAGTAGGTAGCTGCTACTGTGATAAATCACAGATAAGGCGGCTGCCATCGTTTATTTTGTGGGCTTTGATGATCTTTTCGACCGTCGTCAGTCAGAAAAATAATTGATCAAATGGTTCATGATTGTTAGCATATCTATTATTTGTTATTCATAAAATTAAGTTGACGCATTTACAAAACCAAAAATAAAGATATGAAAGAAAAACTTGCACAAAATTGGAATAATGCCTGAGCATATAACGATTTACATATTTAATAAATAATACTGTTTGCCCTCGCTAATTGAATATTAAAAACCGTTATCATATTTTTCCGTCATCTCAAGTTGAATAATCTGTTCTCATTTTCGTAAATAGACACACATTAATTGCAATATGCATATGCATTGTATACATAACATTCTTGCGTCGTAGCTCACGCCAAGTGGCACCGATGGTATCATTTTTAAAGCAGGAACATGAAACTTTTGAGCTTCACAAAAACCGGGGTGGCTCTGTAATAAATAAAACACACACATACACAAAAGCGCAATCTGCAGCACATTTCTCTTATTGCGTTTCGAATCCAACGCACAATAGCTTAGCTATAACCCTCCAAAAAACCAGCTTGATCCGTATCCTTAAATCCCAAAGTTCAAAATGGCACAGATTTTATTTTGGCAACGGCAAGAATAATTTGGCGTTGCTTATTCACATTTGCTTTTATTATAAACCGACTGGACCCTTAGCTGAACGATACAAGGTTCAGTTTGGGATGTTTTTTTATTTAACAAGTGTAAATTTAAGTTGGTATCGCAAATGCTTCCCCCAGGAGCCGGGATCGCAGATGTTCACAAACACTTGTTACGCTCCTAAAATAACATGCAACTTGCATAAATCTTGCATTTGATGTGAAAGCTAGCGAGTTGGATACATTGTTGGTGTTGCCAATAAAGAAATATATAGCAAAAAAATAATGGGCAGTGAAACATAAAGGAACAGAATTATGTTCGAAAAGGTTTTTTTGACTACTAGCATGAAGGAACAAATAGACGTAATAAAATAACTTATCGATATTCAGATGGCGATAAAGTAAAATATGTTTAGAACTAGACCTTATCTCGAGTATTGTAATAGATATACTTAATACAAACAATAGAATATAAAATAAGATAATAAAAAAATGGTAACACAAAAAGAAATACCTACCTATCTACAATCTATCATACTTGAAAGTAATTCTAAAGAAAATAATGTTTAAAAAAACAGATTACCTACATATTGTGACCAAAAACTGTAAATGATTACAAAATTTCGTGACGGACGATAACTAACGTATTTCAACTGAACGAAAACGAAATGCGATAAGTACGAAGTTAGTACTAAAAATAAGTCTATCTTAGCATTATTTACAAATAAACCGATAATTACGTAATCTAAGGACGAAGAGCTGCGCCGGTTAAGGTCACAAAAATGTAACATTGACTGCACACAGCGGCGTCACCCACACTACGGCCGTGTGACGAAACGTGACGTCACGACACGCGAACACTCCCACACGACCGCGCATACCATGACGCGTCCGCGCACACTAGCGCGGTAAATACACGGTGAACTTAACCCACACTACTTAGATCGCACACGTGCGCAGATGTAAACAAAGTGACGTAAAGTATGAACACAATGAACTGGCACGCACACGCGCGCGGTGATTAATGTAAACAAACCGGTCGCCGCATGGCGCCTTACGCACACTAGTGTCTTAGCACGGTTCCGTTTGCGACCGGTGTATTGTTTTGTGATTGACGTTAGTGTAAGGTTATTGGGTGTGTTTATTTACAATCTAGTTTTAAAAATAAAACTGTAGGGTGTGTGCCAGGCGCGTTGTAGCTTATCTAATTGCCGAGCCCAGTTGTTTATCATTTGTTCTTTTATTTAATGCCTTATCCAGCCGGGAATTCCCGGTACTAAAAGGACCGGGAAATCCCGGGAATTATCATTTCAACTGGTACCGGTACTGGCGAAAAAAAATTCCCGGTTCTTCGGTTCCTTCGGTACTGAGTTTGTGACTAGACTAATTGTCATTTTCTCTTTTCAAAACTACGTGGTGGCCTGGTGACGCTTTCCCCCGGCCGAAGAGCTAAGATAGCTGTTCTGAAGCTAGTCAGAAAGATAGCTGTTCTGATTTGGTAAACTCGTGTTCTGGATTAAATAATCAATAATTATCACTTAACTGGTGTCTAAAACCATTAAACAAAAAAAAATACAAATAATTTACTCAGTACCGAAAAGTACCGAAATCCCGGGAATTCCCGGTTCCGACTCAGTACCGGAAATCTTAGTCCCGGTTCCGGGAATGGTACCGGTTCCGCATGCCCTAACCAGACGGTTGTCATGACATATTCTTAAATGCTATCGCGTGATCTGATCAATATAATCCTTGTTATTTCAGTTTGACTCAAACTTAGCCTTCTAGCGATGATACGCATTGTGTTCCAAATAACTCATTCAAGATTTATTTACCTATTTATTTATTTAATAACCAACTTACATTAACAGACATGCCACACATATAAGTTATAGGTTTACATACAGTATAGTATTCACATGTTAAAAATAATAAGTACAAATTAGAAGTAAAAATTAAAAAGGAATTGTTATTTAGACAAAGTATAGAATAATTAAAATTAACAACATGGCCTAGGGCCTTGTGTCACCACCAGCACCGTGTGGGTCACTCGCACACGGTGCTAGGGGTAGCCGTCGACTCCAGGTACCGCGCGGCGTCGCCGGGAACCTCGGTTCCGATTGGGAGAACAAGTCAAGGGTAGGGTCGAAGAGCAGGGTGTTGTTGATGTGTGTGCAAGGTACAGGGGACTAGAGGCACGAAAATTCAAAGCAGCGGCACGAAAATATTTTAATGTAATCTTTGCGGTCCTAAGTGGAGCACAACAAAATGTCTTCCCGAAAATCGGGTCAGTTGTATTAATATTACGATTTCACATTAATGCAATGTTTTTATACGAGACGAGAAGCACTTCTCGTATTTCCGCGTCGAAGAAATTCAGGTTATGCGCAATTAATAATCTTATTAAAATTAACTTACATTCGTATTAAACTAGCTCCATGCACGCACCTACCCACACGCCCGTCTGATTCATTAGAATATAAAATAACAATTTATTATACAGCACAGAGTTACAATTTGAAACAAGTAGTAACAATTTTATGTAACATGATAAACAACAGGCATGGTAACGTTTAGATACACTTTGTTTTTGGAGTTCGGAATTAAAATATTAATTTATTATGCTTTATAAAAAATAGGCTATGTGCAAAAAAATAATATCAAGAGCTATCTACGCGTCTAGTGCGTACTAGAAAATACATGGCAACACTCCATTGTTATGTGTATTTGATATCATAGTAATTCACTTTTATGGCACTAATCTAACGAAACTCCTAAAGGGAAACACGTAAATGAACTCCACACAATACATATTAACATAGACAATAAAAACTGGAAAAATACAGTCGCGCGGAAAGTTATAACCGTCTGAATGTGAAACAAGTGCAGTCGTAAATAAAAGCGAATAGCGCTCCACAGTTATTACTTGAATTTATGGCATTTACCCAAAAATAACTGGTTCCAACCAGTTCTCACTGCGGTCTACTTTAAAAGTTATTTTCGTATATGTAATTAATAGGGATCGGAAATTCGGATCGATATTTACCTAAAGTTGGCAAAATCTCGGAAAAAGATAGGCAAACATAGCGCCGGCTTCTTAAAAATATTATTTTAATAATTTAAGTTCTGGGATTCTGGGATTCTACAAAACGTTAATATAATAATTACTTTACATGTAGGATAAAACATTCTGTTTTGCTCCTATAAACTCGTTAGGTTAATAAGTTACAGGTAAATTAAATAACATTTGGTTAAACATATACATGGAAAATAACTTGAAACAGTTAATATAAATAAATAATTATGAATTAATGCCGGTGTAATTTATTTATTTTGAATTCCCGGAAATTTTATTATGAATTATATCATTGAATCCACCTCCATACAACTGAACAACGAAGCCGGCGCGAAAGTATAGGTAAATATCGATCCGAATTTCCGATCCCTGGTAATTAAGTAAGATAAAATATAACGGGCAGGTCCGTACATTAGAAAATGCAATTTAACTGTCTAAATATCGCAATTAGTTATTTTAGATTTGTTCTTGTCATGTTCTTACATTTTTTTTAAATTTACCGTTCAAGTAAACGTGTGTCCAAATAAATAACGATAATAATTAATTATTCTTACTCATATAATAACTTAGGTATATTCCGTTTTTTTTTATAACCTACATTGCAGCACTAAGTAGAACCTACCTAATTCACCCCGTGCCAGGTTACTTAATTTCCTTACAAACTTGACCCGGCCCGAGTTCCCGACAAGATACTAGTACAAGTAGTCATCTATTATTAAATACATATAAATACATATAACCATTTTGAAAAGTTAAATTTAAAACCTTGACGTTAAGTCACGGACTTTAATTGTTGATCCTCCATAGGACCTTGCCATAATGACAGCTCCAAGTGACGAGATATAATTTACATAGGGATTAATCGTAGGTGTTATGCGACAAGGTTCTGTAGTGTTTAATCAATTAAAGTCCTTATTGCATTGTAATAAGATCCAAACTGGATACATCTCTTTGTAGTCGAATTTACCTATTTCAAGAAAACGATGTATATTATACAGAACCCGATAGCCTTTAAACTAAGCAAAGGCCTATTTTATTATAATAAATCTAATAAACCTAACGGTTTAAGTTTCTATTCGGCGCCAGTTAAAATTGCACAACGCTACTAAACCGATTTCTATGACATTTGAAAGTCGCTATTGCTTATACAATGTATTTTTTCATTTTACTACCTAAATTCTTGAATCAGACACGTTCTTGACCTAGATATAGTTTTTTTTCTACTCTATTGTACTTTGGTTTTCGCCTACTTTGCGAAGTGAGAAAAGAGTAATTGAATGTTTATAAAACAATGAATCCAAATTATTACAGAGTTCCGTTGTCTTTCCCATACTTAATCAAATCTTGACGAAATTTAAAAAGTACCACCCCTAAAATTAACCCTACTCATAAAAACAAAGGAATAAAATCGGTTGACTATTGACGGAGAAATCGGATAACACACTAAAAACAACAAACAGACGAATTGAGAACCTTTTCCTTTTTTGAAGTCGGTTAAAAAGTCCAAACATAATTTACCAAAACCCCTAGTTCGTGTATCACCTTTAACGGTCGTTGGCACCTGTCACACTTTTCAAAAATAGGACTACAACGTTTATTCATAAGACTCATGTTAATTTTAATATGGTGGTCAAATATATGCCCGTTGACCGCTAAATGGGCCATGACAACTTATGCCTGCGACTTCGTGTGGAAGTAGATTAACTCTATTCCCTCAGGAGCTATCAAAACATTAACAATGCAATAATACGTCAAAGGCGATATCCTTTTTTACACAGTAGAAACTGAAGCCCAGTTTTTAGGGTTCCGTAGTCAGTCTAGGAACCCTTATAGTTTCGCCATGTCCGTCCTTCTGTCCGTCCGCAGCCTAGCTCAGAGACTCTTAGTACTAGAAAGCTGTAGTTTAGCATGAATATACATAATAGTCACGCCAGCGCCAACGAACGCGCCAAAGGTAAAATAAAATGTTGTTTTTTTTTTAGTATACTTTTTTACTTGTGGGAGGACCTTGTGCAGGGTCCGTCCGGGTTGGTACCACCATCTTATCCATTAACCTACCGCCAAGCAGCAGTGTTCGCATCGTTGTGTTCCGGTTTGGGGATAAGACAGCCGGTGAAATGACTAGCATAGAGGCATTCCATCTTAGTCCTCAGGGTTGGCAACGCATTTGCAGTCTTGTGAATGCAAATGTCTATGGGTCACAGTTTCCACTTACCATCAGGTGGCCTGTGTGCTCGTTTGCCTTCCCATGCTATAAAAAAAAAAAAAAAAAAGCCTCCCCTACACGTAACGTAACGTAAAGATACATATCTTTTTTTCTCGTCTACGTCTACCCCATAGTGTGGGGTGTCATTGGATAGGTATTTCAAAATATTGCGGGAATGTGAAAACAATTTTTCGATTAACGGCTCCGTTTAAAAAATATTAAGCTTCAGGCACTGGTCCCACCGCCGACGATGAGCGGGAAGCGAGTACAGCCAGCGATCAACTATTCATATTTGTGTCTCTTTTATTGACACGCGCTCTATATTTTTTGTTTCGACAAACTAGTGGAAAGAGATCTCGCCGGCAGTGTGAACAGCCACCGATCAACTGTAAATATACGTGTCTCTTTTACTGACACGGGATCTATATCCTTTGTTCGTTTCTTGAGCGAGAAAATAGTCGACAGCTCATCGCTTCCTCGTCCTTGGTGAGACCAGTGCCTTAAAGCGCTTATTTTTGTTCGAGTCAAGTGTAATACAGCCAAAACTACAAAAACTAAATATATTTAAAGGAAAACTATCACGGCTAAGTAGACCTGGTTGGTTCCAGAGATACATGCGACTAAAGTGTGTACATACATACATACATACCTTCACGCCTTCATTCCCAGAGTGCGGTAGGCAGAGCTACAGAATTACCAACACTCTAAAAACTTGTTGATAACTCTGTAACCACAATTCGCACAATTATGCTAAGATGTTGAACAGTGTATATTAGTGACAGGTAGCAAGCCCATCGCCTAACAGTACTACAAGCCTTTATTCCCTTAGTCGCCTCTTACGACATCCACGGGATGACATGGAGTGGCACAATTCTAAGCCGGCAACCACACGGCAAAGTGTGTATACCTACTAAAATCGCTTTAAATAGATAATTAGTACATACTTGTTGTTTTTTAAGACAGATTTTGTGAAGTAACGGCTTCGGAAACGAACACTAAGCAAAGTCAGACATGCTCTTGCCCGGTTTTTTTTCTTATCCAACTGGTTTGGCAACAAAAACTTTCTAACCAATAAAATCTGAATTTACAACTTATTCAATTCTGTTTAATAGTGATAAAATTCCTAAAATGTCACATTTATTATTGTCTCTGCTGTTTGTATCCGGTAACGCAAATTATAACTTATCAATAAATAATTTGCTCCGGTGACAGTTGTACTCACGATATTTTTAATGCCGGCTGCACACACTCGTCGAGAGCCTCCCCTGAGACCCTTGGGCTGAAACAGACTACACCTGAGACCAGAGATGGGCATTATTCGAATAATCATTCGAATAAACAATAATTCGTGATAAATTTATTCGCGAATAAATTATTCGGCCACTTCTTCCAATAATAAATGAATTATTCTGTATTTTATTCGAATAAATACCACGAATAATATTTTAGTACACTTTCAAATTTACGATTAAAATGCCACTGGAGCATATTTGAGGGTCGAGGAACTGTCTCGCAGGTAGCCGACCAGAAAGAAACGGATATATGAATGAACGAGATTTATGTGTGTTTTTCGTTTCTTAATTTAATTTAATACCCCAGTCGATCTTATAGCCATTAACTTTTAAACTAGGATAATTTGTTCGTAGTATTTTATTTGCGAATCATTTATTCGTGATACAAATTATTCGCGAATAATTTATTCGCCATATGTACGAATAATAATAATCATTCGGAAAATTTATTCGTTATTCGCGAATGATTTTTTTATTCTCAATCGTTATTCGTCATTCGAATAAATTTTGCCTATCTCTTCCTGAGAAATGGCGAGACGAGACGAGAGCGAGTGAGATAAAGAACGATAGGGACAAGTTGAGAGCAGTATGTATACAGACGCTCTTGGCCTGTTTCGGGGTGTCTCGACACACTCGAGGGTGTACAGCCGGCATAACATGGCAACCACCACACTGCCCTTCTAAGCCAATTAGCAGTATCCCAAAAACGATAACCAAAGCAGTTTTGGTTCTCTTTTCTTAGTAATAAGGTTGATATTGCTACAGGAGTTTTACCTGACTTACTGCGTTTTGGCTTAGGAGGGCAGCTGGGCAGCACATTATGTTATGAATCAGTGAATTCAGTGATGGTTTTTTTTTGGATAATATAGCCATTAAATTATTCTTCCTGCAGTGCCCTAACTTTTGGTTTTTTGCGAGTAACAACACATATGGTATATGGTTATCATAACGCTTTTACGTTTTTTAAAAACAGGTTTTTAGAGCATGAATCCCCGTGAGGGAGTAAAGGTTTAAAGTTCCATTCGTCCTCTTATATACCTAATAGTAGTTTATGAAATTGTTGCATAAAGAGGGGTATTAAAACACGAGTGTGTGTTTAAGAACCGAGCCGCTAGGCGAGGTTTTTAATAGTTTCACACGAGTGTTTTAATACCTGGTTATGTGCAGTTTCATACACTACTTTATCTACTCTCATACATTGCGATTCAACCTACTAAATAAATGATCAAAGCTAATAAAGTAACTACAGCAAAACGTATTCAATGAATGGCGCCAAAACCTAGCACATCACCGCGCATGCGTTAAAGCGGGCGCTGCGCGCTGTCACAGACAAGTAAAAATTGGAATGAAAACTTTTTGTAATTCTGTAAAAATGACGCGAACCGCATGTGCGTTCCATTATAAAAAAATAAAAAATATGGAACCTCGTTGGTGACATTAACTTTTTGGATTAACTTGTATCGTAATGGTAAAAAAAAATACTTTATAACATTATTTTGTTAGAGAAATAATGTTATAAAGTGATTTTTTAATTTTTTTTCGGTATTGTGTTTATAAAGTATGCCAATATAAATTCGTTTTGAATTTTATAATTCGAACTTTACGATATGAGAGTAGATAAAACCTATTAAAAAACACCAATATCACTAAGCCTCCTCAAAACTTTTTATAATCCTGTCCAGTTACTTTGCAGCTATTTTTTTTTTATTCCCTTCCATCTCACCAAAACATGATGTATTCACGATGAAAATAAGTCATGTGTCCTGCCTAAAGTTTCTAAATATTTATTAATACGGAACCTTCAAATTATCTAAGAATGGTCTAATCGCTGTCTAACAGTGGGAATTAACCACAATACGTATTAAAAGGCCATTATTATATTTCTATTATACATTGTGAGTCTCCGTTCTCACTCCCAGACATATTGTTTGTAACCACTGATGCTAAATAATGAAAAATCAGCATATAATGAAACGTTTAGGCGCCTTTGGAAGCTGCCAATTTCGGAATCTTCTGTCACCTACTAAGATTAAGTGCTGAACAGAAAACAAGAATAAAGAAAAGAGAAGAGGAAATTTGCTGCGACACGACCTGTACCTACCTTAAAAATATAATGGAAAATATTGTAGGCAGGGAAATACCAAAGAGAATTACTTAGAGCGAATTGAAGCTAAAACTCATCAGGAGAACTAAATTAAGGCTGGTAAGGTGACTAGGTATAGTAGTTATATAGGTAAACTCTTTATTGTCCACAAAACCGATTACAAGTAATTTCGTACATAAATTAGTCCCTCCAAAATTACTCTGTAACAGAACGTGAAAGTTGACGGTAAACCGATGTGGTTGAGGATATCTCCACCGACAAGACAACTCTTTGAGAGGAAAACTACCAAAAACAAAGAGTTTACATAGAGTATTTAGTACTCAAATGCACGATTTGATATCCACCAAAATGGAGTCCCACCGATTTTTTTCCGTGAACTTTGGCGCAGCGCCTCCCATATCTATGTCCCATTTCCGGACGACTGACCTCTACCCACAGATCGCAGCCGTTTCAGTATGATTGATGCCTATTAAACTTGCTTGAAACTGATTTGGTGAAACCACACACATTTGACCAATAACATTAAGTACTACCACAGTCATGCCTTATATGCAATAAAACAAATTGTTTAAAAAGTAGAAAAAATCATAAAAAATAGTCAATAAAAAATCATATAAATGAAGTCTGTGAGGAAAGAAAGGTGGCATTCTGGGAACAGTAACGTCTGCAGAAATTGCTGAGTGCTGAAAACAGTTGGAGAGTAGAGACAATGATGATGTGGTCGCCGGGGAGAGAATGAAATTCCATAACTGTTTACCCAAAACCAAACCATCTCAAGGCACTGGCATTTTGCTCCACCGTTCGCTTTTTGTAAGGGGTGGCGTGGCCTACGACTAAGTGTTTAAAAGAGGGGTAATTACACAAAGAAGGTCCTATAGGTTCGAAGTGTACTCCACTAATATAAGATAAGATATCGACAGCATGCATGTGCTCACTATGTCAACCATTAACTCTAACAGCTACGTACCTATCATAGCATGTGTTATCCTTCAATACTTTTTTTTTGAGGTTATGATCTGTACCGAGGAGATGGACAGCTGTCAAATCCAAAACATTTACTGTTTCAGTGCCGTCTGCCTAAGTTCTTGATGAATTTGACTCGTTATAGTGTCCGACTGGGTGTATTCTGAGGATTTTAGTGATTGTTGACATAACTACATGCAACACGGTAATTGTAAACCCTTTCTTATGGCGGCACGCGGTAGTGACGTCACTACCTGACCTCTTTATTGCGGTCAATGGCAGACCAAGGTCCTTTATAATTAAATAACTGGTCGCTATATAATTACGGTGATTTCTTAAAACACCTTTTGCCATTGTAATGAACAATTGCATGGTAATAATCTGTTTGATAATCTTGACACTCGAATCGTCGACTAGTTAAAGAAGATCAAGACCATGACCATAGTTTGATTGCAGGGTAAACAAAACTAAAAAGATCGTCAATCAATCAAGTGGGTCTGTCTGTGATCAATTGATCATGCAGTTACATGAACATTCAGACTCCGAGATAAATATCTAGGTTCAAATATATGGAACAAGTGTGGCGTTTTCTTGTAGGAATCGAAGATCAAGATTTCCTTTTAGCTGCTGACCCATATAGATATATTGACTTTTTATTTTAATTTTATTTGCACTAATACGGTCATAACACATACCAATAATAGATATATCGATTTGTTGCGTTATTCCACAGCAACGATATTTTTTCAACAGTATTACAACGCGAAATAAATTCTGTACCAAAACCTCCTAACGGAGTTCATTTTGTGCAAAATTGCGGCTTTAAATGACTCACTGTTAGATCAAAAGAGTATCAACTCAAAATCCTTGCTAGTTTGGTTTCAAGTTCATAGTAGTTGTAATAAAGTTGATTTTAAAATACAGTTGTATTTTGAGTTACTACTGTGTCTAGCAGTGCGAGTGGTTTAACAAGGGCTTAGGTGATATCGGCCTTATAAAGCGTTCGCGTGTCTTCACATCCGCCAATTCGGAAAAGTTCGTGTTACAACCAATTTATAATATCGAACGCAATCATGGATATTAAAAAAGTTTTAACCTTTCTTTCGCACGAACGCCCCTTTGGCTTTGTCTGTCTTCTTTTGTTTTTACTCGACTACGGGAATTATATGAAAAGTAATGATTTATTGTAGCGCTAGGGAAAATATGGGTGGGTGGCTGTGGTAAGAAATAAGTGGGCTTAAACAAGATTCATTCTGCATCATTAACGACTGCTAAAATCAAAGAAAATGTAAAGCGGGATAGATTAGCAAAAATTTCAGAAGTTGACTTTTGAGTTTGTTAGAAAAAGATGGCAAAATTGTGCTTCTTGCTCTAGAACTGAAGTTATAGTAATGGCTGATTTACATTGGTCCAGCAAAAGCATACCAGTAGAAATAAATTGCGTCTTTCCAATAGCTATCGCCTCAAACGCAGGGACCGGAAAACCCCTTTATTTGACTAAGTGTATCGATCGGGTAACTACATCATATGCTCTCCCAGACGTTAGCGTATCCCTATCGATAGGGTTACCCTATGATATGGAAACTGCTTCGAACTAGTAAACTACAACCAGTGAGGCTACCAGTTTCGTAAGGGTTTCGGATTTAAGCACTTAGCATTACGTTAGTGTTACCCTATCGATTCTCCCTCTCCGTTGATTCTGTATCGCAGATTCGTGTGATTGGTTGGTTTCAAGTGTGTGTGTGTGGGTAGCCAATCAATTGCTAAGTAGTGCAAAAATATTTTGTATGGACTGCGCGTAGAGATTAAAATAGCTTGAAGCCGTTCAATAAACACTTTAAAGGGAAAGCCTAACGAGGGTTTTAAGGAAGTGGTAAGCGCTTAGTCGAATTAATTGTATCGTATGGGATAGCTTTTCATATGGGTAAGTCAAAGATACGCTTATCGCATCGTTATGGTTTGGAAAAACCAGTCAATTATATACCCTAACGAAAACCCTTTAAAGGGTAAGCGGTTCCGGTCCTTGCTCAAACGTCAATGTGATTCTACTGGCATACTTTTGCGGGACCAATGTAAGCCATATATAAGACAGTAGGTAATCAACTTCTGCAATTTTTAATGCCAGTCTAATTTGCGCTTTAAGGATTTACGTAAAAATTGTCGTTGGGCTACGTCTCTGTTGCTTATATAATTCCATGATCCATACATCTTGCTATTTAACAGGATGCTGTTTAATTTGCAATAAATACATACATACATAAACTCACGCCTTCATTCCCAGAGTGGGGTAGGCAGAGCTAAAGAATTACCAACAAGTCTTAAAACTTCTTGATAATTCTGTAACCACATTTTGCACAAGTAGGCTAAGATGTTTCCAAGTGTATTAGTGACAGGTGGCAAGCCCATCGCCTAACAGTACTGCAATAAATATATTGTATAATTTTATCAGTCAGAGTCACACACTTTAATAGGTAGTCAAATAATGTCAACATCAGTCAGTAAGTATGTAAGTACCTATACCTAGTAATCAAAAACGTTACAATTTCTTCCTTTGTGCTGTTGCAATAGATTGTGCAATTCTTGTTATATTTTATGTTATACATACAAATCATAACACCAATTTTACGATTTCTAAATAAGGTTTGTACAACGCCCAAAGCCTGTTAAGAAAACATCTTTTTCATCTCACTAGCTCGGAAAGCCCTTTTTGTTTCTTTGATATCTATTGAGGAAATCGCTTTTTATCCACAAGTGAGGGAAGAGTTTTGACATTTGAAGGCCGCTTAAGTGATATTTGACAGCTAACCAAACGTAAAACCTTACAAGTGCTGAATTTTTAACATCACAGTTAATGAATTGCATCGAGTAAAAAACACTAAATAAAGTCTTACTACTTTATTTTAATTCATAAATATCAGCATTCAAAATTAACCTTCATTCTTGTTTTAAAAACGGATAAAATGTTCTGACAGTCCAAATAAGTCGATGTGCAAACAAAACGCATCCGAAATAATAAAAAAAAAAACTTACGTCAAAACTTTTCTTTCTTTCTATTAAGCCGTCAACGTTAAAACATTCGCATGTTTTTCTAGTTTGTTTTGATATTAAAAATGAGTGCTTCGAGTGATAAAGACGTATTAACACCCGTGGAATTACAGGAAACCGTGCAAAATGCGGAATTGAGCTTACAGTACAAACCATTTTCTTAGTTTCCTCGCTGTAGTCAACGTTAAATATTCGCATGTTTTTCTAGTTTGTTTTGTTATTATAAATGAGTGATTCGAGTGATAAAGTCGTTTTAACACCTGTGGAATTACAGAAAACCGTGCAAAATGCGGAACTGAGCTTACAGTACAAACCCTTTTCTTAGTTTCCTCGCTGTAGTGAGGTGAAAAGTTTTGTGTTATACACGGGTGAAAAGTTATTTTACGTCTCGTGTCTTGAAACACTTGCTACGCTCAGGATTCTATTTTTGAACCACTCGCTTCGCTCGTGGTCAATCATAGAATCCTTTCGCTAGCTCGTGTTTCAAATGAACACTCGCAGGTAAAATACAACTTTCCCCACTTGTATAACAAATAACTATTGTTACAATTTTCAAGCGGAATGTTACGTAAGTAAAAAACTTGTTTTTTAACTGTCGTAGTTTCGAAAGAAGTAAAAATGTTGCAAATATTACGTCAGCAACTAACCTAAACCGATTTAGAAAAGGGTAAGCTTTGTCATAATTTATAATTTTATGCAATTCTTGTGTGTCACAAAACGTTAATAAGTTAAAGTATCAATCTGAAACCTTTAAGGAACGAAATCCTATTAAATACTAACATTCTTCCGAGCAAATATAAGATTAAACGCGATAACTTTTACATTATACGTGCCGTGTATTTCATATTATATCCATATCCGATAGCAAAATCGCAAAAAGCGCGCGAAGCAGCTGTACAAACTCCGCCATCTTTGATTTTTTTCTAACCTCTTTTCTTGAGTGCCAGTTTCCAAGCCCCTAAACCTGAAACCTTCACAATAAACTAAACCCTATTTGTTAAGCGATAAGAAATCATTTCTTTTGTTGATCGCAAACCCTTTTTTTAACAATGAATTATTTGCGATTTTACCGTTTGATGCCAATATTCGGTTCGGTGCAGTTTCATTGGACATTTAATTGATTTATTTCCGAGAAGAAGTCTTTTTATGGTACCCATTGCTTCGTTCAGTAGGTAAGTACTTAAGTTTTTGCCGGTGTTTTTTGGGAGAGAAAGTAATTTGATCGTGATAAAAAGCCTATTGGACTGTAGTTCCTCTTTGTTCGTTTTTCATGCGCTTTTTGATGAAGGTTCAATTATTATATACTCTTCTCAAATACCAAAAGGCAGTATAGATATATGAACTTCAAACTCTTATTCTGCCTTTTTCGTTCGAAGGGCGGTATAATTCTAAACGCCGCTCCTTGCCTCTACCATACTTCTAACTCTTTTGTTTTCCTAGTCGTGAAGTAATGTCCTGTAATAACATGACGTAAAGACCTCCTTGAAGGATTTGCACAAAAACCGTTCCATCACCCTATTCCATGCCCTGTCCCTTTCACACGTGATCGTATTAAGATCCAGAGAAAGAGCTGGAGATAACTTTGAGCTTCGTTTTCGGTAGAGCTAGTTGGTCCATGCAGGTTCTACGCCTAGCTGTTTTTTATTAGCCTGATACATACGTACCTACACGGTGCTTTCATTTACACCATTAAGCTATTGGTATTAGAGAAGTGTATTGATTGAGGAAAAGGACTATTCCACGTGACGACGTGACTTTGTAAGGAGGACACTAGAAATCAAACGTGACTGCTTTTTAACACCACAATCAAGAAAATACATTACGACGGCAGTTAGTAAAGACTTCTAGAATAGTAACTAGAATAATATTTTTCACTTAAAAAACAGAAGCATCATCATTATAGGTACTTGTACTTGTACACTTACGCATCATCGTCGACATACACTTAGGCTTGAGAACCATGATCCCTTCAAAACATAAATTTTTCGCCTTTTATCTTAACCAAAATTTACCTTTTTAACTCTATTTCTCCAAAGGATCCCTAAAAAGCCGTTGCGTCAGCTCGCATTTCGAGCCCTGACGAATCGCAGTAGATTGCCTCCGCGTACGGTCCGCTTCGATTTCTGAACGTGCCCATAATCGCGGGGTAATCGATTCTCGTTCGGAAACGGGCGCTTGTTTTTGTTTTTTGGCGCGTTAATTCGCCATTGCAACTGGCCGAGTGTAAAGTGCGTTAAAAAAAGAAATCACTGGGGCGAGAATGGCCTGAGAAAAAAACCATTCCAATTTCAAAAATTAAAAGAGTCATTTAAGTTTGAAATTGCGGTGTTCCAATTGAGAGTTTACTTTTTAAAAGCTGTTTTTTGTAAATTAAAAATAGCATACGTTGCTATTGTCTCCGACGGAATAATCAGGTTTTTAGAAATAAAAGCTACCTAAATCCCCCACCATCAATTTTTAAACATTCAAGCACCAAAGCAAACGCCACATATTCTATATATATTCTATTTGGTCCCTCAAAGGTGCTTTAAGTATTGAAACCAATTATCAGAAGTAGCAACAGGATACCGTTTCATAGTTACGGTCACACATCGTTAAATTAAGTGCAAATATTTTCAAACGGAACAACTCCGCGCGGCTATTTACAAAATATCGACGGTTTGGGAGCCATTAAAATTAGGGGAAATAGGCTTTCGGTATTTTTAAACTTTTCTTTAAGTTTACTTACACATTTATCGCGGTAAACTAGCAACATTGCAACTATTGCAAACAGTGAGCACTTTTTTCTGTGCTGGCAATGTTTGAAATAACCGTCGAATTTGAAAGCTTACTACCTATGTCAATGATTTTTAGGTAGATGTAGATTTTAGATGATACCTACATCAGATATTTGTTTATAAATGGAACGGTTTTAGATAAATGGCATACCAACAGATAATTCATATCCTGGTTTAGAAAAAAAAAGATAGTGCCTTAGAGAACAACATGAAAGAAATTGGAGGATAATGCTAGAGTCAACTGCTTTCGAGTAGAGAGTTCAAATAAGTATTTCTAGTTAAAATTTAAATCAAGGGACAAGGCACTATATCTATAACAAAATTTAATATGGTTAATATGGTTATCGCATTGCATCATAATTTTCCATAGATAGATTACATAGACCATGGTAATTTAAAAAAAAACCATTTCAACCTTGCGGAAAACGTTACTGAAACTGCTGCAAAAGATGTCCCAAATTTAATTGTTGTATTTTTAAACAGTTTATTGTTCTACATATGAGGCGTTGGCATAATGTCGTGAGTGACCTAAGTGACGATACGAACGATGCAATGTGATTCATAAGAAATACGTAAACCTTTATTTACGACTGGTTCATGTGTCGTATTAATCCATCCAGTTTGTTATACATTGAAGATGAATAAGAACAATACTCACTAAGAGGCAATGTTAACGCTTCAATGTACGCGGGAGCTGGGACTTTTTCATAGATGGGTCTTTAGCGATGCTAATCAAAAGGGACTTTATGATGCAGCAAATACTATCCTTCTTAGTCATTATATCAGAGGACGTAGACAAGATACATAACGTTAACGATAGCGATTTGACAGAATTGACGTAAACTAACAATCTACGTGTCGAGCACTTACGTCAATTCCACATAGCTTTTCGAACATCGCTAACGTTAACGCTATGCTCCTTGTCTCGCCCGTTCTTTATGTCTTGCAGTTTCAAATCGATAATAGTTTACATCCGAAGTGAGAATTAGCAGTGAACCGAAACGTTTCGCCATGGCGAAATCCATCGCCCTCGCTGTTGTAACTATTGCCCTGTTTTCTGCACGAACAGCTAAAACTCTACTTATGTAGGTTACTTATTTACTTCGTTGACACAGTCATAGAATGAATGATTTTGATGGAAATTGGGCAAAACTAAGTGACAAACTGCGAAGGGTTTGATTCAAGAGAAAGAGCACGTCGCTTTGAAGACTGTCTTTAGTTGTCGTAGAATTATGTGATTTTCAATACACACATCAACCTACCTGGGGGGGGTTATTATGACATAGCTATGCAGTTCAGTTTACGCTGAGAGAAAGGGACAAAGCTATAGCAGTTATATAGCTCTGTCCCTTTCTCTCGGCGTAAAATGACCTGCATTGCTACGTCATAATAACCCCTCTGTTGTTGCCTACCCCACTCTGGGAATGAAGGCGTGAGTGTATGTACGTATGTAAACCAACCGGACAAATTTACACCGACTTACGATGACACAAGCAATTCTCAACTCGTACGAAAAACAAAGACTTGTACAGTCAACCTTGAGTAACTAGCTGCACACTTTTGAACCTTGTCTCTTTAATGCCTTTGGAACATTAGTGCAGCGCTTCAAATATGACATGTAAGTTTTAGCTCACATGCCAATTTCAATATTGTTTTCAACTCACGACGGCTCGCGTTAATACACATAAGTTGAAGCCTTGGGGCAGGTCATACATTGATAGTATTGAAACCACTATACTGGACCTAGTAGTGATCCCTGAGGGACACCTATCTTTCGGCAGTCTTGATAGTGATCATGACAACGCCTTATCAGCTAGTTATATTAGCAGTTCCTTAAAAAAACATTTCCTTGTTGCAGGGTTCCACCTCAGCGGAGTGGTGCGGGCGCCAGCGGCGGTGCCGCCATGCTCGGAGCCCGAACGGCAATACAGGGTCACAGTGTCCTTCGACAGGTAAGCATCCGTAACACTACTGAAGTACCGCTAGTCACCAGGTACCAAGACCCCTGTCAAAAATTCTGGTCCGTTTTTTCCGGCCAACCAACGCAGCCAGTGGTCATTGTTAGCTGGTCTGGGGATCAAGGTAGATTGGCACTTCAGAGCTCGAATACTGACTAACATTTAAAACTTAACTACCTCTAGGCACATAAAATGTAGTTTATGTTTGTATATTTAAGTATTAATATATATTTCTGTAGGTATTTGAATGTATTTATTTTATTTTATTTATATAGGCTTTATTGTGTGTGTGTAAGTTAATGTGTTACGTTCCTGTAAATAAATTTCTACTCTTGCTTACTCGATGCACATCCTTTCACCTTTCTCAATCTCTCAAGGATAAGTTGGCCTTTGTGCATATTTTTATGTTAATTGTATTGTTAATTGGTTTTTCTTTTGTACAATAAAGTTCCTTTTTTAAACTTGTATATGAAAATTTGACACCAAAGAATGTCTGAGTGCGGTCGTTACTGCATCAGCCTTACAAATTATGTTGATGCCATTGCGAATAGTTCTTAACAAAGACAAATGTAGAGCTGCGGAAAATTGAACTCTGTGACCTTTTTGTTAGAGTTCAAATAAATTCGACACTTTCGGTAGTTTTAAATGAAATATTAGTCTCTCAGCTAATATGATGATAATTATGTTCAAAAAATTCTTGCACACAAATTTTCTCACTCTAGCGAATTATACTCATACAACTAAACTACAAAAAGCAATAGAGCTGCTAAACACATCCTCAACCACCATAATTTTCTTTTTCATCCAACCGTATCCCTTACGACCTCCGATCACGTACAAATGTGTAATGCATGTCTAAGAGCTCAGCAATTTTGAAACATAAATTTGAATTTCGATTCCTTCCTTTTTTCAATCACTAGCTTTATCGAAGTTATTAAGAACCTCGTGAACCTTTCTGTTGAAGAGCTATTATTATTCTCATTATATTATCTCTTTGATACTCGTAAAAATAGCCAAAGTACTAGGAAAAAAAAAGGAAAGACCAAAAACGTCTGTGCCCTATTAGAAAAGATTCCGCATTAATATCTCTATTACATAAACAAAAAACTTTTAACACTAAGCGAAAGACAAAGAACAAGAAATAAAGGGGTCACAAACGCGCTGGCTTTGTTGCTTACAAAAAAGCTTTTTTACCAAGGGCAATGTACCATCATAATGCCTTTTGTGGAATCAGAAACTTTGTTACCGCTATTATGGCTGAGATTTCTTTGTCCATAGTTTATGGAGGACACGGAAATTGAAAAGGATTTGTGCTAATTTCAGAATGGTTTTGGATGGTTGGCCTAATTTCGGTAGTCAGTTTTTTGGAAATATGGTCATCTCTTTTGTTTTGCCGATGCTAAAGGAGCATAACAGATAGTAAAATATGTACTTAATACTGGGAACATTGTGTTAGTGACGTAAGGTTTACAAGTGGTCCATAAGAGTTTGTGACAAATGAAAAAGACAGTCACTAGTGGCTAGCCATTGAGGGTTGTTATATTTTTTACACCAAATAGTAACAAAGAAACCTTTAGTTGTTTAGGATTTTTTTACGAATTGTGTTTAACGTTCTTTGGTATTTGGTCTTTATTGATCAATATTCCGTGCAACAGTTTGATTTATTGGTCACGCGGCGTGACACATCGAACAAGCCGAGCATTTGTAACCAACAACTCCAGTCACCTTCAGTACGGAGCCCATTTTATATAAACACAGAGAGTCTGGCACTGATTTTAGGCATTGTAACTAGCTTCTATCTTTTTCCTTCTCTAACTGGTTTGAAAAGGACGGATATTTCGTACGCGTGATGAATTCTCAGTGTATACCAGGTTTTTTACGGAGATTGGAGAGGACGAGTTAGGTACTGGTTTACATTATGAATAATCGTCTTATGGATAATATTTAAAAAGTTAAAGTTGCATTTCTATTAGTAATCGGGGACATATTAGTATTTTCAAGAGTAACTGCTATTTCTCGTGATGATATTATGGACGCTGTGAACAGTCCCTCGATTTATGAGTATTTTGACATTGCAATGTAACACTGATTTTTGATCTCACATAATTAATATTGCCATTGATTACGTTATCGTATTGTTATAATTCAGCCGACATTACTGTCAAGTAAATACGAGCAGTAAGGTTGATAATACGATGACTTGCCATAAGCACTGATATTTTATTTTTATGTGTCTTGTGATGTTTGTCATGTTGCAGTCCACTGCTGGACATAGGCCTCCCTCAAGGAGCGCCACAACGCACGTTCTCCCGCCCTTTGCATCCAGTCACTACCAGCTGCCTTCTTCAGGTCTGTTTCTCATGTACCCTGTGGTGTTTCCAGATGCAAGATCACCGGCGTCACATGCAGCTGCGAGGCGCGCGACATCTTCTGGTGCCAGCACGTGGTGGCGCTGGCGCTATACCGCATCAGAAATGCCGACTCCGTCCGGTTGCGAGTGCCCATATCAGGTCAGTCATTGTGCTATTGCCGCTCGGTAGGGTAAAGTCACCAGAGTGGTCAGCCAGAGACCAGTAGTCAACCTTATATGAGTGCGAGGAGTGGGCAATATATATTTCGTACTCTTCCTACTCATAAAAAGTATAGGTAGAGGCTGACTACAGGTCTCTGGCTGAACAATGGTGACTTTACCCTATATTAACCAGTGACGCTTTTCGAAATCTTACAAATTGTATGAAATTGACAGTATTG
Source organism: Acleris emargana (assembly GCA_927399475.2). Classification (NCBI taxonomy): domain Eukaryota; kingdom Metazoa; phylum Arthropoda; class Insecta; order Lepidoptera; family Tortricidae; genus Acleris; species Acleris emargana. The sequence goes on from OV656850.1 coordinate 5,196,581, forward strand.
ACAGCTTACGACAATCCTATACATTTATGATAACTATACTTGTGGGAGGACCTTGTGCAGGGTCCGTCCGGGTTGGTACCACCATCTTATCCATTAACCTACCGCCAAGCGGCAGTGTTCGCATCGTTGTGTTCCGGTTCGGGGATAAGACAGCCGGTGAAATTACTAGCATAGAGGCATTCCATCTTAGTCCTCAGGGTTGGCAACGCATTTGCAGTCTTGTGAATGCGAATGTCTATGGGTCACAGTTTCCACTTACCATCAGGTGGCCTGTGTGCTCGTTTGCCTTCCCATGCTATAAAAAAAAAGAAAACTATAATGAATGCTGAATGCTTCTTACCTATGGTCTCTGTATGACGTGAATTATCAACGAAAATCATGGCGTTACAAAACATTAAGGGTCACCTTAATGTTTCAAGTAAGACTGGCAAAATTTTAAAATACAAGCTGGTCGTCAATTGTACTTTTTTGTTTCGTTTATCGAGACCAAAGTAACGTGGGCACACTTGGTTGATTTATTTTAAGTACCGTAAAATGTGCCTACTTTGCTCCCCCACGGGTAATCTTGCTCCATCGTTATATTGAGGTATTCTGTATTGTAAATCATTCTAGTGCTTTCATTCACTGCGCAGCTGGATGTATACATCAATTATTTTTAGAAAATTTGTCATCGGGCTTGTCTTATAAGTAACATACAAAAAAGTCACAATGGAGCATATTTAGTTACCCATGGGGGAGCAAAGTAGGCACATTTTACTGTACTGGTTAAGATCTAAAACGCTTAAACGCTATAAACACAAAAATATTCTAAAGCAACATAGACCACAACTGTTGTAAATGTCTGACTGCTAACATTTCCTTTACCCTCTTCTAGAAACCCTCCTCCAAATGGACAGACAACAGCTCCAGAAGTTCGTCCAATACCTCATAGCAGAACACCACACGGAAGTGCTCCCGACTGCCCAGCGGTTAGCTGACGAGGTGCTGCAAGCCCGGTCAGCGATCAACCGGATTTGTGGCGCCCCGGACCCCACTGCTGGGCCTCCGCCTGACGCACACCATGCCTGGCATTTGGATGAACAGCAGGTGGGTTTAAATGATAAAATGTTTTTTAGATAATATGCAGTTCCTTTGTCTCTTTGTGTCAAATTGAAACGTCATAATGTTAGATAAGGACAGCATATTTCAAGCACACTTTAGTTATTACGCGTTTATGAATAAAGGGGTAACGGTTCAACGTCTCAAATGAGCGATGTGAAAGGACCATGCGTCAAAATGGGCCTGAAACCAACAGCAATGACAGTTATGTCAATAAATAGGTCTTAAAATCTACTTTATTTCATTATATGGGCACAAAGTCAAATTCCATTGCAGAACTAAGATATTTGTATTTTAGTCACGGTGAGTACGAGCTACAATAAATGCATTCGGAGAATATTCATATTCTGGAGGGTAGGTATTGAGCACCTTTGTTGCCCATGGTCCCTGTGATAGTCCCTGGAAGGTACCACGGGAATTATTTTACCCGTGGTCCCTTAATTTTGTATAAGCCAACTAATTTAAAAAGGTATAATAACTTAACTGTATATTATTATTAAAGAAAACAATAAAATAAAACATAAGTACCTACATTTACCATGGTCCCTGTGATAGGCCCTGGAAAAAGGGATATTCTCTCAATTATGTAAATATGTAATGCTGGCCACTACAGATCCTGACTCATAATATAAACCCAATTTAAAAAATGAAGGTAGGGATATCGACCGTTCCATTAATGATGTTCGTTCGGTGTCATTTCTTGTTGAATACCGGTATTTACTCTAACTTAAATATGAATATCTCAGTTCTGCAATGGAACTCGGCTTTGTGCCCATATAATGAAATAAAGTAGATTTAAAGACCTATTTAATGACATAAGTTTCAGCTCTGTTGGTTTCAGAACCAGGCTCCATACAAAGTTGCCCATGGTCCTTTGGTACAGATATAGTTAAACTCTAAGACTGATAAAGAGTACCTACTTTAATAACGAAAAATAACGGATAGTTCTAGATAATGAATCCTGGATAATGGATAGTTATAGTACGTATCAAGTAGTGGTATCAAGTTTACGATTACATCATTGCGGGTAAAAACCAGTTTTGGTCTAGGTCCTTTGAACCGTATTAAGTATCATATTTACAATTTTTTATTTATTTCAGGTGTGCGAGCAAGTCCGGGCGTACTTACTACAAGGAACTTACTACAATGCAAATAAGCAACTCAACTCATTATTTTCTAAGGTAACTAGCTCATAAACATATGGAAAGTTTTGCGTTCCATCCTAAGTCACACTCATTATTAACAGATACAGTGCTGGGTCCAATTTGCACATAAAATGAACACTATATCGGATTTATGGCAACTAATGTTACTTACCGTAAAGTCAAGGGCATTAATATCTATACAGCCATCGCGTCAAATATACGTATACACGGACCTTATTGCCAGTGGCATAAAGGTGTATAGATATTTTTGACCCCTTGGGAACGTATATATATTTATGCCTTTGACTGTACTTATGTAGTAGTCCATTTCCAGCGACACGAATAATGTGTTTAATTTACATATAATTTCTATATAGTGGCATTGAATGCTTTACAGTGACTAAATTAAAAGCTATTTTACCTAACTTTCTCAATAGACACAATGATAAAAGAAATAATTAACTGCAAAGAATTTACTTCAAGTAGTTAAGTCATTTGGTTTAAGTGGCTCGTGCAGCATCTTGATAAGAATGAATAATTATTAGAGTTCTAATCATGTGCTCTGTCACGAAGAGAATTATGATTCTAATGTCATACCTTGGTCGTTTTCCGACTTTGTTTCTTGGTATTAACACTTTGTGGAGTAATGGGCCATTACAAATTAATAACCACATCAATAGCGAGGTCATATAATATTCTAAGACGGGTTCTTACTGTGGTTTAAAAATAATCTGCTGGTTTCCGGTATTTCGACGATGTTGCAACCGTCATGATCGCGTTATATTTATGTTAACTCTGCGGGAACAGTATACAGTTCAGGATGGCCGTATCGTATCGGTATACCCGCTTTCTTGTTTCTTAAATACTTTTGAAGACCACAGTCTTTTTTCGAGCTCCATTAAAGGTTTATATAGGTTTCTCACTTGCTGGAGGAGTCTTAATTGCTTTGTTATGTGCGATTTCCATCGACAGCGTCACGCAGAAATTGAAAACAATGGTTAGATAGATAAAACGTTTATTTGATGCTTCAATCACACACATACCATTGCAAGTTCATATTTGCATGGAATTTACAACCCACGGCAGCATGCGAAAGCAGCAATGCTGTCGGTGGAAATCGTACATTATTCTTTGCTACTTTATAACAAGTCCTCGTTGGATTTCTATTAGGGAATGCAAATAACCGGTTATAACCGGTTATTTTTATACAAAAACGATTAATACTCGATTAAATTGCGTTCCCTAATTTCTATTGATTTTGAAAAAAGGCCGCATCGTTGTGGAAATCTTTTGGTTCCAACATCAAACGCTACTAATAATAATAACGACATGATGATTTAAATCCAGGTCCGAGAAATGCTCCGTGCACAAGACTCCAACGGCCCTCGTATGCTGATGCTGATGACAGAACAGTTCCTCTCAGACCCTCGTCTCTTACTCTGGAGGAACCAGAACACCCCCATGACGGAGAAGTGTCGGCAGCTCTGGGAGCAACTTGGAGCTCTGTGGGTCAGCATAGTCCTGGACCCAGGAAGCAATAAGCACCATAGGATACAGTGGAGACATCTGTTGGAAAAGTGGTCGGCGGTGGAAGTGTGTCCTACGGAAGATCCGGATTACAGATCGTTTCCTTTAGTGAGTTGATTAGTAGTCTCTGATTTCTTTCGGACATGCGTTTAATACCTAGTATGATTAGTAGGGATCAGAAATTCGGATCGATATTTACCTATACTTTCGAACCGGCTTTGTTGTTCAGTTGTATGGAGGCGGACTCAATCATAGAATTCAAACCTAAATTTGGTGGGATTTCAAAATAAATAAATTGCACCGGCATTAATTCATAATCAATTATTTATATTAACTGTTTGAAGTTATTTTTCATGTAAAGATTTACCAAATGTTATTTAATTTACCTGTAACTCATTAACCTAACGAATTTATAGGATCAAAATTTTGTAGAATCTCAGAATCCCGGAACTTATATTATTATTATTATTATTATTAGCCCGGAATGTCCCACTGCTGGGCAAAGGCCTCCTTCTCACCCTTCCACGTAATTCGGTTATGGGCAATCTCCCGCCAATCGTGCTGAAAGGCATCAAGCTCATGTCGCCATCTGCGCCGGGGTCTGCCACGTCGTCGTGTCCGATCTTGCGGTATCCAATTTGTTGTTATTTTTGCCCAAAGGTCATCAGGCATGCGGCAGATATGCCGGCCCAGTTCCACTTGAGGGTGGCAGCTGTTAAGGCTACGTCAGCAATTTGGGTTTTGGAGCGTATGACCGTATTTCTGATGCGATCTGTCAATGTGACACCTAAAATACTACGCTCCATTCCTCTTTGGCAAACCTTGAGGGCAGATTTCTGAACGTTAGTCAAAGACCAAGTCTGTGCTCCATAGGTGAGGATTGGAAGAATGCACATGTCCAACAAAATAATAATATTTTTAAGAAGCCGACGCCATGATTGCCTATCTTTTTCCGGGATTTTGCCAACTTTAGGTAAATATCGATCCGAATTTCCGATCCCTGATGATTAGCTATTAACAGACTAGGTTTGTCAACCAAAGGTTTACAGTACGATAAAGATATAATACTGCCAATTAAATCTTATTCATCTGCAAATAGGCACTGGATATTTTTGAGTTGTATATTTTACCTGACTTTAACACTCTTTAATTAAGATGCTTCTTTATTTTTCCTAAGATTTAAGTAGCTTACGCTGAATTACCTTAAACAAATATAAAACAGGTGTAATTAACTCAAGATATCATTGTTTCAGTACGCGAGAGAAAGGGAAAGAAGCGAGAGAGATCGTGATAGAGACCACAGAGACAGGGACAGAGAGCGACATCGTGATAGGGAAGAGCGGGATAGGGAAAGGTTACGGGAACGCGAGGAGAGAGACAGGTAAAAATTGATAAGCGTTTTTCCTTTGCAGCTTGAGTGTATTATCTACCTATTTGTTAATGAAATGTGCACTTGCTTTGATTTAGATGTAATACTTGATTTTTTTTTCAGAGAGAGACATAGAGAGCGACAAAGAAGAGAGATGCATTCCCATTCAGAGAGTTCAGACGAAGAGCCTAGGCCTGATAAGTAAGTAACCATTATAAGTAATAGGTCTCATAATTTTTACGGTTATGTGTAAATTATGCCTTTACCATACACACGGGCGACAAAAAGTCGTATAAGGACGACGCTTAATTTGTGTCAGTTGCCAAATAATTATTGACGCCTGGGTCTATTATAGTTCATTTATTTTAGCATGGTACATAACAACAAAATAATAGTAGATTGTTCAACAAGGGACTAAAACAAGCCATAATGACACGAGATGTTTAGCCACGCGAGCGAGCTTGCGAGCGAGGGTGGCTGTAGTTCGAGTGTCATTATGGTTGTTTAGTCTCGCGTTAAACACTCTACTTTTCACTTTGAATGCGAGGAAAAAAACGACGTTCTAAACAAAATTACAACATTTATTATAAAAAAGTTTCTAACAATTAGGTATCTTATTATTACTATCGTTAATCTAACATTAATAAAATAAAAGTAGATAACCAAATCTACGATATATTAAAAGTGCAATTATACCTTATTATTTCGTTGATGTTCTAAATGCTTGCATATTTAGCCAACAGATTCAAACTTGGAAACCATTTTAAAAGTAATTGGACCAAGCATAATAAAAGAGTTCGGCCTTAATATGATTAAATAGATTCATATTCGTAATAATTAATCGTGTTTCACGAAATTAAATCCTTTTTTTTTATATATTTGCACAGTTGTCATTTTGAGGTTATTTCGACACCCAAAAATATGGTCCATACACAATCACTGAAAATGGCGATAATCCTCCATTCACAAACACCGTGATTGGTTGTTTAGGGGTTTCCAAAGTAAATTAAAAAAAAAAAAACTTTAATCCCTAGAGATTAATAAGGAGCTTTAGTCCCGATTCGCAGAGATTTAAGTAGCATTTTAAGAGCACGAGAAGTGAAAAGGTATTTTATTGGGCACGTTACACGCAACATAATAGTCATACATAAACATTGCTCCAAAACGTCTTTTTTAACTGCTATTATTTCACAGTAAATATTAAATGAACGTTATAATCTATTGCAGTAGTACTTTCAGTCATATTCGTTAATATTTACATTTATATTTACGTTTTTATTTGATTAAATTTACTTCAATTACAAACGTGGTATATAAAAGACCTAAAGAAACAGGGGTTGGAAACCTGTGTTAACAACATTATTAGGTAAATCGATTAAGTATTAATCCAATATACATATACGTATTCAAATATTTTTATAATTAAATTTTGATATAAGTAATATACATCCCAATGTTTTGTCCAACAAAAACACATTAATGACACGTGCACAGATACAATATATTGAGTGCATAGATTCTAATTAATTCTGTCAGCGTGTATAAGTTTACGACTACTGCTTCTTTTTATCTTTTATTTCTCATCCTTACATAAATGAACTATAATGACTTTCAATCAAACATCGTAGTAATGGTACTTTTAATTTCAGTTATGAACGTGAATACAGGAGAGCTAGCAAGCGCTTAAGACTAAACAGCCAGAGACCCGCCCCGTCTCTCACACCGCGTACAGTTTTCCACAAGTGAGTACTCAAGATGTCATCATTCCTATGTATGTTCTTTTAGGGCAGATATTCCCATCTTCTGATTGTTCATTATCTGACAAATCAATTTTATCTCTTATTGTATTTTAAATTTTTCTTGCTGGAATTGTACCCTTTTCAGAATTTCTTAAATATCTAAATTGTAGACAAGGCTCGGTTAGGTCTGCTTTGATTTATAAAAATCCTAAAAAAGTTAAAGTTTCTTAAAAATATATGTTATGACTTGCGATAAATAGGACCTAAATCATATTATGACAAAAAATATTATGGCTGGCGAAATAGATCCGATAATATGAATTGTCAGATATTCTTATCTGCCTAGTTATTGGATAAATAACAAAAACTTCAGCTAACTAACGATAAAAGTTAGGAATGACGGTCTCAGTGCGAGAACGTAGTCCAAGCAAATCAGACATCGCCCAAGTCTAAGAATTCAAAGGGTCTACCCTGTTCTTACCCAGGGCGCTGGACGCCGTGGACATATCCTGGGAGAACGAGCACCTGAAGAACATCCTGGGCAGTGACGAGTATGCGGACTGCGAGAAGCCGGGAAAATCCGGGGGCTCCTACACCAAGCAGCCCTACCCCAAGTTCAACGAGCTGGGACAGCCTCTGTGGCACGGTAAGACTGCAATCTCAACACTGCAAAACGATGACGACCTTGAACATTCTGTCTGACTAACACTGTCGTTGAACTGTGCATTACCTAGCGAATTAATACACTCCGGTAAATGATTATGTATTCTTATTCCAGTGACATAAGTCCTTTTGTTCAGTATTTAGCTAAAAGAGCAAAAAAAAAGGTGCAGAGCGTGTATAGCAAATAATGGTGGACATTTTGAACACTTACTTTAAATTATTTCGATTACGGAATAAAGGCGATAAATTAAAGGTGTTTTGGTGTTTTAATCTTTCATTCTCTTTTTTATATCATTTTCCTTATTTATTTTCAATTAAAAAATTAACAGGGCTAATTCTACATAAACCAAGGTAGTTTTTAAAGTACTATTCAAAATCAAAGTTACGTGATAATTAAAAAAAATTACCTGTGAATGTTTATGGAAAATTTCAATGTGCTCAAATTATTGAGAGTTTTATTTTTTCTTGTGAAATGTATGATGCCGTGACTCAAAATGGCAGTGTTATTTGTTAGGTCCTCCATCTGATTACTTTCAAAAAAATAAAACAGTCATAGGTCGAATAGTCTAGCTACCACAAAGGAATTATACCGGGAATCCGACATTTCTGAAATTTTCACAAAAAGTCTGTTTTGACGCTAAAGCATCAACAAAATCCCTACAGAAATTATCCTTGACAACAAGACTAAGACAGTAACTAACTTATTTTTTTGTTTGCAGAGCACCTGCCTGTGGTGGGTGCCCGGATAGAAGCTCTCAGGGCGCACGGACGCGCGCCAGCTGCTCTTAGACTGGCCGTCAGCGCAGCTCGAGCCATGAGGCATCGACAGGTAAAATATGTTTTTACATAAACTACTGCCAATGTAAATATTTTATTTTGTACTTCAACTCTATTGGTTCAAAGTCACGTCGATAATTTAACTTGGTGCTATTTAAAATGACCCAATGATGTGGTACAAAATAGCCCTAGTGTTAGAACATTTTGAGGCATAGCAATTTAGTGACTGCCAGGATACATCTTCTATACATATAAAACTCTTCTATACATACATACATACATAAACTCATGCCTTCATTCCCAGAGTGGGGTAGGCCGAGTTAAAGAATTACCAACAAGTCTTAAAACTTCTTGATAATTCTGTAACCACATTTTGCACTAGTAGGCTAAGATGTTTCCTAGTGTATTAGTGACAGGTGGCAAGCAACTCTTCTATGTCTGACGAAAATCAGTGGGAATATTCTTCGGCTACCCTGCTATTGTCCTAATATAGTTTTTCAAAAAAAAATTACCCGAATGCTAAAGTATAGAAACAATTTTTTCGCTTACGAATTCGAGAACGTCCTCTATTCCAAAGATCTTGGCTTGAAACATGCTAAGCTCTAAAGAACCCCGTTACATTTCGCGTCCTTTGGCCACAGGAGGTCGCAGAGCAGCGTTGGCAAGAGGTGGGCGCCGGGGAAGCCTCGTCCTCCGGAGGCGCCACGCCGGCGTGTCCAGGGCCGGAAGCCTGCCCGGGCACCTGCGGGGAGCGGGTCAAGCTCTCTCAGGTCTGCGCACACATGGACCCTGGCGCATGTGTGTCAGGAGCGCCCACCTGTGCGCTGTCGCACTCCCACCGGTGCATAGGACGAGGTGAGCAGGAAACTTGGATATGACTTCTTCTCGTCGTTTTTATTCTTAAAAAAAATCCATCTTAGTCCTTAGGGCAGTGCATTTGCAGTCTTGTGAATGCGAATGTCTATGGGTCACAGTTTGCACTTACCATCAGGTGGCCTGTGTGCTCGTTTGCCTTCCTATGCCATAAAAAAAATAGATATCGAGGTTATCATATCAGGCGTTAGTGGCAGGTTTCACATAGCGACACACCTCTGACAGCTGCCTTCCTCGTGCATTATAGTGTAGGGAGCTATCTACAGCAGCTATAATTTGGTCTATTCGGTTAACGATTTCTAAAAACTGAAAAAAATATAGGATTAATGAAGCTGACGATCTATCGCATTGGCTGCTGATGCTGATTCAATTAATTTTGCCAGTGTTCGTAATTCGCAATTTAGCCAACGAACAAAATGGGTAGAATCGCGTAAGTGTTTCACATACCTAACGCATGCTTCTCTGAAATACCCACGTGTGCACCGGTGTAAAAGGTAAAGGTGTAAACTGAATGAGCAACATAACTTAATAAACAAAGCCTTGGTTTAGAGGAAAAACTCACTAATTGATTAGTTCATAAGTTATAATATACTTAGTGAGTTTTTCCTCTAAACAGACAAAAGGACATTTTTTTTAAACACTATTAACCATTACAATAAAGAAACATAGGTAGATACTAGGTCTTCTTCCAATGCCTCATAGGCTAACTTGGAGGCTTCATAAAATTTCACGTATGGAGGCTTCATAATCTGTCTTACAATGACTCCTAACAGCCTTTAACTCCACAGATAGCAGATGCTGGACCGGCTGGACGCTGGAAGCCATCTGGTGCGTATACGAGTGCCTTGCTGATGCTTGTCTAGCGCCAGATGATCAGCGGGCATCTCCTCGACTGCACACCTATTTGGACGAGGAACCTAACACTGGCCTTCCACCAAGGTAAGCAGAGGTCTAACATGATGGTAGACCAGCTGTGTTAGAAAGTTGTGGTTCTGATGCAGTCGCATGTGGCCATTGAAGTTAGTGAACAGGATCAGGGAACATTATTCACTGGGTCAGTTGGGTATTCAAACTGGCAAAACGTTAAGGCATATTAAGGCCCAGTGTGCAATAGGATGTACATGATCAACGCAATTTACTTTGAAATCTGTTGCAATAAGAATAAGGTTTATTTTCCTATGTTTATAAACTGAAAATGGCATTTATTAATAATAATAAATAATAAATATCAGGGGACAATGTCACACCAATTGACCTAGCCCCAAACAGCTCTAGGCTTATACTATGGGTACTAGACCACGATATAAATACTTATAGAGAGAAATATATACTTAAATACATAGTAAACATCCATGACTCAGGAACAAATATTCGCGCTCATCACACAAATATCTGCGCTTACCGGGATTTGAACCCAGGACCGCTAGCTTCGTAGGCAGGGTCACTACCAACTAGAGTCTGATTTTTATTCCCACAGAAAAAATGTAAACAAAGTTACGTCACTGTCAAAGTGACATTTCAGGGGATCTTAAAGTTTGGACAGGCAACAAATATAATATTACGTTATCATTTTGCTCGAAACGTGATATAAAAATGAATTCTAAAAAGAATTGAAATTAAAATTGCACAAATGAGTCAATGGAAATCGATTACGACACGGGAGCACGAATTGTGAAGCGAAGCGAGTGAAGTGACGTCTCACAGTCTCACATTATTCAAGCGGCCCTCAACTTGTTGGCACAGGTGTATCGAGTTAATGATACCAGTGCAATAAATAAATTATGCATACAAAAACAGCTTTCTCGTTTTAAAGTAATACAACAAAGAGTTAATAACAAAATAAAGTTTGCCATCAACAAATTAAATTCATCAATCTTGATTGATGTATCATCAATGTTAGATATTTTATAGAAAGTCGATTTCTTTTAAATGTGGAAAGTATAAAAACTTGGAATACCGCAAATGTTTTTCGTTAACGGCAACACCTTTGTTTACATTTTTTCTGTGGGAATAAAAATCAGACCTTAGGCCAGCGCGTCGTCTATCGCAATTGAACTTTATTCCGTTGATTGTAGATTCAAAGTCCCAGTTACAAAAAACATTTTGCAGTATGGTGGGCCTTGCGAGGAAGGTTATTATTTGAAGAATATATGCGTTCTCAAACAAACCCACATTAGAACAAAGCGCCCGCATCATTCTTCATAATGCGTACTGCAAAAGTGCATCCGGCGTCTGTATTTCCGAGTGCATACAATCTGAACCTATTTAAAGGTAGGGTGAGTGCATCTTTTGGGTGAGCTCGCTTCATCGTCGACAAAATCTTCGTCCTCCAGGGGCAAGATATAGTCAAGAGCAAACCCACTATCAATAAAAAAACGCTCTCATCTTCCTTTTTTGCAACAGTCAAGTTAGCAGCAGATAATTTCTGGGGTCCTAGTGAAAAAGGTTGTAAGTCTTCTGAAGAGCCCCGTGTGGTTGCCGGGTTAGAATAGTGCCACTCCATGTCTTCCCGTGGATGTCGTAAGAGGCGACTAAGGGAATATAGGCTTGTAGTACTGTTAGGCGATGGGCTTGCAACCTGTCACTAATACGCTGGTAAACATCTTAGCCTAATTGTGCAAATTGTGGTTACAGAGTTATCAACAAGTTTTTTAGAGTTGTTCGTAATTCTGTAGCTCTGCCTACCCCACTCTGGGAATGAAGGCGTGAAGGTATGTATGTATGTAAGTCGACTCGTACCCTTTTTCGCTAGGATCCAAGATATTTTCGTTAACTTTTCTGATCTCTGGACTTTTTCCTCAGATACCAACATGTGCCGGTGGCAGGCAGTAAGAACCCTGAGGAGACCTATTTGGGGCTGGCTTTAGAGGCTGCACTGCTCGGCCTTGGGCTGCAGAGGATGCTGCCGAGCGGACTCTACGCTCAGGAGCGATACTGCAAACAGGTTGGTTCTTCATGTTCACTTTTTTTTTTTGTGGCATGGTATGGCAAACGAGCACACAGGCCACCTGATGGTAAGTGGAAACTGTGACCCATAGACATTCGCATTCACAAGACTGCAAATACTTTGCCAACCCTGAGGACTAAGATGGAATGCCTCTATACTAGTCATTTCACCGGCTGTCTTATCCCCAAACCGGAACACAACAATGCGAACACTGCTGCCACGTATGTATGCTTAGATCTTTAAACTAAGCAACGGATTTTAATGTGGTTTTCATCTATAGATAAATAGATAGAGGAAGGTTTTAATGTATAACAAATTCTGGTTTATGAACGGTGTCACAGAAAGCTCACATAAACTGAAGTGTCTGTCCGGAAACACTGAAGGATTTCTTCATCTTGAGCAGTATCATGTCGAGGTCTTCCAGCGTCAGCTTGGCGGCGTTGAACTGATCCTCTTTCCCGAATAAGACGGTACGATGAACCAAACACGCTTGCGTGAGGTAAACGGCGGTTAGGGTAACGACGTTGGTATTCCCTTCTAGCTGCAGCCGCGTCTCCATCGCAGAATCCGTAACAATAAATGATATCTGCGTATTCTTCGAATTGGCAAGCAGGCATTTGAGAAAGAAGCTTAGTTATCAATATCGTCCGAAATGGAAATAAAGTTGAATGTAACTGATTACGTAGGTCACTCAAAAAGTTTTGAGATGCTCGAAATTTCAAAATGGAACGCACTTTGTTTTTACAAAGCAAATTTATTTAAAAATAGAACACCATTAGCTGAATTTAAAAAGGAGAACGATGTTCTATTCATTTTACTACAACACTTCCCGCGTTTTTAGGGTAAAAATGGAACGCACTTTATGTTTTTAAAAAGCAAATTTAAAAGAACACGATTAGGTGAATTTAAAAACGATTACGATCCCGCGATTTTTAGTTGAAACGATGGAGCTTAACCGCGAAAATTTCTGCTATTTTTTATTAATTGTACATTTTTAAATGAAAATTAAGTTTTAAATGTCATAAATTGTACCTTTTTAGAAAGCTTATGAATTGAGAAAACTATTCCTGTCATTTGTACGCGAAGTGTCGTACTTTTTTTTTTAGTTATGCTTTAAAATGTTACAAAATTTGAAAAATAATTACTGGAACTTTCAACTTCAAATCCTGTTATTTGCAAAACTTTGCATTTCTTTGGCATTTTTTATTATTTTTCGTAATCAGTATCTCATTGGCTATTTGAAAAATGCTTTTATTTATTTCTAAATGACGAAGTTTTTACATAATGACTAGTTTTAGGTCGAAAGGCGGGTAGTTTTTAAAAATTCTAAAAACGTGAATAGCTCGATAACCAGTGAGTTTTGACCCCTGGTTGACTGGACTTAAATCGTTACAAATGAGCTGTAGAATAACCCCTTTCAAGGAATACGGCGAATTTCCAGTCACCCTGTATGGTGCTTTTCTCAAAAATCGCAAAAAAAAATTGCAAACAAACCAAATCTTCACATGAAAAAACTATTACTCTTTTCCGCCTTTATGTTTATGACAATGAGAAACGCAAGCTTTTTTTGAAAAAAAAATTAAGCTATTTCAGACACAGATAAAAAAGTTACGTTTCGAATAAAATATGGATGTATAAGACTTGAGCCCTCATTTTATCATGCCCGATTTCACTTTTTAAAAAGTTACAAACTATATAACAACTAGTTGACGCGGCAAACGTTGTTTTGCCTTATAAAGACAAATAATAAAGACAAATAATTTGCAATAAAATAATATTGCGACTATAAATTGAAATGTAAGCTATCCTATCTTTCAAGTTGGGTCGAATTGCACACGGTGTGCAAATCAAATTTAAAATCGGTTCAGTAGTTTAGGAGTTCATCGCGGACAAACAACGTGACACGTAATTTTTATATATATATAGATGAAATTTGTATGCAACATTGCGGGCTTGTGTAGCGAGCACGCAATTTAATGTATTTTTTCTCAAACATGCTCGGAAAAAACGGTTTTCCGATTGAAACACAAGGACGGAAAGAGCCTCATTTTACTCCTAGGAGTAAAAAAATCATATGAAAACACTTTCCGTCCATGTCCATATATTTCTTAAAAATGCTGTCAATTTGCATACAAAATCAAAAGGACCAAGACAAAAATTCCAAACAGCCAAGGTAAGTGCTCGCTTTTTTAGCACAGTGCGTGTGTTTCTTTTTGAATTTGCATTTCAATGTCTATGTTTAGTATTTAAAAACAATTGACAGTCGGTAACATTCGTTCATTCTGCATAATATAACTGTGAAATCTAATATTAAACTATTTGTTGTGTGAAATACTTTTTAGAAATGTATTTGTATTATTTCCTCACATGTTTGAGAAAAGCATTATGTATGCCTCGGCGGAAACGAGGATTTCCTGACTCGTATTTTAGCAGGCCTCGCTATTGCTCGGCCTGCTAACCACCTCGTCAGGAAAACCCTTACTTTCCGCGCCTAGGCAACAATGTACTATTTTTTTTAATTTGGGAACTGTCTGTAAACTATATACCTACTTCGCGTCTCAGTATGGAGTTAGTAATGTCAACTTTTCCGGTCATTTCTGAGAAAACATTGTTTGTTTATTTAGGAGGAACGCCTGATAGGGCAGCTGCAGCGGGTGGAGGGCGAGGCGGCGGCGGCGGTGGGCGCGCGCGTGGCGGCGGCGCTGCTGGCGGGCGGCCCGTCGTCGTGCCTGGGCGCGCGCGTGCACCCGCGCTCGGCGCCCGCGCACACCTTCGCGCGGTTCCTGTTCCTCACGCTGCTGCCGGCCGACGCCGAGCTGGCCTACAGGGTGGGCCTCCGGGCCATGAGGTAAGCTTGAAACTACACTCAAAAAAATATATCGAAAAAAAGGGTTCCGTAGCAGCAATTTTATTTAACCTTGATCGAAGGATTTAAAAAAAACTACTTCCTATATCTCGTTCAAACCAATTTTCGATGGAAGTTTGCATGGTAATAATATCCATCATATATTTTTTTCTAGTTTTATCATTCTATTATTTTAGAAGTTACAGATGGGGGGGCACATTTTACCACTTAGGGTCTCTAGCGCAAACTATTCAGTTTAGTTTTTTTTTAAATTAAAAACCTCAATATCATTTTTGAAGACCTATCCATAAATACCTTACACATCTATGGGTTTGATGAAAAAAAAAATTGAGTTTCAGCTCTAAGTATGGGGAAACCCCCAAAATTTATTGTTTTTTGTTTTCTATTTTTGTGTGAAAATCTTAATGCGATTCACAGAATACATCTACTTACCAACTTTCAACAGTATAGTCCTTATAGTTTCCGAAATAAGTGGCTGTGACAGACAGACAGAAATGACGAATCCATAAGGGTTCAAAAACAGTAAATATTGTCAATGAATTGAACAGTATTCAATCAGTAAACGTGAATGTTTTGACTTTTACTGTTTTTCGAGCACTTAATGATATTTTTCATGAGTTACAATTGGTTTTTTTGTCCTACTGTGTATAATAGGAAATTACTTTTTCAATTGATAGTGAGAGGTCTCAAATATTAGGCCTCGGCATCTATAGATGAAACATAATTTAAATTTATTAAGAAAGAAAGCAAAATAGAACCATGACATCCACATATTAGTGTATTCTATCAAAAAACACCACTGCGTATTTGTATTCAAAGTTGATAGTTGGACGTTACGGGTGAATTTTGAATGGCAAGGGGCCATGCCCACGCGCTCCCCATGAAGGTTCCATCGTCTTTAGAGCTAGAACCGCTAAACAAAGTCCTTTCCTGACTATCATCTCGCTCAAAAACGATCAAAAGATATAGATCCCGTGTCAATAAAAGAGACACATATATTAACAGTTGATCGCAGGCTGTTCACACTGCTGGTGATAACTCTTTCTCCAACAAAATATATAGATTCCGTGTCAATAAAAGAGGCGCAAATAATTGATAGTTGGAACAGTCAACAGCAAAATAAAATGATGAAATAGGGTCTCCAAATAGTATATACAATATTATTGAGTCAAATGTCTCTGATTATTGTAGTTTAGCATAAGTAAATTAACTCGTAATGTGTCATAAGTAAGTGACAGCCATTCAAACAGGTTAGTCTTTACTGAGTGTTTCAAATTAAACTGATTCTCTAGAATAGCAATAGTCAGTAATACTACCTAACTATCACATGTAAGTGATAATATGAACTTTTGGGAGTTTATAACCTCTAAAGACCACCTCGGAATATAAGTCAGACGTTCGGTTAACGTCGGTTGTATTCGTTAGACAAACACGCGAAACAACTATAGAAATAAATAAATATAAATAATAAATAAATAAATGTTTTTTTTTGCAACATTTTAAATAAATCCTTTTTAACTATCGTGATCCTAGTTTTGTTTGACTTTGAAATTTTGAAATTGTTAAAAATTTGTTTTTATCATTTTTTATTAAAATTTCCTGTAAAGAGGCAGTTATGACATCGTTTATGATCATTTTCTTTTGACTTATTAAATATTTAGTTCAAAATGACACTTTGGTATAATCTGTTATATCTGGGGCGACATGCTAAAACATCTTTTGATATGTTGATTTTGATCACTTACTTTTGACGTTGACTGGAAAAAAGACCTGACCTTGGATCCGTCCCCATGTAACGTACCTTTTACGATTGCAACTGTGCTACGGTTGTGGTCTCTCGTTGCTAACGGTCCGCCCCACAGGTTGCCGATGGTGGAGGAGGCGTACGCGCTGGACGGCGCGGCGGGCGGGGCCGCGGGCGGCGCGGGCGCGGGCGCGTGGCACACGCTGCAGCACGCCGAGCAGCAGCAGGCCGCGCTGGCCAGCGCGCTCTTGGGTGACTCCAACGAAACATAATAAATAAATAAATAAATATCAGGGGCAATCTCACACCAATTGACCTAGTCCCAAACTAAGCTCTAGGCTTGTACTATGGGTACTAGACAACGATATAAATACTTATATAGAGAAAGATATACTTAAATACATAGAAATCACCCATGACTCAGGAACAAATATTCGCGCTCATCACACAAATATCTGCCCTTACCGGGATTTGAACCCAGGACCGCTCGCTTCGTAGGCAGGGTCACTACCAACTAGGCCAGCGCGTCGTCAAACAGGTCTAATTGCACTAACAATCGCATAGGGTCCAATTGTATCCGTCAGGACCTCATCACATAAGATAATAATGATGATATGCCATATGACGGCATAGCACTGAAAGTTATATTTGGGGGGTTATTATGGCATAGCTATGAAGAGAAGAGAGAAGACGCATTTGGCGGATCATTATCAAAAATTTATAGCATTGACACAAGCTGTCAGACGGTCGCCTACGTCAATTCTATACATTCTGACAGTTTTCCAAAATCATTTACGTATATGTGTAAGTAGTTTTTACAATAACAGAAGTGTTTCTTGTCCTGTTGAAAAATAATTTGGCTGGTTTATCAGCGCCTAGACCGTCCACTCAAGCGCCACCATTTTACCATTACACACAAATACTAACCTCTTGTTTCCCCAGGCGCTGCTCGCGGCACACCTGGACGCCTCCGTGCGGCGCTGGGCGCAGCGCAGAGACACGTTCGCTCGGCCGCACAGCTGTTCCGACTAGCCCAGGACGCACTGCGACACGCCGCGCCGCCTGACGCGCCTCACCACCATCGGGACTTGTTGCATGCGGCGTTCGAGCTGGGATTACAGGTGGGCAAGATGGCTCTCTGATCAAATCAGAATCAATAGTTAATCAGTCTGCACCTTCCATGGGCAAACCCATTACCAAATAAAGTTACTTTTAAGATAGGGAACACTCAGTTCATAAGTATATGTACACTTTAGTACAGATGTAGTGCATAATTGTTTTCCTTCGTATTTTCACGGAAACGTACGAACGTGTCTTGCTATTTCAGTCGGTCACAGTACAAAAGTACTGAGGTTGACTGAAGAAGCATGACAGATACGTACGTTTCCGACAAAATACGAAGGAAAACAATTGACAACAATTCATTTTGTGCTAAGGTAGTAAAATAAAATACCGTTTCTAGATTTTACACTGCTGATTACAGTAAAAATATCTTTGGATTTTTTTATGCAGTAGTTTTTTTTATATTTAGGAAAAACAGTAAAAAAAGTTGGATTGTGAATGTTAGGAATACACTTATAGTGCCCTTAGTCCATTTATAACCAAAGGAATTCAAAAAAATATACAGCTGTCATGTTCATTGTTTATCTGTCTGACGGATTACTTGATTCTGACTCTGACGACACGCTTTCGATTCTACGCAAAATAGTTTATTTATTTTAATGGCGTCTATTAATTACGTACCTAATTAATTAAATTACACAAAATAGCAAATTTGTGAACGAACGGCAGCGAATGATTGACATGACATGACAGTCAGTTTCGTTTACTGTTTAAAGTTACTTTTTTAAATTTTATATCAGGCTAAGATCACGACATCAGTATTCCGAATTAAAGTTAAATAAAGAAAAACCAAGAAATACGGGTAGTTTAATTTTTAACCAGCTATTATAAACGCGAAAAAACAATAATGCTTTTTTTTTTTAAATGTTGTCAATATGCACTACATCTGTAACTTGTCTATTTAATGTCATATTTAAACTGCCATACATGAATTGGGATAGACCAAAAAAAATAAGTCACAGTTTTTACATTCTAATTCGAAAGAAAAGGTAATTTTGAGAAACTAATTTCATTAATTTTGTATTTGACCGAATAGTTAGGGTTAAATATCTTTATTTATTTAGCAGTAATTTTATAGATGACATGATTATTTTAAATTTGGGTTGGCATTTTCTAACAAATTAAAACACTTAAATGATATCTTATGATAAAAAGTGATTGTAATAGTGTAATTAAACATACTATTTCAAGCGGTTTTCGCCTAACTCGTAAGATACACCTAGGAGGGCTTCAAGCTAAAAATTAAAGTCAAACAAAGGTCAAATATACTTTTGTCGAAATGTACGAAATAGATAAATATTTCAAAAACTTAATCATGCAGAACAGCTTTAAAACCCTAGTCCTCGAAATGGTTTTCAAATAAGAGTAATTTAAAAAATATGAACAATCCCAATTGTAACAGTGACAAAGGTACTTAAAGTGTCAGTGGAAGTTGCTTAATTATACCAAATATCAAAGGCTCAATCTGTACATTTTTCGGATAATACTTTTCAATTTCTATCTAAGAGTCCCCGAAAGTAAAGTTTACAGAACTGTCAGTTTATTATTGACTTGACGTTTGCTCTGCAATATATTGAAGCGAGCATCACTTAGCCTTCTAAGACCCACCATACAACGAAATTTGCCAGCAGAAAATAAACCTATTGCGATTGCAATAACGTCTATTTTCTAATTTAATTGCCATGCATAAAAACAAAAGAAATTCTACTTTATCTTCTTTACAATTGATATTTTATTGCAATGGCCGTATTATGTACATTTTTTTGTACGCGGGGAGTTAGGAGGCTAAGATTAGTTGTTAATAAGTAGCGTAGTGTTCGTGATGAGTGAGTGGCGACCCTGGTGCAGGTGCTGCGCATGACGCTGTCGTCGGTGAACTGGCGCCGCCGCGAGATGGTGCGCTGGCTGGTCACGTGCGCCACGGAGCTGGGGCTGGACGCGCTGCTCTCCATCATGCAGAACTGGTACGCCACGCTCAGATGGTATCATAGTTCGTTAACCAAGGGGCGACGAGGCATCTCGACATATTAAAGGCCTTGTGGGCACAAGGATGCGTAAAATATGGTGGCAACTTAAACAAAAGAATGGGTCATAATAATTATATGGGGCTAATTTTGACGGACCGTAATTTACGCACCTTTAAGCTCCGGTGTGGTCCTCCCCTTAGGCTGTAATTATTGTAGTTCGACTTTGAGGGCACAACAAAAATGTTTTATAGTGTTTACTTTATTCCAAACTAACTCTAGATAGGTTACATCGAAATCGATTACAGAATTTAATACTAGTAAAAGACATAAACAGACGGACAAAAGTGGTTTGTTTTGGAATATTTAGAAGTTTATGACTGGAGAAAATTAGACAATGATGACAATAATCTAGCTATAAATCAAGTTTTTTTATCTACTATAATTTTGACAGTCAGACTGCCAAACTAACTAATTCGTTTTCATTCGGGGTGCACCTTATAATGTAAATATGTAATTGACTACGTAGGTACGAGCTGTTCACACCGACGGAAGCGACGGGCCCGGTGGCGGCGGCCGCCATGTCACACGCGACGGCGCTGCGGCTCGGGCTTAGCTTCGAGCAGCAGGAGAAACTCAGCGCCTGCGCGCGGACATTAGCGTTGCAATGCGCTGCTAAGGTAAGACTATTCATACCAACAGCGGACTATACTCCGAACAAGCCCATACTCAATCGTCCTTTCTTGGCACTATTCTAACCCGGCAACCACACGGGACGGAAGAAATATCAATTTACAATTAAATCTATCATACCTTTAACCCTCCTCTTTTTTATCCTCAGGACCCACCAGGCTGTGCCTTAAGTGCCCTCTCCGTGTGCGAAGGCTCCGCCGGCGCCTTCGAAGCCGCCTGCGCCGCCGTGGGGGGCGCCGCGGCCCGCGGAGCGCTGGCCTCCAGCCAGCTGTTCGCCGTGGCCAGATACATGGAGCAGCGGGGACAGCCGGCCCGGGCTATGAGGCTCGCAACGCTGGCTATGAGGAATCTGCATCTACACTACAACCAGGTTAGTCTAGTGGCAGGAGGAAATTCAGAGCTGATAGAAGCCGTTGTTAGGGAGACTCTGTATTTCAAATAAATGAAAATGAATTGAAAATGAAATGAAATGAAAATGAAATGAAAATGAAACGAAAATGAAACGGAAATGAAAATGAAATGAGAATGAAATGAAAATACGAACGATACATAGAATATAGATAGAAGGGATAAGTTCGCCATTGTACACGTTATCTTGAGTTTATGTACGTACGTACTTATATGTATATGAATGTGGAAGAAGCGAAAGAAATTTATCAAGATCGTAGCAAGTGGAAAGAAGTGGTCTCTGCCTACCCCTCTGGGGACCAGGCGTGATTTAATGTATGTATGTATGTACGTACTTACTTGTAATTGGTTTTGTGTGCATTATATAGTTTACATACATACATCAGACAGGGTATTTATTCTTATAGCACAAGCTTGATTGGTTGGCCATTGGTGTAGGGCTCTCCCACGGTGTCAGTTCGATGTATTTGTTCCAGAGTCTTGGATTTCTCTCGATGTAATTAAGTTTTTTTTTTAAAGTTTTATCGTTGTCTAGTACCCATAGTACAGCTTAGAGCTTATTTGGGGGCTAGGTCAATTTGTGTGACATAGTATACTGTTTTTTTAAATCTATCATCACTATGACAGTCGTAACACATCTGCAGCTGGACATGTTTTGTCTTGCCTGATCTGATGATGGAGTCGGAAGGTGGCAACAGGATCTTATAGCCGTACGAGTACTTAACGTAGACCCAATGAATTTTCGTTAGTATGGCATCGATAAGCAGATTGGCTGTACCAAATAAGGACAGTCGTCAAAATCATATTAATATTTTAAATGCGAAAGTTTGCGTGTGTGTGTGTATGTGTCTTAGTTTGCTACTCCTTCATGCTGCAACCACTGAACGAATTAATATGAAATTTAGAATGGAGATAGCTTATACCCTGGATTAACACATATGCCACTTTTCATCTCGGAAAATTTCAAAGTTCCCGCGGTAATTACGATATTCGAAATCTACGCAGACGAAGTCGTGGGCAGAAGTTATACATTATGAATGTCAACAGGACAGTCACCCCGCGATCGCAGACATCCACTGGGCGGTAGCGCTGGCGCACTCTCTGGGCCGCGCCGAGCTGCAGGCCATGCTACCGCTGCTGGTCAAGAACGTGCAGTGCGCTCCCGTGCTGGTCAGTATTCAAAGTCAAAGTCAATGTTTCCTTGTGAAAAAGGATTTAAGTCGACTTTCCTCATAATAAAAAAGGGTATAAGTCATATGCGGAGACTACTAGACCAAATATTTTAATGGATATTTAAAAAGTGATTTTTGCTACTTGTTCCCTTTCCATACTATTTACAAGGTGATGACGTGAGACTATCTAAAAAAAATAACAGGGCTAATTCTCCATAAACCAAGGTAGTTTTCAAAGAGCTATGCAAAAAAAAAGTTACCTGATAATTTAATTTTTTTGACCTGTGAATGTTTATGGAAAATTTAAATGTGCTCAAATTATTGAGAGTTTATTTTTTTCTTTTAAAATGTATGATGTCATGACTCAAAATGGCATTATTTGTTAGGTCCGCTATCTAGCTACTTCCAAAAAAAAACCAAAGTCATAGGTCGAATAGTTTAGCTACCACAAAGGAGTTATACCGGAAATCCGACATTTCTGAAATTTGCACAAAAAATCTCGTAACTCTGAAACAAATGAAAATCGCTGAACATACGCGGGGATCAATTGGGTAGCCCTTGAGGTACCCTACCTTTGACCTTCGTTTGATCCGCCCCTCCGTATACACACTTTTTCACTTGAACCTCAGAAGACTATAACCCCCGTTCACTAGGTCCCCAGAATTTGGTACCTATTACAGTTTTACTGCTGGCGGTTTCACCTCATGCAATGTACTGTACATGGCTGGTATTGCTTCAGTTCTCAAACATGAATTTGGACACTATTTAAAAAAAACTTGTCATGTAGCTTTAAAAATTTCCTTAGTTCATAGTGATTCTAATTATGCAAGAAAATTTAATTGGAGTAGATAGCGGGTTGATATTATTTCAGAAAATGCTTTATTACGGCTGATTCACAAACAAATAAACATAATTAAACAAAGTGAAATAATAAAGTGAGTTCCCATACAAGAAACGTTTGTTTTTGATTTCACTTTTTAAAAAGTTACAATCTAGATAACAATGTGTAAGCAACATTGCGGGCTTGTGTAGCGAGCACGCAATGTTTTTTTATTTTATTTGGGAACTGTCTGTAAACTATGTACTTTGCGTCTTAGTATGGAGTTAGTAATGTCAACTTTTCCGGTCATTTCTGAGAAATAGTTATTTGATATACAACGGGGGAAAGTTGTATTTTACTTGCGAGTGTTCATCTGAAACACGAGCTAGTGAAAGGATTCTATGATGATTTGATTGATTATGAGGATTCTGTGATGTTATCACCCGTGTATAACACAAAACTTTTCACCTCACTACGGCGAGGAAAATAATAAAAAGGGTTTGTACTATAAGCTCATTTCTGCATTTTACCCGGTTTCCCGTAATTCCACAGGTGTTAATACGTCTTCATCACTCAAATCACTCATTTTTGATATCAAAACAAACTAGAAAAACATGCGAATATTTAACGTTGACGGCCTAATTGACAAGTTTTAATTAAGTTTATTTTAGTATTTTGGATGCGTTTTATTCCCACATCGACTTACTTGGACTGTCAGAACATTTTATTCGTTTTTACAACAAGATTGAAGGTTAATGTGGAATGCTGATATTTATGAATTAAAATAAAGTTGTATGACTGTATTTAGTGTTTTTTACTCGATGTAATTCATTAATTGTGATGTTAAAAATTCAGCACTTTTAACGTTTTACGTTTTGTTAGCTGTCAAATATCACTTAAGCTGCCTTCAAATGTCAAAACTCTTTCTTCTCATGTGGATAAAAAGTGATTTTCTCAAAAGGGCTTTCCGAGCTAGGGAGGTGAAAACGATTTTGTTTGTTTCGTTCCTTGTGTATATGAGCGTCGGTCGGCAGTCGGACGTGCTGCGGCGCTGCTGCGTGGCGGCGGCGGGCTGCTCGCGCGCGCGGCCGCCGCCCCCGCGGCCGCCCACGCCGCTGCGGCCGCTGCTGGAGGCCGCGCTGCGCGCCTACGCCTCCACCACGCATGCGCGCCTCGCGCACATCTCGCCGCGCCACTACGCCGACTTCGTCGACTTCCTGGGTAACTATAACTACCCGCTTCACCGATGCCCGGTTCCTATATTTAAGAAACGAAGCGTTTCCCTTACGGACAGTAGCGTTATGACATTTGCTACGTACAAAATGTGTCAAATTTTAACGAGACGTCACAATTCTACCAACGGTTTTGAATATAGGAACGCACCACGAGAGGGTCGCAAGACTTCAATATTCTGCTCCTACCCGACCATTTTTAAGCAATTTCTTCCCCAATATTTACGAGTATGAACGATATTTGAAGGGTCCCCGGAAAGACAATATCTAGTTAATTTTTTTTTGAAAATGAGTTTTGAATTTGAAACCTACCCTTCAGATTCAGATATAAATCTTCATATAACTTGTATCCTTTCGCTCTTAAAAAAACCTCTACACGAAGTGAGATTGTCCGTAGCTATTTTTAGGGTTCCGTAGTCAAACTATAGTTATATTTTCGCCATGTATATATACCAGTACTAAAAATCTGTAATTTGTCTCGTTATATTACTCTCAACATTAGGTGAATTATAAAGTACTGTTGACAAAAAAAGGTTGCCTGAAAAAAATTATTACTACATAATATACTTTATTTTAATCTATAAAGAGTAACATAACATATATTTCTGTCTCAAACTGATGTATATAATTAAGTATCTCTAATGTACCTATACATTTTTTTCTTTTTAATTCAGTCCAGTGAGACAGAGTCTTATATTTAAATTATAAACTATTTTCCAGGTAAAGCTAGAGACACATTCGCGCTTGCACACGACGGGCCCCACCAGTTCGCGGCGCTGTTGCAGGAAATTAAACTCAAATACAAAGGGAAAAAGAAGCTAATGTTCCTTGTCAAGGAGAGGTTCGGCTGAACCGACTACGAATTTAACACGGCACATAACTCCGAAGAGTCATAATGCCGAATTGATCTGAAGCCCGAACTTTCATAATGCCGAATGTATTTTTTTTATTGAAAACATTATTTGTGGACGTTGCTGATGGATCCTTAACTAAACTATAGCAATTAAATTATGTATTTAAAAAAGCTCCAGCACAATCTTTCGGCAGATTCGGGAAAAAATATTCGGGGTTTTGGAAAGAGGAAATTCCATTTCCAAAATCAGATCTCGAGACATGCACCTAACACGATCAATGATTCAAGGTAAAATATAAAAAACCATACCATCTGATCTTATCTCTTTGTTCGTGAGATTTATTTGAGAGTTGGTAAATACTTTTTAAAGGGCGGTTTGTGTGACAACTTTACTCGCCCGTTTTGTTTTTAAAAGTCTTACCAGCCAGTATTACTTACGCTGTTGTAACTGTTTGTTTTTAAAAGTGCAATTGGTTTGTTGTTTTTTTTTGTTAAATTCGTGCAATACAGCTTTCGTTTTGTCTGCCATAGACAAAACAGTATTTTATTTGCCGTACGGCAAACGACGATACCTCAAACATGGTTACACCGTGTACCAAACCAGTCTAAAGTGAAGTATTATTTTTATTTAACGCCTAGTAAATAGACCTCATGTCATTTTATATTTGTAAGTATATTTTAATGATCTCAATGATTCCATTTAATGTAAATAGACTTAAATGTAAATATAGATAAGTTTAGTTCGGTACCTAGAGCTTTTTCGGTTTGTGCGAACATTGGATTATTTTTTGATTTGTAAATGGTGTAAATAATGAGAATACTCTGAACAGTATATCATTATATTAGGATGTTTGCACAGATCTAGGAGTATAGCATAGTTCGCCATCGTATAGCGTCCGGTAGTATGGAATCAATCATTAAATATGACACAAACACCAAAGAAATATTAAAATAAGTCAAAAAGTGTGAGATAACCATTGCCATTTTCCTTTCCGTGAGGGTCTTCTAATTTCATTGTCTGTGGTCTTTTACTTTTTAAACTTTGTTTTTATTTGTCTTATACAATTTGTTACTGGCTGATTTTTTGTGAAATTCAAAAGATATCGTTGCTTAAATACAAAAGCGACACAAATAAAAATGTGTTTGTGTTGCATTTGAATTCGGAATGCTATTTACTTTAAGTTTTAAATCAAACTGTATCAGTTTTTGATTTGTGGCGCTTTTGTATTTAAGCAGCGATATGCTCCCAATTTAATTTATGTATTTGTTTCATACTGATGAAATACAATCGGTCAAGATTATTTTAAAAACTTTGGCGGTTACTCTAAAACTCTTGGGTATTTTGATTATGACAGTAACTTTCACTCTATTTAGCGTAGATAAATTAACAAGAAGTGCATTTATAAAGATAGATGTTTAATGTTTAAAAATAGACATTCGGATAGTGTTCAAATTTTAGAAGAAATAGCGCGTAAGGAAGAGGTCTTTTGTACTTTTTGTGGCGAGGGATACGCAGAATTAATGAAACTGTAATAAAATCGACGCTAATATTTACAGAAAATAGTATATTTTGCCAGCCCTAAAATGTGTCAAATGAAAATATAGTGAAGTGTCTACACATGACAGTCTTATTTGTTTTGTAATTATTGTAAATAATAAGTATTAATTAAAAATGTTAGAGCACTGGTGATAAGTATTTTGACAAAACAAATTGGATTCGATTGACTATATATCTATAAAACTCACGATAGCTTTATTCTTTAATTTATATTACCAAATGATAAAAAAACTGCTGAAACATTTATCGATTACTTTCATTCTAAAATAAATGTACAAAGCAATCGTTTTAATTTACTTTAAAAAGTAACACGTAATCCAAAAACCTGTATCAAAATATGGGGAATAAAACTATCGAGATTTTTATTAGATCGAAATATTAGGGCAAATTACTAAAAAACATGAGGTCATTATGTCCCTAGCCAATCAGAAATGTGTTTTCGTAAATACAGTTCAGTAGACCAATTGGAACGTTAAAAACAAGTGGCGCCATCTACAATTTGATTCCGATTGCATAAATGTATGTGTGCGAAACAGTGTTAACTCGAGTGTTATATCAAAATGCGTTCGTTTCTTTTTTGCCACACTTAGTAGCAACATAGTTTTGTGGAAACAATCACTTTGAAGCATAGCGCCATCTCTGTTTATGAACACCATGTAACAGCAGTGTGGACTGGCCGCCAAGAAACCAAAATGGCTATTAAAGTATTTATACATCAATCCAAAAACTTATTCGACGACCAGTCCGAACCGCCATATAAACAAAAGGTACATTTTGAACTAATTTATATAAAAAATGACTGTGTTAACTATAGAGCAATATTTTTGTCGCCTTAGCCGGCCTGTGTTTAAGAATTAATGCAATAAGTGTCATTCTTTGCGTTAAAGTTAACTTCATTTAAAAATATTTACTAATGCGATCGAATGAAATATATTTATTAATCACAAAATATCGAACGCTACTTTGAACAGTCCAATATAATCGCTAATCAAAGGTTAAATAGTATAATATAACCTGAAAATAAAGTAATTATTTTTCACACAACAAAACATAGATTGAATATTTACTGGACATTCGTAAAGATACCTACACGCGATTTTATCGCTTGCAATAACAAGTCTTCATTGTGAATCCTTCCTTCATAGTGCTTGTACTTGGCTGACTATAGCTTACACACTCTTTGGCATAGCAAACAAACAAAAAGATTCTAGAGAGAGTGGGACAGCAACAGACAGCCAAGTAATAGGAATACTCTGGTTTTAATGTACTCTATTTGATTATTTGTGTTTTTTTAAATATTTATTATTTGTATAATTATTTTAAAGTTGACTTGCCAATTAATAACGCTAAAATAACTGACCGCAAGTGCCTTCAGGCGAGTATGTTTAAGCCGGGCCGGCTGCCATTCGATTCCCAACTTTATTTGTACTGTGCTCAGTGTCGGTTTGTAATTGTGTTGTACGTAAAACGTTGACACCCTTCAGCTCTGGTATGATGAAGGTGATAAATTCAATAAAAATAATTGAAAAATGTTTGTTTTTTGTGATTATTATAATTCCTAAAAAGAGATGACAATTATGTTTTGATTCATCTTAGCTCTTACAACAGCTGTGGTCCTAGACAAGACAAAACAAGTATTTGTAGTGTAAGAGCTGGTTCCCACTTGTCGGATTTTAGTCGGATGTTCCAGTGGCAGAACATTTTATGCGAAGCTATTCACACTTGCCGGACACCGTTTTTTGTCGGTGCCGACAAGAAATGTCCGGGAAAAAATCGTGTCGGGTCTCACTCGTCTATGAGTAAGTATGACGCTGATCACATTGCGGATGTCGGGGGCGACCAGGAGCGCTGACAACCGAATAAAATCTGGGACCGACATCCGACAAATGAGAACTAGCTCTTACTAGACGCATAACGCTAAAGTAAACGATTATCGAGAACGGGCAAAATGTACGTTATTAACATAAGCGCTCCGTCCGGCAGCCTACGTCAATCCTACTCATTTTCGATTACGATAACGTTTGCTGAATGCATATTGACAATTTAACCTTTTGAACGCTACAGACGGCTCTGGCCGTCAACGGAAAGTCTTGCCACTGACGCCACGACGGCTACAGCCGTCACAAGTTCAAGATTAAAAGAGACGTTACGTATCAATAAGGTGTAATTTGCTTATCATAGCAAACATGTGAGTGACACGTAAAATAAGGTAGGACCAGGGATACTTCCCTATGGAACTCAAAACCTTTTATTCTTTTGATTATATTAAAGACATTTCCTTACTTGATTCAATTGCATCCTGTCCTTGTTAACCTGAATTCCTATGTTACGCAACATTACAAGCTTGCTACAATATCACAAAGTAAAAGAGTTTTGAAAGAAATATTTGGTGAAGTGGAACCGATGATGAAGACAACATTATGGCCACTGGAACTCTTCAACAGTACGTGATTCGAGAGGGGCGGATAAATTAAAAAAAAAAAAACAAAGGATAAATTACTCGAAAACCAGTGCCACTAGAAACGATACAAAATAATTGCAAATTACCTCTAGTGTAACCCGTTTTAAGGAATAGGTGGAGTTCCCCAGTCATCTTGTATTTTGACTCCCGGGATTATTATCGACTGATTGATAATTTTTTTGAAATCGACACCTTTTACTACTAAGCTGTCACCGACGTAGTCCGCTAGGGTATCATTTTTTTTGTCTACATTATTATCTATTTCTGGTATTATTTCTCTTTTTCCAAACAAATCTTCATATTCTAGGAGCATGGGAGCCATTACGATTACATTCGGTGGTGCATCTTTTGATTTATTAGATGAAGCAGGAGCAAGAGTACTCGTACAATTACCAGCAGGGCTACCTGGGCAAGCTGGTAATACGTCACCGATAATCTGTAAAGAGGCAAAACTTTGTTCTTTGTGTCTATCTAAATGGATGTCTGAGTATCTATGTGTCTATCTAAATAGGTTTCTGAGTATTTGTGTGTCTATGTAACTGGTCGGCTGAGTATCTGTGTATCTGTGTGTCTATGTAACTGAGTGGCTGAGTGTAGACTGCGTTTTTTTGTGTATATGTAGTGTTTATTTTACCAGTGTGTCTATGTAATTGGGTGCCTGAGTAGGTATCTGTGTATTTGTGTGTCTGTCTGTGGTAGCTGCCAAACGGATGGATCTTCGGGCATACTTCGGGTTTGACGGCTCACTCGCTTTCATATGCTGTTATGCTAGTCTCAACGAGTTGACCCGAACTCGAAAACCATTTTTAAGACTTAGGTGTATTTGACACTGTGTTACACTTTCGATTTTATAATTTATTTTTTCATGTCTTCGGCCATTTTCAGCTACTTTTCATGTTTTTAGTTTTTAAAAAGGTATACAGCAATGCTTCGCTACTTAACTACAAAAATAATATTAGAAAAAGGTAAAATTTAACGTTTGGAATGGAATAGGCTTGTTTTATTCCGTTAACACGGAACACGGGCAGGCAACGAGTAAAAACGCTTAAATAGGTACAAAATGTATGAAATTAGTTTAAAATGGTTTATTTTTAATCTTAATTTATAGCGAAGATATCAGGTGATATAGGAATAATTTAAAAATAAAATAAACTTGCCTCGAAAAGGGCGAGCGCTAAAAGCAATATTTTCATGAATTCTTTCATATTAATATTGTATAGCAAACACATTGTTTTTACGAGTTAGATTCGAAATAATTGGATGTCGATATATTTTTCACTTCTAAAGCTATAAAGTTTTTTTAATGCTAGATGTAAACGATCTAAAACGGGTTTATATTACCTCGTGCATAAAAGAGTTTATAGTTACATTTCTATATTTTTTTAAGGGCAGATTTTTCAATCTTTGGAACCGTCAAGCCTTACCAAGTTACGCGAATAAAATATTCCATTCTATTTATTTAACCAACAAATACTACTATTCACTGTTAGGTAATTTATTAACCAACTTTGAAAAAAACCGGCCAAGTGCGAGTTGGAATCGCGCACGAAGGGTTCCGCACCATTATCTATAAAAATCACGTTTGTTGTATGGGAGCCCCCGTCATTAATTTTATTCTGTTTTTAGTATTTGTTGTTATAGCGGCAACAGAAATACATCATTTGTGAAAATTTCAACTGTGTAGCTATCAACAATTTAGATGAAAATAATATCCAGACAACCAAAAAACAAACATATTATTATTTTGGTCAAGTGCATATTACTAACGCAACAATGGAACGAGACCCACCATAGAACCGTGTCACAGTGAGTAGTGACGTGATAAAACAACTTGTGTGACACTTCTTACGATTTGAGTCATAACGTCACAGTGACGCAGTTCTATGGTGAGCCGGTGTACCCCAGTTTTGTCGACAATCATGTCATAGAACGGTATCTTTTCATAGATTTTTCATTTTGATAGGCTTTTCTAGGTGGAGGAGTTTAGATTTTGTGACAGTCACAAGTCTAACCTAACCTAACCTATATAATCTATATAATAAAAATTAATCGCTAAATGTGTTGCTAAGCGCAAAACTCGAGAACGGCTGAACCGATTTGGCTGATTTCTTTTTTGTTGTGTTCGTCATTGTCAGGACAAGGTTTGTATGACAGAAAATAATTGAAAAATCTACCGGGGAAGTCAGGTATTTGCAGCGGGGCGAAGCCGCTGGCGGGCCGCTAGTTAATATTTAAGATAACCTTAAAATAATAACTACAAAAAGCATGCTTTAAAAAACCCGACTATTACTAACCAACTTTAAATCTTTATAAATCCTAAATGATCGTTCGAAATGAAAAATGATGAAAGAAACCTACAGATGATTTATAAATACCTATTTAATAATACCCCATTTATTTTGTCATAGTTCGTCTGCATTTTATTTTATTTTTTACAATATGGCGTGTGGCTGCCGCCATATTGAATTTTACTGTCATACCTTTAGTGAAACACAAGATTAAGACAAATCGATTGTCATAAGAAACTTCAAAATCGTTCCACGCGTTTAGTTACTAGGCCGCCACCTAGGAACAAACATCCTTCGGCAGTCCGGTAAAAAAAGAGCTACTGCAGAAAATAACTTTCGATGAAATTAAATTCCGTGAAATGACACGTTCTTTGAAATGAGTGTCAGTAAAACAGAGGGACACCACATGAGACGATCAGTTTTCGTAGCCAGATAGCTTATATACAGGGTGTAAGGGACGGCTCACCGAAAACTGAAACCATAGCTTCAGAACATTGTACTGAACTAAAATCCAGTGGAAATTTTCCCAGGAAAACGAAAATTTTCTCGTTGGTTTCAGTTTTCCGCCCTCCCTTACACCCTATATATAGAACCCTTACCAGGGTGTAAGGGACGGCTCACCGAAAACTGACACCATAGCTTCAGACCATTGTACTGAACTGAAATCCAGTGGAAAATTTCCCGGAAAAACGAAAATTTTCTCGTTGGTTTCAGTTTTCCGCCCTCCCTTACACCCTATATATAGAACCCTTACCAGGGTGTAAGGGACGGCTCACCGAAAACTGAAACCATAGCTTCAGACCATTGTACTGAACTAAAATCCAGTGGAAATTTTCCCAGGAAAACGAAAATTTTCTCGTTGGTTTCAGCTTTCCGCCCTCCCTTACACCCTATATATAGAACCCTTACCAGGGTGTAAGGGACGGCTCACCGAAAACTGACACCATAGCTTCAGACCATTGTACTGAACTGAAATCCAGTAGAAAATTTCCCGGAAAAACGAAAATTTTCTCGTTTTTTGAAAATTGAAAATGACGTTTTCACAGTTTCTTTTACATAATGAGCTTCAGTATGTCATAATATGTTGTCCTAGATCGGTTTAAATGGAAAAACATGGAAAAAAAAGAGAAAATTTTCGTTTTCCTGGGAAAATTTCCACTGAATTTCAGTTCAGTACAATGGTCTGAAGCTATGGTTTCAGTTTTCGGTGAGCCGTCCCTTACACCCTGTATAATGTTACGAGTATAAAACGAAAAGGACCGTCGCTAAGGGGTAATAATACAAACTTGTAGGTTTGTAAAAAGTTCGTCAGTAACCGAGTATTAAAACACCAAACATTGTTCTAATGAAAAGATAAACTGGAACAAGAGACGACCTAAACTTTGCCCCACTGAGACCTGTGCCCCTACCATGAGTTCCAATTACCGTACTCGCTAGCGAATTTGATTGATCTTTAAAAGTACGTGATTATCCAAATATCCGGTACATAAGCAGTCGTACTGACACACATGTACACACACACACACACACACACAAACAGACACAGCCGCATATGTACGTTCACTCACACGTATTTATTTATTTATTTATTCATGAAAGTACAATGTAGTAATGGGTAGTTGTATGCAATTGTGTATAGTGTTTTGGTTTTCGTTAATTTTAAATAGTGTGTAGTTATTACGGTGCGCCATTCACGTCTCCAGGTTTCACTGAAAACCAGCGTCACGGTGTATCTAAACAATATATCGTGGCATAAAAAGCTGAGTGGAGACCATTTTGGGCTTGATGCAGTTAAGGTATTATTTAGAATTTAAGTTGATTTAGTTAAGCAAATTGTACCTATTATATTATTATTACAATTTTTAACTTAAGTGCTTTAAGTGCGAAATAAATTTTATTTCATTTCATTTCAATCATGGTGAATTGGTTCGTTTGGTTTTGTTTACATCTTTTTCAAGTTCTATTTACGGTGACTTTAGTAGATTGTTAAAACCAAGAGATGAAAGACGAGATATTTGATGAGGAAAGTAATCCTTAATATAGTTTTACCAAAGAAGATTTAACAAGCATAACTCAGAGCCGGTTTAAGTCTTTTTTTATCGACTCACTACACAGAGATGCTGTACGTATAGGTTTCTGCTACTGGACAAGTCCATTGATATAGTTCTTTATTCAAATCACTTTTTTTGTTTAATCTTACCAGGGAGAGGCTGTTGGTAAGTACCTACCTATCGGTTTCTGCTATTGCAGAAGTTCATTGAAATTGTTATTTTTTCTAATAACTTTTTCTTACGAAATAGATATATATACAGGTTTCTCCTACTGCAAGGCCTAATAATATTGTCCTTTTTAAATTAGTTTTCTTCCCTAGGCTTAACATGCCTTACTTTTAACCCGCTTTATGTCCTACTTTCAGAGAATGAGACATGGTTTATTAATTTTAAAATTAATTAATGTAACTTCATTTTACGGTATAAACTCCAATTATACCTAATCTAACTTTTAAAACTATACGATATATTTGCAACGCAATATCAGTATGAGACGATTCATGAAAATATGTCTTTTGGCGCTCGCTCTTTTTGAGGCAAGTTACTTGTATATTACTAGCTTTTGCCTGCAACTATGTCCGCGTAGCGAGGACCCCAAGTCGCGCCAATTCTTAGTCACAGAATTAAAAAAAAAGTGCAGTTATAGATTTATTTTTATTTTTAAGCTCTTTAAATGTTACTTAGTCGCTGTACATCGGGACTAAAGGTCCTTATTAGTCCCTAGGGAATAAAGTTTTTTTTTATTTACTTTGAAACCCGAAATAGCCAGTCACGGTGTTAGTGAATAATAGTCATTCATGTCGACATCATTATTGTAAACCACTATATTTTTTTTATCGACGCTTGTTGACAATAATGACGTCTTAGTGTCATCAATAATGATTGTTGTAGATAATAATGATTTTTTTAACCGAATCCAAAAATCAAAAAGGTAGGTAGGTACCTATTGTGATTGCAGCTGGACAAAACCACTATTTTGTGACAGTTGTGAGATTTGTCGTGAGGGAAAAGCACATACACATATTAAGGATTTCTTTCGAATAGGGCATTTTCGTCCGACGATTGAAGAAATGATTCCTTAAAATTCACCGAAAAGCTCATTGTAGAATTCATTTCGCAAATAAATTCAGAGAAATCTCAGCGGTGTTCCACCCACGATCCTCGGCTTTAGGTCATACCATTACCCTAGTAGCATTTTTTGTAGGCATTTGGTTGGGCCAAATTAACATCTTTAGTTGGGCAACGGTTAGATTTGGCCGCCTGTTTTGCTGATGGCCCAACAACAAAGGGCCTGTATATGAGTCATACAATTATCCAACCGTTAGTACTAGTCGGGTACCTATAATAAGGGCCTAAATAAAATTCCCTACAGTGGGCCACCAAGTGTATTTTAGCGTAGGGCCTCTGTATATTAATAAACAAATATCCAACGGTCGGTAATCGGTTGGGTACCCACAAGAGGGGCCTATATAAAATTTCCTACAGTGGGCCACCAAATGTATTTAAGCGTAGGGCCTCTGTATATTAAATTATACCAATATCCAACCGTCGGTAATCGGTTGGGTACCCAGTAGAGGGGCCTATATGAAATTCCCTACAGTGGGCCACCAAGTGCATTTTAGCGTAGGGCCTCTGTATATTAATTAAACCAATATCCAACGGTCGGTCATCGGTTGGGTTCCCAATAGAGGGGCCTATATAAAATTCCCTACAGTGGGCCACCAACTGTATTTTAGCGTAGGGCCTCTGTATATTAATAAACAAATATCCAACGGTCGGTAATCGGTTGGGTACCTACTAGAAGGGCCTTTAAATAACTTTCTACAGAGAGCCACTAAATGTATTTATGAGAAGTATATGAATTATACAATTACCCAACGTTCAGTTACACTGGGTTCACACGGTATTGTACTCGAAAGTGTTTCCTTAGCCACAGGCTAATCTTTAAAGAGAATTCTAATTAAGTAATTAAAACCATCTAGATAGTTTGTCAATGCAACATTTATTCAATGGCACAGGATATTGTTAACAAAGGCAAACACACAAGCCTCATCGGTAACGTTAAAATTAGGCAACAATTCGCATTTTTGTTCAAGTTCACGAACAGACAGTGTATGGGTGAGGACCAAAAACGTTGACCATAGTTAACCAAACAAACAACGAAGGTAAAAAACGTTTCATTGTGCGACGAAACGTATCTTCGCAAAGCAATATTTACAAATCAGGCAAATTTTTGTCGCACAACGGGTTGGACCTTACCCATATTTGATAAAGGAACATACTTTATATACTTACTTATAGGTTTCCCAAAACTTTACGTAAATATTAAGGGATAAGAGAGCTTTATCTATACTGGTCTAGGATATTTTATTTTATTTATTAATTTTTGTGTAGCGTACCTTCCCAATATGTTAATTAGTTTAGGAGTTATTAAGGCTTTAATGATACGGGTAAAGAATGCTTACCTTGCGGTATACTTTTATAGCTATAATTTGTGATTCCAAAACTTGTTATCTATAACTGTAAAAAAAATTGAATGTATTTCAAATGCGTTGATATTTTGGATTTGTGGTGCTATTCAATACATTACTTCGTTATTGAAGATTAGATATCAAGTTTTGGGATCACATTTATATCTAATTTTAGTCAAGGTAGCCAAAAGTGTACCAACTGCAAGGACACCAAAAGCGTACCTACTGCAAGATAGCTTTACCAGTATTATTAAAGCTCTTAAGCTAATTAACACATTGGAAAGTTAAATCTATATTCTAGACTGGTATAGTAGGGGCTTTCTAAAAATCCCTTTAATATACACATACAGTGCCCGGCGGTAAAGATTGCACATCGGCAATCATCGGATTTCCGAACACAAACGAATGCTAATTTCCATGTCCATCAATTATTAGATTTACAGTTTATCAAAATTTGAATTCAGAACTAAGTATTTTATCGTTCTTTTGTTTTGATTCTCATGTGAACTATAGAGCTGTAAAACTACTTCCCTTTTAAACATAATTTCAAATTCAAATTCAAAACATTTATTTGACAAAAATACACTACAACACTATAGAAATAGTAAAAAAAAGAAGAATCCAGTGGCATTTGCAACTCTCTCTTGAACCTTCTTAAAATAATTACTTAAATAATCATCTTTTTTTTTTTTTATCTGTCGGCTTCGTTTAGAGAATATTTATAAACATTGTAGATAATTTCGCGTGACTGGCCTCGTAAAGATTTCCCTTTTTTTCCTATAGATGCCATCGTTCAAATTTATTTATTATATTTAATGTTTGGGGTTTTAACAACTCTATATAATATATATTTTGGACTGGACGCGACCGCACTCTATCGCATCTGAACCACGACTAGCTAACTTTATAAAAGTAGTGTGCGACAGAGATAACGCTCTACGAAGCCGAAACTAGCCAATTCTCTCTTTCCAAAGGTCGATGTGCAATCTTTACCGCCGGGCACTGTACAAGTTCTGGGACACAACAAATACGTAAGCTGCTACTTTTAACAGGCATCTTCAATAGTCCGACTTATCTAACAAAATATCACGACTTAATTTAAAATATGTACTATTAGGAACCTCTTTAATGGTTCTTATCCCTTAAATTGGCAAAAATAAAAAAGCCATGAATTCAAACACAATTTGATTTGAAATCAGCATAAAAAAAACACCAAAAAATTAAAAAGTGAACATTATAGTATGTGCATTATTACTATTAGATACACTGCCAATTTAAGGGTTATTCCTAAAATATGTCCATCTTTAGCAGTGGAACTGGAATTAATACTAATATTGCACGTCATTTTATAATTATCTTACGTATTGTATTTTTATTCTAGACCATGGTTAGGTTTAGCGACCAATTGACCTCTCTTGGTTACTTTTGCAATAGATGATTGCAAAAGTAACGAAGAGTTCGTTCCCGATTCGTCGTATTTCTGTTTTACCGCGGCTTCAATTATGTATGTTAAAAACAAATGAAATATTTATAAAATATTTATAAAAACAGCAATGACTACTTACTACAGACTGTGACTCAATAATTAACATGCATGATAGAACATACCTTCACCCGAAGCAGTAATAACCCTCCTTTTCAGGTAGGCGCGTTTATAATGGTACACTTTACATGATTGATTTTATGATATAAATGCAATTCGAACAAAACAAGAATCCGACGAAACGGGAATATGACAAGACGGGAACAAATCGATCCATCTGTTTTATTTTGGTCATAAAATGTATCAATGGCACAGGGTTTTGTTAACAAATGGCAAGCATACAAGAGTCCCATCATTATCATTAACATTTGATAACAGTAAACATTTTTTGTTCAGAGATGATGAACAAACAGTTACTTTTTTAAAGGAACATACTTTATATATACCTAAGCTGCTACTTTTAACCGGCACCTTGTAATAGTCAGTCTTATCTAAAAAAGAATCACAACCTAATTCGAAATGCGTACTATTCAGAACCTCTTTAATGGTTCTTATTCTTAAAATATCTCCATCTTTAGTAGTAAAACAGGAATTAATACAAATATTGCAATTCTCATTTAAAACTATCTTACATATTATATTTTTTTTCTTAATGATCTTGGTTGTGTTTCGTGAATTTTCAGGTAAATATTTTAATTCGCCCATTCTTTTTGCTACTTGTTGTAATGGATGATTGTGGGATCTAACCATTTGTTTTATTTTGGTCATAAAGTTTTCAAATGGAAAAGCAGAAAAGTTATCTAACCTTCCAAAATTTTCAGCATCAGCTGTCAAATGTAAAAGGTTATGAAAATTATACACAAGAAATTCTTTTGCATATAACACTGGCACATTACGAACAAAACAATGCAACAATTTATCAGCGTATGCTCGCCATTCACTATCTTCACAAAGATCACCACATAATATATAAATTGCACAATGCAAAGTTAAAAAATGGTAATAAACATTTTTTGATGCAATTCCAAGCATAACTACAGGGCTGAGATATAAAAGAAAAGCTCGAAATTCTGTAGCCTTCCAATATTTAAATAGCTGGATAGGTCGAGGACGCCTGGAAAACTCAGATGGGTAATAATTTTTACTAATATGTGACAATCTTTCAGATACTTTTATTATTTTAATGGCATTTAATTTACATTTTTTTGGCCCTCTTTCTATCCAAGCACGGATAATTTTCTTAACCACCCCTAAGCAAACTAAGTGCATGTAATCCAAAGGTACTTGTGTCACTAACCCAATTTTAAGTTCAGTGAGAATAGTTTTTGATACTTGGTGCTCGTCATATTGTTGGCTGTGAAAATAATCATCAGTTCTAAGTCTTAATCGAGATATGTATTGCCACGTAGTTCTACCAATATAAATACCTTCTTGTTTACATTTTTCGCAGCCATACAAAGAATTGTGGGATTTTATACACTTAAGAAACGCTCTCGCAGGTGCATCAGCAATAATACAACTCACTCGAAAAGCGTATTTTTTTCCATTAAACATTATCCCACTGTTTTCCAACTCAATGCACTCGTCCACAAATGGACGAAGGTAATTATTAACACTATGGGGCTTAGAGTTTCCATAGTACAATCCCACAATAAAAGGTTTTTTATCAGTACTTTGGTCTAATGTACATAAAATTGGCCAAAATGAGTTATTTGTACTGGCATGAACCGGCAGACCGTCTACATTTAGAGTGACAGATAACAATAAGTTACTGATTTCACGCTTTTTTATTTCAATTATAGGGTAATTTTGAGCAATCAACCCAGATGATGCTCTTTCTATAATATGTGATAAAAGTCCAACATATATATATGATCCACTATCACATTCGACAACACTAATATTCTTTGGTGTTTGCAATAATGTCCTTGAATCTTTTGGCAAAAAAGGATGAAAAGGCTGTAATAGTTTTAATAATCCATCTACAGCAGAATGGGAAATATTGTGTTTTTGTGACCAATTACCAAGGGATGAGGTTAAATTAATATGCTTAGATTTTTCTGTATCTTTTTCTAAAGTAATATTTAAGTCTTTACTGCTAGAATCATCAGTAGTATTGTAGAAATTGCATTCATTTAAATGACTAAATATCGAATTTGAGTCCACATTATTACAGGGAATAACACAATAATTATCATCAATCGTCAACTCACGAGTTATTTGCAATTTTGTTTTGTTACGATGCCTTCTTTGTGTCCTTTTTGAGGAACCTGAGTATTGGTGCATATAATGATTATTATTGGCTTGTTCTTGCTCTCCTGTTCTCTCGCCCTCCATCGCGGTCCCTGGCGAACCTGAACCAACTGGTTAATGCATTAGTAATTTCAATTTCTGTTGCTGTTCCAGCCAGTTTGTTATTACGCACTGCATCTGCAATAAAAATAGTATTGTATACTTTCTTCTACCAATCAAAATCAAATGTAACTGTCAACCATTTGTGCTTGCGTAACCCTGTATTCGTGCTTTTAACCAACAAACAGATCTCTCACAAGAAGTCGATCCTAGCTGCAAAATTATTTCATGCGAAATTCGTGTACATGCTATCAACCGTCAAGATTCCACATAAGGAGTAGATCCTGGATGCAGCATCAGATTACAGTAAAATACATGTTTAGCTATCATGCTGAGCACAGCCAAGTCGCAGATTATAATTTTTATAACATCACGGTAAACCACACTTACAGCATCAATAACATTATTCATCATAAATGCATATACAAAGTTTCATGTCCATGTTGCTAAGCGTTAAAAAGATCCTCGTGGCATGGATGCAGTATCATCACAATGACGTAAGTAATGAACCAATTATCCAAAATAAGTAAGTAGATACTTACTTATAATTACTTCTGTAAGTCGTATGTTTTTTAAGCTGAACTTATTATTTTTCCCGGTCCAATTGCACTGAAGTGCCAACGATGTGGAGAAAACTCTTTGAAGTATTCTTCTAGTAATTGAAGCAGTAGTGTTGCCACCAACAAAGCTCAAATTATTTATCTGAAAAAAATAATTGTGGGATAATCTCACACAAATTCAGCTCTGAAACCAAAGTATGTATAAGCCAAACTAAAGCCGAATTCCCATTTGTCTGACGTGTTCTCGCGATGGCTACCGTTCACATCTATATGATGTGTTATGACGCTTTCTGACGATATTTTCAATCAAGCCGCATTCACATTTGTGTAGTTTGTTGTGTCGTGTCGCGTCAGAACAGTATTATTGCGTGCACACTAGTCTGATCCGTTCTGAAGCGGCCGCTCCGCTGCCCCCCCACCTCACCCATCCTGACGCAGACCGTTTTATTTAAACCATTTAGATTGGTGCAGCCTAATTAGATGAGTACAGATAAGCTGTAGAAGTCAACATAAAATGAACATACCAAATTTTGTTTGTTATCCTCGTTTTCTAGCCAATTTTGTATATTGTTCAGATCTTCAGTAGACTTCAATGGCAAGTCTATCTCATCTGGTAAAGTAGTCTTGGAAGTTGCCGTTGATGCTAATGTCAATAAAATATCATTTTGTGTTGCCTTTATTTCCTTTATTTCACCTTTGACATCTGCTATGTATGTGGCAATCAATTCTAAAACATAAATAATATACATTACATATTTTAATTCATTTGGCTACTTTGGTTTAAAAACCTGAACACCTTATTGTGTACTTATACTTTTTTAAACAGCAGTAGGTACTTACCTAAAGAAGTATTAACCTTGTCTAATGTTGTTTCTGTTGGTGTCGCAGGCTCTGGGGAAGATAATGGAGAATCTGTAACAAAATACTATCTATACTTCTAAACTAGTATTATAAAGAGGTAAAGATTGTGACGTTGTAAGGGAATCTGGATCAACTGAACCGATTCTGAAAATTGTTTTACCAATAGAAGGTTTAAAAAAATGTTTATTGCCCAACAAAGTGGGCACAGGAACAGTTAGTTTTGTGGACTTACCAACATTGAAATCCTGAAGCATGAAATGTGTTTCAGCAGTATTTTCTGTAGTTTTGTTCACATCTATAACAGGTACAAAATCAGTTGATGCATTAAACATAACCATAAAAGGAGGTAAAAAAATATATACAAATAAATAAAACTGAAAACATTACTTTGGTGAAATATAAATGGCACGGGATAGCAAATATTTATACTTTTTCATTACTGTGTTTATATTACACTATTTGTGCAAGATACAAGTCATCATAAAGTTATCTCAATAGCGATTATTAAATGTGCTGCTGTATATCTATACACACCTCCGGTATTGTACACATACTTAAGAATGGTTTTCTTTATATCTTAACTGTGTAAATACTATTACTAAATCTCAACTGTGTAACTACTATTTCTAAATAAATAAATAAGTACATATAATATGCAGGGAATTTTCTAAAATTTATAACCTTTACTATCATTTTAGTGATATGGAGAGAACAATAAATAAACGACTAATTTACCAACCTGTCTCTTTTCTCGCGTTGGGCTTAGATGATGGTTGTCCGCCAACCGCCAGTTTTTTAAGTGTTTCGGGTGGCGTGTTTGTAAAAATAGATGGGGGAGAAGGGTATTTAAAGTTAAAGTATTCCTCAGCTTCGTCACCCTCACTATCAGTTGCAATGATATTAGCCTTTCTTTTTTTTCTCTTTTTGGAATGTTCTTCTTCTGATACTAACTCTGAGTCACTCTCAGCCTTTTTGCACTTTTCTCGAGCTAACATCAAATCATCTGAAACATTATGAAATTAATATCAGGCGACTAAAATGATGCAGGTAAGAACAAGTCTCGAGCAATATAATATGTAATAAGTAGGTAATACAATAACGGTATTTATTCTAATCTGAAAAAACGCAGTAAGATAGGTTAGGTAGCACGTTTTTCACTTAGCTACGAACCTATTGTGAACAAGCGTTACTCACCGGTTTCGAACATCACCCGTTTCACAGCATACACTGGCCATGTTTCGTCTGCTGGGAGCTGCGACATCAAGCATTTGTTGAATTTGCTTGCCATTTTATATGGCGGCCACAAACATTCTTTTTTACGCGGTGTCATCCACTCTTCCCGTACGACACCCAAGCCATTATCTTCAAACTCTATCACTTTAAACATGTTGTATTGTTTGTACGCCCAAAACACTGACAAAACTGGCGGTTGGCGGTAAACTCTCTTTACGCGTCGCGGCGCGGCGTCGGTTGGTTTGGTTTGTATTGTATGGTTTGGTTTGGTTGGTACTTGGTAGCGTCGCGTCGCGAGTCGCGTCAGTACCAGTGTTGCCAACTCATTGGTAAAGTGGAATTTGCGATATTTAATATATTTATTAATTTTTATATGTATGACACAAGGGCAATAATATTACAAGGGTATTAAAAAGAGATTTCCACTTGTATTACAAGTCAGGCTTTTGATAAACGAGCTACAGACCTTCATTACTTTATTGTTTAAAATTTATAGAAATATTTTTCGTAAAGTTATAAAGGTAATTCTGTAGCTCTGCCTACCCCACTCTGGCAATGAAGGCGTGAAGGTATGTATGTATGTATGTAAGTTATAAAGCTTATAAATCATCATAATTACAAAACAAAATACCGTTTTATTAACATGAATTGTGCGCCGTTGCCTTAGGATGTTGCCAACGTTTTAATGCTCAATCCAATGTCAAGAATCATGCCGCTGGCAACTTAGGCCCTACTTTAAAAATAGAAGTTTGAAGTTACGTTAGCTCCATCTCTTTCTCTCGATTTAGTCTCGAATGACGAGTGACAGGGATGGAGCTAACGTAACTTCGAACTTCGATATTCAAAGTAGGGCCTCTGGTATTGATGCAAACATGGTGCGTTAAAAAGAAAAGTGGGCACTTAATAACGGCACCGTTATTCAAAATGACCAAATTTTACTGGGCAAGCAACCCTGCTTACGTCAGCCGGATAAATATTTTCTTCCTCGGTTTTATTTATTAGATTTTCAATGAAGAATATATACTGTAATGTGCACTATTTCACGTATTTTATTAAATATAAAAATAAAACACTTCACACACAATAAAGCAAAATATCAATATCCGAAATTTGTCGCTTTCGAACCAAGCTACAGCAAAATTCTAACTTCAAATCAAAAAATGACATTTTAGAATATTTTATTACGCAGCTAGGGTTGATCTAAACTTCTCAACATTGACGTATTTTTAAAAATGCCATTTTATACTTCATATACTTAAATACGATGTTCTCATATAGGTAATT
Organism: Acleris emargana; assembly: GCA_927399475.2. Classification (NCBI taxonomy): domain Eukaryota; kingdom Metazoa; phylum Arthropoda; class Insecta; order Lepidoptera; family Tortricidae; genus Acleris; species Acleris emargana. The sequence continues at coordinate 5,240,195 of OV656850.1, forward strand.
TGTAGGTTATTGCAAAATATGTCACTTTTTTACATAAACGTACATACCTACGTCTACCACTGCAAATGCGAATGGGACACCATTCCATAAAAAAGATGGAGGTATTATTGAGTTGTTATTATAATAATATATTATAGGCATGAAAAACCATGAATACTTATTGAGATTATTTTTCTCGCATACTTTTTGTAGGTATATTGTGTTGTGACAAACAACGGGACGTAGGTACTCATAAAACATTTTGGAATATGCTTTTGGTTACGTGGTGATTTGTGCACTCGCGTCTGGACTGATATGTCGGGTGTACGGTTGTCAAAGAAAAGCCACCAGTTTAAACATTTACATATTCGCCTTAATCGCGCACTCTGCTGCCTGCTATACTGCCTTGATAAGCAAAAAGGCCTATGTCTATAAAAGTGCTACAAGTCTACAACATTAACAACTTTACTAGAAACAAAATAGGGTTTAGTTTATTTGTCTTTATTGGGCCAACAACTGACTAAGTGTAAGGCCTGAGTGGACGCTCGAAGCGGGGCGTTCGGCGGGCGTGCAGCGTTGCGGGCGAGCGTGAGGTAGAGCGTCCAGCGAGTGGCCTCAGTGCACGCTCACCGCTCGTGTGAATCGGTTGTGATCACTATGGCAACGACGTCAGACAACATTATTGATTTCTTTTTAGAAGAGAATTTATGGCTCAATATGTGTTGTTTCTCTACAAAACAAGGTCCTAGTTTCGTAGTGAAGCAAAGAAGACGGTTTGGAGATTTCCACTTTATACGATATTAATTTATTTTCTGACTATTTTTAGAACAACAAGGTTTATTTGTACAATTTAATTGTAAGAAAGTAATAATATTTATTATTTGTATATTTTTATATAGTCTATTTTTGCATAAAGTGTAAGATGAAAGCCAAAGTGCTATAATATTTTTCGCTCGACATGACTGCAAACTCTTCTCGCCGCTGCAAATCACAAACAGGTTTGAACCTGCCCGCGACGCTCCGCTCGACGCTCTATTGCACGCAAACTTGCCCGCTCTGTATTCGATTTTTGAAGCGTCGACTCAGGACACCAGTATAGAGTTTCATTTGTTTAACATGGACGCCGCACGCCCCGCCCCGCTGCACGCCCGACTCGAGCGTCCACTCAGGCCTTACACTAACGATGTTTAGCCAACTGTAGCCAAAGACGTAAAGGCCCACTGTTGGCCATTGGTTCGTCGGGAGGCGCGATATTTGCCCTCGTTGGGCCAATAATTAAATAAAGGTTTTAAGCCAACGGTAGGTAGAGACGTAAAGGCCCACTGTTGGCCATTGGTTCGTCGGGAGGCGCAATATTTGCCCTCGTTGGGCCAATAACTAACTAACGGTATTAAGCCAACGGTAGGTAGAGACGTAAAGGCCCACTGTTGGCCATTGGTTCGTCGGGAGGCGCGATATTTGCCCTCGTTGGGCCAATAACTAACTAACGGTATTAAGCCAACGTTAGGTAAAGACGTAAAGGCCCACTGTTGGCCATTGGTTCGTCGGGAGGCGCGATATTTGCCCTCGTTGGGCCAATAACTAACTAACGGTATTAAGCCAACGTTAGGTAAAGACGTAAAGGCCCACTGTTGGCCATTGGTTCGTCGGGATGCGCGATATTTGCCCTCGTTGGGCCAATAACTAACTAACGGTTTTAAGCCAACGGTAGGTAAAGACGTAAAGGCCCACTGTTGGCCATTGGTTCGTCGGGAGGCGCGATATTTGCCCTCGTTGGGCCAATAACTAACTAACGGTATTAAGCCAACGGTAGGTAAAGACGTAAAGGCCCACTGTTGGCCATTGGTTCGTCGGGAGGCGCGATATTTGCCCTCGTTGGGCCAATAACTAACTAACGGTATTAAACCAACGGTAGGTAATGACGTAAAGGCCCACTGTTGGCCATTGGGTCGTCGGGAGGCACGATATTTGCCCTCGTTGGGCCAATAACTAACTAACCGTATTAAGCCAACGGTAGGTAAAGACGTAAAGGCCCACTGTTGGCCATTGGTTCGTCGGGAGGCGCGATATTTAACTTCGTTGGGCCCATACAAGTAACATGTGGGCGATTAAACTAACCATATTCCGACAGTTTACCTACTGTTGGCCAGTTGTGGCCAACACTGAATGCTATTAGGGTAGGCTGGAACAGTTAGTCAGCATAAGTTAAAATGAGTTTCAATGTTTCACAAAATGGCCAATCCTCACACGATAGTACAGGCAGTAACAACTGTATAATGGCAGCCAAGGTTAGGTTAGGTTAGGTTAGGTTAGTGGAACGTGTTTTGGAACGCAACTTAAATGTATTTTTAGGGTTCCGTACCTGAAAAGGAAAAAAGGAACCATTATAGAACCACTTCGTGGTCTATCGGTCTGTCGAGACCCTTTTTCTCAGAAACGCGGGAAGGATATTCTGAAGGATGGAGAAATGTCAAATACTCAGGTCTGCTATCTCTTGGGGCTGTGAAAAAATCAAACTTTTAGGTCAACGCAATAAAAAGATACGGCCGTTTATACTGCATATTCCCATTCCCAAGTAGCACACTGGGTGGGAAATAGCTCGTATATCATATCTATTTAGATACTTAAGTGAAATATATAGCCATGACTAAGTTCTATATAGGTGGAAAGAACCCTTAGGCAACCAATATAGAACCACGGGGAGAAAAATTGCAGCTTATTTTTGGTTCTATATTGAATCCATAAGAGATCTCACGATTACCTTAAGTGGCAATTAGAACTATGGGTGAAAGTTATGCGCAGTGAACGACGATTATTGAACGAATGAATAATAATATTTCAGTTCGGTCAATGAGTGATAAATGGGACGCCAAAGTTCCTTTGAGTGACGTGGCAACAATTAAGTCGGTAAGTTTTTAAAAGTGAATGTGATCTGCCATTTTAATTTTGGATTTATACATCTGTTTGGTTAAAATTCACGTTCAGGCATTGAAATAAGCACGAAATTCTTGCGAATGCTTTTTTACCGTGAAACTATAGTATGGTTTCTTTGTAAATTTCGATGCGCCTTTGATTATATCAGGAATATTTAAAAAGAGAGTGTTAAATCATATAAGGAATTGATACTGATAAGAACTAAAACTGTAAAAACCTGACCTAATGATTGTAGGTTACGTACAATGTTAAAGTAACATCGTCACAACTATCAAAAGTCTATGATTATGCGTCAGTGTGATAAAATTCTGTTTAAAATAAATCATTTTCAAGGACTCCAATTTGTAAACATGGCGAAACAAAAAAGATCTTACAGTGTTTATTTTCACTTATTTGTTTTCTATTTGAAACTATCAGGTCTGAAAATCACTTATTTGTATCTTGCGAGTGGCACAGCAGTGAATGCTGTGCCCTAGAGCTTTTGTGCTGTGACACTAGCGGCTTTCGTTAAAGCCTAAAACGGCACAGAGTTCGTGCTTCCTATAAATGCTATGGGAAACAGCCGGCCGTGGACGGAGTTCCGTTTTTGGTGTAATTAAAAACACCGGCCACAGCCGTAATGCCATATCACGAGGGTCTTTGTTTACGTCTCTCGACGTACTGTCCGTGAACGTGTTAACATTGTTTGACAACACTTATAGCTTTAAACACAACTCAAAATTGTATATGACTTCATCTTGTCACTTGTAGTTGCTTAGGAACGTTTTTTGTTTCCACTTTATTACATGGTTGGGTAAAGTCGATTTTGCTACTTAAAGTTGCATGCAGGTTTTAATTTTCACTGAATAAGAAGCAATAGTGCTATATAAGGCTCTAAAGTTACTTATAAGCAAATTTTACATATAAGTGGGAGCATACCCTTATTTGGATCTTTTAATTCCAAATGACTAGTATAATAGAGTAGTATATCACCAATAGTGGCTAAAGAGATAATTTTACGACCCTTCTAGGCCTTAAAGTTGCAATCACTTTAGTTTCCAAAAGGGCCGTAAAATTATCTCTTTAGCCACTGGGCGTTTTCACTAAAAAGTGTACCCAATTAAGGACTGAAATTAAGGAACTTTAACTTTGTCAGTTTTGTGACGAAAATTAGCCATACATTGCGGCCGTCAATATATAGCTAATTTTCGTCACAAAACTGACAAAGTTAAAGTTCCTTAATTTCAGTCCTTAATTGGGTACACTTTTTAGTGAAAACGCCCCACTATTGGTGATACACTACTCTATTATACTAGTCATTTGGAATTAAAAGTTCCAAATAAGGGTATGTTCCCACTTATAAATAAAAGTGGCTTATAAGTTACTTTAGGGCCTTATATATCACTATTGATTCTTATTCAATGACAATTACAACCTGCATGCAACTTTAAGTAGCAAAATCGACTTTACCCAACTATAAGTAATAAAGTAGAAACAAAAAACGTTCCTAAGCAACTATAAGTGACAGGATGAACTCGTATACAAGTACAGTTGAGTTGTGTTTAAAGCTATAAGTGTAGTCAAACACTGTTAAACCACTCATTTAGAACATAAAGCTATAAGATAAGCTGCAAAATTCACTAATGTGCTGCTTGGGTTGACATTGACATTCCTATAATCATGAAATTTAGCAAGTAACAATGTCTTATAGCACAAGTAAAGGAAATCCGAAAACTGTCAAATTGTAGATACATACTTAAATAAAGTTCAAGAATGTATGAAAATCGTGTTAGATTATTGGAGATACATCTCAAGAAAAACAAAAATTGCGATTACATTGACTGCGAGCCATGTTGATAAATCGAGGCAACAGTTTCCCAGCAGCAAAACATGTTAGTGAAACGTGTTTTGAGGCATCTTGAAAATGAGGAGAAGGCAAACTCAGGAACCGATTGTAGCACTACCAGAATAAAGCACGTCTTTAACATAACGGAGGTCTATCTAAAAGGATCAGGTTCTTGAGCGGCGTCCGCGGACCGGGACACGAGCTATGGGTAGGCCTCCAACAAGATGGAGTGACGACCTTGTAAGGATCGCGGGAAAGCGGTGGATGCGAAAAGCACAAGACCGGTCTGAGTGGAGAGCCTTGGGGGAGGCCTATGTACAGCGGTGGACGTCTTTCGGCTGACATGATGATGATGATGATGATCTAAAAGCAGTTCCTATTTTTAAGTTTTAGAGCTTGATTTTAATTACTCTTTTGATTTGATATACCTAGGTATCTCAAATTGAGTTGATCTCATTTACAATATTATGTTAGTCTTAACCTAAGATTATCTCGTATGTCACCTGTTTAACCTGTGTTAGTTAACCTAAATGAAGAAAAGGTGTTAAATATTTCATAATTATGTAATTTGTTTTATGTTGTTTCATAACTTTTCTAAGAACCTAACGTCAATGTCAAAATAATAATAACTAAATAAATAAAATTTAGCATCGACTATTTGTTTTTATTCATTTCGTTTTCAAAGGATAAAAACGGGAGCCTATTACTAAGACTCCGCTGTCCGTCTGTCTGTCACCAGGCTGTATCTCACGAACCGTGATAGCTAGACAGTTGAAATTTTCATAGAAGATGTATTTCTGTTGCCGCTTTAACGACAAATACTAAAATTAGAATAAAATGAATATCTCCCATACAACAAACGTGTTTTTTGCCGTTTTTTGCTAAATTTATATAGATTATGGTGCGGAAACCTTCGTGCGGGATTCCGACTCGCACTTGGCCGGTTTTTATTAAGTAATATAAGGAAATAAATAGTCCCATTATTATTTTAAGCATTCAGTGCTTCTTTTATCCATTGATTGATTGATCTTATTTGATTGGTTGATAATGGAGGTGAATCTCATCTAAGTTTCGAGTTTTTCTTATTGATCAATGCTAATAGAAAGATTTACAAAACGTCATTATTCATATCAAAGCATCATTATAATCTCTACACATATCATTAACCGTACATAGGCGTAATTACGGCCGACACACAAAAAAAAAAGATTTTTCGGAAACTGCTTCTGTGAGCCGTGCATCATATAGGACTATTTTTATTACCGTCTTAACTAAATAATTAAGACCAATTGAGTTGCGAGAGCACGTCATCTATATCCTCTTAAGGCCCAAGGTTCTACCCATCATCATCATGTCAGCCGAAAGACGTCCACTGCTGGACATGTTGTACATGTTCTACCGAAAACTAATTCTACGCGGACGAAGTCGCGGGCATCACCTAGTTTATTAGTATTACAAAGACACGTTTCTAACAAAACAATGAATGCTCAAATATTCACCGACCGATGATGTCGCGGCAAGTCGCACGACGCTGATAACTTCCGTGGACACATCCGTACAACAACCGCCAACAGCCATCTAGTCTTATAAATGTGGAAGTAGCTATGTCTGTTTGTTACGCTTTCAAAGGTCACTGAACTGATTTAGATAAAACTTGGTAAAAAGTGGCAGTGGGCGGGGCACATCGCACGCAGGACTGATGGCCGATGGGGTCAGAAGGTTCTTGAGTGGCGTCCGCGGACCGGGACACGAGCTGTGGGTAGGCCTCCAACAAGATGGAGTGACGACCTTGTAAGGATCCCGGGAACGCGGTGGATGCGAAAAGCACAAGACCGGTCTGAGTGGAGAGCCTTGGGGGAGGCCTATGTCCAGCAGTGGACGTCTTTCGGCTGACATGATGATGGTAAAAAGTTGATAAAACCCCGGGGAAAAATATAGGGTACTTTTTATAGCGGAAAATTGGACAGTTCCTGAGGGCATAACAATAAACGACTCATAACCTTCAATATGGTTTCATGGGGTAGGGGGTCGCGGTCGCATAAAGTTTGAATTCATATTTTTGGGGTGCCCATCTAGTAACATACAAAATATTGTCATAATTTCGATTGTCATAACTCATAACACATGACGCATAAAGTTGATACCCATATTATTTTTTTGGCATAAATTTTACTGTGGTAATTGTTTCCTGTCATAATTATACGAAAGAAAGAAAGAAAGAAAATAATTTATTCGTGTTATGCATAACAAAGAACAGATTAACAAATACAAGAAGAGTCGGTTTTGCCACTAACTTTATATTATATTAATTAATATTATGACTAATTAAATGTATGACATTCTGCATTATGTTATGACAGGGAACAATTATGCCATAGTACCTACAATTTATGCCCAAAAAAATGAGCATCAACTTTATGCGTAATGTGTTATGACAATCGAAATTATGACAATAATTGCTATGCGACTATGTTAATTTCGCTAATTCGTTAATGTGTGTAAGTAGTGTGCGTGATTTATTATCTGAATAAATTGTTTTAGAATGCTTAGGTTTGTATTGTATTTGTTACAGACAGCGTGGTTTGCGGGTGGAGAGGATGGAGACGATTTTGGGGATGATTTCGATCCGGGTTCACTGGATAGCTCAGAAGATCATAAAGAAGACTTGACACCGGACCAAAAAAAAAGTAAAAAAAAGTTAAGTATAGGAACGTTGCCAATTATTATTTACTGTAAATAATATTATGCTATACGAATGAATGTTACATAATACGTCATTCTTGTATATAGGTACATTGTCTTTCATGTTCAAAGGTGTCATTCAATCAAGGTTGCCATCATAATATTTGTAGTCTTGAGTTGCCGTCGTAAGATTGCAGTCTTGTGATTGGCATCGTAAGATTGCAGTGTTGAGATTGCCATCGTTATATTGCAGTCTTGAGATTGCCATGGTAATATTGTAGTCTTGGGATGCCGTCTAAGATTGCTGTCTTGAGATTGCCATCGTAAGATTGCATCCTTGAAATTGCCATCGTAATAATACAGTCTTGAGATTGCCATCGCAAGATTGCAGTGTTGAGATGGCCAACACACATCAAACCTTACCTTTCTTTTGTGAAAAACGACGAGCAACTAGATGTGCCTTATACAGGGTATCTCTGACCGTGGGGCTTTAAATGCATGGATCGTTTCTACGCCTTCTTTTGTTCTGTACATACATACATACCTTCACGCCTGTAATCCCAGAGTGGGCTAGGCAGAGCTACAGAATTACAACTTAAAAAGTTGTTGATAATTCAGTAACCACAATTTGCACAAATAGGCTGAGATATTTACCAGCATATTAGTTATAGGTTGCAAGCCCATCGCCTAACAGTACTACATGTTTGTAAGTTGTTAAAAATATGGCCAAAACTATTTTTTTTTTTCGTACAAGTTAAATGTAATTTTCAATGTACGCGATCCAATTCTCTATTGTCCTTTAGCCCTCGTACCAAGGAAATGTCGCCTCCATACCATGAGATAGTGATTATATATGGCCAGTATTGACTACACTGATTTTACAATTAAACTTTACATCAATTAGTTATCGAAACTTAAGTTATTTTTGAATGTTGCAGAACAAAATTAGTTCAGTTTAGCGAGTAGAATCGATCGTTGCATTTAAAGCCCCAAGGTCAGAGGCACCCTGTATTTAATAATGTTTCAATTTGTAAACTCACTTACACTTGGCTACATTTCGTTTTTAGGACGCTCTACAAGTGACCACACTCCAATCTTCACAAAATGAGGAAGACCTTCCTAAGGCGCTCGTAAGTGGACCACCATCAACTTTAGTAAATACATATCACAATCATCATACCTTACTGGGAGCTAACTGCGAGTGTTGCGAGCGGGTCGTGGCGTGACAGCCACAGAACCATCTGGACAAAACACAGTCAGGGCTGACGTTCACAGGATGAGTCACAGAATCCAAGTCAATGGTCACACCTTGACGAGTCACTGGACCAGGGTTGACACCCGCAAAACCACCTGGGCGAGTCACCACTACTTTCTCTTCACGACACGACTCACTTGCCTTACAGACGTTGCTGACATCAACCTCACGATCTTGAGTATCCCCAGTGCAGTACACTGTCTCTGAAATTGATTTTGTAGGCCTATTATTACTATTTATTTCCATACCATCATTATTAATATTAGAATTATTAATATTATAATTATTCATAGTATCACACGTCTTACTTATAATATTACAGTTATCACTTAAATTATTATTAAGAATTTTTGTATTCATATTGTAATTGTCTAAAATATTAACATACGGGGACGCCTCTGTTCAGGAATCAATGCAAAAGCAATGGCCCCCATAGGGTCTCTCCAGACCTATCGACGCCGAATCGGCTTGAGCCGGTAAGAAAAAGTTTTATGTCCATGCAATAAGAGCGAAAACGTCGTCGTTCCGTTCGCAACGCCGAGCCGGGACGAGCCGAGCGGAGCGACGTCCTTTTCGCTCTTATTGCGTTGACATAAAGCTTTTTCCGTACGCGATTTGCCGAAACGGCGTCGACTGGTTTGGGGAGACCCATACTCGGAGGTGACCAAGATCAATACACTGCTGCCCAGTCCAAACCTCCTCAGGGACAGATCATGATAAAGCACTTGTGGCGCTCCTATTTTTTCAGTAAATAGCTGTTATTAATGCCTCTCCCCAAAATTGCTAACTGAGACCATTCTAGAAGCATACACCTAGTTTTTGTCCATTAAAGTAATGCTAAACCTTTCCGAAATACTATTTTGTTATGCACTACTACTATTACAATTTTCTCCGCCACCATTCGATCTCAACATATTATGTATATACATACCAGTTTCTTTTTCTACCAGTGTTTTATAATTAATAAAAATAATAAAACAAGACACTTGTGGAGAGACTTGTGGGAGGAGCTTGTGTAGGGTCCGTCCGGGTTGGTTCCATCATCTTATCCATTATCCTACCGCCAAACAGCAGTGTTCGCATTGTTGTGTTCCGGTTTGGCGATAAGACAGCCGGTGAAATGACTAGCATAGAGGCATTCCATCTGGTTCCACCATCTTATCCATTAACCTACCGCCAAACAGCAGTGTTCGCATTATTGTGTTCCGGTTTGGCAATAAGACAGCCGGTGAAATGACTAGCATAGAGGCATTCCATCTTAGTCCTCAGGGTTGGCAGTGCATTTGCGGTCTTGTGAATGCGAATGTCTATGGGTCACAGTTTCCTCTTACCACCAGGTGGCCTTTGTGCTCGATTGCCTTCCTATGCCATAAAATAAATAAATAAATAAATACATTACCTCAGACTTAGGTTTAAGCAGGTACTCAGAAAGCAGGAATTTCGTGAGAAATCATCTGTCAGTGTCAGGTATCTCGCTCCCCCTAAACTGCTTACAGAATATTGTCCCATCAAATCAAAATGAACCAATTACAGCGGATGTGAAGCGCGCTTTGTCCGTCCGATAGGGAAAGGCACTGCAGTTTGCAAACTGCACATTCTGAGATATAAGCCCAAGGTATCCCAGATGGCCAATTTTCCTGTATCTGTACTGTATCATCCTATGAACTCTGATCAATCTGCACTTTATTCTGAAGAGTGACCTAAGAGAACTTTGGGAACTTGTAAACCCTGATTAGAAACTTAACACACAACACAACACTGCTATTCAGTTTATTATATATTCATGGACTCTAGAGCAATAGAGATAAATTTATAGACTAACATCGTGCGCGTAAGTGAGACAGCCATATGTCTCGCAATAACGATGAGAAGATGGCGTATGTCATATTACGCTATCTCGCTCGCTCAAACATGGAGGCCAATAATTGAACTAATACCACAGAATAAGTAATAGTACAAGTACAGAAGTTGCACTCTCCTACTAAAACGCGGTTTAGATATAAAAAACGTGCCTACGCTTGCCTCTCTTACTATCATATAACTTGTATTCATTCGCACGCGGCACGTGTAGCGCTAGGGTTGTCACTCGCCTAGAATACATCAATGAGGTCAAAAAATGTTTTAGCTGATCAGATGTCGTTCGCTCACTTGCGGCGGTGGTGTATCAATGTGTTTTTAGCCGACTTCAAAAAAGGAGGTTCACCTTACGTGGGATTTTTTTTTTTATGTTCCGCAATATATGGCGACTGGGCCGATTTGAAAAAATCTTTTTGCGTTTGAGAGAGTACACTTTCCAGTTAGTCCCATTCTGAACCCGTAAGGATCTGGTAATGGGATCCTAGAGAAATCGAGAGAACTCTTCAAATATTATAGGCATGCACATGGTGATTTTGGTATTTTCAGTAAGAAGTCCAGCATTTGCATTCAGAAAGTATGATTTGGTAAAGTGGAACTGATGATGAAGACCATACTTGGCCATCGGAACTCCTCAATGGTACCTATATGTAGAGTGGCGATAAGATATATCGACTAAGAGAGTTAAACAACTATGACGAAGCACATTTAAAACATAATTATGACTATGACTTTCCCACGGCGCAGCTTGTGATGACCTTGAAATATACTATACTTTCTTATTTATTAAGGAATGGGACTATATTTATAACAGAATATTGCTGTTATATATAAGTATATTACGAATAAAAAATTACATCAGATGCTTTCTTGCTGCCACAGATAAGGTATCGCTGCGCAAACACACATACTTTTAGGCATGTTCGGATTGTTTGGCGTACCGGCACGAAGTGGGCATGTTTGCTGTTCGCGCACATATTTTTTTTTGCAAATACGCCGCAGTCACATAACGGATATAGCGCATAGCGCTGCCTTTACACAGCGTTGAAATAAAAAATAAATATGTATTGTATTCAACTAAATCTTATTAGGATCGTAGGAGATAACAGGATAAGAAAGGGTAGGACAGGACTTTGTTAGAGCCTGCTAATGTTTCCATAAAAAGACACAAATTTTGTAATTCGAAATACATTTATTTAAGTATTTACAATTTTTTAACTTTAAAACACTAAGTGCACAGGATAAGACTACGAGTATACGACCGTTCCGTGCGTTCAAGGCGGCAGATCGTGGCGTGCGTATGCTCGCTCCGTCGCTGCCGGCCCCGAACTGATTGTCACACGCCGTGTGAGCGAGCGGGCAGGTTAATAAGGCGGCGCGCCACGCCCAGTGCAATACCTCTGCTAATACGTACATTACCATAAATTATATTTCTTTATGTTTATTTGTTCTTACGAATGAAATTTTATCTCGTGTACTTAATTATTTTTATAATTTAAGCTGTTAAAGCACCTTAAAAACATGCAATACGTAATGTTTTTCGCTTTCGATCGCACGACGTCGCACGTCTTGACAGATCGGTGACGGCCGTACAACTGACCAAACTCAGGCGCTCAGCGCCTATATTTAGGTGCTCAAACCCGCGCGCCGCCGGTCACGTATCTTCCTCTTTTTGTTTACATCTAAGCTTAACTATTTTTTTTGTCTAACGTGTGTTTTCATTAAAAGTGTATTTATTCTATCTTTAATTTCTGATATTATTCTAGTAACTTGATTCCCATTTCTGCTTCATATATATTCAAGCTAAGGCAAATTTAATAGTTCCTGACAAAATACTCGTACGATTGCTTAAAACTGCGCCGAGCCAACGTCGAGCCGAGCGTCCAGTGGCGCCCTGAATACTATTATTGTGTTTTCTGTTAAACTAAAGAATTCCCATGGAATTGGACGATGCTTTTTTGTAGCGCAAGTAAAATCACAATTTATGGGATACGTAAAAACTTTGATAACAGTATCCTTTGAGTAGTCAGCTTAACGGGAAAAGGTGGCCACTTTTTTCCGTTCTATATCGAAGGTCAATTGACAACATTTCATTTTGGTGACACCTGCAAATTACTTTACGAATCGAAAGGGTTTTGCCTCCTGAACACGGCAAAATATTTATTTAGATTTATTTTTCTTTATTTACAAAATTACAAGTAAGTTAAAAAAAAATCGAGTTTTACCAATACTATGCCTGAATAGATATTTGGTAATAAATTTGTGCGGGACTTGCCTTGTAGCAGCGGCTCAGCGTGCGGGTTTAGCGAAGCGGGGACAAATAAGCACTTCAAGCAGTTGAATACACACTAAGTTTATTGTTCTGTACAGTTCACAGAAGGCACAAATAACACACAACACCAGTCAGTCAATTAAGAAGGAGTAGGAGCAAGCGAGAGATAGAACGGATAGGAAATAATTGCAGCACTAGAAACTCGTAAGCGTAAGCAGTTGGAGCGTCCAAGAGACATGCGTTCCGCGTCGATAACGATTAGGGACTGCCTACGTGACCGGCGCAAGCGTCGCGCGGCTGGCCGCTGGACCGGTTCCGCGCGCCGCTGCGGTAAACAACTTGTAGATTCACTACTAATAAATCAGTCGCTCTGTCCTACAACATACATTTAATATAAGGTTGATTTAGATACATATATACTGAAATATTTACATAATCTTAATATGAGTTATACTTATTTATAACTATACAAAATTATATGAATTTATTATTTGAAATATTACTTACACATTATTATTATACATTATAATTGTTGAGAATTAATTGTTAATTTAAGCATATCCAACTCCTACGCCACATCACCCCCCTCCAGAGACCGTCAAGGGCGATAGTAGTCAGGAACGCGAACCGTACGTCCTGATCTTGTTTTTTTAATAGTGATATCTGTCTCAGGAGGAGATTGAGTAGGTGGAGTAGGAATTGGTGTATTTACTGGCTCAGATAGTATATAAGCAGGTTTAATACGGTCGATGGACACACTCACAATTCTACCGTTCACTTTTAAATTATACACTTTATCACTTCGACGTATAACTTCGTAAGGGCCTGTGTATGCTGGTTGAAGTGGCGGACGGCACGTGTCATCCCTAAGAAACACATGACTGGCTTTACTGAGGTCCTTATAAACGAATACTGTCCTCTTAGCGATATGCTGTGACGCTGGTACTGGAGCGAGATTATTCGCAAACTTACGTAGGCGTGATATATAATCTGTTATGACCATTGTGTTTTCAGGTAATGTTTGGGCATCTAAAAACTCTCCAGGCAGTCTCAAAGTCTCACCATATACCAGCTCAGCGGCGGTAGCATGTAGGTCTTCCTTAAAAGCACTGCGTATCCCAAGTAAAACCAAAGGCAACGATTCCACCCAGTTGGTACTCGCATGACAGGTGATAGCAGCCTTTAACTGTCTGTGAAATCGCTCCACGAGGCCATTGCACGCTGGGTGGTAGGCAGTGGTGCGTCGATGCTGGAACCCAACCATTTGAGCCAGGTACCTAAACAGTGCACTCTCAAACTGCCTCCCGCGATCGGTAACTATGTCATTAGGGCAGCCAAAGCGAGCGATCCATCCGTACAATAAGGCCCTGGCTACGGACTCAGCCGTGATCTCCTGTAATGGTATCGCTTCAGGCCATCGTGTAAAGCGATCGACGACCGTGAGGCAATACCTAAATCCTTGAGACACAGGCATGGGGCCTATGAGGTCTATGTGTATGTGCATGAATCTCGCTCGTGGTAGTCTGTACGTGCCTAGTGGTGCAGAAACATGGCGAGTTACCTTAGCGCGCTGGCATGCCAAACAGGTACGTGTCCACTCTCGGCAATCTTTCTTCATTCCTGGCCATACGTATCGATCCGTGACGAGCTTTATGGACGCGTTGGCACCAGGATGGCTTAGGGAGTGTAGGCTCTCGAATACTTGACGGCGCAGCTCTCTAGTGACAAACGGTCTGGATATCTCACCTCCCTCGTCGCAATGCAGTTCGACATGGGTACCCGGCAACTTGAGCTTCTTAAGACGGAGCGAAGTGTCACTGTGCAGGAGTTCTCGCAACTCTGTGTCAGTGCGCTGAGACTGTGCTAACTTACTCAAGTCAATCGGCTGAGTAATTTCCTCTATGCGGGACAGAGTATCAGCAACGACATTATCTTTCCCTGAGATATGCCTTATATCTGTGGTAAATTGCGCTATGTAATCGAGGTACCGAAATTGTCTGGGTGAACAGTTGTCTTTGCGTGAATGGTAAGCAAACGTTATCGGTTTATGGTCAGTGTATATAGTGAATACTTGGGCCTCGACCATGTGCCTAAAGTACTTTATGGCTTCATAAATGGCTAGTAGTTCTCGGTCATATGGCGAGTACTTACATTGCGACGGACTCAGTTTCCTCGAGAAAAATGCTAGGGGTTGCCATGCTCCCTCCATGTGCTGCTGGAGCGCCGCCCCCATGCAGGTGTCCGATGCGTCAGTGACAATGGCGAGCTTAGCCTGGCTATTTGGATGCGCTAACAACGCAGCCTGGCATAAGCTTTCCTTGCATCGGGAAAAAGCTTCGTGCTCTGTTGCACCAAAGTTGACGGGATGAGAACCTTTGACAGAGCCGGTTAAAAGAGCGTTCAGTGGTGCTTGAAACTGCGCTGCCTCAGGGATAAACCTACGGTAAAAATTTATCATACCAAGGAATCGGCGCAACTCTCTGACGTTCTTCGGGGCTGGAAAGCCTTTGATGGCGTCCACCTTGGCTGGGAGCGGCTTCGTACCATGGACGGAAATGCTGTATCCAAGGAATGTCACCTCCGAGGCCCCGAAGACACACTTGGAAGTATTGATCACCATCCCGTACTCCTGGAATTTGGTGAACAGCTGGTGCAGATGCTCCTTGTGCGTGTCCTCATCCTTCGAGAATATCAAAAAATCGTCTAAGTATGCAAAACAAAAGTCCAGTCCCCTTATCATCTCATCCACAAACCGTTGGAAAGTCTGTCCAGCGTTGCGAAGCCCGAAGGTCATGAAGGGGAACTCGTACAGCCCAAACGGTGTGGTGATGGAGGTCTTCGGGATATCCTCTGGATTCACAGGGATCTGGTTGTATGCTTTCTCGAGGTCAATAGTGGAAAATACCTGGCAACCAGAAATGCAGTGTGAAAAATCATGAATATGACGTATAGGGTATTTGTCCGGGATGGTCCTCGAGTTGAGCATCCTAAAGTCACCACAAGGACGCCAGCCATTGTCCTTCTTAGGAGCAAGGTGTAGCGGCGATGACCATGGTGACTCTGAAGGTCTTGCTGTTCCGTTCTGGATCATTGCAGTAAACTCATCCTTTGCTATTTTTAATTTGTCCGGGGCCAACCGTCGAGGAGAGCAAGACACAGGAGGCCCTGGAGTTGTCCGGATGTGATGGAAAATATTATGCTTCGGAGCCCGATGGACGCCTGATGGGCGAGTAATGTCGGGGTATTTAAGTAGTATGCGATGATAGTCCGACTCACCAGATAGGATTTTCACCGAAGAAATGTCTTCTGACGCTTGCACAGGCAGAGCCACGGCGCGAAGGCTAGTAGTGTTATCAATCAGCTGTTGGTTTCTGCAGTCAACTATGAGGTTGTAGTACGACAGAAAGTCTACACCGATTATTGCCTTTGTTACGTCCGCAACGATAAATCGCCAAGCGAAGTCGCGGCGCAAGCCTAGGTTCAGCGTTAAGTGTAAATATCCATATGTGTGAATCGTTGAGCCGTTCGCTGCGCATAACTGGTAGCTTGATTTTTCTCGTCGGTTTTTTAATACTGACCTAGGGAAGACACAGAGGTCACTGCCAGTGTCCACAAGAAACTGCATCTTCGTAATTTGGTCCGTGACGAATAAGCGACCAGTGCTAGGGCAATCGGCGGTCGCGATTATCGAGTGCCCTTGTCGTTTCCCGCCTTATAATCGCAGGGTTTAATGCACTTATTAGCACGGTCACCGAATTTACCATGGTACCAGCATTCTGGGTATTTTTGGTAACTGGACTGTGATCGCCTTGAACTGGAACGGTTGCGGGACGCGCTGGAGGAGCGCGTTTTTGTCCGGGACTGTCTGTTGTTGTTAAACTGGCTTTTTAACGCTTTCATCTCCTTCGTCAACTCACTTACTTGACGCATGAGTGTAGTCATTTCTGACCCGGGTCCGGATATTGATGCAACTTGCGGGGTAGCGACGTCGCAGATACGGTCAGCTAGGTCCGCCAACTCTTCTAGCGTATCGTTGGGTTTCGACGCAATAATAAACTGCACATTGCTGGGCAGGCGGGACATCCAGATAGATAACAGGAACTCGTCTGGAACATTCGGTCCGGCCAAATTACGCAAGTGTCGAAAAAACTGCGACGGCCTTCTATCGCCCAGCTCTTCTTGGCTTAAAAGCTGCTTAAGTTTCTTCTCCTTCGACACTGACAGCCTCTTGATCAGCTCATTTTTCAGCTTAATGTATTTGTCGGTGACGGGAGGGTTAACTATTATATCCTCCACTTCGGCGGCGTATTGCGATTCAAGCTGTGCGACTACGTAATTGAATTTGGTAGCATCAGTGGTAATATTTGAAATCGCGAACTGGCTTTCAATTTGGGCAAACCAGACAGCCGGTTTCTCTGCCCAAAAGGCAGGTACTCTGACGCCGACACGAAAAACGTCCGTTGGACAGACGCCATCTTGGGGAACGTCTCTTTGTCCACTAGTCTCGCCCTTGCTCATCTTTTGTGCTCTTGGGGGTCACCAATTTGGTAATAAATGTGTGCGGGACTTGCCTTGTAGCAGCGGCTCAGCGTGCGGGTTTAGCGAAGCGGGGACAAATAAGCACTTCAAGCAGTTGAATACACACTAAGTTTATTGTTCTGTACAGTTCACAGAAGGCACAAATAACACACAACACCAGTCAGTCAATTAAGAAGGAGTAGGAGCAAGCGAGAGATAGAACGGATAGGAAATAATTGCAGCACTAGAAACTCGTAAGCGTAAGCAGTTGGAGCGTCCAAGAGACATGCGTTCCGCGTCGATAACGATTAGGGACTGCCTACGTGACCGGCGCAAGCGTCGCGCGGCTGGCCGCTGGACCGGTTCCGCGCGCCGCTGCGGTAAACAACTTGTAGATTCACTACTAATAAATCAGTCGCTCTGTCCTACAACATACATTTAATATAAGGTTGATTTAGATACATATATACTGAAATATTTACATAATCTTAATATGAGTTATACTTATTTATAACTATACAAAATTATATGAATTTATTATTTGAAATATTACTTACACATTATTATTATACATTATAATTGTTGAGAATTAATTGTTAATTTAAGCATATCCAACTCCTACGCCACAGATATAATACCATTGCCTTTTTCACGAGAAAAAAAGCTGTCATACTTCAAGTTTGACATTGACACTATTGACAGATGGGATACTTGAGATTGGTTGACCGCCATTATTAAAAAGAAAAACTTTTTTTTATATACAGATTGGACTAACGTAATATGTCCATTGTGTCGTAGAAATGAAGTTACGCCCTTTTAGAATAAGAACATCTTAATAAATTAATAATAAAATAATTATACATCCTAGGGAAAAAATAAAACTATTAGTGTCTTCCTCCTTCCAAACAGTATCTATAAAACGAATAAAATTAAAGTCTTGAAAATATGAAATCTTGTCAATTGTTAGTAAACTATGTGATTTATCATATAAGTTGTGTTTTCATTTGTAGTACAAAAACGCACCGTCCGATTTCAAGAAAAAAACTTTAGTTTATTAGAAAACTCAATAATAGTAATGAGGGCGCCTGTACATCCTGTACATCCTGTACATCCTGTACATCCTGCGTACACTCGGCGCAGTCTTATTTATGGCGATGAAACTTGCGTCAAAGCTGATTGTAGCCAGTTGCCTGGACAAGAATATGTATGTTGCAAGGAGGAGGTTATAAGGAGATTGTTCCGTATAAATATAAAAAATAAAACTATCGAAATTCGCATAACGTCATAATTATGGTTTGGTAAAAGAAGAAGAATAAAATTTGCGGTAAGAAGAGCAAAATTTTCATTGCTTTAGGGTCAATCAACGGAGAAATATACAAGGAGTGTTTACAAAACCGATTGCTGCCTTTCCTCCGACAACATAAGGGTTCTATTATGGCCAGATTGGTCAGTGCAGACTGCACACACTGACTGACTGCACACATTGACTGCAGTGCCACGGTTCGAGAAATGGTACCAAGATAATGGGGTCACGGTAATTCCAAAAACAGCAAATCCTCCTAACTGCCCAGAGTTGAGATCAATATTAGGCCTTAGGAAAAAGAAATCTTAATATCTTGTGAGAACGTAAAAAAATTCAATGCTAAGTGACAAAAAGCAAATAAAGAAGTTTCGAATGACGTTATTCAGCAAATGACGAGTAAGGTAAAGTCCAAAGTATGAAAATTTCCTTTTTCATCATTCGACATTCACACACATAAACTTAAATAAATTAATTGCTGTATAATACAGCAATATATAATCGGCTGTCTTGGGAATTATTTAATAAAAAAGTTCTTCATTCATTATCGCTAATAAAAAAGAGTCGCATCAAAATATATACAAGCAGATGTTTTCATGTCCACCCATTGTATGTATAACTATGCCAAATTACAGCTTTGCAGTAACCAAACTGTCTGATTTAGACCGCAGACAGACATAGTGAAATTATAACGCCGCAAACAGGGGCGACACGCGTTCCCATCCTAAAAGGCGTTTCCAAAGCGAGCAAAGACGGAGACGGTTTTTTTATGGAAACTCGCCGCACCGCACCGCCTCCGTTCTCAATGCGTTTGCGGCTTAAGGCTGAAGCCAGACGAGCGTATTTTTTGAGTTGTGAGTCGCGTAATTTCTGCTCCTCCATTCATCATACTACTACTACTACTACTACTATGAAACTGAATGGCGGAGCAGAAATTACGCGACTCACAACTCAAAAAATACGCTCGTCTGGCTTCAGCCTAAGTCTTATTTCGGAACCACGGACCTAAAAAAAATACGGTCGTAACCTAATTATGAATGAAGCATGCAAAATGGCAGTCTGTGTGCGTGCACTCGCGCAACTGTCACTCGTGCTGTGGCCCAGCGCGGTGTCTTACCTAGTGTATCTGTGTGCGTGCGGTAAGTCGTGTATAACGAGCGAAATTGCCGACCTTGCATGCTTCACAACAATCACAACTAATTTAGTGCAACGATACGTCCGTATTTTTTTAGGTACGTGATCGGCACTCTAAATTTGCATGTGTGTGTAACAAAAAAAATGCGTCTTTACAGGCGGATTTCGAGACAGTGCAGGAAGCAACCATCAAACCGAACGTCACCCAATCAAACCTCACAGCACAGCTCATTGTGTTACCCCCAATGGTTCTGGGATATGAAGATATATACGACACCACGGCACAATCGAAGCGAGAAATAGATAATGATGACATAGAGGACTACGAAGAGGACACTAAGGGCAGTAGAGCAGGGAACTCTATTAATGAAACGGCGCGGTCAACAAGTCCTCCGGGGTGATGGCAATGATCAAATTGCATCATCGTGGGATGAAGACCTAGAGATGAAATAATAAAACTCTTTCAACGATATCTTTATATTTATTTACCCCGGGATCCCCTTTTATCGTCGAAGGTTTCACTCATTTCATACAATGTTTCACTTTGCTGGATTTCATCGAATACACGGTTAAAGATAAGATAAAAGATAAAGATGAAGATAAAGACATTTATTCACTTTTACACCCCGTTACCTATGACAAGATCGAATGCAGGGCCCGGAGAACTCCTTTATTTGATTAACGGCCAAACCCTATATTCAATCCGCGGACAGATAGGCTTACTTCGGATTAAAATTTGACACATTTTGTATGGGCAAATGTCAAATTTTAACCAGAGGTAAGCCTTATCTATCCTCGGTTTGAATATAGGGTTCGGCCGTTAGTCTATCGATCGGGTAATTACATTATATGCTCTCCCAAACGTTATCGTATATCTATCGATGATGATATGGAAACTGCTTCGAACTAGTTAACTACAACCATTGAGGTTAACAGTTTCATGAGTTTCGGATTTAAGCACTTAGCATTACGTTAGTGTAACCCTATCCGTTCTCCCTCTCCGTTGAGTCTGTTTCGCAGATTCGTGTGATTATTTGGTTTCAAGCCTATGTGTGCGGATAGTCAATCAATTGCTAAGTGGGTGAATCAACTTTTAAGGTACTCCCCATTTTTCGTCATGTTTTACCCAATTATATATTTTTAGAAAAACTATATTTTTGTTAATGACGTGGCTTACACGCTTATTAAATCAGACAAATAGGCTCACATTTTAAGTTATTTGATTTAAAATAGTACAGTTTTAAATAATAATATAGTTGGTAACGCAGGGGATAATGTTGTCCCTAGGTTTTGTATGGAAAATGTGCATTTTCCCCTTAGTTACCAGGTTTTTTCGCGGATTAAAAAATATTTGAGCTGTTTAACGTATAAGGTCTGTAAATTTGGTGGTCTGATTTTAATATTCATAGATCATTTTTAACCATAAGTCACTAGGAAAGTTATAAAACCGCAAAAGAAAAGGAGTACCTTAAAAGTTGATTCACCCAAGTAGTATTTTGTAGGACTGCGTGTGGAGATTAAAATAGCTTGAAGCCCTTCAATAAACACTTCATAGAGAAAGCCTAACGAGGGCTTTAGAAATTGGTAAGCGCTTAGTCGAATTAGTTGTATCATTTTCATTGGGGTAAGTCGAAGATATGCTTATCGCATCGTCAATTATATACCCTAACGAAAAACCCTTTAAAGGGTAAGCGGTTGCGGTCCCTGGGCGAATGTTTCTTTTATCCGAATTGTCATTAATTAGATTTTTTTCTGAAACCCTTTATCTTTCCTTGATCGTTATAATTGTTTTAAAATAAACTTAACCTTACCCACCGGTTCTGTTGGCTTATCTGATTTAAGAGTACACCGAGCGTCCAGTGGCGCCCTTATTACTATTACTGTGTTTACTAATAAACCAAAGCATTCACTTGAAATCGATGGATGGTTTTATGTTGTACAAATTAATAGCCTGGCCGCTTTCTGGTCTCGCTTTCTTACAGCTCTGAAAACAAATGTTAAACTAAACGTTTTTAATAGTAGTTTCAATCAACAGATTTGCAATAAACACAATATTTAACAAAAAAACTACTTATGATATCGACGGTTAAGAATCAATACCGTCTAACTAACATTTTTGGCGTTTTTCACTTTTTAATAATAATAATAATAACCATGTTGCTTCTGTTTCAGACCCTTGAACCAGCCATCATCGTTACCGCCCAACGGTCAGCAAGTTAGGCGAAACAAGGCGGCCCTCTCGGCTGCTTGGATTGACTACAAGAAGGCTTATGACTCGGTGCCTCACTCATGGCTTGAAAGGATCTTAGAGTTGTATAAAGTTGATACAACTTTGAGGTCCTTTTTGGGTGTGTGTATGAGGCAGTGGGTCACAGTCCTTCGTCAACCAGGTGGTCGAGACATCCCCTCTGATTCGCCTAACTTGATAAGGATTGAAAGAGGCATCTTCCAGGGTGACAGTCTGAGCCCTTTGTGGTTTTGCCTAGCCATGAATCCTCTCAGCTCTTTGCTGAAGGATTCCGGGCTTGGCTATCGACTTCGTAGAGAGGCTGAAGTCATTTCTCACTTATTGTTCATGGATAACCTCAAATTGTTTGCATCGGGGTGCCAAGATCTTATCGCACTATTGAAAATCACACAAGAGTTCAGTAGTGCGATCAAGATGGAATTCGGTGTAGATAAGTGTGCGGTCATGCATGTTCAAAGAGGGAAAGTTGTAAATTCATCTAATTTGCAGCTTTCTGAGACAATGACCCTCAGATCTCTCCCCGAAGTTGAAATCTACAAATATCTTGGTATGTCACAGTCTTTGGGTATTGTGGACGGCGATGTCAAGCAGTCAGTGAAGGAGCGCTTCTTTTGCCCCTTGACAAAAGTTCTTAACAGTCTTTTGTCGGGTGGCAATAAGGTGCGTGCCTTCAATGGCTGGGTGATGCCGCTGCTCACATACTCCTTTGGCATACTAAGATGGACTCAGACTGAGCTGGACGCCCTGGATAGGAAGGTCCGCCTACTGCTCAAATCACATCGCATATTGCACCCACGCTCATCTGTCATGAGATTGTACATCCCGAGGAAATGTGGAGGTCGAGGCATTTTAAATGCTAAGAATCTCCATAACCGCGAGGTGTGCAATCTCAGGGATTACTTCCTTAGCAATGAGTGTGGGATGCATCGTGATGTGGTTGCAGTAGACAGGAGCCTCACGCCTCTCTCCTTGGCAAACGAAAACTGGCGTAGACCAACAGTGTTGAGCACTGAAGACCGCAAGAACGTATGGAAGAGCAAGGAGCTACACGGACGCTTCTACCGGGCCCTAACAAGGCCCGACGTAGACTTTTTAGCGTCCGTGAACTGGCTACGGTTTGGTGACCTCTTTGGGGAAACCGAAGGTTTTGCCTGTGCAATTGCTGACGAGGTCATAATGACGAACAATTACCGGAAATATATTCTGAGGGATGGTACGGTCGACATTTGTCGAGCGTGCCGTTGTCCCGGCGAATCCCTCAGACATATAATTTCCGGTTGTTCGCATTTGGCCAACGGCGAGTACTTGCACAGACATAACCTCGTAGCCAGGATCATTCATCAGCAGCTTGCTCTTCAATACGGTCTTGTTGAGTCTGAAGTGCCGTACTATAAGTACACACCGGCGCCAGTTCTCGAAAATGGTCGTGCTACGCTCTATTGGGATCGATCTGTTATCACAGACAGGACTATTGTCGCCAATAAACCTGACATCGTGTTGACAGATCGATCTCAACGCCAGGCAGTGCTCGTCGACGTCACCATCCCGCATGATGAGAACCTCGTGAAGGCCGAGAAGGATAAGCTCAGCAAGTACCTTGACTTGGCTCACGAGGTGATCACCATGTGGGATGTTGACTCGACGATCATTGTCCCGATAGTTGTTTCGGCAAACGGTCTTATAGCGAAGAGTCTCGACCAACACCTCAAGAGACTCTCGCTAGATGGCTGGATCAAGGGCCAGATACAGAAGGCAGTACTCCTCGACACGGCACGCATTGTGAGGAGGTTCCTCTCTCTGCAGCCCTAACCACCGGTAGCTTGAGCCCTGCCCCGCTGCTGGCGGCACCCGTAGATTAGGTTTTTTATAATGTTTATTTTTTGTAACGGTATTGTTATTTTACCTTTATATTTGAATATGTAAAAAACCTAATTTATAGAAAATTAAATGAATATCTAAATAATAATAATAATTTATTTGCTAAAAACATGGTACAATAAAAAGGTGTTACAGTTAATGGACAGTTCACATGTTTAACCTTAAATATAGGCATGCAAATATTACTTTAGTTACTACAACGAATCTACACTACTATTGACCGCTGCTTAACCATATAGCATATACATATGTCATTCAGATGGATAACTATAAAATTAATAATAATATATTACTAAATTTTATATCAAATAAGTTCCCTAACATATTAAAAGATGAAATAATTAATTTATTTTGTCAAAAAACTCATTTAAACTGTAAAAACAATTAAGGCTCAGCCATTCATACAGGTTTTTTTTAAATTTTCTGTTATTTAATGTTTTTAATTCGCTCGGCAAGTTATTGAATATCTTGACACACATAACTATACAACTTTTGCTTAACTTTGATAGTCTAGAAAGGCCATCAAGGACGAGTCTATTTTGGTCCCGTCGGTGCCGAGTACTAACATCACTATTTTTGTGAATAATTCCTTGTGTCTGCAGACAAACATACTGATTTCAAATATATAAAGAGACGGAAGTGGCAACAAACCAAGATTTTTAAACAAAGGTCTACAGGATTCATTAGGCCGCAGTCCATATATTGCTCTTATGCATTTCTTTTGAGTTACAAATGCTCTGTTATTATCGGTACTGTTACCCCATGCTATGAGCCCATAGCGTAAGATTGACTCTACATGAGCACGATAACACAAAATTGCGGTTTTTATATTGGCAACGTTTCTGATTTGCTTAAGGGCGTAAACATATTTGTTTATTCGAGTTGTTACATTATCAACTTGCATCTTCCAATTTAAGTTTTCGTCTATAGTTAATCCTAGAAATTTTATCTCTGTCGCTTCTTCTACCTTCGTTATGTTTAAATTATAATTGAATTTTAAATTAAATGATTTATTAAATTGTAAAAATTTCGATTTATTAAGATTCATTTTTAAATTATTAACATTAAGCCATCGTATTACATTATCAATGGTGTTGTTTATTTCATTTTCATGATCCTTAATTGTAAAGTTTTTTTTTTCAGATGTAAATATTATAGAAATGTCGTCCGCGTATAAAATACATTTATGTTTCGTTACATCAGTGAAGTCATTAATGTATAACAGAAAGAGGAATGGACCTAAAACGCTTCCTTGTGGGACACCACATTTTTGATGTCTGTTTTCTGAGCAATAGGTTATCATTTCCCTATCGCCATTCATGCCCTTCACTTCAACGCACTGTCGTCTATCATTTAAATACGAAGATATCCATTGAAATGCAGGACCTCTGATCCCTATCTTCTCTAATTTATTTAGCAGTATTTCATGTGAGACGCAGTCAAACGCTTTTGACAGATCAAGGAAAAGTCCTGTAGTTATATAATTATTGTTTACGTTACTCAATATCAGTTTAAGTAGTGAGAAAATTGCTAAAGTAGTCGATTTCGTTTTTTGGAAACCGTATTGTTCCTTCTTTATTATTTGGTATTTATTTGTAAAATTCATTAGTCTCTTGAGCATGCACTTTTCGAATATCTTCGACATTATTGGAATCAATGTAATAGGGCGGTAATTACTGACTTCCTCTTTTTTACCTTTCTTAAATAACGGCTTCACAATAGACGTTTTCAATAAGTAAGGAAAGGTTCCGGATGAAAAGGAGAGGTTAACGAGATAAGTTAAAATTGGAACTAGGTCATTTATGCACGCTTTTATAACCTTTGTATTGATTTCGTAAAAACCTTCAGAGTTAGTGTTGGATAACGACATCACTTCTAATCTAACTTCATTCTCTGACATAGGCATTAGGAAAATGGTATTAACTCTAGAACTTAGACTATAATTAGCGTTGGTATTTTTATTCGATGGTGAGTTTAGTAATGAGTCAATATAATAGTTGTTGAATTCATTTGCTATTTCAACAGGGTTAGACAATCTTTTGTTATCGGTCGTGTTAATATGATCGATAATTCCTGTGCTTTTAATGTTAGATATTTGCCTATTTATGACCGACCAGGAGGCACTACACTTATTTCTACTCTTATTTATAAACTTTATATTTGCAATTTTTTTAGACTTGTAAATACATTTTTTTAATATGCTAGAGTATGTAAAATACTTATTTTTATTGTTCAGGTTTTTATTTTTATAATAGTTAAACCGTAGAGATCGTTTTGTATTACAGCTTCGAATTAAACCAGGGCTAATCCATTTTTGTTTGTGTTTATTGATATTGCAAATTTTAATTTTAATTTTAGGAAAGCAGAGATAGTAAAAGAGACATACCAATTCATGAAAGTCTCTAAAAGCATTGTTAAGCTGATTTTCATTGAGGATGTCTGACCATGACAAAGACTGCAAACAATCCTTAAATTTTCTAATATTGTCTGTGCTATAATCTCTTTTATAAATGAAAAATGTTTCATTTTTACGTATTTCCTGGCCAATGGGAAATCTTAACAATTGCGCCGTTTCGTGATCTGAGAGATGCAGAGGAAGAACGGTTTCTTTTGCATTTGGAATATTGCTAAGAATCTGATCCAAGCAGGATAACTTCCGTGTCGGGACGTTTATATGAATTTTCAGATTATAATTTTGGGAAAGGTCTTGCAATTCATTTGTCATCTTATTTTTGTGCAGAGTATTTATATTAAAATCCCCGGCTATGACTAGATGCGTCTTACACTTATATTTGCCGGTTAACTCGTGTAGCAGACAATTTAGCTTGCCAAGGAACAAACTAGGGCTAGATGACGGTGTTCTATAGAGACAGATTATGATTATTTTATTTGATGTGATTTCTATGCCACAAACTTCGAAAACCTGTTCTGTGGCATACTTTTTTAAAAACGAAAGTTCCTTGCATGCATGAGCATGTTTAACTAAAATGCACGTGCCACCTCTTTGTTTTTCCCTGCAAAAACTTGCCGCAATTTTATAGTCGCTAAGCTTTAAATAGTTCTCGTAGCCAATTTTAAGAAATGTTTCCGAAAAGCATAAAACATCAGGATCGTAGTCGTTATCTCTCAGTTCCTGTAAAGTCAACTCTAATATTTCTTGTTTTGATAAGATGCTGGCAATATTTTGGTGTAAGACCATAAATGTTTTAGTTGACGTTGAAGTGGCTCCTTTATACTCGAAAAAACTGATTATTTTTTATGGAAGGGAAATAATATGTTATAGTACCTTTTTTGGGCTCATTTGACTTTATGGTCGTTTCATGGTTGGAAGAGGATGTGACGATTTTTGTCTCAGCCTTAGTTAATTCACGAGCAAAGTAATATGGGATAGTGCCTTTTTTTAAAGTTTTTACGTTTGTTTCCGGTTTGTAACTTGATTTATTACGCACGATCAGTCTCTTTAATTCACTAAAGTTTAAGAATTT
Source organism: Acleris emargana (assembly GCA_927399475.2). Taxonomy (NCBI): domain Eukaryota; kingdom Metazoa; phylum Arthropoda; class Insecta; order Lepidoptera; family Tortricidae; genus Acleris; species Acleris emargana. The sequence continues at coordinate 5,267,559 of OV656850.1, forward strand.
GTGTTCGTAGTCAATACAGTCAATAACATAATTAATTGATTTACACAAATCTGAAAATCCATAGTATGTACCATTCACGAAGTGACTATTTTTGTACTCTTTACAAAGGTTTTCAATCTGGCTATTTAAGTTATTTACGTCTAAAAACTGGTTATTTTTTAATCCTAATACAATTATGCTGTGTCTCACGAAATTGTCTAGTATGACTCGCAATTTAAATATAACAGATTTTGAGTCGTCATCATTTTCACCTAAACATATTACCAATTTGTCGTTTCCTTTCAACGTCGCAGTTAGACAACTCCTTGTTAATTCCATGCTCGGTGCGTGTGGCTTTGTTTCAGCGATTATGTTGTATTTTTCATACTTCGTATCTTCTCTAGACCGCGAAATCGCCGATGCCAAGCCGACGCATTGCTGAGTGCCGTAGATCTTTATCTATCTTAATGCAGTTAGATTAAGAAAAAAAAATTGAATAGCGTGCCATAATCGTCTAAATTTAATTTTGTGAAATTAATGAGCTATCCGCTCAAGAAATACCATCTAACTATTTAACGGGATTAATTTTCTGCCAATACCACCTATTCGCCCTGACGAACGTCTATACTCCACCGCTGCTTGCGCGGGATTGAAGACAGCAGACGGGCAGCCGGGCGGGTACTATGCGGGTGCGAAAGAGACCAATAGAGAGCGGCTCAGCTATCCTGTGACGACGTCTATCTTATATAACTTATTTACTTAAACCAAGAATTTATTATTTCGGTTCAGCCACCTATCTTACAATTTAAATAAAAATAGTAACATATTTGAACCAATAGCACCTAACTGACACGAACTTTTTGTACGGTAATTGTATACAACAGTGATCCTTACAATTTGGTTTAAAAATATTTTTTATCAAAGTTTATAAGTAATTAATACGTAACCAGTCAATAAAAACGTTTTTTTATTGCTTTCTCTTTAGCCACTCATCAAATCAAATCAAATCAAATCAAATCAAATCATATTTATTTGCCAGAACACAGTATTACATAAAGCAGATGTTCAAGAATAAAAAATCCATTGCGTTCAGCCCGCATGCAAGCGTGCAAATATTGATAGTTAGTCTAAAAAGTCTAAAATACAATTATTAATTACAAATAAAAACATACAAATTATAATTCAATAAATAATAAAATTTATAAATAACATTCCGTAAAAACACAATTATTAATCATTAGAAGTAAGTACAATAGTCATATTTCCTTAGTCTTACAAAATTATAAAAAATATAAGTATACTTTGAACCAATACCACCTAACTTACCATATCTTTGTTCAGGGCAATGTTAGAAAGGTGCGTCATACAACAGTAGGATTAGTTCATGTTTATCATTTTTATCACGTTTAAATACTTACAATAACTTAAAATTCATTTAATTTTTAAATAGTTTTTTTCGTTTCCTGTAAAATTGTGTTTTTGTTACTTCGACAGTATTGATTCTTAACCGTCGATATAGTTCTTTAATCAAATCTTTTTTTTAGGGTTCTGTAGTCAAACTAGGAACCCTTATAGTTTCGCCATGTCCGTCCGCAGCCTAGCTCAGAGATTCGTAGTACTAGGAAGCTGTAATTTGAAATAAATATACATATTAGTCACGCCAACAAAGAAACAAAACCCTGAAAAAAAAAAACGTGTAAACGTGGGCATGTATTTTTTTTTCTCGCCTACCCCGTAGTGTGATGTGTCGATAGTTTTTGTAAGAAGTGTGTCCCCGATAGCCAAAACTGCAAATGGTAAAAACTTAAATGAAAGCACCTACTAAATATACTTCAGTGGTTCTTGAGTTACAATCGGTTTAAATGTTTATACCCACTGAAAACTTATTTGCGGTTTTGGTAAACTGACCGCGCCCTATGTCGATGTATGGAGATAACAGTTTTCTAACGGCAAAGTTAAGTTTGTCGCGAGGTCCAATTTGTTTGTAGTTACGGCCTCGGAAGTCTCGGAACCCTACACTGAGGATAGTCCAACATGCTTTTGCCCGGTTTTTTAATAATATTTCTAAAGAGAGGCTGTAGGTAAGTAGGTATAGGTTTCAATCAAATCCATGGAAATTGTTCTTTTTTTAAATAACTTTTTTTTTATAATATAGAGGCTGTATATATTTCGGCTACTGAAAGGTTAATTGACATAGTTCTTTTTTCACCGCGTGTCGCCGTGTGGTTCCCGGGTTAGAATAGTGCCACTCCATGTCTTCCCGTGGATGTCGTAAGAGGCGACTAGGGGAATAAAGGCTTGTAGTACTGTTAGGCGATGGGCTTGCAACCTGTCACTAATACACTGGGAAACATCTTAGCCTACTTGTGCAAAATGTGGTTACAGAATTATCAAGAAGTTTTAAGACTTGTTGGTAATCCTTTAGCTCTGCCTACCCCACTCTGGGAATGACTGCGTGAGTTTATGTATGTATGTATGTATGTTCTTTTTTCAAATTACTTTTCTTCATCACTTTCAACCCGCTTCCAACATAAACAATGGCCTACTTTCAGAATATGAGACGTTACTTTTTCATTAAATTGGTGTTGTAATACGCATCATAATTTTAAAATTAATTCATGTAACTTCATTTTACGGTATAAAATCCAATTATACTGAATCGAACTCTTAAAACAATACTATATGTTTGCAACACAGTATCAGTATGAGAGGATTCATGAAAACATGTCTTTTGGCGCTCGCTCTTTTTGAGGCAAGTTAATTTATGATTACTTGATTTTGTCTACCACTTTGTACGCGTAGTGAGAACCCCAAGTCGCGCGAATTCTTTGTCAACGGATAAGAAAAAAAACAGTGCAGTAATAGATTTTTCATCTCTCCTGTTCGGAAAGTAAGGATTTCTATATCTAAATACTTTTAATCCGGAAAACTAGCAGGTAGTGAAACTAGCATGTGTTTGCCAGTCATAGCTGTCAAATTCTATTAATTAATATATATTTATGTTTGTGTCGTTTTGTGTATTGTACGCATTTAGCATTTATTCTTATATCTAGTAGTGAGATCCTGTAATTGGCTAACAGATTCCTACTCGGTCCATTGTTGCAATTGTATAGCTGTTGGATTTCCTTAACATAAATAAATATATAAATAAATAAAACAGGTACCATAGGAAAATACAATAACGGCACAATTTCAACTTAACTGAGAAACGAATCTAGAGAAACTAATCTAGAGAAACTAAACCACTATATAGGCGGCGCCACGGGTCGCCCGGATCCTGCGATGACAGGTGGCCCCTCCAACGTTCGTGAAGCCTCCCCCTTACCTTCTCTTACCTTAGCAGAGTGTTGGAGGGTAGGTAGCCCTTCTGGAGGTAGCGCGCATCGAGCGCATCCCAAGGGTGGAAAGTGATTTACATGAACAAAACACTGCATTCTGCCACAGCCCCGACGAACGATAGAGATACAACAAGCAATACATTGATAATTATTAAAATAACAAGGTCGTCACTCCATCTTGTTGGAGGCCTACCCACAGCTCGTGTCCCGGTCCGCGGACGCCACTCAAGAACCTTCTGACCCCATCGGCCATCAGTCCTGCGTGCGATGTGCCCCGCCCACTGCCACTTCAGTTTAGCTATTCTTCGGGCTATGTCAGTAACCTTAGTTCTCCTGCGGATATCATCATTTCTGATTCTATCACGCAGAGAAACCCCGAACATAGCCCTCTCCATAGCCCTCTGAGTGACCTTGAGCTTTCTTATGAGGCCCATTGTTGGCTTGTAAGGATCGCGGGAACGCGGTGGATGCGAAAAGCACAAGACCGGTCTGAGTGGAGAGCCTTGGGGGAGGCTTATGTCCAGTAGTGGACGTGTTTCAGCTGACATGATGATGATGATGATGAAAATAACAAGAATATGTAGTATAAACAATGCCATTTGTTCATTTGGGTTTGTTGTTTGCAAAACTGTGCGAGTGTATACTTCCATAATTGGGATGGGCCAAAAACAATAACTCACGGTTTTTACATTCTAATTCAAAAGAATGGGTAATTTTAAGAGACCTATTTTATTAATTTTGTATTTGACCCAATAGTTTTTTATAATAAAAACCGAGATGAAGTTATTTTTTGCGTTTTTGAAAACGGTTTTAAAAATAATAATATATATACTTTTTAGTGATCATAACGAGTTTTTACGTAGTCCCACTTCTTAGTTAATATGAAACTTTCAGATATTTCAAGCTCGCCGCAAGCAACGCCGTGAGAAAGTCATAGTCATTATAAAACAATTAAATGTTCTTCGTTGTAGTCGCTCAACTATCTTAATCAAGATATCTTATCCCCACCCTTGAAATAGGTACCGTAGAGGAGTTCTGTTGGCCACCTGAGCTCTTCATCATCAGTTCCACTTCACCAAATGATACTTTCTTAATGCAAATGCTAAACTTGTTACTAAAAATACTAAAATTGCTATATGTATGTCTATAATATTTGAGAAGTTCGCTCAATTCCTCACGGATCCCCTCATCAGATTCAGATTTGGTGGCAATGGGACCACTTCAGAAGCTACTCTATCAAACCAAATAAGATTTTTTAAAAGTGATTCATAATTGATACAGACACCGGTGAACATACATAAAAATACAAAACATACAGTGGAATGTATAACCTCCTCGTTTTTTCAAGTCGGTTAAAAACGAGTCTACTTAATCGTGGTAGTTCTCTTTTTAAGTTCGTTATAAGAACGTGCTTTCATTTAAGATTTTCGGAATTTTGTTACTTGTATATTTAGCTGTAGTTGCGGAAACGTAACAAGCAAAAATAACACTTTTAAGTTCTGTACTTACCTATTTCCTAAACGGACCCTAAGTCTAAAAATTGATGATAACGTCATGTTCATAATGATACCTAGCTTGATGTTATACATAATATCAAAAATGTAATGATCTAGTTGCTTGACATGTATGGGATAAAGGTACCTACTTACCTACCTACTTACTCACCAGAATTATTTTTATAATTTTGTCGGCGTAATTTATATGTATATTTACAGCTTTGCAGTACCAAGACTCTCTGAGTTAGATCGGACAGACGGTCAGACGGACATGGCGAAATATAATGCCGCAAACAGACCGAGACCGAAGGCGGTGCGTTGCGACGCGTTCCCATACTAAAAGGCGTTTCCAAAAACTTACCGCGCCGCACCGCCTCCGCTCTCAATGCGTTTGCGGCTTAAAGGTTCCTAGTTTGATTTCGGAACCACAGACCTAAAAAAAATACGGACGTAACGTAGCACTAAAAACGTGTGAAGCGTGCAAGGTCAGCCCTCCAGAATTTACTTTGTGCATGTGTCGTCATTCCGGTTCAAATGCAAGATAACATTATATTATAATCACGGACCTAAAAAAAATACGGACGTAACCTCGTCTAATCATGAGAGCACACGCACACACGTAATCTGTCTTTGCTGTGGCTCGACGCTTTATCTTATCTAGTGTATCTGTGTGCGAGCGGTAAGTCGTTTATAACGAAAAGTGCCGACCTCGCTTCGCAACTTTTTAGTGCAACTTTCCGCGTTCGGAACCCTAAAGATGCATGTGTAACAAAAAAATGCATTTTTACAGTTTATGGATTATGTGTCAGCGAACGCTACGACGATCATCACAGCAGCCCCCAAAGCAGTCACATACTCAAACCTCACAGCACAGCTCGTGGTGCTACCCCCCATAGTGCTGGGATATGAAGATATATACGACACCACAGCACAATCGAAGCGAGAAATAGATAATGATGACATAGAGGACTACGAAGAGGACACTAAGGGCAGTAGAGCAGGGAACTCTATTAATGAAACGGCGCGGTCAACAAGTCCTCCGGGGTGATGGCAATGATCAAAGTGCATCATCGTCGGATGAATACCTAGACATGAAATAATAAAACTCTTTCAACGATATATTTATAGTCATTTACCCCGGGGTCCCCTTTTATCGCCGACACTAATTACACGGATTGTTTCACTTCGCCGAAAAGCTTATTTCAGCTGAAATTTTATTGTTTTTAGGTTTTCACCGTGCTTAGTGGGTTACGTAGGTTAGGCTCGGTAAAAGAAGAAAAGGTTAGACCTGTGACTTCCAAAAAATTATAACTCGTGCACGTGTAAATATCCTGTATTAACACATAAAATTAAAAAAACCCGAGTGATTAATGATTATCGAAATCTACGCAGTCGAAGTCACGGGCTGAAGCTAGTTATAAATATTACCTAATTGTTAGGTTGTCAAAAATTGTTATGTGAAAAAGACATGAAAACTTAGACAACCCAATATAGACACTATTAAGTACCACGAATCATTTATAATAAAAAATTATCAATAATAATAATCTGTAATCTGATCAAGTAAATTATTTTTTGGATATTCTCAAAGCGAAACTTTGTATGTGGGTTCTGGAGATTGGAAACTCAGCCATTCAAAAAAGATTGGATCTAGAAATCGAACAATAAACTCTTTTATGCAAAAGGTCATAAAAAGCCGTTTTAGTTCGTTTACGTCTAGCATAAAAAAGAACTTTATAGCTTTAGGAGTGAAAAATATATCGACATCCATAATTATTTCAAATCTAACTCGTAAGAACAATGTGTTTGCTATACAATATTAATATGAAAGGTTTCATGAAAATATTGCTTTTAACGCTCGCTCTTTCCGAGGCAAGTTATTTTAAATAATTTGTATATCACCCGATTATTTATATCTCAATTAAGATTTAAAAAAAACGCCATATAATACAAATTTCACCCAATAACGGACTAAAATAAAGCCTGTTCCAGTCACGGTTAATAACGTAGCTTCCTATTTATATAATGTTTAAAATCAGTTCAATACATACGGAGATTATTCCAAAATACAAACAAATACTTGTGGGACGACCTTGTGCAGGGTCCGTCCGGGTTGGTACCTACCACCATCTTATCCATTAACCTACCGCTAAGCAGCAGTGTTTGCATTGTTGTGTTCCGGTTTGGGGATAAGACAGCAGGTGAAATGCCTAGCATAGAGGCATTCCATCTTAGTCCTCAGGGTTGGCAACGCATTTGCAGTCTTAAGATTGCGGTCTTGTGAATGCGAATGTCTATGGGTCACAGTTTCCACATACCATCAGGTGGCCTGTGTGCTCGTTTGCCTTCCTATGCCATAAAAAAACACACTTTTACCTATATGAAGGGTCCACGGAAAGAACATGTCTAATCACATTAGTGACTTTTTGAGATATCGCGATTTGAAAGTTAGGAACCATGTCATTTTGTACGTAATTTTCGTGTAGTGGTTTTTTTAAGAGTGAAAAGATACAAGTTATATGAAAATTTATAATGTGAATCTGAGTGGTAGGTTAGGTTAGGTGGTAGGAGGTGAAACTCATTTTCAAAAAAAAAGTGACTGAGACATGTTCTTTCCGTGGACCCTTCATATATAATATTAGTTTAGTGCTTAGTTGCGAAGCGTTGATTGCTGTGCCATTCTAAAAACAAACCAAAAAAACCGGACTAGTGTGAGTGGCACGAAGTGTTCCGTACCATTATTTATACAACATTAGACACTACACTACACCAGTTGCCGTTATGAATTTCAAACAAAATACGGCAAAAAAAAAACATTTGTTGTATGCGAGCCCCATTTGAAAATTAATTATAATCTGTTTTTAGTATTTGTTGTTTTAGCGGCAACAGAAATACATACATACATTAAATCACGCCTGTTTCCCAGAGGGATAGGCAGAGACCACTTCTTTCCACTTGCTACGATCTTGACAAATTTATTTCGCTTCTTCCACATTCATACATCGAGAAATACATCATCTGTGTTAAATTTCAACCGTCTATCTATCACGGATCATGAGATACAGCCCGGTGATACACTGACAGACAGACGGACAGTGGAATCTTAGTAATAGGGTCCCGTTTTCACCCTTTGGGTACGGAACCCTAAAAACATGATAAACAAACCCTACTCGTTTGATAGTTTAAGTTTGGTTGACGGTGACGTTATTCCATCCCATTTAGTTTAAATGGTAAGTGAAGAAGCTAATCTAACCATTTCATTTCATTTGTAAACCAATCGCGTCACTGGTAGATGACGTGATACGAAAAGTCACGTGATCTACCAGTGACGTGATTGGTTTAAAAATGAAACCAATAGAAACGCTAGTTAGCTTAGTGAATCTTGGCAGGAGTATTTAGTCGGAGTATATACTGGTTCCAGTTACCGCAGTGTCTAAAGTCAAACGTCTTTGACGAGTGTGTGTTGCCAGTCATGATCATGACTTATGGAACAGAGACGTGGTACTTTACAATGGGCCTCTTAAGAAAGCTCAAGGTATCTCGGCATATCTCTGCGAGATCGAATGAGGAATGAGGAAATCCGCACAAGAACCAAATTCACCGACATAGCCCGGCGAATTGTTCATAGAATTGATGGCCGTTGGGGTGGAAAGGTTCTAGAGAGGCGGCCGCGGACCAGAAAGCGAAGTGTTGGCAAGCCTTCCACAAGGCGGACAATCTGGTGAAGATCATGGGAAGCTGATGGATGCGAGTAACACAGACATGCGCGTTAAACTTATAATAGTAGTTTTATGTGACTGGTGCATAATGAGAGGCGTTTAAGCACGAGTGTGGTTTTATCAAACGAGCCGAAAGACTAGTTTCATAATAAGATCACACGAGTCTTTTAATGCCTAATTATGAGTACAGTCGCGTACATACGAATAACTTTATCTACATGCATATCATAAGTTTTCTACAATATGTGAGTAACCTGTAACTGTGGCTGCCCTGTATCCTAAATGTTCACATTAAAGTATCGGTCACCGATATTTTAATGTGAACATTAAGATGCAACCTCATCGATAACCGATAATTTAATGACACACAAAACTTTAATGTCAACATTAAAATACAAACACAGATACAGGTTTCTTAATATAGGTCATTTACTTATAGTTCTGAACATATTGTAGGGAAGTTAGAAAATAGATACATGACATGAAAGTTTTGCCTCTTTACAGATTATCGGCGACGTGCAACCAGCTGGCCCTCCGGGTAACTCCACACTTGCTCCTGCTACATCTAAACCAGCATCTATTAAGTCAATTGACCAAAAATCGAATGTTATCGTAATGTCTCCCATGCTCATGGAATATGACGATTTGTTTGAAAAAAAAGCAGACGTGATACGAGAAATCGATAATAAAGTAGAAAAACAAAATGATACTCTAGAAGACTACCTCGCCAGCAGCATGGTAGCAAACGGTGCCAAATTCAATGATATACTGATGAGATCGGCCTTGAATCAATCAATAATAATTCCAGGTTTATAATATAATAAGACTCGGCCGTGAAACAATACGGTCTAATAAACCTTTTCAATAATAATAACATATTAATATTGTTTTTTACAATATGTTTTAGAATATAATAGAAATACTTGTAACTTACAGCCTTTGTCTATGTTTGTATCAAATGTAGGATAATCCTTGCAGAATACTAACTAATCATTCTATCTATCTACTCGTATCTATGTATATATAGTACATACTACATATTTTATTTTATTCTTAATATGCCGTATATGTTTTATTTTACCGTGTGGTTGCCGGCTTAGAATTGTGCCACTCCATGTCTTCCCGTGGAAGTCGTAAGAGGCGACTAAGGGAATAAAGGCTTGTAGTACTGTTAGGCGATGGGCTTGCTACCTGTCACTAATATACACTGTTAAACATCTTAGCCTAATTGTGCAAATTGTGGTTACAGAGTTATCAACAAGTTTTTGGAGTTGTTAGTAATTCTATAGCTCTGCCTACCCCACTCTGGGAATGAAGGCGTGAAGGTATGTATGTATGTATGTATGTCTTAATATTTTTTGACATAATACAAATTTGGTTTCTATTGCCGGTAAATCAACAAATATTAAAAATAAAATAAAATAATGAATTCGACCCATACAAGAATAGTATGGATTTATGGAACCCTTCGTGTTCTAGTCCGACTTGCACTTTGCCGGTTTTATATATACACTCATGGACAAATTTAGAGGAACGCAAAAATACAGCTAGACTAATAAAACGTATTTTATACGTTGTAAGTCAGATTATAAAAAAAGGTTGGGTCATGTAAATAAAAGGGTTATTATGATTACCTTAAAATTAATGTTTTTAATTGTTTTTAATACTTCATTTGTTTTTCTTTTGCATTAACTTTATTCGATTTTTTGGAAATTTTGAGTTTGTGCAACATAAATTATATTTTTTTAAATAAACGAGTATTTTTTTGTTATAATTATTATAAATGCACATTTTAAAGAAAATAAAACAAAAAATATTGTCGCAGAAAACGACAACAATAATCCAAAAAAAATACAGCATACTTAAACGGATAGTCATTTGTTTTTGTTCATTTTATGTTTACTGTAACGATACAAAATAATCTTCCGAATTAATTAAAAAATAAAAATAAATAAAAATCATGCTTTTTTATTATAAAATTATTACTTCTTCCCGTTCCTCTAATTTTGTCCGTGAGTGTATATACAGGGTGTTTGGTAGCGGGTTCGACAAACCAAAATGGGAAATACTTGGGTCCAATTGGAACACATTTGCCATAGTGACCCCTATGCTAAAGTTGATAGTTTTTTTTTAATATTTTTTTTTCCGTTTTTTAAAAATATCCCAAAATTTTACCTTTAAACCTTCTTAATTACATATCTAAGCAACTGAAACCGCCCATTTTTTTTTTAAATCATGCTCTGATAATGGTTTTATTTTAAAACAAAACCAAAACCCATAAGTAGTGCTTAAAAAAAAAAATATGGGCCCTTAAAGCTATGACAAAATGTGGAAAATAAAATGACATTTAAGTTTCGACAAGTATAAAAAAAAAATCACAAATCATAGACGATTTCAAATTGATTAAAAAACTTCTCTGGTTAATACTCTTCACAACGATATGCCATTTAAAAGAAAAAACACAGAAAAAAAAAATACGCAGTACATTGAAATTTCCTCACGAAGATTTATTAAAGAAATCACTTATACCACGGTTATGAATATTGGTGAATTCGTTAGAGTTAATAATCGCTGGTAAATTACCATTAATAAAAAACATTTTAAGAGTAATAATAAAATTGAAAACAAAACACTTTTTTAAATTTTGATCACAAAATTTAAAAAAAAACTAACGAATTCACCAATATTCATAACCGTGGTATGTGATTTCTTTAATAAATCTTCGTGAGGAAATTTCAATGTACTGCGTAAATTTTTTTTTCTGTTTTTTTTTCTTTTAAGTGGCATATCGTTGTGAAGAGTATTAACCAGAGAAGTTTTTTAATCAATTTGAAATCGTCTATGACTTGTGATTTTTTTTTTATACTTGTCGAAACTTTAATGTCATTTTATTTTCCTCATTTTGTCATAGCTTTAAGGGCCCATATTTTTTTTTTAAAGCACTACATATGGGTTTTGGTTTTGTTTTAAAATAAAACCATGATCAGAGCATGATTTAAAAAAAAAATGGGCGGTTTCAGTTGCCTAGGTATGTAATTAAGAAGGTTTAAAGGTAAAATTTTGGGATATTTTCAAAAAAACGGAATAAAAAATATAAAAAAAAAACTATCAACTTTAGCATAGGGGTCACTATGGCAAATGTGTTCCAATTGGACCCAAGTATTTCCCATTTTCGTTTGTCGAACCCGCTACCAAACACCCTGTATATGTATGTATTGGAAGTAGCCTATTGCCAAATGTCATCGCGATCATGTATTTTCCTTCAAAGTTCAAACATGGCCGAACTCCAATACAAACTTCAACCTTTTAAGGATAGATTTGAAAATGCTGACGGGCGTTCATTATTTCACTCTCATAAGTAGACCTAGAGATTTTCCTAGCACGAACGACGAGTTGTTAGTGTTTGACACAATTAAATATCGACAATCCTGTTATCGATAAGCACCACTCCAATGTTATAAAGCGATTTTCACTGAAGTATGTAAAATGTTAATAAATTTATAGTTTTGTTACTAACTTATTGTTCTTACATCGTTAATTATAAATCATATGACATATGATTGTAATTTTTTTCCTTGATGAAATGATTTCACTGTTTTCTTATAAGGTATTTCAATGAACACTGTGAATATTTTCTTAATAACCATATAACGATGTACAATTATTTCCTCTATGACGTTGAAGTGGTGGTTATCGATAACTAGATTGTCGATGTTTTATTATGTCAAGCACTAACAACACGTTGTTCGTGCTAGAAAAATCTCTAGGTCTACTCATAAGTATACATACATTTCTAGTCCCCATAGCACCTCCGTGGGGGATTCCAACGAAACAGGAAGTGTTGGGTTAAGTTTAAACGAGTAGCGAGAATACGAAGATACCGATGTTTATCTTTCTTACTTTAATAATGGGTCATTTTTAAAGTACAAACTTCTATTTTCATTTTATCCCATAAAGGGTGGAATTTATTTTAATTTTAAAGAATACACTATTACCATAGTCTATTACTATACGAAATTCCATCAAATTAAGTCGCAAAGATACGGAAAACTAACTTACGCAGGCTATATATCTCATCGATGGTCATAGAAGGGTCGGAAGGGGCCGCCCTAGGCGTACTTTTTCGAATCAAATCGGAGAAATACTGGAAAAGGGCCGAATCTTAAGTACCCGAAACCGACGTGCGTGCATGAGTCAATGTATGAATGTTGAAGAAGCGAAAGAAATTGGTCAAGATCGTAGCAAGTGGAAAGAAGTGGTCTCTGCCTACCCCTCTGGGAAACAGGCGAGATTTAATGTATGTATGGTCATATGTGCGATGTTTTATTATTTATTATAAATAGGCGGTTGAGATGGGCCTTGTGTTTCACTTTGACTATTGCTTGTCTTTCGTTGCAGCCCGTTGTATAGACCTCTGTGCGATGTCTTTTAAAATTGATCGTAGGTTGGCGATCTATGAATTACAAGGGAAGCGAAGTCGAAAGGACGTAATCGCTTTTTTATAAATTTTATGGTGTTAAGCCGCGTACAGTTGCCAGCAAACTTCTTGAACATTAGGTGAGGTGGTGGGGGAAAGTTCGCGCATCGTACACATTCGTCCAAAAAAAGTATCTAATTTTTGTTACAGAATATTTTCAATTCTTAGGACAAATGGTACTTGGTAAAAAAAGAGAGTGTTTTTGACTGTGTACACAAACTCTTTACGTCTTTTTTTAAGAAATAATACGCAACGTACACCATCTTCCGAGGTTGTCTTTTTAAAACTTAGTTCTATTAGCGTGACATTATATTGTCACTTTAAAACAATAACAAAAAGTCAACCAAAAACGTAACAGAAACGTTACTTTAAAAAATCAATAAAAACTCATCGAAAAATTATAACAAGTAAATGTTAAAAATTGGCTTTATCAGTGCACGACAGTGCACTCGGGAGGCAGAGAGACGTAGAAGGAGCGCTGGACGCAAACGTCAACTGATTGACCAATCTCGCGAACGAAACGATTCTCGCCCGCCCCCACCTTCCGCCGCCGGCGGCCCCCTCCCAACGACACCTAAAAATTCTGCGCAGGCAAGGTCATGTTCAAGAAGTTTGCCGGCAACTGTATCCACCAATCGCACGCGCTCGCGCAGCCTCGCGAGCCAAATGCTCGGTCTGTGTGGACGTGCTTTGGGGCTTGGGGCCGTTCGGGCGCACGTTGGCTCGGCCTAGTGTGCCTCGTAAATGCTACATGCTCAATGGATGGTGCCTCAGTCATTGAGCGCTGTTCGTTCGGGCTAGACGGTGCGCAAATAGTTTTAAAGAATTCTGAATCGCCTCGGAGTTCTGTTGGCTCGGTCTGCCTCGCGAGGCTCGCCTCGGTGTCTCCATGCTGATCGCGGAGCTCCAGGCTCGCGAGCCACGCATCCGAGGCTGCCGCAGCGCATGCGCTTGGTGGATACACGGCTTCCGACCCACCTGCGTGGAAGTTATTCAGGTATCGTATCGTAAACATTTTCGTGAGTATGTTTAAAATAACCTTTGCAAGAATATTCCATAAAGAGGAGCCGATTGTTCCTCCCTTGGGAATGTTTAAATCTATCCACACCAAAAGTATCTATACTTATGTGCTATTTCAGGACATGGACTTTCCAAATTCGTTCAGTGGTCCATTTGTAATTGAAAGACCAACATCCAAACATTCTACTGAACTAGGGACTCATATTAATAGGATTAGGGTAAAGTCACCAGTGCTCGGCCTATATAGATCAACCAAAGTACCAAACCGCTTCATGTAAGGCAAGCTCAAAACAAACAGTCTTTCAAGTGTATGTTGCGCCAGCACATCTTTGATAATATACAGGATTAAGTCTCTCCGTAATGTTCTTATAGTAGGTAGGTATGTTTATCGTATTTATTTATTTGTGTTATATTATTGTATTTTATTATATGATATTGTATTGTAATAGTACTTATTCCCATATTCTATAATTTATGTTTAGCTGAATTCTTAAAGTAAGCACCAAACTTTCAGTTGTTTCTGTTTGGCCAGTTGGCTGACTGGTAGAGAATGCCTTAAGGCATTAATTCCGCCATTTGTACTTTTTCTTTTAATTTGCAATAAACTTTAAATAATGAAATAAAGAAAACATTCATAGGTTTGTATTCATATCAAATATGTTTTTATTAGCTTTAATATTAACATTTTTAACATCACACCTGTATTATGATTTACTACACAATCAAGATACAATCATCCTTTAGAGCATCTTGCTCAAATATTGGAACGTAAAACGTGGAATACTAGTTTCTGCAATAGTTGTATTCGCTGGAGCGGTTGTAGTTCCCGCACTAGTTGTCACAACTACTGCAGCATAAACAACTACTGCAGTACTTGTAGTGCCGTCGTCGTTTAATTTGTATTTAGCCAAAATTCGCAACAATACCGCTACAGTATTAGTATAATATAGGTAGGTACTACAATTAAAAGTTAAAAATAAACTTATTTAAATCAAAATTAAACTAAGCTACTCAAATTAAAATAAAACGAAGCTACTCAAATATTATAGATGTAAATAATAACCACCACTATAAAAAGAACACCCCCTCTAGCAGGTCCGCTCGCGGCATGGTCCCTATGACACTGGCTGCATTACCTCTCTGGATAGCTAGCCCAATCCTTTGGGAGAGGTAAGCACCAGCTCTAGGATCTCCGGAAGGGTCTATGAGCCAGGATGACAGAGCCTTAATAAAGCTTTTCATATCGGCCGACCAAGGACCCATGGTCTCCATTGCAAGTGCCAATATAGTTAAAACATTATCAGAAAAAAAAAACTTGTTTAATAACCATAAGAAACTTCTACTGCTTAAAAAACTCCCGATTGAATTTTTATTTTTTTTTCAATTGGGCTGCCTAATAACTGTCCATTTCTTAATAGTATATTACGGTAGAGGTCGTGAAGTAAGGGCGGATTGCCGGACGAGTTTGGGGTAGACAGCCAAGTCGTAGACGAAACAAAATACATACAATACAATGTGAGGAAATATAAAATAGTACGATGTATCTTACGATGGCAATCTCAAGGATGCAATCTTACGATGGTAATATCAAAACTGCAAGTTTAAGCTAATTTAAAAATATAGAGCAGCGGACAATAATGGTTCTGCGTCACAGTTCATTCCGCACTTAATCAAAGCGTAATGGGAACTCTGGAAGTCGAGAAATTTTTATGTCTGATTTCAGGAGTCACTTCTTATCGTTTTTAATTTTTCTTGTTTGTTTTACTTTTTCTCAAACTCGCCGTGGCCTCCAGTGGGAATAACCAGTTTGGCGAAAGGTTTCTTCAGATGTTTCCTCCTTTCGAACTTAGTGTCTTCACCTTCTCGCTATGATGTTTTGCCGGTAATCTCAAGGTCTTATGTATATGTAGCCAATTGTAGTTTCTGGACAGCTTGATCTCTTCCAGAGGTTCTTAGCACCCCACTTCCCCACCGTAACCTGGGATAGTAGGAATGCTGGGGACTCGGGGCCGTGGGTTAGTTGGAAGCCATAGTCCCTCCGCCCTGGCAAGTCGTCTTGGCGAGCCGGGTCTTTTGAGGTTATTCAGTTCCTCACGGCTGTCGTAGCCGAAAAAAAACAGTAATTGACCACCGCCCCGCTCGGTGTTGGTGGAATTATAGCAGTTGTGGCACCAATCTGCCTACCCTCCTTCTTTCTCTTGGGCTTAGCACCGGCAATGGCGGACTTTACTTGGTGTTATATAAAATATTTCTATCTTTCTATCTTTCTGCGTCCGACGAAACGACGCCGCGGTCCACGCGAACAGCTACGAGTAAGTATCTGAGGGTGTGAGCGTCTGATTATCTGAATGGGTTTAGTCCAACGAGGACAGTTACGGCATTTACAGCCCAATGGACGCGAAGACTGAGGAGACGACGAGAACGCCAACATCCGAGTAGTAGTTTCTAGAATAGTTGCTATTATTGATGAAGTTACGGTTGCTACAGTAGTTGACGTTGGTGCGGTTGTTGTTGTTTCTAGAGTTGTTGTCACTTCTGTAGTTGTAGTAAGTGTAGTCCTTGTAATTGGAACGGTCATAATAATAATGAATAACAAAGTTCCTGCACTTGTTGTATTTTCTATATTAATTGCAGTTTTTCCGGAAATTGAAGTTTCTCTTAAAGGTGTAATTAGTACGGTTGTAGCTTTTTCTTCAGTTGGTAAACCTGCACTGGTTGTAGGTTCCGTACCAGATGTTAAAGCTTCTATAGAACTTAAATTTTCTGAAGTGATAGATGTAACTTTAGTTGGTAAAACTCCTGCGGTCGTCGTAGGTTTTGGACCAGTTGTTGGTTCTGATGTTAAACCTTCTACAGAAGTTAAGGGTTCTGAAGTAATAGCTGTTTCTTTAATTGGCAAAGTTTCTGCAACGGTTGTTGTTTTGGAACCAGTTCTTGGTTCAGATGTTAATGCTCCTTCGGAAGTTATGGGTTTCAAACTGATAGCTGTTTCTTCAGTTGGCAAAGTTGCTGCATTGGTTGTAGGTTCTGAAGTGATAGCTGTTTCATCAGTTGGGAAACTTGCTGTAAAGCTTGTAAGGTCCGACCCACTTGATGGTTTAAATGTTAAACCAGTTAAAGGTTCTGAAGCGATGGCTGTTGCATCAGTTGGTAAAGTTTTGGCTATGGTTGTAATTTGTGAACGAGATGTTAGTTCAGATGTTAAAGCTTTTTGAGGAGTTGAAGGTTCTGAAGTGATAGCTGTTTCATCAGTTGGTAAAGCTTTCACTATGGTGGTAGGTTCTGAACCAGTTGTTATTTTAGTTATTAAAGCTTTATCAAAAGTAACAGGTTTTGAAGTTTTAGCTGTTTTATCAGTAAGTATACTTTCTGTAATGGTTGTAGGTGCCGAACCAGTTGTTAGTGCAGATGTTAAAGCTGCTTTAGAAGTTAAAGTTTCTAAAGAGATAGCTGTTTCTTCAGTTGTCAAAGCTACCGCTTTGGTTGTAGGTTCTGAACCAGTTATTATTTTAGTTGTTAAAGCTTTATCAAAAGTTAAAGGTCCTGAAGCGATAGCTGTTTCATCAGCTGACAAAGTTTTTGCAATGGTCGTAAGTTCTGAACCAGTTGTTGGTTCAGTTGATAAAGCTGTTTTAAAAGTTAAAGGTCCTGAAGGTTTAGCTGTTTTATCAGTTAGTAAACTTTCTGTAATGGTTGTAGGTTCCGAACCAGATGATGGTTCAAATGTTAAACCAGTTATAGGTTCTGAAGCGATAGCTGTTTCATAAGTTGGTAAAGTTTCTGCTATAGTTGTAAATTCTGTACCAGTTGTTTGTGCAGATGTTAACGTTTCTTTAGGAGTTAAAGATTCTGAAGTGATAGCTATTTCTTCCGTTGTCAAAGCTACCGCTTTGGTTGTAAGTTCTGAACCAGTTATTATTTCAGTTGTTAAAGCTTTATCAAAAGTAGAAGGTTCTGAAGCGATAGCTGTTGCATCATTCGGTGAAGCTTCTGCTATGGTTGTAATTTGTAAACCAGTTGTTAGTTCAGATGTTAAAGCTTCTTTTGTAGTAAAAGGTGCTGAAGTTTTAGCTGTTTCATGAGTTGGTAAACTTTCTGTAATAGTTGTAAGATCCGAACCAGTTGATGGTTCAAATGTTAAACCAGTTAAATATTCAGAAGCAATTGCTGTTTCATAAGCTGGTAAAGTTTCTGCAATGGTTGTCAATTCTGAACCAGTTGTTAGTGCAGATGTTAAAGCTTTATTAGAAGTTAAAGTTTCTAAAGTGATAGCTGTTTCTTCAGTTGTCAAAGTTACCGCTTTGGTTGTAGGTTCTGAATCAGTTATTATTTCAGTTGTTAAAGCTTTATCAAAAGTTGAAGGTTCTGAAGCGATAGCTGTTTCATCAGTTGGCAAAGCTTCTGCAATAGTTGAAGGCTCTGATCCAGTTGTTTGTTCAGTTGATAATGCTGTTTCAAAAGTAAAAGGTTTTGAAATTTCAACTGTTTCATCAGTAGAGAAACTTTTTGTTATGGCTGTACGTTCAGAAACAGTTAATGGTTCAACTGTTAAACTAGTTAAAGGTTCAGAAGCGATAGATATTGCATCAGTTGGTGAAGCTTTTGTCATGGTTGTAATTTGTAAACCAGTTGTTAGTTCAGATGTTAAAGCATCTGTAGTAGTTAAAGGTCCTGAAGTTTTACCTGTTTCAGGAGTTGGTAAACTTTCTGTGATGGTTGTAGGATCCGAAACGGTTGATGGTTCAAATGTTACACCAGTAAAATTTTCAGAAGCGATAGCTGTTGCATCATTCGGTGAAGCTTCTGCTATGGTTGTAATTTGTAAACCAGTTGTTAGTTCAGATGTTAAAGCTTCTTTTGTAGTAAAAGGTGCTGAAGTTTTAGCTGTTTCATGAGTTGGTAAACTTTCTGTAATAGTTGTAAGATCCGAACCAGTTGATGGTTCAAATGTTAAACCAGTTAAATATTCAGAAGCAATTGCTGTTTCATAAGCTGGTAAAGTTTCTGCAATGGTTGTCAATTCTGAACCAGTTGTTAGTGCAGATGTTAAAGCTTTATTAGAAGTTAAAGTTTCTAAAGTGATAGCTGTTTCTTCAGTTGTCAAAGCTACCGCTTTGGTTGTAGGTTCTGAATCAGTTATTATTTCAGTTGTTAAAGCTTTATCAAAAGTTGAAGGTTCTGAAGCGATAGCTGTTTCATCAGTTGGCAAAGCTTCTGCAATAGTTGAAGGCTCTGATCCAGTTGTTTGTTCAGTTGATAATGCTGTTTCAAAAGTAAAAGGTTTTGAAATTTCAACTGTTTCATCAGTAGAGAAACTTTTTGTTATGGCTGTACGTTCAGAAACAGTTAATGGTTCAACTGTTAAACTAGTTATAGGTTCAGAAGCGATAGATATTGCATCAGTTGGTGAAGCTTTTGTCATGGTTGTAATTTGTAAACCAGTTGTTAGTTCAGATGTTAAAGCATCTGTAGTAGTTAAAGGTCCTGAAGTTTTACCTGTTTCAGGAGTTGGTAAACTTTCTGTGATGGTTGTAGGATCCGAAACGGTTGATGGTTCAAATGTTACACCAGTAAAATTTTCAGAACCGATAGCTGTTGCATCATTCGGTGAAGCTTCTGCTATGGTTGTAATTTGTAAACCAGTTGTTAGTTCAGATGTTAAAGCTTCTTTTGTAGTAAAAGGTGCTGAAGTTTTAGCTGTTTCATGAGTTGGTAAACTTTCTGTAATAGTTGTAGGATCCGAACCAGTTGATTCAAATGTTACACCAGTAAAATTTTCAGAAGCGATAGCTGTTGCATCAGTTTGTGAAGCTTCTGCAATGGTTGTAAATTCTGAACCAGTTGTTATTCCAGATGTCAACGCTTCTTTAGGAGTTAAAGATTTTGAAGCGATAGTTGTTTGTTTAGTTGGCAAAGCTTCCGCTATGGTTGTAGGTTCTGAACTAGTTGTTGTTTCAGTTGTTAAAGTTTCATCAAAAGTTAAAGGTTCTGATGCAATAGCTGTTTTATCAGTTGGCAAAGCTTCTCCAATGGTCGTTTGTTCTGAACCAGTTGTTGGTTCAGTTGCTAAAGCTGCTTCAAAAGTAAAAGGTTCTGAGGTGAGAGCTGTTTCTTCAGTTGGAAAAGCTTCTGCAATGGTGGTCAGTTCTGAAAAAGTTGTTGTTTCGGTTGTTAAAGCTTCTTCAAATGTTAAAGTTTCTGAAGTTTTAGATGTTTCATCAGTTGGTAAACTTTTTGTAATGGTTATAGGTTCCGAACCAGTTGATTGTTCAAATGTTAAACCAGTTAAAGGTTCTGAAGCGATACCAGTTGCATCAGGTGGTAAAGCTTCTGCTATAGTTGTTTTTGAACCATTTGCTAGTTCAGATGTTAAAGCTTCTTTAGGAGTTACATGTTCTGAAGTGATAGCTGTTTCTTCAGTTTGCAAAGCTTCCGCTATGGTTGTAGGTTCTGTACCAGTTGTTGTTTCGGTTGTTAAAGTTGCTTCAAAAATTATAGGTTCTGAAGTGACAGCTGTTTCATCGGTTGGTAAACTTTCTGGAATGTTTATAGATTCCGAACCAGTTGATGGTTGAAATGTTAAACCTGTTAAAGGTTCTGAAGCGATATCTATTGCATTAGTTGGTACAGGTTCTGCTTTGGATGTAATTTGGAAACCAGTTGTTAGTGCAGATGTTAAAAATTCTTTAGTAGTTAAAGGTTCTGAAGTGATATCTGTTTCTTCAGTTGTCAAAGCTACCGCTATGGTTGTAGGTTCTGGACCAGTTGTTATTTCAGTTGTTAAAGCTGTTTCAAAAGTTAAAGGTGCTGAAGGTTTAGCTGTTTTATCAGTTGATAAATTTTCTGCAATAGTTGTAGGCTCCGAACTAGTTGATGGGTCAAATGTTAAACCAGTTAAAGTTTCAGAAGCGATAGCTGTTGCATCAGTTGGTGACGCCTTTGCTATGGTTGTAATTTGTAAACTAGTTGTTAGTTCCGATGTTAAATCTTCTCTAGGAGTTATAGGTTCTGAAGTGATACCTGTTTCTTCAGTTTGCAAAGCTTCCGCTATGGTTGTAGGTTTTGTACCATTTGTTGTTTCGGTTGTTAAAGTTTCTGAAGTGACAGTTGTTTCATCGGTTGGTAAACTTTTTGGAATGGTTATAGATTCCGAATCAGTTGATGGTTCAAATATTAAACCTGTTAAAGGTTCTGAAGCGATGGCTGTTGCATCAGTTGGTAAAGTTTTGGCTATGGTTGTAATTTGTGAACGAGATGTTAAAGCTTTTTGAGGAGTTGAAGGTTCTGAAGCGATAGCTGTTTCATCAGTTGGTAAAGCTTTCACTATGGTTGTAGGTTCTGGGCCAGTTGTTATTTCAGTTGTTAAAGCTTTATCAGAAGTTAAAGGTTCGGAAACTATAGCTGTTTCATTAATTAGCAAAGTTTCTGCGATGGTTGTAGGTTCTGAACCAGTTTTTGGTTCAGTTAATAAAGCTGTTTCAAAAGTTAAAGGTCCTGAAGATTTAGCTGTTTCATTCGTTGATGAACTTTCTGCAATATTTGTAGGCTCCGAACCAGTTGATGGTTCAAATGTTAAACCAGTTATAGTTTCAGAAGCGATAGCTGTTGCATCAGTTGGTGTCGCTTCTGCTATGGTTGTAATTTGTAAACCAGTTGTCAGTTCAGATGTTAAAACTTCTTTAGGAGTTAAAAGTTCTGAAATTTTAGCTGTTTCATCAGTTGGTAAACTTGTAATGGTTATAGGTTCCGAACCAGTTGATTGTTCAAATGTTAAACCAGTCGAAGGTTCTGAAAAGTTCTGTAAAGCTTCTGCTATGGTTGTAATATGTGTACCATTTGCCAGTTCAGATGTTAAAGCTTCTTTAGGAGTTATAGGTTCTGAAGTGATAGCTGTTTCTTCATTTTGCAAAGCAGTCGCTACGGTTGTAGGTTCTGAACCATTTGTTGTTTCGGTTGTTAAAGCTTGTTCAAAAGTTATAGGTTCTGTAGTCATATTTGTTGGCATAGCGTCTGCAATAGTTGTAGGTTCTTTTGCTAGAGTGTTATTGTTTTTTTCTTCATTATTTGGTAATTTGGTATTGTTTGCTGGAGTTTTATTCGTTTCACCTTCTTTGTTTGTTTCATTGTCTTTTTTTGCTGGAGTATTTGTCACTTTACTGACTTTTTTAGTTTGATTTGGTGTTTTTGCTGGAGTGTTGGTCACTTTACTGACTTTTTTTGTTTGATTTGGTGTTTTTGCTGGAGTCTTGTTCCCTTTACCGCCTTTAGTTGTTTGATTTGGTTTTTTTGCTGGTGTCTTGTTCCCTTTACCGCCTTTAGTTGTTTTATTTGTTTTTTTTGGTGGTGTCTTATTTCCTTTACCGCCTTTAGTTGATTTATTTGGTTTTTTTGCTGGAGTCTTGTTCCCTTTACCGCCTTTAGTTGTTTTATTTGTTTTTTTTGCTGGTGTCTTTTTCCCTTTACCACCTTTAGTTGTTTTCTTTGGTTTTTTTGCTGGAGTCTTTTTCCCTTTACCGCCTTTAGTTGTTTGCTTTGGTTTTTTTGCTGGAGTCTTTTTCCCTTTACCGCCTTTAGTTGTTTGCTTTGGTTTTTTTGCTGGAGTCTTTTTCCCTTTACCGCCTTTAGTTGTTTGCTTTGGTTTTTTTGCTGGAGTCTTTTTCCCTTTACCGCCTTTAGTTGTTTTATTTGGTTTTTTTGCTGGAGTCTTTTTCCCTTTACCGCCTTTAGGGGTTTGCTTTGGTTTTTTTGCTGGTGTCTTGTTACCTTTACCGCCTTTAGTTGTTTGCTTTGGTTTTTTTGCTGGTGCCTTGTTCACTTTACCGCCTTTATTTGTTTGCTTTGGTTTTTTTGCTGGTGTCTTGTTACCTTTACCGCCTTTAGTTGTTTGCTTTGGTTTTTTTGCTGGTGCCTTGTTCACTTTACCGCCTTTATTATTTGCTGCTTTTGTTATTTTTTTCTTGTTAACTGGATCTTTCCGCAATAATTTCTTAAAAATGGTTGCTGTGTCATGACTTGTTTTTGTTGTCTTTTGAGCTGTTGTAGTTTCTTTCTGCATTAGTTTCTGATGAATTTTAACCTCTTTAGCTGCTGAATTCTTATTTTTTTCTGCTACTGTGGCAGCTTGATTATTTTTTGTTCCTTCAATAGTCTTTTTAATTGTTTGGTTTTTTGCTCTAACAGCATTTGTAGTTTTAAATACTGCAGAAATTTTATTCGTTATTGCTTGAGTAGATTTATTTACAGCAGTGGGTATTGCTAGCAATAGTTTTTTAAGAATAATAGCTGCTTTAGTCTTTATTTTTGTTTCAATCGTTTTGTTTGGTTTAGTCGATTTATTTGCTGCAATGGTAGCTTTGGTTTTTGAACGTGCTTTATCATCTTTAGTTTCTTTTTTATTAATTTTAGTACTCACTTTTGTAGTTTCATTTTCGTTTATTGTTGCTTTAGTAGTCGTTATTTCTTGAGTAGTTGCTTTCTTAGTCACTTCCGCAGCCGTTTGAGTATTAGTCATAGTCGTCGTCGGTTTAGTTGCTGTAGTTGTCGGCTTTGTAGTTTTGTTTGATTTTTTAATTACTTTAGTAGTCTTTATCGTCGCTATTGTTTCTTTAGCAGTTTGATTTGATTTAGCAGTCTTAATTTTTTTAGTAGTCGCTGGTTGAGTCGCTTTAGTATTCGCTTTAGTAGAAGTCATAGGCCTAGTTGCTTTATTAGTCGTATGTGTAGCTTTGCTTGCTTTTTTAGTTCTTGTCGTAGTTTTTATTTTCTTAGTTGTACCTTTAGCACTTTGATTTGGTTGTGTAGTTTTATTTGCTTGGTTAGTTTTATCTACTGCTGTAGATTTTTTTGTTATTTTCTTCGTTTTAATGGTAGTAGTTTTTTTATGCATTGGCATCGTTAGGATGTTTGCCATTGTTTCCGCAGCGGCTTTATGATTCGTACGTTTGATAGTTTTTCTTTCTGTTGCCTTAGATATAGTAGCTTTATGCGCTGCAGAATTTGTATTCATTATTGGTTGGTTTTTAGTGTCTGAGATAGTTTCTTGTATTTTTTCATGAAGTTTATTGGTTTTAGTTTTATCGTAGGAAAGTTTCTTCGCTGCAGTAGTGGTTTTAATTATTGCGTTATTAATTTTATATTCTGCATTATTTAATTTAACAGTTTCATTATTTTTTGTTCCTTCAATAGTATTTTTAATTGTTTGGCTTTTTGGTCTAGCAGCATTTGTAGTTTTATTTGCTGGGGAAGTTTTATTCGTTATTGCTTGAGTAGATTTATTTACAGCTCTGGGTATTGCTAGCAATAGTTTTTTAAGAATAACAGCTGCTTTAGTCATTATTTTTATTTCAAACGTTTTGTTCTGTTTAGTTGTTTTATTTGCTTTTGTCGCTATTTTTCCTTTAGTAATTTTTTTCTTTTGTGTAATGATATTTACTCTTGTAATTTTATGTGATTTAGTCGTTTTATTTGCTGCAATAGTGGCTTTGGTTTTTGAAAGTGTTTTGTCATTTTTATTTTCGTTTTTATTAATTTTAGTACCCCCTTTTGTAGTTATATTTTCCTTTATCGTTGCTTTAGTAGTCGTTATTTCTTGAGTAGTTGCTTTGTTAGTCACTTTCGCAGCCGTTTGTGTATTAGTCATAGTCGTCGTCGCTTTAGTTGCTTTAGTTGTCGGCTTTGTAGATTTGTTTGCTTTTTTAATTACTTTAGTAGTCTTTATCGTCCTTATTATTTCTTTAGCAGTTTGATTTGATTTAGCAGTCTTTACTTTTTTATTTGTCGCTGGTTGAGTCGCTTTAGTATTCGCTTTAATGGAAGTCATAGGCCCAGTTGCTTTAGTAGTCGTATGTGTAGCTTTGCTTGCTTTTTTAATTCTTGTCGTAGTTTTTATTTTCTTAGTTGTACCTTTAGCACTTTGATTTGGTTGTGTAGTTTTATTTGTTTGGTTAGTTTTATCCACTGCAGTAGTTATTTTAGTTATTTTCTTCTTTGTAATGGTAGTAGTTTCTTTATGCGTTGGATTCTTTAGGATTTTTGCCAAGGCTTCTACAGCGGCTTTATGATTCGTACGTTTGATAGTTTTTCTTTCTGTTGCCTTATATATAGTAGCTTTATGCGCTGCAGAATTTGTATTCGTTATTGGTTGGTTTTTAGTGGATGAGATAGTTGTTTGTATTTTTTCATGTAGTTTATTGGTTTTAGTTTTATCGTAGGAAAGTTTCTTCGCTGCAGTAGTGGTTTTAATTATTGCTTTATTAGTTTTATATTCTACATTATTTAATTTAGCAGTTTCATTATTTTTTGTTCCTTCAATAGTTTTTCTAATTCTTTGGCTTTTTGGTCTAGCAGCATTTGTAGTTTTATTTGCTGGAGAAGTTTTATTCGGTATTGCTTGAGTAGATTTATTTACAGCTTGGGGTAATGTTAGCAATAGTTTTTTAAGAATGTTAGCTGCTTTAGTAATTATTTGGGTTTTAATAGTTCTGGTGGGTTTAATGGTTTTATATGCTTTTTTAGCAATTTTTCCTTTAATTGCATTTTTTGCTAGTGTAATGTTTTGTACTCTGGTAATTTTATGTGATTTAGTTGTTCTATTTGCTGCAATTGTGGCTTTGGTTTTTAAACTAGCTTTTTCTATTTTATTTTCTAATGTATTCATTTTAGCACTCTTTTTTATCGTTTTAGTTTTCTTTTCTGTTGCTGTAGTAGTCGTTATTTCTTGAGTATGTGCTTTTTTAGTCACTTTAACTGCCGTTTTTGTATGAGTCGTAGTCGTCGTTGCTTTATTTGCTTTAGTTGTCGGCTTTGTAGTTTTGTTTGCTCTTTTAATTACTTTAGTAGTCTGTATCGTCTTTATTGTTTCTTTAGCAGTTTGATTTGATTTTGCAGTCTTAACTTTTTTATTTGTCGCTGTTTTAGTCGCTTTAGTAGAAGTCATAGGCCTGGTTGCTTTAGTAGTCGTATATGTAGCTTTGCTTCCTTTTTTAGTTCTTGTCGTAGTTTTTATTTTCTTAGTTGTACCTTTAGCACTTTGATTTGGTTGCGTAGTTTTATTTGCTTGGTTAGTTTTATCTACTGCTGTAGTTATTTTAGTTTTTTTCTTCGTTATAATGGTAGTAGTTTTTTTATGCATTGGTTTCGTTAGGATGTTTGCCATTGTTTCTGCAGCGGCTTTATTATTCGTACGTTTGATAGTCTTTGTTTCTGTTGCTTTAGATAATATAGTAGCTATATGTGCTGCAGAATTTGTATTCGTTTTTGGTTGGTTTTTAGTGTCTGAGATAGTTGCTTGTATTTGTTCATGAAGTTTCTTGGTTTTAATTTTATAGTAGAAAAGTGTCTTCGCTGCAGTAGTGGTTTTATTTACAGCTTTATAACTTTTATATTCTGCATTATTTAATTTAGCAGCTTCATTATTTTTTGTTCCTTCAATAGTCTTTTTAATGGTTCGGCTTTTTAGTCTATCAGCATTTGTAGTTTTAAATGCTGCAGAAGTTTTATTCGTTATTGCTTGAGTAGATTTATTTACAGGTCTGGGTAATAACAAACGTTTTTTAACAATGTTAGCTGCTTTAGTCGTTAATGTTGTTTTAATAGTTTTGTTTGTTTTCGTTTTTGTATTTGATTTTGTCGCAATTTTTTCTTTTATATTATTCTTTGCTTGTGTAATGTTTTGTGCGCTGGTAATTTTATGTGATTTACTCGTTTTATTTGCAGCTTTGGTTTTTGAAGTTGCTGTTTCTATTTTATTTTCTAATTTATAAATATTAGTACTCACTTTTGTAGTTTTATTTTCCTTTATTGTTGCTCTAGTAGTCGTTTTTTCTTGAGTAGTTGTTTTGTTAGTCACTTCCGCAGCCGTTTGTGTATTAGTCATAGTCGTCGTCGCTTTAGTTGCTGTAGTTGTCGGCTTTGTAGTTTTGTTTGCTTTTTTAATTACTTTAGTAGTCTTTATCGTCCTTATTGTTTCTTTAGCAGTCTTATTTTTTTTGGTTATTGCTGTTTTAGTCGCTTTAGTATTCGCTTTAGTAGAAGTCATAGGCCTAGTTGCTTTAGTAGTCGTATATGTAGGTTTGCTTGCTTTTTTAGTTCTTGTCGTAGTTTTAATTTTCTTAGTTGTACCTTTAGCACTTTGATTTGGTTGCGTAGTTTTATTTGTTTCGTTAGTTTTTTTTACTTCAGTAGTTATTTTATTTATTTTCTTCTTTGTAATGGTAGTAGTATCTTTATGCATTGGTTTCTTTAGGATTTTTGCCATTGTTTCCGCAGCGGCTTTATTATTCGAACGTTTGATAGTTTTTGTTTTTGTTGCTTTAGATATAGTAGCTTTATATGCTGCAGAATTCGTATTCGTTATTGGTTGGCTTTTAGTGACTGAGATATTTGCTTGTATTGTTTCATTAAGTTTATTGGTTTTAGTTTTATCGTAGAACATTTTCTTCGCTGCAGTAGTTTTAATTATTGCTTTATTAATGTTATATCCAGCATTATTTAATTTATTCGACAGTTTTAGTGTAGCAGAATGAGTTATTGCTTTATGGTTTGTTTTTGGTACAGTAGTTGCTTTAGAAGTTGTAAATGTTGCAGTTTTTGCTTGAGTAGTTTTATTTGCCTCTTTAATTGTATTTTTAGTACCTACAATAGTTTTGTTTGTTATTTTAGTTTTTGAAATGTATTTTTTCTTGGCCGAACTAATTGCGTTAGTTATTGCTTTTTTGGTTTTGATTGGTGCAATGATTAATTTCTGAGACAGTTTCTTTATAATTTTATCTGATTCAGTATGTGCTTTAGTAGTTACTTTAGTTGTTTTCGTTGTTCCAGGATTAGAATTAGTTGTTGCCATGTTAGGTTTATTTTCTGAAATCATTGGTTTAGTGGTTTTCTTTGGTCCAGTAGTCTTTTTCTGTATTATTTTCTTTATATTTTTAACTTTTTTAGGAAACATTTTATTTATCATTTTTGCTGTAGTTTCAGCTTTTTCTGTGATTTCTTCATTAGTTCTAGCAGCAGATATAGTTCCTGCAGTAGTTGTAGTTCGTGAATTAATTGTTTTCTGTGAATCAATATTTGTAGCAGCAGTTATTTCTTCAGTAATTTGAGCAGCTGGTGTTGTTGTTGTTATTGGGGCAGGCACGCAAACGATAACAAACTGAAAATCAGCAAAATTTGATTTTGAGACTGCGCCGAGCATACTCCGGGTGTACAGTGGCGCCCTCATTACTGATATAGTATGTACTAATAAACTAAAGTCGTCTTGAAATCGAAGAGTGGTTTTAGATGTACCGTCAAGGACTTTAAATGTTGATCCACTATAGAACCCTGTCATAATGACAGCGTCAAATGACAAGATAGAAATTACATATGCGACAACGTTGTATAGTGGTTCATCAATTAAAGTCCGTGCCCGTACAAATGAATGTACAAATGGATAGCATGTAATATGATTTATTTTATTAACCTTTTAAGTAAGTACCTCTTGTTCAGTCAACAACGGAAAAAGGGAGCCATTTTTTTCAGTTTAGTTGCTCATTGTGTTCTCTTATTTGCGTGTACAACTAATAACCACTCTTATATATCAAGAATATACCTACTTTATTCTAAAAGAAAACACAATACTGCCGTCGATAACGAAAAGGTTTTATGTAACGTCGAACTCGAGAAAAATTCACGCAGGGGTAGGCAGAGACTGTGAAACGTCAGGTGCACCGGTATAAACATTCAACGACATATAGCGGTATATAATAAATGTATAAGTTGAAAATTAAAAAAGATATGCTGTCCCTAAACAATAAAGACACTTTCTGTGAATGACGTAAGAAATAAACCATATTGTCAACACCATAATAAAATGTTTTTTTAGTTTATTCTTATTTATTTATTTAAGATTTTCCTTTTAGCAAAAAAATACTGGTAGTTAAATTAAAACGACGAAAACTTTCGCCTTTTCAACTAAAGTCAGGGTTAATAGAAATGATAAAAGATGTAAACAAATCCAAACGGACTTATTTACCATTATTACACCATAATCACGTACTTTTGGACATTGCGTGAGGTATATTTGAGCATTTCTAAAAAAGTTTGTACATTTCATTCACGACTTCAATTTGCAAAAAAAATTGCAGGTTGGTAGGGTGAATGAAGCTGAGCCTAAATAACATAGTCTCCCAAAATGTCCTCATACATTTGTATGAAACTTTCCTTTTTTGTTACCATGAACCAAAGAAAGTAAGTAACAAAAAAGGAAAGTTTCATACAAATGTATGAGGACATTTTGGGAGACTATGTTATTTAGGCTCAGCTTCATTCACTCTACCAACCTGCAATTTTTTTTGCAAATTCAAGTCGTGAATGAAATGTACAAACTTTTTTAGAAATGCTCATTTAATGATGTACACGCTTGGTTGTTACTTTGACATTCTGTTTAAGATTAAACAACTATTAACTATACTTTTTTTTAAATCTAAACTATTTTGCAGAAATATTGAGGTTATGTGTCAAACAATACTGATTTGTTTAAATCTTTTATCATTTATATTGACCCTGACTTTAGTATGACTGCGCATTTAGGCACTTTCAATATCATAATTGATACCTATTTGATCAATTTGATCATCTACTTTTATGGTGCTTTTATGGTGCCACAGTGGTTATCATACTAATATTATAAACGCGAAAGTTTGTATGTATGAATGTTTGTTACTCTTTCACGCGGCAACGGCAGGACGGATTGGGATGAAATTTGGAATGGAGATAACTTATACCCTAGATTAACATATAAGCTACATTTCGTTTCATCCCGGAAAACTTGAAAGTTCCCGAGGGAATAACGATATCCGAAATACTAAATACTAAAACGTCGTGTTAAAAAATGTTACTATAAAATGTTTTACAACGCACCATCATCTGTTCATCCATTCCGATCAACTAAACTGACCAACTAAAACACGTCAACTTTTTGTCTTTCCCAACGGGTCAACTATATCAAATTGAACAGAGTCGACGGAGCTACGCTACCGCGGAGCTCCTATTTCTGGGTGGTTTGGCCCTTCGGGCCCTGAAGAACTAACATAACCTAAACCTGCCTCATATTTATCCTATGAGACTGGAAAAGCGATCTATTTGGTTGGTTCGATAGGAATAAATGGCTCCTCGGAGTTCCATTCTGTACAACTGGTTGGTCAGTTTAGTTGATCGGAGTGGAAGACGCCATAATATAACTGGAATAAAAAAGTAATAATATCTCTTTTTTTACTATTTTTACAAGTAGGTAGGTAGTTTAACAGCAACCCGTAATGCCAACATTACACAATCGGCAATGATCGTTGATCGTGTGATAGTTTATAATTAGACCTCGCTATCGGAGGTGCAAAATGGTAGCTGTCAAGTTCTTAGGGATGGGTAAAAATTATTTTGAAATACTAGCTATATGTCGATCATTTTTATTTGCCATAATGAGAGGTCTAGGACTTTAATTAAATGTGTTTATTTTATAAAACAGGAATATATAATTACAAAATGAATGTGTTAAACAATTTTCATTTTTATAAATAAAATTCTTCAATATTTCATCATTACTAACAAATTATCGTTATCTTCATAGCACGAACCATTCATATATAATTAAAAATTAAATAATTAATAAATGTCTCTTAAAGGGATATCGTATTGTCAATGAACGGTCAGTTTTTTTTTCAGTTTCTCTGCAATAATCTAGTGCAGTCACGATGAATTTATTCAACAATAAACCCTATATATCTGAACACTATTTATTTTTATTTATATTTCTGATGACAATGATTATCATGGATTCCAAAAAATCAAAAAAATGGTATAGGTACATATATAAAACTAATTGTACAGATAAAATAAGAATATCGATATCGACATCATGAATATTTTTACCCATCCCTAAGAACTTGACAGCTACCATTTTACACCTCCGATAGCGGGGTCTATTTATAATCGGCACGATCATCTTGCGAGCATCCACACGATCGTCCGTAGTAATTTATCAAATTAAAATTCAAAATGATTTATTGCACATTACAAGTATTCAAAGATGAAATTACAAAAAGTGGCTGTTTTCTCGTGGTCCCATTATATTTGTCCCATTGACTTTCGACGGAGCCCCGCCGGGCGGGGCTCCTGCTTCTGGGTAGTTTTGCCCTTCGGCCCTTTTTGAAGATACCTAACGAACCTAACCTACCTACTTTTACAATCATAATGAGTATTTGGTGATCAAATCTAGGTGCACTTTTACACTTTTTGTGCAATGGGACTACGAGAAAACACTTCAAAAAGTCATTCATGTGAGGCCCTGCAAGGGCATAGACATTTACAGCAACATAAGACAGTAGGGAATATTAACACATTACAATTATACTTAAATATTGCACACAAAATCAACAATTACAGGTGTTTGAATTAATTAAATAAATACAATAAGAGGCAAGTATACAATTATTCATTGCCAAAACTATTGTAAAATTCAGTTGCAAGCGAACAAGATGGACATGGAGTGTATTGCTGCTTTATTCATTTAATTTTGGTATACAACCATTATGACATTGTGATCCAACAAAAAGTTGCTCACTCGTTTGTGTGAACAAAATAAATGTACCTACTTACATACATACATTAAATCACGCCTGTTTCCCAGAGGGGTAGGCAGACCCACTTGCTACGATTTTGACAAATTTCTTTCGCTTCTTCAACATTCATACATCGAGTCACGAGATTCGGCCCTGTTCTAGTATTTCTCCAATTTGATTCGAAAAAGTTCTCAAATTCTTCACATGGCAACAATTTTAGCTATGAAACAAGCTGTCACATTATGAGTATCTATCCAGTCGCTACCAGCTAATGATATTTTGAATTTGCCGCCTTTTTTTCTGTCACCACTCTCTGGTCGGACTCAAGTAGTGACAGCCTACGAAACTACGGCCCTTGGTTCGATTCTTGGTATTCAAAAAATTCAAAATTCAAAATATTTATTCAGTAAATTGGCCATATGCGGGCTCTTTTACACGTCGGCAATGTACAGTTGAATCTACCAGCGGCAGTATATTTGTGTGACGAGCGCATTTGTTCCTGAGTCTTGGGTTTTGAATGTGTTCTATAATTAAGTGTTTAAGTAGGTAATTATCAGTATGAAATTATTTATTTACGTGAAATTTAGATGGAGGTATGGCACCGCACTAGCGACGACGCGCATCACTAGCGTCGCCATATCAACGTGAAAAACAGAGCCGTCAAGAACTACACATTTTGTCTCTCGACGCGGCCGTTTGCTATTTGATATTTCTAATTTTATTGTATATTTCTTTCTCGTTTAGTAAACCGATTTATGAAGAGTCGCATTATAATTTATAGTAGTTAACAGGCGCATAGCAGCACCAAATTGTCTTCATCATCACTCATCAGTTCTACTAAAGTAAACAAATGATGGTATTGGATGTAAAGACATTAGTTTTCATTTTCACCCTTGCTTTACATAAACGGGAGGTTATATTATCTTTCACTTATTACATTATTGATCTTAGTGTGCGGTAATTTTTCTATGTATATATGTACTGTGTGTGTGTGGATCAACGACACCGGTGCTCAAGATGCTGACGCACCTTATGGCGCCTATACACATTGGGCCACGGTATTGGGCCAACGTGATGAGAGGACTACTTGGCTGTGCTATTGGCTTGCTCGTAGTTGGCGACCAACGCTAGCCGTCCAACAGACTGGTGTCGGTTTTTCGTGCACACATCAAAGGATCTTTTATGTAAGCGCCAATGCAGAATGATAAATACGCCAATGTGTAAACAAGATCGTAGCAAGTGGAAAGAAGTGTTCTCTGCCTACCCCTCTGGGAAACAGGCGTGATTTGATGTACTATGTATGTATGTATGTGTAAACATGATTCCATATGTTGGCCCATTAAGTACCTTGGCCCAACGCATTGGCCCAGTGAGTACAGCAGCCATTAAACGCAATGACGCAGAAGTCACGTCACTGCGTTGACGGTGGGTCGGGGTATTTCGAACACCGCTACCGTCGATCCTTACTCCAGTCAAATATGAGTTAGACGTACAAACGGAGGGTTCCGTTTTTTTATTTATTTATTGTAATTTACGTGTGGTTGCCGGGTTAGAATAGTGCCACTCCATGTCTTCCCGTGGATGTCGTAAGAGGCGACTAAGGGAATATAGGCTTGTAGTATCTACTGTTAGGCGATGGGCTTGCAACCTGTCACTAATACGCTGGTAAACATCTTAGCCTAATTGACAACATTTCATTTTAGTGACACCTGCAAATTACTATACAGTGTGTCTCCGACCTTGGGGCTTTAAATGCAACGATCGATTCTACTCGCTAAACTGAACTACTTTTGTTCTGCAACATTAAAAAATAACTTAAACTTAGATAACTAATTGATGTTAAACTCTAATTGTAAAAACAAGTAAGTGTCTAAGTGTACACTGGTATTACATTCTGGCCATTTAATCACTATCTCATGGTACGGGGGCGACATTACCTTGGTACGAGGGCTAAAGGAAAATGGAGAATTGGACCGCGTACATTGAAAATTAGATTTAACCTGTATGATAATAAATAAATTTAAAATGTACATATTTTTAACAACCTACAGAACAAAATAAGTTTAGTTTCAGGAGTAGAAATGATCTATGCATTTAAAGCCCAAAGGTCAGAGGCACCCTGTATATACGAATCGAAAGGGTTTTGCCTCCTGAACACGGCAAAATATTGATTTAGATTTATTTTTCTTTATTGACAAAATTACAAGTAAGTTAAAAAAAAAAACGAGTTTTACCAATACTATGCCTGAATAGATATAATACCATTGCCTTTTTCACGAGAAAAAAAGCTGTCATACTTCAAGTTTGACATTGACACTATTGACAGATGGATAGATACTTGAGATCGGTTGACCGCCATTATTAAAAAGAAAACCTTTTTTTTTATACAGATTGGACTAACGTAATATGTCCATTGTGTCGTAGAAATGAAGTTACGCCCTTTTAGAATAAGAACATCTTAATAAATTAATAATAAAATAATTATACATCCTAGGGAAAAAATAAAACTATTAGTGTCTTCCTCCTTCCAAACAGTATCTATAAAACGAATAAAATTAAAGTCTTGAAAATATGAAATCTTGTCAATTGTGCAAATTGTGGTTACAGAGTTATCAACAAGTTTTTTAGAGTTGTTGGTAATTCTGTAGCTCTGCCTACCCCACTCTGGGAATGAAGGCGTGAAGGTATGTATGTATGTATTTAAATTTAGGTACTTACAAACAATCCCTCCCAAAATAAATGAAATTAATAGTTTCAATTATTTGGGATTTAGAATTTGGGAGGGATTGTTCGCCTTCTAATTAGGTTGGAGGAGGGGAGGAGGGTTAATTTCGTCATGTCCGACGTCTGTCTCTCTATCTGTCTGTGAGTGTGGACCGATGTAGTTAAAACTCAGGAAATACGCTTATTTTGTCACCCGCTTACTGACATTACGAGTTTTCGTATTTTGTCTTTGACATTGATTGCCCTTTAGCACAGTATAAGAACAGTAGAACGTCTTCAAACAAAGGTACATCGCGCGGCTCGCGGCGGTGGGCGGGGCTAAACTCCCACTTTATACTAAATCTCAGGATACTCCGAGTGTACATTAGTCGGGGCTACGGCGTCCTTGCGCTCGGTTACGTTGTGTTGGTAGTGCGCGTACTTGCGCGAAAGCGGCATTATCAAAAGGTCAAAAAGGAATTTACATATCACATCCATCACATACCTATAAATATATAATTTAGTGTCAACAGATAAAATTATATAAGTAAAATAATTTAAATTTGGTACTTAGGTACAGTCACCCAATAAAAATGTTGAGCATACTTAGAACCTTGTCATTGTGAATGTCATAGTCATTGTCATGTGTGTCATTTGATGTTCTGTTTGAAATTTACTATGACAACGCACTAGAGTGCTTAACATTTTCGTTGGGGTACTGTACCTAACAATATTTATACTTACTTACTTTAAGTTTGTGTAATTTATGAAAATTAATATTCTTATAAATCATAGAAAGTATGGCCAAGTAGGTGACTTAAATTGAAAAACAAGTTTGGACAACCCTGACGCCCGAGCGGCAATTGTTATCAGAATCTCCTAAAGGGCCGGAGTCGAGCTACTTTTCTATTTATACTATGCCTTTAGTGAAGTGAAAACGGGCAAATCGAAATAAAAGACTGCTTTAAAAAAATGCTACTTGAAAAAACTTACCTCGAGAAGAATGAGTGTAAAAAGCGCTTTCATACTTTGATTGCGTTGCACGTATATCGATTCATTTTACGAGTAAGATTAAATAAAATTGGATGTTGCAACTCCAGTACATTACGTGCCATGATGGTTGTAATGGGCCCATTATAAATGAAACGAAAGATGCCGGGCTATTACCGCACTGAGTAAAGCTGCTGACACACTACCACATATAGCTCGTTCGTTGAAGTACCTAGCTAGGATGTGCCGTTCGTCCGACTTCAAAGCGTTGCACACATTTCATATTACAATTGTACTACTTAATCCAGCATTATATAAAGCTATAAATATTAAATTAAATATAATATCAAATGTAATTTTTTGTACCCTAAATATCCTACCGACTGCGCCAGATAGGGGAATTGGTAATTCTATACTTCATCCGGTGTCATGTCTTCTTCCGGATCGTCTTCGATAGAGGGCAGCTCTGGCAGTTGGGGCGCTGGCGACTCTATTGCACCTGCGCCGGCGTCACGGAGCAGCGCCGATAAGGTCGCCAGGGAACTCGTTAGCTGGAGACGAACAGAATAATTTTAAATTGAAACTAAAGTAAATTATCAGGAGGCCTACCTAAATAAGATGTAAAGTCAAGCAGCTGTTGTCGTTTTAATAGCCGCTTGATAAAATAGCGGCCCCATCTTTCAGAGCTGGGGTGTTACCATGACATACTAAAGCAGTTCAGTTAACGTTAAAAGGGACAGAGCTATAGCAGTTATACAGCTCTGTCCATTTCTCTCAATCTAAACTGCTTCTGTTTGTAGGCTGAATTGTAAGTACTGACACGTGAGTCAGCCAGCACGCTTCTCAAGGAGAGGAGACCACTGTTGAGAAGAAGCACCGTATCTTCTATTCCTGTGTCAATAGTCAGTTACTCTCTCTCAGGTAGGTGTATATCGGGAGAGACAGAGACTATCAATTCCCAAAGCTCGAATTTCCTAAATAAAAAGATAACGATTTACATATGGAACGGATTTATAACGGAATACAGAAATAAAATAATAGCGAATAATACTTACACAAAATATTATTGGAAACGTAGATGTGTTCGCTGCTTATTTTTATGTGTACTTTGACATTATTTTCATATATTGGAAATAATATTACTGTAGGCATATTTTTAATCATACCCGTATATGGCGACAATCATAAATATTTTATGCTTAAGTATTTTTCAAATTGCATACATACATACATAAACTCACGCCTTCATTTCCAGATTGGGGTAGGCAGAGCTAAAGAATTACCAACAAGTCTTAAAACTTCTTGATAATTCTGTAACCACATTTTACACAAATAGGCTAAAGATGTTTCCCAGTGTATTAATGACAGGAGGCAAGCCCATCGCCTAACAGTACTACAAGCCTTTATTCCCTTAGTCGCCTCTTACGACATCCACGGGAAGACATGGAGTGGTACTATTCTAACCCGGCAACCACACGGGGGAGTTTCAAATTATAATTATTTATTATTAGATCTTTCAAACTACACAACGTATTTTAATGCTATTTTCATTAATAGATGGAGTGATTCAAGGGGCAAGGTTATAATAAATTCTGGGTTAAGTACAAGTGTTACAGAAAACACACATAAACCGAACCCTCCTGGGGTTAGCTAGGTCCGACTTATTAAGTTTGCTTGTGGTGGCTCGCAGCGCGTACGATCGAGGCACGCACACATGCAAGCCGCGCGATATACCTTTGAAGATAAGAATAAATAAAAAGAATAAGAAAAAAATATTGCCACACACCAAGAAAATTTACAGACAGACAGTATTTACAATTTAGACTTAGTTATATCCTCCTAAGGCCCAAGGTCCTACCCATAGTACTTATTAACTTTGTCATTCAGACCCAGCTCCCTCGACAGTTGTGTTGTCATAGCGTACCGCGGTCCTACCAGTAGGACTAAATAGAAAACCCGCCAATAGCGTACCACGGTCCTACCAGTAGGACTAAATTGAAAACCCGCCAATATTGTACCACGGTCCTACCAGTAGGACTAAATAGAAAACCCGCCAATAGCGTATATACCACGGTCCTACCAGTAGGAGTAAATAGAAAACCCGGCATTTTGTCTTTTAAGTACTTGGGTCTGAATGAGTATACAACAATAGTACCACTGGTAGGACTACGGGCCGTAGTGACTACATGCTGAATTGTTTGTTGGGCCTCAGGAGGATATACTTAAATGATCTCGGCCGAGTGGCAAGGAGCGGCTCAGCGTGCGCTGCGAGCGCGGGCGCAGCCGCGTCTGCGCAGCGCTGGTTTTCAGTCCGTTCCCTTTGGATGTACTTGTTGTATTCTACTTGTCACTAGATGTCACTGGTGTCGCTGTCGCTGGTGCGGGCCTAGTATGGTTGTGTTTATCGCGTGCATGTAAAGCATGTGTTAGAAAGTGACGGATGTTTTATCTACATTTTGTCACGCGATAATCGGAGCCAAATTAGGCCCTATATCGTTTGCTTACTTGCGCGTCAGGTTTCTCTTTCCTCTGTAGCAGCTGAGCTGTTGCCCTGGCCTCCTCCACGGCCAGGCTGGTGTTGCCAACTCGAGCGAGCCGGCCTGCGCGGTTGAGACGTACCAGTGCGTCATCCGGCGCCAGCGCAGCTGCGCGGGCGTACGCGGCGTCCGCGCGGGCGTCACCCAGCCGTTCCAGGGCTATGCCTATTAGAAGCACCTGAAGCATAAAGAGAACTTTTCCACTTAATTTCATGTCAAACTGTCATAAAACTGCTAGGGTCAATAGGTACCTATCCAATTTCTATAAACTGGCCTCGTACGGAGAAAAGGCACAAGTGCCATTTATTCATAGAAGCATATTAAACTCTCAAGGGTTATAATAAGGTTGGAAGTGCAATACAATTCATATAGTAGATGTGCCTTTTTCCGTAGGGGGCCGTAAAGGTAGAGGGGTTTTCAAAGCTTGCTGAGATTCTATTCTACTAAGACCATTGTTAAGGCTTTAACAGCAGCACCATCTGTGGAAATTGTAATAGTAGGGGATCCGAACAGGAGACGAACTTCATCCAGCTGTTATTCGAAAAAAGTATCTTATATCAAATTTAATATGGTAAGTAATACATGGCGAATAGATTGAGTGAAAAATTCAGTCCAGTACTTATATGTACACATAAATAAATAAAAATAAAAACTGTTTTTTAAATTGAAAGTAGGTATGAAGCCTATAGAATATGCAAACGTTAGGTTGACTATTTTTCCCATCATAATTAACGATACTAATAAATTTACGCTAAACCTAATATAGTACAAGTATAGTAAAGTATTCCCATTTTTATTTTGCCGCCATTGTTCGTCTCCTAACAACCATGTTGTCGTATCGGCCGAGTTAAAAACATCACGATACTATGTCAAAAGCAATATGGTTTTACTGAGTAAATTAGAGCCTCTGTTTTTTGTTTGTTTGTGTGTTTAGCCGAGGCAAACAAAAGCCATTCTACTCACTATTTTAAACGAGGTCACATTATAAAGGCGCTATTCGAACTTTTTTATTTTCTTGTTAAAGAAAATTGAAACAAATTATTTGTTTTAGGCCCTGGGAATATTATTGCTAAGAAGTCTAAGAACTAATTAATAAATCAATCCCAAAGGTCGTAACGTATAGGTATCTAAAGTAAAAATGTCTTGCTACGATTTCGACATTTTTTTTTATTTTGGTGAAATATCTAAGTAGGTAAATGGAAGCAATATTTCAAGAAAATATCAGCTTGTTCCTGTATTTTTGATCACGATTTTTTTACGGTTTTACTACGGCAAATACCTATTAAAAACGTACAACCAAGATACGTATGATTTTTTAACCGTTTTACCCTTGAATGTTTACTCCAAAAAATCGTAGAAATAAACATACAAACCAAAGCAAAGGCATTTTACTGTGAGCACTTTGCCACGCCTTTGATCCGGTCACCAATATGGCCAGTAATAGTAATGTACCGTGTATGGCTGGTTCGGCTGTAAGGCGACGGCGACCGCCAACCTGCAGAAGGCGGAGGCCGGACGCCTGCACAGCAGCAGCGCCAGCCCCAGGTCGTGGGCTGCGCGTGCGCTGAGCGGCGCCGCCCACGCCGCGCGCTGCAGGCACGTCAACGCCTGCGTACCATAACACGTTTCTTTAATCCCAGACGCAACAAGACTCAAAAAGCAAGTTTTAAAAAACCGGACTGTCGCTAACCAACTTTATCCTCGTAAGGCCCAGTGTGCAATAGGATGTACATAATCAAGGCAATTTACTTTGAACTCTGTTGTAATCAGCATAAGGTTTGTTTTCCTATGTGCATAAACTAAAAATGGCATTTTCGGTCAACCGCAATTGAACTTTATTCCCTTGATTGTAGATTCAAAGTCCCAGTTACAAAAAACTCCCATTTTTCAGTATGGTACGGACGAACTACAAGTCTAGCAATTCTTAGAGCTATGCCGATGACTGTGGTTCTCGTGCGAACCTCCTCATTTCTGATTTGGAGCCATCTCCATTGCCCTTAAGTGATCTCGAGCTTTCTGTCACACTTACTGCTACGTATTTTTTCTTCGCCAGCAACGCCAAGCCAAGGTTGGCGTGAGCGGCCACGCACGTGGGGTGGGCGGCAAGAGCCGCTTTCAGCCGCGCAAGCGCCGCGTCTAAATCCCTACGATACGATAAAAAATATTAACATTAACACTCATATTTAGATCTCAAGCTAAGACATGGTACGGAGCGACTAAGTCGAGTTAGCACCACCATAGCGGATTTTCGAGAAAGGTGAGTGTGTAATGATTTGCATATAAACGAATTCACAAATTTTCATTTTGTTTACCTATTTTACATACATACATACATTAAATCACGCCTGTTTCCCAGAGAGAGAGGGGTAGACAGAGACCACTTCTTTCCACTTCCACGATCTTGACAAATTTATTTCGCTTCTTCAACATTCATACATCGAGTCATGCACGCACGTCGGTTTCGGGGACTTAAGATTCGGCCCTTTTCCAGTATGTATCCGATTTGATTCGAAAAAGAACGCCTAGGGCGGCCCCTTCCGACCCGTCCATCACTTTCGATCTGTATATCTCTTTCGACAATCTTATTTCATCCATCCTTTCCAAATGACCTAACCATCGAAGCATGCCCTAACCTATTTTCTACCTCTACAATAAACCAACGATATCATACATAATTAATATGCATATTATGCATAATAACGAAATGCATAATGTCTTAAATCATAATCTTCATTACTAAAATGGTCAAAGTTTTAACCTAACGTAGCAAGAAGAAATTGTCATAAAATGCATAATTCCAAGAAAATGATCGTTATGATAAATAAGTGTTATGTAATTGAAACAGGGCAAGTAAAATAAAAGCTTGTAAATTAAAAAACAGATAAAACGTATCATAAATAATAGCAAAGAGCTGGATAGCCTAGACTACACCACACTAAACTACACTAGACTCTAAAGTCGCCGTTAATAGAACTTGCAAAAGATGTAAACAAAACCAAACGAACCAATTCACCATGATTACTCGGGAACCACGTACTTTAAAGACTTTGCAATGAATTATACACCTTATCATTATTTTAATATTAATTTTAAGATGAAATAACTATTCATTATACGTTATTGACACGCTTGGTGAATATTTGAGGTGTGGTTGCCGGGTTAGAATAGTACCACTCCATGTCTTCACTTGGATGTCGTAAGAGGCGACTAAGGGAATAAAGGCTTGCAGTACTGTTAGGCGATGGGCTTGCCACCTGTCACTAATACACTGGGAAACATCTTAGCCTACTTGTGCAAAATGTTGTTACAGAATTATCAAGAAGTTTTAAGACTTGTTGGTAATTCTTTAGCTCTACCTACCCCACTCTGGAAATGAAGGCGTGAGTTTGTGTGTATGTGTTAGGTACGAGTAATTTGTTTACATCATTCACAAGTTGCTGCCATGTGGTTGCCGGGTTAGAATAGTGCCACTCCATGTCTTCCCGTGTATGCCGTAAGAGGCGACTAAGGGAATAGAGGCTTGCAGTACTGTTAGGCGATGGGCTTGCCACCTGTCACTAATACACTGGGAAACATCATAGCCTACTTGTGCAAAATGTGGTTACAGAACTATCAAGAAGTTTTAAGACTCTGCCTACCCCACTCTGGGAAGGCGTGAGTTTATGTATGTATGTATGCATTCACAAGTTGTGACAAAGACAAATAGACCTGTGTTGCAGCATCATAGCAGCGAGTGCGAGCGCGGCAGCATGCTGTGAGGGCTGCTGCGCGAGCGCTGCTCCGAGCAGCTGGAACGCCTGTCGCGGGTCGCCAGCGCGCAGGCGCAGTGCTCCCGCCGCTGCCAAAGTGTCCGCACCGCACGCATGGGTGCTGCACAAAAAGAAACCATTCTTAACCCCTAACGGCCGAACTCTATATTCAAACCGCGGACAGATAAGGCTTGTCCGTGGTTTGAATATAGGGTTCGGCCATAAGTGATATACACATAACCACAAGTTATCATCAAGCGTGACGATATCATCATGTCAGCCGAAAAACATCCACTTACATAGGCCTCCCCCAAGGCTCTCCACTCAGACCGGGCTTGTGCTTTTCGCATCCACCGCGTTCCCGGGATTCTTACAAGGTCGTCACTCCATCTCGTTGGAGGCCTACCTAGCCTACCTATGCCTAAATTGGTACCTAAAACAAAATCATTGTTTTACACACATCTTCCCTAAACTGTCTCCTGCTGCTAATATATTAGAAAGTATTTAATTCTATGTTTTACTAAAGTACTTTCTATGTTTCTATTCTATGTTTTACTAAAGCCCAAAAAATTGGGATAAATCCCTATTTTTTGGGCTTAATGCTGTTACTTGTTTACATTAACTCTACTGGTCTAAGATCCGAATAGGAGAAGACCTTCACCCAGCTGTTTATGCGATACAAAGTATTTATATCAAAGGCCGTGCCAGGATAAGCTAAGAGATTTTGCCCCCCTTGAGTTTGGGCTTGTAATTTTTACAGATTGTGTGGCTCTGCATTAGTAATTGTTTTGCCAAATTTGAGCACCCTAAATATCATAGTTTTCGTTTAAAAAAAAATAACTATATTTAATTTTTCTTTGATTTTTTTTTTCCTGTTAACCAATTTTAATGAGCTTGCCATATAATGTACATTTAACCAAGATGATCAAATGGCCATTATTATATTTTCATTATGCCATAGAAAAAAAATTAAAAAAACCCATTCAAACTTTTCAGTTTTTTTTTTTATCACTTCCATGTTAGAGACCGCTCTAATTTTTTCACTGGTAAAACTCCCACTAACGTCCTATAATATGTATATTTTTCAAAAATTTTGCTAAGGGAGAACATGGAGTTATCTTGACATGAAATTCTTTACATACATTTCCTAGAACCGCTATAATTTAAATCGGAATGATTGCAACCTCTTTAGAGGAACGTACATGTTGCATATGAAATACTTACTGGCCACTTACATTTCAACTTTTTAAAAAAGTAAAAAAAAGACAACAAAAATAACTCCTTTCA
Source organism: Acleris emargana (assembly GCA_927399475.2). NCBI lineage: Eukaryota > Metazoa > Arthropoda > Insecta > Lepidoptera > Tortricidae > Acleris > Acleris emargana. The sequence continues at coordinate 5,310,442 of OV656850.1, forward strand.
ATTGTCGTGCGTTGGTAACATAATATAAACCATTCCAATATGAATTCATTATCAAAAACAACTGCAATACAACGCGTTTTCCGTAAAAAAGTTAAAACGCTGTATTGTCTCGCAATGAAAACAATTCTGCAAAGTATAAACGAACAATACGATTTATAAAAATTACAAGCCCAAACTCAAGGGGGGCAAAATCTCTTAGCTTATCCTGGCACGGCCTTTAATATACAACGTTCAGTACCTAATTTAAAGTGGATATTTTCACCAAGACGGGAATCCTTAAAACCGACGAATGTGAAAAAAATAATTTGTTTTTATGAATACTATTTTAAAATAAACAAATACATACATATTTTATTTTGTTAATTATTTTTATTTCAAAATAAATAATATTTATTTGTGTTGAGTAACATTTCGACGTTGACCGTAACATCGATATATTTTTTGTCGATAAAATTAGAGTTAGTAATGTGCCCCGAGTTAGCACAGGTATGGTTATGATCAAAGCCCGGATGACGGGAGAAATTTTGTGTTGACGTCTCAATAGTGTAAGGACTCACATTTTATTAGTCGATGTCGATAAAAAGCACAATGTACTGAACTGAGACTGGATGTCAGAAATATTATAGTAGTAAACAAAATCAAAATGAATTGTTTGTATTTTTATTATATTTTATGTAACTTTCGTAATATACAAATAGACTTTTTCTAAGTTTAACTGAAATAATATATAATATAAGCTTACCTAGGTACCTGATGTAATATTGTGTAACAACCTGACATGTAAGATAATGAGTTTGATCAATAAATGTCTGATTCAAAAATTGTTCGTATAGATGTCGATATTTAAATAAGCACTAGGAAAAGTGCATTTTTGCTCCCGTCATCCGGGCTTTGGTTATGATTCCTGGTGCTTACGCGATAGCGTGGTCGTACGCGGCCGCGGCGCCTGCGCCGTCGCCGGCGGCCAGCAGCAGCCGCGCCAGCAACGCGCCGGCGCGCTCGCCGCCGCCCGCCTGCACCGCGCCGCGCGCCCACTCCACCCCTCGCTCCAGAGCGCCCAGCTTGAAAGCGCATTCCGCTGGAAAACATTTCATTGGCATAAGTACCATAACATAATCATTATTTTTAATTTTATTTTGTAAGGATTTTATTTGTTTAAGGTCCACGGCGGCGTCATTTGACGCTTGCATGCAACCTACAAAAGTCGACAGGCGTATTTTGCGTCCTAGGTGTGTCCACGTAATCTACATGCAATCGTCATCCAAGCTACAAAACGGTAGTTCTTTCAAGTTAGGCATACATCATACATCGGAAAACATATTAATTGTAGATTATTTATTGCTCCATAAGAGTTATCACGAGTGATTCTGTATCTCAATCATTTTACCGAACGATAAAAAATACTTACCAAAATTTAGTCTCATTTATTGGACCAATGCAAATCATACATAGCGAAATATTGCAATGTATCAATGTAACATGTATCAGCCCAGAAGAAAGGATTAAAGGAAAGGAGTGTTTGCGTCTTGCAGTACGCTTGAGTACTGACATGCCGCTGCAAGAGCTACATGACGAACGTCTGACGATACGCAAATGCAACATTGCAGCTCCGTGGACACAGTTTCGTTCTTTTCTACTCAAGATGCATGCAATCGGCACGCAAGCATAAAATGACGAAAGCGTGCGTCTGACGTGCAGCTACGTGGACAGTAGGCAGATTAAAAGGGACTTTGTTTCGTATCAATTAAGTTGTAATTCGCATAGTATATATTTTGTATTCGACGTAAGGCGTTCAAAGGGGTAAATTAGTGTTCCATAGGACTCGAGCCTTTTTAGCCCGAATTTTAAAGCTCCGGAGCTCTAAAAAGATCTTTTTTAGAGCTGGCTTAATGGAATGGGTTTCAAAGAGCTAGTGATTTTAATAAGCCGTAGTCTTAAAAAAGCCTTATTTTTTGGATTTTAGCTTTTTTAAAGGCCTTTTTTTAAGGTTGTAGCCGCTATCTTGAGCCGAGGTGAGCCTTATAAAATGTTTAACTTTTATGAATGCAGTCGCAGTTCAGATCATATTCGTAAAAATCAGTTGTGTATTTCTGTTACCGCTATACAACAAATAATTAAACTCAAAAAAATCATTAAAAAAATATTTTTATAAGCTCGAAAATATTTTAGCCTCTGAGCCTAAAGAAGCTTGGAGGCAAAAATATTTTTAAGTTTCAATATTTTGACAAGGACTTTAAGTCTAAAAATATATAGCCTTTTATTAAGGTTACGACTTCTGAGAGTCAAGGCTGCCGAATATAACAAGGCTTGTGGGCTAAAGAGCTTTATAGGCTTTTAGCACTCTAGGCGTTAAAATCGAAGCCAGGCTTAAAAAAAGAGCTAAAAGGCTCGAGTCCTTTGGAACACTAGGGTAAATAATACATTACTACAGAAGCCGTGAAGTCAAGGACGAGTTTGGGGTAGACGGCCGAGTCGTAGAAGAGGCCGGATAGAAAGATTCGTTCAATCCCTGTTCCGGCCGAGGATTGTACTCGTATAGTGCTTTTCTCATGCAATGTTTGGAAATATTAAAAGTACCTATATTACTGCAATCTTACGACGGCAACCCAAGAGTACAATATTACGATGGCAATCTCAAGACTGCAATCTTACGATGGCAATCTCAAGACTGTGCAATGTTACGATAGCAATCTCAGGACTGCAATCTTACGACGGCTATCTCAAAACTGCACATAAATATAGTACCAAAGTTTTTTTATTATGATTAATATGAGTACCTAATAGTGGTGGTTGGCAGTATGTAATTTTTACTTTGTCAGTTTAATGTTAGTAAGCAAATTTAAAAAGTTAGACCTGCGGCCATAAACAAGAAACTTCATGCCTTCATTCCGTGATATGAAAGCATACACAAATAAATACAAATTAAAATCTCTCGTGCTTATTTGCTAAGTTATCTTCAGCTTAAGTTTTCTGGGATTACAGAAAGGTATGTATGTATGTAAGTTTTCAGTACATACCTTCACGCCTGTAATCCTAGAGTGGGGTAGGCAGAGCTACAGAATTATCAACAACTTTAAAAACTTGTTGATAATTCTGTAACCACATTCCGCACAAATAAGTTTTGGGTGTTCTACCATAATTAGCTCCAAGAACAAAATGTTAACTAATAAGTAAAAATGTATCATTTTGCAGAAATAAAAATTATTTTCTTTCTTTCTTTCTTTCTGTATTTCCGAGCATGTTTGAGATAATAAACTAAAACTCACCTAATGCGCAGTAAATGTCGCTGTCTGGGTGCTTGGTAACCTTATCAGCCTCTAAGTACGCTTCAAGAGAGAGCTGGTAGCGACCCTGGCAAGACCTGGGCAAGAAATAAACGATACTCAAGTTGCGTAGCTAACTTGAGCAAATACATTCAGCAAAAAAAAACACGAGGTGACTGCTGGAAATATTATTCTCATGTGGCAACCCACCATTAGCAGTAGTTATTAGGTAGAAATTTGGTCTTTATTTTATTGCTATCTACGGAAAAACAGGCAGACGGCCCACATAAAGATAAAGATACAGACATTTATTCAGTAAGTAGGCCGCACGGTCATTTTTACACGTCAAGAATCTACCAGCGCTTCACAAGAGGAGACCACTGCTGAGAAGAAACGCCGCAAGAAACTCAGCAGTCAGTCATTTTTTAAATAGGTAAGTATACTTAATATTACAATGGTACTACTTATGTAGTCTAGCATTATATAAGTAAATCTATAAATAGTAAATTAAAAAAAACAAATAACCTGCGTAGTTTCTGCAGGAAAACACACCAAAATCTTAAGAGAGAGATAGAGAGAGAAAAGGAAAAAAGAACACCTGCAAGACGACCACATAAGATTCATATTATGTTTTCCTACATCAACGGTGTCCCCTAGACAAGATAAAGCTTTTGAATTTTAAAAATATAGATATACCTATATATTATTGATTAAGTTTTGGGTTAAGGCCAAGCAGTTTTGTCTATTAGATAGTCCTTGATCCTATAATACGCTTTAGACTTTAACGACTTTTACAAGTAATTTTTAAGTGCTTAAAACTACGTCAGGTAATTTATTATAGAAATGAATGCATTGACCAACAAATGATTTATATACTTTACGAACGCGGAATTTTCGAATAGAAAAGGGAAGTGGTCACCGCCGAAGTACAAACCCGATCGTTATTTTATGTGCTATATATAATATAAGTGAGAATGTCATGCTCGCGTAAAGGTCTTTGCTTACGGCGGCGTCGTTGATCGGGTCGCCACCTTCCCGAACACATGGTTGAGGGAAGCGATGGCTGAGATACGCGTCATACTCGTGAACGGGTGCTGTTTATGGGGTCCGGTCTGTTCACGCTTGCAAGGACCTGTTTTCCAATTTAGTTATTTTAATTATCGTTCCTGACGTAGAGAGAGACCTCGTCATGTTGTGCTCCTAGTCATTATTTTTAACTTTATTTTATTGACCTTACCTACATTTGTAATAATTTTATTTGTGTTAGTTTTTTTTAAATAATTAGTTATTACTTTATTACCTTATAATGTAACTTACTTTTAAGTATTATACATACATACATACATACCTTCACGCCTTCATTCCCATAGTGGGGTAGGCAGAGCTACAGAATAACCAACCAACTCTAAAAACTTGTTGATAACTCTGTAACCACAATAAGTATTATTGTATTTAATAATTGAACCTAATGACCTGCTGGAGTTTCTAGCGGCGCTTCTTCTCCGCAATGATGGTCTTGTCCGAAGCGCTAGTAGATTCACTCCATATTACCTACCGACGTGTGAAAGAGCCCTCATGGGGCCAATTTACTGAATAAATATTTTGAATTTTGAATTGCATTGTACTAAACAATACATACCTCAATTTTTAACTCACGGCCGCCTTCAGCCTTAATAAATGACAGTTAAGTCGTTTTTTGGTGACAAGTTTGAAAAAGGAACGAGTAAACCGTCTTTAAATTGTCTCTGACGGTAGGTTAAAGTTACCCCGAGTTTACTTACAAGCTCTTTGCCACCTGTTTCAAGGGCTCAGGGTCCTGAGGATGGAGCCTGATGCAGCTGTGGAACCGCTCCAGAGCGTCCTGGTGACGACCGGCATCCGCGTAAACGAGACCCTAGAAAAAGACATATGGTGGTTAAAAAAAGTAATGGAGTGGAGGGTAGATAATTAAACAATATCTGACGACAGGGGAGACCGGGGATGGTTGACTATAGTGGCAGGTTGACTAACTATCAAAAACTCGTCCGACGCAAAGGCCTTGAGCCAACCATATAAGCACGAGAGTCCGGCATCTCCCCCTGCTCAGTCACCGGAAACGCGGCGTCGTGCACGCATATCGTTGGGGAGAAGGACCGTAATATTTATTAATATAAGTCCAAAATGTTTACTCAGTTTACTTTATTTACGATAAGCTGTTAGTCAAAAAAAAGGTTCATTTTGAGGTTAGAAAGTTGTTTACTTTACAAGACAAGTAAAAATGAACACGGTATAGTTTTCGCTGTTAAGCTAAGGCCAAACCAACGCGTTCAGCCCGGGTCCGCGCGATGGCGTGCACGGTGGTGTTGAGCTAAGTTCCTAACATAACAAGCGGGCTGGCGTTGGTTTGACCTTAGCTTTAGTTACCTTGACATAGTGCGCAAATCTGTGTTTGTGATCGTGCGCTTGCAGTTCGTCAGCCAGCTGCAGGCACGCCGCGTGCTCGCCGCGCACGTAGCGCGCGTGCAGAAGCCAGTTCCGAGAGCCACGCCGAAATTCTAGAACACATGATAAGTATATTCGGGAACCTATTAATAGGAATAAAGACTGGTAGAACTGTTAGGCGACGGGCTTCCAACCTGCCACTAATAGATACACTGGTAAACATCTAAGCCAAATTGTGCAAACAAGTTTTTTGAGTTGTTGGTAATTCTGTAGCTCTGCCTACCCTACTCAGGAATGAAAGCGTGACATTAAAGAACTGTACCTTCTGCACCGTAATAGATAGCGGGTTATTTTTTTTTTCATACATGAAACGTTATTAATAAACTTTTTTTTTCATTTTAGGCTGAAGCCAGACAAGCGTATTTTTTAAGTTGTGAGTCGCGTAATTTCTGCTCCTCCATTCATTATACTACTACTACTACTATGAAACTGAATGGAGGTGCAGAAATTACGCGACTCACAACTCAAAAAAAAAGCTCGTCTGGCTTCAGCCTTAGTTAACATTCCTCCATGCGTGAGTCCGACGGTCTTGACCGGTTTTTATACTGGCCCCTTATTCTCGTGACTCCCATGGAATGATCTACCTATGGGGCCCCAAGGGTGCAGCCGGCTTTTAACGTGATAACCATTAATAAGAGAAATGGGAGTAATCTAGACAACAGTTACTATCCCCTCCTCCCAAGTTTAAATTCTGGATCCACAAATGGACAAATCTACATTGAAACGCCAAGTTTTTTGGAACTAGCAGACTTAAAACTAGTTACAAAATTAAATCTAGATTTGTCTTTTTATTACAGGTGGCTCTAGTACTAGATTAGGTATCTCTTAGTATGTACTGAGGTGCGCTGCATGACCATATCTGTGCAAAACGTGACATAACACAATCCAAATATCTCAACGTGAAAATGCTGCCAAATTCTATCATTATTTAAGAAAAAAACTGGTGTAATCAGGGAGCCTGAAAAAATATTTTTACTAGCATAATAATATTATTACCTTTTTCGGAATCTTGTGGAACGAAAACCGATTGTTTACGCATGTTGATTTTTGTTTACGCTATAATTGCCATAGCAACGAACATCCCTTTTTGTGTGAGTACCTTAACTAACCATGAAAATGAAACAATATACATTTTTAAATGAAATTATTTTATGAAATATCTAATTATAGATAAATAACATGAAGATACCTGTTTTAATTGGAATCAAAAAATACCCGTAGAGACTATTTTCAAAGTTGCCACTTCTCATTACAAGACATTCATTCTATCATTACAAAACAAATTTTGCTCGCTGTTAGAAATCTAAACATAACAAATAAGTATAATATTGTAAATAAATACAATATAAGAATCAAAAACATTTAACTCCAGGTTGAGTAACGTTGACCTCAGTGTAATAATTAATACATGAAAGAATGCACCGAGGTGCGTTAAATGTTTCCAAACGCAAACGGCCTAAGTCGGGTAGTACAAAATGACATTGACAGCAATGACAATGACACATCACAAATTGACAAGTAACCGCGACGATATGAGTTAGTCAACACTGATAATAAATAAAATTGCTTGCCATTCGCAAACCGGCCAAAACACCCACAAAATGGAAGACATAGCCCGCCTAGCCTTAGTCGAACAAAGTCTCCGTGACGACAATAATTTCAGTAAAGTCCTACATGAATTACTGCAAGAAATTAACCTAGTTCTAGAAAACCCATATGAATACGAACGGCGGACTTTGAAGAGCGACGTGCTAAGGAAAGAATTGCATTCCGAAGCATTTACTGACTATCTGAAATACATTGGATTCCAGTTGGTAAGTTGGGAAAAGTTTTTCACTTTTCACTTTTAGACTGTCATGTTCATGTCATATGGGAGACTCATCTGAAAGAATAAAAACAGGTGAAAAAAAAGCAAACTTTGATAACCCAACTGCCTTTGTAGATACTAGAGTAGAGGTTTCTGCAAGTCTGCAGCACCAGACCTACAGGGTTGTAACTTAAAAACAACTGGAAAAGTCTTTGCTTAATATCTTCATAACAAAATGATAGCTAACAAACCCTTACACCATAATGGTTTAGGTAGCCAGTAACTCTACATCATCAGAATTTAATGATGATCAACGTAGAAATTATCCTTTAATCCAACAAAAGCTTGCATAGCAGAATTTATCAAGCCATTGAATCAAAGAAAGAAACATAATACATACATACAGTAGCAGATCCTCAAGCGGAAAAGCATCTTCATCATTCTGTGACAAATCTTGGAATTTACTTACCAAAACCTACCCTCAGTAAGGAAAAGCCCCTCCTAATAGAAATTCCTGAATCTGCTGCTGCATACATCTAAAAAACATTCCCGCCTTGTGATGGCTGTTTGAAGGTAGTAACAAAAACTTAATAGCTAGAGGATAGCTATGATGTCATGAATTTTACAATTTAATCCTAGCACTACTTATTTGAAATTTCACGATTAACTTACTCTTAACTATGACTACATTTAGACTAGTTACTCTCAAAATGTGCTCCACTGAGCCCAGAAATAGGTAAGGCGTCTGCCAAAAAAAAGAATATAATATAATAAATCTGTCAAACTTTTGTCTGTGAACAACGTTAGCTAAGGTTTTTTTTATCTTAATAAAGATCTTATAAAAAACTAGGTTTGCTTTTTAGAGGCTATGTTAAATATATATATATACAGTGGTGGACATATAATTAGAAACAGTACATAAAACTTAGGTAAACACAGAATGAACTATCGTTATGAGTAAAAATTATAATGATTAAATCACTATTGACTATGCCAGAATATAGCCAATGAGTTAAAAAACTCATAAAATATTTAAAAAAGTAAATCTGTTCTATCTTTAATTATTAAAAGATTTTTAAAATCATGATAGTTGAATTTCTATTACTGGCCGCTTGGACAATTCCATTTTTGAAAATAAAATAAAAACCTCTTTTTAAGCTTTTTCTTTTGTTTCGGCGGCATTTAAACGTCAATTTGGAAAATTACGTGAATAATAAGTATTGGTAAAAATGGGTAAAAATTGGTAAAAATAAGAGTTGTGACGAGTCAACCAGGCAATTAATCGTTAAATTACATTTAGATCGAAAGTGGACTTATAGAAGAATTGCTAAACATCTAGAATGTTCTGTGAAGAAAGTTTTCAACGCTATTGCTCATTATAAAACTAACGGAACTACTAAAAGTGTTGTTAGAGAGGCTCGTCCAAGGAAAACATCTCCCCGGGAAGATTCGCAAATAATACGTGTAGCTAAACAAGACCCGTTCAAAGGCTCCAAAGAGATTAGGAATGAAGTTTTTTCACCTGATGACCCAAGAAACATTTCCTCGAAACTGGTACGCCGCAGATTAGTGGAAGCTAAATTGTTCGGGAGGGTTTCTCGAAAGGTACCGCTTCTTACCAAGCAACACCGAGAGAAGCGATTATTATTTGCAAAGAAATATCTTAACTGGACCGTACGAGAATGGAAAAAAGTGTTATTCTCGGATGAAACAAAAATAAATATGGTGAATTCAGCCGGCAAACGCTACGTTAGACGTCCAATAAACCATGCTTTTGATTATAAATACACGAGGAGTATAGTCAAACACGGTGGTGGTAATATTAAAGTATGGGGATGTTTTTCTGGTTGCGGAGTTGGACCCGTCCGTAAGATTGAAGGTATAATGGATCAATTTCAATACAAAAACATCTTAGAAGAGACAATGATTCCCTACACCGACGACCATTTGCCTGTGACCTGGATCTTTCAGCACGATAACGACCCAAAACACACGGCCCGCAGTGTTAAATCCTTTCTTAGTGAGCAACGTGTTACCATGTTAGACTGGCCCTGAAATAGTCCCGATTTAAATCCAATTGAAAATTTGTGGTACGTCGTTAAAAAAAAAGTCTCCGTTAAACGTAATTCCAGTCAAAATGAACTTTACGAAGCCTTTGTTGAAGCATGGAACTCGATCCCACTCGATAAATGTATGAAATTACTTGAATCAATGCCACGTCGTTGCAGAGCCGTCATTAATAACAAAGGCTATGCAACTAAATATTAATTGTTAAGAAATTTAGTAAACCAAACATTATTTTACATAAATAATTTGAAATTGTTGATGTTGACACGTTAAAACTTTGATTTTTACCTCATTTCTTTAGTGTTTCTAATTACTTGTCCATGACGGATGGTACTGCAAATGTCGTTTAGTTGTTTGTACGTAACTAAATATCTAAATGGTAGTTATAAACTCGGATATTTATTTGTTTTTTAATGAATTATAAGTTGTTGAACGTATTCTATGCATTTTGTTGTTTTATTTCCAAAAACAAAAGTTTTACGGCAATGTGCCTTGTATAATGTGAAATATGTCGCAAGTGTTTCTAATTATATGTCCACCACTGTATAATATAATATATAAATAAATCTTTCTAAAGTATTCTGCCCCTATGTCAAGCAGTTACGGCTGTGCGTTGATCGATCGGCCAGCCAGTCAGTCTTTATATAATATAGATTTACTCTATGACAATATGATTGCGACGCTTTTTTAAGGTACATGATTATAAATTAAAAGGTGGTTTGGGATTAGTTGACTGGGCTCGTTGACCTATCTACCCACTGGTAGTGCCTATCAAGACTATTACCAAATAATAAAAATAATTACATTTGTTGGGTAGGTACGATTTGGGACCATGACTAAAGTTTATAAGAGGTTATTTAGTTATGTTTTAAATACTGAATACAGTGTACCTGGTTTTAATTTTAGGTACTCAAATTGCCTAATGTTTAATTGTCTGATTGTTTTGTTGTCATTGATCGGTTCGCCAAGACATGGAAGACATGGATGAGGGAGGCGATGGCTGAGATACGCATAATACTCGCGGACAAGTGCTGTCTGTGGGGTCCAGTCTGTTCATGCAAGGACCTGTTTTCCAATTTAGTTATTTTTATTATAGTTCCTGATGTAGAGACCTCATCATAATTTCTAAATTAATTTTATTGACTTAACATTTGTAATTACTTAATTATTTTTTTTACCGGCATGTAAATTAACACTCATGCGCGTCACACACTGTAATGACTTTGCAACTTTTGTATCAGGATGGCAGCGACTACGTGTACCCTAAGGAGCAGACCTTGGAGAGGCTCCGCATTGCCCGAGCAGCTATCGAGAGAAAGATCTACTTCTGCAGCGGCTCTCTCCACCGCGTGCATCGTCCGCCGCGCTCCAGCCATTCTCTGCAGGCCAAGAAAGTCAAGTTCTCTCCATCTAATATTCTGGTAGGTACTAGTAATACTTGAAAATTATTAGCTATAGTTATGTATCATCATCATCATGTCAGCCGAAAGACGTCCACTGCTGAACACAGGCCTCCCCTAAACCGGAGGATGGGCAGCAGCGTCCTCCACGGACTACATGGTATAACTGCAGTCGCCAACCCGCCTGCCAAGCGTAGCAACACTGGCATTTTTTCCCCCCAACGGTTCTAGCTATGTATATTGTTAGCTATAGGAAAGATAAATTGAGGACAAGGAGATAGAATGAGGCTCTGGCACTGCGCTTGTGCCACTGTCTCTTGAAAGACAAATCATTATATTTTAAGCCTGTTGATCATTGAGGAGTTTAAATTTTCAAGTCAATTATCATACGAGCCCGAAATTACCCTTTTGCGCAAGTATTCAGAGACTTGATATTATTATCATGATTAGAATGACATGGTTTATCATATCATAATTGTTTTGACGACGCGTTAGCCTACGAGGGGAGGTCCAAAAGTTCGCGGAATGGAGGGGATGGGGGTGGGGATGACTATATTTTTAGTATAGTACTAATGGCGAACTCATTAAGAGTATATATACCAACTTTCAGCCTGAAGAGCTCATTACTTTACAAAATATCGTCGAGCAAGCAAGTCAATCTGGAAAAATCCTGGAAGTATGGAGCAAATTGAGTATCGAGCCGTCATCAAGTTCCTGACTAAGCAAGGAAAAACTCCTCAGACCATCATGAGTGAGATGTCAGCAGTTTACGGTGATCATTGCCCTGGAAAAACAACGATTTACAAATGGCACGGTCTTTTTAAAATTGGCAGAGAGTCCATTGAAGACGACCCTCGCCCAGGACGGCCTGTCGAGGTCACCACATCAGATACCGTCGGAAATGTTGAAAAATTAGTATTAGAAGATGCTTGCCTGAAGAAGAAACAGATTTCTGCATTAGTTGGAGTATCTGAAACCACTATTTTGCGGATTCTACATGAACACCTCGGCATGACTAAAGTAAGTGCAAGATGGGTGCCGAGAATGCTTACGCCGCATCAGCGACAGCAGCGAATCGACGCGTGTAGCAGTTTTTTAGAACGGTGTGGAGAAGAAAGTACGTCGATTTTGAAGCGAATTGTTACTGGAGATGAAACTTGGGTTCATCATTTTGAACCTGAGTCTAAACAGGAGTCTATGCAATGGCACAAGAAGGGTACCCCCCCACCTAAGAAATTTAAGGTGTCAGAATCGGCCGGAAAGTTGATGGCTACGATTTTCTGGGACTGCCAAGGAATTTTGATGATCGACTACAAAAGCAAAGGTGTCACAATTACTGGAGAGTACTACTCTAGGCTACTGGAGCAGTTGCGGGAAGCTATCAAAGGAAAAAGGCGAGGAAAGCTGGCTAAGGGTGTGCTGTTACTTCAGGATAATGCTCCAGTTCACAAGAGTCGTATTGCGATGGCTGCCCTGAACAAATGTGGCTTCGAAGAATTGGTTCATCCCCCCTACAGCCCGGACCTGGCCCCTAGTGATTATTATTTATTCCCAAATTTGAAGAAAGAGTTGCCGGGAAGAAAATTTCACACCGATGATGAAGTAAAGGACGCAATTTTGGCTCATTTTGACAGCAAAGAAGAAAATTATTTTTATGTGGGTTTAGAAAAATGTTTATCCCGATCTAACAAATATATTAACCTTAAGGGAGATTATATTGAAAAGGAAAAATAGTAACGTCTTTTTATTTAATTATTTAGCACTCCATTCCGCTAACTTTTGGACCTCCCCTCGTAGTTGGTCGTGACACTGCCTACGAAGTTAGCGGTCCCGGGATCAATTGGGATAGACCAAATATCTTTATTTATTTAGCAGAAATTTTATGGATGATATGATTATTTTAAATTTGGGTTGGCATTTTCTAACAAATAACAACAATGAAATGATATCTAATGATAAAAAGTGATTTTAACAGTGTGTTAAAACATACTGTTTCAAGCGGTTTTCGCCCAACCCGTAAGATTCACCTAGGTGGGCTTCAAGCCGAAAACGGAGGTCAAACAATGGTCAAATATAATTTTGTCGAAATATCCGAAATAGATAAATATTTCAAAAAATTATGCAGAACGACTTCAAAGCCCTATTCCTCGAAATGATTTTCGAATTAGAGTAATTGAAAAAATATGAACAATTCCAATTACCGGTAAGGGTATATTTGTGTGATGTTCGCGAGTATTTGTTACTGAGTACCTATCAGATGTTTTCTACGTATTTAAGTATGTACCTATATCTTAGTTTACCGGTATCATAACCATAATACTGCCCTGCTAAGCCAAGTAATAAAATCTCTAATTAAACTCCTGTAGCGATCACAACCTCATTACCAGAGGGCGGAATTGCTCATGGCAAAAATCAAACGTCAATAGAGTTGGAACGTTGAATTTTATCGAGTATCGATTAAACTGAAATTATATTTAACTTTAAGTTTTTGGAGTTGTTGGTAATTCTGTAGCTCTGCCTACCCCACTCTGGGAATGAAGGCGTGAAGGTATGTATGTATGTATGTATATTTAACTAGCGTATCTTTATTTATGATCAAAACTAAACCTCAAATCCATAAGCAAACAATAATAACATTACGGAATAACATCAGTATCGTAATCTAAGTATGTGTTAATGACGTTTTTCCCGTCTTCTCTATAATAAAATAATACATGATATTTAGTCATAATAAAAAAAAACCGGTAATGTGCTTTTTTTTTCATGGAATGTTGCAAGAAACGCGAAATATTATCGTTCCTTACCTCTTTAAACTCAGGTGAATGTGTTTTACTCGTTATGTGAGTTTCAACGCAATATTTTTTTAGTTGCTTTAAGTGAACCTTACATTTAGAGCAGTATATTGTTGAGTTTTTTTCGTTGTAAGTAAGACAATCATTTTTAACGTGAATTAGTTGCAAAAAGACTAGTGGCAGAAACGACAGTTAACTGCCATGCAATTTACTTTGAATCTAATCAAAGAGGTCAAATGGTCGACTAGCTAATCGAAGAGGCTAATGTTAAAGACAGATATGTAAATGGTGACTGAACTTATCGATAGCTGAAAAAGTCGATAAAATTCAACGTTCCAACTCTATTGACGTTTGATTTTTGCCATGAGCAATTCCGCCCTCTGCTCATTACTAACGGGGCAGGATTGAATCTTGTCAGGCAATCGAACTGAGATAATGTTTATAGCCCGCATGCTTGTAGCAATCCATTAACGAGTTGTTTCAGCATTATTTATGGGAGCAATAAAAAAAAGACATTTATTCAGTAAGTAGGCCACGTGGGCACTTTTACACGTCAAGAATCTACCAGCGCTTGCAGCACAAGAGGAGACCACTGCTGAGAAGAAACGCCGCAAGAAACTCGGCAATAGCTCCAATAGCAGCGATGCAATGTATCACGAAAAGCATACGTGCTATGCTATCGACCAATGAGATTGAGACTTTAGCAGGGCAGAATAGTAGTGTGATGGATGATTTCCCTCCAGAAAACCAGGAACCCCCTTCTCCTGAAACTGGAGTCGCTGTTCAACAACGTCATCCGCTACGAGAGCGCCGAGCTGCAGGACGCTGCGCGCGCGGTCGTGCCACTCGTGACACTTCAGCTGATGGCTCTGGACCGCGTGCGGGACCAGCAACGCAAGATCAAGACTGGTCAGTGCACTTTTATTTAAGATCTTCTTCTTCAGAGCATTTGCGCCCACCGTTGGGCTCTCCAATTTTCCTCCACTAGGCCCGATTCGCGGTAGATCTCCCCTAGATGTCATCCGACCACCTTGCTGAGGGCCTGCCGACTCCTCTCTTTGAGCGAGTACATAATATCAATATCATCAAGTCTAGAGCTTAGCTTGGGACTATAGGTAGGTCAATTTGTGAGATGTCCCCGGATATTTATTTATTAGCTTCTCTTCGCGACTTCATCGGCGTAGATTGTGACTATAGTTATTTTCTCGTGAGATTTTAAATTTTCCGATATGACAAGTAGGTCATGTGTGGGAAAAAAGCTATTTCCATTATAATTTTCAACTGAATCCTCCCAGCCGTTGCAGCGTGACGGAGTAACAAGCAAACACACGAACTTTCACATGTATAATATTAGTAGGATTTATTTATAACGTTAGTTAAGAGCTAAATATCGTGTGTTCAGGTGAGATATCGGCCAGAGACCTCTCGTTCGACATCGCGCTCCTGTTGGAACTGCTGGGCTGGTTCAAGCACAAGTTCTTCGCGTGGGTGGACAAGCCCGCGTGCCACAAGTGCTGCGCGCAGACGGTCTTCGCGGGCACCGAGGGGTTGACCACAGAAACCGAGACCTGCACTGTCGAGGTACTGCGAACGATGAAGTTTACAAGCTTTACATTCATTACTTTCAAGCCTTTAATCCCAAAGTGGGGTAGACAGCGGTACAGAATGGCCTGCAACTTTAAAAACTTGTTGATAATTCTGTTACCACATTTTGCACAAACAGGCTAAGATGTCTACCAGTGCATATTAGGTTGCAAGCCCATCGCCTAACAATACTACAAGTATTTTAAATGAAAAAAAGTGTGCAATAGTCGTCTAAGAGTATGAATTTGTATGAATTTGGTATAAATAAATATTTAAACAATATGGATTTTTTAAATCGCTTTTTTCAACAATATGAAAATACCGTAAAAGAGATCACCGTAAGTGTTTTGTTTCGCTAGAAAGAGAGGAACAAATGTTTGTTGGCTTATTTTTCTCAACTGTTTGTTACATTAATCAATATTCCTTATTGTATTATATTCACCCGATTCGTTGTAGAAAATACTACACAAGCCTCGGCCACAAAAGGGCGGTTGCTGGACTCTTATAGATCGCAGCCTTGACTGCCACTCGTCCAGCAACGGCTCCCTTCCCGGTCCCTACAGTAATGCTTTATTAAAATGGTTCAGGTATACAAGTGCATCACATGCCATGCGGAGACCAAGTTCCCGCGTTACAACGACCCGCGCACGCTTCTGACTACGCGGCGCGGACGCTGCGGCGAGTGGGCCAACTGCTTCACGCTGATCTGCCGCGCGCTCGGATACGACACGCGATACGTCTACGACACGACCGACCACGTGTGGTGCGAGGTGAGCTGGCCTACGACACGACCGGACACGTTTCAGCTTCTTTTTTTACGGAATTCCGTATCCTTTCGCGTACTACAAACAATAATCTATCTCAAAAATACATTTATGAACAAAGGATAGTGGGCAAAATGTTTTGGACGGCACACCCAAGTCCGCCACAGCTTAGACTACTTTTGTTTGGAAGGTATCAAAGCTATGTACTTCCGTACCCATGTGCATCAAATTCTGTCCATGGGTTCTCTATTTATTTTAAGTCGAATGGGTTTAACTTTCTGAGCATTATTGAAACAAGCACAACATTAAACCTTTTTACCTTCCTTCACGCCTGTAATCCCAGAGTGGGGTAGGCAGAGCTACAGAATTACCAACAACTTTAAAAACTTGGTGATAAATTCTGTCACTACATTTTGCACAAATAGGCTAAGATGTTTTCCAGCGTATTAGTGACAGGTTGCAAGCCCATCGCCTAACAGTACTACAAGCCTTTATTCCCTTAGTCGCCTCTTACGACATCCACGGGATGACATGGAGTGGCTCTATTCTAACCCGGCAACCACACGTAAAAAACCTTTTTATTAACAAAATAGGACACGGCGACACTATAACCCTCTTACTTATAAACGTGGAGTAAGCTTGGAATAGTTTATGCCATGCTTTGTCCTTATCTGCAATTGTGACATTTGCATCTGACAGAAAGTGACAAAGCATGGCATAAACTATTCCATGCTTATTACACGTTTATAAGTAAGGGGGTTAGTGTTTAAAGTTTGACTCCGGAACCCTAAAAAGGAAACCTTATGGCGGGACTTTGGTGTATAATTTATTTTATTTTATCTTTATTGCATAAAAGAATACACCTAATTAACAAAAGTATATTAAGTAGGTGTATGTGTGTCTGTCCGAATGCCTTTTACTTATTCCGTTTACGAGCTACCCGTGAAAGTAATGTTTTTATCAGCCTTTAATATTATATTGAGCCGCTATACTTCCAACTCGGACTCTCCTTGAAATTTGGTATACTAATTTAAAACTTAACCTGTTTGAAAAACGACGCAAATTCTGTTGTCCTTTTGAATGGATTTATCCGAGTTTGAAATTAAGCGACCCATCTATATAAATAAAAATAAATCCCTTAATGTGTTGCTTAGCGCAAAAATCGAGAACGGCTGAACGGATTTGGCCGAATTCTTTTTTGTTGTGTTTGTTGTTGTCAGGACAAGGTTTGTAGGAAAAAAAAAGGTGAAAATCCACCGGAAAAGTCAGAAATTTGCAGCGGGCCGAAACCGCTGGCGGGCCGCTAGTATATAATAAATATTAAAAAAAACGCCATATTGTGCAAAAACTATAAATGAAAAACTGTGACAAAGGTATCATTGAAAAGGTATTCAAAAATCATCTTTAGTTTTATACATACATTATACATACATTATACATACACATACATTAAATCACGCCTGTTTCCCAGAGGGGTAGGCAGAGACCACTTCTTTCCACTTGCTACGATCTTGACAAATTTCTTTCGCTTCTTCAACATTCATAACATCGAGTCATGCACGCACGTCGGTTTCGGGTACTTAAGATTCGGCCCTTTTCCAGTATTTCTCCGATTTGATTCGAAAAAGTACGCCTAGGGCGGCCCCTTCCGACCCTTCCACTCACTTTCGATCTGTATATCTCTGTCGTCCATCCTTTCCAAATGACCGAACCATCGAAGCATGCCCTTTTCAATCTTAGTCACAAAATCTTTTTTTATACCACATTTCTCTTTGATTTTTTCATTTCTAACTCTATCAATCAGTTTCACACCACACATACTACGCAAAGAGCGCATTTCAACTGCATTTACACGACTTATATGCTTGTCCTGCCACACCCAACATTCACTACCATACATCAGGGTAGGGGCCAGCACTCCATTGCGAACAGCCAGCCGGGCTTTTTGTGTAACGCCCGGTCTGCTCACAAAGGAGTACAGGCCAGGGCCCCATTAATTTGGTTGCCCGCATTCACCCTCCTCTCGATATCCTTCTCACACTTACCATCTCTTGTAAACATACTTCCCAGGTACACAAATTCGATCACTTTAGTTTTATAATTTATAATTTTGAATGATCGATTGCGATTTATAACGGTTTAAAGATCCTGATACATACATTTATTGCTACTTGTTTTGTCATATTGACTTTTGTATCTATCCCAAGATTTTCGACACGGAATCGAACCAGTGGCTCCACGTAGACCCGTGCGAGGGCCAGATGAACGCGCCTCTCATGTACGCCCACGGCTGGGGCAAGAAGATATCCTACGTGTTCGCCGTGTCCAGGGACGACCTGCAAGACGTCACGTGGCGGTACACCATGGATCATAAGGAGGTAGCCATCGGTTCAGTCTTGTGCGTAGCATGTAGAGTCGACTACAGATAGAAGTAGGTATCCACTTTTGAACCTTATTGCAATGCGATAAGGTGAATGTACTATCGAGGAATATAATGTTTAGCAGTTTGACGTAATAAGTAATTTTGCCGGGTTATACATTTTCCATGTTTAATTAGCAGAGGGCGGAATTGCTCATGGCAAAAATCAAACGTCAATAGAGTTGGAACGTTGAATTTTATCGACTTTTTCAGCTATCGATAAGCTCAGTCACCATTTACATTTCTGACTTTAACATTAACCTCTTTGATTAGCTAGTTGACCATTTGACCTCTTTGATTAGATTAAAAGTAAATTGCATGGCAGTTAACTGTCATTTCTGCCACTAGTCTTTTTGCATCTAATTCACGTTTGTAAAAAATGGTTAATCCAAAAAGAAAAACAATTAACAAATGGATAAAGAAGTAATATTTTCTTACTTACAACGAAAACAACTCAACAATATACTGCTCTAAATGTAACGTTCACTTAAAGCAACTAAAAAAATATTCCGTTGAAACTCACATAAGGAGTAAAACACATTCACCAGTTTAAAGAGGTAAAGAACGACAATAGGTTTTATCTAGATTTGATAATATTTCTCGTTTCCACGGACAAAACAAAAACCACATACCCGGTTTTTTTTTTAAATATATAATGTTGTTCTTGTTCATTGAAAAACTTCCGTACGAATCGTTGTTGCGGAAAGTTTATCTAGATAAATTGTACAATCAAACAAATGCGCAAAATTAAGTGGCGAGTCGGGTCATAAATCATCTGAATCATGCTATCTCTTTCGCCTTATGGAGCGGACCGTGCAACAGTAGTGCAGGTAGCGGTAGGCACAAAAAGGAAGGTAACTGACGTTTATTGCCCGACTCGCCACTTAATTTTGCGGATAGTATAATGACATGTAAGGACTTCAAGCTATTTTGTTTTGAAATGTGTGTTAAATTTACGTTCGTGACCGTACAGGTGTTGCGACGTCGGAACATGTGCAGTGAGGGTGAGCTGATCGCCGGCATCCTGGCGCTCCGCGAGCACCGCCAGCGGCAGGTCTCCGAGGCGCGCCGGCGGCACCTCGCGCGCCGCGCGCTGCAGGAGCTCGCGCAGCTCATGAGGGAGAGGTAACTGGGCGAGAGAAGCGACGGATTTATTGCCGGCATCTTCAAGCACCGCCAAAGAGAGGTAACGTGGGAGAGAATAGGAAGGGATTCCGGCACTTCGAGCACCGCCAAAGAGAGGTAACGGGGGAGAGAATAGGAAGGGATTTGTTGCCGGCATCTGCGAGCACCGCCAAAGAGAGGTAACGGGGGAGAGAACAGCAAGGGATTTGTTGCCGGCATCTTCGAGCACCGCCAAAGAGAGGTAATGGGGGAGAGAATAGGAAGGGATTTGTTGCCGGCATCTTCGAGCACCGCCAAAGAAAGGTAACGGGGGAGAGAACAGCAAGGGATTTGTTGCCGGCATCTTCGAGCACTGCCAAAGAGAGGTAACGGGGGAGAGAATAGGAAGGGATTTGTTGCCGGCATCTTCGAGCACCGCCAAAGAGAGGTAACGGGGGAGAGAATAGGAAGGGATTTGTTGCCGGCATCTTCGAGCACCGCCAAAGAGAGGTAACGGGGGAGAGAATAGGAAGGGATTTCTTGCCGGCATCTTCGACCACCGCCAAAGAGAGGTAACGGGGGAGAGAATAGGAAGGGATTTGTTGCCGGCATCTTCGAGCACCGCCAAAGAGAAGTAACGGGGGAGAGAACAGCAAGGGATTTGTTGCCGGCATCTTCGAGCACCGCCAAAGAGAGGTAACGGGGGTGAGAATAGGAAGGGATTTGTTGCCGGCATCTTCGAGCACCGCCAAAGAAAGGTAACGGGGGAGAGAACAGCAAGGGATTTGTTGCCGGCATCTTCGAGCACCGCCAAAGAGAAGTAACGGGGGAGAGAATAGGAAGGGATTTGTTGCCCGCATCTTCGAGCACCGCCAAAAAGAGGTAACGGGGGAGAGAATAGTAAGGGATTTGTTGCCGGCATCTTCGAGTACCACCAAAGAGAGGTAACGGGGGAGAGAATAGTAAGGGATTTGTTGCCGGCATCTTCGAGCACCGCCAAAGAGAGGTAACGGGGGAGAGAATAGGAAGGGATTTGTTGCCGGCATCTTCGACCACCGCCAAAGAGAGGTAACGGGGGAGAGAATAGGAAGGGATTTGTTGCCGGCATCTTCGAGCACCGGCAAAGAGAAGTAACGGGGGAGAGAACAGCAAGGGATTTGTTGCCGGCATCTTCGAGCACCGCCAAAGAGAGATAACGGGGGAGAGAATAGGAAGGGATTTGTTGCCGGCATCTTCGAGCACCGCCAAAGAAAGGTAATGGGGGAGTGAACAGCAAGAGATTTATTGCCGGCATCTTCGAGCACCGCCAAAGAGAGGTAACGGGGGAGAGAACGTCAACGGATTTATTGCCGGCATCTTCGAGCACCGCCAAAGAGAGGTAACGGGGGAGTGAACAGCAAGGGATTTATTTCCGGCATCTTCGAGCACCACCAAAGAGAGAGGTAACAGCGGGATGAAAGGAGAAGCGAGATAAAGTAACACAAATAAAGATTATAGCGAAAGAGGGAATATTTGGAGGTAAATCCGCCGTAACACCACTTTATACTACGGTCCAAAAGATACAACTTTTTTATGGTAGAACGGACGGACGGACAGCGGAGGAATATTAATAGAGTCCCGTTGAACTCCCGTTGGATACGGAACCCTAAAAACGCTTGAGGGCATTCGGACCCCGACTACCGAGGGTCTCGACACCGAAACTTATTTCCAGGCCTAGGAATATACAGGGCAAAATTAAATGACAGCTAGGGATTGCCTATATCGATAAACTCAGTTATCGATGCTTTTCCCATATTAATACTGGTGATCTCCTCCACCGTTGTTTGAAGGGTGTATTTTTTTTATTTTGTTTTGCCCTTACCACTTCCACAGAAATTGAGAAGTCCTTTAGCCACCCAAAATGGATCCATCAGTCCAAACCAAGATAATTGACGCCCGAAAATTTGGAACAACTTCTGATCGTTTATTTTATTAAGTAAATGGGACAGTAATTCGGCAATACAGAATGAGGAAAAAAATATGATGATTATGAGTGAAGGTTAAAAAATCCTTTTAAAATAAAGAATGAACAGAATTATGTTTCTTTTTTGTTTTATTTTCATAATTTCAATTTAAAAAAAATACAAACGAAACTTGGTGCGACTTTATATGGAAAAAGCATCGATAATTGAGTTTATCGATATTGGCAATCCCTAGCTGTCATTTAATTTTGCCCCGTATATTCCTAGGTCTGCTTATTACATAACCTTTTTTCCAGGAAACCATCTGAATACGAGTCTCACGGCCGCATATCAGGCGCCAAAGAGTGGCGAGCGAAACGAGGCGAGACAGGGAAACACACATTCAACTTCACGGAACCGGGGACCTACGATATCTTGTACTATACTGCATCTGACAAGTACGAAGTACTCCACGATGGCAAGCTGATAGACAAGATAGAGTCATGGGAAGCCGGCGTTTATGAGAGTAAAGACATTTTCAGGAAACATGAGAAGGATTGGCAGATGGTCTATCTAGCTAGAGAAGGTATGTTCTATGCATTTCAAGATATTTATTTTATTTGTGTGGGCAGTTTTTATACTAGGCTAAGGTGAGGACGATCAAGATCCAATGGTTTTTTTTTTAATTTCTTGGTTCCACCCACCTCCGTCAGCTACGATCCACTGACAATCTCACACTATCTATCCCTCTTCACCGCACAGGCTTTTTGTCCAGCTCTTTCGCACTTCAAGCAGCACGACTTTGGAACGACCTTCCCCTTAATATCAAGCAAGCTCCGAACAAGTTTGCCTTTAAAAAGAAAGAACGCGATTTTTTTTGTAAGGTCGGTAGGGGCCATTTTGACTAAAAAAACACAAACATCAACTTCAAAGGTCAGGATCTTCGTCTGTGAATACGATATGATAAATAAAATAAATAGGTGTTCTAAAGGCTTTATTTGACTTTATTTTCCACGTGTCCATAATACAGAATTCCCTCATTGTATGTTCAAATTAAAAAAAAACTCAAAAAAAGGCAGAAATAGTTGCATTTACCCCGCGGTGGGGCAATTTCAACTATGACACATATTTAGTCCTACTAATGCTGTGATGGTACTGAAATTGGAAGCCAGACCTTTATTACGGCATGGTTCATTCAAAATAATACCTTATTGCAATCCTACAAGCCTCAGTTTC
This sequence comes from Acleris emargana, assembly GCA_927399475.2. Lineage (NCBI taxonomy): Eukaryota > Metazoa > Arthropoda > Insecta > Lepidoptera > Tortricidae > Acleris > Acleris emargana. Next base: position 5,333,299 of record OV656850.1, read on the forward strand.
GTAAAAAAACACTTTGAACATTTAGGAGGGGCTATTTCAACTTTTTTCATAGATAATAGTGCAGGGGCACATGTCGGCCAACATAGTCGATAAATCGAATCAAATGAATAATCCGTGTTTTTCCATTATATGCAAGTATTCTACCATATTTTTTCCAAACTCAGCGGAAAATACTGTGGGTCTGCCGGCTCTATCATTAACTGCATGTGTTTTAGTTAGTCTTGATACTATCGTGGATCTGGGTATACCATATAGATTAGCAGCTTCATAACTATTTTTTTTTTATTACGAATATCTTCAACTGCTCTATGAAGTTGGTCTAATGGATATTGTTTTTCTTTTTTACGTTTATAGTGCCGCACCATCTAAAACCATATGAAAACGCATTACTTTACGCTTTTAAGAAATTGTCATGTTAACCACGACATAGGTACATAAAGTAAAGTGCCGGGTATGTCGGTCCCTTAACAATAGCCTAATCAACAAATATTGCTTTCTAAGTACAAGTTCTTGAGTTCAAAACAAAACATTAATATATAAACAGAAAAGCACAGTTTTTTTTTATTCCTACTTTTATTTATATACTGTAAAAAAAGATATATAGATTACTATAAAAACTACTAAAAGTTGTTAAATTAACCAAGTTTTTCAGATAATATGCTAAGGTTTTTATTAAGTAGAGTATCGATAAATTGGACATCACTAGTGTTTTAGAACACCATACAAAATAAAGCGGGGTAATTGCAACTTGAGGGTAGTCGAAAATATCCGACTTCAATACTTTTGCGGGGTTATTAAAACTAACCAAATATCTCTTCTAAAACTTATATATGTAACAAACAAATAAGCAGAATACAACTTACGGTTTATATTTTCACCATTCACGGTATAATATTGTGAAAACAAGCAATCAAAAATTTTTTTTTTGTCACAAAGTTGAAGAGCGTAGTCCGTTAACACTTGCGAAAATAGGCGACTGATAAAAAAAGACCTGTCATTAAGGCAGATTACGCGTGAGCAACGCCACCTATAATTTTTTCACGAAACAGGTAGTTTACCGTTCTGCGTACAGATGACATTATTGAATAAGGCAAATAGTATATAAGTTATTGCCCTTAGTTTTAATTACCCCTCAGTCGAAATAGCCCCTACCGACCTTAGGTAGAATTGACATCTTCTTGATTTTCTGATTGTGTTATCTGTAATGTTTTGTGATTATCCTCATTTTTATATTATGTATTTATGTACTTAAGTATTTATATTAATTTTAATATATTGGTATGTAGGTATATATTATTAGTTATTACGTTTAAGTTACATATATGTTAGGTTTACAGGTATGTAGGTATATATTATTAGTTATTAGGTTATTACGTTTAAGTTACATAACGTATGCGGAGTAAAATTTGGACAAAGTTCAATATTGTTTTAAATAAAACAAAAACCATTCTTTTTTTAAATAATTATGTTTTTATAATAATGTATGCTTAATGTAAAAAATAGTTTACTTCCATGCGAGATGCTTTACGGCAGTTCTGTGGTACTTTGTCCATCGCTGTCGAAATCACAGATGTCGGCATTTTATTCAACTTCAATTTTATTTTTCGAATCAGACTGTACATTTTTGGGACGAAAAATATTGCAATATACTCGCCTCTTTAGGTTTGTCCAAAAATCTTCAATAGGGAGAAGTTGCGGAACATTAGGTGGATTTGATGTCTTCGGTGCGTATGGGATGTTTAACTCCGCCATTTTGCTAAGGGTTTTCTTGGAATAATGGCTTGAGGCTAAGTCTGGCCAAAACACTACATTTTCTCCTCTATGACTCGTATTTATTAAATACCGCACTAATGACAAACAACGCTCGATCGGCGTTCAAAGCTAAACCTGACTCAAAGAATACAGACTTGGACATTCCGCGTCGACTGATGGCAAGCCATAGCAAAACTTTTTTAGAAAAATTTGTATGCTCATCATATTTCTCGTTCTCATCGGTTGGACCATTGGTGTTCTCAAAATAATAATTGCCTTGCCACTCGTTTCCATCTAACGTGAAATATGACTCGTCATTCATAACGCAAGTGACATTGCTTTTAGCGTAAAATATTTCTTTGACCAATTTACGCAGCCGTACATTCTGAGTGATTTCTTGGATTTCCCATGTCTTTAAGATATTTTTAACAGTTTTGCCGTCACACTTCAATTTTCTTCCGAGCTCGACACGGCCGGCCGTAATTTTCTTTTCATCACACTTGCACGTAAACAGTATCTAAACATACAGGTTAACTTGGCCGCAATGCCCCATATAAAACCCTCGACCTTTCTTTTTACCATGAAACCCAAGGTCGGTAAGTATTTTTTTTTAAATTTATATCACAGCACACAGGTCATGCAAGTTCAAGCAAAGAGATTACACGCAATTGAAAATTTGTCTTAAAATGTTATTTAAACAGGAATTTCATTGCAATCTCGCTACATGTTACTTAAATACTCAATTAATATTCTTAATAATCGATTTTAATAGTTTTCTGTATCAAAACGTCGTTTTTTTTTACACACCTTCAGGGCTGTATGTATACCTACTTAAGTATTTGCCCTTAACGTTTCTGAACGAAACATTTGTATAATCTGTGGAGTCCGCCCGCCATCCGCTTAAAAAAAGTTCAAGTAATTCGTAATAATAGTTGTGCTGACTTGTGTATTTATTTACTCGCAAATGTGATGAAAAACATTGTATGTTTCACGGGCGGTACGGGAATTACGAACCTCGACTCAGAAAGCCCTCAGTCTTCGACTTCGGGCTTCTACTAGAGCCTCGATCGTAATTCCTTACTTACCGCCCTTAATACACAATGTACTATTAATCGAGCTCTCTCAGAAAACTTGTTCAAGCTGGAATAGTCTCCAGAACCAGGCTTTCTAGCAGTGGTTTTCTTCAAGGCAAAGGACGCCAAAATATTGTAAATGGAGCTCCGACTCTCACCCATTTGCACAAAATGTTCTTTCGTCCATAGGGGATGTGTACTGTAGAAATTACATACTCTTTGACGACGGCGTTCTTGTTGATTTACCATAATTACACGATCAAACACCCAATCTTTATGAAACTTACCAAACTGATTGACAGATATATTGACTTTACATTGACAGACATATTTTTTATTTAGATTTTTGTTTTTTATGTTTTATTTATACAAACTTTGTCCAAATTTCACTCCGCATACGTTATATGCAGAGATCGGAATATGAGTGTCATTACTCTCAATAATGTGGACATTACATTCATTGATTACTTACCCTAAAAATAATGCATAAGTATAAAATTTAATTTAATTTATTAATATTTTTTCCGTGGTTAGTTTATTCCTTTTCAACGTTAAAATAAACTTACGAGGTGAAAAGCTTCTTTTGAAATCCACGGATGTTAATGGAGCAAACTTAAGAAGATTAACCTTTCGGTACCCGCCGGCTCCCAAAGGAGTCAGTAACAAAAAGTATTTGAATTTTAATTTAAGACATTAATGACTGTTTTGTTTTTTCGCTATATGTATCGGGTTTCGAAAGGTGAATAATAATGGCCACTCCGCGCGTCTTTGTATAATTTATTTATTATTGACTTATAAACGATCAAGATTAAGGTTCAGGTAACAAATCTATTAATGTAATTTAATTTGTTTAATTAAAATCTTTGGAGTCATGTCCACATTATTGCAAGTAATGACACCCATTTGTCCGATCTCTAGTTATATGTTAGACCCTATGTTGCACCGCTACCACAATCTCTGCTTTGCCCAAAGGTTAACTGGTAGAGAATGCCTTACGGCATTAAGTTCGCCTTTTGTATATAAAGTGTAATAAAAATTATGTTCTTTTGTGCAATAAAAATTAAATCATCAGCATCATCATCATCATGTCAGCCGAAAGTCGTCCACTGCTGGACATAGGCCTCCCCCAAGGCTCTCTCCACTCAGACCGGTCTTGTGGTTTTCGCATTCACCGCTTTCCCGCGATCCTTACAAGGTCGTCACTCCATCTTGTTGGAGGCCTACCCACAGCTCGTGTCCCGGTCCGCGGACGCCACTCAAGAACCTTCTGACCCCATCGGCCATCAGTCCTGCGTGCGATGTGCCCCGCCCACTGCCACTTCAGTTTAGCTATTCTTCGGGCTATGTCGGTAACCTTAGTTCTCCTGCGGATATCATGATTCTATCACGCAGAGAATCCCCGAGCATAGCCCTCTCCATAGCCCTCTGAGTGACCTTGAGCTTTCTTATGAGTCCCATCGTTAGCGCCCACGTCTCGGATCCGTAAGTCATCACTGGCAACACACACTGGTCAAAGACTTTTGACTTCAAACACTGCGGTAATTTGGACGAAAAGGTGCTGCGAAGCTTCCCGAACGCTGCCCAGCCGAGCCGGATTCGACGAGTGACCTCTCTCTCAAAGTTGGACCTACCTAACTGGACCGTTTGTCCCAGGTAAATATAGTCGTCAACAACTTCGAGCGCAGAGCCTCCGACTATCACGGGAGTTGGCGCGACATGGACGTTGGACATGACTTTCGTCTTGTCCATGTTCATTCTCAAGCCAACTCGGTCGGAAACTCTACTGAGGTCAGCGAGCATTGCACTGAGGTCCTCCATGGTCTCAGCCATGACTACGATATCGTCAGCGAATCGAAGGTGAGTGATGTACTCACCATTTATGATGATGCCTCGTCCTTTCCAGTCCAGAACCTTAAAAGCATCCTCCAATGCAGCGGTGAACAGCTTCGGAGAGATCACATCTCCTTGTCTGACTCCCCGCTGCAGGGGAATAGGCTTCGTGCTCCGGTCCTGTAGTCGGACGGACATAGTGGCGTTTTCGTACAGACACTTCAACACTTCGATATATCGGTAGTCAACTTGGCAACGCTCGAGAGACTGCAGCACAGCCCATGTCTCGATCGAATCAAAGGCTTTCTTGTAGTCCACAAATGCAAGGCAAAGGGGGAGGTTATACTCTTCGGTCTTCTGTATAACCTGCCGCAACGCATGTATGTGGTCTACGGTACTATAGCCTTTTCGGAAACCGGCTTGTTCGGGAGGCTGGAAATCGTCAAACCTGCGCGCGAGACGATTTGTGATGACCCTCGAAAACAGCTTGTAAACATGGCTCGGAAGTGGGATGGGTCTATAGTTCTTCAACAAAGATTTGTCACCTTTCTTGAAGAAGAGAACCACCACACCTCTGTTCCATGCTCTCGGCGTTCTCCCTTCGTGGAGGACGGAGCTGAACAGCGTCTGAAGGCCCCTAAGGATGGGTTTACCACCCGCCTTCAGGAGTTCGGCTGTAATTCCATCCTCACCTGGGGCTTTGCCATTCTTAAGCTGTTTGAGGGCCATACTAATCTCGTACAGGCTGACGTCGGGGAGATCTTCGGTATAGTATCGGGTTAATCTAGCCCTCGGATCTTTAGCTAGATTTTCGACGGGTGTTCGGGTTGTCGTGTAGAGCTGTCCATAAAACTTCTCAACTTCCGCCAATAGCTCAGGTTTGGATGAAATGACTCTGCCGTCGTCGGTCTTCAGCTTCATCAATTGGCTTTGGCCAACAGACAGATCCCTGGCAAACACCTTAGAGCCTCTGTTGCGCTCAATAGCCTCTTCAATACTTTTAGTATTGAATCGGCGTATATCACGCTTCAGAGACTTCGAGATCTGTCTGTTGAGCTGCCGAAAGCGGCTAGCGTCATCAGAGGACTGCAGAATCATTTCGCGCCTCACCTCCATGAGCCTAAGGGTGGAGTCCGAGAGCTTCCTGGTTTTTGTACGGCGGATCTTGAAGAACTTAGACCCGACCGTTTGGACAGCTTCCACAAATCCGTCGTTGTAATCGTCCACGTCGCTACCAAGGCACTCGAAACGGTTTTGAAGTTCGAGCTGAAAGCTCTCGGGGTTTTGGAGCTGAGCGGGTGCCGGGTGGAGCGTAGACTTCATCAGTCGAGACCTTTCAAGCTTGAACTGAATATTCAATGAGCCTCGTACCATACGGTAATCACTCCCGGTTTTAACCGCACTGATCACGGAGACATCATTGAATATGTGCTTTTTCGTCGTCATGATAAAGTCTATCTCATTCCTCGTTACACCATCAGGGCTCATCCAGGTCCACTTCCTCCTATGCTCACGTTTTCTGAAGAAAGAGTTCATCATATAGAGTCCCTCCTTCTCCATAAAACTGGCCAGTAGGTGGCCCCGGTGATTCCTATGCCCCACTCCAAACTTCCCCACTCTCTGCTCTTCACCGTCTCGTTTGCCCAGCTTTGCGTTGAAGTCCCCCATAACAACCGTGAAGTGAGTTTTGGAGCTATGCATGGCTCTGGAAATATCCTCATACATAGCCTCCACCTCATCGTCGGAGTGTGTCGAGGTCGGAGCATATACCTGTATGACTTTCAACGAATATCGTTGGGTCATTCTGAGTACAAGGCACGCTACCCTGCTCGACTCGCTCTCAATCTTCACCACGTTGTTCACGAGGGACTTGTGGACGATAAACCCGACACCTCCCTGGGACTGGTGGTCGCCCTCCCGGAAATAGAGCAAGTTACCGGACTTCAGGGTTATCATGTCCTCTCCCTCTCTACGGACTTCTGACAACCCTATGATTCCCCATCGTAACCTGCTCAATTCCTCTTCCAGTTCCAGCAGCTTTTCGTCGGTCCGCAATGTTCGGCAGTTGTATGTTGCCAGGGCCAAAGGTCGTCGTTTCTGGTAGCCGGGTCTCTGCCGGAGATTACCTGAAGCACCCCCTGCCCCGCCGTTACCATGGCCACTACCGGAGCCAGGAATAGCGGGGCCGCCGGGGACTAGGGGTCTGGGCTGTTGTTGTACATTCATCATCATGTTGGTTTGATCTAGAACTGTTGGGGGGAAACATGCCGTAGTCGCCACGCTTGGCAGGCGGGTTGGCGACCGCAGTTATACCATGTAGTCCGCGGAGGACGCTGCTGCCCATCCTCCGGTTTATCCCTTAGTCGCCTCTTACGACACCCACGGGAAGAGATGGGGTGGTGCTATTCTCGGCCGGCACCCACGCGGCCAAAATTAAATAAATAAATAAATACGTGACCAGCCTCAATTAAGCTATTAAAATCCGCTTTTTTGATTCAAGTTTTCGATGAGGTAAAATGTAGCGTTCACGTTGTAGAACTAATGCGGTCAGATACCGAAACAGGATTTGGCCGACCGTTGTTATTTAACAGTCAATTTAGGCCTCTACCCTATCAAACAAGTTTCGTTAAATTTTCGATAACGTTGTTTTGGATGATTTTTCGCACTCTTTTTACCATTTGCGCAATATTTGCCAAGTCAAACTGCGGCCGCGGAGGTATTTCATCTCGGTGTGCCATATCGACCGACGCTCGATATTAGCACAGACACCGTCTGTGGAGCGAATGGCGCTCGCTACTGCGGGGGGGCGTCGTCGCGTCGGCTCGAGCCGGCGCGCCGCCGCCGCAGGCCTCGTCCGGTCGGGAGAGCCTTCATACTCGGAGCGTGTCAGTAGCGTGTCAGCAGCGTGTCAGCAGCGTGTCAGCAGCGTGTGCGTGTCGGCAGAGGGCAGCGCCGAGGGCTGGGCGTGCTGGCGGCTGGCGGCGGCGCGCGGCGTGGAGCTGCGCGTGGCGCTGGGCGGCGCCGAGTTCCGCGCCGGCCGCGTCGCGCTCGACGTCGCCTTCGACCGCGAGCCGCCCGCGCCGGCCGCGCCCGGGGCGCCCGCAGGTCAGTGCGAGGGCAGTCAGGCCCGCCTGTACACACGGATACACTAGGTAGGACAACGCGCCGAGCCCCAGCACTAGTAATAGTTTACGTGTGTGCGTATGCACGCCCCCAGAGCCATTTTGCACACTTCACTCATGATTAGACGAGGTTCCGTCTGTTTTTTTTTAAGGTCCACGGTTAAAGCCGGTTTCGTTTGCGTGTGCGCAGAAGCGGTGACGTTCGTGCGCGCGTGGGGCCTGTGCAGCGTGCGCGCGCGGCTGCGCGGCGGCGGCGGCGAGGCCTGGCAGGCGGCGCAGCTCGCCCGGCAGCGCGCCGCAGACCCGCGCCCGGCGCTCACCATCCGCGCCGTGCTGGCGCCGCAGGTACCCACACCCGACATCACGCGCGGCCTGGCAGGCGGCGCAGCTCGCCCGGCAGCGCGCCGTGCTGGCGCCGCAGGTACCCACACCCGACATCACGCGCGGCCTGGCAGGCGGCGCAGCTCACCCGGCAGCGCGCCGTGCTGGCGCCGCAGGTACCCACACCCGACATCACGCGCGGCCTGGCAGGCGGCGCAGCTCGCCCGGCAGCGCGCCGTGCTGGCGCCGCAGGTACCCACACCCGACATCACGCGCGGCCTGGCAGGCGGCGCAGCTCGCCCGGCAGCGCGCCGTGCTGGCGCCGCAGGTACCCACACCCGACATCACGCGCGGCCTGGCAGGCGGCGCAGCTCACCCGGCAGCGCGCCGTGCTGGCGCCGCAGGTACCCACACCCGACATCACGCGCGGCCTGGCAGGCGGCGCAGCTCGCCCGGCAGCGCGCCGTGCTGGCGCCGCAGGTACCCACACCCGACATCACGCGCGGCCTGGCAGGCGGCGCAGCTCACCCGGCAGCGCGCCGTGCTGGCGCCGCAGGTACCCACACCCGACATCACGCGCGGCCTGGCAGGCGGCGCAGCTCGCCCGGCAGCGCGCCGTGCTGGCGCCGCAGGTACCCACACCCGACATCACGCGCGGCCTGGCAGGCGGCGCAGCTCACCCGGCAGCGCGCCGTGCTGGCGCCGCAGGTACCCACACCCGACATCACGCGCGGCCTGGCAGGCGGCGCAGCTCGCCCGGCGCGTCTCCACGCCGTGCTGGCGCCGCAGGGACCGAAAGTCAAAATCAAAGTAGTATGTATATAAATAAATAGGAAATAGCGACTCCATGGATTCTAGAATCACGATATGCCACCAAAAGTCCTAACCCTAATTATTAGTATCAGCGACATCATTATCATATTTAGTATTACCATCATGATTTTCAATATTATCATAATAATCATAAACTGACCAAATTATTATCGTCAAATGTATATATTTTACCTTAAAGAATATTTTACCTTTTCAGGATCCAAACCAGAAGAAGCAAGACCGGCCAGCCCCGTAGCCCATATCAAAACATTCCATTGATTTGACAGCGCAACTTATAGCTTATTAATTATAAAAGGTGTCGGGTGACGGTGATGTTTTTAAAGTTAAATTAAAAAAAAAATTCATCGTTTTAATTTATGTCTTAAAATGCAGAAAATGAATGCGGATTTCACTTTTAAAAGATGATGTCGTCCAAATGTCGTCCATCGAGCTTCGAACGCTGCCGAAACGGAGCCTAGTGTTTTGCGCCACACGGTTTAATAGGCTTGGTTCGATCGCGCCTATTTGCCGACGAATATTTTCTTTTAAATCTTCAATCGTTTGCGGATTGTTGCCATAAACTATTTCTTGAGGAAGCTCCATATAAAGAAATCTGAAGAAATCAGGCGACCTCGGAGGCCACAGGATGTCCCCATATCAACTGATAAGTTTTTTGGGAAAAACTTCACGAACCTAACACAGAAGTTGTGGACGTATGTGGGGTCGCGCCATCATGTTGGAATCGTGTGTGACGAGAACGACGGATGAGTTTACATTTTTGGTAAAAGTCCGTGATCCGTGATCATTCTCACTGTTCACATTTACTGCCTGGCCTCGGTCATATTCAAAGAAAAATTGCCATATCATTCCTTTAGAAGACAAAGCGCACCAAATAGTAACCCGAGGGTTTATTTTAGGTGTTTCTGTAGCGTATTCCGGCCGATTCAGTTTTCGACGCCGAATAACGGCAGTTCTGCTTACGTGCCTATTCGAATGAAAATGGGCCTCATCACTACAATAAATTGAATTAACAATTCAGAACGTCGCTAACATAACACCACAGAATTTTTGCGTGTAGTTAAATCATTACCTTTCAAATTTTGCACATTTTGAATTTTAAAATTATGAAATTTTAAATCCTTTTTTAAAATTACATGGATATGCTTCCGGAAATCCCAAAAACGCTGCGCGTTTCCTTATTGAAAGTCGCACATTTTCACATGAACTTTATTCCACCATTTCCCATTTTTCCCATTTCCATTCCATTTTTTTTTCATTTTCCGTCGTCCTTGACGAGCGACTAGGTCCAGGTCGGGAGGTATTCCTATCCAAACCAGTGGCGCGAACCCTCTACCCAGGGACGAATCAAATAAACACTTGGTCCATCACAAGCGTCGAATTTTATAGTGCGAACAAACCCGACGACCTGCAATAATACAGGAATCGTCGCCCTTAAAAACGCTTCGCTATCAAACGCGCAATGCTTTCACACAAATCCGCACGATCGGTGATTCTAATGACGCCCACCCCCCGCACCATTTATTACTTTTTGTAAAATCGAGTTCTAAAATGTAAATCTGCCGCCGGATCTGTATATCAGTCTATCCTAGCTTTACCATCTCTGGAATATAATTATTCAAGTTTTTTTTAGTCGGTAGCAATTTCTTATTGTAGATATACAATAGGAACAACTTTACAATACTTAATATGATAATAATAATAAGACATTTATTTCTGGAAAAACCTTTATAAAAATATTAAATTCAATAAATAAAATTATTACCACATCATTAAAATTACTTTTATGTATGTATATGTGACGGTCCGGTCACAGCATAAACAGTAGTTTGTCTTCAAGCAAAGGTATATATATCGCGCGGCTTGCTTCTGTGGGTGCATCGGCCGTACGCGCCGCGAGCCGCCACAAGCAGACTCAACAGGTCGGAGCAAGCCGGCTTAGTCAAGGCTAAGCCGTCGCCGCAACCCTAGCGCCGAGCGGCAATAGGTAATAGAAACTACTTTAGAGGCCACAGATAATAAAGTCGGTAGTGTTCCGCGATCTACACCGTGTTTTTTTTTATTTACGATAACTTTAAGGGAACGTTATTTAGGTCAAATAAAGTTAATTTCCCGAAGACAGACAAATGATAATTAAAGGTTTTAAAGATATTTAATTTTTAAATTTAATCAGTTAATCACGTTGAACTGATCTAAAAGGCTCATAACTGTCTGTGTATGTCACGCCAACATTGACGTATTTGACACTGACTATGAGTTAACTCTAAAGGCCCTTTTAGAATGACCAAAGATACAACATTTAATTACTTTGTTCTAAAAAGATTTTTTTTTTTCAATATTTAGAAATCTAATCTACCACTTAGTTTCTATGGATGTACATAGTAATATGCCGAAATTATCGTAAATCAAAAAAAACACGGTGTAGATGCCAATAACACCTATTTGTCTGTTCTTCTGATATAATGAAACTGTCATATTTTCTTGAGACTGTTAAACGTGAAAACACGATTACAAACAAAATCCTCTTGTCTTGTCTGAAATGTTGTTGCTTAAGTACCTACACGTACAGTACACGCTCTAAATTATATGAAGCAATCACTAGATACTCACAAAACACTTATTTCCGGGGGGGGAAAAACCGCGTGATGTCCTTTTTAAATACTTCGCCGAATAATGGACAACGGCGCGACGGAGGTAACACGCACCTAATTGGTTAATTCCTTCATGATTTAACCTCTCGTATGCGGTAGGCAGGACAATTTGTTGACGGCTCAGTGCGGCGACGCGGTCAAACCCACAGAAATAGCAGCTATATTGAATATTTTTATGTAAGGAGCGTTTTATGGTAAATTTGATTACTTTTTTGGCTAACCTACAATAAACTTTAAACCCTATTTAGCTTTACAGTAAGGTTCAAATTAAATTCGGGAAGGCACGTAAAGATTTGGTGCAGATTCTCCCTAGCAGTTTGCGTATATGGATCAGATCTGCTACTACGCATACGAGGGGTTAATCAGAGTGCCCCCCGTCTTGCCCGCCACCCTCTCGCCCGTGCAGGAGGATGACTCTCGAACAAAACCGGTGTTTAGGCAGGCGCGGCTCACTCCGCGATTTTCGTTCATCGCTATAAGTACATGCCGGTTACCCATCTGATGGGCTGGCATTCAGCGGCTGCCACCAATTTAATACATAATAAGATTAATAAGATATCGCATGAGTGCGATAAAGATGGGTAGCTAATTGGCCACCATAATAGATACGCATGAGTGCGATAAAGATAGGTAGCTAATTGGCCGCCATGACAGATAGGCACGCCGCGTCATTCGGGTCCGTAATTTGAAACCACTATTTATCCCTGTCTATTAATTTTTCTAATTGTCTAATTGCCGTCTTTATCTGCAGAAATATGGTAACGTAACAACTGTCAGTAATTGGTGACAAACTTTGAACGCGTTTAGTATGAGCATATTAAAATTTACGTACTTACCTAAAAATAAAATATTTCGCATTCGTTAATTTGTTAAATTATTTTATTTTTAATCGTTGACAGCCCTCACTATCGGCGACGCGGCGAGTGAGCCAATTCATTTTCACCGTTCGTACACAGCCTTAACGTTCCGTTTGGCTTGCGCTGGAGTCAACGATGACAAAGGCCCATAAATAATAATGTTTTAGCTAAGAAAAAAGCGGCTTTTGTAAAGATCAAAGCAGTGCGCCTTCTGTACTTGTACTATTATCTATTATGTGGTTTAGGTACGAAATGATTCCTAATCATGTCTTCTCTGACGTATAACAGGCGCTAATTCGTGTAAGCTAGAGTTGTTTTTTTTTAAAACAAACTTATTTCCACAGTAGATTCAAAGGACTTATTGACGCGTTGGTGATGGTCGATCATTTATCCACCGATTATCCACATGTGCCTCCCTCAAGGTTTGCCACAAGGCCTGGTCTTCCGCCTCCTGCGTCCATCGGTTCGGTCGGACGGTCGACTTTGATGGAGTTCTACCCTAGCTGCGTCTTCCAGTATATTTATCAGACGCCACTCGAGAACTCCTCGAGGCTATCGGCCATCTGTTCTGTGAGCGAGCCATGTGCTTCGCTCACTGTCACCGTCAAAAATATACAGCAGGGCCAAATAGCAAAAGGAGATTAATGAAATAATACAAATTCTTAAAATCCAATTAAGTATTTATAATATGGGTATAAAAATAATACAACTTAAATTAAAAAAAGATAATTACCATCAACTTGGCACTTAGGTGAAGAATAAACAGAAATCCGATCCTCAATAAATGAACAATAAAAATAAAATTAGTTAGCTGAAATATTTTACAAAACAAATTATTCAACAGTATTTTCCTTACAATTATTTTGCATTTTCAATTCCAAAGCAGAGCTGAGGATGCTCTCTTTAGTTTTCTGTAAGATATTGTGTACCAACTGAGGGATATCATTGGCTATTGCGAAGGACAGAAGAGCATACAAGTTTTCGCCTTCGACAGTCTGGATCAGTTTCATATTGCAAGCCTTGTAAAGGTCATCTATCATGTAGCGCTTGGCAATCAACAGAAGTTCTTGAAACCCTCGGTTAGGCAGTGTCCAAGTACATACAGCCTTTTAGGTCCCGCAGGGTCTGCAAACTGGCTCCTGTCCTGCCCTGAGCTGTCTCCTTCCATTCTCCGTTAAGCATAGTCTTGAAAACATCACTGTGTGCAGCCAGAATAGTTCTATGCACAGGCACGCAGCCATCTACTGCTTTTAGTTGAAAATCAGTAAATTCCTCATCCTCATAAACCTTTTTGATCAAATCCACCTTTCTAACATCAATCACCACTGAGAATTCAAACAAATCAGGTTTTGTCGCACCCATTTTGTACCAATCAGACCATTCTTCCAGACAAATATGTGTCTTATCATAACATGGGTCACAGCATTCAACCTGCATGCTAACTTGTATACGTCCTTAGACAATTCATGTTTCTTTATTGAAATGAATTGTTCGTACCTAATATTTTTTAAACGAACCCAAGCAAAGTCATGAATACAATAGTTATCACTAAAGTATTCATCATCTCTATTCAAGAAAAAATTCAAGTATAAGTATTTTCCAAATTGCTTTATCGAGTTTCTGGAAGGTAAGAGGTTGTCAGAATAAATATTAGAAAACTTGAAAAAATGGTAAACATCTTTACTTGGTTACTTGTCAAATATTTTCGTGGCATCCATTCGGTTCGCTATATCAAATGTGAGATAGAAGGCAAATAATGCCAAATGGATAATGCAGATTGAGCGCCGGACCAAACATTACAGAATTGGATATGATAAAAATTATAAATCACTAAGTACATAGTATAAAACAAAGTCGCTTGCGCTGTCTGTCCCTATGTATGCTTAAATCTTTAAAAGTACGCAACGGATTTTGATGCGGTTTTTTTTAATAGATAGAGTGATTCTTAAGGAAGGTTTATATGTATAATACATTCCACGCGGGCGAAGCCGCGGGCGGGTCGCTAGTTAGACATAGAATAAAGGCAATCATTTTGTGTCTTGTGTTCCTAAACAAACATTTATTACGGATAAGTATCAAAAATTGATTGTTGAATATTAAATTGTAAACTATATGAGTATCTACTGCAGATAAAGTAATGTAAACCTAACATTTTATAAAAATAAAACGATTTCAATTTCAATATACTCACAAAGTATATCCCCCCGGCATGATGTGAGAATCGTCAAGACTTCTTTAAATAGATGATAAATAGTGCTTTATTCCAGGCTTAACTATTCAGACACCTTCGTCAGTCGTCACACAACTTTGGTTTCTTTGAATTTATACGCTTTGTTCCCTTTTTAGAAAATTACAAAGTTCAGTTACTGTGGTAAGTACAGGCTAACATTGTTCACTTTCGTGAGAATTAATAGATTTAATACTGGTAACCCACAGACTTCCGGTCAGGGTAACAGTTTGTTATATGGCAAGATAGATAGATCTAACTTCCGACCGGCACCACGCCGTAATTTTCTAATTAGTTTAATTTGTTGTAAAAGTCACTTTTTCCTCTCTTATTGGAGTTGTCGTGCATATAAAATAGTTCAATTCATATAAGTGCGGATTCACTGTGTTTTCCTACACGGGCAAGTGCTATATTAAGGTGTCAAAGGCAAAAACGGTGGTAAGTCGAGCTCGCGCGCTGTGAGTAGCTGATGAGCCGCCAGGGACAGGCCCAGGCCCAGCGTTGCCCCGCTCCAAAGGATATCAGGTATGTGATGAAGCACTTAGTCTAACGGTCCGTATTGTCGCCCAAATAACATATTTTCGTTTGTTGTTCCTATCTTCGATAATCCAATAATTCGATTTCGAATAAACCCATACAGTCCACTATTCTCGTCAATAACATTGGTTCTTCGAACCGGATCGTGAAAAGTGAATTTTTTTGGCTATAAATTAAAGCATTAATCATATTTTAATTGTCGAGGGTAAGACCCATTGTCGTTTTTTTTTTCGTTAAGAGGGTAGGAAAACGTGACTTATATTATAGTAAACTCGTTTCGAATAGTTTAGTTGGCAATATTGTAATGTAACGTCCTCTAGACATAGACTATCGTTCCCGCGGTAACTTTATTATTATTATTATTATATAACTGACTGCGTAGTTGGTATGTCTCTACCATAACTACTTCACCCGGGCACGGGTAGCGATGCCCTTACGGGGGGCATGCTGAACCCTAAGTTGTTAGAGGTGCGGTGGTGGTCGCACCTCTGGAGGGGTGCCTCCGTCGGGAGTCAGGCCGGTCGAGCGCAGCTCGGCCGGCTGAGTGTCTTGAAGGACTTCGTTTTCTTCGGTTGCTTCCAAGTGTTCGGTTTCTTCGGTTTCTTGAGTATGTTCGGTTTCTTCGGTTTCTTCGATCTTCTCGATCCCTGCAGTGATGCTATGAGGCTCAGGTCCGGATCTGGGGGGGCGGCCACGACGTCCCTGGCGTCGAAGCTTCTTGCGGTCTTCAGTGCCCTCATCCACTGCGAGTTGGATGGGATCGGTGGGATCGAGCAGGATGTGCTTGGGGCGCCTGACGGGTGCCCCGAGCGCAGCGAGCACATCGGGATCGGACGGGGTGAGTTCGGGAGTGTAGGAGGTGGCACGGACGATGAGCGGGTTAGGGTGGTGTGGGCCTTTATCAAAGAAGCGCCTGGACGCGTCCTTGATAGTGTGTCTGATCGACGGGACGCCGAGGTCCCTGTGAAGGTCCGCGTTGCGAACAAACCAAGGGGCCCCCGCGACCGATCGGAGAAGTTTGTTCTGAAATATCTGTAGAGTGTTTATGTGTAAGTCGTGAGCTTGTGCGAATGCCACGCTGGCATATGTGAAAACCGGTCGGATACATACTTTGTATAGTGTTAGTTTGTTGCGAGCGCTGAGTTTGCTGCGTCGGTTAAGTAGCGGACCGAGACGACCCTTGATCATCTTGGCCCTGTTGAGTGCTATATGGATGTGCTGACGGAAGCTCAGTTGTCTGTCCAGGGTCACGCCGAGGTATTTGACATTTGGTGACCAAGGAATGGGTCTATCGAAAAGAACGATATTCTCAAGGTGGAAATGGCGGAGGGTCGGGTAAAACCAGACAGCCGCACTCTTCTCGGGGTTAACCTCTATCCTCCAGAGTTTAAACCACCGACCTAGGTCGGTGATCGCCTCCTGGAGGTAGCGCTGGACGAGCGGTAACTTTATCGGCAGCACTGTTTATATGTCCTGTGGTTGTATTGGCAGCACTGTTTATATGTCGTTGTGACATTTGTCATTTAAATCCAGTTTTCGTTCTAAATAAAACTTAGATTTCGTTGTTTTGTTTTCGTTTTCGCTCAAGTTTTATTTATTGTGTGAATAAAATGACGAATGTCAAAGGAAATAGTAACGATAGTGGTGATGCGGATAGAATTGAACGTGATTACGCGATGATGCGGTTGGAATATATCGCCGCTAACGACTTAGAAGGGTATGTCGAGTCAGATTTGACTCCGTTAGCGGAAAGCTTTCATAGATCTCAAAGAGAAGTATTAACGGCTAGTAGTGCTACGGAACGCAGTGCAGAGTTTCCCTTAACTATGGAGTTTGATAAGAAGATGAGATCCGTTCTTATTCGGTTACGCAGCCGACCAACTGTAAATGTGTCGAAAGTAGGCGAGTCCTCAGCTAAGTTACCAAAAATTAATATTAAACCATTTGATGGCCGGCTTGAGAATTGGATCTCATTTATTCAGTTATTTGATTCGTTAATACATAAAAGGGACATTCCAAATATTGAAAAATTACATTATTTGATAACTAGTGTTCAAAACAAAGCTTTGGATTTGATAAAAAACTTTCCAATTACTGATGACAGTTATATTGATGCCTACAATACTCTGTTCAAGTATTATAATAAAAAACGTCAGATTGCTTTTACATATTATGAGAAGATGTTGTACTGTGACCAAATTAAAACAAAATCAGGTGTCGAGCTGGAACGAGTTCATCGAATATTTGTTGAAACATTGACAGTTTTAGACAAACTTAAATTACCTGATAGAAATTTCATGTTATTTCATTTACTGTGGTCAAAACTGGACAGGTCAACTCGTGAAGCGTTCCAACTTGAGTTTAATTCAGATGATATTCCAAACTTTGAAAAATTGCAAGAATTTCTGGAAAAGCATATTAGGGCATTTGAAGTAACTGACATCAAACATTCAGGCAATAATTCTGTTGGTAAAGGCAATAATAATGTTCCTTTTAATAATAAAAAGTCCAAAGTGACACTTATTGCTACATCATCAACATGTAACTTCTGTAATGGCCCGCACAATCTTGCTGGCTGTGATAACTTTTTAAAATTGAATACTACAGCCAGGTTTAGGTTTATCAAGGATAAGGGCTTATGTGTTTGTTGTTTTTCGAAAGACCATAGAGTTAAGCAATGTTGTCAATCCTCTCGTTGTGATGTGTGTGGGTACTCTCACCACACCTTATTACATTTTGATAAACAGACTGTCACTACTTCTGAGGCTAAGGAAGCCCCGCATGTGACAGTAAAGGATTCCTCCAGTAAAAATGTTGCTTTGACTACTATTTCTAAAAATAGTACAGTGTTGTTCTCCACTGCCCAGGTTTTAATAATGGATGGCTCTGGCCAATATCAACCTGTTCGTGCCTTGTTGGATTGTGCCAGTGCATGTAATTTTATATCGCAACCATGCGCAGAGCGTCTTGGAATATAAATAAAGAGAACTATGGAGTCTGTCTCTGGGATCGGGCATACTGTGGCCCAACCTAGGGGTTCATTGTCATGCAGGATCAAACCCATTGGTACAAATGTAACTAAATTTAATTTTGAGGCATTAGTTTTGCCGTCTATCTGTTCTGATCAACCTTGTCAGTCAGTTGACCACTCGAAGTGGTCTCACATTAAGGACTTGCCTCTTGCTGATCCAAGCTTTGGTCATCCTGGACCCATTGACTTACTTCTTAATGCGGATATTTTTGCATCGTCTCTTGTCAGCGGTCGTAGATATGGGCCTCCAGGCCAGCCGAAGGCTATCGAGAGCATATTTGGTTGGATTATAATGGGTGAATGTGATATTGTTCATTCACACACAGTCAATACTCGTCGTAAAGATTGTTTTTTCGTGTCGAACGCCTCGCTCGAGAATTTGTCGTTGGATAACTCTTTAAAGAGGTTCTGGGAAATAGAGAATGTTAGTCTGCCCAGTAATCCTGTATTATCAAAGGAGGACCAGCTGTGCGAGGATGTTTTTGTTAATAACTACTGTCGTAATACTGAAGGACGGTTTGTGGTACCATTACCTTTTGTCGATCCCACAAGCAAGCCTACCTTTTCGGATTCTCGTGCCATCGCCTTGAAAAGGCTGTTCTCGTTGGAGCGAAAGCTTTTGAAGCATTCAGATTTTCGTGATGCTTATAATTCTTTCATGGATGAATATGAGATCAGTGGTCATATGGAGGAAGTAGAGTCCTGTTTTTCTAATGTTGGAGAGTTCAATTATATACCTCACCATGCTGTTCTCAGGCCTGACTCAGTTAGCACTCCACTTCGGGTGGTTTTTGATGCGAGTTGTAAAGATGCAAATGGACTATCGCTTAACGATACACTTTTGGCTGGTCCCAAGTTACAAACTGATATTTTTGACGTGCTCACACGATTTCGGTGGCATAAGGTTGTATTTACGGGGGATATAAAGGCGATGTATCGTCAAATTTTGGTACCGGACGAGGATGCCGAGTACCAGCGAATTCTGTGGCGCCGTTCCACTACGGGCCCTATAAAGGATTACAGGTTGCGCACAGTCACTTACGGCGTGAAGTCTGCCCCATACCAAGCACTTCGAAGTATCGCGCAACTAGCCAAAGACTCTGAGGGTAACTATCCTACCGGTGCGAGGATACTGGGTAGAGATATTTATGTCGATGATATCGTAACGGGCGCTAACTCTCTCGAGGAGGCTCTACTATTGCGGTCCGACCTTTCGAATATCCTGTCGTCGGGTGGATTCCATTTAAGAAAATGGACCTCCAATAATGGGGATTTTATTGCCGATCTCCCTCCATCTGATTTATACTCAAACGATTTTAAACATTTCGATGAAATGACGGATTTGTCGCTTAAAATATTAGGGCTATCGTGGCGTCCGCAGACGGATTGCTTTCAGTTTGAAGTGGCAAGCCCCTGTGATGAACGGTGTACAAAGCGAACCATTCTTTCTAGCATCGCCCGTATTTATGACCCGCTTGGTTTTTTGTGTCCCGTTGCATTTCATGTCAAATATTTAATGCAACTGTTATGGTCGTCGGGAGTTTCATGGGACGACGACGTCCCTGAGGCCATCACTTCGGAGTGGATTCGTTTTAAATCTCAGTTGTCCTTGTTAGCGGTAATAAAAATTCCTCGTCGCTTAGCTCATGATTTTAGATCGTTACAACTCCATGGTTTTTGCGACGCATCGGAGCGTGGGTACTCTGCAGTAATATACTGCCGTGTTGTCGATGCAGAGGGCTCTACATTTATCGAGTTTTGTTGTGCAAAGTCAAAGGTTGCGCCTCTTCGCAAACTATCAATTCCTAGGCTAGAACTCCTAGCCGCCGTTCTCTTGTCGGATCTAATGGCATCAGTCGAGGAAGCGTTGAAGCCTTTGTACATTATTAATGACGTGGTAGCTTGGTCAGACTCCAGTGTCACCCTAGCATGGATAAAGTCGTGTCCATCAAAATGGAAAACCTTCGTGGCTAACCGTGTCAGCCATATACAGGAAATAATAGCTCCTGATCGGTGGCGGCACGTCAGCACTTTATCGAACCCTGCCGATGTCGGATCCCGAGGCACGCTCCCAGCTGACCTGGTCAATTGTGACATTTGGTGGAAGGGTCCCTCTTGGCTTTTGGACCGCCAAGAGGCATGGCCTCGGTCTTCGTTGGACTTGACCACAAGCGACTCTATCTCTGAAGAGCAAAGGATTTACACCCTTTTGACTTCGAATGATGTAGATTTCGTTGACTCCCTTCTTCAAAGGTTTTCTTCGCTTTTTCTTTTAAAGCGAGTGTTAGCCTATTGCTTTAGGATTCTACGTCCAAGACACAGTAAAATGATCGGGTCTCTACAAATATCTGAAACGACTGCAGCTCTCATGTTTTTAGTAAAACATGTGCAGCATTCTGCGTTCGGTGTAGAGATTGGCCTCCTGGAAAAGGGACGGGCTAATTCCTTGCCTAAAGGTTTGCGTAAGCTTTCGTTATTTTGTGACGCCGCGGGTATTCTCAGGGTGGGCGGACGTCTGGGTAACTCAACAGTAAATTTCTCGGTTAAACATCCTATCTTGTTGCCGCGTTCCCATCGGTTAACTGCTTTAATCATTGACGAATACCATAAGAAGTTCATGCATCCAGGCGTTCAGACTCTACAAAATTTACTCGCGCAATCCTTTTGGATTTTGTCGCCCAAGCGGGCTATACAAGCTGTGACTGGAGGATGTGTAAAATGTTTTCGTGCAAACCCTACCCCAGCTACAGCCCCGCTCATGGGAAATTTGCCGCGCTATCGTATCGCAAAATTAAAACCGTTCTCAAATGTGGCCATCGATTATGGCGGACCATTTGACCTCGCACTTGGGCGCGGAAGAGGCGTGAGGACGCAGAAAAGCTACGTCTGTGTGTTCGTTTGTATTTGTACAAAGGCGATACATATAGAACTCGCCTCGGAGTTATCAACAGAAGCTTTCCTTTGCGCGTTAAAGAGGTTCATTGCCCGCCGCGGCCGATGTAGTCAAATTATCTCCGATCAGGGTCGCAACTTCATTGGAGCCAGTAACTACTTAGGTTCTCTTATGAAAAATGCTGCTGACGTTAATGAAATCAAATTTTCGTTTAATCCCCCTGGAAGCCCTCACTTCAATGGCCTAGCCGAGGCTGGGATTAAATCGGTTAAAACTCATCTCGCTAGAGTCATAGGAACCCAGCGTTTAACTTTCGAAGAGTTTTACACCGTCCTCGCCCAAGTAGAGGCAATGTTAAACTCTCGCCCTCTCACCCCACTTAGCTCTGATGCTAATGACTTTTCGGTGATTACCCCTGGACACTTTCTAACTATGGAACCTTTGTCCATCCTTCCCGAGGAAAACTTCACTGATGAAAACATCAGTGTCTCAAATCGTTGGAAATTAATTCAAAGAATGCACCAAGACTTTTGGCGTAGGTGGCATGCCGAGTACGTACACACGTTACAACAGAGGACTAAATGGAATAAAATAAATAACAACATTCGCGTAGGTACCTTAGTGTTGCTAATCAACGAACAAACAAGTCCTTTACATTGGAACATGGCTCGAGTTTCTGCCTTACACCCGGGGCCTGACGGTATCTGTAGAGTCGTCACGGTCCGCACTGCGGCTGGCCAGTACAGAAGACCTGTGGTAAAGCTGTGCCCGTTGCCAATAGATAACAATTAGTCTCGAATCTACGCATACTTTGTTATAGTTTTAGGTTATTTATTCGTATAAGCTTTTGTTAGAGTCGTAAATACTGCCTATTTAGGTGAGCGGTATGTTCACTTTCGTGAGAATTAATAGATTTAATACTGGTAACCCACAGACTTCCGGTCAGGGTAACAGTTTGTTATATGGCAAGATAGATAGATCTAACTTCCGACCGGCACCACGCCGTAATTTTCTAATTAGTTTAATTTGTTGTAAAAGTCACTTTTTCCTCTCTTATTGGAGTTGTCGTGCATATAAAATAGTTCAATTCATATAAGTGCGGATTCACTGTGTTTTCCTACACGGGCAAGTGCTATATTAAGGTGTCAAAGGCAAAAACGGTGGTAAGTCGAGCTCGCGCGCTGTGAGTAGCTGATGAGCCGCCAGGGACAGGCCCAGGCCCAGCGTTGCCCCGCTCCAAAGGATATCAGGTATGTGATGAAGCACTTAGTCTAACGGTCCGTATTGTCGCCCAAATAACATATTTTCGTTTGTTGTTCCTATCTTCGATAATCCAATAATTCAATTTCGAATAAACCCATACAGTCCACTATTCTCGTCAATAACAAACATAAACAATGCAATGCGATGAGTCAAAACAGTCAGCTATAAAGTTGGCTATAAGTGTATCCTTACTCTTTAGAGCCAAAATCGCTAATCGTACAGAATAAATTTAAAAGAATAAGTGATCTTTACTACTTTAGAGAAGGGACGGTTCATTTCAATTTTATCATAATAAGTGTTGCCACCTCTGGGATTTCTAACTTTGCATTCGGGTTAGTCTCTTCCTTTCTTTATGTAAAAGTAAGAGAGGCTAAAATCAAAAATGAATCTTCGCTAAAGCTTGTAAATGTTGCAGCAGCAATGTTACATTACATGTTACCATATATCTAAGATTTCCGGAATCGCGTTAGAAAAAAAAGAGTGACCAACCAGTCGTGTCACAAGCATTTTTTTCAAATTATTCACATGGCAACAATTTTACCTATGAAACAAGCTGTCACATTACGAGTACAGATGTAGTGCATAATTGTTTTCCTTCGTATTTTCACGGAAACGTACGAACGTGTCTTGCTATTTCAGTTGGTCACAGTACAAAAGTACTGAGGTTGACTGAAGAAGCATGACAGATACGAACGTTTCCGACAAAATACGAAGGAAAACAATTATGCACTACATCTGTACCTACCTATCCAGTCGCTATGCATTTCGTGTTACCAGCTAGTGATACTTTAATTTTGCCGCCATTTTTTTGTGTCACCACTCACTGGTCAGACTATATTTCTACTAAATCGAGAGAAAGCGATGGAGCTAAATGAATCTGAATCTGAATCTGACGTTCCGATTTGCCGGCGGCCGACCACACTGTCGGAAAGCGACCACGACCAAACGGAAAGTGTCAAACCACGTTGGGTCCGACAGTATTACAGATGTAGTGCATAATTGTTTTCCTTCGTATTTTCACGGAAACGTACGAACGTGTCTTGCTATTTCAGTTGGTCACAGTACAAAAGTACTGAGGTTGACTGGAGAAGCATGACAGATACGAACGTTTCCGACCAAATACGAAGGAAAGCAATTATGCACTACATCTGTACCTACCTCAGTCAGATCAGAAGATCAGCCCACAGAACTATATCGAGATAGAAGGAAAGAGTTCGTCGATTTATATGAGAACCGAGCGTGTAACATTTTGCGTAGGCACTTTGACGTCACGCGAGTCTTTTAGTGATGTGCACAACATAAACAACATCGTTTCTAATCTGTGGTGTCATCGATCGCAACGGAAGAGCGTCAGCTAGCCAACAGACTTCGACGGGAGAGGAAGCGCGCGCTGGTCTTACATATTCATTATCAATTATAATGAATTATGAATATGTAACTGTTGGGGTTTGTGTATGGACCATTTTATATCTTATCTATATTAAAGATGTCGTAGTAAGAAGCCAATGTTGTTTCATTTAATAATTGAAATAAAGGTTGAAATCTATAATAAAACATGGTGGCAGCGAGAAAAGGTTAAAGGATTTACCAGTAAGTTATTAAAAATATAAATGTTTGCAAAATGGACGTCCATATGCAATTGATTCAACCGCTCAAGTTTGACGAAGGAGATGTTGCCTCGTCATGGAAAAGATGGAAACAAGTATTTGGCAATTTTATGATTGCAATTAAGCATGATAAAGAGCCAGACGATAGAAAAATAGCTCTGCTGCTACATTTTATCGGTGAAAGATGTTTAGATATATACAATTCTTTCTCAGAGGAGAATAAAAAAACATATCAGTCGGTTCTAGAGTCATTCGAGAATTACTTTGTGCCTAAAAAGAACTTGGCAATTTGCCGTCACAAATTTTTTACACATGTTCAGGGAACTGACACGTTGGATATGTTTCTCACTACATTGAAAAAATTAGCAGCAGACTGTGAGTTTAAAGATTTACAGGAGTCTCTTATTAGAGACATGTTTATTTGCAATATGAATAAGGAACATGCTAACATCAGACAAAAACTGCTAGTGGAAAACGATATAGAACTGTCTAAAATGGTTTCTGTATATAAAAGTATGGAAATATCACACAAAAATAACACATATCTTGAGAAAGAACAACAACTACAGCATGAAGTTTTGTCAGTGCGTCGAACAAATACTCCAAGAAGACAGCCAACTCGAGAAGTGAGAGGTAGCCAACAGAGACAACAGGAATGTATGCGGTGTGGAAATGTGCATTATTCCATGTGGGTCAAGTGTCCGGCTTTTGGGGTAAAATGTACCAAGTGTTTGAGGATTGGTCATTTTGCCAAAGTGTGCAGAACACCTATCAACTATGTAAACTATTCAGGTGTTGATTCAGGTAATCTGTTTCGAAATTTGTCAACTGAAGAATTATTTATAGGTAACTTTAAAGTAAGTGAAAAAAAAGTACAGGTGACATCTATAAGACAAGATGATTGGTTACTTGATGTGAAAGTGAATAATAACAATGTTTGTTTTTTATTGGATACAGGTGCCAAAGCAAATTGTATTTCATATGAGTTATTTTGTCAACTACAAAATCCTAATGACGTTTTAGAGCAAAGTTCAGCAAATTTAATTGCTTATAATGGAGGTAAAATACCTGTGAAAGGAACATGTGTTTTGGATTGTGTTATAGAGAAATGTCTACACAGAATACAATTTATTGTTATAGATAACTCTTGTCAACCAGTTTTAGGTGCTAAGACTTGTACAGAAGTAGGTGTTGTAAAGAGGATATTTAGTAATCTACCAGAAGAATCTATTAATACTACTAATGAGTTGAAAGCCTTACTTAAAGAATATGATGTTGTTTTTCAGGGTCTGGGCTGTCTGCCACACAAGTGCCATCTGACAGTGCGTCCCGAAGTGCAACCTAAAATTGATTCACAGCGAAAAGTTCCATTTGCACTTCAGGAGAGATTAAAAGAGGAATTGGATCGGATGACAAGACTGGGTGTTATTGAACCTATTTCTAAACCTACTGATTGGGTTAGTTCAATAGTTATTGTAGAAAAAGCCAACAAAAAATTAAGAATTTGTCTGGATCCTAGAAACTTGAATGAAGCCATTCAGAGATCACACTTTCCCTTGCCTACTATTGAAGATGTTCGGTACAAACTGAATCAGGCAAAAATATTTTCTCATTTAGATGCTTATTCTGGTTTCTGGATGATCCCACTCGACTCTAGTAGTTCTGATTTATGCACATTTAACACTCCTTATGGGAGATATAAATATTTAAGATTACCATATGGACTGACATGTTCCACTGAAATTTTTAGCAAAAAATTGATAGAGTCATTTTCAGATATTCCAAATGTAATATTGTATGTTGATGATATTTTAATTTATGCACCAGATGAAAAAACTCACAATGAAACACTAAAAAAAGTTTTACAAAGAGCAGAATCTATAAATTTAAAATTTAACAAGGATAAATGTATTTTTGCATAAAGAAAAATTAAATTCTTAGGTCAAATATTTAGTGAAGAAGGTATGCATCCAGATTATGATAAAATAAAAGCTATTAAAGAAATGCCTACTCCTGACTGTCAAAAAAGTTTACATCGATTTCTAGGTGTTATCAACTATTTAGGCAGCTACATAAAACATTTGTCTGCAGAAACAGAAGTATTAAGAAACCTGTTAAAAAAAGATTCTGTATGGTTATGGGATGCTAATCATGAAAAAACTTTTCAGAGATTGAAAGATTTAATTACAAAAGCACCAGTTTTGTGTCACTATGACAACAAAAAGCCGTTAACATTGAGTGTAGATAGTTCATGTAAAGCTATGGGTGCAGTTTTGCTACAAAATAATCAACCTATAGCATATTCATCAAAAACATTAACGGAATGCCAGAAACGATATGCACAAATAGAAAAAGAGCTCTTTGCTATTCTAATAGGTTGTCAAAAGTTTCATCAATATGTGTATGGGAAAAAGATTGATGTAGAAACAGATCATCAGCCTTTAGTCTCATTGTTTAAAAAAACCGTTAAGTCAGATTCCTAATAGGTTGCAAAGAATGATGCTGTCATTACAACTTTATGATTTAAATGTAAAATATGTTCCTGGATCTAAGATGTATATTTCAGATACGCTTTCAAGAGCTGCACTCTTAGAAAGTGATGAACATAAAATTGATAATGACATTACTATTCATGCCAATATGTTTAAGAATTCACTAGCTGTATCAGAAAGTAAATTACAGTATATAAAGCAGGAGACTATGAAAGATATGTCATTGCAAAAGCTAAAAGGTTATTATTTGGATGGATGGCCTGAACACAAGAACAAGACAGATATAAATGTAAGATGTTACTGGGATTATAGAGAAGAAATACATGTAATTGATGACATAGTTTTTAAGAATACAAGTATTGTTATTCCTGTATCAATGCGTAAAGAAATGTTGCAAAAAATTCATGCCAGTCATGCAGGTTTAAACAGATGTAAAAATTTAGCTAGAGGTGTATTGTTCTGGCCGTCCATAAGTAAGGATATTGAACAGTTTGTAGAGAATTGCATTATTTATTTAAAGTACAGAACTGCTAACTCAAGTGAACCACTCATAGTCTCAGAATGTCCATCATACCCATGGGAGAAAGTAGGAGCTGATTTATTGCAGTTCAGGGACAAAAAATATTTAGTGATTGTAGATTACTATTCGATATACATAGAACTAGCCTATTTAAACACAGGGACATCAGCAAAACATGTTATTATGCATTTCAAGTCTGTGCTTGCTCGTCATGGTAGTCCATTAGTACTGATGACAGACAATGGCCCTCCTTTTGATTCTAGAGAGTTTGCAAGTTTCTGCCAAGAGTGGGATATTGAGCATATAACATCTAGTCCACACTTTCCTCAGTCAAATGGCCAGGCAGAAGCAGCTGTAAAAATTGTTAAAAAAATATTAGAAAAATCATTTGAAGATAATACAGATCCGTATCTAGCTTTGTTACATTATAGGTGTAATGAAAAAGAGTATATGAAGTCTCCAGCTGAGCTACTTATGTCTAGAAAGTTAAGATCAAACTTACCTATATCCAAAGAATTGCTTAGACCAAAAATTATTCAGTTTGACACTGTACGAAACAGAATGAATAAACATAAAAGCAATTATAAAAAATACCAAAACAAGCATGCAAGACATCTACCTGAGTTGTGTGTAGACGATGCTATTATGTACAAAAAGAACCCTAGTAGTCATTGGGAGCATGGGTTAGTAAAATAAATTCTGCAAAACTATCCTAGATCATATATAATTGAGTCAAAAGAAGGGATAAGATATAGAAGGAATCATAAGCATTTAATAAAAACAAAATATAACACAAAAGAACATGTGAGTCAGAGTAATAATAGGCAAAGCAGTAACAAAAATGATAATCAACCTATAACAGTTTCTGTTCCAGTGTCACCTATGTTAGCAAAATTATGTATTCCTATGTCAAATGTTGATGATAATACAGAATATACTGAAAACATTGTAAGAGAGTCAGACCAAATTACTAATATTGAAACTGTAGAACCACCCAAAGCAAGAGATGAAAATGTCTTGTCATCCGATGATGGTTTGTGCTGTCCATTATCTCAGCAGTCAGATGACAGTTGTGTAATCAATCCTCTATTAAATGATATGGTTGATATTGTTAGTAATTGTAGTAGTAATTATTTAGTAATTTGTGAAAATTCTTCAAATATTGATTCATTTGAAGACATCGGAGATGGAAAGGATGATGAACAACAGGTAGTGGGTTATAAAACCAGGTCAGGGCGTGCAATAAAAAGGCCTAAGAGATTTGAAACTGATTGATTCTTATTATGTGGCAATTATACTAAAAAAGGGAGATGTTGGGGTTTGTGTATGGACCATTTTATATCTTATCTATATTAAAGATGTCGTAGTAAGAAGCCAATGTTGTTTCATTTAATAATTGAAATAAAGGTTGAAATCTATAATAAAACAGTAACTATATTTTAAAAGAATATATACTCGTTTCGGAGCGTATTTCATGTCATATAAAATAAAATAATAATAGCTGTGGACTGTGTTGGTGTGTCAAAAAAATAAATATGGAGTAGGTATTCTGTCTTCACCATCGTTACATCGAAACTAAGTAGGTTGGTAGTTGAAACATTTCATAGAACGCGTCTCGACAAGTGCTCGACAGTTTAAAATGGTTTATTTTCGTTGCTGGTTTTCAATGCATGCGAAGTCTGGCGCGTCAAATTAAAGCCGCAATGGAAAAGTAGCATTAGACACAGACTCGCCCGTTACTGTTTATATGAAATGAATACTATGCAACTGAATAAATTGTTTTATAAATAATAACAGATATTTTACGGCAAAGAGTATGCCTATGAAAAGAAATATCTTGCTTCACAGCTCCTACGTTTTTGTTGGTGTTTAAACAGTTTATTATCGGGCAACAGGGCATTTTGTTTTTAAATTCGAACGTCACACTCGGAAAGCGGTCGAGAGCGGACTGAGCCGACTGAGCATTGCGGCGAGCAATGCTGTTCTCAGAACCACTTTTTGGCACGCGAGGTACATACACTCTTTCCTGGTTAGATCCCGATTCGCCGGATTCTTGTTTCGTCGGATTCCCGTTTCGCCGGAATTTCTTATATAAAATATGCGCCAGTCGGAACTCTTCCCTCAAGAATCCGGCGAAACAAGAATCCGACGAAACAAGAATCCGGCGAATCGGGAACTAACCTCTTTCCTTCTATCTCGATATAGTTCTGTGGATCAGCCTATATCACAGAGCACAGAACCGAGGCGCGCGGTGACGATTCAGTGCTCTGTGGCCTATATCACCTTCACTGTCCTACACAATGCTTTTTTTTTTAAATAGGTACCTACCCCAAGTTCACCCATTTTAATGTAATGAAAACACCACCTTAAAATAAAAGTGTTTTTGTTTACATTTGTTTTTATTTGTATGTGACTGAATTTTTTGAGCACTTTTCTTAATGAGTCATATTATTATGTGACTTACGGACGTTGTACATAAAAATATTATCATCGACATTTAATGTTAATGATGGTTGTTTGATTCGATAAATGAATAATTTTGTTTTTTTTATTTTATACAATTTTTGAAATAAATTACGTAGTGCATAAAACCAGATTCAGCTAAAAAAATATTGGACAAACATTACAGCAAAAAGTCACATACATATAAGACTCATGCATGAGCTTATCCCGAAAATCATGTATGGGCATACATAATTATGACTCCTTGGAAGGGAAGTTGATATTACCAAGCTTATCCTGACTTCTGAATATCAAATAATAAAACAGGCCAAGTACCAGCCTGACTCGCGTACTGAGGGTGTCGTACAAAATATAAGCTAAAACCTGCCGTGACTGATAATTCACTATTAGCAGAGCTCTGCTCTTAAGCAAAATGTATGTAATGTTTGTTTTTACGTTAAATTAGAAGTTCTTTATTCACAGCTGCAAGGGTCTGTAGACCTAAATAAGTATATGGTTTTAATTTCAAATAGATACCTCAAGGCGTTCCCGAGATGAAGGGTCTTGGGTCCGCCTAAAGTAAAGGGGGCGCATTAAAAAGACAAGATTTTTTTTTTGACCAAAAATGAAAATTTTATAGCAATCATAAAACACTTAGAAAATTTTCATTCTAGACGCTAAAATAAGCATGTTTTGTAGAAAAAACTTTTTCTCTAAAATCAAAAATGGCCGAGATATTGGAGCTCAAAGTTGGCACGATTTTAGGCCTTTTGATTGCCGTTGTCGCAAATGCCAACAATAAAATAATAATCGTTTTTGATGTCAATAGTGACTTTCTGTATCTCCGGCGCTGCGGGAACAGCAGCCCTTTCGCCCTTGCATGACGGCGCACGGTCACTTCGCTCGGCTCGGCTCGGTCATGGCGGGCGAGGACTGCTCTCCCTCCGCGCCTCCAGCTCTATAAAAACACTAGGGCGCGCTGTGTCGGCACGCGTCCTAACCAGCGAGAGCCCTAGATTCGGACTTTCGCAGGCTAATATCGTATACATAAGATTCCATCATTTATCTCGGTAATTATCAAGTTTAGGGAAAAGTTTTTCAAGTAAAACATGCTTATTTTAGCGTCCTCTATAAGATAAAATCATTTAAATTAGGTGTCATAATGACATCAATCTTCCGAAAAAAAAATCCAAGTCCCTGACGCCTTGAAATTAACCAACATTTGAACCCCTATAACTCAACCATTATTGAATTTAGAGAAAAGTTTTTCAAGTAAAACATGCTTATTTTAACGTGTTCTATAAGATAAAATCATTTAAATTAGGTGTCATAATGATACCATTTTGGCGAAAAAAAAATCTAAGTCCTGCGCCCCCTTTGCTTTAGTCCAACCGGGTCTTGACAGACAGACGAATGGACGGACGGACGACAAAGTGATTCTACAATTCCGTTCTTTCCTTTTCACGTACGGAACCCTAAAAATATCTAAATAACATAAAATAAAATAACGTCAAATTGTTACACATACAGAAACCATTTAGAGGTTGGCTATGCTATAAGTGCTATAACAATTAGAAAAATGTTTTGTTTAAATAAACATATTTATCAAAAGATTTCAATGCCTTAGTGCCTACTAAATACCTGTTCGATACAGATGAATTGTATAACTTCACATTATTTGTAAAATCAACTGTCATTTTCAAACGGGTTTGGTTGGAAATTTATCGTCGTGGTTTCTTATCACGTACCTTACGACAAAAAAGTAAATCTTCCAAAGCCTACTTTTCGAATTCACGTGAATAATTATCCGATGATCGCAAATGTAAACATAAAATATATGCAAAGTCAAAACATTTTGATGAGCCGTACATACACATACATACATACCTTCATGCCTGTAATCCCAGTGGGATAGGCAGAGCTACAGAAATATCTACAATTTTAAAAATTTGTTGATAATTCTGTGACCACATTTTGCACAAATAGGCTAAGATGTTTACCAGCGTATTAGTGCCGGGTTGCAAGCCCATCGCCTAATAGGCTTTATTCCCTTGGTCGCTTCTTACGACACATCCAAGGGTTGACATGGAGTGGCACTATTCTAACCCGGGAACCGCTCGGGAATACTACGTTCCGGTCAAAAATGCGCTCTTTGCCGAATCGTCTCAATAAAAATGAGTTCGACTTCAAATGGTTTAAAAAATGGTCCATTGTTTGAGTGTCTCAATCGTAAAATACCCAATTCGCATTAAGTCCATGAAGGGCACGGGCAGATCAGAGCAACAAGTCTATGTATGTAAAATGATCAATTTTTAAATCGTCCAAAAAGTAAATTACATAACGTGACTCATAAAACTGAAGGCCTTAACCTTACGTTTTATAAAACTACAAGTAACAATTTTACAGGTCTAAACTGGCAACACTGCTCAAATGGATGATCGTCATTGGTCGAGGACGTTGAGGTTGTGCCAAATAGAAACTTGTAAATTGTATTTATAAAACAGAGGCTCTACTTTGAAAATCGAAGTTTGGAGTTGCGTTAGGTCCATCCCTGTCACTCATCATCATTCGTGTCTAAATCGAGAGAAAGAGATGGATCTAACGTAATTCGAACTTCGATTATCAAAGTAGGGCCTCAGGCCCCTGAAAGTATAACTTCACGTATATTACGATGTAAAGAGATTGCGTACAATAGGTAAAACCTAACTTGATAATATAACCAGCCACTTGAAACATGAATACCTCTTATCTTTCAATAATGACAACAATTGACTGTATTTCTGCTTGTTATTTTCAAAATATTTTTTACCTTCCTATTTTTGGACACTGCTTTTTGGTTATTGTGCATTCAATAAGATTTGTCAATTTGCTTTTTTGGGTGATAATCTTTTTGACAATAATAACAATGTAGTTTGAACATTATGCTACATGGACTAATTGCTAGATCGTGGCTAGATCGCTTTATGGTGGAAAAATCTGGGAAACCCCGATAAATGGCAACATTTAATAACAATCAGTGTTGCAAAAGTTCCCGATTTATCGGGAGATCTACCGATTTCAGCTCTTCCCTCCCGATATCCCGATTTAGAGACCCAATCTCCCGAATTTCTACATTTCGAACTAAAGTAACAATGAAAACAATATTTTTATGACGACAACACCAAAGGTAACCTGTTAACATTAAAACAATGCACGGGGATTCCCCAAAAGTTCACGCACGGCTTTTCAACAATGTAGTTCCCACAAAATACATTAAATCTAAATACCCTAAAATAGAGTTTATTATTGTAGTGGGTTGTATTCGGGAGATTCCCTAAAAATCAGATAAGTAGATAGAATTATTACTTCACTTTCTTTATTATCGTTTCGTTCGTTTAAGTTCTATTTTTTTTTATAATTTAATTGTTTGTAAATTAAAGTAATTAGTGTAAAATACAGTTGTTTTATTGTAACTAAAATCTCCCGAATTCTCCCGATTTTTAGCTGGAAAATTTAACGAATTTTAAATTTTCACTTTTGCAACACTGATAACAATAATCTAACGCAGCTGCCATATTTATAGGTTTCGTTGAAATTTCGGTTAGCATCTCTTTCGTTTTCTATAAGAAAGAAAGAGACTAACACGAATATATTTATCAAATCCTGCAGATGTGGCCACAGCGTAATATAATCTATATACGCTTTAATAAATTATTATTCTATTTAGGTATGAATAGGTAGTTAATATTTTATGGGTGTTGTACTTAAACATTGTTCTTTTATGGACGTACTAGGAAGTAATACAATCATAGAACTTTATTTAGCTGTTCTTTTCATCTACAATACAAAACTGATGTGACTGTTATTCCTAAAGTTGTTTGGCGAAGGCAAACTGTTATTTGGCAGTTGAGTTAACACTTGAACTTGAAACTATAAAGAAGTATTATTTTATTACCCATCATGTCTTTTACACTGTAAGTACTTATTATTTATCTTTAATTTTATATTGTTAACAAATGTAATATTATATTTAATACCCTACCAGGGTTCATGTCGTACGAGTGTATCTTATTATTAAGTACCTTATACGTACATGGTAGCAAGTTGTAGGTAGCCCGTTTGAAATTATACAGCAGCCTCCAATCCTTTGTCTCCACAACTCTAAAATCAGGCCCTGGGTGATCATATTGATCATCAGTGTAGGTATCAAATTATACAGATGGCAAGTTTGTTAGGTGAACAATAGTACAACTCAATGAACAATAGGCAAACTTAGTAATCTGAATGAACAAAAAAAAAAAAACTTATATTGAGTACTAAACAATGTAACCATAAATGGTCTTGGTTTTTACAAATTAACATCACTAAATTCATTTCATAAAAGAAAAAATATAAAATCAAAATATTTTTACTGCATGACTATCTTTTATTGTATCAAGTATAATAGTTAATATTATAAAGGTGTCAAATAAATTTTTGTGTGTGATGCTTATTCAGAAATTATACAATTATAAAACTTT
Organism: Acleris emargana; assembly: GCA_927399475.2. Lineage (NCBI taxonomy): Eukaryota > Metazoa > Arthropoda > Insecta > Lepidoptera > Tortricidae > Acleris > Acleris emargana. The sequence continues at coordinate 5,367,247 of OV656850.1, forward strand.
TTACTTAGCATTATATAAAACAACTAACAAAATGAAAAATAAATATATTCATGTGTAGTTGAGCAGGAAATTGTGCCAATACTCAGAATTCTCGCAAGAACTGATAAGTAGGAGTAATAAAAACACAAATTATACTTAGCTATGACAGTGCAAGATGATAACAAAAAAGTTTTAATACATTCTCCAAGAGAAACTGTGTCCCTAGAAAATAAACAATTTTTACATATTTTTTTATGACAAGTTATTATTAAGTTATTTAGGTAATTAGTTTAGGCCAAGCATTTTTATCTATTAGATAGTCCTCAACCCTATAGAAAGCTTTTCACATCAATAGACCCAGTTATCAATTGCTCAGTTTGGGGGCAAACGTCACAATAGGGTAGTCTGGGGACTAAATGGAACGGTGTTCTTTAACACTAGAACCTAGTGTATTGGTGTTCAACGGTTTCTTTGGTATAATCAGTACACCCCGTTATCCCCCGCTCAGTTTGGGGGCAAATAGTGATGTTGCTTCACATAATTAGTCGATAATATTGTGCATGATATTCAAAATGAAATTTCATTAGTGAGGCTGCACCGTAAAGGGAAATTGATTCATGCAAAATTAACAAACATAATAAACAAAAACCCAGGCTTTAAATCTGTAAAAATTATGAATCAGTTGTTAGAAAATAAGGAAGTTCAAATTGATAACAGTATTGTAAACAAAAGCTGCATAGAGCATTACAAAAAAACTATAGTTTTTGCCAGTTACATCTGTAGAGGTCGAAAAATCATTTTCATTTTTAAAATGCTTCTTACAAGCAGGCGAAGTTTGACTTCATATAATTTAGAAAAAAATCACTATAACAAAGCTCTGTTAAGTATGAATCTGATCTTTTGATACGTTATTGAGTGAGTAAATCAACTTCATTTTTATAGATTCAGATTATCGAAATTGCCCCATCACTTGCCCCCAAACTGCGTAAGATAACGGGAAGATAACGGGGTTTAATCATTGATAAATTAATCAATTGACAATAGACTTGTAAGTAATTTATTATTATAGTTTAATTTATATCGAGTTAATGAACACCGTTCCATTTAGTCCCCAGACTACCCTATTGTGACGTTTGCCCCCAAACTGAGCAATTGATAACGGGGTCTACACATCAACAACATTTTCAAGTAAGTACCGTAAAATGTGCCTACTTTGCTCCCCCACAGGTAATCTTGCTCCATCGTTATATTGAGGTATTCTGTATTGTAAATCATTCTAGTGCTTTCATTCACTGCGCAGCTGGATGTATACATCAATTATTTTTAGAAAATTTGTCATCAGCCTTGTCTTATAAGTAACATACAAAAAAGTCACTATGGAGCATAGTTAGTTACCCATGGGGGAGCAAAGTAGGCACATATTACGGTAAGTTTTAAGTACTTGAAATGGGTACTTAAAACTACGTCACGTAATTTATTTTTTAATTTCTTATAGAAATAGTTGCATTGCTCTACAGATGTTTTGTAAACCTTACCAAAACAAATTTTTTCATGGTTTTTTTTTGATTTCTTGTATTCAAATTATGTTTGTCACAATTCTTGCTAAAAGTCTTGATTTTTAATGTCATAAATAATATTCCTATAAATAAATGGTGATACTACTGTCAAAATACATTTTTTTTTAATAGTTATCGTAAGGAATCAAGGGAGTTTAGGTTATATATAGAACAAATGGCACTTTTTTGTAACACAACATAGTGACAAAAAGGTTATGATGAAGTAAATATTCTTAACCTGTCAGTTTTCTTTGTAAATAATAGGTACATAGCATGTTCATCTCGTTGTCAAGATTTGGTCGGTTAATATAGTTGAACTAAGTCTCATCTGTTATATTTAGTTTTGTGTGAGCTCACTTTATTATATTAGCTATATAAAAACCCCCAATATATTAGTCGCCAATTCTTTCATAGCTGATATCTCTTAACCGTATCTATCCGATTTTCATAAAACCTAAGAACCACTGCTAGATAATCTGCTTTCCAACTAAAATACACCGTGTTCATATCAGTCCATCCATTTAGGAACTACGATGCCACAGACAGATATAAATACCAAACCTATAACACCCCTCTTTTTGCGTTAAGGTGTTGACATACATACATACATAATTCACGCCTTCATTCCCAGAGTGGTGTAGGCAGAGCTAAAGAATTACCAACAAGTCTTAAAACTTCTTGATAATTCTGTAACCTCATTTTGCACAAGTAGGCTAAGATGTTTCCCAGTGTATTAGTGACAGGTGGCCAAGCCCATCGCCTAACAGTACTGCAAGCCTTTATTCCCTTATGTCGGGTTCCTATATTCAATCCGAGGATAGATAAGGCTTACCTCGGGTTAAAATTTGACATTTGCCCATACAAAATGTGTCAAATTTTAATCCGAAGTAAGCCTATCTGTCCGCGGATTGAATATAGGAACCGGACGTTAGTCGCCTCTTACGACATCCACGGCAAGACTTGGAGTGGCACTATTCTAACCCGGCAACCACACGGGTAAACGGGTGTTGACAAATACCTTGAAAACTTCAAACATTGTCAGTAGCAATTGATTTTGATTTTGATTCTTCTATTTATTCTATTTTAACTTTAATAATTATTTTGTATTGTCATTAAATTTAATAAAATGATTGTCGCATGACCGGGCCTCCTCAACTCGGTAAAACAATATTACTTTTGACATGTTATCATATTGTCAACGTTACTAATAAATAGCTCTTATTAACTTATCAGTATTGGCAGCCAAGTTAAAAAAAACCGGCCAAGTGCGAGTCGGACTCACGCTCGAAGTGTTTCGTACAGTCAGCTGCAGAGAAAAGGATACCCCCCTCCTGGTAAGCATCGATTTTTTTTAAAAACCTATGGTTAAATTTGCATGATTTTTCGGTGAATTGAAGATTTTACTATTGTCTACACATAAACTCAAAATCATTTAAATCTAACCACAGGCTTTCCAAAAAAATCAATCCTTACGAGGAGGGGGGTATTCTTTTCTCTGCAGCTGACTGTACCATTAAGTATTTATAAAAAATCACGTCTGTTGTATGGTAGCGCCCCTTAAATATTTTATTTTGTTCTGTTTTTAGTATTTGTTGTTATAGCGGCAACAGAAATACATCATCTGTGAAAATTTCAACTGTCTAGCTATCACGGTCCGTGAGATACAGCCTGGTGACAGGAACCTTAAAAACAATATGATAACAGATCAAAGGCAAAAAGCAAAATGGTTTTACGTAGTAGAAAAAGGGACCCACTCGAGTGTTTTTGGACAGTCCTCTGCAGCAATCATACTGTCTTGGCCAAAATGTTGGTTAACAGAAACATAATCAATTTTATTTTTCAATCAATCAATCAATTTATTTATTTGTATTATAGGTCATAATAATCATAAAAGGATGTACAAATGTTCAAAGTATCACTGTTTATAGTGATAGTGCCAGCTGGCGTATAAGTAAATGTTCAAATTCAATCTTATTTTTGAAAATTCGGGTAAAACATCGACTTTCTTCGTATAATGAAACAAGTTCCAACTTAACAATACTATTTAGTCAATCCCTCACTTTCGAGTGAAAATCTCAAAAATATGGAATTTGGGACCATTAGAGAATAAATCGTGAAAGATTTTCGCATTCGAATATTTTCTTCCGCTCGTTTTTGAAATCGAGCGCTCGAAAGTCAAAAATGCGGTCCCCAGATACGACGTCACAGGCAGGCGTTTCAAAGTTGACAAAACGACTTATTATACAGAGTGGAAAGTTGAGATGGGGCATTAAGGGCAGCTACCAGAACCCTTGCTGCCACGCGAAAATGATCTTAGGAGACCTCACCCAACTTTTTGAGTGATGACAATTGACATTCACAGATTTTTGATTACAGTCAGCGAGAAAATCGTCAGAAATTAGTAATTTTTATTTTAATGCCAACCGATCCCGTTTCTCATAAGGATTAAAAAAAATTACCCATTTCTGACTATTTTCTCGCTGACTGTAGGTACCTTTGATCAAAAATCTGTGAATGTCAATTGTCATCACTCAAGAAGTTGGGTGAGGTCCCCTAAGATCATTTTCGCGTGGCAGCAAGGGATCTGGTAGCTGCCCTTAATGCCCCATCTCAACTTTCCACCCTGTATAGGTACCTCGACATATCAAGTTTTGGATCACACTTTTGGTCGTTATGTCGCGTCTATTATTAGTATTATTACTAAGTACATTTAATATCATGTGTGTTATTCAATTAAAGAACTTATTTACCCACGACTAAAACGTAAAAGTTACTAATGAGTACCTACTTATTCGTTAATTATATAAATAAACAGTTACGATCAACATTAGGGTCAAATGATGGACTCATTCGTTATCATACTTATCATCATCACTACTAGATTTCGAATTATTATTCCTACTGTAGACCATCCAGTGGAATTTGTTCAATTGTTTAATAAAATTGTACTTTTTAACTTACAGGATATCGACAAGGCAGTGTGGTCAGACCTTGTACTTAAGGTTTTTGTTCAACCAATTCTATGAAGACGTCACTGATGCTTTTAGTATTCATGAATTGGTTTTGTTACGTTTTAATTTTGAAAGTGAAAGCTATCGCTCTTGTTCACAAATTTCATTGAAAAAACATGAAACGGCAAAAGATCTGCATGTTAGTGTACAGGTGAATGGCGTGGGATTTTATTATGATGAAATACATAATTGCTCGGAAGACTGGAGCGATTTTAAACAAATAAATACTAGGGAATCTCGTACCTTTGAATTTGAGATATCAGTAATACTTACAGTGAAAAAGGTTGATTCAATGATATCAAAGATGTATAAAGACCAAAACTTTACCGATTTTCAACTAAAATCTAAAAATGGGAGTGTAAATTTCCATAAAATTATTTTGGCTGTTAACAGTGATGTCTTCCAAACCATGCTTAATGGAGAATGGAAAGAGACAGCACAGAATTGTGTTGAGGTTGAAGGAGCTACACTGGAGAGTCTACAGCACCTAAAAGATTACTTATACTTGGGCACCCTGCCTCAAGATGGGCTAGAACCACTCCTATTAATTGCCAGGTGCTACCTAATGGAGAACCTCGTCAAGGAATGTATTATGAAGCTGATCCAAACTATAAAAGCAGATAACTTGTACACTCTCCTGGATTTTGCTATTGCCAATGACATAAAGGAATTAAGAAATAGTATTATTCAGCTAACTCCATGTGAGATTGCTCGATCTGCTTATGAGATGGTAAAAAACAAGCAGATTTCCAAATCAGATGATCAAGCTTAAGCAACTGTGATTGTTTATTACTTATTATTTGTATTCCTACATGGAACATGGTGATCACTGCTCGCATGCCGGAAAATCAAAGGGAGGAAAATTAAGAAAATACTTACATAGCATTTACATTAAAAATAAGAATTTATTTGAATATTGTACTTATAAGAGTGGTAGTAAAAGAGCGTAAGTATAATAAATATTTATAAAAAAGGCATTTATTTAAATATTAAAGTACCTACATAAAGTCATAGTGAATTTTTCAATTCAAAATGAACAAAATTCATTTTAACGGTATTCACTACTAAAAACACCTTAACTATAAAATATGTATGTAAAAAAATAAGTAGAGTAGTTTACATACATACATATCTCATACAGACGACAGGAACAAGTACCGAAGGAATACCTACTACTCCCTACCCTATGCAAGCCTGTGAGGGCCTATAGGGTTCTACACGATGTTACTCAAATAAATCCTGACATACTTACAGTTCTACAGTTTTTGCCAAACAAATTTCAGCCATAATTTCAGGCAGGATACACAGAAAATGTTCGATATATTATATACTTATGTAACTTATATACATCGAAAACATCCAAGACTCCGAACAGATGCTCCCGCTCAATACCTACCTGCACAAATATTTTACCAAACCCGGGACCACTATACTCAAACTGTTTAGGTACTTAAATAAATGTAAACAAACCAAACCACGTGGCTCTAATCATCAGCCAATCAAAACTGTTCCGTCGAGCTATGACGTATGACCTTTGTACGATTGGGAAATGTTTGAAATAACAAAAAGTGTATAAGTACAACAGTGAAAGGGACTAATGTTTCATAATTACATTAATATTAAATAACCAATTTAAAGTACCTAACTACTAAGATTAAATAAATAATAGATAGATGGATATATTATGTATACATTAGACAACATTAGATCACAGAAACAAGGGAGATATGTCATAAATGTCATGATCAACATGAGCGCAAATTCGTACAAGTCGTTTAGTTTTTTTGTTTTTTTTTTTGTTTAGTGATCGTTTATTTGTTTTTTTGCATTCACGTTTAATTGCAAACATCTATCTTGTTATTGCTCTTGTTAAGTCTGCTCCACCTAAATAATAAATAAAAATATGAAATATATTAATTTGACACCTTGTCCCTACTAAGGTTGTCTGGAAGAGATCGCTAATCGGCGATAAGACCGCCTGTTGTTTACCTGTATTATTTTTAATTGTGTTCCATCTCTGTTATGTTTTTGTTTGGTGTACAATAAAGTGTTTTGTATTGTATTGTGTATTGTTAAGTCCCAGTGCCGTCGCTTCTAATCATGTGTGCCTCGTACGCTTACGCTCTATTACTACTGCAAAAACAACCTCATAATTGGTTAGAGCTTTCGCACTAAAAACGCCGTAACATAGTTTTGATAGTAGCAAGGTTGAAAAATGCTGAAAGATCGTTTTTTTTTTTCTATCGTAGTTCAGCTACTGGACGTAAGGTAGCGCTTAGTAGTCACTTAGCTACCATCTAGCGACAAGTAATAAATAAATTCCTAATTAGCTAGATGGCGCCATGATAGTAGTCCTTATGTGCAGCGGATGAAGGACTACTCTTACAGCGACATGTAGCGATCCTTTTTCGAGAGGCGTGCGTCTCTTTCCTGCAGTCCACTTAGGAATGCCACCAGGAATGTTTCAAAATATATCGATAATCATATAAAACGGGTGTCCGGGATATAGTGGACTTACCTTACAGGGCTGGATAGCTCAGCTCAGGAGTGGCCAAAATATGATAAATTATGTTTAGTAAAAGTCGCACCAAAAACGAGATATCTCAACTTTTAAAAATTTTGGAAATGCGGTACCCTGATTCACCATTTTCGATGCCGCGGCCACATTTACTTATTAGAATTTTTCAGTTTCGTTTGCTGTGAAAGATAGCTGTTTAAATTTTCTATAAGACACTACCAACGGAATCAATAAAAATTTAGCAGTTTTTTTTAATTTTTCAAATCAAATTCAACGTTAGGAATCTGAGTTTAACATCGCACGGTGTAAAAAAAATGTACAAAGACTTGTAGTGCTGCTTTCCTAAAAATTGGCCTGGTTAATGGAGATTCTAAAATAATACTATAACAATTGAGTTTATTGATTACAGCAGCGAAGTTATTATTAAGTTTGTCCAACAAAGACTCATTTTATCAAACTAGCGAATTTAATAAACGACTTTTGCTTCCGTTTAAAATCAGGTTAGCTGGTTCTAAATGTTTTAAAAGACAGTTTACATTAATGTGAAATACAACGACACTACGATAAAAGGTAATAACACAAATTTTCTTAAATTTAAAGCAAGTGTTCGAATTGCTTGCTGCCAGCCCTAATGCAGGCTCGGCAGCGTTTCATGAACGACCTCTTGAGTTCGGAGGCATATCGTGGCTCACCAATTTGTCGGCTAGCTCTAGCTAGGCTTTCACAAATTCGGAGATAATGTTTGTTTGAAAACTACGAGTATTCGTTAAGAAAGTTCCACGCACGACGAGCCGCCGCTAGCGCCGCAGAGCCCCGCCGCCGCACCACACGCCCCCACCCACAAGTTGGGTATACGGGTTTTTTTTCATGATCCTTTCGATTTTATACGCAATAGAGAGCAGTTTTAAAAAACAATATCGACATGGACGGAACTTTCATATGGTTTTTTTACTCCTAGGAGTAAAATGAGGCACTTTCCGTCCTTGTGTTTCAATCGGAATCCGTTCTTTCGAGCATGTTTAAGAAAAGTGTTTTTTACGGAGTCTGGGGCCAGTCCTAAAGGCTCTACTTTGAAAAAATCTAAGTTCGTAGTTACGTTAGCGCCTTCCCTTTCTCTCGATCTAGACTCGAATGAATTCGAGTTTTGAAAGTAGGGCCTCTGGTATGGCACGCTACTTGTGTAGACACCTTAGCCTCGTCACACCTCCGCGGAATAGTAATCAACCGATGTGCTAGCGCAGCTAGCGCGGCTGCTGGGGCAAGGCTGGGGCGGCTGAAAAACTGAAGAAGAATGGGCTCTCGGCGCAGAATATAACTTCATTCCTTTCGGCGACGGGAACCTTGGTCCGGGGGACCCTGTGCTATTTTATTAGCCTTTTAAAGGCGAAAATAGAAAGAACCGGAGACCACAGTGCTTCCTCGGGCAACTTTTTATTTAATATTTATTTTAAGTTAACGAGCTAACGTAACTTCGAACTTCGATGGTCAAAGTAGGGGTCAAGGTTGAGGTCGCCTTTTAAGTATAATCAAGAACACCTGAGGCCCTACTTTGAAAATCGAAGTTACGTTAGCTCCACCTCTGTCACTCGCTATTGGAGACTAAATCGCGAGAAAAGGATGGAGCTAACGTAACTTCGAACTTCGATTTCCAAATTAGGGCCACTGTGTCAGGAGACCTCGCTCTCCGATGATTACCATACGTACATTTTAGAAACTAAAATAGAAACTTGAAAATAATTTTAACTCTTATTTAACCAATACTCAATTATTTGTAAATTGTACTGTATTTATTATAAATTATTAAGAATGTGATACTATTACAATCTTCTTCTTCTTTAATAATAATGGGGGTCTACCGCGGTTCCGCAGTAATTTCGCCAACTTTCAGTGAAAATAAATCAAAAGTAAAATCCGGAGATGTTTCAATAGGCCATCTTCCCTCCCCGAAGATTACAGGACTATTACAATCTAATATGAACTAACAAATATTTTTTTTATCACACTTGCACGTAAACAGTATCTAAACATACAGGTTAACTTGGCCGCAATGCCCGGTATAAAACCCTCGACCTTTTTATTTACCATGAAACCCAAGGTCGGTAAGTAATTTTTTTTTAATTTATAGCACAGCACACATGTCATGCAAGTTCAAGCAAAGAGTTTACACGCAATTGAAAAATTGTCTTAAAATGTTATTTAAACAGGAATTTCATTGCAATCTCGCTACATGTTACTTAAATACTCAATTAATGTTCTTAATAATCGATTTTAATAGTTTTCTGTATCAAAACGTCGTTTTTTTTTACACTCCTTCAGGGCTGTATGTATACCTACGTAAGTATTTGCCCTTAACGTTTCTGAACGAAACATTTGTATAATCTGTGGAGTCCGCCCGTCATCCGCTTAAAAAAAGTTCAAGTAATTCGTAATAATAGTTGTGCTGACTTGTGTGTGATTATAAGTTTTTTCTGTCCTATAATTTTATTTATTTACTCGCAAATGTGATGAAAAACATTGTATGTTTCACGGTCGGTACAGGAATTACGTACACACAACATCACACCTAACTAACCATTAAAGACAGAGCAGAGAGAAAAAGAAAGAGATGTATATATGTGTATTATGTCAACTTCTATGCATACTAGTGCGACTCTCTTTCATGCAATATTTCAGATTTCTGAAGTGTATAGCTAGATGTGTTGCTGTGTGTACCTCGACTCAGAAAGCCCTCAGTCTTCGACTTCGGGCTTCTACTAGAGCCTCGATCGTAATTCCTTACTTACCGACCTTAATACACAATGTACTATTACTCTCTACATTGCCTTCCTTAATGTGACGTTGACAATTCATTGCGTTGTGATTTTCAAAAACATTACAATCTGTGGTTGTGGTTGTCAATCAATTCAATAACAATGATTGTCAATGAATAATGTCAATTTATTTGCTCCAAAAGTCCGAAAGATTCTTTTGATTTTGATGTCATAATAACGTCGAATATTTCATGGTACATTTACGTTTCATTCGATGGTACATTTTTCGCAGGATACCGCGTTTTGTAAATAAATCATAAAAAACTACGACGCGACGGACAATATTGTTTGATTCAATTGCAAATGTGCATCGATGCAATGTGCATAATATCTAGTGCAACTACGTATGTCTCAGTCGGTGCAATGCTGTTATTGTTTGTTTCTTTGAAGACTTAAAACGAGAGGTTTTTATTGCAATAATAGAAGATAAAGCAATTTATCAACTAGAAAATGCTACTGTAAGTATTAACTTAGTGAAACATTTCTTTTGAAAATTGCTGTACATGAAATTTGAGCTATCCCAAAGTATTTTGCTTCGCTGTAACATTTCAAGCAAAGTTAATGAATGCATTATTGATTATGTTTTTCTTTTAAAGCATTCAGTGCCAGAACTGTTAATGTTTGTACAAATGTAGCAAACTGATATGATTGATAATTTAGAATTTAGAAAATAAATTAGGTAATACTCGTATGTCAGGTGTCATGGATGTTTGGAAAAAATAAACTGCTGTACCCAAATGACATAAGTGCATAGAGATGATAAAATTATTATGTTTACTTTTCAGAACAATTGTCGATAAGGAGCCGGGTCCAGTATTAAAGATTAAATTTGCTGTGTCTTTTAACACTAAAATGAATTACATGGGTGACATTACTAGTGAGGAGTACAACATCGATAATTCAGCAAAGGTCTGTTTCAAATTCAAATTCAACAAAACAAACTTCTTACTTGAACCTTTACTGACTGCTAAAAAGCATGAATTAGCTGGGAATTCTACGGTTAAGATTGTTGCGTCGTGCGATGCGCTTAATTATTGCGAACAATGGGTTTGCACATATAGTGAATCGTGGAATGAAATGGGTGAAATAGCACATGACTCTGCTTGCAGACACGTCAATATATATCACCTAGAAATTCAAGTCAATGTGTATAAGAGTGAATTGAATTTTACAAATCTCTATGAAGATATTGATACGGTTGACTTCTACCTGAAGGCTGCTGATGGTAGTGTCGGTGTGCACAGGTCATGTCTCGCTGCTCACAGTGACGTGTTCAAAGCAATGCTTAATGGAGCTTGGAAAGAGACTTCAAAGGACTGTGTGGAGCTTGAGGGAGTCACTGTGCAAACTCTACAGCACCTAAAAGATTACTTGTACTTGGGAACCCTACCAGAAAATGGGCTGCGTCCACTCCTATTACTCGCAAACTACTATTTAATTGAAAATCTTGAAGCGTTATGCATAGCGCATCTTATACAGACAGTCACACCTGAGAATCTTTATTCACTTCTGGAATTTGCTTTTGAGAACAAAATATCTGAATTAATTTTCAATGTTTTGAGAAAAACGCCTAAGTTTAATGAGGTTGTACAAAAGGCCCATCAAATAATGAAAATAAAGCAAAATATTAAAACTGTTAGGAGTATAAATCCTGAGAATGTAACAAAAGAATCAAAGAATCATAAAGTGCAAGATGTGTTAAGGACTCTTTTGGATAAAGACTGTTAGACACATGCCATTTTAAGAGTTATCCCACTGTACGCAAGATACCTTCTCCTAGTAACTTTGTTATTTATTTATTTTTTGGTTTGTCCTCCTGAGACTCGTGTCATAGGATAGGAATTTGGTTTTAAATTTATTTCAACAAGTTATAAAGTTCATTATAATTGGTTTCTAAATGAAAATTGGCATTTGAAAGCAATGGTAATTCAACTTTATTTATAATACATATCTATTTATATTAAATAATTTTTGAGGCTGTGTGAGAAACGATAGCGCTTGACCTGCTAATGCATCAAATAATAGATTACTGTGTAGGAGGCGTAAATGAACAGTTAATAAACAAGTACCCTTTTCAAAGCACGTGTTAGTCAAATTTTGTCTTTGGAAGCACATTGTCAGAAAGCTATTCCATGCTTCATATCATTACTGCTTTGGAAAAACTCGTACCTGATATTTCAAGATGTACGAGTTTAAACTTAATTCTCTTCAGGTTTCAGTTCAAAATAGCTCGTCACAAAATATGAGATACAAGATTTTTTTTAAAGCAATGACATTTTGCTTGAGGTTAAATACTTACTTACAAGAAAAGCTGACGTCAGGATTTAGTGCAGTGATTCGAATATTACGTTAACGGTTATGGCCAACTAAGGTGATAAGGCCACTGTCGTACTGGGAGAGGCGGGTACGATGCGAGGGGCGCGCGCACAGCACAACCGTCTTCTTCCCATCCCCATTCTATACTCTATTGGTAATCCCATTAAATTTAAAATGCTTATACTATTACTATGTAGTTAGTCGCCTTCTTTGGTACCCCGGCAGCTAGGGCATGGCGTCGCCGTGGATTATCCTCCCAAGGCCCGCTATACAAGGAAATTTGTCAATGAAATATGAATCTATTATGAATGAAATAATAGTACATTACTACAGACGCCGGGAAGTAGGTGGTTGCAGGCCGAGTTCATATAGACGGCCGAGCGAAGCGAAGTCGGATAGTTACGAGGCTGGCAACCCCTTTTCACGGCGAGGTATGTAGTGTTTTTCTCAAAGATATGCAATGAAATAAAAAAAAACATCACTCAAAAAACATTTGTGTAATAGGCATTAACGCGGATATTTTTGGTCCGAACCACAGTTACAAAAAAAAAAACGATTTTCCGCTATTCAGCCTGTTCATAAAACCAGCTGTCATGGCCATATTAAAATTAAAAAAAAATTACTTCCCGGCCTAGGCCTTCAATTTTGTATGAAATTCCTTTACAGTTCTCTCGAGTTGTTCCGTCAGGAACGTGGCACTTTGAAGCCTAAAATAACTAACATAACGCCGACATTACATAGTATGTTTGAGAAAAGTCAATTTTATAATTTGATCATGAGCCATAAAACAAAAGAAATTCCACTTTACTTCCTTTTCACTACATCTTTATTTCAATGGCCGTATTATGTACTACTTGCAGTACAAGGAGCCTCTCTCTCTGGTGGTTCCTTCGTGACCGAGGATCGTGGTCATCAGTTGCTGATCTACCCTTTCGGCGTATAATCTGCCTCCAGCGATTCCTGTCCATTGCGTCCCTTACAACCGACCAAAACTTGGAGGAAGATGAATACTTTAGTTTAGCAAGGACCCTTAGAACGCTTTAAAACCTAACAGTGGTTCACTTCGAAATTAGAGATAAGTAGGTACTTAGGTACTTACCCAATGAAATTTTCGAATTTTAAAAGGCACTATTTAATTCCTTTTAATTGAATATCATTTGATGTGCAATAAAACTTTTTTTTTTGTATACGATGCCTCTAAAATTTTGTTAAGTTACTAATATTTAACGTTTGTCTTACGTGTGTGATTAAAAATGTGTACTTATACACAATATAATTTAGATCTCGACTAAGTAGTTTACAACTTTTGTTGTAATATAAATTAATGAAAAATAATACGTATTTTGCCTATCTACTTAATATGGTGCTCACAGACCTTTAGTACCGTTTGATAACCAAAATTTCGTAACCTTGTACAAAATCTAATTTAATTTAATGCTGGTTACGACATTTTGGTTACATACCAAACGGTACTAAAGCGTCCCAGACTGGTTGCATTTTACTCTTTATAACTATGTATTTATTTACGTATATATCTTATAATTTTTATTTATTTATAGGTCTACTTCTTATTTATTTGTGTGTCTGGTTTTTTTTATTCCATTTACTTTTATAGTTTGCACCGTCTAGCATCTGCCAGTTTATTTTTGTTTATGTTTAGCTACTCGTCTTTGTAAGACCACCTGTTGACACATTTTGTCACTTTTTTTTGTATTTACTTTTCGTCCTGTTACCTATTGTATTTGGTGAATTAATAAATAATATTTGTCATTATATTGTGTCATTTATAATTATAGTATTTTCATAATTATCGACTCGTGATGATATGAATGTGAAATAAAAACTCTTCAATCGATCGTCCTCTTTAAATGCGTAAGTATGCATTTGTACTCGTACGTTTTGTGAAATGCAATAAATGTTTGATGACCCGTAGTTGGTAGTGAACTTGCCTACGAAGCTAGCGGTCCTGGGTTACATTACATTTGCGTGGTGAGCACAAGTTATTTGTTCTGTTTTCGCTATTCCCTCGGGTGATGTCCACATTTGCGGGATAAAAAGTAGCCTACCTATGTGCTATTCCAGATTTTAATCTATCACTGTGCTAAAATTAAAAATTAATTGAGTAATAGAGTGAGTGAGTAAGAAATGAGATACATACACACACACACACCGTCACGCCTGCATTCCCAGAGTGGGGTAGGCAGAGCTACAGAATTACCTACAACATTAAAAACCTGTTGATAATTCAGTAACCACACTTTGCAAAAATAGGCTATGATGTTTACTAGCGTATTAGTGACAGGTTGCAACTGTTGCAAGCCCATCGCCTAACAGTACTACAAGCCTATATTCCCTTAGTCACCTCTTACGACATCCACGGGAAGATATGGAGTGGCGCTATTCTAACCCGGAAACCACAGAAAAAAATAAGATAAGGTGTATTTATTTATATAAATATGATTATGGATGTTCCGTAGCCATAGTAAAAGCCTAAAGCTTAGCTTAGTTTGGGACAATTGAGAGTAGATTAATTTGTGTGATTTTCCCTTGGTATTTATTTTTTTAATAATGAGACACCATGGTGCGAACATAAATATCACATGATTGGATCATAATTCATAATATATTACAATATGTAGGTACTCTTTTGATTGGATAAGCATCAAAAGTTCTTCTATTACAGTCTCGCAGATTTCAACCCAACGAAATTCGTCATTTTGCATTATAATTTAGAGTCGGCCGTCCGAACAAAACCAAAAATTCCAGAATATTTATTTTAGAAATTCACCAGATTCTTCAAATTTCATCTTATTTTATTTAAAATTTTAGCGCATCAGATCTACTGGTAGATTTAATGTGTGGTATGTAGGTATGTAAATTTACCTACAGATGTAGTGCATAATTGATATCCATCGTATTTTCACGGAAACGTACCAACGTGTCTTGCTATTTCAGTCGGTCACAGTACAAAAAGTACTGAAGTTGACTGAAGTAGCATGACAAATACGAACGTTTCCGAGAAAATACGATGCAAAACAATTATGCACTACATCTGTACGTTATTCTGCTCGGGAGTGTGTTATAAAATAGTAAATGTAAACGCGCCATTATTTGTCAATCAAATCAATCAAATATATTTATTGCATGGTCATGACTTCATGAGTTATACAGGTCTTATAGGGTTTGTGTTACAGTTCGTCATGTCCTGCCTCAGAGAGGCGTACAATATTTAAGCTTAATTCTAAATATTAATTAATTTATTTATTACATGCATTGTATCAGATTAGATGTCAAAAGGAGTTACATACTAACAGGTTCCAACAATATTATAAATTATATTATAGGTACCGATAAGAATTCAGATAGGTACGCTATAAATACATTTAATAACTAACTAATTAAAAAGCTTCCTTAAGTTAAGCATTACCTCTTTTTGTATGGAATCTTCGTTGGTGTGGAAGTTAGACCAACAGGATTTTAACCGTAATTGTAATATTTATCTTTGAAGAGTGAATCTAGGATTTCAACTTAGCAAATCTTTTTATTTGATTAATATCGTTCTGGCGATTTCTCTGGTGTTGCAAGTGTTCATAAGTTTGATCTTTAAATTTATATTTAAAAAATTAGGCATCCCCAATGCCTGTCATGTTTTAAATACATTGATCAATGTTTTAATAAATTATCAGTATTTGATAGTGATGCAACGAATACTACTTTTACGAATACGAATACGAATATCAAACCTACTATTCGGCGAATACGAATACGAATACGAATATCTCGCCATGGTAATCAAAGACTTATTTATTTGAATAATGTTTACTCTTCTAATAATTAAAATTTACAACAGGCAAATTTTTATTTAAAAAACATAAAATTTGTAGATTTTCTGGTTTTAGGCGATTTCTTTTTTCAGTCTGGATGTTCCCAGCCGTTGAAAAAAGTGTTTCCGAGGCGACTGTACATGGCTTCAGTGAAAAATATTTTTGGGCGAGCTTTTTCAGACTTGGAAAATGGACATCTTCTCGCCAAAAGGCCAAAAATATTAGTTTTTAAATATTCGTATTAGTATTCGCCGAATACGAATATTCGGTAAATGTCTTCTATTCGGCGAATACGAATATTCGTATTCGTATTCGTTGCATCACTAGTATTTGAGGTTAGCCTAGGTTTAATCATAGTATAAATATAGAAAAGTAGCTCGACTCCGGCCCTTTAGGAGATTCTGATAACAATTGCCGCTCGGGCGTCAGGGTTGTCCAAACTTGTTTTTCAATTTAGGTCACCTACTTGGCCATACTTTCTATGATTTATAAGAATATTAATTTTCATAAATTACACAAACTTAAAGTAAGTAAGTATAAATATTGTTAGGTACCAGTACCCCAACGAAAATGTTAAGCACTTTAGTGCGTTGTCATAGTAAATTTCAAACAGAACATCAAATGACACACATGACAATGACTATGACATTCACAATGACAAGGTTCTAAGTATGCTCAACATTTTTATTGGGTGACTGTACCTAAGTACCAAATTTAAATTATTTTACTTATATAATTTTATCTGTTGACACTAAATTATATATTTATAGGTATGTTGAAAAACGATAGCTCCGGATTATGTATACTATTATTTAGACTTCCGTATACAGAACAATATTTACGTCTTTTCGGCAGCGACATTGTATTGTCGCTCGATAGCGATAGGTAAGTACGCGCACTACCAACAAAACGTAACCGAGCGCAAGGACGCCGCAGCCCCGACTAATGTACACTCGTAGTATCCTGAGATTTAGTATAAAGTGGGAGTTTAGCCCCGCCCACCGCCGCGAGCCGCGCGATGTACCTTTGTTTGAAGACGTTCTACTGTTCTTATACTGTGGTTTAATGTAGTACCTACACACATCCTTTATAATTACGTCATATCGTACTTAACTACTACTTCTATGTATAAGTAAATAGTATAGTACGAGGAGATAACTAGTGGAAACATTAGAGGATGGCATTTGACCTATTGTTACATAACATAATCAACTCAATAGCAAGAATTTATATCAACAATTTTATTCCTGCCAATAGCTTCATTTCACAAAAAAAACATTAGGTATGCCTATACAAATAAGTGTAATGCTATTAAATACAATAATCCTCAATCTTAAACTTTACTCAGTTAATTCCTTCAAACCTCAATAGCTACCTGTCTCTCTTCTGCCAGTTCCTTTGCAGTGACATCAAGCATTTTGCGGGCAAACTTTGAGATAGTTAGGCCCTTCACAATCTTCCATTTGCCATTGGTGATAGTAACTGGGTAAGAGAAGAATATGTCGTTAGGTGTGCCATAGGTTCTACTAGAAAGAACACCCATGCTGACCCAACGGTCACCAGTTCCAAGGAACCAATCTCTCATGTGATCAGAAGCAGCTTTGGCTGTTGAAAGAGCAGAGGACATTTTTCTCGCTGCAATAACAGCGGCACCTTGCTTACTCTTGTACACACAAGAAGATTTTAAATGAGAACACACTGTGATGTTTCTCGCCGGACAGCTGTTTCACACAATATTACTTTTGTTGTCCGGCAGCATGAGCATGTCATGCTCGCTCAAAGGTCTTTGCTTACGGCGGCGTCGTTGATCGGGTCGCCACTTTCCCGATCACATGGTTGAGGGAGGCGATGGCTGAGATACGCGTCATACTCGTGAACGGGTGCTGTTTGTGGGGTCCGGTCTGTTCACGTTTGCAAGGACTTGTTGTTCAATTTATTATCCAAGTCATATGGCTTTTGACGTAGAGACCTCGTTGTGTTGTTCTCATAGTCATTATTTTATTTTAAGGTTTATTGACCTTACATTTGTAATAATTTTATTTTTGCTTGTTTTAAGAATTTATGGTTTATTACTTTATTACCTTAATATTACTTAATGTAACTTACTTTTACAAAAAAAAAAAAAACAAAAAAAAATGACTTTCTGCTGGAGTTTCTTGCGGCGCTTCTTCTCCGCAATGATGGTCTTGTCCGAAGCGCTGGTAGATTCACTGTACCTTTCCGACGTGTAAAAGAGCCCGCATGTGGCCAATTTACTGAATAAATATTTTGAATTTTGAATTTTGACCACGCTCCTGTACAGTAGAAACAAAAGTGCTCTTCAAGAATTCATCATCATTAATAGCTGCCGGTACTCGTTTCTGAGCGCCTCCAATAGTAACAAGGGCATTGGACGCGTCAGGGAATTGAGTAGAAGAGTTGTTGCCCCAAATAATAACGTTCTTGATATCCTTTACCGGTACTCCTAGTTTAGCTGCAAGTTGAGATTGAGCACGGTTTTGATCCAGGCGAGTCATAGTACTGAAGTTCTGCGTTGGGATTGAATGAGCATACTTGGAGCAAATCAAAGCATTAGTGTTAGCTGGGTTACCAAGAACTGGCAACACTTTGATGTCTTTACGGGCAACCTTGTTAATGGCCTGTCCCAGTTCTTGGAAAATGCGAACATTGTCAGAGATGAAGTCCTTTCTTTCCATGCCTTATTTTCTGGGCATGGCTCCGACAAGGAAGGCAGCAGCTGCATCCCTGAATGCGTCCCTAGGATTAGCAGTAGTAAGGACTCCTAAAAGAAGAGGCAGTGCGCAGTCAGCCAGTTCCATGACTACTCCCTTCAGCACTCCCATCATGGGAGGAATATCAAGAAGGTTGTTCTGGACCAAAGACTGCTCCTGATGCAATCTGGTACAACAGGGAGTAGGCAATTTGGCCTGCCGCCCCAGTTACGACAACTGCGATTGGTGCAGCCATTTCTAATATCCGAGTGGATAATTTACGAGAATGAGAACAATATTCTCCGGTTCCTTATCAATTTAGGTGCGCGAAGGTTGAGGACTTGACTAACAAGTACGCACGACCTCTTTCTTATTGATTGGCTTGTGAAACTTTGTATGTTGGCAACACTAAGTAGACTCGATTGATTCTGTGTTAGACCCAAATGCCCTTATTAATAAACGTGGATTAACCGTCGAGTAGCTAAACCATGCTTTGTCACAATGACAGATAAGGATAAAACATGGTTTAGCTACCCCACAGTTACTCCACGTTCATTAATAAGGGCACAAGAGTATTGTAATATAATATCTTCGGTGAAACTGCAAAACCGCGTCCTTTTATTAACATGATAAGGTTTATTTTCCTCTATCGTAAATTTGTTAGTTACGCGGTTTTGCAGTATCACCGACGATATATGGGTTAGATCTTAGATCTAATAAAAGGTTTAGAACGAAAGGTGTTGATTTATTAAAAACCCGCAAAAAGTGAAGAATTTATTTATATGTATAGAAGAATCCCTAAGAATTATCACAGCCTGTTTAGTCGGATGCTGTCGGTCGGAACGTTCATAGGCTTGTCGGCCTGGGGCTTTACTTGGAAAATTGAAGTTACGTAAGCTCCATTCCTGTCACTCGTCATTCATTACTAAACGAGAGAAAGGGATGGTGCTACCGTAACTTTTAACTACGATTTTCAAAGTAGGGCCTTGGTTGGTATCCGACGTCCATCTGCCAAATGTCTGTTAAAATACTGAAAAGTTTTATTTATCATTTGTCAACAAACCCAACAGCAACACCCGGTGGTGGGTTACATTACAAACGTTACAAAATAAAATAGTTAGGTTATAAAAGTAAACGACTAAAGTACTAAACGTAGTGATGTATCTCTTATAAGTCTGTGGGTCATAACCATACGTCGTTATCGCGGGAGCAAAAACAAATCTCAAGAACACACACATACAAGAGACTGTCTGTTTCGTTTAGTACAACGTGATAACTGACCGCAAGCAAATACTTGTTTTACTAATACTAAGCGTATTACTACTGATGAGAAAAATGTCTACTATAAGAAGATTTATTGGTATGTCTCGTAATAACGATAACTTTTACATAAGGGCGGAATTTCTTGAGATTTCCGAATACTTCAGATATCGGCGCCAATCTCACCGATGATATGTACCAAGGAGTTTACCATGGCTCCAAGAAGCATGACCCAGATTTGGACAAGATTTTGGCTCGCAGTTGGAACGCAGGGATGGATAAGATGATTATTACTGGTGGCAGCTACGCGGATAGCAAAAAAGCTATTGACTTGTCGCGAACCGATTGTAAGTACCTATTTACTTAACATACGAAATATAACGAGAACTCATTTATTTATTTAGTACTCCAAGCTTAATCAGGAAGTCATTCTTGCTTTGTTTTTAACTGACGTATTTTAGGAATACTAGTAAAGTAAGTAGTAAAAGGTTGCACTGGGTCAACACGATGTTCTTTAACAGAGGTAATGATGGTTAGATTTCGAATGAACTCTCCCACTTGCAGATGATCCTACGTTTTGAAGTTATCATCCACCTTTCCTTATCATTCATTATTATAGCCTGCTGCAAACCAGCGCTGAAGTCTGCCCAACTATTATGCTAAGCTGGCTAGCCATTACGGCTTTAGTTCATAGTGTATATTTTTGTTTAATGTGTTTTTTAGTTGTGTTAGTCATAGTTCAATCCAATTTTGTTCTTTTAATAGCAATCGGTCATAGACTAAGCGAAATTGTAAATAAAGCTGAATAAATGTTTCTTTCTTAATTATTTAAATATAAATGATGAAGCTGAAAGGGGGGCGTAGGATCTTCCCTGTAGTTAACCTTTTGAATGCCACAGACGGTTCTGGCGACCGATGGTCTAATGATGCCATGATGGCTTCGCCAAGATGTCAAAGTTCAAGTTCAAAAGAGACTTTGTTTTGTATCTATTAGGTTGTAATTTGCATAGCATAGTATGTTTAGCAAGTGAGTGACACATTTTGTATTCGAAGTAAGGCTTTTAAAAATGTTAACTATTCCTATCTTGATCATATATTTCAGCCCGTCTGTTCTCTACTGTAGGATGCCACCCAACACGGTGTAATGAGTTCGTAGCAGATCCAGAAGCTTACTTAAATAGTCTCAGGGCCCTTATTGAAGCAAATACAGACAAAGTAGTCGCTGTTGGAGAATGTGGACTGGACAATGACAGATTGCATTTCTGTGAAAAAGATGTCCAACTCAAGTAAGTTTCTACATTTGTAATACTTTGACAGTATTTAATGTTGAACTTTTAGTTACTACCTAGGCACCTATATTGATATTGTTGCGCTATAACAATTGTCGCTAGGTTACTAGACCTGTGATTGGTTGGCTTTGGTTGTAATCACTCTATTGTCAGGTTGGCAGGCTTGGTTCAGGTTAGCAAACAGTTAGATTGCATGAAAATATAACAAAAAAAAGTACATACTGTAAAGGAACCTCAGTTGTCCCACTCAATTAAACACGGGTCAGAGCAACTGGGAATGTTTCCAGATTCTGCCCACACTGGCAAATTATGTAAAAAATATTTTATTTAGTTATCCAAATGTTCCATAGTGGCATAATTTAATCTTAAAGAGTGGGACTATGCCAGAACTTTACAGTCATGATAATAAATCACTACATAGTATAAAACAAAGTCGCTTGCGCTGTCTGTCCCTATGTATGCTTAAATCTTTAAAACTACGCAACGGATTTTGATGCGGTTTTTTTTAATAGATAGAGTGATTCTTAAGGAAGGTTTATATGTATAATACATTCCACGCGGGCGAAGCCGCGGGCGGGTCGCTTGTAAATATATGAAGCATTGAATAGCTTTCTGACAATGGGTTTCTGCCAGAAAAATGAAAATTGACTAACATGTTTTTTCTAAAGGGAACTGCTAACACCTACACAACAATATATTAATCTTGGTGTGTTGGTGGATCAAGCCTTACCAGTTATTTCAAAACTGCCGATATAAAAAAGTTTTAAAATCAAAATTTTATTGAAATGCAATGTAACTTTTTTAACAGATACTTTGAATACCAGCTGCAACTGAGTAGAGAGTTCAATCTGCCTCTGTTTCTGCATTGCCGCGCCGCCGCTGACGATCTAGTGGCGATCCTAACTAGAAACAAGGACGATGTAGTGGGGGGTGTGGTGCACTCGTTTGATGGTTCACTGGACGACTTGGACAAAGTACTCGCTTTGGGAATGTATGTTGGAATCAACGGATGGTATGAAAATTTCATAGATCATTGTTATTGTTTATTATTGTTACTTTCTTTTGTCAGGTGTAGTGTTCGGTTTCTATAGTAGGTCAATATTACAATCGTAAGGCGTTGGGTGGCGCTAGTATCGCGCAACGTAAATGTGAGCTCCGTGTTAAAAATATTTCTTTGATTAATAAATAAGTGCATTTCCGAAGTAAGAACAGGTGCTGATGTTTATACAAGATGCCAATTTGTGCTCACAATAGTTTGTGACCTGTGCTGATGCCCGTCAGCGGTGTTTGGCTATTGTTTGCCTGACAAGGTACCATCTGGGTGCTTTCGAGAAGATAATTGTGGGAAGTGATGCAAAATTTGCGGTCTCAGTCGAGCCAGCGTTGTTTGATGTGATTTACGTTGTGCTGTGTTGCGAGTGCTATTGTTTTTTCGGTGTTTTAGTGTCATTGATTGCCAACAACAGGTGAATCACAAAAACGGAATATGTGGGGTACTTTATAGTTTCTGTTTGAATCACTGCAACAGATAAGCTTTCTGAGTTAGCACCAAAATTTCGTCCCCCCACTATCGAGCGAGTTGGTCCAGTGGTTTACTGTGCGGTAAAAGGAAGATCGGTACGTTTCGTGCAGCGCGGGAATGCGGGTTCGAGTCTCAGTATGTGTTAAATAGACTATTTTTTATTTTTTTTTATTTATTTTAGTTATTTTATTATTTAAGAAACGCTTTGGTGAGGGTCGCAGTAGTTTTGTTTTTCTTGACATTAATGATAATTTTAAATGGATTATGTTTTTTAAGTGATTCTGACTTGTATTAAAACATTATTTTAAGTAATTTACCTATGGATTTCATTCTATTTTGACTTCCTTATTATTTATTTCGATAAATTAGACATTGATATTATGGTTTCTTTGTATGAATTAACACAGTTTTATCTTTGACGTTATTCATTTTTGAATGATTTTTCATTACATTTTATTATTACTGGTTTCACATTCCGGCGTGTGAGAGGGGTTTTATTTTTTATGTCATTATTGATGGTACCTACTAAGAATGAGCAGCCCCATAAAATTATCGTGCCCCACTGTCCCGGTCTGTCGAAATTATTTGCTGGGTCTAGGGGTCTCAACGTTCATATTTCTCGGGTACATAAAGATTTGCCAATTTCACATAATGTTAACGGTGTTTTGGCCGGGGGTTCCAATAGTGGCACAGGGGGGAGTCCTCGATAGTCTCTCAACGCTTAAGAAAAATGTTCGGGTTTTAAAGCATGTTCCCAAGGGGGCTAGAAGTATGGCAGCTGGTCGACTAAGCTGTATTATGGACAGGTGCCTTAGCACGAACGAATTAGATGATTGGTTTCAGTTGCTTTCGTTTTCTTTCACTGCGCTAAGGGTACCTGAAAATGGCATTCATAAGTCGCTCACTGCAAAAGTAAAGGAGAACATCGAAAACATCCCAGTTTACTTCCCGGAAAGAAACAGTTTCAAACCCCAGTCTATCTATCGCACTATTGAATCTAAGGTTCATGATGGGGATTTGCGGGGCGCGGTCCGTCTTCTGCTTTCTGATTCTTCTCTCGCTCCTGATAACAGTGACACTTTGCGAGCGTTAGAAGGGAAGCACCCACAACCATCGCGTCCACTGGTGTTTCCTGCAGAACCGGATATATCCACCCCTTATTTGAGCGTAACGGTTTCGGAGGTAATGAACGCAATAGGTACTTTTTACAACGGTTCAGCCGCCGGTTTAGATGGTCTTCGACCGCAGCATTTTAAGGAATTGACTTCTTCCTCTGCGGGGAGTAATGGGCTTAAACTTCAGGAGTCTTTAACTAAATTGTGCAATTTTCTTCTGCGTGGTATGGTTCATCCACAAGTTTGTCCATATTTATATGGGGCGTCTTTATGTGCTTTAACAAAGAAGGATGGAGGGATCAGGCCTATTGCAGTCGGAAATACTATACGGCGCCTTGTCTCTAAATTGGGTTGTAGAGCAGTTAAGGATGATATGGCGGTTTATCTTCAGCCCCATCAAGTGGGTTTTGGCACGCCTTTGGGTGGTGAGGCGGCCATTCACGCAACTCGTTCATTTGCACTGTCCCAGGATGGTTTAGATAAGGTTATTTTAAAAGTAGATTTGAAGAACGCATTTAACAGCGTAGAAAGGGACACTCTGTTGAGGGAAGTCAAGGATTTGGTTCCGACTTTATATACTTTTCTTCATCAGTGTTACTCTGCTCCGAGTAACTTATTTTACAACAACATTGCCTTATCTTCACAGGTCGGTGCTCAACAGGGGGATCCATTGGGCCCATTGATTTTTTGCTTGGCCATCCATAAGGCAGTTTCGTCATTGGGTTCGCCGTTGAATGTTTGGTACTTGGATGATGGTACGATTGGAGGGAGTCCGGAAGTGGTTCTGGAAGATGTTCGTAGGTTGTTACCAGAACTATCAACTTGCGGCCTTGAGGTCAATGCGGAAAAGTGTGAGCTGTATCCCTGTAGCTCAAATATACCCGTTTCGGATTTTCAATCATTACTACCTGGATTAAAAGTTTTGGACAAACCAGCGTTGTCACTTTTGGGAGCACCAATACTTTTAGAAGGGGTTGCGGATTCGTTGAGAAATAAGAGTAGTTCTTTGTCCGCATCCATTAGTCTTCTGGAGCACCTTTCCGCACACGTAGCCTTGGTATTGTTACGTAGTTGTTTTTCGATGCCTCGCATGATTTATTTGTTGAGAACAGCACCTATATGGGAATTTCCTCAGCAAATATTAGAATTTGATGAAATTCTAAGGCGCGGTCTGGAGACAATTTTGAATGTTAGTTTTAACGGGACTCAATGGGTTCAGGCTGCTCTTCCTATACGTCATGGAGGGTTGGGGGTGCGTCGTGTGCACGATATTGGACTTATAGCTTTTCTATCTTCCACTCATGCTTCTTCGGAACTTGTTGCTCGTATTTTATCAGTTAATGGTGACAATGTTCGTATCCCTTTTGCGGACGAAGCCTTAGTAGAGTGGACGAATAGGTGTCCTAGTAATCTGCGCCCTGATAACTTCGCACTTCAAAAGTCGTGGGATGACATTTTGAGCAAGCAGTCATATGATAGTTTGTTAGGTGCTGCGTCGGGTTCTGAGATGGCACGTCTTAAGGCTGTTGTGCAGCCTGAGTCGGGAGCTTGGTTGCACGCATTACCATCGTCACATCTGGGTATTTTGCTGGATAATGACTCCCTCAGAATAGGAGCAGCGTTGAGGCTGGGTTGCCCAGTGTGTGAACCTCACCAGTGTGTCTGTGGTACTGCGGTAGAAGCTAATGGTCACCACGGACTAAGTTGCATGAGGTGCGCGGGGCGATTTTCCAGGCACCATTCTATTAATGACATTATTCGTCGGGCTCTGGTTGCGGCCAATGTCCCTTGTGTGTTGGAGCCTCGGGGTCTAAATCGATCAGATGGT
Source organism: Acleris emargana (assembly GCA_927399475.2). NCBI lineage: Eukaryota > Metazoa > Arthropoda > Insecta > Lepidoptera > Tortricidae > Acleris > Acleris emargana. Next base: position 5,392,986 of record OV656850.1, read on the forward strand.
AAGAGGCCAGACGGCTTAACACTGGTTCCGTGGGCTAGAGGCCGTAGCCTTCTGTGGGATGCAACGTGCGTCAGCACCTTTGCTCCCTCGCACCTCGGCTACACGATGCAAAGCGCGGGTGCCGCCGCAGAAAATGCTGCAAGGCTCAAACATTCTAAATACTCCGATCTCAAACCGTTGTATGAGTTTGTTCCGGTGGCGGTGGAGACCAGTGGTCCTTGGTGTGTAGAAGCAAAGACTTTTATTAAAGCTTTGGGACAGCGTTTGAGGGATAGGGGCTGTGATCCTCGGTCCGGTTCGTATCTGGTTCAACGAATTTCGTTGGCAATACAGCGTGGCAATGCTGCCAGTTTGTTTGGAACCTTTGAGCCAGGCGCTATCCGTGCAGGGGAATAATTATAGATATATTGACGAAGCATGTTGCTGATTGTTTTATGTACGCTGTTGACAAAGCATGTTGCTGATTAGTTTATGTACACTGTTGACGAAGCATGTTGCTGATTTACTATTGTAAACTCTTGACGAAGCATGTCGCTGATGAATCTTGATACTTTTACTGAATAAATTAATTATATTTTTTATCGTAAGTAGTAGTAGTAGTAGTTAATATGTCACTAAAATCTTGACAAACTAAATAGTATAAATAAATACTCGAAAACAGTAGTTTATTTATTTATTTATTTACAGAATCAGTAAGAGGCTTGCAGTAAAAACCAAAACGCCTTTTACTCTAACTTAATATAACACGCACAAAGATAAAATATACAGGGTGTTTGGTAGCGGGTTCGACAAACGAAAATGGGAAATACCTGGGTCCAATTGGAACACATTTGCCATAGTAACCCCTATGCTAAAGTTGATAGTTTTTTTTTAATATTTTTTTTTCCGTTTTTTTGAAAATATCCCAAAATTTTACCTTTAAACCTTCTTAATTACATACCTAAGCAACTGAAACCGCCCAATTTTTTTTTAAATCATGCTCTGATAATGGTTTTATTTTAAAACAAAACCAAAACCCATAGGTAGTGCTTTAAAAAAAAAATATGGGCCCTTAAAGCTATGACAAAATGAGAAAAATAAAATGACATTAAAGTTTCGCAAAGTATAAAAAAAAAATCAAAAGTCATAGACGATTTCAAATTAATTAAAAAACTTCTCTGGTTAATACTCTTCACAACGATATGCCATTTAAAAGAAAAAACACAGAAAAAAAAAATACGCAGTACATTGAAATTTCCTCACGAAGATTTATTAAAGAAATCACTTATACCACGGTTATGAATATTGGTGAATACGTTAGAGTTAATAATCGCTGGTAAATTACCATTAATAAAAAACATTTTAAGAGTAATAATAAAATTGAAAACCACACTTTTTTTTGTATTTGTACGTTGATTTGTATTGGTTTTTGAAACTTTCATTACAATGGGTGAACGTACACCATTTACCAATGAAGAGTACGCTGATATTATTTTAGCGTATGGTCGAGCTCGCAATAACGCCCGTGAAGCTCAAAGATTTTTTTAAATTTTGTGATCAAAATTTAAAAATGTGTTTTGTTTTCAATTTTATTATTACTCTTAAAATGTTTTTTATTAATAGTAATTTACCAGCGATTATTAACTGTAACGTATTCACCAATATTCATAACCGTGGTATAAGTGATTTCTTTAATAAATCTTCGTGAGGAAATTTCAATGTACTGCGTTTTTTTTTTTTCTGTGTTTTGTCTTTTAAATGGCATATCGTTGTAAAGAGTATTAACCAGAGAAGTTTTTTAATCAATTTGAAATCGTCTATGACTTTTGATTTTTTTTTTATACTTGGCGAAACTTTAATGTCATTTTATTTTTCTCATTTTGTCATAGCTTTAAGGGCCCATATTTTTTTTTTAAAGCACTACTTATGGGTTTTGGTTTTGTTTTAAAATAAAACCATTAACAGAGCATGATTTAAAAAAAAATTGGGCGGTTTCAGTTGCTTAGGTATGTAATTAAGAAGGTTTAAAGGTAAAATTTTGGGATATTTTCAAAAAAACGGAAAAAAAAATATTAAAAAAAACTATCAACTTTAGCATAGGGGTTACTATGGCAAATGTGTTCCAATTGGACCCAGGTATTTCCCATTTTCGTTTGTCGAACCCGCTACCAAACACCCTGTATAACAAGACAAACAGATACAAAAAAACATAATAACAAATACAGAAAAACATCTCCAAAAAAAAGTAAAACTTAGCTGGCTAAAAATAAATAGATTTTAGCTAAAAGCGAGTGCCAATTGCCAGCTAGCACGTCGGTATCCCGCAGCTGGTGCACAAGCGCGTTCAGCAGCTCTACCGCCCTCGCGGTCGGCGCGTTCCTGGCGCGGCGCGTGCCGAGCCCCTCCAGCGCCGCGAACAGCGGGTGACGGCGACGCGCCCCTGCTCGTATGTACTGGTCGGGAACAAATAAGCGGACTCGCTCGAGTGTGGTCTGGTTCTGCACTTTGTTACGCAGAAGCAAGCAATAATGCACCAACAGATGCTCCTTACGTCTGCAGCTCAACGATTGCATTCCGACCATACCCAGCACAAATAGAGAGGGATATAAGAACGGGTAATATCCATATATCCTCTTATATAAATATCTGGCGAACCTCCGCTGAACCCTTTCCAAAAGCAGTGTATACTTACTTGGCTTCAATTGGATCCCAGATCACGCAGTTGTACTCGAGCTTGCTCCTGACGAATGCGTTATATAAAATAATTGCAATATTCACATTATTGAACTGAGCCGCTGTTCGCATGATGAAACCTAAAGCTTTACTCGCGTCTGTGCATATCGACATGATGTGCTGATGAAAGTCAAACTTAGGGCCGATATACAGGCCGAGGTCACGAATAACATGGACGCGATCTAACGGTACACTTCCTAAGCTGTACGTGGCATCTATTGGGGTATGGGATCTTGTAAACGTTATCACCTTACATTTTGCCGTGTTGAAGTACAACCTGTTGCTGTCTGCCCAGTCAAATACCGCATCAATATCACTCTGCAAATCATCACAATCAGAGAGTTCGGTTACTGCCAAAAACAACTTTAAATCGTCCGCAAACAGCAGACACTCGGCTCTACGGACGACTGCAGGTAAATCGTGGATCATAATCTGGAACAAGGTTGGCCCAAGTATACTCCCCTGGCTCACTCCAGATCGAGTGTAGTACTCTTTGGAAGTATGACCGGACACTTGTACATATTGCTTTCGATCACCAAGGTAGCTGGCAAGCAACTTGAGGAGATCAAAAGAGAAACCAGATAGAGCCAGTTTCCGGAGCAAGACATAATTATCAACTAAATCGAAGGCTTTTTGGAAATCAAAATATGCCGCATCAACTTGTCGAGACCCGTCCATATGCTGGAGCACATAATCTGCGAAGTTAATGTGAGAAGTGCAGGTGGAACGTCCAGCTCTGAAGCCGTGTTGGGAGTCCACCAACGAAGTGGTTTTAAACTTACGTACCGCGTGTCTCACTTCCGTACAAGAAATGTGGAAAAGTCGGATATCAGCTGGGCATTGGAAAGCTGCTGCACTCTGTACTGCTTCATCCGCATCGAGCAGTGGTGCACCGGGATGAAAAACTGAACCAAAGTATTCGGCAAACGCCTGGGCAGCCTCAGTTTTAGCAACATCTCTGCTTTTATACGTAAACATACCTTGCGCGTGTCTCTTACTTCGCCTATCCGTAACGTGCTTCCAGAATTCAGTGGGTTGGCGGCAAATATCCCGCTCAATAGATGCCATGTGCTACTCATAAGCGCTACTAATGAGAGATTTTCCTCGACCTCTATAGTACCGGAATAACTCGCGGTTAAATTCAAGACCATGACGTTTGAACTTAACTAGGTGAAAATACTTAAGCTGTATGGCTCCTATGACATCCGGAGTGTACCATTGAGGATACATGTATCGGCGAGATTGCTTAGGCGTCGACCTCACGGGTACATTGACGTCTAGGGTACTAATTAGGAGCTCGTAAAAGGTTTCAGTAGCTCTCTGCTCGTAAACATGCGACCAGTCCAAGTTCGCCAAGCCGCGATAAAGGCCGAAAAAGTCAGCCTTTTTAAAATTCCATCGAAACGCTTGTGGCACCTGCAGGGGGAATCAGACAAGCACTCATTGTCTCCGGCAACCGGCACACACGTATTAGAGATAGTAACATCTAGCGCGGGGTGATAGGCGTCAAAGGGAACTAAAGGGTCGAAGTTACTCTCTACAAGGACATCACCGACAGGCATATTTGTCAACACCAAATCCAGGATACCACCGTGCGAGTTACTGACATTATTACATTGTCTTAATTGGCAAAAACTAAGGAAATTTTCAAATTGAAAAACGGTATTTCAGCTAAACGACTTAAGATTAAAGTCGCCGTAGTTACAGGATGCAGTTTCGTTCGGAATCTCGTTCTTCGTTTGTGCTTGCGTGCGTGCGTGCGTGCGTGCGTGCGTGCGTGAGTGTGTAACTAGGCCTCCGATTCAAAAAACTTAATTAATGACCGAACCTGTTTGAAATAGGTACTAATTATTTCATGGAACCTCTATATAAACAAAACTATTGTTATCTAATATGATAATTTTTATACCATTTCATTTCGGTTTTAGAAAGTCCCAGGGCTCCGCAGAGCACACTTTGACAATAGCTGAACTAGGCACAAGTCAATTAATGTTTAAAAATAACTGTCATAAAATTAAAAACCAAACTTTTCAGCTCATTGAGAACTGAAGATAGCTTAGCTGTGGCATCTAGGATACCCCAAGATAGGTTGATGATTGAAACTGACTGCCCATGGTGCGAGGTGAAGCCTACCCATCCAGGGTACAAGCATGTGGTTACAAAGTACCCTTCAGTCAAGAAAGAGAAGTATACCGTTGGGTCGGAGCAGCAAGTGAAGGGTAGGAATGAACCTGTCAACATTGCGTGAGTATGATTGATTTTTTACACACACACACACACACACACACATACAAACACACACATACACACACACACACACACACACACACACACACACACACACACACACAGTCCAAACGTCTCCTGACGGCCAGTGAGATCTGATACCTATAGACATTATAATTCTCATGATAACAATCTAATTGGTCTCAATACTGCAATCCTGACTGATCTCGAGATGTGTTATAAATATTTGACATATACTTCGTATTTTATAACCGGCACCTTAGCCAAGATGAGTTTATTAAAAGGCCCTAAGGCTCCAAATGCGCTGCTAACCATAAGTTCGAAGATGAAATGCCCACTGGAACACAATGCGAACACTGCTGCTTGGCGGTAGGGTAAACGATAAGATATATCGCGGGTTTCAGGCAAAACCCTTACTTTCCAGGAGAGGATTGAGCTATAAATTTAAATAATTCCTGGTTTACGGTAATTAATGATTTTACGTTGATTATTTTAGAAACCTGTTATTATGTCATTACGCCTTTTTGGCTCGGCGAGAATATAAAAACAGAAAGCTTAAATTTCATAAAAAATACTTTGGATTTGAAGGCGTATAATATGAAACCTTCCCTAATCGATAATTTAATTTTATACGAAATTAATCCTGTTCATAAGTTTTCAATTTCAATGTAAAATCGTGCAAATACACAAACTTACTTTCGAAATTCATACGTCAAAAATAAAATATTTTGTTACGAGGTCGTAATCAAATCACAATCGGTCGTATATGACACAATTTTATAGATCACACTAAACATCTATAGCGGTAAGGACATACGCCTAAACGGATCGTTGATAATGCGTAACGGTTAAATAAATGCTGTTTCGGCTGCTGTACGTCTTTTTGGTTTGACAGCATTTTTTCTATTCCAATTATACGCCTTAAATTTTTTCATTATTTTAGTGAAAAATATGGGTCTAAGAAATATAGAATTAGAGAATCGAATACGACAAAAACAGGTTTTTCGGATTTTAGCATGAAGCCCGCGATATATTGTGGTCTCCTTCATATTTTAAGAAGTTCTGCAGTCGCAGGCATCAATAGCCGCGAATCCACTAGAGGCAGCCTCGGGTCGAGCAGCTGCCTCGCTGCCTTAACCTGAGGCATACGCCGCGACACGAAGAAAATTCGTCGCCGCGAGTCGAGCTATATTTAGTCGGTTTTTTTTGCCGTGCTCAAAGGAGCCTCTGTCAGAGCCTTGCATTTGATGGAGGCGGGCGTGTAAACTACGCACATTGCGGATCAAGCTAAGGCGTCTCGCTTCTAGCTGACCCGCAACGTGCCTCGAGCCTTTGCCTCAAACTGAGGCTGTTTGCCTCAAGTCTAGGCTGCTCAAATGGATACACGGCTAATGATTAGAATAAAAAGGTCCTCTTTTTTACAGACACGTCTTGGAGATTCTGGCAGCAATACGAAACGAAAACGTCGATCAGTTGGCAGACGCTATTTATAACAATACAACTAAGTTATTTTTTTCTAAGAAATAAATATTTATATGAAAAGGCAGACTATGTTTTTATTAGCTTCTCCTATACGCGCTGAATTTAACAAACTTTTTTGTCTTTAGTTCTTTGACGGTCAAGATAGTTCTCAACTCGTGACCACGCGTGAGGCTGTGACCACTTAGGTGATTCGGGTTTGTACTTCCCCCTCACGCTCTTAATAAGAGCGACTAAGAGACGACTACAAACCCGAAGCAACTTCTAAAGAGCTATCGCACTGTACACAAATCTTTGTAGTCTCTGTCCTGTTTAGGCCGCATACGTCGGTACTCAATAGTGAGCTGGAACTGTAGCCGTAGCAATTACAGTAACGCGTACACATCAGTGTTACGTGCCAGTGACAGTTACGGCTCTCTAGTGAGTATTCGGCTTTAGTGAGTGTTTAAAATGTGTCCGAAATTCAGGGGCAGACTCGTGGTCACACCAGGTTGTCACACCACTGCTATTCGCTTTGGTCGGAAATTCGACAGAAATCATTTTTATTCCGCAAAAGTAGGTAGGTTAGGTTCGTTAGGTATCTTTAGATGCCCGAAGGGCAAATCGCTCAGAAATAGGAGCCCTGCCTCGGGCAGGGCTCCGTCGAATAGTAGTGGTGTGACAACCTGGTATGACCACGAGTCTGCACCCCGAAATTCCTGTACTCGTTTAAATCGGTTTCGGTCTAGCCTCGGGAAATCATACCACCACCAACACAAGTGGGGATTGAGAGAGTCACCACAATGCGGAGCACCTGACCTAACCTTCCACTTGGTGAATGTCTGCCCACTTCGCTGTATCAACAGTGGCATGGAGGGGCTGCATACATTTTCGACTGCCGCATTAAACTGGCTGAAATACCTGGACATTGACGTTTGATAAAGGCAGAAAGAGATTCTCATTAAAATGTAATCCCATCATCATGTCAGCCAAAAGACGTCCACTGCTGGACATAGGCCTCCCCCAAGGCTCTCCACTCAGACCGGTCTTGTACGTATCCACCGCGTTCCCGCGATCCTTACAAGATCGTCACTCCATCTCGTTGGAGGCCTACCTACAGCTAGTCTTCCGGTCCGCGGACGCCACTCAAGAACCTTCTGGCCCCATCGGCCACCAATCCCATAACAACGTTCAAATTAAGGTATTGTTTAGTATCTTTACCCAATATTGCGAATCAGTTTTTTAGGAATCTGGGCCTCTTTTACTGTGTAAAACCATATTGCTTTATAATGTTGACAATACGATAACATTTTAGAGTCTATAGGTAGTTTTAACCAGTAGAATAGAGGCCTGGTAAAAATGGTAGTTTGTTATTATGAAATCCGGGTGTCAGGAACTCAAACTCATTCTTAAGCCTCCGGCACACCAAACGCGTGTCAGCAGCGTCGTGTTGCGTGAGCAGCGCGGCACCCGGCAAGTCGCAGGCGCTAGTGAGGCGGCAGTCGGCTTCAAGACGTCGAAGGTTTGGGAAAAAAACAGGCCTTACTCATTATGTGGCCACCACTGCATATACATAAGTATATATCTATCTATTTAATAATGTATTACGTTATTTAGCTTAACTTTAGTCCTTAAATATTAAACGTAATAATGAAACATCTAGTCTCGTCCTTTTAACTGTTGTACGTTTGGCTATTTGTTGTTGAAACCATTGCCTTTTCCTGTTAACTGGAAGAGATACCCTAAAGGGATAAGTTCGGCTCAGTTCAAACCTTGTGTTTTTGTCTACGTTTATTTTCCGGTTCGTAAACAATATATATACGTACATTCATACATACGTAAATAATAGTCTCCCAGCTGAAGTTTGTCTGCATTACAAGACTGACTGCTGCCGCGCCCGCGCACGGCAAACATGGCGGCCGTATTTAATACATGTTCGCGGAGCTGCGCGCGCGCTGCCCGAGTTGTCCAGGGCAGCAGGGCGCGCAGCAGTTTCAACGCGTGCCCGCGCCTGGCAGCGTTACTTCTTGATGTGCCGGGTTCCATTTGTTTGGTTGTTTTACAACTCGCGCTTGCACGCGTTCAAACCGCGACGCTACTGACACGCGTTCGGTGTGCCGGAGCGTGTAAACTTATTACAAAATAAGACAACTACAAAAAATCACTAACAATATTTTATTGTGACTTCTTAAAATAACTTCATACAGCACAACATTTTTATTCTAATGTAAGCTATGGCCGAAAACAGATATTTTAATTTCAAAGGAAACAATTTAAAATGATTAGTTCAGTATTGGAGATCTAAGCTACTTTTTAACCTCTACGATACACTTGATACCGAATGACAATTTGCAACAACGGAGGCAAGAAAAGATTCGAGAATTTGCCGTCAGACCTTATTAAAAATTCATTCTATATTTAAAATATGTTCAAACACACGATCAGCACAAATAAATAAACACTATAAAAACTAAGTGCTAGCAACGGCTACAATTTTTAGCGAATCTCATACAAATCATTGATTCAGGTTAATTTCATTTTAAAATACACAATCCGCACATTCATTTTGCCACATTTTTGTATCGCAATACAATACAGTGTAAGTAAACATTTGTGTAATACATTTAAGAAATATGTTATCAGAACACTTGATGATTTAAAAATAAAAAGTGCTTAAATGCCACGTCATTTGCAAAAATCACACCAACAATAGTCGTCCAAAAAGCTACAGAAAAAAAATGCATCAGGAATGTTTAATTTCATCAAAAATACTGGTAAATGCAGTATATAGTTACAATTAAAATTAGTCATGGACATGTTTCTAAATTTAATGATATGATGGTGTAACACATCCCCAACCGAAAACCTCTCTGGGTTTCTTTTGTAACCCAGGAGTTGGTTGTCTGCAGGTAAACTTCTGTTGATTGGATTGGTATGGTCAAAGGTCGGTCGGGAATGTGTTGTGAATTTTAAATAACAATAAATGGTATCTCTTTTCGTTGTAACCTTTACTTTACACGAATTATTGTACTAGTTTCTCGTTTTTCGCCTTTATTTGTAGATGGGGTTTAATAAATACAGTTTACAGTATTTATAGTATGATGAGGAACAATCTGATCTGAGTATAATAATAATTTGTGCTTCTAGTACTCATCAGAACGGCCCAGCCCTTTTATATACTATAACATTTGTTACTTTTGAGTACATAAGACATTTTATAGTAATGAAATGACAAAACACTTAACAAATACAGGATTGTATACAAACAAAATGAAAATTAAATTCATCAATTTTATTACGGCGATCATTAATCACATTTCAAATTTGAAAACGCTTAAATTGCGCTATGCGAAAATGCAAATTGATTTTTGAATTCTATCACAAAGAATAATAGTAAAATAGTATTTGGTGTCATGAATGTATTATTGACAGTTTGTGTTAAGAATACATTAACCATTACAATCTCCTTTAAATATGGGGTTATGTTGGTCATTGTTAATTTACATTCATAATGTGCATGGACTTTTTAACCATACAAGAATCTCTGCAAGACACGAGTCATATTTACAGTTATCTATAGGTATGATTAGGCTATTATCAAGGAAGGTATATAATAGACAATTCACTAATAAAACAAAGTGAATATTCAGAAATATGTTCACTAGCATGATTGTTTATACCGGGGATGGACACAGAAAATACATTTAAATAACTGAAACTAGAGTAGTAAAGTTCTCCATATTATCTCTTGAAATGGGGACACAGGCTGACAGTAGACAAATAATTATAATAGATAGAGAAGCCAAGTTCTAAAAACGAACCAGTTGACATTTAAAACATCCCCGCGATAATCAACACGCGTAATAGGGAATATGCATGGATTTTAAAAATCGCATTTCTCATCAAAATATGAAAATACCGTAAAAGAGATCACCAAAACGGAAATTAAAATTAAAATCGGTCAAGAAATACGGAAGTTATAAGCATTTCAAACTTCTAATTAGACAGAGAGATCCGATGTGCACCGTGACGTCATTGTGCACTGCGGCCATATAAACTCCATGTAAAATTCAGTTTTTCTAGAAAGAGATAGGAACAAATCTTTGTTGGCTTATATCATGGTTATTTTTATAGTTATTCAAAAAATGATTTTTGTGATCTGTTTGTTACATGAATCAGCTTCAATTGAAGCTGTAAAAAAAAACATGCATATTCCCTATTGTAAAATAATTTAATAACTCAAACATTCCTTCGCACACATGATAGTTAAGTGTTAAAATACCGCAATGGCGCGGGGTCGCTTCAGGGTATCTCGGAGTAGACGGTGACCTGGCCTCTGAACCAATGGAAGTATGAGGACACGTGGAACTTCGTCACGTTCAGGGCGTTTTGAGTCTTGTCTTGCAGGATCTCAGGAGCCCACTCGCCTCTGTAAAGAATTAAGGATACTTAAATAAAAAACATATCAGTTGAAAGACGTCCAATAATTGCTGTGGCCTTGTGGAAAAGGATAAGTCTTCCCAAGGTTCAAAAGAAAAACGCCATAAGTAGACCCCGTTATCTTATCAGTGACATCGCTCTTTTGTAGGGATTGAATGTTTATTTTATCGACCGTCTCTATATCGATGTCGTAGTTTGTATAATGCCACAATGCGATTGTTTTTTTTCCTTTTAAACCTCTGCTCGATTTCAATATACTTAGCGTAGGTATTAAATTTCTTGATAAAAAATAAGTACATAACCTCATTAGTATTACGAGATGCGATAACCCGATGTAATTATTGTGAAAAACTATGATCGACGTTTTTAAATAACGAACACCAGCAACTTTTATTCTCGTTATTTTTTATCACATATTTATTAGTGATTGTCTTTGACTCATTGCCAGTGACATGACATATAAATCTAAGTACAATACTATCGACATTTACATAGTCGATAAAATAAACATTCAATCCCTACAAATAAGCGACGTCTGTACTATCAACCTGTTGGAACCCCGACCCACCATAGAACCCCTTCGTCGTTGGAAATCATGTACGCAAAACATGATATTCCGAAAAATATCATAAAAGCAAAACATGACATTCGCAAATCATCATAGTAGCAAAACATAACTATTATTAAGACATGAATTAGACAGTGTCGACTGCGGAGCTCCTATTTCTGGGTGGTTTGGCCCTCCGGGCCAGCTGCAAAACCAACATAACCAAAACCTACCTACGATTTTATAACAAAACCCGACTATTTGTAAATATCAAGTTTTGCGAATATCGTGTTTTGCTAATATGATGTTATGCGTATATGATGTTTTGCGAGTATGATGTTATGCGTAAATGATGTTTGGCAAGTATGATCTTTTGCGAATGTGATATTCACATATGAAAGGCATAGAACCGTCACAGCGACATTAGGATTCAAGTCGGGTAGTGTCAAACGAAATGTTTTATAATGACACCATTCTATGGTGAGTCAGGGTTGCCTTGGGCTGATCGTACATGATATGACTTCTGAGGTTTCCAAAGTCAACAAGGAACCCGCGGTTTTACTCAGAGCCTTGGTACTACTAAGCTGTTATTTGGCATATTTGTAAAATAAAATCTTGAACATATTTGTAATCATGTAAGTAAAGCAAAGTGTGACGGACTAAAGCTAGCAACACTCGCTCCCACCAAGCTTCCTACTTCGAGGTTCTCGCTCGGAAGAAAACCACTCTCTCTTCCGTTTTGGCAGCTCGGTAAGATCGGACGTTGCTCTCTTGTCAATTGTTAGATTATGTATGTATGTATGTATGTATGTATGTAAAACTCTTTATTGCACATAAACAATTACAAGACATGTGTGCATCAATATAAATAATGTACATAGGCGAACTTATTATCTCTAAGTTCTTACAAGCAGTCGCATAATACTAGATCGAATTGTCTTTATTTATAATACAGGGTGCCTCTGACCTTGGGGCTTTAAATGCAACGATCGATTCTACTCGCTAAACGGAACTACTTTTGTTCTGCGACATTAAAAAATAACTTAAGTTTCGATAACTAATTGATGTAAAAGTCTAATTGTAAAATCAGTGTATTCAATACTGGCCATCTAATCACTATATCATGGTACGGGGGCGACATTTCCTTGGTACGAGGCCTAAAGGAAAATAGAGAATTGGATCGCGTACATTGAAAATTACATTTAACTTGTATGAAAAAAAAATATTTTTTTGTTGGGCATATTTTTAATAACTTATAGAACAAAAGAAGTTCAGTTTCAGGAGTAGAAACGTTCCATGCATTTAAAGCCCCAAGGTCAGAGACACCCTGTATATGTTTGTGGTTCAATAGTTAATCATTTCACATAGTCGCCGCAATTTCCGATGCGATCTTTTAACATTCAGGGCCGGCATCGATAAAATTACGTACGACTTTTTGCAAATTTAACTTTTTGAAAACGCCTTTAATGGTTAGTCTTTGTTCGCCTCTCATCTCTGGGTATGTTTAGAGACCAACATTATGTTTCTCAACAACACTCAAATCCAGCATGAGAAGCAAGAGATTTGATGTATTTTCGCATTGCTGCAAATTGATGTGAAATCGTAGGATCGGTTTAATAAGACATGAAGATTGACCAGTGTACAAGCGGATCTTTAGTTGCTTGGAATATATTTGTATCAGGATTTAAAGATAAAAGTCTGGTCAATATGTCACACAAATTTAGGCTCACAACGAGAATTCTTACAAAAGTTGTAGCCGTTATCAGTATCGTCGTCGTGCGTAATTTGACCCATGCTTCGCAAGCCCCAAATGAGAATTCTTAAACCCGTACATCAAATTATTGCAATAGTGAAGAATAAATTACGTACCTTTTTATTCTATATAAATTAAAGTTTTGATAATATACAGATTTATGAAAAACTCTTTTATAATACTTATTTTTGTAATTGTAGAAATAGTAATAAATGTCAGTAGCAGAACATATGGCCGGACTAGGTATAAAGGAAAAGAGTATTTTACTGAAGGAACCCATTCCCATAAAATGTACTTTTTTGGTTGTATTATAACGTTCAGCGGAGTGTCATTTGAAAGCTCTTTAAACATTATCTACATGTTATGTTATCAATGTTATCATCCATTTTCAGATATGGGGGACCGTGTTGGTAATATTGAACTCGACAAGTGTCATTTTCGCAAGAGTTGCGAGTCCCAGTCCCACTACACCCAAAACTACAAACAAAAATGTGTTTTTTTTTATGAAATTAAAAACTGTCATGAATAATTCTGTGGTCCTAGTGAAAAAGGGTATAAGTCTTCTGAAGATCAAGTGAAAAAGGGGTTTAAGTCTAGTACCGTCCGTTCATGTATATACCCTTTTTTATTACTAGTTAAATCGACTTGTAGCCTTTTTCACTAGGACCACAGAATTATTCATGACAGTCTTTAATTTCATTAAAAAAAAATATTAGTAAAGGATTAGTATTTATACCTACTAAAACGTAAAAATCATGGAAGCACCAAATAACTTCAAATAGGTAATTCGTTTATACTTGTTGTTTTTTAGAGATAGTTACGAGTATTTGTGTTTGTAGTCGAACCCTACCCCCTAAAACCTATTCTGAGCATGGCCCGACATGACATTGCCCGTTTTTTTTATTACAAGCTAAGTCGACTAGTACGTTTCTCACCGGTGCCACAGTTAACATAGGTCTTTGAAGATTGCCACAATGACTGATCCCATGCAGGTCGATCCAGTTGGTTCATGAATCATGAGACTTTCACCCAGATCGGATAATCAATAAATAAAAATACCCACATTGCAACGAAAACCACAAAAACCAGTTAAAAAGGGGAATAGGTATTTCTTGAACTGTCTTTATCCTGGTTTATAATATATAGATATTGTTTATTAAATACCGATTGTGGTAACACACTAACAAAATAAGCAAAACCACGATCCCACTCTCATTGAATCTGTGTTTTACTTTTCGCAATACACAGATCTAAATTTAGCAACATTCAGAAACTGAAATCAAGATCTGGAACCAAAATTCCTTTAGTACCGTTTGGTAACCAGTAGTGTCCGACCGAAGTTTCGGTTTCGGTTTCGGTTTCGGCCAATTTCGGCCAAAAAAGTGATTTCGGCCGCAGTTTCGGTTTCGGCCAGAATCCGGCCGAAACCTTCGGCCGGGCCGAAATTGCTTCGCGGCCTCTCGCGGCTCTCGCATCGGGAGCGCTCGGCTTAATTCGGGCGCGCTTGGCCGGGTAGGTATAGGTAATGCATCGGCGGCCGTCCCAGCCGGGACCACCGACAGTATTCATATTCATCCCGTTTGTGACGTTTGTTTGTGAACCACTTGGCGCGCGAGAAAATATGGTGAGTGTTGTTTATTTATTAAATTATTATTTATTTTTTAAAATCTGTTACTGAATTTTATGCTGTGATTAATGAACGATTCGTTTGATATTAGGATTGTGAATTTAGTTTAGACGTGATAAGAATAGGTTGTTTGTTTTGAATAATATAATACCTATGCCGCGAATTAGCGAAGTCTTGATAACTGCAGTAAAATAATTTAAATAATACCTTATTAAATTAACCCTATTACTATCCCTTACATATGTAGGTAGGTATGTTATTTTAAATAACAAGTGAATAACTTAACTTATAATAACGTTATAAATAGCATTACCTATTGACAGAAAACTTAAATTTGTAGGTTAGTCATAGTTATGCTAGGGTTGGTAAACAGAAAATAAATACTTAGTTAATACTCTAAAAACAATAATTAGATCGAATTTTAGTAAGTTTTTTTTCTGTTCGTAAATAAAAAATAAGTAAAGTATGCTGTGATTTATCTTGCAATTTGTGATTGTGATTTACTTTATCCAGGTATTATATTAATTAGGTAACTTTGTTTAAAACTTTAAAAAATTGATTTTATTTGGTTTAAAATTTCATAGTTTACCTCTAATTATATCTATTTTCATTAAAAATAAACGTTTTTTATTTTGTTTAACTAAAACAGTAGCTGTTCTCATATAAGAAATCCTTGCAATAATCTTTTCCTTACGATTTGTACAGTAATTTTGAATAATTTCATAAGTTTTCAAAAATGTCGGTTTCGGTTTCGGCCGAAATCAGAAAAACAACCGAATATTCGGTTTCGGTTTCGGCTAAAAATCGTGTTTCGGTCGGACACTAGTAACCAGCTTTAATTTTAATTTTGGTTACCAAACAATACCAAAGGCCAAAATTGTGATGGAAATTATGGTACTTACACAAAAACTTTAGTCTTCAAATATTCACTAGCTCCTGTATAATAAGCTTCGGAGTACTTCTTAACAACTTCATAGCCTGTTGTGGCATAGCCATGCACGCTATCCACTAGTCCCGGAGCATATTGCTCGATCGAAGCGACCACTACGGGAGTCTTCTCAACAACATAATCCCTCATGTTCCAGTAGAGTATGCCAGCTTTCTTCACACCGATCGTGATGAAGTCTCTGGAGAGCTGGGAGTATGGTTTGGCTATTTCCACAGCCTGGGAGTAGTAGATTGGCGTGTTGGTTTCCAGCCAGAGGTATCCACGGGCGGAAACGGATAGGGATTTCTGCCACGCTAGCTGGCTTTGTTCGAGGATACCGAGGTCGTTTAGAAGCCGCCCCGTTGTGCTTTCTGAAACAAATAAATTATTGTTTTCAAATCTTTGCGATATTCAAATATGAAGAGTACACGGAAAGAAGATCGAATCAAATCGGTGAAATACTGGAAAAGGGCTGAATCCTAAGTACCCGAAACCGACGTGCGTGCATAACTCGATGTATGAATGTTGAAGCGAAAGAAATTTGTCAAGATCGTAGCAAGTAGAAAGAAGTGGTCTCTGCCTACCCGTCTGGGAAACAGGCGTGATTTAATGTATGTGTGTATGTAGTAATTTTTGAATTATCGGCACGGATTAGATTATCAATATTATCGTGTGATCCACGCATATCGCGATCCATATCACGAAATATTGATGCGGATCAGATCACAAGGTCATCCAAACATTTTGAAATCCGGGATAAATATTGACATACCAGTGTCGTGATGGTGTCGATCGTCTATTCCGTGCCATTGCGATTTGTAAGTTAGGAACAACGTAATTTTGTACGTTACTTCGTGTACAGGTTTTTTTAAAGCGAAAAACAAAAAGTTTTATTAAGATTTAAAGTGGATCTACCACTTGGAGGGATATGTATGTTGTACGTCAACCGGGGGGGCTATGCCGTCTCATCTCTTACAAGTGACTCAGTTCAACCCAACAGTGGCGGTACTGCCATATAAGCCCAAAAGCCGGGCTTGCCTTGCCTTACAAAAATAACTATTCATTAAATGCACGTAATGTATTAGATAGGTATTTCACCTTCGCGCGCCGCGCGCTCTCACTAAATTCTTCAAATCAAATTACATGCAACAGTAGTACCTATACCTACTAAATTTTACCGCGCACCGCCGGCCGCCACCTACGCAGCACAGCGCTCAGCGCTGTGCGGCAACCAGTCGAACTATTCATGACGCGGCTAGCTCGTATCTCGCTCGCACGTATTGGCTTGCAATCGGGCTTTCATATTCTCTGTCTTACCCACCGAAACGGCATATGCCCAAACACGACTGGTCGTGTATTAATATGGCAAATAGTATGAGAGTAAAAAGCCCTGATTGCGTATGAAGTTGTACACGAGTCCATAGTAAATGCGAAATTCGCTTCGCGCAGGCGCGGAGCGCGCGTTGAGCCGCGTTAGCGGCCAACTTCACTTCATTTCTATTTGTTGACAAATGCTTTTATTCACGTGTTGAATAGTTTGTTTAGGCGTTGAGCGGCGCGGCGCGGTCAGTGCAATAATAAGTTTTTTTTTTGTGGTGTTGTGAGTTGTGATTCAATTAGATTGACAATGGAGGAAGTCCTGTGTGACTGTGATATTTTAAAGTGTGCACAAACTTTGCTTGTCGACGGAAAGGTAAAATGTTTGGACTTTGCAGAGAAAAAGGTACTTATTTCTTCGGCAAAACCTACGCCTGACTTGTGTATTTCTCAGAGTAGTAAATCGCACAAAAGACAGTTTAACAGGTCAGTGTACAAAACTCATTGGATTGTTGGTTGTTCGCACTCTCATAAGTTACATTGCTGGTGTTGTATTTTCTTTTCTAACGACAAAAACGTGTGGAATACATCTGGTCTGGTTATGACGATTTAAATAATTTAGCTGGCGGCATTAAAAGACACATGAATTCTCGAAAACACATGAACGCGGTAATTTCTTTTAGTGATTTTGGTAAACAGCGAATTGAGACATCTTTATCGCGCCAATTATCAAAGGAAATTACAAAACAACATGCGTGTTGATAACAATAGTAGCGTTTTTCAAAGATTAGTCGATGTTGTTTGTCATTTAGCACAACAAGAACTTCAGAGGTCACGATGAGTCTAAAACTTCATTGAATAAGGGTAATTTTTTAGAGCTTGTGTCGCTACTTTCAAAATAGGTACGATGGCGTTTTAGAAAAACACATTCGATGTATACAAATAATAATTTAATTTAACTATGTTGTGTAATATGTATGTAATTTTTAGATAGGTAATTGAAATAAAAGTAAGTACTTATTGCTTTCTCCCTAGGCAAGCAAAGTTAAAATAAGAAGTTGAACCTTTATTTTATTCTCTCATACAAACCAAGCGGCTTTTTTCAAGGCCACCGAAAGTATGCAATTGCTGATATGTCTGTAAAATTATATCTAGTGGTAACATGCCTTCAGGGTGCTTTGGTGAGCTCGTCCACGTAAGCAAATGCCTATACCTACAACTGCAGAGTGAAGTGAAGATTGATCAGTAATGTGGTAACAAGATAAATTTATCCATAATAACCGTAAAAACTACAAAACATATCTCTCGGCTTGCCCTATTCTGAAACCCTAGGCACGCCACTGCAACCCAATGATTGTAAAAAATGACAAAAATGTAGCAGCTCTCCAAGAGACCACTGCTGATAAGAAGCATCGCGAGAATGTCAACGACATTTGCGAAGCTGAGGATGTTTAGAGTTTTGGTCCTTTGATTAACAATCACACAGGAAGTGCTTTAGAGATTTGGATGATATTGGACACAGGTTGTTTATATCCTGGATTAGATAATAGAATACTCTTTTTTGTAACATGAAGAAGGCTAACCAGCACACAGGTAACCAGTACCTAAAACATTTTAGTTTTTTTTCAAAGTCCAGAATTAGTGGTTAAAATAAAAGGTAACTAATATTGATTCATTACTAGGATGTCACAGATGAGGCAAAAATTATACATTTTAAAAAGCTTAAGGATTTGTCCATAGTCAAGACATTTGTTAGACATTTTTTTTATGTATTAAAAGGTGTTTCTTGGAAATATTTAAAGGATGCATTATTCCAATGGATGTAAAGCATAATACATAACAATCTGATGCTTGAATGTTACGTAATAATTCTTCACCTTTGAATGATAGTATACATTGTGTTGCCATAGAGCTCTAGGTAAATATTGACACAAAGCGATAAAGATAAGGTGTAGAGAAAAGGTTATGGAGTTTAAGTAAACTTATCAAATTAAAATGTAGTATAATATATTTAGCCATCAGGTTTAATATATTATACAACATTTTTATTTTAAGTTGTCTTTAATTATCAATTATGGTATGGAACGTGTCAATCAATCGTTTGTTTCACAATGCATTGAATTAATGTATTTCTAGACGTTTTTTTCCATCAATCGTAGCAGTACATAGCTTAAAACAATCCAATGAAAATAGATTTTAATTTAATTAAATATAACCGGCACAGTGGGGTCAGACTATATAATCTATAAAAAATCATGTTTGTTGTATGAGAGCCCCCTTCCAATATTTGAAGAAAGATTTTAATTTAATTTAATTATTTATTGTTACTGTGAATACGCAACTAAATATTCTGTGAATATTTGAAGCGTCATGTTGTTATAGCATCATCTGTGTAAATTTCAACTGTCTAGCTATCACAGTTCATGAGATACAGCCTGGTGACAGACAGACGGACAGTGGAGTCATAGTAATAGGGTCCCATTTTTACCCCTTGGGTATGGAACCCAAAAAAGCATTGAAGTTGGATAATTTCTTTTGGGAGTTACAAATAACAAAATAACTTAGCTCTGAAAATAGGTCTCCTTGAAGACTCAGGTAGGAGCTTTTTAATCTGTTTAAAGTTATCTTTCTTTTACACAATTAACGTCACATTCTATAAACATATTAATTGCCAGAAGCCATTAGGCAGATTTATTTTGTATGGAAATTGTTTACTCACTTGGGAAGTTTCCGTTTACTTTGGAAACATCATAGGCCACCAGTCCAATGATGCTTAACAGCAACACGAAGCTCGCCCACAGCCAAGGGAATCTTCTAGTGCTCGTCATTTTGTCTAGAATATCCTGAAATTGTAAAACTACGTCATACTATATTTCTAAAGGATTGCGAGTAAATACTTCTTTCTTTTATTTTTGTTATTGGCGGTCCACCGCGGTATGCCGCAGTTATTTCTCCAGCGTCAAATAAGTATACTAAATCAGTAAACAGAATAAATCAAAAGTAAAAGCTGGTCATCTTTCAATCGGCCATCTTCCCTCCCATAAGGAATCCTCGAATAAATACTTAACTAGGAACGCTGGTATGCAAAATAGTATCGCCAGCTGTATACATAGTTTATTTACAAAATAGGTTTATTATAAACTTGCCCAGCCCTAAAAATGATTATTATCTTTTGGCTTCAATGTTGTTAAAGTTTTGTAAACTGCACTTATTTATTTACTCTGACTTATCTTATTTCTCATACAAATTTCATACACAGAATTTTACACTGTTACAATGAATCAACTGTTAATCTACCTCAAACCCACTACCTTAACAAAATTCCCAATTTATTTTTTACTTTCAACATTTCTGCTCCAAGAGGAGCTTGCTCGCAAACATTAAAATTTTAAGCATTTTAAACACCATAATTATTGTCTTCAATATATTAACTGCCTCTTATTTCACACAAAAGATACATAGATGACAACAGTGCAGCAGTTAAGGCAATGAGCATTTTAAACACAAATTAAACTTTTTACCTTCACTTTCCTAAATGATAAATAAAGTAGGTCTTTTGGGCTCTATACACAATTTATACTGATGAAAAAATAGATGCCCTTATCCAGACCAATAAAATTCAAATAACATCTACTGTTTTGTCTTATAAAAGTGCAATTTTAAAAGTGCATTTATGGTGTATGAAATAATAACACAGAAACACATACTAACCACATTTGACTCGTAAATATAATTTACCTTGAAGATACCTACAGTAGAGTAGGTATGTAATACCAGTATGCAAACAAACAGGATACTACTTATGCTTAATTAGTATCTCTACAAATATGCGTAGGTGTACACATGCATAAACCACAGCAGTTATTTATATCTGAATGTTCGGAGTGGAATGTTTCTACGAGTGCACTAAGGACCCAGTGGCGTAACTATACTAACTGAGGCCAATGGCAAATTCGTCAGACAGGACCTTTCCTTTCACTTTTATTAATAACCACAAAAAATAAGCTTTAAAAAACCCGCCTGTTGTTGCTAACCCACTTTAACTCCTTATAAATCCTAAATGTAAAATGAAAAATGATCAAAGAAACCTAAACAAGACTTTTTAAATACCTATTCAATAATACCCCATTTGTCATAGTTTATTCACTTATTTTTTTTTTCTTTTTTACTATATATTATTTTAATTACTGTCATATCTTTTGACACTTTTGACAAGATTAAGAAAAATCAATTGATATAAGAATCATCAAAATTGGTCCACGCATTTAGTTTCTAGAGCGCCACAAAGGAACAAACATACATATATAGGGTGATAAACACATTACCCACAAGAATTGTTCCGAAATTAGGAATTATTTTTATGCCAGACAAAAAAAAGTTCTTATCTATTCACATTATGATTTACAACAAAATGCAAAGAAAAACATCCAAGAATTTGTTCCAAATACAAGCTTAAACAACGCATCATTACTATATTTTAAAAGTTCTGTAAAGTTTAGAAATAAGGAACCATTATTACAAATTCATATATATTTTCATACAAGACTAAAATCTGGTATTGTCATGTAAAAATATCTTGCTGACATGTGCGTTACTTCAACACATATGGTTGCCATGAAACAATACTATTTGTACAATAATCAATGCAATAAAGTAACACAGAGAATACCAAAAAATAGCACCAAAAAAAACCTATGCACTTTGAACAAAGCTGATGATTGGAAAGATTTAAAATAGTCATAAACCAATTAGTCCACCAAAAAAAAAACCATTTAAATGTTTTATTAGATAAATGTATCATAAATATATGTTTATTTTAAAAACTACTCACATATTCTTTTAATTTTATAAGTCGTAGTTATTAGGTACCTACCTACTCTCAATTGGTTTGAACTTGAAAATAATTTAAGGAAAACGTAGCAAATATCTACGTGACACTAACGTGGACTCCCGCCCAGCGAATATACCACATCAGCACATCAGCAGCCCAAAAACACATTTACAGTTATTCAAGTTGGGTGTTAACTACGTAAGTGGTTTTTCTAGTTTTAACATTCGGGACAACGTTGTTGGGATACTAATCACGACCCCAAAATTACGTTGAGATACTTTTATTCGTTAATAACGCATAACTTTGATATATCATGTGTAAAACATAAAGAACATCCATTACCTTGATTCAACGATGATTTTTTACAACACAGAATCACGGCTTCTCACAAATTCACCAATTTTCTAACAGAAAAAAATGTCGTCACTCGTCAGCACCGATGACAGATGTACCAATATTACCAACATACAAAAATACTTTTTATAAATTAAGTATAGCAACACTGAAGCAAAGGTCAATAGGGCTGCATCCATAAGTATTTCGGTTGGTTACCGGTTTTAACACCTCGTCGTCTCTCTATAATTTGTTTTTTTTTTTGGAAAACTTATTTACCTTAAACAAAGTAAAGTTTTGCCGTAGGCAATAGGAACATAAACGAAACCAACTAACCTGGCAAATTTTATTAGTTTTTACGACAGTTTCATCTTTCTTTTTCCCTCTCAGAGCTTCAACACTGATTTCTTTATATTGCGTTACTGTTGTTTTCAAGGATTTTCGTTTTAACTTTGGACTAACTTCTGCCCAATTCAAATCTGAAAGCAATTTGTTACTTAAATAAATAACCATTTTTATATTTATTTTGAACCTATTATTAAAAAAGCATTATGTTTTGATCCCTACATATTCGTCGAATACAAGCGAACAGGTGCAGTATAGTTTTCCGACTAATACATGACCGTATTCTTCACGATTGCCAGGGCGCAGTTCGGAGTGAAATTGACAACATGATCCAATTTTTACTAAGAGAATATAATGTAGTTTAAAATGTTACCAGCTCCAACACTTTTTTTGCTAAGTTTTTTATATTTCTGGTACTGTTCCGCTTTAGCTAAATTATTAGTCTAATTTTGACAAACAATGGGGTTGTCCATTTTGGACAACATTTTATATTTAAGGCTCTCACAGACTAACAGTCGGACTTAGAAGCAGAGAGGGACACAATTATCTGTAAGAATGTGAAACTTTATTATTTTAAAAATTCTGTTGATCCATAGAAACCTATAACGGTGTGTCACTAGTCGAATTAGTTTTAAACTTTTAAATCATTACCTATATATTCTAGTAGCGTAGCCGACTGTTTCGGGCACCTCTGGAAAAGTTGCCTCCACGTCGCATTGCAGGAGTCGTCTCGCTGCAAGCAGTCGACCAGGCTCTCCACAAGGACACGACTGTAAGAGTCTAGGGTAGAACCGCTGAGGTACTGGTTCGGTAGTTTCTTCATCAGCTGGTTGAAGGTAACTTGTAACTTTGCACCGCTCTTATTGAAATATATATCCTGTGAAAGATGAAGTTTGATGATAATTTGAACTCGTTGACCGTTCCTCTTGCCCTCCATTGCAGCTATACTCAACCTGGGGCCAGCCAAGCTTTTCTGTGTGGCCCGAAGCCTAGCATAGAGCACAGTAACAACGCAAAACTGAAATTCCATAACGATACGATTCGATTCGATTCTTGCGCATTCTCTCATGGACGCCAAATGCCAAATGTGTTCTCTATTTAGAAAACTACGCTAAGATGCTCTGCACTGCAACTAGTCAAATGTGCGTCGGCTCTAAGGAATCGAAAAGAGCCAAGTGGAAGGAGGCCAAATATCCCACATCCCAGTCCTGATTCGATTGCGGGCCACATGATAGCGCGTATGTGGTCCAGGAAAACATTGGGTAATAATTGTAGAGAAAAAAGGGATGGAAAGGTATGTAGGTCTCCCCACAACGTGACTTATAAACAGATTGGTCGCAGTAATCAGCTAAATGCAAGTAGCACAGGACTTATCATGGAGTCGGTGGAGATCTTTGGGGCCCGTGTCCAGCAAGAACGTTTTACGGATGACATAGTGATGATGAAATGGGATAGAGCTTTGAAGTGGAACAAAGATGGCAGGGATGGCATTTCCTTTAATTTTATCATCAACATTTCATCCAAAAGGTATCCACTGCTGGAGCTCCAGGGTTTGCCACGTCGTCGGTCCACCTTGTGGACGTTGGAATTTAATAGGCATTTGAATTACCTTATATTTACTTAATTGCTTCATAAGGTCACTTGACATTTCCTTGGACAGCCCCTTCTTGGCGCTCACCATATCGAACATAGCCAGGAGCTGTTCTTGGCTCACTTTAGTGGCATCCATCTTGGCGTGCCTGTCCAACAGCTGAGACAGATACCCAATCGCGTACTTAGTATAATTCTTTAATTCTATTATAGGAAGGAACAATTCTTGCCACACTGTAAATAAAAATATTATATTAAAATGTAGTTTAATTCTTTATTACAATGAAAATCATATAAGTAAAATTGAAACTAATTGAAATAACAGTTAAAATCTAAGAAAATAATTTGCAGCTTTGTGCTAATGATACTGGAGGCCCTCTAGCCCTGCTTAGAGCCCTACTTATAAACTAGCTAGCGGTTATGGGTTCGATTCTCGGTTAAGGAAAATATTTGCGTGATGAGAGCGAGTATTGGTTTCTGAGTCTTTGGCGTTTTCTATATATTTATTTATTTGTCTATATGTCATGTTTATTGTTGCTTAGTAGTTAAGTACCCATAGTACCGTCGACGTCAAAGATATGTGTACATTTTTTCACCTTATCCCATTGAAATAAGGTCCAGAAATGTAAACATATCTTTGACGTCGACTGTACAGTCAACAGCATAAATAAGTGGTCATTTATTACCTTGTCACTTTAACGTTGTGTTTGAAATGTTATACAAAATTGTGAAACGATTAAAAGCGACAGGGTACAGAAATTATCACTTATTTATGCTGTTGACTGCACAAGCCTACCATACAAAACAGCACTTCTGGCGAAAAATATATATCCGGAATGGCGTCAATGATCTTTAATAAATTACCGAAAATTGTTTTAAAACTACAAGATATGTTGCTATTCGAAATAATAATATATAAATCCGAAAATTGTATTTGTTTTAGTAAATAACACTTTTTACCATACAAGAATAAAAAATATTTCAATGCTTAGATGGAAAAAAGTATAACATAAATTAGAAGAATAAAGATGATAGATAGAGAAAGAAATAGCGAGATCCGAGAACGATGTGGATTGAAAGAAGATGTAGTGACTAAAATCGAAAAGGGTATGCTAAGATGGTTTGGTCATTTAGAAAGTATGGATGAAAGAAGGGTTACGAAAGATATATGGCGAGCGAGAGTGTGTGTGTGAGCCAGTATTTCTCCGATTTGATTAAAAATAAAAATACTCCGTGTGGTTGCCGGGTTAGAATAGTGCTAATGTCTTGCTGTGGATGTCGTAAGAGGCGACTAAGGGAATAAAGGCTTGTAGTACTGTTAGGCGATGGGCTTGCAACCTGTCACTAATACGCTGGTGAACATCTTAGCCTATTTGTGCAAATTGTGGTTACTGAATTGTCAACAACTTTTTCAAGTTGTATATAATTCTGTAGCTCTGCCTACCCCACTCTGGGATTGCAGGCGTGAAGGTATGTATGTATGTATATATTTTAATAGATATAAAAACAGTAGATAAAAAAAGATATACGAAGTGACTATTTTACTTTGTATATCTTCATATTATTCGTTAAGATTGATTACAAGGTAATGGTTTTCGGATAAATCATCAATCTTAGGTTCCATTAACCAGTATCTTACTTCTTTTTCTTGGGATTTTCTGAAAATATTGTGAAACGTCTCTTTGTCAAGTGCTTCAATTTCTGCGTCAAATTTTCCCATGACGCTGTTAAATGCCACTGTCACTCTTCCTTTCATTAGGGAATGCAAATAACCGGTTATAACTGGTTTTAACCGGTTATTTTCATACAAAAACAGTTATTAACCGGTTAAATTGCATTCCCTAGATGTCGTCCATTTAATTAAATAAAATTATTTGAATAGGTATCTATACATATTTAAATAAAATAAATCAAAATAATTCATTTACTGTTTTGTTTGAATTCGATGTATTTATGTAAATAATAATTAAAAAAATAGTTTAAAGAAACTTTTTGGTCTTTCTTGCAATTCCCTATTGAACTTGCCCTATAGGTACGAAAAAAGAACAGTAGTTTCAAATCCCGCTGTCATTACATGCCATGTTGTTGTGTGCGTGACCTCAACTCCGGTGGCACTAGCTATACGAAGCCGCGGGTGACCTCTAGTATTAAACTTGATTTGGCAAAAAAATAAAACCCTTTTTGATATTGAATTATCATAAACATACGTCACACTCCAGCGGGCATATTGCGGGCACGTAATTTTGTAAGGTTCACAAATACATTAATACATCTTTAAGTTGTATAAGGTATTATTATGTACTTAGTATTTATTAGCTAGTATTTGTAATATATAATTACAAATACCTTAGTAGCTAAAGCAGTATGTTAGGTAGGTATTTATGGCTAACCGAACTAGTCGATTATAATGACGTAATTTATTTAAAAAAAAAGTATATATTGAAATTAACTAATTATTTAGGTACATTATGCGAAACATGATTAATATTTTCTCTAAATTCTTCGCAGTCAAGGTTCTTCGTGTGTCTGAAAATTTATGTATATAAGAAAAATGTGTTACATTTTGAAAACCTTACCAAAAATGGCCGCGACGTACGATTATAAAAAATATGGGGAGGTATGTCCACTATGATGAACACTATCAAATTAACGGTCTACATTTGCATTTTAAACAAAGGATGTTTCTGTTTAGTGTCAGTTTTATTTTAATCATACAACATCATACAACATAATACAACATAATACATACATAATACTCGGAAGACACCGCACACTGAGAGTACTGTTACAGCAATGGATCATTACACCGAATCTTTGGACGGCTTATCTCTGGACACCGGTGGAGGTGTCAAATTGATAAGACGCGTGTAAGATAACGTGTTACCGAGGTCTAGATACCAGATGACAGTGCTCTCTTTCTCTCATTAGTGGTAAGAAAGGGCTGACACGCAGGTACTGTCGCCGACACTGGACTAGGCGATGGGTTCGACTCTCGCCGATCCTACTATCCAACTACAAATACAAGTAAAACATACATACAGAATTAGCAACTCTACAACCTTGTTGTTAATTCTGTTACCATATTCGATATTTTAATAGATGTTTAATTCTTGTTGTTATAATTATTAGTTATTTTTGTATTCTTTGATTATTTCCCACCTGTTACCACCAATTTGTTACCACTGGTAACAGCTGGGATTATTTTTCCCAGCTGTTACCACTAAAGTACTCGGTGGTAACAAGTGGGAATATTTTTCCCATTTGTTAACACGTAAATATTAGGTCCTTACCTATGAAATTGGCGTTTTATATGGAGAATTTTATGAAAACGGTGGTTTTCATACATTTAATTTTGCGGATTATTTAGTAACGTCAAATGCAAACCAAGCAAAATTCTGAATATTGGACACTTCTAAGCTATATTATACATATCTTAGTTACTTAAAAATAGTTCGCTTCATAAAACTCTGCGTAATTGAAACACTTGAACTTGCAGCACTTAAAAAGAGTTAAGTTCACACTTTAATTTTAAACATTAAGTAAGAAATTGAACCATATTATTTGTATCTAAAACCTTTGTTGCATAGTGTATTAATGAAATTTAAAAATATTTTGGAAGTTAAAATTGAAATAAATAAATTCCGTACGAAATAAAACAAGTAAAAAAAACGCCAATTTCATAGGTAAGGACCCAATATATGGTGATAACTACACTTAAAACATTTGGTGGTAACAGCTGGGAATATTATTCCCAGCTGTTACCAGTGGTAACAAATTGGTGGTAACAGTTAGGAATAACCCATATTTATGTATGTATGTATGTATGTAAACTCTTTATTGCACAAAAAATAAAAAAACAATTACAAGTATATTCGTACATAAACTTAAGATTAACATGTACAATGGCGAACTTATCCCTTTAAGGGATCTCTTCCAGTTAACCTGACCATGAAAGAGGAAACTGTACGAGGATAGGCAAGATTACAAGGATTTGCACCAAAAATAAATAAACTAATATTTCTACAGCTAAATATCCATAAACGATATATATAAATAAATAAACATCACATACACAAATATAAATATAATTATATAGTACAGCATATATATATATATATATAGGTATACACTTACATAAGTAAATAGTCATATATACATGTATTTATTTATTTGTACATATACTTGTTATGTACTTATACATACTTGAATATAAATAATTACATGACGTCGAAATGAAACATTACTGACTAGATAGCCTTTAAGGATTAAAACAGTAAACACTACTCATCCAACCACAACCTTTTTAACTTCCTTTTAAGCGACATCGCTGACTGAGACTGCCTTAAGTCCAGCGGTAGCCCATTCCATAGTTTGACAGAGTGTACCGTGAAGGATTTAGCATAAGTGTGTGTCTTGTTAGGAGGGATAGCGAGAGTAAGATTGTTGCTTGACCGCAAGCGGTGTCCACTACCAGAAGCCAAATAACTAAACCTTTTAGAAAGATAAGAAGGAGAAGTAGGAAGGAAAAGGATGTTGAAGAGCAAAGACAGGACATGCACGTCTCGGCGACGACGAATGGGCAACCAGTTAAGCTGCGCACGGAACTGTGACACGTGGTCATATTTCCGTAAACCAAATACGTATCTGATGCAGACATTCTGCAAACGCTCAAGCTTGTCAAGTAGCTCCTCCTTCATATCAATGAACGCAATGTCACCGTAATCCAGAAGTGGAAGTAGGAGAGAGCGGGCAAGGGTGAGTTTAGTTTTTAAGGGTAAGAAATTTTGCAGCCTCCTCAGAGAATGCAGTGAAGCAAAAAGTTTGCGGCTGACATGGTTAATATGGGCTGACCAAGATAAAGTCTGATCTATAGTGACACCCAAGTTTCTCACAGTTGTAGAAAAGGGGATTGGCGTCCCATCATAGAACACATTGGGCACCACTACCTCAGACATTTTGGCGATAAAATGAGGGCTGCCAACGACAATAGCCTGCGACTTCTTAGCATTCACCTTTAATCCAAACCTTTCCGCCCAGGATCGTATCGCCTCAAGGTCACCATTAATTTGATTTACCAATGAGGGAAAATCGTCCAAACTAGCCGCCGCGTAGACCTGTAGATCATCCGCGTACAAATGATATGACGACACAAGGGGTTGCGATATGCTATCAATAAAGATAGAGAAGAGAAGAGGAGAGAGCACTCCGCCCTGAGGGACACCAGCGAAGAGTTCGCACCACTCAGAGCAACTGTCATCAACTTTGACACGCTGGCGTCTCCCAGAGAGGTAAGCACGAAACCACGAAAGAGCAGGAGGAGAAAGATGAAGAGAGTTTAGAATTCCGAGGAGAATGTCAAAATCGACGGTATTAAAGGCGCTACTGAAATCAAGTAGTACAAGGACTGTGAGCTTTTTGGATTCAATATTAAAACGAATGTCGTCAGTGACTTTAACCAAAGCAGTAACTGTGCTATGCCCGGGGCGGAAACCGGATTGGAAGGGATTAAGGAGGTTATGCCTGTTTAGGTGGGATAGGAGACGGTGATTAACAAAGCGTTCAACAACTTTAGACATAACCGGGAGAATAGAGATAGGACGATACTGATCAAGGGAGTTAGGATTTAAAGATTTTGGGAGAGGAATAACATGAGCATGTTTCCACACCGAGGGAAAGGAGGCGGACGAAAAAGAAAAATTGATAATATCAGACAGTACAGGGGCGATACAGTCTGCTGCGAGCATGAGCATGTCTAAGCTCAGGTTATCCTCACCAACAGCTTTCGTTTTGATAGATTTGAGAGAGGCAAGAACTTCTTGCGGTGAAATATTACCAAGCTCAAAGGGAGATGAGTCAGGGTGTGTAGTATTGGCAAGAAGAGAAAGAGTAAGCTGTTTAACGGAGGGGTTTAAAATAACCGGAGAAGTACAAAAATGGTTGTTTAGAGCGTTTAAGTCTAAAGTACCAGAGGAACACTGCTGTGCTTTGCCCACCCCTAATGACTTAAGAAATTTCCACAGTTTGGTGGGAGGACAGTCTTCGATAGACTTATGTACATATTGGCGCTTAGCATCTCTACAGGTTTTATTACTGCGATTCCTTAATATTACATACCTACGACGATTTAGCTCCGATGGATCATGCCGCTGCCTGATTCGTGCTCGATCCCGTTGAGCCATGAGCAACTTAATGTCAGGTGTAAGCCATGGAGCAGGGACATGCTTTACTCGCGTAGGTTTCAAAGGTGCATGTCTATCGAAGATTGCAAGGAGAATGTCGTTAAAAGCCCTAATTTTGTGATCAACATCCATGAGATCCCCAATACCATGCCAGTCCGCATTGCACAAATCATCGTGAAAACCTTGTACGTCAATCGCAGCAAGATTTCGTCGCATAACAATTTTGTGTCTTCGCTTGGGTGGTCTTATTTTGAACGACGCATAAATTAGGTCATGGTTTGAAAACGCTGCTGCATTAAATTGACCGTGAGTAGAAACAAGGTCAGAAGAAGAAGTTAAGATAAGGTCTAAAAGGGATGGAGGTCCATTATGAGGAAAATGAGTAGGGCCAAGGGGTAAAATATTTAAATTTAAAGAAGAAGTTAGTGAAAGAAGCTTACTGGAACGGTGATCATTTTTAATCAGGCAGGTGTTAAAATCACCCATTATGATGATATGGTCGAATTGTGGAGAGAGATCAATAAGAGTACTCTCAAGAGTATCAAAGTAATTGACGTTTGAAGATGGGCTGTAAAAGACTCCCAGAAGAACCTTTGCGTGATGTAAAGTCAAATTTAAAAACATAAACTCAGGAGAGTTTGGACAGATTGACGTAGACTGAGAAACTACTTGACAAGCCAGATCGTCTCGGACGTACATGGCAACACCACCGCCGCGAACAGTGCCACATCCATCATCCCTAGTACAGGACCTGTCGTTACGAAAAAGGCGGTAACCGGATAAAGGAAAAAAGGTAGAAGAGAGCGTAGGTTTAAGCCATGACTCCGAGATAAGGATAGCGTGAATGTTTTTACAAGTAAAGGAGGCAAGAAGGTCTGAATAGTGAGCCGGTACACTCTGTGCATTTATGTGAACCACATTGAAATCCTTCGTTAGAGACTTAAACGTAATGTTCAACCGCTCGCCAAGATCAGGCATATCTGAGACATCGCTGACGGAATCATAAAGGCTGGATGAGGATAAAGATAAAAATTCACTGTCAATACTAATGTTAAACAAATCGGACATAGATCGAAATAGCTAATATAAATAACGTGAATATAATTTAAATAATATATATAATATAAATATTTAAGTAGTAATCAAATAAATATGTATGTGCAATTATAGCAAGTTACTTGTACTATTGTACAAAGTTTCCACCATCACTCGCCAGCAGCTGGTTATAATAGGATTACATATTAAAATAAAGTATTAAAAAACTTCTTAAACAACGACAACACTATTATAAGAAGAAAGAGTAAATTAAACAATTATGTTTGACGATCTCAATGTAATTTCATATTTTTTGACATGCAATGCAATTAATATTGTAATAGTACATTATAAATAAATGAACTAAACTAACTAAACTAAACATTTTGCACAAATAATACAATGTCACACAAATTGATCTAGTTCCAAACTAAGCTCTAGGCTTGTACTATCTAGACAACGACAAACATATAGATAGAGAAATACATACACAATTGCCTGCCCTAACTGAGATTCGAACAAGAGACCGCTAGCTTCGTAGGCAGGGTCACTACTAACTAGGCCCAACGTCAACGTCAAATCTTTAGGGATGTTTGTCTTGTCTTCTCGTCACACATTAATGGCTGAACAGATTTAGATGAATGTGAGCGTGACCACACGAGTTAGATTATAATATGACGACGACGCGCTGGCCTAGTTGGTAGTGTCCCTGCCTACGAAGCTAGCGGTCCTGGGTTCAAATCCCGGTAAGGGCAGATATTTGAGAGATGAGCGCGAATATTTGTTCCTGAGTCATGGATGTTTACTATGTATTTAAGTATATATTTCTCTATATAAGTATTTATATCGTTGTCTAGTACCCATAATACAAGCCTAGAGCTTAAATTGGGACTAGGTCAATTGGTGTGACATTGTCCCCTGATATTTATTTATTTATAATATAACTAAATTCTGTCAGCGACATCTCACAATAACCGCACATTTACCGGGATAAAAGTAGCCTATATGCTGTTCCAGACTATAATCTATCTCTGTTCAGCGGTTTTGGTGTGATTGAGTAACAAACAACCAAACTTTCGCATTTGTATCATGAGTAAGAAATAAGTTGATAGTTGAAATGCGCTTTTTGCGTAATGCGTAGTATGTGTGGTGTGAAACTGATTGATAGAGTAAGATATGAAAAAGTCACAGATAAATGTGGAATAAAAGAAGATGTAGTAACTAAGATTGAAAAGAGCTTGCTTCGATGGTTCGGTCATTTGGAAGGGATGGATGAAAGAAGATTGACGAAAGAGATATACAGATCGCAAGTGAGTGGAAGGGTCGGAAGGGGCCTCCCTAGGCGTACTTTTTCGAATACTGGAAACGGCCGAATCTTTAGTACCCGAAACCGACGTGCGTGCATGACTCGATGTATTAATGTGGAAGAAGAGAAATAAGTTTGTCAAGATCGTAGCAAGTGGAAAGAAGTGGTCTCTGCCTACCCCTCCTGGGAAACAGGACTGATTTAATGTATGTATGTATGTAAGTGGATAGTTTCCATATGGAAATAACTTCTTTTTTGTAATAATTTTCATACATATCTGACAACACTATCTGCCATAGTCCGTTGACTTTTTTTTAAACTTACCTTTTAGTCCAACGGAAAAGTCACTAAGGCCACCTTGTCCAAAAGCCCACAACAATGAGAGCCCGATGGGAGGTCGGTTCTGGTAGGAGTTCCGGAGGGTCGCACTCTTAGGCAGCGAGGATACGCAGAACTCTGGGTAGTCCTGGGCCAGCATTTGGAGCAGAAGTCTGTGCCCGTTTACTAGTTGTCCTGAAAATAAATGATGCATAGGTACTTTATATTGCAAAAGCTAGTGGAAATAGGTATAAAAAGTAGGTATAATGACTGTTAATATTTCAAAGGTTCCTGTGGAAGACCAGCTATGGCCTAAAAACCAGTAATATGCTGAGCAGGAACCAATTTGGTAAATCTGGCACTGGTTAAGATGTTTTTGAATTTTGGTTTTTGTTTTTGTTAATTTATTTATTTCGCTCCTTATGTTAGATGTAAGCAAATTAACGTTTTTTCTTTCTTTCTATATACAGAAAAACCTCTGCAAATAGTTCCCTTTGTACTTTTTTTATATTGCCTCTATTTTGTATTTATTTTAAGGGTTCTGTACCCGAAGGAGGCCCAACGAGACCTTACTATAAAGAGCCGTATCTTATCAATGGTAATCTTAGTAGCTTAGTCAAGAACCGTTTTTTTTTCAACGATTTTGTATGACTGTTTTACCCTGAAGAAAAACAAGCAATAATACAAAATAGTCAAGCATAATTTGGACTTGCTCTGATTCGATTCGATATCGAATTGAAATTGGAATGTAATAATTATAATTCGACTATAAGTTCGACTCGCAATTGACCGTATTTTTTTATCTTCTGCAATAAAGAGCATACATTCATACATAATGGCGATGCCTACTTTAGGAGCTAATATCTGTTGCGGATCCGCACGACGGTCCGGTGTGTAAGCGGGACATCGCTATAGACGCGCATAGCGCTGTCTCGTTCACACACCGGAGCGGCGTGCGAAGTCGCATTCAATGTGAGGAGCGCCATAAATGGCTCAACCAATATTATTGGAACTATTTATACCTAGACATAAAAAAACATCCTTGTCGGTCTTTCTGTTTGGGAGTTATGATACTATACAGACAGATACACACGTTAAACTGTTAACACTATTTTTGCGGGGGTTGATTAACGCAAAAATATAATGACACTAACTGATACCCGTGACTCCGCGCAGAAAAATAAAAAGGCGTATGTTACTCAGGGATAATGTAGCATACTAATGGTGAAAGAATTTTTCAAATCGGTCCAGTAGTTTTTGAGTATAATAACCATCTCGGTCTTTTTTTAAATACCGCTTTAAAAGATCCCTATATTGCAGCGGACAAAATCAATGATAATAACTTCATTTACAATTAATTATTAATTACTCACCTCTACTCATATCATTAGCCAAAGCCGTTAGTGTGACATCAAAGAACAGCTGAGCATTCACCTTGCCAGCATCAGTCAACACATTCTCCAAGGAACTCTTTATTTCTGCTGGCAACACCGACAGTGGGTACAAAGGGTCTAGGGACGCGAACGTTGGGTCTTCCACTTCAATCTGAATTTTGGCATTGAGGAAGTTGGCAACATCCTTTAACCAGACTAGGGGTGCGTTGCTGAATCGTACTTTGTTAGTAGCGATGATGTTTGCCAGCTCTATGGGGTCGATCTAAAAAAAAGTTTATGCTATAACGGATTTTTTATGGCTATCAAAGGCAAAAGGGAATATTCATGACCAGAGATCGGAATAGGTAAAGCTAATTTGCCTAAACTTGATGCATGTTCATTCAAAAATGTGTTCCTATTTCACTCACTCATGACATGAATGAATATGCGTCAAGTTTAGGCAAATTAGCTCTGCCTATTCCGATCTCTGTTCATGACCAGGGATTGAAAACCGGTTTATTTTCCGAAGCGGTTAGACCCACATTTTGAGAGCCTTACATACATACCTTCACGCCTGTAATCCCAGAGCGGGGTAGGCAGAGCTACAGAATGAGCCTAACCTATAATAACCTCGAAAGGCCCACCATACTGAAAAATGGGAGTTTTTTGTAACTGGGACTCTGAATCTACAATCAACGGAATAAAGTTCAATTGCGATTGTTCGAAAATACCATTTTCAATTTATGAACATAGGAAAATAAACCTTATTCTTATAGCAACAGAGTTCAAAGTAAATTGCCTTGATAATGTAGATCCTATTGCACACTGGGCCTGACGAGGATGAAGGTTACCCTCCCTAGAACATCGCTCTAAACGGTATCTCTATCTCGGAGCGTAAACAGGGAACTAAATCAATTTACCGGTTAGAGAGCGGTTTCTGGGTCGTTCTTCTTTTTTACCGACAATAAACCGGTTTTTTAGATTTTTGAACTATCAATAACTGTGGTTTCAGTACATGATTTAAAAAAAAATGCATTTATTCTTTATTAAAACTAATTAATGCTTCCGATCCTGCATTAATATTTTATTATTTTTAATATGGTTTATCAGAAACACTGTGACTGAGTGGCCGTTTTCAGCCGAGACCAAGTATTAGATGACCACTGTCACGGCATTCTACGGAAAACCATATTATTAAAAAAAATGTAGGTTAAAGAAAGAGCACAATTATTTGGTACTCTTACATAAATAAAAGTATGGACGTATATTAAACACGAAAAACATAATTATCCATACTCTAATGAGACGCTTAATAAGATGAGAGACAGGCTATTGTCGGTAAAAAAGAAGAATGACCCTCCTTCGCGTGAGCGGAGACTAGGGTGAATGACCGCTCGCTTAAGGATACATGATTGGTTTGCTATGGTATTAGATTTGATTTCCATTTAGTTGACTTTCGCACGCGTGCTCGTTATTTCTAACCCCCGACGCATAAAAGACGGGGTCATTCATCCCGTATCCAAACACGGAGTAACCGCTTAGGGAGCGCTTCGAAATAACGTCCTCAAATCAATTCGTTCGAACGTAACCTAAATAATTAACCGGTTTAACCTAAATAAATACCGGTTTTTTGTAACCGGTTACAATCCCTGTTCATGACATTTTTTACAGCTTCAATAAAAGCTGATCCATAAAATAAATATTTTTTTATTTTATTTTTTATGTGGTTACAGAATTATATTTTTATTTTTGACCTGTTGGTAATTCAGTAGCTCTGCCTACTTCACTCTGGAAATGAAGGCGTGAGTTTATGTATGTATGTATTTTTTTAATAGATATTAAAATATACCAAAATAATTTTAATCCAATAAAGATTGGTTCCTATCTCTTTCTAGCAAAACAGAATTTAACATGGAGTTTATATGGCCAACCTGTTACATGACGTCACAGTGCATATCGGATCTCTCTGTCTAATCGCTGTCTAATTTGCAGTTTAAAATGCTTGTATCATCCGTTTTTCAATTGTAATTTCACTTTTGCCTGTGCTGTGCTGTGCTTTTGCTTTTGTCTGTGTGGTTGCCGGGTTAGAATAGTGCCACTCCATGTCTTCCCGTGGATGTCGTCGTAAGAGGCGACTAAGGGAATATAGGCTTGTAGTACTGTTAGGCGATGGGCTTGCTACCTGTCACTAATACGCTGGTCAACATCTTAGCCTAATTGTGCAAAATGTGGTTACATAATTTCAACATTTTTTTAGTTGTTGGTAATTCTGTAGCTCTGCCTACCCCACTCTGGGAATGAAGGCGTGAGTTTATGTATGTATGTGTGTGTATTTCACTTTTTGTGATCTCTACTGCGGTATTTTCATACCTATTTCGTTGAGAACTGCGATTTTAAAATATCCATGCATACTCAGCAGACAGACATAGCATACCCACCTTGTGATAATAATTTAAGTAGGTATACTTATGCAAATTTATAAAATAACAATAGTGAAAGTTTATTCAGATGCTGTTTCATTAAACATATAATGTGGTGCTATAGTTTCTTTCTAGCTACTTAAAAATAAAATATAAAGTGCGTATTAATTAACAACAATATCTTAAATAATCTGAAAAAAAAGCTTGAAAAGGTTTGTCTCAAAAGCATAGTATTTTTTCCCAATTTAAAAAATAAAATGAATATTATCAGTGTTTGCTCCGCCTGCTTTGGACTAGAGGGTGGAATGGCGTCATTTTGTTTGTAACTCCGTTACGTAGCACTAAATGTGACGTAGAAAAGACCATGTGGCGTTTATGCTCTTTAGCCATTAGCAGTTTTTTTTTATGGCATAGGAAGGCAAACGAGCTCACAGGCCACCTGATGGTAAGTGGAAACTGTGACCCATAGACATTCGCATTCACAAGACTGCAAATGCACTGCCAACCCTGAGGACTAAGATGGAATGCCTCTATGCTAGTCATTTCACCGGCTGTCTTATCCCCAAACCGGAACACATCAATGCAAACATTGCTGCTTGGCGGTAGGTTAATGGATAAGATGGTGGTACCAACCCGGACGGACCCTGCACAAGGTCCTCCCACAAGTTTATTTATATTCAGTCAGACGACCAAGGCTACTACGGAAAGATGACCTAGATTCGTTTGCGAGGGATTGGCAGGAATGCGCTCTGGATAGGGATGAATGGCGAAAGACAGGGGAGTCCTTTGCCCAGCAGTGAAACACCAAAACAGGCTAGTGAATGAAATAGGCTCATGATCACAATGTCAAACCCAATGATGTAGATACCTATTTAAAAAAAGGACTTCTTAGTATGGATTTCAATGAAATAATTTTCAATGTTTTGACAGTAAAGAGTTTACATACATACATACCTACATAGCAACTTAATATAGGTATAAATACCAAGTCATAGCGGAAAAAAACGTTTGTAAAGCTGGTTAATGTTCCGCCTTATCAGTAATGCATTAATACTTAAGCCTTGTTATCTGTAATTGATTTCTAAATTGTTTAGTATTCACACAGTATTTTGGGTTATTGTTTTGGTTGCTGTTGTTAACTATTGTGCACTCAAATTATCTTCTTGTGATTGCTAAGAGGGAAGGGAGAGTGACAAACAAGCACACAGTCAACCTCAGGGTAAGTGGGAGTTATGACCCATAGACACATGCATTCTCAAGTCTACAATCTTAAGTCCACAATTATGTTGCCAACACTGAGGACTTAGATGGAATGGTTGGACAGTTGTCTTACCCCCACACCGGAGCACAACAATGCAAACACTACTGCTCAGAGGTAGGTTAAAGGTTAAAGGAACTAAAATTCAACTAATTTTACAAACAACTCAATAAATATCAAAGGATCATGATAAACATAATAAGTAATAAATAGATGAGTCTGATGTAATTTTTTATAAACATAATTGAATTGGCTTCATGGGAAGGTTGCTATCACTAATTTATATTGGGGAATTATTGCCCGTCATCAATAGCTGGCTCATTCTTAATTGGTGTAATAGAACGAGCGGTCAGTACCGTTGATGGACTGCTCAAAAAATTGCTGGCTACATACAAATTGTCATAAAAAACTTAGTAGTGCAACCTACACCTTTAAACTTTGCCAGATTGTCTGATATTTGATTTCTATTTGAAAAGATGTCACAGAAATTTTAAAAGTGTTGGACACCGTCATAGCATAGTACCATGGTCCCAGGGTAAAATACCCTTTTTGCTATATAGCATTAATAAAATATATGTATTTTTATCTTTCCTCAAACTGTCTTTAGCAATATGTAAATAAGAATAAAAATATGTTGAAATTATAATAACATCTTGTTATATTGGCTTATTTTTTCTCAACACGTTACAATACATAAATGCATTGCACAAATGTTATTTAACTCTTACTTAATCTGGTCTCCAGTAACATTCAAAAAGTGAAAGGCAACTCATACAATTTAGCACAAAATAGTTTTGAAATTGTTACTTTATGGTGTTGCAAATAACAAAAAGCACTTATAACAATGAGCATCTACAATGTAATGTTACCACTGTTACTAATAACTAATTACTTCTTAAATAGACCTAATTACATAGTAATGTACGGCAGTATGCTAAAAATTTAGTTGATGTGTACACCATAGATAATACTCATTACTTACCGCTTCAAAGGCTCCTTCGATTGTTTTCGGCGGCTTCGGCTTTGGAGGCTCAGTCTTTTTGTCTTGTTTCTTCTTAGCCGCGCTCTTCTTAGCGGCCGTTGTTCTAGGATCGTCAATCTCCATACCCAAGTAGTACGACTTAGTCTGAGGCGCTGCAAAAATTAATAGTCAAATTATAGCACAAACTACTAACTACTACCATAAATAATTCAAATAACATTGAAAACTTGCCGACGTCCTCAGGCTTTGGACCGTTTCGCGTAGGCTTCTTATCCTCCTCCTTAACGGTTTTGAGCTTCCCATTTTGGGACTTCTTGTTCTTTCCAACAACTTCCCATTGACCGCTAGACATATTGATACAGAAATTAAATTATTTATGTAAATTACGACTTTGGTAAATAAGGCAAACGCGACAGGGTACACGTCAAAATCAAAATAGCCAAAAACGTCAAAAATGAAAGCTACTCTGTTATTGGTCAATGCGATTCCACATGACAAGACGTGGCAATGTATTCCGTTGCACTGCACGATGTGCATTGACTTAAACGCAGTTCAATTTATATTTTTATTTAATACGATTATTGAAATTTAATACTAATAAGAAAATTATCGTTATCATTTAACTACGTGGTAAATATAATTAATTGTAAGGTAAATATAAAATGTGTACCATGTTAAAATATTATAATAGAAGTTGGCTCTATGATATCGATATGGAATGATAAAATTCTCCGGTTTTAATACATCCCTATTACCTGCTGGTAAATGACAGAAGAAAATACCACAACCAACAGTACCAACACAACACTATCAGTCGTTTTCGATTTCGTGGAGTGAGTGACGGACGGGCCGAACGAAATTCTTATTGTTTTCGTTTTCGCGAGCCGTCAAAAGGAAAAATTTGCAATTTATAAACAAATAAAGACACTCCCGTGTTCGTGCTGTGGTTCTTGATAAAGTTGGTTCATCCTGCCTTGACATAGTGATTAGATATGGAGGACAAGTTGATGTTAGACGATGTAAATAGCACCTTGAGAGAAAGGGTGTATTTCGCTGCAAGGGACGGGATGTCCTTAACCCTATACGCTTTGCTGTACGAAAAAAACCAAGATGAAATGGATGATCTATTAAACAGCGTAAGTAAACAGTGTCCTTCCTTTCAAAAAACCAACAAAATTGCGGATAAGTTTTTTAGTTTTCTTGTGTCATCTAGCAAATTGGAAGTCACGTTACTGTTACATTCTATTTATATCGCGGTACCTTTTGCGCGTTATGTAGTTATCTGTGCGTTGTTTAATTATTTTACGCGTCTTTATCGTTATATTTATGTAGCTCCTTATTACTGCTGGGTAACCTTGCCGTGGTCATAGAAATAGATAAATTGAGAGTTAGTTTGACTCCGCTTTGGCGCTTGCTTTGTGATATTTTGGTGCATTTCCAGGTAAATGACATGTCATTGAACTTGATGCTTCCTGATTTACATTTGTTTTGGTGACATGAAAACATTGTCCTCATTTTTACACTTTATATTATTCTGTAGCTGAGAACATTTCCTTGATATGTTTGTGTTAAGATATCATTAGTTATATTATCGTTAGCTTTATTATCGTTAGCTTTATTCTCTTTACATTATTTTAACATCCATCTGCTTGCCTTCGGAGTCATATTTTTGTAACTTACAGTCCTTTTGAGATGGTCAACTCATTGTCCTAGTAAGTTATGTGTACCTAGCTAAAATATATGTTTTACTTATTAAAAAATGGAATTCATAAATTTAGTTATGTCAATTAGGTTACTAGTTTCTTTAAAACTCTTTACTTTTTTTTTTGACTGCTACTGTGATTAATATCTTAAAATATCTGGGGACAATGTCACATCAATTGACCTAGTCTCAAACTAAGCTCTGGGCTTGTACTATGGCTACTAGACAACAAATTAAATACTTATATAGGGGCATTTTCACTAAAACTGTGTACCCCAATTAAAGACTGAAATTAAGGAACTTTAACTTTGTCAGTTTTGTGAAGAAAGTTAGCCATACATTGCGGCCGTCAATGTATTACTAATTTTCGTCACAAGACTGACTAAGTTAAAGTTCCTTAATTGTTGTCCTTAATGAGGGTACATGTTTTAGTGAAAAAGCCCAGAAAAATATATACTTAAATACACCCCAAAGACTCAGGATAAAATATTTGTGCTCATCAGACAAATATCTGCCCTTATCGCGATTTGAACCCAGGACCGTTAGCTTTGTGCACAGGGTACTACCAACTAGACCAGTGCGGCATTAAAATGAGTCATTGTTTTTTGATTTCTTTGTAATGTCACTGCATCTGAAAGTGTTGACTAGTTACCATCTCGAGTTTAAGTGAAAATAACTTAACTATCTGAAAACAAACAATTACGTGGTCAATATTTATGTGACACATCCACATTGTTAATTGTGTTGTTATATACGGGATGCCATTTGTATTGTATGCAGGTCATATATAAATACTGAGGAGACCCTTTAGATAATGGTAAAATAGATTAAAATGTACTAATAAAATCACAAATAAATTGTTACGTTATATGTCCATTTGCATTTTAGAGGTCAATGATATTCTTATATGACAGCAGGCCTAAAAGGCACAAAAGGGGTCACAAAAAACAAACAATTAACAAGCAATTACATAACGACTATGTGACAAATGTCTATGGGTCACAGTTTCCACTTACCATCAGGTGGCCTGTGTGCTCGTTTGTCTTCCCAAGCTATAAAAAAAAACATGTTTAAATTTGTGAAAGCATAATATGTGAATAAAGATTTTTATCTATCTATCTATCTACAAGTGACTATTTGAGGCTTAACCCGTGGTGCGTACTCTGCCCTCCTACAGAAAAAAGGCACATCTAATATAATAATTGTATTGCACTTCCAACCTTATTATAACCCCTGAGAGTCCAATATTCTTCGCTGAATTAATTGCACTTGTGCCTTGTCTCCGTAGTAGGGCAGTACTGTGGTCCAACGGTGGTCCATAAGAATATTTCAATTTGGAACTCAAAGTGATTGGAAACTAAGATTGAGATTGTAATACAGATGTATCAAACTGTTGATTCAAATTGGATACCCAATTTAAAAGTTAATCCATCCTAATTGTAACTGACAAGACTTAAGACCCATGTTATGCCAGCAATACAAACATTATCAAATGCAATTAATATCAGTATAGACGGCAAATAAAAAAATTAAACTGGTAACATATTTGAGCTTGTATATTTGATAGGTAAATTGCTATGTAAATTTTTTGATAAATCGTTTGTGTCATGATTTACTGTACAGAGGCCCTACTTTGAAATTCAAAGTCGAAGTTACGTTAGCTCTATCTCTTTTTTGATTTAGTCTTGAATGGCGAGTGACAGGGACGGAGCCAACATAACTTCGATTTTCAAAGTAGAGCCTCAGATTCTTTAATACCCATTAACAGACTGGGTTGCCGAGTTATTTCTTTTAATTTAACGATGTAGATTTCATGTAGGCTAATTTAAAAGAAAAACCAAATCTAAGTCATTGGTTTGAGAAAATGTAAATGTTAACGGAAAAATACAAACCATCTGACCTGTGGGCATATTGCATAACGCACTCGCAATCGACTTCAAAGCGAAACGATTGTTTTCATTTTGTATGCAGACAAGCCTTCGATTTTCAAATAAAAACGATTGCGAGTGCGTTAGGCGATATCCCCTCTGATCTAGGGGGCGAGAAACGTAGTTAAAGGACAAGGAATATGGCCCTAAAACCAACAAACATGAGAGTACATACATACATACATAAACTCACGCCTTCATTCCCAAAGTGGGGTAGGCAGAGCTAAAGAATTACCAACAACTTTTAAAACTTGTTGATAATTCTGTAACCACATTTTGCACAAGTAGGCTAAGATGTTTCCCAGTGTATTAGTGACAGGTGGCAAGCCCATCGCCTAACAGTACTACAAGCCTTTATTCCCTTAGTCGCCTCTTACGACATCCACGGGAAGACATGGAGTGGCACTATTCTAACCCGGCAACCAAACATGACAGTTGGGCCATTAAATAGGTATTTAAATCTAATTAATTTCATTCTATAGCCACGAAGTGGAATTCCATTGCAGAACTGAGATATTCATATTTTTAGTCAGCGTGAATACGAGCAAATTCTGTATAGTTGAAGAGTGAAATGTTTTTACATGTGACAGTCTTTGTGCCGTTGATATAAGGTTGCATTTCACGTGATCCACGTAAATTCTTTCTACACTGCACCTTTATAGGTATTTAACATTCTTGAGGGTAGTTAAGACAAAAAATAGTAATATTTATTACTATTACTGTTCTTGTTTAACTGGCAGACGCACAATAGGATCTTGTGCACACACAATTACCATTACATGGTATTTGGGGTTAGGCAGGCACATGCCATTTAATCATCCCGCAGGTCATTTAAATGACTTAATTATTGTTTTATAATGAGATAATACATACATACATACATTAAATCACGCCTGTTTCCCAGAGGGGTAGGCAGATACGTCTTCTTTCCACTTGCTACGATCTTGACAAATTGAATATGAACAAATGAGATAATAACTTGCTGTAAATAGTAATTGTACTAATAAAACCAATAATTATTACCTTAATCATTAATGATCGGTATCTCCAAGAGAAACCCGTTTCCTGATAGATCGTATTCACGCTGACTAAAATATGAATATCTCAGTTCTGCAATGGAATTCAACTTGGTGCCTATAAAACGAAATTAAGAATATTTAAAGACCTATTTAATGACCTAACCCTCAGCTGTGTTGGTTTTGGGGCCAAGCTCCATATAAAGTTGCCCATGGTGCTTTGTATTCTTTTTTTTTTGACATCTGCGTTATTTAACCGTCGCTTCACAAACGTCTTAATTGCAAAGTTTCACTTTATATGATGAGTAGTGATCGTTATCAACGTGCACTTTTCGTATCAAAGGGTATGGTGGGCAGAAAAAACAAATACATTTGAATATTCACTTGTATTCTTAACTGGAAATAAAATAAATACTTACCTTCTTAGAATTACACCTCTAGATATAACTCTTTACGGTACAAAACCTTTTCGTCCTAATATATTTTTAAAACAATCAGTCAAAATGACATTAATTTATGTCATGAATATACAACGTATTTGAAAATCTAATTATATTACGCGAAGTGTTTATTTTAATCTAAATAATTCAATGCACATCGTATGTACCTACTCTAGGTACAGTTTATATTAGAGTATTTCAAGTGGAGTTCTAATAAAGTGCTCATA
Source organism: Acleris emargana (assembly GCA_927399475.2). NCBI lineage: Eukaryota > Metazoa > Arthropoda > Insecta > Lepidoptera > Tortricidae > Acleris > Acleris emargana. The sequence continues at coordinate 5,437,298 of OV656850.1, forward strand.
TGCTCACAGTATTTACATTCACAGTATGGATTTGACACAATACCCGAATTTTATAACAACGAACGAAGGCACGCGATGTACTATTTGCAATGTCAATATTAAAAGGAAAAAACAGAATTTAAATAAGCACCTAAAGTCAAAATCTCATCTAAAGAAAATAAGCGATTCATTCGAAACTACATCAAAGCTGATTTTGAAGTCAAAAACAGTAAGTTATTCTGTAAAATGTGTGATTCGATATTTCATCCCTCTTTATTTAGTGGTTTATTCAGTATAATTTGGATAAGTGATTATAAATATGTACTTACATAAATCTCATAAATTGAAAAATATATAATGTTTTTAAATACTTGTGTATTTGTTTTTTTGTCAACCATGCTTTGATACCAATACAGCACGTTGATAACGATCACTAATGATGAGTTTAATGAATTTTAACTATTTTTCTACTCGAGTTGACACGAGCGCACTGGCGACTTTACACGCAGAAGTTTAAAGTTCGATTAGAGCCATATCTTACTAGTGATAAGTGTTAGATTAGCATAATTGCAATAGGTAGTACTGTACTTCATTTGTTTATGTACTTAACTAGATGTAAACAAATGACTATGGAATTGTTTCATAGCCAATGAAACCGGTTTAGCCAAGTTTTGACGTATCAGTGTTCCTCATTTGGTAAGGAAAATCGGTATATCATCCAATCTCATCATCTGTTTTTTTATTTATTATCTCTACCGTTTGTTATTAATATTTAAGTTTCTCGGTGTATTGGTCATACTGTAATGCATTGTAAATTAATTTAAATAAATAAATAAATATCACGTGGTTTTTGTTGACATAAAGCACGTCAATGGACCACCATGGAAATGATTGAAGAAAAACACACCTATGAATACCTAATTATAATTAAGTAGAAATATAGAGAAATGTTATACATTTATTATATTATCATATTTTACCGTCTTACCACTCTTACCTGGACAATTTTTTTGAATGAGGACCAAAAAGTTGGACTAGTTAAGCGCAGTTAACCATACAAACAACGAAGTCGAAAAAAGTTCCGGGGTGCGACGAAATGTATCCCTACAATTGTATGAGAGTTAGCGTGGCCGACTTTTTGGTCCTTACCCTCTTAGGGTTCCGTAGTCAAACTAGGAACCGTTATAGTTTCGCCATGTCCGTCCTTCTGTCCGTCCGCAGCCTAGCTCAGAGAGTCTTAGTACTAGAAAGCTGCAATTTGGCGTTAATCTTCTTATTTATTACTAGCGACCCGCCCGCGGCTTCGCCCGCGTGGAATGTATTATACATATAAACCTTCCTTAAGAATCACTCTATCTATTAAAAAAAACCGCATCAAAATCCGTTGCGTAGTTTTAAAGATTTAAGCATACATAGGGACAGACAGCGCAAGCGACTTTGTTTTATACTATGTAGTGATGATGTATTTTCTTTTATGAGTTGAAACATTCGTTCGTACGTGGTTTGCCGCTTGTTAGGCAATTTTCGTGCAATTTTCGTCGGAACCTATGTCGCCATGTATCGTGTACAACTGAATGAACGGCTCAGGCACTATCTTAAAAGTTCCATCTATAAAAAACGTTTTTAACCCAGCTATCCACTGCTTGCACTCATTTGTTATAAAAAATATAATGTCGCAGTCGTGAACGCAAACAAAGTTTTCAGAGAGATGTTCATGTATGGCCACATCTTCGAATGTCTCGAACTTCGACGTTCTTGCTTGTTTCTGGCGTGCTTTGTACAAAGCATCCCTAACAGTATGAAACGGTGGTAATTTGTCAGCATATTCCTCATTCATAAATTGTTGCATATGCTGTTTATACAGCGTCGGGATGGGCATGTAATCAGTAGTAACTTTTTTTTTAAGTCTATAATTTCTTTTTCTATGTCGATACTCTGGTAATCCGGCACACAAGAATGGTTGACATCTCGCAAAATGCTTGTTTCTGTTGCATCTATTACAACAAATCCCTTGCAAGAATTCTTTTTATGGCAATTCCACACGGAGGAACCTGACAATTTGTTGGTTCGTTTAAAATAATGGCGGTATCCACCTCGTATTAATATACGGCCTCCATGAGTACTTTCTAAGAAAGTAAATGCATATGGTCCTGACGATCGCCCTTGGGTTTCATCACTCGGATCCATCATATTTTTCTTGTCTATTTATTACCAATATTCATTAAACAATTTAATACCAATATTCATTTAAACTTATAAGTCTTATAACACACTGACATTGACGTTGTCCAGATAATGACGGTGAGGTAATAGAACTCGATACCTACTTATCTAAAGAGGTTTATTTCTAGTGCTTATTATCATCACCTACCTATACCTATAATAATAGTTCTAGTAGTTCTCACGACCCCGCCCGCTTAGTATTCATGCTAAAACATGGTAAATATGCGTCTAGCGTAAAAAAAAATAGATATTAAAACGTGTGACAAAAATAAACCAGTGGAAATATATTCTACGGGGAAAGCATACACATGTGAATAAAACAGATTGGTGAAAAATTGCAGTGGTAAAGATGCGTGTAGCAAAAATAACGAGTAGAAAAAAAAGCGTGTGACGAAATTATCTGTTGGTAGAAATAACGTAAGTATAGGAAATAAAGGAAATGGTGAAAAACGCGAATGGAACTAAAAATACCGTAGAAAGAAAATTTTGGGGAATTCATCTATACAGTCCTTGCGCACAGGGAGCGGAACCGCTTACCCTTTAAAGGGTTTTCGTTAGGGTTTATAATTGACTGGTTTTTACAAACCAAGCATATCTTCGACTTACCCCAATGAGAAGCTATCCCATACGATACAATTAAATCGACTAAGCGCTAACATCCTCATTAGGCTTGCCCTATAAAGTGTTATTGAAGGGCTTCAAGCTATTTTAATGTCTACGCGCAGTACCTACATACAAAATATTTTTGCACTACTTAGCAATTGATTGGCTATTCACACACACAGGCTTGAAACCAACCAATCACACGAATCTGCGAAACAGAGTCAACGGAGAGGGGTAACACTAACGTAATGTTAAATGCTTAAATCGGAAACCCTAATTTCAATGGTTGTAGTTAACTAGTTCGAAGCTAGTTAACTAGTTTCCATATCATTAGGGTAAGCCTATCGATAGGGATATGCTAACGTTACCCGATTGATACACTTAACCAAATAAAGGGGTTTACCGGTCCCTGCTTGCGCAGCGAGGGTTCCGTAACGACTTCAGGTATTATTTTATACCGACTCGAAGTCGATTGTAAATCGAATTAGCGCGAGCATAACGTCGATGAAACTGCAAAACCGCGTAAGTAAAATTTTAAATAAGGAGCAAAATGCACCTTCTTTATAAGACGTTAAGGTTCATTTTGCTCTATCATAAATTTGTTAGTTACGCGGTTTTGCAGTATCACCGACGATAACTCACACTTGACCGGTTTGGAAAAAAATATTGTTTGTTTTGGGGTTTCTACTGTAATCGTACCAAATTTGACGCTTGGTTTTCTTGAAGGTACCTACTTTTTTTTTCAGTTTCATATGTTTTTATTAATTTTGCCGTTATAACCAGAGATCGGACAAATGGGTGTCATTACTCGCAATAACGTGGACATGACTACCAAGATTTTAATTATAGATACAAATTAAATTACATTAATTGATTTCTTACCTGAACCTTAATTATGATCCTTTGCAGGACAGTAATAAATAAATAATACGAAGACGTTAATAATACGTTTGCTCCATAAACATTCGTGGTCGTGGATTACGAAAGGAGCTATTCACCGCATTAGTTTATTTTAACCGTAAAAAGGAATAAACTAACCACGGAGAATTATAAAAATTACTGTTTTTTTCCTTTAATAAATCTACACAAAAACAAGTCTTTGTATTAATTATTTATTACCAGCTTGCAAAAAATCTAAATTATTTTTAGGGTAAGTAATCCATTACATACATACATACATTAAATCACGCCTGTTTCCCAGAGAGGTAGGCAGGGACCACTTCTTTCCACTCGCCACGATCTTGACAAATTAATTAATCAATTGATGTAATTTAATTTGTTTAATTAAAATCTTAATGTCTAAATCTTAGCCTAATTACTGTGCAAATTGTGGTTACAGAGTTATCAACAAGTTTTTAGAGTTGTTGGTAATTCGGTAGCTCTGTCTACCCCACTCAGGGAAAGAAGGCGTGAAGGTATGTATGTATGTATGTAATTAAAATCTTTGTAGCCATGTCCACATTACTGAGAGTAATAACACCCATTTGTCCGATCTCTGTTTATAACACATTAAAAAATACAATCCGCTATCTCTTATGCTTCAAAACATACAGCTCTTTACAGTTAACACAGACAGACGGACGGAGAGCGTAAGCTTAGTACCTAATGGTACCGTCTGGCCCCTTTCGGTCACGAAACCCTAATGAACTAAAGTGCATTTCTGTGGAACTTGCTAACTATGTAAACAAATGACTTAACTTTCCTTTGTTACTGTTTCTCCTTGAATTTTTACCCCACCTCATCAAACGCCATTGAAACAAAACACTAAATAAAAAAATAAAAAATATCAGGGGACGATGTCACACCAATTGACCTAGTCCCAAACTAAGCTCTAGGCTTGTACTATGGGTACTAGACAACGATATAAATACTTATATAGAGAAATATATACTTAAATAGATAGAAAACATCCATGACTCAGAAACAAATATTCGCACTCATCACACAAATATCTGCCCTTACCGGGATTTGAACCCAGGACCGCTAGCTTCGTAGGTAGGGTCACTACCAACTAGGCCAGCGCGTCGGCTGCTCGGTCGGTCGGTCGTCTATTGAAACGTTCGTTACTGTAAAATACAAAATCACCAAATATATAACTCTATCTTGGATATTTCATTAAAAGTTTAAATGGTTTCATAAGTTAGGTTATTAGGACCTGATGGAATGACGTTTTTGTTTCTTTTAAATTCTACAATTGTCTATGATGGGTAGTGTTGTGCCTAAAGTTGGCGATATATTAACGGCCAAACCCTATATTCAATCCGCGGACAGATAGGCTTACTTCGGATTAAAATTTGACACATTTTGTATGGGCAAATGTCAAATTTTAACCCGAGGTAAGCCTTATCTATCCTCGGTTTGAATATAGAGTTCGGCCGTAAGGCATCATCGATAGGGCTACAGATGATATAACGGCACCTTTTATAATAAATACTGGTGATATATCATCCTCAAGTACCGATTTTTCTTCAGATCGTGATTAAACAAAATTAGAAATAAGTAACTACTTGTTTCTTACTTTCTGTATTTTATAATTTTATCATTGTCCCCTGATATTTATTTATTTATTTATTTATTTTATTATTCGATATGGTTTGACATACGTAAGGGAGTATTGCCCATCACTAGTAAATTCATCATTCAGAGGCAATTTCAATATGGCGGTTTGTTTACATAGTTAGCAAGTTCCATAGAATTACACTTTATGGATTCATGCAATACTTTATAAAATAACGTAATACGTTTCACTTGTTTTATTTGTGTGACAATGATCAAGAGTTTTTTTTACGTTAGTCATTCTGATTACATTAGTCAGTAGCTATCCACATTTATGATTTCATTCTTGGCATGTGTAAGTCCTGACTCTTATGTATTAATAACAGTTCTGTGTTAAATGCGTGTAGAACTGTGGATACGACCTTGACACATCAATTCAAATTCAAATTCAAAATACATTTATTGCAACATTACATAAACATTACAGTTACACGATACAGGCATTTCACATCGACCCATCTCACAATCATACAATTCAAATATTAAAAATTAAAACAAAACAAAACAATAATACAATACAGAGACAGAGAGCATTAAGCACCTTTTTTGTGTCACATTTTTGTGACTCACTGTACCAATAAGACATGACAACCTGAATTCGGTAGTTTCTTTCAAGTTGGTATTTTTTTTCAAATTACTATTTTAATCAAAACCAAATAGGCATGGTGGCAAAAGGTTCACGCAGCCTACGACACGGTTTAAAAAAAAAACGCAGCGCTGATTTTCAGCCTGCAGTCTGCACCTTACACTACAGTACACTGAATTTGGATGTAACTTTATTAAAGTTAACTTCGTACAATACTCTTCGTTTTATTTTGCTCATTAGAATACTAACGAGTTTAACGACGCGCTGGCCTAGTTGGTAGTGACCCTGCCTACGAAGCTAGCGGTCCTGGGTTCAAATCCCGGTAAGGGCAGATATTTGTGTGATGAGCGCGAATATTTGTTCCTGAGTCATGGATGTTTACTATGTATTTAAGTATATATTTCTCTATATAAGTATTTATATCGTTGTCTAGTACCCATAATATAAGCCTAGAGCTTAAATTGGGACGAGGTCAATTGGTGTGACATTGTCCCCTGATATTTATTTATTTATTTATTTATTACTGAAAAGCATTCGTCATTTCTCATTGTAATGAAGTCGAAATACTCGAAATAGGTAGATAGGTTTAGGTTATGTTGCAGTAGGCTCGAAGGGCCATAGAACACAGAATTAGGAGCTCCGTCGACTCAAGGAAAACATGCAAATAGGGAAAAATGCGAATGGAAAGTTTTCTAAGAGTATCTATGTTCTTAAATATCCTTATCAGGGAACCGACCACCCATTCCCCGATAAAAGCCCTTAAAAGACTTACCTCTCGAACTCACTAAAAGAATAATCGCTTTGGAAGAAATATATGACTTAATTATTTTTTAAACTAACCATTCACATAACGTGAAACTAGAGCTAAAGCTAAGATCGTCAGCAGTAAATTGATATCCCTCACTTATCGCATAATCAAATATAAGGGTAACCCTTATAAATAGCGCGGAAAAAGCCAATCGAACGATTTTTTCAAGTTGAATGGATATTGGTATCATTCAAAATATAGCGCTTCATCAAAGCAAAATCGGATTTGGATAGTTAATCCTTTTGAAATACCCATTCCAAACCCTTGGTAACGGTAACCCTTATAAATAACGCTTGAAAAAGCAAATCGAACGGCTTTCAAGCGATACGGCTTTTCTAAATAAATCCTTATATAAACCATTCGAAACCTCCTGAATGGGATACCGGGCCGGTCCCTGATATTCATGATATTAATTATTGTACAATACTGCCGTGTGGTTGCCGGGTTAGAATAGCGCCACTCCATGTCTTCCTGTGGAAGTCGTAAGAGGCGACTAAGGTAATAAAGGCTTGTAGTACTGTTAGGCGATGGGCTTGCAACCTGTCACTAATATACACTGTTAAACATCTTAGCTTAGCCTAATTGTGCAAATTGTGGTTACAGAGTTATCAACAAGTTTTTAGAGTTGTTTGTAATTCTGTAGCTCTGCCTACCCCACACTGGGAATGAAGGCGTGAAGGTATGTATGTATGTATGCACAATTTTATCAAATTACAGCTGTGTAGTACCGAGTGTCTCTGAATAAATCTGCAGACGGACGGACAGATGGACATGGCGAAACTGTAAGGGATCCTTATTGAGTACGGAACACTAGAAACAATGTGTTCTCTGACCAACATATATTTTAGTTGTCTTGCTTGTTCCGTTTTATGTGACATTTGTTGTTTGCTCATTCTCAAAACACCAGAGTTTATAATACCTGTTTCTCTCTGTACTTGAATCCCAATTAACATACAAGTTAAGGTTATTGTTCATTATTTTCAGCCAATATTTCCAATCCGGTGTTTTAAAAATCTATTCGATGTTTAAAAATTGGTATATATATACCGGAAATAACCAGTTATTTCCACCGAGTATAACTTTAAAACTGTTTTCTTCTAGGATGTGTGCAGCGATGGAGTCAAATGCACCCCCCTCATCGCGTCTGCGCGGCATGGGAGGGAGGGGGCGGTCAGGATCCTCCTAGACAAGTTCCGGCCTCCTGTCAGATTGGAGACGGAGGGCACTGTCAAGTTTGACGAATATGTCATTGAAGGTAAGGATAAAGTATAGCTATGTTTTTTTTCTGGCACGGGGAAGGCAAACTAAACTAGCACACAGGCCACCTGATCGTGAGTGGTATCTGTGACACGTAGACATTTGTATTCTCAAGACTACAATCCTAAGATCGCAAATCGTCGGTGACACTGCTAAACCGCGTAACTAACGTGATAGAGCAAAATAAACCTTAATGTCTTAATAAAAAGGTGCATATTGCTCCTTATTAAAAAATTACTTACGCGGATTTGCTGTTTCACCGACGAAATGCGTTTCCGACCCTGAGGGCAAAGATGGAATGCTAGTAATGTTTATGGTTTAGTGATCCCCAAAGTGGTCTATATCGACCCCCAGGGGTCGACGAAGAGACGACGACGTGCAAGGGGCCATGTGAGCGGAAAAAATAATGGGGGTCCATGAGATGAAAATAGGGGTCCACTAAGTGGACCCCATTTTAGCAGGTAGTGGCTTTTATTTTAGCTTTCCATTAATGGAATAATCCATATTCATACACAGAGTATAGGTACGTACTTACGTAATACTTTCTTATAAATACACTCATGGACAAATTTAGAGGAACGCAAAAATACAAGTAAACTAATAAAACGTATTTTATACGTTGTAAGTCATATAATGATAGAAGCTTGGGTCATTTAAATAAAAGGGTTATTATTATTACTTTAAATTTTGTTTTTAATTGTTTTCTAATACTTCATTTGTTTTTCTTTTGCTTTAACTTTATGCGATTTTTTGGAAAAATTGAGTTTGTGCAACTATAAATTGTATTTTATTTAAATAAACGAGTATTTTTTGTTATAATTGTTAAAAATGCACATTTTAAAGAGAATAAAACAAAAAATATTGTCGCAGAAAACGACAACAATAATCCAAAAAAATTACAGCATACTTAAAGGGATAGTCATTTGTTTTTTGTTCATTTTATGTTTACTGTAACGATACAAAATAATCTTCCGAATTAATTAAAAAATAAAATAAAATAAAAATCATGTTTTTTTGTTATAAAATTATTACTTCATTCCGTTCCTCTAATTTTGTCCGTGAGTGTATATAAAGAAACAAATATTATCTTAATAAATTATTTACGTTTTAATTTTTTCTGTCTATTTTCATTGTAACGTGTCAATTTTTAGACGGCTAGACCTCCAAAGTTATCCATACTAAAATTACCAAGATTTTTTGCTTAGTTTATACGTGATAACGTAATTATTTACGTTAGGTAAGGACGGGGTCCATCCAAAACCGAAACAAATGCCAAGTGGTCTATTAGACAAAAAAAAATGGGAACCTAGTCTAGTGCTTAAGAAAAGTTCAGATAGCATTATTGGACCCGCTTAACCTACCGCCAAGTATAAGTGTTCGTTCACACTGATGAGTTGAAAGTGGGAAGACAGCCGGTCAAAAGCATTTCTTCATGCAGACATTTCGGCCTAAGAGCCCTCTTATCGCCAGATGGCGTGTGGTTTGCCTTTCCATATCCGCGGGAAGGGACTTTGTTTTATAATATGTAAAGAAGATTGAAATTCTGTTGTTATTTATTATCAGAGAGAAATGTGGTATAAAAGAAGATGTAGTGACGAAGATTGAAAAGGACATGCTTCGATGGTTCGTTCATTTGGAAAGGATGGATGAAAGAAGATTGACGAAAGAGATATACAGATCGAAAGTGAGTGGAAGGGTCGGAAGCGGCCGCCCTAGGCGTACTTTTTCGAATCAAATCGGAAAAATACTGGAAAAGGGCCGAATCTTAAGTACCCGAAACCGACGTGCGTGCATGACTCGATGTATGAATGTTGAAGAAGCGAAAGAAATGTCAAGATCGCAGCAAGTGGAAAGAAGTGGTCTCTGCCTACTCCTCTGGGAAACAGGCGTGATTTAATGTATGTATGTATTTATTATCAACTGCTTTGGTGCTTCATCATCATCATCATGTCAGCCGAAAGACGTCCACTGCTGGACATAGGCCTCCCCCAAGGCTCTCCACTCAGACCGGTCTTGTGCTTTTCGCATCCACCGGTAATAATATAATACGGTATTCGCTATAATTGAATTGCTTAAAGCCTGGCCTAGTTCTAATGATTCCATCTAATATCTAAGTTCACATAATGTTCATCGTAGTCCAGTACCCGTCAATTTCGTGTCAATTCGTGTGAGATTTGTCCCTAGATATATATTACGTGCAATAGGATGTACATAATCAAGGCAATTTACTTTGAACTCTGTTGAAATAAGAATAAGGTTTATTTTCCTACGTTCATAAATGGAAAATGGCATTTTCGAACAATCGCAATTGAACTTTATTCCCTTGATTGTAGATTCAAAGTCCCGGTTACAAAAAACTCTTATTTTTCAGTATGGTGGGCCTTACGAGGTTATAATTTATATTATTATATCACCTTTGTTAATAAAATCGCCCCAGAAAGCTTACAAGTAAATCTAAATTAATATTCAAAGAAGTCCCCAACTGACATATAGTCGGTGAAACTGCAAAACCGCGTAAGTAACATTTTAAATAAGAAGCAAAATGCACCTTTTTGTTAAGACATTAAGGTTTATTTTACTCTATCATAAATTTGTTAGTTACGCGTTTTTGCAGTGTCACCGACGTATTCCGCAGATGACGACGTCGAATCCCCAAACAAAGACAATGTCGTCAACTCGCCGTGTAAACAGAACGTTGACTTGCCCGCGCACGTGGCACGTTATTATTAGCCCGGGACTGGGGCGGAAAGATTTTCAAGAGTTCCTTACGAATAAATGTGAAAGATTCTTGGTTGATGCGTATTAGGTTAGGACTTTGGGACAAAGAAAACTTGTTTAATTAATGTGGTTGCCTGCGACTTACTCGGTGTATAGTTGTTTGAGCGTTATTTTGATTCCTGAATTTCCTTTGTTCAGGACATGGAATATCCAAAATGTTGTGCCAAATTCATCTGAATCGGTTGGCCTCTTTATGCGTAATTGTCAGAGGAACTTCCTTTCAAATAATTTAATTGTACTACCTTTTTTATATTACTACTAGCTTCTGCTCGCGACTTCGTTCGCGTAGATTTCGATTGTCGTTATTGCCTCGGGCTTTTTTATATTTTCCGAGCTGAAAAGTAGCTTATGTATTAATGCAGGGTATAAGCTCTCTTCATTCCAAATTTCACCGAAATCCTTCCAGCTGTTGCACACACACTCACTCACTCACTCACGCACGCACGCACGCACGCACGCACGCACGCACGCACACAATCTTTTCAAGTGGACATTTGTATACATCGCCATATTTTCTTATAGTCCATACACGCTTCAATCATATAAAAATGACAAATATCAAATTATGAAAATGGCTAGAATCATAATAATATGTAAATGTCTAAAAAAAGACGATGAATTAAAATGGTTACTATAAAGGTACCTAACTAAAAAGAAACCTGAAATGAAGAAAGAACGTATAAAAACGTCTACTTTCTTTATTTAGGCCAAAGACTAGTAATACGGCTAAAAAGAAAAATACAAACGCGAATGGTTCAATGCAAAATGCATAATCCGCAAAATATTTCAAAAGCGAAATGCTAAATCGCCAAACGTAGAAAACGTTAAATGTACAATACGAAACGAAATAAAAACAAATCGCAAAATTTACATATTTTGCAGAGTCTGGCCAACGGAAGCTGAACCAGGAAAATGGCGGCAATATCAAAAAATCATGACCACCAGACGCAATTTATTCAGATAAAACTTCAATTTGACATACGACAGACACACAGAGACAAAATTATTCAAGTGGTAATTTTTATACACCGCCATATTTCCTTACAGTACACACAACATCACACCTAACTAACCATTAAAGACAGAGCAGAGAGAAAAAGAAAGAGATGTATATATGTGTATTATGTCAACTTCTATGCATTCTAGTGCGACTCTCTTTCATGCAATATTTCAGATTTCTGAAGTGTATAGCTAGATGTGTTGCTGTGTGTACATAGTCGCATAAGTCGACATTATTCAATGATCTAAAGTTAATTGCAACTATCAATCAAATTGGTCAAGTCCGATACTTAAGTCATATTTGTACGCTACAAACACCATTACTTTCTAATAAGAACAATTTCTTATACAAAACGGTGGTTACATTTATGTAGCGAACGGCGAAGCGCTTACTCCATTGACCAAGAGTCTATTCTTGCTTAATCCGCGCGTCATGTTATTTTTCTACTGCAATACAAAACGGTTTACAGAATAGTACAAACTTATATCGGTTATTTTAAGAAGTCGTAACATTTCTTATATTTGTAAACCTGAAGCCGTACTTCAAAAATGTTTTGGTCAAAGATATTGTGTGTAACTTGACGTGACGTGACGTGACGTGAACAGGGAATCGTTACAAAAATAAGCCAGAAAAAGTAAATTGAATTTTTACCACGTCCGATCTTTCCCATGTCTAAATTGTATGAAAACCGCTGTTTTTTCCCATAAAAGTTGAAAGTAGTCCGATCTTAACCCGCAAAGAAAACATCGGATAAAATCGTACACGCTAATCTAACCGTTACTCGTGGTTCTAACATAAAAAAAAACACGTCATCATCATCATGTCAGCCGAAAGACGTCCACTGCTGGACATAGGCCTCCCCCAAGGCTCTCCAAGTCTCCACTCAGACCGGTCTTGTGCTTGTCGCATCCACCGCTTTCCCGCGATCCTTACAAGGTCGTCACTCCATCTTGTTGGAGGCCTACCTACAGCTCGTCTCCCGGTCCGCGGACGCCACTCAAGAACCTTCTGACCCCATCGGCCATCAGTCCTGCGTGCGATGTGCCCCGCCCACTGCCACTTCAGTTTAGCTATTTTCGGGCTATGTCGGCAACCTTAGTTCTCCTGCGGATATCATCATTTCTGATTCTATCACGCAGAGAAACCCCGAGCATAGAGGGCTATGCTCTGAGTGACCTTGAGCTTTCTTATGAGGCCCATTGAGGCCAACAAACACGTATTTTAATAATAAAATATGACAGTAGTTTAAAGATCGTGCTCGAGCTGCAGCCCGTTGCCAAGCAACGCCGTCATGGTTTCCCTGCACTTATTGGCGGCACGTGGGAAACGAGACCCTCGTCGCGGCTGACTCAGTTAATAAAACGAGTTAATTAAACAGGCAGGTTTATTTTTAAATGTTGATTGCCAATGAGAAATATGATATGATTAGAGCTCGGCAGGGGTGAGCTGTTTCAGAGTTTGCAAACATGGACATGCCTAGTCATTCGATTGTAGATGTGGTGTAATTTAATGAATAACTAATGTTTTTTTTTTATTTACGCTACGATCTTTGCGTCGCCAACAAAACAAAATTTTATAGCAAGCTTTTTTAGCAAACCTTTTTTAGGAACAGATTTGGACAGTATTTCAATGTAGGTAAAGTTTTACTCCACTCACTTAAGTGGATGTAGAAATATACTTTTCTATGTACTCAAATTTAAGTAATATTTTAAAAACTTAATAATGCAGTACGACTACTCCATTTTCTGGAACAAACTCATGTTTTTTTTAATGCTTAAGTAAATTGTTCAAATGTATGTTTGTATATGTAGCAATCGTTAAAAATGAACTTGTTGATAAGTTCAAGTATAAATCAAATATCTTTTCTGAAAATTAGTTTCGCAGTAGCAGTAATTCGGCACAGCACGGTTAAGATATTATTTAAATAAGATTCATCTGTGTATTTAATGCTGTTTCATGTATTTTTGATTACCATAAGTAGCATTTCCTTTCGAAGCTTAATTATTTCCATATTCGCACTGAGTTCTTTCTTAAACAATTCCATTGCAAATGCAATATTATGATGAATAATGATGCTGAAAGGTTACTGTATCAAATACACATTAAAACTGTAGCCACACATTGTTTAATTATAAATAATAAACATCGAATAATAATAGGCCCCCCCCAAGGCTCTCCACTCAGACCGGTCTTGTGCTTTTCGCATCCACCGCCTTCCCGCGATCTTCACAAGGTCGTCACTCCATCTTGTTGGAGGCCTACCTACAGCTCGTCTCCCGGTCCGCGGACGCCACTCAAGAACCTTCTGACCCCATCGGCCATCAGTCCTGCGAAAGATTTGCCCCGCCAACATAATAAACATAGGACCTTGTTATTCTTTGTTTGTCTTGTAACCACAACATAGAACGTTGTAATAGTGGGATGTCTGACCTATGAGATGATGCTGCTGAGATCCGGGATTCTGCAAAATATAGCTCATATTGTAGAAAAATGTAACATAGATGATGTTATCCCGTGCGGTTGCCGGGTTAGAATAGTGCCACTCCATGTCTTCCCATGGATGTCGTAAGAGGCGACTAAGGGAATAAAGGCTTGTAGTACTGTTAGGCGATGGGCTTGCAACCTGTCACTAATACGCTGGTAAACATCTTAGCCTATTTGTGCAAAATGTGGTTACAGAATTATCAACAACTTGTTAAAGTTGTTGGTAATTCTGTAGCTCTGCCTACCCCACTCTCGGATTACAGGCGTGAAGGTATGCGTATGCGTGTAACATAGAACCTTGCAATATTTCGCTCATCCAATAGAATAATGACATAATTGCATTTTTAGCATGCATGTTATGTCATTGTTCCACGCGATAGACCTGACCTTTAGAACACTTATGACGGTAAAATCTCAAAACCCGATTTTTTGCAATGATGTCATTATTCTATTGGATGAGCGATTTATTGATACTTCATTTCTAACATTACGTTGACGACATTATCCAAACAGCGTAACAGTTGGGTTTTTAATAAAGCTTGCTTATTTTACCAGCTGGGTCGTTGTCTAGTCAAGTCTGGGAGCCTTAATTAAGGCATTAAGTCGGCCATATTTTTTTGTACACTCAAAACTCAATCGGTCGATAGCTTGAAGTAAAGCAATTCATTGACGGGTTGTTTTAACATGTTTGAACCGAGAGCCATGGTAGCGACGCAATGTATCGCGGGCTATCGCGCAATGAAACCTTAAGACTAAAACGCAAGTGAAGTGAACAATGTCTTCTAAAGTATTTCAGCAGCTTATCCCAAAAACAGTTAAAGATAAAAGATTTTTATACAAAACATTTAACAAGTGAAACTGTGTCTTAAATCCGAAGTAATACGTACGAAGCTTTGTTACGCCCAGTTCAATTGTAAGAGTCATCGATTTACGAAACGCCGTCTTGTTTGAACATGCTTGAGATTTTGGCGGGATTCCAGAGAGTTCTTTGTTCGCAGCTTTATGATTAAGTGCCGGTGCAGGCGTACGGAGCGCCGTGGAAGCCACTCATTACCATTAAGACGGTTGTGACGCGAAATACTTTTATACAATATGCGACGTTTCTCTTCTTAGAGTGGTTTGTAATTCTGTAGCTCTGCCTACCCCACTCTGGGAATGAAGGCGTGAGTTTATGTATGTATGTACTATGTATGTTTTTCTTCCCTTAAACCTTAAACAGTCGGATGTTACAATTATGGAATATGTTATAGATATTATGTAGGTATGAAAAACTAGGTAAGTATGTATGTTTTCCTTTCCACAAAAATAGTTCAACTACCACATATTTAAATTGTGACAATCGAACTTGATTTAGGGCGTAAGAAACGGGATCGCCCAGAGCTAATTTTGTAAGAAAAAAATTTGACAGCTACGCGATTGAAGCGTAGGTTTACAATCTTCTTAAGCTACTCGCTATCCGCGTCATGCAATGTGGTTGTATGGTCAGAGTGTCCCGGAAACCGACGTCAAACCGCCTAGGGCTAATAGAGCAGCTAAAATTTTAGCAGTTTCGGAGATATTGATCATTTTAACCTGAATTTTAAAGCACAAGACCGGTCTGAGTGGAGAGCCTTGGGGGAGGCCTATGTCCAGCAGTGGACGTCTTTCGGCTGACATGATGATGATGATGAACCTGAATTTTTGTAATGTTCCCTTAAGTCCATCCCATTAAAAATCATTAATTTTCCTGTATATTACTGGCGGCACGGCTTCGCTTCAGGGCCGGTAGGCGGTAAAAACGATATCGTAGTTAACCTGTTATGGTATTGTTATGACGTCAGCCGCCATTGCTGTCAAGTAGATAAGAGGTTAACAGCTCAAATACGATGTGGTTTTTACCGTGTTGAATAGAGGCCCAGTTGCCGTGAGTTTTCTGTAACACCACCCGCACATAATCCAGAGTTTATTATACATTCAAACCTTTCCTTTGTATCATCTTAATAATTGATAAAAACCGCATTTAAATTGCGTAAATTGCGTAGTTTGAAAGATCTAAGCGTACATACTGTCGGTGAAACAGCAAATCTGCGCAAATAATTTTTAGTAAGGTTTATTTTGCCGTATCATAAATTTGTTAGTTACGCGACTTTGTTTTATACTATGAAGCAACTATCGCTCCTCTTTTTGCGGAGAAGATTGAAAAGTTTCCTCAGCAATAAATATTTCATGCCATCTCAGAGTAATTATATTTTTTCGTCCCATTTCATAGACATATATTGAGATTTTTCATGGATTGAAAAGGCAAATGAGCAATCAAGCCACCGGTGGGCCTAGAATGGCTGCGTCTATATCGCGTGTCAGATGTGGATAAAGCATCTGTCATTGTCGTACTTATTGACGTGTCAGAAAGGTACGCCCACACCAATGCTTAAAAAATGGTGACGGTACGGAATCGCAGTGACGCATCGTATGCGTACCGTTTTTATCACTGCTTAAAGGTGCGTATATTACGGTGCGTCAAAAACGGCGCCATGTTGTTACTATGACCCCGTATTTTGTTGACGCAACGACACCGTATTTTAAGCAGCGGTGTGGAGGGCATGCGATAAAAACGGTACGCATGCGATGCGTCACTGCGATTCCGTACCGTCACCGTTTTTTAAGCATTGGTGTGGGCGTACCTTAAGGCGGCGGACGCGATAAACGCGGCCATGTTACGGCACCTGATAGTAATTGGGATCTAAGACCCAAGAATACAATCTCAAGGCTGCCTATGTGTTGCCAACCCTGGAGAGTGACGGAAAGCCTCTACGCCTGTAAATCGCACAATCATCGTTGGTGTATCCCAAAACTGGAACACAACAATGAAAACACTACTGTGGGAAGTGGACTGTATAATAGTTAAAATAAAACTTCTTGATTGCTTCTGTAGATGGTGCTCAGGCAGGGAAGAGGGTAAGATTGGCGACGTTTATTGATTGAACCAATCGACCCGTACGAATGAACGAGTTACGCTCGGATCGGCCTATTAATATTGCATGAGGCGGGGGCGCAATTAGTCCCTTGACCGTCCAGGTCCGTCCGAGCGTGGGAGTTTTTAGGAGAGGGAGAGGGAAGGTTTGAGCCCGTGAGACAGCATCATTTTTATTACCTTATTAGTAATATCACAGGGTTACAATAAAACTTTCCTTATATAATCCTAAATCTATCCTAAAACTATATAAATATTAAAGAAAAACGAAACAAAACATAACACTTCTGGACACAGGTAATGATCAATAATTAATGAATTATACAAATAAACAATAATTAACAAAAATAGACAACGAAACTTAACTAACTGCCGGCCTATGCGCGACAGTCTCCCCCACGTGCGTTAGCGCCAAACTCGTTGACGGAGCAAATAACAATGAAGCGGGAGGCTGGGCGACGAACTATGCCGGCGCGCGTTTGGACATCGGCGACTCTAACGTGGCCATCAGGGCCGGGATAGGTCTTGGCAATGATGCCCTTCGGCCATGTCCCACGCGGCATGCTTTGATCGGCGATTATAACTATGTCGCCCTTCTGTAGTTTCGTTGGTTTCGTTCTGTTGTTGTAGCGGGGTGATAGGGTGTGGCGGTATTCTTTTACCCACCTGCACCAGAATGCGTCCGCTAGCGCCTGTGTCCTTTTCCAGCTGTGTATGGATAATTTCTCGTCTTTAAATGACCCGAACGGGGTCATGGCGTTTGACCTCCCGATCAAAAAATGGTTTGGGGTCAGTGCTTCTTCCCCTAAGTTGGGGTTGACGGGAGTCAGGGGGCGCGAATTGACTATATGTTCGGCCTCAAGTGTCAGTGTATGTAACACTTCTTCGGTAGGTGCCTGGTCGCGTAGGGTGACCTTGAGTGCGGTCTTAACGCATCCTACCATGCGTTCCCAGGCGCCTCCGGCTGCGGGGTTCCCCGGTGGTATCCGCTTCCAGGTAATGTTGCGCGTTGTAGCGAATGCCTTCATGGCCTCGGTAATCTCGCGGTCCGCCCCTACGAAGTTTGTTCCGTTGTCTGAATAAATGACTGTAGGGGTACCACGGCGAGCCATCATTCTCCGCAGTGTCATAATCATTGAAGCGGCTGACAGCGAGGCGGCCAGCTCTAGATGTACGGCCCTCATGGTGAGGCACGTGAACAGGGCGCCCCACCTCTTCTCGTGTCGTCGGCCTATGGTAATCGTCATAGGCCCGAAGTAATCCACTGCGGTTGCTGTGAAGGGCGGCTGCTTGTCTTGGAGCCTCTCGATAGGTATGTCGCCTACGGGGACTTTGAGGGTTGCCCCTTTGTAGGTCCGACACCACTGGCATCGGTTCGTGACGTACCTTAGGCTGCCTCGCAGGCCCACGACGAAGTATCTTTGATTAATCTCGTTCATGACGGTAGCGTGATTCCCGTGGTTGAACTTACGGTGGTAATGTTCGATGAGGAGCTTCGTAAATGCCTCTCTGGCGTGTAGCACTGGGATATTCACGCCTCGATCTATGCGTGAATCGAGTATGATCACTCCGTTGCGGTCCAGTTTGACCGCGACCTTCAGCGGTGAGTTTCTTGCTGTCGGTCGCCCAGCCTCTAGGGACTTGATTTCTTCACTGAAAGATTCGTGCTGGCTCCGTATAGTGAGCAGTATCTCGGCGATTCTTAAGTGATTTTGGTTCATTTCTATTTCCTTCTTTCTCGATGGCAATTTGGCTTTAAATACCTCGACCACAACCAGAACGTAAGCAGTAGCGCGCAATAATCGTGAGTAATTTGAAAACCTGTTAATTTCGGGCAAGTGACTAAACTTAGTGGACCTATTTACTTTGCATACGGTTTTCGTTACGCGCTCCTCGCCGGTGGGCGCGGTCGGCGACGGTGCCGGCTTTTCCACGGGCCATTCGGTTGGCTCCCTACGGATAAAGTTCGGCCCGAAAAACCACCGGTGGTTATTGTCGAACTTGGCCGGGACGCCCCTAGTGGCGTCGTCGGCTACGTTGAGTGAGCTAGGGACCCAGCGCCAGTCGACTGGCGTCGTAGTGTCCTCTATCTCGGCTAGCCTGTGAGCTACGAAACTTTTGAACGTTCGCGGGTCGGACTTTATCCACGCTAGGACGGTGCGTGAATCTGACCAGAAATATTGCTTTATAATTTCGTAGTCCGTTTCCTTTCTAACCGCGTTAGCTAATCTTGTTCCTAATACGCAGCTTTGTAGCTCTAATCGAGGTATAGAAATAGTTTTGAGAGGTGCCACGCGCGCTTTGGCAGCTACTAGTATCGACGTCTTAGACCCGTCGATGTCTTTTGAAACAAAGTAAACTGCGGCCGCGTATATTTTTTCGCTCGCGTCGCAGAATATGTGTAGCTCGCCTTTGCGGTCGGTGGCGGGTACGTACCTCGGTAACTCTATGTTGTTTAATTGTTGTATGTTATCTATGAACGACCTCCAAGCGTCTCCGCACGACTGGGGAATTGTATCGTCCCAGCCGACGCCCGTGCGCCATACTTCCTGCATAAGGCTTTTACCTAGCACTGAGATGGGGCTGACGTATCCTATTGGATCGAATATTGACATTGCGCTGCTCGTAACCTGACGCTTTGTCGGTAACGTCGTACCGTCCAGTACTTCGGTTGGCGTGTTTCGTAAATTAACGTTGAAGCCTAGAGTATCGCGTTGGTGATTCCATTTGAGTCCTAGGGTACGTTCTACTTCGTTTTTACCTATTGTGGATGTATCCGCGTTGCTAGTTGTTACGTCGCGAATAACGTTCTTATTGTTGGATGCGAACCCGCGGAGTTCGAAGGAGGCTTTTTTATTTAGTTCGTAAATGTCGTTAACTATTTGCCTAGCTTCGGACTCCTCGTTGTCGAGTGCGATTAATATGTCATCCATATACGTGTTTCTGATTGTTTTGTCCGCGGCTATCGGGTATTTGGATTTGTGAGTTGACGCATTTTTATTTTTTACGTATAGCGCGGTGGTGGGAGATGAGGCGGCGCCGAATATTAGCCTTTTCATTCTATATTCTTGCGGTGCGCTCGTGCGGTCCTCCCCCCTCCATAAAAATCGTAAGCTGTCGCGGTCTCTTTCGTGAACGTCGACTTGAAGGAACATTTCCTTCACGTCGGCTACTATCGCGGTCCTACCTTCCCTAAATCTAATTAAGACACCGAATAGGGATTCTAACAGGTCCGGGCCGGCGAGTAGAGCGTCGTTTAAGCTTTTACCGTAAGCCTTGGCTGCCGCGTCAAAAACTAAACGCATTTTTTGTTTTTGTGGATGCGTTGTGGGGAAGTGTGGTAGGTACCACACTCGGGGTGCGTCCGCCGGCGGACGTGAATTGGTGATTTCCGCGTACCCTTTATCTAATAGGTTTCTAATTTGCGCGGTATAATCTTCCTTCAATTTCGCGTCCCTATCAAGCTTGCTTTCCAAGCTGTATAGCCTTCGTAATGCGTGCGCTTTGTTGTCTGGGAGAATTTCATCATCTGTACGCCACAACAGGCCGGCCCGATACCTATCTTCGTTAGGGATTTTCTCGCACGTTGCGTTCAGTACGTCTAACGCGCGTTGGTTGGGGTCGGTTTTCTGTAATCGCGTTTCTATCCCCAGAGATTCGATACTGAAATGTTGTTTCATTAATTTGAGAGCCTCGTCCTCCGCGGAGGCGAGTTTTACGTGATTTATGGTAGCGAATTTCCTATGAGGCGTGGCGTACCGCCCGTGCAGTACCCACCCTAAGTTCGTTAGCGACGCTACCGGTAGCGATCTGTCTCCGCTTAGTATATCACGCGAGACGATAAGATGCCAATTGTCTTGCCCTATTAGTACCGTCGGTGTTCCCTGCTCATAACATAACTCGTCGATAATATGATTGAGATGCTCGCATCTTTCAACCAAATCGCGCGATACCTCTTGCGTTGTTATGTTGAGTTTCGCAATGGTCCGTGCGCTCATCGTTTCGAGATTCCTACTGCAAAAACCGCGGATGTTTAACTTAACCTCACACGATTCGGAGTCCTCAACGATGTGTCCGCCCACTCCTTCTATTGATAGAGCTGCGCTCTTGTAGCGCGGAGCTAGTTGGTCGGCGGTTTCTCTCTCGATGAGCGTCATGGTAGACCCTTCATCGAGGAGCGCGTGTGTAGAGATTGTCCCTAGGGGACCCGAAATCTCTACCGGAACTATTTTTAGGTACGTGTTCAACTGGCTAACGTGGTTTATACTGCCTACATTGCCGTGAGCGGTCGGTACGTTCGCGCCTAATCCGTGCATTAGCTTGTGGTGCCCCGCTTCACATTGGTTGACACCGCACGGCACGTATTTGCACCTAATTGGTCGCCTGTGCGCTAACCCTAAACATCTGAAGCATAGTTTCGCGTTTTTAGCGACGTCCCATCTTTGGGCTACGGTCGACTTTAAAAATTGTGGACACGCGCTAACTTGGTGCTCCCCGTTGCACACTACGCATTTAACATTGTCCCTACGCGGTGCGGCGTGTTGTGTTCGCGACTTTTGCGGCGCGGGCTTTCTATTTACTTGCGCAACCGTGCGCGGCGCGCGCCGTTCGGTTACCTCCTCGTCGGAGCAACTTGAACTTCTGTCACGGCGACGACTAGCGGGTGCGCGCGAGTGTGAGCACGCGTGTCTAACTATATCCGCGCGATCGTTTTCTTGCGCGGTATGTACACGGTGCTTGGGTAGCCTTACGTGTGTTTTCCTAGCCGCACTACATATTTCGTTTAAAAAATTCGACATCGCGACTAAGTCGGGCACGTTTCTGTTCAACGTTTTATATTTGGCCCATTCGTATCTGACTATGAGATTTAATTTGTCGTAAATTTTGTTGACTAATTCGGGCGCGTATAAATATTTATCTTGTCGTAAAGATTTTATTGTCGCCACAGCGTTGGCCACGTGACCCGCGAACGTAATTATATTGCTGTTGTCCTCCGCGAGACGTGGCATTTTTTTTACGTTGTATATTTCGGTGAGCACTATTTCCTCGGGATCCCCGAAGTGCCTTTCTAAGGCTTCCATAATTTCGAAAGGATCCGTCACCGTATACATTATTGATTTTACCGCGATCCGCGCCTCACCTCGTAAGGCCCTGCGTAAGCGGCTAACGTTGTTCACGTCGGTGAACGTTGACGCGCTATCCTCAAATTCTGCCCTAAATGCTATCCACTCCAATATATTTCCGTCGAACGGTGGGAGTTCAGGCGCGGGCCTGTGAATTATCGGCGCGTAGGGATGCCTATTTACGTTGTCGTGGTACGGCGCGATTCTGTCATCTCGGATTCGCGACGTCTGAGGACCCGGGTCCGGCTGTCTGTTCTCTTCAATATTTGGCTCCTGGTGTTGCTCAACCCAGCTTACGATACGAGCATCATTCCTTAAATCGGGAGGGGCCGCGCCGCTGGACGATTGTGCGGCTTCCATGCGCGCAATCTCCAGCCTATTTTTGGCGGCGGCCTCTGCCCGTTGAGCTCGCTCCAAGCTGGCCTTGTGCAACTCCAATTCGGCCATGAGAACAGAGAGCTGACTACTTGACTCCCGAGCGGCGTTCGGTAACCCTATGACGGTGCCCGGCGCACTCCTATCGTTGACTAACGTTTCATCATTATCTCCCGCCCGCAGACCGTCTGCGGGGGGCGGCACTGAATCCCTAGCGTTTGCGCTACTGCTTTCGTGTCGGTTGTGGTTGGTGCCATTGCTCCATGTGTTTGATTCGCCGGTTGTGGTATCGCCTGGTGATGGCGTCGGCGTTTCGGTGGGTGGTCCCTGCGACCTAAGACCTTTCTTCGTGGAGGCCATTCCTAACACACACGCGGGGGGCTCTAATTAATTAACCCTAGCACTTATCCTAACCACCTAACGCGGGCGTTACTTTACGTCACTGTAACGCCGGCGTCCTAACGACCCTACTTGTTGTTTCACTCGTACTTCCCTCGTTGGTGTCGTCCCTGCGACACGTGACTAAAGTCACCAGGTCGAAGCACTTAAGCCTCAAGACCTTTTGATGCACGACGATGTTGCGGGTACAGATTCTGCGAGAGATTCAATGTACCCGATTGTGGCTCGGCGCAGTGGATACGGATAAATCCGGTAAACACTGATATATCGGGTCCGAGAACTTAATCTCAAGGAACACCGTGATAAATCGGGTCCGAGAACTTAATCTCAAGGAACACCGTGATACAGCGAAAGCTGCCGAAATATCTTGCACGCCTTGATCTTGAACGCCAATATATCTTGAGCACCTTCTTGCACGCCTGGTTTTCTTAAAAATCCCGGTCGAATGACCATTACTGTGGGAAGTGGACTGTATAATAGTTAAAATAAAACTTCTTGATTGCTTCTGTAGATGGTGCTCAGGCAGGGAAGAGGGTAAGATTGGCGACGTTTATTGATTGAACCAATCGACCCGTACGAATGAACGAGTTACGCTCGGATCGGCCTATTAATATTGCATGAGGCGGGGGCGCAATTAGTCCCTTGACCGTCCAGGTCCGTCCGAGCGTGGGAGTTTTTAGGAGAGGGAGAGGGAAGGTTTGAGCCCGTGAGACAGCATCATTTTTATTACCTTATTAGTAATATCACAGGGTTACAATAAAACTTTCCTTATATAATCCTAAATCTATCCTAAAACTATATAAATATTAAAGAAAAACGAAACAAAACATAACACTTCTGGACACAGGTAATGATCAATAATTAATGAATTATACAAATAAACAATAATTAACAAAAATAGACAACGAAACTTAACTAACTGCCGGCCTATGCGCGACAACTACTGTTTGGTGGAAGATTAAAGGTCCTAGTACTACGAAGTGTTTTAAAATTAGTCGCTTAGCTTCCTCGTCTGTCTAAACTGACCTTTAATTCCTTGGACGGAGTTCCTATGACGTAGGGTCAGCTGTTGGTGTTAGTCAGGTGCCGTGACGGTTGTGATTTGAATGATCAAGGTGATAAGTGCCAGTCTCCTGGATTTCCGTACTGAATGGAGTCGATAAGGAGTTTGGGGCTCTGGATGTATTCTGTGGATTAATGTTCACGACCGGCTCTTTGTGATGCTATTATTAAAATAAACAATAACAAACTGTTTTATTAGGTCAGCGGTGTTTGTTTGTTTGTAGAATAATTTACGTTTGATAGTGAGCTCGCACAATGGTAATCTAGGTGTAAACATTTTGCATAATGTTTGGTATTTTGACCTTTACACACAGTGGCGGCTTTGGGGGTGACGCCGAAATCGAAAATTTAGGGACCTACAATTTTGGACCGGCTTTCAATGTTGGTATATTATCCCTAAGGAAGTGCTCCTTTTTCCTAAAATAGATTACTGTTTAAACGCAACACAGATCTTAGAAACGCAACACGTTAATAAAATTCTGACATATTGAATAAACGAAGCTTTAAACAGGCATTCACTGAAACTGCAGCGACAGTCCCTGGCATTCCTCATTTCGACGGTGACCATATTGACCATACTGCTTGGTTTCCCGTCAGATAACTATAAAAACAATATTTATACTGTAAAGTGTTGGTGCACTCGACTTTTACAACGTACCTGTTCAGTACCAAGAAATACGACAATTTGCTGCAAAATAATATCAATGTTTGGGCGCATCTAAAAGTACATACATACATACCTTCACGCCTGTAATCCCAGAGTGGGGTAGGCAGAGCTACAGAGTTACCTACAACTTTAAAAACTTGTTGACAATTCAGTAACCACACCTAATAAGTGTGAGCATTTATTTTCCCTAATGAAAGAAAGCAAATCTCCCGATTTCTACAGGATGAATTATTCGTCAAATTGATTTTATACCTAAAGACAAAAATGTCAAATGTCTGGGAATTAATTCTATAATTGAAATCGTCGGTGAAACTGCAAAACCGCGTAAGTAACATTTTAAATAACCAGCGAAATGCACCTTTTTAATAAGACAGTAAGGTTTATTTTGCTTTATCATAAATTTGTTAGTTACGCGGTTTTGCAGTATCACCAACGAAATGTCGAAGTATTAAATAAACTATTTCCTAAATTGGTTGGTTGGGACTGAGTTTGATATGCCTGATTTAAAGAAAACCTTTTTTAATCCCCAGGTGCCACAGCGCTCTGGTGCGCCGCCGGCGCGGGCCACCTCGGCATAGTGAAACGTCTGGTCCGCGCAGGCGCTAACGTGAACCACGCCACCAAGACCCTGAGCACGCCGCTCCGTGCCGCCTGCTTCGACGGCCGCCTGGACATCGTCAAGTACCTCGTGCGGCACGACGCCGACGTACACAAGGCCAACAAGTACAACAACACGTGTCTCATGATAGCCGCGTACAAGGGACACTTGGATGTGGTGAGTACATTACACCTGGCTAATAAATAACTGTTTTAAAGCATGTAGATGGTAAAGAATAGCTAAACTGAAGTGGTAGTGGGCGGGGCACATCGCTCGCAGGACTGATGTCCGATGGGGCCAGAAGGTTCTTGAGTGGCGTCCGCGAACTGGGACACGAGCTGTAGGTAGGCCTCCAACAAGATGAAGTGACGACCTTGTAAGGATTGCGGGAACGCGGTGGATGCGAAAAGCACAAGACCGGTCTGAGTGGAGAGCCTTGGGGGAGGCCTATGTCCAGCAGTGGACGTCTTTCGGCTGACATGATGATGAAGGTAAAGGTTCATACAGGCCATCTATGTGGGCTATGAAACCTCCATGTGCCTGCCAACCTTGAGGGCCAAGAAGATGAAAATATGCTGGTAATTATATCAGGTGTATTACCCCCACATCGAACCACATCACAGTCACACATAAGGTAAGCAGAGAAGATACTGGTTACGATTCGACCAGACAATGCACAAGGTGCCAGGCAAGAGACCTTTGAGCTTTTGGAAGGTTCTTTCTCCAAGCATTTGAGAAGATTTCAAAATGCGTTGGGTGCCAACCATAAGGACTTTTCCTTATGGTCGGCATCCAACGCATTTGCCAGCACTTAGCTCTCGGCTACATTTCAGCAAGTTACAAGGGAACATTACGCTACGCTGTAACTACCTTTATATAATAAAGAGTGAACAAATACAATACAATTAGACGTAACTATAATATTCTATCAATAATATGGTTGGTCCAATCGTGCAGCAGAGCATTCAATGTTCCAACTCTTTCCAGGTGCAATTCCTGCTGGACTGCGGCGCGAGAGTGAACGAGAGCGCGCTATGCGGGGCGACTGCGCTGCATTTCGCGGCGGAATGCGGGCACGCGGCCGTCGTGTGCGCACTGTTGGATCACAACGCGAAGATACTGACCAATGAGAACGGTAAACTAATGACAGCTCTTACAGGAGTATACTCTGGTTATTCTAAGAGGATGCCTCTGATAGCCGTATTTCGTCACTTCAATAATTTACTATTCTCACCATATCCCGGGGTTTTCGGTGCGGGAATGATTGACATTACCCAAAGAGTAGGCATTGACATAAAAACAGAATGTACTCTAGCAGGTTTCTACCTAATGAATAACTAATTGTTTTTTTTGCATATAAACATAATATTATATAAATAAAAATAGGAAACAAACTTTTTCTTACCGGCTCAAGCCGATTCGGCGTCGATAGGTCTGGGGAGACCCTAAGTGGTCAATTTGTGTCTGCTTACCTTAAAATTCACTTCTTTTTTTTTAAGGTATGACCCCACTGCAGTGCGCAGCGGAACGAGCGCGTGCCACGGTGGTAGAACTGCTAGCATCGAGGCCTGAAGTGACGCGGGCGCAGGCCATAGAGGCCTACGAGTTATTGGGCGCTTCCTTCGCCAACGATAAGGAGTACTACTGTCTCAGGGTACGTACACTATACTGCCTTTATAAACCAAAAGGAGATATCTCAAACACAATAGCCAAAGCAGATACAATCCTCTCCCGTTAGTAATAACTAATAAGGTTGCACTTGCTACAGGACGTTTGTCAGATATACCGCCATTTGTCGTAGCAGGGTAGTTTATGTCAGTTGAAAGATGTCTATTGTTTTACTAGCTTCTTCCCGCGAATTCGATTATCGTTATTCCTTCTGGAACTTAAACTTTTTTCTGGATGATTTTGCCTAACACAGGCAAGGGTACCTATAAGCTATCTACAATGACATTCCAAGTTTCGTCCAAATCCGTCTGCCCTTTTGTAGTGTGAAGGAGTCACAAACTAACACAAATTCGGACAATTTATCTCTACAAATTTTCATCCGGATACCATCAGCCGTTCTGCCGTGATTGATTAACAAACATCCAAATTTTCGCATTTATAATATTAGTAAGATTTGTAGGATGGGATGTAATGTGATTAGATTTTGAATACGTCAAAGACATTATTCCTATACTGAGCTGACGCCATGCTTAGAAAAGTTTTTATTTAGACACATACAAACTCACGCCTTCATTCCCAGAGTGGGGTGGGTAGAGCTACAGAATTACCAATAACTATAAAATCTTGTTGATAATTCTGTAACTATATTTTGCGCAATCAGGCTAAGACAAAAATATTAATAATAACAGATTTACTTGCGATTATCAATCAGAAATGGCCCGAATGTTTCCAACCTCTTAAGAGCGCTTCATCAGGGGAGTGTCATCGCGGGTGGGGTCCGAAAACGTTTACACGATTGGACCCGTGTACACAATTGTACCCGTGTACACGATTGGACCCGTGAACACGATGAGACCCGTGTACACGATTGGACCCGCGTACACAATTGGACCCGCGTACACGATTGGACCCGTGTAGACGATCGGACCTGTGTACACGATTGGGCTCGTGTACACGACTAAACACGTGCAGTCGCCGTCCCAAACCATATGAATTTCAATGTAAATACAAAAAACTTAAATAAATTATTTTATTTTAAGATGGCGTACCAGTACCTGCGTAGAGCGATGGCGATGCGTTACGATACTCGATACGGACTGTTACTAAAAGAACCGGCGGTGCCCATACCGGCGTATGATAACTGGAAGGAAAGCACGACATTAGAGGTATGTATTTACCTTTAGTAAACTAAATGCACCTAGATTTATTAAAATTACAAGTCAGGTTGAGCCCCGCTCAGCCGGGTTTTACTTTTGGCCGGTATACCTTAAAAAAAGCTCATAAATATAACGCTAGGAACACGATGAGTACCAATAAATTTAGTGACCATTGTCAAATATTTTATTGTTAGTAATTGACATGTATGTCCCTTGATTCTAAGATCTTGTGTTGAAGAAAGGCATCTAAGCCCTTTGTCTTCACCATCTTTTTGTCTACATCATATGGAAGCACAGCACTGATCAATGCCCAATTTTCATATCCTTTTGTAATAATATTCATTACATATTGTTTTGTATAAAATCGTGATCTAAATCGTACTTGGTACTGTTTTACCATTTAGCTTACGAAAGTATAAAGTTTAAAGGGTGAAAAAAAAGATTTCTTCGAAAAGGGAATATAGTAAACCACAAATCAACAAATAAACAGTGTTCTTCTTCTTTAATACGGAAATCTTCTGCACGCTCCCATCGTGCTAGTAAAACGAGAGTTATGATATGACACTCGTGACCGGGTCTTACCTACACAGATTTAAGTTACCGTCTTTCCTGTGGACATACCCAAAGTTAACTTTTTTAAGGTCTAATTTTCTGGCTGAAGCCACATCTTCATAAACGCCGTCAGGTCTACTTTAGTCCTAGCAAATAAAAACATAACTTATATGCACACAAGCCTTTAACTATTGACCACCGGAGAGACAAGTTCTGTTTTTGCGAGCGTGTATGACCCGACCAGTAGTTGTACCCGGGTGCCTGCGCAGGAGGTGGAGCGGCTGCACAGCAACGGGCACGGGCTGCACATGGAGGGGCTGGCGGTGCGCGAGCGCGTGCTGGGCCGGCGCTGCCCCGACCTGCCGCACCCCATCGTGTTCCGCGGCGCCGTGTTCGCCGACGAGGCGCGCTTCGACCGCTGCCTCGCGCTGTGGCGGCACGCGCTCACGCTGCGCCAGCACAACTCGGTGAGGGGCTTCGCGGTTGCCTTACCTGTTCAGGGTTATGTGAAGGCAATGACAGCTTGCCTCATACGAGGTCTGTTCCGAAAATTACTAGCTACTCAAAAAAAATACTTTATTATTTATTTACGATTTTTCGGAGTATTCTCCTGCTGCTTGTATACATTTTTGCATTCGGGTAAGGTCTTGCGGAAGGTCGAAAAAAGCACGCCTGAAATTCATCAATTGCGTTGTATGGCTCATTGAAAATCCTTCGCACTGGGCCAGGTCTGGGCTGCATGGTGGGTGCAGCAATAGTAGCACACCGGAAGCGTTAAAAAAATGGAGGATCCGAGCAGCAGTGGGCATTATCCTGGTGAAAAAGTATGCGGCGGGTACCGCTTCTCGGTCGGACGGGACAGTACTCGCCGAGCTGTTCGAAGGCTTGGCAGACAACTTTTTTTGTTTAAATCGTTTTTTTTATTATTCTCATTCTGCTTTTGTTTTTGATATCAATTTATATTTTGGAATAATTTTAATATGGCTTATTTACACGCTATTATTGAAAAATACAACTTTGAAAACTTTTAAAGGAGTATCTATAACAGAGTTTTTTTTAATCCACGTAAAAACAGCTTACCCACGTTCACTTTCAGTTATCATAAGCGTGTGGATTGCCACATAAACCACGTGACTACTGTGTCAAGCCCAATCTAGTAGCTTCTTACCCGTACGATCTTACCTCATCATCACATCATGTCAGCCGAAAGACGTCCACTGCTGGACATAGGCCTCCCCCAAGGCTCTCCACTCAGACCGGTCTTGTGCTTTTCGCATCCACCGCGTTCTCGCGATCCTTACAAGGTCATCACTCCATCTTGTTGGAGGCCTACCTACAACTCGTCTCCCGGTCCGCGGACGCAACTCAAGAACCTTCTAACCCCATCGGCCATCAGTCCTGCGTGCGATGTGCCCCGCCCACTGCCACTTCAGTTTAGCACGATCTTACATGCCATAATTATATTTTGCTACATGAATTCTTATATGTACTTATTTAAAAAAAAACGCTAATATAAACTATAAATAAGTCCTTTTGAAAACCTTGAAATGTAACTTGTGCTAAATATCGTGTAACACGGGCACGTGTACACGGACCCAGGACATGACTGGAGCCCTAAGTCCTCTGCCTCACCGGGACGCCATGGCAACGTCGCTGGCCACGTCTCCCATACAAATTAACGTAGCCAAACCGTCGCCAAGTGAGTGAGGCCGTCTACTTTTCAATATGAATTATTTGGCTACGGTGGCCGGCGACGTCGCCGTGGCGTCTCGGTGAGGCAGGGGACTTATAGTTACTGGGTGAAAATTCGGGCGTTTCAACCGCCGTCATTGTTGTCTACATTATATTGATGATAATAATGATGACTACTAGCAACTTTTGATATCAAAATCAACGGACTCGGGGGTAGTATCCATTCCATTTAGAAGAACAAGAAATTTATAAAGTTTGTCTTGAATAGTATGCGAAGACAATAATGACGGCGTGATGTCTAAACGCCGAATAGCTAGTTTTAATGTTACGCTTTCCAGCACTCAAAAATTACTTGAAAAAGTCGTTAATGTGTAAAGCGTATTATAGGATCGAGGAGTATAATAATAGACAAAAATGCTTGGCCTAAACCCGAAACTTAATCAATAATAGTACATTACTATAGACGCCGGGAAGTAGGTGGTTGCAGGCCGAGTTCATATAGACGGCCGAGCGAAGCGAGGTCGGATATTTACGAGGCTGGCAACCCCTTTTCACGGCGAGGTATGTATAGTGCTTTTCTCAAACATGTGCAATGAAATAGAAAAAAAACATCACTCAAAAAACATTTGTGTAATAGGCATTAACGCGGATATTTTTGGTCCGAACCACACAGATACAAAAAAAAAACGATTTTCAGCTATTCAGCCTGTTCATAAAACCAGCTGTCATGGCCATATTAAAATAAAATAAAAATTACTTCCCGGCCTAGGCCTTAAATTTTGTATGAAATTCCTTTACAGTTCTCTCGAGTTGTTCCGTCGGGAACGTGGCACTTTGAAGCCTAAAATAACTAACATAACGCCGACATTACATAGCATGTTTGAGAAATATATATTTTTTTCAAATTGAAAACCTTTATCTTGTCTAGGGGACACCGTTGATGTAGGAAAACATCAATCTTATGTGGTCTGACCACATAAGTAGGTGTTATTTTTTCCTTTTCTCTCTTTATCTCTCTTAAGATTTTGGTGTGTTTTCCTGCGGAAACTACGCAGGATGTTTGAAATATTTTTTAATTTGCTATTTATAGATTTATATAATGCTAGAATAAGTATTACCATTGTAATATTAAATATATTAAAAAAAAATGACTGACTGCCGAGTTTCTTGCGGCGTTTCTTCTCAGCAGTGGTCTCCTCTTGTGAAGCGCTGGTAGATTCTTGACGTGTAAAAGTGCCCGTGCGGCCTACTTACTGAATAAATGTCTTTATCTTTATCTTTCAATAATCATCCTAGGGTGACGGAACCAGTAATGGACAAGGCACCAATAATGGACACTTGATTCTTATTTTACAGAAGATAAGGGTTATTCATTTGTTTTGCAACAATCAATTTAGGACCGTATGAAATTTGATTTAAGACTGAAGTGTCCATTACTGGTGTCTGTCAGCTAAAAGTGTCCATCATTGGTGCCGTCACCCTACTGACGTGTAACCTTAATATTTGTTCCAGGTCTCCGTCGTCAAGGACTTGCTCAGATTCGCTCAGGTTTTCTCTCAAATGATTCACATCGGAATCGAATTGCCTTTAGAGCAGGTATGTATATATTATTATATTTATCTAAGTAATGGCTGTGTTAGCGAAATGAAAAACCAACGATTGGATAGCGAAATGACGGCTGATAGCGATAGGGATGTTTGGACGAAAAAGATTTGCTGCAGTTAACACATTCACCGTCAGGAACCCAACTATTGGGTATTCTAAGTGTGTATGTATGTGTGTATGTAAACTCTTTATTGCACAAAAATATAAATATTAAAGTAATGTACAAAGGCGAACTTATCCCTAAATGGGATCTCTTCCAGCTAACCTTGAAGTTAATGAGTTAGGACAATGCTTTGCACAAAAAATATTAAAAACAGATGATAATACTAATAATAACTAAAAAAAAAAACTAAACGAATAAACCAGTAGGTACTCAAAGTAATATAAACTTAGGTACCTACATATAAAATACACATATAATATAATATATGTATATATATATATACTATAATCATTATAGGAACTTGGCTTCACGAATCATTCAGCCACAACGCTTTTAAATTTTGCTTTGTTTGAGATGTGTGGGTCCCAGCCGCCGCTACGCTGGCGTGTGGTTGGGAATTTGTTTCGTGGGCTGGCGTTGAATGTGTTAATGTACTCGTATATTTATCATAGACTCTGGCTACATAATGATGATGTCGTAAATGATAGGATAATGAAATATTACTTTTTGTTCTTAACCCTTTACACCCGAGTTGATACAATTGTTAGGGTTTTTTTTATTGAATATGAACATTGTAAAAAAAAAACACTTTTTTTTTTTTTTTTTTTCAATTGGTATACTTAGGAAAACATTGTCTGAATCGCTCGGGTGTAAAGGGTTAAAGGTATTTTAACAAAAGTGTTCTTTAAGGTCTGCCACGTGTTAGAAGCATGCGCTGAAGAGTTGCGACGAGGTCTCACCAGGCTAGAGAAACCCCCGGTGAATAACGACGCGGAGTCCTTAACAGTAAGTCGTCTTTTCCACTGCGCATTGTCATGTTTCCATACCATTTGTGTGTTTCGGAGCCTTGGAAGAATAGAATTGCTCTTCTATATAGTTTAACCAAAAAGAAAATGGCGTTTGAAACGGAAACTATTGCGAACCTATGTACAACATTTTACATTGATCGCTTGAACTGTGAAAAACAGGACAAACAAACAAACACTCTTACGCTTTTATAATATTGATCGCGACTACCACCTACCATTATAGTTACTTTCTATATTTGAATCCTGTTTTTTCTCCTAATAAAATAAATAAATACAAAACACAACATTTCCCTTCCCGTCGTATTTCCCTTGTGTGTCCTGAGATAAAAAGTTCGCTTTGTATCTAGTACATGGACCACCTTTAAGCCAAATTTCATCCCGATTTGTATGATACCGTATGGAGTATGATAGTAGACAGTTTATAAACTGATTTCTATTTTTTCAAGGCTATGTTGCAATAGATTAGGTTTTTACAAGCTTTTCCTATGTTGTACAGTAATATTTGAGAATTGTCTGTATTAGTCCAGAAGGTAGGTTTTGTCCCTGTCAAGTAGATGTGTCGGTTATATCATCAGTGTTTTGTAAAATTTGGTTAAGAAAAAAGTATTTGGCAATAAATTTTGTTGTCACATTTTAAACGAGTTAGAATCTCTTTAAAAAAATCACACATTTCTACTGAAAACAAAGATGATTTAACATGGAATTGTAATGCACGTTTTATTCACAACAGTGTTGTCTTGTTTCTGATTTTCAAATCGTTACCAGTTCCCTAAAAGCGCACTTATGAAAAGGTTGCGTTGACAGTTTTGCCCCTGTCTAGAATAGTCAATCTATTGAGAATGGTTTTTCACGTAAATCATAGTGAGCGCCCTTTAAACTCAGGATATAAGTCTGTTTTAAATGATTCTGGCTGCTTACTTTCTCAAACTCCTTATATTGATAAAAATAAGTTGTATTTGAGGAAGTATTCAGTATCTACACTGACATAATGTCACCGCATGTACTAACGTCGCTGTGTACGGTGTACCACACGCGTGATCTCAGAGTCTGGCCCGTGAATACGGTTTGCAGGAGGAGTACGAAAGCAACGTGCGCACTGCACTGTACCTGGTCGCCGTCGCAGCTAGGCTGTTGGAAAATGATGATAATAATGAGGTTAGTGTTTGTTCGTTTGCGTAACACACTTTTTTAGATATAGAAAGTGATTACTAGACCAGTAAATTTGGGCAGATTAAAAGATAATCTCGGAGGTGATTTTATGTCTGAACTGATCCGTTTTCATTATTAAGTCTATTTTTGATTTTGCCCTAAAAATATATAAAAAACTAGTTTGATATAAAATTTTCGTCTCTAAAAAGTTACTTAGTTAGATAAAGTGACCCAGGTCCATGTTAATTCGCTATTGTAGAATATAAGATTCCAAATATAAGCAGTGTAATCGCGTGTCAAATAAAATGGGTGAATTTGGCTCTCACAGATATATTGTAAATATATAAAAAAAAAAAAAAAAAACATTTATTCTGTAAGTAGGCCCTGTAGGCACTTTTACAAGTCTGAATCTACCATCTACCAGCGCTTCAAGAGACCATTGTTGAGAAGAAGCACCGCAAGAAACTCAACAGTAAGCCATTTTTTTAAATAAAGAACTTATTACAATACTAAACATAAGCTATCTAATTTAAATGTCACAGGGATGTACAGGTCCCAGTAGTAATAATAATGAAATTAATAAAAATGTCAGGTTAAAATAATAATACAATTCCGGAGATGTAAAGAGTCTCCAAATGTCAAATTAAAATTAAATATAGGTAAGTAGGTAATTAAACAAAAAAACAAAACAACAAACACAAACAAGGGAGATGTAGAAAGTCTCCACGGTCAATTTTGGAGATGTAAAGAGTCTCCAGATGTCAAATTAAAATAATAAGCATACAAGGAGATGTATATAGTCTCCACGGTCATTAATAATTGTAATACAAATAATTCAGTCCCAAGCATTGTCATCATTTATATAATCTTTAATACTATAATACGCTTTAGAAATTAGTTGACGTTTAACGTAACTCTTAAATTTATTTACTGATAAATGAGTAACACTACTTGGGAGCTTATTATAGAACCTTATACAATTACCCATGAATGAGTTTTTTATTTTGTGAAGCCGTGTAAAGGGCACTGCGAGCTTATGTTTATTCCTGGTATTAACATTATGTATGTCACAGTTCTTTCTAAAACTACCGATGTGTTTATGAACATGCATAATATTTTCATAAATATATTGACTGTATACGGTTAATATATTCGTTTCTTTGAACTTATCTCTAAGCGAGTCTCTATGACCCATCTTGTAAACAGCACAAATAGCCCTCTTCTGTAGAACAAAGATGCTGTTTACGTCAGCACCACTACCCCATAGTAAAATACCATATGACATAATACTATGGAAGTAACTAAAATAAACTAATCGAGCGGTTTTCAAGTCTATTATATTCCGAATTTTATTAACTGCAAAAACTGCAGAACTTAGTCTATTCGCTAATTTAGCCAGATGAGGACCCCATTGGAGTTTGGTGTCTAACGTTATTCCAAGAAATACTGTATCATTAACTAGGTCTAATCTATCATTTTTTATAGTTACAGTAGTTTGTCTATTTTTCACATTTGTAGTCATAAACATTATATAACTACTAGCGGACCCAACAGACGTTGTCCTGCATGATATCTGCCATGCAGGACAACGCTATCTGCCGGGTTTATTTGTGAATCTAAACCATCCTCAAATCCACTTGAACACACACAAAAAAAATCATTCAAATTGGTTCAGCCGTTTAGGAGGAGTTCACTGTGTGACAGGAGAATTATATTATGTTTTAATGTTTTAATGTTTATTAGGGTACAAACGGTACAATATGGCTCATACAATAAAAAAATCTTAAATTATACATCAACCAGTAAAGTTACCACAGTTAAATAATACAAATACTAACCGAGCAATATGGTATATAATAATAATAAGGATACCTTTAAAGGCACAAAAACAACAATAAAAATAAAAACAAACAGCGTTACGCGAAATTTGATAACTAAGTATCATTTTTCTCCCTAACTAGGGCCGTGAACTCTTGAAGACATGTGTTAAATATATCAACTTCTGAAAAACTGGAATTATACATTTTGCAAACTCTATTAACAAAAGAATTTTTAACATAATTAGTACGTATAACCCGGACATAAAACAGATTATCAGTATGCCGAGATTTGGGGCGTGGTACTCTAAAACTTAACATATTAAGAAGGTAAGGGGAGTCAATACAAAGATACAAAGATAGAGTTTTCAATTGATGACATCATCAATGTACGAAAAAATCAGATGTCGGATGGGACGTAGTGGATTGCAAAGAGATAGCTATATCTTCAACTGTGGAATATTGGCTTCCGTAATTATTTTTTTTGTATTTAGGAAACCGAGGGTGCGGTGCGACGAGCGATATTCCGGCTGCGCGACGCGCGGCTGCGTTCAGGGCAGACCTTGCTACACCTGGCGGCGGACAGGCGGACGCCCGTCGACGACTTCCACACTAGCGACGTGTGCCAGTGAGTGTTTACATCATGTTTAAAAACGACAGTCTATTGTATACAGCCTCTTTTTCTTAAAGCTTGCGGTCTTCATGTACAAAGTTTAATCCAGCATCAATAGCTTTTAGCGTTTTCATTCGTGTATCGTTATTTCTTTAGTAATTATGACATTTATCGTTGAAAATTGTCCATTGTCTTTTGCGGCATACACGATCTCCTCAATAAAATTGAGGTAGTGTATCAATTTACTTTCGCGTTTATAATATAACTATTTATGCCCATCATGCGCTGCATTGCTTCTTTTAGACCATAGGTAGCAAACAAAAATATCGTTGATTTTTATTTATATAGACTGCAAGGATTCGACGTCTTAGATATCATAATCATACATCGTTATCGCAGGAGCAAAAACATTATATATAGACAATAACAGAAGTGACACTCGTATCGAGAATCGTAAATGTATGTAATGTATTTTCTTTCAAATTCAATTCAATTCAAACCTCCATACTTTACTTGATTAGTAGTACATTATTTGAAGAGATTAGCTACGCAATCCTAACATCAGCCTCTTAAGTCACTTTTCCTGCTACTTTAGACATTTGACATTCTTGATCGATTTAATATGTACAAAACCATACAAAAAATATCTAAATTAAATTAAAGTGCAAATGGAAAACAAATATTTAAAAAGTTAAAACTAGTTTGGCAGGAAAATACTAGATTTGACATAATATATTTTTTTTCTTATTGAAGTGGACACGATGACTTATAGAATCGTTTACTCAGTGTAAGATAAGTTCGATGGACCGTTTCCAGCGAAAACTTCATACTAGACATGAAGAAATTCTTAGAGGCTTAGAATGTATAGGCAGAATATCCCGTTAATATTAAACAGACGTTCTGTTATATTTGTTATTTTAATAGATTAGTTTTTGCTCCCGCTATAACGACGTATGATCATAATATTAGGTACTGCTAAATACCAGCAATCATACAAATTGTACGGGTTAATTTGTAGCAATAATAATTTAAAGGTTTTTAACTCCATAATTTTGTAAGGACTTCCAAAACCCAATCTATTAAAGAACAAATATAACAGAATGTCTGTTTAGTATTAACGGAATATTCTGCCTATACATTCCAAGCCTCTAAGAACTTCTTCATATCTCGTGTGAAGTTTTCGCTGGAAACGGTCCATCGAACTTATCTTACACTGAGTAAACGATTATATAAGTCATCGTGTCCACTTCAATAAGAATTTTTACAAGATTTTTTTACGTTCCCTTCAGATTCCCTTGTAGGCGGACCACTATGCTGCTGCTAGATTGCGGAGTGGAGATCGACGCGGCGGACGACCAGCGGCGCACCGCCCTACACGTGGCGCTGGTGTCCTACCAGCTTGTGCCAGGTATTCTTCAATTAGGAAACAACACAAATCGTGTAGTTTTATAAACTACGCAAGAATTGAAAGCGGAGTCAGGCGCGGCTCACTCCGCGATTTTCGTTCATCGCTACAAGTACATGCCGGTTACCCATATGATGGGTATTATTCAGGGGCTGCCATCAATTTAATACATAATAAGATATCGCATGAGTGCGATAAAGATGGGTAGCTAATTGGCCGCCATGACAGATAGGCACCATATAGACACGAATGACGCGATTCGGGTTCGTAATTTGAAACAACTATTTATCCCTGTCTAACAATAGCGTTCGCTACGGATTGCCGTCTTTATCTGCAGATATATGGTAACGTAGCAACTGTCAGTCATTGGTGATTAACTTTAAACGCGTCTAGTATGAGCATATAAAAAATATTTTATTTTTAATCGTTGACAGCCCTCTCTATCGGCGACGCGGCGAGTGAGCCAATTCATTTTCACCGTTCGTACACAGCCTTAACATTTCGTTTGGCTTGCGCTGGAGTCAACGATGACAGAGGGCCATAAATAATAATGTTTTAGCTAAGAAAAAAAGCGGCTTTTGTAAAGATCAAAGCAGTGCGCCTTCTGTACTTGTACTATTATCTATTCTGTGGCGGAGTGGAGCTGTGTATTTTATCCAATGCCAAAACGGAGGAAAATCACACTGGCAACTGGTGAGCGAGATCTGAAACCTGCAATCTTTAGACTGAAATTCAAAGAGCAGTTTTCAGAAAATCAGACGGATAACAGACGGGTATCAGTGTCATGAATTTTAATACGTCCCCGAGACTCCAAATCGTCCCTTTACTTTCTCAACCTCGTATCTAATCGATTAGTTGGATAGGAAAAGTACTTATGTTCCCTAAATATTAAAGACTACTTCCCTATCTACCTATTCGATCAGATACGAGGTTGAGAAAGTAATTGGACGAAATGCCATTCCAATGCTGAGGATAAAAATGGAATGCATCTAATCTGGTCGTTCCAGCGGTTTTTTATCTTCACACCGGAAGGCAATAATGTGAACACTGCTGTTTAACGATACGGTGAAGGATAAGATGGTAGTAGCGATCTAGAGGACCTTGCTCAAGGTCCACCACCACTGTTATAAATGTTATGTCTCGACTAAGTAACAAGCATTGGTTGAAGATAACGTAGAATTAAATTAGAACGACCTTTGCATCAATGAGATTGCTTACAGCTATGTTCCTTTACAACTCGACATCAAAGACTAGACAAATGTATTACAATTTGTGACGATATTATCGTTCTGGTACAATTATTTAAACAACTCTACGAGCTGTCTTTGACTCACAGGGCGATATCGTTGCCACGCATTCGTAAGTCGTGGTGACGCCTAAGATAATAAATCACAGCTTGTGTGCGAAGATGGCCGGTTGTAGCCTTTCGAGAAACATTGTGTATACAATTGTCTATAGCTTGGCATAGACTTAAAAAAAAAAGGACGTACGGAGTGAGACTGGTAACATGATCCAATTTCTAACCAAAAAATCCACCTGTCACCACAACACACTTAGTACCAAAGTGTACTCCAAACCAGATACAGTCTGTGAGCACTAAGAAGAGGCTTCTCACTCGCTCTCATACGATCTTATTAAAAGCCTCTTCTAAGTGCTCACAGACTACGTAATTGTTAAGCTTTAACATGTATGTTTCTTTGTTAGATTCAAGGCATCAGTGGGCCAGTTCGCTGCGTAATGTGGTGTTCGAGCTTCTAGCGCGCGGCGCACACGCCGACGCCGTAGATTGCGACGGCATCACGCCGCTTGTAGCCGCCATTGGAGGTAAGTCACTAAGTGTTAATAACCGAGTAAAATTGTTGATCGCCAATCTTTATTATCTAAGCTCCGTATTTATAAACTTATCTTGATCGAGATGCCAATCACAAGATACGTCTTACATTACATTTGAGATCAGTTTATTAATACGGGTCTAAGTTAGTGTTGCGCTATGTCTGTGCATAATATTTCAAGATAAAATTGAACATTTGTCCCGCACACAACATTTTAAAACTAAATTTAAATATTGGGAACTGGCAATAATAAACGGTGGAATTTGTTAAAATGTGTGTATGTAAACTGTTTATTGCACATAAGCAATTACAAGACATGTTTGCATCAATGCGTTTGAGTTCGGCGGGTAGACGCTCGTAGTAGGTGGGACCGATGATTAGACATGTTCTTTCCGTGGACCCTTCAAATGTTCTCCTCTTAATTCTAATGAGCACGAAGGTTCGAATTTAAAACTTCTCGTTTGTTTAGCCTTAATTCGAAGTATCATTCCTTTTTATTCAGGTCCGGCAGAAAATGTGGTCCGAGCGGCCCTCAGTCCGAGGCTCTCTTGTCTCGCAGCCACCACACTAGCGCTCCAAGGCCATAGATACCAACCGTCGCAAGTCCCTAGGGTTTTACACGCTTTCCTTGCCATGCACGGAGTCATGCCTTCCAAGGAACACTGAGTACACGCGTACTTGACAATCTTGTACCCGTGTACTTGACAATCTTGTACCCGAGTACTTGACAATCTTGTACCCGTGTACTTGACAATCTTGTACCCGTGTTCTTGACAATCTTGTACCCGTGTACTTGACAATCTTGTACCCGTGTGCTTGATAAGGTCTTGTTCCTTGCTTTGAAGTGTTTGTAAGGACTGGGAGTGTAAAGAATGATAATTAGCAGTACATAAGGTTAACGCACAAGTGAATTAGTACATGGGTACTGTATGAGAGTAGGTCTGAGCGCTCGTATGGAGTGTCGTAAGTCCGGTTTTTTTAATAGTAAAAATAGTAAATAATTTTAAATTTTGCTACCGTGATGACAAGTTTTTATTAATTTGGCCAATTATTTGGTTTTCTTGCGACACAGTTAAAGTTTATAAAACTTGTAAGTGGTTTTTTTTTCGGTGTCATTTGCTGTATGACGATTTTTGAGACTTGCTCGTAAATTACCTACAGAGATTACCAGGGTTTTGGCTAAATATTTAATTTCGTCAGAAACCACTGAACATATGATTTACTTCAATATGGTAAGTTATGTAAGGTCATTCGAATTAAATTGTACGTTATCGACGTATAATAAAATCGAATTTTGTGCGAGTCATTGTCTAAGACGTCGAATTATTTTCGTAAATATCGTGCTGGCATGCTAAAAATTGACATTACAGTGCAATTTTTTTGTTCGAAACAAAGACTTACGAAACCATTATTAATGTATAATTAATGGAAGAACGAATTGTTACCAATACATTTGAAATGCAATGATCATTTTCACATATAAATCGATTTTAATATTATCGTGCCATTTTGCGCGCCCGTCGTCCATTTTGTTGTCCGATGTAAAGCATTTATCTCGGCATATGTATTGTTTTGTATATAATATAATAGAACACAGGGTTAGAAGTGTTCAAATGTTTTAAAAAGGGCTCAAAATATTTTATTTTAAACGAACTGTAGGGGTCAACTATACATGTGATAATGTAGAATAACTTAGGGTAAGCTTTAGGGTGTATAAGTTAGTTTAGCAGAACTGAAGAGTTAAGGTGTGTTTCCAACGTTGCTGTGAGAAATCGTGGGAGCGTCCTGCCAGGAAAAATCCAGAAATGCAAGTAAGTTGGTTGATTCTTCCTTCCACGTTTGATGGAAATGCATCCTTACTGTTAAAAATTTGAACCTTAGCTCTCTATGAATTAGCTACGACATTTTAGAAGTTACCTAAATATCAGCGGTACCTTGTTGACAAAATATCGATCCAAAGATCTCGAAAGTTCTATGTTCTGCAGAGTCGATTGTTACAAACGTCGTAATTTCGGTGTTACTTCAAGCTGTCAAAATATGATCGCCTCATTTTTTCGCGATTTGGTTAGTGATATTTCTCACAAAACTAACCTTCCGGACTTTTTAATTGTTTAAAAAAAAATTAAAATTCCTAATACACATCCCAAGCATTGCTGGGAACGCACAAATCTGACTGCATTACGTGTTGTCCGTAATCGAATTAGAGCAAAAATATATGGATAGTAACTCGTGACAGGGCACTTTTTTTGATGCCGCTAGCTTAATGGGTGATTCTATCCTTCTATTGCAATGATCTTTACTGTACTGTTAACTTGTTGAGGATGGCCCGTGGATGTCTACGACATTGGTAGCAGTGCTGGCAAACGATACAGACGATTTTTGTAAAATTAAAAAATATGTAACGTGGTAAAGAATTATGTGTACGAACGAGGCGATCCAAAGTTTATCAATGTACATTCTAAAGTGTATAATTTTGATGTTAGAACATTAATGTAGAAGAAACCTAACGCACATAACGAAGGAATGATATTTTATATGTAAGTGTCGTTCGGCCATATTTCAAAGCATTATTTTGGAGAAATAATAGGCCTATTTAATTTGCTGGCAAAATATCCTAAATTAATAATAATTAAATGGCAATTTTAATTTCTAGTCAAGTTCTATGTTATCGTTAAAAAAGAAATGTAAATAACTATTTTCCTGTAAATATGATTTTAATTCGAATAACTGGAGTTGTATTTATTTTGAATACAAAAGTTATTTTTGTAGCTATCAATATTTTTCTATCGTGAAACCGTACTTATCTAGTAGTACCTGTTTTTTTTGTATCTACTCTAATATAATTGGCAAATTTTAACTAGATCATAGTAAATTGTCTACGGAAAAAGACATTGATTTGATCAAAATGAGAGTCAAACATTGTTTTATTTATGTGTTAGTGAAATAAGGGTGTAATTAATTAAGTAAAAGCAACAATAAAAAAAAAACGGGTTCGGGCAATCTCGGACAGACTCGCACAAGAGCATATAAGAGCGAGCCAGAAAGAAGTACAAATCTGAAAGCCGTGTTAACGCATTTGCTGCCGTCCCTGTCTTTCCCCAGGTTTTGAATCATACGTTTTATACGCTCGCATGCAGTAAAACTCAAATACCAGTTCAAGGCGCTGGGTTAAAGACAGGATAACGCCTATATGCGTTGGGGCAGTGAATGGGTTAAGACGTGCGTCTATGTACTGGACAAATCAGTCAAAAGTCTCGTATTCTGTCAAAAAACACACTTTTTAAAGTGGTTTTGTTAAATTTAAGACTATGTTAGCTATACCGGCTTAGGTCGAAAATCGTAGTTACACTAAGGAATGACTTTTGACTAAAACATAGGACCCGGATGCCAAATTTAATAACTTTTTTAATAGATTTAACTGACGTTGATAAGTACACTTCTGTTTCGGTTTAATGCAATATTGTGTTCATTTTTTTTCACTCAAGAATTGATATTAATTGGCATGATTAGGTTGGTTAAATATTTTATGTCTAT
Source organism: Acleris emargana (assembly GCA_927399475.2). NCBI lineage: Eukaryota > Metazoa > Arthropoda > Insecta > Lepidoptera > Tortricidae > Acleris > Acleris emargana. The sequence goes on from OV656850.1 coordinate 5,480,742, forward strand.
TTCTATTTGTTACCGCCCTTTTGCTGGCTTATTGCCGATGAATAAAGATCAAAATGGCAGTAAATATACGCTAAGTGGTAACGGATGGGAATAGCCCATTTTTTGGCGTAACTAGGACTTAGTAATAGCACTTGATAAAAATAGCACTACCACATAAGTCTTGGATTGAGTCAGTCGCCAAACCATCCAGTGTCCGTATAAACCTACTTACGAATAAATTTTCTAAATTTTCCTCGTAGAAAAAAAAACCCAAGTGCAAGTTAATGGTATAATAATGGGTACCTCGATTTAAATGTTGTCTTATCTTCGTAACTTGTACCCCATTTTTTATCTATTAAGAAATCAGCCAAAATAACATACATACATACATACATACATACCTTCACGCCTTCATTCCCAGAGTGGGGTAGGCAGAGCTACAGAATTACCAAAAACTCTAAAAACTTGTTGTTAACTCTGTAACCACAATTTGCACAATTAGGCTAAGATGTTTAACAGTGTATATTAGTGACAGGTAGCAAGCCCATCGCCTAACAGTACTACAAGCCTTAATTCCCTTAGTCGCCTCTTACGACTTCCACGGGAAGACATGGAGTGGCACAATTCTAAGCCGGCAACCACACGCCAAAATAACATATTCTGAAAAAAAAACACTTTACAGTTTTTACGGTTCAAAAGATACATCTCTTCAAAGTTGAGCAGACGGACGGACAGACGGACCGATTGATAGTAATAGGGTCCCATTTGACACTTCGGGTACGGAACCCTAAAAAGCCAAATTAAAAATTTACATGGAAATCTAAAAACGCTGTATATTTTTTTTTCAAAATATACTAAGATATGACATTAACAAATGCCCTTTCCATTGAAATTGCGAGCGGTCAATATCACTTAGATATTACTTAGTTTAAAAATCGTCACGAAAGTATTTTTTATACTGGATAACGAGATGACACTAATTAAACCTGGGTAAAAACCAAAATAAATGTAAATAAAGACTATTTATATGTCACTTAAATGATGTCTAACTTACTCGACAGTTTTACGGTGACAAAACTCTTCTTTGACTGGACATTTATTTCGGTTTATACCCACCTGCTTGTGCCCATTGGGAACATAGTTGACATTATTGTTTTGATACTAGCTGTTACTTTATATCTATATTTCTCCTAGTTACGCTTTAAAATACATATTTGAGGTAGGATACAATGTAGCCGTAGGTACTTTCCAATTGCGAAACCAAAACACTGAAATGATATTTTTAAAGAATTGTGGTAGAGAAATACGGAGCGGATTATGCAACTGTTAATTGATTGTATATAAGAATATTTATCAGCGCGGAAGCGGCGCCATTTTGTCAAAAATTCGACAAATAAAATGTTGATTCAAGACTTGTGTTTATTTCTCAGTAACCCCCACAGATCACAGAAACAAGGGAGATATGTCATGAACGCCAATTCGTACAAGACCCGGTGTCGCCACTTTTAAACATGTGTGCGTCTTACGCTTACGCTCTATTAACTACTACAAAAACCACCTCCTCATAATTGGTTACAGCTTACGAACTAAAAACGCCGTAACATAGTTTTGATAGTAGCAGAAAATTAAGCTTTATACTAAGTTCTCAAGGTTGAAAAATGCTGAAAGATCGTTTTTTTTCCATCGTAGTTCAGTCACTGAACGTAAGGTAGCGCTTACTCGTCACTTAGCTGCCATATATGCGACGAGTAATTAATTAGTTCCTCAGAGCTAGATGGCGCCAAGATAGTAGTCCCTATGTTCAGCAGGTTAAGGACTACCCACACACAGCGACATCTAGTTATACTTTTTTCAAGAGGTGCGCGTTTCTCTCCTGTCGTCCACTTAGGGATGCCACAAGGAATGTTTCAAAATATATCGATAAACAATTCAAACTTGTTTGCAACGTTAATATAGGTACTATTCAATTTACAGGCAATAAGTACTATTTTTATTATTTTACTACTAGGTTAATACAATTACATCATTTAAACTTAATATATTAATGTTAGAATAGAATAATATTTTATTAGCAAGAATACGGTTTGCGTAAAATTGATACATAAGATTTTAAATTGGGAACGATACCTATATTAGAACGTAACAAAAAAATGGCCGAATTTCTTTGGTTAAATTTTCTGGAGCTGTTAAAGATTTTCGTTTTGATTAGTACATAAAAGTCTAAATTGTAAACTTGGACTTTATGATGTTAATACAAATACACTAATCAAATGGGTTCGGTTGAGTGTCACGTCACGAGATCTCAGTTTGGGACAAACCAGTAGTTTACCGACTTGATTATGTAAACTTTATTTCATAAATGGTACGAATTACTTAAAACAGAAAGATAGACTTAATACTTGGGGCATTCTCTACCATCCAACCTTTAGGCTTGAATCCTTTTGAGAGTGAGTCGGCGCGAGCTGTCAATCAGCGCTGTGTGCAAGCACAGCTCAATACTGAGCCAGAGTCCTTTGCCTTTGTGGTTGGTTAATTTATTTTTATCTTAATTGTATGATTCGTCTACTTATATTTGAATTGCTAGAGTCCTTCGTCGTTCGTTAATATTGTAAAGAAAAATAAATTTTGTATAACGTGAAAATTTGTTAACATTATTTTTCTTCTGTTTTAAGCGTGTGGTGGTAGTGATAAATAACTAGAACTATTAACACATTGAATTCTATTGATAGCTGTAGAATAAGCCATTCATCGATAGTCGATAGAAATCACGTCAACACAACTTTCACAACCTTACGCTCTGAAATCCATTCAAATATAAAATATTCATTTAAAAATATAAATAATGCTTAAAAACTAAATTTACCGGTGGTAAGTTATGCCCTTTGATTTTATATTAACGTTTGCACTTCGATTTTTGCACACTTTCACGCTACATACAGTCATTTTATCATTTAAACGGAGCTTCTATACTGACAGCGTTCAGTGAGTGACTATGTCAACGCTTGACACGCCTCGTGCCGATATGGTCATTTTGACCATATCGAGGCGTCACGAACCACGCCCCCATAACATATCTCCCTTGTTTCTGTGATCTGTGGTAACCCCTATAACATTTATTTGCCTTGCTTTTTGTATTATATTATTATTCAAATATTTATTTAATTTTCTGCAAATTAGGTTTTTTATAATAAGTAGAGTTAGGACTTTTGGTGGCAAGTCGTGGTTCTAGAATCCATGGAGTCGCTATTTTCTATTTATTGTGATACAACATACCACTTTGATTTTGACCTTCAGTATTTTAATATTTTAAAATTAATTTATTAATTAAACCGCTAAACCAATTTAAATGAATTTTGGTATGGAAGATATCTCTGCTGTGAAAGCGTTACAAACAAGCAAATATTAGTACGGACGGAAAAACCGAAATAAAAATGTAATTAGTTCATTTTGAAATATGACCATACTGAAGGTCAAAATCAAAGTGTCATGTACATATTATAATAATTAGGAAATAGCGGCTCCATGGATTCTAAAACCACGAAATGCCACCAAAATCCTAATCCTAGTAATAAGTATTGAAATATAAAAGTAAAATAACAATACCAATACAAAACAAACATTATAAAAAACCTAACCTACGGGTGCCGCCGGCATCGGGCCAGGGCTCAAGCTACCGGTGGTTAGGGCTGCAGAGAGAGGAACCTCCTCACAATGCGTGCCGTGTCGAGAAGTACTTCCTTCTGTATCTGGCCCTTGATCCAGCCATCTAGCGAGAGTATCTTGAGGTGTTGGTCGAGACTCCGCTATAAGACCGTTTGCCGAAACAACTATCGGGACAATGATCGTCGAGTCAACATCCCACATGGTGGTCACCTCGTGAGCCAAGTCAAGGTATGTATGTATGTATGTAAACTCTTTATTGTACAAACAGAAAATAACAAATCAAAAATAAACAGAAACAAAAAAGGTATGTACAAAGGCGAACTTATCCCTATAGGGATCTCTTCCAATAAAAACAACGGATGGCTAAACGTACAACGTATTAAAGATACAGAAGATTAAAATAATAATAGCAAATAAATATGTAGGTATAATAAATATATATATTAAATAGGATAAATAAATAAATATATACATTGTATGTATATAAATATATATATATATAAATATATAAATAATTTATATAAGTATGAAAGGAAGAAAGGACATACAGTCTTAGATCAGGAAGAAGAGTCAAGCCAGTACCTCTTCAGCCTAGATCTAAGTGAGGCAACAGATTGTGATTGCCTGATATCAGTTGGAAGGCTATTCCATAAACGAACAGAATGTACCGAGAAGGATTTAGAGTAAGATTTGGATTTGCTAGCAGGAAAAGCCAGGAGTAGGTTGGCACTCGAGCGTAAGCGGTTCCGGGACCCGGTAGCCAAGAAAGAGAACCGTTCGACAAGGTAAGGTGGGGATTGAGGATTGAAAAGGATATTAAATAGCAACGACAGGACATGAACATTCCTACGCGATCTAATGGGCAACCATTTAAGCTGAGTGCGGAAATCAGACACATGGTCAAATTTCCGCAAGCCAAATATGTACCGAATGCACACGTTCTGAAGCCGTTCCAGCTTATTGAGCAGCTCTTCAGTTGCGTCAGTATATCGCACTGCCAGATCAAAAGTGTAGTAACTCAAAATACAACTGTATTTTAAAATGAACTTTAATACAACGTCTATGAGCTTGAAACAAAACTAACAATGATTTTGAGTTCATGCTGTCTTGATCTAGCAGTGCGATATGCGATGTCGCCATAGTCGAATAAAGGGAGTAACTTGTGCATTGGAGGTACTTGCTGAGCTGGTCCTTCTCGGCCTTGACGGGGTTCTCGTCATGCGGATGCGGGATGGTGACGTCGCATATTATTATTATTATTTATAACTTTAAGAGGATTGTGACGCTAAAAATTTCCATACAAAATGCGATGACGTTTCTCTCCCCATAAACCTAGTCTGATTTTGACGATTTTTAAATGTTGTAGATATCATGAAAATGGTTCTCTATCGTTTGCCCGAATATCAATTGCCATAATTGTATCACTTGCCATAATGTTCATTTGCCATAAACGCATTTTTTCTAAAACCGTGAACTATTCAGAATTGTTCAAAATCAAACCTAACCTAACCTAATGGGCTCTATACGATGGCATGTAAAATTTACCTGAAAGGTTTACAGTTTCAGAAAAAATGCCGTTATGGCAAATGAACATTATGGCAAGTGATACTATTATGGCAAATGAAATTCGGGCAAACAAAGTGATCCCCATGAAAATCTATGTCCATGTGTTTTCCTTTCCAAGAAAATATTTCTTAGAATGAAACATTAAAAAAACAGCAACGGCCCTAGGCTCTTTATATTAACTACAACATGGTCAAAAATCGTGGAAATTCTTGATTTAGGATGAGAAACGTTATCGCCCGAAGCTGAATTTGTATGGACGCGATTTTAGCGGCGATTCATAATCTTAACCAGGTATTGATTTAAAACACCCGGCGTTAATATAAATAACCTTACTACTACTACTAACTTCGTCCAAAAGATTGAATCTAAGGCCACTAACTTTTATTAGTGACCAATATAAAAAAAATGCTTGAAGTCTTCAATGTCATTAGATTAGAGATGCCAGCTCATTTGTAACTTATAGGAAACTCAACCTTATTATAGTAGAATGTTAGATTGACTTTGCATCTAAGGCGGGTCACAAATTTAAGTCTGACTGAACTGTAAGCATGTATGTAACGTGCTAAAAAAATAAACACCAAACAAAATTCCATATCTACTTGCCGTCTATATACCTCACCACCGCCAAAGTATAAATTAAAAAGTAGTTTGTCTCCGGCCCTTCAGGAGTTTCTGTTACCTACTGCCGCTCTGGCGCTAGAGCTGCGTAAGGCTGCGGCTCCACTGAGGCGGAGATGAGCGGAGTGGAGTGGAGCTGTGCCAATATTAACCAATAGAATTTAAAGTAACGTGCGCAAGGCGCGCTCGACGTGACCGCATGCGCCTATTGGTTAATATTGGCACAGCTCCGGTCCGCTCGTCTCCGCCTCAGTGGAGCCGCAGCCTAATACGCAGGTAACCAAATGCAGCGACGGCGAGCCCGTAAGCTAAGGGCCTGGGGGGCTAGCAAAGATACCAAAGTTAGTAAAGTTTTTATTTTCTATCGCTCTAAATGAGTTGGATGACATTACCGTGCGTTACGATAAACCACGTGGTCGACTGTCATCCCAAACAGTTTGACAGATGGAGCAAAACTTTAGTAGCGTTTGTATCTTGGCTTGGGCCCCTGGCCGCATCTACACGGCACGGCGCCGTGTAGATACACTGTGCAGTATTTCATTACAAATTGCAATAGCTTATAGCGTAGATATTGGAATAGCTTGAAGTCATTGTAACACGGCGCAGTGTATCTGCACGACGTGGCAACGTGCATTTCTACGGCGGCGCCACGCCGTTTCAAGTTAACGACGCCGTGCCGTGGTGATGTGGCCAGGCCCAAAACCAGAGGGGCTATTGTCAAACGCACTCTTAATCGCGACCATTTTCAATTTGAAAATCAAAGGCTTGTCTGCATACAAACTGAAAACAATTGCTTCACTCTGAAGCCGGTTGCGATTGCGAGTGCATTAGACAATAGCCCCTCAGATGGGTCTATTCCCACTAGTTCCACTTCACATTTCACTTGATGGAACTAGTGGGACTTCAGATAATGGAACTAGTGGGAATGATATTTCCCAGTAGTTCCAAAAAAATCATTGCGTTTTAATTGTGATGTGTAGACCTAGAGATTTTCCTAGCACGAACGACGTGTTGTTAGTGCTAGGAAAATCTCTAGGTCTAGTGATGTGTAGCACGAGCAGGGAGTTGCAATTGAGTAGCCCGCTTTATCCCTTTAAACCATTCATTGCCAATGACACCGATCGGCATCGTTCTTTACCCGTACAGCTAAACAATAATCACTAAAGATTCCATGCAATACTCGTAGGTATGTTTCATAAATACATATCGTGTTTTGAAATTATATCTTCATTTAGCCTTCAAAACTTCTGGTTGTAGGTTATAGAAAAAATACATATTTGTTATTAGTAAAATTTTATCTCGGATGCCGGTGACGCCGGCCGGCGTCACGATTTAAAAGAACATTCTCGAATTTCGTCATCCGATTTGCGTCTTGCTCGAGGATGCATCATTGAATAGGCATTGAAAACTCATCTGTAGGTTTATTTCAACATTTTTCATTTTGATTTATAACTTTTTAGGATTTTATTTAGGATGTATAACGAGTTAAAGTTAGTTACCAACAGTCGGATTATGTAAAGCTTTTTTTTATTTATTTAGTTATTTATACAGCGACGCAAATGTGCAACGTTAAGTTAACTGGCGCGCGTGTACTTTCATCGATTCATACAGCGATTTAAGTTTAATACGGTTAAACTCGGCAGTTTAATCGCGTTGTTTGGAATGTGCCAGCTGATTCTCGCCCGAACCAATTTGGATAATTCGGCCATTGTCAAACCAGACCGCATTTTGGAGCAACAACCTTATTTCGTAAGTTTTCAGCGGTTTAAGTGGAAGGAGAGTCACGCGTAAAACCGCAGTGTTTGACTGTTCCTTTAAACATTGTTGTGTTTTTTGTCAACTGGTTTAATGATGTAAACATTATTATATTACCTTTCAGGGTGAAACTAAAAAAAAAGGAAAAAATAATATCTTTGTATGGACTGGAGTTGGATGTACCATTTTTTGTTCTTCAAAAGTTTATAATGATTTTCTTCGTTTTTTTTGTTTTATTTTTTATTTTTATCCGCTTGCATTGTGGGGTCAGTCACACTACAAACGGTTGTATAACAGGGGTTTTGTCACAGGTGTAGCTAAATTATTGTATGTAACGTGACGGCACGGACACTTTTAGCTGACAGGCACCAGTAATGAACGCACTCTTAATTCAAATTTCATGCGGTTCTAAATTGAGTGTTGCAAATCAAATGAATAACCCTTAACTTCTGTAAAATAAGAATCAAGAGTCCATCATTGGTCCTTGTCCATTACTGATTCCGTTACCCTATGTATGTAAAAAAACAGTTTTTTTACGAATATTAATATGCCCGAAATATTTTTTTTTCCGAAAACTATATTACGCGTACTTTTTTTATGCATAATTTAATTGCTATACGAAGGTAAGGTCAGGTTTGATTTATAAACTATTAAAAATAAAATCTTCTATCAGATCATTGCATTCGGCTGATTATTCGAAATTATGTAACCTTGTGGTTGCCGGGTTAGCATAGTGCCACTCCATGTCTTCCCGTGGATGCCGTAAGAGGCGATTAAGGGAATAAAGGCTTGTAGTACTGTTAGGCGATGGGCTTGCAACCTGTCACTAATACTCTGGTAAACATCTTAGCCTAATTGTGCAAAATGTGGTTACAGAAATATCAACAAGTTTTTAGAGTTGTAGGTAATTCTGTAGCTCTGCCTACCCCTCTCCGGGAACGAAGGCGTGAGTTTATGTATGTATGTATGTATGTACCTAGTGTGCCCGGCACTCTGGTATGACTGCCAGCCCTTTCGGCACTCTATCGGAGTCGGAAATCTAAAGTGGTTGAGGAATGAGGGTTTCCACGCATCAGTTTGTTCACTAGATGGCGCCTCTGGGAAGTAAGGTCTTTTTGACAGTTGATAATACGTAAAAAATATAAATTGAAATAAGTTTGTACCTACCTAAATATTTGAAATGTGTATAGGTATATCAAGTGAAAAAGTAAATTGTCACTAGTTTGGTCTTCTTCTAGGCATATATTTTAACATCAACTGTCAAAAAGACCTCACTATGCGGTAAAACATCACTATTAGAGGTATTATGTAGCACAGAAAATCCGGATGTACTTGGTTTGAGCGAAATTTGGTGCAAGAAAAGTGAAATTGAACGAGTGAGGTTATGTGGGTACGCGCTGGCTAATTCATACTGCCGCACAAACATCGCGCACGGCGGAGTCGCGCTATACGTACGCGAAGGAATAAGGTATAAAAAGCGAAACGACCTGCAAAATTTCTCCGTTCAGTATCACTTCGAATGCACAGCAATTGAAATTATGAATAGTAAATTGATTATTGTTACAGTTTATAGGACCGGAAATGGTACATTTGACACTTATTTAAATAAATTGGAATTGTTACTGCGTAAATTAACTGACGAAAACAAAAGATTTCTTATAGTTGGTGACCAAAACGTGGATTATTTATCAGACAACAGTCTGAGACGGCGGGTCGACGACGTACTAACTAGTTATGGTTGCATTAACACGGTATCCTTTCCTACTCGCGTGACTGGAGATTGCGCATCTTCCATTGACTGCGGCATAGCGAATAACGTTTGCGAGTGCCTTACGGTGTCACCGTTGGACACCGCAATAAGCGATCACAGCGCGCAGCTATTTGAACTCGCCGTAGGACAGGATGACGGACGTGACAACAAAACAGCTGATTTTATTGAAAGACGTTTGTTCTATGACGAATCTATTCATTTATTTTATTCTGACATTTTACATTATGATTTTAGTTTTATTTACGATAACACCATTAACATTAATACTAAATTTGACAAATTATTTAACATTTTGACGTACTATATTGACATACATTTCCCAATTAAATCCATAAAATTAAAGAATAACAAAAATACCGTGCCATGGTTGACTGATGAACTTATTGAATATATACAAAAACATAGAGATCTACATGAAATTCGAAGTCAATATCCAGATAGTCCAATAATATCAGAGTGTATTAACAGATATTATAATTTAATTAAGTCAACAACGTTGCGCGCTAAGCAGACCCACATTGAAAATAGGTTGTTATGGAGTAAAAATCCATCTAGGGAAATTTGGAAAGTGGTCAATGAGGAGATAGGCACCCAAACAAGGTCGCATGACTTTTGCCTCAAAGATCCTGTGACGCGGACAAATATTGAAGATGGTGAAGTTCCAAATATGCTCAATTCTCATTTTTTAAATGTCGTGTTTAATTATGTAATTCAAAGTGACAAGGCCCAGTGCCGCCGCTACCTGCACCACCACCTGCGGGAGCTGGATGTGCCCGCGCTCGCGCTGCCGACCGTCACGCGCAATATGTTGAACGAAGTGTTTCATTCCATGATGAAATCACGCACCACTGCTGACATATATGACATATCGCCAAACATACTTATTTTTATATGGCCAGTAATCTCTGACATATTAATTGTTTTAATCAATATCATTTTCGACACCGGTGTTTACCCTGACGTGCTTAAGAGTACTAGGGTGTGTCCTGTCTTCAAGGGGAAGGGTGACAAATTTGACGTTAATTATTACAGGCCAATAACAATAGTTCCCACAGTTTCTAAAATAGTTGAATCCATCCTATCGTCTCATATAATGAGCCACCTTGAAGGCAATGACTTGCTGACGGACTACCAATTCGCATATAGGCAAAAGATGTCCACTACTGCAGCGGCGCGCCAAGTATTCGACTGTATCGTTTCCGGTCTTGACGATAAAAATAAGATGGCAGGTATATTTTGTGACTTATCCAAAGCCTTTGACGTAATAAACCACGAACTGCTTTTGGATAAGTTGCACTATTACGGTATACAGGACACCTCCCACCGTCTACTTACGTCATTTCTGTGCGACCGGAAACAAGTAGTTAAATTGTCTGCGGGCGGCAAGAGACTCGAATCTGATGTTGGTACCGTGAGAATAGGGATCCCCCAAGGATCCGCCTTAGGAAATACCCTATTTCTGGCTTACGTCAATGATCTGCCGACCAGCATCACAGCCGGTGTTTCTGTGCAGTTCGCAGACGACACGACGGTCATAGTTGGCGCGCGCACGTATGAACGGCTCGCTGAGAAAATTCATGACGCATGTGATCAACTGCAGAAGTGGTTTAAGTGTAACGGTTTGCTCCTAAATATTACAAAATCAAGCGTCATGATTTTCTCGGGGCGTAGTGTTCCTGTTCCTCCGTGCGTCGCAAACAGTCCGATGCCTGTGTGCGATCAGTGTAGGTTTCTCGGATTCACTCTGGACTCGAATCTTAATTGGAAGTGCCATGTTGACCTATTGTGTGGAAGATTGAGTAGTGCGGTGTTTGCGTTGCGTAAGCTGAAATTGCTTATATCTGACGATGCTCTAAGACGGGTCTATTATGCACATTTTCACTCACTGATGTCGTACGGCACACTCTTATGGGGAAACTCTACGGATGCCAACAGGGTAATGCTGATGCAGAAACAACAACCAACAAACTGACACACAGTTTGGCGACATTTAGATTATGGTACTATGTAAAAAAATATATATATTTACAATAAATAAAAAAAAAAAAAAAAAAAAAACGTGCCGTACGTACGCTGGTCGGGGCGAAGCCAAGACATACTTGTCGGGGCATTTTCACAACGCAACGCATAATGACGCACTATTCACTTTACATATTCGAAATTATTATGTTTGTCCGATCGAATATATCTTCGTTTCCAACAGTAAACGTCGTCGGCAAACAACTCCGCCACACAGGGCGTTTGAGAACTGTTCCTCGTCGCATGGCACTTGCAGGTAAGAACCCGCGCGTCATCGGTCCCACCTACTACGAGCGTCTACCCGCCGAATTCAAACGCGAACCATCTGACGACATGTTTAGGCGCCGGCTTAAGAATCTTTTGTTGGATAACCCAGTCTATTCCGTGAATGAGTATATGGAACTTGACTTATAAATAGGATTGACTTTTAATTTTTTTTAATTTTTTATTATTATTATATTTAATGTACTCTGTATTTGTGTTGACTTTCTATTATTATCATTTAATTCTATTTCTGACGACCTCAATGTAACTGCATATAATTTGACATGCCATGTAATTTATACTGTGTTATATTGAGTAATAAAATCTGAAAATCTGAAATCTGAAAATCTTCACAGGCGCCATCTAGTGAAAAAACAGATGCGCGGAAACCTTCATTAAAGTAGAGTGCCAGAATTTCGCACACTGAACCCAGGCCCGGCGTCCTCCATACTTTGGAAGCGAACTACAAGTAGGCTTGCGTCTCTGGGTGTGACTTTTGTATAGGTTTGTTTGTTTCTTTTGTATTTGTTGCGTGCGAAAGAACTCAAGCGTGTGAACGTTTATGCGATAGACAGGAAAGGACAGAGGAGGCACGTTTGACCGAAACACTTTGTTAGGAGAGAGGTTATGAAGACACAACGACCAGAGGACCGGAACGTAGTTGGTCATCGACACTTTAAGAGTTTGCTTTACCTAAAAAGCCTAGAGTTGGTTCATACGATAAAACAAAGAAAATTTGCTTACCTGGGCCACATACTGAGGAACCAACAATACAAGATTCTTCCAATTACTATTTAAAAAAAAAAGTTAGGTTCGCCAACAGATATAACACCATTAACTTAATTATAATATTATATGTATAGGGAAGAGTGGCAGGGTGTTTACCCAATTATAGGCAAACTCAGCTTGCGTAAAACAATCGCATTTGTGCCGATGCGGCTCAATAACACACTAACACATTTAACAGGCTAATTGAGCTTACTAGGCTAAAAAAGGAACTATAAAGTCGCACGTAACCGTGCATAACATAACACAATTAACAAAATATGACAATGAAAAATCATAAAAAAAAAACAATTATGGGCTTAAATTCGACCCGCTTGGATATTAAACTACCTCTTAATAATATGGATTAATCCATCTACGCAGATTAAGGCAAACAATAATATGAAAGATAGCCGGAAAGCGAAAAGTTGGATGGGGCAAGATGTCATGGCTTCGTAACACCAGGGAGTGGCATAAAAACAGTAGAACAACTGTTCAGACTTGGTCTGGACAAGACCAGATTTAAGGAGCTGACTGCTAACCTTCAGTAAATGAAGATACACCGAATTGTTAGTGGCACGACGCTAAATGTGTAGAAGTAATATTTTTTTTCAGACAAATTTATCTCCGTATGGTAGTTTTAACCTCCTAAATCAAGTCAGCATTTGTTTGATTTTGGAATATGTCTCCATTTACATCTGTTTTATTTAATTTGTTTCTTTCTAAGAAATATTTCTTAAAGACTTAGTTTTTAATACCATCTGCAACATATTTAATCCGTGGCGCCGAGAAAAAACAGCAAACCTTCGAGGGGTCAATTGCAAACGTACTAAATGGTACGGGCCGAAACTGACAAAAATAAACGCTGAATTCAAAAACAAAACCAGAATCGAATGTGCTAGCAATAAAAAAGAATAAAATTGAAAGAGGGCTGAACTCGGAAATACAAAAAGGCGGGAACAGAAAGCGATTTTAGCAGCGATAATGCTGCACAACCAACGGTTAAAGAGATACACAGATTATTATGGTCGAGTAAATAACAACGAAAATATCACTTATTTTATATGAGGGCCCTCTCGAATTTTTATCTCTTTAATTTTTTGTATTTGTTGCAGCTATAGCCATAAACACGGTGAAATTTTTAAGTGCTTTGCTAATACGAATTAGGAGATGCACTGACAAACGGACATACAGACAAAGGAAAAGTGGAGATTTAGTAATAGGGTTCCTTTAGGTAGGGAGCCCTACAAAGCAAACCACTTCACTGTTCTTGGGGTCTCTAACTATAAAAAATATGCGGGTCCAATTGAGAAAGTCCTCCTTTGTTTTGGGAAGAAGTTTTATCGTCTTTGTTACTATGTACTTCCAAAGCCTGGGATTATTGACCATTCGTAAACGTTACGAACATTTGCATCCGTCGGGCATTGAACCTGCGACCAAATGGCTTTCTAGTCACTCTAATAATACTCACGTAAGTACTATAGATTGTAAGAGGCTAGAAATGCTAGAATGTAATATATCAATCTACTTGGGATTTAGTAAGTTTTAAATCTTTTGATTTTTATTTACGAAATATTATGGCAGGGTCATCTATAGAGATGACTTTAGCCAAAACTATATAAAGTTTCGGTTTATTTATTTAACTTTTACTGCATAAAAACACACAAATGACGGACTTAATGCCTAATGTCAATTTCAATCAAAAATTTGAAATTGTAAAAACAGGTGTCCCTCAGGGAAGCGTCTTAGGACCTCTTTTATTTTTAATTTATGTTAACGAATTGCCGAACATGGTAGATGAATTATGTTATGTGTTATGTTTGCCGACGATGCGAGTATTCTATTTTCTCGTGAACAAATCGATAACAACTTCCAAGAAAACGTAAATAATACTCTTAAAATTGTTGTAGACTGGTTGCAGTCCATTGACTTAAAAGTAAACGTTACGAAGACTAAAGCCATGCACTTCCGAAATACTAGCCTCTAAAAAAAAATATGTAATGGGATCAGGTACCTATCCAAATGGAGGATATAGAAAACATTAATTTTCTAGGCGTAACTATAGATCCCTTCGTAGAAAATTAATAAAAAAATATCCAGTCAATGCTATGCACTGTCCCTAATTTCCTATTAGCCGAAAATTGCTCAGAGAGTGTAGGGGTCAGTGCTTACTATGCTAATGTGTACTGTATTTGTTAACGTATGGAATTATTTTCTGGGGAAACTCGATTGATCGATTCGATGAACTACCTTTGTATTGCAAAAAAAGTGTTTAGGATTAATTTATCACATGCACGGTGATGTAACACTCAGAAATATATTTAAAGATAAATGTTTTCTTGCATTGTCTGGGATATATTGTTACGAGTTATGGAACTTTGTTAAAAATAATAGTGATTATATTACTACTCGCGCATCACTGCGTGACAACGTGCGCTTTCAGTAAAAATATAAATTAATATTACCACGAGTAAAAAATAAAACTCTCTATAATAGTACTTTTATAAGCGCGATAAGAGTGCATAACAATCTTCCCGATAATTTTAAATTATTAGATGGTCTTAAATGCAAGCGCCACTTAAAGACCTGGCTAATCAATAATATAAAAAATAAATAAATATCAGGGGACAATCTCAGACCAATTGACCTAACTAGTCCCAAACTAAGCTCAAGGCTAGTACTATGGGTACTGGACAACGATATAAATACTTATATAGAGAATAATATACTTAAATACGTAGAACACAACCATGACTCAGGAACAAATATTCGCGCTCATCACACAAATATCTGCCCTTACCGGAATTTGATCCCAGGACCGCTAGCTTCGTCGGCATGGTCACTACCAACAAAGCCAGCGCGTGGATAATTTTTAAACAATTTTTGACTTTAAAGACAAGCAAACATAATGCATGAGTTCATTTTCTTTTTAAGTTAATATTGTACACTGGAACAAGTACTGGAACTATTATGTACCTAATTTATCCATCTTGATGTTACATGGTTATACAATGTTCTTATTCTTATTTTCATTCTTATACCAGTCAACCAAAGACTCATACAGAATTTTTAACAAAAGTGGTGCACAAAAAAATAAAGACAGAAATCAAAGCAAAGAACATAGTTACAAAATAATACCTACTTTACGGAAAAAGTACTAAGAAATCAATAAATGCACATGATATAGCATTCGCTAGGAAGTTTTGCAAGTTTCGTATCACCTAGTCATCAAAACAAAGAACAAATGAACGCTGATTTGCATTCAAATAGTTTGAGTTACCCACAGAATGTAAACCGAGGTGACTACTACCGGTAATAACACCTATATTTTGAGTTTCTAAGTAATAAGAACTCAACGGATGTACAAAGTTATGATCAGGGATTAATATGGTAATGACTCGATGTTACCTAACTGCTGTAGCATCAAGGAGGGGCTATGGAATACCACTTTCAGTTTCTATGCCACGACCGAGCCGCGAACACGTCAGTTTACGCAACTTCGCGCCGTCTGACAGCCCGCATTCGCATGACACACTTAAAAATAACAACTTTATCATTCTAACATAAATACAACCCAAAATAATTGAAATTGGTGTTAAAAAATTACGTAACATTATTCGAAAATTTAATTCGCCAGAGTCGCGTCGGAAATTTAATAAATAATCGATTCACCATAAAGTTTTCGCGCCATTTCGGCGTTTCGAAATTTAAAAAGTTGAGTAATTAATCGCTGGGTGTTTTATGATAGACAGTACGTGCTCGATAAAACTTTTATAGAAATTAGGTTAGTGTGTTTTTTTATTTGTACCTATTTCACTATGTGTAGAACGAAGTGTTTTATTATTGTGCTGCGTGATGTGCTTGGTTAGTGAAGTAGTATTGTCGGAGGCACCATCTGTCGAAAAGTAAGTAAAAGAGATTTGTTCATTATAAAATACTTTTGTTTCTTACCGCAGTTGCGGTTAATTGGCTGTTACGGAAGGAACTATCTTGACAATAGGTTAGCGCTGGTTAACGCTGGTTCTTTGCCTGTTGTAATGTTTTATTTCCTAACTGAATTAATAGGAAATTATGTGTGTAACATTATCTTTCGACACAACTATTTCCTCGGAAATATTATCCAAATATAACTTGACAGTTATCATAAGTCCATAATTTATACTTTTAAGAAAACATTTGAAATATTACTTAGTATTTAACTATTAAGTTTAACCTGGAGAGAGTTACAGAATAAATAATATAAGAAGCCAAAGGTACAAATTCTTGATCGGCATTTAAACAAACTCAATAAACATTGCATCCATTGACGTCTAGAGACTTTCATTTGTATGAACCTACAATATAACTTCTTATTTCAACAAGTCATCGCAGGTAGGTAATTCTTCTCACTAAATGTCAACTACTTTTGACTTGAACACTATTTTTAAAGCAGGAACTTTTACCGTATCTGTAATCTGCGCAAGTCTTTATTTTTTTTATGCGGATGCTTATAAAAAATAAAATAACAAACTTACATACCTACATACATATAAATTCACGCCTTCATTCCCAGAGTGGGGTAGGCAGAGTTACAGAATTACCAACAACTCTAAAAATTTGTTAATAATTCTGTAACCACATTTTGTACAATAAGGCTTGCAATGTTTACCAGTGTATTAGTGACAGGTTGCAAGCCCATCGCCTAACAGTACTACAAACCTTTATTCCTAAAAAACACAGAAATTACTAGCATAGAGATATTTAATCTTATAGGTAGTCCTCATGGTTGACAACGCATTTGCAGTTTTAAGATTGCAGCCTTGAGAAAGCAAAAAACATTGCGTGCTCGTTCGCCTTCTGCATGATATAAAAAAAAAACAACGAGGGTACAAAGCCCTCGATACCCAAATCTGACTCGCAATTGACCGGTTTCTTAGATACCTAATTAAGGGGGTTAACATGCTTCCGAGATCACAGTATTTATTTAATGTGAATTGAGACGGGAATTTCAGCAAAGATTAGTTTATTAATACGCCCGGTATGTTTCTACGAGGTGGTACGTTTCGACGCTTGAAAGGCGAAATCATCTAAGCGACATTTTTTAAGGACTTAGAGTTAATAGTACATTGTTGCCTAGGCGCGGAAAGTAAGGGTTTTCTGACGAGGTGGTTAGCAGGCCGAGCAACAGCGAGGCCTGCTAAAATACGAGTCAGGAAATCCTCGTTTCCGCCGAGGCATACATAATGCTTTTCTCAAACATGTGAGGAAATAATACAAATACATTTCTAAAAAGCAAGTAATTTAATTTAATTCACATTAAAAGTTATGTTGGTCATCAATGTACTATTAAATACTAACCATAGACATTGGAATGCAAATTCAAAAAGAAACACACGCACTGTGCTAAAAAAGCGAGCAGTTACCTTGGCTGTTTGGAATTTTTGTCTTGGTCCTTTTGATTTTGTATGCAAATTGACAGCATTTTTAAGAAATATATGGAGATGGACGGAAAGTGTTTTCATATGGTTTTTTTACTCCTAGGAGTAAAATGAGGCTCTTTCCGTCCGTGTGTTTCAATCGGAAAACCGTTTTTTCCGAGCATGTTTGAGAAAATATATTTTCGGAATGTGTAAACTTTACTGGTTTCGAAATATATACTAACTTAATGTCGTAAAAAATGTCGCTTAGATAATTTCACCTTTCAAGCGTCGGTTTATGTATTGTACGTACAGTTCTAAATAACCATGGGATCCCAAAAAGACTTTTTTTTCCACAGTTCGACAGCGGATGAATGATTCATATGTTTTGGTTTTTTGACCAGGTGTTGCACCACAATGCATACTTTGAAATATCTGTAAATCTTATTTTATAAACGTCCAACTCGAATTTAGAACCTTCGCTGTCCACCCGTGGGTGCAATTTTTTTCGTATTTTACTCAGAGCTCGTTAGAGAATTAATTACAAGAAACTGATTAATTCCATGATCCACAAACTGTATCCTTTCTGTGTTATTTTGTTTAATTCCGCAAAAGGTCAAAAACCTAAAGATCATTAAAATAAAACAAAATTTTCGGGACCGCAAATATTTAATGAGACCGTCGACCTCAGGAATTGTGACCATCCACCGACCAACCTAAAAAGAGCTGTAAATACAATGAAATAAAGTTGTATTTATGGCGAACCGTATCTTAAGTATTTATGGTTTAAGTTACACATTTAATCTGAAGCATAAAGTAAAATCTAACAGCGCTCTTAAAATTGGATCGTTATAAATTATGATAAAAAATAACTTTGGCAAAGGTTTTGTGGGAAATGGTCCTATAAATTGAAAGGAGATTTGAATACCTGCGCAAGGGCAGGAAACCCAAGAATGCCAAACCGCGTGACTAACAAATTTATGATATAATGAAATAAACCTTATTCTCTTACTAAAAGGTGCATTTTACTCTGTCTTTAAAATGTTACTTACGCGGTTTTGCAGTTTCACCGTCGATATATAACATGATTTTATCTTCGCATCAGGTTGATGATAAATAAGGTTGATGATTTTATATACACAAATGTACCTTGTCCAAAATTAAGCTCTAGGCTTTTACTAAAGTTAAAGTCACAATGTTTATTGCATTCCACATTACACGGAAAAACTGATGGAACAAAATACAGAGGTATACATGTGATGTGACGCCCTGTAAGGGCACAACAAAATACAAGGGACGACTATACATATTATATTGCCTATGGGCTAATTAATAAATTAAATTAAATTAAATTTATTGCTGAATTCGTAAAATAATTGGAAATTTAAAGACAGTAGATAACATTTTTATGGTTCCGTAGTCAAACTAGGAACCTTATAGTTTAGCCTAGCTCAGAGACTCATAGTAGGGTTCCGTACAGGTGCACGCACGCTTGCACGATTCCAAGGTGTACATAGGAGCGAGAGTAAAGTATTTGATGTTTGATAAAATGTGGTCAAAATGGTTCTAGTTGATTGTTTTTTTCTAGTATTCGTATACACTTTTTTTGCAAATTGAAAATTCTATCTGATTCGGAGCTACTACTAAACATACACACATCAAAAATATTCAGCGACAGAAATTATCTTTAAATAATTTCGTCGGTGATTCTGCAAAACCGCGTAACTAACAAATTTATGATAGAGCAAAATAAACCTTACTGTCTTATTAAAAAGGTGCATTTTGAACCTTATTTAAAATGTTACTTACGGAGTTTTGCCGTATCACCGACGATTTTAAATATTTTACCACAGACTAAGTAATAGTAATACGAAATATCAAAATAATGTAAGGTTTTTGATCCGCCTAGGGATTTTTGATGTGTAAATATATCAAGAGTTTTACCCCCTTACTTATAAACGTGGAATAAGCTTGGAATAGTTTATGCCATGCTTTGTCACTTTCTGTCAGATGCAAATGTCTCAATTACAGATAAAGACAAAGCATGGCATAAACTATTCCAAGCTTATTCCATGTTTATAAGTAAGGGGGTTAGAAATACTTAGGGCTCCATTCTTCTCTTTTAAACCATATTGCTTTTGGTATTCTATCATATTGTCAACGTTATTATAGCACTCATTTATTGACAGTAATGGCGGCCGAGTTAAACTAAAGCCCTTGATATTTATTTATTTATTTATTTATTGTTTATTTATTTATTTATTTTTGCTTATTTTATGGCATAGGAAGGCAATCGAGCACACAGGCCACCTGATGGTAAGTGGAAACTGTGACCCATAGACATTCGCAGTCACAAGACTGCAAATGCACTGCCAACCCTGAGGACTAAGATGGAATGCCTTTATGCTAGTCATTTCACCGGCTGTCTTATCCCCAAACTGGAACACAACAATGCGAACACTGCTGCTTGGCGGTAGGTTAATGGATAAGATGGTGGTACCAACCCGGACGGACCCTGCACAAGGTCCTCCCACAAGTAAGTAAGTAAGTTCAGCTACTATGCTCACCGACGTGTAAAAGTGCCCGCATGTGGCCAATATACTGAATAAATATTTTGAATTTTGAATTTTTGAATTATCTTTACAGGTTCACCCTAATACAATAGTGCCTTAAAATAACTTAACCCAATTCATTAAAACCATTAAGTCTTAAAATCTGTGCTTCTTGACTAGGATCATTAGTTGATCGTGTTGCCAGACGTCCCTATTTCTACGGGACGTACCGATTTTTAGATGTCTGTGGACAAGTCCCGATTTACCCGTGATCGGGACGCCAATTATCTTGATTTCTAGAATATATAGTCATAGATAAGATACTTTATAACAACCAACGGTAAAAAAAAGGTTCACCTCAGTTACATCATTGTAAAAATGGTAGTTCACGTATTTCGTGCAATATTTTCATGTTGTACCTATTTTTTAAATGAATGATTTAAGTGTTAACATATCTGATATCTGTTAATTTCAATTGTAATTTTGAATTTTTATGATGTAATCTTTTAAATGTAATATTACAAATTGTTTTTTCATTTTTTGTTTGTATGATTCATGCACTTATTTTACTTATTTTCGAACGCTATCCTATCTGGCGAAACATTGTGATACCAGTGTTTCTCTCTACCACTGTAACCGAATGTTTTTAAGAATAAATCAATTTGACTTTGACTTTGTACTGTCTGGATTTGAAAACCCAAGTCCCGATTTTCTTTTAGCATAGTCTCGATTTTTGAAAGTCTAGACCTGGCAGCACTGATTGTTGCCGTATCTTGTCGATCGAGGATCTCACGCGCATGTTTCTTGCGGCTGCTGCGCGGTTCCGAGCGGATGTGACGTGGAATCTGTCATCAATAAAGGTTATGTTACTTCTTTATGGTACGCGAAAGTATTCTTTATTTAGAGTTGCCTGAGAAAGTTACCTTTAATTACCATAGTAACGGTTTGGTTAAAAACTTCAATGTTGCTGCAGTTTCTAGCTGCGCTGCAGAGTTAACACTCTGGGGGCCTAGTTGAGATGCTTAACGTTAGCGATTAATGATAGCGAAGTAAGCGTTTTCGAAAATGATTCGTTTTCGTTTTATGAGGATTGACGTAAGCTTATTCCTATTGCAATTATATTATTTATGAACATAAACTAACCAATACGGTTGCAATAGGGATAAAAACAAATTAGAATTGGGATTTTTCATATTTTTACAATTACCTACTCTAATTCGAAAACCATTTCGAGGAATAGGGTTTTAAAGCCGTTCTGCATTATTAAGTTTTTGAAATATTTATCTATTTTGGATATTTGAACAAAAGTAGCTACATTACCTTTGTTTAACTTTCGTTTTCGGCTTGAAGCCCTCCCAGGTGTATCTTATCTTATCTTATCGTATCCCAGGTTAGGCGAAAACCGCTTGAAATAGTACGTTTTAATACACTATTACAATCACTTTTTGTCATGAGATATCGTTTAGGTAATTGTCGTAATTTATTAGAAAATGCCAACCCAAATTTTAAATAATCATGTCATCCATAAAATATCTGCTAAATAAATAAAGATATTAAAACAAAACTTAAGAAATTCATGAAATCGGTCTCTTAAAATTACCTATTCTTTCGAATTAGGATGTAAAAACCGTCCGTCCGTTTTTGTTCTATCCCAATTGAGGCCCAGTTTCACCTTTTTGCTACATGCATACATAAAAATCACGCCTTCATTCCCAGAGTGAGGTAGGCAGAGCTACAGAATTACAAGCGACTCTAAAAACTTTTGATAATTCTGTAACCACATTTTGAATATTTAGGCTAAGTTGTTTACCAGTGTTTGTGCTAAATTTTTCTTAAAAAAACACCGCTAATATATTAAATTACACAAATCAATTCACTTAACTGCTTTTGTCTGTCAACCATCACTGAAATCCAAGTTAATAACCAAATATTAATCCGCAAATAGTCTTATGTATTACGTGTGACAAGGATTACTAAATATTAAATATTAAACAGCGCATAATGAGTCCCAAACATGGCTACCGAGAGATAAACCTCGTAGATTATTGCATTACGACATTCGTGTTTGCATGTATTACTCGTTAACTGGCTGTTTTGTGGGACGAATAAGGTCCGAATGGCGTCTAAAATGTCTGAATTCATTGTTGATGTAGTGGCAAATCATTCGGTTGGCTTTGCTCTTTAATTCTATAGAGTAAGATCCCAGAGCGATAAGACACAACTTATTTTCACATAAATGAAACCTCATGTTCTCAGTAGTGTCTTATGTGCTCAGAATACCTGCGCGCTTGTGGAGCTTGCCGAGTGACACCTGGGCAGGTACCAGGTGTGAAAGGTAACTAAAATTAATAGTTATTTAACTTAAATTTTTATAGCTGATTTTTATATATATTTTATAGAGTATTATTATAAAGTTATTATCATAAGCGTCAGACACTTTTCATGGGCCAGAACTTTTGGCAGACGCTTTAAAGCTCTCCAAAAAAATAATTAACTTAACTTATTTTTACATGTCTGGCTTTTAAATATGTTGTTAAGACAATTGTTACAAAGTTATATTTAATTAGCCAGACCAAATTGATTGACCTAACACCCCCTAAACAGCAAAATTATTCAGCCGTGAGTATGAGCGCGAGAGCACTATGGGTGCGTTTCGGAGCGAGTGAGACGGTCTTACTAACTCAGTTCACCTTCTCACGATTCGTGTAATTTTTCTGTGTATTGTGTATGTGTCCTTTGCGTGCAACCTAATGGGTATTTTTTTTTTTTACAAAAATGATTTTGTAAGAAAGATAATTTCAACTGATGTTTTTTACAATGAAATAAAAAAAAATCTAAAAAAAATAGCTCTGAAAAGATTAATTATACCAAATATATTAAATGAATTAATTTACTTTAATACTGACTAATTATTACATTAATATTGAAATTAATCTTATTGAAATAAAGATGCAAAAATCATATATCGAAAGCTGTACCGTAAGTATTTTTCATATATATACTCTGAGACGCATGCGCATAATGCTTTCGCGCTCATACTCACGGCTGAATAATTTTGCTGTTTAGGGGGTGTTTGGTCAATCAATTTGGTCTGGCTAATTAAATATAACTTTGTAACAATTGTCTTAACAACATATTTAAAAGCCAGACATGTAAAAATAAGTTAAGTTAATTATTTTTTTGGAGAGCTTTAAAGCGTCTGCCAAAAGTTCTGGCCCATGAAAAGTGTCTGACGCTTATGATATAACTTTATAATAATACTCTACAAAATATATATAAAAATCAGCTATAAAAATTTAAGTTAAATAACTATTAATTTTAGTTACCTTTGACACCTGGTACCTGCCCAGGTGTCACTCGGCAAGCTCCACAAGCGCGCAGGTATTCTGAGCACATAAGAGACTACTGAGAACATGAGGTTTCATTTATGTGAAAATAAGTTGTGTCATCGCTCTGGGATCTTGGACTATAGGGACTATACATGAATGAATAAATAAATATCGGGGGGCAATCTCACAAAAATGTACCTAGACCCAAACTAATATCTAGGCCTGTAATGTACTATGGGTACTGCAACGATAAACATACTATATACATACATACATAAACTCACGCCTTCATTCCCAGAGTGGGGTAGGCAGAGCTACAGAATTACCAAGCACTCTTAAATAAGTTGTTGATAATTCTGTAACCACGGTTTGCACAATCAGGCTAAGTTGTTTACCAGTGTATTAGTGACAGGTTGCAAGCCCATCGCCTAAGAGTACTAGAAGCCTTTATTATTTTCTTAGTCGCCTTTTACGACATCCACGAGAAGACATGGAGTGGCACTATTCTAACCCGGTGACCACACAGGTAAATAAATACTTAAATATATAGAGTACATTCAAGACTCAGATCAGAAACAAATACTCGCGATCATCACACAAATATTTGACCTAACCGGGAATCGAACTCGAGATAGCTAGCTTCGTAGGCAGGGTCATTACCAACTAGCATAACGTCGTCAACATTCAACATTCAAAGGTAACAGTTTTCTGAGGGGCAAGCTCAAGGACTTTCTTCCGAAATAAGTTTCTGTCAAAAATGTCATTTTGGAGACAAGCTTTACAATCATTATCTGCTTTTCGAGATCAAGCGTGGGGCTGTTGCTACCTTCTGATAAATAATAAATATCAGGGGACTATCTCACACAAATTGACCTAGCCCCAAACTATAAAGCTCTAGGCTTGTACTATGGGTACTAGGCAACGATAAACTTACTTACATAGATAAATACGTACTTAAATATATAGAAAACACCCAAGACTCAGGATCAAATAATCGTGCTCATCACACAAATATTTGCCCGTACCTGGGATCGAACCCGGGACCGCTAGCTTCGTAGGCAGGGTCACTACCGACTAGGCTACCGCGTCGTCGTCTGATGCTACTCTATCATCATATGAACGAAGCAAATGATATAAAAGCTTGTAGAACAGTCTCTGTCGCCGAGATTTACGGCCCGAGAAAAATCAGGATCGTATTTTAGAAATCAAGCAATATAGTTAACTTTATTAGGTCTCGATAAACCATAAGTAATCGGTAGTTAAAACTGTAATTAGTCTCCGATGAGGGAAAACTCGAGAAAGTGACGGATATAATGAGATGGTACATCCAAGTGACATTGACTTTCATAAAATGTTCATAACACATTACATACCTACATTTTTTTTAAATAATCAATACATTTATTAAGACAAACAAATACAGAAACATAATAAAAACGTAACTAAGACTAAATACGAAAATAAAATAAATTAACTTATTCTAACTAATTACGATATGTAAAAATGTCCCCTAGGCCACTGCCACCGGGAATGGTGCCCATAATGCTGGCTGCATTTCCTCGTTGGATAGCTATTGCTAGCCGAATGGGGCACGAATTAGGTTATACTTTACATTAATAAAAAGTTATTATTATTATTTTATTATTATGTAAAGTAATGGTAACTTGTAACGTACCTTTAAGTTTTATAGTAGGTATTATATGATTGGAAAAATGACCAGCTAGATTTTCAGAGATAACCTAACCCCCAACATAGAAACATACATACATACCTTCACGCCTGTAATCCCAGCGTGGGCTAGGCAGAGCTACAGAATTTCAACTTAAAAAAAGTTGTTGATAATTCAGTAACCACAATTTGCACAAATAGGCTAAGATGTTTACCAGCATATTAGTGAGAGGTTGCAAGCCCATCGCCTAACAGTACTAGAAACAAATACAAATAATAATTACAATATTGGAACAGGTTTCCTTAGTTTATTTTCAAAATAGGGACTTAGTGAATTGAAAGAGTTTTCAAATTTCAAAATTACTTTTAACTTCTTTGCGCTGAACAGAGAGGTCTAGGCATGAGTAAACTAGTCTCTGTTTGATTCTGCAATTTTCTTCAGTACCATTACCATGAGGTATAATTACCGTACTCGCTAGCAAGTAGAACGCTCTATCCCTCGCACTCTATAAGAATACTTGCGAGGTCTGCGAGGGACAGAGCTTCCACTCGCTAGCGAGTACCTTAATTGTAACTCATGGTAAGGGTACAGATTGTTTCTTAAACTTGCATTGGAACTTAGAGTGACTGTTGAGTTTCTTGCGTCATTTCTTCTCAGTAGTTGTATCTTGGGAAGTGCTGGTAGATTTTTGACGTGCAAAAATGCCTACAATAAACATATTTTATAGCCTTCTTATAGAACATAGCAGAAGTGCACTTCTCTAGGCTACGCTGTGCAGAAATCTGCCAGGCTGCATCTAAGACTGCACGTCAAATGTGTTACGTCACTAAACAACTGTTACTTCATTCGTTATCTCATTCAATGTGCAATTGTCTAACCTATTGACTGAGTTCAAACCGGAAAGACGACAGTATGCTACTTTACAATGTTGGGTATAACCTAGCGAGTTACTCAGCAGGCTTATTGCCTATCGAACTCGCAATCGCAATCGACTTCAAAGTCGATTCGACTGACTTCAAAGTCGATTCGACTGACTTCAAAATAAATGTTGATTTCAGTGATGCTACGTAAACTTCTCTTTTCCATTCGTCTAGTCATGAACTTCTTTTTAAAGTTGGGTCCTATTCAGATTGGCAATCATAATAACAAGTATGAAACCGAAAACGATCGCGATTGCGAGTGCGTTAGGCCTCATAAGGAAGCTCAAAGTCTCTCAGAGGGCTATGGAGAGGGCTATGCTCGGGGTTTCTCTGCGTGATAGAATCAGATATAAAGATATCCGCAGTAGAACTAAGGTTACAGACATAGCCCGATGAATAGTTAAACTTAAGTGGCAGTGGAGGGGGCACATCGCTCGCAGGACTGATGGCCGATGGGGTCAGAAGATTCTTGAGTGGCGTCCGCGGACCGGGAGACGAGCTTTAGGTAGGCCTCAACAGGATGGAGTGACGACCTTGTAAGCACAAGACCGGTCTAAGTGGAGAGCCTTGGGGGAGGCCTATGTCCAGCAGTGGACGTCTTTCGGCTGACATGATGATGATTATGATGATAGGCAATAGGACTGCTGGTCAGTTAATGTAGTACAGGTACTCGCATCGTATAGCTGAATATTGCAAGTTTCTGTCTTACGAGTGCCTTATATTTTCTAGTACGCGACGGATCTGTAACTTGCATGATTAACCCCGGATGAAAAGACAGAGGTTTTATAAGTTTTGTGTTAGTCTGTGGAATCGTAGTGCTCAAACGGACGGACCAATTCGGATGCATTTTTTTAAATCTGTTATGCGGTGGTACTAGCGAATGCAAATAAAACCGTAAATCGAATATCTGTTATTTTTCGGTTAAAATCGAACTCGAACCGAATTTCGGTTAAAAACCGAGTTTTTTTTACTATAGAACCTGAGCAAGTTTTAATCCTTTTGGCGAGGTCGGTCACTTTCTTGGGATTAGGGGTTGCAACCGAGTTATGAAAAAACCGAGTATCGATTTTAACCGACAGTTATTCACCGATAAAAACTCGGTTTTAATTTCGGTTAAAAACCGCGGTTTCGAGTTTAAAATGGTTAAGCAATAAAAGGTATATTTCACATATTTTGTGTAATATATACATACTTACGATCCGTAAGCGTCAGAACCCCTGGACCAATGGAGATATGTGATGTTTAGGAACTACCAAAATGCAGTACCTTATTGGTACTATTTGGTACCTAACTTCAAATAATTAGTACCTCTATTGACAGCGAAAAGAAGAGTAAAGAAAGTGGCCAGACATTCTGACGTCAGGATGTCTGGACCATTTTTTTTTTACAAAGTTTTAGACAACAAAACTAACTTATCTCTTTATAGATATTTAGTACCTTTTTAGTACCCTAAGATATAATTTTTTCCAATTTTTTTGGCGTACCAGAAAAAATTTACTCATGAAAAGCTTGATTTGATGTTTAGATAATACCAAAAAGCACTACCTTTTTGGTACTGTTTGATACCTATCATGTCAGCCGAAAGACGTCCACTACTGGACATAGGCCTCCCCCAAGGCTCTCCACTCAGACCGGTCTTGTGCTTTTCGCATCCACCGCGTTCCCGTGATCCTTACAAGGTCGTCACTCCATTTTGTTGGAGGCCTACCTACAGCTCGTCTCCCGGTCCACGGACGCCACTCAAGAACCTACTGGCCCCATCGGGCATCAGTCCTGCGAGCGATGTGCCCCGCCCACTGCCACTTCAGTTTAGCTATTCTTCGGGCTATGTCGGTAACCTTAGTTCTACTGCGGATATCATCATTTCTGATTCTACCACGCAGAGAAACCCCAAGCATAGCCCTCTTAGTGACTTTAAGCTTCCTTATGAGGCCCATTGTTAGCGCCAACGTCTCAGATCCGTAAGTCATCACTGGCAACACCGGATATAGAAAAGAGCAAGTTACCGGACTTCAGAGTTATCATGTCCTCCCTCTCTCTACGGACTTGTGACAACCCTATGATTGCCCATCGTAACCTGCTCAATTCCTCCTCCAGTTCCAGCAACTTTTCGTCGGCCCGCAATGTTCGGTAGTTGTATGTTGCCAAGACCAAAGGTCGTCGTTTCTGGTAGCCGGGTCTATGCTGGACATTACCTAAAGCACCCCCTGCCCCGTCGTTATCATGTCCGCTACCGGAGCCAGGCATAGCGAGGCTGCCGGGGACTAGGGGTCTGGGCTGTTTTTGTACATTCATGTTTGGCTTTGATCTAGAACCGTTGGGGGGAAAAATGCCACGCTTAGCAGGCGGCTTGGCGACCGCAGTTATACCAAGAAGTCCGCGGAGGACGCTGCTGCCCATCCTCCGGTTTATCCCTTAGTCGCCTCTTTCGACACCCACGGGAAGAGATGGGGTGGTGATCTGGTGATATTCTCGGCCGGCACCAACACGGCTCTTTTTGATACCTGTCTGCTGTCTCAAACTAAGTAAAAAAAAAGTGGTCCAGACATCCTGACGTCAGAATGTCTAGCCACTTTCTTTACTCGTTTTTTCGCTGGCTGTCAAATAGAGGCAGGTACTAATTATTTGAAGTTAGGTATCAAATAGTACCAAAAAGGTAGTGCATTTTGGTATTATCTAAACATAAAAACAAGTTTTTCACGAGTAACATTTTTCTGGCACGCCAAAAAAAATGGAAAAAATTATATCTTAGGGTACTAAAAAGGTACTAAATATTTACAAAGAGATAAGTTCGTTTTGTTGTCTAAAACTATGTAAAAAAAAATAGTCCAGTCATCCTGACGTCAGAATGTCTGGCCACTTTGTTTACTCTTTTTTTCGCTGTCAATAGAGGTACTAATTATTTGAAGTTAGGTACCAAATAGTACCAATAAGGTACTGCATTTTGGTAGTTCCTAAACATCACATATCTCCATTGGTCCAGGGGTTCTGACGCTTACTTACGATCCAATATAAGTAATTTTAAATGCATTATATGCGTTAGAAAGAGAAAGCTATAATAGAATGAAACGGAAAGGTCTATTATCTTACCTAGATGGCTCATGAGTCATGGTTTATCCCCAAATCGCAAACACCCCGTAACAACAAAGAAAAGGTTGAGTAGTTAATTTAGTTGACATCCCAAGCCGTGGTACGTACATGCGATCGTGTCAAAGCTATACACGTAGTTTATACAAAGTTCTCAGAGATTTTTAAAATGAAAATATATCCTATCGCGTGATTGACACTTGAAACCTTAAACGAGCTGCTAACATGCAAGTCGTGCGACTATACAATGTTAGTAACTATCCGCTATCACGGCAGCAACTCGTAGCGTGTGACTTGTTCTTAAAAATCAGAATTACTTAGATTCATACTAGAGATGGGCGACTAGCTAAAAGGGGTAATTTACTTTAGGCATTTATTTATTTAGTAGATAGGTACTTACCCAATACACCGGGGCCTCTATTCTGCACAGTACCGGCGTTACAAACGTGGAGTAGCTAAACCATGCTTTGTCCTTATCTGTCATTGTGACATTTGAATTTGACAGATAGGGATAAAGCATGGTGTTGCGTATGCAAACATTTTTTTATTGTATAAATTTTAATTCATTTTATGTTATTCTTTTCCCCTATTTTAATTGTTTCCAAATTACATAAATACTAAAAACATTCATCTTATAATCTTAAAAATGCTCCTCAAGCAATATCAAAACGTTTATCCCCACTAAAATAATCTGTTGAGCTTAAACAAGTAAAAAGTGGCTAGTCACTAGCACTAGCTAGCTAGCTAGTCTTTTAGCACTATTTCTGTATACCAGTAACCTATAATAAATTTACAGTATCAAATCGAAGTTTTTAATTAAATTAGCAACGCCTTCAAAACCTCCTTTTCAGCGGTCTGGTTTCGGCAGCTACATACATGGTTTATCTACTCCACGGTTACTCCACGTTTATAAGTAACGTCGTACGAGTATAAAGATTTATTGAAGTTAACAATTATGAGTTAAATAAAACTAAACTTATTTAAATTAAAATAAAACTAAGCTACTCAAATATTAAAGATGTAAATAACTATCGCCACTATAAAAAGAACACCCCCTCTGGCAGGTCCGCTCGCTGCATTACCTCTCTGGATAGCTAGCCCAATCCTTTGGGAGAGGTAAGCACCAGCTCTAAGATCTCCGGAGTATGACTGTATTGCCTATATTGTTATTATTTTATTTTTTATGGCATAGGAACGCAAACGAATACACAGGCCACCTGATGGTAAGTGGAAACTGTGACCCATAGACATTCGCATTCACAAGACCGCAATCCTAAGACTGCTAATGCGTTGCTAATCCTGAGGACTAAGATAGAATGCCTTTAAGCTAGTCATTTCACCGGCTGTCTTATCCCCAAACCGGAACAGAACAATGCAAACACTGCTGCTTGGCGGTAGTTTAATGGATAAGCTGGTGGTACCAACCCGGACGGACCCTGCACAAGGTCCTCCCACCAGTATTGACGACGCGGTAGCCTAGTTTGATAGTGAACCTGCTTACGGAGCTAGCGGTCCTGGATTCACACCTGGTAAGGGCAGATATTAGTGCGATGAGCGCTAGCATTTACTTCTGATTCTTGGATGTTTTCTATATATTTATATAAGTATGTTTATCGTTGTCCGGTATCCATAGTATAAGCCTAGAGCTTAGTTTGGGACTGGGTCTCTGATATGTGTTTATTTACATTATTTATTTATTTAAAGCTCGCTAAAGCCTCACTTCTTACCAGACTCCTGAAGAATGAAGGTATTTGATCTGGGGGCCTATTCTACTCGATAGAACCATATTGGTTTTGAAATTTTATCGCTTTGTTTTTAACTAGCGGCCGCGCGGCACTGTCAACTATTGTCAAGTAAATAAGAGATATCATTACGTTGATAATACGATAACATGTTAAAAGCAACATACTTTTGCAAAGAAGAATAGAGCCATACAAAGGAACATACAGTCTGTGAGCAGTTATAGAAGAGGCTTCGGTTTAGTACTTCTCTCTCACTCGCTCTCATACGATCTTATTAAGAGCGAGTGAGAGAGAAGTACTAAACCGTAGCCTCTTCTAAGTGCTCACAGACTGTATGTCCCTTTGTATTGTTGTTACCTCGTAGAATGAAGACTGATTTTGATTCGTCGAGCTGTCGTTGGATTCGTCTTACCTTCGAGATATCAGTCGGTTAGTTCAATTTTTTATTTTATTTAAGTTAATTATTAACATATACCTACAGACGACAATTTAAAAACAGGCTGTAGTCGTATTTTAAAGCTTTCTTTTGAACTAACAATAAAATTAATAACATTCTACTCATAGCACTTGTCTCATCGCCTATGAGACAGAGATAAGCTATTGACTATTTTCTAGCTCAAACAGACAAAAGATATAAATCCTGTGTCATTAAAAGAGACACCAATATTAATAGTCGATCGCTGGCTGTTTACATTGCCGGCGAGAGCTCTCTTTCCGACAAAAGATATTTATCCCGTGTCAATAAAAGAGATGCATATATTAATATTTTATCGCTGGCTCTTCTCACTTCTCGCTCATCGTGTCTAAAGGAAATTTATCTGAAAATAGCGTAGGAATTGGAATTGTTTAACAATAACCTAGCTAGGCTACCTGACTTCCAAAGATCAACAAAGGGGTAAACTTAGTTTATACAACCAACGATACATTTAAGAAAGATTTACAACACTCATGTTATGATACTTCGGTACCGTCACGATCACCTTCCAGTTGCAATCTTGCAACGATATCGAAGTTTACTATACGCTAGTTTGAGTTACTTTTGTTATGAATATGATACTCGTAATTACAATGCGGCAATTACGATTGTTGAAAATGCGGATGGCACATCTTTGGATGGAATCGAGGGCTGCTCAGCTAAGCTGATAGGCTGGTGCTTTAGCCCAGCCCCGTCTATCATCAGCTTATGCCAATACCCCTACTTTGTCATATTGTACGTTTTCGAAAATAGCTAGCTTAGCGTTACGTATCTTAACTAGGCCCCTAGGTGAGAAAACTTTTATTGAATAATCGATCCATGTATAGCTAGGACACATCACAACTTAAGAGGCAGTGGGCGGGGCACATCGCTCGCAGGACTGATGGCCGATGGGGTCAGAAGGTTCTTGAGTGGCGTCCGCGGACCGGGAGACGAGCTGTAGGTAGGCCTCCAACAAGATGGAGTGACGACCTTGTAAGGATCGCGGGAACGCGGTGGATGCGAAAAGCACAAGACCGGTCTGAGTGGAGAGCCTTGGGGGAAGCCTATGTCCAGCAGTGGACGTGTTTTGGCTGACATGATGATGATGATGATGATAGCTAGGACAAATAATCCAGTAAGGTAAGTCTAACTTCGAGAAAGAGGTCAATCGTCGAACCCAACTCGGCTGGGTAGCGTTCGGTAAGCTACGCATTATCATCTCGTCCCAAATACCGCAGCCTCAAGACAAGATTCTTCGATCAGTGTGTGTTGCCAGTGATGACGTATGGATGTGAGACATGGTCGCTGACAATGGGCCTCACAAGGCGGCTCAAGGTTAATCAAAACGGGATGGAAAGAGCTATGCTGGCTAGCTTGCGAGATCGAATCAGGAATGAGGAGATCCGCAGGAGAACTATAGTAACTGATATAGCATAGAATTGCAAACCTTAAGGTGGCAGTGGGCGGGGCACATTGCCGTTGGAGCGGTGGCGACCGCTAACCGGGAGAAAAAGTGTCGTCAGGCCTACCACGAAGTGGACCGATGATCTGATTCAGGTTGCGAGAAACCGCTGGATGACAGCAGCAGAGGACCGATCGTTGTGGAAGACCTTGGGGAAGGCCTTTGTCCAGCAGGGGACGTCTTGCGGTTGATGATGATGTGATGATGGAATAATCCATTATACTCTGTTCCCGCCAGCAGCAGCATTCGCATTGTTGTGTTCCGGTGTGGCGATAAGACAGCCGGTGAAATGACTAGCATAGAGGCATTCCATCTTAGTCCTCAGGGTAGGCAACGCATTTTCGGTCGTAGGATTGCAGTCATTAGATTGTAGTCTCGAGATTTCAATTGTAAGTCACAGAACCCCTAAAGGTGGCGTGTGTTTTGGTTTATCTTCATAAAAACCTTATTCTTTGAAAAAAACACGGCTTTTAAGCCAGATCCGTAAATATATTTTACTGTTTCTAGAATCTATGGAGTTGCTATGTCCTAATTATTTGATGTTGGCCTTTAGCTTTGTCATATTTGTAAATAAACTAACTACATTTCTAGTTCAGTTTATCCAAACCTACTAATAATTGATTGTTTGTTACGCTTTCACTGCGGGAAATCCGTACCAAAATTAATTTAAACTCGTCTGGCGATTTAATGAAAGATTGAATTTTGAAATATGACAATACCTACTGGTGATGCTGCTGAAGGTCAAAATCTAAGTGGTATGTATTATAATAATTAGGTAATTGCGACTCCATGGATCCTCAAACCACGGTTTGCCATTAAAAGTCCTAACTCTAACGATAACAAAGGTATGTGATCTTCAATGTAATTTATAATTATAACTATAATCAACAAAAACACAGAGACATCGAAAGCCTGCGTTGTCAGTCAGATCGTGTTATTCCAATTCTAACGCAATAAACAACCTCAGTTTAACGGTTTCTCCACCCAGCATATTTCGACCTCCAACGGCTAATTGTTGCTTGCTGATAAAATGTCAAAATAGATTGGTCTTAATGAATTTACACCACAATTGTGCCACCGGCTGTAACTGACACCTCACGATGCTCCGACAGCGATAATAATTGCTGAATTCGAGCCAGTTAGCATTTCAACGCGTCGGCGCAGTATCGATAGCGGACATAGTGGCGGAGATAACCATCTACGTACAATCAACAGCATTAATAAAGTGACCATTTATGTACCTTGTCGCTTTCAACCATTGCACAATTTTGTATAAAATTTCAAACACAGCGTTAAAGTGAAAAGGTCCATAAATGATCACTTATTTATGCTGTTGACTGTACAGGCTGTTCATCTATTAACATCTAGGATTTAGGCCGCATTTACACTTGCAAGTTGTTGCTGCAAGTTTTGAATCAAAGCTATATGCAAGACAGAGATGCTGATATTTGCCCCTCACTCTTACGCATAATTGCGTCTCAAAATTTACAGCAATACTCATACCTACTCATTTATTTATAATATTATAAAATATTACATGACAAATAATTACAAAAATTTGGTTATGTTATAGTTAGTGGCATTATAGTAGGTACTTTGGATAATTTTAAAAATAAGTTATAGATTACACAATTTGAAATTAAAATGTCATCTTATAATTCAATAGTCTAAGATGAATTCATTAAAATCGTAGAAAGAATTGTCAATAAGCCATTTCCTTAATTTAGTACAGAAAGCTGCATTGCTTTCTAAGTTTTTAATGTGTGAAGGTTGTAGACCTTCGGCCGTAAAATGTGCATAGTTTTGGTGGATTTGGTCAATAATTTGCAAGTGTTAATGCGTCTTCTGGTTATCTGCACTTCTTGTAGTTTTGAGGGTGTTCCGAAATAACGGTGTCTAAGGGAATTTGAGGAGTTATTGCCATCTGCTGCACCCGTAAATTTTTGCTGACAAATAACGTTCAAAGTGGAAACAAAATTGTTATGGAAAATAACCCTATTTATGTGACTCTGTACGTCCAGCGTTATGAGTAATTAAAAAGGGTTGATTGTTTTTACAAAGGTATCACAAGGATTACAAATACGTTATGATTATTGAAAAGCAGAAATAAAAAATGCATGTGTAAATGCATTTGAAATGCGCTCTTTGCGTAGTATGTGTGGTGTGAAACTGATTGATAGAGTAAAAAATGAAAAAATCAGAGAGAAATGTGGAATAAAAAAAGATGTCTAAGATTGAAAAGGGCATGCTTCGATGGTTCGGTCATTTGGAAAGGACGGATGAAAGAAGATTGACGAAAGAGATATACATATCGAAAGTAAGTGGAAGGGTCGGAAGGGGCCGCCCTAGGCGTACTTTTTCGAATCAAATCGGAGAAATACTGGTAAAGGGCCGAATCTTAAGTACCCGAAACCAAGATCGTAGCAAGTGGAAAGAAGTGGTCTCTGCCTACCCCTCTGGGAAACACGTGATTTAATGTATGTATGTATGTAGAAATAAAAAACATTTATTCAAAATAATAAACTCGCTGAGATAACATAATAATATTTAGAAATAAAAAATAAAGAGACGACAGACACAATGGTAATTGTTGCCAAACGGTCCCAGCTCATCATAGGCTGGCTGTGAAGCCAACGCTATGTACTTCCGTTGGGACCGCTCGGTGAAGTCAAAGAACGTGACACAGACGTTAGGAACGCTACAAATTTTAACAAACAAAAAAAACTGTACGCTTAACGTGCAACAAATAAACATTAAAGTAGACGTAACGTGAGTATTAATCGCTCAAAGAGGGGAAAGTAAATGTGTACTTCACTACACCCTGTAAATCGGTAAAAGTATCGGAATGCGCACACGCAGTAAAAAGTATAAAAACTCAAGGTCGCGTAATGGCGTAAGCTTGTCAGTGTAAGTGGAGCACGTGCTACGATTTGGACATTTGACGTTAGCCTTAAGGCAGGGGTGGTGAACTATAGGCACAATGTAATTCTTAAGCGCAAATTAGACTGGCAATAACAATTGCACAATTTGATTGCTGTCTTATTTTAAATTCAGGCCCAATTTTGCCGACTTTTTCTAACTTTAATGGTTTAACTCTGCAATTTTTATTGCTTATTTAAACCTCGCTTTAAGTTGGTACGATTTGGACATTTGACGTTAGCCTTAAGGCAGGGGTGGTGAACTATAGGCCCAATGTACCTTATTCTTAGGTTGGTACGATTTGGACATTTGACGTTAGCCTTAAAGCAGGGTTGTGAACGAATAGGCCCAATGTACTTAATTCTGAGCTTGGTCCGATTTGGACATTTGACGTTGGTCTTAAGGCAGGGATGGCGAACTATAGGCACAATATAATTCTCAGGTTGACAGTAGAAAATTTGGGGTAGAGCGTAGAGCGCGACAGCGATTCTAACCTAATTTGACAGCTAATTATAAAAAAAAATGAGAGAGTTGTACTGACTTACGGATTTTGTAGATGTTTGAATTTGAATAGTCAATTATCACTGTACGGTTAGAGTTTTGGCATAATATGTTTGTAATCCCACCCGACAGTGTACTTGGCATTGACAAAGAAATCTAATTGGTTTCTATATCGCTATGTTTTATCATAATTTACATTCCTTGCCAAATACTTAAGTACCTAAACGTATGTTCTCTGAAAAGAAAAAAGAGGACAAAGCATTCACAACAATACAATTAAAATATCTAGTTCGGACTCAATGTCATAGCATGCCATACTGACCTTAAACTAATTATAAAGATCAATTTGAAAATAAAAGGAATCATCATGTCTCTTTCATCATTGCCTTTTCTTAACAAAAAAGGTTTCCCATCCCTGTCTTGGCTGCTTGTTGAGAGCCGTGTTTATGTCGCACCTCTGCGTAATAATCTCGCGCGTTAACATTGGTTCGGTCCGAAATTTAACTCACTTTACTTTGTAGACCATAAAAATACAACGACAATTTAAAACATGGTAAATGGTTTGAATCCTAAAAATAGTTCGTTCTTGGTTTTTAGGGTCCATTCCCAAAGTGTGCTAACGGGACCCTGTTACAAAGCCTCAGCTGTCCGTCCGTCCATGCGTCTGTCTATCAGCGGGCTGTATCTCATGAACCGCAGATTGTTTTTTTTACATAGTGTGTATTTCTACCTATATCCGCCGTAATAATAAAAAGGGTAAAAATTATAGAAGAGTTTTTTTTACGCGTTGTAGGGAACCCTCCGTGTGCGAGTCCGACTTGACCAGTTTATTCATCCAATTGTGAAAAAAATTATAATATAATTAATTAATACGTACAACTTTTAATACCCCTAATAAAAGGTTTAGTACCCCTCAAAAAAAGTAAAGTACCTACATATTTTTTTTTTTAACTAAATACAGTGAGATTAATTTTGGAAATAGAGCTCAGAGTTCCGTGACATAATTAGAGATCAAGCTCATTACCGATTTGCAGAGTTGGTTTACAGGGTTAAAATTTTAAATACTACAAGGCCCACTCAGCGACCCGATATCCCAAGATTGCAATCCGAAGAATGCAAATGCGTTGTCAACTGGAGGATTAAAATGAAATGCCTCTATGCTAGTAATTTCAGCAGTTATCTTAACCCGGAAAGCCTGAAGATTAGACGACAGAATAGATATGGGGACGAAGCGATACCTATACCTATTATACCTATATTAAGGATAGTACCATAGACTACGAGATATGTCAAATGAATGTCGATGGAGCATATTTCAAAATGGGACCAGAACCAATACAACTGAGTGATATGACACTAAATGGGTTATACACTTTCTTTTCTTAGACACCAAGTCGAATTATATAGCAGATTTTTTAAATTGTACACTGTTTTCGCCGAGTTGCACTTTTTCCAATACAACTTTTTTTCTTCAATGGAGTTCAACTTACCCATAATAGAAATAAATGAACATAAAAACGGGCTATGGAAAGAGCTATGCTTGGTGTATCTCTAAGGGATCGAATCCGGAACGAAGTAGGTAATTCGGCGGAGAACCACAGTTACCGGCATAATAATCATTTATTTGCTTAAACATGGTAGGTAAATTTCAGATGTCAAATAATAGTTTTCAAGTATCACATGATTAAACTTATAGGCATGCAAATGTTTTTATTAAACTTAGTTAAAATATTATACGCACAGTGTAGTAAGTTTTTTCCAGTAATCATCTCCGTAAATTTGTCTTGAAAAAGGGATTTAACAATTTACGAATGTCATATGGTATTTTATTATAAATACTCATAGTAACACAATAATTTAAAAAAAAAGGAGGATGAACAATGTGGCATAAGCAATTTAAGCTCATCTCTC
This sequence comes from Acleris emargana, assembly GCA_927399475.2. Classification (NCBI taxonomy): domain Eukaryota; kingdom Metazoa; phylum Arthropoda; class Insecta; order Lepidoptera; family Tortricidae; genus Acleris; species Acleris emargana. Next base: position 5,519,087 of record OV656850.1, read on the forward strand.
TCCCTGGGTCTCTTATTGAATGCCGGTTTTTTATAATAAGCCGGATAGTTGCGCACAAAGAGAGCCACCTCAAGAATATATTGACCCGTTAATATGAGCAGGCCTAGTCGCCGAAACAAGGGTCTACAAGTATCACTCGGCTCAGCGCCGCTAACCGCTCATACATATTTCTTCTGTATTAGAAATACCTTGCCAACATCCGTTTTGTTACCCCACAACAATATACCATAGCTCTGCGAATTAGCAAGCTGAAATGGCAATGGCCTGATGGGCGAGATCACGAATTGGCAAACGTGGAGTAGGGCGCCCTCAGACTAGGTGAAGCAATGATATTCGCAAGTTAGCTGGTGGAAACTGGAGAAGAGTTGAAGACCGAGCTCAGTGGCGTGCTATGTCCAGCACTGGACTGATGTGGGCTGATGATGATGAACATTCAACCCACTATTTCACGACATATCTCTGAGTTGTGTTGGTTTTGCGCTCTGACTTCGACGATCCTTTACTCAAAATAAACTAACTAAGCAACATTCAGTGCCAGTAGCTAATAGTGATTTCCTTGCAAGAACTCGAATTCGTGTTCTTGGTAGTAGAATGTAGGTTTAACTTAAAAGAAATGCCCAGCCATTGCAGTCCGACGGCGAATATCCACCAGTTATGAAACTTGGCCTCGTTTGCGTAAATTCTCGCGTACACTTCACAATTTAACGCTAGCGAATAATATGCAAAGTGGGTAATTAAATTAGAACCTTTTTACAAAAAAACCGGTATCACGTGGGGATGGGTCAATCAAAATAAATCGAGTAGGTTGCATTATATTTCGACTTAATTGTGTAATACCGTAATTTTACCGGTTGTCTTATCTCCGTACCGGAATACTAAAATGCGAACACTGCTACTTGGTGGTAAGTTAAAGAATAACCCTCCTATTCATAAACGCACAATAGATAAAGTGTGCTTGACTTATGCTCTGTCCTTATGTCATTAAAGAAGGAAAAGTAAGAAAAACATTAATTCGTGACGCGCTGGCCTAGTTGGTAGTGACCCTGCCTACGAAGCTAGCGATCCTGGGTTCAAATCCCGGTAAGGGCAGATATTTGTGTGATGAGCGTGAATATTTGTTCCTGAGTCATGGATGTTTACTATGTATTTAAGTATATATTTCTCTATATAAGTATTTATATCGTTGTCTAGTACCCATAATACAAGCCTAGAGCTTAAATTGGGACTAGGTCAATTGGTGTGACATTGTCCCCTGATATTTATTTATTTATTTATTTATTTATTTATACATAACAAAGATCAGATTAACAAATACCAGAAGAAAGTAGCCACGAAATGGTCCCAACTCACCGTTATGGTTTCTGACGGTGTTCCAGCTGCGGTCGCTTCGCTATGTGCACTTCAGTTCGTTTGTAGTGCGCGTGCCGCGGTTTATGCTGGGAACCGTCGAGTGTCCTGACTTCTGGCCGAATGGTGTCGTGTTTCGGCGGTTTCGGGGCAACCTACCGACAGCCGCGACCATCACGCCAAGTTTGGCAAAACCGAACCACGTTGTTTTGTCACCTCGGTGTTAGTTTTAAGTTTTATATTTTTATATAAGTATGTTAGTCTATAAGGTATTTGTAACTATGGGCCTCGGTGCCTGAAATAAAATTTCTTATTATTATTATTATTATGTGTATGTCTTTACCATTCACGGGACTATGGGAGTCCCGGACCTTTGGAAGGCGTACATGGAGCCGAAGCCAACACGCAGAGGCCCTTTAGACAAGTTTAATTTAGTAAAGTGATGGGACACCAACCGGCGATTGTCCCTGAGTTCAAACTATGGAAGTATGCTCCAACGGACAACCGATGGTTAGTGTAGGACTATTTAAGAAGGATGGAAACATTAATAATGGGCTCTATGTATGAACTGATATGGATTGGTGAACTAGGCTATTGATGAAACTACGGCGCCTGCCTGGCCAATGCTAATTACTTTGGTTGAAATGGCAGGCGGTGACTCGCCAACTCAATGGAATGGGCCTCCCGAAATAGCCGCATATATATAGCAGCAGGGAGGTAACAGTTCCAGAGGGGCTAAGGGTGGAGAGGTGCTTCTGGACTTTAAACGACCATAAGGTGCCCACTCACCACTTATGCAACACATCCACCCTTCGAGCATATAGCTCTTGCGACTCCACTCTGACCGGCCAATAAAGGCAAGCCAGAGGTGAGGGTCTGTTCCTCGTCATTATTCACTCCAGCCGGCCGGTGAAGGCAAGCGTGAGGTGAGGAACAGGACCTACCCTCGGGAGCATTCAGGTCCGTGGTGTCGCCACTCACCAACAGCTAAAGCTTATTAAAGTCAGCGCTGGTCTTCCGTTGGTTCTATTGATATTAGAATTTGAGAGAAAGGGACAAAAAAAGGCTTGCAGTACTGTTAGGCGATGGGCTTGCCACCTGTCACTAATATCTTAGCCTACTTGTGCAAAATGTGGTTACAGAATTATCAAGAAGTTTTAAGACTTGTTGGTAATTCTTTAGCTCTGCCTACCCCACTCTGGGAATGAAGGCGTGAGTTTATGTATATGTATAAGGAGGGTCTACTATTTTTTTTAATGACAAACGCACCTCAGTCTTTTCTTTGACATATTGTAAATCAATGTCGCTTCCCGCCGTCTGTCCGTCTGTATGTACGCTTAAATCTTTCAACTAGGCTAAGGATTTTAATGCAGTTTTTATCAACGAATAGAATGATTCAAGAGGAGAGTTTTTATGTATTATACGTTATGGATTATTTATTTTAATATTTAATACACCTTTTTTTTTATGTCATAGAGATGGCAAACGAGCACATAGACCACCTGATGGTAACTGAAACTGTGACCCATAGACATTCGCATTCACAAGACCGCCATTTGCAATCTTAATTGAACAGAATAAGCAAAAATTCTTTAGGTACTCACGGGTGTTATAGAAAACTAACAAAAAAAGAAGCGATCACTTTTTATTATTGCATTGTAATAAGGTCCAACAGTGGATACATCGCTTTGTAGTCGTCTGTACAATAAATACAAGCTACATGCCACCATCCTCCAGCGGCAGCATTATTGAAACGTCATCGGATTTCGTCGGATGCGTTCGTATTTATCTTGCATTATTGCAAGCATTTAGAGTTGTGCCCGGTCGGTCTTTGAAGCGAGCGCTCCGATCTCGGTCAATCGGTTAAAGGAACTAGTTCAGTATTTTAATTCCTTTAGCTCCGGAGACGAGGTGTATCCCATGCTCTTTGGATATGCTTCTTGATTGGCATACACTCCGGGACACGACTCACACCAAGCATCCCTGGCCTCCACCAGGTTCGCCATCTCAACGTTAAGCATCTGTGGGTGTTTTAAGATAATACTGACGAGAGGCAACGAACCATAAGCGGAGGATAGGAAAGCTGGTAGTGCCACGCTAGAAGATCATCGAATACCAAGTCCACCGAAACAAATTGGGAGAACCGCTTGAGTCCAAAGCCTTAAACTTATATTGAATTTTGATTCCTGTCATATCTTTAGTGACACAAGATTAAGACCCATAAGAATCGTCACACTCGGTCCACGCGTTTAGTTTCTAGAGCGCCATAAAGAAACAAACATTCATATATAGGCTGATAAACACATTACCCTCCTCCTTCGGCAGTTAGGTAAAAAGTAGTAAATGCTAAGGTAAATATGTCCGTTCATCATGTCAGCCGAAAGACGTCCACTGCTGGACATAGGCCTCCCCCAAGCCTCTCCACTCAGACCGGTCTTGTGCTTTCCGCATCCACCGCGTTCCCGCGATCCTTACAAGGTCGTCACTCCATGTTATTGGAGGCCTACCTAATATGTCCGTTACTATTATTTTATGCTAGGAAGTCATGATTGGCTGGTTTTCAAGAATGTTGACTACAATATTTTGACTCTAAGCCAATTCCTATCACAAGGTTTAGACGACGCGCTGGCCTAGTTGGTAGTGACCCTGCCTACGAAGCTAGCGGTCTTAGGTTCAAATCCCGGTAAGCTATTTGTGTGATGAGCGCGAATATTTGTTCCTGAGTCATAGACGTTTTCTATGTATTTAAGTATATATTTCTCAATATAAGTATTTATATCGTCGTCTAGTACCATAGTACAGTAAATTGGTGTGACATTGTACCATGATATTTATTTATTTAATGTTAGGTCTTTGTTAATTTAATACACAATTGGGATAGACCAAAGAAAACAACTCACGGTTGTTACATACTAATTCGAAAAAATAGGTAATTTTATGATACCAATTTCATTAATGTTGTATTTGACCCAATAGTTTTGTTTTAATATCTTTATTTATTTAGCAGACATTTTATGGATGACATAATTATTTTAAATTTGGGATGGCATTTTCTAATAAATTACACAAATTGAATGATATCTAATTATAAAAAGTGATTGTAATAGTGTATTAAAACATACTATTTCAAGCGGTTTTTGCTTAACCCGTAAGATACACCTAGGAGAGCTTCAAGTTGAAAACGAAAGTCAAACAAAGGTTAAATATACTTTTGCCGAAAAATCCGAATTAGATAAATATTTCAAAAACTTAATAATGCAGATCCTCGAAATGATTTTCGAATTAGAGTTATTTTAAAAATATGAACAATCCCAATTCTACATACGATGGTTGCGTTTGTCCCACTCTCTCATCCATCGATTTTCCGCAATCTGTAACGGATCGTCAGTCCACCTTGCGGTAGACCTACCACCCTACGCGTTCTGGTAGATTACGAGTATCCTATACCAAAACTGAGAAACATTGCAAGCTAATAAAAAAGTTTGTTAGTACTCTTCTCAAAATACTTTAGGAATAACAGATTCCTAAATAACCAATTTAAACTTAAACTCCTACCCCCTTACTTATAAACATGGAATAAGCTTGGAATAGTTTATGCCATGCTTTGTCTTTATCTGTAATTGTGACATTTGCATCTGACAGAAAGTGACAAAGCATGTCATAAACTATTCTAAGCTTATTCCGCGTTTATAAGTAAGGGGGCTAGGAGCTAAAACCGCATTCCAGTAAATCAACACTTGCTTACACTAGGGTCCGAATCGCGGTCAGTGTGTTTCAATGTCGCTTGTATAATGTGCTGTAACCGAGTGAAAAGTTCGTTGCGTCAGCGGGGGACGGCTGTATGCGACATATAAACTAAGCAGTCCATTTATTTCTGAAACCGATTATATTTTGAAGTAAATATAAGTCGGTGGCAAGAATCGGGTTTATTTCATGTATTATTCAGTTAACGAAATATTCTAATATGCAAGCACCAAATAGATATTATAAAGAGGGCGGTCATCATTTAACACTGTTAAGTGTTTATTTATTTATTTAATCATTATTGCACAAAAGAATACACTTAGTATACAAAAGGCGAACTTAATGCCGTAAGGCATTCTCTACCAGTTAACCTTTGGGCAAAGCAGAGATTGTAGTTGCGGTGCAACATAGGGTCTAACATACTCAATACTCAATACGCGATATAAGTAACTTAAACGTAATAGCTAATAATATATACCTACATACCAATATATTAAATTAATATAAATACTTACATAAATACATAATATAAAAATAGGATAGAGGATAAGCACAAAACATTACAGATAACACAATCAGAAAGTCAAGATGATGTCAAATTCTACCTACAAAAAAATACTAGAGTTTGTTTTATTTCTGGTATTTACAGTCATAAAACATTAAAAACTAGTGAAATGAGGTGGAAAACGGTAGCTTACGTCAATCCTACCTATATATTATATATTCGAATAACGTTCCCGAAATGCATCTTATCTAGGGCCAATTGTCCGTATTTCACCAAACTGACTACGACGTGTTCGGTTACAAGTTCTTATTATAATTCTAATTTTAATTAATTGCGTTCACTCCTGTTAATGTGTATTTCGCCAATGTCGAGTTATTTATAGACACTCCAATGGACTTATTAGAGAAATAAGTCCGTGGATATAACACGTAAAGACGATTGTTCGGTAAAAGTATTATCTCTAATGGACTAAACAGAAGCGTTAGTGTTAGCTCCACGCGCTTCTAGGTGACAAGTTACTAGATCACTGGGCTTCAAAGCTACGCCGTAAATACTGAATAGTCATCTGTCACTTGTCATGGTCAGATCGATGAAATAAGCAGGCAGATAACACAGACAAATTAGGAATAAATATAAATAAAAACCGCTACGTACTTACAAAATAAACAATAATATATTTTTCTCAAAAATGACCGGAAAAGTTGACATTACTAACTCCATACTGAGACGCGAACTACAGAGTTTACAGAGAGTTCCCAAATTAAAAAAAAAATTACATTGCGTGCTCGCTACACAAGCCCGCAATGTTGAATACAAATTTCATTGTTATCTAGTTTGTAACTTTTTAAAAAGTGAAAACGGCCATAATAAAATGAGGGCACAAGTCTTATACATCCATATTTTATTCGAAATGTAACTTTTTTATCTGTGTCTGGAATAGCTTGAGTTTTTTTTTCTAAAAGAACTTGCGTTTCTCCTTAGGCGGTAAAGAGTGAGGTTATTTCACGTGAACTTTCTGTTTATATGCGATTTGTACCTTGCGATTTTTGAGAAAAGCACTATATACGCCTCGGCAGGAACTGCAATTGCCTGCTTCACTGCCTAGGCAATAATGTACTATTGTTAGTTCCTCGTTGCATGAACCTACCCATTCTTGCGGCCGGCGCTTGCGCACATAAACTTTCTCTTTGTTTTGTTGTGGTGCGTCAAATGACCGACCCGCCTATAATTTGGTTATGTGCATGGATAATCCCAAAACGAATTGCATGATTTTTCATTTATGGTACGCAGAAGGTAAACGGGCTGTGAAGCCATCTTATAGTAGCATAGTAGAATTTAAGCCCATAATTGTTTTTTTAAATGTTTTTATCATTGTCATATTTTGTTAATTGTGTTATGTTATGCATGGTTACTTACGACTTTATAGTTCCTTTTTTAGCCTAGTACTTAGCCTGTTAAATGTGTTAGTGTGTTATTGAGCCGCATCGGCACAAATGCGATTGTTTTACGCAAACTGAGTTTGCCTATAATTGGGTAAACCCTGTCACTCTTCCCTATACATATAATATTAAAATTAAGTTAATGGTGTTATATCTGTTGGCGAACCTAATAAATAAATAAATAGTAACTCGGTTCTGAGGTTCTTAGGCCGTATTTATAGCTGTTTTTTTCTTAATTAATGGCTTTCATTCCTTGTTTAAACCAGGTGTATTTCGCCAATGTCTGTTTTAGATAATCACCATGGAATTATAAGAGAAACAAGTGCATGGATATTAAACGCGAGGACAATCGTTCCATAAAAGAGTATGCACTTGTGTGGACCTAAAGAAAGGACAAGGGATTAGCTTCACCGTTTCTATCAAATCCATCCATCCATCCATCTGAGATGCCCATCAAAGTCAGAGTACCTACTTGAACCCGTAGAAAACTGTAATTACTGGCCCTTCTTGAGACGGGTATCCGAAATAGAAAGACTGCTAGCAAATACGTTGCCGTAAAAATATCGGCCCGTCACAAGATACATCAAAGTAAACCTTAAGCCTAAGCCTAGCCTAGATAACTGTATTTTTTTACACATCTTGAGTCGAGCGTAAAGTTGAGATCAGTTTTCATATCGTCGGTCAAACTGCAAAACCGCGTAAGTAATACTTCAAATAAGGTGCAAAATGCACCTTTTTAATAAGACAGTATGGTTTATTTTGCTCTATCATAAATTTGTTGGTTACGCGGTTTTGCAGTATCGCCGACGATATGGCTCTCAGTTGGATCGTCTTACATCCAAACCAAATTGAATTAAAATGAATTGAATTGAACGTAGTACAGTCAACAGCAAAAGAAACTGATGAAATAGGGTCTCAAAATAGTATATACAATAAATTAAGACAGATGTCTCTGATTATTGTAGTTTAGCATAAGTAAATTAGCTCGTAATGTGTCATACTCATAAGTAAGTGACATGCCATTCAAACAGTTAAAGTCATTACTGAGTGTTCCAAATTAAACTGATTTTCAAAAATAGCAATAGTCAGTAATACTACCAAAGTATCACATGTAAGTGAATATGAATGTTTGGGCCTTCATGTCTTCTCAAGACCACTTCGGAATACTAGTCAGACGTTCGGTTAACGTCGGTTATACTCGTAAGACAAACACGCGAAACAACTATAACACCTCTCATTTCCGTCAAGGGTTGAAATAAGTTCCTACTACTTCGCTTTGTTTTTTTTTTGCAACATTTAGAATAAATCCTTTTTTACTGCCGTGATTACCCTAGTTTTCATTTCGAGATTTTGTAATTTTGACTTTATCTTGTTGGACACTTGACAGTCTTGACACTTAGGTAAAATAAATAATTATTATTTTTTGAAATGTTCTGTAAAGAGACAGTTATGGCATCTTTTATGATCATTTTCTTTTGACTAATTAAATATTCAGTTAAAAATTACACTTTGTTATAATCTGTTTTATCTGGGGCGTCATGCTTGAACATGTTTTGAAATGTTAATTTTAATCACTTACTTTTGACGTTGACTGTACCAGAGTTAAAATCTGTTATTTAATTAAATATCTTACGTATTTATTTATACTTAAGTTTGAAAAAAGTACAAATTGAAACATATTTATTGCTATTAAACAGCTGCCTGTATAGCTAGACAAACTACATTGTATGATAGTGAATGTGAATGGTGACTTTTTGAGTACATTATATTTAAACCAGATTAATTAAAGAAGATAATAAAGATTCCTATTCAAGGTTCGGATATCTTAAACGCCGATGACACTGGTATACGGTAAAATTTGGGTCATTGTATTAGTTAACGTGTTTATTGATTAGCTAGTGGCATCTGAATTAATTAACAGTGTATTATGAATACTAGTATCTTTCCTGCGCTTTGCTTATTTCGTCTCTGTGGAGGAAAAGCTCATTAAGTATTGATAAGGTATGTCCATGTTATGCAAAAACTGAAAACTGCACACCCCTGCCGACCTCTGCTACAGATGTAGTGCATAATTGTTTTCCTTCGTATTTTTACGGAAACTTACGAACGTGTCCTGCTATTTCAGCCGGTCACAGAACAAAAAGTACTGAGGTTGACTGAAATAGTATGACAAATACGATTTTTTCCGAGAAAATGCGAAGGAAAACAATTATGCACTACATCTGTAAGTACATATAACTTGTTAACAACTAAGTTCATTTTCGTCTGTATAAATGAGTTTTCCTTAAGGAAAAATTAAATTACACTAGACTCAACTAACGTGCTCGTAAGGTCCGAGTGCTCGACTTGTTAGGCGATGGGCTTGCAACCTGTCACTAATACGCTGGTAAACATCTTAGCCTGTTTTTGCAAAATGTGGTTACAGAGTTATCAACAAGTTTTTGGAGTTGTTGGTAATCCTGTAGCTCTGCCTACCCCACTCTGGGAATGAAGGCGTGAGTTTGTATGTTTTATATTGTGACCATATCGAAATTTCTCAAAATAAACAAAATATGTTGGTCAATCGGATTCTATTAGTAAATGTCAAGTGCTTTTACTGGCACATACGTTCTTTAATTAAAAAATGGTTTGTAAAATATTAAAGCCACAAACATTTTTCATCGCTAAAATGAGGTGGTGATAAAAGTAATGTTAGTCTTATCTTATTTATAGGAATTCAAAGTATGAGTGAGAAGCAGGAGTATGTACAGCGACGAGCACTCGGACGGTGTTCTGCCTTTTCTAACTTGGCCGAATAATAATTCGGCCAAATGAGAGGTTGGCATAAAAAAAATTGCCAATAAATAGTTGTTAAAGTGAACATTCGGGGAAATGTAGGTTGGCAAATGAAATTCGACCAATTTTTTTTTGGCGAAAAGCTAATTTTAGCGATGAAAGATGTTTGTGGCTTTAATATTTTACAAACCATTTTTTAAATAAAGAACGTAAGTGCCAGTAAAAGCACTTGACATTTACTAATAGAATCCGATTGACCAACATATTTTGTTTATTTTGAGAAATTTCGATATGGCCACCATATAAAACAAATTCCATTTAACATAAAGTAAGATGGATGCGAAAAGCACAAGACCGGTCTAAGTGGAGAGCCTTGGGGGAGGCCTTTGTCCAGCAGTGGACGTATTTCGGCTGACATGATGATGATGAAAGGTCTCGTCTCCCAAAACACATGAAAATGTTTTTTGTGGATGTACAAATGACCATAATGTCATGACCTAATGACGCATATTCATTCATAATAATGAAGACGAATATCATTTTGACTTTAAACTTTTGGAATATTTTTCACATGGCAAATGTTACACTAGGCCGAAAAACTCTTAAAACAAAGAAGAAATGAATTTAGTAAAAGGCGTCACATATCCACAGTGACCAGTTAGGTACGACGACGAGCGTAGCGAGGAGGAGTGTCAGATAGAACTTCGACCCTACAGCACCGACTTTTTTTGTATATTATTGTAAGCGAACCATTTGGCTATATGAAAAATGTCATTTTAATAAATATCCATATAAAAAGAAGCAAACGTTGAGTTGGCAATCGTGAGGTTGGGAAATGAAACTAATCATTTTAACAAGTTGCCAAAGGTTCGGCCAAACGTTGGTTGGGAAGTGAAATTCGGCAATAAAATTGTCGGCGATACAATAGAGAACTCACTCGGACGTCTACCTTGCTCCATATATTTTTCTATATAAGTAAGTATTTATCACCAAAATCAGAAGCGAAACAAGGGCGATCTTCAATGATGCGAAGGCGACGAATGACTTTAGCATGTACGCTCACAAGCTCACAGAGTATAACAAAGCTGTAAGGAAAGCAAAAAGGAGTGCGTGGCGGAACCACTGCAACCAAATAGGCTCGATACCAGAAGGTATGAGGCTCACAAAGGCACTAGCAGTAGCAAGGTCAACTCCGCTAACATCAATAAAAGATGACAAGGGAAGTATGACTGAAACGGGTTTAGATACCCTGAAAGTTATGTGTAGCACACATTTTCCCGGCTCCATTATACGTGAAAGCGAAATAGACAGTGTACCAATCTGTTTGTCAGAGCAGACAGCACGCACAACAAGACACAATTGGGACACTGCCAAAAAGGTAGTAGACGATTGCAAGATACGGTGGGCACTATCCACTTTCCAACCGTACAAAGCACCGGGCCCGGACGAGGTATACCCAATCCTACTACAAGAAAGCGCAAATATAATTGTACCGCATTTAAGCAGGCTGTATAGAGCGTGCTTAGCCTTTGGGCACGTTCCACGCGTTTGGAGGCTTGTAAAAGTGATCTACCTGCCAAAACCTGGCAAAGCAGATTACAGCGATCCCAAATCATACAGACCAATAAGTCTATCATCATTCTTCCTAAAAACACTGGAGAAGCTGGTAGACAGGCACATAAGAGATGGACCTCTAAGGCGGTATCCGCTGCATAAAATGCAATGCGCGTATCAACCGGGTAAATCCACAGATACTGCAATTCATTTTGTAGTGAATAAAGCTGAAAACGCACTAGAGAACAAAGAGATATGTCTTGCGGCATTTCTCGATGTGGAGGGTGCATTTGATAAGACTACGTTTGAAGCCATAAGCACAGCAGCTGCTAGGCATGGCATTGAACCAACCATTTGCAAATGGATAGGCAACATGCTAAACAGTAGACTTATAAAGTCAAGTCTTTTGGGCGATGTCCTATTCGCCACAATGACAAAAGGGTGTCCCCAGGGGGGGGGGGTTCTCTCACCGACTCTATGGAGTCTGGTGGTAAACTCACTCCTAGAGGAACTCAACACAGGCCCACTACACACGGTTGGGTATGCAGATGATCTCGTGATACTTATCAACGGGAAGTTCCCGGAAACAGTATCGGAAATCATGGGAAATGCTCTGGAAAAGGTGGAAAGATGGTGTATTAGTCATCAACTATCCATCAATCCCAGCAAAACTGTAGTAATTCCATTTACTAAGAAAAGAGACCTCAAACACATTAAACACCTCAAGCTGTTTGGTAAGGGACTAGAATTGTCAAGTGAGGTAAAATATCTAGGCATAATACTAGATAAAGAGCTCACTTGGAAGAAGCACGTGGACAACGCTATAACAAAAGCGTTGAGAGTGTTCGGAATGTGCAGATCAGCATATGGTAAGACATGGGGCCTTAACCCTAAAGTACTGAAGTGGATCTATACCATGATGGTAAGGCCCATAATCATGTACGGCTGCTTGGCCTGGTGGCCAAGAACAATTTTAAAAACATGCAGAGACTCTCTGACCAAGGTGCAGAGGGTGGCCTGCATGGCTATAACAGGGGCGTTCAGAACGACGCCAACGGCGGCAATGGAGGTTCTACTAAACCTACCACCACTGCATATCGCCATACAGTCTGAGGCGTGCAAGTCGCTGCAGAGGTTGAAAGAGACGGGCCTATGCAACGATGCAGCGCTTAGAACCAGACACACCAAAATGGCACACAATGGTTCTCTAGACAGAATACTGACGATGGGTTGCGACAAAATGCAGCCTAAGTATGTATTCCGAAGGAACTTCAATGTCCACATTCCGACAAGGGATGAATGGATGGATGGGTTGCACCTATTAGAGGATGACGACGCGATATGGTATACGGATGGCTCAAAAATGTGCTCCGGTACGGGGGCGGGTATTCACGCCAAGGACTATAACAGCAGCATAAGTATGGGCAACTACGCAACGGTCTTCCAAGCGGAGCTATATGCGATAATTGCCTGTACGCAAGAGAATATAAGTAGGACTCCGCAGGGTAGAACTATCTATATTCTAAGTGACAGCCAAGCGGCACTTAAGGCGCTGACAGCGCCTAAAGTAGACTCGAAACTAGTCTACAATGGCATCCAGGCCTTAAACAGGCTTGGTAGGAAGAACAAAGTGAAACTGATGTGGATTCCAGGACACGAAGGCTATCCCGGAAATGAGGCCGCGGACGAGCTGGCAAGGGAAGGGTCCAAGGGCGCATACATCGGACCTAGGGCTTCCAAATACCGGACTTTTCATAATACCGGTATTGATGCCGGTATTCGTTATTCAATACCGGGATCCCGGGATCCCGGACCGGTATTAAGAAAAAGTAATAAAAATTGAGTTTTTATTAAAAATAAAACTTGCAGATTAATTTCGATATATCCTTTTATTAAAAAAAAGGTTTTGACTCTTTGTGCCAGAATCGAAAAACGCCAGATTCGCAGAACGCCAGATTTTCAGATTCGCAGTATACCAGATTCGCAGAATGCCAGATTCGCACGATGTCAGATTTCAGATTCGCAGAATGCCAGATTCGCATAGTACCAGATTCGCAGAACGCCAGATTCGCAGAATGCCAGATTCGCAGATTGCCAGATTTTGCACAGTGCCAGATTTATTTTTCACATAATAGTAATAGAGAGAGTAAGATTAATTAGAGTTCCATACCTCAAAAGGTACAGAACCGTTATCGGATAATTTTGCCATATCAGTTGACGATCACTTTACCGGCGCTAGGGCGGGAATGATCCATATAAATCTAATTATAAAGCAACATTACTAACATTACTAAGCAACATTACTGCCTATTATTTTATCAGGAACAAGTCGTTTTAGAGCGTTGAATCATTTCATTATTGAGAAAAAGTATTTTTTATTACTACTGTACTTGAACCAATGATTGCGTAAGAGCTGGCAACGGAAATTGATTATTTCACTCTTACACCGTGCGAATCTGGCAATCTGCGAATCTGGCATTCTGCGAATCTGGCGTTCTGCGAATCTGGTACTATGCGAATCTGGCATTCTGCGAATCTGAAATCTGGCATCGTGCAAATCTGGCATTTTGCGAATCTGGTATACTGCGAATCTGAAAATCTGACATTATGCGAATCTGGCGTTCTGCGAATCTGGCGTTCCGCGAATCTGGCGTTTTTCGATTCTGGCACAAAGCGTCAAAACCTGGTTGATTTATAATAACAAACTTGATAAAATATGTTTTTTTTTTAATTTTCAGGTTACAAATATAATGTATATAATCGTAAAACTAAATCATCCTTGTAATTGAATCACAATTGAAACAAGTAAAAATTAAAGTATTTCCTATTAATATTGTCATGGTTGGTGATTTTTCTGTAGATATTTTTTTTTTTAGTGCACTCCAAATACCAGAAGAGACGCCGTCGGATAGGTTAACACTTACTGGCACGTGACGTGATGTGACTGGCACGTGACCAAACACGACAAACTCCGGCAGGCAACTGACTTACTCCCTTTAGCAAGGGCTATGCAAAGCATAGAGTAAGATAAAAGATAAACGCGAGGCATATGTATAAGCAGGACAGCAGTCAGAGCGGAAGTACCGTTAGAACCTTATTGTCAACAGTTTTTTTTCGGTATTGCTAAAACAATGACCAGAGAACGGCTGAGTATCGAAATCTCTTACGTTACATGTAACTTACAAAAGTTACGAAGCAATTGAAACACACTTGTTAATAAACCATATAAATAAACGAATGGTTTATTTCTCCATTTTTATTTTAAATACCGCGGGCGGGATCCCGGTATTGCTTAATGAATACCGGTATTGAAAAAGACATGAAATATCGCGGGATCCCGGGATCCCGGTATCCCGGGATCCCGGGATTGGAAGCCCTAATCGGACCTGAACCATTTGTGGCACCGTCACCGGGCACCATAAAAGCAGCCCTGAACAATAACACCCTAGTAAACCACCAAAAAGAGTGGAAAAATACTGTAGGCTTAGGGCATGCGAAGCTCTTCATAGAAAGAGTTGATCAGAGCTGGACCAAAAAACTTTGGAAACTCAGCAGAAGACAACTCCGATATATTGTCGGAGTGTTCACCGGGCACTTTGGGGTCAAACATCTCCTAGCAAAGATGGGCCTTTATGACAATACAGATTGTAGAATGTGCGGCGAAGAGGCGGAAACAGTGAAACACTTAGTGTGCGAATGTGATGCCCTCGCCGGAGTAAGAATGAAAATCCTCGGTTGTGGCTACCCGGAACCAAGCGATTTCAAAGCCTTGCCATTGCACTCCACTATCCGGTTTCTGGAAGGGGTGGAGGCTGCATTGGATTAAGCGCTAAAAGAGGGGTAATTACACAAAAGATCCCATAGGGTCGAAGTGTATCCGCAAGGACCCCATATACAAGATAAGATAAGATAAGTATTTATATCGTTGCCTAAGTACCCACAGTAGTACAAGCCTAGAGCTTAGTTTGGGACTAGGTCAAATGGTGTGACATTGTCCCCTGATATTTATTGATTTATTTATTATTCCATCTTAGTCCTCAGGGTTGGCAGCGCATTTGCAGTCTTAGGATTGCAGTCTTGTGAATGCGAATGTCTATGGGTCACAGTTTCCACTTACCATCAGGTGGCCTATGTGCTCGTTTGCCTTACTATGCTATAAAAAAAAGACCTCCAAAAAAAACAGTATTATTTCCATTTAAATATAAATTCATGTTAAACTAATAAAGCTATAAATATGTTAAATCTATTTGTTATTCATGTATTCGTTGGGTGGGCTATCATCTCATATCGCCGCCACCTTGGATTATAGCGCCCGTGTTTACAATAGCCGATGAATATGTATGTATATCTTCGGAAATAAGGTTCAATGTGACACTGTTGTTTTTAATACTGCTTTTATTTAAAAGCAAGCTTCTTCCGATTTTTGCCGCGTTGATCATCCTATAGGAACGGTGATATTTTTCGTGATCGAAGGTAGCCAATGTGTTTTTTCAGGCTATTAGGAAATTTTATCTAAATCTGTGGTTTTTTTTAGCTTCAAGTTCGCCTTTTTAATATTAGTGTGATAGGATTTTCATCGACATACTGCTAAAGTCAGTTAAGCCGTGATTAAAAAGTTAAGTGTGACCTTGTGGTGTCTAGTTTTGGTTCAATCATCTAAGAGGATCTCACACTACACAGTATGCATCCTTGTTTACATAAATAATTTATTAAATACATAGAAAAACAAATCCTAGGAACAAAATTATTCGAGCTCATCACATACATTTTGCCCATTTCGGGAATCGACCACTCTACCAACGGTAACTAGGCTTTCAGTGTCGTCAAAACTGTCCCAGCTTGGCCCAAAACCAAACTGACCTAAGAGGCAATATATTTGTGTTGCAATTAGTACCTACAGGGGCATTTTCTTACGTCTAAATAACACTACGGCCGTCTCATTTCACACCTTTCCTCTAAAGTTCTACTGTCCCCTAGAGTTTCAAGGTTACCAGCCAATTGTCACATGACGCCATTTTGAATTTCACAACTACCTGTCAACGTGACTTTGGATGACCTTGCCCTTTGGTTATCTTAGACAGCGATTTTCTAACTTTATTTAGCGACGGAACCTTTTCGAAATACTTATTTTTACAGAGCCCCTAAACCTTTTTTTACCTTTGTGTAAGCCCTTCGTTAAGATTGTATTAAGATTTGAAGAGATTTATCAATCTTTTTATTATCTTTGTTAAACCTGTTTAACTTTAAATGTTAATAAATCCTCGAGTTTGACCTAGGTTTTGTTTCTATTATATTATAATGTCTTTAAACTATATTGTTATCATATCTACGATTGTCAATGAGAGTTGTTTTAACTATACTTCATTTAATTTAGAATGAGAAACCACAACAACATTATATTGCGGCTCGTGAACAGTAATCTCTTTACAATTTGTACTAGAGTAACAATTGACGACACGCAAATAAAGTGACATTAAAACCACTTTATTTTGCGGCTCCCAGACTATTGTACTGTACTATTTGCTAGGTAATAAATAGTTGACCAAACGCAATATAATGTTATTGTGGTTTCTCATCCTAAAATAAATGAACTATAGGTACTTGTAACTTTTGGATGGATGTAAATGAAATGAAATAATATTTCGTTGGTGAAACTGCAAAACCGCGTAAGTAACATTTGAAATAAGGAGCAAAATGCACCTTTTTAACAAGAGTGTAAGGTTTATTTTGCTCTATTATAATTTTTTTAGTTACGCGGTTTTTCAGTATCACCGACGATTTGTTTGCAAGAAGTGGTAGTAGGTACTTGGAGTAATAACACGAATATAATTCATGCGAAAGTTCGTGTGTGAGTTAGTATGTTTGTTACTTCTTGCTGAAACGGATTGGATGTAATTGAGAATAGAGATAGCTCAACTCTTACTTATCACATAGACTACCTTTTATCTCACAGAACACTGTTCCTGTAGGATGATCTTCGCGGAGGAAGTCGCAGGTTGAAGCTAGTGGTTTATAACCAGAGGTCGGAATAGGCAGTGCCTATTTGCCTAAACTTCGCGGGAGGACGTACGTAAGAGTGGTTATAACCACCAAAAATAATGATTTCTTTTTATTATTACATAAATGTGGAAATACAATTTTACATGATTAAATGACATATATTCTGATTTATTTCTAATGTAAATAAACTAACAAAGTATTTCGTCGTATATAATATTTTACCTCATTACTTTGTTTTACATACCTTGTTTATTTTATCAAGACTCCTTTAGCCGTGTACTTACTACCTGCATTATGCGACCCTGCTGATAATGGGGACGCTCTATAAGAAAAGGTTTTTAACATGTGATATTGAGTTTTAGTATCAATTTCCACATTTATACATACATACATACCTTCACGCCTTCATTCCCAGAGTGGGGTAGGCAGAGCTACAGAATTACCAACAACTCTAAAAACTTGTTGATAACTCTGTAAGCACAATTTGCACAAGTAGGCTAAGATGTTTAACAGTGTATATTAGTGACAGGTAGCAAGCCCATCGCCTAACAGTACTACAAGCCTTTATTCCCTTAGTCGCCACATTTATGTATTATTAAATAATCCCGGAAATCCCGCATTCAATAAAAATAAATCATTATTTTTGGTGGTTGTAACCACTCTTAGTTACGTCCTCCCGCGAAGTTTAGGCAAATAGGCACTGCCTATTCCGACCTCTGTTTATAACATTCACCTCTGTATTTCAAAAGTAAGTAAGCAAGGTTTTATAAGGTTGGGCTGTGTGTCTGTGTGTGTCACTGTAGCTCTTAAACGGGTGAATCGATTTCGATGCGGGTTTCTTTATTTGAAAGCCGGTTTTCTAGTGGTGGTTCTAAGTTAGGTTTTATGAAAATCGTTTCGGCCGATTAAGGGATATGAGCATACACTGGATTGACGGGGGCAAAAATGTACCACTGCTAGTGATTCATTAAATATCGACAAAGTTTAACGACAACTTTTGTCGTGACATATGGATTTTACATTTCTTGCAAAAGTAAGTCGTACCTTTATCTTCTATGGCTGAATAATCAGCTTTCCATGAAGATAAACAATCTTTTTTCTTTGGAGGCATTTTTAACCGACTTAAAAACAAAAAGGTTCTCAATTCGTCGGAATGCTAAAGAGTATTGTTGTAGTGAATGAATTGGTTATTCAACATAATTTCAATGATTGTCAAAAGTGACTCGAGTACAGGGTCACATCTGATATCAGTTGCTTAAAGTTGCGATCAGTATGAATAAAAGAGGTTTGCACATAATTAAAAGGTATTCAAACATGGCCATTACTTATGATAATGATGGATGATTAAAAATTGATTTTTATCGATGTCGATAAACTGTCGACATTTAATGAATCACTAGCATAGGTACATTTTTGCTCCCGTCAATCCGGTGTTTGGATATGAGGGATAAAAGAAAGGGGTCACCATTAGATGGAGGGTTTTTATCTATCTAATTAAAGTTGTAGCTTCGCAATTAATCATACAGTTTGACCAAAATATCGATTAGTCGAATTAATGTCCAAATATCAAATAACGTGCTTCAGATCATGAGCACATTTCAACATTAAGTAGAATCGTGTTTGTTTTTGAATAGCTTTGCTAATATCTGCTGCTGACTGTACTTTTAATACATTGCTCAACTGTTAATTACTGACCCCTGATATTTTTAATTGAGTTATCCAATCCAAATGATCATCTTAATTTTCAAACAAATGATCCATTTGGTCTTAATGATCATTACGATGATGATTAATTCGTGACTGGCCAACTATTTGTTACGAATGGCTATCGTACTTGTAAGGAGGCGTGTTTATAGCAGTTGAATTAAATATGGGTTAATTGTGGTGAGATTAAGATAATAATGTTTATTCGAGTTATTATGTAAGTATATACAACTTATTTTAGGCAAGTCCTTTAAAACAAAATACAAATAAATTTAATAAATATCATGGGACAATTTTGCACAAATTTGTAGCACAACGACAAACAACAACAATAATATAATATATATGTGTATATTGCTCGGAAATGTTAAAAAATATATTATTGTAAAATCAGCCCGCGAAATTCTGTGTTCCAGGCCCAGGCAAAATAAAAAAAAACATATTATTTACCAACGGCAGCGATCGCGACCCGTCTTTTTACTTTTTAAAATCATGTTTGGACTAGGATAACTAAATCCAAACGGCCAAACATTCGTACAATCAAAATTCTTCCATGTCCATCTTACTTTTTAAATGTAATAGACTAAAAAGGTAAACCTTTTCAAACAGCGTTTCCTGCGTATTTAAAAGTGTAGCAAATAGTTTGACTTTTGTTTAAAGAAATTGCGTTCATGCACAAAATAAAGTGCCAAAATGCCTAACATAAACACGTAATAAATTGTATAATTTAAACTATATTTAATCAAATTGAATTTATTATGTATAAATTTGTGGTTTTATTTTGAATGTAAATAAAATGTTGACGACGATGGCAATAATGTTCTTTTTTTGCGAGGAAATTTTGGGACTGTGTTTAAATTTACTAACAATTGAGTTATATTTTCTCGCGTGGTTGGAGATAAAGCACTATAACTACGAGCCTCAGCCGGGAAGGGCGAATGCTAAACTCGTATTAAGCTAACTCTACTCGTCCCGCAACAGCCATTTTCCCGGTCTCTGCAGTAAGCAAAACTGCAAAGGAAAGTACCATATCCTGTGTAAAAAATGTAATGTATTGGCTGTACATGTTAAGTTTAAGTATTTATTAGCTGTGGACCAGTATAAATGCCCAACATATAGAATAAGTAAAATATATAATCGTAATATTAGAACATCTAATATTACTGTAAACTGTTTGTTGAACCAAGATCAGTTAATAACTACTACGGACAAAGAACAAGAGGGTACCTGATACCGCGCATTTACAATAGAATCATATCGGAGGACGAATGTGAAACGAAAAATATATTCAAAACTAAAGTAAAGGCGTGTTTGATGGATAACTTCCTTAAAGAAAGTGAAAGTAGTGAGTGTAGAATTTCACCAAACAATTGACAGACGATTAGAGTGTTAACAGCTGTCAAAAGGTATGAACTAACAGTCAATTAACATTGGTTAACATTTAACATTTTTTGGTAAAATTGGTAATATTTAAGTCCCACAAATACCTGGTGTTTACTTATATTGTTTGATAAAAATGTAAAAAAAGAGTGCTGTCTTCGCCAACAAACTGCTTTGCAGTTTGGCGAAACTATTCTGAATGTTTTTACAATGTGTATCCTTGGCATAATAAATTAAAAAATAATAATGTACAAATAGACCAACACATCATTATCCTTAATATCTACCACTATTATAAACTAGCGACCTGCTAGCCTATTGGCCTATTGCAATCGACTTCAAAGCGGGACAATCGTGTTTACTTTGTATGCAGACAAAATGAAAACGATGGCGATTACGTTAGGCAATAGCCCCTCGGTTAGGGAATGCCATTTAACTGGTTGTTGGCAATTTTTGTATAAAAATAACCGGTTTGAACCGGTTATAACCGGTTATTTTCATTCCCTACCCTCGGTCCGCGCTTCGTTTCGGTTTATGTGAGTTTTCTGTAACATCCGGACATGAATCAGAATTCATTATAGGTACATAAAAACCTTTCGTAAAAATCTAACTGATGGTACAACCCGCATCAAAATCCGTAGCTTGGTTTAAGCTGAGTTAGTGGATAAACAGACAGACGCGGAAAGCGATTTTGTTCTATGTAAAGAAGATGCGAAAGTAGGTTATTTTTTAGGGTTGCATTCTTAAGATTATAGCCTAAAAACTGCAATCCTAAGACCACAAATTTGTTGGCAACCCTAAGGACTACCATGGAATGCCTTTATGCTAGTAACTTCATTTATTTGTTGAAATATTGCGTAAAAATAAAACTATAGGCCCTATGGGAGCACAGAGTTAAATAAATTATATGAAGAATATTACTATATTTTAGAGAAACACACAAGATACGACGTTGCCAGCGTAACCTTTGTAACCTCTTAATTAATCTTACGGCAATATTATAAATTACTTGAAAGCGTAAGAATAATTTGTTAAAATCATTACCACTCTAATAAATCACGTGTGTACATCACACAATACTTAACAATCTTTCTGAAATAATCGATCTTCACATAGACCTTATATTTACATTAATCCGATCATAAATTAACAATCGATCGAGTAAACGTAGGTAACTAATCGACTGTGAGTTTAATCGATAATCGTAACACATTGAAGTGTGTTGTAATACGGTCTCTGGCGGGTTCATAAAATTGAATAATATTTCTGTGGTAAGTTTTTAGTTTCGTATCAAGTCTTAAGTACTCCTATGAGATGACTTTATTGTTGCTTGTCGGTCTGTCTGTCAAAACCATTTTCCTCTGAAATAGCTGAAGTTATGTTAATACTATATTACAATAAAACCATTATGTTACACAAATGACCACAGAATTATTACAACCTATTTTTCTATGAGAAGTTCCTTGTCTGTCGTAGTAGGTAGAATGTTATTACAGTATCGATAAAGTAGTGTATGCAACTGTACATAATTAGGCCTTAAAACACTCGATCGTTATCAAACATATCGTTATTTTAAGGACTCTCATTATGCATCAGTTGCATAAACTACTATTTTAGAGCTATTAAATTACGTTTTTCACTTTTTATTTAGTTTTTTGGCGTGGTTGCAATCCAAATGAACAATTTAGAGTGTAAATGATTTATCCCCGATATCATTAACGATTCTATATCATTATAGCCATCTATCTTACTAGACATATCGCACCTTCAAATAATTAATCAAATTTCACAATTATTTATGGAAGCTCTTCTATCTTGGATTGAGTATTCGAGCGTGCCAATCTAAATGTCAACGGTAGATGGGTTATTTTTGCACGTAAGAATGTTGTAAGTCCTTGTGTGTAACTTTAGTTCATTAACAATGGTTTAGATGTAATAAATATTAGATAATTAATGACTTTTATATTTGTACTAATGTTATAATAGTCAAAGTTTGCAAGTTAAATTAATCACAGAAAGAGATCATTTTTTTCACGAGACAATTACACAAAAAAAAAACTTTTTGTTTTTACATTTTTTTTGCATTTGATAGGTGTAAGAATTTCAGTAACGGATGAGATTCAAAAATACGAAATTTTAGAAATCTGTGAAAAGGCAAGCTGTGGTCACATGGGGTCCAAGACAAAGATGCTTAACGATAAAGTAAACAATCTTCAAAAACTGCCTAAATGTATAGAATCGCCAAACGATAACGAAAATATTCCCTGAATGCATTTTGTCTAGGGCCACACTGCCGAGATTCAGAAATCGACTGCTAAAATATTTGATTTATTTTTTATTGCATTGACGTGATCCAAATCTAATTAATTGATGTTTGCGCAGATTCAGTCAATCAGTTGATCAAACAAAATAATAACCGATCAATATTTGCGTTGCTGAAGCGTGACATGGAGGTTTGTATAAGATCATAGACTAAATAGCATTTTAACGTCATTTCGTTTCCACACAAAATGATTTTTTTATCTTTTTAAAAAACATGACTAAAGAAACATAAATGGATATAACTTCTTCATCTTGGCGTCAATTGATATGGAAACTACATCTAAATATTTTTCATTAATATATCTAATAATTAATAAATAATCGAAGGTTTTTTTTTCCTAAAGTGTAAAATATGGACATAAAGGCCAAAAACTACTTTTTTGGAGTAAAAATGACAAACTTTGATGGCATAAATCTCGATATCAGTGACTTGTAAAAGAAAAATTGAGATGGCAGCTAGTTTAGAACAGCCGTGTTTATGCAAATAAGTTTTAACAACAAAGAAGCTTCAGCTTCAGATCGAAGGTCATCTGCCCATGGTAGCCCCTTAAAAAAAACGAAAGAAGCTTTCAATGCGTTAATAAAAATTAAATCAACATTCTTTGTAAGTCTAAAAATAACTTAACTACCTCATTATTAATTAAAATACGATGAGATCGTATTAATAATTAAAATAGATAATAAGGACGATGTTTTAGTGTATCAGTAATTAAAAGTTTATGTTTATAACCAGGAAGTTGAAGAGATACGCTATAACTGATTAAAATACACATTCAACGATTATTGAACTCTGTGAAGGTCGTTGCAAAAATAAGCAAAAACATTCAAAAAAGGGTTTATACCACTATGATTTTTACTCGTATTAATAAAAAATAATAAACAAAAAATATTTTTTACCGTTCTGTCGGTTTTACAAGAATTTTTTTCTAAGAAAGAGAAAACTCGGTTTACATCGACACATTTTCTTAGAAAAAAAAACATCGATGAGCATTCCTACTGCACAAATAGGTAATATAATAATTTACGAGTAAGTATAAGTAGGTTTTAACGCAACATACTTCCTCGGAAATTTAATATCTGTACTGTAGTGTAGAAATTTTACAGACAAATAAACGCGGATCAACAATAAAGAATTGCACCCGATAAAATAAGTACCTAAGAACAATAAAATCGCGCGTTTAAAACCCGTCATAACTGTTAAAACCACTCTTAATTTATAGTAAAAACTACTAAACTATTTTATTTGTAGTATTGTTAAATAAGTATTACTAAACCAGCGAACCCTACCCTAGTTGTTCCTTTAGACCAGCTATTCTCAAGGCCTCTGCAAGAGCCAACATTTTTTTTTCATTTTTACAAAGGAAACAGGTTTTCCCTAAATAAAGTTGTTAATTGTTTTTAGATTTGTTGGAAATTCTGTATGTAGCTCTGCCTACCCCGCTCTGGGAATGAAGGCGTGAAGGTATGTATGTATCTATGTATGTAAGTTGTTAAAAATAGTTAGTAAACTAATGCGTTAGCGTTAGATCATTATTTACATCCATGGCTATAGAGACAGGTGTATGACTTCAGCATACATTTTTTCCTTTTTATTGTTCGTATAGATAGATCGGTACGAGTATAGATTGGTCAGAAGTGGAATAAGTCTAAATCTATGTTTGTTTTATTTCTAAATGTTACTTGCTTTTGTAATTATTGTATTAGTATAATGTTTAATCCGGTTTGACATTACATTTAAATGGTAGTCTAAGAAAAAAATCTCAAACAGGGCACAACATGTTTTTTTTATTTAATATAAATGTGATTGTTGCTAGTATGCCTCACAGCTAATACAAGCATAGCAGTCTTTCAATTTCGAACAACAAGATATACTAAAAGGATCTACTTTCTTTGTTTTTAATGTCCCATTTTAACAAACGATAAAGATAATACCTAGCTATTTTTTGCATGCATGACATCTTGAACATTCATTTTGTGAAATTATCAGATATAAATTCTCAATCTACATGACGTGCAATCAATTATATTATTACCTAGATTCCTAAATAAAGACGTAATCTATAACATTTTGCGCTTATTACCCAGTTTAAAATGGTTTAAACCAAGGTCTAATAAGGCAATGCAATTTACCCATCTTGATCTGCGCTAAACAATGCCTTACATAATGAAGATTAACTCAAATTTAGATGCGTGACTTACGATTACAACGTATTAAGGTCGCGTTTACATCCGCGGGCTTAATTTTGGTCTTGTTTATCGATTCGGGTAAAGTATCTGTCTCTTTCTGACCAGTATGTCAGTGCGAAAGTAACGGATGCTTTATCCGCGTTTGCACACGGAGGTAAACGCGTTCTTATCTTATTTTACTGTGGCGTACTAGTTAGCTGCTTTCTGCCGTCCATGTTAAGGACTCTGCTTCATTCTTGTATAAAGACCTTTTTTTTTTTAATTTCTGAAGGCTTTTAAGAGGAAGCGTCGCAAAAATCTACTCATTCAGACAGATGAAATTACTTCCACATTCATAATATTACTATAGAAGTACCTATACTCGTAGATAAAAATAAGTATAAGAATAAATTAATTAGAGTAGATCGAACATTGACATATACATATTTATATATATATATATATTTTGACGACGCACTGGCCTAGTTGGTAGTGACCCTGCCTACGAAGCTAGCGGTCCTGGGTTCAAATCCCGGTAAGCGCAAATATTTGTGAGATGAGCGCGAAAATTTGTTCCTGAGTCATGGATGTTTACTATGTATTTAAGTATATATTTCTCTATATAAGTATTTATATCGTTGTCTAGTACCCATATTACAAGCCTAGAGTTTAGCTTGAGACTAGGTCAATTGGTGTGACATTGATGATATTTATTTATTATTTATTTTATTTTATAGTCACATTATAACGCAAAACTGCCCTTTGCTCCATTATGGTAGCGAAACTGCAATGAGCTCACTATAATGGCGTTGTGCAGAAGCTAAATTTAATGCACGGATTGTGAGAGGTCGGTAATGATTAATTATTAATATCTTTAAAGTTACGGTTGGGATTTTATTGTAGGTTTTGTAATGGTTTTAAGGTCATTCTTCGTGAATGGCAGATGCAATTAATCGTTATCTAATGCTTGATGTAATCCTACTTAATATAATATTGGTAATGATTCTGTTACAAAAATGATTTATGATTTTTTCCGATACACAGAAGATAATTTTCAAACAAGTTTAACAAAGAAGCACACATTGAAAATCCGGCCTATCCTTTAGCATCCTTAGGTACTGAATACAATACCTTTCGCAATTGCAAAGATACCTTGTACCTACTTTACAATCCTTCAAGACACAAAGTCACAAAATACCATGGATACATACATACAAAAAAACATAAACGGCCTGTACAAGTAAAGGTAGGACCGCGGGAAACGCCACGCACCGTTCATTGGAACCGTACCTACGTGTAAATGCAACTGTAATAGTAAAATAGTAAAAAATGTACGGAACTTTACCTGTAAAGGCCGCTACTACCTTCCTTTTTAGGTAGTCGGCTAAAACATATGATACAAAGATTTAATGATTCTTTGATGTTCCTAATCCACATCTACAAAAAGACACATCTAACTTGTTTGCATATCAAACATAGGTTTGTTTCCATTACAGATTGTATCTACGCATCTTCATTTAAATAACTAACCGTGATGGGCACATTTCTTTGTTGTGCGGTTTCCGCACTAATCAGGAGATCTGATAGCGGCACCTACAACCGCGGTACCAATGGTACAAGAGAGCGTACCGGTTACTTTAGATGTAAATAATAAAAGATGGATCTTTTTACTCAAAGTAAAAATTACAATTAATTTAATAACTATACTACTACTACTGATGACCCTAAACCAGGGTTACTTTGAGCAAATTCAAAGTTTAACACGAGTTTTTATAGAAACCAAAAGACAAAATTTAAAAATTTAAAATAAGCTATAGGTAATCGGTTTTTCTTGTTTTTTCGAAATTATCAGTAAGAATAAAATTGAGACCTTTAGTTTCCCGTAAACAAAATAAAAACACTTTGATCAAAGTTAAAGTACGAATATACCTACTGTACTTTGAAAACACTAAATATTTAAATGAATATCTCAAGTAAATTCGTGGAAAATCACGTATAATCTAAAGAAATTTAGAATTGATGTTTCTCTTTTTCGATATCACTAATTAGAATTAGCTTAACACAAGACATCATTCATACATATACTTAACATGAGTTTTTGCATAACATAGGTACCTACATTTGAAGTTTTTTTACCTCACAAATCAAGACCATACATACCTACATACATTAAATCACGCCTGTTTCCCAGAGGCAGAGACCACTTATTTCAACTTGCTACGATCTTGACAAGTTTCTTTCGCTTCTTCAACATTCATACATCGAGTCATGCACCCAAAATCAAGACCAAAACCACACAAACTAGGTATTCATATTTTTTTCTATACGAAATAGACAGTGCACTGGTGCACTACTTTAAACTTTCTGAAGGAACAACTATCGACGAATCAGTGTCGAAAAAAATATTATGGAGGCGTATTCCAATTCCTCAAAAAGTACCTACATGTTTGTGTGGCATGTTAGTTAAATCAAAGTACCGGTTCTCCGGTTTACGGTACTAAATAATTTGCATTTTGCTGCAGTAAAATTGTATTTCCACACAGTTGTGACTATCTCAAAAACCGTAAGACTTTTACTAGACCTATGTTAAGGCTGTTTAGATAGGTTACAAACAAGTTGATGATGGAGACAAGAGTGAGTGACTAGCTCTGTAAAACTCAGCACTGAATAAACTATTGTAATGAACGAGTGCCTATCTCCGCCTTGTTACCGTATTAAATCTGCTAGATAACTCGAACGGTAGGCACGGTGTCATTACGAGATTGTCGCGGAGGTAGCTAACCGAATCGCCCTCGCCCCACTTGCCCCTGGCGTGGAAACACACGTACTTGTATTAAGTAACATGTTAAGAAACTCTAATTAAATGGTCAGGGTCACCGAGGATGCTGTTAAAAACTGGACTATATTTTCTACGTCTATACATACATATACATATAAATACTAAATATAATACTTAAATACATAGTAAACATCCATGACTCAGGAACAAATATTCGCGCTCATCACACAAATATCTGCCCTTACCGGGATTTGAATCCAGGACCGCTAGCTTCGTAGGCAGGGTCACTACCAATTTGGCCAGCGCGTCGTCTCTCTGTCCGTGTCGTGCCTGTCTGTGTCGACTGTGTCGGTCTGAGGTCCTAGATAATATGATAATGATAACGTTGCGATTTTCGAAAACTGTCAATATGTATGCAGTACGATCTGTACGATCTACGATATAAGCGCTCGACACAAACAACCAGCGGCAGCGTACGTTAGTCCTAGACATTTTCGATAACGATAACGTTTTTCGTAACAGCCACTTTGCCTTTAATATTGCTTCATACAAAGGTTACGCATCATGTAATAACTTAAGTTAAGATTTGTGTATGACACGGCAGAAAGCAAATGAAAAAAATCTGGAGGTGGTAAAGATGTAATGCAAAAATGTTTTCCATCGCATTTTCACGGAAAAGTACGAACGTGTCTGCCTATTTCAGTCGGTCACAGAACAAAAAGTACTAATAAATCGAAGAAGCATCGATAATTAAGTTTATCGATGTAGGCAATCCCTAGGTGTCATTTAATTTTGCCCCTATATTCCTCGATCAGCATGTCACTTTTGATCACGTCTTCGATTTGCACCTGTGTTAGGGTATTTTTGTTAACTATGTATGTCACTTCAGAGTAGGATATCTTGTCGCTTAACTACTAGAGGGCGCTGAACTATTTATTTTAATAAGTGCCTCTTGGTTGCAGGGTGGAGGGCGACGCGAGTGCGGCGAGGCGGGGCGGTGCGCGTGCGCCTGGCACCCCCCCGCGCCGCCCGCGGCCGCGCCTCACCCCCTCCGAGCCCTGGACGACACACCGCCGCCGTTGCTTAGGTATAACAAACCAAATTATATCCTATACTATCCGCAAAATTAAGGGCCGAGTGCCTACCGCTATCTACACTATCTTTGCACGGACCGCTCCATAAGGCCGTGCAGATGCGATAGAGATAGCATGATTCCGATGATTTATGACCCAACCCGCCACTTAATTTTGCGGATAGTATACCGTCAAGTTCAGGTATTGGTACAAGGAACCAACGTTACTCGATAATCACTTACTTTTTAAGATCAATTGAGGTCTTTGCATTGATTTATAAATACACTACACAATTTGAGGTTATGTGTCAATCAGTAATAATTTGCTTACATCATTCACAAGTTCTATTGACGGCGTCTTTAATTAAAAAGCAACGAAAATCACCAAGATAATTCATGCTTTCGTGCCTAGCCTAAATATATAACTAATGTCAAAAGAAAGCGATACACTGTTCCTCTGCTCAACTAGGTAAAACTACTTACATACATACATAAACTCACGCATTCATTCCCAGAGTGGGGTAGGCAGAGCTACAGAATTACCAACAAGTCTTATAACTTCTTGATAATTCTGTAACCATATTTTGCACAAGTAGGCTAAGATGTTTCCCAGTGTATTAGTGACAGGTGGCAAGCCCATCGCCTAACAGTACTGCAAGCCTTTATTCCCTTAGTCGCCTCTTACGACATCCACGGGAAGACATGGATTGGCAAGCACTACTCTAACCCGGTAACCACACGTCAATGCTCTGTCCCTTACAGTATATAGAGTCAACTTATAGAGTGCGAGGGTCAGAGCATTCGACTCGCTAGCGAGTACGGTAATGGTAACTCATGGTCATAGCTGGGCACCGTTGATCAAATAGTTAACTTCGTTAATCGTTAATCCGCTACAAAAAAAGTTAGCTTCGTTAAACGTTAAAGCGTTAATACATTTCGGAAGAATTAACGCAAGTTAACGTTAATTGTTAATCCGTTAATATGTCGCACTGCTAGATCGAGACAGCATCAACTCAAAATCATTGTTAGTTTTGTTTCAAGCTCATAGACGTTGTATTAAAGTTGATTTTAAAATACAGTTGTATTTTGAGTTACTACACTTTTGATCTGGCAGTGCGGTGTGTAAAAAAAATGTATTTTTATATCGTTGCGTTAGTGAACTTATAAAACCTGTTGGTTTAGGTTCTGGAAGTTAACAGGATAGGAACAAAACAAAATACAAAAGGGCATAAGGTATGCACCTTACATGAACATTAACATGTTGAAGTTCTCGTCTGAAAGAGAGGCTCGTTTTGGAGTTAAAATATCTTTACCTGTGGAAAACAGACGTTTAATTGCACCGCTTGAGGGTATAGCAGTATTGTATTTAATGAATAGATTTATGAATATCTGTTCCCCGAGGAATGCAGCATCTTTGAACGAGTCTTTTGATTTCATGTCCAGCCACATTTTAACGAGACTTTGCGCTTTACTCTTTAAAGAGTTGGAGCTCTTTGGTTTTTCTATAGACTGAGTGACAGAATTGAAAAAGTCTTCCTTGTCAGCATCGTTGTTTCGACACTACACACTCGCTGCTACGCGCCGCCCGGCACTTGTCGTTTCATACTTGTCTGAACCCGTTTTTCTTGCCGCGCCGCGGTGCCGTTCGGTAAATAGTAGGCATTGGATTAACGATAAACGGACTCCTGCATATTAACGGAAGTTAACGTGTCCGTTAACATTTTAAAAAGTTAACTTAAAAGTTAATCCGTTAATCAAAATGTTAACTTCGTTAATTAACGATTAACGGATTAACGAGTTAATGCCCAGCTATGCTCATGGTAGGGGTACTGCAGGCAGTACGTAAAATGTATTTATAAAGACTGCGTCTGCGCCTATACAACACCTATTATCCCTTATGCAATCTCACGTACGCACAACGCATGCAAAATGACTAAGTCACTGTCAAGTCGATGACCTTACGAATACAAACGTAAAATAAACATGATATTGCAATTTGAACCCTCAGTTCTTATAATACGGACTTGATAAGTGCATGCGTGGCTAGACGGAGTGACTAAGAAACTTCCTTACGTTTCTTTGTGATTATTGTAATTATAATTATTATAAATGGATGGGAAGAAATGTCTCGGAATTTGTATGATGAGCTCTGTAGTATTATAATGTCAGCATTATTAGTGTTTTTATTGGTTCACTAATGTTTCACCGAAATACGTTTGGCCGAATGAGTCGTTTGGAAACTGTTTCATTTCCTAACCCGCTTATATTTCTGTAACTGTAAATATTTCTGATTTTTAAAAAAATAGCTAACCTAACCTAACCTATAGTCTACACAATGGTACAAAAATAAATCCTGAAATATTCACAGTTACAGAAATATATGCGGGTTGGGAAATGAAACAGTTGCCAAACGACTCATTCGGCCAAACGTATTTCGGTCAAATGAACGGACCCCGTTTTGATTATATTATTAAACTGAATAGAAGTGGGTCAGACAGGTCATTTCTGCCAAATGCTTTTGCTGCGATGGGTCAGATGTGTGGCCTTATCTAGATGTTCTTAAGATTTTAGGCAAATTGTAGTGTTTATACGAGTTCCTATTAAAAAAAAATGTGTACCGCCGCAGCAGTTTGAAACCAAACTGACGTTGCCAGCAATTTCGAGTTCCTATAAAAAAAAAACTAAAATACTTAATACAAATACCTGTATGAGAAAATTAACATTTGAGAAATGATATTCGCCCAAACAGCAGACACCTAATTTACACAACAATGCGAACAGAGATACAAATAAACACGAGAAGATAAATAAATACTTAGGTACGAGATAATTTATTTATACTTTCATATTTTTTATTATCTGCTTTATCACTTATACACATATTCACATGAATAAATTTATCGTGTACTTACCAAATCGACTCGTCGGCTTAGAGTGCAAACCCGCTAAATCTTTTTTTAAGAATTAGCTGATTACCCTTTTATTTCATCTGTTTAGAGTGCAAACTTGCTAAATCCAAAAAACGGATTAAGCAGGTTTGCACTCTAAGCCGACCAAATTACATTTGAATAAAAAAACCGGTCAAGCGCGAGTCGCACTCGCGCCCCGAGGGTTCTATACCACAGCAGGTATTATTATAGGGTGCGCTTTAATCAGTATACAAACATTTTGTATAATTTCATTTAACTTACCACGAAAAGCATAATGAACGTTTGGCATAAAAACCAATTGTATAATTTTATCTGGCATACGATCGAATAACATAACACTCATTTAGGATAACTATAATTTTCTTGTTATTATCCATTTCAATAAACAAAATCTAGCTAGGTTAGAACTGTGACCACACTAATAGTAATGAAAGCCGTGACCAATATTTGTTTTTTAATTTATTAATATTATAGTTTTTGAAATTATGCATTTCGTTTTATTTATTTTATTAAGGAAAACAAACAGCATACAATAGTACATAAAGTATTATAACAACAATGGGTAGCTCACAAGCCAACAAAGTTTTCACTATGCATCATGTCATGACTATTATATGGAGATCCTAGAGCTGGTCCTTACCTCTCCCAAAGGATTAGGCTAGCTATCCAGAGAGGTAATGCAGCCAGTGTCATAGGGACCATACCATGCCGCGAGCGGACCTGCCAAAGGTGTTCTTTTTATAGTGGTGATTATTATTTACATCTTTAATATTTGAGTAGCTTAGTTTTAAATTAATTTAAATAAGTTTAATTTTAACTTTTAATTGTAGTACACACAGCAACACATCTAGCTATACACTTCAGAAATCTGAAATATTGCATGAAAGAGAGTCGCACTAGAATGCATAGAAGTTGACATAATACACATATATACATCTCTTTCTTTTTCTCTCTGCTCTGTCTTTAATGGTTAGTTAGGCGTGATGTTGTGTGTACCTATATTATATTAGTATTATATCGATGGTTTATTATACAGATCGGAATTATGCAAATCGTGTTATGTAAAATGATCATTAGACCATTTGTTTTTATGCTAAACATTACACACATTTTCCAATTAATATTATATTCCAATTTGAATTCGATTCCGAATTTAATCAGCGCGAGCCCGACTCTCCCTTGACCATCTTTTTAAGTTATTGTTTCTTTTCTTGAAGGTGTGTACCTACTATAGTCGGACCCAATTTTACAGTTTGTCTTGTATGACAGCAGCAGCTTGCAGTCTTTTATAGTTTACCGTTATTAGTATTACAATGCAACAAAAAAATGGACAAGTACGTTACATGTGAACCCCCTTTGTTTTTTTTATTCGTTTGTAAATTCGTCGTATTAACACATTCTAAAAAAACAACTCGTTATATATCACGATTGGCAAGATACAGCTGTTTAATTAGGACGGACGGATGAACGGACGGACAGACAGCGTAATCATTAGGGAGTACGATTTAACCGGTAATTGGCCGTATTTGAATGAAAATAACCGGTTAAAACCGGTTATAACCGGTTATTTGTAATCCCTAGTAATCATATCAATCGGTTCCGTTGGGCTCCCCTTGGGTACGGAACCCCAGTCAAGAAACACAAATATTCACCCAATCCAGGGATCGGATACTCGGATAGATATTTACTCGACTTTATTTTCATAATAAAATTCCCGGCATTATTTAATTAAGTAACAAGGCAGTCCAAACTCATTTTTGAGTATTTAAATACGCTTATTTATTATGTATTTAATGTAATTTACTACGGGGAAATATTAAATTTCATTTGCCTGAGATTTATTCAAGTATCATTTATTACAGAACCCTTCAATCTACCTTAATATAGATCTTACCAGTTATGTAAGATAAGTACAGATAAATTCTTATATTACTTTGCCAATTCACGCTGCGGCTACACTACATACACGATTCTTGTTAGATCTATAATAACAACTTTTTTTCCTTACAAAAATAGTAAACGTATCCATAAACTAAACATGTTGGTAAATTTGTGCCGTCTTAAGTAATTTTGTGCAATCCCGGAGTCCCGTGGCCTATTTGTTAAACTGATTACAATTAAGAAGCCGCCTCCATATTTTCCCAACTATTTCCGGGATTTTGCCAAGTGTAGGTAAATATCTATCCGAATATCCAATCCCTGCCAATCACACATGCAATGTAAGAGTCAAGATGCCATTAGCCAACTTGGCAATGTTTGCAGTATCCTTAGTGTGCTAAAGACAAATAAATACCGTGGAATCCTTTCTAACCGGTAAGTAGGTACATTGCGAAATGCAACTTTCCTTTTACAACAAAGGATACTCAGACAAGTAGTCGGGTCGCTTAGTTGTTAAGTACTTTGCGCTTTATGTATTTGACCAAGTCTGCTACTACGGAGAAAAGGCAGAAGTGCAAATATTTTATAGAAGCATATTAAACTCTAACAGGTTATAATAAGGTTGGAAGTGCAATACAATTCATATATTTGATGTGCCTTTTTTCCGTAGCAGGGCAGTGTGAACCTTAAGTATATCATATCATCGACATACAGTCTCACCAGTCATATACAATATTATTATTTTTACTGTACTATCAGGACTCACCATAGAACTGTCATGTGTCACAGTGACGTTTTGATTGAAGTCCTAAGAAGTATCAAACAAATTGTTTAAAAATGTCACTGTGATACCGTTCTATGCTGCCCTCCTACGGAAAAAAGGCACATCTACTATATGAGTTGTATTGCACTTTCAACCTTATTACAAATTTTGATAGTACTATCGTTAAGTACTCTCAGCCCAATGGAACCCTGACCCACCATACTGCCCTCCTATGGAGAAAAGGCACAAGTGCAATTAATTCATAGACGCATATTGGACTTTCAACGTTTGTAATAAGGTTGAAAGTGCAATACAACTCATATAGTTGATGTGCCTTTTTTTCCGTAGCAGCGCAGTGTGACTGTCTGTCGATGATATAAGGTTTTATATCATCGGTAGGCAGTCTCACCAGTCATATAAAATTATTATTTTTACTGTACTATGAGGGCAATGGAACCCTGACTCACCATAGAACTGTGTCACAGTGACGTTTTGATTCAAGTTCTAACCTAATAAGTGTCAAACAAATTGTTTTAAAATGTCACTGTGACACCGTTCTATGGTGAGTCAAGGTTGATAGTACTTACCACTGTTCCTCTGTAGTAACGTCATACTTTGATAAGAAAGTCTGGCAAACATTCCGTACCATGCTTGTATAGAGCACCCTATAATTTTATTTGTACTAGCGGCAATAAAAATACACCGTCTGTCAAAATTTTACTTGTATATATTTTTACTGTTCTTGATATACAGACCGCTGATATACAGACGGTCGAATACACAGACAGCGAAGGCTTAGTAATAGCGTCCCGTTGGCAACCCTAGAAGTTATATCAAAATTAAACACTACCTTTTCACAACATGGTTCCATGCTGGCTCAACAATTAAAGTCCATGATCATACATTAAAAGTTAAAACTGGTAAATTCTTCTTTCAACGACGCCTTAGACTAGTTGGTAGCTACGAAGCTAGCGCGTCCTGGCTCAAATACCGGAAAGGGCCGAAATTTGTGCGATGAGCGCGGCTATTCCAGTTCCAGAGTCTTGGAGGTTTACTATGTAATTAAGTATGTGTTTCTCTATATATATTATATTCTCTTTATATTTGTGTGAGATTGTCTTCTTACATTTATTTATTTATTTTTATTCTGACCTCGTTACTTGCCATCACAGGTCAACAGAGGGGTTATTATGACATAGCTATGTAGTTCATTTTACGGCGAATGCAAAGGACAGAGCTATAGACGCTAAAGTCCGTCTCTTTCTCTCAGCGTAAACTATGAACTGCAAAGCTTTCTCATAATAACCCCCCAGGGCTTCTTTAAATACCAGTGCTCAGGCCGGTAAGGTGACTCCCTACAAGACGTACCTACCTACCGATTTAATTTTCATGTTTTGTCACCAAAATAGCTCAACCAAAATAGGGAGGTACCTCACTATAACTCAAGTTATACCTTGTTGGATCAACTTAAATTCACAGCTAACAATCTGTAGGCGAGAACACAAACGAATTGTTAAAGAGATACAACGCCCTGGTTCCACAATACGAATATAATAAATGTTTTTTTTCCAGATCGAACCCGCTATACACCGAGGAGGAAGAGCAAGAGGTAGTGATAATAGTGGACTCGCTAGAGGAGGGCGGCGAGGTGCCCGACCTCGCCGCCCCCCGCGCGCCCCGCCGCGCCCCCTCCACCTCATCAGGTCAGTTCCATGTGAGGTCCAGCCGGTAAATTAGGGTCATCATGGAGCATCATGTCCACGGCTGCTTGAAGTCCGTATAAACATTACGCTTTTACAACGAAAGACAAGGAGATCTTCAGATAGAAAGAAAGAAAGAAAGAAATATACACTTATTCAATACACACATAAGACACACAGAAAAAAGTATAAACAGAAAACAGCAATAAAAAGAGTAGTGGTTGTCTTCAAGGCAGTGAATCGGACACTGGCTCAGCATAATGCTGAGGTATCACCTATAACGCTGATTTTCAGCCAACTCCGTTTGTCACAGACGGACGGTACACTATTATCGATCACTCGCCACCAGAGTAAAGTTCATCCATTCTACCTGGAACCCTTAAAATCGACTAGTCTTTTTCCATAGGTCCTTTCTTCCTTGTACCTTGCAACTATGGAATGAACTTCCCTCCACGATGTTCCTTCAGCACTATGACACGTCCTCCTTCAAAGAGTATTTACTGAAAGGCAACTTGGCTGTACCTCTGGCATTGATGATGTTTATGGGCGACGGTGACTACTTACCATCAGGTGGTCCGTCTGCTTGTTTGCACATTACAACAATAAAAAAACTTGTAATCTGAAGGATATTTTGTGAATTTACTGCACGTAATGCGAATTGATGTCACGCCTTTTCTATGTAGAAACCTATATAGAATTACAGGGGCTCTATTCTAAT
The DNA here is from genome assembly GCA_927399475.2 of Acleris emargana. Classification (NCBI taxonomy): domain Eukaryota; kingdom Metazoa; phylum Arthropoda; class Insecta; order Lepidoptera; family Tortricidae; genus Acleris; species Acleris emargana. The sequence goes on from OV656850.1 coordinate 5,555,863, forward strand.
AAGCTACTACGCAGGACTGATGGCCGATGGGGTCAGAAGGTTCTTGAGTGGCGTCCGCGGACCGGGAGACGAGCTGTAGGTATACCTGCTACTAGATGGAGTGACGACCTTCTAAGGATCGCGGGAACGCGGTGGATGCGAAAAGCACAAGACCGGTCTGAGTGGAGAGCATGAGGAAGGCAGCAGTGGACGTCTTTCGGCTGACATGATGATGATAATGATGATAAGCTACCTTGCTCCTATACATATATGGTTGGATAGTTGTTGTTAGCAAAAAGAGACTGTCCTGATATGACGTCTACTTCATGGTGGAAGCTGGGAGAACCTGGTACAAATTGCATTAAGAAAGCCGACTAGTTCTCCGTTACATAATCCAGTAGTTTAAAGCGTGCTTCAAAGCTGCAAGATCTAAGGGCTGGCTAAGCTTAATGCGGCTTTTAGCTAATTAAGACTTTCTGCTGAACCCTAACGTAGAAAACTTCGAGCCAACCCAGTCTTTCTACATGTTTTTTTTTAATCTTTCGTCTCCAACAGGGTACGGCAGCGGCGGCGGCAGCCACGGCCGCGTGTCGCCATCATTACCAAAGAACGAAGCCGAGCTGTCCAGCTCGAAGCACGAAGGATCTCAAAGCACGTCCGACTCCGACAGCCCAGGTTGCACGCTGTCACGCAGCCTGAAGGAGGACATACGAGCATGTTTAGGAGGCTGCAGGTAAGGAAGACCAAAGACCTTCACGCCTGTGATCCTAGAGCAAGGTAGACAGAGCTACAACTCTAAAAACGTTGATTAGCCTATTAGTGACAGGTTGCAAGCCCATCGTCTAACAGTTCTACAAGCCTTTATTCCCTAAGTCGCCTCTTTCGACATTCACGGGAAGACATGGAGTGGCACTAATGGAATGGAATGGATGGTATGTGGATTAAAGTTACTTTACTCACAAGAAGGGGAACAAGAGGCAGCAGTAATAGTTTTTTCTAAGACATGTATAAGGTAAACGCAGCTATCAACGACCCATCGAAAATCTGCAGGTATTACCGACCCATAAGTGTAATTCGATTTTTAACACGTTCATGGACAGTAATAAAAAAACATTTTAATTTGACCCCCGTATTTATGACGCCCATGCTATAGCCGGTATGATACACGACTGCTATAGCATCCGCGTCCATGAACGTGTTAACGTTTCTGCGACTGTTTGAGCCACAAGTAATAGATAAAATACACGCGTTTGTTCGTTGAGCGTCGGATACTCTGAAGTTAGTGTGCGTGGCAGTGCGAAAAGGAGATAAAATACATCAGTTTCTGTGCGGCCGACGTGGACGCAGGTCTTGTCGTACTGGCCCTTGTTCCTGCAGGTAAGTACCCAATTTTTCTGCTTAAGACATTAAATGCATATTATTGATACCTACAATTATCGTGTAGTATTTTTTTTATTTTACTTATAAATTCTCGAATTTGTAATGCATTTAATTGAAAAAACGTCACTTTATATCATAAAACTTTAATAAAAAATAGGGCGGTGATAGCTCCTTCCATTTTACTAGTTGCAGCCATTACCGACCCATGAGTCGGTAATGGCCGCCACGTAGAGTTTCGTTTTAATATCTTTTCTGTTGAAATTTGACAATTATCCAAGCATTTGTATAAACCATTTTAATAACAAACAATCAGCCTTTGTATAAATCTATTAGCGTTATACAATAATTTGTGTAGTTTTCTTGTTTTTGCGTTGTAAATTTATTGAAAATGACTACATTTTTCATAACTCGATATACTTGAGACAATAATTAATTAACCATAATTTAATAAAACTTGGTTTTTGTTGTTGAATGTTGAAACTTCAATCAATCACGGTCTCTTTTACAGTCAGGAAACCACAGATTATAAATAATATGTACTTTTCTTAAGTCGGTAATACATTTTACTATTATACCCTACATATTCTATTACCGACCCACGTGGGTCGGTAATAGCAACAATGAGTAACTATTAGCGACCCTACACAAATTATTAGGTATACTTAAGTATTTCATGTTAAGTAATATTATTTATATTGGTGTAAATTGTGGTCCAAGAATTGATGATATATTTAATTGAGAATCTAGATGCCTAGGCCGATCTGAAACACCCCCGTGTATGTCCAGCGATTTTCATTGGTTTCTGCGTTTTTTGAAACTTTTGGGAAATTTCAACAAGAAACAGATTACTTAATTCTGCGATAGTATTAAAAGTTTGGTTTATAACAGTGTTTTTTTCTGAAAGTAGTCTAGTATAGTATTCATCGTATGAGATTATTTAAAAAAACTGCTATCTAACCGACGTTTAAATATAATTTAAAGTGTCTATCAGACTAAGCCAACAAGATTGGACCACACGAGGGATTTAGTTATACTTTTAGGTGGAGTAGTGGCAGGATCAAGACCACTGTATGCTTAATATCAGCCTTCGATTTTCTTTATTTTCTGACAGTCGTTAATAGCTGCAAAAAAAACGTTAATAGCTTCACAGCCGTTACTATGGGTCGGTAATAGAAACAATCGACTTACCCACTTTATTAATAATTTTTCACAAGAAAATGCTTTATTTTGAAGCATTTAACGTGGTAAATAATAAACCCAATATTCAATATTACCATATAAAAATAATAAAAATACTGTGACGGCTACCAATATTCCTAATAAGTATGATCAATTTCAAAATTGCCTTAGGAGGGTCGTTGATAGCTGCATTTACCTTATAAAGAGATTGAGATGTGTAGGTGTGGGTGAGGTCTAAGAGAAAATCTTAATCCAACAGCTCAGGATGCGCACTGATTCATAGTCTGTGGGAAGATATAGGAGCTTGTGTAGGAGGCACGTAAGGACTAACGATGATGTAAAGTTTACTGAAATCCGAAGTAAAGGTACGACCGTACGAGTAAATATGAGGGAGGTATGGCAATCGTTATTCGGCTGATATTTTAATGATAATAATTGGGGCACGACAAAAAATGTGTAGGATCTAGCAAGAGCGAGATTGTTTAGGAGGCTGAAGTCAAGGAGGATTGCTGATGTTGAGAAAGTAGTCGAAGTCAGATTGGTTTGGGTGGTGCAAGATCGATCATTGAGGTGGTCCTTAGAGTAGACCTGTATCCAGCTGTAGACATATATTAGCTGACATGATTAAGTAAGTCTTACAAGTAACAATTAAATAATGTCAGGTAAATAAAACTTACCATAAAGTGAGCAATACGATTATGATATAGAATCAAGCTGGACTAAAACAAAGTAGTATACATAGCTACAGTAAAATCATATTCTTCTTTATAACCTCAGTATTCCTTTATTATAGATGGGAAAAAGACGTAGGAGACGTAGTAGAAGCAGCAGTGAAGGGCGCCGGGGGCATCAGCGCAGCCCGAGCGCGCCTACACGCAGCCCTGTTGGCGCTCCACGAGCCTTTACCGAAGATCCCCAACCGAGGGCCCACGCTGCCGTATTGCGGGCCTGGCGTTCGCCCCGGTGACGTCACTATGATGCCGAAGACTACGGAGATGTCACTGTTGGTAAGTAAGTTTGTACTATGCTAAGGAAGCTGAAGGATCAAGGAATAAAAGGTCCAAGAATTTTAGATGGCGGTGACATGTCAGTCCTGAAATTTGAATCAATGAATAATGGAATTACAGCCACGGCCACTTAAGATTTAATTTTATGTAAGAGATACACTGTTGTCGCTGCAAAAATAAAAATGAAAGTGCTTTCAAGGTCGGAAAGTTCTGTTCCTTCGGCAGTTCTTTAGCAAAAATTAAGGATTATACAAGAACGCTCTTTGGGTGTATGCTCTCACATAGTATAAGCTATGTTTATGGTCTGGAACCCTTCCAGGGCCGCATGGCTTTTTCTCTGCTTCGGCTTGGGTCACGGTTTTCTGGACTCTCCGCTAAAGGATCTTAGATATAAGAACAGTCAACTAAATGAATTTTAGATTCTTGGTCATTATAGAACTATGTCAATGTGATATAATCGATCAAAATCTAAAAGACTTTACGACTTAACTTTTTACTTTACTTTGACATAGTTCTAGTTGTTGTTGCAAGACTTCACTACATTCAATGTTAGTTCTCAAAATTATTACAATAACCTTGCGCATTCCTATTATTTGCGAAGACCGGAAACTAATAAAATAACAACAGTCACTTATTAAGTCATTACTCAGTGCCGTTCACTTAATTCATAATCCGGAGTGCATTAAATGCATCCGTTATAATGCAATCAATAGGAAGGTGACATGTGAACGGATATAGGTTGTTAAACTTGTCGCTGACAGGCTGATTTGACAGGTGATTGTGTAAAAACACTAAAGCGCAATCACAGCTGTGCTAACTTTTTTTTTTTTTTATGGCATCGATAATACAAATGATGGTAAGTGGAAACTGTGACCCATAGACATTCGCATTCACAAGACTGCAATGCAATCCTAAGACTGCAAATGCTTTGCCAACCCTGAGGACTAAGATGGAATGCCTCTATGCTAGTCATTTCACCGGCTGTCTTATCCCCAAACCGGAACACAACAATGCGAACACTGCTGTTTGGCGGTAGTTTAATGGATAAGATGGTGGTAGCGATCCGGACGGACCCTGCACAAGGTCCTACCACCCGCAAAAACAATAGCATAGTAACAATACTTATCAGCATTTTAAATTTAATTTGGTTAACAGTAGAGTATATAATGCTTTAACTACAACAGTGCAGGTAGCCGCGTACTTTGGTAACGGCAGTGTAGTTAGTTAGTACGTCATGTTAAAGCTGAACGGTGAACTGATATAATCTGAGAACAGACAGGACGAGGAGCAGGTTTTTCTGAACGCAGGAAAGAAGGATCACGACCCGTTAGCCTTTTTGGTAGTAACCCTGTCTACGAAGTTAGCGGTCCCGGTTTCAAATCCCAGTAATGGCAGATATCTTGGTGATAATCTCGAGTAGTTGTACCAGAGGCCCTTGCCAAGATGGACGAATGTTTTTTTTTGTTTTTTTTTATCCATAATTGGTTTGCGTTTGACCTCAGTCTCACCTGATGTTAAGTGACGAGGAGGTCAAAGATGGTCCACGCTTACCCAGAAAATGCCTATTCACTCTTGCCTTGAAAACACCAAGGTTATACGATTCCGGGAATACAGACGCAGGGAGGGAACGCGTTCCACTCCCTAGCAGTGCGAATAAGAAACGACGCAGCAAACCGATGTGTGCGAACCTTTGGATATTGTACTACATGTGGATGGAAGCCGGCGTCTAGAAGACCGATTTGAGAAAGTTGAGGGTGGGATGAGGTCATGCAGTTCTTGAGCACACCATCCATAATACACCCTGTAAAATACCGAGAGATAAGCGACTTTACGTCGATCCTCCAAACTCTGAAGCTTGTTATTGGCAAGTGAGTCGATACCGATGAGTCTCCTATCTATTCGTTTCGTTTTTAAACCAATCGCGTCACTGGTAGATCAGGTGACTTTTCGTATCACGTCATCTACCAGTGGCGCGATTGGTATTAAAAAGGAACGTATAGAAACGCTGGCTAGCGTAGTGCATCTTACAGGGCGCTGAGTCTTAGATGATATCTATGTATTTAAGGAGGTTTTTCCAATGAGTTAGTTTATCGTTGCCTAGTATCCATATTGCAAAGCTAGAGCTTAGTCAAATAGGTCAATTTGTGTGATATTGTCCCGTGAGAAAGAATAACAATTGCCATAGGGACGTAGGCCGATAGGGACTATGGCTCCAAATCGCTACTGTTGTTTCCAAATGGGCTTCCATAATAATTAAACCCTTTTTTTTACTATCTCTCATAGTTTGTCTCTAATGTCTATTTAGATTCCAATTGGGTAATCATTGAAGCTTAGAGCAGTCAAGTTTTGCTGGTTGGCCGTTTAGTTGTAGTCGAGAGACATAATTATGATGTCTCGTTTGACGCTTTACTCGGCCGGTATTCACGAAACCCATGCGCTCGTAGGCATTAGGGAACGGTAGGTACCAAAGGCGATGGTAGAGTTGCGTCGAAGTAAGTGATGAATAACCAAGGTCGAAACAGTTTGAAAACGCTGATAGGTCAAGTCAGTCCCGTCGGAGATTTCGTTGACGATGGCTTGTTTTTAATAAGCTGACGGTGACAGGTGACAGGTGGCAGTAAATTGGCCACACGAAGGCTCTTTTACACGTCCGATATATGCAGGGACCGGAAAACCCCTTTATTTGATCAAGTCTATCGATCGGGTAACGAACGACATCATATTCTCTCAATCTCCCAAACGTTAGCGTATCCCTACCCTATTGACAGGCTTACCCTATTGATATGGAAACTGCTTCGAACTCGTTAACTACAACCATTGAGGTTACCAGTTTCGTAAGGGTTTTGGATTTAAGCACTTAGCATTACGTCCCTCTCCGTTGAGTCTGTTTCGCAGATTCGTGTGATTGGTTGGTTTCAAACCTATTTGTGTAGGTAGATAGTCGATCAATTGTTAAGTAGTTCAAAAATATTTTAAATGGACTGTGCGTAGAGATTAAAATTGCTTGAAGCCGGTCAATAAACACTTCACAGGGAAAGCCTAACGAGGGTTTTAAGGAATTGGTAAGCGCTTAGTCGATTTAATTGTATCGTATGGGATAGCGTTTCATTGGGGTAAGTCAAAGATATGCTTATCGCATCGTTAGGGTTTGTAAAAACCAGTCAATTATGTACCCTAACGAAAACCTTTTAAAGGATAAACGGTCCCGGTCCCTGGATATATGGAGTGAATCGAAAAACGCCGCAAGAAACTCTAGCAGGTAATTTTTTTAATCATGAAATACAATAATACTTAAAAGTAGGTAGAGTTCCTGCCTTCGGTTCAAATCCAAACACCTAACTAGCTAAGTATGTCAGTAATGTAATACTAATATGATTATTCACGTAATTAGATAATTACATACTTCGCGTCCGGCACGCAGCAAAACCGTTAGCTCTTACGAGATGCTCCGAATTTGAAAACGTGATACTTTACTTCCGGCTCTTTTGGACTCTGAAATGTAAATGTTGTAAAAACGCAAACGTTTACGCAACTTTAGGAATTTAGAATTAGGTATTTAGGCTCTGCATACTTTAATTAATTACTTTTTGAATAATTGGGATTGTTCATATTTTACAATTACTCTAATTCGAGAACCATTTCGAGCAACAGGGTTTTGCATTATTAAGTTTTTGAAAGATTTATCTATCTCGGATATTTCGACGAAAGTATATTTAACCTTTGTTTGACTTTCGATTTCGGCTTGAAGCCCTCCTAGTTATATCTTACGGGTTAGGCGAAAACCGCTTGAAATAGTATGTTTTAATACACTATTACAATCACTTTGTATCATTAGATATAATTTCATTGTTTTAATTAATATAAATGTATGCGAAAAAAATAAAGCTATTTAAACAAAACTATTGGGTCACATACAAAATAAATGAAATTAGTCTCTTAAAATTACCTATTCTTTCGAATTAGAATGTGAATCATGACTTTTTTTTTTGGTCTATTCCAATTACATAATATATTATTTTCAGACTAATATTTACCAATACATAGCATTGTACAGTCAACGTCAAAAGTAAGTGATCAAAATTAACATTTCAAAACATGTTCAAGCATGACGCCCCAGATAAAACAGATTATAACAAAGTGTCATTTTCAACTGAATATTTAATGAGTCAAAAGAAAATGATCATAAACGATGCCATAACTGTCTCTTTATAGAAAATTTCAATAAAGAATAATTTTGTTTTCTACCTGTGTGTCAAGTGTCCAACAAGATAAAGTCAAAATGACTAAATCTCCAAATGAAAAACTAGGGTAATCACGGCAGTTAAAAAGGATTTATTTTAAATGTAGCAAAAAAAAAACAAAGCGAAGTAGTAGGAACTTATTTCAACCCTTGATGGAAATGAGAGGTGTTATAGTTGTTTCGCGTGTTTGTCTTACGAGTATAACCGACACTAACCGAACGTCTGACTTGTATTCCGAGGTGGTCTTGAGAAGACATGAAGGCCCAAACATTTATATTCACTTACATGTGATAGTTTGGTAGTATTACTGACTATTGCTATTTTAGAAAATCAGTTTAATTTGAAACACTCAGTAATGACTTTAACTGTTTGAATGGCATGTCACTTACTTATGACTCATTAAGAGCTAATTTACTAATGCTAAACTACAATAATCAGATACATCTGTCTTAATATATTGTATATACTATTTTGAGACCCTATTTCATCAGTTTCTTTTGCTGTTGACTGTACCGATGACATCTCAAATTGTGAAATTGTCCTCTGAAAAATTATCGGTAACTTTGAAGAATTTTCTAATTATACGGAAAGAAAACAATGTCAATGTACTCAAATTATTCCGAGATTTTTCTCGGTAAGTTCTTCAGAAGATTTTCATGCATCCGAAAATGTTTTGGATTTTACATTTCTAGTTGGACCTCTTATAGTCTTAAGTCTATAAATAAATAAATAAATATCAGGGACAATGTCACACCAATTGACCTAGTCCCAAACTAAGCTCTAGGCTTGTGCTATGGGTACAGTCAACGTCAAAAGTAAGTGATCAAAATTAACATTTCAAAACATGTTCAAGCATGACGCTCCAGATAAAACAGATTATAACAAAGTCTCATTTTCAACTGAATATTTAAGTGAGTCAAAAGAAAATGATCATAAACGATGCCATAACTGTCTCTTTATAGAAAATTTAAATAAAGAATAATTTTGTTTTTTACCTGTGTGTCAAGTGTCCAACAAGATAAAGTCAAAATGACAAAATCTCCAAATGAAAACTAGGGTAATCACGGCAGTTAAAAAGGATTTATTTTAAATGTTGCAAAAAAAAATAAAGCGAAGTAGTAGGAACTTATTTCAACCCTTGATGGAAATGAGAGGTGTTATAGTTGTTTCGCGTGTTTGTCTTACGAGTATAACCGACACTAACCGAATGTCTGACTTGTATTCCGAGGTGGTCTTGAGAAGACATGAAGGCCCAAACATTTATATTCACTTACATGTGATAGTTTGATAGTATTACTGACTATTGCTATTTTAGAAAATCAGTTTAATTTGAAACACTCAGTAATGACTTTAACTGTTTGAATGGCATGTCACTTACTTATGACTCATTAAGAGCTAATTTACTAATGCTAAACTACAATAATCAGATACATCTGTCTTAATATATTGTATATACTATTTTGAGACCCTATTTCATCAGTTTCTTTTGCTGTTGACTGTACTAGACAACGATATAAATACTTATATAGAGAAATATATACTTAAATACATAGAAAACATCCATGACGCAGGAACAAATATTCGCGCTCATCACACAAATATCTGCCCTTACCGGGATTTGAACCCAGGACCGCTCGCTTCGTAGGCAGGGTCACTACCAACTAGGCCAGCGCGTCATCTGAACGGATGAAACGATTGAAGTAGATTTTAAATAGTAAGATTGTTTTAGAAACCGCGACCAATTGGTTCTCAGCTATTTCATGAAAATCGTAAAGGTCAATCATTAGTTCGCTAAAGATAAAAGATGTATAGTTAGTAGGCCGCAAAGGCATTTCTAAACGTCAAATCAAAAATCAAAAAGTACTTGAAAAAATAACTACCGTGTCGTTGACAGTTTTCGTTATATTAGCAATTGAGACAGATATAATGGTAACCCCTTCGTTCAGAGCTAATATCTCATAAACGGCTAAACAGATGTTCATAACACGTAGCTATATTATAGCTATATAGCTTTCATTAAAAAAAAACCCGTTAGAATATTTTTTTGTTTAGGACCTATGATGCCACACATGAATCAGACAACGTCAGGGGTTAAAATTTGGTCTTGTTTCAAGAGCCAAGTAAATCTCAGAATTCATGTGGTACATTTGTTTTTTTCCATTTTCCTTTACATTGCTTTACATTGCTTTTCGTCAGTTAAACACATGATGCAGTATTAATAAAGGTCGGCCATAAAACAGCTGTTAATTTAAAAATCAATCGTGTAACATTGCTATTCATCTCATAACTCAGAATCGATCAGGCCCGCCCATCACGGATTGATGGTCAATTTAGACAAAGGTCACTAATGGAGGCCCTTAGCCCTCGGCTCGAGCAATTAGGGACACCTGCGGGATGTTGCAATCGATTAAAATATCGAAGAAATCTGATTATGAAGAACCATTAGAAAAACCGGTCAAGTGCGAGTCGGACTCGGTAATTTTTTTATGAGTTTTTGTTCATAAATCTGAAAGTAGATGACGCTATTTTCAGAAAAAAATACTATGTTTTTTATGATATTATAAAATCACATCGACATTAAACTTAAAATGTAATTTCAAATCATATTATGATTTTTGATAATCTACATATACGCAATCCGGACATAATTTAAATAATGTCGCAAGTCCCTTACATTAAATGCTTGCCCTTGCCAAAAACTTTAAATGCATTACGAAACTAAACGAAAAAGACACTGTTGATCACTGAGGCTGGAGACCTGTGCAGCGAGCAAGTCTCGCTACTACGGGGGGTTATTGTGACATAGCTATGCAGTTCAGTTTACCCTGAGAGAAAGGGACAGACCTATAGCTGTTATATAGCTCTGTCCCTTTCTCTCAGCGTAAAATGAACTGCACTGCTACGTCATAATATCCCCTCTGAAGTACATATAAAATGTTGTTGTTTGACTGACGAGTGCGTCCCTCACCCTCTCGGCGTCATATCGTCACCACGCCATCTACCGGGTTTTATTGGAAATATTACATTTCATGTTTTTACATTGTGTAGCTTACTTCGGTTAATACGTAGATGGGGCCATTTGCAACGTTAAAAGATGGCGGACGTGTAATTTGTTTTAGACTTTATTTTTTGGGTAATTAGGTGTTCAAAGTTCTTTTCTGATAGTGATTTGTACTTTTTATGCCTTTGTGTCGCACAGTGATTGAAGACTTGGACTTATTGCGTGTATCTGGCATCTCTCTTCTCGTTTCAAGTGGACTCGTAGTGGTGCAGAGGTTAAAACTATCTTGACCTCTGACCCACAAATCACCGTACAACGTTGCCCCCAATCTTCCTAGAGAAGATTGGATTGTGTTTTATTGCTATATTGATCTTTACTCATATATACTTGACACTGGCGAAATCACTTCACGTGGAAACGCCATATCCCCGCGGTAGTAGCTGTTCAAGTCGCCGCGGGGGCAAAGAAAGAAGAAAATATTTAATACGTAGATGACGTAGTTAATTTAAAATGAGAAAATTTTCTAACGACAATATTTAAACATTAAGTCGGGTTGTAAATTTAACTTGTGTGTATGTGTATCTGTGGTATTGTAGATCAAACAGGTTCTTATTGAAATTTCAAATCGTTCAAGAATGATTGGCTCTGCAAGTAGCGGTCGCAATTTTTACCTTTTTATTAGTACATTATTGCCTAGGCGCGGAAAGTAAAGGATTTCCTGACGAGGTGGTCAATACCAGTCAGGAAATTCTAGTTTCTGCTGACGCATGTATAATGCTTTTCTCAAACAATGCGAGGAAATGATACAAATACATAATATGATGTGTTTTTAAAAACCTTTGACAAATTCGGAGAGAATGTTTGTTTGAAAACTACAAATATTAGTTACGATAGTTCCACGCACAACTAGCCGCATCACACGCCCCCACCCCACCCGCAAGTTGGGTGCACGGGATATTTTTCATGGTACTTTCGATTTTATACGCTTTAAAAAAAAATGGACATGGACGGAAAGTGTTTTCACATGTTTTTTTACTTCTAGGAGTAAAATGACTCACTTTAGGTCCTTGTGTTTCAATTGGAAAACCGTTATTTCCAAGCATGTTTGCAAAATAGTTATTTTTAGTCTTGTTATGAAATGGACTATGATTGCGGCAGTAAGGTAATATTTTGCCTAACCCGCAAGGCCGTATGCAATAAAATATTAAACATTGTGTCTGTAATCTGCAAATTGATCAGCACTCAGGACATCCTAGAGCCATCATCAGCGGAACTAATGATTAAATGATGTTCTTTGTTCTTAAAATTTGGAATGATAACATCGATCATTAGAACAATGTATGAATTTGCTGATTGTAGATATACGAAAGATATGACCGGGCAATTCTGGCATCGTAAGGCAAAACAACTCGTCCATAAGATATCTAGAGCTGGAAAAATATCTTAAATGAAACCACTTATTATGAAGAATTTTAAAGGAAAACTATCACTACTAAGTAGACTTGATTGGTTCCTGGGATACAGGGGACTGAAGTGTTTATAGCTACTAAAAATCCAGAGACGGCATCAAACAACTTCAAATAAAAAATGAGATTATAAATGTTGTTTTTCGAATCAAAAGTAGTGGTTGTACCTAGTTAGTAAGCTACACTGAGCATGGTCCGATATGCTCTTGATTTAATTTTTTTTTACAGAATAAGTAATTGTTATCTAAGAACTAGATGAGGCACACGAAGTCGTGCGCGTAGAAGATTTTAGTAAGGTCCTTTATAAATATATAAATCGACCCCTTAGGGTACCCAGGGGTTATATTAACACCAAATTTCAAATCCCTAGGTTTACTGTTTTGCTGCGCGTTGTCTGTCAGTCAGTAATCCTCGGAAGCTCAATAACTATAAATATTTACTCGATCCCTAATGATGTCCTTTCTCAAGTGTTCTTTTACTTGAAGATGCGTTTTAATTTAAGTTTTACAATCTCTAAAATTAAAATAATATTTAAATTATAAAAATAATAATAAATAGGTAATAAATATCAGGACAGTGTTATACCAATTGACCTAGTTCCAAACTAAGCTCTAGGCTTGTATTATGGGTACTAGACAATTATATAAATACTTATATAGAGAAATATATACTTAACAAATACTTTATCAATAAAAAAATCTATAAGCTACTGGTAGGTAATATTTTGTCCATGATACCAACTCTTTACAAATAGTTAATATAGTATCTGACCAAGATACCATATTAACTATTTGTGTTATATTTAAGATATCGATAGTAAATCTAACAATCACTTCTAATATGCTAAAGTTCAACCGTTGTAAATTAAATTAAACATCGAACCATTACAAGAAGTATCACATTTCGAGTACCCTTAATCATACGTCGATCGTGAATGTCGATCAGACATTGACCGTTTAGCTAGATCATTCTTCTAAATCATGTCGATATTTGGCTCGGTAGATCATTGACTGTCAGCACCTAAAGGGTTTTAATGAGGGTTCACCGAAGGTTGGCAGATGAGGCCGTGGAAGATGCATGGCTGACGCATTGTTGTATTAGGTACAACCAGAGCCAGGTTTCTTGTTTTCTATTTATTATTTATCGACTACGTTCGTGCAACTGGATTTATTGGTTATGGAAGTATTTCAAAGAGACACAATTAAGGTCTGATTTTTATTCCCACAGAAAAAATGTAAACAAAGGTGTTGCCGTTAAGTTAACAGCGTTAACGAATAACATTTGCGGTATTCCAAATTTTTATACCTTCCCCTTTCAAAGAAATTGACTTTCTATAAAAAAAACTATACATTTTAATCAAGATTGATGAATTTAATTTGTTGATGGCAAACTTTATTTTGGTATAAACTCTTTGTTTTATTAATTTAAAACGAGAAAGCTGTTTTTGTAAGCATAATTTATTTATTGCACTGGTATCATTGACTCGATACACCTGTGTCAACAAGTTGAGGGCCCCTTGAATAATGTGAAATTGTGGGACTTCACTTCCTGCTCCCGTGTAGTAATCGCTTTCCAGTGACTGATTTGTGCAATTTTAATTTCAATTATTTCTCGAATTCATTTTTATATCACGGTTCGAGCGAAATGATAACTTAATATTATATTTCTTGCTTGTCCAAACTTTGAAATCCCCTGTAATGTCACTTTGACAGTGACGTAACTTTGTTTACATTTTTTTCTGTGGGAATAAAAATCCGACGAAATATTTGTGTGATGAGCGACTCGTTTGTTCCCTGATTATGAAGATTTTTTTTTTCTATGTATGTTTGTTATCATTAAAAGCATATACCTAGCTAAGTTTAAGACTAGGTCATGTGGTACGCGAGATCAGTTAGACAAGTTGCGTAAAGATAATAATAATAAAATAATGGTTATGCTCGCAATTTTCGCAGTCCTTAAATCGTTAATAAAATAAAAACAAAATTTACGAACGCGTACTAAAATATTTCTCTTGTGTAACTTCCACACTTGGCTTGAGTTCGCAAGATGGCTGACCATTGACCTGTCAGCTGACGTGACACCGGCCCGCATACAGAGAAGCGGTGGTGAATCAAAGTAACTGCCAATTCGGTCAATGCTGGCAGAAGACGTGACCATCGTAACAAATGATGGTTGAATACTTTAAAGGCTGATTTACGAAACTTACTCAACGGAGTCGCTTTCCGCCGTCTGTCCCTCTGTATGTTCGCTTAGATCTTTCAAATTTCGCAACGGATCTATTATTAGATAATATTATTTTCGGTTTTCATGAAAAGATAGAGGAAGGTTTTAATGTATAATCAGCAGAGGGCGGAATTGCTCATGGCAAAAATCAAACGTCAATAGAGTTGGAACGTTGAATTTTATCGACTTTTTCAGCTATCTATAAGTTCAGTCACCATTTACATTTCTGACTGTAACATTAACCTCTTTGATTAGATTAAAAGTAAATAGCATGGCAGTTAACTGTCATTTCTGCCACTAGTCTTTTTGCAACTAATTCACCTTTGTAAAAAATTGTTAATCCAAAAAGATAAACAATTAACAAATGGATAAAGAAGTATCCTTGTCTTACTTACAACGAAAAGAACTCAACAATATACCTAGGTACTGCTCTAAATGTAAGGTTCACTTAAAGCAACTAAAAAAATATTGCGTTGAAACTCACATAACATACCTACCTAAGTACCTACCTAAGTTTAAAGAGGTAAAGAACAATAATAGTTTTTGTATAGAGTTGATAATATTTCTTGTTTCTTGTAACATTCCATGGAAAAACATTAATAATCCACAATTCCGTTTTTTTTTATTATGACTATCATGTATTATTTACAGAGAAGACGAGGAAAACGTCACTAGCACAGACTTAGATTACGATACTGTTTTATACGATGAAAATTAGTTCACAGGTGATTTGAATCCTTAGGTTGTATTATTGAAACTTAGGTAGTTTTAATAACACAGTACTAAGATAAGTAGTTTTTAAAATTACTGTTTTACATTGTCATTTATTTCAATGTTATTCCGTAATATTCATATGAAGTCTATTATTGTTTGCTTATGGATTTGAGGTTTAGTTTTGTTAATAAATAAATAAAGATACGCTAGGTAAATATAATTTCAGTTTATTCGATAGTCGATAAAATTCAACGTTCCAACTCTATTGACGTTTGATTTTTGCCATGAGCAATTCCGCCCTCTGATAATCAGACATAGGAATATACGGGGCAAAATTAAATGACAGCTAGGGATCGCCTGTATCGATAAACTCAACTATAGATGTTTTTCCCATAAATAATATTTCCCAAAAAATATTTTTACAATCAAAACTTGGAGCGATCACCAGTATACTGGTTATAGGTAGTAGGATACAGTATAGGTATCGCTCCAAGTTTTGACTATAAAAATATTTTTTTATTGAAAGTAGCAAATGAAACAAAATAGCAACAAAAATGTGGTTATTCTTTATTTAAAAATATTTTGGTAAACATCCTAGCCTAATTCGCACTGCCAGATCAAAAGAGGAGTAACTCAAAATACAACTGTATTTTAAAATAAACTTTAATACAACGTCTATGAGCTTGAAACAAATCTAAAAAAGATTTTGAGTTGATGCTGTCTTGATCTAGCAGTGCGAATTGTGCAAAATGTGGTTACAGAATAATCAACAAGTTTTTAGAGTTGTAGGTAATTCTGTAGCTCTGCGTACCCCTCTCTGGGAACGAAAGCGTGAGTTTATGAAAATAAAGAATAACAAAAATTGTGTTGCTATTTCGTTTTATTTGCATACTTGTTTTACTTGTGGGAGGACCATGTGCAGGGTCCGTCCGGGTTGGTACCACCATCTTATCCATTAACCTACCGCCAAGCAGCAGTGTTTGCATTGTTGTGTTCCGGTTTGGCGATAGGACAGCCGGTGAAATGACTAGCATAGCGGCATTCCATCTTAGTCCTCAGGGTTGGCAACGCATTTGCAGTCTTGTGAATGCGAATGTCTATGGGTCACAGTTTCCACTTACCATCAGGTGGCCTGTGTGCTCGTTTGCCTTCCCATGCAATAAAAAAACAAAAAAACTTTCATTAAAAATATATTTTTACAGACAAATCTTAGAGCTATCACTAGTATATGGGACAAGTATCGATAGTTGAGTTTATCGATATAGACGATCCCCAGTTGTCATTTAATTTTGCCCCGTATATTCCTAGGTCTGTGTATAATAAATACATTTTGGAATATGGACAGGTGTTACAGAAAACTCTCATAAACGCTAGTAACTAGCAACTAATTTACTAAAATTAGTTGTCTAACGAGTAATTTTTATTTATTATGCATTTATTGATTTAAAGTCACTAACAGCCCGTTTTAGCATGATTTTATTCTCATGTGTAAAGCTAATCGTAATTATTTTACACTTATTGGTTATAATATAAAAATAAATTATAAGGTTGACATTAGCGATGCATCCGATACCGATACCGATACCGATATATCGGCGATACTTCAGGTTAGCCGATATATCGGTATCGACGATATTTTTATGACCGATTCAACGATACTTTTTAATTTAAAAATGTAGTGTAAACAGCAGCAGGTCTTATTCAAACAGACTTGCGAAATCGCCTTTCTCCGAAAAAATTAAGATTACTTTGTTTTTTAAACAAAAATGTTATCAATGTTAATTTTAATTACTAAAATTTTTAATTATCTAATATTAACCTATGTATCTACTTCTTATATTAATAAAAATAAATCTGTCTTGTGATTTATTTATCATGCCTTCATTTTTGAATTCACAAAAAGCGTATCGGTATCGGTATCGGTATCGCCGATATTTTTATAAGAGTATCGGTATCGGTATCGTATCGGCGAAAAGGCGTATCGATGCATCCCTAGTTGACATATACTTGTCAATTAGGTTGTATGTAGATCAGAACCCAAGGCGGTTTTTTGGACCGCGATACGATTCACAGAAAAACTACTTTAAACCGACATTAAAAATGGTCCTCAATTCGCTTGTTTATATTTTTTAAATAGCTCTGTACGATTATGAATATTTTCTCTGATTCAAAGGGTTCCACAGTCTCAACTTGGTTAATGGTTGTGGTCAGAAATCGACAATGTTATTTCAAAATCACATCGACAGGGCCATTCTCACGGATCACCAAACCCCGCAGCGGTCGTGGCTAATATTTGACGAATAGCCCTATAAATCCGAAGGGCCATAAAGGGCATTACAACCTCTGCTATTATCTATGATTATTTTAATTATTTGTGTGCAACAAATTGCCGTTCGTTGGTTTGTTAGGGCCGTGGCCTGATAAGTGTTTCCTGAGTTTCGAGGTGACTTGACGAATATTTTATGGTTTTATGAAGATTCTATAGTGTTGGAGATTTTTAAAGGGGTAATATCGGATATTCTGTAACATCCCCCATATCCCCCATATCTGCCACATAGGTTCGGTCACCATCAATATAATTATTGCCGTTTCAACAAAATAGATTCTAAAATCTTGAAAAAATGTTAGCTCTAAAAGATATGAACAATATAAAGTAGAACATAGTAGAACAATTAAAAGTTAAATCTAATAACATTGGTGCCGTGGAAACTAGGAAGGGCACTGGTATGGGACACGACGTGTGTTGACACAAACACGTCAACCCGTAATCGGGCCGGTGTGCAGCAGCTGATCAGGCACCAAACCATCAAGCGCCGCAAATATTCATTATTATTAAATAATTACGATTTTATGGCACTTGCTGTGGAGACCATGGGACTTTGGTCAGCCGTTATGAAAAGCTTTATTAAGGCTCTGTTATCCCGGCGCATAGAAACCTCCGGAGATCCTAGAGCTGGTGATTACCTCTCCCAAGGGATTGGAATAGCTATCCGGAGAGGTAATGCAGCCAGTGGCATAGGGACCATGCCGCGAGCGGACCTGCTAGAGGGGGTGTTCTTCTTATAGTGGTTATTATTATTTACATCTTTAATATTTGCGTCGCTTAGTTTTATTTTAGTTATAGTAGATATACCTTGTTATCCTATTTGTAGTCGTTCGATTTTGCAGCCAACGGCCATTCTTATTCAATAAAGTTATCAATTATATTAAATTACATAATTACTAGGTTCTGTGGGTCGACGAAGCCATATAATTCGAATTTTATTGGTCAATTAAAATTAGCCTCCAGGTTCGACGAAGACATAAATGTGGGTAGGTACTTGTACAATATGATTATAAAGAGTTATTACTAATTGTTTCACATACGAGTAGTTAAAGAAAGAAAATCCTGCTGTACCTAAACCTGACTATGGACTTTGATTAAAAAAATGGTTTTTTCTTTAATATCTTCATCTACACACATATCATAAGTCCTCTATTATGCGAACAAAACCCGTAGGAAATGACCAGCATTATTACAACCAATTTTACTATGAGAACTTTCTGGTCTGTGGTAGTAGGTAAAATCTGTACTGTTATGTTATTACAGTAAAGATTTTTGTAACGTTTAGAGTTTAAATTTGGGACAGCTGTCAAACTCACACGACATTTGAGGGATAGGATCATTTCGTCTAAAAAGCAACTCGTCTATAGGGCAACTCGTCTAAAACGCAGGTTGTCTAAATCGCGGCTCGTCTACATATCAACTCGCCTAAAAGCAACTGGTCTACATGATTTTTTCAGTAGCAGCTCGTCTAATTAGCTATTGGTCTATATAACGACTCGCCTAAGTCGACACTCGACAAAATCGCAACTCGTCTAAATTAACCATTACAAATAACCTGAACCATTCCGTTTGATAAAGTGTATATTTTAGCCGAAATATTTTACTTCGAAAGTTCAAAAAATTCTGTTTCCTCTCCGTTATCCATTTTACAATGATCGATAATATAACATTTCCGCGAACATAATTATTGGCTGTACGACATTAGCTGTCACTACATACTTTTTATCAATAAGTGCCCTCTTTATAAGATACCAGTTAGTCATGAAAGAGATTTTATGCAAAATGTACGAGTATACAGGGTTGAAAAATAAGTCGGGCCGAAGTTCAAAAGTTAGAGGGGGAAACAGAATTTTTTGAACTTTCGAAGTAAAATATTTCGGCTAAAATATACACTTTATCAAACGGAATGGTTCAGGTTATTTGTAATGGTTAATTTAGACGAGTTGCGATTTTGTCGAGTGTCGACTTAGGCGAGTCGTTATATAGACCAATAGCTAATTAGACGAGCTGCTACTGAAAAAATCATGTAGACCAGTTGCTTTTAGGCGAGTTGATATGTAGACGAGCCGCGATTTAGACAACCTGCGTTTTAGACGAGTTGCCCTATAGACGAGTTGCTTTTTAGACGAAATGATCCTATCCCCCTCAAATTATGCATCAGCTGCTTAAACTAATATTGTTAAGTCTGTTTCTGTTTGTTTAATGTTATAATATAAGCCCGTTATAAACCTCAACTATCAGCTAACTACTCCTGATGCAATACTAATGGCCAACGAATGGCTAATCGTTTTAAATATTTTTTTGTCTTACTTTTATATCTCTTTATTAGGTAACACTCCTTTTGTTCTCGGGCTTTGGCTGAAAAACAGCGCTGCATGGTGTCGCCCCTGTGTGGACGGAACCATTGCATTTGCTGACGCGAAGACCCTTTGCCACGCCCAGTTTAATTGTACTTTTGTCTGTATTTTAATGTTAATTTTGTACTTTTTTTTATTGTTTTTCGCTTTTAAATTTTTTTTGTTCGTGTGGCAATAAACACATTTAATTTCAAATATTTAATAGATACCGCAACATAAAGGCAACCCTTATTTCAGAGCTAATAGCCTAAAACATTTTTTTTTTAATTTAAATTATTATAATTCAATGAATTTTTAATATTTTAATGATTGGCACGATCTATATTAATACAACAATATTTATTCCAACATTGGACTCGAAAATATCTGACACGTCATTATTGCTAGAGGTATAAGAGCGTGTCAGGTATTTTTGAGCGCAATGTTGGATAATATATTTTTGACCCAAACTTTTTTTCATTTTATGAAAACGCGTATACGTTTGATTAGGCACGTCAAATAAAATTTGAAACATTTCGTATGTTCCACATGCTTATTTGAAGGGTCCACGGAAAGAACATGTCTAGTCACTTTTTTTCGAAAATGATTTTTGAATCTCAAAATGTAAAGGATGAAATGAACTATTATTACCTACCACTCAGATTCAGATATAAATCTCCATATAACTTGTATCTTTTCACTCTTAAAAAAACCTCTACACGAAAATTACGTACAAAATGACATGGTTCCTAACTTTCAAATCATGATATTATCTCAAAAAGTTGCTAATGTGACTAGACATGTTCTTTCCGTGGACCTTTCATTTATACCCGATTATACCCGAAGTAAGTAACCAAATCTATCCGCGGTTAGGTTATTTAACAGCCGTTAATCTATCATCCACGTATTACAAAATCCACGTAACGATTACAAACCAGTAAGGATCGTAATATGTGATACGAGTTAAATAATCAAATAGCGTGCTGTAAGTATGTCGGTGGTATCTTTGTTAGGTCAGTAACAAGTTTATTGCAATTAGAGTGACTTTCACTAGGCATTGGGCTGCATTCTACTTGGCAAAACCATATTGCCTTTGACATATCGAGGGGAACACCTTAAAATACTGTGGGATGTTGACAAAGAAAGGAAACGCAGATTGACACGTAATCGTAGCTTTATCTTCTTCTAATATATAACATTTCCATGTCACAATGTTCGTTACCGTACTCCTCCGAAACGGCTTGACCGATTCTTATGAAATTTTATATGCATATTCAGTAGATCTGAGAATCGGCTACTATCTATTTTTCATACCCCTAAGTGATAAGGGTGGTCCACCCCTAAATTTTACATACATGGCAAAGCAACGTTTGCCGGGTAAGCTAGTTTTATATAAAAGTGAATACGAGCACCACCGAACAGATCGTGGTATCTAACCGCCATTCTGCCTTCTCCCGCTCTCTCTCTACCACACTCCCTATCTCCGTCACTCGCTTGCGTTTCGTTCTACAGTACCAAATTATTTTATTCCGTTTTTTTTGTATTATCCAAAATAGTTTTGCAATCGACTTTAGTCTCACCTGCAAGGCTATGTTATACTGGAGCTATTTTAGATTAGACTTCGGAATTATGTAGTGTACCCGTTATCGAGCTACCATAAGCAAATTCAACAGTTGCTCTAGCCAAGATGCAAACGCCATAAACTTTTATCTATTCTATCAATCAAAATGTATGGGATGACATTGTCGTGCGAAACGATAAACCACGTGGTCAACTGTCAAAATTCAAAATTCAAAATAATTATTCAGTAAATTGGCCACATGCGGGCTCTTTTACACGTCGGTAACGTACAGTGAATCTATTAACGCTTCGGACAAGAGCATCATTGCGGAGAAGAAGCGCCGCAAGAAACTATAAATGAAGGTCATTTTTTCAATCATATAAAACATAATTATACTTAAAAGTAAGTTACATTAAGTAATAATAAGGTAATAAAGTAATAAACAATAAATTCTTAAAACTAGGAAAAATAAAATTATTATAAATGTAAGGTCAATAAACATTACATTAAAAAAAAAATGACTATGAGAACAACACGACGAGGTCTCTACGTCAAAAGCCATATAACTAGGATAATAAATTGACCACTAGGATAATAATTTGTCATGCTATACTTTTTGAGTGATAGAATAGAAAAACGTTAGTAGCATTTGTATCTTAGCACCAGGCCGGTTTAGTCCGGCCGCGCTGTCATTTACCACGTTTGCGGTTGCGTGCGTGCGTGTTAAATATCGAGCGACGCGTATTTTGGCAACCCTAGCACCCGAGCGGCAATAGGGAACAGAAACTCCTAAAGGGCCGTAGACTACTTTTCTATTTATACTATGACATTGGCGTTCCTAGGTAATAAACGAACGGGTGCATCGTCACTGCATAATTGCAGCTCGTCAAACTTCGGTTACAACCGTGCCAAGGCGACGGATGCGGCAATAACCGACACTTGCTATAAATTTCAGCTTCTATCGGAAAATGAATACACAATGCACGCAGTATACAGTTTTTAAACAGTAGAAGGTATGAGTGATTAAGGTGTTTTATTAAATTAAAATGAGTCTTGATTCAGATTACACGTAAATTGACAAAAAAATCATCAGTCATTAGGTGGATTGGATGGAAAAATACACGTTTACCAGCATAATATAAGTAAAGAGGCATAAGCCAAATGTTAACTCAAAACTATAATGCTCCTTTCCAATATTATAATATTATAGATTTGGTAACTGTGAGTTATAATTTGATCTTTGTTACTAACAAATGTGTTCAATTTTAACTGTATCATCCGTGGTCTTAATTTTGGGGACAAGCATAAAATAAGACAGAGGTGTACTGACAATTGTCACTGTGTTGTGTTTTTTTTGTCATTTTGTGAGATATCTAAAAAATCGGCTATCCCCAGTTGTCCGCAGTCCGCAGTGTGGACAAAGGGGTGCGAAAAAGTGGGAGTAACTGTCTAAAATATAAAAGCTTTTCTTAATTTGTATAAAACAAAACAATATTTTTTCATTGTTATATGAATGTCACTGCGGCTGACAATTCAGCGCTAGTGCTAGCACATGGACTCACTCCAATAAATAACCAATTCAAAACCGAACCTACTATTCCAACTCTATCCACTGTGACAGCTGCATTAGTTGACGTCGTGTGATAGATATTACGAAATACAGAATACACTGCATTACAGTAAATAAGTACAATCGTTAAGAGAATGGAGCGCATGCGCGAAGGCCGTGCATCGGGGAATGGTTGTTTATAGCTCCAGGGATTAACTGCAGTTTAAAACTAATAGCACGTTCACAAGCATTGTAATCTTAGTTCAGCAAGGCTAGACAAGTTGCATAACGCTAACGTAAACGGTATTCGAAAACTGACAAAACGTATGGAATTGACCTAATTCTATAGAGAAGAAAGAAAGAAAAAGAAAATACATTTATTCACTACACACTTCTGCTGGAGTTACTTGCGGCGCTTTTTCTCCGCAATGATGGTCTTGTCCTGACATTCACTGATTCACTCTAGGTACATTACCGACGTGTAAAAGAGCCCGCATGTGGCCAATTTACTGAATAAATATTTTGAATTTTGACACATACATAAGACACAGAAAAAAGTAAAAACAGAAAACAGCAATAAAAAGAGTAGTGAGTGTGTCTTCGCGGCAGTGAATCGGACACTGGCTCAGCATACTGCTGAGGTGTTAAACACCTACAGCGCTGATTTTCAGCCAGCTCCGTTTGTGACAGACGGACGGTACGCTAAACGAATAAATCGAGGAAAAAAAAAACTTTTAATCAAATACTTTTAGTTCGTGACAAAATAAATTCAGAAACTACATACCTTACAGAAACATATTTAAATATAAGTACAAATGTAGTGCATAATTGTTTTCCTTCGTATTTTCACGGAAACGTACGAGCCTGTCTTGCTATTTCAGGCGGTCATAGTACAAAAAGTACTGAGGTTGACAGATACGAACGTTTCCGACAAAATACTATGGAAAACAATTGATAACAATTCATTTTGTGCTAAGGTGGTAAAATAAAATACCGTTTCTACATTTTACACTGCTGATTACAGTAAAAATATCTTTGGATTTTTTTATGCAGTAGTTTTTTTATATTTAGGAAAAACAGTAAAAAAAGTTGGATTGTGAATGTTAGGAATACACTTATAGTGCCCTTAGTCCATTTATTACCAAAGGAATTCAAAAAAATATACAACTGTCATATTCAATTTTTTATCTGTCTGACGGATTACTTGATTCTAACGACACGCTTTCGATTCTACACAAAATAGTTTATTTATTTTAATGGCGTCTACAAATTACGTACTGATTAATTAAATTACGCAAAATAACAAATTTGTGAACGAACGTCAGCGAATGATTGACACTTGTTTTGACAATTTGAGTAAACACACAAAGTTTGTTTTTCCATACTTGGTGAAAAACAAACGCGGACTCTCTTAGTATGGAAAAAGTAACTCTGTGCGTTTACTCAAACATTTGTAATAAAAAAGAAATTGGCATGTACCTATCTTTAAAAACTTCCTTATGTCACAGTGATTCTAATCATGCAAGAAAACACTAAAAAAATATGAATTATTACATGAATTTAGGGTTTTTTCGTACCACGGACATAAGGAAAAATGGCAAAAATTCTGATTTAAATGACCAATATCTCGGAAACTAATAACAATTGCTGAACATACATGGGGGTTAAATCGATAGCTTATGCTGCTCTATCAGCCCTAGGCGGGTTGACGTCAGTTTCTGGGACATCCTGTAGATAGACTGATAAACACATTAACCATCCTCCTTCGGCAGTTGGGTAAAAACAAGTTGCCTAGAACACTTTTTACAATTAAATACAGGTTTTCCAGTAATCACTTTAGCGATTATTTTATGTAACAAAGTTCTCTGCCATTACCGAGTAATCCACTTTCCCGCGCGTTATAAGAAGTGGCCCCGGAACGAGCGCACGCGCACAGTCAAGATGCTTCTGGTTTCTTGATGATTGTGATGATTTAGTAAAAAAAACAGGTGACAAATTCACACAAATTGACCTAGTTCTATACGTATCTAGCTTTAGACTTGTTTTATGGGTACATAGGCATTAGGCATATATATACTTATAAAAAGAAATACATTGAAAACAAGCTCAGATATCCAACCCAAGACTCAGGAACAAATAAATAAATATCAGTGACAATGTCACATAACTTAACTTGAAAAAATAAACGTTTAACGTAATGTTTGAACTGCTGCACTAATCTGCCGAAAGCGTTAAAGCGACAAGGTACAAAAGTGTGTAGCTACTTATAAGGCCGACTGTTATGTACTACCAAGCACAGTCACGAAACTCCAAAACTTTTTTTATGCCGTTCTAAAGTAAAATAAACAATACTTTTTCACTTCTCATTCTCTTAAAATGTTACTTTAGTCTCTGCGCATCGGTACTAAAGCTCCTTATTAATTCCTAGGGATTAAAGTTTTTTTTTATTTACGTTGGAAAACCTTAATCATGTATGTATGTATGTATGTAAACTCTTTATTGCACATAAACAATTACAAGACATGTTTGCATCAATATAAATAATGTACATAGGCGAACTTATCCCATATGGGATCTCTTCCAGTTAACCTTGGAGTAGAATAAGCAAGGACAATGGCGAAGGATAGACAAATTAACAAAATTTCAGGAAATAACAAATAGTACATACAACTGAGAAATAGGAAGAAAATAAAATATCTTCCTTAATAAGATACCTACACACCTAAACATAGAAATAATATAATATACAATATAATACTACCACACGTACGACATCCAGTGTTTTTAAATGGAGGATTATCGCCATTTTCAGGAATTGTCAATCAATCAAAAATAATCAAATCAATCTCAAAATGACAACGGTGCAAAAACGTCATTTCGTGAATCACGATTAATGATGATGAATATGAATCTGTTTAATTATATTATGAACGAATTCATTTTATTATGGATAGTACAAATAGTTTTTAAAAGTTTTCAAGTTTGAATCTGTTGGCATTTAAAGCGTCACTTTACAAAAATTAAATCCGCAGAACAAATTTGTAAGAAACTTTGTTAGTTTAGTTTATTTATTCATCAATGTAATATTACAATATAAATTGCATTGCATGTCAAAAATTACGAAATTA
The DNA here is from genome assembly GCA_927399475.2 of Acleris emargana. Classification (NCBI taxonomy): domain Eukaryota; kingdom Metazoa; phylum Arthropoda; class Insecta; order Lepidoptera; family Tortricidae; genus Acleris; species Acleris emargana. The sequence goes on from OV656850.1 coordinate 5,581,953, forward strand.
CATTGAGATCGTCAAAACATAAATAATCAGTATTGTAATTATGTCTAGTTTTTTTTTTTTTCGTAACATCTCGTGTCATTATCTGACGACGTGCTGGCGTAGTTGGTAGTGATAGTGACCCTGCCTACGAAGCTAGCGGTCCTGGGTTCAAATCCCGGTAAGGGCAGATATTTGTGTGATGAGCGCGAATATTTGTTCCTGAGTCATGGATGTTTACTATGTATTTAAGTATATATTTCTCTATATAAGTATTTATATCGTTGTCTAATACCCATAACACAAGCCTAGAGCTTAGTTTGGGACTAGGTCAATTATAATAATAATAATAATAACTTTATTGAGTAAATTTATGTTACAACTCTGCTTACTGTTCTAATTATATCAAAGAGTCTTAAGGAGTCACATTTATACAAAGTTTTAGTTTTAGTTAGAAAAAAAAGAACACCTAATCAACTAACAATAGACCATATCGTCGCTAGAAATCAATAATGCTGTAACCCTCAAAAACCAAACTTTATACTAGAGCCAAAATACAAACGCAAAAAAAATAAAAAAATCATAACTTCTAAACGCCATGAGGCTTTTCGGTCCCATTTTGCAAATATTATTAAAATAAATAGTTTTGTTAAACTGAATACTCAAATTTGATATAAAATGGGTTAAGGGTGATTTTTGCGGGTTACAGCATTTTTTTCTTTTTTTTTCCCCCGAAAGAATGATGTAACCCAAAAGGGAAATGTCGTGGTGTAATTTAACAACCAAATGAAAGGGCGTTTTAAATTGCTGTAACTAAATAACAGCCACTACAACAATTTTGGTACGAAATTACTTACTGATTTAAAAAAATAAGACCAAATTAGTTAGGAAAGCAAAAACGCTGTACAATGTTCCAGAGATTAAGTTTTTTACCTTGTATTGCTGTAAGTCTCATTTCGACAAAAAATACCGGAATTTAAGCGGGTTACTACATTTATTTGTTCTCCAATAATCTAAATATCACAAATAACTAATGCTGTAAAGTTTTTATTTTTCATCGTAGAAACACGAGACATAGACCATTCGACGCAGAAAAAAATATGAAGTAAAAATATGAAAAAAAACGATTTTGGTAGGAGGTGCTGGTTACAGCATTATTGCTTTCCAGCGACGATATGTTCTTGCCATATGGTCCGCAAAATGGTCAGCGCAGGTGCAACGTTGTTGACAGACAAGTAACAAATTATCGAGTAAGCGTCTTCTGCTCCCCGTGCTAGTATTAAACTGTATCACGGTGGAAACAGGATTCACCACCCTAATTATTACATCATTTCTGATCTTAGAACATACATAATAACTAATAAGAATGTGGTTAGAATTAAAGTGTCGCTAATCGAGTGGGTAGGCTGAGAAAAGATAACATTCCGTTATTAGATGCAGTTTAAGCGTAAACATGTAGTATATGCAAAGTTGATACATGAATATTAACTTAACTTATCTAGATCAAGCAGTTAGTTTATTTATTTATCACAAATATAATTGAAACTTATTAAGTACCAATTACCAAACACCTACATTCGTATGTACCTATTAATGTTCAGGGTTTTTAGATTATTACAGATGAAGTAACATAACAAATATCATTTTATTAACACATATTGTATTTAAGTATATTTACACCGTGTCCAATAAGTTCGAATACACATCTTTTTGCACTAACCCTAAAGACATACAGACTACAGTCCATCGAATTCTTATTTTTATTTATAAAGTATGGTGTCGTTAACAAAATACAATCGTTTCAAACGTCAAGCATTTGTAGTTTGCTTTTAATCCACGATGAACCAGTTTCGTGAAACGATTATCAGAAAATTTAGCAATGGCGACAGCCCAGGTGCTATCTTTAAGGCCTTAAAACCCCTTGGAATTAAACGCAATCTAGTTTACACCACAATCAAAAGGTATAAAGGGACCTCCTTACTGAGGACAGGAAAAGATCCGGTCTGCCACGTTCAGCTAGAACCGATAGAGTAGTAAAGATTGTGAGAGAGCGACTTCGGCGGAAAAAACACCGTTCTATCCGAAAATTGGCTGCTGAGCTGAAAATTTCAAAAGGATCGGTACACAATATTTTGAGGGTGAATCTTGGATGCCATGCCTACAAAAAACGAAAAGTTCATGGCATTTCCGAAGCGACCAAGAAAAAGAGAGTACAAAGATCCAACATAATACTTTCTTGGCACGCAGGGGATGAGTTTGTATTTTCTGACGAGAAACTGTTCGTGTTAGAACAGCCTCATAACGCCGAAAATGATCGATTGTGGGAACCAATGATAGAAGACCTTCCGGACAACCAGAAAAGTGTTCCTAGGTTCCAGAGCTCACCATCGGTGATAGTGTGGGGTGCAGTTTGTAAGCGGGGTAAACTACCTCTAGTATTTATCGAAAAAGGCGTTAAAATCAATGCTCAATACTATAAATCCGAGGTTTTGGAGAAAATTGTTGCTCCAAATTTAAAAAGGATGTTTGAGAACGAATATTATGTTTTCCAACAAGACGGAGCTCCTTCACACAAGGCAAACGCTGTTCAAGCTTGGTGTCAGGCTAATTTGACCGATTTTCTGCCGAAACATGAATGGCCACCCAGTTCTCCGGACTTGAACGTATTAGATTATTTCGTGTGGTCGTACATGCTCTCGAAACTACATGATTATAAAATCGCAAACCTGGATCATTTCAAAAAGGTTATCGAGCATATTTGGGACCAAATACCAATGGAAGCGGTGCGTGCCGCGTGTGATTCATTTGAGAAACGTTTGAAGCTAGTAAAAAATGTTAAAGGTGGAGTTATTCCGAAACATTTGTTGTAAATATTATACATAAGTGTGCCATTAATAAAATATACTTTTCATTGTATTAACTGTTTGTACATTTATTTTATTGAGAATCTAAACTGTATGCAAACTTATTGGACACGGTGTATGTGTATGTAGTATAGGTGAATGTGTGCGTTATATAAATGTATGTATGTGTGTATGTGTATGCCATTTACTTATATTACTAGATGTTCAGTGTTTTCATAGTTTAGCAGTTTAAGATATTCTTCAAGTTTCGTTTTACATGAATAAGAGGTAAGAGTCCTTAGATTTATAGATTTGCTAAGTTTCTTCTTCTCCGGGACTCTAAAAAGTCAGGGGAATTTCTGTGTTGATCAAGTACCAATTGTTTCACAAAAAGTTGCCTTACAGTTAACACAGAGGTTTCATTATACAAATCTGATGTTGGATGCCGATAGTTTTTAAATGTCATTACTTTGAGTACTGCCCTTTGCGCTCTCTCGAGTTTTAGCATTGTCGTTTTTGATGCACCTCCCCAAACAGCAATGCAGTATGTAGTTATTGACTGGCTAGAGCGTAGTAAATAGATATCAGTAGTTTTTTGTCGCAAACATGTCGCAGTGTTTTAAATATGTAGATCATTTTTCTGACTCTTCCTACAAGAGAACTAATATTTTCTTGCCAATTAAGGTTTTTATCTACCTTTATTTATCTAGGTTAGATGGGACTTCAGTAATTATGTGACAGTCACAGTCTTCTTGCCTTTGACAAGTATGAGTTTTGATGTAAATAGTTCCATCTAACGGTTGAGTATTATTTCGTATGCTAAATGTTATTAGCTTAGTTTTACTTAAGTTAAGTGTCAATAAGTTTTCGCTTAGCCATTCAGTGACAGAATTAAATCCTTTTTGTGCAATATTATTAACATCAGTCCATGAATTTCCATGAAACAATAGTACAGTATCATCGGCAAAAGTCACTATTTGGGCATTATTGAGTATTATTCTACAGAGATCATCTATATAAACGAGAAAAAGCGTCGGTCCGAGTACACTGCCCTGGGGCACGCCATAATTAATATTCTCTTCGACACTGAGATGATCTCCCACCCTGACGGCTTGTTTTCTGTTGTTGAGATAATCATGAATCAGTTGCAAGGGTAAACCCCGAACACCCTTGTGTTCTAATTTCTTTATCAAGATTGGGATTGAAACCGTATCAAATGCTTTTTTTAGGTCCAAAAATATACCTAGTGCTTTTTTATTTGTGTCCATTTTGTCAACAAGATAAGAAGTAAATTGTTGAACAGCATCAGATGTCGATTTGCGTTCCCTGAATCCATGTTGGTTATTGCTTAAGAGGCCATGTTTTTCCAGATAGCATTTCAATTTTCAATTGGTGCAACATTGTCCCCTGATATTTATTTATTATTTATTATTTATTATAGCTTGTTTAGTCCCTTCTTGAACAATCTACTATTTCACGGCACGAGATTCCTTCCCTGTACAACGTTTATGTTTAAGTTTTCGATTATCGCTCTTCCCTCGGGAACTGTTAAATTATCTGGGATAAAAAGTAGCCTGTGTTAATCCAGGGTATGAGGTATTTCCATTCCAAATTTCATCTAAGGCTGTTGCAGCGTAAAGGAGTGACAAACAAACACACAATCTTTCGCATTTATAATATTAGTAGGATTTTTGCGTAATTACTTAGTATGCCTTAATTACAAGCAATTAAAATCATCACGAATCATTAGCGATTTGATATAATTTACGTAAATATGTATAATAAATAGAGGTAAGGGGCAATCTATTAGCATTTTATAACTAACGTACTTATATAAAAAATTAAAAGTAGCACGAAAAAACACTGTAATTAGAAATATTAAGTTGATTATATGTTGCAAGCAATAAGTTAATCTGGGTAAACACCCCAAATCAAATACTATTAACCAATCATTTCTTAAAACGTGTTTATTAATTTACGATTTCTAGATTAAAATAATTACCTATCTTGATTAACAAGGACTGCTTACTGATTATCAGGACGACGAAGATGCATTTTTAATAATTTTGGTATAATGATAGAGTATGCTAGCGACAGTAGCGTTCCGCCCTCGCCTCGCTTCGGTGTATGAAGTTCTCTGTAACACACGTACAGTCACGTTCGTAAATATGTGTACACTTAGTACCTTGTCTGTTTAGTGTCATGTTTAATCTGCAATATATGAATTGTCACAGCGATTAAAGTGACATGGTACAAGTGTACACATATTTATTAACTCGACTGTACCATCAAAGACTTTAAATGTTGATCCACCATAGAACCATGTCATAATGACAGCGTCAATAGTGCCGAGATAGAAATTACATGGGAATTAATCGTTTGTTTTTTGCGACAAGGTTCTGATCAATTAAAGTCCGTTACTGTACATAAACCAGCATACATAACTTAAAACTAACTTCAAATGTTCGCACCACCTCAACTATTCCCTGGTTAGCCTAGTGGTTGACTGGTAGAGAATGCCTTAAGGCAATAAATCCGCCATTTGTACTTACTAGTTTTGTACTGTGAAATTATGTTTAAATAAATAAATATTAATAAAATTAGCGAAAACTGCGGGTACAGACAGACGGAAGAAATAGGTCAGAAAACACGCTGAAGCGTAGTATTTAAACGCTAGATATAATCTTCATTCGCTCTTGTACCGTCGATGTTAAGGTCGAAATTATACCTCGTTCACCTAGCTACTTGTGCATTCAAGCTTTAATTATTCCGGCTAGTATCTATCTAGTATGTTAATGCCGCAAGTCGTCTCCAGAAGTTAGTGCATACTGTTTTAGGGAATGTTTTGTAGGGTTAGCACTTTACTTTGATTCATACTCTCTCTCTGGGGTCGTTCCCTCATGGCTGGCATGGATGATCTGCCTCCACCGGTTTCGGTCCAGCGCGTTTCTTACAACCGTGTAGAATTTGGAAGATGACAATTCTATGTATGAATGTTGAAGAAGCGAAAGAAATTTAGCAAGATCGTAGCAAGTGGAAAGAAGTGGTCTCTGCCTACCCCTCTGGGAAACAGGGGTGATTTAATGATGAAGATGATGATGATGATGACAATTCTTTCACTTGATCGGTTCATTTTGTTGGTGAACGATCGCGCGATCTTTTGTCTTCGGTGCTCCCCACCACAATCAGTTTTTCCATTTCATTTCGCATTGTGTTGGCCGAATTAAGAAATAATGCGTTATTGGCATATGGTGTATAAGCAAGTTTTTATTCGGAGCTGGTTCAGCATCGATGCATTGGTGCATTTCGCAGTCCAGGGTATTCTTAGCATTCCAGCACCACATCTCGAATGCAACAATCCTTTGTACGGTTCTAATCCATACAAGAAGATGGGGAGTACTAGGGCTCGTATTAATCTGATCTTGATTTTGATACCAATTCTTCTTTTCTTCTAGATATTGATTAAATGGTTCATAGCATCCTTTGCCATCCCAATTAGTCTCTTGATATCGGTGATACATCTGCCGTCATTGCAAATTCGGGAGCCAATGTACACGAAGCGGTCGGTGAAGCATCACTTTAGAATTACAGATTTTGGTGGGTTTGGTTGACCTAGATTTTTTAGTATTTAGGCTATTATAGCATCCTTACCCGATGATTTCTTGCACTTAAGACTTTTTATGGCATCCTCAATTTCTGATGGCAGGATATCAGGCTAGCGTAATTACGACTTGGCTCTCTCGTGTCGTATAACTCCGCACAGTAGATCTTCCAGCGCGCTAACACTTACGCCACACGTGTGAGTAGACGCCCGTCTTTATCTTCAATGGAACAGGTTCTTGGTTCACGCGTCAGTTCTTTTACTTTCTGGAAAAGATACCTCGATTCGTTTTTCAGTGAGTGTTGTTCAATTTCGAGACAGATTTCGTTGATGTGGTTATCATAATTTTGGACTTGGGTCGTGTTAGAGGCCCAACTTTAAAAATCGAAGTTAGAAGTTAGCTCCATCCTTATCTCTCGATCTAGTCTCGAACTCGTGACAGAGATGGAGCTAAAATAACTTTGAACTTCGAATTTCAAAGTAGGCCTCAGATGTGACGAAATCTTTCATAACGGGTTTCACCAGTTTAATAGTTTTTACGTCAAAACAAATCCAATATTTTTTACAAACTTGCACTGTTATACAAGTATAAGGTATAGAATATAATTAGCAACGGATAACAAAGGATATTTATTCCACAATTCTAGAATCCAATAACATGTTTTGGACGTTTTGGAACTTCAGAACTGAATTAGTCTCGACAACCTGGCAAGTGGCAACCCTAAGCTAGAGTGGTCGCAGGGCGTTGCAACACAAGTTCTTGACACGGCGTCGCCCGGTCGCGGCCATTTTGCAACTTTAATTAATAACATTCGCTAGATGCATAACTAATTAAATTCCAGGATTTACGAATTCTTTTAAATAACATAATAACTTGAAGGACGCCATACGAAGCTATTTTTATTAGCAAGAAGATGAAGATGATGGCAATAGAACCGCCATGATTGGGACGGGGTTGCACTTCAATCATTTTTTTTTTGCATAATTTCGTTTAAATAGCTACGAAACGCATAATGAACGCATACAAACAAATTGGGATAGACCAAAAAAAATAACTCACGGTTTTTACATTCTAGTTCGAAAAAATAGGTAATTTTGAGAGACCAATTTCATTAATTTTGTATTTGACCCAATAGTTTTGTTTTAATATTTTTATTTATTTAGCAAACATTTTATGGATGACTTGATAATTTTAAATTTGGGTTGGTATTTTCTAATTAATTACAACAATGAAATTATATCTAATAATAAAAAGTCGTTGTAATAGTGTATTAAAATATACAATTTGAAGCGGTTTTCGCCTAATCCGTATGATACACCTAGGAGGGCATCAAGCCGAAAACGAAATTCAAACAAAGGTTAAATATACTTTTGTTGAAATATTCGAAATAGATAAATATTTCAAAAAAAAATGCAGATCGGCTTTAAAACCTTATTCCTCTTAATGGTTTTCGAATTAGAGTTATCGTAGAAATATGAACAATCCCAATTGTATAATTTTGTCAGGCATACGATCAAATAACATAAAGTTTATTTATCATAACGCTTATTTTCTTGTTATTAATTAAGTACTTTAAGTCCGTTGCTTCTTACTAGTTTAGGTTAGGTTAGGTTAGAACTGTGACCACATTTATAGTAATCAAAGGCGTCATAAATGTCTGCTTTTTAACTAAATGTTATGTACATTATGAATCAAGAAATTATGCATTTCGTTGCTATGCGTCATAATAAAAAATTAAAAATATATCAGGGGACAATGTCACTCCAATTGACCTAATCCCAAACTAAGCTCTAGGCTTGTACTATGGGTATTAGACAACGATATAAATACTTATATAGAGAAACATATCGTTCATTGAATACAAAACGGACACATTCCAAAATCAGTTATTGTTGAATTTTAGATTTAGAAGCTGTTCGTTAAGATTTGTTTTCAATGAGCGATATACTTAAATACATAGAAAACATTCATGACTCAGGAACAAATATTCGAGTTCATCACACTAATATACAGGGTGTAAGGGACGGCTCACCGAAAACTGAAACCATAGCTTCAGACCATTGTACTGAACTGAAATCCAGTGGAAATTTCACCGGGAAAACGAAAATTTTCTCGTTGGTTTCAGTTTTCGGTGAGCCGTCCCTTACACCCTGTATAGGTATATTACAGGGTGTATTAACGAGAAAATCTTCGTTTTCCCGGGAAAATTTCCACTGAATTTCAGTTCAGTACAATGGTCTGAAGCTATGGTTTCAGTTTTCGGTGAGCCGTCCCTTACACCCTGTACATGCCCTTACCGGGATTCGAACCCGGGACCGCAAGCTTCATAGGCAGGGTAACCGACCAACAAACTAAGCCAACGCGTCTTTTACTGACCCGATATCATTGTTCTAATGCGTGTGTGCGTTTCATTCATCATAACGCATGAAACAATGCGAAGGGTGTAATAGAGGCAATCATCATCATACATAATCAGAGAAGTCTATTGTCAAGCGGGTCGTCGGCCCAGTAGGTACTTCCGAGTGGCACTTCTAATATCATCTCATATCGAGGTACAGTCAACTGCAATTTAGATAATTTAAAACAATTGCGATTGTCAAAAGTGGCCAGTTAAAAACCAATAGCTAATCCTGTATTTGATAAGTAAATAAAAAAATTTGGATGTGTTTTAGCTATACATAATTTAGATTTATCTATCAGAGACTTAATTCTACTTAATAAAACCATATTACTTTCCATATTAGTTTCCACATGTTATCGTGTCAACGTTACGATAGCTCTAAACGATACGATAACGTCATTCTAAAACCTATATGGTTTTTACCGGGTAGAATAGATTCCCAGCATCGGTGCATAGCTCAAAACCGCTAAATGTTGTTTGTACGCACTGACGGGTCATCTTAAATTCCTCGGTTAATAATACAATTTAAAAAAAACTGGAATAGATTAGTCACAATCATAGTGTATTTTATTTATTTGATTATCTTCGAGCCCAAAGTAAAAAAATATAAGCGGACCAGTTTGAGAACTCGGGGCCTGTTTCTAAAATGCGTGGAACTTGTAATACAATGGTAGTCTCTTTTTAAAAGATAATGTTGAAAAGAGATTAGGGAACATAGGCTTATAGTACTGTTAGGCGATGGGCTTGCAACCTGTCACTAATACGCTGGTAAACATCTTAGCCTGATTTTGCAAAGTGTGGTTGGGTCATACACAGATTTAGGTTACCGTCTTTCCTGTGGACATACCCAAAGTTAACGTTGTTAAGGCCTAATTTTCTGGCTGAACCCGCATCCTCAAAAACGCCGTCAGGTCTACTTTAGTCCTAGCAAATAAAAACATATCATATATGCACACAAGCCTTTAACTATTGACCACAGGAGAGACAGCTTTTGTTTTTGCGAGTGTGTATGACGCGGTTACAGAATTATCAACCAGTTTTTAGAGTTGTTGGTAATTCTGTAGCTCTGCCTACCCCACTCTGGGAACGAAGGCGTGAGTTTATGTATGTATGTATGTAGATTCCCGAATAAAAACACATAAAATCAATTATTTCAATAACATTAACATTAAAATTGAGAATATTGTTAATTTATACATTCATTATTTTATTACACAATTGAACAATTATTTTAATAAAAACATTAGTAAATAAAAGAGTCTAAAAAGTATTCCAAGCCGACTGTACTCGTATAAAATAACTTCCTATCTACGCTATTGTAAGTCAGGCCTTCTTGACACTTGACACTAACAAGTGACTGTTGCATAACCTCATTCATCGAGAGAAAAGTGGAAGTAATTGAACCTTAATTAATCAGAAATACTCAACATATTTTGCTCGAAATCAATTCTAGTAGCAATCTAATTAACGACGCAGTTAGGTTCAAATTAAAATTCCACTGAAATGGAGATACGTCGCTTTGGTTAGTGTTGATCATTTGTAATCTTGATACTTGTAGCTAACTTTTTGTTTCTACGAGACAGTTGGCAGCTTTTTTAAAATCCAATCATTGTCATTATTTTTGTACAGATATAACTTTAATTGTTGAGCTTTTATAGAACCCTGTCGCAGTTACTTGTATTTTTTTCGTAAATTGATAAGGTTCTACACGGTGTTTTGTTTTGATTGCGTTAATTTCGGCATATTACTAGGCACGTGCATAGAAACCAAGTGGTAGATTGAATTTCTTAATATTGCATTGGTGTATAAGAACTTAAAAATTTAAGTGGTTGACATGCGTTAGATGTTCATTACTGATACTAGCTCGTACTAGTGATATTGTCTGCTTAGACCGATGCATTTATCAGGTCTCTTATATCGGCTAAAACTTGGGTTAACCCTTCCTACCCACTTTTAGAAACACTGAAAAAAAAATGTGTAAAAAAAAACAAATAATAATTAGGTAGGTATCTTAATTAAGTATGTCAACGGCACTCTGATGGAGAGTTTTTTCTTTTATTGGTGTATATAATGTTTTAAGTCTGTGAGACCTGAATAAATGTTTTTTTTTTTACCGTGTACCTACTTAATGTTATACATTTCCTGTTAGCAAAGATATATTAAAAACCATAAAAAAACCTCGTAAAAGTATAAAACGACGATTTGATTCCAAAATCTCAATGCATACATAAATATTTAAACCGGGAAAGTACTAAAAGTTAATTTGATGGCAGTGCATTTGCATGAAAATTGCAAAATACTTGATTTTGGAAATCGCCGTGGAAGGGCCGTGATGTAACGTCGACTTAATACGATACAAATATTTCGATTTACCTACTTCCCGTATGATTGATTTCATTAAATTAAAATGTATTTATTCATTTACAGAACTCTAACAAAATGCAAGCGTTAAAAAACTCAACTGCTGTTTTAATGATTTCGTCAATATGATGTTTGATATCATGTATTTTATAGTTTAGTTTAGTTTATTTAATCAGCAATGTAATGTTACAATATAAACTGCATTGCTTGTCTAAAATACGAAATTGCATTGATATCGTCAACATTAATACAAAATAATAAAATAAGAATACAAAAATAACACACAAACAATCAAAGACAACATTAATAATCAACTAATATAGTGTCCGTTTCCGACGTCAATATACAAGAAGTAATAAAGGTATATTAATTATATGTATTAATTTTCTCCGACCATCTTTATGTAATTGGTTTAAATTATTATTTTACTGCTAACTTGATTATCTTATTTCTGAAAAATAACTACAACAAATAAATAAAAACCCCCGAAATAATGACGATAATTTCAGAACTGTTATTTCTCAAAAGGGCCCATCCAATTTTCATGGGCTTAAGACCCACAACTTTCGAATCGGTCCATCCAGGTACACAGATTCACAAGTGAAATTAAGAACACCCTTGTTTTGAGTCGAGGTTTAAAAAAACAAAATTTGGAGTAATTGCTTAGGATAGTTACAAGTGGGTCATTTTCCCTTAAAAATGACATGACGCCATTGTAAATCCAATATGGTGGCCAGCAACACGAAGCACCTATGAGTAATTTGCATCACATTGTTGGTTTAGATGAATTCTATTCACAAGTGATTAGTCAGAGGTCGAACCCATAAAAGTGCAGTACAATTGAGTGCGATTGTGGATATGAATCTCCAAATATGGTGGGATTATGAGAGGCATGGTGCTTCAAGGACTTTAGGGCGATGGTATCGGTGCCATCGATCAAGAACTGTGGACTCACATTTAGTATTGTCTGTGTGTCTACGGGAGGCCAATTTTGGCAATATTTCAACTTTCGAGATTCCAACCGTCCCTAGCACTACTAATATTATAAATTCCAAAGTTTTTGTATTTCTATCTGTGTGTTTATTTGTTAATAAACTAATATTGATTTTGGGATGAATATACCTTGTTACAACTACCAAGTATGGCATTCCTGCTTTCGTGAGTTATAATAACTAGGGCCGCAGCCAAGATGCAAACGCTACAAAGGGTGAAGCCAAACGAGCGTTTGTTTTGTTGTGAGTCTCATAATTTTAGTCGTGTAATTTCTGCTTCATATAAAAAGGCCTGATATAAAATTATCCATTAATGAAACAAAAAGTATTCGAATAACGAATAATTTATTCGGATAAATACACGAAAAGTATTTGAAGTTTTTTGGTTATTCCATTCAAATAACTAAAATAAACCCAGGTAGTAAAATAAACAAAGGAATTCTGAGCAATTCATTCAACGAATAAATTATTTGCAAATACATTTATTCGAATAAAAATAACCATTCAAGAACTTCATTCGTTATTCGCGAATAATTTGGTTATTCTTATTCGTTATTCATCGTTCGAATAAATTATGCCCATCTCTGTCATTGGTAGATGACGTGATACGAAAAGTCACGTGATCTACCAGTGACGCGATTGGTTTAGAACGTATCGAATAGAAACATTGTTGTCAAAGAGCTTGTCGAACTGTCAATTGACAACATTTCAAAAAAAAAAGCATTATTGTTTTTTCATGTTTATAATAGCTGGTTAAAAATTAGACTACCCGTGTTTCTTGGTTTTTCTTTATTTAACTTAAATTCGTCGTTAATAATTTATTAAAGAAATAGTCATTAAAAAGACCGTATACAGGGTGTCCAGTAAATAATGGATAACCTTCTACCCATCTATGGGGCACCTCAGGCTGGTCCCGAAAAAGGACTTACAGGTTTAGTCAAAGTTGCATGGTTTTCGAGATAATCGAACTTTTCTATTTTCTTAATAATCAGCACCTTGCTTCACTGTAATGACCGCCAAGGCCACAAATAAAGAGATTTTGTCGTTCTGTTTGCTGTTAAATATTCTTTGATAGTAATGCTAACGGATGTGTCTTAGAGCATTATGGTAGCGACACTAATTTCTTGTTAAACCTATCTTAATTTATAACATCACATTTTGCTTTAAAGTTTGCAACAACTTTGACTGCTTGTGGTGAAAAAAAATTGTATGAAGACCAGGGTGGCCAATATGTTGAAAAATAGTGTATCTAATACTGATTCTAAACTGGTATAACACATGGTGTTTACGTCTTTACAGATAAAGTTATTGCTGTTAGTATTCACTAAGAGCGAATTTTACCAAAACACCAAGTTATCGATAAGTAACTCTTTACTTGATTGGGTTAGTCATATCATAAAAAACGCCATGTGTTATACCAGTTTAGAATCAGTATTAGATACACTATTTTTCAACATATTGGCCACTCTGGTCTTCATACAATTTTTTTTCACCACAAGCAGTCAAAGTTGTTGCAAACTTTAAAGCAAAATGTGATGTTATAAATTAAGATAGGTTTAACGAGAAATTAGTGTCGCTACCATAATGCTCTAAGACACATCCGTTAGCATCACTATTAAAGAATATTTAACAGCAAACAGAACGACAAAATCTCTTTATTTGTGGCCTTGGCGGTCATTACAGTGAAGCAAGGTGCTGATTATTAAGAAAATAGAAAAGTTCGATTATCTCGAAAACCATGCAACTTTGACTAAACCTGTAAGTCCTTTTTCGGGACCAGCCTGAGGTGCCCCATAGATGGGTAGAAGGTTATCCATTATTTACTGGACACCCTGTATACAAAGTAAGGAATACTGATGTCGTGATCTTAGCCTGATATAAAATTTTAAAAAGTAACTTTAAACAGTAAACAAAACTGACTGTCATGTTATGTCAATCATTCACTGCCGTTCGTTCACAAATTTGCTATTTTGCGTAATTTAAGAGGCGACTAAGGGAATAAAGGCTTGGAGTACTGTTAGGCGATGGGCTTGCAACCTGTCACTAATACGCTGGTAAACATCTTAGCCTGTTTATGCAAAATGTGGTTACAGAATTATCAACAAGTTTTTAGAGTTGTTAATAATTCTGTAGCTCTGCCTACCCCACTCTGGGAATGAAGGCGTGAGTTTATGTGTGTATGTATGTATGTAATTAATTACGTAATTTGTAGACGCCATTAAAATAAATAAACTATTTTGCGTAGAATTGAAAGCGTGTCGTCAGAATCAAGTAATCCGTCAGACAGATAAACAATGAACATGACAGTTGTATATTTTTTTGAATTCCTTTGGTAATAAATGGACTAAGGGCACTATAAGTGTACCTATTCCTAACATTCACAATCCAACTTTTTTTACTGTTTTTCCTAAATATAAAAAAAACTACTGCATAAAAAAATCCAAAGATATTTTTACTGTAATCAGCAGTGTAAAATCTAGAAACGGTATTTTATTTTACTACCTTAGCACAAAATGAATTGTTGTCAATTGTTATGGTTTACAATAAAATAACATGCCATTATTTGTGAACATAAACAAACATTACCCAGCGAGGTAAAGTAAGAATAGATGCAATCTTCTTAAACGATCACTTTGTGGCTATTTTCACATGGTCTTGACCGATTTAATGTGGTCGCCTAACAATTGTTTGCAGTAAATGAGACAGTATTATTATAAAGTGGTTTACGTACACTTAATGTGTGATTACTGATTATAGTTTAAATCGTTTACTATGTTATCACATGAAGTGGTCGTAGGTCGTAGATAAATCTATCTTATAGTATAAAACAAAGTAGCTTCCTGTTGTCCCTCCCTTTGTATGTTTCGCACCTTTGCTTGGTAGAAATAGGGCACAATGTACTATATGATTATAGGGGGGTGTCCTGCCGTTTGACCAAAAGTCATTTGGTAAAAATTACACTTGACAAACAACGTTTTGCAAAAAAAATTTAAGTCAATTGATCATTTTACTACTAGTCATTTTACAAATGACTTACTTTTCCAAATGATCAACAGTTAAATTTACATTTTACTAGGAAGAAGAATCAGGGCATAACCGACTCGGATAGGTTAGGTTAGAAGGCAAAGGCGGGAGCTTGGCTCCCGCCGCCTTGGCCTTCGAGGTTGTTTTTTTTTCTGCCCAGAAATAGGTAAACTAATTGCTAAATGATCAATTGCCAAGTGAGTTTTTGTAAGATGATACTTTTGTCAAATGTCTCGTTTGCCAAGTGATCATTTGGTGAAACGTTGTTTGTCAAATGACCATTTGTCAATAATTTTTTGGTCAAACATTAGTGAACCTTGCAGGGGCAATCGGCTCTTGTCCTACCGAAGGAAGGTGCGGTTTGTTGGTGCTTTTTCGCTTGGGTCTTTCAAAGTACGCCACGAATTTCGTTGTGGTTTTCATCAATAGATATTGGTGAAAGAGCGATTCAAGAGAAATATGTATGTATCGCACCTTCAGAACGATAGTGACCTAATTCAAAATTTCAGCTTTCGAACTTTGAGTCTTAAATTGGGGTAGGGGTCGGGTTGCATAAAGTTTAAAGTCATATTTTTGATGGGCATACAAGGATTCGTCATACTCATCATTGCGCATAACTGTAAATTGTCATACATTTATGCGCATAAAGTTTTTAATAATAATGTTTAAGAACATATTGTGTAACGCGCATAAATTTGATGCGCATAAAATTATTTAACCATACTTTATAATGGTATGGCTTTATAAATAAACTTTTTCCGCTCTTTTATAAAAAAATAACCCTAACCTATCCGCGATCCGAGTCGGTTTTGACACTAACTTTGTATTATATTAATATTTTGACTTAATAAATGTATGCCTTTCTACATTATGATTAAACCAATTATGACTCCGTACAATTATGACAAGGAACAATTATGCCTAGTATAATTTATGCCAAAAAAAAATTATGAGCATCAACTTTATGCGTAAAGTGTTATGACAATCGATATTATGACAATAGTTGTTATGCGACCAGACCGCCACCCCTTAAATTGATTAGGATAGAGCACTAACTCGAATTTCAAAATTTCTGAATTGTGTCACTCACTATTGCCCTGAAGGTGCGGTATATGGAGTTTTTTACACATCTGAGTCGCATTTGTACGCATCGGCCATCTGGAATCAATTGTCACCTTAAGCTCAGTCCAAGTTTAGATAATGCTTAGAAAAATAGGCTGCTTGTACGTTTAGTGTTAGTTAAGAGAAATTTAATAAATTAATAAATACATACATACATACATACATACATACATACATTAAATCACGCCTGTTTCCCAGAGGGGTAGGCAGAGACCACTTCTTTCCACTTGCTACGATCTTGACAAATTTCTTTCGCTTTTTCAACATTCATACATCGAGTCATGCACGCACGTCGGTTTCGGGTACTTAAGATTCGGCCCTTTTCCAGTATTTCTCCGATTTGATTCGAAAAAGTACGCCTAGGGCGGCCCCTTCCGACCCTTCCACTCACTTTCGATCTGTATATCTCTTTCGTCAATCTTCTTTCATCCATCCTTTCCAAATGGCCGAACCATCGAAGCATGCCCTTTTCAATCTTAGTCACTACATCTTCTTTTATTCCACATTTCTCTCTGATTTTTTAATTTCTTACTCTATCAATCAGTTTCACACCACACATACTACGCAAAGAGCGCATATATATACATACATACATACATAAACTCACGCGTTCATTCCCAGAGTGGGGTAGGCAGAGCTACAGAATAACCAAGCAGTCTTAAAAAGGTTGTTGATAATTCTGTAACCACGTTTTGCACAATCAGGCTAAGATGTTTACTAGTGTATTAGTGACAGGTGGCAAGCTCATCGCCTAAGAGTACTAGAAGCCTTTATTATTCCCATAGTCGCCTCTTAAGACATCCACGAGAAGACATGGAGTGGCACTATTCTAACCCGATGACCACACAGGTATAACATTAATAAATAAATACATAATACCTTCTAGATTGCGAGTAAGTAAATATTAGAAGACAATCAAACCAATTGACCTGTTAACTAATGAAATTATTTTGTTTAGGCTGCCTTTCTGCTACGATCTTTATTTATTTTTAACTTAATTTTATTGCACAATAAAAGAAAAGTACCTTTGTTGCTATCAAAATAAATGAATTTTATAGCAAACTGTTTTAGCAAACCTCTTTAAATAATATATACAGTGGTGGACATATAATTAGAAACACTTGCGACATATTTCACATTATACAAGGCACATTGCCGTAAAACTTTTGTTTTTGGAAATAAAACAACAAAATGCATAGAATACGTTCAACAACTTATAATTAATTAAAAAACAAATAAATATCCGAGTTTACAACTACCATTTAGATATTTAGTTACGTACAAACAACTAAACGACATTTGCAGTACCATCCGTCATGGACAAGTAATTAGAAACACTAAAGAAATGAGGTAAAAATCAAAGTTTTAACGTGTCAACATCAACAATTTCAAATTATTTATGTAAAATAATGTTTGGTTTACTAAATTTCTTAACAATTAATATTTAGTTGCATAGCCTTTGTTATTAATGACGGCTCTGCAACGACGTGGCATTGATTCAAGTAATTTCATACATTTATCGAGTGGGATCGAGTTCCATGCTTCAACAAAGGCTTCGTAAAGTTCATTTTGACTGGAATTACGTTTAACGGAGACTTTTTTTTTAACGACGTACCACAAATTTTCAATTGGATTTAAATCGGGACTATTTCAGGGCCAGTCTAACATGGTAACACGTTGCTTACTAAGAATGGATTTAACACTGCGGGCCGTGTATTTTGGGTCGTTATCGTGCTGAAAGATCCAGGTCACAGGCAAATGGTCGTCGGTGTAGGGAATCATTGTCTCTTCTAAGATGTTTTTGTATTGAAATTGATCCATTATACCTTCAATCTTACGGACGGGTCCAACTCCGCAACCAGAAAAACATCCCCATACTTTAATATTACCACCGCCGTGTTTGACTATACTCCTCGTGTATTTATAATCAAAAGCATGGTTTATTGGACGTCTAACGTAGCGTTTGCCGGCTGAATTCACCATATTTATTTTTGTTTCATCCGAGAATAACACTTTTTTCCATTCTCGTACGGTCCAGTTAAGATATTTCTTTGCAAATAATAATCGCTTCTCTCGGTGTTGCTTGGTAAGAAGCGGTACCTTTCGAGAAACCCTCCCGAACAATTTAGCTTCCACTAATCTGCGGCGTACCAGTTTCGAGGAAATGTTCCTTGGGTCATCAGGTGAAAAAACTTAATTCCTAATCTTTTTGGAGCCTTTGAACGGGTCTTGTTTAGCTACACGTATTATTTGCGAATCTTCCCGGGGAGATGTTTTCCTTGGACGAGCCTTTCTAACAACACTTTTAGTAGTTCCGTTAGTTTTATAATGAGCAATAGCGTTGAAAACTTTCTTCACAGAACATTCTAGATGTTTAGCAATTCTTCTATAATTCCACTTTCGATCTAAATGTAATTTAACGATTAATTGCCTGGTTGACTCGTCACAACTCTTATTTTTACCCATTTTTACCAATACTTATTATTCACGTAATTTTCCAAATTGACTTTTAATTGCCGCCGAAACAAAAGAAAAAGCTTAAAAAGAGGTTTTTTTTTTATTTTCAAAAATGGAACGAACCATGGATCCCGTTTCTAATTAGTTGTCCAAGCGGCCAGTAATAGAAATTCAACTATCATGATTTTAAAAATCTTTTAATAATTAAAGATAGAACAGATTTACTTTTTTAAATATTTTATGAGTTTTTTAACTCATTGGCTATATTCTGGCATAGTCAATAGTGATTTAATCATTATAATTTTTACTCATAACGATAGTTCATTCTGTGTTTACCTAAGTTTTATGTACTGTTTCTAATTATATGTCCACCACTGTATATCCATATGCTATAAAGTTAATCAAATGATATGATATGATATCTAACCTCTTTAAGGTAATAAATCTGTTTAAGCATGCCTATTCTACTGAGTGAAACATCTTGTCATTATTCTATTATTCTGTTGTGTTATTTTATAATCAGCCCTTCAATTTGAAGTAAGCGAATGAATAATAAGGACTGTTCAATTTACTAAGCGGACATACTTAATTCAATATTAATCCTTCAACTAAAAAAATACTGATAGGCAGTGGCTGGTTATAACATAAACACAGACCAGTCTATCAAGTGTCGTATTTTTTTTTTAATTGTCTATATATTTTTCACGATGGAGCGAATTAATATTAAAGAACGCAAAATTAATCTTGCAAAAATGGTGTACAGGCCAATTTTCACTGCGGAAAATTGCGAATGAGTTTAAATATTCCAAGTCAGCCGTGTTTCAAATCATAAAAAAATTTGGAGAGCATCATACGCTCGACGATTTACCGAAATCGCGGCGGAGAAGTGGCCCGGCAAACCCACATGTCGAAGAAAAAGTCGTGCGGCTGTTAAAATCAACAAAGTACATGTCCGTTCGTGAAATTGCTAAAAAAGCAGATATTAGCGTAGGCACTGTACAAAATATCAAGAATAGAAATAATATACGGACATATAAGAAGCAAAAAATGCCGAAAAGAAGTGCCGAGCAACAAATACGGTCCAAAAAAAGATGCCGCAATTTATACGATATTTTGCTGCAAAATAAATCTCGATGCATTCTCATGGACGACGAAACTTGACACCAGTACGTTACCGGGGTCCCAGTATTACAATGCGGCTGTAGGAGAAATTGTACCCGATTCCGAAAAAAACATAAAAAATTACAAATTCGGGAAGAAAGTCCTTGTATGGCAGGCAATTTGTTCCTGTGGCCTCAAAAGTACGTCTTATTTTGCAACTGGAACTATTGGTGGCGAAATTTATAGAAAGGAACGCATCACAAAACGGTTACTTCCTATATATAGAAAGCACAGTATTCCCCCTTTGTTTTGGCCTGATCTAGCGAGTGCTCACAATGCTGGTGAGACTGTGGTGCTATTAAATTCAAAAAACATCGATTTTGTTAAGAAAGAAGACAACCCACCAAACTGCCCGGAGCTCCGCCCCATCGAGCGATACTGGGCCATTGTAAAAAGATACTTGAGGAAGGATGGCCGAGAAGCTAGTACATTGGCAGAATTTAAACGCATGTGGTTTGCTGCTTGTAGAAAAGTATCCAAAAGCGATGTGCAAACACTTATGCGACGAATCCGGGCTAAAGTCCGAAATTTTTACCGTTGTAATTTTTTTTTTTTTCTTGTGTTATATATTACTTTATTTTAATATTGTAAATAAATATTCACCGTAATAAAGATATATTTGTTATAAAAAAACCGTAAATGAACCTATTTTTGATGTCCGCTTAGTAAATTGAACAGTCCTTAAATAAAAAATTAGAAGAAAAATTATTCCCATTTTGAGTATGACGATTATTTTTATTTTAATATTATTTTTAAGGTGTAAAATTAATATAATATAATATTAATATCAACACTTGACCTTAATGACGTAAAAATGGCTCACCCCTACCGAACTCTGCTTATAAGCTGGCCTATGTGTATTAGGCAATGATAAGCATAGATACTTAGATGGATATATGTATACTTAAATAGATAAATTATACAAAACATACTAGACTAGGGAACAAACCCGGGACCGCTAGCTTTGTAGGCAGCGTCACTACTAACTAAGCTGTTTGTGCCAATAACAAGTCTTTAAGCTTTAAATAACTTGCGTCAAAGTAGTCCAATTGAATCAAATTAAATTAAACTATAACACGTTTCTTATCGCAAATTGATTTTTGTCATAAATTATTTTGTATAAGTAATTGCGTTTCATAATATAAGCAATTCATTTAGCGCCAGAAAGTATTTCTTAATGCCACCGTTACGTAATAATTTTAAATCGACAACTTTTATGGGATGTTTTAACAGGTACTACCATTACCTCACTGTGACACACGGCTCTTTACTTTGTACAGGAATGTATCTTTCGTCGGTGCATAATACGTATTACGTTAGTATTCTTTTTCTTTTTAGGGTTCCGTAGTCAAACTACCCTTATAGTTTTGCCATGTCCGTCCATCTGTCCGTCCGCGGCCTAGCTCAGAGACTCTTGGTACTAGAAAGCTGTTTTTGGCATAAATATACATATTAGTCACGCCAACAAAGTGGTAAAATAAAACCTTGTATAAAAAATAAAATATAGTTTAACTCCCCTACGTAGCGTGGGGATGTTTTTTTTCCAAGTCTACCCTATAGTGTGGGGTGTCTGGATAGGTTATTCAAAAATATTGCGGGTTTGTTACATCAATTTTATCATTAAGGTATCCGTTTATGAAATATTAAGCTATAAAGCGCAAGTCAAGTGCCTTTTTTTTTGGTTTTTCTATTTTACAATTGTTTGACCTTTACGGTTTTAGAACCGAATAAAATATACGGTGTGGTTGCCGGCTTAGAATTGTGCCACTCCATGTCTTCCCGTGGAAGTCGTAAGAGGCGACTAAGGGAATAAAGGCTTGTAGTACTGTTAGACGATGGGCTTGCTACCTGTCACTAATATACACTGGGAAACATCTTAGCCTAATTGTACAAATTGTGGTTACAGAGTTATAAACAAGTTTTTGGAGTTGTTGGTAATTCTGTAGCTCTGCCTACCCCACTCTGGGAATGAAGGCGTGAAGGTATGTATGTATGTATGTAAAATATACGGGCAAACTATGAAAAAAAAAAAACATTGCGATGCAATCTTCTTCAAAATCCACGAAATTCGTTTCTTAAAATGGACTTTTATTCAATAAAAACTGGCACTTCATTCATTCTACGCCGTAAAACCAACTTTATTTTGGCATGTTATCTTAATATTTTAACTCGCCACCATTACCGTCCAGTTAATAAAAACTATCAAAACGTTGGCAATTTGGTAACATTTGAAGAGGAACATGGTTGCAGAGTTGAATATTTTCCTGGTTACTTTTTAGGTATATTCACATAATAAGTTATTGGCGAAACTCGGCGCCAGTGAGTCGTTACTATAAACTTATAACTATGTCAATTGCCTTTTTACTGCTGGTTCTTATGCCTTTCTTAATTAAAAGCTGTAATTGTTTCGTCCGGCGCTAAAGGCTCAGTTTCATTGGTCGATAACCAGCATGCTTGTAGCAATCCATTGACGAGTTGGTTGGATATTATTGAGCCGGGTGCACTTGTAGCGCCGCAATGTATCACGAAAAGCATGTTCGGCCCTTTTCTTTATTTATGATTGCCATTATCTCAGTAAGGTTTGATTGGATATAAATTGAATGAGTTACTAGCTTGTAAGTTGTAATAATAAACTGATTTCTGAACATATTTATTGTGTAATGAATTAAGGGTCAATTTTGTATGGAAATCGTTGAGCGGGCAATGAATATGATTTAGTATTGTACTTAGATGAAATCACTTTATGAAGTGATTTGGGAAATTATAATTTATTTAGACTTTATGTAATTAGTTTATGTAGGTTGACGAAATGGCGGGTAAACGATAGTTATCTACTTATATGAACAAATTCTTCCTTTGCTTTTCAGGCAGCCAGTGCCCTTTTCACCCTGGACAGCGCACGCGGCGAGGTTCTGGCGCGGAGGCTGGCGCGGGGCGAGCGGCGCCGGCGCCGCTGCCGGGCCGCGCTGGCGATCCTGGCGCTGCTCATGCTGCTGGCGGCAGTCGGGGCGGTCGAGCTGCTGCTGTCAAGGGGGCAGAGGGTGTTCGGAGCCGTGCTGCGATAGAGTAAGTCCTTACTAAACTGTACCCTTACCATGGGTTACAATTACCGTATTCGCTAGCGAATCGAATGGTCTGTCCCTGGCACTGTATCGGTGTCGCTGTCGCGCCGCGCTGGCGATCCTGGCGCTGCTCATGCTGCTGGCGGCAGTCGGGGCAGTCGAGCTGCTTCTGTCAAGGAGGCAGAGATTGTTCAGAGCTGAGCTACGATAGAGTAAGTCCTTACTAAACTGTACCCTTACCATGGGTTACAATTACCGTACTCGCTAGCGAGTCGAATGCTCTGTCCCTCGCACTGTATCGGTGTCGCTGTCGCACCGTGCAGGCGATGCTGGCGCTGCTCATGCTGCTGGCGGCAGTCGGGGCAGTCGAGCTGCTGCTGTCAAGGGGGCAGAGGGTGTTTGGAGCCGTGCTGCGATAGAGTAAGTCCTTACTAAACTGTACCCTTACCATGGGTTACAATTACCGTACTCGCTAGCGAGTCGAATGCTCTGTCCCTCGCACTGTATCGGTGTCGCTGTCGCACCGTGCAGGCGATCCTGGCGCTGCTCATGCTGCTGGCGGCAGTCGGGGCAGTCGAGCTGCTGCTGTCAAGGGGGCAGAGGGTGTTTGGAGCCGTGCTGCGATAGAGTAAGTCCTTACTAAACTGTACCCTTACCATGGGTTACAATTACCGTACTCGCTAGCGAGTCGAATGCTCTGTCCCTCGCACTGTATCGGTGTCGCTGTCGCACCGTGCAGGCGATGCTGGCGCTGCTCATGCTGCTGGCGGCAGTCGGGGCAGTCGAGCTGCTGCTGTCAAGGGGGCAGAGGGTGTTTGGAGCCGTGCTGCGATAGAGTAAGTCCTTACTAAACTGTACCCTTACCATGGGTTACAATTACCGTACTCGCTAGCGAGTCGAATGCTCTGTCCCTCGCACTGTATCGGTGTCGCTGTCGCACCGTGCAGGCGATCCTGGCGCTGCTCATGCTGCTGGCGGCAGTCGGGGCAGTCGAGCTGCTGCTGTCAAGGGGGCAGAGGGTGTTTGGAGCCGTGCTGCGATAGAGTAAGTCCTTACTAAACTGTACCCTTACCATGGGTTACAATTACCGTACTCGCTAGCGAGTCGAATGGTCTGTTCCTCGCACTTTATCGGTGTCGCTGCCGCGCTGGCGATCCTGGCGCTGCTCATGCTGCTGGCTGCAGTCGGGGCAGTCGAGCTGCTGCTGTCAAGGGGGCAGAGGGTATTCGGAGCCGTGCTGCGATAGAGTAAGTCCTTACTAAACTGTACCCTTACCATGGGTTACAATTGCCGTACTCGCTAGCGAGTCGAATGGTCTGTCCCTCGCACTGTATCGGTGTCGCTGCCGGGCCTCGCTGGCGATCCTGGCGCTGCTCATGCTGCTGGCGGCAGTCGGGGCGGTCGAGCTGCTGCTGTCAAGGGGGCAGAGGGTGTTCGGAGCCGTGCTGCGATAGAGTAAGTTCTTACTAAACTGTACCCTTACCATGGGTTACAATTACAGTACTCGCTAGTGACTCGAATGGTCTGTCCCTGGCACTGTACCGGTGCCACTGCCGCGCCGTGCTGGTAATCCTGGCGCTGCTCATGCTGCTGGCGGTAGTCGGGGCAGTCGAGCTGCTGCTGTCAAGAGGGCAGAGGGTGTTCGGAGCCGTGCTGCGATAGAGTAAGTTCTTACTAAACCGTTCCCTTACCACGGGTTACAATTACCGTACTCGCTAGCGAGTCGAATGGTCTGTCCCTCGCACTGTATCGGTGTCGCTGCCGCGCTGGCGATCCTGGTGCTGCTCATGCTGTTGGCGGCAGTCGGGGCGGTCGAGCTGCTGCTGTCAAGGGGGCAGAGGGTGTTCGGAGCCGTGCTGCGATAGAGTAAGTCCTTACTAAACTGTACCCTTACCATGGGTTACAATTACAGTACTCGCTAGTGACTCGAATGGTCTGTCCCTGGCACTGTACCGGTGCCACTGCCGCGCCGTGCTGGTAATCCTGGCGCTGCTCATGCTGCTGGCGGCAGTCGGGGCGGTCGAGCTGCTGCTGTCAAGGGGGCAGAGGGTGTTCGGAGCCGTGCTGCGATAGAGTAAGTCCTTACTAAACTGTATCCTTACCACGGGTTACAATTACCGTACTCGCTAGCGAGTCGAATGGTCTGTCCCTCGCACTGTATCGGTGTCGCTGCCGCGCTGGCGATCCTGGCGCTGCTCATGCTGCTGGCTGCAGTCGGGGCGGTCGAGCTGCTGCTGTCAAGGGGGCAGAGGGTGTTCGGAGCCGTGCTGCGATAGAGTAAGTCCTTACTAAACTGTATCCTTACCATGGGTTGCAATTACAGTACTCGCTAGCGAGTCGAATGGTTTGTCCCTGGCACTGTACCGGTGCTGGCACACCTAGCGCTGCTCATGCTGCTGGTGACAGTCGGGGCAGTCGAGCTGCTGCAGTCAAGATGGCAGAGGGTGTTCGGAGGGAGCTGAGCTGCGTTACAAACTTGTAACTTTATTTCGAAAGGTTCCTCGTTGTCTTTTATCTCTTGTAAAGGGTTATCGAATTCCCGTTGTTTTTAATTGGAAATAAAATATGAAATTTTAAGTATTTTGAATGTATTTAATACTTTCCTTTCAGATAATTTCTGTTGTGGAGTCGTCGTCCAGGTGGCGGTTACACAGAAGTAGGTGTAGTTTCGTGTTAACACACTTTAGACTTTGACGCCTTGTGACATAAGAAGACCTAAACAAATATTTGAATAACTTTATTTATCGCTTTTGCATCAATAAAATCAATAGACATTTTTCGGTAAGTCACCGTAAAAATGTGAGGGTCCATTGCCTTAAAAAATAATTAAATCAAAGACTTTTATACTACACGCAGTGGGTACCTTAATTCTTATTTTTCAATTTCTTTTCCGGCCGCGAAGGCTTAATATGTATGTATCATTCTTGTGTCTACTTTTTTTGTTATAACGGAATAGAATTACGCAGATTTTTTTAAAATTTAAAAAGAATTACAACCCACTGGCTTATACTCGTAGTAGTAGGGTCCCGTAGGCAATCTTTGGGTAAGGAACCCTAAAAACAGCGTTTGGTCCGCTTGTGCCTTTTGCATAAAAATACCTACTTCGAATTATTTTGTAAAATCAACCATTTTGATTTCAAGGCCACTTTGGACTATGTTAAAGTGACGTTGACAACCGAAACGTCAGAGACTTCCTATGATTTCATTGACAACGTCACGTTGACAAAGTCCATAGTGGCTTCCAAATCAAAATGGTCGACTGTACGTACATTAGACGTACGACTATATTTTTACTCTGTAAAACCATATTTATTTCTTCAGGATAGCATCTCTCAAGGCAAAATTGACACAAAAAAATGTACAAAATTAAAAACATTCCTTCATGTCGTGCCATGGGGTTAATGATAACTCTGATTTAATTGACAGTAATGTCGGACGAGTTAACCTATTGAACGCCGTACGTGAAATACAAAATGCGTCACTCACACGCCAAACATGTTTGCTATGCTACGCAAATTACAACTTAATCCATACGAAACAAAGTCTCTTTTAATCTCTAACTTGTGTCGGCTATGGCCGACGGTGGCGTCAGTGGTTTCAGCTGTCGGCCAGAGCCGACTGTGGCGTTCAAAAGATTAAAAGCAATACGATAAGATTTCAATAGCAATATTGTTCTTTCTAGTAGAATAGAAGGCCAGGGGCTTCTACTAAGTAAAATCATATCACGTTTGACATTAATATTACCATCGTATTGTCAACGCCACGATAATTATTATTTACTAGACGGTAATGGCGGCTGAGTTAAAAACAATACCATAACCGGTCAAAAGCAATATCGTTTTACCTATTAGAATAGAGCACCAGAATGTCATATTTTCTTTATCTCTTTAGACTCACTTTTAAATTGTTTTGTTAAAATAGAAAAATGTTTGTTTCTACATACAATTTAAAAACTTTAAATACAATAATAACTGTATCTTTAGTGTTAGATATATGTATAAAACTAAATGGCCCCTTCTTTTATAGATAAACACTTCATAGACACTATCACTTCACAGAATTTTTTTTTCATAGAAAATTATTTTCTGTATCCGTGTTGATTTCAGGTTATCTTAAATACGATTCACGTAGGTTAGGTTAAGTTAGACTTGTAACTATCACAAGATAAACTGAAATTGACACGGGGTCAGTAGAAAATAGTTTTATACGAAATGAAAATTCTGTGAAGTGATAGTGTCTATGAAATGTTTGTCTATAAATCAAGAGTAAATCTAACTAAATATTTGTAGGTATACGTTAATTATTAAAGCAAATCAAATGCAAATGCTAATCATTTGGATTCCACTATCGATTTTATATTAATTTTAATTATAAAAAAAAATATATAGTTAAGTAGAATATGGCGGTAAAAGATAAAATGGGTATTCTTCTTCTTGTAAATAAATATTAGAAATATTGGGTTTTAACTATTTTTTGTATTAGGTAATATTGACAGCTTGAATATTTTTTCTCATTTGCTATGTCTTTAAAGAAGTAATTTCTATAAAAAACTACAAAAAATACAAATTATTTTGTAGAAATTATTTAAAGTAAGTAAAAATACAATTTTACTTACTTTAAATAATTTCTACAAAAATATTGTTCTCATGTGTAAATAATCGACTAGGTAGTTATAATTATTTTAAATAATTAGCTTTTTATTGATAGTGGAATTAAATGTCAAGCATCTATTAGTTAAGTATATTTTTCTACGTAATTATACTGTTGAGTATATTTTTTCAAGCCCAGTGAATTGATTGAGCAAAATTCAATTACTAATAAAACAATTATCCACCTTTCATTAAAACTGGTGCCATAAAGATATATTTATCATTTTATTCATTAAAGGTCTTTGTTTAAATTACAATATATTTACTGTTAATAATAATAATAATGGTAAATAAATAGCACGTCAATGAAATAATTATAAATATACCTACGTCAATTAAGTATCAATCTGAGACCTTTTTAGGAACTCAATTAACTTCGCATATATATACACACACACACACACATAAACTCACGCCTTCATTCCCAGAGTGGGGTAGGCAGAGCTAAAGAATTACCAACAAGTCTTAAAACTTCTTGATAATTCTGCAACCACATTTTGCACAAGTAGGCATATATATATATTTTTTAAAACAAGTAGTAAAACAGATGTCTTTTAAAATGGCAGACAGATGTTTATGTAAGATTTTTTTTTTTGTTTCACTAACCTTTTAAACTAGTTATAAAATTGATATTTATTTATAACACATTTTTTTATTAAATACATACATTAAATCACGACCTGCTAATAATAAGTAATTAATATACATATATACAGGGTGTCAAAAAAGTACCACGCCACAGTGACACCGGAGGTAGGTCAGCTCAAGAGGAACCTAACCAGCCTAACATGACCTCAGTAAAAGTTGCACTGTTTTCGAGTTATACCAATTTAAAGATTTTTCCAAATTTTCACCTCTTTTGACATTGTAAGTGCTCGCATTTACTGGGATAGATTTAAAATTTAGTTTTTTTTATTTGTGCGCGTTTATGAATAGTTGATTAAGATGATAGAAGCATTATTATGTCAATAACTAATGTAAAAGTTGGAAAAATACTGTAATGAAGTTGACTTAAATTATCATCAACATAGTAATTTAAACTTTGAACACCTGCCATAACTTTTTTTTACTAGAAACGAAATAAGCAAATAACTTTAAAAACATGCGTGTTTTATGCCAATTCTAAAATGGTATGACACATGATATCTTAAGGCATAAAAGTAGGAATTCGTATCACATTTGCCAATATGGATCCTCAGAAATCAATGCTAATCATCTAAAAAATTATCTTGTACTCTACGATATCTCATTTGTTTGTGCTCCTTTGAAGAATATGATTGATTTTTGGTTGACCTTTGTTCAAAGATAATAAAAAACGGATTTAATTTTCATTAGTTTTTACAGTAAATGTTCGAATTGTTTCCCTCCGACTCTAAGGCACACAGTTTGGGTCACAGGGCTACAACTGCAATAAATTAATAACTATCCTACAATTCTTTACATGATAAACTTGCAAAGCGGCTAATCGCGTTTCATTTGTTAGTTTGGTTGCCGGGATCCTTATTGGCAAATGTGATACGAATTCCTACTTTTTTTCATTAAGATATCATGTGTAACTCTGATTTTGTTTGTGGAACTGAAACGACTACTCGGCACTCTTAACGGAGGTTGATTTCGCTTTGTAAAATGTTTTTTTTTTTTGGTGATGTTTGAAAGACAATATTTAGGTATTCAAAACAACAAAACAAAAAAACAAAGTAACAAAGAGGAACTACGGCGACGTGTCTTCAATGCAGCCCAAGACATATCGGAAACCAGTTTACGAAAATTAAACCGAAATTGTATTCGAAGATGCCGTTTGTGCCTTAGAGTCGGAGGGAAACAATTCGAACATTTACTGTAAAAACTAATGAAAATTAAACCCGTTTTTTATTATCTTTGAACAAAGGTCAACCAAAAATCAATCATATTCTTCAAAGGAGCACAAACAAATGAGATATCGTAGAGTACAAGATAATTTTTTAGATGATTAGCATTGATTTCTGAGGATCCATATTGGCAAATGTCATACGAATTCCTACTTTTATGCCTTAAGATATCATGTGTCATGCCATTTTAGAATTGGCATAAAACACGCATGCTTTTAAAGTTATTTGCTTATTTCGTTTCTAGTAAAAAAAAGTTATGGCAGGTGTTCAAAGTTTAAATTACTAAGTTGATGATAATTTAAGTCAACTTCATTACAGTATTTTTCCAACTTTTAAATTAGTTATTGACATAATAATGCTTCTATCATCTTAATCAACTATTCATAAACGCGCACAAATAAAAAAAACTAAATTTTAAAGCTATCCCAGTAAATGCAAGCACTTACAATGTCAAAAGAGGTGAAAATTTGGAAAAATCTTTAAATTGGTATAACTCGAAAACGGTGCAACTTTTACTGAGGTCATGTTAGGCTGGTTAGGTTCCTCTTGAGCTGACCTACCTCCGGTGTCACTGTGGCGTGGTACTTTTGGGACACCCTGTATATAATTCTGATTTACAATCCCTATTTGTCAAGTTTCACATCATTTGCCATGGATTTTTTTAAGTAGATTTAAGTTTTTATGCAATTGGTATACCTATCAACAAAGCATTGTGTGATTCGGGGTTTAAACCCATTTAGTTAATTTTATAAGTTAAATTGTATCTTTAAATTATAATTAACGCGGAAAAATATGTATCTCAAAAATATGCTAATTATGTAATACTTTTTGTCATACCTGCCTGCTAATAGCTTTTGGCTTTACGGCTTAGTATAAATAGTTATGTCAAAAATTCACATCTTACAATCTCACATTATAAATGTTCTCATCTTGGTTCATTGAAATTCCAAACGAACAGCCTGACAGTTCAAAATATGTGAAAAAGTGTGGAACTTTAAGAGGAATCAAGTGATAATCTTGTGGTCTAATACGATGGGCTGACGGGCTAGTACTGCCGTCCTACCGAAGAAGGCAGCTAACTGCATAGGTATAAGCATTTTAAATTTATCGTGGCTACCAATAGAGTATAGAATGCTTTGACTACTACATTGCAGTTAGCCACCTTCTTTGGCAGGACGGCAGAATATCGGCCTATGCATTCTGGCCTCCTCAGCCAATAGACCGTATCTCAATTAAAATTTAAAACTCCGTCCACCAGGATCCATTGATAGGATCCAATAAAGGGTCAAGTAGACTTTTTGTACATCCATTAATAGAGTAGAGTGGGGTTTAAGCCTTTAATGTACACTTAAATCCATTTGTAGTCGTTTACACTTTTTAGTTCGCTGGTACCAATCAATGCATCTTAGTACACTACTATGTGTATAAGTATCCAACAATGATTCTACTAAATTTTAAATGTACTTGGATCCATCAATTGATGGATCCTCGTGGATATTATAGCATACAAAAATCCATTAATGGATCCCTGTAAATAAAAAGCTCAATAGAATCCATTCATGGATCTTTGTAGACTTCATAGTATATTTAAATCCATTCATGGATCCCATCGTATTGAAAAGTGTAAAAGGCTAGAAATGGATTTAAGTACATTATGATTTGAATGTACAAAAAGTTCACTTGAACCCCTTTAATAGATCCTAGTGGACGGAGGGCGGTAGCAATATCAACCTTATTAATAACCACAAAAAAAAAAAACTGTTTTTTTTATTGAATTTGAGATACTGCTGATTGGTTTAGAAGGGTAGCATTGTTAGTCTGTGGTACCTCTAAGGCGCTTCTAATACCGTGTTTTTTTTTGTAAGTATCTGTATGTAAGCGGTACGCCACATAAAACGTCATAAAAACTATGTCTTTTTTTATTAAATGGCTAAAATTATTGCTATTAATTAAATAATCAGGTACCTAATGTATAACATTAAACCTGTAACATTAAAGCTGTATTTTATTACCTTGTCGCAATAAAGTACTAAAATGCGTTTGGTTAGAATTTAGACTTCCAATAAAATACGACAAGGTACTAAAATGTTAAAATTAACACTTGGACCAAGAAAATGCCACAAGCAATATATGTTAGAGATTTTTAGCAATTTGTTATTTTATCCTTAAATTGGCAAAAATAAAAAAGGCTTCGATTCCCCGTTGATTATGAATCGTCATAATACTTAATTGGTAATTAACAAAAAAATATAAAAAGTGAGTATTGATGTACACTGCCAATTTAAGGGTTGAATAAGTAATTTTTTGTATCCTCGGGCATGTAGTAGCGCTGAAAGGGTAAAAACTGTGGTGAAAAAATATATATCTATATATTTTAAATACGTATGGTAGGTATATTTAGTTAGGTACCTAAATTGTGATCACAGTATACCTAATACCTAAGGTAATTTTTTGCTCTTCGTACATGAGCGTCGCACCAAGTGTTTATATTAAATAAAAAATCATCATTGACTATATTGTTTCATTTATTTTTTAAATATTTCGCAATGTTAGATCAAAACAGTAGTAACTCAAAATACAACTGTATTTTATAATAAACTTTAATACAACGTCTTTGAGCTTGAAACAAAACTAACAAGCATTTTGAGTTGATACTGTTTTGACCCAGCAATAACAAATACAAGATTTACACTTATTAGATACATGTTTATTTTTGATTCTTGAAATGGATTTAAAAAAAAGAATTAAAGTAAAATTGGACTTTAGCAAATACGATTTCGTTTTTGTAATATTTGTGTGGATATGAGTTCGAACCCCCGCGGTCACCATGCACCAATGAGTTTTTCTAACTTAAGTGCATTACCCGATGCTCTTACGGTGAAGGAAAAACACCGTGAGGCAACCTGCACATTCGAACAGCTGAGTGTGTAAGAAGGTAATTGCACAAAAAGATCCCTAAGGGTCGAAGTGTATCCTAAAGGGCCCATCTGTAAGATAAGTTAATTGTGGATATGACACCATAGGACCTCTTTGATCTACTTTGATTTAAACTATTATCATTATATTGATGTCACATGTAATTGAATGATACAACGATATAAATTAGTTCTGTTTGACACATAACCTCCAATTTTTAAAACCTTATGTTTTTATTATTATATATTATTATTTTGCCCATGTGGTTGCTGGGTTAGAAAAGTGCCACTCCATGTCTTCCCGTGGATGTCGTAAGAGGCGACTAAGGGAATAAAGGCTTGCAGTACTGTTAGGCGATGGGCTTGCCACCTGTCACTAATACACTGGGAAACATCTTAGCCTACTTGTGCAAAATGTGGTTACAGAATTATCAAGAAGTTTTAAGACTTGTTGGTAATTCTTTAGCTCTGCCTACCCCACTCTGGGAATGAAGGCGTGAGTTTATGTATGTATGTATGTTTTTACTTAAAAAGTAGTAATAGTTATCTAATCTGAAAAGTAATATGAAAGTAATGATCAAGTGTATAAATAAATTAAAAGTCCCCACACACTATATCTTTGCCCATTTAAATTAACACAGTTAATTTTCATATCCACACTAATCCATACATCACAGTAGTCCTATTAGTAGTAATATTATAACATTACTATGATAGTAGGACTACTGCGATGTATGGATTAGTGTGGATATGACAATTAACTGTGGGCGTTAAGTCGGTGTTCATTTGAGCGTTAAGGAGCAGCAAATAAACATACAATCGCATTAATAAATGCCAAAGTTTGTATGTTTGTTTGTTAATCCTTTACGCTGCAACTGTTGTATGGATTTGGATAGCATTTGAAATGGAGATAGCTTATACTCAGGATTCACATAGGGTACTTTTCTTCCCTGGAAATTACTTACTTAGTAATATTATAAATGCCAAAGTCACTCAGTCTGAGTGACTTAATATGTTTGTGACCTCTTCAGGCATAAATGGCTCGTCAGATTTTGACGAAATTACACGTAAAGATCAACCATCCCATCCATTTATCCCGAAAAAAATGTCTATGGAACGGATAACGCGAACAAAGTTGTGGGCAGAAGCTAGAGATATTATAAATGCAAAATTATCTGTTAATCTGTTAACCTTTTACGCATACAAAATACGTGTTATTCCAGTTTTACGCGGATGAATCCGAAGGCAAAATCTAGTTTTTCATCCGTTTGACCTTACTGTTTTGGGAACTTATATGATGCACATTTTTGGCAGACCAGAAAACTATCTTGTAACTCATTGAATCACAGTGAGGCCTTACTTCAAATAAAGGTAGTGTTTGTTTTATGATTTACGTATAGTTTTACAAATTGATGTGTGCCTTCGCGATGTTACTGCTTCAATCGGCCGCTATAACCTCGTCCACTTTTTGGTCGGTCTCTTCAGTTGGCACCTCGTCCACTACTTGACAGTTGAAAGCCAATGCTACTACCTGATGATGAGAGAAAAACACAGTTTTAGACCAAATTGCAACTAAAAAAAATATTGTTTTTTAGAAAAACTTATTTGGAGGACAATAAACATTGAATATGAGTCCTGTACTCCTGTGTGTGTTTTTTTATTATTATTATTTTATTGCAGGGGATGGCAAACGAACACACAGGCCACCTGATGGTAAGTGGAAACTGTGACCCATAGACATTCGCATTCACAACACTGCAAATGCGTTGCCAACCCTGAGGACTAAGATGGAATGCCTATATGCTAGTCATTTCACCGGATGTCTTATCCCCAAACCGGAACACAACAATGCAAACACTGCTGCGTGGCGGTAGGTTAATGGAACTATCAACAATATTTTAGAGTGGTTATGTTGATAACATTATAGGCAGACTTTTTCACTGCCAAAGCATCATCGTCTTTGGAAGTGTTGAAATAAGATCGAAATTAATTAACACTCATGCTCAATGAGTTTTGGAAAATTTCGTTCTTATTACAACACTTCCAAAGACGATGATGCTTTGGCAGTGAAAAAGTCCCTGCAATACGCCTCACTGTTGTATGTGTGCCGGCCCTAAAATCTACCTTAGGTGCAGTTTCAGGGTTGCTCCTAACCCTGGCCAAGAAGCGGTCATAGTAGCCACCGCCGTGGCCCAGTCTGCCGCCGGATCGGGAGAATGCCAGCCCTGGAGCGATGATCAGGTCGATACCTCCTGTAAGATTAAAAACATTACAACGTGATATAAAAATACCCAAAAAATATTAAAAATAATTTCAACCCTAGTAAGCTGTCGAAGTTGTATGACTGAGATGAAAAACTAAAGGGTTGACAGTATTTT
This sequence comes from Acleris emargana, assembly GCA_927399475.2. NCBI lineage: Eukaryota > Metazoa > Arthropoda > Insecta > Lepidoptera > Tortricidae > Acleris > Acleris emargana. The sequence continues at coordinate 5,616,764 of OV656850.1, forward strand.
TATTATTTTTTGGGTATTTTTATAACAAGTTTTTTATACAGGGTGTCCCAGGAAGTAGTGTCAAGCGGAAGTACAGAGGTAGAGCACCTCAAGGGGCATCTGAATTACCCCCATGTATGTTCCGCGATTTTTCGTAGTTTAGGAGTTATGGCCTTTTTTCACATTTTCTATGAATCTGCGACCACGGAGACAGTTTTGGTCATTCTGACTGCAATAATTGAGATAATTGGCTGCTTGTTTTTTTAATGTATACCTGAATAGTACGTGCATGTACTCCATTTAAAAACAAAACATGATCGTTGACCGTTTTGTCAAAAAAAAAATCGAATCACAAAAAGTGAGAAAATGTTAACTGTGGTTCAGACTTTGAAGGCCAATTACAAAAAAAACTAGCATAGCTTTTTTTTTTTAAACCATGTTTAAAAACTGCCTAATTTTATTGACTTTCTACCCTATTAATTTTATTGATCTAGTATTAAGGGATCATGCTAAAAAAAATAATCAAAACGTACGTCACCCGTAATTTTCACTTTTTCTAGTATGGCCAAGTACAAATCTGAAATTAGGTTTGTACTCCGGAGTTGGCATAAAAACCTTCTTGGTGCAAAACAATAACACTGGCCACTAATTTTCAGATGCCATTAAATTAAAATTAAAAAATATTTGTTCCTCGTTTGTTTTTTTTCTCATTCGATCGTGTTTTATTGCATTTACGGTTCGGATTTTGGTTTTCATTGTGATTTTACGACGATTTGGTGTTTCTGGAACTTGGATTTGATTTGCTTTGTGACTTGGATATCTTATTAGTGATTTTAATACGACCTGGCTACATTCTGGATTTTTGATTTGCTTTGAATTGGATTTATTTTCTTTTTACCTTTTTTTCGAACTCTTTCTGCACATTAATTGTAAATTATTCTCAAAACCATGTCTTTCTCACAAAGAGACTATGCGTTAATGCATTATTACTATGGTTATGCAAGAGGCAACGCATTGATCACGGAGGTCGTCATTTTGAAAACTTTTTATAATTTGGTACGTAATTAAACTACTGGCGTGTATTGTATTTGCTTTTATTTACTTTAGTAATACTACAAAATTTTTATTAGGAACGAGTTCGATTTGATTTTTTTTTTTAGCATGATCCCTTAATACTAGATCAATAAAATTAATAGGGTAGAAAGTCAATAAAATTAGGCAGTTTTTAAACATGGTTTAAAAAAAAAAAGTTATGCTAGTTTTTTTTGTAATCGGCCTTCAAAGTCTGAACCACAGTTAAAATTTTCTCACTTTTTGTGATTCGATTTTTTTTTGACAAAACGGTCAACGATCATGTTTTGTTTTTAAATGGAGTACATGCACGTACTATTCAGGTATACATTAAAAAAACAAGCAGCCAATTATCTCAATTATTGCAGTCAGAATGACCAAAACTGTCTCCGTGGTCGCAGATTCATAGAAAATGTGAAAAAAGGCCATAACTCCTAAACTACGAAAAATCGCGGAACATACATGAGGGTGATTCAGATGCCCCTTGAGGTGCTCTATCTCTGGACTTCCGCTTGACACTACTTCCTGGGACACCCTGTATAGGTATCCCAAGCTAACAACTAGGCTATGAGTATTTACCTGATTCCAAAGCATCGTCCCTAGCAATCCCTTTCGAGTGCTGAGCAATGCCATGCTTCGTGACGTCCATGGCAGCCTCATCTCCTGACTCCACCCTCAGCATCTTCATGTGTCCTCCAGCGTACTGCGGCACGAAAGCTGCCCCCTTACCCTTCACATGGTTTAGGAGGGGGGCGGTGTCCACCTCTTGGTCTGTGCTCATGTAGAGAGCAATGCGTTTTGAGGACTTGTACCATGGGTGGTTGATGACCTGGAATCGTTTTTTTACGGTCAAATGGAGCAAAGAATCTGTATGATTTTTGGAAGGTAGTTGGTGAGTTTGATAGTGATAAGGTTTTTATCCCAGAAAGCGAAATTTCTGACTTTTCTGTTGAAAGAAAAGGACAAGAGTCGTGTAAAAAGGAAATGAAATTATCGATAAAGATATTTTTATATTTTTATAGTAAATGTTAATTAATTAATGTTTTTTTTTTCTCAATAATCCTGAAATATTATATGTACTTATGTGACCAAATTAATTCACAATTCTATGATTTGTCTCGCGGTAAATTGTACCGACATAATAATGTTACAACGTCACCGCTTTTACTGCTCTTAAATTCGCTGGTTCGTGCAATACCGCGGTCGCCGACATAGCCGCCCATCTAATATGCATCATAACAATCGCCAGCGCAACGGCACGATTCTCCGTTTTATGGCATTTAAAGTACAAACCGGCAACAGAACGCCATTCATAACGTTATTCTGGTTTTATACCGATGTTAATTTCACTGTGAAAAAATATCGATACTTAGGTATATTAAAACAGGAGAATCACCTCCCTGGTGTAAACGTACCTTTTCGTATACAACCCGCGACTGCCGCGTCTTCTCTTCAGCCGTGAGGGCAGCTATCCTGGCCGACACCTCGTTGCGGAGCAGCATTTTGGCAGGGTTGGGGGTCCCGGGGGCCATGATTTACTTAAAATTAAAAAATAATAATTGAGAAGTAGGCACCTACAGTTTTTTTATGGCGGTTGTTTTCAATTACCACATAATTTCGGTGCACTCGTAGTGGAACATGCAATTGAGAATAGGTATAATATTATATAAACATGTATGTGTGTTTATACAATGCATGTGCGCGTAAGCGCTTGTGTGCGTGTGTGTATGTGTGTGTGTGACAAAGCGGCAGATAAAATGGGGAAACACAATTTGTTAGTGGTTGACCAAATTGGCAATAAAAATACGCTCAGCTATACCATACCATACCATACCATTCATATGAATAATATAATATCTCAGCTCCGGTGCACTTGAGAGTAAGTATTACATTTTATAACAAAGTATGTTTATTTTTAATAGATCTATCATGCATACTATCCCACATGAATTACAAAACTTTTGCAAATTACCTTTAACCCAAACCCAATCGGAATTTTGAGTTTGATGTTTGTTCACGAGAATTAATGTTCAAATGAAGTTATCTTGTAATGTGTTATAATGACACGTCAGATTTTGTCTAAAACTTATGAGATAGTTGTGTTGTGAATAATAGATTCAGAACATTTGGCTTATAATATATACATACTTTGTGTTTGAGTTAAAAATAAACTTTGTTTTTACAACCACTTGAAGGTTACCTGTTCTATAAAAACTACAATAATACGGTTTATCTAATATTGCTATCGGTTTAAATATAAAACAGGAATGATAAGAATTCACTCACCAGCAACGAGATTCCGGTTCCACAGTTAAACGTACACTGTTTGTAATCATTGTCTTACGATAAAACTGTGTGAGACCAAAACAGTATCACGCTTAATGCACGTGTCAGTTGTATTGATTACAGCGACATCTATTGAAACTCCGTTGAACTTGGTAGGTTACCACGCAGGAAAGTACGAAGTGACATGCTATCACAGTTTGGAGGTTTCATCAGTTTATTGTAAGGTGGCAGTGTGTGCATAGTGTAGTTTTTTTTTAATGTTTTAGCGTGTTAGGGCCTAGCCTCTGTCAATGCCACTGGGTTTCAACTGCGTAAGATTATTTTTGTAGGTCTACATGGACGAATAATCTGAATAGATTTTTTAGTTAGAAATTATTAATATTAACATAACAATACATATAAAATATTATGCTATCGTAGTATCCTACCACATACATCTTTAAAACCAATAAAATTAGTGAAATAACTTTATTTATGTTTTAATTAAGTCTAAAAACACCCGAACACCAAAAAAAATGTTTTGGAATAATTCTTTATTAACACGTGCTAAATTATTGTTTTTTTAATATTTAAGTAAATTAAAATAAATGTAAGGTACTCAAATATTAAAGATGTAAATAATAATCACCACTAAAAAAAGAACACCCCCTCTATAGTAGGTCCGCTCTCGGCATGGTACCTATGACACTGGCTGCATTACCTCTCTGGATAGCTAGCCCAATCCTTTGGCAGAGGTAAGCACCAGCTCTAGGATCTCCGAAGGGTGTCTATTATGACATTAAACATGCTTTAAAATTAATATGCACGACCAAAATACCAGCTTTGATTAACCTCCTGGGCCCCCGATCCTCGCTTGAGGACATAACAATAAATATAAAAGGCACCCTATAGTTGTTTGACAAGGTTGCAATTACAATGTTACCGTGAGCACCTCTAGGTCTTAGGAGGTTAAATACTTAAGATATACTATACTTCTAGACCTGATACTTTGACTAGCAACTGTACAATACCCCCTTATGTAAACGTATAAGTACATAGTATCGTTATCGCTCGCATTTCTCGAGCAAAAGGAAGTGTCTTGGCATGACCGCTCTAATCCAGAAAGGCACTGGACCGATTTAAAGAGGATTTCGCCATTATACCTTATATAGCAACTAATGACTTGAGCCACTTTGGAGATAATGTTGAAGACGCATAATAAAAACAGTATTTAATATTTAATGATATGGTGTGTTTAATTTAATGATGTTAACAACTAAACTTATTTAAACTAAAATAAAACTAAGCTATGCAAATATTAAAGATGTAAATAATAATCACCACTATAAAAAGAACACCCCCTCTAGCAGGTCCGCTCGCAGCATGATCCCTATGACACTGGCTGCATTACCTCTCTGGAGAGCTAGCCCAATCCTGGGAGAGGTAAGCACCAGCTCTAGGATCTCCGGAGGTGTCTATGAGCCGGGATGACAGATGATATGGTTTATCTATATGTATGCATATAGATATAAACTGGCGGATGCCAGCAACTTCGTACGCGGATGAATTTCCAAAAATCCTTCCTTGCACCCCTACCTCATAAGGTACCTACATGCCAATTTTGAAATCAATATACCCGGCAGTTTTGGCTGTGCTTTCATTTGTCAGTCAGACAGACAGTTTCTTCTTTTACATAATTAAGATAGCAGTTGCCCGCGACTCCGTCCGCGCATAAAAAAAACATAGCCTAAGTTACGCAGGTATAACGTAACATTCTAATGCTGAAAGAATTTTTGGAATCAGTCCAGTAGTTTTTCCACTTTATAGTATAAGTGTTCCTAGATGTAGGTGAATAAACTGACTTTCGGACTGATCGATCACGCACAGCCGGAACCCCGGACCCAGGGACTTGAAATTTGGCGGGAATATTCCTTGGATTTACTTGGGGTGCACGAAGAAGGGATTTTTGGAAATTCATCCCCTAAAGGCTTAAAATAGGAGGAGTAGCTTGAAACTACTTCGACGCTTACAAAGTTGCGGGCGTCGTCAAGTTATAAAACTTTATAAGTAGCTGCGCAGTTTAGTACTTTGTTATTTTGACATGATGTTTGGACTGCTGCACTAATCTCTCAAAAGCGTTAAAGCGACAAGGTACCAAATTGTGCAGGCCGACTGTAAAACAGTTAGATGTTAGCAAAATTATCTCATAAAGTGATTACACTTCTTATCAATATTATCAATACACGAATCTTGGATATTTGTTACAAATTCATGCCAGAATGGCTTAACCGATCTGGATGAAATTTGGCACAAAAAAAGTATAGTCTGGAATAGCACAGGCTACTTTCTATCCCGGAAAATTGGACGGTTCCTGAGGAAATAAACGAGGACGGAGAGTTTTCAGAGTTACCCGTTGTTAGAACAAGATCATGGCATTTCGTAAACTTTGTAGACTTTATATAAGCCTTAAGTACGCAAATGGCTTCTCTTGCAGACTGAAAGAATATTACAATGTTGTTTTTAAAGTCAGGTGTATGGGATAAGAAGAGGTAAATGATGATGACCGAGCGAGAACGTGATTTTAAAGCCGATAACGGTGAAATAGTTTCAGACATTAAAAGCACATTACGGGACAATGTAGAAACATTGTAAACGTGTTTTAGTGTCATTTTTCGTCTGCAGATCGTTTTGCAAGTAAATAATTAACGCCATAAATATTAAAAATGAGTTAAGCGGGGATCCAGATATAATGCTAAAACATATTCCTAAAATATATCTTCCTAATAAACGTGTCATAACATAAAATAATCAGTTATAATCGCTCCAAGGTTAACTGGAAGAGCCTCGTCATAGTAGATACCTTTTGTGTTACTGTTTTTTATTTTATTTGTGCAATAAAGAATTTACATACATTTGTAGTTGAAAGAGTATAAAACTCAAAGTAGTAGTTAGCACTGCACTAGCACCTTGTAGCACTGATCTAGTCTAGACCATTAACGACCATTTAAGTGTAAATTTTGCTGTATAATTTGAAACGACAAGCTTTTATCACTAAGTCTTTGAAACATTTCAAAGTCCATTAGCATTCCAGTGAATTGTTAGTCTTAAAAATTACTAAGACAAAATTGTTGGCAAATTACAAGAAACTTTTTTAACTAGCTTCTTTTTGCGTCACTTAAACTGCTTCAAGCCCAGACTCCACTCAGAGTCGACACTGCGGAAATTTCTCGATAATTTTGCCTCTGACGTCTAGACTTGGTAGCTTGATTAGTAGTTGCCAAGTTTTAATGCCAGACATTAATATTTTCATACAAAATAGTAGCCGTAACGAGTTGATGGCCCTGAATGCGTTCGCTAAACTAGCGAATATGTCGAGAAATGACGCCACTATGTAGTTTACTGTCAGCCGTTGACACGGTAATCTTGTTGACGGATCAGATAAGTTAGTCACGGGTGTAAAGAGGCTTTAATTATCTCCTCAAGTTATTGTCAGTTAGAAACTTTATCATGACGGCGATGCTAATTTGTTCTGCCGCTACGTTGATGATATACTAAAATAGGTACATAGATATGATAACTAACGTGAACACAAGGATGACATTGATGGAAAAATATTACGCGGAACTGATCTCAATGTAGCAGACTTACGGTCTTTACAAAACAGTAAGAAGTTCGAACAATTCATAAAATCCTTTTTCATTCTGCTACGTTATTAATGTTATTATAATGGAATTCATTGAGTTGGAATTGGAACGTTGATTTCATTAACAAAAGACGGACGATTCGAAATTTATACATTGAAATGAATTCCCGCAGTTAAGAATACTCTCATTTATTTAAAGACTATTCTTGATTTGTAAGGCTTAATTTATTAATATTATTATCGTACTTTGTGTATTTTGTCAGTTTGACACGGAATCATTTGCGGGATATTGTAAGAGCTGAGTTTTGGACACGACACCTACATGGGAACGCCTTAAAATTCCGTATTACTTATTTCCGAATATTCATTTGTCCTAATTTTCATTTTTCCGAACGGTTTATATGCTGGAGCTATTTTAGATTAAATTCATAGTTTAATTGTTATACGTAGGTTAGGTTAAGTTTGATTTATAAGCTATACCAAACACTACGAACGCTTTGCCGTGTGGTTGCCGGCTTAGAATTGTGCCACTCCATGTCTTCCTGTGGAAGTCGTAAGAGGCGACTAAGGGAATAGAGGCTTGTAGTACTGTTAGGCGATGGGCTTGCTACCTGCCACTAATATACGTTAAACATCTTAGCCTAATTGTGCAAATTGTGGTTACAGAGTTATCAACCACTTATCAGAGTTGTTGGTAATTCTGTAGCTCTGCCTACCCTACTCTGGGAATTAAGGCGTGAAGGTATGTACCAAACACTAGTCTTCTATCAAAACATTGCAATCGGAGTTATAAAAAATAGGAATTTTGATCAATTCGGAATTATAACTCTTCGGAATTATTTAGTGTACCCGTGATACATACCTGGTAATATTAAAGTATCAGTTTCAGCAGATTGTGCAAAATGTTTATCAATGATTTAAAATGTACGTTAAAGTGTTATTGGAAAAGTTTATGTTGAAATAATGAATACAGCCGTTCCGGCGTTTAATGCTGCCTTAACGGAACCATTCGTTTAATTAATAGATGGAACACATGCCGGTTTTACGATGTCATTTAATTGGAGCGTTTTAACTGCCGCTGCTGCATTCATTGGGCTTTAACCGCATCGACTATTTATATTTATTACTTCCATAGTATAGGTAACAAGGTGGGTTTTTTTAAGTGGTTTTTGCAATATCATCATATGTATCTGTGTTATTAATTAATTACACAAAAATGGTATAGTAAATTATTTTTATCTTCTTCAAAACTTTGCTTGATAATTTTCTGAGCCGTGAGCTGAGATTATTATCATATGCTGTATAGGAACCTTTTGTGGAGATAAAGGATGTTAAAGAGGTCATCGCGTTGCAGGGGTAAATATAAAGATATGGCCATAGGTGTGGCTAGTGGTCTAATCCGACCCGACCTCTCTTTGTTCTGCGGCGGCAGGGGCGCTGCGAGCGCTCGTCCGGTCACCATACCGTACCGCAGTCGAGCTCGCTCACACGTCCGTACGCACGTGTCTCGCTCCGTTCTTGCAACAAAACTTTCTTACGTCAAATCAATGGATATAACCTAACACGCCGCGCTCTGCACCGACTGAAATGTGATTGTTTTTGTGTCTAAATGGCTTCTCAAATGTGCCCGTAATACCCGTTCTTGTGCCGTGCTTGGTGCTAGTTTACAGTGTTAATGATGTAATTTTTTTGTGCACCGTGTGTTTAAAGGAGCAATGAGTATCCAAAAGTGTTTTCTGGATAACTCCAGCAGAATGATAAAGGCTATGTCGACGGCTAAGTCGGGCAGCGGCGAAGTAAAGACGGTGAGTTGCCACAAGTTTAATTTATAGAGCGTAAACTTCATAAGTGTGAATGTTTTGAATTTACGACCTTGCTCGCTCATACATCCGTTTCAGAACATTTTTGTGTAAATGTTAATGTTTTAATTTATAGGTTATCTTTTCGCAACTAATAAATCTAAAGGTTAAAACTGTGCTTATGCAATTGACTAGCAATCCGCATATTTAAAATAATTAAGGTTATAAACGTCACTTGTTTAAGTATGCAAAACTATCTGCTCGAGTTTACTATGCAATGTTTCCTCGTTAAATCAGTTGAATTCTACAATATTAGTTTAAATCATTGTTTAGTGTTTGTCCGTAAACGTCACTTACGCACGTGTTATCGGTCCGCGTCGAACCGATAAATTACAGAGTAACAATTGTGTTTATTTACACATTTACAACAGGAAGGCAAACGGTTGAACACCGTTTTCTTATTGTTAATTATTATTATACTAAATAATTGGTCATTATTACGCATTCAAAATAGATCTGAATGACATTATTTTCCTTTCTATTTACTAAATAACATGTTACGTTTAATTACATGCGACATAACTAAATAATAAGCACTTTAAGCCTTGGAAAATGATTTCGTACGGCAACAAATCATTCAATCGAAATTGAATGAATGAATGGAATTGTTTCAGTGTCAACGACCGTGAAATTTTGTCAGATACCTCGTTATGGCGTTGATCTATCGTCAATGTATGTATCTAGACAGATATATTAGGTTTAAAAATAGAATATGTGTCCGAGTTAATTTTAGACGATCAGATTTCCGCGCAATTCGATACCATCTTTACTTACGTAGCCTAGGTATATTGCCATTGGTAAATTGGCAGGAGAAACATTTTTTTCATTATTTCTCGTCAAATAAGAGTTTGGGTAGAAGAAGACGAAGATATAAAGGCGCTGTTTGAAGTGAAATTGGCAGTATGATTAATTTTTTACCCAAGAATGGTTGATTAATATGTGATTGTTACCACTTAAAAATATTTTGATCTCTTGTCTCAATAACAAACTCTTTTTTGGCTAACGGTTCCATGAATTATTGGACGTACTGCGTTAGTGCACGAGCACTACACTATAAAAACGTCTTTGATTATAATTTTAGTAATCGTCATTAGAATCTTATTAATCAAGATTTTCGTCATTAGAGTATTCGTCAATAAAATTAAATCAAAATTGTGAAATGTGTGTATGTCAGACAAACGGGTACCTATCATTATATCGAAACACCTTTCAATGAGCGTATCCTTACGCAGAATTTTATTTCATCGAAAGGCCTTTCTCGCTGCTTGTTTTATTTTTTTTTGGAAGTCACAAGTCTTACCTAACCTAACCCACGTACCTTATTAATGTTTAAGATAAGTAGCCTAAAAACATCATGGTTTCAGCAGAAAATAGCGTTCGATGAAATGAAATTCGATGAAATTATACAATCGATGAAGCGAAATTCGATGAAACGATGGGTTACCCAGACAAACCTTTATGCTGACTACGATCTTAAGAATGTTATCTACATAGGTACACGCTATGATATACATATATTGTATGGTCATTCCTTGGGTATACCACAAATAACTTGAAAAAGTATGGTGTAAAATACGGGTGTGTAAATTTTGGAATTAAATCAAAATGGTACTTACTACAATAATAAATACATCAAACACGAATTTGTGAAGTGATTTTTCTTTATACAAAACTATACGAAAAATGTCCTAATTTCAATTGATCCTATCTCCTAATGCATAGTAAATCCGAGTTTCCGATCTAATTTTATAAGCAGAAATATTTCCAAAGATATTTTTGCGAATGTGCAAACTTATATTTTACAAAAAAAAACACCATCGAAGTTTTATACTTCTCATGGTTTCACTCACTTCAAATTTTTTGTAAAATATAAGTTTGAGTCGAAATAATAAAACACGGGCTCCATTATTTTTTCATGTTCTCTAACATACTATCAAGCCAGTAATTAACTAGCAATTTGCTTTAACAAAACTCTGTACAGAACTTAAAGGGTTTGGTCACTTTTTAGTACTTTGGAGGGCAATGTCTCCGAATAGATTGAGTTCGGGCAGCTAAAAAAAATACGTGTCCGTTATTTTAGACTACTCTCTAACATATATAAAAATAAATCAAATCGGAGTCGGACAGTTGGGTACCTTTCCTTGTAAGCTTGCTTTTTGTCATTCTATCATAAAAACTTTATCCTCGTAATAACGAACACATAAAAAAACAATTTGGTGGTAGTCGTTCGGAAGTAATACACGTACATACATACATATCGGCGATTAATCCTAATCCTAACTTTAATATTATAAATGCGAAAGTAACTCTGTCTGTCTGTCTGTCTCGCTTTCACGCTAAAACTACTAAACTGATTTAAATGAAATTTGGTACACAGATAGTCTAGAGCCTAAGAAAGGACATAGGCTACTTTTGATTGCGAAAAAAGGGTCGTAAAGGGTTAAAAGGAGGGAGGAAATGCGGACGTAGTCGCGGGCAAAAGCTAGTTTATATATAGATTTACACGCCTGTTATTTGAAAGTGGCGATTCTGTTAGTTTAATTTATGTGATAAAACATAAGCTTTAAGGGGGTTTTATCTATCGTTATCCAATTCATACCAACAATGCTTACCATAAAAGATACCAAATATAGTAGATATCTGTCGTATAAGCTGGATTATGTTAAGTATTGTAATTATGGCTTTAGATAACGGCTTCATCACTTGGTGTAACATTATTTAATATAATGTTACAATAATCGATCTCATTGAAGTAAAATTTGAAGTACTTGTGGTACGATTTGCGTTATAAGTTGACTTTAGTGCTTTGTCTCTTTAGTCACGTTTGAAGTTCTGCACTAATCTGTCAAAGGCGTTAAAGCGACAAGGTCCAATATTGTGCAGCTTTGTAAGGTCAACTGCACAAGTAAAATATCGTTACTACTTAAGAAAAAAATCGTATCTGATATTTCGAGATGTATGAGTTTGAACTTAATTCTCTTCAAGTAAAAGTTTAAAATGATACGTCATGAAATGAGAGATAGGAGGTTTTTTCAAAGCAATGACGATATTTATCGTGATATTTAGATCAAAGTTGTGTATCGGCTTCATAATTTTATATTTTTATAAATCCTGTGACACACGATAGGGATCATTAATTTGATTGATTACGATAAAGCCGCAAACGCACGGAGGCGGTAGCGGCGCGGCGCGGACAGTTGTATTCTTATGAATTTAATCTAAGGTGTCACACTGGGAAATGCGTGGCAGGTGCGGTTTTAGTGTGGGAACGCGGTCTCCGCTCTTTATGCGCTCCTTATTGGGAACCCTTACTTTTAGAATTGGTTCCTCATGAGTCATAATCGTCAATGGCCAGCCATTTTTAATAAATCCTAGCTAAAAACCAGCCCGATTATAGTAGGTTTTTTATTAAACGCAGCATCGGTTTGTTAGCTACGACACTAAATACTGACACACATATACTATTTGGCTGATAAAACCATTACCATCCTCCTTCGGCAGTTGAGTAAAAAGATAAGTTTTGCTGTTGAAGGACAGTGGGCAAAATTCTATTTTACCGCCAGCGACAGACAGTGAGCAAAATTAGACTATGATGCAAACGAAAGGCAAATTAAGTTTACAAAAAAAAACCAGTAGGTACAGTCAACAGCATAAATAAGTGATCATTTATGTACCTGGTCGCTTTCAATCGTTTCACTATTTTGTATTACATTTCAAATACAACGTTAAAGTGACAAGGTACATAAATGATCACTTATTTATGCTGTTGACTGTACCTACAGTGCTTGGTCAATATAAACCGTTGGATAAATAAACATGTGGTTTGATTTATACCACATTGTATTTATTAACCTTTGTGTAATGTTCTCACTGCTGAGGTGAGAAGCTGTATGTGCAATGCGAGATCAAAGTTATTTGCATCTCATATATTTTAATGTATGACGACGCGTTGGTCTAGTTGGTAGTGACCCTGCCTACGAAACTAGCGGTCCTGGGTCCGGTAAGGGCATATATTAGTGTGATGAGCTCGAATATTTGTTCCTGAGTCATGGATGTTTTCTATGTATTTAAGTATATGTTTCTCTATATAAGTATTTATATCGTTGTCTGGTACCCATAGTACAAGCCTAGAGCTTAATTTGGGACTAGGTCAATTGGAGTGACATTGTCCCCTGATATTTATTATTAAAAGATAAAAAAGATAAAAGATGTTTATTCAGTAAGTAGGCCGCACGGGCACTTTTACACGTCAAAAATCTACCAGCGCTTCACAAGAGACCACTGCTGAGAAGAAATGCCGCAAGAAACTCAACAGTCAGTCGTTTTTTAAATATTGCTTATATAATAATAAACTTAACCTACCATTATATAAAACAATGAATCTCGCATAAAACAAAAAATAAATACATTCATGCGCAGTTGAGCAGGAAAATGTGTCAAAACTCACAAGAACTAATATTATTTATTATTTAGATATTTATTTACATACATAAACTCACGCCTTCATTCCCAGAGTGGGGTAGGCAGAGCTAAAGAAGAAGAAGAAGAAGTCTTGATATTTATTTAATTTTATTATTATTATTAATGTCCACTGATTCTAATCTAGAATCATTAACACTCGTGATTCGATTATAGAATCCTTCACATACTCAAGATTCAAAATCAACACTGGCAGCAAAAACCAACTTTGCCCTCTTGTTGCACAAATAAATAACTATTGTTGCGGTCCCCCAAGGTCGCGTTGACCCGGCTCCCGCGTCAGCACCTGTTGCTGGATCCTGGGTGCCCTAGTTACCCGGCTCGATGACCTCAGAGCTTCGAGGGGTACAGTGGTGCAGGCTCTGTTGGCTTAGCATGCTGCAACAGGAACATACGTCAAACACGAGCTAGTGTTCAACACAGCACACTAGTGGAACAGTGTTTAGTACAATTAAGTATTTACTTATACAGGGTTATTGGTAAGACCTATTCTCCTCTGGGGGTTATGGGATTGTTTGCAATTATTTTGGTCCCATGATACCCTATGCAAAAGTAAACCATTTCTGAGATAATTTAAATTTAAGTTTTTTTGCTAAAAAGTCAGGAAAGCATCTTTAAAAATGCACTTTTTTTTTAATAGCTTTTGTACAAGGTAAAGTTAATATAATTATCTGTACACGTATATAAATGCGAGACCTAAAAGTAAAAAGAAAAACATGTTTTTTTACCAGTTTGTCCAACATAAATGACCAAAAAACAGAAAAATTTACTAACTTTTGCGTAGGGTATTATGGGACCAAAATGATTGCAAATGATCTCCCCCATAACCCCTAGAAGGAAATAGGTGGACTTACCAATATCCCTGTATACATACGTAGGTACTCACGTCCGTCGACACATCGAGGTCCATTCAAATTCGAAGTCTTTAAACCTTGTAAAAATGACGGTTAAAGAAGAAAAAACAGTCTAGTTTTTGTTTCATTTTCTCTTACTTAAGGCGTAATCTGAAAGGTAGAGAAATATAGCTGGTGTAGAGCTAATTTTATAGTCCGGCTTCTATGCTATTCTTATTCTATGGGTTTCTATCAAACAATTTGCAAAAATACACTTTAATTTACAGTTTATTCTTACGTTCGTTTTACTGCATCCTACCGAATCCCGAAAACCGAAGAATTCGCCAAGTGATAATTATTCATTGACGTAAGAAGTATTAGTCGTTTTTCTCAAAAAATATTTTTTTCCCCGCAATTTAAAACATCTATAGCCCTTTCAAATGGTTCAAACTATCTCCAACCCAATTTAACCCAATTGGGATAGACCAAAAAAAAAAACTCACGGTTTTTGCATTCTAGTTCGAAAGAATAGGTAATTTTGAGAGACCAATTTCATTAATTTTGTATTTGTCCCAATAGTTTTTTTTATTTTTATGTAGCAAACATTTTATGGATGACATTATTTAAAATTTGGGTTGACATTTTCTAATTAATTACAAACAATGAAATTATATTTAATGATAAAAAGTCATTGTAATAGTGTAAAACATACAAATTGAAGCGGTTTTTGCTTAATCCGGAAACGAAAGTCAAACAAAGGTTAAATATACTTTTGTTGAAATATCCGAAATCAACAAATATTTAAAAAAAAATATGATGCAGAACGGCTTTAAATCAATATTCATCTAAATGGTTTTCGAATTAGAGTAATCGTAAAAAAAAATATGAACAATCCCAATTCTATTTAGTGGGTTTAAGGACCCATCCTGATTGACGCACGTTTTCTGTTTTAATTTTTTCTTTACAACTTTGTGTCGTTTTTGTGTCAGTAAATTGTATTTTCTTTCTTTCTAATGTTATCATATGAAAGATCAAAGTTGTGTTTTTTCGTGACGTCTTCACAGTTAAGCCACTAATTGTTGGAACGACAAAGGATTATAGCTATATCGCGGAAAAAATATAGTTTTAGAGAAATAATAACTTACAATTCTTACGCGGATGAGTAATGAGCCACTGAGAAGATGTCATCTACCGAAGATCTAAATAGTTTCATTTAAAAATAGTTAAGAATGTTTACAATAATGTTACTTTTAACTAAATTGCATAAATATCCACAATTTTCTCGTTTATTCGTACATAATGCCACGTTATTCTCGAAATGTTAAATCGGGGAGAAAATCTAGCTTTAAATAAAGTCACAGAGGGGAAGTTGTTGGGCTGTGAAAATTAATTATTTGCCGGCTTATATTTATTGCGATGGCTGGCGCGGCAGAGCGACAAGATACAAGACATGTACTTTTAATGTTGGCTGTACTGTACTTAGTTAGCCTAGCGCTGCCGGTCTTTTTAAATTGAAGAAACTGGTTAACCTATAAAATCCTAGTTTTTGCTGAGGTTATAACTAAACCTTAACTTTTTTTTATTATTATTTAAGAGCCGCTGGGCAAAGCCCATTTATCAAAAGACGCAAGATAGAGTATCTCGGCCACGTGCTTAGGAACAACAGATACGTGCTGCTGCAGTTGATTATGATAGGCAAAGTGGAGGGGAAGAGACGCGCTGGGCGAAGAAAGAAATCGTGGCTACGAAACAACCGGGAGTGTACCGGTATCGCTTCCGTCGAAGAGCTGTTCCGGCTGGCTGCGGATAGGGACGAGTACAAGAAGAAGAACTTCACGATTGAAGAGGCACTGGAAGAAGAAGAAGAAGAAGAAGAGCAAAGGCCTCCTTTCCTTCCTTCCACGGCAGTCTCACGGCAGTCTTTGGAGGTGGGAGGACCTTGTGCAGGGTCCGTCCGGGTTGGTACCACCATCTTATCCATTAACCTACCGCCAAGCAGCAGTGTTCGCATTGTTGTGTTCCGGTTTGGGGATAAGACAGCCGGTGAAATGACTAGCATAGAGGCATTCCATCTTCGGCCTCAGGGTTGGCAACGCATTTGCAGTCTTAGGATTGCGGTCTTGTGAATGCGAATGTCTATGGGTCACAGTTTCCACTTACCATCAGGTGGCCTGTGTGCTCGTTTGCCTTCCTATGATATAAAAAAAAAAAAAAAAAAAAAAAAAAAGTCCCACCAGTCCAGATTGAAGCCATCAAGCTCATCTCGCCAACGTCTCCATGGTCTGCCGCGACGCTGAATTCTATTTTAATCTCAATAAATTTGTCTACTAGAAATGTATTGTGTTGAAATCATGACTGTGGAAACGCGGTTATTATTTTGTTTCACCATTTATTATATATATAATCTTTTAATGGTCTAAAATCCGAATAGGTGACGACCTTCACACAGCTGCTTATTCTGTTCGTTTAGTATGTAATTTGTCCATTAAACCGCATTTGCAATTTAAAAAAAAGTTCATTTTTTATTTTATTATTATTTGAGTCCCGGATTGAAATTTTTCAGCCAACCTATTCTTCATATATTACTTACCATATTAAATTTGACATAAAACACTTTTTATCGAATAAAGAGCTGGGTGAAGGTCATCTCCTATTCTGATCCCCTACCGACTCTACGGAAGTTACTTGTCAACTAGGCGGACAAATTATTAACCGGTGAGTTTAAGATGTTTCGTCGGAGCGTTCAACTGTTTAGGACATGCATTCTCAATTAGTTAACCTAACCTAACCTTTTTTTTTTTTTTTTGTCAAGGTGAAAAATGCGTTACGCATTTCCCACGCCATGGGAGTGGCGGGAGGGTATGTGGGACTCAAGTCCCCTCCCCCTCTGAAGGAGAAGGAGCGGGGAAATGTTACCCACTAAAAAACACCTTGGCGTACCCAACCGTCCGGTTTGAATGGACACCGTGTTTCCTGCTAGGCATCCCCACGGTGTCCACCGGATGCCCCAGCCATTGCCGGGGCTTCCCGCGCCAAAGGAGAGAGGGGCCGAGCACGCCTGGCCCCCCTCCCAGACCGCCAAGTGACTAGCCTACGGCGGGCAGAGGACTCCCATCCCCCACCCGCAGTCACTAAGGGTAAAGGCGGTGGGCAAAACGCCGCCGCCTAAACCCCTGCCGTCTACGCCGGAGCGGATGCGCGTGAGGAGACTCCTCGCGCTCACGCTCCGAGGCCTCCTTCTGCGAGATGACGTTCTCGCAGAAAACCTAACCTTACCTACGTAATTAATGTTTAAGATATCCTGAAAACATCATGGATTAAGCAGAAAATATCGTTCAATGATCAAGGATCGTTCGTTGATTAAAATGATGGGTTAACTAGAATTATAATTCTTCATGTAAAATATAAGATAATATAAAGATAAAGATAAATTCATTGATTAATCAAGCACAGTAATTATACAAGAAAATATCCAGTGGAACCCAAACTAGGCTGAGCCTGTATCTTGGGTTTTGTTATTTTATCATGCTCCTTATTTTCGTTATACTAAGGTTTAATTAACTTTAAGCGTAATTCGCTTCGCTATACGTTGCACAATAAACCCTTGTTTAGCTAATCCCAGTATTCATGTTTAGTTCTGCAAATTTTCGCATTAGTTCAAGCTCACGTGGCCAAGGTAATGTACCATTCGTTCGGTGCTAAATCTGCCTGCACTTCGTTACAATTACAATGATTGATCGGATTGCTGCGCGGACGCATTGCGAACCAGATGGGGTTCCTACGAGAGTAGGTAGCACTTGAAAAAAAACAGGTTTACAGTTTCATAGCAAAATGTTAATGCTACTTGATTAAAATGCCATAGCAATTTTTGTGTAAACGCTATGGAAAAATTCGGTAAGGACAATGCATGGGGGTTGGACACATACAAGTTAAAATGAACTGCATAGCTGTGTCATGTCATAATAACCCCTCTGATGGCGGAATAAGACAACCGGTGAAATTACAAGCATCGCGTTTGGTCTTAGTTCTCAAGGTTGGCATCGAGTTTACGGTCTGAGCAGCGCTTATTGTTAAATGTGTTAAAATGCCTTTAAGCCAATGATGTAGACATTTAAATTTAAGTTTACCTAATGTATCCTTTTTTGTTAGTATTTTTTATTGGTTCTTGTGCACAATACACTTAAGAAATGAGAACACATTGTGATGTTTCTCGCCGGACAGTTCCCTTTTTTATTGATATATTTTGTCCGGCAGCATGGGCATGTCATGCTCACTCTAAGGTCTTTGCTTACGGCGGCGTCGTTGATCGGGTCGCCGCCTTCCCGAACACATGGTTGAGGGAGGCGATGGCTGAGATACGCGTCATACTCGTGAACGGGTGCTGTCTGTGGGGTCCGGTCTGTTCACGCTTGCAAGGACCTGTTATTCAGTTAATTATTTTAATTATCGTTCCTGACGTAGATACCTCATCATGTTATTCTCCTAGACATTAGGTATTTTACTGACCTTACATTTGTAATGATTTTATTTGTGTTTTAAAAATAATGATTTATTACTTTATTACCTTGTAATGTAATTTAGATACTTTTAAGTATTATTGTATTTAATCATTGAAAAAAAAAATGACCTGCTGGAGTTTCTTGCGGCGCTTCTTCTCCGCAATGATGGTCTTGTCCGAAGCGCTAGTAGATTCACTCCATGTTACCGACGTGTAAAAGAGCCCTCATGTGGCCAATTTACTGAATAAATATTTTGAATATTGAATTTTGAATAGAATTGCAGTCTTAAGATGGTAGTCTATAGACTACCATCTTAAGACCCTATAAGCCCCTTACCATCAGGTTGCCTTTGTTCGTACCATATAAAAATATTTCAGGTGTTTTATCTATTACTTACTCCTGACGTCCGAGGAACGTGCCGGCACGCATCCAATTATGAATCTTGTGTCACTCTACAAAAGTTTGAAATTACTTTGTCCATTGTTACTTGGGCCTTCATAAAAACGAAAAGTATTTTTTAAAACGTAAGCGGACGATTTAATTTAAACAAAAAAACCTGTTTCAAATTTTTTTCCCCTCCCGGGAACGAACCCGCTTCGTATTCTAGCTTTTGGTTAGTATGTAGCCTGTCAGTTATTGAGATCGATAGCTGGTTCCGATACGCGTAATGCGTGTCGTGATATCAGGGTTTATCAGTAAGTGCCGTACAGACCATCTAATATTATTTAGGGGCTTTCATAAATGTACACTATGGTTATGTTTTTTGCCGATCGTAATTGTTCATATTTTACAATTACAATCACTTTTTATCATTAGACATCATTTAATTGTTGTAATTTATTAGAAAATGCCAGTCCAAATTTAAAATAATCATGTCATTCATAAAATGTCTGCTAAATAAATAAAGATATTAAACCAAAACTATTGGGTCAAATAAAATATTAATGAAATTTGTCTCTTAAAATAACCTTTTCTTTCGAATTAGAATGTAAAAATCATGAGTTTTTTTTGGTCAATCCCAATTTCTATTACATGGGTTACATACAAAACTCCTGTTTAGTTCACACGGCGACGCAAAATCAGCTGGCAGCAGAAATTATGCGACAGACAACTCAAAAATTACGCTCATGTGGCTTAAACCTAAGTATGTTTATCGTTGCCAAGTACCACCAGCATTCGTGACCTTAATTTGGAACTACGTCAATTCATGCAACGTATCCCTTGTCCGTTGATATTTATTTATTGAAATAAGAGCTATCGTAAAGCTGACGATACGATAACAAATCAAAAGCGATATGGTTTTACCTTTTTGAATAGAGGCTCTGTTTGAACTCCTATGTACACACTTTTCGGTTATTCCCCTATCACACCTGTGTCCGGTGTCAAGGTGACCGATATAGCTCTGAAAGTTTGTAGGTTAGAACGGAAATGGGCTGGTCACGTATACGCAGAACGGATAACCGCTGGAGTAAGCGTGTTCTGGAGTGGAGACCGCGTCTTGGCAAACGTAGCGTGGGACGCCCTCTGGCCGGATGGCGGGATGACTTGCATAAGAGGGCTGGCAGCGACTGGATGCATAAAGCATTAAACCGGACTTTGTGGCGTTTCTTGGGAGAGGTCTATGTCCAGCAGTGGACTGCAACGGGCTGATGATGATGATGATGATGAAGTACTTGTATTGAAAGCTGTCAGTTTCTTGGCGAAGCTGCGATGGTACAGTCGAACGTATTCAAATCTGTACAGTCATCGTGTCAAATGTATACATAAACCGCTATAGCATATACCTTTACAGGTTTCTTGTAGCAGTTAATAATGAATGACTGTACATTGCATGAAATTATACAGGATGTTTGGTAGCTAGGTGCAAAGCTTTAATTAGCAGCTCATAAGCTATCGATTTAACCCCCATGTATGTTCAGCAATTGTTCAGCAGTTTCCGAGATATTGATCATTTTTATCGAATTTTTGGTAATTTTTCCTTATGTCCGTATCATGAAAAACCGCTAAATTCATGTATTCATTAAAAAAAAAAACTTCATAGGTTCATAGTGATTCTAATCATGCAAGAAAACACTGTTTTTTTTCATTTTATTCAGGGATTTTAGTGGTTTTTCGTTATTGGATAATCCATTATACTCCGTGGATGAATATATGAAGCTGGACATGTAAATTTATTATTGTTTTGAAATTTATTAATCATTGTATGTATTGACATCGGACGAGTGACCATTATTCGTATATTTAATTGTTTTTGTGTTAATTAATTAATTAATTATTATTAATTATTCTTGTATTTTTTGATTATTAGTATTTATGTTTTGACGATCTCAATGTAATTTCGTATTCTTTGACATGCAATGCAATTTATATTGTAATATTACATTGATGAATAAATAAACTAAACTAAACTAAACTAAGGAAAAATGACAATAATTCCTATTAAAATGAACAATATCTCGGAAACTGCTGAACAATTGCTGAATATACATGGGGGTTAAATCGATAGCTTATGAGCTGCTAATTAAAGCTTTGCACCTAGCTACCAAACACCCTGTATAACATAAAAACATAGACCATATGGTTCGAAACGTGTATATATTTATGACTTTGACTGTAGCTATCCTTTATAGCTAAGTGTGATTCATATTGGTGACGCCAATATTCTTATCAGTAGGTTTATCATTGTCTAGTATCCATCGTACAAGCCTACGTAAGAGCTAGATTTGTGCCTAGGTCAATAGGTGTGAGATTGTCCCCTGATATTTCAATTTTTTTATATCTCATACTCTGAAAGTAGGCCATTGTTTCTTTTTGAAGTGGGATGAAAGTGATGCATATTCATCATTATCATCCTCATATCAGCCGAAAGACGTTCACTGCTGGACATAGGCCTTCGCCAAGGCTCTCCACTCAGACCGGTTTTGTGCTTTTCGCATCCATATTAACCCTACGGAAGCAAAGTAATTTAAAAAAAGAACTATGTCAATGACCTGTGCAGTAGAAACCTATCGTGAATGGACCATTTTGATCCAACTCAATGAGTGTGTGGACCATTTTTTATCATGTGGGTACTGAACTGAAACTTCTGCCTATACTGTGTCTTTTATAAGTTTTAGTATCAAGTTTCCTCATAATCAACATGAAAAGTAGAGTGTTTACCTCGGGTGAAAGTCACCATTTCAATCTACTACTATTTCCCTAATAGCTATCGGCAATCTTCGTTTATCTATGACACGAATAACAAACATACTTTTGATTGCGAGCGCAAGCATGATAGCGATAGCTAGCCGAAAGCTACTAAGAAGCTGGGAATTCATCATGTCAGCCGAAAGACGTCCACTGCTGGACATAGGCCTCCCCCAAGGCTCTCCACTCAGACCGGTTTTGTGCTTTTCGCATCCACCGCGTTCCCGCGATCCTTATAAGGTCGTCACTCCATCTTGTCGGAGGCCTACCTACAGCTCGTCTCCCGGTCCGCGGACGCCACTCAAGAACCTTCTTGCCCCATCGGCCATCAGTCCTGCGTGCGATGTGCCCCGCCCACTGCCACTTTAGTTTAGCTATTCTTCGGGCTATGTCGATAACCTTCGTTCTCCTGCGGATATCATCATTTCTGATTCTATCACGCAGAGAAACCCCGAGCATAGCCCTCTCCATAGCCCTCTGAGTGAGCTGGGAATTAATACTGTACTAATGTATAGATATAGATCACATATGATTGACCAGGTGGACAAAAGCAGAACCAGGTGGAAAGAAGTAACCCTATCCCCACCAATTAGCGGGTATTGTTACATGCGCGTGCGATGTTTACAACTCTGGCGCATAAACTCCGTCTGGGTGGCCTGATAGCGGACCTTTGAAACGCAGGCCGGACACAAACGGCGCAAGTCTAGTGCCACGTCAAGCTATAGTCAAATTTAATTAAATAGAGGTAAGATTGGGTATGGAGTGGCGGGTGCAGTGTTGTTATGTTGGGGAGGTGTGAAACGGTAAGGGACCTGTCAAGTGAAGTAACTTGATCTAGTAGCTAATTACGTCTATTTTTAACTTTTGATACATAGAGGAGTTTTATAAGTTTCGCTGCTTTGGTCCTGTAAGGGCCAAACAATCCATTTGCCTACCGAGCCTACGAAACTAGCCAACTTGGGTTCGATTCCCGGGAAGGGCTTATGGTTGTGTGATAGCGCGAGTAGGTAGGTATTTATTGCAGGGTCTTGGATGTTTTCAATGTAGGTATTTAAATATTTATTTCTCCCAAAATCAAAATCAAAATATTTATAGCGCCGCAAGAAGCTCGAGCAGGTCATTTTTGCAAATATAGTAAAATAATACGTAAAAGTAAGTTAAATTACAAAAAACTTACACTCGGTTCGGGAATCGAACCCGGTCGTATTGTTTTTTTTTAATACTATGTATGCAGCTTTTGTCACTAAAATCAATGACATGGTTCCTAGGAACAGATCTTTGTATGTCTTTAGTCTTATAGTTACGGACTTGCCCATACTGACCCATCAAAATGGGCCACCCTGTATATACCTACAAGCCTATACCTTAGTTTAGGACTAGGTCAATTTGTATGAAATTGAACCCTAATATTTATTTATTTTTATTTATTTTCTCTAATATTTCTTTCATTTTTAGGCTTCGTGTCAGAAGGGTATCAAAAGACCGTTGGACACTATCGTCCAGCAGCTTACGTCAATGCTATACAGGGTGTCCCAAAAATAGCACGTCACAGTGACACCGGAGATTCCCTAGCCTCAGACCAACCAGACCAGCCTAACATGACCTCAATAAAAGTTGCACCGTTTTCGAGTTATACCAATTTAAAGATTTATCCAAATTTTCACCTCTTTTGACATTGTAAGTGCTCGCATTTACTGGCATAGCTTTAGAATTTAGTTTTTTTTATTAGTGCGCGTTTATGAATAGTTGATTAAGATGATAGAAGCATTATTATGTCAATAACTAATGTAAAAGTTGGAAAAATACTGTAATGAACTTGACGTAAATTATCATCAACATAGTAGTTTAAACTTTGAACACCTGCCATAACTTTTTTTTACTACAAACGAAATGAGCAAATAACTTTAAAAACATGCGTATTTTATGCCAATTCTAAAATGGTATGACACATGATATCTTAATGCATAAAAGTAGGAATTCGTATGACATTTGCCAATATGGATCCTCGGAAATCAATGCTAATCATCTAAAAAGTTATCTTGTACTCTACGATATCTCATTTGTTTGTGCTCCTTTGAAGAATATGATTGATTTTTGGTTGACCTTGGTCCAAAGATAATAAAAAACGGGTTTAATTTTCATTAGTTTTTACAATAAATGTTCGAATTGTTTCCCTCCGACTCTAAGGCACAAATGGCATCTTCGGATAAAATTTCGGTTTAATTTTCGTAAACTGGTTTCCGATATGTCTCGGGCTGCATTGAAGACACGTCGCCGTAGTTCCTCTTCGTTACTTATTGGTTTTGAATAAATATTGTCTTTCAAACATCACCAAAAAAACAATTTACAAAGCGAAATCAACTTCCGTTAAGAGTGCCGAGTAGTCGTTACAGTTCCACAAACAAAATCAGAGTGACACATGATATCTTAATGCAAAAAAGTAGGAATTCGTATCACATTTGCCAATAAGGATCCCGGCAACCAAACTAACAAATGAAACGCGTTTAGCCGCTTTGCAAGTTTATCATGTAAAGAATTGTAGGATAGTTATTAATTTATTGCAGTTGTAGTCCTGTGACCCAAACTACTCATAGTTTGTTACCATGCGTTTCGTGCTATACTCGTTGATTAATATTAAACCTCGTTTTAATAGCCGACTTTTTAGTTAGGTACGAAGTTAGGTAGTTATGTGATACGAATTCCTACTTTTTTGCATTAAGATATCATTTGTCACTCTGATTTTGTTTGTGGAACTGAAACGACTACTCGGCACTCTTAACGGAAGTTGATTTCGCTTTGTAAAATGTTTTTTTTTTGGTGATGTTTGAAAGACAATATTTATTCAAAACCAATAAGTAACGATGAGGAACTACGGTGACGTGTCTTCAATGCAGCCCGAGACATATCGGAAACCAGTTTACGAAAATTAAACCGAAATTTTATTCGAAGAAGCCATTTGTGCCTTAAAGTCGGAGGGAAACAATTCGAACATTTACTGTAAAAACTAATGAAAATTTAACCCGTTTTCTATTATCTTTGAACCAAGGTCAACCAAAAATCAATCATATTCTTCAAAGGAGCACAAACAAATGAGATATCGTAGAGTACAAGATATTTTTTTAGATGATTAGTATTGATTTCCGAGGATCCATATTGGCAAATGTCATACGAATTCCTACTTTTATGCATTAAGATATCATGTGTCATACCATTTTAGAATTGGCATAAAATACGCATGTTTTTAAAGCAATTTGCTCATTTTGTTTACTGTAAAAAAAAGTTATGGCAGGTGCTCAAAGTTTAAATTACTATGTTGATGATAATTTAAGTCAAGTTCATTACAGTATTTTTCCAACTTTTACATTAGTTATTGACATAATAATGCTTCTATCATCTTAATCAACTATTCATAAACGCGCACAAATAAAAAAAACTAAATTCTAAAGCTATCCCAGTAAATGCGAGCACTTACAATGTCAAAAGAGGTGGAAAAATCTTTAAATTGGTATAACTCGAAAACGGTGCAACTTTTACTGAGGTCATGTTAGGCTGGTTTGGTTCGTCTGAGGCTAGGGAATCTCCAGTGTCACTGTGACGTGCTATTTTTGGGACACCCTGTATATCGTCGGAGATATAGCAAAACCGCGTAAATAACAAATTTATGATAGAGCAAAATACACCTTACTGTGCCATTAAAAAGGTGCATTTTCCTCCTTATTTAAAATGTTACTTACGCGATGTTGCAGTTTCACCGACGATATTTTAGATAACGATAACGTTCACCGAATACAAAGCCAAGAGCCACTCTACCCTCCTAAGCAAATAAACAGTATCCCGAAATCAATAACCAAAGCAGTTTTAGTTCTCTTCTCTTAGTAATAAGGTTGATATTGCTACAGGAGTTTTATCTGACATACTGCGTATTAGCTTAAAAGGGCAGCACTAGAAATACAGCTATATCTAGGATGACGCAAAAGTTGTCACCCGATGTTCTTTGGGAGTCTTTAGTTGCGTAAACGCTGGACTTATGTGACGCTAACGTAGAATTGTGTTACTTTTCTAGGTATAGTAAATTCGTAGTTTTTTTTGTTTAAACACTGCATCTTTGTCCGCATAGATTTTTATTTTTTGTTATTCCCACTAAAACTTTTAAATTTTTATCAAACAATCTATGCGAAAGATTGTTTGATGAACAATTGATATGAATGAATGAATTATATTTATTTTCCAAAGTAAGTCACAGTATAACATTGCATGTTATGTTAAAAGTACAAGAAATTACATCGAAATCGTCAAAAATATACACAAAATATAAAATAATCAAGAATAGAAATAAGAAGTCAGGATAACAATAACAATACAGAACTAAGATAAAGTAAGACTTAACTAAGACTAAGACTAAGATTGGACTAAGATTTTAATTAGAAGGATTTTAGGACCCAATTGACAACAATTCATTTTGTGCTAAGGTAGTAATATAATATACCGTTTCTAGATTTTACACTGCTGATTACAGTAAAAATATCTTTGGATTTTTTTATGCAGTAGTTTTTTTTATATTAAGGAAAAACAGTAAAAAAAGTTGGATTGTGAATGTTAGGAATACACTTATAGTGCCCTTAGTCCATTTATTACCAGAGGAATTCAAAAAAATATACAACTGTCATGTTGTCTGACGGATTACTTGATTCTTACGACACGCTTTCGATTCTACGCAAAACAGTTTATTTATTTTAATGGCGTCTACAAATTACGTAATTAATTAATTTACGAAAAATATCAAATTTGTGAACGAACGGCAGCGAATGATTGACAAGTGACAGTCAGTTCTGTTTATGTTTAAAGTTACTTTATTTTTATTTTATATCAGGCTAAGATCACGACATCAGTATTCCTAACTTTGTATATACGGTCTTTTTAATGACTATTTCTTTAATAAATTATTAACGACGAATTTAAGTTGAATAAAGAAAAACCAAGAAATACGGGTAGTCTAATTTTTAACCAGCTATTATAAACGCGAAAAAACAAAAATGCTTTTTTTTTTGAAATGTTGTCAATTCCAGAGCGATAGTTTCCGTTGTGTTACCCTATTTCTGAGAATGTTACTTATCGAACACTAAGCCATCTAGGAGTAACAAAGAGTATTGTTGAAAAGTGCATACGTTAACAGTGAATCACTTTGATATAGGTACATTTCTGCACGTGTGTAAGCATAGGCCAATGGACGATATTTTGAAAACGAAGTTACATCTTACGGTGGCATTTCACTTTGTGTTGCTAATTTGAATATTACTAGCGTCCCACCCTCGCTTCACTTTGGTTTATGTGACTTTTCTGTATCACCCGTACCAGAACTTATTATACATTAAAACCGCAACAAAATCCGACGCGAGGTTTAGTAGTAAGCGGATTTACAGACAGACAGACGCGGGCGTAATTTGACCACATTCACGGGCGCGCCACGCCACGCCTCAGCAACGGTGCGACAACACGGAGCAGACTGATGATTAGAAAATGGCAGCCAGAGAACGCATTCACGACGACGCCATTTGGCGCGGAGGTGTGACGTGTTCCAATCCAACATTGAATTTCGACATTCACGATAGTTCCATTCGGATTGCGCGTTGGCGCGGCGCGCTGGCTTTCTGTTAGGGAATGCAAATAACCTGGTTTAACCGGTTTTAACCGGTTATTTTCATACAAAAACGGTTAATAACCGGTTAAATGGCATTCCCTACTTTCTGTCCATTTGGTAATCCAACGAACCGCTCCAAGTACTTTTAAACTCTACAGTTTTGATATTCACGGATCGATTTTGGCGCATCGCTGATCTATTCGCTTGTTGGAGAGGTCGTGAATGCACACTTCAAACAGGTTTACATACAAACAAAGATATGCAACCGCAAGGCATTTAGTCTGGTTGCTTTGTTAGATCTTAGATGGTTATCGTTTCATTGTAACAACCATATTTATCCTTATTATCTTACAAACAGAGTCTTATACACTGCGATCTTTAATGATCTTTTGTACAGTAGGGAATTTATGACTTCTTATCACAGCTTCAATTAAAGCTGATTGATGTTAGAAACAGTTGACAAAAATCATTCTTCAATCAAACAGAATTTAAATTTAAAGACCACCCCGAGGCAATACGGAACTCATGTCTATCGTCCTACACTACCAAAACGTAATATCTAGAATATCAGTGACATTAAATTTGAACCTTAATGCTATGACGCTACCGTTGGTTTTTCAATATGAATGTCGTAGTGGCACGTGCTAACTCGGTAGCTAGCGGCTTTGGGATTTGGGATAATAGAGACATTGGCTATTGGCATTGGCCATTGTTGGAAAGATTAGGGCTCGAAGCGAAAAAATCCCCTGGGAAGATTCATACTATACTAAGCATTGCACTCGGTACCTTACGATAGTGGGTCGACTCTACAAGGCCACTCCACTCGTGATACGTAAACGATGATGATCAAAGCAATACCTAAATACGGAAAGAGGAGGTGTTTATATATCTGTAGCTAAACCACAAAGTTTGAAACTGTAAACGGCGTATTATAATGTATTCCAAGTGCCAAGCAGTGAAAGAGACAGCGCAGCGCAAATAGATCCGTCCTTTTCCGTGCCTGGAAATTGACACGTTGTGTCACTCAGTATTGTTGCGTCAGAAATCTGGAACAATGTTTAAAATTGGCATATCGTACTGATTGATCGTATGATACGTGTAGACTATACATTATACACTTATTTCTTTCATTTAACTAAAATACTGCATATCGGTACAAACCTGGCGACGCCGTTCAGGCGAAATTAAAAAATAAGAGTGTCGCAGGCATCATCTAAGAATAATCAGAGTACCTATAGGAGACAAACCTTCATATTTTTGTAGAGATTAAGAATAAATTCAAATTAAAATTCAAAATTATTTATTTCGAAATTACATTTCAAACCCTAAAATTTTAATTTAAATCGAAAATTCAAATCAAAATTAGAGTTACAAATAGAATCACGATTAAAATCCAAATTTAAATTACACAAAACTTTCACAACAAAAAACTAAAACAATTACTAATAAGTACGATTGCTTGAAAAAAACCGGCCAAGTGCGAGTCGGATTTTCGCACGAAGGGTTTCGTACCATTATCTATACAAAATTAGTCAACTAAATATTCTGTAAATATGTCATGCGTCTATTTGTTGGCCTTATTAATATCGAGCAAAAAAACGGCAAAAGAAATCGCGTTTGTTGTATGGGAGCCCCACTTAAATATTGATTTTATTCTGATAACAGAACCTATACCTACATCATTTGTGTCACGGTTCAGGCGGTAATACATACAGCCTTATGACCAGACCTAGGAATATACGGGGCAAAATTAAATGACAGCCAGGGATTGCCTATATCGATAAAATCAATTATCGATGCCTTTCCCATATACTAGTGATCGCTCCAAGTTTTGTCTGTAAAAATAACTTTTTATTGAAAGTATGCAAATGAAACAAAATAGCAACATAATATTCGTTTTTCTTTAACCTTCAAATATATGATGGCGAGTGAAGGTTAAAAAATCATTTTAAAATAAAGAATAACGAATATTATGTTGCTATTTTGTTTCATTTACAAGCTTTCAATAAAAACATATTTTTACAAACAAAACTTGGAGCGATCACTAGTTTATGGGAAAAGCATTGATAACTGAGTTTATCGATATAAGCAATCCCTAGCTGTCATTTAATTTTGCCCCGTATATTCCTAGGTCTGCTTATGACAGACCGATAGACGTACAGTGGACTCGTATGTTGAAAAAGATTAACGCTCCCATTTCAATACTTTAAAAATATAGGCATTATTTATAGCCTATGCCACAACCAAAACGAATCTAATGACACCTCACTCGCACTGCTAGATCAAGACAGCATCAACTCAAAATCATTGTTAGTTTGTTTTCAAGCTCATAGACGTTGCATTAAAGTTGATTTTAAAATACAGTTGTATTTTGAGTTACAACACTTTTGATCTGGCAGTGCGACGCACTACTAGATCAAGACAGCATCAAATCAAAATCATTGTTAGTTTTGTTTCAAGCTCATAGACGTATTAGAGTTGATTTTAAAATACAGTTGTATTTTGAGTTACTACTCTTTTGGTCTGGCAGTGCGACATATTAAAATCCATCAAGCCGTTTAGGCTGCAGAGCATGCCAAAGAAATAGACATAATACAAACTAGGGAATGCAATTTATCCGGTTATTAACCGTTTTTTTTTGTGAAAATAACCGGTTAAAACCGGTTAAAACCAGTTATAACCGGTTATTTTCATTCCCTAATACAAACACTCGAAAAACGTAAACCTCCTTGTGACGCAGTCGTCTGGGAAAAAATGTAACGTTATTTTGCCCATGACAAACTGTTTACCGTGAATAAAATTGCGGGCAATAATTTTCAATAACAACAACCAGATGAAATAAAACGTAATTTCATCGCTGATGCCAAATGACGGTAATATTTTCTTACACAGCAGGAGACAGCAACTATCAACTGTTTGTCATCTCGTTTTAATGTTGTTAGTTGCTTCAAAATGACTGCCATTTAAAAAGCTTTTAAGAAAAAGTTTGTAAAAGAAAACGGTTCTTGATAAATAAATAAATATCAGGGGACAATCTCAGGTTAGCTGGAAGAGATCCCTTAAAGGGATAAGTTCGCCTTTGTACATTCTAACTCTGTATTGTATTAGATTTTCTGTTTCTTTTTTTTTTGTGTACAATAAAGTGTTTACATACATACATACATACATCTCACACCAATTGACCTAGTCCCAAACTAAGCTTTAGGCTTGTACTATGGGTACTAGACAACGATATAAATACTTATATAGAGAAATAAATACTTAAATACATAGAAAACATCCATGACTCAGGAACAAATATTCGCGCTCATCACACAAATATCTGCCCTTACCGGGATTTGAACCCAGGACCGCTCGCTTCGTAGGCAGGGTCACTACCAACTAGGCCAGCGCGTCGTCAGATAAAGGTTATAATGAGGATTCTCTTGGGGTTTTTGTCAAATTTGGAAAAATGTTAAATGGCAAAACGGTGCGGTGAGTGGTGGTGGTTGACTTAATTATATTATTAAAAATAGGTTCCAAAATCACGGTTACTGTTTTATCATAGCATCACATTTTTTTTTCTTCTCCTTTTATAGTCCTCCGCGGAATTCATCAAAAATTTCGTCAAGGTCAAGGGAATGAGAGTAAACCAGTAAACAGGATAAATCAAAAGCAAAAGCCGGACATCTCTCAATCGGCCATCTTCCCTCCCTGAGGTTACCGGGAGCTCTTCAGGTTGTTTTATTTGTTATTTATTTATTTATTTTCTACAGGGTGTTCAAAGCGGCCTCCGTAAGGTCGGCCTGGCGATGCTCTCCATGTCGATGGCTCTCGATGACAAAAATAAAGTCAGTAGCCCGTGTTGACTGCATCATCGTCATCGTGATCATTGTCGTCATTGCCATCATGTGTTTATTATCATTTGCATTGCCATTATTGTACGTATAATCATAGTCATAAAACATTTCGGACTGTACAATTTATACGACATAAAAGTAAATGGAGCTGGAGATCTATTCTACTCGGTAAAAGGATATTGCTTTTGACATGTTGTCGTATTGTTTTTAACTTCGCCGCCATTACTGTCATCTACATACATACATAAACTCACGCCTTCATTCCCAAAGTGGGGTAGGCAGAGCTACAGAATTACCAACAACTTTTAAAACTTTTTGATAATTCTCTAACCACACTTTGCACAATTAGGCTAAGATGTTTACCAGCGTATTAGTGACAGGTTGCAAGCCCATCGCCTAACAGTACTACAAGCCTAGATTCCCTTAGTCGCCTCTTA
Source organism: Acleris emargana (assembly GCA_927399475.2). Classification (NCBI taxonomy): domain Eukaryota; kingdom Metazoa; phylum Arthropoda; class Insecta; order Lepidoptera; family Tortricidae; genus Acleris; species Acleris emargana. Next base: position 5,648,492 of record OV656850.1, read on the forward strand.
CGACATCCACGGGATGAAATGGAGTGGTACTATTCTAACCCGGCAACCACACGGACAACTGTCATCTAAATAAGAGCTAAAGCGTTGACAATACACATCATAACTTGTCAAAAGCAATTTAGTTTTACCAAGTAGATAGAACCTCAAAAGACTTGCAAGATTTATACTAAACCAACTTACTGACACCAACAAATGTAAAAAGCAAAGAAAAGAAAGTTCCGATTTCGAATTTGAAACCCAATGTAAAAAGTCCTATTTTGACAATATATTGAATAAATTCCTCAACATTCTGTAAATAAACATCATAATCATTAACATGTCACGGATTCTCACGCCAGCCCTTTCAGTGACTGTAATCCCGCCGTTCGTGTCAGCCATGGTAATGAGAAATCACTACCGGAGTTATCATTATGCGCATGCGGCCATTACCGTGTGGAAGATGTATATTGTACATAATTGCTGTCGAGTCTCGTTTCCATTGCAGGCATGTCATTGTGGTGCGAAGTATGGAAATTGGTAAGCTGTGTCATTGTGTTGTTGATGTTGTTTTCACGGTTTGTAAATTGAATGTATTTGTGAATTTTGTGATGTTTATTGAATGGGGAGTGTTTTTTTTTATACAGGTGTTAATTTTTTTGTTTAATTCTTACAGGGTGTTTTATTTTATATAATAGTAAGCTTTTCTAATAATAATATTTATAGGGTGTTTTTTTACATTATAATAAGTTCCTGGAAGACCGAGCGTTGCTCGGGTTGAAAACGAATGTTCCCGAAGACAGCTTGACAAATCGATGTAAACCCCTATATTGCGAATTTCATCAAAAATCGTTAGAGCGGGTTTCGAGAACGTGGTTACAAATATACCTACATGTCAAACAAATATTGCCCTTTTAATAGTAGGTATAAGATACAATACAACGCTTCGAATTATACATACAATACTTGTTGTGCACACTATTAAATTAGACGCCTCTTCCTTAAAAGAGCAAACGTAATTTTACAATCATGCAAAGATTGATAGAGATCAATTGTGTAATAGTTTCGAAGATCTACCATAGATGGCGCCACGTATCTCTCGCGACGTTCAAGAAAATGCAATAACGTTCAATAAAAAATTGATATTGTCGTTTATAGAGTATCGCCTTGAGCTTTGTACGACGAGACAGAAACGTTTCTAAACTTGTATATTTGCGTATTGTATTTTCGGCATATCCGGTGACAGTTGCCTAACTTCAATACGAAATGGGAACACCGACTGAGTCCTTCTACCAAATTTGTATTTTCTAGCGATATTTCAGCTTATAGTGTCACAGTTATTAGTTATTAGTAATAAGATCAGAGTAAAAAAGCCTACTTAGAGCATGGAGGATTAGTTTTGGAGTAAACAAAACTTAAAAAAAAAATGAATTACACTAATATACTTGACACATATTGGTCGTGTATTAGCTGTTAGCTTTAAATTGACTATGGTTCGAAATTAGCGCATTGTATAACTGTAGCATAATAATATTGCCAAAAGGAAATGCCATATAAATCACGCCAGGACGGCTGAACGGATAACGCACATAGGCGTTTATCCGAAACATCAGTGAATTTCTGATGTAATAGCGATATCCGACTTCTACATGGATGGACTCGCGCAAAAGCTAGTAGATTTATAATTGTATACTTCACACCTTTAAATTATGTTTATGTCACGAGCGCTCCGACTATTAGCGGTAATATTTTAGCACGCTGAGTGACAAATAGGTTAAAACAACGCCAGTATGTTTACCTAACATATCTGTACCCTTACCATGAGTTACAATTACATTACTCGCTAGCGAGTCGAATGCTCTGTCTCTCGTTTTCTTATAGAGTGCGAGGGACGGAGCATTCGACTCGCTAGCGATTACGGTAATTGTAACATTTGTAACTCATGGTAAGGGTACGAATAGCGAACGTGTCTAAGCAATATTTGTCTTTGTTTGTTTTAATGGTGTAGATGGAGATGGAAAATAAACGACTGATTTGTGTAATGAAATCTGAACGTTACGTGACAGGTTTATGTAGCTTCCCATTTGCGTGAAAACTTGTAACTTTATCGTGTTACACTTTGCGTCGTTGATTATGTTATGATTATAAAATGTTCCTATTCAATTTGGTAGCTTAAGGTTAGGTTGTTAAAGAAATTGCTGATTTTTTTTTTGGGTTCCGTCCCCTAAGGTTGTAAAACGGGACCGCCTTACTAAGCCAACGCTGTCCGTCTGTCCGTCTGTTCTAACTTTAAAGCGCTGTTTCTTATGAACCGTAAAGTACCATACCCATCTTTGTTTCTTGAAGACCTTATTTCACCAATTACGAGTATTACAATTTTACTGAACAGAAAGCTTGTAACTGTCTTTTCATGATTTTTCCATAAAATTAGCTAAGGTAAGGCTAACGAGACGTTATAAAGAATGTAAACAAACGTTCAAAAATCGGCTCATTTCGAACGCAATCCAAACAGGAATGAACTTCACAAAATGGCAGCCCTGATGTTGACAAAATCTGTACTGACAGCTTTCCTGTAACACGAATCACACAACGACAGCTGTCATCGACCAACTGAAGATATTATTGCATACGAGAAATAAGGACAGATATAATAATCGCTCGCTATCGCAATATAAATCAGTAACGGTCAATTTGTTTACTTTCTTTATCTCGTGTCATTAGCCGTACTTTAGCTACTAGGCTACGTAATTCTGAGCCGTGTAATGGATAGCCTTGAAATATATTGTCACCATCGTTGTGTTTACGAAATCAGTAAAGGTGACAAGTGTCACATTATTCAATCCACGCTTCAGTCATGTAGCTGGTTTATTAGAAACATGTCAGAGTTTTCGAGTCAAGTGTCAGTAAAGTGTAGTGATAAAAAGTGCAGTTTGCACTCTAGTGTGCATGTTAAGAGTATTATGCAGCGGGTATCAAAGGCCTTGCCTCGCGTGAGACATAAGGTTAGTTTTTTGTTATCCGATTGACACAAGAAGGCGTAATAAATCTATACAAATAGGAATTATGGGCGCTGAACTTGGTATGAAAGGATCTTAAGTACGGTTGGGCTTTTAGCTGCACCCTTTAGTGTCTTGTCACTTTAAAGTCACTAATCACTGGTGCACTAATCTGTCAAAGATTTTAGAGAGACAAGGTACAAAAGTGTACAGCTTCTTATAAGACCGAGTGTACCAGCTATGATCAATGTTGAACCTTGTCGCTATAATGTCAGGTTTGAGCTGCTATACGGATTGCCAAACTGCTGAAAGCAAAAGTTTGTGTGATAGTTTGTTACTCCTTGACGTATTTGGATAGAAATGGACAGTAGCGAATTGGCTACTTATCATCCCAGAACATTTAAAAATTCCCGAGGGATTTATCATATTCTAATTCGCGAACGAAGTCGCGGGTAGAAGCTAGTATTACATATTTTACGTCGTACAAATATCAGTGGCAGTTTCCAGGTTTTAAGTACGAAACTGTACAAACCGTACGTACTGTACCGTGTGGTTGCCGGGTTAGAATAGTACCACTCCATGTCTTCCCGGGGATGTCGTAAGAGGCGACCAAGGGAATAAAGGCTTGTAGTACTGTTAGGCGATGGGCTTGCAACTTGCAATTGTGCAAAATGTGGTTACAGAATTATCAACAAGTTTGTTGGGAATGAAGGCGTGAGTTTATACATAATGTACAAAATAGTGGTAGTCTTTAGAGAATTTTACAAATGTTATAAGTAACTTACTTAGAACTTTTGAAGGATAACATCGTCCCCAATGTTTTCAACATCAGTTTAATTAAATTCGGAAAACATACGTCGTGTCTATTTGTCAAGGCCTCTAATTCTAGGCGATAAAAACGATATCGTCGATGAAACTGCAAAACGGCGTAAGTAACATTTTAAATAAGGAGCAAAACGCACCTTTTTAATAAGACAGCAAGGTTATTTTTGCTCTATCATAAGTTTGTTAGTTACAGTATCACCGACGATATCGTCATTGACCTGTATTTTTTTAACTCGATCGCCATTAATGTCAAGTAAATAAGAGCTATCAAAAAGTTAACAATACGATAACAGGTCAAAGGTATGGTTTTCACCGCGTAGAATGGAAGCCCTGTTTACTCTGCGGTCATGGCGCGGTGGCGGTCGCAGATGGCGAGCATGGCGTAAGGCGCTTTATTGTTGTTGGAGGCTCCAATAATTTACTACAAATTTGCAAGTCATAGGCGCCCAACTTAATTGAAAGCCGGGGCATGCATGAGGTGCGGGGAGCGGGGCAAATGTGACTATAATATTATGAGCTTAATTCTGTGGTCTTAGTCAAAAAGGGTACACGTCGACTTAACTCGGAATAAAAAAGGGTAGTCTTTACTATTTGAACTGAGCTGATCTTCTACACAAAGGCCATTGTTTGTAAACAATACCATTGTCTTTCTTTGTGTCCGTAACACCAAGCCGATTACATACAAAAAAGTTAGAACTACATTGAATGTACATTGAATTATCAACCCTACCCTCTTAGTCAGTAGGTTTAAAATGTAAAGTGTCAGGATACAGATATAAGTTTTGTGTAGATGATAGTATTGTGTAAAGAATAAGCACAGTTCAAATAATAAAAACTTATATCTGTATCCTGACACTACATTTTAAACCTACTGACTAAGAGAGTAGGGTTGATAATTCAATGTACATTCAATGTAGTTCTAACTTTTTTTTATGTAAACGGCTTGGTGTTACGGACACAAAGAAAGACAATGGTATTGTTTACAAACAATGGCCTTTGTGTAGAAGATCGGCTCAGTAGAAATAATAAAGACTATATATACATGAACGGACAGTACTAGACTTAAATCCTTTTTCACTTGACCTTCAGAAGACTTATACCCTTTTTCACTAGGACCACAGAATTGTACCCTATCCCCGCACCTCATGCCGGCCTCAGCTCTCAATTAAGTTATACTCTGATAGGGTATAGTTCAGGAAATATAAATTGGTCACTTCTTATCTACTTTGTGATCTTTTGTTCGTTGTAAACACTTGCCGGACAATGAGGAGCCGAGCACGCGTAACTATTGTTAACAACAACACTAATCCTTACCTGAGAGCCGGAGTGACACAAGTTAATTTTTTTACACGCGATTATACTGCTTATTGTCATCGACGAATAGCCTTGAATGGTGCAAACATGTGCCTATTTATGAGTCGCTTCGACACTCGGGCTACTACTCATGGATTGAAAAACATTGATACTTTTTGTTTTTTCTTCTTCACTTGGGTGCAGACGGTAATCTAAATAATTGAAATAACATAATAACCTAAGTAAAACATTCATTTTTTTAGTGTGATATGACATTTTTACTGATAAAAACCAGTATCATTACTTTTTGGACATTTTCAATTTTACTGTTCTTTTACATTTAAAATTGTCATGTGTAATTGTGATGTGATGCAAGTATCAAAACTTTTCAATCCGCTGCTGTGTTGTTCGAAGAACGTGGTATATTTTACGTCTATTGTTTAATATTTACAAAAAGATCTTATTGAATATTACCTACAAACGTTCAATTCATATTTCCTAAACTATAACAGTGTAGCTAGACAGGAAATATGTTGTAGATATCTCTCTCTCTGGTCGTTCCCTCATGCATGACCGAGGATCGTTGTAATCAGTTGGTGATCTACACTTGCGGCGTATGATCTGCCTCCATGTGGAATAATTATTCAAAGTCAAAGTTTAAAAAAAATATGAAGATGCTATGGTAAAAAACTAAGTACATTTAAAATCTGTAACATATTCCTTTTACGAGTTCGAGACCTATGACATACAGACGGACAAATCCGGCTCTGTTTTGCGATTTGGGCACGGAACCCTAAAACGAGGACAATTTAAGGGTAGTTCTTTTATCTGAAACGGCAGTTGGTTCACGCTACCCATTCATTGAGTGCCTTTTGTCATTCCTCCACCCCTATTGACTCGGTTTCAGCTCTTTGTGAGCGATCGGGAAAGAGAGGTCACTTTAATTACGCAGTGTAGCGTAGGGTTGCCATGTGCTGTCTTGTATTTAAATCTATAACTGGTAGTAGTGGAATGACTTGGTGGAAAAATTACCGACTTGCAAAATGACGACATGGCTTTTTTTTTTGTAATTCATAAACAATACAGGATTGTGTTTGAAATATACAATTGAAAGAGGTGCTTAAAATACTACGATGACATTAATATTATGACTTATATATTATATGTAATCACCATGGATCGGAAATTCGGATCGATATTTACCTAAAGTTGGCAAAATCCCGGAAAAAGATAGGTAAACATGGCGTCGGCTTCTTAAAAATATTATTTTAATAATTTATGTTCTGGGATTTTGGGATTCTACAAAACGTTAATATAATAATTACTTTACATGTAGGATAAAACGTTCTGTTTTGCTCCTATAAATTCGTTAGGTTAATAAGTTACAGGTAAATTAAATAACATTTGGTTAAACATATTCATGGAAAATAACTTCAAACAGTTAATATAAATAAATAATTATGAATTAATGCCGGTGTAATTTATTTATTTTGAAATCCCGGAAATTTTATATGAATTATATGATTGAGTCCACCTCCATACAACTGAACAACAAAGCCGGCGCTAAAGTATAGGTAAATATCGATCCGAATTTCCGATCCCTGGTAATCACTTACAACATATCTGTATCAACACAATTTACAATATATATATATTAAAAAAAAAACATCTACTTATACTATAAAAACCACCTCTTAACAGGAAGGATTTTATTTTATTTTAAATAATGCAAGGTTCGTGATCATTTCTTGCTGAGTAGGCAGTTTATTAAAGATTTTGACAGCCTGATATCTGCCACAGTGCTTTGCTATTTGGATATATCCATCCATACATCTCAATATGTCGCAAAATGATGAAGTTAGGTTAGGTTCGTTATGTAACTACAAATGGCCGAAGGCTAAATTAACCAAGTATAGAAGCCCCGCTGTGCCGTTAAATAAATTGCTACATTATTGAGAATTGGATGGAAGCTTGATAGCTTTAGAATTACGAATTAGTTACTTTTAGCCAAGGAAACCATAAAGGTGTACCTCAAGGTAGTGTTCTATGTAAGGATCATTAAAACTTAATAACTCTTTAACTGATTGACAGATTTGACAGATTGAATGTTAAAACTATATTCTGGACCGGAAAGGAAAGGGCTTTAATATTTACGTCAAGTTCTATAATAATATAAAAAAAGTTAGAGAGCGGATACCCTAACCATATATAGGTACGCTTACAAACAAAGATAATGGGTAATTTTTATAAAGAATAGGTAGGTATTAATAAAATGAGACACTTTATTTACCAGTGAAAAATCGCCTATATAAAGTCTGATGGCAGCGATATTATTTTTACAATATTGGAAAGCATTTTAATTGCAGTACAGCGCCCGGGGCAACCGTTATATGATGCATACATTACCTTTTGACAGTTACCGGTTTAAACTAGAACTAGAAAAAACTCGTATCTGATATTTCGAGATGTATGAGTTTGAACTTATTTCTCTTCACGTTTAAGTTTGTAATCGTATGTTATCAAATGTGAGTTACGAGGATTTTTCAAAGAAATGACGATAAAAACTTTGTGTAATCGTAGATATTGCATAGTATGTTTATTATTATTGTACTTCGGCTCTTTAAAATCATTTGTGCAGTTAACAACAGGAACTTTTGTAAAATGTGTTCCGAAGATAATAATGGCTATACGAGTATAAAGTGTATTTCTATGGAACTTGCTAACTATGTAAACAAAAGCCTAAATTTTGTTTTGTCACTGTTTCTCCTTGAATTTTCACACCACCTCATCAAACACCATTGAAAACATACACTATTGAAACGGTCGTTACTGTAAAATACAAAATCACCAAATATATAACTCTATCTTGGATATTTCATTAAATGTTTAAATGGTTTCATAAGTTAGGTTATTAGGACCTGATGGAATGACGTTTTTGTTTCTTTTAAACTCTACAATTGTCTATGATGGGTAGTGTTTTGGCTAAAGTTGGCGATATATTAAGGCCCCTACACATTACCCAACTCACGCTGATCACACTCACAGATGATATAACGGCACCTTTTATAATAAATACTGGTGATATATCATCTTCAAGTACCGATTTTTCTTCAGATCGTGATTAATCAAATCACAAATAAGTAACTACTTGTTTTTTTACTTTCGGTATTTTATTCTTCGATATGGTTTGTCATAAGTAAAGGAGTTTTGCCAATCACTAGTGAATTCATCATTCAGAGACAATTTCAATATGGCGGTTTGTTTACATAGTTAGCAAGTTCCATAGAATTAGACCTTACGGCCAACACTGGGTTGCCTATCTTGAGTTCGAAAAACTTTTGTCCGCTGTTTCGTTAATCGTCGAAAATATTTTTTTCAGAAACCGAATCTCTTTAAACATTTAAAAAAGCTAATGGGTTCGGAGAATAGTTATTTGTTCAACAAGAGAGCAAAGTTGGTTTTTGCTGCGAGTGATGATTCAAAGATACGAGACGTAAAAAACTTTGGTCTCGTGTGAGACATAAGTACAACTTTTCACCTCAGCAGCGAGAACAACACAGCGTGAAGCTGGTAGGGCCAACGCAGGTCTTCCGTTGTGACCATTTGGTGAATACACGACTAAATAACGACACGATCGCATATGCATCAATCACAAGCATTTTTGCAAAATACTAATAAAATAAAAAGTGGAAAAAATAAACATGAAACAGATAAAACCTGTCACTCAACTTGATAATGCCCTAGTGCAAACACAACTTTATACAGCTTTATGTAGTCTGTGGCTTTAAAAAAAACCTAACTAGGCCTTGTCTATGGCTATTGGCTACAATAATCCCGCTATTTTTGAAATGCGTTCTGAAACTGCCCCCGCGGTTTATGTCACGAAATTAAAGATTGTTAAAACGATAACAAAATTATGTAGATACATGATAAACTTCTTATTTTTCATTAATTTTGTCTTCAAAACATTAAATAAAAAAAATGATTGTACCTACTGTATAAAATAGTTATAATAAACACATTTCAAACTTTAACAGATAGTTTTATTTGAAATTTTACGGTTATGTGTGCATCCGAACGTGCGTTTCTTTTTGGGCCTACTATGTGTGGAATTTGAAAATCGAACTTCGAATCAAGTTGTTTCTATCTCTCGCTTTTTTCCTATCGAAGTGAAAGTGACAGAACAAAGTGAAGTTCAATTTTTTCAAATGTTGTGAGTATCCCCAGCACTGCTCACGGCATTTAAAAAAAATAATTAAAAAGCTACTTTGCCTCTCGCTCGCAGCAAAATTGAATTTTGCTCACTGTTTTTAAGCAGCAAAACTTGCTTGTTTGAGCTGCTGAGGTGAAAAAATGATTTTCGGACAAATAAAAATTTCGGACAAACGAAACAGCGGACAAAAGTATTTCGAAACACCGATAGGTTCCACAAACGCTGATAATAGCATATAACAAAAGAAGGGTTATGCTTTTGAGACACACATTATAATTATCAGGAGACCTTTTCAAGATAATCCTGTTATTTCTTTATTCTTACCTACTCACCTGTTGGAATATACAAGAACGCTGAAAATTAAAAAAAAAAACAGTAAATTGGCCACATGAGGGCTCTTTTACTCATCGGTAACATGGAGAGAGACACAATTGCGGAGAAGCGCCACAAAAAAATTGGCCTTTTTTAATCATAAAATACAATAATACTGAGAAGTAAGTTACAGTTAAAGAAGATGAAGTGACTAAGATTGACAAAGGCATGCTTCGATGGTTCGGTCATTTGGAAAGGATGTTTTTTTTATGGCATGGGAAGGCATTCGAGCACACAGGCCACCTGATGGTAAGTGGAAACTGTGACCCATAGACATTCGCATTCACAAGACTGCAAATGCACTGCCAACCCTGAGGACTAAGATGGAATGCCTCTATGCTAGTCATTTCACCGGCTTCCCCAAACCGGAACACAACAATGCGAACACTGCTCTTGGCGGTAGGTTAACGGATAAGATGGTGGTACCAACCCGGACGGCCCCTGCACAAGGTCCTCCCACAAGTGATGAAAGAAGATCGACGAAAGAGATACACAGAGCGAAAGTGAGTGGAAGGGTCGGAAGCGGCCACCCCAGGCGTACTTTTTCGAATCAAATCGGAGAAATACTGGAAAAGACCCGAATCTTAACTACCCGAAACTGACCTGCATGCATGACTCGATGTATGAATGTGGATGAAGCAAAAGAGATTTGTCAGGATCGTAGCCGGTAGAAAAAAGTGGTCTCCGCCTACCCCTCTGGGAAACAAGCGTGATTTAATGTATGTATCGCACTGCTAGATCAAGACTGCATCAACTCAAAATCATTGTTAGTTTGGTTTCATGCTCATAGACGTTGCATTAAAGTTGATTTTAAAATACAGTTGTTTTTTGAGTTACTACACTTTTGATCTGGCAGTGCGGTATGTAAGTTACATAACAGTTAAGTAGAAGACAAAGTGAAGATATTTTTTCCTTCACCGGTGACATAAACTCATTGGTGACCGCTACGCTAGGCTTTCAACTTGGTACCCTACGTTCACGAGTCGACTCCTTTTGCCACTACGCCACAGACGCTCTTCACACGTACGGTACTAGGATATCATGGCCGCATGGGAGTCGTCAATAAAGCGGCAGCCGCCTGAGCCCATATGACACTGGAAATTTTATTAATTCTAGGGAAGCTGTCAGACTTGGCATTAATGGTCTAAAGATTGGCCTCATTGGAACACAACAATACGGACACTGCTACTTGGCGGTAGGTAAAAGGATAAAATGGTCAATGGCCATCTAAACGGCTCCTGCACCAGGTCCGGCCACAACTAAAACATTTCTCGGGTTCAAGCCTCCTATTTGCCAAATTTCATTAAAGTCGGTTTCGCGGTTTAGGCCAGAAAGCGCAACACAGACACATTTGCTTTCACATTTGTAATATTGGTATGGTAGTATGATGAAACTAAAATTCAATGTACTATCAGCCCAATAGTACCTTGACCCACGATAGAACTGTGTCACAGTGACATTATAAAACAATTTGTTTGACACTACCTACGACTTGGATAATTGTCAGGGACCGGAACCGCTTACCCTTTAAAGGGTTTTCATTATGGTATATAATTGACTGGTTTTAACAAACACTAACGTTGCGAGAAGCATATCTTCGACTTACCCCAATGAAAAGCTACCATACGATACAATTAATTCGACTAAGCGCTTACCAATTCCTTAAAACCTTCGTTAGGCTTTCCCTATGAAGTGTTTATTGAACAGCTTCAAGCTATTTTAATCTCTACGCGCAGTCTCTTGCACTACTTCGCAATTGATTGTCTATCCACACACAGATTTGAAACCAACCAATCACACGAATCTGCGAAACAGTGTCAACGGAGACGGAGAATAGATAGGGTAACAGTAACGTAATGCTACGTGCTTAAATCTGAAACCCTTACTAAACTGGTTACCTCAATGGTTGTAGTTAACAGTTCGAAGCAGTTACCATATCAATAGGGTAAGCCTGTCGATATGCATACGCTAACATTTGGATGAGCATATGATGTAGTTACCCGATCGATAGACTAACGGCCAAACCCTATATTCAATCCACGGACAGATAGGCTTACTTCGGATTAAAATTTGACACATTTTGTATGGGCAAATGTCAAATTTTAACCCGAGGTAAGCCTTATCTATCCTCGGTTTGAATATAGGGTTCGGCTGTAAGTCCCCTGCCTGCCACCGTAGCCAAATAATTCATATTGAAAAGTAGACGGCTTCACTTGACGACACGGTTTGGCTACGTTAAATTGTAAGGGATACGTGGCCAGCGACGTTGCCATGGCGTTCCGGTGAGGCAGGGGACTTAATCAAATAAAGGTGTTTTCCGGTCCTTGGATTCAGTTCTATGGTAGGACAAGGTTCCAATGGGCTGATAGTGCGTGATGGCAAAGCGTCGACCAAACAGACATTGGCAGCTGTGTATAGTGCTATTCATAGGTAGAACATTTGCTTCTTATAATTAAATGTATGTAATGTATGGCATTTTTTAAAATATTGCGTTATGGGCTTGCAGCCTGTCACTAACGCGCTGGTACCTACACATCTTAGCATAGTTGTGCAAAATGTGGTTGCAGAATTATCAACATTTTTTTTTTGAGCTGATTGCGGTGGCTGTATCTGAATGAAGGCGTGAGTTTATGTATGTATAAGTTATTTGTTGGGTCTACCGTGCGTTAATAGGCTCAATCTCTCAGAAACTGGAACTTCACTACCATTTTACATTCGATTATCATTTTGTTCAAACTTACAAACGAAATTATTATTAAAATAGGGCTAGGTTTTCAAGACAACTCCGTTTTATTGATGATTTAAGCCATTCTAAGTTACCATGCAAACTAAGCAACTGAATCTCGTAATAATATATCTCGAAATCATTTGATATCATCTCTCATCTAATTGTCATGAGAAAGTACTCGCATACAAATATTATGGGAGATTATTTGTGTCTAGTTTTAAAAGGTGTTAATTTTAATGTAATTACTTTGGGGCCATAGTGATAGCGGTTGTGGACTTAGGATTTCAAATAATATAAAAATAACTACGCTTTTAAATCTAAATGAAAGTAATTGTATAATACAAAACGGCAGATTTAATTAAGCAACATACTATGTTGTAGTATAGGATCACTCCTGCGTCTGTCTGTATGTCCGTCTGTCTGTATGTCCGTCTGTCTGTCACAGCCAATTTGCTCCGAATCTACTAGAAATCAGGTGAAATTTGGTTGTATTGTGTAATCCTATGAACCAAACACAGATGCGCAAAGTATTTTTTTTAAATAGTGGTCATTTTTGGGGGACAAATTAGGAATAAAAAAAAAAGTTTTGCAAACCTTACTATGTCATATATCACATGAAAGGGCTCGTTTTGTGGATTTCAAATATGTTTTTGTTATTATTGTACAATAAATAGTTTTTATTTTATTCATGAAACTGAGCCAAATCCTCCGGAGACTTATACAATCAGTCTAAAAACTATTTGCATAATTTAATTTAACCATCCACGTTTAACGTATACACAAATTGTATAATTTTATCAGGCATACGATCAAATAACAAAACATTCATTTATATTTTAAGGATCATTTTCTTGGATATTCATTTCAAGTCAATTTTTTCTTACTAGGTTAGCTTAGGTTAGAACTGTGACCACATTCATAGTAATTAAAGACGTTAGATATGTCCATTTTTAATCTATGAACACTATGATTCAAGAAATTATGCATTTCGTTGATATACATAATTTTTATTATTTCGTTGGTTTATTATAGAAATCAAAATTATGTAAAATGAAAATAAGTACCTTCATTCGTTTTTATGCAATTAGTTGCACACCACATTAAAATGTTAAACGGGAAAATTGTAGCTTGTAGGTTTATATTGACCTAGTTCTAATTTAACCGTAAGATTTCGGTGAATTCTTCGTGACCGCTGTTGCAACGTCATGGACAAGTTTTCTTGGTGATCTCTGGGGAGAGAGCACGAGAATTGTGGCTTCCATTTATATTATAAGGATCATTTTCTTCGATATTCATTTCAAGTTAATTTCTTCTTACTAGGTTAGCTTAGGTTAGAACTAGGGTTGCCAACCATCCTTTATAATAACGTATCTTACGTTATTTTGCTTCATTATACTTTATTCTTTTGAATAAAAATAAAGTATCGAAAATACTTTATTTCTGACTAATAGTCACTATAATGTTTTGTATGCCATTAGCCCATTATTAACAGTAAAATATTGAACCACTACAAAATAGAAATAAAAATAAATATAGTAAATATTGTACATTATCTATAGTTATGCAAAAATGTTTTATAATTGTTTTTGTGCAATAAACAGTTTACATACATAAATTTGAAAAATACTTTTTTTTTGTTTGGATTTACTTTTTTTATACTCTTCAATGAGGTTTATCCGTTATTTTTCTAAAAAAAAGTTGGCAACCCTAGTTAGAACTGTGACCACATTCATAGTAATTAAAGACGTTAGAAATGTCTATTTTTAATCTATGAACACTATGATTTAAGAAATTATCCATTTCGGTGATATACATAATTTTTATTATTTCGTTGGTTTATTATAGAAATCGAAATTATGTAAAATGAAAATAAGTACCTTCATTCGTTTTTATGCAATTAGTTGCACACCACATTAAAATGTTAAACGGGAAAATTGTAGCTTGTAGGTTTATATTGACCTAGTTCTAATTTAACCGTAAGATTTCGGTGAATTCTTCGTGACCGCTGTTGCAACGTCATGGACAAGTTTTCTTGGTGATCTCTGGGGAGAGAGCACGAGAATTGTGGCTTATATGCCGTTGAGTACTTTTATTACTACGAGTGAGAATCCTATATATAAATCTGTAGTCCTAGGATACCGACGTGCTAGCTAGGGAGTGCAATTCAGCCGGTTATTAACAGTTTTTGTATGAAAATAACCGGTTAAAACCAGTTAAAACCGGTTTTATTTGCATTCCCTAGTGCTAGCCGACCGCTGGCACATTTAAAATATAGTATTCGTTTTCGTTTTAGTCATCGTAATAAATAACCCTATTTGTGTACTCGTCTAGTATTTATATTTCCTTTGTTATCAATTTTTATTCCTTTATATCTGTAAGGTAAGGTGGGGGAAGATTGAATGGTTTTTTGATGAGATGGATAGTGTTGTGTTAAAACCCTCGTAAAATAAAAAACTATTTACTTCCTTTCAATTGCATAAATTGGTAGGTATGAGCAAGGGCTATATTTTTGTAATCTGTCGATAAAACTCGGTTACGCCTATTCTAATATATAAAAATAATAAAATCAAATCAATTTTTGTCTAAAAAATTGACGGGTTAAGATGGAATGGTCGAGGGGTAAGATTGACATAGTGTCTAAAGTCTTTTAAATGAATGCAAACGGTTACTGTTGCTCGTTATTGTATAGAATTCCTTACGGTTAACAGATACAGATGATTTTTGCGTAAATATTCCTGATAGGTAACGAGAAAAGTGCAATTGAAAAAAAAAGTATTTTACTCTTACCCTCTTCACAGGGAAAACGACAGTGATACTCAAACTTTTATTGTATATTCTTCATATAAAAAAACGTAAACACATTTTTTTTTAATATTAAGAAGATCAGTTTGGAATTAAAATAACAGTTGCATGGAAACAATTATTTATTTTATAAAAGAAATTAATACAAAAAGTAAGTATTTTCTTGCAGCATGACTAATTTTGTCACAAATTAAGCCACTTACATGTAAAATATTAGAAAATAAATATGAATCTGTGTAACAAATTAAGACATTTAAAATACAAAAATATACCAAATACTTAGTAATCTGTGTAGAAAATTTAGTCACAGACTTACTTACATTTATAATATTAGAAATCCAAATAAGTACTTCTAGTAAACTTTAAGAGGTTTTTTTTCTCTCCAAACAAAAAAATACATATTTATTATTGATTTCACACAATAGTTTCACACAACACTTCTTAGTTACTATTTATCTTATCGTTATATTAGGTCAGAAAATAAACCTTACGTTAATTATTTTTTTAAGTGCAAAGTTTGAGAATATGTGTCTTTTTCTATGACTTTCAAAAACGGGGGAAGATTGAAACATTACTATTTCAATGTTACCCCATTGAAATTGGCTGGGTAAAGATGGAAACTTCTCGTAAATCTCAATATATGATTAATAGCTACACATAGCAGAAGTAAATAAAAATAGAATCTCAAGTAACACATTAATCAAGTTATGAAACACGGGGTAAGATTGAAAATCGACGAATTCACCACGAAATGCCGACCTTCACAAAATAGCACATAACACACATCTACTTACTCCGAGCGGTCACTGGCGAATGTGCGGCGGATCGTAACAAAATGGCGGCTTAATGGATGATACCAGCACTAAAAAAATTAAACCAAATAGGGAGTTATGTGAGACTTTTAATCTTTCCCCTTTTTTATCTTCCCCCACCTTACCTTACTTATGTACATTTATTTTGTTCACACGAACGCGTGAGCAACTTTTTGTTGGATCACAATGTCATAATGGTTGTATACCAAAATTAAATAAATAAAGCAGCAATACACTCCGTGTCCATCTTGTTCGCTTGCAAGTAAATTTTACAATAGTTTTGGCAATTAATAATTGTGTCGCATTACTTCAAACTCGGATATCTCCTTGAAATTTGGTATACGAATTTGAAACTTAACTTGTTCGAAAAAAGGCGTAAATTCCGCTGTCTTTCTGAATGGATTTATCCGAGTTTGAAATGTTGCGACTCAATTGTATACTTGCCTCTTATTGTAAGTACTTATTATTTTATTAATTCAAACACCTGTAATTGTTAATTTTGTGTGCAATATTTAAGTATAATTGTAACGTGTTAATATTCCCTACTGTCTTATGTTGCTGTAAATGTCTATGCCCTCGCAGGGCCTAACATGAATGACTTAACATGAATGTTTTCTCGTGGTCCCATTTCACAAAAAGTGTAAAAAGTGCACCTAGATTTGATCACCAAATACTCATTATGATTTTAAAAGTAGGTAGGTTAGGTCCGTTAGGTATCTTCAAAAAGGGCCGAAACTACCCAGAAGCAGGAGCCCCGCCCGGCGGGGCTCCGACGAAAGTCAATGGGACAAATATAATGGGACCACGAGAAAACAGCCACTTTTTGTAATTTCATCTTTGAATACTTGTAATGTGACATGCAATAAATCATTTTGAATTTTAATTTGACAAATTACTACGGACGATCGTGTGGATGCTCGCAAGATGATCGTGCCGATTATAAATAGACCCCGCTATCGGAGGTGCAAAATGGTAGCTGTCAAGTTCTTGTAGCGGTAAAAATATTCACGATGTCGATATCGATATTCTTATTTTATCTGTAAGTACAATTAGTTTTATATATGTACCTATACCATTTTTTTGATTTTTTGGAATCCATGATAATCATTGTCATCAGAAATGTAAATAAAAATAAATAGTGTTCAGATATATAGGGTTTATTGTTGAATAAATTCATCGTGACTGCACTAGATTATTGCAGAGAAACTGAAAAAAAAACTGATCGTTCATTGACAATACGATATCCCTTTAAGAGACATTTATTAATTATTTAATTTTTAATTTATATATGAATGGTTCGTGCTATGAAGATAACGATCATTTGTTAGTAATGATGAAATATTGAAGAATTTTATTTATAAAAATGAAAATTGTTTAACACATTCATTTTGTAATTATATATTCCTGTTTTATAAAATAAACACATTTAATTAAAGTCCTAGACCTCTCATTATGGCAAATAAAAATGATCCAATGAAAATGCAATAAAAATGATGATGAAATGGTGAGTTATGGTTATGAAACACGGGGTAAGATTGAAAATCGACGAATTCACCACGAAATGCCGACCTTCACAAAATAGCACATAACACACGTCTACTTACTCCGAGCGGTCACTGGCGAATGTGTGGCGGATCGTAACAAAATGGCGGCTTAATGGATGATACCAGCACTAAAAAAATTAAACCAAATAGGGAGTTATGTGAGACTTTTAATCTTTCCTCTTTTTTTATCTTCCCCCACCTTACCTTAATCCTTTATGTATCTGTATAATATTCTGTAATAATTGTTAACATGATACGCGATTTGGATAAAACTGTGAGCCTATTATTGTGGAAATAAATAAACAAGAATACATTAACTACGAACTCATAAATATTTAAAAAATCTTAGTCACTAGTAATTACGTTTATATCATCATAGTAAGAATTTACTATACTCATTTCACGGCATATTGACAGAAAAATGATAAACAAGAGAACGAGACTTTGGGGGGGACATTGGTGCCCATGAACAGATATTATTCAATTTGGGCCTCTATATTCTCCTCTCTAAACCCATATTGCTTTTAACAAAGGCGCCCAAATAAAATTACGAACTTGACAGAAGCGCGTGAAGCTAACCCCATGTGCCTTTGTTCAGTCGACAAGAGGAAAATACTCTTTTACCGAAACTCTTTGTTCTCACGTGTTATATCCATGGACTTATTCTCTAAGACATTAGTATTATACACCTTAAAAGGAGTGCAAGGCAATAATAAAAAAAAGAACATGAAAAAACCATCGCATGTCAAAGGCATTAAGGTTTTCCCAAGTAGAATAGAGATCCTGACTTACCAAATCTGTTGAGATAGAATGCTTCTCAAAACAATTTTCATAGAAAACGTCACTTTCGTCCCAGAATTCGACAAAAATCGACATAAAAAACCGCGTGAGACGCGTATGTAGTGGCCCCACCGCTTCAGCTAGCAACACTACCCTCCTAAGCTAGTAAGCAGTGTCTCAAATTCAATAACCAAGGCAGTTTCAACTCTCTCCTTTTAGTAATAAGGTTGATATTGCTACATGAGTTTTATCTGAGATACAGCCTATTGCCTTAGCAAGGCAACAGCTTCCGGTTTCAGTGGGAACTGACGCACGGACATACGACCCGCGCATGCGCGGCTGCTAAAAGCTAAAACTAACACGATCGCAAAAGGTTCGCTAAAATTATTTCTAATTTATGGACTAGTCTGAGGTATTTTTTCTATACATGGAGAGCACAGATTTTTTTAATGGATGTTCTTAAGGCGCTAATTGGTTCATTTTAAAGCAATTCCTCAACAAGTGACTTCACAACTTTCGCTTCGTTCAAGATATAAAAAAGCCATTTCAGCGGAAAAAGGTCATAACACACCCGGCCCATGGACAGACGGGCTATTATATTTTGGTGCTATATTTTTACGAACTATATTCTTTCATTAAGGTTTAAAAACACGTCGAAAACTGATCGTTGCTGAATTAGTAATTTACCAATTTTTACATACATACATAGTTACATACATACCTTCACGCCTTCATTCCCAGAGTGGGGTAGGCAGAGCTACAGAATTACCAACAAATCTAAAAACTTATTGATAAATCTGTAACCACAACAATTTGCACAATTAGGCTAAGATGTTTAACAGTGTATATTAGTGACAGGTAGCGAGCCCATCGCCTAACAGTACTACAACTAGTAAAACCGTGATAGATGCCGCAGTGGGATAGGTGCCTCGTTTTCTAAAACTCATATTTCCGAAATAGCTACTTGGGTCATTCTACTTTTCGATACCTAAAATAGAAATGATAATTTAACATCCATTATAAAAATTCGTAGATATCTTGAGATAATTTCACAGCAGTCCCACATTAATTTTCAACCAGATCTCACGTTATTTTGTAAATTTACCCACTATTTTTGTCATTTTTGTATATAAAACACGAATTTGCTGCTCAAATTACCACTTCGTTACCAGTCTCAGCGTCCCTTTACGAATAACGACCACTGCGTTACTATTATTGCCTTTTTTTACACAGCCCAACCCAATTTAGAAATAAAAAATATTCAAGTATGTCGATCAGAATCCGAATATTGTGTGCATTTTTAAGATTATCTAGTTTTGTTGAAAATTATGACTCCAAATTTACGTTCACGTTAAGGGACGTTTTATTAGGCATCGAAAAGTAGAATGGCCGACTTATCATTTAATAGGTTAAAACGGGAGCGCAGACGCCACACACCTCACCTCAGTCCCCGCAAGTGCATCGTTCAAAGTGGATGTGTATGGCTCGTATGTGCAATAATCTCCGCGGCGAACGTGTCAAACAGCTCGGACTTTTTTTCATTTTATATTTACAGCTTCATAACTTTACAAGTAGTAATTAGTTCCATACAATTTTTGTTATATCAGTACACAGGTTATTAAATTACACATCCATATACATATAGTTGTTGTTTTGTGTTTATTTTAATAAAAATATAAAAGGGCATCTATCCATATCAAAAAGGATAGTCGCCTCGATTTTTCGCGGTATAGGTGCCCCTAAGGGCGTCTATCCCTCATATCCTTATACATTATAATTTAACATATTTTCTTAATGTTTTATGTCCTTATAATTTTCATTGCATTTAATTCTTATATTTATTCGATTCTTACTGATAAATTTTGTGGGTTCTTTGGGGCATCTATACCTAGGTGCCTAAGTAGTACTAACTTGTTACAGTGTTGTTGTTGTGTTCATTATTTTGGTTACATTCTTTATGATTATATTACTTGAAGATGATTAACATCACATGTTGATTGATATGCCTCATTAAAACAAATTTTAATAATGCATATTTCTATTATTTTATTCCATACGGCATCTATCCCACACCATAGGCATCTAACCTCCTTAACATTTTCATGGCGGGGCATCTATCCATATAGGGTAGGCACCTATCCTCAAAAAATGGGTCTGCAGAAACTAATATTTTGCCTAACCAGTAATTGCTAGGCCATCTAAAATAAGCCGTAAAGTAAGATGAAAGACCAAATTAGTAATATTGATAGTTTTCTTTTACGGTATATTAGTAGATTAGAAATAAAGAGGTAATTTCAAAAAGTGAGGCATCTATCCTGACTTTACCTACAAGCCTTTATTCCCTTAGTCGCCTCTTACGACTTCCGCGGGAAGACATGGAGTGGCACAATTCTAAGCCGGCAACCACACGGCTCCAATTTTTAATAAAATATTAATTTAGAATATTATTTTCAGTTCACTATTTTACTTAAGAAATTGACCCGAAATAGTAGTCCTAGGCACTGAATGATAAATACAACCGTTCGTTGACAGAATGTAAAAACGTTATCGCTTACGTAAAAAATACTAGGCTTTATGTATTTATTAAAACCTTTCTCTAATGATAACATACCTTACGTATAGGTTTATAAATCTTTATAAGCATTTAAGTATTGGCTTTAAGGCTTTTGTTTTCTGACGTATGCTAACTTGTTTACATGAAACATTAGGTTACCTGGCAGCGAGGCAGCGGAGCGGTGTGCGAGGTAAAATCCACCAATAGCAGAACTGCGCTGAGCGAGGCTACGAAAATAAAGTATTCCTATTGGTGGATTTTTACTTCTTCAGCGCTTTGTCTTGCTTTGCTCCAGTAGTGGACCGGCAGCCTTAAAGTCCTATAATTTTATCTGGAGTTATGATAGTTTTTTTTCAATATTTTCATTTCTAAATTTATTTCACAAGATAATTTAGAAGCGTAGAGGCATGCCATTTTAGTCCTGAAGGTTGGCAACACATATCGCACTGCCAGATCAAAAGTGTAGTAACTCAAAATACAACTGTATTTTAAAATCAACTTTAATACAGCGACTATAAGCTTGAAACCAAACGAACAATTATTTTGAGTTGATACTGTCTCCATCTAGCAGTGCGATATGTAGTTTTAAAATTGTACTGATCCCACACGTGGTGGAGACTTGTGTTTGTTTGCCTTATTTATATAAAAAAAAAATTGTTTGCTTACCGCACTTATAAAACTGCGTAAGCATAAAATCACTGCTTATTAAATAACAATGTAACAAATTCAAAATAGGTAGATAACCTACGACACCAGCTTTCGATGCCATCATTTCGGTAGCAGAATAATCCAATACAATACAATACGAATAATCTTTATTAAAAAGCATAAAAATAAAACTTGTTAAAAAGGGTCTATTCTACTCCGTAAAACTACATTGGTTTTTCCATGTTATCATAATATATTATCAACGTTATTAAAGTTCTTATTTACTTAACAGTACAGCTGCCTAGTTAAAAACAATACGACAACTTTGCAATTTAATTAGAGTTTTCAACAGGCGGTATTACCGCTAAACATCGATCTCTTCCAAACTTGTACCTGTTTAAAACGACGCTTGGTCGGTCGAACGAGTGAACGAAAGAACACGCCACACCGGGAAGTTTAAGTAGTCCCGTCAGAGCGCACAAAACACATAAAGCGCGTGCATTCTCAATTAGGGCTTCTGTCAATAAGATCGAACGTAGAAGGCCGTTTTTACGAGAATAACACCCAAGAGAAGTAAGTCAGTCCAAAGTTACACGTCAGTCGTATTAGGTTCATAAATTCATAATACAGCCGAGCTTGCAGAAAAACCAGGTAAGTAGTAAAATAACATGCTTTTCTCAAACATGCAATGAAATGTTGGCGTTATGTTAGCTATTTTAGGCTTCAAAGTATCACGTCACGTTCCGGGCGGAGCAACTCGAGAGAGCTGTAAAGGAATATCATACAAAATTGAAGGCCTAGGCTGTGTTTATGAACAGCCTAATAGCTAAATTATTATTTTAAATTTTTTTCAGTGCCTGGCTTTATGGTTATTGGACCAAAAATATCCGCGCTAATGCCTATTACACACATTTTTTTTATTTCATTGCATATGTTTGAGAAAAGCACTATACATACATACCTCGCCGTGAAAAGGGGTGGCCAGCCTGGTAACTATCCGGCCCGCTTAGCTCGGCCGTCTGTATAACTCGGCCGGCCACCCCCTACTTCCCGGCCTCTGTAGTAATGTACGGGAATCGAACTCGCACTTGTTTTTGTTCATGTAACTGCATTTGAGCTACGACCGTAATCCATGAACAAACATGCGCCTACGCCGCTCTTGATTACACAAATTGTCTGATTGCGCCCCTTATTTACTTGCTACTTGATAAGCGACTGTTGATGTAACATTGTCGTGGGGTCTAGGGGCTCTGACGACATCGAATAAAGCATTTAATGGATTTGCTAGAGAGAGCCTCCTCATCTCATCTTTCTTCCTTCCATTATTTCGTTTTAACTGACGGGTTTATCTATTGGCAATCTCTATCAGGCAGCTAAATGATCAATAAATATTTCTAGTCATTTTTAAAAGACCAATAACGCAACCATAATTCCACTAGTTCAGACTAATTTCGAATATGTACCTTTTCCACGAATTTACTAATTAAGCATCTATGAACTATCAACGACCTTCTCTATTTGATCCACTTGTTGCAAAACTACAAAGCTTAATTTTTTTCAAAATTGTTTACCCCTGCTTTTGCGCTGTCGCATGACGAGTTCTGTTGTTATAGATCACTAGCTGTTCCCCGCGACTCTATTCGCGTAGAAAAATAAAACATAGGTTATGTTAGTGATAATAAAGCATTCTACTGGTGAAAGAATTTTCAAAATCGGTGTAGATGTTTTTGAGTTTATTCATTCATTACAGACAAAAGTACATTTTCTCTTTTTAATATTAGTGTAGATTAGTGTAGATAGTGTTTATAAACCCCTTATTCATAAACGCATAATAAACCTATTTAAGTAGATAAAGAATTCGTTCTTCTTTACCGTCAAATTAAAAAAAGCCTTTTTTTTACATAATTACAATTGTTTAATTTTTATTTTTATAAAATGTTGTTCGATGCCCACTTCATTTCTTAAAACGGACCTCGAGCGAAACTAGTTGGTGACCCCTGCTCTATCACAACACTTATAGACTGTACTTATCCCTTAAGTGCCCTATTCCGTAGGTATTTGTTGTTGTTTACACAATACCTAAACGAGAGAGTAACGTCTGATTCTCGTGCTTTCATCCAGAGGTAAACAACCTTGTACTTATTACCCCAGTCTACAGGTGGCATGTTTCATTAATGTCTTTATTTATACGCCCTCGTCGACCCCTGCCCTTTCTGTCCGCTCGCTCCCGTATCCTGGGCAGGTCAACCTTTGGTCACGATTTTAATTAATTATTTCTAAATCTTAAAGGTTAAATGTCCATTAAGTGCTTTGGATATTTTAGGTTTTTGTGATGAATAGGTTTTTAGCATGATTATTTTGAGATTTTTGAGTAATGGTTCTAAATGATTGGCATGTAATTTTAAAACATTATACGAGCAAAAGCATTCTGTAGCCAGTTTTATTCGACGAGGCATTGTTAAGTTTTAATTAAACTTTAAGGATCAGATAAAATTGGTTGTTTTTGCCAACATTGTAACGAGGTAACGATATAGTTTATGATTACTACTCCCCAAGAACAATAGAGTTAACAATTTCGTGGAGCGGCCCATTTAACTCAGAGTTAGTTGTTTTAGCAGAGTAGTTGGTCAGGCTAACCAAGTTAATTAAACCGTCCAGGGTCTTTGTTTGACGTCTCGTCGTCTACGTCACGTCGTGATCGCGACATCGACGTCCAGTAATTTTGATGACCTGACCACAATTTGTGTTTTAAAGTATTTTTAATTCATTGTATCATTGCGTTAACAACAACTGAAAATGTCTGACTTGAAATGAAATTAAATGAGAGAGAACCTGGATGCGTTTTTTTTAAAATGAAATTGAAATGCCTATTGTGTAAAATACAATAAACAAACCACGATAACTTACATCATATATTATTACCAAAGAGCGGAATTCTTCATAGCAAAAATCAAACTGTCAGAGGGATTGACCTAACTGTTTTATCGACTTATCGATGTTACGGAATAATATCGCATTAGGTATCCATAATCAACTTAAAAGATTATTCTGTAACATTTGACCTGATATGCTGATTTTATAGAAAAAAGTGATTACAGCCAAAACACCGTTATCGAGTACTACAAATATGCTCCTGTTACTTCAACTGAGGTAGAACGCTTGTTTTCATCTTATAAATGGATCTACAATGAAAAAAAGGAGTAATTTGAAAGGTGACAATGTTGAAAAAAAAATGACTTTTTTCTTTTACTGCAGGGAAGATGAAGAAAACATATTTAGTACAGATTTAGATTTCGACTTTGTTATTTTGAATGAAGATTAGTTACCTACTCTTAGCAATATTTGTTTTTAATTTTTAATGATAAGTTTCATATAGAAAATTTTATAAAAAGTATTTTCTGTTTTATTCTTTACTATTATACTAAAATACAGTGGCGGTCAGCTAATTAGGGACACCGTTAATTTGTTTGTATGTATATCCAAAAGCCTGATTTCATTAGGTACTTTAACTTTGTTTCGTTAAGTGACAAATATTTATCGATAAGTCGATAAAACAGTTAGGTCAATCCCTCTGACAGTTTGATTTTTGCTATGAAGAATTCCGCTCTTTGATTATTACATAAGTTTAGTTTTTTTTGATCACGGGACTGAATGTAAATATTTTTAAATGCATACCGTCTTTTTAAGCTTCAATTATCTTAGCTGTCAACTCAATGTCAATATTGACCTCCTCTTTAAATATTTTTTTAAAATAATTTCCGCAACTTTTTCTCCTAATATAATAAAGCGTTCCGTTGTGGATCGTTTCTGGATACAATTATTGTTGTTTCGCGGGGTTTTTATCCCGTTTTTTTCATGATTTCTACAATGTTTCTATTTTGACGCTGGGACGCCGTTGTTGCTACGCGACGGGCACCTATGGAAACCTGTGCTCAAAGATAATATACATATAATTCACTACGCCTGTGTTTTTGTGTTGTGATCGTCAGTGAAAATTTTCAAAGCGTGTTTTCTAAAAAAATATTATTGTTATTGTTATTTTGTTAAGTTTTTAACATAGGTAAGTTATTTTTACATGCAGGCTGCGGCCCAATCTGGTGTGAGCACGTCAACCAACAGTCATTCATGTAACTTGTGTTCAAAATCGTTCAAATCCATTCGTGGCTTAAACATCCATAAAAGTAAATCACATCGCAGCTGCTTAAGCCAGGATGCTTCTCCTTTAAACTTAGATTCATCTACGCCTTTTATTCAACAACCATTCCATGTTCGACTCAGCCATCTCAAAAACAATGTGAATATAGTCAAACGAATCCCCCGCGGCGCCAGAATCTCCGTCGCATCTCATTTATCTCATCTCATATGTAAATGCACAGAAAATAATTCCCTTCAAGACTGGCACAACCTGCTCCTTTTTCCTTTTTTGGTTTTGCATGCTAAAGTAGACAATTCAAATTTATCTTTGACTCAAAAAATTAAAAATAACTGCACAAGCTTTTCCACTCCCTTACCCTCGCATAAATTCACTAATAGTTCCCACAATCAGCTGAAAACAATAGAAAATAAAATTAGCGACGGAGATCTCAAAGGTGCCGCCCGCCTTCTCTTTTCTAATGACGTGCTTTCTCCAGATAATCCTGATACACTTCTGGCCCTACAGACGGAACACCCCCCCCCCTGCAACGCCTTATTTTCTCGACCCTCCAACAGCAAACCATGCTTGCCTGCAAATTACAAACAACGACGTCGCTAATGCAATATTATCTTTTAAACCCGGTTCTGCTGCGGGCCTGGATGGACTCTCACCCCAACATTTAAAAGATCTAACTTCTCGGTGTGTGGGTGATGCTGGTGAGCATCTTGTCAGTGGCCTTACTACCCTTATTAACATGATGTACTCGGGCAACATTCATCCGGACATTGTACCGACTTTGTATGGTGCGAACCTCATTGCCCTCAGTAAAAAAGACGGTGGGGTGAGACCTATTGCTGTTGGAGCAACACTTCGCCGCCTTGCATCTAAAATCGCAGTTCGACATATTTTACCAAAATTACAATCTTGTTTCGAACCCGTTCAGTTAGGCTTTGGCGTTAAGGGAGGCTGCGAGGCTGCCGTTCATGCTCTTCGCACCTACCTTAGCGACGACCAATGCGAAGTGTTACTCAAAATTGATGTTAAAAACGCCTTTAATTCGGTAAATAGGGATACCCTGCTGTCTGAAATAAAATCCAACATTCCTGAAATTTACAACTATCTTCTTCACTGTTATTCAGATCCAACGAAGTTGATGTACCGATCAAACGAGTTGTCATCTGAAGTTGGTTGTCAGCAGGGGGATCCCCTGGGGCCAGCAATTTTCAGTTTGGCTATTAATCCTCTAATTCAAAATTTAGCTTCAAAATTTAATATTTGGTATCTAGATGATGGGACCTTAGGAGGTGATGTAAATACAGTACTTTCCGATCTTTCATCTTTAAAAAATAACTTTAAATCCATTGGTTTAGAGCTAAATTTTGATAAGTGTGAACTCTTCATCAAAAAACCTTCCAACGCTGACAATGACATAACACAAAAATTCAACGAACTTGCCCCAAATATAAAAATAGTAGATAAAAGAACACTTTGCCTCCTGGGGTCACCTATTTTTGAAGAAAGTTTTTCAGATTATATTCAAAATTCTATTTCTAAATTTCAAAATCATTCCCATCGGCTTCTTGACATTAGTCCACATTTTGCACTTTTGGTTATTAAATTCTGTCTTTTTGTCCCTAAATTTACTTATGTGCTTCGCTGCTGTCCGTTTTGGAAACATCAAGATCTTTTGTCAAAAATTGATACTTTGATCAAAAGTAACCTGCAATCCATCCTTAATATTCAGCTAAGCGAGCATTCCTGGACTCAAGGATCCCTCCCAATTCGGTACGGTGGGATAGGGATCCGCAAAATTTCTAGTATTGCTTTACCAGCTTTTCTTTCGTCGATCCATAGCTCTTCTAGCCTCATAGGACAAATCCTTAGGGAATTCCCTTTAAACTATGAGACTTCAGGCTTGGAGGACGCAAAGAATGGGTGGTTAACTGCTTGCCCCGGTCAAAATTTTCCTGTTAACCTAAAATCGCAGAGGTGTTGGGATGACATAGTATGTAAATTGACTGTTGATTCCCTTCTTAGCCAGTGCTGCGCAGCGGATCGTGCTAGAATTTTAGCAGTCGGTACAAAGGAGGCTGGATACTGGCTTCAAGCTCATCCCTCGCCAAGCACTGGTACTTTCCTTGACCCTAACACACTCCGACTTTCAGTTTGCCTTCGCCTCGGGGTCCCGGTCTGCGCTCCACATCGGTGCCCCTGCGGAAGTGACGTAGATCGGCTAGGACATCACGGACTTTCTTGCCAGAGAAGTGCTGGCCGCTTTTCCAGACACGCCGCACTAAACGACATCATTCGTCGGTCTCTTGCCTCAATAAAGGTCCCGGCTCTTTTAGAGCCAACCGGCATTTCTAGAAATGATGGCAAGAGACCTGACGGAATGACCTTGGTCCCGTGGAATATGGGACGGGTGCTAGTGTGGGATGCAACCTGTGTAGACACGCTAGCACCATCACATCTCCATCGGACCTCTAATAGGGCTGGTGCGGCAGCTGAAGCGGCCGAAAGCATGAAGGTAGGAAAATATAATGGTCTCGGCCCAGAATATATGTTTATTCCATTCGGCGTCGAGACCCTTGGTCCGTGGGGTCCTAGCGCTCGAAGCCTCTTCAAAGAAATTTCGAAGAGGCTCATTGACGTCACGGGAGACCGAAGAGCTGGCAGTTTCCTCGCTCAACGTATAAGTTTAACCATCCAGCGAGGAAATGCTGCCAGCATCTTTGGTACAATGCCGCAGGGGCCATTCTTAGATTTAATGTTTTAGTTAATTTATATATTTAGAGTTAGTCTTATTTAATTTTAGTCTTATTTAGTTATGGTTGTATTATTTTATGTCCTCTTAGCTTATCTTATCTTACAGATAGGCCCCGTTCGGATACACTTCGACCCTTTAGGAACTTTTGTGCAATTACCCTCTTACACACTCAGCTGTGCGGATGTGCAGGTTTCCCACTAGGTTTTTTTCACCGTTAGAAAGAGCATCGTTTAATGCACTTAAGTTAGAAAAACTCATTGGTACAGTCAAGGGCAATAATATCTATACAGCTATCGCGTCATGTATACATGGACGTCACTGCCAGTAGCATAAAGGTATATAGATATTTTTGACGTCTTGAGAAAGTATATATTTATGCCCTTGACTGTACATGGTGACCGCGGGGGGTTCGAACTCGGTACCTTACGATCACGAGTCGACTCCACTAGGCCACCGTGTCGCTCTTTAGCTTCAATTAATAATTTTCAATTCGTTTGGTTATCATAGCCATTAATTAATAATGACATTAGTACTAAGTTTCCATGTCATTTTGTCTAATGTTATCTAATAATTACTATAAATATTATGAAGTGGCTTCACAAGCACCTCATTACAAAGTCACAGCGACTCGCATTACCTTCTAGATGCTTTCAGTAATCGGTAGTCAGTGTTAACTTCTGCTTCGGCGTTTAAAAACGTTCCAATTTCGAAAAATCAACGGATTTTTTTGTGTGAATTCTTTTTTCAAATTTACATTCATCTTAATTACGTAACAAAGTCAAGTGCTTAGTGAGTTAAATCAAATTCGTTTGTTTATTATATCTAAGGCGTATTTAATAATGTCGTTTGACGTCATCAAAGTCATAGAAGTGGAAAAGTATTTTAAAACTTTAGAGTATTATTGTGGGTTACAATAAGTGTACGAATTTGGGAGTAAAGTGAATTTAAATAGTGAAGTGTGACCAAGATGACGTCACTCGGAATACCTACGGAAGCCCCTGTACATACAATTTTGTATACTTCTGCTTCGGCTTATACGAAGAAGATTGTCAAGGCACCTAAAGAGGTAAACATGCATCTTATTTTAACATATCGCATGCAATAAAAAATAAAATAAAAATAAAAAACCAATAGAATAATGACATAATTGCATTTTTAGCATGCATGTTATGTCATTGTTCCACGCGATAGACCTGACCTTTAGAACACTTATGACGGTAAAATCTCAAAACCCGATTTTTGGCAATTATGTCATTATTCTATTGGATGAGCGATATACAGGGTGAAATCTAAGTCGTAGTAAGAATGATCACCTCTGTGTTCTACCGGCGCATAATGAACAACTTTCACTATGGGACCAACTCTGAAATCACGCTGTAATGGATACCATTCGCTGCCTCATACATTTTGGTTAAGTACTTATTGAACTTTTAAATGAAACAGCTGTATTTTTTTCGTGGTTTCAGAGTTGGTCCCATAGTGAAAGTTGTTCATATTCGTGGGTAGAACATAGAGGTGATCATTCTTACTACGACTTAGATTTCCCCCTGTATTATACGTACAGTCAATCAATTTGATAATTGGACTACACGCAATTATGTCAAAGCAGAGAATAAATCAAATCATAGGAGGTCTATAATGTCACTTTGACATAGTTTTATAGTGGCCCAGTGATCGTAAATTTTGACAGTTTTCTAAAATAGTTTTTACGTTAGCGTAATCTTGTCTAGGGATATGAATAGGTGTCATTCACTTTCTACTCACGTTTAAAGGACAATGGGCAAAATGTCCCCACCCACCAACAGAAACGAAACATATCTCATTTGATAGATCTTGGCAACCTGATGATTTTTTACTATGACGACGATCGTCCTATGTATGGGGTTCTCTTGGAAAACCATTATCATATCGTATGGAATTGGTTTAAAAATGAACACATTCTTGCATTTCATGACTCTTGAAAGGTTTTTTTCATAGAAAAAATCCCATCGATTCAGCTACTAAAATAGTTATTTTGTCTTGTTTTGGGTCCTAACGAACATATAAACATGCATCCCGTGACTGTTGGAGGGGGGGGACGGGGTCCATACAAAATTGCCCATCACCCTTTGACAAAGTATAAACCGTGACTACAGTTGTCACGCGTGAGGAGGCATGAGACAGAGGCTGGTTGTACCGCTAGAAACTATGGCTCACTTCTTTGCTATTTCCCCTGAATATAGCTCTTTATATTTATTTTTATTTATGAATAATAATATGCATATCTTATGTATGTAGGTATGCATTGATTTAAAGGTTATTTATAAGTGTATTCAGATTGCTTATATAACCATTTATTTTTTTATTGTTGTCTGGAAGAGATCGCAGTTTAGCAATAAGACCGCAACTATAAATAAATAAACACAATAATATATAAACCTATAAATATATCAACAGAGTCAAAAACATATTCCAGCCTAAAACTACGCAACATCTTGATCCAGCAAATGCTTGCGAAGCATTAAAAAAAGATTTAAAAAAAATATGTTTATTCAGTAGAGTAGGTAAATAGGCCGCACGGGCACTTTTACACGTCAAAAATCTACCAGCGCTTCGCAAGAGACCACTGTTGAGAAAAAACGCCCCAAGAAACTCAACAGTCAGTCGTTTTTGAAATATTCGCTTGAAAGGAAGCCTGCTAGGGGCTTGTCTAATTGTCTCATAGGGAATCGTCGCATTTGTTTTCACTAAAGAGTTTTGTATAGTATTGTATGATAGGTTGCACATTCGCTGCCACGTAGTACCTACTACGCGCTATACTTGTAACATTAAGCCTAGCGACTTTCCGCGTTGTAGCGAAAACTAATAATAAATGCGGTGGCATGGGGTTACGATGACGGGAGCCGGAGATAGATATAATAATTAAACGGGTTTCTTCTATTTACTTGTGGGAGGACCTTGTGCAGGGTCCGTCCGGGTTGGTACCACCATCTTACCCATTAACCTACCGCGAAGCAGCAGTGTTCGCATTGTTGTGTTCCGGTTTGGGGATAAGACAGCCGGTGAAATGACTAGCATAGACGCATTCCATCTTAGTCCTTAGGGTTGGCAGTGGATTTGCAGTCTTGTGAATGCACACAATGCAAATGTGGGTCACAGTTTCCACTTACCATGAGGTGGCCTGTGTGCTCGTTTGCCATCCCATGCCATAAAATTTTTTTTTTTTTTTTCTGTGGATTTGTGTAGCATAGCCCTTTAAAATTAAACAATGTGCCTGCTCTATTATTTCCAAACTATTCAAATAGGTAGGTTTATTGTAACTTAGTTCAGCTATCTCTATGTAGAGATAAAGCCTGTTGTTTGACATGTTAAATTAAATTGTTATAAGTCATTGTTTCATTTGTTTAGTATTATATAATATGCCAGATTACAATTGTGACTACTGAAAAGTAGGCAAGTAGGTATGATGTAACCAATAATATAATATAATGAGGAAAATATTATCGTATTCTACGTTACAAATGCGTTGCCAACCTTGAGGAGTCCTACAATTCAGTTAATTTGACTAACTTATGTTGTACAGATTGTTTTCTTTTCATACAATGTACCTAATTATCTTTACATTAAAACGAGAGTTTGAAATGTATGTTAAAATACTTTTACTTTAACCCACTTCTACTGTCCGATGTTTTTTCGTTTCATAATATACAACGAAATGAATTGATCTTGACATAAAACTGAGTCAAATGGCAAAGAAAACAAATCAATTATATACAATTTTACGAATAACTCTTACTTGAAAAAGTGACTATGCAGGAACTATTCCCAAATTGTTACACAGAAAAGATATAATCTCTCTTTAGACAGTATCCCTGTGCATATGGACTGTTTCGCAACAATTTGCCGTCTTTTTCTCGTTGTATCTAGGGTAAAGTCACCAATGGTCAGCCATAGACCTGTAGACGGCCTCTGCCTATACTTTGTATGAGTGGGAAGACTACGAAAGATACATTTTCCACTCTTCGCACTCATATAAGGTAGACTACTAGTCTTTGGCTGACCACTGGTAACTTTACCCTATGGTGTGTAATTATGTATTACATAACATAAACTCACGCCTTCATTCCCAGAGTGGGGT
This sequence comes from Acleris emargana, assembly GCA_927399475.2. NCBI lineage: Eukaryota > Metazoa > Arthropoda > Insecta > Lepidoptera > Tortricidae > Acleris > Acleris emargana. Next base: position 5,681,054 of record OV656850.1, read on the forward strand.
AGGCAGGGCTACAGAATTACCAACAACCCTAAAAACTTGTTGATAATTTCTGTAACCGCATTTTGCATAATCAGGCTAAGATATTTACCAGCGTATTAGTGACAGGTTGCAAGCCCATCGCCTAACAGTACTACAAGCCTATATTCCCTTAGTCACCTCTTACGACATCCACGGGAAGACATGGAGTGGCACTATTCTAACCCGGCAACCACCCGCCGGCATTATGTATTGTTGCGAATAAATTCACATTTATCTTTATGGCTTCGTATTTCCCCAAACCGTTCCATTAAAAAGTATGTATGTATGTATGTAAACTCTTTATTGCACAAAAAATAAAAAACAATTACAAGTAAATTCGTACATAAACTTAAGATTAACATGTAGGTACAATGGCGAACTTATCCCTTTAAGGGATCTCTTACAGTTAACCTGACCATGATAGAGGAAACTGTACGAGGATAGGCAAGATTACAAGGATGTGCACCAAAAAAATATATACTAATATTTCTACAGCTAAATATCCATAAACTATACATATAAATAAATAAACATCACATACACAAATATAAATATAATTATATAGTACAGCATATATATATATATACACTTACATAAGTAAATAGTCATATATACATGTATTTATTTATTTGTACATATACTTGTTATGTACTTATACATACATGAATATAAATAAATACATGACGTCGAAATGAAACATAAAAAAACATAAAAGTCATACTGAATACCTAATAGTTATCACCGGCTGTTTCCGCTTGCACTTTTATAAATCATCAATATAATTCCAGCAATGTACAGGGTGTCCGGTAAATAGTGGACTATCTTACAGGGCTGGATAGCTCAGCTCAGGAGTGGCCAAAATATGATAAATTATGTTTAGTAAAAGTCGCACCAAAAACGAGATATCTCAACTTTTAAAATTTTTGGAAATGCGGTACCCTGGTTCAGCATTTTCGATGCCGCGGCCACATTTATTAGAATTTTTCAGTTTCGTTTGCTGTGAAAGATAGCTGTTTAAATTTGCTACAAGGCCCTATCAACAAAATGAATAAAAATTCAGCAGTTTTTTTTATTTTTCAAATTTGCGTTTAACTTGCGGCAAGTTTAACATAACACAGTGTAAAAAAAATGTACTAAGACTTGTAGTGCTGCTTTCCTAAAAATTGGCCTGGTTAATGGAGATTCTAAAATGATATAACAATTGAGTTTATTGATTACAGCAGCGAAGTTATTATTAAGTTTGTCCAACAAAGACTGAATTTTATCAAAATAGCGAATTTAATAAACAATTTTTGCTTCCGTTTAAAATCAGGTTAGCTGGTTCTAAATGTTTTAAAAGACAGTTTACATTAATGTGAAATACAACGACACTACGATAAAAGGTAATAACATACATTTTCTTAAATTTAAAGCAAGTGTTCGAATTGCTTGCCGCCAGCCCTAATGCAGGTTCAGCAGCGTTTCATGAACGACCTCTTGAGTTCGGAGGCATATCGTCGCTCACCAATTTGTCGGCTAGCTTCTGCGACGCGACTACGCAGCTCTTCCAAAGAGGCAATAGGTTTGCCGTACACTCTTTCTTTTAAACAACCCCAATAAAAATAGTCTAGAGGGTTCAAATCCGGTGAACGAGGAGCCCAAAAAATTGGCCCTGAACGACCAATCCACCGGTTAGGATATGTTTGGTCCAAGAACCTTCGCACTGGAAATGCATAGTGGGCTGGACAGCCATCATTCTCAGCTCTAAGGGCGTATCTTCCAATAGTATCGGAAGCGACTCTTGAAGAAACTGCAGGTACCCTCTTCCGTTTAAGTTTCCTTGCAGCTCGAAAGGTCCAATGATATTGCCGTCCAAAATGCCCGTCCAGTAATTGATTTTAAATTGATACTGGCTTCGGTCTTCTCGCATTACGTGGGGATTGTGGTCACGCACCTCCCAATGGTGTAGTTTGTGGAGGTTAATACTAATAATGCATATTTGCATACTCTGCCGATGTGTACGGCCCTCGAGACATTTTTTTTCGTGTCATACAATAAGATAGTTTCATTTTGCTTTCAACTTCATTGAATTGTTGACAAGAAAACAAAAAACTAACGATGTAATTTTCTAATTAATTCAATCTGGAATTGAAAGTTTGGTGGCCAGTATTACTAACAACAATTAATCAGAATGGAGTTTCTGTGAAAATTACCTATTTGGAAGCTAGCCGACAAATTGGTGAGCGACGATATGCCTCCGAACTCCAAGAGGTCGTTCATGAAACGCTGCCGAGCCTGCATTAGGGCTGGCGGCAAGCAATTCGAACACTTGCTTTAAATTTAAGAAAATGTATGTAATTACCTTTCATCGTAGTGTCGTTGTATTTCACATTAATGTAAACTGTCTTTTAAAACATTTAGAACCAGCTAACCTGATTTTAAACGGAAGCAAAAGTCGTTTATTAAATTCGCTAGTTTGATAAAATTCAGTCTTTGTTGGACAAACTTAATAATAACTTCGCTGCTGTAATCAATAAACTCAATTGTTATATCATTTTAGAATCTCCATTAACCAGGCCAATTTTTGGGAAAGCAACACTACAAGTCTTAGTACATTTTTTTTACACTGTGTTATGTTAAACTTGCCGCAAGTTAAACGCAGATTCCTAAACTTTAAATTTGATTTGAAAAATAAAAAAAACTGCTGAATTTTTATTCATTTTGTTGATAGGGTCTTATAGCAAATTTAAACAGCTATCTTTCACGGCAAACGAAACTGAAAAATTCTAATAAATGTGGCCGCGGTATCGAAAATGGTGAACCAGGGTATCGCATTTCCAAAATTTTTAAAAGTTGAGATATCTCGTTTTTGGTGCGACTTTTACAAAACATAATTTATCATATTTTGGCCACTCCTGAGCTGAGCTATCCAGCCCTGTAAGATAGTCCACTATTTACCGGACACCCTGTATATTGTGTGTTTAGACGAAGGTAGCGTAGTTGGTAGACTCTGCCTACAGAGCTAGCGGTCCCGGGCGCGATTCCCGGTCAGGGCAAATATTGTGTGATGAGTGCGAGTATTTGTTGGTGAGTCTTGGGAGCTTTCTATGTATTTAAGTATTTATTTTTCTAAATAAATATGTTTATCGTTATTTGTTACCCATTACCATTACAAGCTTAGGGCTTAGTTCGGAATTAGGTCAATTTGTGTGATATGTTTCGCAATATTTATTTAATATCAATATTTAAAATCAGAGAGAAATGTGGAATAAAAGAAGATGTAGTGACTAAGATTGAAAAGGGCATGCTTCGATGGTTCGATAATTTGGAAAGGATGGATGAAAGAAGATTGACGAAAGAGATATACAGATCGAAAGTTAGTCGGAAGAGGCCGCCCTAGGCGTACTTTATCGAATCAAATCGGAGAAATACTGGAAAAGGGCCGAATCTTAAGTACCCGAAACCAACGTGAGTGCATGACTCGATGCATGAATATTGAAGAAGCGAAAGAAGTTTGTCAATATCGTAGCAAGTGGAAAGAAGTGGTCTCTGCCCCATTCCCCTCTGGGAAACAGGCGTGATTAAATGTATGTATGTATGTATTTATTTAATAATATTTATATGGTCTTCGCACAGATTTTGCATGGGCATCGGGCACTGTGGCACTGTCCAACGCTTCTTCAGATTCTAAAACATGATTCTTGATTTTTATTATCATAAGAGGGGTCGGTACTTTCAATTTGACCTTTTTTACTCCAACTAATTCAAAGCCAGCGGCTTCAAATTGAGTCCTTACTGTATTAATATTAGTGTTGCTGGCACTGAATCGGATGTTATAGTAAAGCATACGTTTTAACCTGATTCTATGCGCCAATAAAACGTAAGAGTATGCTCTTTTTTATGGTTCACCCTTGAGACTGGGCAGTTTTTTAAACGGTCGATGTTTACGGCGGTTTTACGATTGCAGTTATATCGATCGTCTAAAACTTCCGCAATCATGTAACCCAGTAGGTGATTCTCTTTAGCAAGTTGCTGATAAAACGACGGACGAGTTTAAGATTAAGTTGCCCTGACATAGCGTACAAACATTTCAGGGCGAGCATCTATATAATAAAAATGAATCGCTAAATATGTTGCTAAGCGCAAAACTCGAGAACGGCTGAACCGATTTTGCTGATTTCTTTTTTGTTGTGTTTGTGAATGTCAGGAAAAGGTTTTTATGAAAGAAAAAATTTGAAACATCTACCGGGAATGTCAGGAATTTGCAGCGGGCGAAGCCGCTGGCGGGCCGCTAGTTCTCAATAAAGCAGGTTTACCCATGGAAAGAGCGCGCTCGTATGACTTCTCTTGAAAACGGCTCTCAGTTCTCTTACCGTTCAACAGAGAGCCGTATTTAAGAAAATTTACCACTGATACGATCCGCGGAGGCCTATATTGAGTATATTAGGATGGAGAGATAAAAGTGAAAGGCCACAACTATAATTGATCCAATTTTTTACTTATCAACAATCCTATATTAACTACTTATTAAGACTTATGATGAATTTGGCAACCTGTATTAGGATATGTAACTGTTAGGGCTCTTGATCATACAGTACTACTAGTTTCTTACTAGTAATCGGCAATAAATTTAATTTGTGACACGATAAAGTGTCAATATTGTTTAGAAATCAGGGAGGCTGGCACTAAATACTAATCACTAAAGGGTTCTAAACTAGGTGCGGGGCTAAAATGCCAATCATTAGCCAAGTTAGTTCTGCGACCAAACTTTGAGCGCTTTGTTTCATTTAAATAGGTACTTAATAACTTCAGAGATAACTCTGATTGATTAAGTTTATGTTGGCGTCTTATGTAAATCACAGTTGACAGGAAGGCACAAAGTGGTGACTTATACCAATGCGACTATGGGAGTTCTGGACTTTTGGAAGGCGTACATGGAGCCGAAGCCAACACGCGGAGGCTCTTTAGACAAGTTTAATAGTAAAGTGATGAGACACCAATTATGGCAGGACTATTTTAAAAAGATGGGAACATTGTGAAGCTAAAAATGGCCATACAAAATGCGAAAACGTTTATCTTCCCTTAAACCAAGTCCGATCTTTTAAATTTTTGAATATGTTGTACATATTAATGAAACCATGTCTGTACGTTTTCCTTTCCATGAAAATAATTCTTAGAATGAAACAAATTTATAAAATCAAAAGACGGAAACGTACTGCCCTAGTTCTTTAAAACAATTACAACATATTAAAAAAATCGTGGAAATTGGACTTGATTTCAGCAATAGGCTTGGGCGGCTGGGGGGCACCCAGTGGTCCATAGTCATCAGCCCGCAGTGCCCCCTTTAACAGCTCATTGGAGGGTAAACACCGGAGAGGTTTTAGACAGTATGCCTCCACCTCAGCTCTCGCAGGAGACTGAGGTGGTCGAGAGTCCGTCATACTCCCCTATTGGCGACCCTAACCGAAACGACGCGTAAAGTCAATTCCTCTGGGAAAAAAAGGGGGTGAGCTAAATTTGTTTGGATTTTTTTGACAGCTACGCGATGCGACGCGGGATGAAATGATATGAATTGGTGAACTGGGTTTTTATAAAACTATGACGCCAGCCTAGCCAGCTACTTACATTAAAATAGAGGGGAGTAAATTAAAAAAAATACCTCTTCCATAGACTTACATCATTTGCCCACAAAAATAGCAAAACATGCACGGTTTCGACTCAAATGTCTGGATCATAATAAAAAATAGAAAGCACTAAAGATATAGGGCAAAGCTGTCTGTTATGGCTTCAATAGTACTTTATGCGAACCTTTTTACGTGTGTAATCGAAGTAACGGCGCCAGAACCAATGAATTTGCACCTGGTCCAAGTCACAGGCGTGGAGAGTTGGCGGTGGTCCATGTCGGGAAGCATTTATACAGCTAGTGCTGAGAAAACGTTGGGGAGTAGGGTTTAGTACCATTATACAAAATTGCCAAATTGTAATTTTATTTGCCGGGTTAGAATAGTGCCACTTCATGTCTTCCCGTGGAAGTCGTAAGAGGCGACTAAGGGAATAAAGGCTTGTAGTACTGGGGACCGATTTTTGACTTTCGAGCGCTCGAAAGTTTCACTCGAAAGTGACAAAAAACAATGAAATGGTATTTTTGACTTGCGAGCGATAGAAAATATGAACACGAGTGGTCTGTGGCATTCGTTTTGAATTCTATCGATAGAACGTATAATTTGACATCTTTCAAATCTGTTGGGTATATACACACGAAGCATAAACAAACCTAGCACAATGCCATAGACATCCACAGACGAGAAAGCGTTTCATTTTTCCTACATTTATAACCAGTCAAGAATTTGTCAAATAAGCGTAAAAAAATCTTATTGACACTGAAATATTAAATTGCTTGTTATGATTTCATCTTTTGTTAGCTTCACACATTTATTCGCAATTAAAATATGAATAAAAAAAACCGGTAAATCATCGATTTTCTGCGTATAATGAAACAAGTTCCAACTTAACAATACTATTTAGTCAATCCCTCAGTTTCGAGTGAGAATCTCAAAAATATGGAATTTGGGACCATTCGAAAATAAATCGTGAAATTTTTTCGCATTCGAATATTTTCTACCGCTCGCTTTTGAAATCGAGCGCTCGAAAGTCAAAAATCGATCCCCTGTTAGGCGATGGGCTTGCAACCTTTCACTAATACGCTAGTAACCATCTTAGCCTATTTGTGCAAAATGTGGTTACAGAATTAACAACAAGTTTTTAAAGTTGTAGGTGATTCTGTGGCTCTGCCAACCCCACTCTGGGATTACGGGCGTGAAGGTATGTATGTATGTATACAAAATTATCACTAGATATTATAAAACAAAATCCTCCGCCGCTTCTGTCTGTCTGTGTGTTCGCAATGATCTTATAAACTACTGAACGGGTTTTCATGCGGTTTCGACCATCAGTGATAAAGATAAGATAAAGATAAAGACCGACAACCGAGGCTGGGTCGCGGATAGTTATTATATTTATTATAAAGAGAGTGCGAATTCAATGCGTGTGTATGTATGTTTTCGACTACAAACTACGAAACCAATTTTAATGCAGTTTTTATTAATAGATACAGTGGTTCAAGACTTTCAAGAGGAAGGATTACATTTATGATAAAATCTAGTTTGTCAATAATAAAATATCAATAAATATTATAGGACTATTTCACACCAATCGACCTAGTCCCAAACTAAGAACTAGGCTTTTACTATGGGTACTAAAACAACGATATAAATATTTAAATTAAATACATATAAAACGTCCATGAGTCATAAACAAATATTTGCGCTCATCACACAAATACTTGCCCTTACCGGGATTTGACCCCAGGACCGCTAGCTTCGTAGGTAGGGTCACTACCGCCTAGCGCGTCGTCAAAGTAGAAGTCTTACAGAGAACTCACATAAACGAAGCGAAGCAAGGGCGAGTCGCTAGTGGTGTTTAAGCTATAGCTAAAGACTATTTTTGATCGTCACTCATTTAATGTGTGTAGGAAGTTAGGTAGGTATATCGAACAGGACTAAATATTACGTATCTAGTTATATAATTTATCCGCAGTAGAACTAAGGTTACAGACATAGCCCGAAGAATAGCTAAACTTAAGTGGCAGTGGGCGGGGTTCATCACTCGCAGGACTGATGGCCGATGGGGTCAGAAGGTTCTTGAGTGGCGTCCGCGGACCGGGAGACGAGCTGTAGGTAGGCATCCAACAAGATGGCGTGACGACCCTATAAGGATCGCGGGTACGCGGAGGATGCGAAAAGCACAAGACCGGTCTGAGTGGAGAGCCTTGGGGGGAGATGTCCAGCAGTGGACGATTTTCGGCTGACATGATGATGATGATGAGTTATATTTATTTATTTTTATTTAGTTTCAATCAGCTGGCAGTTTATCGCTTAGACCTTTTTAGACTACTGAATAGAAATAGTGATACATTTGAATAGGACCGGTTCAAATGGGATCGGAGTGCACCGCGCTGCAGTTTGCTTTCACACGATAACTACCGTATTAATGCAATGAATTCTGATACTCGCTAATATTGTAATACAAAGTTGCACCAAAGATTTCAAAGAATAGTTAATACACGCAGAGAAACGACATTTCTTAGCAACTGGGTATTTATTCTTCTTTGGTTGAGCCCATGGGGTTCGATACCAGGTTAAAATTTGTGTGATGAGTATGAATATTTATTTGTAATTATTTACGTGTTTTCTTGGGATATAATAATTTTATCATCTAGTGTCCATGGTTCAAGCCAAGAACTTAGTTTGGGGCTAGGTCTATGAGAATAAGGTTTTATATTTGAGCTTTGATAATTTTCTTTATTCAATCAAACAGCTGCTCATCAAGCAGCATGCCCTTTTCAATCTTAGTCACTACATCTTCTTATTCCACATTTCTCTCTGATTTTTTCATTTCTTACTCTATCAATCAGTTTCACACCACACATACTACGCAAAGAGCGCATTTCAACTGCATTTACACGACTTACATGCTTGTCCTGCCACACCCAACATTCACTACCATAAATATGACCTAAATAATAAAAATACCTACGTTCAAAGGCAGAGTTGGATGTAACTTTTAAGAACAGTCATGGTTATACACGTTCAGTAAACTTCTGCATTATTTAATAAGTATTACTAAAGAAAACTATTTTACGAAAAGAAAAGAAAGAAAACTAAATTTGTTTTATTCAAAATTGAAATTAGTGCAAATCATTACACACTACGAAAAAATAACATGACTATACGAAATTCATATACTTACGCTGCCTTTTTAGGGTTCCGTCGTCAACAAGGAACCCTTCCTTATAGTTCGCCATGTCCGTCTGTCCATCTTCATTTCATTCAGTCTCTTGGTACTACAAAGCTCTACTTTGGCTTAGTTATGTGATAACGCCTTCGGAACCCTACACAGCATGGTCCGACATGCTCTTTCTCGGTTTTTTTGTCTTAAAAGCCAGTACAAGGTTACAGATCTATTTTGACTAAACCCATCTAGCGCGAAAGTAAATATTCAGTGCGCTCACCTTAATACGAGTATAAATAACTTGCTGTTTTATTTTATTTAGATAACTCTGCTTTGAGCAGATTCTTGCAGTCAATTGAACGAATCAGAGTTTCGTTAGCTATTATTATTTGCAATGGACCGCGATGGTCGGCTTCGAATAATACATTTAAATAGCTGTTATTTTGCCTAGTCTTTTTTCTACCATACAAACCTTGCCCTGAGAATTACGGACACCGCAAACAATTTTTGCTAAATCGGTCGAACCGTTTTCAACTGATGATGTTACAAACTGTTCTACTACATTAAGACCTTAACATGCTACAAATAAATTCGAAAAGTGGTCAAGGAGTTTCTTGATTGACTATAGTTTGATTTCCAAAAGATTGTTGAATGACACTTTGTTGCCGACTGTATTTTATTGCGCGGTCATCAGCTGCTTATCAAGAGCAAACTAACGAGCCCAAACACGTATAGTATAGCGGGTACAACGTAATCCCTATGTCAATCATATATTATGGTTTTCCGTTTAGAGCATTGACGTCGGGTTTACATTAGGGGAAGATGGGGTGGATTCGTACACTTTTTACTCAAAGCGGTGTAGAAAAAAAACTAACCGCTATTTCAATATGAGATGAATGCTACTTCATCATCCACTTATTTGGCTATAATAATTTTGTATTTCAGTTTTGATACAAAGCAACTTTGCCAAGATATAATGGTTTTCCCAAAAAATGGGAATTGTACGAATGCACCCCATACGTGGGGTGCCTTCATACACTGTTCGTTTTTTCCCAGGATTCATTGGATTTTCAGCTATTTCACCTGTTTTAGTCATCTTTTAGGCATATCTTACTGACCTGGTTTTGTAATTCTAATTATTCTTGATATACAATTTTTTAACTTATATGGGGTGCATTCGTACGGTATAAAATTACATACATTTTGACTGTACGAAGGTACCCCAACCAAAACGATCAGAAAAATAATCGAAATAGAAAATAACCGTTAAAGTAATCGCAAAACCATTGTTCACATATTAATCTCGAACATCTAATTACCAACTGTATACAAAGATTTTTTCTAATTCAAGTAAAACTTATTAGAGACAGACGCATTCAAAGGAGAACCAAAAATTACTTTCGGGTCGCGGAAACACATATTAATTATTTCTGGCGAAATATGCTGCTGCACTGCCATCATTTTTGGAGGGTAGACTATGCATATGAGCGGCAGTCACGCATATAAATATGAACACTTCAGCATGATGGATAGTCGAGATATGACCACTGTACGAATGCTCCCTTTGTACGAAGCCACCCCATCTTCCCCTATGTATTCCAAATTTCAGTTCATTCTATTTACGGAAACTGGTTTAAAATGAAAAAGCTTGCTTCAAATAAATAAATATCTTCTGGCGTTTCTTCACAAAAGTGATCTTCTCTTGGGAAGCACTAGAAAACTCTCATTATTAAAGGGCCTACCTTAGTGCAGAATAGGGTTTCTTTATGCAATACCTTTGTCCACGATTTGTACATAGTTATAACTACTATTTACGTATATTCCCTTGGAACTATGAAATGGTCAGGGACAAAAAGTATGTACATATTCATTCACGCCTCTCTCACAAAGGGGGGGTAGGCAGAGATTATGGAACGCTCGGTGCACCGGTCCAAAAATACCTCTTTCGCTTCCTCTACATTAATCAACCTTTTTATGCGCGTATCTACATCGGTTTAGGATGCTTTTATTTTGGCCCTCTTTCAGTACGTTGCATCTTTAAGTATGTCCCTTTGTATGCACGTATTGTATTTTTCCTGTTCGGGTACAGTTGACCACAAAGGTAATCCACTTTTGGACCTTATTAGAATCCAATAATGGGACGCATTGGATACACATCTCAATGAAGTCGACTGTACATACTCCAGTGCCCTTAGACAAGATTATAGGATAGCTGTCAACTTGTGAAAACTGTCAAAATGTACGCAATCCTATACATTTTCTATAACTATAACTTTCTTAAAATGCGTCTTGTTTACGCCTACAGGTATTTACCAAAAAGTTGGGTATATAGAAAAGAAAAAAGAAAAAAATATATTTATTCGTGACAAACATTAATTAACACATAAATAATGTTGAAAACATGCACATTTTGTGACGAAATGGTCACAGTTCAGCGTGTTGCTGGCAGAGCCAGCGCTGGTCTTCCGTTGCGACCATTTGGTAAAGTCACGGCGCAAAAAAAAAAAACAATTAAAAGAAAAAGTAAATGAAGAAACAGGCAAAAACACGCCACGCAACTACCCTTTACCCAAGTATAAACCGGGTATATTAACCCATATAAATCATAATAAATACACATGGTAAACCCATTTTAGTTAAATAATTATTTCATTTCAGCCGGAAGACGTCCACTGCTGGACATAGGCCTCCCCCAAATAATAAATAATTATTTGTAACTTAAAATCAGGCAACTCATACTTTAAGCACAGTTTAGCTATTGTGCGTTTATGAATAAGACGATAAGTATTTACCCACCGTGCTTCTCTACTAGCGGAGGGTGAACGTGGGCGGATTAGATCCCACATTCGCAATCAGAACATGGAAACGAGCCCGGTCTTGTTATCTCCAGAGATATGACGTCTGGGCGTAATCTATTGTGTAGCGATGGCAAAAAAAAATACGTTTTATTCATTGCGAAAATTAATTTCTATTTGAAACCTGTCTATATGCATGTAAAGGATGCATTTTAACATTTAGGTAGACGGTTTCAATCTGCGAAGATGCGCATTTAACCTCTGTGAAATAAAGCCAAGAACATAATTATAAGAAGGAATTCGAAAGTCTTCTAGTTTTAGTTATAGCAAAGTGAAGATAGTTTAAGCTTATATTTGCGTAGAGTGACTACAATGAACTTTAGTAATATAGGTAAAATTATTTGCAACTAAGTTATTCTATTAATTTGCAGAGGTTTTTGTTCGCAAAGAGATGAGAAGAGAGAGAAGAGCTTCGGCTATCTCCAAACCAAATTACATTAAAATCGGTTCCGCGGGTTAGTAGTGAATGTGAACAGACTGACAGACAGACAACGTAACCGTCTATATATAATATTAAAATAGTAACAGTAATAGTAGTAGTAGTAGGGTAGAAATTTGACATATAAATACGGCAAAGTTTTCTTTCACGTTGTTACTCGTAATAAGAAAAAACTTAGCTGTTTTTATTTGCAGTCGGTATCACAATCTGCACGCCGCTATGCAGTGGGGTTATTATAAATCGCATTTTAAATTTCCTATCGAAACTACGGAATGTCTCTTACGTAGGTACAGTCGCGAACCGGGACTGCTGAGCCACTTACCCATGTAATTTGGCTATGTAATGCAAATCGAATAGCTGTCAGCCAGCCGTTGACATCGGTTATTGAATACACGGCTAAATTACGAACAATGGCAAGTGGCTCAACAATCTCGGTTCGTGACTGTATTTAAGTATTTTATGATCCAGGGATCCATTACACCTGCTCCCTATTTCACAAAGCTCACAGTGACATGTTACAAGTAGGGCATGCGGTACCGGTACCATTCCCGGAACCGGGACTAAGATTTCCGGTACTAAGTCAGAACCGGGAATTCCCGGGATTTCGGTACTTTTCGGTACTGAGTAAATTATTTGTATTTTTTTTTTGTTTAATTGTTATTTTTTAAATAAGACACCAGTTAAGTGATAATTATTAATTATTTAATCCAGAACACGAGTTTACCAAATCAGAACAGCTATATTTCTGACTACCTGACTACCTGTCGGTCGGCCCGACCGGTTGGCCTTGGATTGGGTCGAGGCGTCGGGTCGAAGCGTGGGGCGACTGGGGCGGGCCGAGCGATGCCGACCTCATATCGCATCCGAATAAAACCGAGCTTGTGCGAATCGGCCGGGGGAAAGCGTCACCAGGCCACCACGTAGTTTTGAAAAGAAAAAATGACAATTAGTCTAGTCACAAACTCAGTACCGAAGGAACCGAAGAACCGGAATTTTTTTTCGCCAGTACCGGTACCAGTTGAAATGATAATTCCCGGGATTTCCCGGTCCTTTTAGTACCGGGAATTCCCGGGAGCATGCCCTAGTTACAAGTGACAAGCCGGTTTACATTGCGTAGCTAAGGTGGGGATAAAACAACCGGTGTAATTAGTAGCATAGAGGCTTTCCATCTAAGGTTGCATTTGACGACGCGCTGGCGTAGTTGGTAGTGACCCTGCGTACGAAGCTAGTGGTTCTGGGTTCAAATCCCGGTAAGGGCAGATATTTGTGTGATCAGCACGAGTATTTGTTTCTGAGTCATGGATTTTTTCTATGTATTCAAGTATATATTTCTCTATATAAGTATTTATATCGTTGTCTAGTTGTACAAGCCTAGCGCTTAGTTTGAGACTAGGTCAATTGGTGTGACATTGTCCCCCTGGTATTTATTATTATTATTATTTAACCTAACTGGAATAAGGTCTTATACCTAGATTAAACGCCTAATTTCTCTTAGTCTTATTCCAAGTTTGGTGAAATGTGGCCTTAGTCCTCAGGGTTGGCAACCCATTTGAAGTTAATTTGCACGTCATGTCATGATACAACAAGTTCGATTTTCCCTTGCAATGAGAATTATGACAGTGACTTAAACCTTAGCGATAATTAGTTCTCACAGAAACTTTTGCCAAAACTGATAGACCACTTTCTTGGCCGACCGTATCACTACAAAATAAAGCCGCACGAAGTTAGTATGGAAAGTATATAGCTTTAAGGAATAACCCCCATCGGCCCATCGAGCCAGCTCTATTAGCCTACGATCTCGTCTTTCCGCCGACTTTGCTTAGATTTCTCATTACGAGTTGTGTAAATGGATTTACGATTGAATTGTTCCTTTGGGATCTTGGAACGATTCTAAAGTGACCTTGTTGTTATCTATTATGCACAAAACTTATCTGCCTGGCAACTAAAATACCAATAAAATAATTATAAAAGTGGAAAAAAAAACGTATTACACACGGCGTCAAAAATATCGCCCCTCCTCGGAAAATAATTTCAACCGACTTTAAACCCTATTTGATCAAGGACAACAATATGATTGTTGGTATCATTTGAAAGGTAATAAAGTGTTTTTTTAGGGAAAAAAAAAGGATTTTTCCTTGGGGTCAAAAATTAAAGGAACCCTTGCCCTTATCACTGCCTCTAAACGGTCTTTCATTTGCCCCATTCTTCGATGACTGCGTCCTGAAGATCTTGCAGGGTGGTAGGGGCGGCATCTCGTGACCGAACCCGTCGCTTCAGCTCGTCCCAAAGGTGTTCAATCGGGTTTAAGTCAGGACTCCTGGCTGGCCACTGCAAAACGGGGATCCCGACCTCCTCCAGATAATCCCGAACAATTAATGCAGTGTGGGAGCGTTGTCGTGCATTAATGTGAACCCAGACCCGACGTAACCCGCATATGACATCACATGCTCTTCCAGGAACTCGGCAATGTATCGGCGAGCATTCAGGGATCCTTGGCCGCGAGTGCCTCCAGTCCTGGAGACGCAGACAAGGTCGGTTTTGCCGTCTATAGACATGCCCCCCAGAACATGCAAGAGCCACCTCCGTAGCCCACTGTCTCTTCAATACAGGCTTGAGCAAATCGTTCGCCCGACCTTCTGTAGACTCTGGCCCGCCTGTGTCGTTGCAATAAAGACAGACTCTCGTCTCATCGGTAAAGAGAACCTGCCTCCATTGCTCAAACGTCCAATCGACGTGGTCGCGGGCAAATTGCAAGCGATCTCTGCGATGCTGTGCGGTCAACATTGGGCCTGTAGCAGCCCTGTGAGCCACGATATCCTTCTCCCGCAGTCTTCTTCTAACCGTAGAGATGCTAACTGATGTTGTCCGAGCTTCTCTGAGGCGTTGTTGCACCTCAAAAGCACTAGCGAAGCGATTGCGTAGAGATGATGTCGCGATGAAGCGATCATCTCTTTCGGATGTGCAGCGTCGCCGACCAGCCCCATGTCTTCTGATGTAGCCCCCAGTCTCCTGGAACTGCTGAAATACTCGGCGGACAGCATAACGGCTTAAATTGAGTTGCCGAGCGACATCACACTGCCGAACTCCTGCTTGCAGTAGTGCAACCACTTGAGCTGATTCAGCAGCGGTGGTCTCCATGTTCGAGGGTTGTTTTCTTGCTTGAGTTCCTTAGATGTGATCTCTTCGACGTCTGGATAGTGAATGATTGACATTTGACCTTGTACAGGCATTTTTTACCCCTGGAAACGGGCACAACTCGCGACCCTTCAAACGAGTATTTGTGCACTTTTTTTTCGAAACGCTCTGATTCACAAGCCATTACGTTTTGTTTAAATTAAACATTATTAATTTAAAACACATTAAACGTGCTTTTAATTGATACTAATATTAATTATGTAACATAATTTTGCTAAGGTCTAGATTAGCTTGAATCTGATTTACGCGGAGGGGCGATATTTTTGACGCCGTGTGTATATTGATTACTTATCCTTATTATCTAATTGTATGAATGCATGACATTGGACTACGCGCTGACCTAGTTGGTAGTAACCCTGCCTACGAAGCTAGCGGTCCTAGCGCGAATATTTGTTCCTGAGTCATGGATGTTTTCTATGTATTTAAGTATATATTTATATATATAAGTATTTATATCGATGTCTAGTACCCATGATACAAGCCTAGAGCTTAAATTGGGACTAGGTCAATTGGTGTGACATTGTCCCCTGATATATTTATATTTATTTATTATCTATTTTTATGAATCATCATCATTTACTCAAGAGCTATGCTCTTTTCGGTGGAGTAATTTCCATTCTTGCCTGTTCCAAGCCTTCTCTTTAACACACCGATACGGCATGACGCCTACTTTTTCTTTTAATTGGCCTAGGTAAGTTCTTCTTGGTCTCCCTCTTTTCCTTTTCCTTCTATTTTTCCTTCAATCATCATCGTAATGTACTCGTCGTGCCGTAACAGGTGACAAGACATCTTTCCTCGTCTATTATCTATTGTCTGCAATAGGCTTCTCTTTTCCTTCACTATAGTACTTCCTCATCCGTCTCCTTTTCTATCCAGCAATTTTTTTCCATCCGTCTCCAGCACCACATTCCGAAGGCTTCCATGCTCCAGCTGAACACCTTAATAAGCCTTTTGCGTATGAATGCATGACGTTATTAAATGTTGGAAGAAACTCTGCGCAAACGCCTACTCAGGATCTATGAGCAATTCATACTTGTCTGGGTGCATAGTGTCACAAAACTCTTACGGGCTGTTGTGTGATCAGTAGTTAACTCAACTAACTGTTAAAATTCGAAAAAGGAATCGAAAATTTGACACATCTCCTTGAGATTTAACCATTAGTTACGATTTTTAACAATTAGTTACTTTAACTACTGATCAAACAACAGGCCCTTAGTCATGCTCTTTATGTAATTAATTAAGATTCTGAAGTAAACCTTGTAAAATCTCCTCGTTCGTTTTTTTATTTCATCATTAACAACATTTCCGATTCCAAAATAGTCAGTTCACTTCAAGTGTACACTTCTTACCGCATAGTCAAGATGCACCGACATGCATAACGCTGTGTTAGCGATTCTTATCTAAAATCGATTAAATGTGAAGAATAAGATTTTTAAGAAGATGGATTTTTTAAACTAATTTTTTAACAAAATATGTAAATACCGCAGAGATCACCAAAAGCGAAATTGGTCAAGAAATACAGATCATAAAAGCTTTATAAACTTCTAATTAGACTGAGACGTCATGTAACCTTGATGACACGCGTTAATTTCCTATGTGGACTCAATAGCAGTTAGTAGCGTTTCCATCTTGAATACGGTACTTAAATCAAAAATCTATTCGGAACGGAATATACAAATCAACGCCATCTATACAGAAGCGTAATAAAACTTCTGGCCGATTTACCACGTACTACCCACTCAACTAAAGGTCGAAGCGATGATCTTCAAAATATACTGCGATCGATATATTCCTCTTTGTACGTTGTAACAATAAACAAATAAAGTCATTCACAAGATCGGTTTGCCAAAGTAAATAATAAAGATGGGAATAGACCGTTTGCACAACATAGCTTTTGACAGTAAATAATCGGCTAAACACAACAAACTTATGGCTGATCTAGCAAAAGCATGCCAGTAGGAGTACATTGCGTCGTTACACTAGCTCTCGCCTCAAAACGCGAAAACCAACTCGTCAATGTACTTCTACTGGCATGCTTTTGCTGGACCAATGCAAATCAGCCATTATACAAAACCCTCTACACAATAATGTTTTGGTTGGGATTTCGATTGGCTACTTATGTAAGTGGAATTCGTCAGTAGCAAAAGTAACTCTGAATGGTTCAGATAGAATTTTCAATTTTACAAAACCTTTTTCGGGTCTTATCATCAGGGCTTGGGGTTAGTTCGAAAAATACCGGATAACTATGGTTCTTTACCCGGCTTTTCGTTAACGCTCGCTACGAGCGGAATCGATTAGCGAGTGTTATAATCGCTAGGATCAACCTGGTATTTTTTTTAAATTCTTCCTGCAGTTGGATGGCGTGGCGACTATTGCGTTTTAAAATGAAAAGGCTGGTTTGAATTCAAGCTGAACAAGTGAAAATGCAACTAAAGAACTAGCTAATTGGGTAGGAAAGACGACAAAACGATAGCGGTGCGAACAAATTGGGGAGCGAAATTAACCGTTATTTCGAGCAAGAACACTTTTATTTTGCTCTTCAAAACCTAGATAATATCGATTCTGTGCGAGCGGAATCGAAATGAAAATGCTCTTTTTGAAATGTATGGCGTTTCTGACGTGCTGGTTACAAATATTAACCAGTCTCCCAGCCTTGCTCATCATCCGAATGTGTGTTTCTGTGTATTTCTGTTTCTATCTGCAGCATTCTAGGTCCCAAAAAGATGGACCGATTTAGACGGTTTTTTTTAAACCTTATTTTTAACTTTTTTGTTCGTATGTAACGTTCGTAAACCGCTTTAAAAATTTCAAAAAGTCCCCGTTAATTGAATGGGTTGATAGTTGGACCAAATATGTAAACTCGGTGACAAAATATTATGGTAGCTAAAATCTGATCTGATGATGAAGTCGGAAGGTGGAGACAGGATATCCGCTTTACTTAACGAGGAGCCACCGTGATGGGCTTGGGACTTATTTATTAGATTGGTTATTGGAATAGCTTGATAAACAGTTTTTTTTTGCCAAAGGACTATCGTCTCAAAATTGAAATTTCAGACGGAAACTTATTTAAGAAAAAGCTAGTTTAAAAGCTTTAGTTTTCAACTAGGTATGAAGAAATTCGATTGGGTCATTTAAGAAATCGGCTCTGGGGTTTACCATGACATACCAAAGTTATTCAGTTTATTTAGGTTTAGAGAAAGCCACAAAGCTATAGGTGTGTACCCCTATTTTCTGGGACATACTAATACTCTTTCATTTTATGTGTTTAATAGTTATCTTGTAATGATCGGAGACAACCATTTATCACACGTCATGGTGCAGGAGAAGCCAATCACTTAGCTCTCATGCATAATTCAAAACATGTCACGACACGGTCGTAGAGTCCGTGTCCGAAGCATGTCCAATTTGTCTCTTGTATAATACAACCAATTAATGGAAGCAGTTTAAAAGCGAGATCTGATATATTTTTAACCCCGACGCAAAACGAGAGGTTTTATAAGTGTGTATCTATGTGTCTGTCCGTGTACCTACTAAAATCTTCTGAGACAGCACCAAATAACTTTAACCAGAAACTAGTTATTCTTTGAGATAGCCATTTGTGTTTTTAGTAACAGCTTCGCAACCCTACACTGAGCACGGTCCGACATGCTCTTGCCCTGTTATTAGTTCAACTTTCCGAAAAGCAACACATCTTCCAAAGTAGATTAACAAAGACTAAAACAGAACTGGCTCAAGCAATGCTTCCCTGAGTTTGAATGGGACCTCAAATCGTATAAAACGCAAGAGCCGCCATATTTTACTGAGACTCGTGAAAACAGTGTCCCCGTAAATTTCGGAAGTGGAAAATCCTGCTTACGCTCCGCTCGCCTTGTACGAGTTAAAACGGTTATCACTTTGAGGACGTTGGATTACTCTTAACATTCTGGAATGATGTTTCACTCACAGGCAAAAATAGATCGCCCACCCGTCTTTTAATCATACAGTTGTAATCAAATTATTACATGCATACATTAAATCAGGCCTGTTTCCCAGAGAGGTAGGCAGATACCACTTCTTTCCTGTAACGAGCCTGACAGATCTCTTCTCAGACTCTTTCGCTTCTTCCACATAAATACATCGAGTCATACAAACACGTTAGTTTCGGGTAGGTACTTAAGATTCCGCCCTTTTCCAGTATTTCTCCGATTTGATTTGAAAAAGTGCGCCTAAGATGTAGTGACTAAGATTGAAATGGGTGGGATGGATGAAAGAAAATTGACGAAAGACATACAGAGCGAGGGTGAACAAATTATTATATAATGTCCCACTAATATAACTTTTTAAATCAGAGGGTAACTTCTAAAATATTTTACCAAGTTTGATGTTAGTAGTTTGTAGTAAGTATTTTGTTGCTAATTAACAAAGGTCCAAAATGGCTAGTAAATATTATTTTTAAAGGTCGTGACTCTTTCCGATGGAACTTAAAATATCCGTAAATTACCTTTTCCTAGTAAATTATTGTTTAAATTTATGGATATTTTTGCGTTCTTTTAAAAAATCTGCATGACCTTTAAAATATTTGTTTGCTGGTCACTTTGAACCTAGTTTAATTAGCAACAAAACACTGCAAGCAACATCAAAAGTAGTTCAAGATTTTAAAAGCTACATGATACATGATGTTTCTACAGTGTAAAAGAATTTTTGGAATATAAACCTGACTAGATTTTAATTATTATTTTTAATAAGTAATGACTAACTGAAATGGACTGAATGTAAATTTTATTTAATATTTAATTTTCAATTAGGACTAATGTAAGTACTATAATCGTTTCGCTTATTTGGTCATATGAGTAAGTGAATTGTGTATACATCTGTAAAGATAGAACTTGGTGATACTACTAATTAAATGTTTGTAACAACCCATATAATAATACCCAAATTCCATACACAAAAAAGATTAATGATTTATGATTTAAGCGGATATATTTGTTAACAGTTGTATAAACAAAAGATGGGGCGAGAATATTTGCCGGTTCGAGTTATTATTGTGATGCATTCATTGTCTGTATATTTGCATTTTAGGTGTCGACCGTTAGAGCCACAGTGTCCGTAGAACGTTTTGTAAAGACGTTAAAAATATTGTGAAGCTAAAACTTTAAATACAAAATGCAAAAACGTTTCTCTACCATTAAACCTAGTCCGAATTTTAGGATTTTTGAATATATTGTAGATATCATGAAAAACTATGTCTGTGCGTTTTCCTTACCACGAAAATACTTCTTAGAATGAAACAAATCTAAAAAACATAAAACAGAAACGTACAGACCTAGTTCTTTATAATAAATACAACGTATTCAAAAATCCTGGAAATCGGACTTGATTTAGCCGATGAGAAATGTTAACGGCGGAAATTTGTATGGAATTTATTGACAGCGACGCGATTTTAGCGGCGGCGCTTCACAATTCTTTCATAAGTCTCAGATTTTTTCTGTGTATGGAAGTATGAATTTCAATTAAACTAATTTTGTATGAGATACTTCATACCATACTCTTATCTTTGACATTAACATATTTTTTTGCCTAAGCTTAGTACCTCTTCATAATATTCTCATAAAAAGTCAACGTTTGCAGTTAAGACTGCGCCGAGCGCACGCCGGATGTACAGTGGCGCCCTCATTACTATTATTGAGATTTTTAATAAACTAAAGTATTTTCTTGAATTCGGACGATGCATTTTTGTACTACAAATAAAAACACAACTTATACGATAAATCCCATAGTTTACTAACAATTGACCTTCGAGTTATCAACTTAACGGAAAAAAGTGGCCACCTTTTCCCGTTAAGCTGACTACTCAAAGGGTAACTATTATCAAAGTTTTTTACGTATCCCATAAATTGTGTTTTTACTTGCGCTACAAAAAAGCATCGTCCAATTCCATGGAAATTCTTTCGTTTATCAGAAAACACAATAATAGTATTGAGGGCGCCACTGGACGCTCGACGTTTGCTCGGTGCAGTCTTAAGGAAAACAAAGAGAAAATTCACGAGGTCACAAATAGGTTGAGGAAACTGTACAAGTAATGTTTGCGAAACAAATCACGGGGGATGGAGGAGTTTCTATTTTTATCCCTTTCTCTTACGTGGACAGGAGCGTGCGAGAGAACAGCGAATATAGCATTAATAATCATACTGCGGTAAAACCTCTATGATTGCAATAGAAGACAATGTTTTTGAAATAATTTTGACAATGTCTCTGGTCGTGGAAGCCATATGGAAACGAGATAACTTTCTGTGAGAAGTATAATTTCCTTGTATAATTTCATTTTAATTCAGGACACGATCTTTTTGTGAGCCAAATTTCATTTAAATCCGTTGAGCTGTGGTTTAAGTATCCTTCAAACATGAAATATTAGTGTTTTGGTGTTTTGATTAGTCTTCAAATCTTCAAATCAAGCAAGTTTATTCATTTCTTGAAATATGCAGGTCTTCTGAAAGGTAACAATACTTTTACATTCTTATTCAGATTCAGATTCAGATTTTATTACTCAATATAACACAGTATAAATTACATGGCATGTCAAATTATATGCAGTTACATTGATTGAGGTCGTCAGAAATAGAATTAAATGATAATAGTAGAAAGTCAACACAAATACAGAATAAAGTAAAAAAATTAAAAGTCAATCTTATTTATAAGTCAAGTTCGATGTACTCATTCACCGAATAGACTGGGTTATCCAACAAAAGATTCTTAAGCCGACGCCTAAACATGTCCTCAGATGGTTCGCGTTTGAGTTCGGCGGGTAGACGCTCGTAGTAGGTGGGACCGACGACGCGCGGGTTCTTACCTGCAAGTGCCATGCGACGAGGAACAGTTCTCAAACGCCCTGTGTGGCGGAGTTGTTTGCCGACGACGTTTACTGTTGCAAACGAAGATATATTTGATCGGACAAACATAATAATTTCGAATATGTAAAGTGAATAGTGCGTCATTATGCGTTGCGTTGTGAAAATGCCCCGACAAGTATGTATGTAGTACTCTGGGGCTCCGTCTTTTCTTACCTTTTTTAACAAATTCAACGCCGGCTCCTAGTTTTTCAATACAAAATTGACACTTCTGAATGTGTTAAGGAACTTGCATCAGATAGAATACAATCTGATCAAATGCAGACCATTGCTACGGCTCTAGCAGTCTGCGAACCCGTTAGGATTGAAAAGGTAGTAAGCGCATATGCAGTCTATTTCTCTTGAAGCCTTCACACCTATTGTCGACCAGTCACCATCTCGTGCTGCTGTGGGTGGGTGTGGCAGCAAAAAGTTAGTGCGCGAATTGATTTTACGTACCTACCTTATAATGTGCCATACGATTTATTAGTGACCGCGTGCTTTACTTTTCTCATCATCATCATCATGTCAGCCAAAAGACGTTCACTGCTGGACATAGGCCTCCCCTAACGCTCTCCACTCAGACAGGTCTTGTGCTTTTCGCATCCACTGCATTCCCGCGATCCTTACAAGGTCGTCACTCCATCTTGTTGGGGGCCTACCTACAGCGCGTCTCCCAGTCCGCGGACGCCACTCAAGAATCTTCTGACCCCATCGGCCATCAGTCCTGCGAGCGATGTGCCCCGCCCACTGCCACTTCTGTTTAGCTATTCTTCGGGCTATGTCGGTAACCTTAGTTCTACTGCGGATATCATCATTTAATATTCTATCACGCAGAGAAACCCCGAGCATAACCCTCTCCATTAGCCCTCTGATTGACTTTGAGCTTCCTAATGAGGCCCATTGTTAGCGCCCACGTCTCAGATCCGTAAGTCATCACTGGCAACACACACTGGTCAAAGACTTTTGACTTCAAACACTGCGGTAATTTGGACGAAAAGATGCTGCGCTTACTTTTCTCGCTGTTTCCTATTCAGACGGGTATCTTGAGCTATTAACATAGTATAAAACAAAGTCGCTTTCCGCGTCTGTCTGTATATCCGCTAACCTCCTAAACCACGCAACGGAATTTGATACGGTTTTCACCTAGTTACATAATTTTTCACGGAAGGTTATGTGTTATGTATAATAAATGGTTCACTAATGTTTGACCAAAAAAAAATTGACAAATGGTCATTTGACATACAACGTTTCACCAAATGATCATTTGGCAAACGAGACATTTGACAAAAGTATCATCTTACAAAAACTCACTTAGCAATTGATCATTTAGCAATTAGTTTAGCTACTTCTGGGCAAAAAAAAAAACAACCTCGAAGGCCAAGGCGGGAGCTTGGCTTCTAACCTAACCTATCCGAGTCGGTTATGCCCTGATTCGTCTTCCTCGTAAAATGTTAATTTAACTGTTGATCATTTGGAAAAGTAAGTCATTTGTAAAATGACTAGTAGTAAAATGATCAATTGACTTAATATTTTTTTGCAAAACGTTGTGTGTCAAGTGTAATTTTGCCAAATGACTTTTGGTCAAACGGCAGGACACCATAATAAATCCTGGTTAATGTACGTGTGTTATAAATGTTATAATGGTCGCTAATGATATCTTAAGTTTAAAATCTGGTACAAACTAGTTAGTAACGAAAATGTAGTCATCAATATGAGAAGTCTTTACACTCATAGTATGGCGTGGAATGTAAGTTCCGGCTGAGCTTAGCGGGTGGCTATGCTTTATAAAGCGTTGCCTGCCGCGATTGGCATGTTATAGGCGTTATAGCCCGCCATATTCTACCAAATAATCACCATTCGGTGTTGGCTAAACGCACAGACACTGTTATTACTCAGCATGACGTTTTGCTACGAAGTTGCTCGTTATTTGACCCGCACGCTATTTGTGCAGGCCGTTGTTTTGTCTGCGTGCTTAAGGTATTTCGTTTGATTTTTATTGTTTGTGATAAAGGTAAATAAATAAAATATCTCGCGATCGGGATAACATACTTCGTTACTATTTAGAAACAGCGTCCACTAGAATCTATAAGCTAGAAAAAGCGTCCATTCTTAAATTGTTTAGTTACTTACTTTTTAAACTTTATTTCTATATAAAAACCATGTTCGAATCTGTCTATCTGTTTGCTAGCTACGACCCCACAGATAGACACAGATACACACTTATAACACGTCCTCTGTTTTCTCTAAGGCCTAAAAACGGTATAAAAATAAAATGCGAGGTTTTAAATTTTCCCTGACTGTACTAGTATATGGTCAGTCAACTGTACAGGATAAAAAACTCTCATTTTCAGCATCCCTACTTTTTTATTCGAATACCCGGGGGTATACCCTGAATCTGTTACAAGCTAAAACTGTTCTTAACTCGCTACATTTAGAGCCGTAAATGCAATACCCGGTTTTGCCTCGATACAGGCTATTTCAGTTGAAATATAAGTAAGGGCACAACGGGGCCGTAATGGCTGGTTAGCCTTTTTTATTCCATTGTTGGTATTCAAATTTCCATCAACACACAAGGGACCTTATTTCAGCTGGAATACAGTTGGAAATCGCTGCGTTGTTAAATGGTAGTTAGGTTAGACGGCACGGATTTAGGTTTAGATCTTGTTTTGATCCTGGTGATTTACTCCGAAGCACTGCATTCGAAACTTCGGTAGCTCTATCTTCATCACTCTTTAGCTTTTACTCAATGGAGGGAAAGGGAAAGCAGATTCGATCTAAGATTTCGATTATAGCCCCTATTTTGTCCTAGTTTAGTTTAATGAAGGGAGTTAGTCACGTTTAGGTGTCTTATTGGGAATTAGTCTAGATCTAAAGTTCAAAGTACAAATAGACCTTAAAGTTTTTGGAACAGGGGTTTCAAAGTTATTACCGAACTTAAGTCATTTCGGGTATTATCAACTGTGATAGTGTTGGAATATGCTGCTGTGCGCATCAAGGTTTACGTATTCCTGCTTTTTTTCCTAGTATTTAAGGTACCGACAGTAAGGACCGTGTCAGTTTAAATAGACAAAGAAGAACTAATTTACCAAGGAACACCTCAGCATTCAGTTTTTATTCTCCAAATATTCAATTGTCAGAATTAAAAACAACTAAAGCTTTATGCTGGAGCTATTTTAGATTAAATTAAAAAATAAAGTCTTCTATTAAAACATTGAATATTATGACTCTTCGGAATTATATAGCGTACCCAATTTACCATTATGTCTCCATAACCACGAACTTTTGGAGATCAAGTGAGGTTTTTATTGTAGTATTTTATAGTTACATACATACATAAACTCACGCCTTCATTCCCAGAGTGGGATAGGTAGAGACTAGCTTAAATAGCTAGTGTCGCGTTGTAGCCCCGACTTGAATCCTTGCAAAAACTTCGTGTGTAACCGCACTTATTCCACAGATTCCTTTTACGACATTGAAAATGTACATGACATACTTAACTTAGTTTTGTCTAGACAGACTAATGGCTTGCTCGCAGGACATTTATCAGGACGCTGGATGCAGACAAAACATTATATTTCAGGCAAAACTTTGGTAACGAGAAATCCATAACAACTACATGGACAAGGGTTGTGGAACAGTTTCTACAAGCTTTTATGCGGTACAAGATATTTGTTTTTGTGTTATGATATAAAGTTAAAGTAAAATTTTGATTGTAGTATTATTGGAATGGGCTCTGGAATATTATTTTATTATCTATGTCAACCCGATGATAATGCAATTATTATAGTGATATGGAGGTGATCTGATGATGGAGTCAGGTGGTAATAGGATCTCCGATGTACCGCAGACTCAGATGATTATGCAAAAAACCGGCCAAGTGCGAGTCGGATCCTCGCACGAAGGGTTCCGTACCGTTATCTATACATACAACATTAGCAAAAAACGGCAAAAAATTACGTTTGTTGTATGGGAGCCCCTTAGATATTTATTTTATTCGGTTTTTAGTATTTGTTGTAATAGCAGCAACAGAAATAAATCTGCTGCGAAAATTTCAAATGTCTAGCTATCACGGTTCGTGAGATACAGCCTGGGGCCCCAGACAAGATGCATTACGCCAACTCGCTTTTCTATTCGTTTCGTTTTTAAACCAATCGCGTCACTGCTAGATCACGTGACTTTTCGTATCACGTAATCTACAAGTGAAGCGATTGGTTTAAAAACGAAACGAATAGAAAAGCGAGTTGGCGTAATGCATCTTGTCTGGGGCCCCTGGTGACAGAGAGACGGACAGACGGACAGCGGAGTCTTAGTAATAGGGTCCCGTTTTTACCCTTTGGGTACGGAAAACTAAAATTGACAGTCGGCACCAACGCTTGTCTCGAAAATATGTTTTAGACAAACCTATATTTTACTTGGTTTTATGGCTTTCCGTGTTTCGGAATGAGTTTAAATAGGGTGGCCGTTCGTGATTTCGATTAACATCACCTCGGGGCAACGCCGACGCCATGGAGAGGTGCCATACCATGTCCGTAGATCTGTTCTGATGATGGATTTGTAAGGTGGATATAGGATCGAAGGTCGATGATTGCGTAATTTAATCCGTCCTGCCGTTTGTATGCCACAATTCCGTAAACAAACATCCAGACATACGTACCGACATTGTTGTCAAACTTGTAATTAACCTCTTTCAAGACCCATATGTCGCTCGAAGGTTAATCAAACAAATTCAAAATCTTAATATTATTATAATTGCTGACCTGCAGGTTAAAGGAATAAGTTCGCCTTTGTACAGTAAATAAAATTAATTCGTAGATCATTTTGCACTATGTCATAGTGACGTAATCAACCAAAACGCAAGAGACTTCTGATGATTTTATTTACAGTGTCACTTTGACATAGTCCCCAATGGTCTAGGAATCAATTTCCTTGACTGTACATACCTTTTGGGTTTCAGTTTCCTTTTTACTACATTATGTTTTGTTTACCGTGTGGTTGCCAGGTTAGAATAGTGCTACTCCATGTCTTCCCGTGGATGTCGTAAGAGGCGACTAAGGGAATAAAGGCGTGTAGTACTGATAGGCGATGGGCTTGCCACCTGTCACTAATACACTGGGAAACATCTTATCCTACTTGTGCAAAATGTGGTTAAGGAATTATCAAGAAGTTTTAAGACTTGTTGGTAATTCTTTAGCTCTGCCTACCCCAATCTGGGATTGAAGGCGTGAGTTTATGTATGTATGTATGGTATGTATGTTCTGTTTGTTAAATAAAGAGCTTACATACGTAGATTAAACGTGTCTGCCCCTTCGTCAGCCCTGAAACCGCTTACTTGTCTAACTGATTGCAGTTTTAGTTTGCACTTTGTGGAATCTAAAATTTATAGCGACAGCTTGCAACAGAGCTGAGCGTTTCGTTGAATTGTTTCGGGAATATACAGAGCTGTTTTAAATTATAATGTGTTCTTCTTCTTTCTTCTGACGCACGTCAGACACATAAATTAAGGGTACACGACAAGGTTTCTAGTGATCTTTGTAAAGTTTCGTTTTGGTTTTTAAAAAGTGAAAAAGTTATTTCTGTAATTGCATTTTTATTTTTATGGCATAGGAAGGCAAACGAGCACACAGGACTGCTAATGCACTGCCAACCCTGAGGACTAAGATGGAATGCCTCTATGCTATACTCGAAAATCTAATTAGATTCCAAAATCTGACAGTTCCCATCTTGATTATTTCTTTATTAAAATATTATTTCATAAACATATCAATGAGAACTCGTGTAACCAGTAATATTAGGGTCAGTTTAATTGATAAAAATACCTACACTTAAACCAAAATGCAGTAATCACAGCGAATGTGCGTCGGTTGAGGTTAGGATTTTGGAATCTAATTACAGTTTCGAGTATAGTCATTTGACCGGCTGTCTTATCCCCAAACCGGAACACAACATTGCAAACACTGCTGCTTGGCGGTAGGTTAATGGATAAGATGGTGGTACCAACAAGTAAAGTTGCATGGTATAGTTGTTTTATCTCACGAAGCGTGTTTGCCATACTTGTGTGAGTTTCACGTTACGTTGTTTCTGTGTGCGTTACTGTCGTCGCTAAGCGACGCCGTAGTGTAGGTGTCTGTACGTGTTACGCCCACAAGTATGGCAATCCTGCTTTCGTGTGATAAAACAACTGTACGCCTGGGAGGTAATAGGATGTGCGAATTATAGAGTCGAATAAGGCGTTAAATATAGGGTAAAGTCATCAGTGGTCAGCCAGAGACCGGTAGTCGACCTAATATGAGTGCGAAGAGTGGGAAATATATTTTTATTATACTTTTCCCACTCATACAAAGTATACGCAGAGGCCGACTACAGGTCTCTGGCTGACCACTGGTGACTTTACCCTACATATTGTAAATATTTTTGACGTCTTATATATATTTATGACGTTGACTATGCATTTTGGGATTTAAACCTAAGCATAATAAAGATGTGTCTTTATAAATAGGTTTGTTCACTACGATTCGTGCTGAAAGTTAATAAATAGCGGTGACAAGCCACTCCTGCGTCGCGAGCGACAAATCCAGAGCTCACCAAATAAACGACATTTGAATGTTCTCTATCACTTTGAAATTCAACGCATTTTTTGTTTTTAAAACACCTATTGGGACTCACCTAATAGGGATATGAAATCAACAAAATATAGAAAAATCGTAAAAGAGATCACAAATTGCTAGAAAGAGATAGGAACAAATCTTTGTTCGCTCATATCGTGATGATTTTTATAGCTGTTAAAAAATGGATTTTTCTCATCTTTTTGTTAAATGATTGCGCTTTTTGAAGCTGTGAAAAAAAGTAATATTTTTTTACTAATCCTTGTCAATTAATTTTTCGTTAATCTCTTTTAGGTCTTCTTACGTATTGTTATCGTGTTATCAACAACGTCATTAATGTTATGATTGCTTTTATTAACTTGACAATAGAGGCAAGAAGGCGAGTTCGAAATTGATAAACGATAGATACAAGCTTTAAAAAAACGCAGTTGCTGTTTGGATAATGTCGTCAATCAATATCGTCGGTGATACTGCAAAACCGCGTAACTAACAAATTTATGATAGAGCAAAATAAACCTTACAGTCTTATTAAAAAGGTGAATTTTGCTCCTTATTTAAAATGTTACTTACGCGGTTTTGCAGTTTTACCGACGATATATTGTTAGTTATCATCAGAGATCGGACAAATGGGTGTCATTACTAGCAATAATGTGGACATGACTCCAAAGATTTAATTAAACAAATTAAATTACATTAATTGATTAATTAGGTAGTTTGTCAAGATCGTAGCGAGTGGAAAGAAGTGGTCCCTGCCTACCCCTCTGGGAAACAGAATTGATTACTTACCCTAAAAATAATTTAGATTTTTTGCAAGCCAGTAATAAATAAATAATACAAAGACTTGTTATTGTGTAGATGTATTAAAGGAAATAAGGGTAAGGACCAAAAAGTTGGACCATAGTTAAGCGCAGTTAACAGTTAACCATACAAACAACGAAGTCGAAAAAAGTCCATTTGTGCTACGAGAAGTATCCCTACAATTGTATGGCTAATTTTTGTGTCACAACGGAAAAGTTTCATACAAAATTTCATTGAGTTAGTTAGTGTGGCCAATATTTTGGTCCTTACCCATAAACAGTATTTTTTATAATTTCTCCGTGGTTAGTTTATTCTTTTTTACGGTTAAAAGAAACGTATGCGGTGAATAGCTCCTTTCGCAATCCACGGATGTTTATGGAGCAAACTAAAGTAGATTAAGATTGATGGCCACTCCTCACGTCTTTGTATTATTTATTTATTACTGTCCTGCAAAGGATCATAATTAAGGTTCAGGTAAGAAATCAATTCATGTAATTTAATTTGTTTAATTAAAAACTTTGGAGTCATGTCCACATTATTGCGAGTAATGACACCCATTTGTCCGATCTCTGGTTATCATGTACCTATATATTGTATTCGGTGACACCCGCGACGCTATGACGAATCTAACGACATCTCGCTTGTCCAAATCGGGCCACCTGTCTCGCCTATGCTAGGGAACAAACGACCATTCATACATGTTTAAGAATATTTTAAACATATAATATAGGGAAAATGCAGCCTTTCATGTGGCTACATTTTTTACCAAAATTGAAGGTGACAGCACCGATTCCTCCTCTTCCAATTACAAGTTGGAAACAGCACATGTATAATTTAACTTGTTGAAGCTTATTAAAGTTTCAAGCATTATTATATTAACAACTGGTTTTTATTTAACAATACATACATACCGGTCAATAATAACCCTCCTCCTTCGGGAGTCGGGTAAAAATATATTTGTTTATTCTAAAACAGCTAAAACACAAATAAAAAAGTGTGATTAAAACCCTACATTGAAACAGGTCGCAGTGGTTATTCCCCGGCGCATGTGGCGCAAATGCACAATAGATTTATTGCTGCAGTTATGAAACTGGCTTTGAGGTTAAAAGGAAACGGCTGGAATTGTCAGCTTCTTACATTGCCGACTTTGTAGCGATATTGTTTGAGAATTGTCTGATGTGGACTTGTGTCTTATTTGTCATGTAATAAAAAAAAGGTAAAGTGCGAGTCTAAGTCGAGCACCGAGGTCTCCATAGCTAAGTCGTATTTGTATGAAATATTAAACTTTAGAAGCCCTATGATGCAGGTCTTACCTATAATAACAATAATAATAATAAATATCAGGGGACAATGTCACACCAATTGACCTAGTCCCAATTTAAGCTCTAGGCTTGTATTATGGGTACTAGACAACGATATAAATACTTATATAGAGAAATATATACTTAAATACATAGTAAACATCCATGACTCAGGAACAAATATTCGCGCTCATCACTCAAATATCTGCCCTTACCGGGATTCGAATCCAGGACCGCTTGCTTCGTAGGCAGGGTCACTACCACCTATAGGCCAGCGCGTCGTTACCGATCTCTTTAGACTTAGACTGTCATTCCCTGTGACACTTTTGTTTTATAAAAAAAAAAACATAAGTGATACAGCAATTCTTTTGCTTCTCCTGATAAACGCAGATGATTCTCTAGTCTTATGTAATTAAATGGGATTTTTATCTTCAGCAGTTGCTGAAATAAAGAAGGGGGGAATGAAAACTATTACATTTTAAAATCTAAAAAAATATAATTATCTTTAAAATTATGTATCACACTATTTTTTAATGTAAAAATAGATAAATTCCAAATTTTAAATTACTAATAAGAGATTGTTTATATCACTAAATACTACAAATGCCGTAAACTTCAGCCCGATTACTTCAGCCGTTTTAGAGCAAAAGTGTCTTGACAGAGACACAGACTGAGAAAGATGGACGAATGAGAGATCTTGTAAACTAAACGTTCTGTTCTTCAGTATTTAGTACGGAACCCTAATAAGCCGCAAGAAAGTCCTCGCGATTAATTTGGAACTTCTCGTCCCCCGGGGCACTATGGAGGTCACGACCTAATAGCGTAATACATAGTTGAAGACTTAAAACGACCTCCAGGCTTCGCTCGCTATAGTAGCTCGACGTGCGAAGCGACGCGACGCCCGGGTTGACGCCAGAGGCCACTACCAAGATGCACTAGGCTAACTAGCGTTTCTGTTCGTTTCGTTTTTAAACCAATCGCGTCACTGGTAGATCACGTGACTTTTCGTGACGTCATCTATGAGTGACGCGATTGGTTTAAAAACTGGTTAGTTAGCGTTATGTACTCTTGGCAAAGGCCTCAGAAGCGTTGAACAAAAGAAAAGAAGATTAGTTTTCTTTTTACTTTCTTCTTTTTTTTATTTTTTTTTTATTTGAAAAAGGGGGCAGACCAGCAAGCGAGCCACCTGATGGTAAGTGATCATCGCGACCCATAAACACCCGCAACACCAGAAGAATCGCAGGTGCGCTGCCGGCCTTTGAGAAAAGAGTAGGCTCGTTTTTTAAAGGCTCCCAAGTCGTATTGAGTCGGAAATACAGACGCCGAAAGCTCTTCTTTCTCTTCAATTTGTAGCTTTCTTGTGCGCTTGTAATCACGTAAGGCCGTTAGTGAGAGTTAATATCAGCCCAATAGAACTGATCCACCATAGAACTGTGTCACAGTGACGCTATGATTCTAGTCGTAACAAGTGTCTAATTGGTTTATAATATCACTGTGACAACGTTCTATGAAAAAACAATGGATAGGTCAGCGGAAATGTAACCGTAGGGAACAGCATTTAGCCACTACTCGACAACGCCTGCAGAAGTGCAATAAGTCGCTGCACGTCATGGTTCCGCTAATATTTAATAAAATACCGCTCCTAATTAGGGACTGCAGGTCCATACCTAGTTTTGACCGGAGACTTAAAAACTGGCTGACGCAGAGGGCTTACTATTCCGTCGATGAGTACCTTGATGACATTGACTTTTAATTATTTTGTTTACACATTAATTACCAACTTTAGTGAGTGACTTTTTGTGATTTATTTCTACTGAACATGAATGACAAAGTATAATCCTTAGTGAATAAAGTATTATGAATTATGGTAGGTGGTTTCATTGGGCTCATAGTCCCTATGGTAAATGCTGATAGTGACAGAAAGTTTAGAGTTCCTCTGTAGCAAGTTTGAACTGTATGAATAAAATATTAACCGGTCCCAGCCAATTCATCGCACGTTTCTTGAAGTAAGCAAGTACAATTCAAATAGCAGTTCCTAGCTTGGAACCATTTCCTTCCAAGTTCAACAATAAACTGGAATTAAACAAAGTATGTAGATAATCAAAAGCTGAGACTTTTACTATTAAGACTGAAAATATTTACAATTAGGTATTCATTTTAGGATTCCTTACCGACTTGGTAAAAAAGAGATCGTTTCGTATATCATACTAGCTTCTGCCCGCGACTTTCGTCGGCGTAGATTTCGATTACCGTGATTCCCTTGGGAACTTTTAAAAGTTTGCAATGTACACACTAGCTTTTGTATTTATAATATGAAGGGTCCACGGAAAGAACATGTCTAGTCACTTTTTCTTTTAAATGAGTTTTGAATCTCAAAATGTAGAGGACGAAATGAACTATTACCTACTATTCAGATTCAGATATAAATCTTCATATAACTTGTATCTTTTCACTCTTAAAAAAACCTGTACACGAAAATTACGTACAAATGTCATGGTTCCTAACTTTCAAATCGCGATATCTCAAAAAGTTACTATTGTGACTAGACATGTTCTTTCCGTGGACCCTTCATATTTAGTAGGATGAAAGCCCTTGATCTATCGTATGCCTTACTTTTTGATTTATAGCCAAAAACTTTTTACAAAAAAAATATTAAAGTCACCTCAAGTTTAGCACATTCAGAATCAACGATATTTAAGTTTCGTGGCAAATTTCGTCTACAAAATGTATACTCGTAGCATTGGCAAGGGGTGAACGTCTTCGAGCCGAAAAATCTAATAAAATACAGACTAAATTATTTATTCATGTCACAATATTAATAATTAGTTCGTTAGTTAATTATATATCTTATGCAGGAAAAATAAAATGAGGTCGTCATTTTTTTTTACTAAAAACTGTCCATCGTATCAAAATTTAGGCAAATCAAACAACAATATTTATTTACAAATATTTTAGATGATTATAATTCATTTTTGTTTGTTTATTTTTCAGGTAAGTGGCCGTTTGTAGGCGATTGGCTGTCTTTCTTGAAATCGCTGAGGAGGGTATGTTTTAATGTACCAAAGTTATTGTCAGCATTCCAAATGATGTCATCTGATAAGGACTTGTTTTAATTCTGAATCCTTGTCGCTCGGGAGCCTCAAGAATTCATACGTATGTACAGATGTAGTGAATAATCTTTTCCCATCGTTTTTGTCGGATAAGTTCGTATTTATGTTGCTTTCTCGATAAGCTTCGGTACCCATCAATATGCCAACTGCAAGAGAGGGGTTTAGGGGGAGAAGGGTTTATTCACTACATCTGTACAGTCTGTGAGCACTTAGAAGAGGCTACGGTTTAGTAATTCTCTCTCACTCGCTCTCATACGATCTTATTAAGAGCGAGTGAGAGAGAAGTACTCAACCGAAGCCTCTTCTAAGTGCTCATAGACTGTACAGATGTAGTGAACTAACCCTTCCCATTGTGCTTTTTCTTTCTCTTGCACTTGGCATATATTGATGGGTACCGAAGCTTATCGAGAAAGCAACATAAATACGTATTCCCAGCCTCTTAATAGCGTTCGGCTGGCTAACCCTATCACGTTTGCACTCACAATAACGCTGAGTTGGAACCGTTTCCTGACAACAGGTATTTGGTTTATGTCACTATTTTTTGAGTTGTGTTTGACTGCCTGTCACGAATAAATGTGTTTTCTTTTTTTCTTTCTTTCTTTCTATGTATGTATGCTTGTAACTACTTGTTTTTTTTCGTTTTGTTGTACGGCCTGTGTATTGTATTTATTTTAATTCTTGTGTAATAAATACTAATGAAGAGTATACATACATATGTACATACATGTTTTCGTATTATCAACGTTGCGATAGATTATTTACTCGACAAGGCTTGATGTAAAGAGAAGAGGCCTTAGGTATTTACAAAAGCACTATATGAAAGCGAAGAGACTTATCTATAAAGAGTTTTGATTAAATCCAGCTTCCGAATATCCTTCTGAAGTGCGGCAAGGAAGCACTTCCATTGGCTTTCCATGACTGCTTTATTTGTTTATTTTATCGTTCAATTTAAATGAGAATGCGTAAAAGACGAGGCGTTATCGCAAATAGTTACGTGTTTGAAGATGGCGTATGTCCCTTAAATGGTAAAGGCTCAAATCGCACCGAGATGGCAGCAACGAGCAGCGAAGCGGAGGCAGATTTAGTGTCAAATGATTTTCAACTTTTTTCATTTTATTATCTACATTCATAAACAGTATCGCTTGAGAAACTTAAAAAGGTCGCGCCGCGAGCATTCCGACGACTCCCACGCAGCGTCGGCGCACTACTGCTCTTGCAGTCGCGACCGGCCGCTGGCAGTACTCATTCTTACTGCCAAGTACACACGAGTTTTTCGACACGAGTCGCGGTAGACCGCGCGTGTTCTCTGCTGGGCCGGCCGCTGCCGGTCGCTGCCGGTCGCTGCTGTTTTGGTGTAAATTGAGGCCAATTGGGTTACATTATGCCATCTATCGCATGCAATCTTTAAGTGCGTCCCAGACAAGTAACAATCGTTCAAACGACACTTCGAGATCGACCAACCGTCATCACATCAGGGATCCGTGTTGATTTAGGACCCTTAATTTTTTCCCGTTAAGTTGATTATACGAAGATTAAATTGTGTACCGTAAAACGGGGCTATTTGGGAACCACGAGGCTATTTGGAACCCAAGTAATTATAAGCTTTTAGTTGATATATTTTTGTCATGGCAATAATATATCTAAAAACTTAGCCTGACAACAAATTTTACAGTTCTAGCATAGCCATGACAAAAAATATATCAACTAAAAGCTTATGATTACTTAGTTCCAAATAGCCCCGTGATTACCAAATAGCCCCATTTTACGGTACTCATTTGTACACCAAAAAACCGCTCTTCGATTTCAAGACAATACTTTCGTTTATAAGAAAACAGAAAAAAGAGGGCGCCACTCGACGCTCGATGCGGTCTTAAAAAGGAGGGAAACTTCTTATCTTCGGAGACAAATCTTACAACGCCTGCAGGCAAACTTATTTTAAGAAGTTGGTATTAATATAAGTACCCGGAAGACCGAGCCGCTCGGGTTAGAAACAAACTTTCCCGAAGATGACAATTTGTCAGATAAATTTTTCGCCCCGTAAACCCCTATTTTTTGCCATCTAAATCGTTACAGTCGTTTTCGAGAACGTGTTTTCAAATGTTTAAATACACAATGTATATATTATAATATATATACATACATACCTTCACGCATGTAATCCCAGAGTGGGGTAGGCAGAGCTACAGAATTAGGTACCTACAACTTTAAAAACTTGTTGATAATTCTGTAACCACATTCTGCACAAAAAGGTTAAGATGTTTACCAGCGTATTAGTGACAGGTTGCGAGCCCATCGCCTAATAGTATTGATATGTATGTATACAAATATTTCTCGTTTAATAGTATTATATAGGATAAGGAAAAAATATTACATTCACAATAACCGTATTACAAGTTGAGCGAGGGCTAAGACGATTACAGAACTAATTAACGTCATAGACGATTCAACAGCTGACGGAGGCTCATAGTGCTCTTTGTATATTTCATCCCAGAGCTTCCTGGTTTCTCCGTGTGGGTCTAATTCTGTTTTCTCCTCGAAATCTTCTGCTCCTTGATCCTTTTCTCGCCCTGTAAGTTTTAGGTATGGAATATTTTCATTCATAGAAATGCGTTCCTTCGATATAGGTTCCCAAAGTTCCATCTCAGAGTTACTGGGTTGTCTGGAAATGCAAGGTAGTATTAAGGATTAAGCGAAATCCACGGGGAATATTCAGCTCAGTTAAGCGGGTACAGTGTAGGGTCCCAGACCCCTTCTTTATACGTTACTACAAGCACTAAAAACTATCTCGTAAAACAACAAAAACGAGTATGAAACTATGAACTCCATTTTAAGTTATTTGGTACTCTCTAATAATAAAGAAACAAAGAAAATCATTTATTCGTGACATGCATAACAAAAAACAGATTAACAAAAACAAGAAGAAAGTAGCCACGAAATGGTCCCAACTCAGCGTAATGCTGGCATTAAAGTCAGCGCTGGTCTTCCGTTGGAACCATCAGGTGAAACCACACTTTGTCTGTGCGTTTGGGGTTTATTTCAGAGACTCATGGTACCGCAAAGCTTCAATTTGACATAGTTCTACATTGAAAATACACCGACAAAGTTGTACAATCAAATCTTAAGTACGGCGTCGGAACCCTACTCAGAACATGAGGACGTGTTTTTAATCGTTTTTTTTAAGATTTTGCGCTACCCTAGGTACTCCCATACTGGATGTGTGGCTCTAGGCGATTGGCGTAAGCTGTCAGACAGTCGCGTCAAGCGTCTACATTAATTCAATAAACTTTGACAGTTTTCAAAAATCGTTAACGTAAGCGTTAAGCAACCTGTCTAGCCTCAAAGTGGCCTAGACGAGATGCATTCTGGGAACGTAATCTTTATCGAAAATGTATAGCGATACAAGTAATCGTCAAACACGTACGTAAATTCCATTGAGACTGTTTTCGACAATGTGTGAAGTAAGGAGTTTCTATCAATTGACACTGTGTGCACTAACGCGATATGGATTGATTTTACGAGCCTGTTTTTTATACCTTGTCTGGGAGGGATTCTTCAAATAGCGATATTTTACGATAACTTTATTAGTGCTTGACACAATAAAAACATCGACAATCCTGTTATGGATAAGTACCACTTCACACGTTGTTCGTGCTAGGAAAATCTCTTGGTCTGATAATGATATTATAACGTTATTCCGGGTTGGATTTGTTGATTTTGTTGTGATGTAGTCTGATGTACTAGTTTAAAGTTATGGAAAAAAAAATACACTAACGAAATGTAGAGTGATTAGCGAGCCGTTTAGCGCTTTGTTTTCCACACAAGGAGAGAACAACACTGAGCCGTCCGGTGACAAGCTTCCACCATAGCCAGCTGACATTGTTTCCATGCTAGTCTTTAATAGGTAATTGGCCAGCTCTTGATGGCTCATCTCTGCGATTGATGACTCACCTGTATTGAACCTATGCGCGAAACTTCTGGCGCACACAGCTGGTGTATATGCCATCGCCCATGGTGCAAGAACTGATCCACTCTGTGTGATAGCTTTGTGTACTAAATTTGCAGAATTTGGTATTAGAGTAATTAGGTCCACCAACGCTGCCCCAGAGCCGTGACCGAATAGCAAAACATTGTTACGGTCCCCGCCAAAGTCATTGATATTATAATGGATCCATCTCAAACTTTGGAGGATGTCTTTCAACCCGGCGTTGCCAGGTGCTTCAGGCACACCAAGGCATAAAAATCCAAAAACCGATAGCCGATAGTTGACCGTCACGGCTACGATATCCCTGTCGACCAACTGCTTCATGGAGTATTCGGTTGGGCTTGGGGTATTAAAATATGCCTCTCCGAGTAAAATGACAATGACAGGGGACCGAGATTTAACGTTTTTTGTATGGATGTGGAGGAATAGACAGTCTTCTCTACCAATCATCCCTAATCCCTCCTCCCAACGGGCGCAAGTAGTATTGGTGTTGTCAGCGTATAAGATTTCTGGATGTTGTGGCGCTGGAATTGGTGCCTAAAAGGGAGAATAAATTAATTCTTGCATTTCTTAGTTATGTCAATGCTTTCAATTATGAAAAAATACAGTAAATTGGTAACCAAGGGAAGCTGTACGAGCACCAGCGACTCTTTTATTTAAGTTTAACAATTAAAAGAAAAAAGATTTAAAATGTTATTTGGCACAATTATACATATTCATCACGCCAACA
Organism: Acleris emargana; assembly: GCA_927399475.2. NCBI lineage: Eukaryota > Metazoa > Arthropoda > Insecta > Lepidoptera > Tortricidae > Acleris > Acleris emargana. The sequence goes on from OV656850.1 coordinate 5,719,722, forward strand.
CAATTTCCAAATAAAAAATTGAATTATTATTTGTTCGGGTGCCTATAAAATGCCGTTTTTGAAAACAAATATTTTTTCCCTTGATCCTAATTCACTTTATAATTTTTCAGTTATCTATTGGCAATGTAATTAGAAGTGTAATTACGTTAGATTTCAATTGAAAACAGGTTAGAAAGGTTACAAGTTAGTACTTTGACGACGCGCTGGCCTAGTTGGTAGTGACCCTGCCTACGAAGTTAGCGATCCTGGGTTCAAATCCCGGTAAGGGCAAATATTTGTGTGATGAGCGCGAATATTTGTTTCTGAGTCATGGATGTTTTCTATGTATTTAAGTATTATATTTCTCTATATACGTATTTATATCGTTGTCTAGTACCCATAGTACAAGCCCAGAGTTTAGTTTGGCACTAGGTCAATTGGTGTGACATTGTTCCCTTATATTTATTTATTTATATTATTTTACAGACTAGACTGCGCCTGACCGACGTGGGACTATCAGTCTGTGGCGTCCTTAAGGTCTCTTGAAGCTCACCTAACATTTATATTCCAGCGTCCAACCCTAGAAAAAACCTGAATGATAAAATATTTTGAAAAATTATTTTAATTGAAGTAACGAACTAACAAAAAACTTTTGCATTTTTTCAATTACAAGGATTGTTTCACTTGTTAAGGCAAGTTTATTTGCCGTCCTCAGTTTATTGTTGCATGGTCATCAACTGATAATCTTGATTAATATAACGAGATACGGTGAGCTAATACTGCAGCTGAGAGCGTTTGATCAGCTTCAGACTCCCTCTTTAGATCAGATCTTAGATATTATAATATTCCTCTATAATCGGTTTTCTATGTATTTCGTACCACCGCTGAGGGTTTTCTTATTGTGTTACGTAATGAAATTTTATTAAGAAACCAGATCATAGTCACCCTCGGGTAAACATTTTCAGATAAAAATACTAAACTCTGAATGGAGATAGCTTAATTCGCCGTCGAGTTAATTTAAAACTCGAGAAAGGACATAGGTTTTTTTTTCGCAAGCAACGATAAACGACTTCTACGCGGATAGAGTCACCGGCATCAGCTAGTATTATTATTATGTAGGGCCAGGGCCTAACGAGGTTATACCAAAGCCTACTCTGCATTAAAAAACAAATAATTTAAATCATCATTACTGTATTACAACTTGTCAACACATATTTTACATATAATAACCATTAACAACTCGCAAAATAAGAAAATAAAAATGGAAAACAAAAAGTACATTCGTCATCAAAACCGTCACTCTAAACAACAACAAAAATTACTCTGGTATGTTGGTATACAAACCACGTGGTCCTGTAAAGCAGCCAATTAAAAGAGTTATTTCGAACCTGACGTAACACCCGTTTCTATTGGCTATTAAATATGTCACGTGGTTTTGTCGGTTACATTTTTTAATTACTCGATTTCGAACTTTGGTTATTAATAATAAAAAATACAACTTCTTATAGAATAGTTACAAATGTTTCTACGAATCGTCTAATAGTCCAGTGGCACTAGCGTCCAGTACGACCAGTATAGGTATTTCAAAGTTAATCTATATAATAATGTACAACCTTATTCCGTTGCAGCAGAGTCGTGTTTACAGTTAGGATCAACAGAAATGGTAAACTATGTAAAAAAAAACAAACGGACCAATTTTATTATCCCTTAATACTCCATAATCATGTAGTTTTGGTTATCGCGTGAGGTATATTTAATTACTTAAACGCTTGATCGTTATTTTCGCATTCTGTTTAAGATTAAATAACAATTAACTATACATTGTTTTAAATCAATACTCGTTTGCAGAAAAAATGAGGTTATGTGTCAAACAGTACTGATTTGTTGACATGTTTGGCCGTTTCTATTGACCCTGACTATACATATTTTTATTAGTTTTAATGTCTTTATTACACGTCACTGAACTTATTTAACATTTTATATTCCAACGTCTAAATATGTAGCCTTAAATAAACCAGACAAATGCATGTTTTTTGACAACATAACATGATTATTCTCTGACAGCCCCAAAATTATTGTTTCCCTGGGGCCTGTGTAGAAGTACACATTACAAGTAGTCCAATTAAACGCAGAGGTCGGTATGAATGAAATTAAAACATTACTTTTATTCTATAAATGTAAACAAAATATTTCTAAAATTGTACCGATCATTTTTGGATGAAATGGTTGTCGATTCTAATCACATGTGTAATAGAAACTCTTAAAAAACATTTAATACAAATACTAGCAACCCGCCCTCGCTTCTCTTCGGTTTACGAGTTTTCTATTAAACCCATACGTAATCCGGAATTAATCTATATAATAAACATTTATCGCTAAATGTGTTGCTAAGCGCAAAACTCGAGAACGGCTGAACCGATTTGGCTGATTTCTTTTTTGTTGTGTTTGTCAATGTCAGGACAAGGTTTTAATGAAAGAAAATAATTGAAAAATCCACCGGTTAAGTCAGGAATTTGCAGCGGGGCGAAGCCGCTGGCGGGCCGCTAGTTATACATAAAAATCTCCCTCTTTCATCACGCCATCTATTGATAAAAAGCGCAATGAAATACGTTACGGAGTTTGAAAGATACCTACATACAGAGGGACAAACGGCAGGAAGCGACTGTTTTACATAAAGATAACATATTAAATGCAATATGGACGCAATACTCTTCCACGACATTCCATGCCATTTTTACAATAACCGAGTAACAAACTGAGCCACCGCTAAAACGAATGCAAAACTATACACACTAGCAGCTGATGATACTGCAACGGGGGGGACGTAGTACAAGCTGAGGAGGTTATTCCAGAACGTCATGCGCGCCGAGTGGGGGTCGATCCGGGCCTCCTCCCCCAGCGAGATCAAACCAGTTAATGAGTCTCCGGAATAGAGTAGGTAGTTGGACGCTGAGGCGCTGTATGGCAACCAGACTGTTCCATTGTTGGTGGGTTTTCTAAAAAAAAAAACAAGTAAATTACTATTAGATTCTTACGCGACGCAAAGCAAAACATTGACTAACACCAATTGACTACTAGCTGTTCTATCTATGACATAGAAATTACCATGTGGCGTCGCAGCTCTTATAGCAATATACGCTAACAGAAAAGGACAGAGCTATATAACTGCTTTAGCTCTGTCCTTTACGATCGCCGTGAAATAAACTGCATAGCTACGTCATAACTTACATAGCTTACTTGGTCCGTAAAAGCTTTTATACGTTGCAAGAATTTTTTGATGACAGAGACTAAATTGTTTAAAATATTTGCGACCTATTAGTTGTAGGCAAATGTTTAAGTTTAATTTAATTTAATTCTCAACCTAATACCTAGTTGATAAAATGTATTACATTATTTTATTTTGGATTTTTTAACTTGCTCGTTTAATGTATAATTTAATTTTAGTCTGTAAGTAACAATACTGCGGTGCCCTGCAGGGTTACATGGCTGAACTTTTTATTAGGATAAGAACTCCCTGTACTATATACCCGTGTAAAGCAATGAATAAATATGAATATGAATAATAACCCATCAGAACATAGTAAACAATTGTCAAATTGTATTTTCCTCAATAGAACAACCTGTCGTCAATTTAAGAGTATTTTCCTCAACAGAATAACTGATCGATTTTATTGTTAAAACCTGGTATACTAACTACGTGGCAAAAAAATAAGTTAGCCCTGGTGTATTTTATAAGGATTAATATACGAACTTACCCGGTTTTGGCAAACGAAACGTAACGTTGCAACAGAGAAGTCCTGGCTCCTTCGTCTTCGGGCTTCAAATCAAAGTCAAACAGGTAGTTCAGTACGCCTCCATGCCGCACTCCGTCTATCGGTATCTGTCTGTTCAACCACTGAGAGTTCTTCGTACCTCTGTAAGTAAATTCGAGCAGCCTTACTTCTGCTGTAGTAGTTAAAGCGCGCTCCCTGGCCCCTCTTATTACTGATACCAGTATCATCGTATCTCCGTGATAGCTCAGGTAATCCGTTATAGTGTTCATATCCACCGGTTTTGCGCCAAAGTAATATTCCTTGATTTCTTTAGCTACAGCAGTCTTGTTAGCGTTGGATTGGAATGATAGATCGACCTGAACGAAGTCCGTGAAATTTGCCTCCATATTTTGTAGCCATTTGCCGTTTATTGCTTCTTCGGCTCTGATACTGCCTTCTCTGTCGGTGTAACCAGTCAAGTAAGGGATGGGCGAGTAGCTCCCAGAGCGTAGTATATGTATAGGAGCTTCAGTAATAAACGATCCGTTCAGGTTTTTGTTTTCGAGACAGGGTGCGAATTGTGCAGAGTTGTTGGGGAATATAGAACTTTGCAACACAGATGCCAGTAAATTTAAGTCAGTGGTTATTAACTTTTGAGCCAGTTCTTGGGGCGTCTTATCAGTGTAGCTTAGTTTTTCACCAAATTCTTTGGCATATCGAATTGGTTCATATGCAATTGCCCATGGTGCGAGAGCAGATCCACTCTGCGTTATAGCTTTATGAACCAACGTAGAAGACATGTTCGAAAAAGTAATTAAGTCAACCATGGCTGCTCCTGAGCCGTGCCCAAATAGCACTACGTTGTAAGGGTCACCACCGAAATTGGCAATGTTTTCCTTAATCCATTTTAATCCTTGGATGACGTCTTTTAATCCAGCATTCCCTGGTGCTTCAGGTACACCCAAGCACAAAAATCCAAAGATCGACAGGCGATAGTTCATCGTTACAACTAGAATATCGCTTTCGACTAGTCGCTTCATGGAGTATGTGACGGGGTCTGTGGACGCGTATTCTTCTCCTAAAAGGATGACCATGACTGGTTTGGGTACGGTCAGGTTTCTTGTGTGGATGTTGAGAACCAAGCAGTTTTCGACCCCGATGAGCCCTCGAGGGCCAGGGTGGGCGCATATGACGGAGTTGTCGTTCGCAGGGAAGATCCCTTGATGCGCTGCTGGTGGTGTGGGCGCCTGCAATGCAGATAAATGCATAATTTAACAAAGTAATATTTATTCAGAGTAGTCAATGTCTCAGATAAATACCATGAAATTGAGTTTGATTGTAATTCATAGAAACATTTTGTAATTACGGAGTCTTAAATATTTTAGTTTTTTTTTCAATTTGAAAAACTAAATTTCGAGTGAAATAAGTTCTGCTTAGCCCGTCACAATGCTTAGCAATGGGACTTTAGCAATGCAAAAGCATCGAAAGATCGTAATCTGATTTTTATCACCAAAATAATTTATATGTTATCTTGTAATAAGAAGAACTACTACAAGCACCTTTGTTATAGTAGAATTTGTGTAAAGCTGATCTATTTTAAGTCTTTAAAAGTGTGATCTATTTTAAGTTCAGAAATTAAGATAGCTATACTCTGAATTAACACATTGGCCACTTTTCATGCCGACCAATTTAAAAGTTCCCGAGGGAATAACCATAATCGAAATCTACGCGGACGAAGTCATGGGCAGAAGCTAGTATAACTCAATCGTATGAGAATTTCGCTTCAGTAAGCTTTGCGTGGTACACGAATTCTTACAAGAAAGTCGAGCCCACACTTCACCCGAACCTGGAGTAAGAAGTACATCGAATCCAAAAAAAAGATCATCGACAAAAAAACTATATATTACCTCGCTTTTTTATAACAATTTAATCAAATGCGATCGTACTAGATATGGCGTGACCTTCCGTAATACGAGAAGGGTACGATAGTTTCAATAGCTGAAATAGAACCAAGCACTTCCAGCCAAGACCCTTAATTTCTGTACGAAACGGGCTCCGTAAAGTGTCTCTGGCATTAAACGAGATAAGAATAACGCTTCTGCTACTTGGAATTCTTTAATAATTTTAGTACTTCCTTCTTGGAAGCCATAGCAAGCGGTGAAGAATGCCGTACGATTCTGTCCTCTTAAAAATGAATTTGAAACCGTTTCTGATGTGCGCCAGGAAGACACTACAATAAAAGGATCGCATTGTATGTTTTGCAAATAATTATGAGGACTCGTATGCATTTTTAAATTGACTTAAGCTTTACTAAGCGACATGCGACTTGTGGGAGGACCTTGTGCAGGGTCCGTCCGGGTTGGTACCACCATCTTATCCATTGACCTACCGCCAAGGAGCAGTGTTCGCATTGTTGTGTTCCGGTTTGGGGATAAGACAGCCGGGGAAATGACTAGCATAGAGGCATTCCAACTTAGTCCTCAGGGTTGGCAACGCATTTGCAGTCTTAGTATTGCGGTCTTGTGAATGCGAATGTCTATGGGTCTCAGTTTCCACTTACCATCAGGTGGCCTGTGCGCTCGTATGCCTTCCTATGCGATATTTTTTTTTTTAAATATAAATTTACTAATTATTTGGTCTTGTGAAATCTGTGCTTACAGTTTGGGATGGGCGAATCTGTGCAATTGATGATGATTACGAGTCCTTATTTGTGCTCCAATAATGGAAGTTTGATGAGACCTAAATATTATATAATTTAAGAGCACGGAATACTATGAAAAAGAGAGAGAGCAAATTTTGTGTTTGCTCTATCCAACAAGGAACCTCCGCAGCCAAGGAACCTAGACGAAACACTATTTTACCATTGCAAAGGTACATTATTCCGGATGTTACATTATTCCGGATGGTACCTAATTATTATTTTTTGTTTAAACAGAAGCGAAGAAATGGTGGGACGCTAAATAATAAATCAGAACACCTCCATTGTTAGTGGCTAAGTTCAAAGTTTCAATTTTCAATATTTTGAATTCCGTCCTGCTTATATAAACTATTAGACGTAAAATATATTTAATAGTCCTGACATAGATTCAATAAGTAGGTACCTAAGCTGCTATCGTAGTCGAAACAATATTGTCTGTGGTGGTGTGATATGTGATATATGTGGCCGATGAGTACCGGTACATGCGGCCGCAAAATAATAAAATAATAATAAATATCAGGGGACAATGTCACACCAATTGACCTAGTCCCAATTTAAGCTCAAGGCTTGTATTATGGGTATAATACAATGATATAAATACTTATATAGAGAAATATATACTTAAATACATAGTAAACATCCATGACTCAGGAACAAATATTCGCGCTTATCACACAAATATCTGCCCTTACCGGGATTGGAACCCAGGACCGCTAGCTTCGTAGGCAGGGTCACTACCAACTAGGCCAGCGCGTCGTCAAAATGCATCCGTACCGGCTAGCGGCTACCTGGCGTAAAACCCTGCAGCGTAACGCTATCCTTCTCTACACTACGCGAATTAATTGAAACAACAGATCCTCTTTCATAAAACAACAGTTAATCCAAAAACGAGCTAACCAATTTAGAACCTTAAATTGAGTGGAACAAAATTGAAATAAAACCAGTAAGATCAGACTTGATCCTTTATCGTTTTACGTTGGCTCTGCGAACCTCATGTCGGGATAATTGTTGAGGCCGGGATCGCAACAAACCTTTTGAAGTGGTTACTGGAAGCGTATAACCGCTTTCTCGTTTACTCCTCTGCGAGATTACGAGATGGAAAAGAGCTTGCGGGTTGAAGTACTCGTTTTGATCTTTAATTGGTTGGAGTCATCTCTTTCAGCGCCAGTAGGCGTCATATGTATAGGAATCTGATCCAACATGTGTGTCATGGGCGTTAAATGCATTTATAAGTTGATTTGCATTCAAAATTTTGTGGAAATAAGATTCTCTCCATAGAACGTGTTGTTTTCTCGTAACATATCGTAGTAGGTACGAGCGGTTTCGTTTTGTTTTCTTGGCTGGAATGAAATGTTATGGGAAAACGCATTGTTGATCGTTATGGTCTTATCCATGTGATTTGCGTAAGCAAGAGATCTCAATAAAATTGCATTACAAGAATTATAGGTAATTGTACATTTGCATCTTGTTTCTTGTTAGATTCGAAGTCTATACCTTTATTCTTAAAACCTTATTAATTTAAGGAACCTTGTTGTATTTATGCAAAATGTTTTTGTCTTAAGCAAAGTTTAGCCATCTTTAGAAATTTAATTAATTGGAAAAATATTTACATCAATTACTTATTTTGAAAGTCTTTCAAGCTAAACATTTTTTTTAAGCCTGCAAACCTGCAAAACATTCACTATCATTTATTGCTTGTTTAGAATTTTGTGCCATTTTATATTTATGAAAGTTCACTGTTTTTCGTGAAGTCATTCAAATAGGTTCCTCTGGGCCTCGTCATCATGCTACCCTATTTGACACTATTTGATACTCGAAACTTTGTTATACTTACTGAATATTTTGTTCTTTTTTGTGTTATATGCAACGTAACTAACAAATTTATGATAGAGCAAAATAAACCTTAATATCTTTTTAAAAAGGTGCATTTTGCTCCTTATTTTAAATGTTACTTACGCGGTTTTGCAGTTTCACCGACGATATTCTATTCTGTTCTATTCACAAAAAGTGTTTCAAGTGGTTTATTCCAAAGAAGATTGAGAATAGGTAGGTACCGACTTTGCGATAAAAGTTCCGTGGTCGATATTTATGTAAAATATCTTCGCTTACATTAAAAACATAATGAAATAATAAATTTCAAGATTGAATATCTAACTCTTTAGGCGATAGCAAAAAGATTTTTGGTTTTGGGAAAACAAATAATAATGGCCGCTGTATTAAACATAAGCATGAAACTATTTACGTAACTTTATACAAACATACATACATTCAAGCCTGTAATCCCAGAGCGGGATAGGCAGAGCCACAGAATTACCTACAACTTCAAAAAGTTGTTGGTAATTCAGCAGCCACACTTTGCACGAACAGGCCAAGATGTTCACCAGCGTATTAGTGACAGGTTGCAAGCCCATCGCCGAACAGTACTACAAGCTTAAGTTCATACCATAGTTTTAAGGTGAATGGAAAAAAAGGACCTTTGGAAAAACACTGTACTCGACCTACATCCTTATTTCAATAGGATAAGGTAGAAAGGTGCAAGCATTATCTATGTAGGTACTCGACTGTTCATTACGTCACTTGTGATACAGCTGTTCGCGTTCTACATATTCGTAACGCCGTAGGTTTACGTAAACAAGCGTTTTATAGATACTCCGATAAGATAAACGCTTTTACCGACATTACTGATTTATCGAGTAATAGATGCCTATAAGGATGTAAGAGGGCAAGCAACTTTTTTTTTATGGCATAGAGAAGACAAACGAGCACACAGGCCACCTGATGGTAAGTGGAAACTGTGACCCATAGACATTCGCATTCACAAGACTGCAATGCAATCCTGAGACTGCAAATGCGTTGCCAACCCTGAGGACTAAGATGGAATGCCTTTATGCTAGTCATTTCACCGGCTGTCTTATCCCCAAACCGGAACACAACAATGCGAACATAGCTGTTTGGCGGTAGGTTAATGGATAAGATGGTGGTAGTGATCCGGACGGACCCTGCACAAGGTCCTACCACCCGCAATTTATTTAAACGACTCTCACTTCACACCTTCATTGCCATATACTCTTATTTATTTCAAAGATAGATCTGACTGATGTCAGCACTAAAAATTGTCGTAGGTAAGAAGCAAAGCTCATAAATACTGATTCATAATTTAACAGAGAATGTGGGCAGTAGACTGCTCATACAAAAACCCCCGCTTCCTGTGCCCGTTGTCTGTGCTTCGTCAGGATATTAGCCACATAACAAATATTACATAGGTAGGTAGGTAGGGAGGATATATTTTTAAATACAGCTTAGTTAATCCACATATATACATACATAAACTCACGCCTTCATTCCCAGAGTGCGGTAGGCAGAGCTAAAGAATTACCAACAAGTCTTAAAACTTCTTGATAATTCTGTAACCACACTTTGCACAAGTAGGCTAAGATGTTTCCCAGTGTACACTCTCGGTCAAATAATACGGGTCAGAGTGCGTTTTTCATACAAACGAGGCTATTTCGAAGCCTTGGTTTCTGGACACAGGCATGTATTGAGTGAGGTTTAATGGTGGATACTCCGAGGTTAAACAGTGGAGGTCAAAAGTGCTTAAGATACCTAACAGATCGCACAATCAGTTAACACCACAGCGAGAGAGCATGGGTCAGCATTTGGATTTCCTTACATTTTATTGCCATTTTATATGTTTTTCTGAACATGCACAATTCCGGCGTTAACCGCAGATTCAATCCGTTGCAGTTGGGTATCTGAGGCAATCTGGAAGTCCTGTATCGATGCTCGGGGTGTCTATCATCAGATTTCACTAAAAGCATCTCCTGGCGAGGAACCAAGGCTTCCAAATAGCCTCTTTAGTATGAAAAACGCATTCTGACCCGTATTATTTGACCGCGAGTGTATTAGTGACAGGTGGCAAGCCCATCGCCTAACAGTACTGCAAGCCTTTATTCCCTTAGTCGCCTCTTACGACATCCACAGCAAGACATGGAGTGGTACTATTCTAACCCGGCAACCACACGGTAACGGCTTAGTTAATCAACTTGGTATAATAATTATGATTTAGAACTAACTTTAACTGTTTGTTAGGCGATGGGCTTGCAACCTGTCACTTATATATGCTGGTAAACATCTTAGCCTGTTTGTGCAAATTGTGGTTACTGAATTATCACAACTTTTTAAAGTTTTAATACTGTTGCTCTGCCTAGCTCACTCTGGGATTACAGGCGTGAAGGTATGTATGTATGTAAGTTTGATTTATTATTATCAATGTAAGATTTGTGAGCGTTGATATTTATCGTCTTAGTCAGTCCTTCCGAAATCCATTATATCAGTGCTACCACGGTTACCTCTTGATTTTTGTATGCACGAGCAGTTGTCCCTTTCTTTTACCATTCAATTGTTTATTACCTCACGACGGCACGTCGCGGTAATAAAATTGATAAGGTCCTCTTTTAACAGGTATTTCTTAAACATATATATGTCCCTGTCTATTATTATCTTATCAGGGATCGGAAATTCAGATCGATATTTAGCTATACTTTCGCGCCGACTTTGTTGTTCAGTTGTATGGAGGTGGACTCAATCATATAATTCATAATAAAATTTCCGGGATTTCAAAATAAATAAATTACACCGGCATTAATTCATAATTATTTATTTATATTAACTGTTTGAAGTTAATTTCCATGTATATGTTTAACCAAATGTTATTTAATTTACCTGTAACTTATTAACCTAACGAATTTATAGGAGCAAAACGGAATGTTTTATCCTACATGTAAAGTAATTACCTATTATATTAACGTTTTGTAGAATCCCAGAACTTAAATTATTAAAATAAATTTTTTAAAATACCTTTCGATGAAATGAAATTCCATGAGGGGATGGTTTGCCTACCGTTAAGGGTATTTGTTTAGATGCATCTAGCTAGAACAACGCGTTTACCTCCTAAGTATTTGTAACCTACTTAGGTACAGTTAAGTACATAAATATATTCACTTTAGTACCTTGTTACTTGAATAGTTGTGAATTAAAGAGACAAGGTACTAAAGTGTACACATATATGAACTTGACTGTACTCCGCATAGCATAGTGACACTACCTATTAATTACTATATTCGATTAACCTTTAACCAGCTTCAATTGGTATGATTTAGGCCATTAGTCACATAGCTAAGGGCCTATAAATAGTACATTTTTATTTAAGCGAACTTGTTTGATGGATAGGTACATACATACATACCTTCACGACTTCATTCCCAGAGTGGGGTAGGCAGAGCTACAGAATTACCAACAACTCTAAAAACTTGTTGATAACTCTGTAACCACAACCACCGAAAGGTACAAAAAAATATACCTTATAGCATTGTACTTTTTATATGTGGTTAATTTTAAGCATTTTGAGTAGAAATATATCTAATATGTGAGCACTGAGCAGCGCTTATTGTTAAATGCCTTTAAGCCAATGATGTAGACATTTAAATTTAAGTTTACCTAATGTATCCTTTTTTTGTTAGTATTTTTTATTGGTTCTTGTGCACAAGACACTTAAGAAATGAGAACACATTGTGATGTTTCTCGCCGGACAGTTCCCTTTTTTATTGATATATTTTGTCCGGCAGCATGAGCATGTCATGCTCACTCTAAGGTCTTTGCTTACGGCGGCGTCGTTGATCGGGTCGCCACCTTCCCGAACACATGGTTGAGGGAGGCGATGGCTGAGATACGCGTCATACTCGTGAACGGGTGCTGTCTGTGGGGTCCGGTCTGTTCACGCTTGCAAGGACCTGTTATTCAGTTAATTATTTTAATTATCGTTCCTGAAGTAGAGACCTCGTCATGTTGTTCTCCTAGACATTAGGTATTTTATTTGTATTTTATTGATCTTACATTTGTAATGATTTTATTTGTGTTAGTTTTTAAAAATAATTATTTATTACTTTATTACCTTCTAATGTAATTTAGATACTTTTAAGTATTATTGTATTCAATCATTGAAAAAAATGATCTTCTGCTGGAGTTTCTTGCGGCGCTTCTTCTCCGCAATGATGGTCTTGTCCGAAGCGCTAGTAGATTCACTCCATGTTACCGACGTGTAAAAGAGCCCTCATGTGGCCAATTTACTGAATAAATATTTTGAATTTTGAATTTGAATTTGAATTTTATACGATACGTCGCATTTGCTTTAAATTATTTAAATTTAAAAGCAGATGACTCGGTAGAACAGCGACTGCTTTGTTTAATATAATTTCGGGAGTCGCTTACAAGCCAGCGTAGAGTACCGTAAAACGGGGTGAATAGAATTGAAGGGGTGAATAGAGTCACAACCTAAAATGAAACATATGTTACTAATTATAAGACTGAAATTATTTCCAATAGACGTAACGTTATTGTCCATTTAATACTTGTTCTTATTTGTAACAAGTTATGACTTTTTTTAGGTTGTGACTCTATTCACCCCTTGAATTCTATTCACCCTGTTTTACTCGGTACGCATCGATTGTATTCTCTCAAATCATAAAGAAAATAAATGATATGAAAGTATAATTATAAACAGCATCAACAGTATTTATTTCAGATAAAACCTCACATTCGTTAGAGTAACCCAAGCCGTAAACATTTTTATAAATCGATAGCGACCCGCCCGCGGCTTCGCCCGCGTGGAATGTATTATACATATAAACCTTCCTTAAGAATCACTCTATCTATTAAAAAAAACCGCATCAAAATCCGTTGCGTAGTTTTAAAGATTTAAGCATACATAGGGACAGACAGCGCAAGCGACTTTGTTTTATACTATGTAGTGATACGGACAGCATGCACTGTCTACCTAGGTATACTGAGGCAACATTGTGCATTGGCAAACTAGTTCGCCAAAATAAAAACTGTGGTAGGTATGGTATGAGCTTTACGCTGTGATGGTGTTGCCAGACGTCCCGATATCTGCGGGACCTTCCTATTTTCAGGGGTCTATGGACACGCCCGAGTTACCGGGGACGCCATTATCCCGACTTTCAGCACATCATCGCCAGTGATCACATATTAGATAAGTACTAATTTATAGCAACAGAGAAGGCCAAAAACGGGTTGTCACAATTAGCATTGCAAGTGGGCTGAGACCACCATTCGAAGTTACGTTAGCTCCATCTCTGTCACTCGTCATTCGACACTGAACCGAGAGAAAGGGATGGAGCTAGCGTAACTTCGAACTTCGATTTTCAAAGTAGGGCATGTGTTTCCCACGAGTTGTACTGTCCCGATTTAAAAACCCAAGTCCCGACTTAAAAACCCAAGTCCCGACTTTTTTCTAGCTCAATCCCGATGTATGGTAGGTAATCTAATCCTGGCAACAATAACCGTGATATTCATGAATCATGAATCCACACCTTGCTGTACTTTTACTACTTCACCTGCGCATATTGTAGGTTACTGACCGGTTTTTTTATTATGGCTATGTTGGTATTGTACTAAGCACAAAATAAAACGTAACCGGGTATAAAATTATTTATAGCATAGCTTTAGATAAAAACTAATAATAGATTCTAACGTACACAAAACACTGCAAAATATTTCAGTCGAAAAGTCTAGACCGAATACGTTGTCACGTGTAAAAATAGGAAGTTTTTTGCGCCGACAAATATACCTTGAATCTGTTAGCTCCTGACGTCGGTCCCGCGTAAGGCACTCCATAAAAAACCAAGTAGTTTCCATCTGTGGCTACTGCACCCTGCACTAGGCCCTGCGTTACGTTCACTGTAATATTCTGCTGAGCGGACACCACACTGAACAACAAAAACACACACAAAAACAACATTTTGTCCGGGAGCGTGCCAGGCGTACGTGCAGTCGTTGCGGCGGCCGGCGCGCGAATGAACAGTTTTAAAGGGTCCGAGCGGAGGTGCGCGGGAGTGTATCGCTAGATATGCTATCAATGAGGCTAAGTTTACGATGTTGGATTACGAGACGAGTGCATTTTCCGTAGTTGAGTTGGGTAATGTTTGTGGGTGTTTTACGTGTTTTCTATGTTGTTATGAAGACTGTAGCTAATAGAGGCGGTCATTATTGTAATGTTCAGCAGTAGACACAACATCAACATCGTTAATTGATGGTAATGAGTTGTAAACTTTATTGAGTAATTCTATACACATTAGAGTGTCGTTCCGATTTATCTTCGAACTTGTCTCGGCACAAATATTTCAATGAGTTAAATAGACTACAAATAAATAAAAAATGTGTACTTCCCCTACAATAAGTGACGTGGGGATGTATTTTTTTCTCGTGAACCCTTTTTCTCTGGGGTGTCGTTGGATAGGTAGGTCTTTGAAAAATATTGCGGGTTTGTATAAACAATTTTTCGATTAAGGGATCCGTTTATGAAATATTGGGTCCTTACCTATGAAATTGGCGTTTTTTTTACGTGTTTTATTTCGTACGGAATTTATTTATTTCAATTTTAACTTGCAAAATATTTTTAAATTTCATTAATACACTATGCAACAAAGGTTTTAGATACAAATAATATGGTTCAACTTCTTACTTAATGTTTAAAATTAAAGTGTGAACTTAACTCTTTTTAAGTGCTGCAAGTTCAAGTGTTTCAATTACGCAGAGTTTTATGAAGCGAACTATTTTTAAGTAACTAAGATATGTATGATATAGCTTAGAAGTGTCCAATATTCCTGACAGAATTTTGCTTGGTTTGCATTTGACGTTACTAAATAATCCGCGAAATTAAATGTATGAAAACCACTGTTTTCATAAAATTCTCCATATAAAACGCCAATTTCATAGGTAAGGACCTAATATTTAGCTTTAAAGCGCAATTTTTTGTTAGATTCAAGTGTCCGCCCCTACAGCCAAAACTACAAATATAAAATGTAAAAACCAGAAGTTAATTACTTGGTTTGTTCGTGATAGTTTTTATAGAAGTAACGGCTTCGGATCCCTGCACTGAGTCCGCGATTTTGAAGAACAACGGCGCTCTGAGCTTGACGCCAAGCGCGACGAATTGAAGGCCCGTCCACCTGCGGCAATTTCCTACAATACTGTCAATGGTGAGCTCACATGCCCACAATGCGCAAGAACTTTCATGAAGAAAATTGGCTACATAAGCCACATGCGGGCTCACCAGCGACAACAGGGCTTCCTTTAGAACGGTCGCCGTGACCGAGACCGGTCGGACCAATCATCATCATCATCATCATCATCATGGTCAGACATGCTCTTGCCCAGTTTTTAGATATTAATAATGGAATAAGCATCTTTTTATGTACAATAAACCATTATGAGTGAGGTTCTTAAGGGTGTCAGATAAGCTTCAAAAGAAAAAATCTCATCATGAGAGTATACCATTTTGAGTCATATTACAAGTAAATCTTTATCTGTGAGTGGAGTAATGACCTAATGACTATTGAGATAAGCCGTTTATATTACAGCTACATCCGGACGCTGTAGGTACCTACTTATTATACTCTCGTTTTTTTACGTTATTACATGTCAATAAGTGACGTATGTTTTATCCGTCATCGGGCTGATTTTATATTTGACTCGCAGCCAGCCCTCGCTTAGCTTCGGTTTATGTGATTTTTATGTATTAACTAGGTTTAGGACTTTTGGTGTCATATCGTGGTTCTAGAATCCATGGAGTCGCTATTTCCTATTTATTATAATACATACCACTTTGATTTTGACCTTCGGTATTTTATTATTTCAAAATTAATTATGTCATTAAACCGCTAAACCTATTTAAATGAGTTTTGGTATGGAGAATATATCTTTGCTCTGTGAAAGCGTTACAAACAAGCAAATATTAGTAGGTATGGATAAACTGAACTAAAAATATATTTAGTTCATTTTGAAATATTACCATACTGAAGGTAATAATCTAAGTGTCTTGTTTTATAATACTTAATTAGGAAATATCGACTCCATGGATTCTAGAACCACGATATGCCACCAAAAGTCCTAACCCTAGTAATAACCGTACATTAACCAATATTTATTATACCTAAAAACCTTCCTCTAGAATCACTCTATGAAGTTTGTAAGATTTAATCGTACAGACAGTGGGAGCGACTTTGTTTTATACTTTGAAAAAATGAAATTTTCACAACACTATTTGTCTGGTGTCAAAAGTGCCA
Source organism: Acleris emargana (assembly GCA_927399475.2). Classification (NCBI taxonomy): domain Eukaryota; kingdom Metazoa; phylum Arthropoda; class Insecta; order Lepidoptera; family Tortricidae; genus Acleris; species Acleris emargana. The sequence continues at coordinate 5,736,293 of OV656850.1, forward strand.
TCCCTCAGTGCCGCTACTTTAAGTAACAAATTCTATAAGTTGAAAAATGTACCTTATTGACTTGCGGGATAAGGTGTATTTTACATCTTATTAAATTTGTTAGTTACGCGGCATTGCAGTATTACCGACGTTATCTCACTCCCACAGCCAAGACGAATCTATCGACGTCTCATATGTTAAAATCCATCGAGCCGTTTAGACTGCAGAGCGCGCCAAAGAAAGACAAACACACTCCAAAAACATAATCTAGTTATGAGAATAAAAGTAAGGTTTTGCCGCTCTCACAATTGTTCCATTTTGATGAACTTTCTTTAAACCCTAATACATACATACAAACATAAACTCACGCCAAAAAAATAAAAAATTAGCAAAACTTTTATTAGGACATTGTCTAAGCATAACGGTCAAACAGATGTTAATATTCCCAGGTTGTAAATACGTTACTTTTGTTCTCTACGAACCCTAACGGCATTTTTATGGTTAAAATATTCGTCGCTTAAATGCTAAACGGCCTTATGTCAAAAGTGAACTTTTTTACAGGAGAGATAATCAAAGTTTTCGACATGTTTTTTTAATTTTTGTGTAAGTCTTTTTGTTTTATATCTATTGTGTATATAATCAACGGATGCAAAAAGTGACGTGCGGTCTCGCTGACTGCCAGAGCGCAACTAACAAAATGGCTGCTTCGCTCTGAAGTTAGGCGCGAAAGTTTAAAATTCCAAACGGGCATTATCGTGATTTCGTTGTATATAAATCAAAATTGATAGGTGTCTTCGTGTAATATTAAAATTTTACCGTTTTTAAACTCGTTTTTGTCATAAAATAGTTTTTTTTTTTTTTTGTGATGGGGCCGTTTAGCATTTAAGCGACGTATGCTGTTTAGCTTTTAAAGCCGTATTACAACCATATTATAAAGTCTTTCTGTCGGGTAACGGTATAGTATTGGACATTTTAAGATAGTACTGTTACTCGAATGCTGAGTAACCAAGGAAGTAAATATAACCTGATTAAGTTTGTATGACGTGTGACTCCGTCCGCGTAGAAGTCGTCTATCGCTGCTCCCTCGGGACCTGTCCCATTTTCCGGAATAAAAACTACCTTATGTCCTTAAAAAGAAAAACTATGACATCTAAGTAGACTTTATTAATTCTTGAGATATTTACAGGCGTCTAAAGTGTTTATGGGTACTTCTCCACTAATTGGAAATTTTGAACAGTCCCCTACCAGCTTTTTCTTCAAATTAAACTGAATTTAACTGTAAAAATGGTTATGTTGATTATACCTAGATCAATTTGTATACAAGTGTCAATCTTATTAATTATTTTTATATTAATCATAATAAGACGACAGGGTACTGTTTTTGTACTCTAAGGACAAAGTTTGATTCAAAATGCTAATAAAATGACATACATATTAATTGAAATACTACTTTTTTATGATCAAAAATCAATCTAAGTTCAATAGAGAAATCTTGCTGAATTGTAACACATCGCTTTTATTATCTGGAACTTATTAAATTCTGGGATGGGGACACGCCAGGGGACTGTGTTTTGACAGGCTGATGGGATTAAAATAAAAAAATATATTAAACATTTACATGGTCAAGAAATAGGTAGCCGAGAAGATACTGAATAAAATAATAATAATAATAATCTATAATTTTAGATTTATTCTGATTAAAAAAAATCCACAACAATGTGAAAATTGCTTGGGACATAAATTTTCCCGTTAGTAGAGAAATACCCTTATACGTACTTAAATCACCCAAGACATACAAATAACTTTAATTAGACAATTAGTTAATTACTTCTTTGGTTTGAGATAGTGTTTATACAAATAACGGCTTCGGAACCCTACACTGAGTATGGTCAGACATGCTCTTGCCCGGTTTTTTTTTATACGACAAAGTCTGCTTTATCTACGTGTGTTACAGAAAACTTACATAAACCGAAGCAAAACGAGGGCACGTCGCTAGTTGAGCATAAGTAACGCTCGTTAACGCGTTTATGGTTCGATAGCTTTAGGCAGGAAGTCCGATATAAAACTAAAGTGTTATAAGAAATACGCGTGTGGTCAAATAGCCACCTTAAATTGACGGTTATATGACTAGTACGCGTTATGAATAAGCTGAATCATTATTTCGTCTAATATGACGTTCGTTCTCCATTGCGGTTGAGAAATAGATTGAATGACTGTCGATTATTGATGTGATGAATCACTTACAGTAGAGTGTTTAAGAATCCAAAGGATATATAGTGGGCAAAAATGTTTGGACGGCACACCCAAGTCCGCCACAGCTTAGACTACTTTGGTTTGGAAGGTATAGTTGGTTCTAGTTAATATGACGAAAAGCACTTAAAACCAACCATTACCAACATCTATTCTTCAATTGTTATCTTCAAGTAGGGTTGTAAAACCATTACGCAGGTGTGTCGGTATGGCCAAAGTATACTGTGAACAAACAATCTTGATAGTTTTGATGTTGCCGGTATTTTACTTAATAATTAAATGTTTCTAAAATTATAATTAAATACTGTGTCAATATCACTTTGTACAATTTAAGAATAGTATTAAAAATACATTTTTACCTGAATGTTAACCGCACTGTACTTAATTGTATTTAGAAAACAAAACACATACTTAAATGTGTCCGGTTCAGGTAAAACCCAATGATCAAGAAGGGTTGAGCTACTCCAAGGCACGTGCCACACTTCGGTCGTCCCTTTGTTATCTTTTCCTTTCAGTTAGCCCTTCCGTCGCTGAACATCATATTCACAAAACATCATATTCGCAAAACATGATATTCTCAAAACATGATATTCGCAAAACATGATATTACAAAAAAATGATATTAAGAAAAAAAGTCAAGTACAAAACATCATATTCGCAAAACATCATATTCGCAAAACATGATATTCTCAAAACATGATATTCGCAAAACATGATATTCTCAAATTATCATAGTAGCAAAACATCACATTAGCAAAACATAACTATTATTAAGACATGAACGGTGTCGACGGAGCTCCGCTACTGCGGAGCTCCTATTTCTGGGTGATTTGGCCCTCCGGGCCAGCTGCAAAACTAACATAACCTAAACCTACCTACGATTTTATAACAAAACCCGACTATTTGTAAATATCATGTTTTGTGAATATGATGTTTTGCGAATATGATGTTTTGCGAATATCATGTTTTGCGAATATCATGTTTTGAGAATATCATGTTTTGCGAATATGATGTTTTGAGAATATGATGTTCAGCGAATATTCGTTGTGCATCAAATTCGGTCCATGGGTTCTCTATTTATTTTAATTTGAATGGGTTTAACTTACTGAGCATTATTGAAACAAGCACAACATATTAAACCTTTTTTTAAACAAAATAAACTCAATAACGTTATAAAATAAAAAATCTATTTAACAGTGTTTAATTATCATTACGATCTATTATTATTTTTTTCGTTAGATGTTTCGAGTCATATTCAACATATGGCTGGCGGAGCTGGGTGAATTTTGCCCACTATCCTTTTAGGACAACTTACATTACAAGAAAGTTTGTTAGTTAGTTTGTTCGATTTCGGGTGGTTTTTAAAAAGAAAATTAATTATGGTAACTTTCGCATTGTGACTACGCAAAATTAACTACACTGCTGGAAGACCAAAGGGTGTATCTCAAATAAAACTCCTGAGCATATCACTAAAGGGTTATGTTATGATTGAAACTACTTCGTTTATTGAATTCGTGATATTGGCGCCCCTTTGGCGAATAAGGGCACTATATGCATAACTACTTTTCGTGATTTAAAAAAATGATTCTATTCTATTCTATTCTATACTTAGGTACATGACTAAAGTAACTGTTTGATAATTTTAGTCCCTTACTATGTAATATACTTTTTTTAATGTTTAACCCGTGTGGTTGCCGGGTTAGAATAGTACCACTCCATGTCTTCCCGTGGATGTCGTAAGAGGCGACTAAGGGAATAAGGGCTTGCAGTACTGTTAGGCGATGGGCTTGCAACCTGTCACTAATACGCTGGTAAACATCTTAGCCTATTTGTGCAAAGTGTGGTTACAGAATTATCAACAAGTTTTAAAAGTTGTTGGTAATTCTGTAGCTCTGCCTACCCCACTTTGGGAATAAAGGCGTGAGTTTATGTATGTATGTGTGTAACCAACCTTTATTGGTTTAACGTAAACCGATGGCTATGCAATTAGTCAAGTAGGTACAGAGACAATGATACCAGATAATACCAGGGGACAATCTCACACAAATTGACCTAACCCCAAACTAAGCTCTAGGCTTGTACTATGGGTACTAGGCAACGATAAACTTACGTATATAGATAAATACATAGAAAACACCCAAGACTCAGGAACAAATACTCCTGCTCATCACACAAATATTTGCCCGTACCGGGGATCAAACCCGGGACCGCTAGCTTCGTAGGCAGGGTCACTACCAACTAGGCTACCGCGACGCAGACAGAGACAGTTTATAAACTATCGATATAGGGTTATGACCCGGAGATGATGATACTTTTTATTCCAGGAATTTTGACAGTTTCCGCTAAAATAGCAATGGATGAATGAATGAATGAAAATATTTATTTCGGACAAAGAATATCCACAATTATCAAATCACATAATGTTAGTAACATAGACTTATAGACTAATTGTAAGTTAGTAAAATTTAAAAAGTTTGTTAGGGTTTACGTGGATGTATATCTAATATGTGAGGATAGGACTGTCCATCCTTTCAGCGAGCACCATCAGGAGAGTGTTGGTGCTGCCCCGAACCCGCGCCCACAGGGACGCCACGCGCTTGCGCAGCACGGCCTGGAAGCCGTCAGTGCTCGCAGCGGCAGGGCGGCCCCAGCAGCCCCCTGAAGGCGTTATTGTACTGGACTCGCAGAGCACTATAGGTCTTTTTCGTGTTATTGCTCCACAGATTGCACGTATACAAAGTGTAGTTGGTTTTAAATGATGAACGACTCGCGTTTAAGTTTAATTCTAGACGGTGTCGCGGGTAAAAGCTACGAAAATTCCAAAGCGATGCAAACTCGCAACGCGTAAAACGACAATGCGGGTTAATTTCACGCTGACAGCGTTTGTCGTCTTTGATACATCTCCCTATGTTACAGAGTAAACGACAAATTTTACACCGAACTCGCGTCGCGAATCGGTGGAGTTCGGTTGACAGAACTGGGGCCCTAGCCAAGAAACAAACGATACCAACATTTTTCTTAACGCACGATAATGTCATCTCATACATTTCAAATGATAGAAAAGAAAAACGTTAGTAGCGTTTGCATCTTGGCTATGCTTTATGAGCCCCGTTTTGGACGGGTCGTCCAATTCCCAAATCAACCAATTCTTACATTGTTCTATTCCCACAATGTCCAATATGTATATGACAAATTCCCAAATTGACCAATTTCATTATTATATTATTATTACTGTCTAATTGCCCTTTATGACAAATTCCCACAGAGTTCAATTCCCACAATGTCAATTCCCACATTGTCCAATGGGGGTTTCCGCGCATCCGTTTTTTCACAAGATGGCGCCTGTGAAGTGAGGTCTTTTTGACAGTTGATTTTAAAATATATGCTTAGAAGAAAACCAAACTAGTGACAATTTACTTTTTCACTTGATATATACACATTTCAAATATTTAGGTACATAATTATTTCAATTTATATTTTTTACGTATTATCAACTCTCAAAAAGACCTTACTTCTCAGAGGCGCCATCTAGTGAAAAAACTGATGCGCGGAAACCAACATTGCTCTTCACCGTGTTTTTTTTTGATTTACGATAACTTCGGCACATTACCAGGAACATCCGTAGAAACGAAGAGGTAGATTAGATTTTTAAATATTGCAAAAAAAAAAAAGTTTTCTGTTTAGAACAAAGTAATTAAATTTTGTATATTTGGTCATTCTAAAAGAGCCTTTGGAGTTAACTAATAGACAGTCAGTGTCAAATACGTCAATGTTGGCGTGACATACTTACTCGTACACACACAATTAAGAGCTTTTTACACCAGTTCAACGTGATTAACTGATTGAATTTTAAAATGAATTATCTTTAAAACCGTAAGAGTTATCATTTGTCTGTCTTCGGGAAATTAACTTTATTTGACCTAAAGAACGTTCCCTTAAAGTTATCGTAAATCAATAAAAACACGGTGTATATGACAAATTCGAAATACTAACAAGCCTCTGACTGCGATTTTGTTCGCGTAAAAGTCATACTTAAAACTTTTTTCGTAATACGACTTTCATCCTTCCTTATCATGACATGGCCATACCATGACAATCTATCACCTTCCGTTTTTCTCTCACTTTTTAGTTTGACATTTTGGGACATTCTGAGAATTTGACATTTTGGGAATTCCACATTGTGGGAATTGTATTTTTGGGGAGTTTGCCATTCTGAGAACACACTACAAAACACAGTCACTTCCCGTCGTCTGTCCTTCTGTATGTACGCTTATATATTTCGAACTACGTAACGGATTTTCATCAATAGATAGAGTGATTCAAGAGCCCTCCGTCGTTGGATATCATATTCGCAAAACATGATATTCCGAAAAATATCATAAAAGCAAAACATATTCGCAAAACATTACATTCGTAAATCATCATAGTAGCAAAACATCACATTAGCAAAACATAACTATTATTAAGACATGAATTAGACAGTGTCGACGGAGCTCCGCTGCCGCGGAGCTCCTATTTCTAGGTGGTTTGGCCCTCCGAGCCAGCTTCAAAACTGACATAACCTAAACCTACCTACGATTTAATAACAAAACCCGACTATATCGTGTATCGATATCGTGTTTTGCTAATATGATGTTATGCGTATATGATGTTTTGCGAGTATGATGTTATGCGTATATGATGTTTTGCAAGTATGATCTTTTGCGAATGTAATATTCACATATGAAAGGCTCAAGAGGCCTCTGTAATTAGGTAATACCATACGTAATTAAGCAATGAAAGGATGAGTAATCCGACTCTATTGCCTAAGCTAGTCAATATAATCTGTCAATAAAGGAAAAATAAAAGGCTTATGGTGGGCCTATTCACCACACGTAATGCTACGGGCAACAGATTAGAACAGATTAGTCAGTTATTGCTCGCGTGATTTCATCCAAGGCTACATCGATCGGTCGGTTTGCTGTAACTTCTGTGGCACAGGTGCGATAGGCATGGTGTTGTATTATATTTATAGTAATGTTATTAACACTTGATTTAGTTTGATGACTGGTTTGTTAAACAGAACATATTAGGCTAGTTTTCAGGGTATGAAATAATCGTAAATAATCTTCATTTGAGTAATTTATTATATTCTAATTTGAACTTGATTTAGATTAGAATCAACGCGAGCCCAACTCACACTTGGCCTTTTTTATATTTGTGGTTTTTTTTTCAGGGTTTGTTTTGTTTTAATATTTTTACGATATAACGGAAATAAAAACACGTTAAAAAAAATCGTTTCATGTTTGTTCTCTCCCTTTATTTTTCCCGTGGACAGACCGACGGACGGACAGAGCAGGCAATAATAATAGGGTCCCATTAGTCTCCCTCTAGGTACAGAATCCTAAAAATGAAACAGACGGATAAACGTCGATATAATTATTATATTTTCAAACGAAATCTTATATCGTTATTGAAATTGTTTTTACAGTTATTTAATGATATATGTTTAAGATATTTCTTAAATAATTTGCTAAGTAAGTGATTAGGTAAGTAGATATTGACAAATGCATTAGTAATTATAGTACATATTTATAGTTCTATGTAAGTCATTAGCATACATCGGGGTTTTCGGTGCGGGAATGATTTAAGAAAGAGTAGATATCAACAGATAGGTAATCTGAGAAAATATCATATTATGCCTAATGACTAACTACCTCTCTGCGAATTGCTTACACTATGATACAAGTTTATTTTAACTCATGTTCATGTAGTACTTTAGCTTTACTACCAATTAAGGCTATAATGATATGAGATAATAATAAAATTAACGTTAATTAATTACCTGCAGTAGGTAAATTTAGTAGTTAACACGATTTTCAAAATAAACTATTAATGTTTTTTCAATATTTGGAACAGTTCATCTGCGACGTCTTGCTGCAAATATTATCCATTTCAATGAACTGAATGATCTCTTTAAGCCGGCAGTTGTAATAGGAGCATATTTTATTTTATTCGATCGCATTTCTATTTCCTTGTAAAAATTCGTTCATAGTTTTTCGACATTTCTTTTATAAAATACTTTTTTTTGTTCAATAAATTTTTCATTAGGTAGAAACCTAGAGTAAAATTCTGTTTTTTAATCTTTGGCTTATGTCAAACATCCCGCACCGAAAACCCCGATGTATGGACTCATTAGGCATAATTGATAACAAAATATACTTTAACATATAAGTAATACATTCGTTATACGAACTCTGTCCGTAAACCTCCGTCGTAATGGATATTATAAATATTAGTACAAAATTCAATATACCTTTGTAATATTTCGGTAGTAACTTAACAATACTACTGTAATAAAAAACACCACGTAATTTATTTTCTTTGTTACTTTATCGACATTCCTTTTCATGCGTAACGCTACCTGCACTATAATATTGTAGCTCGACCCGCTCCATAAGGCCGTGCAGGTGTGAAAGAGATAGCATGATTCCAATGATTTATGACCCTACTCGCCACTTCGTATTGAGGAGAGTGTATAACTATCCGCAAAATTAAGTGGCGAGTAGGGCAATAAACGTCAGTTACCTTTCTTTTTAAGCCTACCGCTACCTGCACTATTGTTTCACGGCCCGCTTCATAAGGCCGTGAGAGTGTGAAAGAGATAGCATGATTCCGATGATTTATGACCCGACTCGCCACTTCGTGTTGAGGATAGTATAGGTGAGTTTAACAATATTATCTGTACATAAGTTATATAATAAGGTTCTGCTTCGAAACCTTCATTCTACTATTAATGAGACTAGATGGCGCCTCTGGGATGTAAGGTATTTTGACTATTTTTGACAGTTGATAATACGTAAAAAATATAAATTGAAATAATTTTGTACCTAAATATTTGAAATGTGTATATATCAAGTGAAAAAGTAAATTGTCACTAGTTTGATCTTCTTCTAGGCATATATTTTAACATCAACTGTCAAAAAGACCTCACTTCACAGGCGCCATCTAGTGAAAAAACTGATGCGCGGAAACCCTCATTGTATTAATTTGCGTAGCTTATAATATATATTCCTAAGTATTGATTGGGATCAATTCATGATGAGGATGATTTGGCCTTACAGGGGATGATCCGAGACCGATCCGATTGTGCCAACTAACCACGTACTTCAAAGCAAGATCAAATGGTAAATGGCAAATGAGCACCCCTCCAAGGGAATGTATCGAATTTCCTGTAAGCCTGTATATTACCAAAGGATTAACGATCACGGTTATATAATGGGGTTAACCCAGATACAGCAATGAACAAAGTATGCGCCGACCATCCAGTGGCGCCCACATTACTACTATTTTCATTTCTAATAAACTTAAGAAGTATCTTAAAATCGTAGAAATTGAAATTTATTTTATTAGAAAACACCTTAATGGTAAAATTATTTGAGGATGCTATGCCACATTACATTCCGTGTAGGCTCGGCGCAGTCTTAACAAATATGCTTTGCCGCAGCTGTTTTAACCCTATTATATAACCGTCGAAGTAAATTTCTCGGTAATTGGCTGGTTTGCGTGATTTTGCATTGGCCAAGGTTACATCGATCGCCTGTTGAGCCTATAAAGCTACTTGTCGCTAGGCGACCGAGTAATGGTATGAAAGCAACAGGCGCTTACGAACATAAAAAGAATTTTACTTCCTTTAAAATATTAGTTGTTAAAACCCGTCTGGCGACCAGAAGCATCCTTATTACCAGTTCTTATATTTAATTAGACAATGAAACAAATAAAATAAATGTTATAATCATTCCTCGACCAAATTGACTTTGGTTCAAATCAAATCAAATTATAATCTTTAATGCATATCACATTACATATATGAGGCGGAAAATAAACAAAAGGTATCCATGTGACGCCCTGCAAGGGCACAGCAATTTTAAAGAGCTAACTAGGTATTTTAATACAGATAACCATACCTGGGATAACTCGGGGCAAGTTCTAGGGATTTGATATCGATAAAAAAGATGTCGACATAATATTTATATATTTAACGTGACGCGTGACATTGTATTTTTTCTGGAGAAAACTGTCATAACATTTAGAGCAAAATAATTTTGACTCACGTAGTTGTTTGTCAAGATATTCACTAATCCACGAGTTAATATAATATTCGCGTGGGCGTGGATGTTTCTTGGGCGGCATGATTATTTGGGACTTTGTAACAAACGTAGCGGAATATTACCTCGTATATTACTCTTACTCTAAGATATGAATGGCACTGACAGTAAATTGTCATTTTGATTGAAATGACTTTCGCATACTTTTATTATCTTAAGAGGCTCGATATCAGATATGACATCGAACCTCTTTACAGTAATCGAGAATGTTCAATGTGCACATGTATTAATTTAATTATTATTATTATGGCTGACTTATGTAGTTGGTAATCTATACCGTGACTACTTCACCCGGGCACGGGTAGCGATGCCCCAAGGGGGGGCATGCTGAACCCTAAGTTAGAGGTGCGGTGGTGGTTGCACCTCTGGAGGGGTGCCTCCGTCGGGTGTCAGGCCGGTCGAGCGCAGCTCGGCCGGCTGAGTATCTTGAAGGACTTCGTTTTCTTCGGTTGCTTCAAAGTGTTCGGATTCTTCGGTTTCTTGAATGTGTTCGTTTTCTTCGGTTTCTTCTGTCTTCTCGATCCCTGCAGTGATGCTATGAGGCTCAGGTCCGGATCTGGGAGGGCGGCCACGTCGTCCCTGGCGGCGGAACTTCTTCCGTTCTTCAGTGCCCTCATCCACTGCGAGTTGGATGGGATCGGTGGGATCGAGCAGGATGTGCTTGGGGCGCCTGACGGGTGCCCCGAGCGCAGCGAGCACGTCGGGATCGGATGGGGTGAGTTTGGGAGTGTAGGAGGTGGCACGGACGATGAGCGGGTTGGGGTGGTGTGAGCCTTTATCAAAGAAGCGCCTAGACGCGTCCTTGATAATGTGTCTGATCGACGGGACGCCGAGGTCCCTGTGAAGGTCCGCGTTGCGAACAAGCCAAGGGGCCCCCGCGACCGATCGGAGAAGTATGTTTTGAAATATCAGTAGAGAGTTTATGCGTAAGTCGTGGGCGTGTGCGAATGCCACGCTGGCATATGTGAAAATCGGTCTGATACATACTTTGTATAGCGTTAGTTTGTTGTGTGTGCTGAGTTTACTGCGTCGGTTGATAAGGGGACCGAGACGACCCTTGATCATCTTGGCCCTGTTTAGTACAATTTGGATGTGATGACGGAAGCTCAGGTGTCTGTCCAGGGTCACGCCGAGGTATTTGACCTTTGGTACCCAAGGAATGGGCCTATCGAAAAGAACGATATTCTCAAGGGGGTACTGGCGCAAGGTCGGGTAAAACCAGACAGCCGCACTCTTCTCGGGGTTAACCTCTATCCTCCAGAGTTTAAACCACCGACCTAGGTCAGTGATCGCCTCCTGGAGGTAGCGCTGGATGACGGGGGCGAGTTTGTGGGTTGTGAAGAGTGCGGTGTCGTCAGCGAATAGGGCAAGCTGCACGTTGGGATGGCACGGGATATCATTAGTGTATAATGAATAGAGGATGGGAGAGAGCGCGGACCCTTGCGGGACCCCGGCTCTGATAGGATGGGGGCGGGAGAGCGAGCCTTCCACTCGGTAGCGAAAGCTTCTGTTACTGAGGAAGCCCCTCAGTATTAGGACTAGCCCAATGGGCATACCCATAAGCTGAAGCTTATAGATAAGCCCATTGTGCCAGACCTTATCAAAAGCCTTCGCTACGTCGAGGAAGGTAGCGCCCGTGGGAATTCCTCTCACGTAGGTGGAGAAGCCATCCAGGATGTGCTCCGTGATGCGGTGCACCTGGTGGACGCATGAGTGTCGGGCTCTGAAGCCGTATTGCTCGTCGATGAGGATCGAGTTGGAGCTCAGGAAGGAGTGGATGCGGGATAAAAGGACCCGTTCGTACAGCTTGCCCATGGTGTTAAGTAAGCTGATAGGACGATAGCTGGAAGGCTCGGGGCGTGGTTTACCCGGTTTGTGGATACCGATCACCACTGCGGTTTTCCACGCCTCGGGGAAGTGACAGTTTGACATGCAAGCGTTAAAGATAGCTACAAGGAAGAGAAGTAGAGAGGAAGGAAGCAGTTTGAGAATATCGTTCGGAATGCCGTCGGCACCCGGCGCCTTTCTCGGTCGCAGATCCCTGATCAGATCCTGAACCTCCTCCAGTGTTGCGGGAGGGAGAGGAGGGTCGGGAGGAGGGAAGGAGGCACGTCTGTGTACTTCGGAGTCGACCCAAGTAATATGGGCCTCGTCCGGGTACAACGTACTGGGAGAGCACTGCGACTCGAGGCTGGCGGCAAGGACGTCGGCCTTGTCGCCGTCCTCGAACGCAGGGCCGGAGTTGTCGGGGTGGTTTAGAGGGGGCATAGAGGAGGCTGTGTCGGATTTGAGGCACCTAGCCAACCGCCAATAAGCGATGCGGCTAGGTTTGATGTCGGATAACAGATCGTTCCAAGAGTCGTTTCTCAAAGTCGCGACGCCGGTTTTGACCTGGTTTTGAAGCGAACGCAGCCTAACTCTATTCTGTTCGGTCGGGTAAGAGTCGTATTGTCTGGTCGCGGCGTTTTTGGCCCTCACCAACTCCCTCAGCTCTCGAGTGAGCGGGGGACGTCTGTCCCTATAGGAGGGAACGACTTTCGCGGAGCTTTTGAGCACTGAGCTGAGGTGATCGGTGAGAGCCCCAATCGCCTTGTCCGCGTCGTCGGTACTCGTCAAAGTCTCCGTTAGGTCAGTTAGGTCGGTCGGGTCGTCTTGGAGTCTGTCCTTGACGACCTTCCAGTCCGTGATAGTCTTGGTCTGGGGGAGCGAGTTGGAGGGGAGGCCTAATGTTAAAACAACAGGTCTGTGGTCGGAGTCGAGTTCGTGTCGCACTTCTATAGAACGCATCACGAGTGATACGTTCTTTAGAAGTACTATGTCTAGTATGTCGGGTCTATGGTCAACGTTGTGGGGAAAGTGAGTGGGTTCCAGTGGAGCTATAAGGTCCACTGAAAGATCCTCCACTATCCGGTGCAGTCTGATACCGTTTGGGTTAGTCGCATTCGTATTCCATAAGATTATGCTTCGAATTAAGGTCCCCTGCCAGAATGACAGAAGGCCCTAGGGCTAAAAGAGCTTGAATGTCGGTCGTGAGTATGTCCTTGTTCGATGGAAGGTAGACTGACGCCACTATGACCGAGCTGTGCCCGGTCATAGCGAGGCGGCAGACTGACACTTCCAGATTAGTGAGGGGCGGAGGGTCGAGAGGGCAACAGTGGAGGTTGCGTCTGTAATAGATTAGGGTGCCCCCTAATCTATTGTTGAGTCGATCGTTACGAACAGTCAAGTAGTTAGGTATACAAAACCTGCGCGTGCTCGGTTTGAGAAACGACTCCTGTACAAGAAATAAGTCTAAATCGTTATCTTTGATGAAATTTGAGACAAGCTCCTTCTGACCCTTAATACCGTTGGCATTAAAGGAGGCGAGCTTGAGCGATCTAGGCTTAATCTTCATCGATCCGTTATCCATTAAATGGGGAAATGGGAGCACGGCCGCCAATACCGGCGATGACGTGTCTGTACTCTGACATTAATTCAATCATTCGGAGGCCCGATGCACCTCGAAGCTTCTCCTCCAGCACGGCAAGGCTCTCGCTGAAAGCGAGCGCCTGGCATACTAGGGGATAAGCCGAGAGGTCCACAGGGGGAGAACCACTAAGCATCTGAGTCATCGCCGGTACCTTCGGGGGCGCGGGGGATGGGGCAGGTTGGCTAAGTCTAGGAGGGGCGGCGGCCCAGGGGTTAGACTTAGCGGGTGCGGGACGTGTAGGTTCGTAAGCGGGTGCACTTCTGAGTGGCGGAAAGTGTACCTGGCTACTGAGAGCGGGCCTAGAGCCCTGTGAGGTCTGTGGGTTGGGTGGGTGCGAGCTCCTCTGGCCCGCCCGACCGGTTACTCGCGGAGCCTTGGGGCAGCCACGGTAGTTAGCCGTGTGACCCAATTGTCCACAAAGTACACAGCCGGGAGGGTCAGGGGTGCCCTTGACCCGAGCACACTCAGAGGTGCCATGATTGCCTAGACACTTAACGCATCTAGGCGTCCCATGGCAGTTCTTCTGACTGTGCCCGTAGTTTTGGCACCGGTGGCACTGGGAAAGCGCAGAGGTCTTCCTAGGAGGCTCAACGCTGATTCCCGACAGTTTTGACACATGAGTCAACTTGAAAATTTGTTTACCCTCCGGGGTATTGTCGCTAATAACTAATATGAGGTCGAGATTGCCCATATGTCGGTTTTTCAGACGATGAACCTCCTGGATAGGAAGGCCCTGACTGACCAGATCGAGTTTGATGGTGGCGGTGTCTATCTCCTTCGGGACACCTCGGATTACCGTTCTCAGGACTCTGTCCTCGGCCGGGGTAAACGTATGATACGCGACCTTGCGCGTGTTCAAAAGACGCGTAAGGTTTCGGTAATCCGAAATCTCCGCGACTTGCACACTAATCCCTAATACAGTGTTCCTAGCACGTGTAAAGCGGATGTTATTGGTCGTGATGGCCTGAGAGAGGTCATCCCACATCCCTTTGTTATGAATAACAATGGGCGGGGGAGCCTTAAGTTTGGGTTGGGGTTGAGAAGCGGGAGTAAGAGTGGACGACTCACCAGTGGTCTTTGAGGGCACACTCTCGATGCGGGGCCCTCTAGGGGTCTTAGCCGGGGGCTCGCTGGGAGGCGGAGATAACGCTGCCTTCTTCTTTGAGGCCTTGCGGTGGGACACGGTGCTCCACTCCTCGTGGGCCGTGTCCATATCGACCGTTTCGGAGGTCGAAGGAGTTAGTATCGAGCCTTTTTCTGGGCTCGATGACAGTCTGCGTGTGCGGACTAACTCCTTTTTCTGGATCGGTGGAGAGCGCGATCGTCCGCGCTGGGACTTTGCCTTCTTGGCGTTGGAGTCGGAGGCGGCGGTGGATGCCGCGGAGACAGGCGCCACGAATGGGGTTCGTGAGCGCGGCCGGGCCCGCATCTTGGGGTCCGCGGCCAGCGAGCTGCGACGGGCAGCTCGCAAGTCGGCTTCCGCGACGTTGCGGACGTGCAAGCGGCTTGCTTCGTCGTCCGATGGTTCCGAGTCAACGGAGACCACGGGCGGAGCGCCGGGTGAGGAAGGAGAGGCGGTCGGAAATGTAGGTTCCGACGACGGTACCGCATTAATAACGGCCTTCAACGGCGGCGGCGGCGGCGGCGGCTGAGCGCGGGCGAAGCTCATCAGAGCGGTCAAGAGGCCCGCGAACTGTGGCAAACTCTCCTCGAAGCGGAGGAGAAGGTCACGGACATCGGGTCCAATGCCGGACGCGCACTGACCCGGAACACCACACTTATCCATCATGGATAATACAGGAGTCACTGTCTTAACTATAGAGTCACTGTCTCAGTTAAGAGCAGCATCACTGCACTTGATCACGAGTCACTAACACAGCACTGCGATCCAGCGCGTCGGAGCGAACTCTACGACGGCGTAGGCGACGGGGGCGTAGCGCATCGGAGCGCACTCAACGATGGCGTAGCGGGGCGTAGCGGCGGGAGCGACGGAGCGGTACGTGTTCACACGGCGAGCGCAGAAACACGAATCCATCATTAATTTAATTATATCGACATCTTTTTTATCGATATCGAATCCCTAGAACTTGCCCCGAGTTATACCAGGTATGCAGATAACTTAATACTAAATCACTCTAGGATAAGATTCCAAGATAAAATTCTCTGTATTGCACATTTAGGTTAACAATAATAATTATTTATCAACTAGGACTAGGATTGATAAAATATTAATTAAGTACTACTTATCGTTAAAAAAAAAATTAAGTTATAATAGCATTTATTAATAAGATATAGGTAGTTTTAATTGTTTAAGAAACATCTTTGGTGTCTCTAAGTTGTATATTTGGTTGTATAAGTTATTATTATTCTTAATTTGGAAAATTAAGTTTATTTAGGTTTCGTTCATTTCGTCTGATTTCGGTTATAATAGGTGTATAGAGATTTATATAGTTTTTGTCAAACTTGCACGATTCTAATATGTAGATTGTAGATTGAAGTAATGGTGAGCATTTGTAATTTAATAAAGTTCCATACTAACTTGCCTTGTACGATGGGTAAACCAGACCTTGCTGTCAAGTACAAATTTCAGCTTTTTGTGTGCTTTTCATTTCAAGAAGCGAGTAGCAAATTATAATTAGTTAAATAGACGTATTTTTTATTTATATAGAGATTTTTTTTGAGGTATGTAACGAACGATATTATACCACACTTACTACCTTTTGTTCACGGGTTTGTCCGTGTTAAAGAACTCGCTATAAACCATCAAGTTTTAAGGGACAAAAGTATCCTATATCTACCTAGCAATCAAGAACGTTCAAATGTGCCCATATTAGAACTCTGTTTCCAAAAAACTTAGCCAGAAACCGAGTATAGCAGCTCATTACAAGATCTTCCACTTACGATAAGATTCGTATAAACGAGTTTTCGCGCATCTGGCGGGTCTCCAAATTTGCGAGTGTATATTGTAATACGTTCTGTGCCAAATACATTATAGCCGCTGCAAAATGGACCCTTTGGCACTCAATGTTCTAAGCATTTGAGAGCTTTGGCAAAGTCTCGCGAAATGGGATGGGAAATTTTGGATGCTTCCAAAGTGCATGCGTGAATTTATCGGTTATTGACTTCTCTGTTCTATCACCCCAATGGAATCCTGACCCACCGTAGCACAGTCATATAGTGAAATTATAAAACAATTTGAAATTTGTTGGTAAATCTGTAGCTCTGCTTACCGCACTCACGGAATGAAGGGGTGAGATTATGTATGTATGTTGTTTGACACGTCTTTCGACTCGAATTATGACGTCACTGTGACACAGTTCTATGGTGGGTCAGGGTTCCATTGGTCTGATGATACTCTATTGTCCTCGGTAAAAACAGATCGCTTTTGACATGTTATCGTATTGCTAACTTTATGTTAAGTCTTATTTACTTGACAGTAATAGAAGCCGAGATAAAGAGAGAAAGAGAGAAGAATAGAGCCCCTGATATAGTGCATAATCAATCCTTCGATACGGACATCGTATTTTGTCAGATGAGTTCGTATTCGTCTTGCTATCTCAATTAATCTCGATGGGTACGATGGCTGACTGAGACGGCTATATAAATACGGACTTTTCCGACCAAAAATGACGTCCAACGTTTACTCGCGTCAAGAACGCTAGATGTCTTCAAAGTAAATCTAAACGTAGCAGAGATATAGTAATAATAACGTAAGGGTACTCTTATTTATGAGCGTCTACCAATGTATTATTTTATTGATATTATACCGTTATAGGCCTGATCAGGTAGGCAAGATGCATTGATAAGCTTTTACCATATCAGGTAGTCCCTAAACAGACCGTTTGATCGCTGGCGCGTGTCTGCTATTGGCGTAGGTATTAACTTTAAATTGTTTCCTCATTGGGATATTTATGAGTTGTTGGCGTGTCAAATAAATGAAAATAACAAGTTGATTGGATATGCCCAAAGCCCGGATGACGGGAGCAAAAATGTACTTTTCGTAGTGCTTAATTAAATATCAACTATTCTATCTAAAGTCATTCACAATAAATATCAGAATCTGTTAAAGAAAAACTTTGGCGTTTCAACTTTAAAAATCTGAATAATTTGATATCTGGAAAATAAGTGGAACTGCGTGGTTTAGAAGTAGGTAATTCATAACCAATGTGAATTATTTAAAGGGTCTAGCAGGCTAAGGAAGGAGAAGTGGCCCCTGTGACGAATATCGGATTTTTATAACGTCATTTGTTGGCTATCTCATAATATAGAAACACCCTTACTTTCAGCCCCCTATCTTGAACCGTCACCGAGATACTGTCAAAAACGTCATTTTATGGACACTTTTTTCAAAGTCGTTTTTCTCCTGAACTATATAAGGTAGAGCAATCAAACCAAATCATAGCTACAAAAGATGGGTAGGAGTATAACTCAGATTTTTTAAAATATTTAGTTCCATGAAAAAATAATGATTAAAATGTCAGAGAATTTTTTGACAGCACCTTTCAACAAGTATTTGTAAAGGTACAGCTACGGAAAAAATCACATAAACTGCTAATAGTATTAGCTAGTATCATGCGAAAAATCAATTCAATATAATTGGTGCAACATACTTAAAAAAAATTAAATGTCAAAGAAAGCGTTAAATGAGTCTTTCATTCTCAAGGAGACTTTTCGATCCAATGAGGTTTAATTTCGTTGCCTAGCAACAGAATGTTTATTTTGAACTTCACGTATGGCTGTCAATAAAGGTCAAACTGCTGCATCTAAGATAACATATGTGTAACTCAGTTTTCATCAAAACTAACTACAAAATCCGCCGTGTGGTTGCCGGTTTAGAATTGTGCCACTCCATGTCTTCACGTGGAAGTCGTAAGAGGCGACTAAGGGAATAAAGGCTTGTAGTAGTTGTAGTACTGTTAGGCGATGGGCTTGCCACCTGTCACTAATGCACACTGTTAAACATCTTAGCCTAATTGAGCAAATTGTGGTTACAGAGTTATGAACATTTTTTTGGAGTTGTTGGTTATTCTGTAGCTCTGCCTACCCCACTCTGGGAATGAAGGCGTGAAGGTATGTAACTACAAAATCCATGAAATGACAGATTTACTATGTTATAATTATTTAATACAGAAACTTAATGGTCAATTGTTTTTTATAAAATAACTCATTAGAGCAAACATCGCAATACAAGTCACGGAGATTATACGTATTGATATATTTTGATGACTTTTATTGAGATGACTTGTATTGCGATGTTTGCTCTAATGAGTTATTTTACACTCCATAAACGGTGATACTTAATAGGTACTAGAAACAATTGCCCATTAAGTTACTGTATTAAATAATAATAACATAGTAAATCTGTCATTTCATGGATTTCGTAGTTAGTTTCGATGAAAACTGAGTTACACATGTTATCTTAGATGCAGCAGTTTGACCTTTATTGACAGCCATACGTGAAGTTCAAAATAAACATTCTGTTGCTAGGCAACGAAATTAAACCTCATTGGATCGAAAAGTCTCCTTGAGAATGAAAGACTCATTTAACGCTTTCTTTGACATTTTTTTTTTTTTAAGTATTTTGCACCAATTATATTGAATTGATTTTTCGCATGATGCTAGCTAATACTATTAGCAGTATATGTGTTTTTTTCCGTAGCTGTACCTTTACAAATACTTGTTGAAAGGTGCTGTCAAAAAATTCTCTGACATTTTAATCATTATTTTTTCATGGAACTAAATATTTTAAAAAATCTGAGTTATACTCCTACCCATCTTTTGTAGCTATGATTTGGTTTGATTGCTCTACCTTATATAGTTCAGGAGAGAAACGACTTTGAAAAATGTGTCCATAAAATGACGTTTTTGACAGTATCTCGGTGACGGTTCAAGATAGGGGGCTGAAAGTAAGGGTGTTTCTATATTATGAGATAGCCAACAAATGACATTATAAAAATCCGATATTCGTCACAGGGGCCAGTTCTCCTTCCTTAGCCTGCTAGACCCTTTGCTCCGATTACTTTTGTGCATTTAGAACGGTGCTGTAGTTGGCTGAAATGGATTTTATCACCAAGGCAAAGGAGTTTAAAATCGGAAAATTTAGAAAAAAATATAACGATAATGATAAACAATATTAAAAAATACAAACAATTCATTTTAATTTGGTTTACAACTATAATATTTCTGACATCCAGTCTCCGTCCAGTGCATCGTGCTTTTTTATCGACATCGACTTATAAAATGTGTGTCCCCGCACTATTGAGACGTCAACACAATTTCTCCCGTCATCCGGGCTTTGCCATCATCATTTAAAATACGACCCTTTATTTAAGCAAATATAAATTACGTCAATTAGGGAATCAGAACACAAGAACCACGATCCTTGGTTACAAAAAATCATATCAAATAATGGTTTAGTAACTTCTTATATTTAATTAAAAATTATACATAAAAATGCTAGAAGGTTTTCGGACAACCCTACTTAAGCCGGAGGACAAAATTGGAGATGATATTAAAGAATCCCTTTCTTATTAGGGCTGCCCCGAGGAAAGATATTCGACCCATCATTTTTCATCAGCTTTATTAAAATTTTGCTCATTGATTATTCTCAACATTGCCACCTTTTGCAGACTTCCCTCATATTTGACTTTTGGAAGATGTAACAATGCATAATTCCAATACTACTTTACTTAACGACTGGCCGTACCATACTGCCCTCCTACGGAGAAAAGGCGCATGTGCAATTAATTCATAGAAGCATATTAAACTCTCATGGGTTTATAATAAGGTTGGATTTGCAATACAGTTCATATAGTAGATACGTCTTTTCTCCTTATGAGGGCAGCATAAAACCGGTCAAGTGCGAGTCGGACTCTTGCACCAAGGGTACCTCAGGACCATATCGTTGGTGAAACTGCAAAACCTAGTATTTTAAATAAAGAGCAAAATGCACCTTCTTAATATACAGGGTACCTCTGACCTTGGGGCTTTAAATGCATAGATCATTTCTACTCCTGAAACTAAACTTCTTTTGTTCTGTAAGTTGTTAAAAATATGTTCAGTTTAAATTTATTTTTTATCATACAAGTTAAATCTAATTTTCAATATACGCGATCCAATTCTCCATTTTCCTTTAGCCCCCGTACCAAGGTAATGTCGCCCCCGTACCATGAGATAGTGATTACATGGCCAGTATGTAGTACACTGATTTTACAATTAGACTTTAACATCAATTAGTTAGGTATCTAAATTTAAGTTATTTTTTCATGTTGCAGAACAAAAGTAGTTCAGTTTAGCGAGTAGAATCGATCGTTGAATTTAAAGCCCCAAGGTCAGAGACACACTGTATAATACACATACATAGATAAACTCACGCCTTCATTCCCAGAGTGGGGTAGGCAGAGCTACAGAATTACCAAGCACTCTTAAATAAGTTGTTGATAATTCTGTAACAGAATGTGTGTGGTGTGTGGTGTTCTGTTGTGTGTTTCTGTTTCTGATACGGTAAGGTTTATATTGCCATATCATAAATTTGTTAGTTACGGGGTTTTGCAGTATCGCCGACAATATTTTAGGTATTATTATATTCCGATTTGAATCTAATTTCGAATCGAATCAGTGCGAGCCCGACTCACGCTTGACACATTTTTTAGTTTTTCTTGTTTTTCTTCAGGGTTTGTAATGGTTGATGTAAAGTTTTGTGTATGGGAACCCCCTTAATTATTTCACTGTTTTTATTAGTCTGCCGTAATAATAATAACATATACATACTTACTCTGAAAAAAAAAACCTATTCAAAAGCTACAGTTCTTTAAAGTTAGGACGGACAGACGGACGGACAGTGGCATATTAATAGGGTCCCGTACGGAACCCCAAAAACGACTAACTGCGTAGTAATAGTAAAAGCATTTTAGTCTTAATGTGGCAGCAGTATATAATGATTCGACTACTATATTGCAGTTAGCCAATGTGCTATCGAAAATTGAAGAAGTTCTCTTTAACAAACTTTTGAAAGCTATCTTAAGTTTCGGTTCTTTGTCATTAGAAGTTTCTAAAAGTTCCTAATGGTTTGCGCTATAAAGTTACTACCACTTACCTAACTTACTAGTAAAAGCTCAAAATGATTCAGCCATCCTAACGCACAGACTAACGAAAGCCTCAGTTTAAAGCTGTGTTTTCATTAAATCAGAACTAAATATACAGATAGAATGCAGCAGAAAATATACCTGTCAGGTTTTTAGGACTTTAGTGAGGATTGTGGCCAGACTCAGCAAATATCAAATTTTTTTTCGTTTCATTTGTCCAAACACAAAAGATAACTGTGGCCACTAATAAACAAAATGCACATAAACACTTAAAATAAAAACAATGTGAAGGTATAACCATGTATTTTGCAAAAAATGAACAGCAATTGTGTGGTTGCCGGGTTAGAATAGTGCCACTCCATGTCTTCCCGTGGATGTCGTACGAGGCCACTAAGGGAATAAAGGCTTGCAGTACTGTTAGGCGATGGGCTTGCTACCTGTCACTAATACACTGGGAAACATCTTAGCCTACTTTGTGCAAAATGTGGTTTACAGAATTATCAACAAGTTTTGGGACTTGTTGGTAATTCTTTAGCTCTGCCTACCCCACTCTGGGAATGAAGGCGTGAGTTTGTGTATGTATGTATGTATGAACAGCAATTTTTCCAAAAATAAGATATAATAAAATTTTAAAATTTGACACTTTCAGAACTTTTCATTTCTCCATAATTATGGCAACCCAAGCCATTTGTCGAGCAATCTGGGGCCCTAGCACGCCCTAGTCAAGATGCAAACGTTACAACGCTTTTCTATCGCTCAGAATGTACTTATAGGATGACAGATCCTGTCTGCCCTCCTAAGCCTATACGCAGTACGCAGTTTTTACTTGTGGGAGGACCTTGTGCAGAGTTCGTTCGGGTTGGTCCCACCATCTTATCCATTAACCTACCGCCAAGCAGCAGTGTTTGCATTGTTGTGTTCCGGTTTGAGGATAAGACAGCCGGTGAAATGACTAGCATAGAGGCATTCCATCTTAGTCCTCAGGGTTGGCAGTGCATTTGCAGTCTTATGAATGCGAATGTCTATGGGTCACAGTTTCCACTTACCATCAGGTGGTCTGTGTGCTCGTTGCCTTCCTATGCCATAAAAAAATATGTCAGATAAAATTCCCGTAGAAATTTCAACCTTATTACTAAGAGAAGAGAACCAAAACTGCTTTAGTTATTGATTTTGGGATACTGCCTATTTGCTTAGAGAACAGAGATCACCACGTGATTTATCGCAACATACGTGTCAACCCATACATTTTGAGTGATAGAAAAGAAAAACTTAAGTAGGTAGCGTCTTGGCTAAGGCCAATATTGGTCGTTATACTTCTCTACGCTCAGCCTCGCGTGAATGGAAACTCGCCTTAAACTCCAATATAAACCGCACGAAAGCAAGTGAAGATTCCTTGCAGCTAGCACATTCCGTTTCGGGTTAAGAGGACGGGAAGCTAGTCTTTGTTGTGAGTAGAATTTATTGTTGCTGCAATGTAGAAGTTGAAGTATTCTAAACTCTAGTAACCATCTATATCTGCGTTATTTTATTATACATACGCAATGTATTTAAATATTATACAAAATTACTTTAACTAATAGTGCACTAGGTTATTATGCACACTCATAACATAATTATCATTCAAGGCATTCATTTTGTTTTTATGATTTTTTTATTATTTTTATGCAGTCTTTTTTAGGATTGCGGTCCTAATATGATTCGAGCCTTAAGATTGTAGTCTGGAGATTGCAAATATCTATGGGGTTTAGATCCTATTTATGTACTATTAATGTATCCTTTCTTTGTTTCAGGTAAGTTTGCGGCGAAAATCGGAGTTTGAAGTGACTTTCCTTTTACCTTTTTTGGCCACCTACCTCATATTCCAAATAGTAAGTTAATTATGCAACCTGTCACCATACACTGGTAAACATCTTAGCCTGATTGTGCAAAACGTGGTTACAGAATTATCAACAACTTATTTAAGAGTGCTTGGTAATTCTGTAGCTCTGCCTACCCCACTCTGGGAATGAAGGCGTGAGTTTATGTATGTATGTAAGTTAATATTTAGCCGTTCTTGTCTTTATTACCAGAGAACCAATAATGTATAAGGTCGCGATAGTTTTTCTTGTAAAATCGTTTAGCACTTTAAATTTTAATATTCCACAAACGAATCCCTTAATCAAAACATTGCTTTATAAACTCGCAATATTTTTGAAAGACCTATCCAACTCCGAGATATTTTTTTCCCCAAAAACTGTGTAACTTAAAAAAAAATGTTTTCATGATTTTATTTTACCACTTTGTCGGCTTGACTAATATGTATATTCATACCAAATAACATCTTTTAATAAGTAAGAGTCTGTGAGCTAAGCTGCGAAAGGACGGGAAGACGGGAGGACCTTGTGCAGGGTCCGTCCGGGTTGGTACCACCATCTTATCCATTAACCTACCGCCAAACAGCAGTGTTCGCATTGTTGTGTTCCGGTTTGAGGATAAGACAGCCGGTGAAATGACTAGCATAGAGGCATTCCATCTTAGTCCTTAGGGTTGGCAGTGCATTTGCAGGCTTGTGAATGCGAATGTCTATGGGTCACAGTTTCCACTTACCATCAGGTGGCCTGTGTGCTCAATTGCCTTCCTATGCCATAAAATAAAAAATAAAATAAATAGACATGGAGAAACTATAAGTTTGACTACGGAACCCTAAACAACACACTACAACCGTTCACACACACTGAGTTCCGACTTTGAAAATCGCAGTTCGAATTTATGTTAGCTCCATCCCTTTCTCTTGATTTAGGCTCGAATGGTGAGTGTCAGGGATGTCAACGTAACTTCAAACTTCGATCTTCAAAGTAGGGCCTTACTGTGAAATTTCCGAGTTCCAAGCAGTGAACGAGAAAGAGACAGATTCATACGAGTCATATAGCGCTGTATCTTTCGTTGGCTGGAACTTCGCCAGTTTTAAAACAGGGCTTCAGGTGTTAAAACTAGGCCATAAATCGCATCAAACTGTGCACTTGCCGTCCAGCTAAGTCCTTATTCATATTCATCCCGATACTCAAGTCTAGCCCGGAAAGTTAGAAGTTGAGTGCACTTCCACTTTAACCATAAGTGCTATGCTAATACTCTAGAATTGTTACGTAAATTGCTTGGCAAGTTGGCACCAGTTTGGCAACGAAACGCTGGCCGTTGAGCCGTTTTAGGTCTATTACAGGGATAACATTGGCGGTGCAAGTAATAATTACTTATTTACTCATAAAATAATACATACTTCCCCGTGTGGTTGCCGGGTTAGAATAGTGCCACTCCATGTCTTCCCGTGGATGTCGTAAGAGGCGACTACGGGAATATAGGCTTGTAGTACTGTTAGGCGATGGGCTGGTAGATTCACTGTACATTTCCGACGTGTAAAAGAGCCCGCATGTGGCCAATTTGCTGCATAAATATATTGAATTTTGCTTGCATCCTCTCACTAATATGCTGTTAAACATCGTTGCCTATTTGTGTATAAACTATACGTGTGCCAAGTTTAATCAAAATCCGTTCAAACATGCAATATTTTCTCATTTATAATATTAGTAAGACGCGAATGTTTGAATGTTTGTGACTCAATCACGCCACAACGGCTGTATGGATCTAGACGAAATTTGGAATAGAGTAAGATTAGTCTGGAATAGCGCATAGGCTCCTATTGATCCCGGAAAATTGGTTGGTTCCCGAGGGAATTTCAATGAATTACTTCTACGCGGGCGGAGTCACGCGCATAAGCTGGTGTAACATATAACAGTAAAAAAATATAATATTTAAATAGGTACAATTTAAATTTAAAACAAAAAAGAAATAAACAAGGTCAAAATGGTAGGGAATGTCTTACGGCATTAAGTTCTCCTTTTGTATATTATGTGTATTATTTCGTGCAATAAATATTAAATAAACAAATTAAAATATCTAACCTAAAAGTAATACGCAAAATCCAAGAAACGCCCCTTCATACTGTCTAAGATACTACTAAGATACTGTCTGTATTTTCTCGCTGAATAGTTTAACTAATCCTTTGAGCGAGTAAATTAACGTTTTCTTTGAGAAACGACCTTCACCGAATGCATTTTTCATTTCAACGATTTTTAGTCTATGAATTTTTCTTTTTTAGTAATAAAACTGTGAAAAAATAACAAAGTATGCTTAGTAGGCACCAATTTCACCAAACGATGTTAATTTTAATCAATGTTAATCGACTGATAGTTCATACATTTTGACAGCTGTTAACGCTCGAATCGCCCGTTCCGTTAAGAGGTTAACATCGTTTGGTGGTACTAAATGTCAGGTCGGTCTGTCTACCTGTTAGTTACAGTTTCCCCACTTGTAGTTTAAAAAATATATGAAACACCGGGAAAAGACAAAAACATTTGCGTTACAGAAAACTCAACAGGTTTCGAGATTGTAGACAAAGTCGCAGGTGAAAGCTAACTTTCTAGGAAACAAAAGCATTTAGCTCGAGCTTGACCTAGTTCGACACAAAGGATCAACAATAAAAGAAATGTAAATAGTTTTACTGGCAACATAATCGCCAGTTGATTTAGCATAATGTTTCCGGTGGGTATAATGGTTAAAGCGCTATTCACGCAGCGGGCGGGCGCGGGTCGGGCGCCGAGCATGTCGTTTTCATCGCGGGAGCTGCGCGGGTCGTCTTAATCACACAGAGCGCAGAAACACGGCGGGCCCCGCGCGGGTGAGCGCGTATGATTGCAGACGGGCATTCGGATTTGGATTCGGATTCGGATGCTAATGGCGAGTATATAGAGTGGAATTTACAACTTACAACTCCACCACAAAGCATTCCCGGACCGAACCACACGCGCTCGCGCACGACCTAAGAAAAGCTAATTTTACCTACTACGAGTAAGTATTCTAACCTTTATCAATGGCTTGCATTCCTGTTAAAGAGTTCCTATTTGCCAATGTCGAGTTATTTACAAACATTCTCATGTACTTATTACTGTTTCTTCTGGTGGACTAAACCGAAGCACATTCTAATTCGGGTAACGCGGGTGAGCGCGTATGATTGCAGGCGGGCATTTGGGATCGGATGCTAATGGCGAGTATATATAGAGTGGAATTTACAACTCCACCGCAAAGCATTCCCGGACCGCGCCACACGCGCTCGCGCACGACCCGCGCAAGCACTCTGTGAGAATGCCTATCGGAAAATGCGTGTTATTACGACCAATGACGCCCGCGACGGACCCGCCCCAGCCGCGCGCTACTCGTAGTGGCGGGCCGCGGGCGTGGCGCCCGACCCGCGCCCGCCGTGTGTGTGAATGGGGTGGCCATCTGGTCGCATAACAACTATTGTCATAATTTCGATTGGCATAACACATTACGCATAAAGTTGATGCTCATATATTTAATTTGGCATAACTTGTACTATGGTATAATTGTTCCCTGTCATAATTGTACGGAGTCATAATTGATTTAACCATAATGTAGAATGTCATACATTTATTTAGTCATAGTGGCAAAACCGACTCGGATCTCGGATAGGTTAGGGTTATTTTTTAAAAAAAGAGCGGAAAAACTTTATGACCATTATAATGTATGGTAAAATAATTTTATGCGCATCAAATTTATGCGCGTTACACAATATGTTCTTAAACGTTATGCGCATAAATGTATGACTATTTACAGTTATGCGTAATGATGAGTATGACGAATCCACGTATGCCAATCAACAATATGACTTCAAACTTTATGCCACCCGACCCCTACCCGTGTGAAACACCCGCCGAATTTCCGACTGGCGCACTTAGAAAAGCTCATTACTAGTCATTACACTGCTGCCACTGGGGATTGAACTCAGTGCCTTGCGGTTACGTGTCGACAACTTGGCATCTTCAGACTGCGCTGATCGTCCAGTGGCGCCCTCATTACCTTACTATTATTATGTTTTTTTTTAAAACTAAATATAATCATGAAATGGTTTTTTGCTGTACACATATTAACACAATGTAAAGCATATATGACAAAGTTTAATAACCTTTTAACCTGTAGTCAACTTCAAGAAAAAAGGTGGTAACATTTTTTTGTTGAGTTACTTACTCATAGTTCAACTGTTATTATATTATGTTATGTATGACATATGCCCTATAAATTGTGTATTTATGTGCACAACAAAAAAACATCTTTCCATTTCAAGACAGTAGTTTAGTTTATTAGAAAACACAATAATAGTAAAGAGGGCGCCACTGGACGCTCGGCGGAGTCTTAAGGCACTAGGCCATCGATGCTCTATCTATATCGTCGGTGATCCTGCAAAACCGCGTAACTAACAAATTTATGATAGAGCAAAATAAACCGTACCGTCTTATAAAAAAGGTGCATTTTGCTCCTTATTGAAAATGTTACTTACGCGGTTTTGCAGTTTCACCGACGATATGTAGGAGAAAGTAACGATTTTTTCATTTTTTTTCTTTAACCTTTTATTAGCTGCTGGATGTAGGTCATATGAGTCATATCATTATAATTGTTAGTTAGCTTTTGACTTTGACTCCGTCAATCCAATAAAACGAAATAAAAAACCCCTCTCTGTGCTATAAGCTATTTTCGTACCAACTTTTACGTAGTTTGGTTGAGGCATTCAATCCTGAAGACGAAACAGACAACCGGACAGACATTATGGTCACATAAGCACAAGGATGGACGCACCTCGTTTAAGAAAACGTGCTACTAAAGTTTTTTACTGAGCTATTAAAATTACAACAAGGAAACTTAGGCACAGTCCAGCCTTGAAGATACTAAATTCTACCCTCGTGCATGTCCACAAACATCAAAGAACTCCATATGGAGCCCATTTTATATTCAAACCAGCAGCTTGGCACCGAAAGCCACCCAAAAGAAAGGACAACGGGTCACCGTACGTACAAATTTGTGTTATCTATGACCCGTTTGGATTGCTCTTGCTTGAAGGTCAGGTCAGGGTGCCGGAACTTCGTAATAAACTTGCTCTTCGCTGATTGGCTACACTGTTCGCAATTTGCATGCGCACGATCCTGTTTTAATAAGCACGGACTTCCAATTTGCATGTGTTCCACATGCAACAAAATTGCTCGTGTATATAATAAGGTTTTATTTTAATTGGAAGTGGGTGGTGATTTGTACCGTTTCAGCGGGTTGCATGCGAATGTTATCAGGGTGCTCGAGTAGGTCAATTTGTGATGTTTATGAGTCTAGTGTTTTGAGTAAGTGATGATTAAGATTTTGCATAGGCAATTTATAATGAAAGAGATATTGTAGTGGAGTTTTGAAACTGCATGACTATATTGTAATTCTTAAAGAGAGCAGTTCAAATATTGTTAGAACTTGTGAGATTCGTGAGATCAAGGAAACAAGTAGGATTTAGGAAAAAAAATTGTCAAGATCGTAGCAAGTGGAAAGAAGTGGTCTCTGCCTACCCCTCTGGGAAACAGGCATGATTTAATGTATGTATGTATGTAAGTAGGATTTAGGATGTTAAAGACAAACTTATCCTTCCTTGTCCTGGATGTTCTTTATCTTGGCAAATACTATCACTGATTAGCAAAACCATAGTGTCATTCATTAGAGTTGGAAACGCATTTGAAAGCTTGATATTATAAAACTATAACCTTAACCTCTCCCCAGACCCATCGACGCCGAATCGGCTTGAGCTGGTAAAAAAAAGTTTTATGTTCATGCAATAAGAGCGAAAACGACGTCACTCGGCTCGGCTTGGCGCGATTCAGCGTTGCGGACGGAACGACGTAACACTCCCACTTATCAGACCTGTGTGCTCATTAGCCTTCTCCATATCGTTGAAAGAAAAAAAAGAATCTTTTTGGAAATGTTACTTACATTTATTTGTTAGAAATTAGTATAACAAGAACGCTTATGACTACACATACATACATACCTTCACGCCTATAATCCCAGAGTGGGGTAGGCAGAGCTGCAGAATTACGTACCTACAACTTTAAAAACTTGTTGATAATTCTGTAACCACATTTTGCGCAAATAGGCTAAGATGTTTACCAGCGTATTAGTGACAGGTTGCAAGCCCATCGCCTAACAGTACTACAAGGCTTTATTCCCTTAGTCGCCTCTTACGACATCCTCGGGAAGATATGGAGTGGCACTATTCTAACCCGGCAACCACACGGGAAACGCACACGCTTATGTACGACTAATGGTTATTAAAAGCTAATTTTACCTAATAGTCATAAGTATTCTAATCTTTATCAGTGCACAGTGGCTTTCATTCCTGTTAAAGAGTTCCTATTTGCCAATGTCAAGTTATTTACAAACATTCTCATATACTTATTACTGTTTTTTCTGGTGGACTAAACCCAAGCACATTCTAATTCAAATTCAAATTTTAATTAATGGCGTTCACTCCTGTTAAGGGGTATTTCGGCATTTTGTGCTTCCACATAAAGCCATCCCTTTCCATTCTTGTGGGGGCACCATAGATGGCCTCTTAAGTCTTGCTCGTTCATATTTCTTTCATTCCTATTCACTTGCAGACGCTAAGTATAAACCATTCACTAGGCACCTTCTCATTGAAAGAATAACCTCCGTAACGTGACCTCTGAGATTTATTACTTCCGAACAATTTGCCAGCGCACGTATATGTGTGAGAGCTCAGGGAAAACCGGTTGATACGGTATGCAAGTAAATATTAGGGCTCTATGTTACAAAGAAAACATCCGTAAAAGCTTCTTGCCTATTGACAAAGCAGAAATGAAAAGTCATTCTTACATTTCATTATTAGATAGAACGGGTACGTATTGCAATGTCTAAAATTAAAAAACTAACGTTAAATAACCTACGTTCAAAACACCTAAAATCTAAATACCTAATGATTGTAAATACCTAAGCAAGTAACACCTACTTACGAATTACCTAATTTTAAAATACCTATTGGACTAAATATGTAATGTTTAAAATACCAAAAGCTATGTCACCTAAATTTGATACACCAACATTTGAAATACCCAATGGTCAAAATACCTAAAATGATTCATTTGCGAGTTATTTGTTAAAAATGACTTCACGTAATATTATGATGCTATACAAGGAAGCAAGTTTTTCAGGACGTAAAAAAAAATAACCTCGAAGACTAAGGCGGGAGCGTCGCTTCGCTTCGCTCCCACCTTAGCCTTCTAACCTAACCTATCCGAGTCGCTTCTGCCGAGACCCATCTTACTCGCTAGCTTCGCTCGCTCGCTTATGGTGAAATATTTGACAAATGATAAATCTGAGAGCTGCTAACAACGAGCGAAGCGAGGAGGAGCGTGTTAGGTTCAATTGTGACCAAAACACGGCAATACTGAATTAAATAATTATTTTATTATAGGTAGGTACCCATGCATTTTGCAAGCGAGCGAGCGTAGCGAGCGCGTAAGATGGGTCTTGGCAGAAGCGACTCGGATAGGTTAGGTTAGAAGGCTAAGGTGGGAGCGAAGCGAAGCGACGCTCCCGCCTTAGTTTCCGAGGTTATTTTTTTTTACGTCCTGAAAAACTTGCTTTTAGACATTGCAATACGTACCCATTATGACCGGGTGCGTATCAGAACTTTTAGGGATTATGATACATTAGGCTTCTTAATTTTAGGCGTTCTGATACGTAACCATTATGACCATTATGCATTCTAAGATTTTTTACAGCTTTTGGTATTTTATCATTAGGTATTTAGACTTTAGTGCTTTTGGACGTAGGAAAATTTACGTTAGTGTTTTTAATTTTCGACATTATGATTGGCACCCTTTTAAACTTTCGATATTTTGAATTTAAATCAAAACCCCATTAGGTATTTAGATTTTAGGTATTTTGAACGTAGGTTATTTAACGTTAGTTTTTTTAATTTTAGACATTGCAATACGTACCCGATAGAACATCTTAATACCAATATTGTTTTGCGTCATCTATAAAGCTTTTTTTAATTTAAAATGAAATGCGGGCAGCATTTTGCTCGAAGAATAGACTTTTGTTAATTA
The DNA here is from genome assembly GCA_927399475.2 of Acleris emargana. Classification (NCBI taxonomy): domain Eukaryota; kingdom Metazoa; phylum Arthropoda; class Insecta; order Lepidoptera; family Tortricidae; genus Acleris; species Acleris emargana. Next base: position 5,768,211 of record OV656850.1, read on the forward strand.
CTAGTGGCCCGCCCTCGCTTCGCTTTGGATTCTGTAAGTTTTCTGTAACAACCGTAAATACACTAGAATTTATTATACATAACAACGTTCCCCTTAGGGAATGCAATTTAACCGGTTATTGGCCGTATTTTGTATGAAAATAACCGGTTAAATCCGGTTATAACCGGCTATTTGCATTCCCTAATTCCCCTCAAATCGCTTCTATTGATCAAAACCGGATTAAAATCAGTTGCGTAATTTGAAAGATCTAAGAGCACGAACAGAGGAACAGACGGTGGGAAGCGACTTTGTTAACCCCCGACGCAAAAAGAGGGGTCATATAAGTTTGACGTGTAGGTGTGTGTATGATGTGTCTGTGGCACCGTAGCTCTTAAAGGGATGAACTGATTTGGATGCAGTTTTTTTTATACTGTGGAACAGCTGTTGCACGCGACGGCGTCCGCGTAGAAGTTCTTCGGGAATTGTCCAATTTTTCATAAACACCTCATATATTCTCTCAAAAGACACTGTTCAAAAAGATTTAGGTGAGATTTAATGTAAAAGGCGAAAACTTGAAATCCCTCTTTAATTTTTACCATTCTTATTGTTTATTTTATTTAATAGTATCTACAGATTACTATTACAAATGCACTGCTTAGAAATTAGCACAAAATAAAAATAAATTCCATATTATGTGCTGCTACTTTTATTCCGGACCACTTATTATGAAAAAAGAAACCGCTATCTATTACGGTATAAAAGATACCTACAGCTTCGAAAAGTAATGCCAGATAGTCTGACGGATGGACGGACAACGTAGGCTTAGAAATATAAGGAGATGAGACGGGACCCGTCGGGTACGGAACCCTAAAAAGTATCAATACCAGGATAAAAAGGAATTCGTTATTAAAGTCTAAAGCGCCGGCAGCATTTCCTTGTAGACTAACCTTATTTTGCAGAATAACAATCAGTCTGCGGACTCTCTTAGATAAATATTTTGCAAACGGGAGACAGAGAAACATTCTAGAGAGAGAGCGATGCACTGATTGATGTGACGTAGGGTTGCTATAGGTATAAATTTAATTCACGCAGTGTCACCTCGTTTATGAAGTTAAAAATCAACATTGTAATTTGTTATTCATATATAATTTGAGCAGCGCTATTTTTCTTCCTTATTAACCTTATTACCTTGTAGGTAGTATTAGTACTAGAGAATGATTTAAGATTTTGGTTTCGTTTTGCAGCAGTTTCTTAAGTGTTATCATATCGAGCCACGACTACAATCACAAAAAAATACCTAAACCGTTTATACATTATTTTCAAATGATAATAGGTCAGTCCAACTGAAATCGGCGTCCCACCACATTTTCATTTTAGGTATACTAAAAAAATAAAAACAGACGACGACGTGAGAACCTTTTTTTTAAACTCTCTTAAAATAGATGTGGTTTAATGTCTTAAACTAATTGCTTTTGTTTGATAATAAACATGAAAAGTTCTAACTTTATTCTTTTAATAACTTGGCAACATTAAACCACTTAACATAAATTTTAAAAGAACATTAAACTGGTCTAAATGTTTTCAATGGCAACACTAGATTACGTCATAGAGTCGTCCGCCAGTGGCGCTCGAGTTGTTATTCTAGAATCAAACAAATATAGTCCGCTCCGAATAAACCAGATGTCAAAACGATTGTGTGTTGTTTTTAAACTTTTTAAAAAAACAGTGACACTCACGGCGGCTCTTGGAGTCAGTTACTCGTAATGGCGATTAAGTCGGTCTTTAGTGACAATATTTCATACAAAAGTTTGAAAAAGGAACGCGTTTGTTGGCTCTGAAATGTATCAGTACGGCAGTTAAAGCCGTCAATTGTTTTAATAAGTGTATGTGGTAGTGGGAAATTAATTGTTATTAAATAGTGTCACGCAAAGTTGATTCAAGTGTTTTTCGGTAGTTTCATCTAAAACTGTGTGTTATATTAGTGAATATGAGGTCATAATGTGATTGTAGTGCAAATATGGATGGAAATATGTATGACGGAGTAATTGAATTTATTAAGGTATGGCACTTTTTTTTAGCTAATTGAAGACTCTTTTAAATACTTAAATCGTTCATTGATACTTAAATAGTGTTAATTAGTGTAATCAAACGAGTACTTTAGAATCACATGTTGTTTTGACGCAGTTTAGAAATACTAGTTCGAATATATGACAAGTCTAAAATTTTTTTATATACCAAGGTACCCGATCAATAGCGACATCTGTCTTTGGCAACAAACATTTAAAATTGAGCGATACAAGATTTTTACTGTTAAGAGTATCTACACTATTATGTATATTACCTTCGTTTTTTTAAATTAAAAAATTACTGTAAGAGTAAATGATGAATATTAAACGTTTTGATCCTTGGTACTAACGTAACGGCGAACTCTTTTGTCTTTTTTATTTCATTCAAATTTATAAAAAATAGGGGCTCATTCCAAATATAAGAAGATATATACTGCCCTCCTAAGGAGAAAAGGCGTATCTGCTATATGAACTGTATTGAAAATCCAACCCTATTATAACCCATGAGAGTTGAATATGCTTCTATGAATTAATTGCACATGCGCCTTTTCTCCGTAGGACGGCAGTATAGGTAATATTTGAAAAATGAGCTTTATTCCTTGATTGTTGTGGTATCAATTCGCATGATTACTACTTGCGATGTCAGGTAGGAAATATTTTTAAGAGGGTTCCATTGATGCTAAGAACAGCTGTTGCTTCAAAGGTAACTAAGTGTACAAAACACGAATATTTTTTTTAATCCCACGAAATGTTTCCTTTACCGGACCTTGCTTTATTCATATTTTATTTGTCATTTTAAAACTTGCTTCGTTCTTATAGTCTGAAATTCCGGTTCTAATTTCACCAGGTTGCCGGCTTAGAATTGTGCCACTCCATGTCTTCCTGTGGAAGTTGTAAGAGGCGACTAAGGGAATAAAGGCTTGTGGTACTGTTAGGCGATGGGCTTGCTACCTGTCACTAATATACACTGTGAAACATCTTGGCCTAATTGTGCAAATTGTGGTTACAGAGTTATCAACATGTTTTTTGGAGTTGTTGGTAATTCTGTAGCTCTGCCGACCCCACTCTGGGAATGAAGGCGTGAAGGTATGTATGTATGTAATTTTAAATCCCTTTTCGTTATCATAATAGACTGAAGTCTAATTCTTATTTTAATTAATGGGTTAATTAATCGGTGAAACCGTATACTTGAAATTACGAGCGAATTCGTTTTCAATTCTACCGCTCGTTTTTAAAAATCGATTTCACTGATTTTACTCACTTTCGAGTGAAACTTTCGAGCGCTCGGTAGTAAAAAATCGGCCACCAGATAGGGTAAAGTCACCAGTGGTCAGCCAGAGACCAGTAGTCAACCTTATATGAGTGCGAAAAGTGGGGAATATATCTTTCGTACTCTTCCCACTCATACAAAGTATAGGTAGACGCTGACTACAGGTATCTGGCTGACCACTGGTGACTTTACCCTACGACACGACAAAATTTCTAAATTACTTTTTGTAAATCTATTTCAGTGTTTTACAAGTAAAAGGCCACTCCCAAGTTTTATATTATTTCTGATTCAAACTCCAACAACTTTGTATTTGCTTTAAACGTAACTTCTAATGGAATTTTCAAACGTGTACCTCATAGAATTCACGAATAATTTTGTCACTCAAGCAAAGTTCGAAATCGCATTGATAAGTCTTTCTATCTTTGTCGATGGGCCTAAAGGTGCTTTTCCGCCGGCAAGGCAAGAAGCAGATTGGATTTGAGTGAACTTAAATGTCTACTGCCAGATGGCTACTCTTTTCTAGAGCATCTTGTGTTGCTTTATTTTGTTTAATATTTTATAATTGTTTATTTAAATTGTAGTATTTTAATTATTTGTAGACTAACTTTTATGCTGTGTTTCTTCTAAATGTTCTATTTCTTTTATTGTTTTTGCTATCTATCTCATGCGGGTCCAGCTGAAAATCAGCGCTGCGGCTCCGTGCCACAGCACCACGCTGAGCTGGTACTCCGTTTCGGCTATTTTTTTTTAAATTAGTTAAATAGATTTTGTAATTTTATTTTTATTTTCTCAAATGTATGTGTTTTTTGTGTTTATTTAATAGCCGAATAAATGATTCTATTCTATTCTATTCTAAGTAAGTAACAAGTTTTTTGCTCACATCTCAAATTCGCATCGAATATTTCACAACTCGCGTCAAAGTCTCTTTACTCAAAACCGCTACGCTACGCTAAAACGATTTGTGTTCCGAACTGTCGCAAACGATGCGGTTAACGCTTCGAATTCCGCAGGTGTACACGTGAATTGCCCACGGACGCCTTATTGAGTCCATTTTGTATAAGAACTACAGTTGCTGGTTGCGTAGGTGTTGAGGGCTTTTCTGATTGCGGCCGAGGCTATCGCTGAAAACTCCATTTAATTTGAGAAAATCATGTTAACGCCTGAAGTTACAGGTACAAATTTATTTGCGCCAGGCGTTTGGTGTTTAAAATGATATCCAGTATCCTTTAATCGTAATCCTCTTGGAGTGATCATGATCAAATATATTTGTACATAAATATCTCATATTAGATGAGTTAAAGATGGTGAATGACAGGGTTCTCAGAACATTATTCTAACTAAAAATACTTCCAAGAAAAGACTTAATAAGAGATTATTGTTGGTAATCCCTAACTGGATTTATCTGCTTTCTTTTTACCCCTATTGCAAACGTATTGTTTACTCTGCCGCATTTATCGTCAAGTTATGGTGGGTTTACACGGGCTTAGTAGCTCATGCTTAGTACTTGTCATTTACACTTGTAACATGTGTGTAAACATGTGGTATAAGTGCTTAGTATTAGTGCAACTGCAAGTGCAAGTAATTAGAAGCCGTTCCTATTTACTAAGCGACAAGCACCTACCCGCAGCTAAAAATCTACTAATACTTGTCACTTGTCGAGTGGTGTAAACATTTAATGACAAGTGCAATTTGATTAGTGATTAGTAGATTACGTACTCAAAGCTGCCGAAGTGTTTTGTTTACTTTGTTTTCTCAGTCTAATATCCCGCAAAAAACATATATGACGTCGGAAAGATGGAATTTCCATTTTCTTCTCTTCTCAGTAACCACTGTCTTGTACATAAACGCTTATTTTTTAACGCTTCTGCTTGCAGATCTTGTATCATAGCCATTAATATAATATTAGAGTAATGCCTAAAAACATTCCGCAAAACTAGTCGGCGGCGATAATCCATTGCGAGATCTTGTAAACTAATACCATTCTCTAACACCACTGTGTAGACGGTTACTTGCCACTTGTCACTGTGCATATAAGTCCCTAACCACCTACACTAATGACAAGTACTAAGCCCGTGTAAACCTAGCATTAGTAAAGTTATAACTAGACATCGGATTATATGCATTTGCATATTAGCATATGCAAATGCATATAATTCTATTTTATAGCGTTTTTGCATATTTTGGTACTTTTTCATTAACAGTGCTTATTTCAGTAGTTATACGATACGTGTTAGGCGCGTTGTATTACGCCGTCGACGCCACAGGTCGACAGACTGAGACACTGGAGGTTCGTGACAAATTAAATGCAGTTTTGTATAAGAACCCCGGTCTTGACGGAATAAAGAAAATTGACGCATTTATCAACGGCACCGGACAAATTCTTCCTGAAGAGATCTCTGCAGGAATGGCGCCAAATTTCAAGTTCTGTCCGGTAACGTCAGTTGACGTCGAAAGGTAATTTTCAGCCTATAAATTGATATTAAGTGACAAACGTCACAAGTTTGCCGTAGAAAACCTGGAGAAATATATTATTGTTTATTGTCACAAAAATTATAATAAATAAGTTATAAATTATAATATATGTAATTACAAGTTATATTATTATAAATTATAATATAAATAAATGTAAATTCTAATTACAAATGATTTTTTTATTGTGTATATTTTGTGCATATTTCACCATTTTTTAATGCATATTTGCAAGCATATATTGGCATTTTGATAGTGCATATAATCCGATGTCTAGTTATAACAATATAGGGGTAAAAAGAGGTCCTGTAGAGGTCCACAGTAACAGACGGTGGGAAGCGACTTTATTTATTAATGTAATCTTTATCGAACTCAAATAAATAACATACATAAAGAACATCCAAGACTGGAATAAATACGTCCAAATCAATATCAGTGAAATATTTCAAGGGATTTGTAAACTGTTCATTAATGAACCGATTACTAATTAATACAAACTTGTGAGTCATTAGTGGAATTAATCGGCTTAATCAGTCCCGCAACCAATATGCCTTTGAATTATTAGTGAATTTCAGATGTGACGCGTTCAATGGTAGCCATTTGCAATTGTAGATGTATACTGATGTATACTGCAAAACCGCGTAACTAACAAATTTATGATAGAGCAAAATAAACCTCTCTTAATAAAAAGTTGCATTTTGATCCGGCCTGCACGGGCACTTACATGTCAAAAATCAACCAGCGCTTCAGTCAGTCGATTTTTCACTGTCATTAGACATCAACGACTTTTTCAAGTAAGTTTGAAGTACTAGAAATGGTAACTTTAAAACAACGTCAGGTAATTTATTATAGAAAAGGATGCATTGACCTACAAATGATTTATAAACCTTACTTGTTTGGGATATTTTATATTAGATTGTGTCCACAGTAAATGAATACCTATGTGCGTCAGTAAATGCATCGAATGTTGACAAACATCAAATTGGTGCATTGACCTGCAAGGCGTGCGTTTTGATTGCTAAGCAAACAATACAATTGACAGGATAACCGGTCTCTTGAACGATGAAAGCTAATAGATACCTATATCAATAACTAGCGAATGCCCGCGACTTCGTTCGCGTTAGATTAATTCCTTACGGGATGAATTTCAAAAAATCCCACCCCTAGGATACTGCCCTCCTAAGCAAATAAGAAGTATCCCAAAATCAATAACCAAAGCAGTTTCAGTTCTCTTCTCTAAGTAATAAGGTTAAAATTGCTAGGGGAATTTTATTTGACATCCTGCGTATTAGCTTAGGAGGGGGATTATAAAAGGAATCTTCCCTCCAAATTTCAAGTCCCTAGGTCTAACGGTTTCGGTTGTGCGTAGATCCACCAGTAAGCTATTCAGCTTTATATACATACTAGCTGACCCGGCAAACGTTGTTTTGCCATGTATGTAAAATTAAGGGGTGGACCACCCTTATCACTGAGGGGTATGAAAAATAGATAGTAGCCGATTCTCAGATCTACTGAATATGCATATAAAATTTCATAAGAATCGGTCGAGCCGTTTCGGAGGAGTACGGTAACTAAAGTTAATTTGACGTCTGTTTGTCATGCTTAATTAAATATATGCAAATACAAGGCAGATTTAGTTATACAGGCTGGAGCTCAGTACCCTTACCATGAGTTACAATTACCGTACTCGCTAGCGAGTCGAATGCTCTGTCCCTCGCACTCTACAAGAATACTGCGAGGTCTGCGAGGGACAGTAGTACCCTTACCATGAGTTACAATTACCGTACTCGCTAGCGAGTCGAATGCTATGTCCCTCGCACTCTATAATAATACTGCGAGGTCTGCGAGGGACAGTAGTACCCTTACCATGAGTTACAATTACCGTACTCGCTAGCGAGTCGAATGCTCGAATGCCGAGTACGGTAATTGTAACTCATAGTTAGGGTACTGTTCAACGCGGTAAAACGTTAATGCTTTTGAAAAGTTAGCGTTTTGTTAGCGTTAAGATACAGAGCTCTTATTAACTTGACAGTGTAACGCGTGTATATTACCCGCTATACATTAATATACACCGTGTTTTTTTTTATTTACGATAACTTTAAGGGAACGTTCTTTAGGTTAGGTAATAAAGTTAATTTCCCGAAGACAGACAAATGATAACTCTTACGGTTTTAAAGATATTTCATTTTAAAATTTAATCAGTTAATCACGTTGAACTGGTGTAAAAGGCTCTTAATGGTGTGTGTTCGAGTATGTCACGCCAACATTGACATATTTGACACTGATTATCTATTAGTTAACTCCAAAGGTCCTTTTAGAATGACCAAAGATACAAAATCTAATTACTTTGTTCTAAACAGAAAACATTTTTTTTTTGCAATATTTAAATTTTTTATCTACCATGTAGTTTCTACGGATGTACCTAGTAATATGCCGAAGTTATCGTAAATCAAGAAAAACACGGTGTATAAATATAATAAATATTTCAAATATTTAAATTACTTAAAATTTATTTCGTTGTATTATTCGAAATCTTAGAATTACCTATAGAAACGTTACAAACAAAGAAGCCGTTCTTGGGATTTTTAACGCAACAGCTGCAGGTCATTTAGACAAATTTCTTTTGTCTATATATTTTTTGCTAGATTGCCGGAGCTTTCACAGTTCTTCGAAACGGATGGTCTGCTTTATCGCAACATGTGCAAGACCCTATTGTCAAGTGGACTCTTGGCATCCAATTTGTTAGATAAAAAATTAAAGGACTATCGTCTTAGGGACCAACGAAACACAACCTTATAATCATAGAGCTTGGGGCGGTGACATACTGTTTCCCGCGTTAGTTTGATTGGTTAAAATTAAGATAGTAAAGTTAAGAAAGGAAGGGATTTTGGACTTTCGGAGATCTGGAAGTGAGGGGAGTTGGTAGCGAACCTAGGGACAAGACGGTCGGTAGAGAAGTTAGGGAGGTAGTTGATCAAGTATCTAAGTACGGACGCGTTCGCTGATACAAGTAGCTAGGCAGTGATAATTTTAGTTTAGAGATTTACTTAATTAGTTCTGATGAGTGTTACAGTTGGTGCTGCGTGACCAGGATTTAAGTCATTAAAATTTGAATTAGTTTTATTTAAATACTTATTTAAAAGAACTCGGGTTACTTACTACGATTTTAAAGGTTATCTTATTAGTCTATGTCTTATTGGTCTAAACAGCGTAATGAGAATAATTTAACACTTGTAAGAAAATTGTAACGGTAATAAGCATCTCTAGTAGGAATTGTTAATAAAGGTAGGTCTGTACTTACTAGTTATTTGTTTTGAGGTTTCAATTTCTTAAATTCAATTTCATTTTATTCAAGTAACATAATTTCCAATTGGGTGTATGTTATAATATAATCGTAGGTTCGATTCCTACGAAGATGCTTGTTGAATGAAAATAAATGAAATATTTGGTAATCAGAGATTTATTGTGTTATAATTGTAGGTTCGATTTCTGCAAAAAGATTGTGGTTTTAGTCGCACTTAGTCATATTGAAGCTCTTAATCGTGGGTTCGAATTCCCGCGTATTAATTTTGGTCGGAACTAATCTTAATTTTTAATATTTAATAGACTAGGGCCGCAAGTCTGAATTAGTTTTTATAATCGTAATTTAGAGCTTGTGTTTTAAATACGGTTTCGATAACCGTAAATTATTCTAGTGGAATCACAAATAAGAATATGAAATTTAAATTTAAATAAATAGTAATATTCTCTTTGATGTTGAAATCTGAAATCTAAAACTTTAATTCCCCTTTTTAACTTCGCCGTTAGTTCATAAAGTGAGTTGTAAATTGAATTGTTACCATATTGATATTTAGATAGACAGGGGCGCAATTTTGTTATTATCTTATATTAGATACTTATTTAATTGGCATAGTGGATGCCTATAGTGGTCATGGTTTCGAGTTCCATGTAAACAAAAATGTTGGTTTAAAATTATTTATTCGCTCGTAAAAATCATTAGAACATTATTTAGTGAACTTAGGTTTTTTGTATGTTAAGTATGGTAGATGTAAATAAATAAGTTAGTTTTTATTCCCAATCAAGAAACGTATATTTTAGTCCACAAAAGGTATGTGTCGAAGGTGTGTAAGTACCTTCTCGTACTTAGTCGTATAAGTAAATTGGGAAATATATCTATAGGAGTTTAAGGATAATATTTCTCGAGGTATTAATTAATAGTCGAAGTCTAAATAATGGACACAAGAACAAGGACCAGCACCATGAGTCGTAGGAATAACATGGAATCAAGAGATTATCTTGGTTCTTCTATGAAAGAAATAATTTCTGAATCTTTAGGTCCTTTAGTACGACGTATAAATGAGTTTGAGACGCATTTACAGCAGCAGACCACCGATGGTCAAATTGAAAATTTAAATTCCCATTCCCAACATGTTATTAATAAGGCTGTTGTTACGATGATAAGCCCGAACAAGCTAGTATTTGATGGTAGGAATATGCACCCAAAGGTATTTTTAGAAGAACTTGATAACTATATGAATAAAATTATAAAATTAGTCAAAAGACTATTTGAAAGTAATAATAGAATGTTTGTCAGGAGAAGCTCGGAAGTGGTCTAAGATCCTATCACCTAAATGAAAAGATGCCCAAGATTTTGAAGCCGATTTTATTGATTATTACTGGGGAGAAGGGATTCAACTAAAAGTCAGAAATGAAATCATAAATACCAACTATGTTTCTGACAGTAACGGTAGAAGTTTGAGCGAGTACTTTTTGATTCTTTTTGACAGGCAAAATTATTAGTGAAATTGCTATAGGCCACATAGAGAAGAAAGCATATTCGCGCAGAATTCGGGTCAAACAACGTCAACGTCGTAATAAGAAGAAGAAAAACATGGCAATAGTAAATTAGAAGCTCGACATTAAAAAAAAAAAAAAGCCTTTGTTGATCTTTGAATTCATACATTGTAGGTAATGGTTGTCAAAAGTTTGAAGTATCTATAATATGTTTAATTTTTTATATAAGTATGTATGACGATGATGTATGTTTTTATAAATAGGGTATGTTGAGTAGAAAACCTTTCAACATTACTTGGAACTAGGGGCGTGAAATTAAAAGTTATAGGAATGAATTATGGCGATTTAACTTAAAGGGCGACTAGTCGACATGAACATTATTAAAGGAGTAATTGATCAATTGTTGATTTTTCAAAATTTAACACTCGACTAGTACTAAATTTCTCAAAATCAAAGGGGCGACTGTAACGCGTGTATATTACCCGCTATACATTAATATATAAATATTTCAAATATTTAAATTACTTAAAATTTATTTTTTTGTATTATTCGAAATATTAGAATTACCTATTGAAACGTTACAAACAAAGAAGCCGTTTTTGGGATTTGTAACGCAACAGCTGCAGGTCATTTAGACAAATCTCTTTTGTCTATATATTTTTTGCTAGATTGTTAAATAACACTTCGCCGGGGCTTTCACAGTTCTTCGAAACGGATGGTCTGCTTTATCGCAACATGTGCAGGACCCTATTGTCAAGTGGACTCTCGGCATTCAATTTGTAGATAAAATATTAAAGGACTATCGTCTTAGGGAGCAACGAAACACAACCTTAAAATCATAGAGCTTGGGGGCGGTGGCATACTGTTTTCCGCGTTAGTTTGATTGGTTAAAATTAAGATAGTAAAGTTAAGAAAGGAAGGGATTTTTGACTTTCGGAGATCTGGAAGTGAGGGGAGTTGGTAGCGAACCTAGGGACAAGACGGTCGGTAGAGAAATTAGGGAGGTAGTTGATCAAGTATCTAAGTACGGACGCTGATACAAGTAGCTAGGCAGTGATAATTTTAGTTTAGAGATTTACTTAATTAGTTCTGATGAGTGTTACAACAGCTACTCAGTAAATCCTTTTTCCTTTTGATATATTATCGTATCAATTTTTTTAGCTCGGTCAAGTAAATAAGTAACGATGACAATACGATAACTTTAACACTCCTAAAAAATCATAACCAACCATGAGACATTTTCTTTTTAGTTGATATTTATAATGATTGAGATATTTATTTATTTATTATTGAAGTAAAAACAGCAGTTTTATTAGTGATTCAAGCAACACTTGCGTAGTAATTTCTTGTCAGGTTCGTATGGAATGTATACGCTTATGCAACAACAATCACAATCTTTCGAAGCCACTAAGATTTTTGAAGTATGGCAAAGGTAATATGATTTCGGTGCTAACATTTTATTGTTTTTGATGTGTGCGTGTCAGCGGCCGCGGCGTACTTAAACAGTAGTAAGGTAAATTACCTCCCTTTTTGAGGAACGCTTTTGCGCGCAGATGACGTATCTTAATATCATTGATTGGTGAATGAAAGTATACCATGAAGGATAAATGACAATTTTGAAATTAGAACGTTTAAAAGATCGGCACACATAATTACACTCGACATTAATTTTTTCCGTTCCATTCATTGCAAATTATTAAACAACTTATAACTGTACCGATGATAAATAAAAACATACACGTCGCACGCCGCTTGACAACATTTTCATAAATCATGCATGTTCCGACAGCCAGTATTATACTCGCAAAAAAATATTTGCAAACATTTTTATCACAGCAGTTTACAAAACTGTACTCGTTTTAAAGCTCGGTAAATGGTGGCCGGTTTTTTTAAGGGTAGGGGAGATTAGTCCAAAACTGGGTATGGGGGTAAAACCGGGACATGGCAATTTGGCTTCTTAGCGAGTTTCATATAAGAATGGTGGTATACCCGGTTTTGGGCCAGGCATGGGCAAAACCGTAAAAACTAAAAGTTTAGTACACTTATCTTTTTTTTAACTTAGAATAGTGAAAACAGTGATCTCGTTGAACAAAGCTGTGAATAATAAGGTAAACTATACAAATGTTAATAAAGTTGATTGATATTATTATTTTTACATTTTTTTATTTAATATTTTCTTTAACGTCCCGGTTTTACCCCACTTTCCCCTACACATAATAATTCAAGAAGTAGTGACTAACATTGAAAAGGGCATTCTTCGATGGTTCGGTCATTTAGAAAGGATAGATGAAAGAAGATTGACGAAAGAGATATACAGATCGAAAGTGAGTGGAAGGGTCGGAGGGGCCGCCCTAGGCGTACTTTTCGAATCAAATCGGAGAAATACTGGAAAAGGGCCGAATCTTAAGTACCCAAAATCGACGTGCATACATGACTCGATGTATGAATGTGGAAGAAGCGAAAGGAATTTGTCAAGATCGTAGCAAGTGGAAAGAAGTGGTCTCTGCTTACCCCTCTGGGAAACAGGCGTGATTTAATGTATGTATGTGATGACCTTACTGCCTTATTAAACAGGTGCATTTTGCTCCTTATTTAAAATGTTACTTACGCGGTCGCACCTCACCCCCGCACCTAATGCATACAAACGCAATAATGGTGTACGCTTATACAAACTTTATCTACTTCTACTATAGTACCCGGCCGATCAGAAGTCAATCCTGACACATTACAGAAAAACGTCGTAGTCCTAATTCGACACTTTCTTTACTGGTAATATTCCTAACTCGTCATATTCCTGATTGGTCATATTCCTAATTCGATACTTTCCTGATTTGTCATATTCCTAAGTTGTCATTGTACATTCAAATGAAGTCGCGAACGCGTGCTTACAGAATTAATAAGTATTAGGATAGGTTGTACTAAGTAGTATTTAGTAGTGTTTGGCACGATATAAATAATAAAGTGACAGTGACATTAGCTTCATCATAGACAAGTAACACTCAACCAATGATTATGGAGGTTCTTATCATTTACCACAGAGGACTATAATAAGTTTGTGCAGGCAAATGTACAAACAGCCACACACTTAACTGCCCATTAAAGACAGAAGTGAGAAAATGTAAAAAGAGATAAATATAGATTTTACATAAGAATCTCATGTGCACGACAGAGACAGTTTCTCTCTGTTTATCTTCATTGGTCACTCAGCTGTGTGGGCGATTGTACATGGTATGGATGAGTTAGGAATATGACGAACCAGGAATATGGCGTGTGTGGAATATGACCAGTTAGGAAAGTGTCTAATTAAGAATATGACGAATCAGGAACAAATAAGAAAAACAATGTCAAACTTATTCGTCGCGTGTGAAGGAACAGTAATAACAGCATTGTTTTGCTGCTGTCTAAATTATCAATTTTTTGGAAACTTCGTGGTTGTGCAGTGTGTTAGGATTGACTTACTGCCCTCCTAGGCCAAAAAGCAGTATCTTAAATTCAATAAGCAAAGCAGTTTGAATTCTATTCCGTTAGTTATGAGGTTGATATTGCTACAGGAGTTTCATCCGAGATACTGCCTATTGGCTAAGGAGAGCAGTTAGGTATATCAATTTTGCCACGCTATTAAACAAGAACAAAGAAATATACAACAGAACCAACTCATCATTCTTAAGAAAAGTACTGACGTAGGTTTCATTTCAAAATTAGGTACAGCTTTAAGTCTAGCCTTGCGTTGTCTGAACATAGTACTCAGCTTCACACAAAGTATTCCCGTGAAGTTAATGATCCTCTCGCTAGTCTTAATGTAGTCTCTAGACAAATAAACGCGAGTAATAAGCCGCGCCAGCACTTCGCTAGATTCAGCGAATGTGTGCGAAATTACTGACGACGCTGAGAAAATTGTGGCTTGCAGAGTTGTGCTATACTGTGTTTAGATAATTATATTGGATGTGTTAGAATTATGCATAACTAGCGATGCGCCCTTGCTTAGCCTTGGTTGTTCTGTGTTTTCTATAAACAAACATTTGTTAGTGTACAAAAATCGATAGTAAAAACCGCATTAAAATCCAATACGTTGTTTAGGAGGGAGTTAGCTGATATACAGACAGACAGATACGGAAAGCGACTTTGTTTTGTACTATGTAAAGATAAAGATTAAATGATTATTTATTTATTTATTTAAACTTTATTGCACAATACATATGTAAAAAGTACAAATGGCGGACTTAATGCTTAAAGGCATTCTCTACCAGTCAACCTCATGGTTAACAGAGAATACAATGATTGTGTAATGAATGGTTAATTCATTATATTCTTGGTTGTTATATTATATTAATTCACTTGATGACCTTTTTTCATACTGGGCATCGCTGGCCGAAAATAATATGGCATCAAAAAGCTCAGTAGCGCCAAACCACCGTTGCCTTTGGCTTTCCCCGTAGAGCTTCAAACAGCCAATAAGAACAACTGTTGTTCAGTTATTTGCTCGTATTTGTCCAATAACAGCATAGGCTGTTGCGGGAATATCCTCGTTGACTGATTTCCTAAGGGACGGAAGATTTCATTTTAACGTTGTTTGCTTTTGCTTTATAAATACGTGATACGATTCTAATAAACGAATAAATCACCAATGTATATCTAATGTTAAGTTTGTGTAAAGTAGTGCCAACAAACTGTTACGCAACTTGGCACGGCAGTACTAGGTAAAACCATATTGTTAAGTTTATACTTGGCTCTCATGTCAATGATATTTTATCTTCTTCTTCTTCTTTAAATTAAATTAATGGCGGTCCACCAAGTGATTTTTGCCAGTGTCAGTGAAAGAGTATAATCAGTAAATAGAACAGTAAATCAAAATTAACAAAAGTAAAAGCTGGCCATTTTTCAATCGGCCATCTTCCCTCCCCGAAGGTTACCGGAATCATGTCATTTTATATTTAGATACGTCGCCAATTACTGACAGTTGCTACGTTACCATATTTCTACAGAGAAAGACGGCAATCCGTATCGAACGCTATTGTTAGAAAGATATAAATAGTTGTTTTGAATTTCTTGCCGTTCTCACCGAGACAAGTACCCCCTCACATCCGCCATGTAGGTAGCTACCTGTCTTTATTGTACTCATGCGATATGTAATTCTATATCTCATGTTTCACAGGTGATAGTGACGCCGGTTCTTACGAATTAAATGAGACATCCTTTCTTGCTTTTACAGTTACAGTATTATTTCGGCAGCATATTTATTTTTTATGAAATATATTTTTTACTTTTTGGTTGTAAAATTTGATTGTCTTTGATGTATGCGTGTCACCAGCCGCGGTGCAACTAAACTGTAGTAAGGTAAATTACCTTCCTTTTTGAGCAACGCTTTTGCTTTTTAAAGTTTTATCGTCTCAATACGACAAAATATTAAAGGTAATGTGGGTTTACCTAGAAGAATAGATACTATGTTTTTAAAGTTTTTACAAGTTCAATAAATAAGATAATGAAAATGTATTTCATAATACATGTATGTTTATCGTAGTCTAGTTCCCATAGTACAAGCCCTGAGCTTAGTTTGAAACTAGGTTAATCTTTGTGAAATTGTCACCTGACCTGGCGTCTGTTCTGCGTGTTAAAACAATATTAACAACGTTCCAATAGCTCTTATTGACTTTACAGTAATGGCGGCCTAGTCAAAAACAATACCATAAATTGTGAGAATATTGTTTTATCCAGCAGAATAGACAATATTTAACTTCTTTCCTTCTTAGATTAAATAATGGATGCAATTAACGAGAACCTAGAGAAGCGTTAAATATTTATTACGTGATAAAGAGGCCAATTACCCTACCGTGGGTCGGTACAGAACAGCAGACTAATGGAATAGATTGATGTAAAACAATGAAGTACTAAGGAGTCGGTAAAACACGCTCCCTTCAGGTATGGACACACTCCCTTCAACACTAAAAAGGTTAATTGATGATGTTCGAACAAACAAACCAACACCATAACGTAAAAAAGATAAAGCATTAAGTCGAAGAATTATGACAAGTGGGGTACCGTTGAATAGGTATTTAAAATCATATTTAGGTTTTTTTCCATCATTTTTAATTTTGAATGATTATTTAGGATTTAAAGAGGCAGTGGTCACCACCGCCTTTGTCATAAGTAACATCAAGGGTTAGGTTCGGTGTTAACAATTTAAAGAAAGGAGGTCATTCATATTGGGCCTTTTTCGAAAGTGCCGGCCAAAAATAAATTTTGGTATAGGTCGCTAGAAATAATTATATTGAGCAACTTTTATAATTGCATGACAGCTGTTGGGTCATTCCCTGACTTTTTACAGAGTTTCGAAAGATGGACTTTTCTATAGTATTAACATTTATTAAAAATGGTATATGCCAGTATATGGTAAAAAAATAATGCTATTCACTGTTAGAATAGGTTATATTGATCATTTTTTATTAGGACAGGATAAGATTCGACGATTAGGATTCTTCTTAAGTTACTATAACGTCCTCCAAACCTGCTGCTGGTGGGTTAATAAAGGGCTCATGCCGTGCGAAGCCCATATACCATGCAATGGTCATTGTGTGCGAACAGCAGCCTATTGTGCGTTTCCCAATAGGGCACGTGCAGTAATAATGTGCTATAGCTTGTCGTCCACCAACTGCTGGATCAACTGTCTGTGCTATGGAAAAGTCGATCTTTCGAACCTCTATAAAAAGTCAGGCAATGAAACGACAGTTTTCGTGCCATAATAAAAGTTGTTCAACATAAATAATTCTAGCGATTTATACCAAAATTTTTTTTTGGCCGGCACTTTAAAAAAAGGCCCAAAAATGTATGAAGGATGAATGTTCTCCTTTCTTTAAGAATCAAATGAAAAACAAAAACGTACATTCCTAGTGTTTCATAACAGCTACACCCTATTCAAAAACATTTCACTCCTTTTTTGGGCAGTTGTGTAAAAATCATGGAAATCTATCATGATTTAGGGGGTGAGAATCGTTGTCGCCCGAAGCTTAATTTGTATGGTCTTTCTGTTAATTCCGATTTTACGATGAAAGATAAGTACAGTCGCGATCGCGAACCGTGACTGTTGAGCCACTTTACCCATGTTTCTAATTTGGTAACGAAAAGCAAAACGAATAGCTGACAGCCAGTCGTTGACATCGGTTATCGAATACACGGCTAAATTACGAGCAATGGCAAGTGGCCCAACAATCCCGGTTCGTGAATGTACAATCCATATTTGAAGCATACTTCAGTTATTGTGCATATTAAAAAGGGATAAATTTATCCAAGCGGCAATTCTAGAAACGATCACGCAAGCGAAAATCTCCAATAACTGCACGTAACCTGGTAGTTGACAACATAGTTTTATCAGCGGGGCTAACAAGAAGTCCAATTTAACCACTTGCCAAACGAGATCCGTATAATTGGGTGCGGAAACAATGCGTCGAACTTTGGCATACGAGACACGTAACAAA
This sequence comes from Acleris emargana, assembly GCA_927399475.2. Classification (NCBI taxonomy): domain Eukaryota; kingdom Metazoa; phylum Arthropoda; class Insecta; order Lepidoptera; family Tortricidae; genus Acleris; species Acleris emargana. The sequence goes on from OV656850.1 coordinate 5,786,258, forward strand.
GGTTATTACGTATCGCATGTTGCCGGCACTGATGAAGCGTTGTAACTTCATCTTTGGGTAGACATTGTGGGGCACGAAGGTTAGGTTCAGGATAAATCAGTCCAGAATTCACGTGTCCTAATGCAAGCGTTAACGCTTTGTCTTGGTCTTCGACGCATTTTTTTTTTTGACATGCATATTGTTCTGTGGAATATAATGTTGCACAGTCAAACCAAAGGAGTCCGATGAAACGATGTAAAGTCCATGAGCTCTTGGAAAAACTTTCGGGTTTCGGGGAAATTCGGAAGGATTCGTGTACAGTAAAGGAAATTGATTAATATACCATTTTGGACTATGTCACAGTGACATAATCAATCTAAACGTAAGAGACTTCTTATGATTGTATTTACAGTGTCACTTTGACATGGTCCAAAATGGTCTAGGAATCCATTTCCTTGACTGTAGTAGAAAATGACAATTGTATTTTTGACTTAGTAGCAATCCTCACCACGCGAAGAGTGCACTCGTTGTGGTTTCATCGATGTATATAGAGCAGTTAAAACTTGTGGGAGGACCTTGTGCAGGGTCCGTCCGGGTTGGTACCACCATCTTATCCATTAACCTACCGCCAAACAGCAGTGTTCGCATTGTTGTGTTCCGGTTTGGCGATAAGACAGCCGGTGAAATGACTAGCATAGAGGCATTCCATCTTAGTCCTTAGGGTTGGCAGTGCATTTGCAGTCTTGTGAATCCGAATGTCTATGGGTCACAGTTTCCACTTACCATCAGGTGGCCTGTATGCTCGATTGCCTTCCTATGCCATAAAATAAATAAATAAAAGAAATCATTTACTTATTTTTTTAGTTTGTTATGTAGACAACTTAAACTGGGTAGGTATTTATGTGAATAGTTAATCACGGGAAATTGCTAATAATGTATATAGATATTTTTGTAAAGTACTGAAAGTTTCAAGAAAAGTGTTGATTGTAAATATTTTAAAGTTCAAAACCGAGTTATAGAAGAAACGGGGATTTCGAATAAACAATAATAATATAAGAATGTAGTTTCTAAGAATCCACAGGTGGGTATTAATAACAGCTCTATTATATATATTAGAATTCGGAAATGCTGATACTTCCAAAAAAAACTATCGTGTAAAGGCGGGGTGTTTTCTTTTTGAATTTACGATAGAAGAATTCGGAAATGCTGATTTTTGTAGGATTTTTTAGGAGCTCTCGGACTTTAATCAATATAATTGTAAAAAGTTTCTCAGCATTTGACTGACTGCTGCATCTTGAGTAGGTTATTTTTCGCTTAACTATGGTTACTATGTTACTGACGAACTGTTGTAACTTGATCTTCGGGTAGAAATTGCGGGAAACAAAGTTTAGGTTCAGAATGAATCAGTCCAGAATTCACCTAGATGCTAGATAAAGCATGTATCAAAACAGACATAGCAGCGAGAATTAACGCATACCTTTGTACTGGACTTAGCTATCACGGTTCGTGAGATACAGCCTGGTGACCGACGGACAGCGGAGTCTTAAAAAAGATAAAAAAAGATAAAAGATGTTTATTCAGTAAGTAGGCCGCACGGGCACTTTTACACGTCAAAAATCTACCAGCGCTTCGCAAGAGACCACTGCTGAGAAGAAACGCCGCAAGAAACTCAAAAGTAAGTCGTTTTTTAAATATTGCTAATGATATTATACAATAATATACTTAACCTAGCATTATATACGACGCGCACCCTTGTTTGCTCATCCGTCGATATACAACGTGGTTAGTAAAGCATGCAACATCAAAAACTATCCCACTTCCAAGATTATCGGTAGCTTGAAAAAATGGTTAACTACTCTATCATACAGAGACACAGAAGCTTTGCTACCTTCTGGTGCCTAGCAACCCCTGATCTAATCTCGCTCCCCTCTAGCTCTCTCACCTACTCAGACTACTCACACAAACACACACACAAACACCTACACACACATTCGCGCGGTCCTGGTGAAATTAATGTTAGATATGTTAAAAGGTATAAAATAATATGTAAAACCATTTTTAATTATTATTATTTTTTGTTTTTTCTACTCAATTTTTCATTTGTTTTGTTTTGTAAACCAGATAAATATGTATTAGTGTATGCACGTTGCACTGTTGTTCCTTTTAAGATAACTGTAATTACCTACCTTTTCTGTCTGTAAACCGGCTCACTGGGCCCCAAGATACAGGCTCAGCCTAGTTTGGGCTCCACTGGATATTTTCTTGTATATTACTGTGCTTGATTAATCAATAAATTTATTATTATCTTTATCTTTATATAAAACAACTAGCGACCCGCCCGCGGCTTCGCCCGCGTGGAATGTATTATACATATAAACCTTCCTTAAGAATCACTCTATCTATTAAAAAAAACCGCATCAAAATCCGTTGCGTAGTTTTAAAGATTTAAGCATACATAGGGACAGACAGCGCAAGCGACTTTGTTTTATACTATGTAGTGATGATGAATCTCACATAGCACCAAAAATTAATATATTCATGCGTAGTTGAGCAGGAAAATGTGTCAAAACTCAGAATTGTCACAAAACTAATAAGCAACAGTAATTAAAAAAAATTATAAAGTATACCAGTTATACTTACCTGTGACGGTGCAAGACAACCTAGCAATAGGGTCCCGTTTTTACCCTTTGGGTAAGGAATCCTAACAAAAACTACACTGCATGTGATCCTGGATTTGGTTTGGATGGAATCCCTGGAATATTTCCGGTATTAGATACAATCCAATCCCGAGATTTCATGCCCTATTTACAACAATGGAGCGGGCATCTAGTCTGGCTGGATGTTATTCATGTTTTGAATAAACTCACTCCGTTATATTTCAAAAAACAGTTAAGTGCGAGCTGAGCTCGCGCATTGAGGGTTCCGTGTTTACTATAATAATTATGCAAAGGTTTCGACTGCTGATAAATAAAAAGAGAAGCTGACAACTTTATTTTATTTTTCGCGTCAAATATAAATAATCATATTTAAGTTTGGATTTTTTGAGATATTTGATCTGATAACTTCGGAGATAAGTGGGGGAAACTTCGGAAACAAGTCACTGTACAAGTATGCTAAATTTCAAGCTTCTTTAGTTTTAAAGAAAAACGCTATAAATCAAAACACTGTGTGATTGTTATCATTCCGTCAAACTCTACGTGATAAATGCAATGTTTAATGCTCTTAAAGCTCTTTTCCTTACCAGGAGTGCTACCAAACGTTGGCTGCGACTTGTTTCTCGTTCGGATCTTCCTTTCTATCTAGTTTGTAACGATAGAGACGCATTGAGCGAGGAAATACAACTTGTGCTAGCCGTAACACCTCCGCCATGTTATTATGTAGCCGCCAATGCTTCGACAAGTAATTACTCTTGCTGGAACTTGCATAGCTGTTAGGCTAACCGCGCACCACGATTTTAGTTTTTGCGACACGATTTTAGAATCGCGCTGTAAAATATCGTAAAAAATTCATTGCGCGCTTTGCGATGAAAAAGTCGATGGATTGTTCATTCTCAACATGGATTTCGTACAAGTTGCTTGTCTTGCCCTCCTGCGGAGGAGTAGAAGGAAGCAAAAAAGAAATCGTAAATATTGGACACATCCTTTAACAGCTCAAAGATATATCAAAGTTTTCTTTTTATCTGAAATACAATGATATTGGTAGGATGGGATTCACTTTTGCGATAATGGCGTCGCGTCGCGAGCCGTCGCGGTAAAATGTGACAAATCACAATTTTAAAATCGATGCGATTTTTTTCTCGTATATGCGCGCATTGACACATAAACCCATACGTTGCATTTCTGCGACAAAATTATCGCACGGCAAAAAATCGTGGTGCGCGTACCTTAGACAATGACGAGCCACTTAGAAATACCTTTTGACGTATACGTTGCAGTGTGCTTTGAAAATTGAAACGGGAATTCACGAGTTGTTATGTTTGATATTAATTAAGCCATATTCTGTTATAACGATCGTTTGCATTTTGTACGTTCTTACCAGACTGTTTCAGAAGGATGATAAATGCTTTTTTTACTAAACTGCCGAAGTAGGAAAGTAATGTGTTTATCAGCCTATATCTGTAATATAATTATGTTTGTTCCTTTAAGGTTGAATTGAAACTTTGTTTTGTTTGAAACTTTTATATAATTAAGTTTGGAGCTTTAGAAAATAAACGCGTGGCAAAATTTTGATGATTCTTATGTCAATTGATTTGTCTTTATCTTGTGAGTGTAACCAAAGATATGACAGTAATAAAAAATCAATATGGCGGCAAGCAGACGCTATACATATAGTAAAAATGAAAAAAAAAGTAGATGAACTATGACAAGTGGGGTATCGCAGATTAGGTATTTAGAAATCAAATTTAGGTTTCTTTCATAATTTTTACATTTTGAGTAATCATTTAGCATTTATAACGATTTAAAGTTGGTTAGCAACAGTCAGGTTTTTTAAAGCTTGTTTTTCGTTATTAAATCTTATTGACTGTAGGTATGGTATGTTTGTATTTATTGCTTTGGAACGCTCTGCAGCCTATTAACGGCTAAAATTATAAAAAATGCGTTATTATATTAAATACACATGGACCATGTCGAGTCACATTAGTAAATTTCTGAGATATCGTGATTTCATGTTGGAACCATGTAATTTCGTCCGTAAGTTTTGTGTTGAGATTTTTTTAAAAGTGATTAATTTCTATGGGTAGGATAATTGCGATCTCTACATTTTGTGATTAAAATCTTTCCCATTTTGGTACAAAACCCTAAAATTCCGCACCAAAATGATAAAAAAGGAACCCTTTTATATTTATCAAGGTCATCAACAGCATGGTTTTCTCTGAAGCTATCAACTTAATATTTGGCATAGTTGGTTGGTTGGTTGGTTTGGTTGGTTGGTGTTGGTTGTGTAGCTTGCCCGCATCTGTTTATAGTAAAAAAAAAACGTTGAAAGTACAAATAACTGGAAAAGTAGAAACATAGTTTTCCATAATTACTACAACATAATTCAAACATCGTGGAAATTGGACTTGATTTATGGGGTGAGAAACGCTATCGCCTGGAGCTAAAGTATTTATTTTTATTCGTAGCATCGCTTAACAATCTTCTCAAATCAAAGCTTATAAAACCGTCCACGAGTAGGTACTCGGTTGTTTTGTGATTTGTTTCCGAATTAACCTCGCAACGTTCATTAGAGGCTGAATTATATTACCTCCATGTTTTTGCCTGTGACACACTTGATGAATTTATTGAGGTTACATACATACATACATAAACTCACGCCTTCATTCCCAGAGTGGGGTAGGCAGAGCTAAAGAATTACCAACAAGTCTTAAAACTTCTTGATAATTCTGTAACCACATTTTGCACAAGTAGGCTAAGATGTTTCCCAGTGTATTAGTGACAGGTGGCAAGCCCATCGCCCAACAGTTTTATAAGCCTATATTCCCTTAGTCGCCTCTTACGACATCCACGGGAAGACATGGAATGGCACTACTCTAACCCGGCAACCACACGGTAACGGTTATTGAGGTTAATTTGCTTAAATTCCTTTTTGGTCGATTTACCTACGGAACTTTGAATATACTTAATGGTTCTTCACAACGCAAGCATTGTGATACCGGATTTTGTTGTTGAGGTATTAGTCTCTTAAAAACTGCGATCGCTCGGTCAATCGAGTAAACAAGTGAACGCGGCGAACCGGCGAGTTTAAGTACTCCCGTCAGAACGTACAAAACACATTTTAGCGCGTGCATTCTCAATTAGGTAGCAGGGCTTCTGCCGAACGATCCAACGTTATGGCTGAAGCCAGACGAGCGTATTTTTTGAGTTATGAGTCGCGTAATTTCTGCTCCTCTATTCATCATACTACTACTACTACTATGAAACTGAATGGAGGAGCAGAAATTACGCGACTCACAACTCAAAAAATACGCTCGTCTGGCTTCAGCCTAAGTAAAAGTTCTCGTAAAAAGTCGTTCGACCGACTGAACAGAGCAGAATTTGCATTTTTAATCCCTGACGTGTGTATCTGGGTATCTGTCCGTCGCATCGTAGCTCCTAAAAAGATGGACCGATTTTTTCATTTGATAGCAGGTTATCTAGCAGTGGTTTTTGGCTAACTATCATGAAAATTCGTCATCTTCCAAATTGGTCATATTCCAGATTCGTCACTTTCCAAACTGGCCATTTTCCATTTTCGTTATATTCCAGATTAGTCATCAAACTCGTCATTGTACAGTCGGGTTCTTCCAATACGACACCGATTATCTGAACGGACCAACCAATTGTGAAGAATGGAAATCACACAATATGGAACAATAACATATTGCAAAATTGTAAAATTGCCAAATTGCCAGTTTCGAAAGTAACGAATCTGGAAAATGACCAATTCGTAAGATGAGATGTAATGTTATTATTTTAGTACACTAAATTGTTAAATACATACCTACATCGAAGTTATCCTCAGGATAAGCGCACCACAAAGAACGTATTACTAGCTAATAGATTCATACATACTAAATGTGGCCGAGGTTTAGCTGTTAATCAAATATGCTGATTGCCAAATCTAGTTGATTGCTTGCAGAATGTATAGAACTAATAACGACTAGATTGGCTAGCCTTTGCCTCTGACTTTGTCTGCATGGCTCCCTTGTGTTTGCTGTCTTGAATCCAAAATTCAAACGAAGGAGAGTGGTCATCCGCAAGATGTATAATACTTATTCTCAAAATTCATTATTGATAATTCTGTAACCACATTTTACACAATCTGGCTAAAATTTAACCAGTGCATGAGTGTGAAGTTGCAAGCTACAACACAACAAGTCTTTGGAGTTTTGTTATTCTACCTCACTCTGGGAATGAGGGCATGAGTTTATGTATGTATGTATCATAATGACGCAGATTTAAACACTCTCATTAATTTATTAATTGAGTTAAATCTTTCCTTGTTTCAACTGTAGAAAGACTTCCACTGCGTCACAAATGGACGTCACTTAACAGACTGCACGCTTGGTCTATTATACTAGGTAAAGCCTAAATACTTTGGTTTATTATTTACTCGACAGTAATGGCGGTTGGAGAATGATGAAAGGAATTAGTTGGACGGAAATTATATCAAATCAAGAAGTATTGGCGAAGGTAAAGGAGAAAAGAAAGATATTGGAGATTATAGAGAACAGAAGAGGAGAAATGTTGAGGCACGACATGCTGATCAAAAATATTATAGAGGGGAGGTTGAAGGCAGGAAAGGCAGAGGAAGACTAAGAAGAAGCCACATGGACCAAATCAAGGAGAAGGTGCATGTCGTGTCGTATAAAGAGGTCAAGGAGGTGGCTGAGAGGAGAGACGATTGGAAGTTACTCCACCGTCAAGAGCAAAGCTCTTACATTAAGAGAGAGAATGGCGTCTGAGTTGTAAACGATGCGAAAACATGTCAAAAGCAATTAGATTATACGGAGTACAATAGAGCCCCTGTATGCCTAGACAAGATGCAATCGCTGCTAAAGTTTCTGTAATTCTATCGAATGTATGAGTTGGCGCTGTTGGTGGTTGGACGAAGTGGTTGACGCGATGTGTCGTTAGCTTACGTCAATCCTTTTTGTCAATATTAGAATATTACTAACTTAGCGTTATTCATCTTGACTAGACTTAGATCGGAATATGTGGAGAAAATATGATAAAGTGTAAATCTATGTACCTATTTATATGATTATACCGTCGTCTGTATTTATTGTAAAAGTCCGAAATAAACGATTATCATGGATAACTATAATACGCATTGTTTGGTTGGCCTTGTGTGTCCGTTTGAATCGCTACCTTAACCTACCTCCAAGCAGCAGTGTTCGCTCCTTTAAATCTTAGTCCTCATGGTAGTCACTCTTGAGTTCAGAGTCAGAGATGCTACTTACTATCAAGTGGCCTTTTTACTTGTTCGCCGCACCCTTGCCATAAAAAAAAAACCTTGAAATCCTAGGGTCCTAAAAAGCGAAAGTCTTCAGAAGACCAAGTGTAAATTAGTTCAAGTCTAGTACCTATACTCCGTTCATGTATATACGCTTTTTTATCAAGAGTTAAGAAGACTTGTACCGTTTTTCACGAGGACCCCAGAGTTTTACTTTTGCGGAACATGAACTCTTATATTATTAGTTTAGTTTCGTTTAGTTTAGTTTATTTATTCATCAATGTAATATTACAATATAAATTGCATAGCATGTCAAAAAATACGAAATTACATTGAGATCTTCAAAATACATATAAATACTAATAATCAAAAAATACAAGAATAATAAATAATAATTAATTAAAACAACAACAATTAAATATCGAATGATGGTCACTCGTCCGATGTCAATACGTTATAGGTACAATGATAAATAAATGTCAACACAAGAATAAATTTAAATTTCCATTATTTACTCAGTTACCAATACTCTATTAAGTACAGTAAAACAACATGGCGTTTGACGAGCTATCGTAGTGTTATTTACCGCCATTACTGTTAGGTAAATAAGAGCTATTTTAACTTTGACAAATACCATTACCGAGTCTATTTTGCATTAAAATCGTTCAACCGGACACACAACGCCATCGACAATCTCCACTCACAAACTAATAGTCGTAGGGAAACTGAAAGCCCCATAATTCACCACTTCCGGTACAGCTTTACCGGAAACATAGAGGTTTAAATCAAATTTCCCGTATCATGTTACGGAGAGTACGCCTTAGGGCAGTTACACACTGGAAATTTTTGGTGGGCTTTAGTTTAACCCTATTGACTGACATGACTGATTTTTTTTGTCCAATTGTTTTGAGTGTTTTTGTTTTGTAGTACACATCATGCATTTAAGGTTTATGTTTGTGTACCTACCAAGGATGCAATATATTTTCTGTAGCGTTATTCCTTTAAACAAGTCGCTAGTAACGTTGACAAGTCCCTAGGCCCAGCAGTTTCGGCTGTGCTTTGATCGATCACCCAGTCAAGTATTTTTATAGCTATTGATATTGATGGATTGTCATAATAACCGGTAATATCTAGTTTTTTACCGGTAGTTAAAGCACCGCTAACTGTCCCTGGTTGTGACTTTTTTACTTTAATGTGCGGAAGTCTAATTTTTACATGCCCTAACAGGCAAAAATTAATCTCTGGTCGTTCTAGAACGTCTCAGACCATTCGATTGAGTGTTTGCAGTAATTTTCTACCTGGGGCCCTAGACAAGATGCATTACGCCGAGTCGCTTTTCTGTTCGTTTCGTTTTTAAACCAATCGCGTCACTGCTAGATCACGTGACTTTTCGTATTACGTGATCTAGCAGTGACGCGATTGGTTTAAAAACGAAACGAACAGAAAAGCGACTCGGCGTAATGCATCTTGTCTAGGGCCCCTGATTTGGCTAACGCCTGATGTCAATGTCGAGTTTGATTAATTTTGTAATGGAAACGCTTGCATATTGATTTGCTTGTCACTGATTATTTGCGAAAGTGAGAAGGTTACATGTACTTATGTCATTGAAGACTTTACAGGTAATATTTTTCATCGGTCAAGTTAAACTGGCCAGTTTTTGCGATATTAACAATGCATTAAAATAATAACGGGTAATATTATGACTTTTCTTTTTTAATGTGTGGAAGTCTAATCTGTATGTACTGTACACGCGCTAACAGGCGAAATTTCATCTCTGCGTCGTTCTAGATCGTTCCAGAGCATTTGATTGAGTGTTTGCGGTAATTTCCCACCTGATTGAGCTGATGGCTGATGTCGATGTTGAGTTTGATTGAATTTTGTAATTTAAATACTCACTTAAATATTGGATTGCTCGTCTATTTGGTTCGTACTTATGTCATTGAAGATGTGCTTACAGGGACAGTCTATTTATATTTGTTTTGTTGTTCTAGAACGTTTCAGAGAATTTGATTAAGTATTTGCAGTAATTGTCCACTTGATTGGGCTAACGGCTGATGTCAATGGTGACTTTTAATAATTCTGTAATGATTCAGATTCAGCTTTTATTACTCAATACAACACAGTATAAATTACATGGCATGTCGAATTATATGCAGTTACATTGAGGTCGTCAGAAATAGGATTAAATTATAATATTAAAAGTCAACACAAATACAGAGTAAAGTAAAAATTTAAAAGATAAGTTCCATATTTTGAGAAACTAATTGTGAATGATATGTTAGGTCACTTTAATAGAAATAAACTACTTAACAATAACCAGTTTGGCTTTACCAGAGGTCGATCAACAATTGATGCGGCATCTGTTCTCATTAAATATATATATAACAGTTGGGAGCAATCTTGCGATGCAGTAGGAATATTTTGTGACCTTTCTAAAGCTTTTGATTGCGTGGTTCATAGTACGACCCTTATTTTAAAATTAGAACATTATGGATTGTCTCATAAAGCTATAAGTCTTATGTCTTCTTATCTCAGTGATAGAACTCAAACAGTTGTTGTAAACAAAACACAATCTGATGGAGCTACAGCGAAAATAGGTGTGCCTCAAGGCTCTATTTTAGGTCCTTTTCTATTTTTGGTTTACATAAATGACTTGCCACCATCAGTAGATAAACTTTGTGATATTGTACTTTATGCTGATGATACTTCACTAATTTTCAAGGTAGACAGAAAATCCATAAACTACAGTAGCATAAACTCCACACTAGTTAAAGTACTTAATTGGTTTACTAGCAACAATTTGCTACTAAATGCTAAGAAAACTAAATGTGTTAGATTCGCTTTGCCTAATGTTAAACCGTTAGATTCTAGTATTTTTCTAAATGACGAGTGTTTGCAAATCGTAGATAAGGCAGTTTTCCTAGGCATAACAATCGATAAAAATTTGCAATGGAGTCCCCATATAGCTGTACTGGCAGGTAAACTAAGTTCGGCAGCTTACGCCGTTAGGAAAATTAGACAACTAACCAATGTTGAGACAGCTCGCTTAGTTTATTATAGTTATTTCCATAGTGTTATGTCGTACGGTATTCTGGTTTGGGGTAAGGCAGCTGACATACAAACTATATTTGTGTTACAAAAAAGGGCCATTCGTTCTATTTACAACTTAAATTCCCGTGACTCCTTAAGAGATTTTTTAAGGAAATTAATATTTTAACTGTAGCGTCACAATTTATTTATGAGAATATTATTTATGTTATAAAAAATTTGGATTCTTTCACAAAAAAATCTGATATACATAATTTAAATACTAGAAATAAAAATAAAATAGCTATTCGAAAATTCCGCGTCAGTAAAGTACATAAATCATTTGTTGGTCAATGCATTCATTTCTATAATAAATTACCTGAGGTAGTATTAAAGTTACCCTTTCCAGCACTCAAAAATTACTTGAAAAAGTCGTTAATGTCTAAAGCGTATTATAGGATCGAGGACTATATAATAGACAAAAATGCTTGGCCTAAACCCGAAACTTAATCAATAATATATTTTTGTTTTATTTTTCAAATTCAAAAGCTTTATCTTGTCTAGGGGACACCGTTGATGTAGGAAAATATATCAATCTTATGTGGTCATCTTGCAACGTCTTATATACACTTACGTAGGAGTTCTTTTTTTCCTTTTCTCTCTTTCTATCTTAAGATTTTGGTGTGTTTTCCTGCGGAAACTACGCAGGATATTTGAAATATTTTTTAATTTGCTATTTATAGAGTTATATAATGCTAGACTAAGTAGTACCATTGTATATTAAATAATTATATTTAAAAAAATGACTGACTGCTGAGTTTCTTGCGGCGCTTCTTCTCAGCAGTGGTCTCCTCTTGTGAAGCGCTGGTATATTCTTGACGTGTAAAAGTGCCCGTGCGGCCTACTTACTGAATAAATGTCTTTATCTTTATCTTATCTTTATATAGGTACTCATTCACCGAATAGACTGGGTTATCCAACAAATGGCGCCTTCCATTTGTTTTTAACACCCGAAAAAAAAACCGTGTATCTGTGTATTAGACCGATTTGGATGCTGGTTAATTGAGATGTTTCTGAGCTAGTTTATGTAAAAACTGGTTAGGTATGCTATATAGAGAGATATAAATGTTGAAAGAAGGGGCCGACACCGACACTATTTCGAGGGATTTTATTTGTTAAAATATATATTTGCTTAGGGTTATTTGCAAAGATTAGTCGAGTTATTATGTTTGGACCTGTCTAATTTTAAGTTTGGACCTGTCATCTTTATTTAGGTAGGTCATTGCCAAATGTCTGTTGTTTGTTTTTGTATGTAATGTATTTTTTCTCTTTCAGGTAAGTGCCTGCTTGCAACTGTTGGACTATCTAGTAAATACTACTTTGCCATGGTCGTTGAAATGAATTATTACCAGTAAGTCTTACGTAGTTACATACATTAATTACCTAATACAAAAAACGGTCAAGTGCGAGATGGATTCGCGAAACGAGGGTTCCGTACCGCCGCACTTTAGGTATTATTTTATTCCAGTTTAAATGCGAATTTGACTATTTTTTTCAGGGTTTGTAATAAAATCATAGCTATAGACATGTACAAAATATGACGCGTGTATGTTTTACCGTTTTAACGTTACAACAATTATTATACTTAAAAAAACCTCGAGAAGAAAACTTTTTTTGTAAGAGACCTTTATTACGTATATTTTCTCAAACATGCTATGTAATGTCGGCGTTATGTTAGTTATTTTAGGCTTCAAAGTGCCACGTTCCCGACGGAACAACTCGAGAGAACTGTAAAGGAATTTCATACAAAATTGAAGGCCTAGGCCGGGAAGTAATTTTTTTTTAATTTTAATATGGCCATGACAGCTGCTTTTATGAGCAGGCTGAATAGCTGAAAATCGTTTTTTTTTTGTATCTGTGTGGTTCGGACCAAAAATATCCGCGTTAATGCCTATTACACAAATGTTTTTTGAGTGATGTTTTTTTTTTATTTCATTGCATATGTTTGAGAAAAGCACTATACATACCTCGCCGTGAAAAGGGGTTGCCAGCCTCGTAACTATCCGACCTCGCTTCGCTCGGCCGTCTATATGAACTCGGCCTGCAACCACCTACTTCCCGGCGTCTGTAGTAATGTACTATTACATATTCTGAAAAATAAAACGTGCTATTATTACGGTTCAAAACGTGCTAGAGGTCTTTAAAGTTGAAGTCTAAAAGTGGAATTTATATCACACTTTCGACGTTACTCTTTCCAAGCTTTACTTTGTAGAGTTTTATTTTTTGTCACTCGCTAAGGAAAAGATGTGTGATTTCTCATAAAAGTCGGTTCGTTTTATCGGCTCATATTTTATCATTTTAGTGTCGGCTCGTTAGTCGGAGTAAGGAAACGTGTTAAATCCTAACTTTGCTGATAAGTGAAAAGAAAAATCAGCAGAAATCATGCCAAATGAAATGTGTCATCTGTTCCGTGAACACTGATTTTAAATAGAATTTTGGATAATTGATGAATAAAATATGAACAAAGCATTAACGTTAAAAATAATAGAGACCAGTAACTTTATCCAACTTCGCTTAAGGCGACCTGTCTTGCATCGATATCATAATAATATTCATAATCACACTGTTGACTTTATGGCACCGTTAATTGCTTAAAAGCAATTATAACTTTAACAATACAATTACGGTATCGAAGCAAGGATAATATAATATGGAATAGAGGCGCTGGTAGTCATTTATTCCTTACTATTATTAATTTTTACGTATTCCCTTGTCTGACATGGCGATTACAGTATTCACAATCAGTTTAAACTGTCAGTTATAACTGAATTGTTCTAACTTTCATTTTAATCTCTGTCTTTGTAAACGTTTAAATAGATAAAACTGGTGGTTAAAAAAACTGTAAGTCTTCATCTTATACACATTAAGTAAAAACTGTCATTTAAAACTGATCGTGTGATGATGCTGTAATTAAATATTCATCAAACATTTCGCCAACTTCCTCATGTCAAATTGTGCTAAATTTGCGTAAGTATAGTCACGGTAGGAAACGGTTCCTCACTTTTGGACCTTATCACCTTTGAAATAGAGTCGAAAATAGCGAACATTTTCGTACCAGTACTTATGTAGAAAATATCCAATGTAGTTTTCGTAGGATCATTAACAGTTCGTATGAATGTCTCAAATAGACGTAACGAACCTTCAGACACGGCAATTACCTCTATTACTCGAAGCATAAAGCAACGTTCGTGAATTATACTCAGTTTGTCATCATCTCTTTCACTAAATGACACTTGTATATCGTCGGTGATACTGCAAAAGCGCGTAACTAACAAATTTATGATTGAGCAAAATAAACTTTACTGGCTTAATTAAAAGGTGCATTTTGCTCCTTATTTAAAATGTTACTTACGTGGTTTTGCAGTTTCATCGACGATATGTGTGATTAAGGCATCAAATAAACTTTGTATTTATCTATATACCTAGAGGCAAACAGAAGAACCTATTGCATTGCTCTTTTTATCCGTCCGGTTATATTCCGGATGTGGTTGTTAGCTAAGTTTCATGAAAATAAGACGAATCTTATCATGTTTTTAAATTCTTACTTACTCTCGTAAGATAATAAGTAAGTTTGCATGAATGTTCCAAAGAGGCGTAACAAAACAGACACGGCAATTACCTTCATTACTAAATTAATTAAATATAAATTAATTCAAAGATCATAGGGTTATAAATTTATTGTCTCAATTTAAATGAATAACCTTTACCTTCGGTACCATGAGAATCAAGTGACAATTTTTGGTCCTTATTCATAACTGGTTCCATCACCCTACATAAGTAGAGTCTTAGTTTGCAATAAGTATTTGATTCAATTCTCAACATAAAAAGAGGCATGTTCTTTGTTACAATCGTTTTGTCATCGCTTAGAGCCAAAAGGTAGACTCGAAATCATTGCTTTTTTATTCGTCCAGTTGTATTTTTTTGCTAAATTTAATTAAAACCAGAAAATCCTTATATACTATTTCTCGTAGGATAATAAGTAAGTTTGTATGAATGTCCCAAAGAGACGTAACGAAGCAGACACGGCAATTACCTCCATTACTCGAAGCACAAAGCAACGTTCGTGAATTATGGGTGACCCAGTTAGCGAGCGGCGCTGCTGGGTTTTGTCCCGTACCTGTAGATTATACATTTGGTGTGTTAAGTGCTTTAGGGTGACGGTACCAATGTTGGACACTTTTAGGTGAAGGCACCAAAAATGGATACTTAAACTCTTAATTCAAAGATCTCAAGATTATAAATGATCTTCTGTACCATATGAATCAAGTGTCAATTTTTGGTCCTTATTCATAACTGTGTAGGAAGAGAGGACAATAGAGAGATCTCTCTCCAAGCGGGTGTTATGCCTGAAGACCAAAGTCCATTGGGATGAAGTTGGAAGTGGTATATATGTCTGCCGACTGTAGAAACTTCGTTAGCGCGATGTAGAACACTTAACTTAACTTAGTGTTCCAGCTGCGGTCGCTTCGCTACGTGCACTTCAGTTCGTTTGTAGTGCGCGTGCCGCGGTTTATGCTGGGAACCGTCGAGTGTCCTGACTTCTGGCCGAATGGTGTCGTGTTTCGGCGGTTTCGGGGCAACCTACCGACAGCCGCGACCATCACGCCAAGTTTGGCAAAACAGAACCAGGTTGTTTTGTCACCTCGGTGTTAGTTTTAAGTTTTATATTTTTATGTATGTTAGTCTATAAGGTATTTGTAACTATGGGCCTCGTTGCCTGAAATAAAATTTATTATTATTATTATTAGTTCCGCTGTCTGAGGCTGGTGGCGCTAGCGAGTTGGTTGATACAAGTTGCCTACATAAGTAGAGTCTTAGTTCAAATAAGTATGGGATTCAATTATCAACCTAAAAAGAGACTAATTCCTTGTTACAATCGTTTCGTCAGCGTTTAGAGCCAAACGGTAGACCCGAAATCATTTCTTTTTTTATCCGTCCGGTTTAAACAAACCGAACAATTTTATAGCTCTTGCTTACTTGACAGTAATGTTAAAAATAATGAATAACAGGTCAAAGACGACATGGTTTCTACCGCATAGAATACAAGCCGTCACCCCTTTGGAAACGACATCTAAATGCAAGCAGCAACAAAGTTTCAAAGAACCTCTATTTTTACCAACATTGATTTATCGGAAGTTTTCCTAAGCAGTGCTCAATAAAACTATACCGGTGATCAATCACTATTCTTGGGCATGTCATCCATCATGGGCTAGCAGCGAAAATATACATGTTGACGTACTTACTCTTATAATAAATAACTCTATGGTAAAACTAACAAGACGTGCTGTAATTGTTGTCACAAACTTATTTTGTATGGAGACTGGTCCTAAAACTAATAAAGATGAAAGTTGGGTATTTATTATTAAACTTAGCTTTCGCCGGCGACCCCGTCCACGTAGAATTCGGTTATCGCTGCTCCCTCGGGAACTGTCAAATTTTCTTGGATAAAAACTATGTTCTAATCCAGGACCTAACCAATATGTTTGCCAAGTTTCATCTCGATCCGTTCAGTGGTTGAAGCGTGAAAGACGGACAAACATACACACTTTCACATTTATATTAGTTAGTTAGTTAGATTTGCAATTTTGCCAGAAGATTTCCTGATTACTTTACTAGTCGTTCAGCTATGTATACATGTAATCATAGAGCACAATATAAGGATCTCCTGCATCGGCCGCGCTGTAGGACGGACATTTATAAACAGAATGCTTACAACATGTGCATTCTCATTTTTAATAGCTTGCCGGGTCAAATTCGAGCACTTGAAGGTAAACAGTTTTCTATAACCTTAAGGAAGTGGCTTCTAAATTTATGTTTCTATAGTGTTAAGGATTTTATAAATCATGAGCTTAATGAGATGTGACTATAATTATTGATGGATGACTTGTACCTTTTTTTTTTTTTTTGACAATGAAGATTTGCATGCTGTTTTATAACTGCTGGAAAGGAGAAAAACAATATTTATTTTAAGATCTCTAACTACCCTTTTTCTGCAAATAAATGAATTATTATTATTATTATTTATTATGGATAGGTCTTACAATCTACTTTATTTTATTCTATGGGCACCGAGATATTTACATTTTAGTCAGAATGAAACAGTGTTCGCGTTGCTGTGTTCCGGTGTAGAGATAAGACAACCGGTAAAATTACTAGAATACCGGTATTCCATCTTAGTCCGGTAACGCATTTGCAGTCTCAAGTTGCAGTCTCAATATTGTAGTCAACAATGCAAATGTCTATGGGTTTCAGATGGGTTATTATGACGTAGCTATGCAGTTAATTTTACGGCGAGCGTAAAGGACACAGCTTTAGAGTTATATAGCTCTGTCCTTTTCTCTAAGCGTAAAATTAACTGCATGGCTACGTCATAATAACCCCCTGGTGGTAGGTCCTACTTACCACCAGGTTGTCTGTGTGCTCGTTTGCCTTTTTTAACGGCTTGACAAATGTGGTTTCGTTAGACTCCTATCAGTGTCACGAGTGTCACTCTGTACTTTAATGTAATAAAAAGAGATGTAATAGTAAATTGTTGAACGAGGGACTAAAACAAGCCATAATGACACGAGATGTTTAGCCACGCGAGCTGCGCGAGGATGGCTATAGTTCGAGTATCGTTATGGTTGTTTAGTCTCGCGTTAGCACTACTTTTCACTTAGAATGCGAGGAAAAAAAACGATATTCTATACAAAATTACAATATTTATTATACCTAATAAAATTTCTTACAAATTTAATCCGTGGTTTTTTTTCGTGCAAAACTATTTCAAAACTAATCGGACCATGCATAATAAAACTAATTCATCCTTACTAAAATTAACTAGAAAATATTCACAATCATTAATCGTGTTTCACGAAATAAAATATTTTTTAAATATTTATTTTCACAGTTGTTATTTTGAAGCTACCCTATCACTAAAAATGGCGAAAAAATACTTCCCTAGAGATTAATAAGGAGTTTTAGTCCCGATATGCAGCGACTAAAGTAACATTTTAAGAGCACGAGAAGGGTAAAAATACAAACATGGTTATTTGGTTATTTAACTTATTATTGACCGAAACATGCATTCGTCTTTTTACAGCTTGCTTGTAAGACTTGGCAAGCATCTCCGTCCACATTACTTGTAATACTTCAAAACCTTTGAAATTACAATTATCTTCCAACTGGTCCGTACTTGAGCGAAGGCTCTTCAATCTCTCCTAAAATCGACAGAATGACGCTCTAAGCACCTTTGAGCGTCACTTAGCTTTTCAACATTGATTAATGATCATTTGAACGAATCTCGAAATGATTAAATATTAAAAAAGGAATTTAAATCGAAGACGTTTTAATGGCTTTCCAATTTGTGCAGTGCTCTTGCAGACTACGGATCATCAAGGCTAGCACAAGTTGTATTTTTTACTTGTCGCTCAGTGCGTTGTCTCTATCTTTCTGACTAGTTAGAATGGGAGATCCGAGCGACAAACAAGTGGCGGGCAACTCGTGCTAGCCATGCAGGAGACTTCCTAATTTAATGTTTTAATTGAGTTGAAATTAAAAAAATAATCTTTTGTTTAATAATAAAAACCAGGGAATATTAATTTAAATTTATTAAATAAAATATCATAAATAAATATATAACAAATTTACCTAGTCCATTATTAAGCTCTAGGCTTTTACTATGATTAAAATAACTTGTATAGCGAAATACATAATTTAATTCAAAGAAAACCACCAACACTCACGAATAAATAACCTCGTCGATCACACAAATATTTGTCCTTACCTGTATTTGAACCCGGAACCGCTAGCTTCGTAGGTAATCCACTACCTAAACTAAAAAGAATAAAAAGAATAGTAAAAAGTGTATTAGTCAATAAAAAAACTAAAAACAAATATAATGATAATTATAAGCGATTGTATAAAATATTAAAAATCTTACCAGTGCATGATAAGGTGAGGTATTTAATATGTATGGATGATTACGGTCAGGATAAATTCAAAATGCGTAGAATACCGTTGCGTAACCTCAGAACAACCACGCAAAGAGCGTACGTAGAATATAAAGCGAACAACTACTATGGCCAAAGAACGCGCAAGTATATTATTCCTAAAATACTTAACAAATTAAGCCCAACAGTAGAAAAGTGTAGTAGCAAGCAGATATTTAAGAGAAGACTCCAAGCAAAACTGTTCGATTTGTATGATAATATTGATAATAGTAGCGAGTAATAGGGTAATAATATATTGATTGTATGGCATAACTGAAGTATACCGGTAGCTCTAGTTAAGTAGTGTATAACTTATGAGGATGTAAAGTAGCTATAAGTGGGTAGAACACAAGTGGATAATGAGCGCTTTATCCGCCAACAAACTGTCCTCAGTTTGGCGGAATATAAATATGTACATACCATTTAAGTTTTTTGTGATAAATTAAAAAACAAAAAAAAAACGTGTTGTTAACTAAATTTATATACAATTTAGTTTAGATAATTTAAATTCAATTCTCGTAACAATAGAGCCGATGTATACGAACATATCAAACTTAGAAAATATGCTTGGATAAAGTTTCCCCTTCTAAGCAAAAATGCAATATCTAAATTCAATAGCCAAAGCAGATTCAACTCTGTTCTGTTTGTAAATAGGTTCCAATTTCTGCATGTGTTTTGTCTGAGATATCGCCATTAAGATTAGAAGGGCAGAAGTGCACATCTTGCAATATATAGAACTTGTTAGATTATGTAAAATACTTCGCAGTTTAAGTCTGGAAGCGAGGACCTTAATTCTAATGAATATACCTCTCCATTCCTCGCAGTGAAGCAATTA
The DNA here is from genome assembly GCA_927399475.2 of Acleris emargana. Classification (NCBI taxonomy): domain Eukaryota; kingdom Metazoa; phylum Arthropoda; class Insecta; order Lepidoptera; family Tortricidae; genus Acleris; species Acleris emargana. The sequence goes on from OV656850.1 coordinate 5,806,064, forward strand.
GTTTGACTACAAAGACGTTTTACTAGTTATGCTAACTTAGCCTTGCTAACTTTCCTGATGTGGTTAGTTTCTTCGCTTGAAAGTGAAGAAAATAACGTCCTTTTGCACTTTTCTAATTAAATTTTCATGTTTTTTAATAGCATATATTTTTATCGGAGCCTTTTTTTATGGCATAGGAAAGCAATCGAGCACACAGGCCACCTGATGGTAAGTGTGAACTGTGACCCATAGACATTCGCATTCACAAGACTGCAAATGCACTGCCAACCCTGAGGACTATGTAAGATGGAATGCCTCTACGTTAGTCATTTCGCGGCTGTCTTATCCCCAAACCGGAACACAACAATGCGAACTTTGCTGCTTGGCGGTAGGTTAATGGATAAGATGGTGGTACCAACCCGGACGGACCCTGCACAAGGACCTCCCACAAGTTGCAGATGTCGTCAAAAGAATTACGGAACTGAAGTGGAGATGGGCAAGGGGAAACCACGGCTGGTGTTCAAGGGCGCTAACAGATTCATCACCATCATCATCATCATGTCAGCTGAAATACGTCCACTGCTGGACATACGAGTAGGCCTCCCCCAAGGCTCTCCACTCAATCCGGTCTTGTGCTTTTCGCATCCACCGCGTTTCCGCGATCCCTACAAGGTCGTCACTCCATCTTGTTGGAGGCCTACCTACAGTTCGTCACGCCACTCAAGAACCTTCTGAACCCATCGGCCATCGGTCCTGTCCGGGCTATGGCGCTAACAGATGGGTGGCCGAGATTGGGTCACAGATCAGTGGACAGACCATCGGCTCGTTGGTCTGATGACATTTGGGAGACAATTGGGAAAGGATGTATGGCGTTAGCACGAGACCGGAGATAAAGGCTTTTAAATGAAGAGTTTACCCTGCAGTGGGTGGATGTGGGCTGAAATGAATGTTTTTTTTCAAAAGTTCCTAGTCATGATGATCAGCGCAGTTATCAATTTTCGAAAATCTACAATATATGAAGGATTGGCGTAAGCTAATGACAGTGCGTCGACCGCTATGTCAAATCCATATTATATTTCGAGTTCATAGAAATCAGAAACATAATATAATGCGGGGTTTCGTTTTAGGAAACAATTGACATTCAAATGTTATTATTTGTCGACTTGCTGGCCTAGTCGGTAGTGACCCTGCCTACGAATCTAGCGGTCCTGGGTTCAAATCCAGGTATTTGTGTGATGTGCGCGAATATTTGTTCCTGAGTCATGGATATTTTCTATGTATTTAAGTAGGTATAAATTTCTCTGTATAAGTATTTATATCGTTGTCTAGTACCCATAGTACAAGCCTAGCGCTTAGTTTGGGACCAGGAAATTTTTTGTGACATAGTCCCCAGATTTTTATTATTATTATGTATTTTGAATCGCTTGATTATTCGGTATCGCTTGGTGAGCGCCTGAAATACCTAAACGGTTGATTTTATCGCTGTCCTAAACTAGGCGTTACAACAGACATCAACAGAAACGATTATTAGTGGCGATGTCGTGTGACAAAACGAAACGTTATCTATCTGAGAATCACACGCTACAAGGTATTTAGTAAGTGTAATTCAGAGCGGCAAAACAAAAATAAATACGAAAGTATTTTTATGTTTTCTAGGGTTCCGTAGGTATAGGGTTCGGTACAAAAAATGAAAAAACGGAACACTTATAGAATCACTTTTTTGTCCGTCTGTCGGTATGTCTGTCAAGACCCTTTATCTCCGAAACCCGTGGAAGTATCGAGTTGAAATTAAAACCATACTCAGGTCTACAGTCCCTTGAAGCTGTGAAAGAAACTTCTAAGTTAACGTAAAAAAAGATACGGCCGTTTATACCGCAAAAAAGTACAGTTCGACATTCTCAAGGGAATCATAATTTGTAGGTAAACACCTATATTTTCAGTTGATCTAGAACTATGAAATTTGCCAAGTAATTCTGTACTATGCTACCAGTATAGGGAAAAATCTGAAATTTATTACATTTTTAATTCAATCACAAAATAAAACCATTACCGTCGTTAATGTCGTTATGCAATGCAAGGAACGGCGCGGCGGTCCAAATAAGAAATTAGTAATAATTATTATAGGGGTGCGGTAAGAAAGGATTTCAGAAAAACCATCCCTTAAAATGGGGGGAGAGACGCGGAAATCTAATTGTACGTGTACGAAACCGATCGAAGGCGTCCTCTAGTCTTGTATATTTGTTTAACTGTGTTGAACGTTGTTTTTCTTCCTTAGATTTTTTCTGTTTTGCCTGTTGTTTGACTGATGAAGAGTGCTATTGGGTGTGGTCCGCCATTTGCTTAGTGCGGTTGAGTTTAAATATTTATTTAGTTAATAGTATTTTATAGAAACAAATTGAATTAAACTAAAATATTAAATTTAAATTATAAAATAAAGCCCTCCAATGCTCCCACTTGCGGCATCGTGCCGAGGACACTCGCAGCGTTACCTCGCTGCACTGCGATAACGAAAAAGAGGTATAACCAAATAAATAAATGCGGACAAGTAATTCACATTAATTATTTGCGGATTCTTAAGATAATAGCTTATATATTTGCGAAGCAAAACAGCTATAACATACAAAAAGACATACACTGAAACCTCGAAAGAGTATTCTTATTACCATCATAGTATAGAATTTCAAAAAAAACGACAATCTTATCGATAATCATACATAATTACCGAGATGTATGTGTTAAGTTGGTTTTTAAAGATTGATGTCACATCTAAAGAATGCAAACGTAGTAAATCACTTCATTATCTTGTTTACCGAGCGTTGCTAAAGCCGTAAACAACCCGAAAGCTGACGTAGCGTTTGCGGCGCGGTCCCCTCACTAAATTTTTTGAATATAAAATAAAATTGTATGACTGTTTATAAGTTGCGGCACTAACCTTAAAAAAATATCACGTCTAAAAACACACACTCACACATTAATTAAACAATGAGTAACAGGGAATATGACTGGATTGATTAAATCACATTTTTCAACCAAAATGTGAAAATACGGTAAAAGAATTAATGAATGAAATGAATGACTGAATGAATGAATTATTGATTGAATGAATGAATGCATGAATGAAATAAATAAATTTGATTTGATTTGTATTGCATACATACATACCTTCACGCCTGTAATCCCAGAGTGGGCTAGGCAGAGCTACAGAATTACAACTTGATAATTCAGTAACCACAATTTGCACAAATAGGCTAAGATGTTTACCAGCATATTAGTGACAAGCCCATCGCCTAACAGTACTGCAATCCACGGAAAGACATGGAGTGGCACTATTCTAACCCGGCCACCACACGGGGCACGGGGCGGGGGCTGATTTGTATTGAGTTTGAAAAAACAAACGGCCATAGATTGACGTCATTTTTTTTTAATGTTGGCTCCTATTGTCCAACTGTACGTACGTTAGAGGTTGAAACAATGTACAGTCAAGGGCATAAATATATAAACGTTCCCAAGAAGTAAAGAATATCTACACGCCTTTATGCTCCTGTCAATGGACCTTCCATTTATACATAGGTATATTTGACGCGATGGCTGTATAGATATTAATGCCCTTGACTGTACATAGATTTTTTATATGGATTAGGACCTAAAAATATTTCTTTTTACTTAAGATATCGGCTATTAATAATTACACCACGAACCGAAACAAACAACAGCACTGTGTCTTAAAAGCTGGCCACATTATTTTTACGTTTGACATTTGTTACTGAAATTTTAGTCTTCGGAATAAAAAAATACACTTTAGTTGATTGTTTAGTTTGCAAACACATTCGACGTCTCAGTAAAGACGTCACAGTCGCATGCAATTATTTGCACAGCGAAACCGTTTGAGAAACTGCTCCTGTCAATTTCTATGCAAATATAAGCCTTTCCCAACATTATCATGCACTCAGTTTTGCTTAAATTAAATGTAAAAGTGACTGACTTATGTAACAGCTGCTAATAAAGCTGCTGTTACATATGATATGATAACTGACTCCAAACAGCCAAACACTCGTGCAATAAAAAAATATTCCTTGATTATTTTTCTTTTTAAATGTCATAGACTAAAAAAGTTAACCCTTTTCAATTAGGGTTTACAGCGTATTTAAAAATGTATCAAATAGTTTGACTTTTTTATTGGAAGTAAACGGCCATTCGATAATTCTATCCTAATATACCAATAATAGGATAGAATTATTCAAAAGTGCATCCGAACCGAAATATTTAAATATTCATACTTGAGAGTACTTTTAGTACCAAAAACTGAATACTTAAAACTTCAATATCTCCGCTCCGATATTATTTAACGCCACAAATTATATATATCTATGTGTAGAGGTCCTCTAAATAACTATGCTAAAATCATCCGTGACCGCTGAAAAAAAAAATTTTTTTTCTTCGTACCACTGATTTTTGTGATTTTATTTAATGTTTTATTTCAGTTTAGTATTATGAGTAACGTTTGACGATGATGTCGACAGTCTCTGCAGCAATATACTATTAATATGTGTTGTAAACTTGATAGTTTTGTGGGAGGACCTTACGCAGGGTCCGTCCGGGTTGGTCATCATGTCAGCCGAAAGACGTCCACTGCTGGACATAGGCCTCCCCCAAGGCTCTCCACTCAGACCGGTCTTGCGCTTTTCGCATCCACCTCTTACCCGCGATCCTTACAAGTTTGTCACTCCATCTTGTTAGAGGCCTACCCACAGCTCGTGTCCCAGTCCGCGGACGCCACTCAAGAAACTTCTGACACCATCGGCAATCAGTCCTGCGTGCGTTGTGCCTAGGGCTTCCAAGGGATCCCGCGATATTTCATGTCTTTTTCAATACCGGTATTCATTAAGCAATACCGGGATCCCGCCCGCGGTATTAAAAACAAAAATGGAGAAATAAACCATTCGTTTATTTATATGGTTTATTAACTTTCGTGTTTCAATTGCTTCGTAACTTTTGTAAGTTACATGTAATGTAAGAGATATCGATACTCAGCCTGCACTAAAAAAAATATGGTAGAAAGACCGATTATTTTACTTTCATATCTACAGAAAAATCACCAACCATGACAATATTAATAGGAAATACTTTAATTTTTACTTGTTTCAATTGTGATTCAATTACAAGGATGATTAAGTTTTACAATTATATACATTATGTATATTTGTAACCTGAAAATTTTAAAACAAATAATTCATATTTTATCTAAGTTTGTTATTATAAATCAACCCGGTTTTGACGCTTTGTGCCAGAATCGAAAAACGCCAGATTCGCGGAACGCCAGATTCGCAGAACGCTAGATTCGCAATCGCATAATGCCAGATTTTCAGATTCGCAGTATAACAGATTCGCAGAATGCCAGATTCGCACGATGCCTCTATTCTGTACCTTTTGAGGTATGGAACTCTAATTAATCTTACTCTCTCTATTACAATTATGTGAAAAATAAATCTGGCACTGTGCGAATCTGGCAATCTGCGAATCTGGCATTCTGCGAATCTGGCGTTCTGCGAATCTGGTACTATGCGAATCTGGTATTCTGCGAATCTGAAATCTGGCATCGTGCGAATCTGGCATTCTGCAAATCTGGTATACCTACTGCGAATCTGAAAATCTGGCGTTCTGCGAATCTGGCGTTTTTCGATTCTGGCACAAAGCGTCAAAACCATAAACCACCAAATTATAGTTTTATAAAACTAAAAAATATAAAAGCTAACTTGATTATTAAGTACTATTGAATGATTTTTTTTTTTAATTTAATGATATATCGAAATTAATCTGCAAGTTTTATTTTTAATCAAAACTCAATTTTTATTACTTTTTCTTAATACCGGTCCGGGATCCCGGGATCCCGGTATTGAATAACGAATACCGGCATCAATACCGGTATTATGAAAAGTCCGATATTTGGAAGCCCTAGTTGTGCCACGGGTTGGTACCACCATCTTATCCATTAACCTACCGCCAAGCAGCATTGTTTGCATTGTTGTGTTCCGGTTTGGGGATAAGACAGCCGGTGAAATGACTAGCATAGAGGCATCCCATCTTATTCCTCAGGGTTGGCAACGCATTTGCGGTCTTGTGAATGAGAATGTCTATGGATCACAGTTTCCACTTACCATCAGGTGACCTATGTGCTCGTTTGCCTTCCTATGCCATAAAAAAAATTATATATATCAAGGTTTGTATTATTTCTTTAGTCTCATGATAAATTGTGTCACTCTACGGTATACTTCCCTAAATATACCAGTGTAAACTGACTCTGGTTAGCCAAATTGATATTACCGATAATGCAGATGTCGTGTTCGAAGTTAGAACAGTTTGGATGAAGTCTTGCCTAAGTCACCATTTCCATGAGACCCCGGATGCTCCTTGAAACCTGGTACATTTTGTTGGGAAACAATAGAATTCCTGAGCTCCTGGTTTGCTGGATAGGAAATTTGAGTGTGTGTGTTGGTTATTTGATTAGTTTGTTAAATAATGTTATTGTTTTTGGGGGAAAGTTTGGAAACAGGGGAGCATAGTTTATTAGCTTTTTAGAAGCATGGTTTTTAGGGTTCCATAATGCAAGGGTGCAAACGGGAACAAATTTTAAACCGACTGTCCGACTGTCCGTCATGTCAGCGGGCTGTATCGCATCAACCGTGATTAATGTTAGTCAAGTTTTTTTTTTTAAATAGGTAATCAGTTGAAACTTTCAAAAGACAGTGTAGGTAATAGTTTTATTGACGCTATAACAAACAATAATACAAATTCAACGTGATTTCTTTGGCATTTTTCGCTCAACCAAGGCACCAGTGTTGGACACTTTAAGCTGAGAGGTACCAATAATGGACAATTAACCCTTAATTCTAAGATCATACGGTCATAAATTGATTGTTGGAAGGAAACTAAATAATCTTCTGCAAAGTAAGAATCTGAAGTCCATTACCGGTTCCATTAACCCAATATGACATTTTCAAAAAGTGTTCTATACTATTCTGCCGTTATACCAAAGAAGGCGGCTAATTGCATAGTAGTAGTAAAAGCGTTTTATATTTAATGCGGTTACCAGAAGGTAGATTATTGAATGCGTCGACTACTACATTGGACTTAGCCGCCTTTTTTGGTATTATGGTAGTATAAATAGCCACTAAAAAGAAATAATAAAAAACTCTAAGATTAAAAATTAAAGGGGACCAATACAAGAATGGTACGGAGCCCTTCGTATGCAAGTCTGACATCCTCTTTGTTTTTTTTAAATATAATGACAAAACTATTTCAATTAGTTTATTAGCGTCTACTATAAGCGCCGTATTAATAATGTGACAGGTACAAAAACGGCATGTTTTAGTGACTTGTGGAATAAAGAAGAAAGGTATTTCGATTTTGCGTTATGTAAAATTTTTAGGTTGGCAGTCCCACCTTAAAATATAAACTTAAGTAAATGCAAATGTAATATTCGATACCCAGCTCTCGGGTATTTTATGGGTAATTTTACCTTATGGTCATGGCCATATATTTCGGTACCTACCGAAAAATCCCGGCGCTGCAAACCCTATTCTTTTGCAGGATTTATGTAACTCAAACCGTTTTAAATCTTATGAGCCTTGAAACCAGCTCGAAGCACTTTCCGACGCCAAATCGGTTTCAAATACGGTACTTAAGTATATTTTTCCCTTAAATTTGTATTAGAAAAATGTCGTTTTATGTAATAACTGCACAGTTGTGCCAATTATCAAAAACCAATTGCGTTTTATGTTCTGTCTTACTATATTTGATTTATTAACCCCCGACGTAAAAAGAGGGGTGTTATTAGTTCGACCGCTGTGTCTGTGTGTGTCTGTCTGTGGCACCTTAGCCCTTAAACCGGTGAACCGTTTTGGATGCGGTTTTTTTTATTTGAAAGCAGGTTTTCTAGCGGTGGTTCTAGACTAGGTTTTATGACCATACCCCGGCCGGCGAGAGCAAAAATGCTTCTGCTCCTAGTGCTTAATTAAATATCGACTATTCTATCGACATATGATTGTGCAGTCCGCTTGCAGGTGTCGTGCAGATGGTTTGCAGTTTCGATGCAGTTGCACCAACTGCATCAGAACAGCCCTGGAACTGCCACTTTACAGCTGGGTTGCAGTTGAAATGCTGTTCGTGTATACTGGCCCTTAAGAGTGACAAGATACATGTTATATGAAGATTTATATCTGAGTGGTAGGTTCATTTTGCCCTCTACATTTTGAGATTCAAAACTCATTTTCAAAAAAAAGTGACTAGACATGTTCTTTCCGTGGACCTTTCATATACTATCATTTTTTTTCCACCAAACAGACTCAGCCGCTCTGTAAAACTGAAATATTAACGCGGTTCGTACATTGCACGCGGCCAGCATAACCTGGCCTCACTTACGACAGCTCCCGGCCAGCGGTCGTTCATTTAACCAACACCCGTTTGTTTCTAATTTCCGCAAGAGTCCAAGTCCAGCTGGTCGTGCATTTGGTCCTCGCGATACAGTTTCCTTTGAATTATTTCACTGTTGTTATTGTTCCGGGCTTGAGTTAATTAGGTGTGCTGTGTTAGTGGAAATTGGCAAATTAGCCGAAGTAATAATGTATAAATTTCTGAATGAAGCTGACGAGTAAAACAAACATTTTCAAACGCCAGCTCAAAAAATGGGTAGTATAAAAGTGTTTCTACTCTGTGAACGAATATTTTGCTTATTTTGATAAAAGGTGACATTATATATATTTTTTTTTTATGGCATGGGAAGGCAAACGAGCACACAGGCCACCTGATGGTAAGTGGAAACTGTGACCCATAGACATTCGCATTCACAAGACTGCAAATGCGTTGCCAACCCTGACAATATATTCTCTTTGAAAATTGCTGTGGTGCCGATAGCTGTGACTTATTTATTATTATTTTTGTCTGTCTTCTTAGTTTTAATATTTCAATAATATTTTGCATGCCAGCTGCTATTAAAGTGTGTGAAACCTATAATATATTGTAAGACCATTGTATGTAGCACATTTTACGCAAAATAAATATACCTAAGTATTTTGTTTTTTTTACGGTTTCTTAATTTTTCAACACAAACTCTACATTGTATAGGGTTTTGTATTCTATTCGATAAAACCGTATTGCTTTCGACATGTTATCTAATTCAAATTATATTTGTAATTAATGTCTTTCACACCTGTTAAGGTGTATTTCACCAACGTTGAGTTATTTATAGATACTCTCATGGACTTGCGAAATAATGATAACTACCGGCAATTTCTGATTTATTTATTTATTATTTTATTTATTTATTATTATTATAATTACAATCATAGGCTTGCAGTATGGACCAAAGCGCCTACAATGTTATAGATTTACACATAATAATATAGAGACATTTACAATATTAGGTTTATAGAGAACAACAGAAGCAGTGAATTTTACATAACAAATGTTGCCAGTTGTCAGCAAACACATCGACATCTTGGATCTGCGAAACAAACTCGTTAAGGAGCACCTGCGCGCGAGTGCTCGGTGCGTTGCCGGCGCGCTGCGTGCGCGACGGCGCCGCCGCGAACAACCGGCGGAGGCGGCGCCCCGCGCGCGAGTAGCGCTCCGGTACAAATAGCCGGAATTGCTTAAGGGCATCTGGGTTGTCAATTTTGTTTCTCAATAAGAGACAGTAGTGCATTAGAAGATGCATCTTGCGCCGAGAGGTTAGGGTGTCGAGCCCGACCATACCTGATACGAAAAGGGATGGGTATAGGTATGGATAGAAACCATATTCCTTTTTATAAAGGTATCTAGCGAACTTACGCTGGACCCGCTCTAACAGAAGTTGGTATTTGACCTCTAGCGGATCCCAGACTATAGAGCAGTATTCTAGTCCGCTGCGTACGAATGCATTGTAGAGTATAGTTGCTACATTCTTACCAGCAAACTGAGATGCCTTCCGCATTATAAATCCGAGTGTTTTGCTAGCCTTTTTTACTATCGAATCGATATGATCGTGAAAGTTTAATTTTGCGTCCAGGTTGAGACCCAAGTCTCGAAAACTATTTACACGCTCGAGCGACTCGCCCCCTAGCTGATAATCAAATTCTAAAATATTTTTCGCTCTACTGAATGTAATCACTTTACATTTCTTAACATTAAACGATAATCTGTTCAACCAGCACCAATTCAATACAGCGTCTATATCAAGCTGCAATAAATCGCAGTCACAGAATGAATTAACGGAAAAAAATAATTTTAAATCATCCGCGAATAGCAGGCATCGGGCATTCGAAATAACTGATGGGAGGTCGTTTATCATGACTAAAAATTGGGTCGGTCCGAGTGTGCTACCCTGACTGACGCCAGATCTGGTGAAGTACTCCTTTGACTGGTAACCATGCAATTGCACAAACTGTCTCCTATCCTTCAGATAGCTCGCAAAAAGCTTTAATAATCCCAAAGAGAAGCCAAAACTGGAGAACTTACGTAACAGAAGATCATTATCAACCAGATCAAATGCCTTTTGGAGATCAAAAAAGGTTACGTCAACCTGGTGGGCTTTATCCATTTGAAACAGCGTATAGTCAACAAAATTACTACTGTTCGTGACCGTCGACCTGCCCGCACGGAAGCCATGCTGAACGTCAGTCAGTCTTCTCGAGATAAGAGGAGTGAGCCGATTATTAATGATACTTTCGAATATCTTGCCAAATACCGACAGAATGGCAATTGGCCTAAAAGTGGTTATATCAGACGACGCTCCATCTTTGGGTACAGGCGTCACTCTTGACACTTTCCAGGCAGTTGGATAAACACCTTCCTTAAGCACCAAATTAAAAACATAAAGTAACGGCTGCTCGAACACCGACAAACAGTCTTTTATTAGGAATGCAGGAATACCGTCAGGGCCTGGCGAGCTGGTCGCTTTTATCTTACGAACTACACGGCGAAGTTCATCCGAGGAAATGTTATTTATATTAATGCATGTAGAGTCGTTACTGATTTCCGCGTCCCGTGCAGCCACTTCGGCATCAAGGATTGGAGAACCCGCGTGGAATACAGAGCTAAAGTGCGCAGCGAATGCTTCAACCGCATCCTGTTTGGATAAGAATACTTTATTCCGCGTATAGTTATTTATTTGCCGAGCATTGCGATTGTCCTTAATATGTTTCCAAAATACTGCAGGGTCCTGACTAATGTCTTGTTCCAGTTTGTTAATATGTCGTTTATACGCGGCGTCTCTGAGTTCTTTAACACGTGTTCTATAGTACCGAAATAATTCTCTATTAAACAATAGCCCATGAGACTTGAATTTCACAAGATGGAAATGCCTAAAACGAATACATTGGATTATCTCAGGTGAATACCAATCAGGATATTTGTAGCGACTTGAGCTTCCGCCAGAGCGCGTTCTCACGGGGACGCAGCGATCCAGCACATTGTTAATGTTATCATAGAGCGCGTCGACAGCGCTGTCTACGCTTATGACTCTGTAGAAGAACGACCAGTCTGTGTTCGCTATATCGCTATACAAAGTGATTAGGTTAGCCTTTTTGAAGTTCCAGCGGAAGCTTCTCGGGACAGATTCACAAGCAGTAGAAGAGACATCGACACCCATACGGTTACAGCAGGAGAATTTTAAGTTTACCAGAAGTGGAGGGTGGTAGGCATCCATAGGCACAAAAGCCTCATTCCATTCCTCAACTTTAACACGATGTTAGAAGCAGACGGTTAAAACGCAAAGGAATCATTTTAGAACCCATTTTTTTATTTTTTTTATTTATATTTTGGAAAACAAACAGCTTAAATATTACAAAAAATATAAAATAATATGAATAATACACTCGCGAGCAAAAAAATCGACTCAAGCTGCACGTTTGGGTTCTCCGCCCAGTATCTCTTGAACTATTCAGAATATCTTTAAAAAAATGATACCAAACGAAAGCTTAATGTAACCATTAAAAAAAACAAGAATCCTGGGAATCCGAACAGGATTTTCCAAGTTATGTCTCATTCCCCGTTCCCGATATGTGGATCATTTACTCGTTGCGAAACGTACGAGTTGTGCCCCTTTTGACCCCTATAAATATGGGGTAGGGGGGGGGGGGGAAATGTCATCAGTCACTTATCAGAAGTTGACCGGTACACATCTCTGCTAACGACCTTACTCGGAAACCCTGAGGAAAATGGATACCACCATGACTGAAGCCGCCAAATTCGTGGCCTTGCTGGAAGAGGGACACAACCAACGCTTCGTGGCTAACCAGCTGAATTTAAGCCAGTCAGCAGTAAGCCGAGTTTACCGACGGTTTTGGGAGACTGGGGCCTTGGCACGAAGACCAGGTTCTGGCCGCCGGAGGTGCACATCTGAGAGGGATGACCGCTTTATCGTCACTTCCTCTCTCAGAAATCGGCACCAGACTGCCGTTACTGTCAATCAGCATCTTCGGGATGTACGAGGGGTTACTGCCAGCGAGTGGAAAGTAAGACGAAGACTCAAGGAAGCTAACTTGACCCCAAATCGGCCAGCCACGGGCCCCAGACTGCTCCCGCGTCACCGCCAAGCACGCCTGGAATTTGCTAATCAACACAAAAATTGGGCCATTGAGCAATGGACCCCAGTTCTTTTTTGTGATGAGTCCAGGGTGTGCTTGAATGGCTGTGACAGACGAGGAAGAGTCTACAGGAGGCCAGGAGAACGGAATGCCCAATGCTGTTTCAAGGAAACAGTTGCCTATGGCGGAGGTTCCGTCATGGTGTGGGCGGGCATTTCCATCGAAGGGCGTACAGAGCTCGTTTTCGTACCTGGTGGGGGCCGTGGCGGTGGATTGACCGCTGCCAGGTACATCACTGACATCCTTGAGGATCATGTTGTTCCTTACGCCGGTTTTTATGACGAGGGGTTCGTCCTGATGCAGGATAATGCCCCTTGTCATACCGCAAGGATCACTCGGGCCTACCTTGCCGAGGTCGGCATTCCCACCATGGACTGGCCAGCCATCAGCCCGGACCTGAATCCCATTGAGCATCTCTGGGACTACCTGAAAAGGCAGATTCGGAAGAGGGATCCAGCTCCTTCAAATGTTACGGAGCTGAAGACAGCTCTGCAGGAGGTGTGGGATGCCATCCCCCAGGAGCTTATCAAAAAGCTGATAAGATCCATGAAAAACCGCCTGAATGCTGTGATAAGGGCCAGGGGTGGAAACACAAAGCATTTATTAATAAATAAAACCTTTATTTTCCTTAAAATGCCTTTTATTTTACGATTTCCCTTTTCTTTTCGTTTTGTTTTTTTCATGCATCTCTGCAAAACCTGGCTCCTGTCACTTGTGGAAAATGGCATGGCTGAAAAACTTTTTTTTTTAACCGTTACATTATCAGCTTTCATTTGATACCATTTTTTTAAAGATATTCTGAATAGGTCAAGATATACTGGGCGGAGAACCCAAACGTGCAGCTTGAGTCGATTTTTTTGCTCGCGAGTGTACATGAGCCAAAACAGTTTTCACTAATAGATAGCACAATTTATGCTCAGAGGGGACAAATTCGTGATAACTAGAAACTTATTTAATAATAAAATTTATGAACGGAAGGAGAAAGCAAATTTGGAAGGAGAAAAAAAACACATAAACAAAAACACACTAGCTACAGTTTTCTGTTTTAATTGTTTTCACTGCGGAAATAAATTGCCCAAGGCGCATGCTAAAGGGTCAATGTGCGAGTTTTTGATGTTGCAGGTTGACCATGCTTTGACGAGATGGGATTTTTTTGCATATTTAGTGCGACAGAAAGGAGCAGAATATAAATAAGTACAAATTCTACCTTCTTCAAGATTAAAACTTCACTCAGATAGCACACATGTCAAGTCCATTAAAATATATAACAAATTACCAAGTATATTACAAAATATCAAAAATGAAAATAGTTTTGTGAACACACTTAAACATTTAATGATAGAAAAATGCTATTATTCAATAACTGAATACTTAAGTAGATGATAAGTTATTATGTTAATATTATAGATATTTAAGTAAAGACTAAACTACTCTTAACAAATAAGCGCTCTCATCTCACTAGTTTATAAGTTGCTGTGCCCTACGCTACAGGGTCCTTAATGATTTCATAACTTTTAAGTTAATTTAAGTACCACCTATGTGTATACTTTATGGAATGCAATGCAAAAAAAGGTAAGTATTTTAGAAGGTGCACTTACTGTCCCATTTTTGACCTTCGTTGTGATAAAATGATTTATCGATTTTTACTTAGAACTTATCATAGCGTGTATTAACAAATTATTGTTAGCGTTATCATTTGTATAAATGTTAAAAAAAGTTGAAAATCATTTCAACCATCCATTAAGTGCCTGTACTGAAAATAGGCACGCACACTGTCCGGTTCCCTACATATTAAGCCACTCCGTGCTTGCGTGCTTAAGGGTATTTAAAAAGTTTCTTCGTGACGTTTAATAATAAACCTTACGTGGTGAAAAATAGGACGTAAGTTAAGTGGACGGAAAAAGTGTTGGCCTGGCCTGTCGCACTCAAAGCTAATTATAAAATTAAAAAGTTTGTAGAGTGTAATGCATTATTAAAGGGTTCTGTGTTGCTGACGTCGTTGCGTGAAGGTTTATTACGACACTGGCTGAAAAGACGATGTTATTTTGGAATAAATAATGTTGGCTGGTTTTATAATGTGGCACTTTTCTTAGGTAGTTATATTTAGAGTTACTTTTTACGGGTCTGTGCCCGAAGGCAGCACAACGGGATCCTATTAATATGTCTATGATGTCCGTCCGTCCGTCTGTCCGTCCTTACTTTCAAGAAGTGTATCTTTTGAACCGTGATAGATAGCGTTTTTTTTTACAAAATGTGTTATTACGGCGGATTTACGTAAAAAGTAAAATAATAGAACCCCATACAAGAAACGTTTTATTTCAAGTTTTTTTTTTTTTCCAAAAAAGGGTAAAACATGTAACGTCAAATTTGGTATGAGTATAGTACAAAACCTGAAAAATAACAGCAAATTACTAAAAAATGGCCGGGTGTTAGTTGAGATCTCGCTGATTTGATTTGAAATTGAATTCCAATCGGGATGTTATAGTACTTACTGTCCGGCGGTACGGAACCCTCGGTGGGCGAGTTCGTTTTGGACTTGAATGGTTTATTGTATTTATTTAAGTAGCTTTGACGCTTGTCAATGCCACTCCATAATTTACTCCATACAAATTCATTCAAAGTCATTATACGGCCATACCCGATAGTGGATTGGACTAATAACTGATGAGTAATGATCGGCGACCGGTAGCATTAATTATTATAGTTTTTTGTATTGTTAATCGATTCCTATTAACACTGAGGATCCATTTATATACATACATACACATACATACCTTCACGCCTGTAATCCCAGAGATTGGGGTAGGCAGAGCTACAGAATTACAACTTAAAAAGTTGTTGACAATTCAGTAACCACAATTTGCACAAATAGGCTAAGATGTTTACCAGCGTATTAGTGACAGGTTGCAAGCCCATCGCCTAACAGTACCACAAGCCTATATTCCCTTAGTCGCCTCTTACGACATCCACGGGAAGACATGGAGTGGCACTATTCTAACCCGGCAACCACACGGGTATGTAATTTAATTTGTTTAATTAAAATCTTTGTAGTCATGTCCACATTATTGCGAGTAATGACACCCATTTGTCCGATCTCTGCTAATAACTGATGAGATGAGTAATGATCGGCGACCGGTAGCATTAATTATTATAGTAAATTATCATATTTTTTTTATATGTTTGATATTGTTAATCGATTCCTATTAACACTGAGGATCCATTTATATGTAGAGATAATGGCCTTACGTCATCAACCTATTGTGGGGAAATTTGTGAGGGGTGTGTAGTTGTAAACCGATATTTCATCGTTTAAGATATGTTAAAACCTCGACAATCAAACTGCATACATTTTTTATACCTATATAAAATGAGCAGGAAATTTAAATAGAATCATATCCATGTTATACTTTCGTTGAAAAATTGCTACCAGTCGCCGATCATGACTAATAACTATTACAGCTACCTACATCGTGCCATATTCTATTCATTAGCTACTACTACTACTACTTGTATACTAACACTAGCTGACCCGGCAAATGTTGTTTTGCCATGTATGTAAAATTTAGGGGTGGACCACCCTTATCACTTAGGGGTATGAAAAATAGATAGTAGCCGATTCTCAGATCTACTGAATATGCATATAAAATTTCATAAGAATCGGTCAAGCCGTTTCGGAGGAGTACGGTAACTAACATTGTGATATGGAAATTTTATATATTAGAAGATAATATACTAACATAAACAACGAAAAGCCGGCCGTATTGCAGTATTGAAAGAAAAATGAATTTAGTAATAGACTTTTCAGAGTGACAAAGCGCATTTCCGAAGTGATTTCATTTCCTTTGTTCCAAACGGATGCAAATCGATGAAGAACTGAGGCGCACTCGCTTTCTTATTACGTTCCGCGTCTTTATATGACACCTACATTTAGTTTTATATATTTTCTCAATCTTTTACGGTGATTTGAACAAAAAAACTATAGAGCCGCAAGATTCAATAAGAAGTTCTGATAGAGCCGTCATCTCAGTACAAATTATAACTACATACAAGAATTTTATTGAGACAGTGGAAAGCATACTTGAGATAATCTGACTGATAATAAATCCAGAAAAAAAAACTTTCTTTATTTTTATCGCATAGATCGCCATCCCCTTAGTTACTATAACATCAAGGGCAATAATTTTACACTTTCACTAAATTAATTTGGTATAATCAATCACATGCTATACGAGTACATACAAATGCTATAACAGTTCGTTTCTATAAGTTTTCGGATAGGTTATTTTTTCTCCGCCCATTGTATAGATTTTAAATGATATGAATGATGACCATTAGACATTTTAAAATTATATTATTAGCAACTAAACGTTCGTTTTGTTTGTAGTTTTTTACGTTTTTTTTGGGATCTACTTGCCTGTACTTCATTTTAATCCCAATAAAACTTCAGATTTTTTTGTACACAAGTGTACTTATCTATTATTTGCTATATCGTAGTTGTTTGAATTTATTTTTAATGTGTATCCAATTTTTACACACGTTTGTGAGATACGGCTGGATGGAGAGATATACGAACAAGATTTACCAGAATTTATCATAAATTCTTGGCTATGAGAAAAAACGAATACTAATACGGTATAAATTCGATTACAGTTGTTTTATCTCACGAAAGCGGATTGGCCATACTTGTGTGTAGATGCACGCGTACGTTGTCTACTTGTGTATTCGCGTTACAATTACAAGTATTGGACCATCTGCTTTCGTGAGATAAAACAACGGTACAGTGACGGACGTATATATATTTAGGACCCATTCCAAAAAAAAAAGCTTGAATTCGTCAATGTTATTAGATATGCCGAGTCATTTGTAACTTGTAGGAAACGCAACCTTATTGTTGTGAAATGTCAGACTGACTTTCGACCGTTGTCAGTCGAACCCTAAAATACTATATTAATTCAAATTTGGAATAGCACGCGATTCGTGAAACAATTTTTTAAACTTAGGTGTGACACCGCCGTCTCCGTGTTTTCAGCTTTACGGCCTCGTTTATTAAAACAAAGGGTTGATATTAATTATAATTAATGATAGGACGGCTATTAAAAGATTTGAAATATTGATAGTAGGTTTATTGTTTTACTTTATGTATACGATATGACTTAAATTAATGGTTATAGTACTACTAATACATGAAAAAGAGCAATAAATTGACTCCAAAATAGTTTTTCAGTCAGATTGAAGTCTGCTTCTAGTACAAATAATAGTAATTTACATGGTTTACGGAATTCCTTACGTAATAAGTGTCTTGAAAGTTCATTTTCAAGCATAATCGTGGTTTTAACTTCAATCTCCTTAGCTTGTAACCAAGTTTTGTCAAAAATAACCTTTAAAAAAGCCGTTTAAATTGTCGTGAAAAATTGACGGGCGTATAATCTGAATCAATTTGTTAGAAAGTTGTTCGTAAATTGATTCCACTTTCACCCATGCCTTTTTAAAGGTGACATTAACTTGATGTAGGTATTAACTTTTATCTCTGGTCAGCAGTTTGAAAACTATATTCCCTCGGCTTGTAAACTGTCAAGTGAAAGTTCTAAGATGACCCTTGGGTGAACTAATAACAAGCCGGTGTCTGCAGTCTTAGATATGTTGCCCTTTGATTATTGCCAAGGGAGTTAGTGGTTGATACTTGGAAAGTTGCTTTTATTCTTTTTTTAAAGTAAATAAAGTCTTTGGGGAGTCTTAATTCGTAGAACTCGAGCTAACACATCATACAGATAGGTAGGTTGTTTAGAAATAACTTGAGTCTCAGGGAGACCTTGAGTTATGTGTGTAAGACATGTTTTTTATGGTATGTAATTTGTTTCCCATACCTCAACGTCCTAAATTTAGGACATTTGTCAAAGTGACTTTTGACTTTAGTTAAACGACACAAGACTCTTTTTCGAACTAACGAAATTTGACGTGGGCCTTACGACTGCAATGCTTTGACAGCAAATGCGTTGCCAACCTTAAAGACTACGATGGAATGCCTCTATGCCAGTAATTTCACTGGTGATCGTCTCCCCACCCCACGCCGGACCACAACGACACGAACACTGTTACTTAGCGGTAGGTTAAAGGACAAGATGGTGGTAGCGATTTGGACGGACCTTAAACAAGGTCCACTCATCCACAAAAAAAAAATAGTCCTCCATAAGTAGAGGTAGGGGGAGGGAAGCAGATAGGCTAGGTAAGATGTTGTAAATGAAATGCAACTATTTGCCCATGTATTATGTTTATTTAAATAACCTTACATAACTAGTAATAAATAAAGAAGACAAAACAACTATGTACATTAACTGGGAAAGCATTCAACAGATCATTAGATTATATACTGGCAGTGTATTTTACATTTTGGTTATATTTTTGTTAGTATCGATTGCTAACAAAAAATAAATCAAATCTTACATTAAAAAAATCTGAAGATCGTTGAAATACTTTATGATTCGATTCGTTAATCTAAATTTATTTCTAATTGTATTTTTTTTAACACAAAAACTGATGAAATCAAACTTCGTTTCAATTAAATTGCAGTTACAAACACATCTAGTAATTACAAACGTATGGAATCATTCCACAACTTTGAAAAAGTGTACCAAAGTGACAGTACTTACTGCTCTAAAGAAAATATCTTCCTTTAACAAAATAATTTTCGCACGACACTGTCACGTTGAAACGTGGAATAACACCTTTATGTTTTACTTTAAATCAACGAAAAAAGCAACATTTTCTTCAATGTTATACGAACTACTTACAATGCCTTTTTCATATCCTTGGATATCGATCATAGTTTTATTGAATCTAATCCTTGAGGACAGACTTGAGCTGCGCTTCGTATTTGCGAGTGTAGACCTTCTTGGGGTCGTATTTCTCCACCAGCTCCTGCCAATAGTCCTTCTCCTCATGGATCAGGTGGTGGATCACCTTGCGCATGGCACCTCGCTGCGCATACGTGCATTTCGTGCAGCCGTTTTGAAGGGCGTCGGTGATGTGAGCTGGAACAGATTTGGGGTATAGCGATTAAAATGACGAACTATGCTAGTGTAGTTCTAACCCTATAGTCTATTTTCAAAAGGAAACGCAACGCACAATGTTAGAATTAGGCATTTTGGTTTAAGTTTGACTTCACATTACACAGGCCGAGTCTAAGTAATGAGAATTATGGAGTGTTTTATAGCTTCAGCTTGAACTGACATACATACATAAACTCACGCCTTCATTCTCAAAGTGGGGTAGGCAGAGCTTGAACTGAAGTGGTTGATAAAGATGTAATACAACAAATTTGTATGTGAATATGGATGTTTATTGACCAATTATATACCTTTGTTTGCCATTCATACATTTGCAAAGATTCTAAATCGATTGCAAAATCGAAGCATTTGCTAGGGATAAAATTGGTTTGACATTAAGTTTGACAACGAATTCTGCTAAAACATGAAATAATTAAACAGCTGTTAGAATGAAAGAGCTGCATTTAAAGTGCTCTGGAAATTTATATTATATCTATATCGTCATAACTTTTAATTCACCTGTCAAACTTAAAGATTACAAACTTCAAATTTACAGTGAAACAACGCTTGAGTGTCGCTCAGAAGCATCGCAATACACATTCCAGCTCATTCTAGACTGAAGCAGCATTTTTTGCTAACCTTTGAGTTCCTTCCCCTCAGGGGTGCATTTTCCCTTCTCCAAGGTGCACTTGATGTAAGCCGAGAGTAAGCGTTTGTTTCCAAGCATCTCGTCAATATCCAAACCGTCATATTTGTCGGTATACCATTCCTTGTCTGCCGCCAGCACTATGGCGATGAGCGAGAGCAGGAAAGCGAAGATGACCTTCATTCTAGAATGAAGAAAAAAGTTTGTTGCGGTGATATTGTAACAAGTATTTATAAAATCATAAGAAAATCTTATACAAATTAATGTAGTCCCTATCTTAGATCTAAATTTGTAATATGGATGAGTTTTTCACAATGATTAACATGCTTAATATAGAAAATAGAGAAACACATAGAAAGTATTCAAGGCTCAGGAAGAAATAATCACACAAATATCTTCAAATCTGTTGTTAAGATATTTGGCCCAATAAAAAATGTACCAGAGCTAGTGATTCATTAAATATCGATTAAATGTATCGACAACTATTTTCGTGATATGTATCTTACATTTTTGCAAAAGTATGTCGTACCTATATCTTCTATATCTGAATGATTAGGTTTCCATGGAGCTAAACGATATTTTTTCTTTCGAGGCAGTTTTAACCGACTAAAAAAATAAAAAGGTTCTCAATTTGTCGGAAAGCTAAAGAATATTGTTTGACTGAATGCATTTGTTATTCAATGTAATTTCAATAGTTGTCAAAAGTGACTCGAACACTAAATCAATGTCAGATACCGGTTGTTTATAGTTGCGATAAGTATAAATAAAAGAGGTTTGCACATAATTAAAAGTATTCAAACTTGGCCATTACTTATGATAATGATGATTAAAAATTGTTTTTTATCGGTGTCGATAATCTTATTTGACATTTAATGGATTACTAGCACGGGTACATTTTTGCCCCCATCAATTCGGTGTTTGGAAATAAGTCTTATTTTTAAATTGAATCTGGTATTGTCATCGTAGTGGTACCTATTAATTATTATTAGTAAAACTCCTCCCCACCCCTTAAACTATTACTCAAAAGATAACTCATAATCATAGCACTTCCTTAAATCAACTATTGAAAAAAAAAACACTTGATAATAAACTTCGCGTGTTTAGAGTGCCTTGACCTAGTGCAGCCTTTACCTGACCTGACATATCGATAAAACTAATCATAATATCTCTGATCATGTCGATAAACCAATCTGGTTAACGATGTCGCTGTCAACCAGACAATAGATCGAAATGACGGTGGAAAAAGATAGGACAGTGACGGCTTGAAGAAATGTCTTATCTACCAAGAGTTGATAACAACTTTTAAATTTTATCAGTTTTACTGTAAAATTGAAATTACTTTGAGAAGTTTATCCTGAGGGAACGATTGAGACTTACATTAGTTGAATCGTTATGGCGTTGTTGGAATAAGAATTATTCTGTGGTACATATCTACGACGTTGGTGTAGAAAAGGCGAGGCAAACGTCAATTGAAAGAAGGTTGGGACATGCACGACTATGTAGTCTAACGCCTTTTAAAGTTTATCGACGATGTGTCGTTTGACCCTCTTGTTCTTAAAAGAGCAATAGTTAAAGGGTGCTTAAAATATGATTTGCCGTTATCTGTCATTGTGACATTTGAATTTGACAGAAAGTGACAAATAGTACTTAACCTAAAATAGGATTATTGTGCGTTTATGTTATGAATAAGGAGCTAAGCATTTTATTAACACGCTAGCTAGTAATTGTTTTTTTTATTAGTAACAGTAAATAATAAATTGATGTCTTTGGTTTCAGGTAAGTTTCTGTCAATGGGGACGTTTGCAGTTTTAAAATGAAGCTAATGTTACGTCAATATTGTATGAAAAGTAAGTCTTTGTATAAAAAACAATGGAATGAGAGATAATTATATTTTTAATACCAACAGCACGCCCGGGGGACCTTAATTTAGACGCAAAGATACTTAAGCTCGGCTTTTGTCTCTGTAAGTATTATTGTATTTTATGAATAATAAAAACTATAATATGACCCCTTCTTTCAGAGCTGATATCTCTTAACCGGCTCCACCGATTTTGATAAAACCTAAAAACTACCGCTAAGGGAGCATTCAAGTATTACGTAACGCAATTTTTGAAGATTTTAGACTCCCCCTCCCCCCCTCGTAACGCACCGTAACGTTTTTCTGTACCGTTTGAGCCTCGGTGCCACACACAAACACAGCGGACAAACTTATAGCTAGGCATCGGAGTTTTTGTCGCACGGTAAGACTAATAGCAAGCTATGGAGTCGTCATTCGCCATAAATCTAAACTTTATTCATATTCATACTCATTTATTTAATTTATCTTAAAATGCCTCTATAGCTGTCGGTCGTGTATAATTATCTTAGTCAAGTTATATAAAAAAAAAAAATCTATTAGATTACAAATTCATAACTTGAACTATTTTAACATACAATTCGCCACTAGTGTGGACTAAAAAATTCCCTTCTGCCGTGTTTTAATGTATCTTTTGTTTGTTTTTAAAATTTCGTAATTAAATCAGTATAAAAATGGTAATTATTTTTTATTGTAATATTTATTTTCCAAATATAACATTAAATAATCTTTTCTGAACTCGTCAACGTTGTTGTCCTTGATTATAAAAAAAACCTAAATAATTAAATAAATAAATGAGCATGAATATGAATAAGAATTTAGATTTATGGCTAATGACGACTCCATAGCTTGCTATTAGTCTTACCGTGCGACAAAAACTCCGATGCCTAGTTATAACATCCCTATACTTGCGTCGGGGGTTAAAAAAGGACATTCTGCTGGAGTTTTATGCGGCGAGTCTTTTCCGCAATGATGGTCTGGTCCGAAGCGCTAATAGATTCACTCAATATTACCGACGCGTAAAAGACCCTTCATGTGGCTATTTTACTGAATAAATATTTTAATTTTATGGGGTGAGTTTACATGGATTGCGTTTGAATGAATACACACTATGTGATAGAAAGAGACGCACATAGTAGGATCTACAGGGACGCTGTTGTGTTAGGAAGAGCGTCGTCTGTACGTGTACAGTCGTAGTCAACTACAATAAGATTGTATCCACTTTTTCACTTTATTGCATTGTAATAATGTCCATGGACATAAGAATACTCAAGACTTATTTAAATTAAAATTCAACTAAGCTACTCAAATTTAAATAAAACTAAGTTACTGAAATATTAAAGATGTAAATAATAATCACCACTATAAAAAGAACACCCCTTCTATATTATATTACATAAGTCAAGTTTACCATCTCAAGACTGCAAGCAAGGACTTCAAAGATTCGGTAACTCTACGATATACCGCTATTTAAAACCACAAGCTTTTTTTTTTAAGTTTAGTGACACTCAATAAATTAAATCAAATGATTGCCAGTGAGAAAACAACAATACATTAGCACTAATTTATATTATTATAATAATAAGAACTTACTTGAATTTAGCAAATAAATCACTTAACCAGTAACTATGTAACTGCGAAGGCAGGCAAAAGAAAACTGTGATAACAACAGAAAACTATTGCATTTTATATCAACGGATCTTTACCAGTAACCCTGCCCATGCGCATGAGAAAACGCAATCGATAATTTCCTACTTTTCTTTGTTTTTATTCAGGGTCAGAAATCATGGCAACCCTGAGGACTAAACAATAGAATTACAGTGTTATTTAAAGGCATAATTATAGTGACGCATATTGGGTTGGGTTTTTTAATATAGAAAGTCGAATTAACTTATAACGGGAAATTCCGCGTTTTATTAAATTAATAGAATATTAAAGAAATGGAACCTTAATCCTTTAATTCCGTCATTCATAGGGTAAATGGGTCATACGCAGAGTTAGGTTCGCGTCTTTCCTGTGGACATACCCGAAGTCAACGTTTTTAAGGCTTAATTTTCTAGCTGAACCCATATCCGCATATACGGCGTCAGGTCTACTTTGGCCCGATCAGATAAAAACATATCTTATATGCACACAAGCCTTTAACTATTGACCACAGGAGAGACAACTTTTGTTTTTTGTGTGCGTTTGACCCAAATAGCACCTTGATACGTGCTAATAAAAAAGCGATTCAATCTACGTTTTCCGTTCGAATATGTCTCGTTTGAATTTTATTGCCGTATTTTTGAAATACCTGTGAAGAGGTAGTACTTATCATAATGAATTCACTAAATAAAAACCAGGCATTTAGTATCGACGACAGATCGTTGATGTATGTACCCAAAATAATGGGCCTATATATTACCTTATTGTACTTATATACTTAAATAAGAGAACACATGAATGGTAAAGTTATTGTGGCTCTTAATTATTCGACAAAAAGGGCCATATTGCGACACAAACAATATGATAACCAGGGTCCGTACTTTTCATGCCGTTGACGCAAAAGTGACGTCACGCTACATAGAGTATGATTCCAAGTGATTTTTGTGTAATTATTAACCATTAGTAGTCAATCATTTAGTCATGTGAAAATGAGTTAAGTTATCTAGTGACGCGTATAAAAATAAATACCTACTTCATACCTAAAACGTAAATGAAACGTTATTTGATAGAGAAGCACAGTGGCAAAAATCATCGAGTAACATTACCATTAAAAAATACTGTTTTTACGTTCTTATAAAAATTAATATGATTAAGTAAGTAGTCATAAGTAGGGTTAGGACTTTTGGTGGCATATCGTGGTTCTAGAATCCATGGAGTCACTATTTCCTAATTATTATAACACGTGACACTTTGATTTTGACCTTCAGCATATTTCAAAATGAACTAAATATATTTTTAGTTCAGTTTATCCATACCTACTAATATTTGCTTGTTTGTAAGGCTTTCACAGAGCAAAGATATCCTGCGTACCAAAATGAATTTAAATTGGCTTAGCGGTTCAATAAAAAAATTAATTTTGAAATATTAAAAACCGAAGGTCAAAATCAAAGTTGTATATATTTTAATAATTATGAAATAGCGACTCCATGGATTCTAGAACCACGATATGCCACCAAAAGTCCTAATCCTATTCATAAGTTATGGCATTAACATTCGTAAAACAAAATGGTCTCTATTGACCTTTTTTAAGTAATGAGTGGTTGTATCGATTGAAGCAGCTATAACGGCATACAATGGTTACGTAGATTCCATATTCCGCTATGAAATCGTTATTTGGAGAAATGCTGTTAATAATAAAAAGGTATTATTAATACAAAAACGATGTATTGGACATATTTTTGGCTTACGTCAAACTGACTCATGCCATCCCTGTTTTATAAAATATTGAATACTAACTTTGTCTATACATATATACTGGAGGTCTGTGTTTTTGTTTTTAAGTACCAGAACTTGTTTAAACAGAAGCAAGATGTATCTTCTCGAGCATTAAGGTCTCGACATAAGAGTAAGATCCACAAGCCATTTGCCAGACTTAAACTCTCTTCAAGCAATACTTATCTAATGTGTATAGACATATTTAATAAACTGCCGAACGCATTTAAAGAGAAGAACCTCAAGCAATTTAGTGATTTGACCAAACAATTGTTAATAGATACCTAAACACCTGCCAAATGAAAGCAGAGCACCTGTGTGGCACCAAGAGTACGACCCCTGATGATATCAATATTGTTTTCTCAAACATGCTATGTAATGTCGGCGTTATGTTAGTTATTTTAGGCTTCAAAGTGCCACGTTCCCGACGGAACAACTCGAGAGAACTGTAAAGGAATTTCATACAAAATTGAAGGCCTAGGCCGGGAAGTAATTTTTTTTAAATTTTAATATGGCCATGACAGCTGGTTTTATGAACAGGCTGAATAGCTGAAAATCGTTTTTTTTTTGTATCTGTGTGGTTCGGACCAAAAATATCCGCGTTAATGCCTATTACACAAATGTTTTTTGAGTGATGTTTTTTTTTTATTTCATTGCATATGTTTGAGAAAAGCACTATACATACCTCGCCGTGAAAAGGGGTTGCCAGCCTCGTAACTATCCGACCTCGCTTCGCTCGGCCGTCTATATGAACTCGGCCTGCAACCACCTACTTCCCGGCGTCTGTAGTAATGTACTATTAAAGTAAACCGTTTTGTAAGCCCTGGGCCTTTATTCAACACGGTAAAAACCAAATCGTTATGGACCTGTTATCATATTGTCAACATTTTGATAGCTCTTATTTACTTGACAGTAATGGTGTCCGAGTTAAAAACTGCATCGTAACAAGTCAAATACGATTAGGATTTTACCATCTAAAATAAAGCTGGTGTAGGTACTTTTCGGATTAAGTATTGCTTTGTAGTTGAAGATCGATAGGTAAATGTACGAATTTTTAAGTATTTAAAAGCAGTTTTCCTTTGAAAACAAGCGGAATTTGATTTCGCTGTGACTGTTGAAAGAATGGGTACGTTCTTTGTTTTGACGTCAGTGTTCAACTTGCGAGACATGCCCTTTTACATGAAAGCTTTGCTCCAATTCTGAGCAAAATCGTCGAGTTTTGGATGCAAAATATACGTAGGTACAATGGAGTGTGTGTATAAGAGGTGAAAAACCAATTTCAGATTTGCCCTGCCATGTATCGGTAATAATAGTACATTATTGCCTAGGCAGTGAAGCAGGTAATTGCGGGTTGAGAATTGGTTTAAACGGACGACCTTGCGAGTTAGTTAGTTAGTTATCTATTATTAAATAATAGATGAAAAACAAACGCGGGGTTCTCTTAGTATGGAGAAAGTACTGTACTACTCTGTGCGTTTGCTCAAAAAGTTATTATAAAAAAACTTGTCATGTAGCTTTAAAACTTCCTTAGTTCATAGTGATTCTAATCATGCAAGAAAACTCTTTTTTTTTAATTTATACGTGAATTTAGGTGTTTTTCGTAAAACGGACATAAGGAAAAATGACAAAAATTCCTATTAAAATGATCTCGGAAACTTATAACAATTGCTGAACATACATGGTGGTTAAATCGATAGCTTATGATCTGCTCTATCACCCCCTTAAAGCTTTGCACCTAGCTACCAATCACCCTGTATATTCAACGGATTTAAAAACAAATTCCAATCGATATGTATCTTTACGATGAAGTATGATGAATAGCGATTATTTTCCCGATCGATATTCCATTACACGGCCGTGACCAGGCAAAGGTCGCCCGTAATAGACTGTTAATAGGCAGAAAGGTAAAACGTTCACGCAATCAGTGCTCAGGACTCGAAATTGTGTCGCTTTTGTTTGAAAATCCAACGGCCTGGTTTACGGTTATTGTTTGGGTTGGTCACAAACTTCCATACAATGTTTAACGTTAACTAAAAATCGACCGTCAAAAAATTATGTAGCAATGATCGCATAAAGTGCTAAATGGTTTTAAAGCCGTTTTCACCATCAGGATGATACGGAAGGTTTTTATGTACGAAATTCTAGTTAATGTATGGGTGTAACAGAAATTCACATAAATTGAAGCGAAGCCAGGGCGGGTCACTAGTACCTACAACACACTGTGAAGTGGGAGAGCTGGCAAGGCATGACAAAGTTTACAAAATGAGTGAATTTTTAAGTTACCTACCTGGTGTAATAGTTTGGAATTATAATTATTACAATTATTGTTGGATAGGTATTAAAGCCATATTTCATTTTTTTAGTGCTACGGGGGTTGATTACTAATAACCATTTTATTCGCTTCAACAAGCAATAATAGTGTTTGTATTATTGTGTTTTGGTGTAAGTGATAAGCCGGTAAAGTGGGAGTTGTGGGAGGACCTTGTGCAGGGTCCGTCCGGGTTGGTACCACCATCTTATCCATTAACCTACCGCCAAGCAGCAGTGTTCGCATCGTTGTGTTCCGGTTTGGGGATAAGACAGCCGGTGAAATGACTAGCATAGAGGCATTCCATCTTAGTCCTCAGGGTTGGCAGTGCATTTGCAGTCTTATGAATGCGAATGTCTTTGGGTCACAGTATCCACTTACCATCAGGTGGTCTGTGTGCTCGTTTGCCTTGCCATGCTATAAAAAAAAAAAAAAAAAGTCAATACCATAAGATATTTCCTATCCTCGGTGTATAGTTATTAGATGTAATGTTTTAGTTAAGTATTTTTTTAGGGTTCCGTAGTCTAACTAGGAACCCTTATAGTTTCGCCATGTCCGTCCGTCTGCAGCCCAGCTCGGGTAAAATAAAATCTTGAATTTTCGATTAAGGTTTTAAAGCGCTAATTGTTGATAGTTTTAATTTTATTTAAGCTTACTTTTTAGTTTTAAATTATTGTGTTAAACATCATTGTGGCGTATTATTTTATTATCAAGGGTATTTGTTGTGTTATTTATAAAATCCTAATAAGTAGGTAGGTATAAAAAAAAAGGTTTGTATGGAAGCCTGTATTGATAGTGAATTGCAATTATAAATCGCATGACAACACCGCCTAGGAAATAATGAAGGGCAAAGTGATGGAATATGGATGACTTGCGTCAGCGCGCTGATTTACTCGTCATCGTCATCGGCGAGTCATACAGCACATGGGTTCTACGCATGGTTATGAAATTGTTTTTTTAGAGTTCCGTACTAAATACTAAAAAACGAAAGACGATCAGAGCCTGTCATCATCAGCATCATCATCATGTCAGCCGAAAGACGTCCACTGCTGGACATAGGCCTCCCCCAAGGCTCTCCACTCAGACCGGTCTTGTGCTTTTCGCATCCACCGCGTTCCCGCATGTGGATGTAATTAAAAACGTTTAAGTTCTTTTCAGGTTAAATGGTATACAATGCCACAATTTCCTAAAATAGATCCATTTTCTATAGATCGGAAATCTTCGTTTTTCTATGATATTCAAGGATAGGACAAACGCCCGTCATTTTGAAAACTTAACCCTGTTCTGTACAGTAGAGACTTAAACGAAATGCAGAAGAAAATAAACGCCGAGCCACAAGCATATTGGAAAAACAATATACCAATGTCAACAATTAGACATGCCCCAATGACGTCAGTAGACTGTGAACGCACTTTTTCGACTCATAAATGGGTCCTAAACTCACGTCGATATAGGCTCACAAGTGAAAATTTGGAAAAAAATAGATATGGTCATTCTTTTAAATTGGCGAAAGTGATTTATCGCCTTAATCATCGTCATTTGAATAATTTGTCACTGGAAACAAATAAATTATGGTACTTAAAATAAATTTATGAAACATTACTTTTGTCCTTTGTTTTGTATTGTCACGAATAAACTATTCTTATTCTTATTTAGTACATAATTTTTTTATTAATATAAGGAAGTCTCTCTACTGTACAGAACAGGGTTAAGTTTTCAAAATTACGGGCGTTTGTCCTATCCTTGATTGATATTCGAGTGACAAAAAATACTGACAGTTGCGAGTGCGTGCGTGATAGCGATAGGCAGCCGAACGCTATTTAAGAAGCTGGGAATACTGTTGATACATATTTTTACTCGGACTTTTAAGATTAATGATTTTTTTAAATGAGTTAATGGACCCAATTCTACGTGCACATTGCATAAATAGACTAAAACTAACTAAAAATAAATAATTTTAAGACATAGTTTAGACGGCAGATTTAACAAGAAATTTATTCTATCATTATATACCCCAGGTAATTCTGGTCCCTCCGATAAAAATCTAGAATCCCTCACTAATATATGCCAACAAGTGTTTCCCACTTTAACATGCAAATTGCCTGCAAACCGGCCGTTTGTTACTTCCACAGAATTAACGGATCCGTTTTCTTCGTTTTGTTTGTCAAGTAGTTTGCTCCTATCTGGGTCAAATTACTCTTAACCGCTCAGGTTGTGTCTTTTGATTTTCCATAAAAAAAGAAAAAATATTCTAGAGAAAAAAAGAGATTAACGAATTTTGAGATTTTCTTATCTTACTAACCCATAGTGTCAAAACAAAATATTTTCATGTTTGAATTAAACATGATTTGGTATCCGACGTCCACTGCTGGCCATAGGCCTCCCCCAAGGCTCTCTACTCAGACCGGTCTTGTGCTTTTCGCATCCACCGCGTTCCCGCGATCCTTACAATGTCGTCACTCCATCTTGTTAGGGGCTTACCTACAGCTCGTCTCCCGGTCCGCGGACGCCACTTAAGAACCTTCTGGCCCCATCGGCCATCAGTCCAGTCCGAGCGATGTGCCCCGCCCACTGCCACTTCAGTTTAGCTATTCTTCGGGCTATGTCGGTAACCTTAGTTCTACTGCGGATATCATCATTTCTGATTCTATCACGCAGAGAAACCCCGAGCATAGCTCTCTCCATAGCCCTCTGAGTGACTTTGAGCTTCCTTATGAGGCCCATTGTTAGCACCCACGTCTCAGATCCGTAAGTCATCACTGGCATCACACACTGGTCAAAGACTTTTGACTTTAAACACTGCGGTAATTTGGACAAAACGATGCAATTTTATACTTATTACAAAGAAATGCCAAACACCAAAAATTCACACTGAAACAAAAAAGTTAATCAAAAGGATCTCGAAAACTGTGTGAAAGGTAAACTAAAATAACTTAAGATAAAAACTAAAGAAGTTTATTCTTGAATACAAAAGTGCAATACAGTTTCTTGCAAGAGGTTCTTAAAACTTTAACTGCAGTACTGTATTCTTGTACGAGTAGTTTTCTAGCGAGTTGGGTGTTTGATAAAACCCTTTAGATTTCATTTGAATGCAACACAGCTTATGATGGTTTGAGATTTGAGTAGGGCCCCTTTTGGACACACTTCGAATCTTTAGGATCTTTTGTACAATTACCCTTGAACACACTCAGCTGTTGGGATGTGCAGGTTTCCTCACGATGTTGATCCTTCACCGTAAGAGCATCGGGAAAAGCACTTTAGTTAGAAAAACTCATTAGTACATGGTGACCGCGGGAGTTCGTAATCGGCACCTTACGATCACGACTCGACCCCCTAAGGTACTAGGCCACCGACGCTCTCAAAGTGAGTAGTGTTTTGTCAATGAGTTTAGGGATCAAACGACCAAAAAAATGTAGCATGTTAGGTTAGGTTTGCAAAGAAGTTTGGTGCAAACTCCGTATTTATAAATGGAAGGGAGAAAAGAAATGAACGGGTAAATGTTATTTTAACCTTTCAACGACCGTATCTTTACGCGGAATATTTATGTAATTGAAAGGCATTTCTCGCCGCATAAGTTATTGTTTCTGTTAATCACGTCATGTCTAACCTAACCTAACCTAACCTAACCTATCTGTTGTTATTAGGACGCATTAACTGTCATTTCCATACAAGTCGGTTATCCGAGAAGGCTATCGGTCCTCCCACAGATAGATCAAAATCAAAGACAGGCTAGCTTATCTATCTGAAGTTTATTGGGACAGAAAAACTACGGATAGATAGCCATTTCTATCCGGAGTAGGGCAAAAGAAGAGATAGATCGAATATTGGGTTCGGCCATAAATGATATTTATTACATTTCGTTTTGAGTTCGATTTCGATTCGAATCAGCCGCGCTCGGTTGTACCCGACTCGCACTTGACCATTTTTTGTATTTTGTATTTTTCTTTAAGGTTTGCATAATCAATAATCATACCAAATTTGACGTTTGTATGATTTACCGTTTTTAACGTAAAACTATAAAAAATACGTTGAGAAAAAAAAAACGATTCTTGTACGAGTCCCCTTTATTGTTTAACTTTTTTAATCCTGTGTAAATCCAGATGAAAAAAAAAACAACTCGCTATCTAATATGGTTAAAAAGATACAGCTATTTAAAGTTAGGACGTCTGTCCGTCTGGACAGCGGAGGAATATTGATAGGGTCCCGTTGGGATGCCTTTGGGTACGGAACCCTAAAATGGTAACTTACACCGCCGCACTTGGTACTAACAGTTCCAGACCGATCCAGAGGGAATAGTGTAAAAAGCTTGAAAATTTTCTACAAAAGCGCATTAAAAAAGAAAAATGACATCCAAAAACGTCCTCCGGGAAAAGTGTGCGAAAACATTGTAAATTGTCGCCAGTCCCAATGGCCCCACGGGGCACCGGTATACACGACCCGGCGAATAACCGGTTAATAAATAACCGACTGGGAAAGCAACAATTTATACCGACTTTCATTTGGTAGAAATAAAATCGACGACTTTTTTAACACGTTAATATTAATTAGGTAAACTTGTATGTGAATTGCAAAGGGACTAATCAAAGACTTTTCTATGTAAACTATTGTAGGGCCATTACCAACGGACCGTTGGGGCAATAAATCATTTTATCGGAGTCTCGCTCGCACTCGTGGGGCTTAAGGCGAGCGAGACGGATGAGTGTACGAGTGTGAGCGAGAGACTGATAAAAATGATTTATTGCCCCAACGGTCCGTTGGTAATGGCCCTACTATAGTAGACCGGCAATCCAGGATGAAAAAAAAAAGGTCACCACTGTCGTTAAGCTCATGAGTGATGACGGCTGAAGTGACACCTGGCACGGTGACAAAGCTGGTGTGCACGCTAGCTCTAAAAAAAAAAAACTGCCCTTAGGTACTGGCATTTGAACCCAGCACCGCTAGATTCGTAGGCAGGGTCACTACGAACTTGGCCAACGCGTCGTCTAATTTACCACCCGATGGGTTATTATGACTTTATTTTAAGGCGAGCGTAAAGGGCGTAGCTGTAGCAGTTATATAGGTCTGTCCTTTTCTCTCAGCGTAAAATGAACTGCATAGCTACGTCATAATAACCCCCCAGTAAGAGGAAGTGAAATGCTTATCATGTATTTACCATTTGTTTCCCAAGTGATACGGTTTGTTAAACAACATCATTATCAACAAATCAACAAGGTTCAAAGTTCAATTTTCTATAATTACTTTAACTCCGGTATTGCTTTACATAGAAATCTTTAAATAAATTAATTAATAAATATCAGGGGAATATGTCACACCATTTGACCAATTGAATAGTCCCAAACTAAGCTTTAGGCTTGTACTATGAGTACAAGACAATGACAGGAATACTTATACTTATATACAGAAATATATACTTAAATACATAGAAAACATACATTACTCAGAAAAAACAAATTCGCGCTCATCATACAAATATCTGCCCTTACCGGGATTTGAACCCAGGACCGCTAGTTTAGTAGGCTGGGTCACTACCAACTAGGCCAGCGCGTCGTCGTCGTCGTCTTTGGTTTTAATAAACTAATTTTAATTAAGATGTCTGTCTTCAAACGGAGGTTCTAGTGAATACCGATACAAGTCGATTTAGCCTTTTAATAAGAAAGGGTAAAAGTCATGTCTCATTCATTCATTCATGTATTTAAATCCAAAATTGGGCGTAAAAATATCTGGCACGCTCTTATACCTCTAGTAATAAAGACGTGTCATATTATTCCTGGTGACTGCACAGAGTAAACTAGACTTATACCGTTTTTCACGTATACCTCGGGAGACTTGTATTCTATTTTCACTTGAATCACAGATTACGTCAGAGACGTCATCTTTCTATGTTTTGACATTTACATTGACCTGCAAAAGTACCCGGTGTGAATCTTTTGATTTCGTTGCTAATTTATTTGATACACAAAATTATAAGATAATTATAAGATAATTTAAATCAACGCTATTCAAGAATTGTACTAAATATTCTAAAGGTGTTTTTTTTGAGTAACAATAAAAAAATATCTTACCAGCCAGGCAATAAGGTCCGAATTGTAATGAGAATTTCGTAACTTTGCTTACATTTCTAAGAAAAGCAATATTGCAAAGCCTCGAGAATCACAAATCATTACGATCACGATGAAAATTGTAATTTACATAATCTCGTATTGAGTAGGGAGCGATACTCAACGACCGTGAAAAAGGGTACAAGTCTTAAGTAAAGTCGATTCCAATTGACTTGTCTTAAAGCTAAATATTTTATGTGAAATTGTAAATCACAGATGCTTTTTAGATTGAAACGTAGATAAAACAAAAAGCGCCTATTCAAATAAAAATAAAAACAGTGAGATAAGATAAATATAAGATAAGATAGATTAAGCAAGTACAAAAAAATAAAAATGAAAACAAATGACACAGAAAGATATAAAACTAAATGCACATTATGCTAAAAATGGACCCGTCTCAGCATTGTGCCGCGGCAAGCTGTGACGCTGGTATTCTAAGAGACTCTGATTAAAACTAACTTAAACTAAACAAATAAACCATCAAACAAAAGACGCACAAACACTAGCGACACATAACAAATATACTTAAAATGTAAAAAAAAAGAATGAAAGAAGAGATAAATATAACTAAATTCTGATAAACCACTAAGCAAAATATGAGCACGTTCGACCAAGCTCCGTTTGCCGGAAAAAATATATTGGTAAGTATCTATATTTTTTTTAACAACTTTGTCGGCGTAGTTGTATGTATAACTATGCGAAATTACAGCTTCCTAGTAACATGAGCTGTAGGCAGGCCTCCGACAAGATGGAGTGACGACCTTTTAAGGATCGCGGGAACGCGGTGGATGCGAGAAGCACAAGACCGGTCTGAGTGGAGAGCCTCGGGGGAGGCCTATGTCCAGCAGTGGACGTCTTTCGGCTGACATGATGATGATTATTTATTTATTATTTATTTAAATTTATTTGATTTAAAAAGTTACAAAAATATTAAAACAAATGTAACATAAACCATGCAAGGTTTTTCTGTACACCTGGATCGTCGAATACATCATAAATATTAAAGTATTTTCTGCAAGCTATTTAAATACGCACTGCCAGATCAAAAGTGCAGCAACCCAAATTACAACTGTATTTCAAAATAAACTTTAATACAACGTCTATGAGCTTGAAACAAAACTAGCAATGATTTTGAGTTGATACTGTCTTGACCCACCAGACATAACAAGAATGATAGATAATTCCGCGCCAATGCAATGTGCAGTGCACCTTCTCAACAACTCGAGAATAGCGATGCGCATACGACGCGACACAGTAACAAGTTTCTTATCTAATCTATCGCGCGAACGTCTTACTCGGACACCGCATGTACAGGATGTTTGCGTTCACTTTAATTTAATAGACCAAGGTAATATTTTTTAATTAGGGTTTTTATATTTTTCTTGTTTATTTGGTTTTTTATTTCTTTAGGCAAAGTATTTATGAGATAAGGTATAAAAAAGTTATTTGTCCGCCTCCCATAAAAGTTATTCGTTTTTGGTAATATTATTTTGATGATGATGAGTAACATGAGACTCTTAGTTAAACCACAGACGGATGAACATGGTTAAACTATAAAGGTTCCTTGTTGACTACGGAAACCCTAAAAAAAACCTAGTGTTTTAATATTTATCAGTTCTCAAGGCACGTATTTCTTTTGATAACTTGGCAGCCAACGGTGGTAATTTACAGGGGGCGTCCTCCTAATGTTAAGAAAGTTTATTAGCCGACACGGAGTTAAGCAAGTTTAAATTCGTTTGTTAGTTTGTTACATTCGTTGTAAAAGTTTTGGAGGAGTAATCACAGTCCGTGATCGTTTTAAATAAGAAGAAAGACTTTTTGAGATTTTATTAAAGCAAAAGCAAACATATCTCATTCATTTATATCTTCACGCCTGTATTCC
This sequence comes from Acleris emargana, assembly GCA_927399475.2. Lineage (NCBI taxonomy): Eukaryota > Metazoa > Arthropoda > Insecta > Lepidoptera > Tortricidae > Acleris > Acleris emargana. Next base: position 5,841,912 of record OV656850.1, read on the forward strand.
CAGAGTGGGGTAGGCAGAGCTACAGAATTACCTACAACTTTAAAAAACCTGTTGATAATTCAGTAACCACACTTTGCAAAAATAGGCTAAGATGTTTACTAGCGTATTAGTGACAGGTTGCAAGCCCATCGCCTAACAGTACTCAAAGCCTATATTCTCTAGTGGCGCTATTCTAACCCGGCAACCACACGGGGGGGTACAGCAAACATATCTTAGCCCACATAAGGTTAAAAAATGGTTTACCTACCCTATAATCACCGACACTTATTTCATAGAATGTTTTAATTCGCTGAATTCTCATTTCATCATCATCAGGAGTCATCATTTTTTGATGGTCACAGGTCAAACTTTTTTTAGGGTTCAATAGTCAAACTAAGACCCCTTATAGTTTCGTCCGTCCGCAGCCTAGCTCAGAGAGTATTAGTACTACAAGGTGTAATTTGGCATGAATAATAGGTACATAATTAGTCACGCCAACATATTGGTACAGTAAAATCTTGAAAACATTTTTTTTTGGCAACCCCGCCTACACGTCACTTGGGGAGATGTATATTTTTATGCCTATGCATACGGTTGTTATGTCCGACTTGCGTCCGGAAAAAAACCCCCGGGGCGTTGCGCCAATCGCTTTAGGAGGGGGCTACAGGACCGCTGTAGCGCCAAAACGTAGCCCCCCAATAGCGGGTGCCCTTTGGCTGGAAGCTATTACAAGGCTCGCCTACTCCTCTGAGGACACACTGGAACACAGCAGGGGCCTTCCAGCTCAGGACCTTTTACTGCAGGTGATAAATCCCCCGATCTATATCCTAACCTTATCTACATAACCCATGTTTAAGATAACCTAGAAACAATAAGGTTTCAGCAGAAATAAGTTCTCGATGTAATGAAAATTCGGCGAAGTAAAAAAAACAGGTTTTATGTCACCACTTTGTTGGCGTCAGTAATAATATACCCATATTTGTGCCAAATTACAGCTTTCTAGTACATATAAAGAATCTCTGAGCTAGGCTGCGGACGGGCAGACAGACGGACATGGCGAAACTATAAGGGTTTCTAGTTTGACTACGGAACCCTAAAAATTGGCGTGAAATATGTCAGAGAAAAACATTTCTCATCGCTAAAAAGTAAAGCAGTTAAAAAGTAATGTTAATCTTACAGCATTTATCGCAATTAATAGTATCTATAGACAGCTACCTTAACTACAATATTAAAATTATGTTAGCTAATAGATAAATCAATCGTCATTGGTATCATTTCCTTGAGTGAAATACTCATAGTCGACCAAGAAAGTCCTTTACCACTTTTGCACTAGCGTTACACAATTTATAGTCGGAAAGAGGACTGAGTACTGATCCTCCGCTCAAAGGATGGCACTGTGCACCTTACAATCGAAATACCATTTCATCAGCCAGATAAATGGACCGCCATTGTTTGGGGCGAATGGGCAACGGCTGTTGGAACTGAATGGTCCTTCCAATTAGTGAATGTGTTGACCGCGAGCGTTTGTCTCGTCACCGCATGACAATGGTCGCAGGGGTTAATTCTGCTGGGAAGGATAGGCTATTGTTGGCCGCCATTTTGTTTACCATATGTGTTGTTTTTATCACATTACGAGTACCGTTACCTCGGGTTACTTTAACACAAGTGGGAATCTTGCCCACCCTTAAAAGTGTAACTATTTCAGTGGTAGGTAATCATGTTAAATTGTAAAAATAATTTTAGAACTATGTAAGTAGCTTGGTTCTGATGTAATATTTAATGGAATAATTAAATTATAACGATCGTTTTTGGGGTCGGCAATGTTACCCCCTAGGGCTAAAGTAACCCGAGGTTACGGTATACTGGATAAAACCGATACATTTAGATTTAGATTTATTTATTTCATAATATAAGATACAGTTATATTGCACACATATGTAATTATACAGAATTCATATTATATGAGATCGTATTGTTTTTAACACGGTCGCCGTTACTGTCACGTAAATAAGAGCTATCGTAACGTCGATAAAGCGAAAACATGTCAAAGCAAGACTTGACAGAAGCGCGTGGAGCTAATTCCATGTGTTTCTGTTTGGTCCACAAGAGAGAAATACTCATTCACCGAACAATATTCCTCGCGTATTACGAGTATATCCATGGACTTATCTATTTATCTGTGATTCTAATACGTCCATGGGAGTGTCTAAATAACCCGACATTGGCGAAATACACCTTAACAGGAGTGGTAGCCATTAATTACACATAACATAAACTCACGCCTTCATTCCCAGAGTGGGGTAGGCAGAGCTAAAGAATTACCAACAAGTCTTGAAACTTCTTGATGATTCTGTAACCACATTTTGCACAAGTAGGCTAAGATGTTTCCCAGTGTATTAGTGACAGGTGGCAAGCCCATCGCCTAACAGTACTACAAGCCTTTATTCCCTTAGTCGCCTCTTACGACATCCACGGGAAGACATGGAGTGGCACTATTCTAACCCGGCAACCACACGGAAAAAAACAATATCAAAGCACTATGGTTTTAACGAATTGAATAGCCATGTTGCGTATTTTAAAAGTTAAGTGTGTGTTTAGATTGTGTTCTCAGTTCTTTACTTATCTACAATTACATGGTATAAAACAAGGTCGTCTCCGCCGTCTGTTCGCTTAGATCTTCTAAATTGCCCAACGGATTCTGATGCGGTTTTTATAGGTAGAGCGATTCAAGAGGAAGGTTTTTATGTAGGGTAAAGTCACCAGTGGTCAGCCAGAGACTAGTAGTCGACCTTATATGAGTGCGAAGAGTAGGAAATATATCTTTCATACTCTTCCCACTCATACAAAGTATAGGCAGAGGCTGACTACAGATCTCTGGCTGACCACTGGTGACTTAACCCTATAATAACGTAAGTATTAATAAACTGATATTGAGTGAGCTCGTTTCAAGATGCGCTAAAAATGAGTCATGCTACAAGTCAGTTTTGTATGGCTTGAAGTTTACTTTGACGTATCGTGTGACGGCCATCTCAGACAAGATCAGAGGGGTTATTATGACATAACTATGCAGTTTTTTTTTTTTATTAACATGGTAAGGCAAACGAGCACACATGCCACCTGATGGTAAGTGGAAACTGTGACCCATAGACATTAACAATCACAAGACTGCAAATGCGTTGCCAACCCTGAGGACTAAGATGGAATGCCTCTATGCTAGTCATTTCACCGGCTGTCTTATCCCCAAACCAAAGGTTAATGGATAAGAGGGTGGTACCAACCCGGACGGACCCTGCACAAGGTCCTCCCACAAGTAAATTTACGCTGAGAGACAAGGACAGAGCTATATAACTGCTATATCTCTGTTCTTTACACTCACCGTTAAAAGAACTGCATAGCTATGTCATAATAACCCCCCAGTTGATTAATACGGTCCTGAGTTTTTTTTTGCCGTACTGTGTTTAGTAGGTTTTTTTTGGGTGTGGAGGTGTGATTTCGACCAGGTTTCAATGGTGACCTAGTTGTTGGTCCACCGCATGCAAGCTCCGAACTTTTACCTCTGGGACGTGACATTACAAATTCGAATTTCTCGAACTTCTAGATTAGCTGTTCATGCTGGGAAACCAATATTGGAATTTAGGACGAGATTTTGCGTTACGGAAGTTTTTATTGAAGTAACGTGTCTTTATTATTCACTAATTGGGTTTGATTATAATTTTGAATGCTTTAAAATTAGCTTCAATTTAATAGTCATTTCGACGGATAGGTTCTTGAATTTTTTTTATTTGGTGAAAAAAAAAACCTTATTTATTACAGTAAAAAAAATGCGCTATCTAATACGTTTCAAAAAATACAGCTCTTTAAAATGAGCACGGATGAACGGACGGACAGCGTAGGCATATAAATGCGTTCCCTGCGGGCACGGAACCCTAAAAAGTTAGTGTAAATAATAATTTTATATTACGGTCCAACGAACATCCGTTAGGTCAGCAAAAGTTCCAGCGGAAGTGTTTCTCTAAAAACTCTAAATATCAATCCGCAGTAAAAGTTTTCATCTCAGATAAAAAGCTCAGCTGAAAGTTCGTCCGATGTGGGCTGGAAGTGCAGCGGGCCGCAATTACCGAATTCAAAGACTTGGTAATCCGTTTAAAAGTTGACTCAAAATAGAAAATGCTGTCATCCACATAATCGCTGCTTACCTAAATATAGTGGAGTCTTGTAATTGCGACTGTCTGGTTATTGCAACTAACTTGAATAACTGCCTCTAGCATCACTGTTTTGAACAAAGACAGGCGTGATATTGTTCTTCTATACTAAGAAATGCAATATCAAGCCTGTCGTTGTTCAAAACAGTCATGCTACAGGGAGTTATTTAGGTCAGTTGCAATAACCAGACAGTTGCAATTACAAGACTCCACCTTACAAAAGCGCCACAAATCAAAAACAGATACAGTTTGATTTAAAACTTGAAGTAAAAGTAAGTGCTATGCTTAATGCACAATTAGACAAGTACATGACACTGCACGACAACCAGTTTGGGTTTAGGCCTAAACTGTCCACGGAGAGTGCTATACTGTGCCTTAAGCATACCGTCAGATACTACACGGATCGTAATACCCCAGTGTATGCATGTTTCCTGGATCTGTCTAAGGCTTTTGACCTGGTATCATACGAGATCCTATGGGAAAAGTTGGAGGAAATAAACTTACCGCGTGAATTTGTTAACATCTTTAGGTTCTGGTATGATCATCAGGTCAACTTTGTCAGGTGGGCTGGGGCAATGTCGGAGTCGTATCAGCTTGAGTGCGGGGTGAGGCAAGGGGGATTGAGCTCTCCGTCACTCTTTAACCTCTACATCAACGCACTGATCGTCGCGCTCAGTAGCCAGCATCTCGGCTGCCATGTAGACGGAGTTTGTATCAATAATCTGAGTTACGCAGACGACATGGTGCTGCTGAGTGCGTCGGTCTGTGGCCTAAGAAAGCTGCTACAGATCTGCGAGGAGTACGCCTGTGGACACGGTTTAAGATATAACGAATCCAAAAGTCAGCTCATGGTTTTTGAGGCCGGCGGCAAACGACCGTTTAGCGTACCACCCGTCCGTTTGAATGGCACGCCACTAGTAAGGGTGACAAAGATCAAGTACCTGGGTCATATTGTCACGTTCGACCTCAAAGACGATGCCGATATCGAGCGGGAGCGGAGGGCTTTGTGCGTGAGAGCCAATATGATAGCCAGAAGGTTCGCGCGTTGTTCTACCGAAGTTAAAGTTATGTTTTTTAAAGCTTACTGTACATCATTGTACACGTGCAGTTTGTGGGAAAACTACACTCAAAAGTCGTACAATGCCCTCCGTATACAGTTCAATAACGCCTTTAGGGCGGTGTTGGCGCTGCGGCGCTGCTGCAGCGCCTCTGGCATGTTCGCCGAGGCGCGCGCGCTCTGCTTCCACGCGACCATGCGCGTGCGCGCCGCCTCGTTAGTGCGCAGAGTGCGCGCCAGCGCTAACACCGTCCTGGAGATGATTGCTGACAGGCTAGATTGCCCCTATATACGACACTGCTGTGCCCGACATATCACCCACCAAAACATTGTAGTTTAATTTAATAATGTATTATTCCACACGATTATTCTATTTAATTTTTTGTTTATAATTTTGACATTTTGTTGTAAGTATTCTCTCTGTATTATCTGATTTTAATCTACTTTATTTTTATTTTGTATGATTGTTTATGATATTGTGTACATAATTATGAGTCCCAGTTACTCGAAATAAATGAATAAATAAAAAATAAATAAATAGCATTCCGAATTGAAATGCAACACAAACACATTTTGATTTGTGTCGCTTTTGTATTTAAGCAACGATTATTACGTCAAACGTTCGGGGGGAGGTGGCAACCTTGCCTTAGGTCTTCCCACCACTGATATTATTGAGTATCATGACATGATACTGGGTACGATCATAATAATATAAAGTTCAAAATACGTAATTATCATATTGTTTTTTTTTAACCTAACCTAACGTAATGAGTTCTATACAATGGCCTTTTACAAATCTTGAAAAGTTAACGGTTTCAGAAATAAAACCATTACGTATTATGACCAATGTGTATTATGATGCATTATATATTTTGAATTGTATACACTCAGGGAGAAAAAAAACGGGTCAGAGTGCGTTTTTCATACTAAAGAGGCTATTTCGAACCTTTGGTTCCTCACCATTCGATGCTTTTAGTGAAATCTAATGTCAGATACACAGAGCATCGATACAGAACTTCCAGAGTGCCTTGGATACCCAACTGATTGAATCTGCGGTTAACGCCGGCATTGATCATGTTTAGAAAAACATCTATAATGACAATAAAATTTAAGGAAATCCAAATTCTGATCCAATCTCTCTCGCTGTGGTGTTAACTGATTGTGCGATAAGTTAGCTATCTTAAGAACTTTTGACCTCCTCTATTGAATGAGAGTATCCACCATTAAACCTCACTCAAAACAACCCCTGGCAAAGAACCAAGGCTTCGAAATAGCCTCGTTTGTATGAAAAACGCACTCTGACTCGTTATTTTTGTCCCTGAGCGTATATTATGAAACGATGCCCATGATACAAGTGAGTATGCCGTGACTGCGCCTAATTGGTTCATCTACTAGTCCCTCTTGATACGAAGTTAGTTGTTTAATCTATTAGTTGACTTGTCGAACAAGTCTTAGTTACTTTGTAAAACATAACGTCATTACTTTTAAACGTACAATTTTAAACTTAAACCTGAAGATAATAAAGTCTAAACACATACATCTCGAAATATCAGATACGATTTTCTGAAGTAGTTACGAAAAGCGAAACAAGAAACAGGCGAGACTTTTAATCTACCCCCTCGTCTTCCCTATAGGGGATCGATCCCGAACTTTAGTTATTATAAACTGCTACAAAGATAAATATTAATAACTTTGTCGATTAAAATTAACCTGCTTTAGGGTAAATGGTATTAACTCTGTAACCACAATTTGCACAATTAGGCTAAGATGTTTAACAGTGTATATAAGTGACAGGTAGCAAGCCCATCGCCTAACAGTACTACAAGCCTTTATTCCCTTAGTCGCCTCTTACGACTGCCACGGGAAGACATGGAGTGGCACAATTCTAAGCCGGCAACCACACGGCGAAATCTTATTCGCACTGAAATATTAAATTGCTTGTTATGATTTCATATTTTGTTAGCTTCACACATTTATTCGTAATTAAAATATGAATAAAAACATCAACACTGGTAAAACATCGACTTTCTGCGTATAATGAAACCAGTTCTAACTTAACAATACTATTTTCTATTCTATTCTATTCTATTCTAATTGCGAGGCGTGGCCATATACTGCACACGTAAAGCTGTAGCTACATTTTCTTTGGTTTCTGCGATCGTTCGCAGAATGCATGTAAGACCTGTCAAGTTTAAGGTCAGAAAAGGTTTTTATGTATAAAAAAAACTGGTTTATATAGGGGCGTCACAGAAAACTTCAAATCAAGAAATCAAATACAGACATTATCTTTCTAATGTCTGCTTCGTAAGCACTACGAATATCGTACCAATTGTTGACTGGTAGAGAATGCCTCAAGGCACCCACCATTTGTATTTACTTTGTGTATTGTGCAAAAAAGTAGAAATATATTTAAAAAACTTACATAATCGGAATCGTTACAGAAAACTTACAAACCGATGCGAAGCGAGGGTTAATCGCAAGTTAACTATAAATATTAAAGTAGTCCGTAGCCTGACCCTATCAATTATTAATGTGAAACGGTAATTAAAAGTGAGACGGGCCAATTCTGCCCTCCTAAGCTCATACGCAGTAAGTCAGATAAAACTCCTGTAGCAATATCAACCTTATCACTATGAGAAGAGAACTAAAACTGCTTTGGTTATTGATTTTGGGATACAGAATGGAGCACTGAATTAACGTTTTATAACGGTGAAAAGTTAAACGTCTTACAAAAAAAAAAACGCATTATACGGACGAAAGAAAACAAAGTGAATTAAGGGAACAATGTCGTTCAAAGAATTATTAGAGTATTTACTTAACAGCTAAAAGCTTTGGAAATGAATAAATTTTGCTTTTAAAGGGAAATGATTTTTTAGCATTCTGAAAGGAATCACTAGGCAATTATTTGCAGTAACAACAAAATTTTAGGTTATATTTTAGCTTTCTCACTCGCAAATAACAAATGAAGGGTCCACGGAAAGAACCTGTCTAGTCACATTAGTGACTTTTTGAGATATCCCAATTTGAAAGTTATAGTGTTCATATTTTTTAAATTACACTAATTTGACAAAACTATTTCAAAGAATAGGGTTTTAAAGATGTTCTGCATGATTGTTTATGAAATATTTATCTATTTCGGACATTTCGTTAAAAGTACATTTGACCTTTGTTTTACTTTAGTTTTTGGCTTGAAGCCCTCCTAGGGGTATCTTATGGGTTAGGCGAAAACTGCTTGAAATAGTATGTTTTATTACACTAGTACAATCACTTTTTATCATTACATATCATTTAATTGTTGTAATTTATTGGACAATGCCAGCCCAAATTTTAAATAATCATGTCATCCATAAAATGTCTGCTAAATTAATAAAGATATTAAAACAAAACTATTGGGTCGAATACTAAATTATTGTAATTGGTCTCTCAAAATTACCTACCTACTCTTTCGAATTAGAATGTCAAAACCGTGAGATATTTTTTGGTCCATGCCAATTGCACTATTTTGACTTTTAGATTTATAGTAACTGTTATATCTGTGCCTCCTGTGACAAGTGATACAACTCGAAAAACACGATTTTACAGGAGAGCAAAAACAAGTTTAAAAAAAATACTGCTTTTAAACGAATACGTTTTTTTGAACATTTCTTTCGATTTTTATAACATGTAATATCACTTTATTAACTGGTTTGACAAAAATAATGATATTAGTTATAGATTTTAAGATATTTGAAGAAACGTCCGAAATGTATCATTTTACATTTCAGATTAATCTATTTAACTCGTGTATGATGATACAACTCGAATTGTATTACTTAACACAAAAAAGTGTAATCAAGGAGCTCTGGTGATCACTGATACAACTTAATTAATTTTTCTATTATTTCTTGAGTTAGAGGTCTAACCTTTATACACAAGTTGTAGGGAATTGAATAAGTAATCTTTCTGAAAACGAACGGGCGTAATATTTAGGATTTTAGTGAGTTGTATCATTAATCACAAAAAATAATCTTAATTTAAACCGTGACTAATGTTACATATCGAGTTATTGTTAGGTCTGGTAACGAAAAAACTTGTGTCAAATAATACAAGTAATTGATCAAAACAAACGATTGCAATTATGATAATTTTGTTTTTTTTAAATATAAGGAATAAAGGAACTAAACATGAAATTAAATCACTGAGGAAACAAATTAACTTATACTCCTTCATTTCAAAGCAAAATTACGATGTTGCAACAATACAGGAGGTAAATTAACCAGTGCATATTGCCATCCAAAACAAAAACTAAATAGGCACCTACACAAAAAAACAAATAACAATTCTCAATCATCAGCATAATCTAATCACCTACAAAACATGAAAATAATGATAACTAAATCTCAGGTAGGTAAGATATGAAGAAAGTTAAATTAAGCTTGCCGTCAGTCGAAGTAGTAAGTACGAATAGGTAGTTAAGTGACATAGCGCATGGTCCACCTGAATTTCATCTTACTGAATTTGATACAATAATTTAAGTCACCACAGAACGGTAGCATTTACTAACCTGCCACTTCACAAAATAAAACGTGTTGGTTGGTAAATAACTATTTCTTTCCGTCGCGAGATTTTTACCGTTTTTATCTTCTGTCATAATATTTTACACAAATAACTAGTTCCATACACATGTAGATCATAATATTGTATCGCAGCCATAAAAGGATATTAACATTAAGTTACCTACAATAGAAATCATGCTTATGCGTCGGTTCAGGCCACAGCGAGCGTGTGCTCCCACCCTCGATGACAGGGTGACCATAGCTATGAAGAAAGAGACCAGACTCATTTTCGGAACATGAGTTAGCTATGCCATCGTAAACTAGATTTTTTAAACTATGTTATGTTGAAAGCGACCTATTTTAGCACGTCAATTCACTAAATTATACATAAACTTATGTATAAAACCGCCAATAACGAAATGTGCGTTCTATAATGTCGAACGCAGCCAAAGTACTTGATTTAGTCTATTTTTTCCGTTAAAAGATGATACTTTTAATCTGCAGAACACAGCCAATCGTCAATTAGTCGGATTATACAATATTTCTATATAAATACTATAATCTACTATTTGTAATTAGCATGAGACAACTAGGGTAATAGCATATAGCACTTTTTATAACAATACAAGAATTCAATTAATGTATGGTAGTGAATCTTGGGAATGTCAGAAGAAGAACGCAAGCCGGAGTAATGCAGTTGAAATTAGAGCTCTAAGAAGTATGTGTGGTGTTAGGATGATAGATAGAGAAAGAAATAGCGAGATCCGAGAACGATGTGGATTGAAAGAAGATGTAGTGACTAAAATCGAAAAGGGTATGCTAAGATGGTTTGGTCATTTAGAAAGGATGGATGAAAGAAGGGTTACGAAAGATATATGGCGAGCGAGAGTGAGTGGATATGTCGGTAGGGGACGTCCTACACGGACGTACGATGATCAGATTCGCGATGTACTGAATAAGGGCCAAATAAAAAGCACCCGAAACTGACGTACGTGCATGAAGAGATTGATGAATGTAGAGGAAGCGAAAGTTGTATGTTTAGATCGGTGCACCTGGCGTTCCGTAGTCTTTGCCTACCCCATTGGGAGACAGACGTGAAGTTATGTATGTTATGTATGTATGTATGAATTTAATATTGTAATCGGTATAAATTGGCTAAAGAAATTGTCACTTTCGTAAAATTACGATTGAAAGGAGGATAGCAAATATTATAATTAGTTGTATATAAAACATCCAACTACATTGTTTTTTAAAAAACCTACGAATACTCCAGTTAATTTGTTTAAAATGTGCTTAATACACTGCATTATACTTAGTTCTAACAATTAGGGTTTTTATAAGAAAACATACTAGGAAGTAATAAATATATTTTTTTCCTAAAAACGGCTGTATCTCGATACCGATTTTTTATTATTGGTCTCTTTTGCGTAACTATTAGAGATAAACCATTTTATTCTCAACCTATAAAAACTCAGTCACAAGGTAATATTAGTAGACCTGTCGATTTAAATATTACACTGTATTATGACACGGTTCTATGGTAAGTATCAATAAATTTGTTTAGATATATTTTTAAGATTTGTATGTATATATGTATGTAAACACTTTATTGTACAACAGAAAAACCATTGCAATACAATTAATATAAAAATATGTACAATATGTTTATATTTTTCTATATAAGTATTTATATCGTTGTACTAGACAACTTGTGTGGGATTCTCCCCTGATATTTTTATTTTTATTGTAATTGTATCACTATGCACCAAACTTTACAAGTTCTAAATGGTCGTAATATTCTCACATTTTTGATACAACTGACTTATACATTTGCAAAGATTAGGAAATATTTGAAAACATTTGATATAAATCGAGTTGTATCAATTAACACAAACCAAAAGAAGCAAAAACAGGTTTAATTTTTGATCTAACTCAAGTTGTAACTTTCGAAATACGCAAAACTCTGGTGATAAATGATATAACTCAAGTTATATCAAAAGACACAGAAAAATTTAAAGGTATAAGAACCGTGATTTATGATACATTTTGAGATATATCATCTGGCACGAGAAAAAAAATATCTCATGGTTTTTTGACGTGGTTTAACTAGAGAAATAGCATTAAACACGGAAAATCAGAAAAAAAAGGGTCAATTGTATCATTTCACACGAAAGTATCTTCGAAACTAGAAGGCCTAGGAACACGGGAGTTGGAGCAAACGATGCGTTATTTTTTTTTAAGGTGTTTCATGAAAGAAAACGAAAACTCATATAACTCGAGTTGTATCACTTGTCACAGGAGGCACAGATATAGTGATCAGGGATCACTTTGCCATGGTATATGGTACGGTTCAATGAGTTGTCCTCTATTCGATACTAAACAAACATTTACGAGTCAGTATTTAGTTAAGGAATAGCTAATTAAACTGTTAACAAGAAAGTTAAATTGAAGCTCTTCCTTTGGTATCCACAAAGGAGAATAAATTAGAATATTACGGATAAATTAATAGCCAGATTAAGAGTGGTTTTTCCTTATATAGGGTAAAGTCACCAGTAGTCAGCCAGAGACCAGTAGTCGACCTTACATGAGTGCGAAGAGTGGGAAATATAATATCTTTCGTACTCTTCCCACTCATACAAAGTAAAGCCAAAGGCCGACTACAGGTTTCTGGCTGACCTCTGGTGACTTTACCCTAATCAAGTACTACCTATGATAATCGTTCCAAATTGATAAATTTGATTTTGAGGATCAGAGATGATTAAACGTTACTATTTTTGACACCAGAATTATTGAATCGTCGAATTATCCACTTCGGTTATTAAATTGTATGAGAGTTTTTGGGAACCACCTTCAAATACTCTTATTTCGGTGCTTTATTAGGTTTATGATTATACTTCCTAGGCAAACCCCGTCGACAAAATTATCATCATCATTTGTAATATGTCATCCGATTATAAAATACTAAATCATAACCCACCCTCCTTAATTAGCCGTAGCTACCAATGTATTTCTGACCAAATCTGAAATCTGCGATGAATGCTAACATTACACATACATTGCTGTCTTGCAATTCAATGTAACTTACAGCGCTCCTATGTAAAACGCAATGGATATCCGCTGAGGGTTAGGTTTTAGTACGTGCGGTGTTTCTGGTAACGCGATGCGGTTAAAGCCTGTTGTTGCTTGCTCATTAATTTTTTATTAAGGGAGTGTTCTGGACACGATTGCGCCGAATATGTTATCCTAATGATACGGTTTTTGATTAATTCTAGGGGAAATTGAGCTTGTGATCAAAAAATCATAAAGAAATGTTATACTTGTACCTTTTTACTTGTACTAACTGCTTTTTTTAATCGAAGGGAAAAGAAAGGGTTATATAATGAAAGATAGAGTTTCATTCATACCCGAGGCACGCTGCGGGAAACTACTCTAGCAACGATAGTCAGTGAGGCAGTCGGTATTAAAAATAAAAGGAGTACTTACTTAGATCTAGGGTTACATAACTTACATATGTAGGGTAGAAGTACCGGTTTTGGTCATCTTTACGTTTTTGGCCACTCTAAATTTTAACAAATATCTTAAGAATTATAAAACCACGTTTTTTTATAATTTACCTTTATTTTAATCTTCAGTCTCAACTATTTATGACTATTATTTTTTATTTTACAGTATTTTTGATACTCATTTCGACCTAAAGTGGCCAAAAAGGGTACAGTGGCCAAAAAGGGTACTTTTGCCCTACCTTCAAATGCTGCATTTTTGCTAACAAGCTACAACATTACCCGTTTTGTAAAAATACGCTTTTCTACCTAGCCGTTCGCTATTTTTTACTTCTAATAATGGGAGAAGTTCTGTCAGTTATCAACACATTAAAAAAAAAGTATGACAACCCTTATGGTTTTAAACGCAGATGACGTAGAACCTATTAGGTCTTGTTTTTAACTCGACCACCATTATTGTCAAGTGAATAAGAGCTGTCAAAACGTTGACATTACGAAAACAGGGGGGTTCTTATGCATTTATGGCGAGCGTAAAAGACAGAGCTAGCTAGTATATCGTCATTGCTTTGAAAATACCTCGTATCTCATATTTCTTGACGTACAATTTTGAACTTAAGCGTGAAGAGAATTAAGTTCAAACTCATACATCTCGAAATATTAGATACGAGTTTTTTTAATGTAGTAACGATATATAGCTCTGTTCTTTTCTTTCAGCGTAAACTGAACGGCATATTTGTCATAGTAACCTCCCAGATCAAAAACAATAAGATATTACCGTGTAGAAAGACTCCATGTAGACGACGGCGTCCAGGCCTCCTCATTCTGTTTAAAATAAATAAATAAAATAAATAGCAGGCGACGAATCTAACACAAATTATCCTAGTCCTAAATTAAGCTCTCAGCTTTTACTATCGATACTAGACAACGATAAATAGTAAAATAGAGAAATAAGTACATACACACTTAAATATACGAGAACACATCCCAGGGAGAAACATCAAAGTTAAATACCTATTACACAATCTACACCCACTTCTTCCTCAGTTATAAGTATAAGTAGTCCTATTAGTTCCACCCACATACCCCTTACACGACTACCTACTCGTACTTTGCTATCGCACATAAATTAATGAACATAGTTTGAAGTCAGTCCGTAATAAGATTAACCGGGACACCCGGGAAAATTCCGGTTAGTTAGCATATCGCTCGGGCTTAGGGTGAAATATTTATCAAGTTTGGAACAGCTTTGTTATTGTTTTATTGGCCTGTTTGGATTACCTTGTTCTTGAGGGTTTCCTCACCTGGACATCATGAATGTACACAGGCGAACTTATCCCTTTAAGGGATCTCTTCCTTAACCTCTGAGCGATTGAGAAGTAATGAAGAATAGCAAGTAGCCAAATAAGTACAACACTTATTCGGGTATGTCGCTCAGTGTAGGGTTCCGAAGCCGTTAATACAAACAAATTAGATCTCGCGATAGCAGAAAACTGTTATCCCCATACATCGCCATAGGTCGCGGTCAGTGTACCAACACCGCAAAAAAGATTTCGGTAGATATAAACATTTAAACCGTTTGCAACTTAATAACCACTGAAGTCTACTTAGTAGTGATAGTTTTCCTATTAAATCATTATAATGTGCTTATATTTTCAGAGTTTTAGTATTTTTAGTTTAGGCTGTTTCTCGGATACTTGACTCTCACAAAAATTAACGCTTTAAAGCTTAATATTTCATAAACGGATACCATAATCGAAACATTGTTTCCACGCAATATTTTTAAAAGACCTATCCAAAGACACCCCACACTATGGGGTAGGCAAGAAAAATTTAATACATCCCCAACTTACGTTTAGGGGAGGTAAACTAAAAAAAAACTTTTTCCAGGTTTTATTTTACCCCTTTGTTGGCGTGACTAATATGTATATTTATACCAAATTAAAGCTTTCTAGTAGGTACTAAAAGTCTGTTTGACTCCGGAACCCTAAAAAAAGTACACAAAACTGAATTAACTAACTTGTTGGGGGATAAAAATGGAGTTTGATGATAAAACAATACTCGTACATTCCACAAAATGAGTTAACGTCTCTTGCTTGCCCCATGAAGGTGTCGCATTACTTGTAGCATCTAAGAAACACAACTTATATTCCCAATGACGTCGGAACTAAATACCTAAGTAGCTAAAAGTTCTAAGGCGCCTTACTCCTCAAACAAATAATCTCTAAGAAGCTATCTATTATTAAATCGGAAAGATTTATCAGGCTTAGCGGCTATTGGAACTGTATACTGTATAACTCTTGAAAGTTGTTCGTCTAAGTGGAGTTGTTTATATTTAAGAAGAAAATCCGCTTATTTTAAGCCCTCGTAACAATAGGTAATTTGCTAATTGTATTTTTAGAGATAATCTAAGAGAATTGAAACATTGGTCAGTCTTGGATCAGAGCATTTTTTTTAATAACTATAATTTGTCATACATAGACTAGCTGCTCCTCCTAGTTACCAAAGAGGCTGCAATTTCAGAATTGAAACCATGTCTATGCTCGCAGGGAACTTAGTTACGCCTTATAATGCCACTCGTAGGTGTTATGCGGCGAAAGTTGTGATAATTAGTCGAAATGGGCGAACTTTACATTAGAATTTAATTACAAAAGTAAGTGACGTTGAACACACAAATGTCAAATAAAAGTGAGACTGGATTTGACTTGACTAAGCCGTATTATTATACACTGATCTTGAATACGAGCTAGAACAAGATAAATATTAAGATAAACAGACATTTATACGCAACAATACAAAATTACATTAAATAGATACAAAAAGAAAACGACACGGAGAAATTGTTGCGAAACGGTCCCAACTCAGCATTCGCTAGCCGTAAAGCTAGCACTGGTCTTCCGTTGGAACCGCTTGGTGAAGAAACGGAAAGTGACACACTTAACACAAAACAACACAAGAAAAACATGCATGGATTAAGAAACAATAATTCGTTCGAGATTATCTAGATACGTGTCTCGAGAGGGATATATCAGCCAAAATCAGATTAATTATAACGACCTTGAGTCTACAAATACACCCAGATCTCCAGACTAACAGAGAGCGTTATATTTCAGTTGCTACATAGGGTAGGTAGAGATGACAGTGCACTTGGACCACTTGGATGCACATCGCAGCGACTGGCTAGAAATTACTCCAAGCAGATAGAAGTGGAAATTGAACAAACCGTTTCAACAGGACAACTAGTGCAATGATCAACTTTACGTTCAAAAATATTACTGGTGTAATTTAAAACATATAAGTAATTACTGCACAAAGACGTGTCTGAAGGGCATCAAACTCAAAGCATCCTCCTGAAGTCATTGGCTTCAGATTACCACAGCAGAATTTACCTGTTTGTAATCGCGTGGCACCTCTCTGAGAGAAGCAAAGGTATAATTTATATTTGCCTCAACAAACTCTTGTACCAAATTTCATAAAGATCGGATTAACGATACTTAAGTTATCGTCAAACAAGCATAACATAAGAATACCCATTAAGCTCGCTCTCAGACCTTTCGTTCGGTCAACAAACATTTCGGATACGGCAAATAACTTCTCGAATTTTATTCTAGACATCATATTTATTCATTCTTACTAACAATATTTAGAACTTAACGTGGCCTCTTTTCGTGCCCGGAGGAATCTGTAAGGTAATCACTAAGCAGATGGTTTGGATGTTAACGTCAAGTAAGAAAGGGTCGATTTCTGATATGAAGGTTCGTAAGTAGGGTTCGGATCAGTTGGGTTCGGGTCAGGCTACTTGAGAATGGCATGCACGTGAAAACATGCTGACTGGTTAGTTTCCGAAGCTCGTATGTGGGGCAGATAGTGGCTAGAAGTTCCAACGTTAATATAAGTTGGGGAAGGTTATTTTTGGCAGGCTACCTATTATTTATATGAGAGGTTTTGGTGGTAACCAGTGTAGATATCACTACTAGACCGAAAACCATTAAAGAAACAAATAAGGGTCATAATATTTTACAATCTTTTTATTTATTTTAAAAGCTGCTCGAAAGTAGAGAGGGGAGAGAAGATGGCCGATTAAACAATTCCCGTCTTTTAATTTTGATTTATTCTATAACTAATTATACTCTCACTTACTTGACATTGGCGTAATAAAAAATAAGAAATTGAATAAACATCTGCTTTGTTTCTATAGCGGAATCAAAACATTACGTAACATAATATATTATGTTTATACAAATTAATCATCAATTACAATTCTACTACTGTAGACGCCACCAGCTTTACCCTTCGAATCAATCCTTCAATCAATAATCACTTTAAGCTAGCAGAAAGCGCCTTCATGCGGTGCACTGGTTCGGTTACCTTAAAACATGATTTCGCCCTCGTGAAAAGTCAAAATAGCGAACAGGTACTCACCAGCGAGTAATGCCAGCTCTCCTGAAGATCCTTGCTGTATTTCACCACACCCGGCCGGATAATTAACGAAAAGAAGACGGACACGAGGTTTGATGATGTCCGTCGCGCGGTGGATTTATCTTGACTAGAGGGCGCTCGCGACGCTTCATAGGCAAGACCCTCGATTACCAACATTACGAACAGTTAAATACCTGATCATATTGAGACAATCAACGAGCGCGCAAAAATACAAATAAAGAATTTAATATTAAGCTTTCTGCTAGTTGTGGCGTAACCATTTCCCCCGGCCTTGAAGGGATGGTCTTTCCAATAAACAGAATTGAAAATAAATTGTGTTATCAATAAGTGACTCTATCGTATAATAAAACTAAGAGCCTTAAGTATCCTATAACTAAACTTAAATTAATGAAATAACTGCATATTAACACTAGTTATTGCATAGGAAGAGGACATAACTTAACTAGGGGCCTCTTCAACAGGCCATTTTTAGTTTTTACCAAGGCTACCCGGGCAACACCATCCTTCCCAGTAAAAAGCCTGACAATAAGACCTAAAGGCCACTGTAACGGCATAATGTTGTCCTGCATAATAACTACGATTGTTCCTTCCTTGACAGGCTGACTAGGAGTATTCCATTTCTGGCGAACTTGTAACGTGTGCAAATACTCATCACGCCACCTCTTCCAAAAAGATTGTGTTAATTTATCTAAAAGTTGAAATCTTTGCAAAAGATGATCGGATATATCGGCTACAGGCGGCGCCGGAAGGAAGGTAAGTGGGGTTGTGTTTAAAAAATGGGCGGGCGTTAGAGCAGAAGGCTCTGTAGGATCAGAGCTGAGTACTGACAACGGACGCGAATTCAATAACGCTTCTATCTGCGTTAGAACTGTAGATAGTTCCTCATACGACAATATTTGTTTACCGATGGTACGGAAAAGATGCGTTTTTACACATTTTATGTTGCTTTCCCAGCATCCACCAAAGTGAGGGGCACTCGGTGGGATAAGCCTCCATGTTATATTGTTATCTGCCAATTCGTTTTCCCATACCTCTCGATATTTATTTGAGAGAAAATCGTATATTTCCTTCAAGTAACTTCTGGCGCCAATGAAATTCGTGCCGTTATCGGAATACATAAATTTGACTGGTCCACGTCTTGACAGAAATCTTTTAAAGGCAGATAAAAAACTGCTTGTGCTTAAGTCCGAAGCAATTTCGACATGAATCGCACGTGTAGTAAGACATGTGAAGAGACACAAATACGCCTTCTGACTCCTCACACCTCTTCGCCTTATAGGAGTGTAATATAAAGGACCGGCGTAGTCGCAACCGGTATGGATGAAAGCTTTCTCCACTTGATTTACCCTTAACGCAGGTAAGTCTGCCATCATTGGGTGCGTGGCGTGAGGTTTTGTCCGAAAACAGAAATTACACTGGTGAATCCTTTGACGTATGATCCGTCGAGCCGAAATAATCCAGTAACGGTGTCGCAATATTGACATTAAAGTCTCTGGACCAGTGTGAAAGTTGCGTTGATGATAATAATCAACGAGTAAATTAATAATATGATCGCTACGAGGTAATAGCATTGGATGTTTGTAATCGTAAGTTTCATTCGAATTAGTCAAACGACCCCCAACACGTATCAGCCCGTTATGCAAAAACGGTTTGAGTCTGGACATTACGTTAGAGCAAGGCTTGTCAGCTGCTAAGTTGGCCATATCTTGGCCAAAATAAACCAATTGTAATGCAAGTAAAATCCTGGATTCAGCCACTATGAGATCATCGGCCGTAATAGGAATAGGACCTTTTGGCAGATTCTTTGTGAATTTCAAAACGTATACCACGCTTCTCACATACTTGCTCCATGAAGAAAATCGACGAGACATCTCGTATAAAATATTTGTAGTAGCATCATCTCTGGCCACTAGTGAAACAGATTTGGCTTCTGGAGCTTCATAGTCATCTACATGGAACGGCGTAACCGGCCATTCGCATTTAGGTAGGCTTACCCAAGGAGGACCGTGTAACCAAAGGGGGTGCTCTATCAATTGTGCTGGCATCAGTCCTCTGGATAGGCAGTCACTTGGATTGTCCGTTCCCTTGATATGAAAGAAGTGACTGCTTGACAAGTTTTCTTGTATCTTTGCCACTCGGTTTGCCACAAAGGTCTGCCACCGATGTGGTGATGAGTGAATCCAACAAAGAGCCACCGTAGAGTCCGAGAAAGCCAAAACTGAATCAATGGGGTATCTAGATGAATAAGTATCTAGAACCTTTTTCATTAGTTGAGACAACAACAATGAAGCACACAATTCAAGTCGTGCTAAGGAAACAATCTTCAACGGCGCAACCTTCGATTTCGCGCACACTAGCTGTATGGAAGGCTCCTTATTTGAGCATGTTACATACGCGTATACCATACCACCATAAGCCTTTTCGCTAGCATCGGCGAAACCCAGAACGGTAACCGAACACGACTCTACTACACCAAGATGTCTCGGAAACTTCATTTTTGAAATCAATGGCAGTTCATTTTGAAACTGGTGCCACTGACGCGTTATATGATCAGGAGGAATTTCATCCCAATCAATTTTTTGAAGCCATAGCTCTTTAATTAGAAGCTTGGCGAATACAATTATCGGGGCAACAAGACCCAGCACGTCAAATAATCGTGCTACCGAAGACAAAATGTTACGTTTTGTACAAGGCCGCTCATCCGGACTGACCTCGAATCCAAAAACATCATCAGAAGGGTACCAACGTAACC
The DNA here is from genome assembly GCA_927399475.2 of Acleris emargana. Taxonomy (NCBI): domain Eukaryota; kingdom Metazoa; phylum Arthropoda; class Insecta; order Lepidoptera; family Tortricidae; genus Acleris; species Acleris emargana. The sequence continues at coordinate 5,862,374 of OV656850.1, forward strand.
CTAGTATTTTGAGTATAGTCTCATCATCAAATGCTACGCTTTGTGATAAGTGCAATTCCTTTGGGATACTATCCATAACAAGCACCGAGTTGGAAGACCATTTCGCCAATTGAAAACCACCACCTTGAAAGAACTCTATCAGTTGTTGAGCTGCCGTGACAGCTTGAGCTTCATTCATAATTGAGCTGGCGATATCATCCATATATATATCCCGGGAAGCTATTTCCTTCGCTAAGGGAAAGTTATCTCCTACATTATCTACCAATTCCTTAACGGTGCGCAGAGCCAAAAACGGACTACAACGTAACCCGAATGCAACACGGTTGTATTGATAAACCTTCAATGGCGAATTAGAGTCGAATCTATAAAGGATTCGCTGATACGATCGATCTGCCTCGCAGACATCTATACAAAGATACATCTGTCGAACATCCGCAGTAATAGCCATTTCAAAAAGACGCATATTTAGTAATATACAAAACAAGTCTGCCTGAAGCCTTGGTCCTGTGTGGAGCACATCATTTAACGAGAAGCCGCTGGAAGATGCAGCACTAGCATCCAGCACAGCTCTCACTTTTGTGGTCAGTTTATCAAAGCGGCAGACCGGATGGTGTGGAATGTAAAAAGCATTGCTAGAATGTTTCTCAGACACTTCAGACAAGTAGTTTTTTTGTAGGTGTTCTAGCATAACCTCATCATATAACTTTTTTATTTCCGGCTGGGCTGCGAATTTCCGCTCCAAGGCCAAAAATCTGCGTTCCGCAGACTTGTACGAATCACCCAGATTGCTGGGAGGTAATTTAAACGGAAGAGCTACTTGGTAGCGTCCATCTGGGAGACGTTTGACAGTTGCCTTATATATTTCTTCAGCCTGTTTTTCTTCCGCGCTAAGCATAACATCTTCGCCAAGGTCTTCCACTTCCCAGAATCTTTTTATTAAATTTTCAATGTCGTATGTAGCGCAGTAACCCACGGTAGAGTCGGGGGGTGGCGCTAAAACTGGCGCATCGCCTAAGACAATATATCCTAACGCCGTTTCTAAAGCGTCAGGTAGGCCAGGTTGGTTTATAACCTTCCCTGGCATTAGCATTTCAGCGAACAATTTTACTCCTAGAAGAAGATCAATTTGACCTGGAATAGCCCAGGTGTCATCTGCTAATGGAACATCATCAAACATAACCCCAGATGATACATCAACGTGGCTAATTGGCAAATGTGAGGTGATTTCATCTAACACAAGAGCCTCAATTTTATATGGCAAACCAGTGTCAAACCGTGATTTAAATGTAATATTGACTCTCCCTCGAACGGGTTGAGTCGCTCCGCCTATGCCCTTAACCGTTGTCATGGAACCGCGTTCAATGGTCAAACCTAAAGCTTGGCTGCATTTGGAAGTCATATAATGTTTCTGAGATCCAGGATCTAATAGGCATCTCACCATCTTATCCTTCCCATTGCGACCGACTACCAGGACCTTGGCAGTTGCAAGAATCTCTGTCACAGGCGATTTCATACGTCCGGTTGCCGACAATGTGCATACGGGCACTTGTTTCGAGCTAGACGCATGGTCATCTTCAGTGCTGACCTCAATAGGTTTCCTGTTGGTAGCTAACACATATTTCATGCTATTGTTACCAACACTAGCACCAGTGCTCGATTCTTCACGTTGAGGCACTTGCCTTTGCTGCGATGAATTAAAATGTAGCAAAGAATGATGTTTGCCATTACATTTTCGACAAGATTTTTTAGAATGACATTTCGACGAAGTGTGTTGTATACTAAGACAGTTAGTGCACAATTTGTTCTGCTTAATATAGTTAAACCTTTCATTAGGTGAAAGTTTCAAAAATTGGTTGCAACTATAAAGTTGCGAATGTTCAGGACTACTACACATAGCGCACGGACTAGCAGCAGGCTGCGCTTGCGTGCTGACGTATGCGTGCGGTGCGCGAGGCAGGGGGGCGCGTCCTCCGCCGCTACCACCCGACGGAGTATTATCCGTTTTAATGGACGACCGTTGTGACGTTCGATGTAAAATTTTTACTTGCTCTCGTACGAATCGAACAAAATCCTCATATACAGGCATAGTCTCCGACTCCCGAATAGACATTTCGAAACTTTTAGCGGTATCCGAATCTAATAACTTAAGACCCAAATGAACGAAAATAAACTCACTCAACTCACTGATTTTAAGTTGTTTTATTGCTGAAATAGTAGCAGCAAATTTATCAATGACTTTTTCTAAGTTAATTGCCGAAGGACCATTGACGGGCTTCATGGAAAACAATTGGTTCAAGTAAGACGTAGCTAACGCACGTTTATCATGATATTTCGCAATTAATGCATCCCAAACCGTTTTATAATTTTCCGCGGCAGGAATAATACCCGCGCATATAGATTTAGCTTTGCCCGTGAGATGACTAAATAAATAATGAACACGCTCTGAATCAGTGAGTTTGTTATTTTCATGAATAACTCTTTTAAAAGTTTCATAAAAGAAAGGAAAGTTTTGAATTTCCCCATCGAAACTCGGAAGTTCGATTCTCGGGATCTTAATGGATTCTTCCCTACATACATGAGACGATTCACTCTTTATAGTCGATACACTCGATGTCGTTGCATCGATTTTTGTTAATCTACACTTTACATCGCAATAAAGGTCATCAAACGCGTTCATCGATTTATAATTAACGACGTAGTCTGGCTTTATCTCCAGATTCAATAAATTTATATCATCCATTAAGTCTACAAATTCCGCCCTTAATTGGTCGATCATACGAGCTTGAGAAATAAATTGTCTACAGACTGCTTGATCTTCCAATGTTGGAAGTAGATCGTAAATAGATTGCATACGTAAAAAACATTGAGAGCGTTTGCCCTCCGCAAGTTTAAGCTTCCGTTCGGTAGCCATCGTTTAACTTCAAATAAATAAGTTTGATTAAGTATAAGTAGCTATCGACACAACGCCTATAGCCTACAACATAAATATTAATATGTTGAAAAACCTTAAACTTAATAAGTTTAATAGAAACGACGCAGCGATGTTTGGCGCGTAAATAATAACCGCGATAATGGTAACGTCGCGGACGAACTGACGATAAGCGCCGCAGACGCACGGCTAAACAGGTACCTCGCGACTCGCGACGGATACGAGAAACACGGTGAGGTAGGTACCCCTAGTGTACTTACCAAATGAGTTATATTTAAAAAAAGCAAATAACTCTAAACTATAAGAACTGGTTAGAACGCAATAAATAGGTACTCTTATTTAAGTACTTACCTATTTAGTACGTAGGTATAAGTAATAGTTATGGAAAAATAATAATAATTGAAAAACAAATAACTTACGTTTTCCAATATTAAACCTAAAGTATAATACTATAAGCAAGTAGGCACCCCTATTTAAGTACCTAAGTATAGTAACAATCAAAAGCAAGTAACTTATGCTTCCAATTATTGAACAATATCTTTAGATTGCAACAAGTAGGCCCCTTTTTAAGTAGGTACCTACTGTCTCGAATATAAGTAATAATTAAAACAAACAACTTATGCTAAATTAAATTACTAATAAATAACCTTAGCAAATAATTGATTTAACAAACCACTAACGGTGTAAGCAACTGCAGCAATAAAATGAACACTAACCTTTTTATTTTATTTTAATTATACCTAGTCACAGGAAGCGTCAGGTGACCTCTTTAATTGGTCAAATACCTATTAAACTACAATTTTTTGCCGTATCAAGTGCTCAGTTACGTACAGCAAACTTAACACAGAACAATTTACTGTGTCTGAACCTATTAAAATTTGTGCTAATAATTATTTTATATTAATACCTGAGCAATTAAATACCAAAATGCAATTGTTAGTTAAATAATATGAAAAGGAAGGAATCACCTCACCTACTACTCTGTGAACGTAAGTACCCTACGCGGTAGAAATTTCATCATGCACAAGTACCGTTATTTTGTTAGAAATAAACGTGATGAATATAAATCATGTATTTGCGCAATCCGGGGTAACTATAACTTAGTATTTAGCGTGAAATGAATTATATTTAGTATATATTTCAAGCAAGGAACATTCAAGATTTAAATTCTACAAAAAACAATGTTTACCAAGATATAATGTGCAGCTCGGGTAAACCATATGCCCCTTGTAATAAGGTCGCTATTTGATTAATATATCTGTTACAGGCGAAACGGTCACTATTCGATAACACAATTTACAAAGTACCGAATTCAATCCGGTTCGAAGGACCAATATATGTAGACGCCACCAGCTTTACCCTTCGAATCAATCCTTCAATCAATAATCACTTTAAGCTAGCAGAAAGCGCCTTCATGCGGTGCACTGGTTCGGTTACCTTAAAACATGATTTCGCCCTCGTGAAAAGTCAAAATAGCGAACAGGTACTCACCAGCGAGTAATGCCAGCTCTCCTGAAGATCCTTGCTGTATTTCACCACACCCGGCCGGATAATTAACGAAAAGAAGACGGACACGAGGTTTGATGATGTCCGTCGCGCGGTGGATTTATCTTGACTAGAGGGCGCTCGCGACGCTTCATAGGCAAGACCCTCGATTACCAACATTACGAACAGTTAAATACCTGATCATATTGAGACAATCAACGAGCGCGCAAAAATACAAATAAAGAATTTAATATTAAGCTTTCTGCTAGTTGTGGCGTAACCAACTACATTTGCTTAATACTTTGTGATAAGTAGGAACATTTTATCTAACTGCTAATTTAGATTTGCTTTTATAAGGAACGCAAGACCTTCACCCGTAAGGCCGTACGATAATAATAATAATAATAATCTAACTGCTTGTTTTCCTCTTCAACTCTAGGAATTCCGTTTACGTATTTTGCTTCCACTGGTGATAAAATTAGACAATATGCCTGACTTGAGCCCGCCAAGTTATTGCGTTACAGCAAACTTGGCATAACTTCTTTAGCTTCTTGGAATTAAGGTTGTGATTAAAACCGAGCGAGAGTCGAGGAGAGGGCATTGGTGGTCTAGTAACTTAGGAGTTCGACTCGTGATCTTAAGGTCTTGAGTTAAAACCCTCTAGCAGTTGCCATGTACATACAAACAGCCCCACACTTAACTGCCTGATAAATATAGATTTTACAAAAGAATCTCATGTGCACGACAGAGACAGTTTATCTCTGTTTATTTTCATTAGACGCGGTGGATGCGAAAAGCACAAGACCGGTCTGAGTGGAGAGCCTTGAGGGAGGCCTATGTCCAGCAGTGGACGTCTTTCAGCTGACATGATGATGATGATGATGATGATGATCTTCATTGCTCACTCAGCTGTGTTGGCGATTGTAGATACTTAAAATTTGTTTGTATATTACCTGGATGTGAGACATGGTCGTTCACAATGGGCCTTATAAGAAGGCTCAAGGTCAATCAAAGGGCGATGGAAAGAGCTATGCTGGGTGTCTACTTGTGAGATTGAATTAGAAATGATCCTGTACCAAATTTCAAGTTTCTAGGTACAGTAGTTTCGGCTGTGTGTTGATATATATGGCAGGGAGTCAGGTTTGCCTTTTATATATGTGTCGGAGAGGTCATGTTACTTGATGGTACTACAAACGCAAGCAGCACATACATCTAGCTATGTAATGCTTCGGCAGAGTCTCGGGCGGCCACAGAGGGAGTCGCAGTTCAATTCTGGATCGTGCCCAAGCTAGGCGCGTGCCGAGGAACTGTCACACGTTTCGTAGTGTCCATTAAATTCATGATTGAGTAGCTGGTAGTAAATAGTGACAAATAAAGACAATTAAGACCATTATAAAGTAGTTTGGTTTAGTATCTAATTAAAGTGTGTAAGGCATTAAAATTGTTATTCATAAAAATGAGTGTCAATGAAGAAACACCTCCTCTTCCGTCATATAGATAACTTTTTTTATGATTACTGGGGGGTTATTATGATATAGCTATGCAGTTCAGTTTACGGTGAGCACAAAGGACAGAGCTATAACAGTAATATAGCTCTGTCCTTTTCTCTCAGCGTAAACTGAGCGTGTAATAACCCCTATACAATAGAATACACAATTCATTTTCCGCTGCAGCAAATGCGTAGCCTTAACTACGTCGACACATGTTGCCTCCCCGCCATTGTTGTTACAAAAACTCCGCCAAGTACGGAACTCACGTAATTTCAGGTTTCTTGTTACGAGCAATAACATACAGTTAAGTCAGAGAAAACAATTCCATATACATTGTTGCAGAGGATAGAAAGTACAAGATTTTTGGACGAGTCATATAGAGGGCCGAAACGTAGTTGAGGCCCTCTAGTGTACGAGTCCATAAATTGCACTTTCTATCGAGGCAGACATAGTGCTTTTCACAACTACTGAGAGGAAATAAAATAAAAATTCATATTCAAAACTCAAATTTTAATTCATGTTAATGTGAATAGTGTTAGTCAAATGGCGTCGGTTTTTCAAAAGTAGAATAGAAGCTGTATGTATTATCGCCAATTTTACCACAGATAACTTTTTTTTAATCTGGACCCCTATTCTCGTGGCTTTCGAGATTAATAAACTAACATTCGAGATGAATATGTCAACTCCATATAAAATTGTATTTGTTTCGCCTTATCTCCCAATACTAGAATATGATTGGTCATATTTCCGAGCAGTGTTGTGAAATAGTACATTGTTGCCTAGGCGCGGAAAGTAAGGGTTTTCAAATTCATATTCAAAACTCAAATTTTAATTCATGTTAATGTGAATAGTGTTAGTCAAATGGCATCGGTTTTTCAAAAGTAGAATAGAAGCTGTATGTATTATCGCCAATTTTACCATAGATAACTTTTTCGAGATTAATAAACTAACATTCGAGATGAATATGTCAACTCCATATAAAATTGTATTTGTTTTGCCTTATCTCCCATGTAACTTTATCTCTAGTGGTTCGAGATTAGGGGCCAAGTTTGAATTACATAAAAAAAAGCAGTGACATAGTTTTTAGTCTGTGTATCTTTTAGCAAAAATACACCTAATATTTTACGAAACAAAATGGTGTGTTATGATTGGTCGATTCCAATTTTTCATTTTAAGGAGCTATGACACAAAAATTGATTGATTGATTTTCATTGGTTATTAAAGTTGGACAACAATGTTCTCGACCAATCAGCAAATGCCGACAAAAACATTCTTGGTTTGTCCTTATAAGTGACGTTTTGTGACCCCAAACAAGAGCATCTATGGCCATATTTCCGAGCAGTGTTGTGAAAAAGTTATTTATTGGTCAGACGACGCCCGCAAATTCGCGCGCTTGGAATTAGTTTCTACTCACCCTATTTTTATTTATTTATTTAGATATAAACAGTCGTACAATCGCCCACAGCTGAGTGACCAATGAAGATAATGAGCATGTCTATAAATTTTTTTTGTTATTAAATAATTTACAAGCACTCTTAACAAATACATTCCCGGCGTAACAAGTTCTACTGCGAGGAACACCCGACGGAGGTCGTTTTTCAAGTTGTAAGTATGACTGGCAGTTTGAAATAGCAAAGTTTACGTATTTTAGAAGGACAATAAAATATATAAAAAAATCGTTTTATATAGGTACTTAATTTTGTTGCCAAGTTAAATTCATATGTTGAATTCTTTTGCGTTCATACATTGCACCTTTCGGCAACTCATCATCATCATACTCATCATCATCAGCCGCAAGACATCCCCTGCTGGACAAAGGCCTTCCCCAAGGTTTCCGCAACGATCGGTGCTCTGCTGCTGTCATCCAGCGGTTTCTCGCGACCTTTATCAGTTCGTCAGTCCACCTGGTGGAAGGCCTGCCGACATTTCGTCTCTCGGTTCGCGGTCGCCACTCTAGAACTTTCCCGCTGCAACAGTCATCGGTTCTACGAGCAATGTGCCCCGCCCACTGCCACTTAAGGTTTGCAATTCGGTGAGCTAATATCAGTTAGTTTAGGTCTCCTGTGGATCTCTTCATTCCTGATTCGATCTCACAAGTAGACACCCAGCATAGCTCTTTCCATCACCCTGCTTGGAAATGCCACAAAATAAAATTAAACATAGGCAATTCTGGGAAAATCGTTAACCTATTTATGAGTTTGATTTAAGTTAGAGGTTGTAATATGCAGCTAACCGAATTAACCACAATTCCCTCATGTTGTATTTCGGTTCCGCGTGTGGTTTTTATAACGAACTAGTTCATGTTTATAATATTTGTCAGATATATCTGAAACTTTCTAAATAAATATCTTGAAACTATGACTCACAAACTGATTACCCCGGGCTGAGTTTTCAACATTGTACATACAAGAATATTTAAATTTATGTGAATGTATGTATGTATGTGTATATTTTAAGAATAATTTATTCAATGTAAAAAACACCCTAGACTCAGGATCGGATATTCAAGCCCATAACCTAAACATGCCCTCACTGGAGGTCAAACACAATACCAGCAAAAACAACACTTCGAGTTCAATAATTCCTACTTCCTAAACGGTCCCCCAAATAGATAAAAGAATAGAGACGATGAACCACTTTAGAACCTTGTCGTATAACACCTACGATTAATTCCTATGCCATTATGACAAGGTTCTATAGTGGACCAACAATTAAAGTACGTGACTGTACATAATGATTTTTTAAGAGCTATCCAATGAACTCACTCGATGGTAACGTAAAAAAAATATTGCAGCTAGACCCCAGACAGACATACAGACATGGCGAAATTATAAGGGTTAATAGTTGGTTTTCGACACCGTAAAAATATAAATTGTAACTTGTAAACTAAAAGGACACATGCATACTAACAAACTTTGCAAGTATAAAAGCGTGCTAAAACAAATATAAGCGAAAACTCTCTAACCATTTTAGCGAGAGCGGCTGGAGTTTAATCGGAAACAATTTCGTCGGTGATACTGCAAAATAAACCTTACAGCGGTATTGAAAAGGTGCATTTTGCTCCTTATTTAAAATGTTACTTACGCGGTTTTGCAGTTTCACCGACGATTTGTGAACATTGTTACCTGCGCTCGCGGCGTTTTGCAGTATTTCTTTCATAGAATAGACAGGTAATTATTTCGTTATTTCATCCTATTTAATTCATTACAAGCTACTGAACTTGGGTAATTTCAAAGAGTATTAACAGATCCGAACGTGGGATGATTTTTCGAGTAAGTATTTATATATTAGTTGGACGCAAAAAAAACTCAATTTTACGAGTTAGGGGCTTATTCTACTTTATCTCCACACGTATGGTTATAAAATACAACACAATACAAATACTCTTTATTGAACACCAAAAAAACAAACACGGCACACTACATTTTAATTATAGGTACAACAGGCGCACTTACCGCTAAATAGCGATCTCTTCCAGACAAACTTGGACAGAGTTAAAATATATGGCAGGCGGTGTTAAATAATTTCTTCAGAACTCAAAGTAAACTACAACTTCCGTTATGGTAAAATCTACTAACACGTACATATTATAACCTATATGTAGGTACGTAAACACATACATTAATGAATTAATAAATACATACTAAGTACACCCTAAATACACATTATTATATAGCTATATACACATACATCAATTCTAGAAATCAGCCAAACAAAGATAACACACGTGGTCATAGGATAGTAAAAATAAAAGTAGGTAAAGGAAATCATAGCAAAACTACGGAAGCGATAGATAATGGTCCTTGAGTTTTATAGAATAGAATAGAAAATATTTATTCAACGCACACAAAAAAACAGTAGAAAAATATAAAGTCAAAAGAAGACATTAACTAGGTAGGTTATGTATGTTATGTATGTATGTAAACTCTTTATTGCACATAAACAATTACAAGACATGTTTGCATCAATATAAATAATGTACATAGGCGAACTTATCCCATATGGGATCTCTTCCAGTTAACCTTGGGTTATCGTAGGTATTGTTTTAGCTCTATTACCATTACTGACCTGTAAATAGTTGCGATAAATCTAAGTTGATATTTAAATATAAATAAATCGCAAAGGCCCGGCTAGGCTTCTAAAGAAAAACTAGGAATTTACCTTCATTCAAACTCGTTACCATCAAACGATTGGAGTGCAGCTACCTAATCTACATTCATGCCCCCATGAAATTCCCTTCGTTTGTCGTCAAAGTAAAAAGCTCTCTCGTTTTTTTATTCGCACGTGCCTTAGAAATAAATAAAACGAGAGATAGTTTGGACGCCTGGGAAATTCGTCGAATTGTGTTTACTTTTGCTTTCCAATTACTAGTATAGTTTTGAATGAAAATGTATTCTTAACATTAAAAAAACTAGGTTTAGGATAGATTACAATTTATACAAAAAAAAGTAGTTTTTATTTGCGAGACATAATACACAGCTTTAGCACGGAGGGGGGGTTTTTGTCGACTAATTAAATGCTTATTCCAATAAAACAAGCTTGTTTATTTTAGCAAAATTAATTAATTAATTTTAGTTTGTTATAATTAACCATGACGTTGATTAAAAACGTAACTAGCTTCTTTGTAGACTAACATCACTTATACGTAAGTATAAGTAGGGCGTCTAGTGAAGTCTCATACTGTTTCAATTTTCGGTTTCCTTCTGCCCGCTTTGTTGCCAAAGTTTCCCGATCCATATGTGTATATGAATGGCGTAACGTCTTTGCTGGAAGTACAGTCGTTTCCGCGAGATAAGGAGCTCCTTGCGGAGAAGCGGTTAGTGGGTTACGGCATGCTTCTATATAAAGTTTCCAGGTACAGTTGGCCAATAAAAACCGGCCAAGTGTAAGTCGCGCACCGAGTTTTTATAGAATAGAATAGAGTAGAATCATTTGTGTCAGGCTATTGCCCGCATAATTTTGGTTAGTAACATGTTACTTAAAATATGTTTGTCACAATTTTATTATTTGTTGTTTAGCTTTAGGGTTCTCAATTATTATCGTTTTGACAATATAACCAAATCAAACATATCCCCATATTGTTTTACATACATACATACATACATACATACATACCTTCACGCCTGTTATCCTTTTTTCACAGATATTGTATATTTATTGCCGCAATAACAACAAATACTAAAAACAGAATAAAATTTATATTTAAGGGGCTCTTACAACAAAAACATTACAACTAAACGGGGTGAAGTTTTTTTAAAGTCCAGCTGCATGTTGCTGGAACTTTTAATTTCTGAGATGTGAAAGAGCCAATACTATTAATATTATTTAATAGTAAGGTAAGCTGGGGCGAGTCCGTCTAACCAAAAATATCTCCTAAAATAAATATGATTTGTCGGGTTCACTAATGTTTTACCAAAATTAAATCATCATTTGGCAAACTACTGGTATATAATTTTACAACCTTTAATTTCGCAAACAGAAACTTCTAGTTTTTTTTTTTTGTGATCAAAAGTCTAACTTAACCTTACCAAATTAATCAGCCTATGCAACTAGTAATTTCTAACGGTTGAAGTACAAATACATTTTTGCGAAATGAATGTTTTTAAAACGACATAGTTTGTCAAATGATGATTTGGTCAAAGATAAGATAAAGACATTTTTTAAGTAAGTAGGCCGCACGAGCACTTTTACACGTCACAAGAGGAGACCACTGCTGAGAAGAAACGCCGCAAGAAACTCTGCAGTCATTCATTTTTTAAATATATTTAATATTACAATCAATGGTACTTAGTCTAGCATTACATAAATCTATAAATATTAAATTATAATTTCCGCAGGAAATCACACCAAAATCTTATGAGAGAGATAGAGGGAGAAAAGGAAAAAGTCGGGATTTCGGTTTGTCGCACTTACCCCGTTGACGCTTTTACCCCACATGACCTCATTGCATGTTGATACAGTAAATCCATCGATTTAATTTGAAAACTTTAAATAACATGTACATTGGGGCTAAGTTAGATCGTAAGTATTCTGTAAATTTAAATATCTGTGAATTTCTAGTCTTACAAGAATAGAGTTTGATGTTTATAAATTGAGGTTTATCTTTTATTATTCTCTCTCGTCATTTCAACGTTTTTTGTTAAGTCATGTTTAAGAAGTAAGGTGACCTTTATACTTTTATTAAAAAAATTATTTAGTTGTAAGAAACTAATTTCATTTTTCCGTTATAAATTTATCTACAAGACCATATTGATCGCAAGAAACCAGAATTCTCAACGTCATTGACATTTTTATTCCATCGTTATTTTTCTACATGTCCAATAAAGTGTGTTCACACAAAGTTTCACCTCTCTTTCACTCGAATTTTCAAGTAATTGTGTGGAAAGGACACCACTAACAAGAGTGGTAAGATATCTGTTGACGCATCTAGCTCAGGTTCGGCTTCGCTTTTTAACTAGTATTTTCTTGTACGGAAACAAGATTACGATATAGAACTCGTTTGTTCTCGTAAAGATAGTTGCCCAATTTGCTTTTTGAATCTTTAACTCTGTGAAAGTGTTTATATATTTTCGAAATTACTTACACCGTTGAACCTAGTTGATTTACTTCAATTTATTTGCAAATGGCAATTAAACGTCAGGTCAAATACTGTGCGTATAAATAGGGATATTCGGGAAGAATTCACTGCAACAAACTTGCAATACGCAATTTGAGCACGTCAGGTGCACACAATAGATAACTGTTAACAATGCAATATACCAGCTCTTATCTTCTTTCGAATTTCGTTCACGTTTATCGTCATATCTTCATAAAAAAAAAATTGTGGAACCCGGGACTCTATTTCTGTTCTCACAAGCTTTTACTTAACTCGCACTGTTTGTATGATGGTTGTAAGTTTTCCGTTAAATTCTGCAAGTCAGTTTTGAACCAGTTCCCGTAAGTGGAATAGACTGTAATTCGGAGCGCTTATGTAAACCCAATGACAATGCAACATTATGTTATCAAAGAACTGATCTGATGATGGAGTCGGAAGGTGGGGACAGGATCTGCGCTGTACTTAACGTAGACCCACCGTGTTGGGTCATTAGTTTGGTCTTGGTAAGCAGATTGATGAAATGATTTTTTGATAGAAACTTATTAATTTAACATGATATCGGCTGTCACTTTCGAATAAAGTATATAATAGGATATTAAACATGAATTGGGTAAGTATAGTTTTTTGAAGGGGTGTATACCGTTACTCGTTCGACCATTTAAACAACAAACAATGTGCTGTCATAATCAGTTTTTTTTAATTATCATTTAGGCTAAGGTGACGCGTAAAGTGCCGTAAAGCTCTGTGAACTGTCACAACCGACTTAAAATAGTATTTTTCACAATCGTGTTATAATAGAGAGCTTTTTAGTCGAGTACCGTGTTTAGGCCACGAAGCTTGCTGAGTGGCCTAAGTAAGGTACGAGATTAAAAAGCTTAATTATGACACTATTGTGAACAATACTTTTTGTACGAGTTCATTAAAATTAATAATTTAAGTCATTAATACGAGTATACAAGAAAACTAAATATCGTAAGTGTTACTATCCGACTTCTTTGACACAAGATAATTGAAAAGTAGATTTTTGACAGATGCCGCGACGCTGCTACGTTCCGAAACGCCACAGATTGGCAATTTTGTATCGGATCGAGTCTCCTTAAACAAGGACACATATATGGAAATCCAAAGTTCTATTTTCAAATTTTTTTCGGTTGTCTAGAGCGTATCGAAATAGTTATTTCGATTGTTTCGGAAGTAACAACGATGAAAAGAGTGACGTTGCAGTATTCTCTATGAAATCTTAATACACAGATTTTAATCGACGAGTATAAAAACAATATTTTAGAAGAACGGCAATGAGTAAAAAAAAAACAGTAGATTATCGGTCAATAGACCAAACACTATCAGAAAAAAATACAATATACAAGAAACTTTACTTACCCAATTGGATCTAGAAACCCTGTAATTCTGAAAATCCTAGGTCTTCCGTGTGCAAGCTTAAATTTTTAATGTGTTGCTCTGAGAGATCTTTTAATCCACGGCTCGACTTGGGCCGTAAAACCCTAAAAGGTTTATGTGGGACACGTGTACTGACACTTTGTTAACTTGGGACTTAGTTCTAGTCTCGAGCCTTAGTTTGTTTCTTGAGAATGTGTGTGCGAAAACGCAATGCGACACATGGAAAGTGTAAGTTTGTCTTGAATATTTTTAGGTTTGAGTTTGCTTATCGGAAGCCTGAAGTTTTTTTCAACTGTTTCATTTATCCGAAAATGTTTAATTTAGAAGTGGATTTTTCTGATCCTTTTTAAAAGTTAGAAGAGTTAAGTAGGGAAAAGTCACCAGTGGTCAGCCAGAGACCTGTTGTCAGCCCCTGCCTATACTTTGTATGAGTAGGAAGAGTATGAAAGATATATTTCCCACTCTTCGCACTCATTATGAGGTCGACTACTGGTCTCTGGCTGACCACTGGTGACTTTACCCTATGTATGTACAGAGCCTTTAGGTTAGGTTAGGTTTGTTTTAAAATTATCCTAAAAAGTAAAAGGGGTTCAAGATTGGTACCTACACTTGAATTTGAATTTGTTAGTTTGGTTTTGATAAAGCAGCTGATGATGATTTAAAAAAAATACCGTCAGCAACAAATGCTTATTTATCCCAGTCTGACTACAAAACTTCTATCTTAGATAAGAATATAAAGGTAATGTAGGTCGTGCCTTGGCATCTCGAACGTGACGCAGCATCTTTTGTATTTTCAGTTTAACAAAACCGCCCCAGACTTTACTTAGTATCTGATGGTAAATAAGGTCTTGCTTGGTCATTTAGGACTCGTGTTTACCTACGATCGTTACTAAATTTTTACAGTTACAATGACGTGTCAGTTCTGTTTGGGTTTTATTCTCTCTGACAGAGGCCGTTGCCAAGTCGCACTACGCCTACCTACTTAGTTTTTAAACCAATCGCGTCACAGGTAGATCACATTGAATTTGCCTTCCAAAATATTTAAATAGAAACGGTCGTGCCGTATAATGTTCCCCATTTGCTGATTTTCCACTTGCCGGCACGGCACCGGCACGGCGACGAATGAGAGGGACGCCGCAATATGCAGATACGTATGGAGATAATCTCCATCTCATTCCAACGTATTGCGGCATCCCTCTCGTTCGTCGCCGTGCCGGTGCCGTGCCGGCAAGTGGAAAATCAGCCAATGGGTATCTTTTGTCTTCTTCATTATCTAAAAGATAAAAATGAAACGTTAGTGATTGAAGATTGTAGACTACATTTTCGTGGTGGTTAGGACCTTGTGAGAGGTCCGTCTGGATCGCTACCACCATCTTATCCCCTAACCTACCGCCAAGCATTCACGTTGTTGCGTTTCAGAGTGACAAACGGTGAAATTAATAGCATAGAAGCATTCCATCTGTCTCTAGAGTTGACAATGTGTTTGCAGTCTTAGAATAGCTTCTATATACTTATATAGATTTTAGTTTTGAGAATGCAAATGTATATGGGTCACAGATCCTACTTAGGTGCCATCATGTGGCCTGTTTGCTCGATTGCCTTCCCTAGGTCATATTTTTTTTTGGTATGACCTTGCGCAGTGTTCTTTAAATTCGAATGCCTACAACATTATTTTTTGTCTCACCTGATGTTAAGTGACGACGAGGTCGAAGGTGGTACACACTTACCCAGAAAATGCCTATTCACTCTTGCCTTGAAAACACCAAGGTTATATGATTCCGGGAATACAGACGTAGGAAGAGCGTTCCATTACCTAGCAGTGCGAATAAGAAACGACGCGGCCAACCGCTGCGTGCGAACCATTGGGTATTCTACTACATGTGGATGGAAGCCCTCCCGGCGTCTAGAAGACCGATATGAGAAAGTAGAGGATGGGATGAGGGCATGCGGTCATGAGGTCTTTATTTAACCGCCGCCAAGCATTATTTCTGTCCTTGAAACTTGGAACACGTTTATGAAAATCTTAAAAGACCGTATCAAATAAAAACCGATAAACAAACAGATCTTCCAACAAAGCGAGAGAAAAGTAAACATATTTCCTTTAGATACTTAAACGTTTATACGTTTCGAGCTTCATTTATCTCCTTATCTTTTTATGCCCGACCTTTGTATTTGTTTTATACTCGATCACATTTAATCTTTCTTTGTTTAAAAAGCTTTGAAGCGATTATATTTTAACCTTGGGGATTGACTTTTAAGATAAAATGCTGTGGTTTACGGGGCCGAATTAATTGGCTATTTAGGAAGGTGCAAACAAAATATTTGTTTAACGGACGGACTCACAAATGAGTAACATGCAACTTTATTGCACAATACAAAAATTAAGTACACTAGGCCAAACGAATAGTTGAGGTGGTATGAGATGCATATGTGAGCTTGTATGACTCTTTGTTCTCTTGGTGAGACTAAACTGATTTTAATAATAAAATGAAAAACGAGGTGTCTTTAAAAAAAAATCCTTCTTTGAGTGTGAATAGGTTAAATCTGTGTATGTCTCTCTCTGTGGCACCGTAGCTCCCTTTACGTAATTGTCCGCAGGTATAACGTAACTACCGTACTATTATGGTCATTGCGCACTACTGCGCCCCGGCACCAGATCAGCATCGCCTCAGCTCAAAGTGATACATTGAAAAGTGAGCTTTGATTTGTGTTAATACGACATTTTTATGTGGACGTCACGAGGCCCGCACCAGGTTGTTTTTTTTTTTCGTAGTAACACCAGTCAAAGCTCACTTTTTAAAGTTTCAATTAGAGCAGAGGCCGTGCTGATCTGGTGTCTGGCGCGGCGTTGTGGTGTGCGATGACCATTAGGGTGCTTGATGATGTCCCTTTCACTTTTCTCAATCTGTCAAGGGTTAGCTGGAAGAGATCCCTTAAAGGGATAAGTACCCCTATGTGCAATAAAAAAAACTCATTATATTGTTTTTGTTTTGTACAATAAAGTGTTTACATACATACGACCCATTTCACATCTAGATGTCGTTAGCTGTGTTTATTCCCACGGCTATTTACGGCCTTGTCATGCCTGGTAGGGGGTAGGTATCGATCATTTAATAACAGATAATATATTATCATGAGTCCTGTGTGGTTGCCGGGTTAGAATAGTGCCACTCCATATCTTCCCGTGGATGTCGTAAGAGGCGACCAAGGGAATAAAGGCTTGTAGTACTGTTAGGCGATGGGCTTGCCACCTGTCACTAATACACTGGGAAACATCTAAACAACACAACAACATTTGGTTACAGAATTATCAAGAAGTTTTAAGACTTGTTGGTAATTCTTTAGCTCTGCCTACCCCACTCTGGGAATGAAGGCGTGAGTTTATGTATGTGTAATATATTATGATTTGCCATATTATACTTTATCAGTATAACGTTTATTAGATATAATGCTCCCTAAGTATACAATTTGGCATAATTTTTATTAATTATAATGTTGGTTTCTACTTTCAACGCTGATATATCTTAAACGGCCCATCCAATTTTCATGAAACGTAGCTAAGAACCATTCCCATAAAATTACTTTTCATTTAAAAAAAACCGCGTTTGATCCGGTATATCCATTTAAAAGTTACGGTGGCAGGGAAAGAAAAAAAAAAAAGAAAGAAAAGAAAGAAAATCATTTATTCGTGACATGCATAACAAAGAACAGATTAACAAATACAAGAAGAAAGTAGCCACGAAATGGTCCCAACTCAGCGTAATGCTGGCATTAAAGTCAGCGCTGGTCTTCCGTTGGAACCATCAGGTGAAACCACGTAAGGTTACACACACATAATTAATTGAACACAAAACGATAAGCAAAAATAAAAAATAAATAAAAACAAAGCTCTCAGTTTCGCAAAAACATGCCCGTCCTTAGATGGCTGAAAGAGCAACAGTCCCTTAGCCTTACTTAAATGACATGGAGCAAGGAAAGACGCACATATACCCGGATACACACATTACTTTTAGAAAACCCCTGTTTTTACGTTGGCCGTTGAAAAATGAAGGTTTTGAGATTATTCCTTGATAGCATTAGGTGCATAGTTCCATGTACTCTTCCTGTCTAACAACGTTTTTGAAATCTGGAAACTCAGTGATCGCCAATATTTTGATCATTTGAAATCATCTCAGTTCGGTGAAACTGCAAAACCGCGTAAGTAATATTTTAAATAAAGAGCAAAATGCACATTTTTAATAAAACAGTAAGGTTTATTTTGCTCTATCATAAATTTGTTAGTAACGCGGTTTTGCACTATCACCGACGATATACAACTCTCTCAATTACATTTCAGTTACTACTGCAGCTGCATTGTATAAAGTCTTTGTCTTCTAAATAAGCTCCTTATGTATGCCTTACACCGATAGACTTCAATGCTGTAAAGGATGCAAAGCAAATGCGACCTTAAAATCAAAACATGAAGGAAGGTCTTTAAAGCGAATTTGAAGCGATTAGGATTGTGTTCTCGCAAATAATTTAGAAACGGGACTAAGTAGACGAGTATATTGTGCTTTGTTGAAAATGCACAATTGCTATTTGTGTTTGTTTTTGATACTTATGCAAATAAGGGGTCGCTAAAATCTCAATTTGGTTTTGTAGATTCGAGATTGTCTTTCCAACCTCTCCTCACCTTTATTTAAAAAATAATATTTATAGTTGTGAAAAAGAGGAGAGACCTGTGCCCTGCAAAAAATAAGTTTTAAACATACCTTATCTTGTTGTTCTTGTTATTTATGTTTTTTTTCTTGTTACAGGTAAGCATCAATGGACACCAACGGAAACAACTTGAGAATCGAGTTACTAACATTCAGTACCCTTACCATGAGTTACAATTACCGTACTCGCTAGCGAGTCGAATGCTCTGTCCCTTGCACTCTATAAGAATACTTGCGAGGTCTGCGAGGGACAGAGCTTCCACTCGTCGAGTACGTTAATTGTAAGTCATGGTAAGGGTACAGCGGGGTGATTATGACATAGCTATGCAGTTCAGTTTACGCTGAATGAAAAGGACAGACCTATTTAACTGCTATAGCTCTGTCCTTTACGCTCGCCGTAAATTTAACTGTCCCCCCGCCGACGATGACCGATAAACGAGTAGAACGATAAACTAGAAACGAGTGGGCGAGCGACGAGAAGCGAGTGTTAGCTCCAATCGTTTTGTCGCTCGGCTATAGGCGAGTGTTCGAGTGCAATTACAATTCATCATCATCATCGTCTGAACTAGACAACAATGACAGCTCAAATACTTTGCTCAAATTCATAGCAAATATCTGCACTGAAATCCACGTCGTAAAATCACCGCTTTGGTATCGCAGCTTGAGTTCTAACTACCAAGTGAGTATCGCCGAGCGAGTATCGCTGAGCTAGTTTTATCTTATCGCTCTTATCGCGGCGACAAACTAGTAGAGCGAGTGTTCTCGCCGGCAGTGTGAACAGCCAGCGATAAACGATTAGTATACCTACGTGTCTCTTTTACTAACACAGGATCCTTATATTTTGTTCGTTTCTTGGGCGAGAAAATCGCGGATAGCTAATCGCTTACTCTTGGTGGGACAAGTGCCTAACGGCCGAACCCTATATTCAAACCGAGGATAGATAAGGCTTACGAGGGGAGGTCCAAAAGTTCGTGGAATGGAGGGCTAAATAATTAAATAAAAAGACGTTACTATTTTTCCTTTTCAATATAATCTCCCTTAAGGTTAATACATTTGTTAGATCGGGATATTAATTTTTCTAAACCCACATAAAAATAATTTTCTTCTTTGCTGTCAAAATGAGCCAAAATTACGTCCTTTACTTCATCATCGGTGTGAAATTTTCTTCCCCGCAACTCTTTCTTCAAATTTGGGAATAAATAATAATCACTGGGGGCCAGGTTCGGGCTGTAGGGGGGATGAACCAATTCTTCGAAGCCACATTTGTTCAGGGCAGCCATCGCAATACGACTCTTGTGAACTGGAGCATTATCCTGAAGTAACAGCACACCCTTAGCCAGCTTTCCTCGCCTTTTTCCTTTGATAGCTTCCCGCAACTGCTCCAGTAGCCTACAGTAGTACTTTCCAGTAATTGTGACACCTTTGCTTTTGTAGTCGATCATCAAAATTCCTTGGCAGTCCCAGAAAATCGTAGCCATCAACTTTCCGGCCGATTCTGAGCCCTTAAATTTCTTAGGTGGGGGGGTACCCTTCTTGTGCCATTGCATCGACTCCTGTTTAGACTCAGGTTCAAAATGATGAACCCAAGTTTCATCTCCAGTAACAATCCGCTTCAAAATCGACGTACTTTCTTCTCCACACCGTTCTAAAAAACTGCTACACGCGTCGATTCGCTGCTGTCGCTGATGCGGCGTAAGCATTCTCGGCACCCATCTTGCACTCACTTTAATCATGCCGAGGTGTTCATGTAGAATCTGCAAAATAGTGGTTTCAGATACTCCAACTAATGCAGAAATCTGTTTCTTCTTCAGGCGAGCATCTTCTAATACTAATTTTTCAACTTTTCCGTCGGTATCTGATGTGGTGACCTCGACAGGCCGTCCTGGGCGAGGGTCGTCTTCAATGGACTCTCTGCCAATTTTAAAAAGACCGTGCCATTTGTAAATCATTGTTTTTCCAGGGCAATGATCACAGTAAACTACTGACATCTCACTCATGATGGTCTGAGGAGTTTTTCCTTGCTTAGTCAGGAACTTGATGATGGCTCGATACTCAATTTGCTCCATACTTCCAGGATTTTTCCAGATTGACTTGCTTGCTCGACGATATTTTGTAAAGTAATGAGCTCTTCAGGCTGAAAGTTGGTATATATACTCTTAATGAGTTGGCCATTAGTACTATACTAAAAAATATAGTCATCCCCACCCCCATCCCCTCCATTCCGCGAACTTTTGGACCTCCCCTCGTACTTCGGGTTAAAATTTGACATTTGCCCATACAAAATGTGTCAAATTTTAATCCGAAGTAAGCCTATCTGTCCGCGGATTGAATATAGGGTTTGGCCGTAAGAGACCAATCGGCTCGCTAGCGAGTACGGTAATTGTACCTCATGGTAAGGCTACAGTTACTCGTGTGGAACTTATAAGACGTGTCGGATTTCGGAAACAAAGGTTATAAAGAGATTACTCAGGTGTCGTCAACTCGGGAATAACTTCTACTGGAAAGCGTGAGCCCGTGTCGGTGAAATTGACTTATTATGTTAAGGAAAATACACTGCCTTGATACAAAATAGGGCAGCTAACTGCTTAGCTATAGTATCATCATTTTCAATTGAATGTGGCTTCGACTGCTACGTTGCAGTTAGTTGCCTTTGGTATTACGGCGGTACAGCGCAATCAGAAGTTAACCTTTTACCTATTTTTTCCCGACAGGTGGGTAAATGGTTATCAGCCTATATAATATTATGTATGTTTGTTCCTTTGTGGAGCTCTAGAAACTAAACGCGTGGAACGATTTTGGTGATTTTTATACCAATCGATTCGGCTAAATCTTGTGAGTGTCACTAAAGATATAACAGTAATTAAAATTCAATATGGCGGCAACTATACAATGATGAATTTGCTCTCGACTGTCCTTATTTTTCCACCCTGAAACGTTGCGTTACAAAAATTGCAACATTATACAGTTAAAAATATATTATTAAGTAACTTTTAATTTTCAGCTTGGTATCTTGTCAAACGAGCAACTTGTGCTCGGAATATGAAAAAATACTGCCTGATCAGCAATGTGCCAATATCCTGCAATTTATGCCAATGGGATACGCTGGCATCTGTGAAATGTGTCACGGGAAATATTCCGCTTGAAGAAATTTCGCTTTGCTTGCTATTGCATGGAAGTGGAGGTGAAAGATTTTCATAGAAAATGTTTTCGCAATTGTTTGTTTTTTATGACATGATAAGTGGTATCTGCGCCCCATAGATATTTGCATTCTCAAGACAACAATCTTAAGACTGCAATCCTAAGACCGCAAATGTGACCAACCCTGAGGACTAAGAAGGAATGGTGTTATAAATTAATAAATTGCATTAAAATTGAAATAAATCATTAAATATTAAATTTGTTTTGAAGCCTCAAGCTTTGGTTTTTATTTGTTTAACCCCAGTATATGCTCTTACTCTGCAATATAACGTAGTCTACAATACGAGAAGGATATAGAAACGAGAAAGATGGGCTAAAACACACTGAAGGGGCCCTAGTAACACTGATTAGTACTGATTTTTGGTGTTTCGCTTCTTGCGTACGAGGTTTTGTTTGTATACGGGGTAAGGGTTTTTGGAAACAATTCACAATGATTATTTAAGGTGATTACCTATTTTGTCGTTTTAAATATTGGACATACTGATACTTATTTATTTTTTTTATTTTTTTTATTTAATTTATTGATAAAAAATAATATTTTACATGTCACATTTAATAAACTAACTTAACTAATTATACTAATTATACAAAAATTACACATTCGTTTGTTCCAAGCTAGAATTTCCAGCTATAATGTCTTTTGACATTTTCTGACTATAAATTCATCTATAGTGTAGCACGCTAGATCCAGTAGCAGTTTTTTCAGTCTACGTGCAAATATTGCGTCACTGGCCGCGTCAACCAATTCAGTAGGGAGAGTATTGTATATTTTAGGACCCATGACACCAAGCGACTTACGAGTCTTAGCAAGTCTATACCTCGGGACTATCAGATGGTTCTGCCTTCGAGTACTTCTGCCGAAGGTTTGCGCGTGCGCCCTATACTCGTGGAGGTTCGCCCTAACGTGTGAACAGGCAGTTAGTATGTAAACACTAGGCAATGTAAGTATCCTATGTTGCCTAAACAGTTCCTGTGCAGGATGATCCGGGGGTTTTCTAGCGATTAGGCGTAACGCACGCTTTTGTAGCTTAAACAGTCTATCGCGGTCTGCCGCCGTTCCCCATAGGTCAACACCTTGGATTAGTATGGAATGAAAGTAGCCATAATACGCCTTTTTAATATTTTCAGTTGATAAGCTAGGTGCGAGCCTGGACAGCGCGTAGCTGGCCGAGGACAGGCGGTCGCACGTCGCATCAATGTGCGGGCTCCACGTGAGGCCTGCGTCGATGATAAAGCCCAAATATTTTACCTGCTTTACTTGAGGGACCAGGGTGTTATTAATTTTTATATTTATATCATCATTGCTCGAATGACGGAGTTGAAAATGTATTATATTTGTTTTTTCGATATTTAATAGCATACCGTTTACTGTAAACCATTTGGTTATTTTGAGCATTGCTTTGTTGACATTATGCTTTAGCATTTTTAAACTCTCGCAGCATTAACAATGATGCACGTGTCATCCGCAAACATGACATACTCAAGATCGGAACAGGCTGTAGTGATATCATTTACCAATAATCAGAAAAAGATAATTTCCCATTGTTGATCCTTGGGGCACGGCGCAGTCGCCGACGGGCTCAGGTTTTGACTTGGAGTTTAGGACGTAAGTCGTCTGTTTACGGTTAGTCAAGAACGAGGCAATTGTGTTATATAATTTTCCCTTGAATCCGTAGCGCGCTAGCTTTTTGAGTAGCAACGAGTGATCAATCATCTCGAAGGCGCGCGACAGGTCGCAGAAGATGGCCGCGACCTGTCGCCCGCCCTCGAGGTGGCCGACCACCCGCGCCACCAGCTCGCGCGCCGCGTCCGTCGTCGACCGCCCCGGCTGGTACGCGTACTGATGACAGTTGAACAGGTTATTAGAAACAAAATATTTCATTATTCGAAGACTTATCATGCGTTCAAATACCTTTGAAATTATGGGTATCAACGATATTGGTCGATAGAATTTAGGCAAATGCATCTCACCTTTGCCCTTATAAATAGGTTGAACTTTAATTAATTTCAACATATCAGGATACACACCCACATCTACGCATTCATTTAATACTTTAACTAATATTGAGATAACAACGGGAGGGATATAGTCTAGGACATGGGTCGTCATATCGTTAAAGTCTTGCGATTCCTTTCGTTTTATATTCTTACACGCCTCAATTATTTCCGACAGTGTAAATAGTTCGAAAACGAATATAGGTGATAGTGACATAAGGTACTGTTCTAAATAAGCGAGAGCGGTACTAACGCATGGTTTTGTATTACTGTCGCCTGTATGTATGTAGTACTGATTTAGCCGGTGGGCCGCGGCAGCGGCGCGCGCGCGCTCGCAGTCACCGGCCGACTTGCTTACAAGCACGTCGATCGCACTGCTCCTATCTTTATTCGATTTGCACGTCTCAGACGAAATAACTCGCCATACGCTACGACACATGTTATCCCGGCTGTTTGATATTTGATTATTCATATGATTGCTTCGTACGTCCCTTATCGTGGTCCAGTATAGTGATTCTAGGTGTAATAAGTTCGAGGTTACTTACTGTTGTCTTAGGTTACTTACTGTTGTGGCGACCTAGCGACATCTAACATCTCGCTAGCGCCACCAGCGTCAGACAGCGGAACTAAGGATCCTACATCGCGCTTACGAAGTTTCGACAGCCGGTTGATATATATGCCTACCACTTCCAACTTCATCCCAACGGACTTCGGTCCCCAGGCATAACACTCGCCTGGAGAGAGATCTCTCTATTGTCCTCTCTTCCTACACTGTCTTGTTAGAAATTTAGCGCTAAAGACGGTTTCTTACTTAGACAAAAAGCTATTGAACTGCTCATCATTTCACTGCTTGGCAAGAATCATTGGTGGCCATTAATGTTTTCGCCTGAACAACGGCGCGCAACATCCTGAAAAAGAGGAACATTTACTATTTTTCAAAACACACATGTAATACCCGCGTGGTTGCCGGGTTAGAATAGCGCCACTCCATATCTTCCCGTGGATGTCGTAAGAGGCGACTAAGGGTATAAAGGCTTGTAGTACTGGTAGGCGATGGGCTTGCAACCTGTCACTAATACAGTACTAAACAACTTAGCCTAGTTGAGCAAAATGTGGTTACAGAATTATCAACATATTTTTTTTGAGTTGTTGGTAATTCTGTATCTTTGCCTAGGAATCCCAGTCTGGGAATGAAGGCTTGAGTTTATGTACGTATGTATGTATGTACATGTAATAAACAATAATCCGCGTGACTGTGCAATCAATCTGTAAAACTAGGTGAGGCAAGACGGGCGATTTAGATCGCTATACAAAGTTTCTCTATTTTACGAACCAATGCGAAAATGCACTTATCATAAATATTAAATAATTTAGCACATTCCAACTTTATCCACTCTTCAGCTATTTGGTAGTAATAGATTTAAACCAAACTTCCTGTGCTCCTCATATCCTATTCCACGAGGGTTCCGGACCGCCAATACTTGAAGAGTTTGCTCAGTCCCCCGACGGCGGCGGAAAAATGTTTGCCAAACGTTTACTAACATGGAAACGTTTGGCAAACAAATTTACAAGCATTTTAAATTGAAAAGTGGTTTGTTAGGCAACCCACCCCGAAAGTAGGATATTTATTCGTTTATTTTATGTAAAATGTGGTACAGAATTATCCGATTATTGCCGAGTTTCTTGCGGCGTTTCTTCTCAGCAGTGGTCTCCTCTTGTGAAGCGCTGGTAGATCCTTGACGTGTAAAAGTGCCCGTGCGGCCTACTTCACTACATAGTATAAAACAAAGTCGCTTGCGCTGTCTGTCCCTATGTATGCTTAAATCTTTAAAACTACGCAACGGATTTTGATGCGGTTTTTTTTAATAGATAGAGTGATTCTTAAGGAAGGTTTATATGTATAATACATTCCACGCGGGCGAAGCCGCGGGCGGGTCGCTAGTACTGAATAAATGTCTGTATCTTTATTAATATTTATTTTGAGTTGTCGGTAATTCTGTAGCTCTACTTACCCCACTCTGAGAATTAAGGCGTGATGTATGTATGTATTTTATGTATTGTATTCAAGTAGGTACACTATTATGAGGATAATTCCAAAGACATGATTCCAAATTCATCATAATTTTGAATTTTCATCATTCCAAATACAATGTTTTGATAGAGCACTGTATTTTTGATATCGCTTATAAACCAAAACTAACCTTACCTTAGTAAAATACGGTGTCTTTGCGTAAACAAAAAACGGGGTCATAGTAACAACATGGCGCCGTTTTTGACGCACCGTTAAGCAGCAGTACGGTCGCACCTTTAATCTTAAATAGCGCAAGCATGACACAACTTTCAGAACAATAAAAATTTGGACAAATGAATATTCGGAAAAAAATATACTTTATCAAAATTTTAAGGCGTTTCCTAGTGTATTATTTGTCTGATTTATAACCTGCTTTAATAACACGACTGCGTTTTAAATAAAATAACCCGCCACTCATTACATTAATTAAAATATTGCTAACTATTTCTCTCAAACAATCTAGAAGAATCTAACGACACCTTAAAATAATAAAACCATCGTGCCATTTAGGCGGCAGGACATGCCAAAAAAATAAACATAAACACATAAACTCGAAAAACATAACCCTCTTTCTGACCCAGTCGGGTTACATGTTTTTGAAAATCAATAGCCGTTCTCCATGGCGGTCCCCAAAGATCCTTAAGATTTACGACGCATGAATATCAGAGATAGCGTGTGACGTCATCAAGCGTGTTTCCGCCGGAAATGATCCAGTGAAAACGGAAACCCTCAGAAACACTTACCGCTACCCTCAATAACGGTCCTTCCGGTTTTCGTCTCGTGGAATTGGCTATTTATTTATGTTCACCGATTATTGTTAATTAGTTTCGTTGAAGCTAATTTGCTTAATAAATAATTACTAGCCGTGATCCTGACGGGATCTGTTACTGCTGCACCATTGGATGATGATTGACGTTTTGACATTCCCCAAGAGCTGTTTAGCGGCGGGTTCGAATCGTCGCTTAGAAGCTCTTGAGCTTGTTGGAGTATGAAATATGAACACTGACTTGAGATTATCACATCGATTTAATCCGCGACTTACAAATCTACATTTTTACGGAATTAAATACACGTTTTCGTCCAGATAACAGTAAAAGCCAATGACAGTTTTTAAAGTCGTATCTGGGTGAATCAACTTTTAAGGTACTCCTTTTCTTTTGCGGTTTTAAAACTTACCTGGTGACTTATGGTTAATAATGATCTATGAATATTAAAATCAGACCACCAAATTTACAGACCTTACACGTTAAACAGCTCAAATATTTTTTAATCCGCGAAAAAACCTGGTAACGCAGGGGAAAATGCACATTTTCCATACAAAACCTAGGGACAACATTGTCCCCTGCGTTACCAACTATATTATTATTTAAAACTGTATTATTTTAAATCAAATAACGTCAAATGTGAGCCTATTTGTCTGATTTAATAAGCGTGTAAGCCACGTCATTAACAAAAATATAGTTTTTCTAAAAACATATAATTGGTAAAACATGTCGAAAAATGGGGAGTACCTTAAAAGTTGATTCACCCATCTATAACCTATATTCACTTAGTCTATAATTTTTGGGTCGGTGACAGACAACCACAAATAATTGAGGTATTACACATTAACAAAAATAAATGAAAACATAACAGATAACATTTAAAATAATAAATTGGTCACCTACGAGTCGGAATCGCGCTCTGAGGGTTCCGTGCTACCGTAGGTTAGGTATTATTATATTGTGATTAGAATTCGATTTCGAAGCGTGAGCCCTACTCACACTTGACCATTTTTTAACCCGATGCAAAAAAGAGGGGTGTAATAAGTTTGACGTGTAAGTGTTTGTGTGTGTGTGTTTGTATGTCTGTGGCACCGTCGTTTTTAAACGGATGAAGGGATTTGGACGCGGTTTTTTTAAATTTGAAAGCAGTTTTTGTAGCGATGGTTCTTAGACATGTTTAGTGCAGATCGGTATTGTCATTTATGACATATTGTGCTTTATTGGGCTAAAAGCCCCTGATATAACGGCAACACCTTCTTTCAGACCTGATATTTCCTAAACGTCCCAACCAATTTTCATAAAATTTTGGTAAAAGCCACCCCGATTAATGTAGTTTTATAAAAAAAACTTGCGTCTGTGATGCCACAGACTGACACACACATACACGGGAACACAGACACACAAACACGTAGATACACAGACACGTTAATGTTAACCCCAGGTTAACCCTAGGTTAACAGGTTATTTTTGTAAAACTGACAGGTAGGATATGAATCTGACATTAGTGAATAATTTAACCTGTTATCACCCTAGGTTTAAATTTACGTGGGAGGCACCCGGTGGTGCATAGTCATCAGCCCACGGTGCCCCCTTTACCAGCCCATTGGAGGTTAACACCGGAGAGGTTTTAGACGGTATGCTGCCACCTCAGATCTCGCAGGAGACTGAGGTGGTTGAGAGTCCGTCATACGCCCCCAAAAGGCTACCCTAGCCCCTCCATAAAAAGGGTTCAATTTACCCTGCCCCCCCCCCCTTTTTGTCGGAGAAAAAAAAACCGGGAACCATACGCAAATATATTTCGCTCCTAAGCCTCCATGTACAAGCTAGAGCAAATTTACCGCGACATGCGGAACGCATCCAGTGCCAGGCTCGTTCATTTACGTACAAAATAGACGCCATATCGAGTTCACAGTAAATCCAACAGATCAGACGGTAGGTTATGGGTCTGACCTACATTTGCCCCGGGGGGGTTATTCTTGAATGTGACAGACGAGACTTTGCGGCTTTAAATACAACCCCAGGGCAATTTTACTTGATAAAACCATATTTCTTTTGATTTATTATCGTATTGTTAAGGTTATGATAGCTTTTTTTTACAGTAATGGCGGCTGAGTTTAAAACAATACGATTACGATATTATCGTGACATGTCCTGTCAACCGCAAAATAATTTAACCCATTAGAATAGAGAATCTGAAATGTTTTTTTTAAATCTAAAAACCTTATTTAACAAAAATGTTATTTCGGTTCAACCATTCTCAAGTGATGCGCTTATCAACGAACGCCATTTAATTTTTATTTTTATAGATAGAAGATTACTTCCGTGATCGATCGTTATGTTTTCACTCTTTCTACATTGTCTGTTAGGCGCAGTTAAGAGTAGGATGTAACATAGCGGTTGGAACTAATGTGTAGCGATTCAAGTCTGCTTTGCTATTCCGCCGTAGCATCGTAGACACCGCGTAGCAGAGGCTTTGGTATAAAAATGAAGTTACGTTATTCAGTAGCCTCTTTTCTCGATTGAATTACAACTGTAGAGTGAACAGGATAGAGTTTTCGAAGCTGCGGGGTTTCATGTATTCGTTATATTGTTACGAACCGCTACGCTATTCAAGATTGAAGTGCTCTCCGCAGTAGCGCCGTAGAACTAGCGTAGCACAACGGCTCTACACAAAT
This sequence comes from Acleris emargana, assembly GCA_927399475.2. Lineage (NCBI taxonomy): Eukaryota > Metazoa > Arthropoda > Insecta > Lepidoptera > Tortricidae > Acleris > Acleris emargana. Next base: position 5,891,671 of record OV656850.1, read on the forward strand.
AAAACCGGGCAAGAGCATATTGGACCGTGCTCAATGTAGGGTTCCGAAGCCACTACGACAAACACAAAAACTATCTGAAAACATATACATACATAATATATAATATTTTTTAAGAGCAATCCAATAGAACCTCACTTTACTTATTCCATTATTTAACTTAGAGTGCGGTATGAATATCTATATGTGTAATTCCATTGGTGCCCCACCCAATTTGCCCACGATCCTAAGTTATTTTATTTAATATTACATTTAAGTCTTACGAATATTAATGGAATTATAAGTAATGTCGATGATGATGGTGACCATTTTTTTTCAGGCAATTTTGGGTCCGTGTTAAATATACATACATACATAAACTCAAGCCTTCATTCCCAAAGTGGGGTAGGCAGAGCTACGGAATTATCAGCAATTCTAAAACCTTGTTGATAATTCTGTAACCACATTTTGCATAATTAGGCTAAGGTGTTTAGCTCTGCCTACCCCACTCTGGGAATGAAGGCGTGAATGTATGTGTGTATGCTAAAAGAAAAAAGCATTATAAAAGTCTCGGCTGCGCTAACTCGTACATACTCGTCCCGCAACTGCCTATTTCCCAGTCATTCCAGTAATCATCATCGGATAATCTTGCGATTAAATTGGCCTGCTCCCATTAACCTACCAGGAACACCACCATCACTCATCAGTGCCTATTCAGTTGTCATCTCGCATCATTAACCCATTTAATGCCGATAGTGTCGCTAAGACTGGAGGTAACCATGCACGTTCGAAGGGTTGATAATTACATGATCAAATGATTCATGATTAATTAATAATCACGATTGGTTATATTAAATGGAGCAGAAACCGATTTCTATGAAAATGAGCTTGAGTCCCGAGGAAGGACATAAATAGTATACTTTTATCCCGGAAAATGGGACTTTTATCGCGGGCAAATAATATTTAATGCCACAGAAAAGAAGCACCGCAAGAAACTCAATAGATAGTCATTCTTTAAAATTTAACTTTTGACAATGCTACTCTATCATAACATAAAATAAAGTATTACCATAAAATATAAATCTGAAATTTATGCAGTTTCATTTAGTTACCGTTCAGATTCAGATTCAGATCCAGAATTTATTACTAAATATAAACACAATATAAATAACATGGCATGTCAAAATTATGCAGTTACATTGAGGTCGTCAGAAAAAGAAATAAATCATAATAGTAAAAGTCAACACAAATACAGAGTACATCAAAAATTTAAAAGAATCTTATTTAACCTCTCCCAAAGGATTGGGCTAGCTATCGAGTGAGGAAATGCAGCTGGGCGTTTTCAATAAAAAGTGTACCCAATTAAGGACTGAAATTAAGGAACTTTAACTTTGTCCGTTTTGTGACGAAAATTAGCCATACATTGCGGCCGTCAATATATAGCTAATTTTCGTCACAAAACTGACAAAGTTAAAGTTCCTTAATTTCAGTCCTTAATTGGGTACACTTTTTAGTGAAAACGCCCAGCCAGTGTCATAGGGACCATGCCGCGAGCGGACCTGCTAGAGGGGGTGTTCTTTTTATAGTGGTGATTATTATTTACATCTTTATTATTTGAGTAGCTTAGTGTTATTTTAATTTGAGTAGCTTTGTTTTATTTTAATTTAAATAAGTTTAGTTTTAACTTTTAATTGTAGCAGGTACCTATATTTATTTGCATGAAAATACAAAGTAAATATCTTATTTATACGCCAAGTTCCGTATACGCATTCACCGAATAGACTGGGTTATCCAACAAAAGATTCCTAAGCCGGCGCCTAAACATTTCGTCAGATGGTTCGCGTTTGAGTTCGGCGGGTAGACGCTCGTAGTAGGTGGGACCGATGACGCGCTGCCGTCGTTATGAAATAAGACCTTTATTTTTTACACTTCGTTTTTACTTCATTCTACCTTCTATATCGTTATCAAATCGTTATCAGACGTTTTAATAGTCTAACAGGTTAAAAGAGCTACCATGACGTCAACAATTCCATTATGATAAAAACTAAAAGTTTATTCAGTAAGTTACACACATACACATACCTTCACGCCTGTAATCCCAGAGTGGGCTAGGCAGAGCTACAGAATTACAACTTTAAAAAGTTGTTGATAATTCAGTAACCACAATTTGCACAAATAGGTAAAGATGTTTACTAGCATATTATTGACAGGTTGCAAGCCCATCGCCTAACAGTACTACAATCCTATATTCCCTTAGTCGCCTCTTACGACATCCACGGGAAGACATGGAGTGGCACTATTCTAACCCGGCAACCACACGGGGATTCAGTAAGTTAAATAAAATAATAAAACCCCAGTACCTATTTTACTCCTACTTCGTAAAAATAAAGTATCAAAACATAGTGGCCCACCGCGAATAACCAAGCATCAAGACCATTCCGGTGCGCTAAGTCCGTAAGCCCGCCCATCTATTCGAAGCAACAGTTGCCTGTGTCCCGGAAAAATCCATTATGTAACTTTACTGTTATTTCCTTAGGATATATCCAGAGGATTAAAATAGGTACTTTTTAGGGTCTCGTAGCCAAATAGCAAAACACCCTTATGGATTGGTCATGTCAGTCTGTCTGTCTGTCCTTCCATATGTCACAGCCACTTTTTTCCGAAACTATTAGAATTATACTGTTGAAACTTGGTAAGTAGATGTATATGTATTCTGTGAATCGCATGAAAATTTTCACACAAAAATAGAAAAAAAAACAATAAATTTTGGGGGTTAGAACACACTTAGAACTGATACTCAAATATATTTTTTATTAAACCCATACTGGTTGGGTATCTATGGATAGGTCTTCAAAATGATATTGAGGTTTCTAATGTTTGCGCGAGAGACACTTCCAAAGTGGTAAAATGTGTCCCCCCCCCTCTAACTTCTAAAATAAGATAATAATAAAACTAAAAAAAAATAATGATGTACCTGTAATTACCAAGCAAACTTCCACCGAAAATGTGTTTGAACGAGATCTAGTAAGTAGGTTTTGTTTAATACGTCACTCGATTAAGGTTTAATAAAATTGCTTCTACGGAACCCTTCATGGGCGAGTCCGACTCGCACTTGGCCGCTTTTTCTATTCTGTTTTTATTATATTTATGAGAATGTAAGGTGTGAGTAATGGCTCTGGAGGCATACCACAAGTATTTTCTCCCTTGTCACTCAGTGTGTCTCTATCATTACAGACAAGGTAGAATGAGAGATCCGAGCGACAAATATGTCGCGGGCAACTTGTGCTAGCACTCCTGGTTTCGTTATAGTAGTTTATGCAACAGTTGTATAAGAGAGGTCAAAAAAGACGAGTGGTGTGGTTACAAAGCAAGACGCCACGAGTATTTTTTGACTTAGTTATACACCGTTGCATACAATACTTTTTCTACGACTAGGTTTCAAATAAAATGCAAAATTAAATTAATATACCTAGGTTAGAATACGAACGAACGAAGCACAGAACAACAAACGAGCGAGAAACATTCGAAAACAACAAAATATGTGTCTATGGTTAACTTTGTTTTTAAATTGATGTGCACTTGCCAGGTTTCATATTTTTTTTAAAAGTTGCACAATCGATTTAACTTGTGAAATATGGACTAAAAAACACCTAATGATTTGAGAAATGAATTCTTTTACCTGATTGGTCGATTTTAATATAGCTGCGTTCTGGTTGGTTGATACCAAATAAAAAGTTTTTTTTTAAAGAGTTAAATTAGTAAAAGAGTTTACATACCAAAAAGAACCTAACGTTCCGATTGGCAGTCAATGTGTATTGTGATTGGTGGTTTAATTTGGTGAAGTATTTTGATTGGTCAAATTAACCTAGGTGTAAGCTTTGGCAGCTAGGCATATCGTTTTGGCTCAAAAAAGCACAAGTGCTGTTAAGGGGAATAGACTAGATAGACTTTTCTACGGAATGTTCTGCGGACATATTATCTATATTCTTATATTAGTGTTCGTGACTATATAAATGACAGATAAAAGTACAGGAGTAGGAAAAAGAAATTTATACTTGACGCCAGAGTAGCGAAAGTTATTTGCCATTTTCTCCCACTAACAGCGTTTAAACTCACCAATTTTCACCGGGGGCCTACTAAAACTTTCACACAGCCAAAGTAAATATAGAAAAGTAATTCAACTCCAGCAGTTTGGAAACCATTGTTAACAGAAGCATGATCGGGTACGTTACGAAGCTTTAGGGGTGTCCAAACACTCTTAATTAATGCTAAGTATAGTGTTTATTTGGTAGGTATTTTAGATGATTACACTTGCACAGTTTATTTCGTCGAATAAATAGCTACAATATAGTTATGAACATTATTTTTGATATAATTTTAAATGATTAATGTAATATCGTCAGAGTTTATGTTTCTAGCACGAATGTCTTCCCGTGGATGTCGTAAGAGGCGACTAAGGGAATAAAGGCTGGTAGTACTGTTAGGCGATGGGCTTGCCACCTGTCACTAATACGCTGGGAAACATCTTAGCCTATACTGTGCAAAATGTGGTTACAGAATCATCAAGAAGTTTCAAGACTTGTTGGTAATTCTTTAGCTCTGCCTACCCCACTCTGGGAATGAAGGCGTGAGTTTATGTATGTATGTATTAAGGCGGTGGCTTTAAAGCAACGGTGGAGACATTTTTGCTTCTTCTGACTATACGCAGCCGAACGCGGTACAGCCCCGAATGGCTCAGGCTTATCAGCGCCCGACCAATACATAATCTACAAACCGCACGATCTATATGTTCCGTGTTTGGTTTTCACGGTGTTCAATTGAATGTTTGTATTGTATCGATGTGCCACTGTTCGAAGATGGGGTACTGCCTGATTTTTACTGTGATACAGCTTTGGCCACGTCTACACCGCAATTGACCTCGTAAACCTCTACGTGATGCATATGGAATGTATGCAAATGGGAAAATACACGGCCCAAAACTATTATTACGAAAAAGGGGGGATATGCTGATACGGCGGAAGTTTTTGCCAGGCTTGTTCGTTGATAAAACGTGTTTTGGAATTTTTCTCTTGATTACAGGATTTTTCGAGAGTTAGACACATGACAGTAGAGACTATCAAACATAGCAAAAGCTCGTATTTTCTTTCTTTGGACACGTATCGCGGCGTGGGTGCGAATCTATCGAATGCCTGGTAGAGCAAGGCAATGTCGAGAGCATGCAGAGGCCGGTATTTCACTTTCGAGCTGTCATAGGGAGTGGCACGCTCCCCCTGCGTCTGTATTCCCGAAATCGGATAACCTTGGCGTTTTCAAGGCAAAAGTGAATAGGCATTTTCTGGGTAAGCGTGTACCACCTTCGACCCCGTCGTCACTTAACATCAGGTGAAACTGAGTTCAAACGCAAACCCATTATGGATAAAAAAAGGGACTTCTCGTTTATCGACTTCCGGTATATATGTTTTAGCGATACATTATAAAACACAACATATTAAAGATGATTAAAAGAAGAGGTAAACAACAGGCGGTATTATCGCTAAAGAGCGATTTCTTTCAGATAACTTTTGAATTTAGAAATTTGCAATGAAAGCAATGAAAAGTTAATAGTTATCAATTTTACATTTAATAAGTTAAGACGTTTATAATTTATGAATTTCATGTTCAAAATCGGTTTTAGTGCTAACAAGGGTTTCATCTTAATTTTTCTATAAAAGAAATAGATAGTCATTATCTGAAAGAGATCGTTCTTTAGCGATAATACCGCCTGTTGTTTACCTCTACTTTTAATCCTCTTTAATATGTACATACATACATACATACCTTCACGCCTGTAATCCCAAAGTGGGGTAGGCAGAGCTACAGAATTACCTACAACTTCAAAAACTTGTTGATAATTCTGTAACCACATTCTGCACAAATAGGCTAAGATGTTTACCAGCGTATTAGTGACAGGTTGCAAGCCCATCGCCTAACAGTACTACAAGCCTTTATTCCCTTAGTCGCCTCTTACGACTTCCACAGGATGACATGGAGTGGCACTATTCTAACCCGGCAATCACACGGGATCTTTAATATGTTTTGTTGTATAATTTATCGATAAAATATGTATATACGAAGTCGATAAACGAGAAGTCCCTATGACAGCTCGAAAGTGCTACTGGAATTCCGGCCTCTGGGCATCAGACTAGAGGACTAGAAAAGGCAATTTCAATTTTGATATTCTTTACTCGCTTCTATCACTTTTATTCCCAAAAAAGGTTTCCATCAACTTTTTAAGCGTCTATTTTAGAAAAACGTCATCGCTAAATCCCTCGAAAGCGCTTAAAAAGAGAAAATTGCCTATTGAATACGTACATAATTTTCGGGGTGAGCGATGGAGCGGAATGCATGTAAATGAGTCATTTTGGTCCAGATAGGCTTTATTTGGAGCATAAAAACGACACAATACCATATACCGCAGGCTTATGGCTATGGGGAAAAGGGTGGGAATGGTTAAATGTTTTAGGGAAAAAAGGTGGTTATGATCAAATCATTAAGATTGCGTTTGGCGTACGTATGTGTAAGCATGAAGATATAACTTTGTGAAAATTCTTCACTATCAGGAACTTACACTGACAGTAAAGAAAATAAAATAGAGGTTCGAGTAAATGTAAATTTAGAGAGCGTCGGTGGCCTAGTTAGTTAGTTAGTTAGTGGCTTACGGGGTCGACTCGTGATCGTAAGGTACCGAGTTCGAACCCCCGCGGTCACCATGTACCAATGAGATTTTTTATTTTAGGTAAGTGCATTACCCGATGGTCTTATGGTGAAGGAAAAACATCGTGAGGAAACCCGCACATCCGCACAGCTGAGTGTGTAAGAAGATAATTGCACAAAAGATCCTAAAGGGTCGAAGTGTATCTGAAAGGGCCTATCTGTAAGATAAGATAAGATAAATCTAAATGTCGCTCTTCAAAAGTATGATAGTTTTACATTATTATATTTTTAGTTACATACTGTTTTCTTTTATTATTATGTGCTAATTTCTTATTAAAGTCGGGGCTATGCCAACAGAGGAATAAATGCGTGATTTGATTTTTTAAGGAAATAAATGTTTTGGTTTTAAAATGTTTTACTCGTTTTAAATTTCTATAATTGGCGTGACTATTATGTTTATTTTTCCACTTTGTTGGCGTGACTAATATGTTCATTTTTCCACTTTGTTGGCGTGACTAATATGTTTATTCATGCCAAATTACAGCTCTCTATTAATAAGAGTCTCTGAGCTAGGCTGCGGACGGACGGACGGATGGACATGGCGAAACTATAAGGGTTCCTAGTTTAATTACGGAACCCTAAAAACGTGAAAATCGAAGTGAATTAAGGGGGTGAGAAAGGTTATGGTTTAGTGATTTAAGCTTTGGTTCACTATCCTCTTAAATATTGATCGGAAGTGACCTCCGAAACTAATCGTCCGGATACCCCGAAGGTTTCTAATGACGATAATAGTTACAAATGAATTTCGGGAAAGTCTTCTGTCACACCGTTCTTGTTTTAAACGGATTATTTATTTATTTATTTAGGTTAACAAACAGTAATTTATTTATTTATTTTATGGCATAGGAAGGCAATTGAGCACACAGGCCACCTGATGGTAAGTGGAAACTGTGACCCATAGACATTCGCATTCACAAGACTGCAAATGCACTGCCAACCCTGAGGACTAAGATGGAATGCCTCTATGCTAGTCATTTCACCGGCTGTCTTATCCCCAAACCGGAACACAACAATGCGAACACTGCTGTTTGGCGGTAGGTTAATGGATAAGATGGTGGTACCAACCCGGACGGACCCTGCGCAAGGTCCTCCCACATGTAACAACAACAAGTTACGTTATTGTGCCACCAACACCGTTAACCCCAGATTACTACAGAAAACATAAGTTATTAGAGGTCGTACTTCTTATTATGATATGGTGGGATAAGTTCTTAAATTAAAATTAAAACTAAAACGAGTACAGTCGAAGGCACCAATATCCATACATCCTTACCTTACGTAACCAGATAAGTTCCTAAATTAAACTTAAAAACTAGATGTGACATTGCTTCAGTATTTCAAAACTTCTTTTTTAAATTTTACAATGCGTGTAGACATTATATCAACTGTCTACTAGTCGATAAAGTCGATTATGATAAAACATTTGATAGAAAATTTATACTTATTGCTCTTCAGTAATTTTCAATAAAAAATTGAATAGTTACTATTTTTATAATATTACCCGACCGTAAAGTTTAACCGACTTCAAATAGGTTTTTTTTAACCTTACTACGCGAAGTCTATCTTCTAACTAGTCTATTACTATCCGTGCAATTTGTCTGGGTCTGTATGAATTTAGTATTCGCTTAGGTCCTAAATTATTGTAGAAATCGAAATTATCAATTGATTCGTGGATATTGTGCAAGTATCAAAATATAGGTAAAGTAGGGTAGGGTAAAGTTCATAGAACAAGAGTGCGCCATCTGCGTAAAGTTTTGCCACTTATTCATAAACCCGTTTTTTGTAAAAGTATGCGGGGGCAACCATGCCCCAGACGTTTTCGATGAAGTTTTAGTTCTTAGAACTCAGTTAAAACTGAATGTAAATTGATGAAAAAATATATTAAAAGTCGAACAGAATTTCAAAATATCCAATATTTATATTTTAATGTAAAAACACAAAATTAAATATTCTTAGGAAACCACCTTAACACTCTTCATTAATATATCTAATAAATCAACAAAGGCTGTTTATCTAAAGTGAAAAATATGGAAATTAAGACCACAAAACTACTTTTTTCGAGTAAAAATTACAAACTTTGATAGCATAAATCTCGACATCAGTGACTTGTAATAGAAAAAAATTATATGGCTGCTAGTTTAGAACAGCAGTGTTAATGGAAATAGGTTTTAACAACAGCTGAATGTTTAGAGCTTCAGATTGAAGGTCATCTGCCCATGGTAGCCCCTTAAGTATTAATTTGACACTGAAAAGGTCTTCTCTATGATGTAGTGCTTTTTGTTTTAATAAAACTAGATATTTTACCCGTGGAAAGTCAGGTTGGTTGGTGTGACAGGCATCCCAAGATTCGCACCCTTTTCACTAGTGGGCGGTAATCGGGATTTCTCGTCAACTTCCCGGAGGCCGGATATCTGGACCCCGTGTTTAGCGCGCCGATCCCGTAAGCCGACGATGACGTTAATAGGTACCCTTTGTCGATTGTTAAAGAGAACTGGGGGTTTTAACGGGATTTTTTGTTTATTATTTGTAGGTATATTAAGACGGTAACGTTAGTTTAACGAAGCGTTATCCTCAAAATGTTGATAGGTAAGTAATCATGAGGGAAGATGAAATGATTTAGAAAATGTATACATCTTTAAATAAACCTCATATACATTATATTCAATTATTCCGTGTGGTTGCCGGGTTAGAATAGTGCCACTCCATGTCTTCCCGTGGATGTCGTAAGAGGCAACTAAAGGAATAAAGGCTTGTAGTACTGTTAGGCGATGGGCTTGCAACCTGTCACTAATACACCGGGAAACATCTTAGCTTACTTGTGCAAAATGTGGTTACAGAATTATCAAGAAGTTTTAAGACTTGTTGGTAATTCTTTAGCTCTGTCTACCCCACTCTGGGAATGAAGGCGTAAGTTTATGTATGCGTATGCATGTATATACAATTAAAAGTTTAATGATGCACAAATACATTAAAAATTTAATTTAAACGTATTTAAATTAAAATATAACTAAGTTACTCAAATATCAAAGAACACGCCTTCTAGCAAGCTCGCTCGCGGCATGCTCCCTATGATACTGGCTGCATTACCTCTCTGGATAGCTAGTGCAATCCTTTGGGAGAGGTAAGCACCAGCTCCAGGATCTCCAAAGGTGTCTATTTTCCGGGATAACAGGGCCTTAATAAAGCTTTTCATATATGCTGACCAAGGTCCCATGGTCTCCATTGCAAGTGCCATAAATTTGTAATCATTTAATAATGATGAATATTTGCGGCGCTTGAGGGTTTCGGCCTGATCAGCTGCTGCACCGGCCTGATTACGAGTTGACTGGACGTGGGAAAGGGCAAATCTGTCAACACACGTCGCGTCCCACACCAATGTACCTCCGTCTTGTCGCTTGCCGTCGTCCCTGTGCAAACCTGCTGGTTCCAGGACAGCTCGTGCAGAGGCAGGTGGCAAGCGAACGACGGACCAAATCATTAATTGTGCGATGAAGTGATCGTTATATGTATACATATACACATATATAGATGAATAGATATTCAAAGTATTTCGTTAGTATAGGTACAGTCAGCGTCAAAGGTAACTGGTCACTTCAAGCTACTTTTGTACTTTATCGCATTAACACATTATACAATCTTGTTTGACATTGCTTATGTGACAGTAAAGCGACAAGGTATTTAAGTGATCAGTTTCTTTTGACGCTGACTGTACCTAAAGTTGGAGTCAACAGAAATTACAAAATATGTAAACAAACCCTAACGGACCTAGTTACCATTATTAAACCTTACACAACTTTTGGACATCGCCTGAGATACTTTTAATGATGTACACGCTTGATTGATACTTTTACTTTCTGTTTAAGATTAAATAACTATTAACTATACGATTTTCAAAATCAAAACTGGTTTGCAGAAATATTGAGCTTATGTGTCAAACAGTACTGATTTGTTTACATCTTTTGTCATTTCTATTGACCCCGACTTTAGTGAGGAACAAGGTTTATTTACTTATAAAAATAGAAACCGTTACATATTTTTAGAGATTTCTATTCATATGCAATAACAAAGAATAGGTATACGGATCGTTTATTTACATACATTTATAAAAGATGGGCGTATTAACCTATTCTATGTTTGTTTGGGCGAATCAACATTTCGTCGGAGAAACTGCAAAATCACGTAAGTAACATTTTTAATAAGGAGTAAAATACACCTTTTTAATAAAGTAGTAAGGTTTATTTTGCCCTATCATAAATTTGTTAGTTTCGCGATTTTGCAGTATCACCGACGATGTATTTTGTATTATCTTAAAGTATCATGTAGACAATAATAGTAGATTGTATAGCTAGGGTCAAAAATAAGCCATAGTACCCCGAGATGGTTATTTTCCCGAGCAAAGCGAGGGAAAATTGTGCGAGGGGTACCTAATATGGCTTTTAGACCCGAGTTATACACTCTACTTTTCACTTCGATTGTGAGAAAATAAAAGAATTATACAAAAGTAAAAAAAACTTTTATTTGCTGAGCTGTCAATACTTTCGATTTTTTGGACTTAAACCCATCGGATAATCTGTTCAAGAAAACGGTTAAAGGACACCGCACGGAAAGTATGGAAAAAAAAACATCGGTGAATTTTGATAAAAAAAATATATGTTACGCGCCTTGATCAATATATAGAAATACTTGGAGGGCAATAAAATCCTATGACTAGTTTTTGTCAAAAAAAATATTTAGTGAAAAATCAAGGGGATTTGGTTCCATAGAAAAATGTATGAAGTAAAAAAAAAAGTGTTCTGTTTTGAATGAAAAAAATATATGTTTTAGAAACCATTAAATTGATCAACTTCATCGAAAAAACTTATTTAAAAAAGAGTTTGGTTTTTAAGTTATAGCGTTTCATAAAAATAAGTAAAAAAGGTATTTAATTTTTTGATTTTTTTTTTATCGTTAATATTGCCGTTTATGGCGATAGTAAAAATAAGTAGAAAGATACTGTGTGCATCTTTTTTACTTACATAAGTTTTGTATCACAGTCACCTGTTTTTCAGTATTTAGATTTGAAATGAATTTTAAGGAAAAAAACTTGGTTTTTCGTGATTTTTTTTTTAAACCGATCGGTGAAAAATTGTGCCTTTTGAATATTTTATAAGTTGTGTTATTGTTAACATAAATCATTAAAATTCAAACATATTCTATGAACGGATTAAAAAAAAAACATTTTTTAAGTCTTATTATTATTAAACTTTACACTCACTATAGCCCCAGCCCAGCTTATCTATATACAGTATTTTTATTCTATAATACACTACTCATGTTCATTCGGATCTCGTCGACGAATTGGTCGTTGCCCAGCGTCAATAACATTTTCGAGAAATGCGGTATCGGGGTACCAAACATTTTGCGCAGCCCAAAAACCACAGAACGCTAATTACAAAGTATTTATAACTACGTCAAAAACACAATTTGCATTTCAAGAAAAGGCCAATCCGAATACTGGCTGGAAAGACACAAACTAATGGCTTTCTGAGCATAATATAGCCGATTAAAAAAAAACTTTTAACTTTTTAACTCCTAGTATTGGCGGGAAAACGATTTAATTTTTTTCAACATAATATGTAAATGTGATTTTCATTTACTTTTGCTGTGAGTCAGTAATTAAATAATAAATTGATCAAAGGTCCGAGCCTAATTATCCCATTGAAAACAAATATGAAATAACTATTTACATCGAAATAATAATAAAGAATTTTTCTCAAACATGCTATGTAATGTCGGCGTTATGTTAGTTATTTTAGGCTTCAAAGTGCCACGTTCCCGACGGAACAACTCGAGAGAACTGTAAAGGAATTTCATACAAAATTGAAGGCCTAGGCGTGGAAGTAATTTTTTTTTAATTTTAATATGGCCATGACAGCTGGTTTTATGAACAGGCTGAATAGCTGAAAATTGTTTTTTTTTTGTATCTGTGTGGTTCGGACCAAAAATATCCGCGTTAATGCCTATTACACAAATGTTTTTTGAGTGATGTTTTTTTTTTATTTCATTGCATATGTTTGAGAAAAGCACTATACATACCTCGCCGTGAAAAGGGGTTGCCAGCCTCGTGACTATCCGACCTCGCTTCGCTCGGCCGTCTATATGAACTCGGCCTGCAACCACCTACTTCCCGGCGTCTGTAGTAATGTACTATTAATCAAAACTTTTGTTCACTCCACTTTCAAATAATAATGAGCAGTAACTTCGTAAAAACAGTGAACCTACCTCTTGAATCAAAGCATTTTCGTTAATGCGGCTCATTTGTGCCGCTAACTGTGACACATTGCACACAAAACAGTTTAGACGAAATCTAAAATACATTTTTATAATTTATTTCGCTCTACAATTAATGACAATCGTTTTCCCGCCAATACTAGGAGTTAAAAAAGTTAAAAGTTTTTTTAAATCGGCAATATGCTCAGAAAGCCATTAGTTTGTGTGTCTTTCCAGCCAGTATTCGGATTGGCCTTTTCTTGAAATGCAAATTGTGTTTTTGACGTAGTTATAAATACTTTGTAATTAGCGTTCTGTGGTTTTTGGGCTGCGCAAAATGTTTGGTACCCCGATACCGCATTTCTCGAAAATGTTATTGACGCTGGGCAACGACCAATTCGTCGACGAGATCCGAATGAACATGAGTAGTGTATTATAGAATAAAAATACTGTATATAGATAAGCTGGGCTGGGGCTATAGTGAGTGTAAAGTTTAATAATAATAAGACTTAAAAAATGTTTTTTTTTTAATCCGTTCATAGAATATGTTTGAATTTTAATGATTTATGTTAACAATAACACAACTTATAAAATATTCAAAAGGCACAATTTTTCACCGATCGGTTTAAAAAAAAATCACGAAAAACCAAGTTTTTTTCCTTAAAATTCATTTCAAATCTAAATACTGAAAAACAGGTGACTGTGATACAAAACTTATGTAAGTAAAAAAGATGCACACAGTATCTTTCTACTTATTTTTACTATCGCCATAAACGGCAATATTAACGATAAAAAAAAAATCAAAAAATTAAATACCTTTTTTACTTATTTTTATGAAACGCTATAACTTAAAAACCAAACTCTTTTTTAAATAAGTTTTTTCGATGAAGTTGATCAATTTAATGGTTTCTAAAACATATATTTTTTTCGTTCAAAACAGAACACTTTTTTTTTTACTTCATACATTTTTCTATGGAACCAAATCCCCTTGATTTTTCACTAAATATTTTTTTTGACAAAAACTAGTCATAGGATTTTATTGCCCTCCAAGTATTTCTATAAATTGATCAAGGCGCGTAACATATATTTTTTTTATCAAAATTCACCGATGTTTTTTTTTCCATACTTTCCGTGCGGTGTCCTTTGTGTAAGTTTTTAAGTTTACTTGGTGCTTCGATTGCATCGTTGTTTTCAGCATTGACCATATACTCCACAGTGTCGAGGACTTATATTTCATGGAAAGCTCATCAAAATAATTAAGAAATACACCTTCACTGTTAGAATCAACTTGCTTTTCATTTTTCCATTGTGTAAAATTATTGTATGCCCTTAAATAGTTTTCACGAGATTTCACGGGCAAATTATTTTCAATCGGTTTTTTGGCCCTTTTCTCCATTATTGTATTCGGCGTAAGTTGCAATTCATTTTCGTTTGACGACATCTTAAAATTAACAATGATTATCCACCCACAATGTATTCCGCGGCAACATATTGTTTTAATTTGGCGGCGTGTTTTTTTTTAAACTACTTTGACACAGATACAAAATATAGACTAAACGGCGCTGACCGAGTGCGTATTTAGCGCTTTAAAGCGTAGCTCAAACGATTTATGATATTTTAGCAATTGTAAAATAGGTACTAAAAAACACCTAATGTTTTGAGAAATGAATTCTGTTACCTGATTGGTCGGTTTTAATATAGCTTTATTATGGTTGGTTGATATCAAATACATTTTTTTTTTTAAAGATTTGAATTAGTTAACGAGTGTACGTACCAAAAAGAACCTAACGTTCCGACTGACAGTCGATGTGTATTGTGATTGGTGGATTTAATTTGGTGAAGTATTTTGATTGGTCAAATTAAGATGTTTTGTAAATGTAAATCATTCTATTTTCAATTTCATATTTTCCCTAGTGAAAATATATATATTATATTTTCCCTCGGTTGTACATGTATCACTTAAGTCTCGCTTGATAAGTCTAATTTGACAAACTTTTTGAGCATGAGAAGTGAAAAATAATATTCATTTTGGTTCGTCAAATATAGCCGTGCGGTTGCCGGGTTAGAATAGTGCCACTCCATGTCTTCCCGTGGAAGTCGTAAGAGGCGACTAAGGGAATAAAGGCTTGTAGTACTGTTAGGCGATGGGCTTGTCACCTGTCACTAATACACTGGGAAACATCTTAGCCTACTTGTGCAAAACGTGGTTACTGAATTATCAAGAAGCTTTAAGACTTGTTAGTAATTCTTTAGCACTGCCGACCCCACTCTGGGAATGAAGGCGTGAGTTTATGTATGTATGTATGTAAATATTACTATTCCTTTATGGCAATAAGAAGACAAACGAGCACTCAGGCGACCTGAGCCTCTATTCTACAACGTAAAGCAATATGGTTTTCGACTTGTTATTGTATTGTCAACGTTTCGATAGCCCTTACTACTAGACAGTAATGGCGGCCGGCTCGAAAACAATGTCGTAAGCTATATTGTTTATCGTTGTGAAATTACGGTAAGTTCGATATTAGACCTTCAGAAATTTGCATTCTCATGATTACAAATAGGGAATAAAATTTAACCGTTTTTGTATGAAAATAACTGGTTAAAACCGGATATAACCGGTTATTTGCATTCCTTCATTACAAACAGAAGTCCCGACTCGAGATTTGCATATCGAAATTGATCTTTTAACGATTTGAGCTCCTTTTCTTTCTATTCATGATTTGGAAATAATTTACTCATCTGAAGTTTAGCCGCGTTTTGCCCGAGGGCGTAAAAGGGTTCTAAAACAAGAGCTATTTTATTAGGTGTCACATAATTATTTAATATTTACATAGGTCTGAAAGCCAGGGCTCTTTCTGAAGTATTGTATTACTCTGGGTTACCATTTTAGACTGTGCAAACAATGAGTACTAGTGCTAAAAGCATTTTATTTGCAAGGCAATTTTAATAAGGCAATTTGCATTTTCATCTGCCATTTAACCATTCTTTTTAACCTAGAAAAGTTTTCATTGTGGATGTCAATTCTATTCCTATCGTTAGTTAAACACTGGTGCCTTCTTTAATAACATTATATTGTAGTTAATTAAAATATTATACGTATTTAATTTACCTCTCCGTGAACCGTAGCTAATATGTTACCCGGTCAAAGCATTTTCGGCCCCGAGGGTAATAGTGGCTTTTTCCTTAACCCACACTCTGTATTGAACTACCTATGGATATAATAAACTCAGTACTATTTTCTTAATTTTATTATTTGTTGAATCAGTTTACTTGTTATTATTATTGTGTTTAAAACATATCTACCCTTTCAAAAACACTTATTTTATGCCGTGTGGTTGCCGGCTTAGAATTGTGTCACTCGATGTCTTCCCGTGGAAGTCGTAAGGGGCGACTACGGGGATAAATTCTAAGTAGTATTCTTAGACGATGAGCTTGCAACCTCTCACTAATGTAAACTTGTAAAGGTTACATAATTATCAACAACGTTTTAGAGTTGTTGGTAATCCTGTAGCTAGCGACATGCAGGTTCTGTCAGGAGACAGAGGAGACAGCAATGCACATCCTCTGTTCTTACGGACCACTAATGCGCAACAGAAGTATCTACCTAGGGCGACATATTATGGACCCACAAGAGTTACAACTCCTCACTGCCCAAAGCATCTGGAAATTCCTGGACGCAACGGGCCTTTGCGGTGAGCTCTAAAACAAAGGGCTGCTACAAAAGATCAGCAATGGTCGAAGTGGCTCAAAAGGCCTATCTCAACCCCCCCCATTAATAATAATCCTGTAGCTCTGCCTACCCCACTCTGGGAATGAAGGCGGTGAGTGTACGTATGTATGCGCGAGGAGGGGTTTTTTTTTTAAATACAAATTTAAATTCTATTTCCGCCTCGTCCCGCCGGTAAGCACCTTCAGCCTCACTGCAGACGTTGTAAGTGAGCTTATATGCTTAATAATGTATGCACTAGCTTAAAGTGGAACTTCAACTTGTTTGCCTTTAATCAACTGGCGGGTGCTTAAGAGCGCGGATATACGAGCATTTGTGTGTTTAGAAAGATTAGAATCAGTTACAAATATTGGCTATGGAAATCAAGATTTTAGGCAAACAATCCTGCCTAAAATCTTGATTTCTATAGCTTTTTTTGCATTTAAACATGAAGATTCTTTAAAACTCAGCGCTATTCTGTCCGATGGAACGATCATCACCACGTCACCGTGAAATGTATGGCTATGGAAGTGTTATAATACGTATGCTAAGGTACAAAAGAAAAGTGTACACTACTCAAGATAATTTAGAGTTAGAGTTGAAGAATGAAAGCAATCAACAAAGTTTAAAAAAATAATGAGTATGAATAAAGTGAAGTATAATTCATTTTGTCCTAAGAATTAGCAACGTATTGGCGATCTGAGGGTTGCAGGGATTGTAGTCTTGAAATATCTGTCACAGTTTCCACTTACTATCAGGCGGCCTGTGTGGTCGTTTGCCAACTGTTTACTCCATGGCATAAAAAATACATACATACATACCTTCACGCCGTCATTCCCAGAGTGGGGTAGGCAGAGCTACAGAATTACCAACAACTCTAAAAACTTGTTGATAACTCTGTAACCACAATTTGCACAAATAGGCCAAGATGTTTAACAGTGTATATTAGTGATAGGTAGCAAGCCCATCGCCTAACAGTACTACAAGCTTTTATTCCCTTAGTCGCCTCTTACGACATCCACGGGAAGACATGGAGTGGCACTATTCTAACCCGGCAACCACACGGCGAGCAACCACACGGCGATGTGCACGCGACGTGCACGCGGCGTGCATGCGGCGAGCACGCTGCGATATCTTCGCGATTAAATGCCGCCAGCGTGCCGTCGCGGTGACGCCGCGTAGACGCGGCGATCAAGCCACATACGGTCACTACTGTTGACGTCACCGCAACGGCACGCTGGCGGCATTTAATCGCGAAGATATCGCAGCGTGCTCGCCGCATGCACGCCGCGTGTACGTCGCGTGCACGCCGCGTTCCCGCTCCGCCGAGAAACCGCCGGCAAAAACGCTAGTGTGAAAGGGCTCGTAGGTAAATAGTTCATTTCGTCCTCTACATTTTGAGATGCAATACTCATTTTCAAAAAAGAGTGACTAGACATGTTCTTTCTTTGGACCCTTCACATGGGGTTGGCTCCATTTCTGTCAAATCAAAAAGAATAACAATGTTATTACATTTCTAAAGACTTAACGTATTAGATGCGTTACCGCGTGAGCTTTTCTTGCGATCCGGGCGGACGGTTTGCGTTAAAAACGTCACGTCACTGCGTTTACAACGCGTCACCGTATTTCGAGCACCGGTATGGTCGATCCTTTATAACGAGGCGTGTTCATCGAGATGTTAAGCAGAATAACGTGTGAGATAAACGAAGTCCCCGATGAAATGTGCACTGTATCGTTATTGTAGATTTGGGAATGCATTAATGCTTATTGCTTATCGATGTTTGCATTAGGATTAAGGATTATGGAGTAATACTCACCGTTTTCCGCACCGCCAGCTTGAGTCACCATCTCATTTTAGTTTATGTTATGTTATTATGTTTTAAGTTATTACTTTCTGTCTGTCTTTTTTTTCGGTACACCCACCCACAATGTCTGAATAGTTTTTTGGTCGACGGTAGAGAATGATATTAGACATTAGGTTCACCATTTGTACTTACTTTTGTGCAATAAAGATAAATAAATAAATAAATCAATGTTCATCCTTTTCTTTTGATGTGTTTCATAATAAAACAGAAATATCATTTTTATACAGATTTTTCGAGATAAACCGCTCTTTTTATGACATTGCATCAGAGGCACCGCGTAGGGTTAATTGTAAGCTCAGGCTAAGTATGGAGAATGAATCATTCAATCAACGTAAAAACGATATTATTAATTTCCAAAACACAGTAATAACATACATACCTTCACGCCTGTAATCCCAGAGTGGGCTAGGCAGAGCTACAGAATTACAACTTTAAAAAGTTGTTGATAATTCAGTAACCACAATTTGCACAAATAGGCTAAGATGTTTACCAGCATATTAGTGATAGGTTGCAAGCCCATCGCCTAACAGTACTACAAGCCTATATTCCCTTAGTCGCCTCTTACGACATCCACGGGAAGACATGGAGTGGCACTATTCTAACCCGGCAACCACACGGGGTAATAACAATAACACGCTAAATATACTATTCGCTGCCGATCACAAAAAGCCCGCCCCGAAGGTGATGTCTCCCCTTTTATCAACTCAGGAGCACACCCTTGGCGGGGCGCTGCAACTGCCAACGTTACTCGCGGAGTCCACAGGCGCCGCTAGGTGGCACGCATAACTCCTGAACCGGCGATTGCCAACATTATATATTATTTTATTACGCTCTGGATAATACAGGCGACAGGGTGCGTTTAGAACATAATTAAGTTATTATGACAAGAAGAAGTCGTAAGAGGCGACTAAGGGAATAAGGGCTTGTAGTACTGTTAGGCGATGGGCTTGCTACCTGTCACTAATATACGCTGTTAAACATCTTAGCCTAATTGTGCAAATTGTGGTTACAGAGTTATCAACAAGTTTTTGAAGTTGTTGGTAATTCTGTAGCTCTGCCTACCCCACTCTGGGAATGAAGGCGTGAAGGTATGTATGTATGTATGTATGTATGACAAGATAGATATTGAATAGTAACTCCGCTTTATACCGGAATTCTGCATTAACATCTCAAGATAACTCCGGCGCACAACTTTAGTCGTAAATGAGACCCGGGTGAGCGCGGACTCGTTAAAATTTCTGCCAATACAAATAGAGGGTAGCAGTCATTTGTCAAGTTGCGAATGTCGTATTAAAATTAATGTTTGATTACATTCTGGAGGCAAGAAGTTAAACAACACGACATTTATAACGTTACTACAACGTTATAACGTTACTACAATGCGTGGCCGAGTTTGAGGATTGACAAAGACCCGCTTTATAACCCACTCCGTAATCAGACTTTAACTTTAAGACCTGAGTACTTTTAAACACTCCCACCTCTTTATTAATTAAATTTAATGATGATGTCCATCTGATGGTAAGATATACCAATTGAAAAGAGGCATTTTTATTCAAATTGAATGTCCATCGTTCAATCTAAATGTCCATGATCAGTAGACAAGATGCTTTGCAAGAACGTTATACATACCTAGTTATAAAAAATGCATTGCAACGGGTGGTCTCGTTAAGACTGCACCGAGCAAACGTCGAGCGTCCAGTGGCGCCCTCAATAATGCTATTGTTGTGTTTTCTGATAAAATAACGAATTTCCATAGAATTGGGATAGACCAAAAAAAATAACTCACGGTTTTTACATTCTAATTCGAAAAAATAGGTCATTTTAAGAGACCTATTTCATTAATTTTGTATTTGACCCAATAGTTTTGTTTTAATATCTTTATTTATTTAACAGACATTTTATGGATGACATGATTATTTTAAATTTGGGTGGGCATTTTCTAATAAATTACTACAATGAAATGATATCTAATGATAAAAAGTGATTGTAATAGTGTAATAAAACATACTATTTACAGCGGTTTTCGCCTAACCCGTAAGATGCACCTAGGAGGGCTTCAAGCCAAAAACGAAAGTCAAACAAAGGTCAAATATACTTTTATCAAAATGTCCGAAATAGATTAATATTTCAAAAATATAATAATGCAGAACGGCTTCAAAACGCTATTCCTCGAAATGGTTTTCAAATCAGAGTAATTTAAAAAATATGAACAATCCCAATTGGACGATGCTTTTTTGTAGCGCAAGTGAAAACACAATTTATGGGATACGTAACAAACTTTGATAGCACTTACCCTTTGAGAAGTCAGCTTAACGGGAAAAGGTGGCCACTTTTTCCGTTAATTTGATAACTCGAAGGTCAATTAATGTAAATTATGTGATATATTCTATGTTGGGATTTGTTTTGTAGTACAAAAATGCACCGACCGATATCAAGAAAATACATTAGTTCATTAGAAAACTCAACGATAGTAATGAGGGCGCCACTGTACAATCGGCGTACGCTCGGCGCAGTCTTAAGCGCTTAATGCCCGGTTTCTGAAGTCACCAGTTAAACCTTTAATAGCTATTGATCCGTTAAAGTTATGTTTAGGTTAAACGACGTTTATCTCTTCGTGCGTTTCTGAGTGCTCTACGAACAGTTCGATAACTATTGACAGATAAATAGTTCCTTCCGCTGCCGCTAGATGGATCTTAATAGTTTGTCATACGTAGACTGCTGTTAATGCCTTAATTCAACATCAATTCCGGTTGATTTTTGTAAAAATAATAATTTGGTCAGTTAAGTTAAACCTAGTTTAAACGGAGTTTATCTTTGAGTCGTTGTTCGGAAACGCAGTTGTCAAAGTTAACGGACCAATAGCGTTTACGGACAGATAAACCACCGATAAAAGTACTTCAGAAACCGGGCATAAGTCAATTCTATACTTATTGACAGCTTTTGACAATTGTTTACGTTAATTTTAAGCGTCTTGTCTAGGGCCACAGAGAGACAAAGACAGGTACTAACTTAAAACTTATATCACTCCTCTCTTTTGGATGGAGGTTAAAAATGCATCAACGATTTTAAACGTCTTGTCTTATGTGCCTAGTCAGATGACGACCAAATACGACGACTTAGCGTCATAAAGATTGCAGTCTGTTTTCCGTCACTGACTAGTGTAAACGATTTTATAGTAAATAATAAGTAGGTACTTACTTATGGAAACGGAGCTTCGAATCGAAATAGAATTTTCCCGAAAATGACAACTTGACAGATTTTTCGCCCTCTTAAGCTCGCTATATTGAAAATTTCATCGAAATCTTGAACGGGACAAATATTATAATAAACATTACAAATATCGCTCGTTTAATAGTATAGAATAAATTCGCCTACACCGAATGAAATTAAACTCAGATTGATACTCATTCCTAAGGTGTTTTTATTTTAATTATCTTAGTCCTGTCAATTACTTACCAGCTTTGTAATGTCCGGACTGAAACGAAGGACTAAAAGTATATTCTACTTGGACATCATACTTTATTTTCGTTACCTCGCTGGAGCTTTGCCAAAACGCCGCAAGCGCTCATATCGCAAGTATATTTATGATTACATCTGGTAGTTATTGGCAATCGATACGGACTAACGACGGAAGCTAGGCTACGTTCGGTATTTGAAAAGAAAACTCGCAAAGGGACGGCACCCAATTACTAAGCCTTCGTTGTCCGTCCATTCGAACTTTAAGCAGCTGTATACTTTGAACCGTGATACAAAGCTAGTTGTTTTCTTTACAGAATGTTGCAGGAATGGCTCTTATAACCAGAGATCGGAAAAATTTGCGACATTGTTTGCAATTATGTGGACATGACTCCAAAATTAATCAAAATGTTATTCAGTTAATTAATTTTTTACTTGACATATAATTTGATTCCTAGTCAATAAATACAAAAGTTTGTTAAAGTATACGTTTATTAAAAAAAAATTTCAGTATTATTTCCAATTTTTTTTTTCCGTCTTAGTTATGTAGAAAAGTTACCTTGATCATCGTTGCATTGAAATTTACGAATGAGAGCGATTACCAATTCCCAACATTCATCGAATTTTGATGAATCGATTAGTTTCAAGAGAAACTTCAAACACCTTTCTTTAAAGTTTAGATAAGTAACAGCGGCATAAACATTTTTTTTTATTCCTGCAAAAAACGAAAATATATTTAATTTAGTATCTGCATACTTGTTTGAATTTATATCACTATAAATATAAATACGCATTTGTATACCATTTCCACGTCGTATTATATTTATTTATATTTTCGCCATTGATTCGTTATTAAACTGGCGATATTCAGCACCCATCAGTAAAGATTGTAAAGAACAAGCCATTATTCAATATTACTACCTTATAGAGATACATACGGAGGGTAATTTAGGTACGGTAATTATGACTAATTAGGCAACTAAAAACGTCAAAATATATATATTAAGAAAAAGTAAATCTACGGAGGTTTTATATCTGTAGAACTAGAAAACTTCTTTGTCAGAAATAATAACCATACATACCTTCATACCTTCACGCCTGTAATCCCAGAGTGGGGTAGGCAGAGCTACAGAATTACAACTTCAAAAAGTTGTTGACAATTCAGTAACCACAATTTGCACAAATAGGCTAAGATGTAAATAATAACCATAGCGTAATATACCATGTAGTAGTTATATTGGGTATTATTTCTAGTTTAAGTAATCGTGTCAGTTTAAAATCGTTATTTATTTATTATATAAATATTTACGGAAACGATACCCATTTTAAATACGAACCTTTTGCTAATAATTATTTATGTAATTTATCGTCGTCGTAACGTCATTTTATTTAAAGTTATTATAAGCACTTTATATATAAACTATTATCTCCAAAAATTCAAATTATATTTCAATGAATAATTAATTAACATTTTGATTAATTTTGGAGTCATGTCCACATAATTGCAAACAATGTCGCAATTTTTTCCGATCTCTGCTTATAACGCTAACGTTTGCGTCGACCTTTAATAGTACGCGAATGCACATTCATGAATAATTTGCGCGAACTGGCTATGATTGCACATTCTATTAGCCCAGATTTTCGAAAACTGGCAAAATTGAACAAAATTGACAAAAGCGTCGTTTGATTACGTACACCCTACACCTATTGTCACTTTTTAAAAATCTCCAGGCCCCAGGGGCCCGAGCCGAGATGCAAATGCTACTAACGTATTTCTTTTCTATCACTCAAAATACATACATACATACAGAAACTCACGCCTTCATTCCCAGAGTGGGGTAGGCAGAGCTACAGAATTACCAACAAGTCTTAAAACTTCTTGATAATTCTTTAACCACATTTTGCACAAGTAGGCTAAGAGGTTTTCCAGTGTATTAGTGACAGGTGGCAAGCCCATCGCCTAACAGTACTACAAGCCTTTATTCGCGTCGCCTCTTACGACATCTACGGGAAGACATGGATTGGCACTGTTCTAACCCGGCAACCACACGGCAAAATGTATCCATGGGATGATATTCTCACGCGTTGTGATAAAACACTTAGTCAATTTTATTGTTAGCCTATACATTTTTAATGGCAGAAAAGAAAATCGTAGCGTAGCTAAGTTGGCGATTTTTGGAAATCGCAAGGATTGACGTAAGCTGATGGATGACAGATCGCGTTGACCGCTTATGTCAACTCCATACATTTCGAGTCACGAACGTTACCAGGCAGCGCTTGCCAAATTATATTTAGGTATCATTATATTTATCATGATACATCAAATTTCAGATAGAAAATATTATCACCGCGAACAGGTAATTTGTCACGTCAGCTATCACTGATGACCCGGTATGATAAACGGGATAAGCACGTCAATCACGTCAAAACCAGACAGCCTACGCAATCACTACAACCCTATCCCAAAGACATTAAGGCTAAATTAATACAGCACAAGGGTGCTGGTATATTGGACGTGGTTAATTTGAAATGGATCTGTGATCTGCCAGTAATGGCCGCGTGCAAATTACGAAGGTATTCTGCTGAGCTATGAAGCATGCCGGGTCGTATTATTGAGTTATCGTAGAGCTTGGAGTGCTTACTAACCCCTTAAGGAAATAGAGGGGTATTGTAGGGTTAATGTGTTTATATGTGTTTGTGGCATTGTAGCTCTAGACCGATTCGACGCATTAAAAAATATATATACATACATTCATACATTAAATCACGCCTGTTTCCCAGAGGGGTCGGCAGAGACCACTTCTTTCCTCTTGCTACGATCTTGACAAATTTCTTTCGCTTCTAATATAAAAAAATATATAATGTTGTTTAATATGTATGTATGTGTTGGTATGTAAATATGTAAATCAACAAGATGAGCGTGAGTGTTGATTGTTAGCCCTGTTATATGTTTAATTGCTGTTTACGTATGTATGCATTAGTGTATTTAATTATACATTTATGTATTTTGTGACAGCAGATTTTTTATTTTTCTCTGATGTATGTTATATTTGTTACTTTCTGTTATTTTGTTAGTTTGTCCGACTATCCTCCTGCACTGGGAGTGACATAGACTAATTTTTTTAAATTAAAGTAATGAGGGAATGGAGGAGATAACTTTTTAATATATATCGACGGTAACATCAAAAAATGCAGTCAAGTTTGTAAAGTTTGCTTTTTATTGCTATCAAACTTTTGTTTGCGATTTTATCCACGTTTGAAACTTAAGTTTATTTTCCTCGTCATCTACTTCATTTTCCTGAAATTCATTACATAAGTAAATAAAAAGATTTGTCGTGTTTTCTGTCGTTTCCTTAAATCGTAAGCCTATTAAGGCCACAAAGCCGACATGGTGGATGCGACTTACAAATTAAGGGCCAAGCAAGAAATAAGACGGAAAAAAAAATTCTTGGAGAGGTAGATGCGAAGGAAAATACTTTCTGATAAACACACATGTTTCCGTCGGTGAAACATCGTACAGAATTTTTCGTGTATGATATATTAGGTCGCACTGAGCTAGTACAGCCAGTTTTCGTGTGATGATTGAAATTTATTTATTTATTTTAATTTGTCCCATGCCTCATGGTATTTTTTACCATTTGACCAGAGGTGAAGTAGGATAGGTGCAAAAAATTGAACATTGAAAATACAAAGAAAATAAAACAAATAATATGAAATAAAAAATAAAAAGTAACACAGAAAATATCAAAAACGAGCAAAAGATAGGTAGGTTTAGGTTATGTTAGTTTTGCAGTCGGTCCGAAGGGCAAAACCACGCAGAAGCAGGACCTCCGCGCGAGCGGAGCTCCGCCGACTCTATCTGTGGAAATGATATAACTATTCAGATAAATACACTACATTGGAAAATAATGATGAAATAATTATTTATTCTGAGAAAAAATCTTAAGCAAAAACGTTACTAATATGAAAGATGCTATCCAGAAAGGTAATGCAGCCAGTGTCATAGGGACCATACCGCGAGCGGACCTGCTAGAGGGGGTGTTCTTTTTATAGTGGTGATTATTATTTACATCTTTAATATTTGAGTAGCTTAGTTTTATTTTAATTTTAAAAAGTATAGTTTTAACTTTAATTGTAGTACCTATCCTATATTATATTATATAAATGAATCAAACAATATACTCGGCTCAGCAAACTTCAGTTCCTTTATGACGTGTAACAGATACAAATTACAATCACGACAACGGCAATCGTCAACGATTTACTCTAAATCCGGTGCCAACTGGATCCCGGGTTTATTTTTAAACCGGTTTAATCAACGACCGACGGGGACTTATCTCGGCCATTAGCAGGTAAACTTTTAATTAAGGCTCTAGAGGATTTTATCGCGGATCTTCAGGAATGACAGATGGAACAAATCACAACTGTGTTTTTTAAGAAAGTTTTTGAGATTTTTTATCTTCGTGACAGTGTAATTATTTCTAAGTGAAATTGGAAAAATAATTTTTTTAACAGATTCAGATAACTGCAGTATGGCAATTGGCCTATCGATGTTTCGACAAACGTTTGTCAGCAGTTTCGTTAGTCCGAAATTTTCTTTTGTCCGAAAACCATTTTTCCTGAACCCATTAACTTTTCAAAATGTTTTCAAAAATATACCTACAGAATCTGGGTTAGGTTAGTTTTATATCAATCCAGAAAAGTCAAACAATTTAAAAAAAAATTGGACCAACAAAACAGCGGACCAAGGTTTTTCGAAACATCGATTGGTAACCCATACATACATACCTTCACGCCTGTAATCCCAGAGTGGGCTAGGCAGAGCTACAGAATTACAACTTGATAAAAGTTGTCAAATTATCAAATTTGCACAAATTTGGTAACCCAATTTGGCCACTTTAGGTGTCTAGCAGTAACGTAATAGTTTACTGGTACATAAAACGCATATTGCTTGTGTCAGCGACAACCCTATTGTATTTGAAATAAGGTTGAAAATATGAAAGGTCTTCTATCGTATAGCTACTATTGATATTTACTTGTTTCTTAACACCCTTGCACTGCTTAACTACCTACCCGTGACTTATCGTCGGTGAAACTGCAAAACCGCGTAAGTAACATTATTAATTAGGAGCAAACTGCACCTTTTTAGTAAGACGGTAAGGTTTATTTTGCTCTATCATAAATTTGTTAGTTACGCGGTTTTTCAGTATCACCAACGTTATGTTATTTTATTACATTAATTAAAAAAAGGGATAATCTCTAATTGATCTAATCCCAAAGTATCTTAGTCACTTATCATTATCATCAGGTAGCCTGGGATTCTATTTTACTCGATAAAACCATATTGCTTTTGACATTTTATCGTATCGTCAACGTTTTGAACAGTACCTACTAGCGGCCAATTTAAAAACCTTAAAGGTGACGGCAGCAGTGTTGACACTTAACTCTTAATTCAAAGGTCATACGGTTCTAAATTTATCGCTGCAAATCAAATCCCGACTTAACTAACTTATCTTGTACAAAATAAGAAACAAGTGTCCATCATTTGTCCTTGTCAATTACTGATTCCGTCACCCAATGATACATTTAAATTGCCTCGAACGCTATTTTCTACTAAAATTATGTTTAAAGGATATCTTGAATATAAATTACGTAGGTTAGGTTAGGTTAGCCTCGTGATAAGAAAAAAAAACCGAATACGACGATACCTAAAATGCTTTTCGATGAAATCAAAATTCTGCAATGATTCGATCGTTGAAAAGTGTTTCGATGTAATAATAGGGACCTCTCCTGTGTCCTTGTCTGCTTTCTTAATGCCATTAAGAAAATTTATATTAGAAAAAAAAATCGGAAAGAAAAGAGAAAAAGAAAGTGAAAGAAAAATCGAGAGGACGTTTTTTTTTTTTTTTTTTTTTTTTTTTTATATCATAGGAAGGCAAACGAGCACACAGGCCACCTGATGGTAAGTGGAAACTGTGACCCATAGACATTCGCATTCACAAGACCACAATCCTAAAAAGTATATATATTTGTGTATTAAAAGTTAAATTAATTTTAAGTTTCATACAGGTTGTTCGTCACATGGCCCGTTAAAATTGTTTAGAGTGCTGGTAAGTCATTTGCCAGCACCCCAAAATTATGTATGTAAGAGCATACACAAAAAAAGTTATGGGGCTGCAAATGGCAGATTTTGTGTAATTCAGGATAAAGTAATAAAAAAATCGTAACTCCATGACCGTAACTCTTAGGGTCCAAGGATGGTTTTTTATTGATATATTTGGTCCGGCAGCATGAGCATGTCATGTTCATTCAAAGGTCTTTGCTTACGGCGGCGTCGTTGATCGGGTCGCCAATTTCCCGATCACATGGTTGAGGGAGGCGACGGCTGAGATACGCGTCATACACGTGAACGGGTGCTGTCTGTGGGGTCCGGTCTGTTCACGCTTGCAAGGACCTGTTTTTCTGTTATTTTTTTATTATCGTTCCTGACGTAGAGACCTCATCATGTTGTTCTCCTAGTCATTAGTTTTAATTTTATTTTATTGACCTTACATTTGTAATGATTTTATTAGTGTTAGTTTTAAAAATAATTATTAATTACTTTATTACCTTGTAATGTAATTTAGATACTTTGAAATATTATTGCATTTAATAATTGAAAAATGACCTTCTGCTGGAGTTTCTTGCGGCGATTCTCCGCAATGATGGTCTTGTCCGAAGCGCTAGTAGATTCCCTCCATATTACTGACGTGTAAAAGAGCCCTCATGTGGCCAATTTACTGAATAAATATTTTGAATTTGGAAAGGTAGCAAATAATCCTACCAGCACCGCAAAAAAATTGGCGACCCTGTTCCGAACTCCCTGTATTGTTATGTTAGTCTGTAAAGAATTTGTAAAAATAGGCCTTGTTGCCTGAAATAAAGTTATTATTTTCGTCAATTTATTCTATAAAAGTACGTTATAAGGAAAATCGCAATTAAAATTTTCATTTTCTTTAACTCCCCCCACGTGTGCCAACAAAGTTACGGGAACGTTCTAGAACACATGGGGCGCCATCAATCACTTAGTTGCTTTGGGCAAGTCGCGGAGAATAATTGCGGCTCTTGCTAATAAAATTACCTGACATTATAGTTGGGTTAGTAAATAGAATTACCCGGAACGGTTCTGTTGGCCGACGGGAATTAGATTGGGCTAGCTCTTTAAGTTAAGGTTAGCTTATTGTATTTGTATTTCTAATTAAGTTTAAATAAATAAATAATATATATCAGGGGACAATGTCACACCAATTGACCTAGTCCTAAACTAAGCTCTAGGCTTGTACTATGGTACTAGACAACGATATAAATACTTATATAGAGAAATATATACTTAAATACATAGAAAACATCCATGACTCAGACACAAATATTCACGCTCATCACACAAATATCTGCTCTTACCGGGATTTGAACCCAGGACCGCTAGCTTCGTAGGCAGGGTCACTACCAACTAGGCCAGCGCGTCGTCGGAGAATAATTGCGGCTCTTGCTAATAAAACGACCTGACATTATAGTTGGGTTAGTAAATAGAATTACCCGGAACGGTTCTGTGGGCCGACGGGAATTAGATCGGGCTAGCTCTTTAAGTTAAGGTTAGCTTATTGTATTTGTATTTGGAATTAAGTTTTATGAAGCTGGAAGGAATCACGAATACATACATTCATACATACATAAACTCACGCCTTCATTTCCAGAGTGAGGTAGGCAGAGCTAAATAATTACCAACATGTCTTAAAACTTCTTGATAATTCTGTTACCACATTTAGCACAAGTAGGCTAAGATGTTTCTCAGTGTATTAGTGATAGGTGGCAAGCCCATCGCCTAACAGTACTGCAAGCCTTCATTCCCTTAGTCGTCTCTTACGACATCCACGGGAAGACATGGAGTGGTACTATTCTAACCCGGCAACCACACGGGTAATCACGAATACTCTTTGTTTTTTTCCCGACTGCTAAAGCAGGATGGTAATATTTTTAAACTTTATGCATCTGCCAATCTATGTATGGTTTTATGTTCCCACGTAGAGGCAAAACGGATTTGTACAAATTAATGAGGTGGCGTTAGGTTCGTTTTAGCGTCGCAAGTGTTACTGGCTACTTTAATTAAAGAAAAATTAAACGCAAGCTTTTAAAACCGGACTGCATTTTTAAGACGCATCTGTATATTGTCGTCGATATACCTATGTAAATAATTGTCATTTTTCCATTGATGTTATTTCAATTCTAACGGTAACGGTATCCTATGTAACTCGAGATAAATCGGCTCAGGCGTTTAGTAGTTATGGTGGAATAAATAATCGTACATACAGTCATGAACCCTGAACACATAACACTCTTTTTTTTGGACAGACGTGTAAAAAATATCAAAATGGCGGTAATATTATTACATACATACATAAACTCACGCCTTCAATCCCAAATTGGGGTAGGCAGAGCTAAAGAATTACCAACAAGTCTTAAAACTTCTTGATAATTCTGTAACCACGTTTTGCACAAGTAGGCTAAGATATTTCCCAGTGTATTAGTGACTGGTTGCAAGCCCACCGCCTAACAGTACTACAAGCCTTTATTCCCTTAGTCGCCTCTTACGACATCCACGGGAAGACATGGAGTGGCACTATTCTAACCCGGCAACCACACGGCAATATTATTAATACGTCAAAATCAAAATATGCAGTCGAGGCTCTCTTATTTTGTTAAACTATTGTCGGTTAGAGTTCTATTTTGCCGATTGTACCTATAAGTTAAAATGGTAGTCTATCACTACAGTTTGAACATAACAATGTCTACATAGCTTCTGCTGGGATCAAACACGCTACCTTGCAATTGTTGATATTCAAAGCCACTAAGCCACCTATGCTCTCCGTGTCCAATTTATCAGCTTATAAAGGGCCCCTCTTATTGTCTATGGAATTAACATGCGTCCTAAACCTACATAAACCGGGGCATTTATGTAGCCCTAGTCAAAATGGGTATAAGGCGACTTAAGCTGAGTATTCACGGAGGCGCCGTATGTCTCGGCGACAGATGGAGTGTTTACAACTGGAAGGGCGTAATATTTTGACCAAATTCACGCCATGCCTCAACGTTGTAACATCACGGAGCAGACTGCTGAGAATATGGCAGCCGGAAATCGCATTCACGACGACGCCATTTGACTTGGCGCGGAGGCGTGGCGTGTTTCAACGTTGAATTTCGACATTCACGATAGTTCCATTTGGATGCGCGTTGGCGCGTCGCGCTGGCTTTTCGTCCATTTGGAAATCCAACGGACAGCGCGACGCTGCTCTATTCGGCTTGTTGGAGCCGTCGTGAATGCCCTTTAGCTCATAACGAAAGGGTATGCATAATTATACGGAGTATACTAGACTTATTGACGAATAATAATTTGGACAAACGTTTATTGGGATTCCGAGGGACACCTGTAATACACATTCTAGTCCTAGTAAAAAAGGGTTTAAGTCTTCTGAAGTTCAAGTGAAAAAGAGTTTAAGTATAGTATACTCCTTTCATGAATTTTAAACACTTTTTATTATTTACGAGTAAAGTCAACTTGTACTCTTTTCTCACTAGGACCCCAGATAATGGTCGAACGGGGTCCATATTCATACTATCGTCATATTTTTTAAAGTGTGAGTTCCTTGTATACTTCTAACTCTAAGAATTGGTATTATTCCTGTTTATTTTATTTTGACAGATTTTTAAGTGTAAGCTCATTTAGCACCTTTGATTATTGATCGCACTATACTTCATTTAATTTAGAATGAGAAACCACAGCAACATTATATTGCGGCTCGTGAACTGTAATCTCTTTACAATTTGTACTAGAGTAACAATTGACGACACGCAAATAAAGTGACATTAAAACAATTTTATTTCGCGGCTCCCAGACTATTATACTGTACTATTTGCTAGGTAATAAATAGTTGACCAAACGCAATATAATGTTATTGTGGTTTCTCATCCTAAAATAAATGAACTATAGCAGACGTCCAAGGTACAGGCCCAGCCTAGTTTGGAGTCTGACAGACATTTCATGTAATGAAACCTGTTTTACTAAATAAACGATTTGATTTGGCTTATATAAAAATTTATAGTCCGAATGTACTCGTAATCATCGCAAGTCATGAGTGTTTTTTTCTGAAACGGTTTTTATTTCAGGGTTTTTATAAAACAAACCTAACCTAACCTAACCTCATTCACCGGCTAGATATTTAAAAAATCCTGATTTAAAAACTGTTTTATTTAAAAACACTTTATGACTTGAGACTTGCTTTTCGGTGCAAGAATGTTTGACATAAGCCAAAAATTAAAAAACAGATTTTTACTCTAGGTTTCTACCTAATGAAAAATGAATTGAACAAAAAAAAGTATTTTATAAAAGAAATGTCGAAAAACTATGAACGAATTTTTACAAAGAAATAGAAATGCGATCGAAAAAAATTAAATATGCTCCTATTACAACTGCCGACTTAGAGATCGTTCAGTTCATTGAAATGGATAATATTTACAGCAAGACGTCGCAGATGAACTGTTCTAAATATTGAAAAAACAATAATAGTTTATTTTGAAAATCGTGTCAACTACTAAATTTACCTACTGCAGGTAATTAATTAACGTTAATTTTATTATTATCTCATATCATTATAGCCTTGGTAGTAAAGCTAAAGTACTACATGAGTTAAAATAAACTTGTATCAAAGTGTAGTGTAAGCAATTCGCAGAGAGGTAGTTAGTCATTAGGCATAATATGATATTTTCTCAGATTATCTATCTGTTGATATCTACTCTTTCTTAAATCATTCCCGCACCGAAAACCCCGATGTATGGTAATAATACATTGGGACTACAAATTTTTATATACACTTGCGAGCAAAAAAATCGACTCAAGCTGCACGTTTGGGTTCTCCGTCCAGTATCTCTTGACCTATTCAGAATATCTTTAAAAAAATGATACCAAACGAAAGCTGATAATGTAACAATAAAAAAAAAACAAGAATCCTGGGAATCCGCCCAGGATTTTCCAAGTTATGTCTCATTTCCCGATATGTGGATCATTTACTCGTTCCTAAACGTACGGGGTGTGCCCCTTTTGACCCCTATAAATATGGGGTAGGAGGGGGAAATGTCATCAGTCACTTATCAGAAGTTGCCCTGTACACATCTCTGCTAACCTTACTCGGAAACCCTGAAGAAAATGGATACCACCATGACTGAAGCCGCCCAAGTCGTGGCCTTGCTGGAAGAGGGACACAACCAACGCTTCGTGGCTGACCAGCGGAATTTAAGCCAGTCAGCAGTAACCCGAGTTTACCGACGGTTTTGTAAGACTGGGGCCTTGACACGAAGACCAGGTTCTGGCCGCCGGAGGTGCACATCTGAGAGGGATGACCGCTTTATAGTCACTTCCTCTCTCAGAAATCGGCACCAGACCGCCGTTACTGTCAATCAGCATCTTTGGGATGTACGAGGGGTTATTGCCAGTGAGTGGACAGTAAGACGAAGACTCAAGGAAGCTAACCTGACCCCAAATCGGCCCGCCACGGGCCCCAGACTGCTCCCGCGTCACCGCCAAGCACGCCTGGAATTTGCACGTCAACACGAAAATTGGACCATTGAGCAATGGACCCCAGTTCTTTTTTGTGATGAGTCCAGGGTGTGCTTGAATGGCTGTGACAGACGAAGAAGAGTTTACAGGAGGCCAGGAGAACGGTATGCACAATGCTGTTTCAAGGAAACAGTTGCCTATGGCGGAGGTTTCGTCAGTGTGTGGGCGGGCATTTCCATCGAAGGGCGTACAGAGCTCGTTTTCGTACCTGGTGGGGGCCGTGGCGGTGGTTTGACCGCTGCCAGGTACATCACTGACATCCTTGAGGAGCATGTTGTTCCTTACGCCCGTTTTTATGACGAGGGGTTCGTCCTGATGCAGGATAATGCCCCTTGTCATACCGCAAGGATCACTAGGGCCTACCTTGCCGAGGTCGGCATTACCACCATGAACTGGCCAGCCGTCAGCCCGGACCTGAATCCTATTGAACATCTCTGGGACTACCTGAAAAGGCAGATTCGGAAGAGGGATCCAGCTCCTTCAAATATTACGGAGCTGAAGACAGCTCTGCAGGAGGTGTGGGATGCCATCCCCCAGGAGCTTATCAAAAAGCTGATAAGATCCATGAAAAACCGCCTGAATGCTGTGATAAGGGCCAGGGGTGGAAAAACGAAGTATTAATGAATAAATGAAACCTTATTTTCCTTAAAATGCCTTTTATTTTACGATTTCCCTTTTCTTTTCGTTTTGTTTTTTTCATGCATCTCTGCAAAACCTGGCTCCTGTCACTTGTGGAAAATGGCATGACTGAAAATGATTATTTTTTAAATCGTTACATTATCAGCTTTCATTTGATACCATTTTTTTTAAGATATTTTGAATAGGTCAAGATATACTGGGCGGAGAACCCAAACGTGCAGCTTGAGTCGATTTTTTTGCTCGTGAGTGTAAAACAATGCGATCCCGGTCGAACGTTTTATTATTGTTAAAATTACAAAAGGTACCGTGTTAACTCAACATTTTAACGATGATGCGTATTTGCTCGTTAACTCACTGGATACACAAAATAAACCATTTTACCTCTACCTCTGTATCCGCACTGCGGCAAGGTATAATATTTAATTATATACATGCAAAAGTTCCTACAAGTCAACTCCTGTAAGATAACCTGTAAAATTACTAGCATAGAGAATTAGAGACATTCCATCTAACCCTAACTTATAAACGTGGAATAAGCTAGGAATAGTTAATGCCATGCTTTGTCCTTATCTGTAATTGTGACATTTGCATCTGACAGAAAGTGACAAAGCATGGCATAACCTATTCCAAGCTTATTCCACGTTTATAAGAAAGGGGTATGGTCTTGAGGGTTGCCAACGCATTTGCGATCTTAAGATGACAGTCTTAAGGCTTGAAAATGCTTATTTATATGAGTCAGTCATCCCACTTACCACCAGATAGCGTGTGAGCTCGAATACCTTCAGTTTAAAATAAAAAATAATGCAACAGACAAATAATATTATATTTAAACCTAATTGAAATGAGAGTGTTTCTTTATTCAATTGGGATAGACCAAAAAAAAAAAACTCACGGTTCTTACATTCTAATTTGAAAGAATAAGTAATTTTAAGAGACCAATTTCATTAATTTTGAATTTGACCCAATACCTTTGATTTAATATCATTATTTATTTAGAAGACATTTTATGGACGACATGATTATCTTAAATTTGTGTTGGAATTTTCCAACAAATTACAACAATTAAATGATATTTAATGATAAAAAGTGATTGTAATATATTAAAACATACTATTTCAAGCGGTAAGATCCACCTAGGAGGGCTTCAAGCCGAGAACGAAAGTAAAACAAAGGTTTAATATACTTTTGTCTAAATATCTGAAAGAGATTAATATTTTTAAAAACTTAATAATGCAGTACGACTTTTAAACCGTATTCCTCGAAATCGTTTTCGAATCAGAGAAATTCTAAAATATGAACAATCCTAAATCTTACGGTTTTACACCTCGGGGTTAATCTTGATGCATAAAGCTGTTTTTTTTTCGTAACGAATGGCTTTCACTTACCTTCTAACATTTTTTTTTACAAGATGACCGAGTATGGACGTCAACCGAAAGAAATGAGTAAAAATTACAACCTCGGATCAGTCTTTGTAAATAAAACATGAGGGTACCGTAAACAAATCATTTGCACGGATATTCCCGAGGATGTTCCTCCATATTGGAAAACTTATTGTTTTTCCTACAGGGAAGATGAGGAAGTTTGCGAACTTGGAGAGAGCTTTGGACTATTAAAAAAAGACAAAGAACTGTGATATATAAAGTACTAGCGACCCGCCCGCGGCTTCACCCGCGTGGAATGTATTATACATATAAACCTTCCTTAAGAATCACTCTATCTATTAAAAAAAACCGCATCAAAATCCGTTGCGTAGTTTTAAAGATTTAAGCATACATAGGGACAGACAGCGCAAGCGACTTTGTTTTATACTATGTAGTGATAGTGATGTGGAAGCATAACGACTCGTTAGTACAGTGATCGGTCTCTATACTAGTCGGCAAAACAATATTGCTATGAGTAAGTATAAATTGTAGGTAATTTAATGGATAAAAGTGGCCAGCTTTTTCCGTTAAGTTGACTACTAAGGTTAAAGGTTAATTTACTTTGCCATATAGGGTGACAGAAACAGTAATGAACAAGAACCAATAATGGACGCTTGATTCTTATTTTACAGAAGATATGGATTGTTAATATTTTATGCAATAAGCGTATGAAATTTGAATTAAGAGTGAAGTCTCTATTACTGGTGCCTGTCAGCTAAAAGTGTACGGTCATTGGTGCCGTCACCCTATACTGTACATTTTGTATTGATTCATACAACAAAAAAACATCTTTCAATTTTAAGACTATACTTTGTTTTATTACAAAACACAACTGTAATGAATGAGGAAGCCACTGGACCCTCGGTGCAATCTTTTATAATTCCATTGATCAGAGAAGGCATGATAGTGTGTTGATACTTTAGTACTTAGTACCATTGTACATTGAATAATAAGTCATAGTCTCAGCAATATTGACATTTATTATTCACAAAATAAAAGCTAATAGGCAAATAGATAAACTAAATAAAAGCGAAGGGTCGAGCATAACTCAATCGCCTGCCTTGGATGACGGAGATGTAAGTTTGGTTTTCTGTAAACGTTGACCCTTCTTTGGAATATTAAATTTGCGTCATTATTTGGAGAAAATGTATATAACGTTTAGATCAATATCTAAATTTAAATAAGCGACCACCATCTTATCCTTTAGCGTACCGACAAGCTGCAGTACTCTTAAAATTACTTTAATAGAGGCATTCAATCTTGGTCCTCAAGGTTGCCAGTACATGCCGTCTTAGGATTGCAGCCTTAAGATCAAACAACCGAGACGGGGACAAAAATGTACCTGTGCTAGTGATTCATTAACCGTCGACTTAGTTTATCGACATCGATAAAAACAATTTCATCATCCATCATTATCATAAGTAATGGCCAAGTTTGAATACCTTTTCATTATTTGCAAACCTCTTTTATTCATACTTGTCGCAGCTTTAAACAACTGGGATCTGATAGTGACCCTGTACTCGAGTCACTTTTGACAACCATTGAAATAACGTTCAATAACCAATTCATTCACTACAACAATATTCTTTAGCATTCCGACGAATTGAGAATCTTTTTGTTTTTTAAGTCGGTTAAAAATTACTGGAAAGAAAAAAGATTGTTTATCTTCATGGGAAGCTGATCATTAAGATATAGAAGATAAAGGTAGGACTTTCTTTTGCAAGAAATGTAAGATCCATATGTCACGACAAAAGTGGTCGATAAACTTTGTCGATATTTAATGAATCACTAGCACTGGTACATTTTTGCCCCCGTCAATCCGGTGTATGCTTATGATTGTAGTTTAAGAAATACAGTCAGACTGTAGACCAGTGCTAGTGATTCATTAAATATCGACAAAGTTTATCGATCACTGTTGTCGTGACATATGGATCTTACATTTCTTGCAAAAGTAAATCGTACTTTTATTTTCTATATCTTAATGATCAGCTTCCCATGAAGATAAACAATCTATGGGTCTCAGAACCTTGCCTTCTCCTTGTCATAAAATGAAGATGGAAATCTCCCAATATGTTATGTTTATACAGTATTTAATTTAGCCTGTGGCTGGAGTTTCTTGGTTCTCGAGTTTTCAATTCATTCGTTCTATTCGTATTTTATTATTTCATATACCTGAAACAACCTTTGAAATAAAAGAAAAATACTTCCTTACAATCAAAAGCTTTTTAAAAACACGACAAATCCTCTCACCGTTTTGCCCAAGAATTAAAATCAAACGGAAACTGTTATTTTGCAAGATTAAAGGAACGAGAAGGAATGAATAATTTCAGCCCAGTCAGTTGAAAGGAAAACTCGGACGGAATAAAATCAAGGTATCTTTCCTTTTACGTTTTTCAATTGACCAAGTTCAGTTTTACACCGGTTATTTTCAGACTTTGGGCAATGAAGTATATAGGTAGCGTCTGTCTTTGCTAAAGTTTTCTATTATACCTGAACGAAATGCAAATCTTATGCGTTTGATTTCAGTGAATGTGTTAAGAAATTGTAAAGACTTTCAATTCAATGGACACAAACATTGTATGAGCATATAGGTAATTTCTCAAACATGCAATGAAATGTTGGCGTTATGTTAGTTATTTTAGGCTTCAAAGTATCACGTTCCGGGCGGAGCAGCTCGAGAGAGCTGTCAAGGAATATCATACAAAGTTGAAGGCCCAGGCCGGGAAGGTATTTTTTTTTTAAATTGTATGTTGACATGGCGGTTGTGTTTATGAACAGCCTAATAGCTAAATTTTTATTTTGTTTTTTTAAGTGGCATTATGGTTATCGGACCAAAAATATCCGCGCTAATGCCTACTACACACGTGTTTTTTTAATTTTATTGCATATGTTTGAGAAAAGCAATATACATAACTCGCCGTGAAAAGGGGTTGCCACTGTTGCCAGCCTCTGTAGTAAGTAATGTACTATTATTGGTTTTCAAATTAGCGTCTTATAATTAGAGCACGAATCATGGAATAACGATATTTTTTAGTAACTAACCATAAACCTATAGTAAGTATTTGTGTAAGTATAAGATTCTTAAAGTGTTGCTTCAAGCACTAGTTTAAAAATAATAACGGGAGAATTCGTTTCTAGCTCACTGAGTTGGATAAATTGCTTCAATATTAAATTGCAATGAAAAGTTACTTGAATTGCAAGTGCTTCGTCGAATTACCTCCCTCTCATAATTCACGTTATAGGGTTCCGTACGCAACAAGGAACCCTTTTAGTTTCGCTATGTCCGTCTGTCCGTCTGTCAACGGTTTAACACACCGAATCTTGGTAATACAAAGTTGTAATTTAGCATATAGTTACACATTTAAATTACGCCAGCAATGTTAAAATAAAATAAATGCAAATAAAGCATTTTTTAACATGATGCATTATTTTTGATGTCGAGTGATGTATCGTCAGATAGATCTTAAAATCATTACGTGTATATTACTATCATTTTTTCATTTTTGAGACCGTTTAGGAAATATTGAAATCAATATCATAACTCATAACTAGAGTTAGGACTTTTGGTGGCAAATCGTGGTTCTAGAATACATGGAGTCGCTATTTTCTATTTATTGTGATACAACATACCACTTTGATTTTGACCTTCAGTATTTTAATATTTTAAAATTAATTAATTCATTAAACCGCTAAACCAATTTAAATCAATTTTGGTATGGAGGATATCTCTACTTTGAAAGCGTTATAAACAAGCAAATATTAGTAGGGAACGAAAAACCGACATAAAAATTTAATAAGTCCATTTTGAAATATGACCGCTGAAGGTCAAAATCAAAGTGTCATGTATTATAATATGTAGGAAAAAGCGGCTCCATGGATTCTAAAACCACGAAATGCCACCAAAATCCTAACCCTACTCATAACTAAAAGCAAGCTTAAAAGCCCGACTGTTGCTAACCAACTTTAAATCGTTATTAATCCTAAATGATCATTCAAAATGAAAAATGATGAAAGAAACCTAAAGATGATTTTTAAATACCTATTCAGCCATACCCCATTTGTCATGATTCGTCGACTTTATTTTTTTTCTTCCATACAATATGGCGTCTGGTTGCCGCCATATTGATTTTTAATACTGTGATATCTTGAGTGACACTCACAAGGTTAAGACAAATCGATTGACATAAGAATCCCCAAAATCAGTCTACGCGTTTAGTTTCTAAAGCGTCACAAAGGAACAAACATACATATACAATTGAATACATATAGAATTGTATAGGCTGTTAAACACATTACCCTCCTCCTGCGGCAGTCGGGTAAAAAGTATAATTTGTATCTTAAATGAAAGCACATATAACTCATGCAACTATCGTGACTAAGTAGACTTGATTTCTCCACTGAGCATGGATCTATGTGCTCTTCCCCAGTTTTTTTTCAATATTGGGAGTATGATTGTACGCGAAAATTTTATTGCTGGTGTAAATTAAGGCCAGGATGTAAACAGTTGATGGTACAAATATAGAAATACCTAAGATCATTTGTTTTTTCATAATTTTACGAATTATTGCTCTATTTCAGATTTTTTACTAACCACTTATGAATTAACACTAACAACACAAAATTAAAGACCATATTGCAGTTAAATAACTAAGTTATTAACATAATGTCCACGTAAATCTATTACGTCAGATTCCAGCGTGACTTGCGAGGGCAAATGGAGTCGTCGCCGGAAAATGCACCTTGTGAATTGCTAAGGTTTCGTAACCTGCAATGGTTAGGGCTGCCACAATACATGTTGTATTTTTAACCACGGACCTAATAAAAATACGGACGTAACGTTACACTAAATTAATTGTAAAGCATGCGTGGCCGGCACTTTCGTTCGCTATTATACGACTTACCGCACGCACACAGATACATAAGGTAAGACACCGCGCCGAGCCACAGCACGAGTGACAGCCATTATGCATGCTTCACTCCAGATTATACGAAGTTACGTCCGTATTTTTTTAAGGTCCGGGTTTTTAATAACAAGCGTAAAAAGGGATGTTTAATAAGCTCGACGTGTCTGTGTATCTGTTTGCTATTTATAGCAATGCAACTCCGAAACGAAAGGAGCGATTTGAAGAGAGTTAAGCGAGGTTTTATACACCTAAACCAGTTTTGAAAGTACAGGACGCAATACTTTTGTTCTTGTTTAAGCTACTATGGAATGTTTTTCAAAAGATTTATTGTTAGTGCACTCTTGGGGTACGGGAGAAATATTCTCTCCAAATTTCAATTTGTATTTAAAATATAAGCATTTTTTTCAATATTATTTATTAGTAGGTACTAGGGAATGTAAAAACCGGCGAAAATCAAAAACCGGTTAATAACCGCCTCGACGGATTCAAAACCGGTTAACCGGTTTTTAGCCGGTTTTTTGCAAACTATTTGAAATCGAAGTATTAGACGATAGTTTTACTATTCTTGGTTACTATTGGGGAGTTTTTGAGCTGTATGCCATTTCTAAATATCGCCCTCTGGTTCCGCCACTTTCATGCAGTGCCATCTAGATCAGTCACGATCATCACGTTAGGACACAACTGTTGTTGCAGGACTTCCATATGGGTCTTTTCTGCTTCACGTCTCGTCAATGATTTCTGTTTCAACTCTTCTCTTAATAAATCTTTCTCAGACATAGAACTTCCGGATAAACCAGATGTAGACGGAACAGGTTCAATATTTTCTGAACTTTGCGACGTTTCTGGTGAGGGGTCAAGGGCTGTTACTGTAATAGCAGTATAGTTGGTACGTTTGCCCAATAACGACACTAAAATAGAAACTAGGTATGTCATCCTTGTCATCATGTGGCTCGTGTATTGTATTGTATCGTTCAGCACGTTCATGAAGAAATTTAATTACTTAATAAAACTTCTTGCTATTCGCTACACGTAAAATTCCAGTATGTATTCTTATTTTTTACAAAATAAAAATACGTTTCCCCGCTATATTTGTCATTTTATAGTCTGAACAATATTCTGGAGTATATTTAAGGCAATTTACAGTATTTTAAGGAAAAGTTCCAATTCGGTTAATAACCGGTGAAAGTTATAAAAAACCGGTTTTTAACCGAGATCTAAAAGTTTCGGTTAATCGGTTTTTCGGTTAACCGGTTAGCCGGTTTACATTCCCTAGTAGGTACCTTTTGTGAAAATTCCGAGTTTTGACACGTTTTTCTGCTCAACTACGCGTGATTATCTTTTATTTCAAATTAATCGTCTAATATAATGCTAGGTTAATATAATGTCATATCATAACCAATATTAAAAAACAACTTCTCAGCAGTGGTCTCTTTCGAAGCGCTGCGCTGGTAGATTCTTGACGTCTAAAAGTGCCGTAAGTACTGAATAAACATATTTTATCTTTTATCTTATGGGTTTCAGTTTCCACTTACCATCAGGTGGCCTGTGTGCTCGTTTGCCTTCCTATGCGATAAAAAAAAAAAAAAAAAAAATCTAGTCATGGAAGTATTTTTAGATTTATTTAGATTTAGATTTTAGATTTTATTACTCAATATAACACAGTATAAATTACATGGCATGTCAAATTATATGCAGTTACATTGAGGTCGCATATTACTGATGTGATCTGTTTCATTGTGTGTATTCATCATAAGCGATCAAAGAGAACGCGCCAAAAAATTAAATATAATTATTTCTGTAAGTGACAACCCTGCGGCCTCTTTGTTCCGCTGTAAAAGCGCCAGACAGCGACTGTGCCCGCTGATACTGAAAGCTTTCCTTCTGATAATGTGATTAACTTCAGTTGAGATCTGATACGAATTTTGAATCATCCAAAAATATTTTATTATGCTTGAAGCATAAGTAAAGTCCCGTTAGGGAGAGGCTTCGTGGATTAGAATACTATAGGAAAAATATAAATTATATGGCATCGACAATTATTTTTTTTTGGTTGTCGCCTGAATGGCCAAAGACTTAAGTCCTTGCTTTTGTTACCACATAAAACTCACGCCTTCATTCCCAGAGTGGGGTAGGCAGAGCTACAGAATGACCAACAACTCTGATAAGTTGTTGATAATTCTGTAACTTAACAGTACTGTTCATATTTTGCACAATCAGGCCAAGATGTTTAGCAGTGTATTAGTGACAGGTTGCAAGCCAATCGCCTAACAGTACTACAAGCCTTTATTCCCTTATTCTCCTCTTACGACATCCACGGGAAGACATGGAGTGGCACTATTCTATCCCGGTAACGACACGGACTACCAGCGGCTTTTGTTACCAGGATATTGAAAATTACATTTGAAAGGGACAGTGATGAAAATCCCTTCCGGAGACCTGGGAATGGAGGGCCCAGGTACTGCTGGGCTCGCACCGGCTAACACCAATGCCCCTTGTTAAAAATGAAGCTAAAAACTCCCGCGGATACTACCCCAGCCAGTGCTGAAAGCCCGGAGGAGAAGTTTATTCCTCCGTTTATGTATCCGCGGGGTTTGAAAAATAATGGGAATGGGGAATGAGAAGGGGGTGGCTTAACCTGGGTGAGTCGCGAAGTGGGAATCCTGACGCATGCTTACAGACTACGGGCTTCCTTTCTTTTGCCGGACAATTGAAGGGTTGGGTCAGAGATCTTTTTGAGCAGCTTGTGTGGCCGTGAACACCATCTTTATGGGTCTGGCTACCCTTTTTTTGAGGCTTACTCTTTTTCCTGGAGATATGTTTTCTTTGCGCGTGTCTCTCTTTGCGCTGCCCTCTTTTGACAATAACTATTTACATTTAAATGTATAAAAGAGGGAACTGACTGAGTGACATATAAACGCACAGCCAAAACCGCTTAAAATAGGGGAAAAGATAATGATCGCCAGGTGCACTGATCTAAACATACAACTTTCGCTTCCTCTACATTCACCAACCTCTTCATTCACTTCGGTTTTAAGTCCTTTTATTTTGGATCTTATTAAGTACATCACAAATCTGATCTCTGTATGTGCGTCCAGTGCCTTCCTTATCGACATCTCCACTCACTTTCGCTCGCCATACATCCTTCGTTAATTCAGAATATAAAGTAAAATTAAATTTATACTAAAGCACTTGGCCGGTTTTTTATACTGATACTGACACTTTTTGACAACTAGAAACCTGAGCCATAGCATGAATGTTTATTATTTTATTGTGTTAGTTATTATTACTTA
This sequence comes from Acleris emargana, assembly GCA_927399475.2. NCBI lineage: Eukaryota > Metazoa > Arthropoda > Insecta > Lepidoptera > Tortricidae > Acleris > Acleris emargana. The sequence continues at coordinate 5,935,577 of OV656850.1, forward strand.
TTATGGAAAACAATGCAAAGAACGAACCTTTTTAAATGTAAAAACAGCAAAAACAACAATATTACGGTTACTTTGCATAAAACAATACACTTGAATTCCAAATCTTTGAAATATCAGGGTATTCTATTCAGACTTAATCTCTAAGGCTTTGGATGTTCAACACTAAGCCCTCTGATTCCCTTTCAAAATGGACCCAGTACGGAGATTTTTGGCTCCAGACATAAAAGGCTCGCTGCCAAAGCCAGGAGTTACGATATTCGTAGTAACAGGCAGTTCCCATGCAAACTGCCGATTTTTAAAGCCTATACAGAGCACATGCGCGATATTTGCTGGCGAATGTGTTACGTTATTACGTATTCAATTACGTATGTTATTCTCGCATCTATATTGAAATCCCTGAAGTACATACACATACGATGACATACATTGACGCCTGTCTCACAATGGGATAGGCAGAGAGGTACGCCAGGTGCACCGGTCTAAACACAACTTTCTCTTCCTCTACATTCATCAACCGGTACACGTACGGCAAAGGAAATTGATTCCTAGACCATTTTGGATTATGTCCTATTGACGTAATCAATCAAGACGAAAGAGACTTCTAATGATTTTATTTAGTGTCACTTTGACATAGTCTAAAATGGTCTAGGAATTAATTTCCTTCACTATGCATCGGTTTCGGGTGCTTTTGATTTCGCCTCTATTCAGTACATCGCGAATTTGATCACTGTATAAATTAATATGTATAAAACGTCCTCTACCGACATTTTTTTTTTTTTTTATGTGATGGGAAGGCAAACGAGCACACAGGCCACCTGATGGTAAGTGGAAACTGTGACCTATAGACATTCGCATTCACAAGTCTGCAAATGCGTTGCCAACCCTATATCCACTCTCCCGCTCGTCATACCTCTTTCGTAACTCCTTTCATCCATCGTTTCTAAATGACCAAACCATCTTAGCATACCGTTGTCTATCTTTGTCGCTAGGTACAATTCTTAAACTATTTTTTATTCTTTAATACATTAACAACATTACACATAACATTAACATTATATTTGTCCTTATGTATCTATACACTAATATTAACTGAACATTTTAAAGTAGGGACTTGCCCGCTATCCCATTGAAGGGGTTTCGAATGGGTTTTTATAAGGATTTATTTAGAAAACCCGTATCGCTTGAAAGCTGTTCGATTTCCTTTTTTGGTTTGGAATGGGTATTTCGAAAGTATCAACTACGCAAATCCGTTTCGTATAAGTCTTGTACGATTTTGCTTTTATAAAGCTCTATATTTTGAGTGATACCAATATCCCTTTAACTTAAAAAAGCCGTTTGATTGGGTTTAAAGCGCTATATATATTAGGGTTACTCTCATAAAATGTGTAGACGCCGTCATCCTTTATAAAATAATTCACTGCCAGCTCGATGCTCCCTCACGTCTTCATAATATCAATTTCAAGGTCCCTCGCGCTCGTCAGCGCCAGTGCACAGTGTCGCAAAAAGGAACTATTTGCAATACCCAAAGCCAGAACATGTTATGCACGTAACAATTACCTAAGGCGTGCGTGCAGGCTACTTAATGATAATGTTAAATTGATCGATGTTGACATGTTTAACTGTAAATATTTTTATTGTGATTAAGCTGTATTTATGATATATATATTTTGATATATAATTTATGTTTTTATATTTAATTATTTATTTCAACACAACATATGTACATCATAACATATCATAAAATACAAATATTAACTAAAATAAAAATAAATTAAAACAAATCGAACCCCTCCAACGAACTCACTTGTGGCATCGAGCCTAAGACACTCGCAGCGTTTCCTCTCTGCACCGCTAGACTCAGCCTCTGGGCAAAAAAGGAACCGGCCCGAGGATCGCCACAGACATGCACCAGTTTTTCCGACACCTCCTTGACGAATTTTTTCATGTCAGAAGACCACGGACCAAAAGTTTCGATGGCGAGGGCCGCAAATACGTAATTTGAAATTAAAAAGGCGTATTTGCGGCGTTTTAGAATTTGGGAATTGTCAGCAGCATTAAATTGTAAATTAGGTAATAATAAAAAAGCATTTAAATTTTAGTTCATCTTACCTCAAACATTATAGGCGCTCGGCTTATGATGACCGTTTGTACCTTCAGTCGAGGACGGGAATATCTTTGCGCTTTAGTACCTTGTCGATTAAGGGTATGTTTCTACTGCCATATAAGAAATTGCACACGGTTTAGAGTGACAAGGGACTGGAGCGCAACTATGTTTGTGACTTCGACTGTACCAAATGGTCATATATTTAGTGCAATTTTTTGTATAGTAATTATTTTAGTATTCACTACACGATGTATCATATTGTAAGAATCAATATGCTCTTTTTTCCTCATCTTTTTAGTTTATGATTGTTAAATAGTAGGCTATAGCTGTTTTATCTATAACTAATTAAGGAAACTATAGGTTTAAGTTTACTCATACTTTGTGTAACATTAAATGTATACAACCGTTTGTTTCTTAATAAACAATAAATAAAAAGCTGTTCGATTAACTTTTTAAGCGCTATTTATAAGAGTTACTGCTGACGATCAGAGTTTTAGCTCTTTACAATAAACAAAAGTTAATATTGACTGTAGCTTCTCTGGTTTCTTACCACACATTACATTCTTTTACTAGCTAACTTAACTTTGCCTGTGCTATCATTGTTCCAATACATGTATTCATGTGCCTAAAAGAATCAGATTACATGTTGTCGATTGGACGTAACGTGTCAGCATATTGTCTATGACTAAGTGCAGTCGAGTTCATAAATATGTGTATACTTTAGTACCTACCCTGTCTATTTAATGTCACGTTTAAACTGCGATATATGAATTGTTACAGCGATTAAAATGACAAGGTACTAAAGTGTACATATATTTAAAAACTCGACTTTACTTTGCCGCGATCCGAATCACGCACGAAACTTTAAAAAAAAAACTACACACATCATCATAAGTCCTCTATTATGCGTCCAAAACCCGTAGGAAATGACCAGCATTATTACAACCAATTTTACTATGAGAACTTTCTTGTCTGTGGTCGTAGGTAAGATCTGAAATGTAATGTTATTACTGAGATTTATAATGTCGTCAGCCTATCGATCTTAATAGAACGTGAAAGTGTGACGTCACAAGACTTTTAGGGTTGTGGGCATGCTCATCGAGCCCACAACGGTGGATCCACGCTTACACAGATCCCGCTGACCATCTTCAGGTGACCTGGGGGGTTATTATGATGTAGTTTTGCAGTTGAGTTTATGCTGAGTAAAAAGGACAGCGCTATATAACTGCTATAGCTCTGTCCTATACGCTCCCCGTAAAATGAACTGCATAGCTAGGTCATAATAACCCTCCTGTACGCTAATAATTCCTTCTTCGTACCATAAAAAAACCACTGTGTTAGTGTGAACAAATTTAACACTTAATTCCAAGGTGTTTACGACTCAACGTGGCCGGGTCGATTCTAAATCGTCATAAAAAAGCCAAATCGCTCCATCTCACCCGGTACAATTTCACGACCATTGTTAGGTTATGGACTCGTAAACAGTTATGACGTTCGGCTTTAAGTATATGAAATTGTTAATAATTGGAGAAATATGGTTTCAAGGTGAAAAATGTGTTATGTTACCAATAAAATAACACTAAATAGTTAGAAAAAGAAGATGGAGATAGATAGATATCAGGGACAATATCACACTAGTTAACCTAGTCCCTAACTAAGCTCTAGGCTTGTACTATGGGTACTAGACAACGATATAAATACTTAAATAGAGAAATATATACTTAAATACATAGAAAACATCCATGATTCAGTAACACATATTGGCGTTCATCACACAAATTATCTGTCCTTACCAAGATTTGAACCCAGGACCACTGGCGTCGTAGGCAGGGTCACTACCAACTAGGCCAATGCGTCATTCGTAAAGGAAGAAGAAGTTAAACAATTATTGCCGAACATAAAAAAGCAGGCAGATCTTTACTTTACTAACTAGACTTAGTGTATAGTAGAAATAAAAAGCTAACACAGAACTAAAAAAGTGTGGCAAAGGATCGAACTCAGCGTTTGCTGCAGGCGTGCTCCGGCACAACCGCACTCTCGCAGAGCTGGTTTTCCGTCCGTCCCTAATACCGTGCAAACTTACTATGCTTAATATGCTAAGAATGTTCCAGGGTAAAAACCAAAATGGAAAAGACGCTATTTAAATGTTACTTACGTGTTTGACGTTATTCGAACGTTTCGTTACGGTGACAAAACTCCACTTTAACTGGACATTTTTTTTGGTTTATTTCCTCTAGTGAATAAAATCTAGATATTAAAAATGTTAAATGTATGGGGACATTTCAAAAAATGGTTTTATTATATTATCTGTTATTTTTTTTATCTTGTTCGTCGCAACCAGCTAAACTTCATTTAATGACCAATTAGGATGCAGTTAGGAAAGTGTGCAAAACTAAAACAAAAGTTTTGTTTTAGTTTTCCGAAAGGTCGTTGAATTGGTTGAAAGGACTTCATCATCTCATTGCCCTTTGTTGCATTAAATTAAGTAAACCACATCAACACTTGGGTGATTTTTACTAAGTAAATAAGGTCTACTATGGAGCATGTTAACTCTATCCTTTTCAATTTCGACTTGAAAAGATCCACGTTGTTATGTCCAGAGAAAATATCGGTTTATCTTTACGAAGTATCTTATCTTACGGATGGCTCCCGTAAGATAGCCTTTAAATTTTGTAAAGTTACCCCTGTTATCTATTCAGCTATCTAAATGTGCAGAATTTCTCACGGTATCTATCCTTTACTGTAAGAGCATCGTTTGACGGCATCATCCATAGAGTGACAAAGAATTCCAACCAAATTTAAAAAAATGGTATGTTTATCAGAAAAAATAACTAAACACCCTGTATCTACACCCCGTATTGAATGAAATTTTAGTATTTTATCTTTGCGATACCTTGGTTCTTCAAAATAAATTCAAATTAACGCCACGTAGTAGGAAACATAGCAATTTATCTATATTTGTAAATTTGACACTTTCTGTAAAAACCGTGCAACTTTTCATAATAGTAAATGTGGTCAAAAATGTTCAGAATGACGCTAACTATCATCCTTTAAAACCTCTACACCCGATTGCCTAACACAGTGCAAAACCGCGTAACTAACAAATTTATGATAGAGAAAAATAAACCTTACAGTCTTATTAAAAAGGCGCATTTGGCTCCTTATTTAAAATGTTACTTACGCAGTTTTGCAGTTTCGTCAACGAGTGTATAATTGACGACCGAGTCTGATCTCCGGATTCTCCGGTAGGGGGCAAGTATTTGTAAGTTAAGACCAAATATTTTGATCCTGAGTCTTGAATGATATGTAATAAATAAGTTTGCGTCAATAATTTAATTTTTAGGACAAACTTTTGTTGCTGACTGTACTTGTTTTGCACAGCCGTCATCTACTCGTCATGACGATTCTAACGAGCCCTTACACGACGGGTTTATCATGTGTAATTTAGGAGTTCACCCTAAGTGTCCATCAGACCAGCTCGATGGTACTATATTATTGTATTGTCATCAGAACTAAAGATGTATGCAAATTTTTAGCTTCATCGGAAACCGGGAATACATACATACATACATAAATTGCAAGTTAAATAAATGCTTCTAAAATTATGGATACTTTATGTATATATATTTTGTCTATAGATGTATACATGTTGTGTATTTCAGTCTGGTACCCATGATGGTACATTTCAAGGTCGTTTATTTATTGAGCATAACAATATGACATCTCCTTTGCTAATATTCCTTTTTTAATCTTCATATCTTTTGTTTCAGAAAACAACCCGCAGTTGGATAGAGAGCACGTTCCAGAAGCGGGATTGCAAATACTTCGTGCCCAGCGCCAAAGACGAGCACGTGTGAGTTTATTGCATTTTTAATACCGTACTTTATCTTACAAGGCTGACGAGAACGCTTTGAAAACCAGACTGCATAAAGTTATAACTATACTAAGTGCCAGTTAGCATTGCAATAGAGGACATTGACACCCCTCTACCAAGAAAACGCCGTTAGTAATAACTACACCTACCCATGTTCCCCGAAATATCCCGAAATTAGTATTTTTTACTTCCGGTAATGTATTTTGGTACCGGTAATACGTTCATCTAGTCAAACCAGTTATCGTTGCAGGGGTTGTAAACCTTGACGCTTACAATAACTGTTTTAAAATTAAAATTACTCCTGTAATGAAAAAGGCTGGGTTTTATAGAGGTAATTTATAAATTTAAATTAAGCTTTCATACAAAATTGATTTATATTTGTACCTACGCTTTAGGTTTTTATATTGGCCAATGTTGTCGTTTCTTATTTAGGTGATGACACTGATGACGCTATCCATAGGTATTAGTTATGTGTGAATGCTCTGTTATAATTTCCATAATATCATTGGCGACTAGGGCAATAAAAGTCAGCCGGTCACCTTTTGTGCGTACTACTACCTGCACTAGAGTTGTGACACACTCTCCCTAAGGTCCCGCAAGTGCGAATGAGATAGCACGATAAAAAGGTTGTATTGCCCTAGTCGCCAGGTGATGATATTACGAAAGTACCTATAATATTTAGTTTAGTAAAAATACTTATATTATTACTATTAAAAAACAGTTTTTTTTTAAATAATTTAATTACAACTTTCGTCGTCAGAGCTGGAGCTATAGTGTGAGCTCTCACTGGTGTCATCTGTGACGGTTATAACAAATTTGTCCACAGTCTTGTCGATCGTATGGTCGAGGTTGCACATATTTTTTTCGATGCCGCACCCCTGACTCAACGCGTCAGAGTCGTGTCATAAAAGATAAGGCCATGGTCTCGACGGTCGCGGGTAGCTGAGCGGCTAGCGATGACTGCCGGCGGCATAAATGTTCTGTTGATGTTTTTATTATTCGAAATGACTTCATCTACATGTAGAAATAAATAAACAAAGTTAAACGCATTTAAGATTTGATTTTTTGACTGTAAAAACTGCATTTAATTTGGTAAATGAACTTTTGTTATGCATATTTTTAACTTAAACAAGATACACAATATAAATCATACTAAAACATATTAAATAAATACACTGCGTATGACATGAAACTATATTGGGCATCTTTAACTACTAAGCACTTTTTTAATTACGACATTTGCACGCACCTAGTGATCCCATGGCTCCATCCTACCCTGTACTATGATACTCAAGCGATGGCATTTTTGCGACAGTTTTGTATGGATAATTGATTTGTCGCTAGGAAATTACGATATCGGAGTAAAAGTCAAGTCAATGTCCTATATTGAAATGCTAACTGGCACTTAGTATATAAAATGCCACGATATAATGGTGACCCCTTTTTTCAGAGCTGATATATTTTAAACAGTTCAACCGATTTTCATAAACTTGTACTTGTGGGAGGACCTTGTGCAGGGTCCGTCCGGGTTGGTACCACCATCTTATCCATTAACCTACCGCCAAGCAGCAGTGTTTGCATTGTTGTGTTCCGGTTTGGGGATAACACAGCCGGTGAAATGGCTAGCATAGAGGCATTCCATCTTAGTCCTCAGGGTAGGCAACGCATTTGCAGTCTTGTGAATGCGAATGTCTATGGGTCACAGTTTCCACTTACCATCGGGTGGCCTGTGTGCTCGTTTGCCTTCCTATGCAATAAAATAAATACATAAATAAGGTGCATTTTGCTCTTTATTTAAAATGTTACTGTCGCAATTTTGCAGTTTCACCGGCGATATTTCAGGCTGTCTAAATTTATAAAGTAATAAATAACAACCCAAACCGCTAGGTCTAGAGTTACCAAATTTAGCACGTAGGTTCCTTATGAGGTCAAGGGGGAAGAAACCAGGGGGTAGCAGGAATCTAATTCTAAGCGTGAAAATCCCGGTACAAATTAGGGAATTCAGGTCTACACCTTGTTTTGACTGTAAACTTAAACTTAGACACAGAAGGCTTAATATTTATTCAAATGATTACCAGATAGACACGTTAAACCTATAACAGTCCTCTTTTGCATCTATACGCATCATTTGCATCTATTTTGACGTGTAAAAGTGCCCGTGCGGCCTACTTACTGAATAAACATATTTTATATTATTATCTTTAAAAAGCCCGTGTGGTTGCCGGGTTAGAATAGTGCCACTCCATGTCTTCCCGTGGATGTCGTAAGAGGCGACTAAGGGAATATAGGCTTGTAGTACTTTTAGGCAATGGGCTTGCAACCTGTCACTAATACGCTGGTAAAAATTTTTTTAGGTACGAACCACCGCTAGAAAACCTGCTTTCAAATTATATAAACCACGTACAAATCGGTTCACCCGTTTATGAGCTACGGTGTGACTCATACACACACACACATAGCGTTCAAACTAATAACACCCCTATTTTTGCGTATACGTCTTAGCCTGTTTGTGCAAAAAGTAGTTACAGAATTATCAACAAGCATTTAGAGTTGTATGTATGTATTTTATACGGCATGGAAAAGGTGAATGAGTACGCAGGCGATCTGTTGGTGAATAGGGTCCTCGTCCCATACGCATTCGCATTCTCAAGATTACAATCTTGAGACCGCAATTCTAAGACCGCAAATGCGTTGCCAACTCTGAAGACTAAGATGAAAGAGAGAAAGAAAGAAAATCATTTATTCGTGACATACATAACAAAGAACAGATTAACAAATACAAGAATAAAGTAGCCACGAAATGGTCCCAACTCAGCGTAATGCTGGCATTAAAGTCAGCGCTGGTCTTCCGTTGGAACCATCAGGTGAAACCACGGAAGGTTACACACACATAATTAAATGAACACAAAACGAGAAGAAAAATAAATTAAAAAATAAAAACAAAGCTCTGAGTTTCGCAAAAACATGCCCGTCCTTAGATGGCTGAAAGAGCAACAGTCCCTTAGCCTTACTTAAATGACATGGAGCAAGCAAAGAAAACCGACATGACCTATCCTATCTATGGCTTGATGGAATGCCTATTCTAGTAAATTTATCGGTGGTCGTAACTCGTATCCCTAGTACTTGCTTGGTGGTAGGTTAAGGGATAAAATGGTTGTAGCGATCCGCACGGACTTTGCACAAGGACCCACCACTACTGCACTATTTTATGGCATTTTTAAAACAGTACTTTAACTTACAAGGCTCAGGAGGAGGCTAAACAATTAAGAAATTTACATTCAACGTTTGTTACCGATTTGTAATTTTTAGGGTTCCATCCCAAATACTATAAAACCGAACCCTTATATCGTCCTGCCCAAGCATTTTCCGCAATTTCCGATTCGTCTCCAATGTCGAGTAATATATGCATGCATATATTTGTATGAATAATTTAAAATACCAGGCTGATTAACGTACTGAACCTTTTTTTTAGAGGGTTGTTAACCGACGCTTAACTTTTACGCGAACGTAGTCGCGAGCAAGAGCTAGTTAACTTTATATGCTTGGTGGCGGCGCGGCGGCTGAATTCCTTCCACGTGTTATGAAAATACCGCGGCACTTTCATTTGACCGAGCAGCTCGATGAATGTCTATTAAAGTAGTCTGTTATTACATTCTTACATGCTTCAAGTTCCTCCATTTACCTAATTATCTTATTTTTTACTAGCTTCTGCCCACAACTTCGTCCGCCATCATCGTTATTCCCTCGGGAACTTTTTAAACTTTCCAGGACAAAAGTGACTATGTATTCATCCAGTTTATAAGCTATCTCCATTCCAAATTTCATCCAAATCCTTCCAGCCGTTGCATCGTGAAAGAGTCACAAAATAACACACACATACACACACACAAACGTTTGCATGTTTAATATTACTAGGATATCATAGAGAAGGCCAAATAGCGCACTGGCCACCTCATGGCAAATTGGATCTGAGACCCTTATACACTTGCACTCTTAGCACTGCAAATGCGTTGCCAACAATAAAGACTAACCCCACTTTCACTTAAGGCCTGTACCGAAAAGTTTTTTTACAAACTCTGCACATGATATGGTACAGGTCAGTACCTAATCGTTTTTTTATTTTTTATTTTATGACTTCGTTTTTGTCATTTTGAACTGTCAATCGACACAATTATCTCCGAAAAAATATCGCTTTTATTTAAAATGCAGGACGATAAAATAATTCGAAGAGAAAATGTTCTGCGACTTTACCTGGAAAATCCTAATTCCACTTTTGCGTCGGTCGGAAAGAGAGTAAATATGAATCGTGCCACAGTTCGAAATATTGTTAACCGATACTTAAACGAGTATAGAATCCAAGACAAAGCTCGGAGTGGACGACAGACAGGTCCTTCAAATAAAAAATTATAAAAGAAAATAGTGTCCACTTACAAAAATAATTGTAATCTGTCTGTGCGAGATGTGACAAAAAAAGTTAAAACCAGTGCATCTATGGTGCAAAGAGCAAAAGGGCGTCAGAATTTAAAAACCTACAAAAAAGTAAAATCCCCTAAACAGTCGGTAAAACAATACAATACCTCCGTAACAAGGTCGCGAAAACTTTACAAACTGCTGTGCAATTTGAGTGGAACATGCGTTCTTTTGGACGATGAGACATATGTGAAAAAGGATTTTTCGACTTTACCAGGTGACCAATTCTTCACTACCGAGAATAAAGAGAATATTAGCGATGAGAATAAGTACATTTATATGGAAAAAAACGAAGAAAAATATTTGATCTGGCAAGCAATATGTTCCTGTGGGAAACGCACGGGGTCATTTATAACGAAAGGGACCATAAATGGTGATATTTATGTTCAAAAATGTATAAAAGGGTTTTTATTACCATTTATAAGGAAACATGAACGGAATGTGTTGTTTTGGCCCGATCTGGCTACTTCACATTATGCCAAAGCAACAACTTCAGTGTTGCTTTGGCATAATGTGCAATATGTGCAGAAGGAAATTAACCCCCCTAACTGCCCCCAACTACGACCCATTGAGCGGTATTGGGCGTTAGTAAAAACTGTGCTCCAGCAGTATCAGAGGAAGATTTTAAAAATAAATGGAAAAAGCATGCCACCAAAGTCTCCGAAACAACTGTGCAGAAATTAATGACGGGCTTGAAGAAAAAAATTCGCTGCTTCAGCCGCCAAACCCTCAAACCATAAAATGTGTAAGTATATTTATTGTAAAAAGGCACAATTACTCATTATAACTAAAATTAAATATCTTTACTACGAGTATTAGTTACAGTTTTATTGTTATCGTGAATATGGTATGTAAAAAAACTTTTCGGTACAGGCTTTAGCTCAGTGCTAGTTATTTCGTCGGTTGTGCCAATCTTAGGACCACGACCAAGATGCGATGGAATGCAATAAGCATTTGAGTATTAAGTATTGCGTATTATATATTTGACTAATTCCAGCACAAAATAATGGTAATTTATTCATTGGTTGGTTGAATAAGTTGTGTATTACCTAAGTGTGTTATCAAAATGAAAAATAAACTTTTTAAAACTTAAATTGGTTAAGTAATCTAAACCTATTGTAAATGTAATGAGGTCGGATGAACAGTTATAAGTCAAAAAAGTCGGCTAACAGTGCATAATAAAGTTTTTCTCACAAAAAACACCCAACAGTGGAAAACTCAGATCTATTTCGAGGTTCAAGCTCCACAAAGACAATTTAAAGTTAGTTCAAGCGCACTCGGCGCACAAGCTTGTTTGTTCATTTTTAGCAAACTTTGAGAAGTTTTTTAATATTTTAAGGGGCATTAGTACCATAGATATACACATTTATACCTTTATACAACTAAAAGTAAACGTAATTTAATGAGGGTTCTCCGTAAAATGGGAGTACGTGGGATTATGTATGAGTGCCAAAAGGAAAGAATGTATTCAGCTACCTACGTTAGTAACTTTTGTGATATCGCGATTTGAAAGTTAGGAACCGTGTAAATTTGTATGAAGAGGTTTTCTAACCGCCCCGGTTCCCCCGTGCGGTTGCCGGGTTAGAATAGTGCCACTCCATGTCTTCCCATGGATGTCGTAAGAGGCGACTAAAGGAATAAAGGCTTGAACAAATGTGTAGTAACAATTGTTAGGGCGATGGACTTGCCACCTGTCACTAATATACAGTGGTAAATATCTTAACCTGATCGTGCAAAATGTGGTTACACAATTATCAATAAGTTATTAGAGTTTGTGGTAATTCTGTAGCTCTGTCTAACCCCCTTTTTTACATACATACATACCTTCACGCCTTCATTCCCAGAGTGAGGTAGGCAGAGCTACCGAATCACCAACAACTCTTAAAACTTGTCTTCCCTTTTTTTTTAAAGATACATACATACATACATATCTTCACGCCTGTAATCCCAGAGAGGGGTAGGCAGAGCTACAGAATTACCTACAACTTTAAAAACTTGTTGATAATTCTGTAACCACATTTTGCACAATCAGGCTAAGATGTTTACCAGCGTATTAGTGACAGGTTGCAAGCCCATCGCCTAAAAGCCTATATACAAGCCTATATTCCCTTAGTCGCCTCTTACGACATCCACGGGAAGACATGGAGTGGCACTTTTCTAACCCGGCAACCACACGGGCTTTTTTAAAGATAATAATATAAAATATGTTTATTCAGTAAGTAGGCCGCACGGGCACTTTTACACGTCAAAATAGATGCAAATGATGCGTATAGATGCAAAAGAGGACTGTTATAGGTTTAACGTGTCTATCTGGTAATCATTTGAATAAATATTAAGCCTTCTGTGTCTAAGTTTAAGTTTACAGTCAAAACAAGGTGTAGACCTGAATTCCCTAATTTGTACCGGGATTTTCACGCTTAGAATTAGATTCCTGCTACCCCCTGGTTTCTTCCCCCTTGACCTCATAAGGAACCTACGTGCTAAATTTGGTAACTCTAGACCTAGCGGTTTGGGTTGTTATTTATTACTTTATAAATTTAGACAGCCTGAAATATCGCCGGTGAAACTGCAAAACCGCGTAAGTAACATTTTAAATAAAGAGCAAAATGCACCTTATTTATTTATTTAATTTGTGGCATAGAAAGGCAATCGAGCACACAGGCCACCTGATGGTAAGTGGAAACTGTGACCCATAGACATTCGCATTTACAAGAATACAAATGCACTGCCAACCCTCAGGACTAAGATGGAATGCCTCTATGCTAGTCATTTAACCGGCTGTCTTATCCCCAAACCGGAACACAACAATGCGAACACTGCTGTTTGGCAGTAGGTTAATGGATAAGATGGTGGTACCAACCCGGACGGACCCTACACAAGTTCCTCCCACAAGTACCTTTTTTATAAGACAGTAAAGTTTATTTTTCTCTATCATAAATTTGTTAGTTACCTGGTTTTTCAGTATCACCGACGATATAATTGTTTATTTTGACATAACAACTAATTAACATGCAGGAAGTCGTGGTCTATAGAGCCATCACCCGTACCTTTAAGTCCACCGCATTAAATTCGCTCCGGAGTAATCTTCAAACGCGGTACGGATTATCCGTGCTTACTCCACAAACAGACATCGGTATAGAATCGGTACCCCTACTATGAGTCACAAGTACCATACTCGCTAGCGAGGTCAAAGTCAAAGTCAAATATCTTTATTTTGCTTAAAATGTGGTGCAGTACAGGTGGCATTGTTGAAAAAGATCGTTTCACACAGTTTGCCCGTGTCAGGCATGCGAAATGTTAATTAATATGAATTTATATAATATGAATGAAATTGGTATAATTCGAAAAGGACCAATTAGCAGAGTTAACATGCCGCAGTTATTATTAAATACGTCATTTATTTTACAACTAATAACTTAAATAATAATAAAGTTAACACGTCACATCATGGTCTTAAGTAATATAACATAGGCTCTCCACAATATGCCAATGGACTGGCATACAAATTTTAATCAAATAAATTACATTATCTACAATAATTTTACAATAAACTTCAAAAGAAACACAAATTTTTTACTCATTTAGGAACTCATTAATGCTATAGAAAGATTTCTCGGTTACCCATGCCATCGTCATTTTCTTAAATATCATTAAACCTATGGAAGTGGTCAAAGTTTTCATTTACGGAGTAGAAGCAGTGCTGTAATAGCCAATTTTTAAATTAACGTTTGAACATATTCAAGGGCAAATTTTAATATCATCGCATAAAATATTGTAAATAGAAATGCTCACTCTCTCTCTCTCTGGTCTCTCATATAACGGAAATGGTCTCTCATAGTACAGTGCGAGGGGCAGACCATTCGACTCTCTTCGAATTGTAACTCATGGTAAGGGATGCGTCAGTGCGCAAATGAAATTACTACGGTTTTTTCCGGACGGTTTTAGTGTGACATAAAAGAAACAGTTCTTTGGTTCTATCAATATCAAAAGTAAAATAAGAAAATGGATACTATCTCGTGACTCTGGCCGCGTACGGTAAAATATGATTATCTCAGGAACTAACGTATTTTCCTCCGTCGCATTATATCCCATTCCAGAAGTCAATTTGATCGTGTCGAAGGAGCTCCGCTACGGCGGGGCTCTTATTTCTGGGCAGTTTGGCCCGTCGGGTCTGCAAAACTGACGTGACATACTTATTTTAGCATAATGATAAGTAAGCGGGAAAATTTGCGATCGGGAGAATTCTGGACCGGAATTATTCCGGTCCAGAATTGACACTCATATTATATGAGTGTCAATGACTTAACAATAATATTTCATGTGCATTTATTGACTTGTTAGTTGCTTTTGCGTAACTTACTTTTCATTTGTTTTTTGCATTGTTTTCTGTCTTTCTTCTTCTGTGCACCACTTTTATTATCTGTTATGATTATTCGGTTAATTGGTAGATGAAGGTTAAATAAATATACAAGCCAAACGTACAACATTCGCATGTTCATGGTTTTACTGCAAAGAGCCTTACAACAGAACTGCAGACTGCCAGTCTAATTAGATACCATTGTCATCTGGCTCCTTTAGTACCAACTGGCTCTCATCTACAACTAACAATAGACTGCCAGGGTGTTAAGTTACCATAGTTATATGGCTCCTATAGTACCCATTGGCACTTGTCGGGCTAAATGAAAGATTAAGTCCACAAATGGAGGAGTACATCGGCTTCATGAACAACATCATTGATTTAGGCAATACCAACATGCAGAAACTGGACTCACTGGTAGGTAAATCGTGCGATGGCTATGGCAGCTCTCCCTGCCACAACCGGAGGCAGAGCCTGCCGGCCTCGCCGTCACCGGCACCGGCGCCTCGTCGCGCCCGCCCCGCGCCCCGCGCACCCCTCCCGGCCCCCCGGGCAGCGCCAGGCGCGGGGCCGGCGCGCGCTCCGACGGCGGCGGCTGCAGCGCAGCAAGGGGACACTCCATGCTGCGCGCCCGCGCCACCGGGACCGCGCGCGCCATGCGTGCCACCTACTGGGCAAGTCTCTCCCTCTCCCAATTCTATACCGACCCCGGTGTGCAGGACCGTCATGTACACGGATGAAGTAGGTATTGGGTTGGGCTCTAAAATGGTTAAGCACCTTGCGCCTCATAACATCGTAAACAACTGTTTACCAGGAATGTCTATGGACCACCTGATATCACGAATCTCCATAGACACATTCGATCGCGATACAACTCTAGTAGTGTTACTAGCAAACAGTTTAACTTTAAGTAAACATGACCTACTCAAATTGTCTGAAACCCTCACAGAAATTAGCAAAGGTGCTATAGGTAAAATAATTATTTGTGCTTGTTTGTTTTCCCATAAATTGACAAATAAATGTAATAAAAATATTGATTATCTGAACTCGATATTATATAAAATGGCATTATATAATTCTAAAATACTGTATTTTGATACAAATAAATTTGTAAATAATTTCGATTTGACGCGTAAATATTGTTATTTACCATGTAGGTACTTAGATGAATGTGCTAAGTTGTTAGCATATAATATTTTAGACCCCGTTATGACTAGCATAGCGAGCGATAACAGTAGGACGGAGCCTGCGCTGAGTTTTATTAGCGCCGGTTCTGCGCCGGAGCTGCCGGTTGATTTAAACTGACAGCTTCGACAACGACCGCGGCTGCCTTCGTTCGCGACGACAGTCGCGGTGGCCCCGTGCTTGCCCTCAGGCCGACGAGCATTACAAGTAAATTGGGTGATAATGTAATAAATGTTATTCATCAGAATATACAGGGTTTTTCTAGTAAGGAACTTGAAATTGGTTTATTTATAGATAGTGCTAATGTACACGTTTTATGTGTTACTGAGCATTGGCTTAAAGGTTATGAGTGCATGTTTAATTTTAATAATCATAACATAGTTAGCTTGTTTGCTAGGCAATCTTGCAGTCGGGGGGGATCCTTAATTATAGTTAAAAATAACATTAAATGTAAGGAGCGTAAAGATATTGTTATGAAGTCCATTGAACGTCACATTGAAATTGCGTGTATTGAAATGGAGCAATTTATTATTGTTTGCGTATACAGACCCCCTTCAGCGGATTACAAACTATTTGAGAGCGTTTTAGAGAATGTTCTTAGTTGTGTTTTTAATAGTAAGAAGTGTATAATTGTGTGTGGAGATTTTAATGTTAATTTACTCGACAAATCGCCCATGTCTATTAACTTACTGAGCGTTTTTAAATCCTTTAATTTAGTCAATCTGTTCTGTGAGCCTACCAGAATCACAACAACCAGTGCAACGTGTATTGATAATATATTTAGTAATTTTGACCCCATTCAGAAATCTATAATTAATATCTTAAGTTCGGACCACTGCGGTCAGCAAGCTTCTTTCAAGGGAAAAACTGATAATACTCCTCAAGATTTTATATTCAGGCCAATTTCTAAAACTCGATTAGATTTGTTTAATTCTAAGATCTCCAAACAATTGAATTATATGACGTGTACTCGGGATGATCCAGATAGCTTGTGTTCTTCATTATTTAATTGTATTATCAAGGAATTTGATGCCTGCTTTAGTTTAAGAAAGGTAAAAGGTCAGCAAGGTACGAAGTTTAGTGATTGGGCTACACCAGACATTCACGCAAAAAGGTATAAATTATATGAGTTATACGCTACAAGAGCTGTCGATCATAGGCCTGAGTTTCTAGATTACGTCAAAAACTATTCTAAACAATTCAAACAGATTTGTGCCGCCGCAAAGTCAGAATATTTTTCCAACAAAATCCGTAACTCAGACAACAAGATTAAAACGGTTTGGAATGTAATTAATACTGAAACTGGTAGAACTAGAGTTAGAGACCCGCATTACAGCCTGCAAGTTGAAGATACTCTAGTGAACTCGGACCTTGATGTAGCTAAAGAGTTTGAGCGGTTCTTTACAAATATACCTTTAGATACCACTAAATCATTACAATCATCTCCTCATAAGGCTGAAATATTATTAAGATCAAATGTGAAGGAATGCACAGATGTGTTTAAATTTTATCATATCACTTCTAAAATTGTTATTAATACGTTTAGGTCACTTAATCTAAAAAAGACTGAAGATCTCTGGGGCCTCTCTGTCACAGTATTGCAGTCCATCCTGGAATTAACTGCACCTTATTTAGCTGCTTTATTTAACAAGTGTATCGATATCGGAGTGTTTCCAGACCTGATGAAACACAGTAAAATTATACCCTTGTTTAAGTCAGGGACAAAAACAGACCCTACAAATTTTAGACCAATTTCGATACTGCCAGCACTGAGTAAAGTTTTTGAGAAAATCATTTTAAACCAAATATCCTCACATTTTAGTAGGAATAAGTTGCTTCACAGTAGTCAATTTGGGTTTACTAAGGGACGGTCTACTACAGATGCCGGTTCAACCTTAATTAAATATGTATTTGATGCCTGGGAAGAATCACTAGACGTAATTGGAGTTTTTTGTGATTTATCCAAGGCGTTTGACTGTGTTGATCACGTAACGTTAGTGCGGAAGCTAGGTTATTATGGAATTAAAAATGGAGCCCTTGATCTTATCAAATCTTACCTTGCTCACCGAACTCAGCGGGTGGACATAAACAGAACGCAATCTCCTGGATCAGCTGTTGCTATGGGAGTGCCCCAAGGCTCAATTCTGGGCCCATTCTTGTTTTTGATCTATATCAACGATCTCCCTTACGTTGTGCGCGATAGACATGAAATGGTCCTGTTTGCCGATGACACTTCACTTTTATTCAAGGTAGATAGAAAACAGAAAAAATTCAATGACATTAATGATACGTTGTCTACAACTGTTGATTGGTTTACAGCCAACAACTTACTTTTAAATACCAAGAAAACCAAGTGCATGAAATTTTCTCTGTCAAATGTGAAAGGAGTGAATGGGGCTAGTATTAGACTAAAGGATGAGACGCTGTCATTCGAAGACAAAATAGTATTTTTAGGTATTACTTTAGACTCGAAACTGCAATGGAATGCTCATATATCCACCCTTGCGGGAAAACTTAGTTCTGCAGCGTATGCAGTAAAGCGAATCCGACAACTTACAGACGTCGAGACGGCGAGACTGGTGTATTATAGTTATTTTCATAGTGTTATGAGCTATGGGATTTTGTTATGGGGAAAAGCGGCTGACATTCAGGCCGTCTTTGTACTACAAAAGCGGGCTATACGTTTTATTTATCAACTGGGTTCTCGGGTCTCTCTCAGAGATAAATTTAAAGAAATTAATATTCTTACTGTCGCGTCGCAGTATATCTTTGAAAATATCATGTATGCACGCAAACACATACATCACTTCAGACATAACCGTGACGTTCACAAGTTTAACACGCGAAATAAAGATAAACTCGTAGTCCCATGTCACCGTCTTCGTAAAGTTAGCACATCGTTCGCAGGGAACTGTATACGCTTCTACAATAAGATACCTACTGATATTGTCAATATGCCGTTCAATAAATTTAAGTCTCGCATTAAGTGCTGCTTGCTGGGTAAGGCATATTATACTGTTAATGACTTCCTAAATGATAAAGACGTTTTTAAGTAGTGTGAGCTTACTGAAGTTAGGGTTATTTTTGTCTTTTGTAATTATAGCTGAGCACTGGGCAGCGCTTATTGCAAAATGCCTTTAAGCCAATGATGTACACTTTTAAAATTAAATTTACCTATTGTTTTTTTTGTAAAAAAAATATATATATTAATTCTTGTGTGCACAAGACATTTTAGAATTGAGAACACATTATGACGTTTCTCGCCGGACAGATACTTTTTTATTGTTATCTTTGTCCGGCAGCATGAGCATGTCATGCTCACTTAAAGGTCTTTGCTTACGGCGGCGTCGTTGATCGGGTCGCCACCTTCCCGAACACATGGTTGAGGGAGGCGATGGCTGAGATACGCGTCATACTCGTGAACGGGTGCTGTCTGTGGGGTCCGGTCTGTTCACGCTTGCAAGGACCTGTTTTTCCAATTTAGTTATTTTAATTATCGTTCCTGACGTAGAGACCTCGTCATGTTGTTCTCCTAATCATGATTTTTAACTTTATTTTATTGACTTTACATTTGTAAGGATTTTGTTTGTATTGCTTTTTTTTTTAATAATTATTTATTACTTTATTACCTTGTAATGTAACTTACTTTTAAGTATTATTGTACCTAATTAATACTTGAAAAAAATGGCCTTCTGCTGGAGTTTCTTGCGGCGCTTCTTCTCCGCAATGATGGTCTTGTCCGAAGCGCTAGTAGATTCACTCCATGTTACCGACGTGTAAAAGAGCCCTCATGTGGCCAATTTACTGAATAAATATTTTCATTTTCATTTTCATTTTCACAATGGAAGCCGTAACGTATTGTTTCTGGGACCCTCTGGGATGATATTATCACGTATTCATTTTAGTTAAGAGGCAAAGGTTTCTGCAAACTCATCTCGGGGACCATGTCTTTGGATTATGCATTTGCAAGTTTGGACAGGTCCAATGTTTTGGAATTTCACGAAGTTACGAATTTTACGATTTTTTGGTTTTGGTTGTTCATAATTTTAAATGTCTAATTAACAAACGAAAAAACAATTGAAATTGTGAGTTTATAGTATAGCCACCCTGCCGTTTTAAAACACTTACTTATCCTCTTATTCATAAACGCGTTATAGCTAAGTTTGCTTGAAATATTCTTCGTCAATATCCTTCATGTGACATGTGAATTTAACTCAGTCACATGAAGGACACTAAAAAAGTCTTTTTGTATGCATACAAAAGCTTTTTTTTTAAATCAGGATTTTTTTTCGTGACCGTGAGAAAATATAAAACTCGGCAAAAATGTTTTTGTTTAATACTTTCTTTGTCTCTAGGAAGAGACAAAGAAAGTATTTAATTGTAACTATTTTAAAAAGGCTTTTTTTATGAACATTAAACCTTTTTTTTAAATCATGGGTTTTTTTCATGACCGTGAAAAAAAATTAAACTCGGCAAACCTGTTTTTATTGAATAGGTACTTTCTTTGTCTCTTCCTAGATACCGTTACAATAGTAGATCGAGCAGTACGGCTTTTCAATATACTTTTTTTTTAATTTCTGTCGGCAATGGACCATACCCATTACGGTTGAGTTTCAACCTGCTGACAGATAGACGGACGGACGGAAAGAAAGCAGAGGCTTAGTAATAGACACCCATTTGCACTCGGTTACGGAACCCTAAACAGATCTAAGGGTTATATATGGTTACCGTGATTGACAGATCGGTTATTCGTTCTGGTGTGAGTGACAGGCACTTTACTTTCCCATCATTATTTGTCCCCTGGAGGGGTTATTATGACATAGCTTTGCAGTTCATTTTACGCTGAGAGAAAGAGACAGAGTTATGTAGGCTCTGTCCTTTACACTCGCCGTAAAATGAACTGCGTAGCCACGTCATAATAACCCCATTGATACCTATTTATTTATTTATTTATTATTTGGTGAATACAGTAGCAGCGCTCGCATTGTTGTTTTTCGGTATTTAATCAGTCCGAAGGCAACGATTTTCCAGGCTAAGGATTGCAGTCTTAGGATTGCAGTCTTGTGGACCGGAATTTATACGGGTTTGAAATCTGTCATAAAAATAAAATGAAATTGTCAAATTGTACAGTTAACTATTCCAAAATTATAATTATATTTTTTTCTGTTTAAGTCATTATTAGTTCACAAACGTACATACTTACTTTTTTGATAAAATCTTGCGCTTAGTAACATATACTTAGTTTCATCGCACAAATAAATAAATAAATATCATGGGATAATGTCAGACAAATAGACCCAGTCCCTAACCTATGCTCTAGGTTTGAACTATTGGAATTAGAGAACGATATACATACATACATACATAGAGAAATTCATAGAAAACATCCAAGAGTCAGTCAGCAACAATGCTCTCATTACACTAATTTATTTTTTGTCCAAAATCATCTTTTGACAAACTATATCGTTTTACAAACTTTCAATTTGCATATCGCACTGTCAGATCTAAAGTGTAGTACCTAACTCAAAATACAACTGTATTTTAAAATCAACTTTAATACAACGTCTATGAGCTTAAAACAAAACTAACCATGATTTTGAGTTGATGCTGTCTTGATCTAGCAGTGCGATATATGTAATTGTACTTAAACCGTTACATATTACATAAGTTGCATAACCTTATTAAAAAGGTTAGGTTAAGTCAGACTTTTGACCGCAAAAATTATAAAATAATCCGGCGGGATATACTTGTTTGCGAAATAAGTTTGTAAAATGATATAAGTAGTTTGCCAAATGATTTGGTAAAACATTGGTGAACCCTCAGGAACAATACTCTCATTACACAAACATTTGCCCATACCGGGATTTGATCCCGGGTAGTTTCGTAAGAAAGGTTATTAGTTATTATACCAACTGGACTGAAGGCCGATAAATATTAGCTCTCACTTGGGATTGAACTTGGGACCGCTAGCTTTGTATGTGCATATTTATTTATTATTCTCGATAAGTATTCGTTTATCTGGGGCCTGTAGTAAATTGACATTTGAAGGATCAAAGGCTGTGACTGATGGCTCTCTTGGAAAGGGGGCTCTCAATGAGCTGCTTGAGACCTCTCTTCTGAGGATAGGTGTCGTGTTATTTTGTTTCTATTTCATGGCTTTTGTGGATGATTGAATAATGTCAAATAATTTACGTGTTATCAATTTGATAACAAAAAAATTATACATGTTTTTAAGTATAAACAAGTTCTTAGAGTTGTAGGTAAAAAAAGACGTTCAGTGAAGGATTAGGATTAACGTAGCAAGAGTAACACTGCCGTCCGATCACTAAAAGGCCGTTAAGTGAAAAAACACTTTTTGAGATGAGGAAAAAAGGTGATAACTTAATTTTTTTAAAATTTTGAAGACTTATTACGTTTTTTGTAATTGATAGTTATTGGTCTATTTTTGCTCTTTCCATCAGTGTAGGAAGTATATTAGTAGGTTCTATGGTATTTTGTTGCGCATTCACAAGATCGCAATCCTAAGACCTCAAATGCACTGCCAACCCTGAGGACTAAAAGGGAATGCCTCTATGCTAGCCAACACCGGCTGTCTTATCCCCAAAACCAGAACACAACAATGCTAACACTACTTTTTGGCGGGAGGTTAATGGATAAGATGGTGGTAGCTGTTCCGTGTTTTGTTTTCTTTTGGTGTTCAATAAATAGTATTTGTATTGTATTGTATTGTATTGTAGCAGTCCGGACGGACCTTAACTTTTACGGACGGTTTTTTTTTTGTTGAGAAATACATGCTTAAATACATAGCAAACTTTTAAGACTCCGCAACAAATACTTGAACTCATCACACAAATATCTACCCTTAAAAGAATTTGATCCCAGGACCGCTGGCTTCGTAGGTAGGGTCACTGGCAACTATGCTAAAGTGTCGTAAAACATCCCATCTTTTATTTATATCCCAACGGTTTTGCCCCCAAAATAGATTTTAACTTAATTTTATCCACAGCGGGGCACCTGACCCTCTTCAAGCGCCGCAATTAGCACCGAAGGTGTCAAGCTGGGAGCTCATTACACTTTACACTTCATATTTCCGCTGCAAACTTTATTTTTAC
Organism: Acleris emargana; assembly: GCA_927399475.2. Taxonomy (NCBI): domain Eukaryota; kingdom Metazoa; phylum Arthropoda; class Insecta; order Lepidoptera; family Tortricidae; genus Acleris; species Acleris emargana. Next base: position 5,958,679 of record OV656850.1, read on the forward strand.
AACTTTCATATTTTATTGTTACCAAAATATGTTCGAACTAGCTATACAGAGTGTCTCATTTAAATCGGTCAGTATGGGAAAGTCTGAAACTATAAGACGTACGAAAATCTGTTCTTAGGAACTATGTCATCGATTTTAATAAGAAGAAAAACTGCATTCATACATTTTAAAAAAACCTGTACGCAGCCCGGGAATCGAACCCGGTTGTTTTGAAAAAAATAAACTTACACTATTTCTATTTAGATTGGTATCGATTATGTAGGTCTTAAGCAGTAAATGGCTCTTTGAACCATGATATCTAAAATGAATAAAATGCATTGTTTCACATACTTTATTTTGTTTTAGTAGGTGTTCGAAGTGACCACCGTTACAATATTCAACAAGTTCAGGCATGTTAAATTGTCTTTATGGTTGTTTGTACCAAAATAAATGAAAGTATGCGGAAACAATGCATTTTATTCATTCGCCGGTAAGGGCAGATAATTTGTGTGATAAGCGCGGATATTTGTTTCTGATTCATGAATGTTTTCTTTGTATTTAAGTATATATCGTAGTCTAGTACCCATAGTACAAGCCTAGAGCTTACTTTACGACTAGGTCAATTGGTGTGACATTATCCCTTGATATTTATTTATTTGATATTTGAATATACAGCTCATCTAAGAACCGGTATCCCCTTAGTTACTATAAAATCAATGGCTATAATATCAGGTTCTCTAAATTCATTTGCTATAATCAGTCAAATGCTATACATTCAAATGCTATAACAGTTCGTTTCCATAATGTTCAGTTACTATAAGTGTTAGATGCTATAAAATTATTTGCTATACTTTCATATTCTATAAAAAAAATACTCTGATACCACTATCATCAACATATAGATACACACACAGGTCAAAATTACATAACCCCTCTTTTTTGGCGAGGAAAAAAAACAAAATATGTATATACAGGCTGTTTGGCAGTCAGGTGTAGGGGTTTTAAGAGATAATTAGTTAGAGTCATTCTGATTTTTTTTGACATCTTGCATTTTTTTCATTGTTGAAAAAACGCTGTGTTCACCAGAAAAACAATTGTGAAACACCCTGATCAGCCAGTATTGAATACATTTTTGGTGTTTTGCCTTCTCAATACCTTGATTCTTCTAAATAAATTCAAATTAACGCCTGCGAATGCTTCACTGGTTATTAATTGTTTTCTTTGCAAACAGGATTTGTAAAAAAAATATATTACAATATCTGTAAAAACCGTGCAACTTTGCGTAACAGTAAATGTGCTTAAAGGTGTTCAGAATGACTCTTAATATCATCCCTTAAAAGCCCTACACCCGACAGCCAAATACCGGGATAACCATCACGCAACACGGAATATTAATGATATCATGACGACGCGCTGGCCTAGTTGGTACTGACCCTGCCTACGAAGCTAGCGGTCCTGGGTTCAAATCCCGGTAAGGGCAGATATTTGTGTGATGAGCGCGAATATTTGTTCCTGAGTCATGGATGTTTACTATGTATTTAAGTATATATTTCTCTATATAAGTATTTATATCGTTGTCTAGTACCCATAGTACAAGCCTAGAGCTTAGTTTGGGACTAGGTCAATTGGTGTGACATTGTACCCTGATATTTATTTATTTATTTATTTATAATGTATCATGTTTTCTCGTTTTGCGGTTTTTCTCTTTCAAAACAAGAATGTTTTGTTTACGTTAGTTTAGTGTGTGCGCTATGTGTGCGTAATCTTTCGTGGTTTCACTGAGTTGGAACCATTTGGTGACAACAGGTAATTTTTCCATGTCAGTATTTTGTTGCGTTTTGTTTGTCACAAATAAATTATTTCTTTCTCCTATTCATTCAACTATAAAAGAAATCGTCAAGAGGATAATTGAACACCGAGGATCGGCAGAAGATACTTTTTATTCCTATAATTTGATAATTCCAGAGGCCCTTGCCTTGATGCATAACGCTTAAGGTTCCTCATAAACGAATCGCGTCACTGGTAGATCACGTACTTCACGCCATTGGCTTACAAACGAAACGAATAGAAACGCTTATTAGTGTAATGCATCTTGACTGGGCCCCAGATGTAATAAGCTAAATAAGTTTTACGCGAACCGTTGATAGCATGCAAAAAAACATTAATCTCAGTTCAATATTTCACAGTTAAATACTTCATACAGAAACAATTAAAATTGCATAATTTGCATAATTCCATTGTTGCATCGCTTCAGTAGGTATCCATTGATATTCGCACGAGCAATTTTACTCCAGTTGTTGAATAATTATATTGACTGGACTGCGAATCGCCGAAAGAATAAATCAACAAACCGAATATTATGTTCTATTATAGCTCCAGAAATATTGTACTGATTTGAATATGTTGAGTGGTTTGAAGCTCTAGCCAAGATGCTTATCGCTGTCAAAACGATTTTCGAAAACTGTCAAAGTGTATAGAATTGTCATAACCGCTTGACATTACGTCAATCGTTTACATTTTCGATAACTGTTACGATCTCGCGATACATATTTTGTCATCCTAAGCAAAAATGCAGTAAATAAATTAATTAGCCAAAGAAGATTCAACTCTGTTCTGTTTGTAACAAGGTTACAGTTTCTACAGGTGTTTTTGTTTAAGATATTGCCATTAAACTTAGTAGGGCAGTCTTGTCTAGGGCTTGTATCTAGAGCTAACAATAAGTCAATCGTGATAGCTATTAAGGTACATTTCCGTGGCTGGCTTAACACACTTTGGCCTTAATTGCGTATTCATAAAGTTCAGGGAAGAATTGTATTCTAAGTAAATTCGGCCTTACAAGTAAGTGCACACTTTTGTACCTTGTCGCTTTCACGCCTTTGACAGATTAGTTCAGCAGTTCAAACATGACCTTAAAGTGACAAGGCATTATAGTTATTAGTGCGTAGCTATTTATAACGCCGACCGAACACGTTCACTGTGCAAAGTACTCCAAATTCGCGATTTTTGTATTGAATTGCTATCGATGAGCAAACAAGAAGCCAGCCCACCTGGTGAGAAGGTCTTGAAGATATTTAATGATACCCTTTTTAAAATGTCATATGTTGAAACACATTGAAAAAATCTCAGAAGGAAACTTATTCCAAATTGTAAAAGTACATGCCGGAAACGTAGACAACCGCCGCTTAGTAAAGCGCAGAGACAAGAAAAATGGGAATGAACGAATGAATGACATGCGATGATAGAATGAAGCCGTTAGCACCAGACTGATACTGGAATTACTGTTGCCATGGTAATAACAATGCTATAATGGTTATAAAAGAACAGTTATTACTATAGCAACGCTTATTATAGAATAGTTTTCACGCTTCGGTTACGCTAAAGGTGGTATTCTGATACCGTTAAAGACATCCATATTAGCGATTTATACTACACGAGTAGAAAATCTTCGAATCACCACAACCCCTACTGTTGTCCACAGCTGCTGGTGTGGTCTCAGCAAAACAGCCCATGGCAAGGAGATTGCAGTGGCGAGCGCCGGCGAGGCGTGGGTACCAGCGAGGCACACGCAGCCTGCCCCCACGGACGCCTACGGCACTGTTGAGTTCCAGGGGGGGCCGCATCCAACCAAAGCACAGGTAACTATATTAGTTTATTACACATGCACAAAGATAAAGATGCACACTCACGTATACCGGTTGACATTGGTAACACAAAACCAATGTTTTACACACATGTTGCCTAAGCTAAAACTTTTTTTTTCTTTTTAATGTATTTAAAACTGTATCCGAATCGGTGCACCCGTTCACATACACATACACACATACGGCAAACTTATAACACCCTCTCTTTTTGAAAGGACTGATTTCATCCGTCTATCTCTTCCCAGTACGTCCGTCTCGCCCACGACACCCGCTCCGAGCTGATCGTACAACTCCTCACCCGGGAATGGGCCCTCGACCGCCCCAAGTTGCTCATCACCATCCAGGGAGGCAAGGCCAACTTCGACCTGCAGCCGAAGCTGAAGAAAGTCCTGAGGAAGGGACTGCTGAAGGCTGCGAAGACCACGGGGGCTTGGATATTCACGGGAGGGACCAATACTGGTAAGTGTAATTCAGTTACAGAACACGGAGCCCTAATAATGCCCGGCCGTTAAGAAGTTAATCCTGACACCTATCATTTCAGTACAAATTATAACCTCAAACCCAAATATAGGTTATGAATTGTACTGCTAAGACAGATGTCAGGATTGACTTCTTAACGGCCGGGCACTATAGTGAAGGTGCAAAGGCTACTAACATTTTATTTTTATCGCTCAATATCTATGCGATAACAGTTGACCTTGTGGTTTATAGCTACGCATGAGAATATCATCCAATACATTTTGAGCGATAGAAAAGAAAACCGTTACTAGCGCTTGCACCTTGCCTAGGCTTTTCAACACCATGTGACACATGACGAATTTTCTTAGAACTATTAATGGCACTAGCGGACTCGGCCGGCAGACGTCGTCCTGCCCGGAAAAGCAGTGACACATTAAATATGATATTTAAATTATAAGTTTTACATTTAAAAAAAATGCGGTTAAATTATTACTTCTAACGAATCCACGGATGAGTCATGATTTTTGATTACTCACTGTTTACTAATGGTCTCTATTTCTAAATTAATAAACCGAATTTGGTGACCTACTACATACCGGGTCCAATTGTGTTTTCAAACCATCCAGAAACCCATTGAAATATACCCACAAAATGTCATCGAAATCGGTCCAGCCGTTGGCAAATGAAACGTTTGGGAAACGATACGATTTGGCTAACATATTTCGACCAAACGGCAGGCTCCCTATTACATCGGCTGTCTCATCCACACACTAGAACCCAAAATTGTGCTTCTTGGCTGTAGGTTAAAGTTTAAGATGTAGGCAATCCTGACAGACTCTTACAAAGCTATTGTAGGGTCATTACCAACTGAGCGTCGGGGCAATAAATCATTTTTATCGGACTCTCTCGCTCGTTCTCGTGTGGCTTATGGTGAGCGTAAGGGATAAAAGATAACGCTGATACTACACGCATCCCTAACGCTCGCCATAAGCTCCACGAGTACGAGCGAGAGAGTCCGATAAAATGTTTTATTGCCCTGATGCTCAGTTGGTAATGGCCCTACAATAGTAGTGCTCCTACTACCATTATGCCTACGATGTTGACAGAGCTGCATAAAAATGAGCGTCAAGTGACTCAAGTGAGCAAGGTCCTCAGTGCCCGAAGCTTCGTAATACTTACGGGAAGACGGATTAAGTAAAGATTGCCCTCGAGCTTAGCGACGAGCGAATAATTTAAATAAGAAGTCAGGCTCTTTCATTTGTGGAATGGAATAGTGAATGCGTATTACTATTTTGTATGTTATGCTAACATTTATTTGGAGCCAGTTTGCCAATATAATATTTAACATGACGCAGGTTACATAGATGACAAATAAACAATACGATTCGCCTCAAGATAACAAATAAAATGTACACAAACGGTGATATTATTATACGAGTACGTAATAATGTAAAACAAACTCCAACATGGCCGGCACGTAGCTCGTTTTTATGGGGATATTTAATATGGGGAAAACAAATGCATATAATGATTTGGTTTTTTTAACTCACGCCAAATAATAGGGGTGTTAATAGTTAAACGTTTGGAAGTGTGTTTGTGTATGTGTGTGTCTGTGTATCTGTATATGCTGTAGTATTGTAGCTCCTAAACAAATGGACCAACTTGAATGCGTTTTTTTTAAAACTAATATGATTGGAAATGGTTCTACGATAGGAGTTTTGAAAAACAGATGGGTCATTTAAGATATATGAGATTTAAAAGTTAATGTTAAGTTAAGTAATGTATGAAATAGTTACTTGTAGATTTTTTTTATTGGTCAAGCGTGAGCGGTCCACAATAGTTACGTAACAATCCATTTTGAATTGTATTATTTAGTTCATTTAAATGTAAAAGGAATTGGTTAGGAATGGGTGGCTTCGAGGAGTAAGCTGGCTACAAGCCCAAGTCATCTATTATCAACTGGGCAAAATATAATGGTTTTATTTACTTTTATTAAGCCTTAACGGAAAACCGTCAAGTTAAAAGGACCTTTTCGATATTTAGTCGAAATATCATTATGAATAAAATGTTGTTGGCAAATGTTATTTTCGTCATATTAATCAAGACGAAAGTGAATGTTATTCATTTCGAATAAGGTTAAATTTTTCGTATTGTCGAAAATTTAATACGCCAAAAGTGTATACAAATATAGTGTAATCAGAGTGTTATAAAATTATAAGAATAGAGATCAAAATGAAGGCAGAACATAGGTATTTACGATTGGTTATATTTCTGAAAGAATTTATGATTATTTATTTTCCACATAATTACTTGTCGATTTTATTCAAGCGGCTATATAATTTCGAACTGTCGAATTTCCATTAAGACAAGGACAGTGAACCATAGATCTGTACTTTTAAAACTTTTACTCCAGGTGTGACCCGTCAAGTGGGAGATGCTCTGCAGCTGGAACGGTCGCAGCGAGCTGGTCGCGTGGTCAGCATCGGCATTGCCCCGTGGGGCATCGTGGAGGGCGCGCACGACCTGATCGGGAGGGGGAGGGATGTGCCGTACCACGCGATGGCTTCACCAAGGTAAGGGTATGACGGATAACATCAATGTATGACGGATGACCGCCAGACGCAGTCACTAGTGGTTCAGGTAAGCCTCTAGACGCAGCCACTGTTGGCTGAGTTTACGACCGTGCGAGCCAAGCAAGCCACAAAACGCAGCCACTAGTAGGGCTAGCTCCCTACTTCCGCAGCATGATCACTCGGTTTATGCTATATAAAATGTGTGAAACCCCCCCGTGTGGTTGCTGGGTTAAAATAGCGCCACTGCATGTCTCCCCGAGGATGTCGTAAGAGGTAACTAAGGGAATATAGGCTTGTAGTACTGTTAGGGTCTCCCCTGACCTATCGACGCCGAATCGGCTTGAGCCGGTAAGAAAAAGTTTTATGTCCATGCAATAAGAGCGAAACCGACGTCACTCGGCTCGATTCGGCGTTGCGAACGGAACGACGTCGTTTTTGCTCTTATTGCATGGACATACATCTTTTTCTTACCGGTTCAAGCCGATTCGGCATCGATAGGTTTGGGGACACCCTTAGGCGATGGGCTTGCAACCTGTCACTAATACACTGGTAAACATCTTAGCCTGATTGTGCATAATGTGGTTACAGAATTATCAACAAGTTTTTTAGAGTTGTTGGTAATTCTGTAGCACTGCCTACCCCACTCTGGGAATTAAGGCGTGAGTTTATGTGTGTATGTAAATGTGTGAAAAATCTCTTACTCAGCCTTCTCTGGCCTTCTTCTTCTTCTTCTTAATGTGCCTCTCCGACTAGCGAAGGTTGACAGTCAGCTCCGAAAACTTTTCTCTGTCTCTCGCGAGGCGAAACAGATGGGCAGCACTCGTGACACCAGTCCACTCCCGGAGATTCCTAAGCCATGATTTCTTCCGGCGGCCTACATGTCCCATTTCCCATCATTATTAGTTGTAAGAGGTTGTATCTGTCATGCCGTAGTACATGGCCAAGATATGTAACCTTTCTTTGGCGGATGTTATCCCAAAGACACCGTTTCTGGCCGTGTGTGTGCGGCAACTCTAATGCTTGCGATGCACTGCGAGCGAAGTGAGCCCCGTATGAACTACGTTTGGCTTACAACGGTGTCTCTCCAAGAGGTTTGCACGCGTTGGAAACAATGAAGCCAGGTTAAGGGTGTAGAGAAGTTGGGATTATAGTGAGTGACAGATGTGGGTGGTGAGATCGCACAGGTGTATGTAGCAAGAATTACGTCATTTCATTCGCCGTATGTGACAGGGTAATCATGCGGTTTTAACGAGCGTATGTAAAGGCGACTTAGGGCGGCCGGAATTATCTAAACATGACGTGAGAAACGCGGTTTAAGACCGTGCGGTCATTGGATTAGGCCGTCGAACCAATGTAAACACGACGTTAGTCGGGCGAATGCATTTGAAACTGATGTGGCCACCGTATTAAGGCCATAAATGCTAAAGTCTTTAGTGTTCCGTGTTCTGGATCTCAATAGTTATAGCCTATCGGCCTGTTCTTTGGATACATTAAACTTGGCCATATTTTTTTGGGACTGTTAGACGGGAAAACATGATTAGAAACCAAATCCTCGATAGTTTTATTTTTCAAACATGACCCTACAATATTTCATGATAATTTTTGATTCAATAGTTGAGAGTTTATAGCTTCTTAAATTGTTAGATCATTGTTTTAGTAAACAGCAATTGTTTGAATTTGACGTTGCAAGACGGCGCCTTGAGCCCGCTATCTCCATCTCACATTGTTCGCGTGGAAGCATATAAAGCCATCCCTATTGATTCTCTTGTGGGCGTGGCAGCATATGTGGCCTCTTCGGGCGTCCACATACATAAGGAACTCCGTTTTGGAATTCGGAGATTCATAGATTCACGGTTTCCACTTACCATCAGGTGGCCTGTGTACTCGTTTGCCTTCCTATGCCATAAAAAAAAACATGTACCTGATAGATATAAAAGAAACAACAGATCAAGTACAGATATTATTTTATTGACTTAAATCCTAAATGTCTACTTCCAAGTAGATGTTTTTAAATTGGGTTTTGAGGTTCCGGAAAAATATTCAAGATTTTATCTAAAAGTAGTATTTGCTACATCCTAAAAATAACAGTTTCGATTATTTTCATTCTTAGCCTATGTGCCTATTCGAGTGTCTTACATAGGAAGAGCCCCGAGATCTCACTCAGTAACATAAAAAAATCGTAACAAACATCGTTAAGTAATAACCATTTACCAATTTCCAAATATCGCCTGTTTGTGTGAAATTGAAGACGTAGTTAAAATATTTTCGACAGCTTTTTCAATTTCAATCCAATCATGCTCCATTACCATATTATACACAATAATGCAGCTGGTCAACAAAACAAAAGTTTTACCCTAATAATATCCACAAAGTTCAAAGTTACTTACTTCTAATTACAATTCTCACTCATTTACTAGCTGGGATGCGATTCTCTTAAGCGTATCACATTTCAACTCGATGCAGCAAATATGAACCGGCGAGTTTACACTGTCCCGTCAGTATACAAGACGCTTTTTAGAGCGTGCATTCTCAATTAGGCAGTTTTATAACACATAGAAGTGGACTTCCTTCTCTGGACTGTCAAGAGGAAAGGAATCCTTCCTTGCAGCAAACCTGTGACAGTCGAATCACCAGCAGAGAGTGGAAGTTACGTGGCACTTTATAATATAATAACCCTAGTGACTTTTCATTTATCGACTTCCTATACACATATGTCGATACAATACGAAACATAAAAAAAAAACAAAATTAGATGAAGGTAAAGATAATCAACAGGCGATCTTATTGCAAAAAGCGATCTCTTCTACATAACTTTTGGGTAGCTGAAAATTTGAAATTGACATGCATTATAAAATAAAGAGGTGCTCCCAAATACGCTTAACAATACCTAAACCAACGATGATTTTTTAATTTAAGTTAAGTGTTTCTTTAGAGTTTTTACACAAAAATACAACGTCATATATTTTTTTCATATCATCTGGTTTGCGAAAAGTTGGTTACGGTCAATTTATAGTTAAGTGTATCGATATGTGCTTATATGGAAAGTCGATAAATGACAAACACTCTATAAAAGTTCAAAAGTGCCCCGAAAATTCCCATCTCCGGTCAGCAGAATACATAGGGTAGCTAAAAAGACCCCTACTAGTGAAATGAGACAAAGTTACGATTATGATACTATAGAAGGGTTGCAAAACTAACTGTAATATGGATGTAATAATTTGTCCGAAATAAATGTTTTTTTTTTTTTTTTTTAAACCAGTAAACGATTAATATTATGGCTCGCGCCATAGTGATTATGCCATTGACCAAGAGTCTATTATTCGTCTTTATCTACACACCAATTAAGTATTTATTTCCTGCGGGCTTATTATGTTCGTGTTTATCGACATCGATAAACGTGGATAAAAAAACACATTCAGATCAATATGTAAGAGCGAGAGTGACCAATCTACCGCTATAACGGCGACCGTAATACAGGCCCTGCTATCTTTAACATCTCATTTAAACGGGTCTGGTGAAGATATGACTGTGTTTGAGCTTAGTCCTTGCATCTGGGCTTGGAATAGGACGTCGTTGATCAGCTTCTCGGCCAGTATTCTCATGTTGGCCGGCAGTGTACGGAGTTTTGCTGCCACATTAACACCTGAAACAAAATTAGTGTCTATTAACAACATGGTTATCCTATGTTAAAGAACGCTTTACCCATTCGTAAAGACAGCTCTATAGGTACTTAAGCGAAGGTTAAACCAATGCGGTTAGGTGGCGATTAGATCACTCTTTGTGTGTGTTAGGACGCTGATTACTACCGTGCACGCCATCGCGCAGGCGCGGGCAGAACGCGTTTTGGTATATAGCCTGTGAATCGCGCGAAAGCCGCGAACGGCGGGAACCGTAAGTGTGGAGCCGTTTCGCATATTAATCGTGGATTCGTGTTTGTTCCAGATTTTTCACTTTATTTTTTTGTTCGTCAAAGGACCCAACGGAAAAAGAAATGAATAATTGCGAGTGTGCAAACAACGGTTTATCGCGCCGCTTATTGGCGGCAACTTCGTGCCTCGAAATCGTGCCTTGATCCCAAGGAATCTTTACATATAATTTTGCAAAATCAATACATCCAAACATCCTTATTTTTGGTTCGACTATTACTAGAACCATCGACATTCCTTTGAGGCATGCGGCAGTAACCCTAGATATAAATCTATCTAGCTTCCGTGTCACAGCGTCACCGTCTTTTATTTTGGTTTCCATTGTGGTGATTGGGGGGACGGACGCTTGGACCGCAAATTCGGAACGGCGCCTAGCGGTCCGTTCCATCCGTTGTCAAGTGCAGCATGCACGCCAGACTTTTCGCTAAATACATTGAGTTTGTATTTGCAGCCTCAGGGTGTCAAATCGTGGTTTTAGGGTACCTAGTCCAAGTCCCTGCGGCCGCCAAGCAATAATGAGTTTGGTAATGCATTAGGTTACCAACATAGCCCGAAGAATAGCTAAACTGAAGTAGCAGTGGGCAGGGCACATCGCTCGCAGGAGTGATGGCCGATGGGGCCAGAAGGTTCTTGAGTGGCGTCCACGGACCGCGAGACGAGCTGTAGGTAGGCCTCCAACAAGATGGAGTCACGACCTTGTAAGGATCGCGGGAACGCGGTGGATGCAAAAAGCACAAGACCGGTCTAAGTGGAGAGCCTTGGGGGAGGCCTATGTCCAGCAGTGGACGTCTTTCGTCTGACATGATGAATGCATTAGGTACTCTATGCTCTTACGGAGAAGGGAAAATATCGTGACGAACACTTTCAAACAGCTAAGTGTGAAATTGCGTTATGTGCACGAAAGATTCTATAGCGTACAAAGTGTATTTGAAAAGGGTCTTCTTTCCAAAGGTATTATAGGATAAGAAGGGATTCTGTATTCAGTTAGGCTCACCAATCGCATCGTATTCGTCGTCGATCTCGCAGCGTTTCTTGGGCTCGTCCTCGAAGTACCGTTTGCTGTGGTCTATTTCGATCATGCTGGTTTCCACGTTGTACTCTGCTGCATAGTTACTCATTGGCTCGTAGTTTTCTTCTGCAGACGGTTCTTCTTCTGATTCCTGAGATAAAATAAAATATATGTATCATATTTATAACCTTATGTACCTGTACTCACTTACCTTATTTGTTACTTACTTAGCTAAATAGAGACTCCTGCCTGCAGACAAACTGTAAAAACAGTTTTGCGGGAATATTGTTATATATTTACTTTTGTACCGTGCCTAATAATTAAATAAATAAATAATAATAATAAATAAATATTAATGTTATGAAAGATGCTAATGAAATTCAGAATGTTAAGACAGGTCAAGGTAAGACAGTTTAAACTAATCGCATAAGTTGTCATTGACTGTGACTTCCCAGTCCCAAACTAAGTTTTTAGTAGGTAGTTAGTTAATGATGGCATGTTTGAATTGAATTTAATTAGTAAATAACGTAGCATTACTGATTCGATTGTAGCGCCCTTACAGGGTTTATGTTCGGAGTAAATATATTTTTAAGATCATGTATACATGTAATGCAATAAATAAATGAGTATGAGTATGAGTATGAGCTACAGGCTTGTACTGGGCAACGATAACAATACGAATAATAAAGAAATACATACTTAAATACAAAGAAAAAATCCGAGACTATGGAACGAATACTTGAGCTTATCTCACATAATTATATTTGCCCTATCCGGGTAACTAACCGGGACCGCTAGCCGCTTGCTTCGTAGGCAGGATCACAAATGTTACAGCCAATTATTTATTCTAATCACGTCGTCACTATTAGGAAAGCTTAATAAACAAGACAAAGTTATTACAATACACTATCTTAAGGAATTAATCTTATAGATCCTACAGTCAAAGATTATGCGGAACGATTATCTATTTTTTAAATGTAATCGTGTGTAACTCAAACAAATTGCATAAGCCCCCGGGCTTCCATTTTGACGAACGAATCAGCTAATCAAATCCGGCAAACGAACAAGTTGACTCGACGTTAAGCTTGGTTCACACGGTTTACACGAAGTTCGTGCGGTCATTATTGTGCATTTGTGAGCGATTCATGTAAGGGGCAGTTGTTTTGGTTAGTTTTTATTATTGTTCCGTAGTAAAACTAGGAATCCTTATAGTTTCGCCATGTACCGGTTTGGTTTTCATGACGCATGTGTAGGTTTTCCAATGTAGTTAATTAACCCAGATACTTTAATTCAGAATAGAAATCGGAAAATTCCCGAGTGGTTGCCGGGTTAGAATAGTGCCACTCCATGTCATCCCGTGGATGTCGTAAGAGGCGACTAAGGGAATAAAGGCTTGTAGTACTGTTAGGCGATGGGCTTGCCACCTGTCACTAATACGCTGGTAAACATCTTAGCCTATTTGTGCAGAATGTGGTAACAGAATTATCAACAAGTTTTTAAAGTTGTAGGTAATTCTGTAGCTCTGCCTACCCCACTCTGGGATTACAGGCGTGAAGGTATGTATGTATGTGTAGAAATCGGAAATGAAAGAAAAATGGAGTCTGTACTCAATTACGCCGTATGAGCTGTTCGACTGTGCAAGTGTGCAGGTTTCCGCACTATGTTTTTCCTTCAACGTAAAAGCATCGGGTAATGTACGTCAGAAAAACTGGTACGAGTACATGGTGACCGCGGGGGTTCGAACTCGGAACCTTACGATCACGAGTCGACCCCGTAAGCCACTAAGGTCGGATTTTTATTCCCACAGAAAAAATGTAAACAAAGGTGTTGCCGTTAAAGAAAAACATTTGCAGTATTCAAAATATATATACTTACTTTCCACATTTTAATGAAATCGACTTTCTATATAAAAACTATATATTGTAATCAAGATTGAAGAATTTAATTTGTTGATAGCAAACTTTATTTTGATATTAACTGTTTGTTGTATAATTAAAAACAAGGAAACTGTTTTTGTTTGCATAATTTATTTATTGCACTGGTATCATTGACTCGATACACCTGTGCCAACAAGTTAAGGGCCGCTTGATTGATGTGAGACTGTGGGACGTCACTTCACTCGCTTGGCTTCACAATTCGTGCTCCCTTGTAATCGCTTTCCAGTGGCTCATTTGTGTGATTTTATTTTTATATTACGGTTAGAGCGAAATTTAATATTATGTTTCTTGCTGGTCAAAACTTTAAGATCCCCTGAAATGTCACTTTGACAGTGACGTAACTTTGTTTACATTTTTTCTGCGGGAATAAAAATCCGACCGTAGTCCACGGACGCTCTCAAATATGTAGTTATAGCTAGAGTTGTGTTTTCAGATCGAAGTTGGCCGTACTGAACAACAGACACGCGTACTTCCTCCTGGTTGACAACGGCTCGATCGGACGCTACGGAGCGGAGATCGTGCTGCGGAGAAAGCTCGAGAAGTACATCGCTGCACAAAAATTGCATCCATGTGAGTCCCTTTGAATTATAGATGGCTAAGGAATATGGAACATGCAGGTTGAGCATCTGAATTAGGTATGCTATTTCATGTTAAAAATCCCCGCGTGATTGCCGAGTTAGAATAGTACCACTCCATTTCTTCCCGTGGATGTCGTAAGAGGCGACTAAGGGAATAAGGCTTGTAGTACTGGTTAGGCGATGGGCTTGCAACCTGTCACTAATACGCTGGTAAACATCTTAGCCTAATTGTGCAGTGTGGTTACAGAAGTATTAACAAGTTTTAAAAGTTGTTGGTAATTCGTTTGCTCTGCCTACCCTACTTTGGGAATGAAGGCGTGAGTTTATGTATGTATGTATGTAAGTTAAAAATGGGTCTTTAACACGATGAAACGTATAAAAAAACATTTTTATGTGACGTTTCGGTCGAGTTGCAACGGCCGCGGTCAGGTACAGGTATAGACTAGTATTAGCGTCATTGTTGTCGTATTTGAATTTAGATCTTATGGTCGACACTAAGTGAACACATTTTTATTTGATAGAACGTTGTGATTGTGACAAAATGGTACGCCCAATTACGTGGTCTACTTCACACTGTATGTTTTTATTTTTATAACGTTTACTTAATAAAAACCCATTTCGAGGTTACAGCCTTACTAATCTTCGTTTTATCGCCAGGTTTTAACGTATTATAATGATGTATAACTCGTCCGAACTTAGATTAAGAAAGGAACGAAACAGAAACATTTTACAATTGAGTGATGAAAGATTTTTTCTGTTTTAAACCTCAGGGCGTAAAAAAACACTGTCTCCATTAATACGCTATAGTATTATACTTGTGTTAGTGACTTTACTAACTATTCTTCGCAACTTTTTAACGCGCTTCCTTTGTTTTGTCGGTAATAAAACGCTGTATAAATAAAGCGGCTATTCAAGTCCACAATTCCTTTTTTTGCTCTAGCTAAGTAGGTGTAATGACTTGTTTTGTTCCGGGTTGAAGGAAAATTGCGGCTTTTTCCCGACCATGAGCGTGTAGTTTTTTTTAACTTATTACTTGGAGCGTGTTTCATCTGGTTTCAACAAGACATACGAGTAATGAAGGAATCGAAACATGTTTCTGATTTAATGACGACGACGACGACGACGACGTCTGTTGATGACGGTGTTATATCTTTAACGAAATAACTGGACCACAAAGACATTTCGAATTCTGAATTTATACGAATAGTTCGAAGATGGAGGTCAATTTCATTGGTTCGCTTACTGCACACGGGAAAACCAGTGAACTTGAAGCGAGACGCTACGCATCGCTGCAGGTCTGCAGGTCAAATTATACTGGAAATAACTAAACGAGCGTGAGAGCGAGCTTTCAACGAATATTCAGTAAAGTGACACCACTACAACTCTTTTACCCTTTCGTTAATTTTATGAAATTAATTACAAGCACTACGTCATAAACATTTAATTTCATCATCATCATCATCAGCCCACAGCAGTCCTCTGCTAGACATAGGCCTCTTCCACAGCACGCCACTGAGCTCGGTCCACCAGCTACCTTGCGAATATCATCGCTCCACCTAGCCTGAGGGCGCCCTACTTTACTTTAAACATTAACATTTAATAAAATATTAAATTTACTTTTTGAATCCTGTTCGCGCAACTGACTTACCTACGGCGATCGTGCCATCATGCTAGTATTAATTGCGCTTTGGCTAGCACGACGGGCACGATTCACTCAGCGTTTCTTGTGCGAACAATAAGTATAACCACTAGACCTAGAGATTTTCCTAGCACGAACGACGTGTTGTTAGTGCTTGACACAATAAAAACATCGACCATCTTGTTATCGATAAGTCCACTTCAATGTCATCGAGCTATTTTCATTGAAGTATGTGCCTAAAATATTAATACATTGAAAGTTTTGTTATTAACTTATTATTCTTATCTTACTTTTTAAAACACACCACATTGTTATATAATTATATGATTGTTAGATATATGACATAATGATTGTATTTTTTTCCTTATTGAAATGATTTTGCTATTTTCTTATTAGGCACTTCAATGAGCTTTAATTTTGATTATTTTCTTTATAACTATATTATAATGATGTACAATTATTTCCTCTATGACGTTGAAGTAGTGGTTATCGATAGCAGGATTGTCGATGTTTTTACTGTGTCAAGCACTAACAACACGTCGTTCGTGCTAGGAAAATCTCTAGGTCTAATAACCACACATCAGTATTTACGACGTTGTTAGCCAAGTACGTAGTGACCCTGGCTTCGAAGCTAGCGGTCCCGGGTTCGATTTCAGGTATATGCTAATATTTGGGTTATGTATGATATGAGCAAAAGTGTTCTCCTTAGATTTTTTCAATCCATTTAAGTATGTTTATCATTGGACCCGATTCTACGTGCACATCGCTTAATTAGCCTTAAACTAAATTGTGTAATTTTAAGACATAGTTTACACAGCAGATTTAATCAGTGCTATTCCAGAATGTCAACCTGACTATGTATAAGACCGCCTAAAATAAGAAGCGTCAGATTCAAATTAGCGCTGTCATGGCGCTGTCATTTGATTATGACAGCTGAATGACACCTAAATAAAATGAGGAAGTTTAGAGGCCACTGTAGAAATGGGTCCATTGCCTAATACCCATAGTATATACAAGCCTAACGCTCAACTAAGTCGTTCAATTTGTGTGCGATTGTCCCATGATATGTATTTATATCATGTAACTCATTTCTCTTTGCATTTGAAATTAGGGGAAAACCGGGACACCCGACCAGGAGACTTGATCCATTTAAAATATCTGATTCAAATTTCGCGCTATCGGCGTTGTTGCCAGCTTGAACGACGCTTGTAAAAAACGGCTGCTGCGACGGTGCCATAATATTATTATTTTATTTGTACGTTTCGGCGATTACATCGTGTAAAAGAGTCAGTTTTTAGGGTTCCGTACTCAAAGGGTAAAAATGGGACCCTATTACTAAGACTCCGCTGTCCGTCTGACCAGGCTGTATTTCACAAACCGTGGTAGCTAGACAGTTGAAATTTTCACAGATGTATTTTTGTTGCCGCTGTAACAACAAATACTAAAAACAGATGGGCGGAAAACAGAATAAAATTCCATACAACAAACGTGATTTTTTTATAGATTATGTTAGGAGCCCTTCGTGCGCGAGGCCGACTCGCACTTGGCCGGTTTTTTTTTAATTGTGGTTGTGTTTTGAATTAAATATTTTTAATTGAACACCCGTTTTCAATTTTTTTTCCACTTTAGACAAATGTATGGTCAAGTAACAGGGTGAACATATGAACCACAGTTAAAAAAAAACTTAACAATCAATCTACTTAATAATAAGTTATACCCAACTACCTAGTAACTACATTTGCACACATGTGCCCAATTACAAGAAGCTACGACTAATATATAAAAAATAAGCACGTGTAATTAAGGTGGGGTTCATCTCTCCCTCCCGCAGGTACTTCTACCTTTTACAACAAAGCAAATCGTTGATAAAAAATAACAATAACCAAACAATAGAACAAACCGTTACATCATCCTGCGCGGGCGATTGTGCCGGAGACCTCTCCGGTTTCATCTTGTAATTGTTGCCATCCTCGCCGAACACAAACGAGAACAAGTCGTAGTACCACAAGTTCGGCACGTACACTTGGTCGGCATTGCGCGACTTCTGTCGGCTCTCCTGCACTTTTTTATATTCCCGTCTCACGCAGGCGCGCAAACTCTCTATCTTCCTCAAAACGTGCACTTTAGTCGCCCCCGGGTCATATTCTTGCACCAACTCGGTCAATTTAGAGACCGCTTCGTGCCGTTTATGCTTTTGTTTATACGCCGGCGACGTTTTATTCCATAGACAAGACTGCTCTTTGTATAGAGCGATGAATTTTTTGAGCAGTTTGTGCGAGAACACGACGTTGTCGGCCATTTTGAATTTAGAACACGTTCGACAGCTTGCGCGACGCGCGGGGTACTGGCGGGCGAGCCGCGAGCGTGTTGGGTCGCCCCGCCGCGCCGCCTCACCCCCGCCGTGGCCTGGCTCGGATCATTATTTCGGTAGCCGAGCGATGTGCCAACATGCTTGCTCGCTCGCGCTTGCTTATCGAAGTATTGAAGGACGGATTTAAATGTGTTGTGCGTTGTGCGGTTAGAATTATTGATATTGAATAGATACCACCATATAGTCGGTACTTACTTCCTTGCATAACTAGTAGTATTAATACTTGGTTGTTGGCATTTAAGTTGACTATTACCTAAGTAAGTAGGTAATCATAATCATCATCTTATTTATTCATTAATTTTATATTACATGCCAGCTTATTTGTATTAGTAATCGTAAAAAAGAAAATTCTTACTTAAAAGAGAATTCAAATTTATTTAGTAGGTATCTCTTAGCCAGTTTATAAAATAACAGTTGCAGAGGCCTCCCTTTAGACTTAAAATGTCTGGGTTGGGACGCCTCACTCTTCCAAAAATCAAAATAAATGATAGGTACAGTCGAGTTCACAAATATATGTAATTACATTTTAGTACCTTGTCTATTTAATTTCATCTCGCAACAGCCATATATTAACTGTTACGGCGATTAAAGTGATAAGGTACAAAAGTGTACACATATTTATGATCTCGACTGTACCTACTTCGCATTAATAAAATTAAATATGTATGTCCCGACTCACCATGTACCCATGTGTGGGTGGGTGTGCGCGTGTGTGTGCGCGTGTGTGTGTGTGAGTGTGTGTGCGAGGGAAACAATAATAATAATAAAAAACGTTACATCATTTTGTATACCTACTTAATAATAATGTAATTAGGTAGTTACCTACTTACTTGTTGCAGATTAATTAAAACTTTTTTTTTGCTGGGAGCAAAACAATATGCACTAACGCATAGGAAATATCATACTAATATTACAGCTATTATATCATGTTGAACACTTTGTATTTTTTTTTACAATTACTTGTACCCCTCTAACCCATTCAGCTGTTTAAATATGCAGGTTTCCATACGTTATTTTCTGTCACCGTACCTAACAGCATCAGAACATGTACCTATTTCAGTTAAAAATACTCATCGGTATATTAATACTGGTTTGAATTCAGTACCAAACGATTACGAGTCGATATTCTAAACCATCTTTTTTTTCATGGCATAGGCAGGAAGGCCACCTGATGGTATCTAAGTGAAATCTGTGACCCATAGACATTCGCATTCACAAGACCGCAATCCTAAGACTGCAAATGCACTGCCAACCCTGAGGACTAAGATGGAATGCCTCTATGCTAGTCATCTCACCGGCTGTCTTATCCTCAAATCGGAACACAACAATGCGAACACTGCTGCTTGGCGGTAGGTTAATCGATCTTAATGTACTAATACAATACTTTTGTTCTAACAAAAATGCACACATGCAAGAGTAAGTAGGTAGTATAGATATTTTTTTTTCTTAAAATCTTGCTCACTAATCGAAAAGTAAGGTCGTGCAGAGACTTTTATCACTTTGGAAGAATCTTAGAATGAGAATCATTCTCGCATAAATTTTCCTCCATCATTAATAATCTTCAGTTATAGATCAGTTTTCTCGAAACTTTATGATCAATTTGATTTATCGCTTTACGAGAAGAATCAGAAATATGTGTGTTTAGTATAATATAAACATCCGCGGTGTTATTATGACATAGTTATGCAGTTCATTTTACGGCGAGTGTAAAGGACACCGATATAGCAGTTAGAGTCTGACCAGTGAGTGGTGACACAATAAAATGGCGGCAAAATTAAAATATCACTAGTGTAGTGTTACCAACACAAAATGCATAGCGACTGGATAGTACCTACTCGTAATGGGACAGCTTGTTTCATAGGTAAAATTGTTGCCATGTGAATAATTTGAAAAAAATGCTTGTGACACGACTGGTTGGTCAGACTATATCTCTGTCCTTTTCTCTTCAACCAAGGCCTTTATTTTCAGGTCGGTTAGCGTTCGCGTTTCTACCTTAGTAGCAAATAACATAACTAATCATTTATTACGAACAGCGTAATGATTTTATTTGTGTTAGTTTTAAAAATAATTATTTACTACTTTATTACCTTGTAATGTAACTTACTTTCAAGTATTGTTGTATTTAATCATTGAAAAAATTACCTGCTTGAGTTTCTTGCGGCGCATCTCCGCAATGATGATGGCCTTGCCCGAAGCGCTAGTAGATTCACTCCATATTACCGACGTGTAAAAGAGCCCTTATGTAGCCAATTTACCAAATAAATATTTTGAATTTTGAAGCATTTATTCGCTTCTACGTTTTTGATGAGATACATTTTAAAATGTCAGGTGGCCTGATTGTTTATAATAATAAATAAATAAATATCAGGGACAATGTCACACCAATTGACCTAGTCCCAAACTAAGCTCTAGGCTTGTACTATGGGTATGTACTAGACAACGATATAAATACTTATATAGAGAAATATATACTTAAATACATAGAAAACATCCATGACTCTGGAACAAATATTCGCGCTCATCACACAAATATCTGCCCTTACCGGAATTTGAACCCAGGACCGCTAGCTTCGTAGGTAGGGTCACTACCAACTAGGCTGTCGCGTCGTCTATGGCGTTATGGAATTGAGTTAAACTGTTATACAACTGTTCTTGGTTAAATCTGTTAGTCTGCCAGCCTTTACTCATTCAGTGCCATTACTTTCCACATAAACAAGTTCGGATAAAGTTAGCGACTCCAGATTTTGTGTTTATGTCCCTCGAATTCCTGACACGCCATCAAATGGTTTAGGAGCTGTTTTATCTTTACGGTTCAGGGCTGAAGTTTAGGAGCGTAGTAAAATAGTTTTATTAGTCATACTACAGTTATACTAACTTCGCCGTACTTGAACGTAGAATAGAATAGAATAGAATAGAAAAACGTTTATTCAACAAACAATCAACACAGTGGTAGATTATAGAAAAGATACAATAACGTAGTACAATTATTCTTATACCCTAATAAGCGACACCATTAAATTAAAAAAAATCAATGAGGATGATGTGTGCCGAAATGGTCTCCACTCAGCAAAATGGTTGGCATGGGGATGACGTGGAAGAAGTGTAGTGGTGAACAATACCTTAAGTCCCCTGCCTCACCGGGACGCCATGGCAACGTCGCTGGCCACGTCTCCCATACAAATTAACTAACGTAGCCAAACCGTCGGTCGCCAAGTGAGTGAGGCCGCCTACTTTTCAATATTAATTATTTGACTACGGTGGCCGGCGAGTCGCCGTGGCGTCTCGGTGAGGCAGGGGACTAATCACATAATAAAGCATGGGTCGCATAAGAAGGTACTACATTACAACAAAAAACTCAGGTACTCAGGTACCTACTGGCGAAGCGATTCGTGACGCGTCGGGCGTTTATGGACACGCGAAACGCGCTCATTAATGCCATAGTGAAACCACTGGGGTCCTAGTGAAATGGTATAAGTCTTCTGAAGATCAAGTGAATCAGGGTTTAAGTCTAGTATACACCGTTCATGTATATACCCTTTTTAGGGTTCTGTACCATAATGGTAAAAAAGGAAGACATGGTGAGACTTCGTTGTCCGTCTGTCTGTATGTCACAGCAGGTTATCAGCAACTACGAATGCTATCTACTTGAAATTTTGCAAAGCTGTACAACTTGCTTGCCCGTGTAAGTGTGTACTTCCCGGCATACCATTTCATTGTTTTTTGTCACTTTCGAGTGAAACTTTCGAGCGCTCGAAAGTCAAAAATAGGCCCCCTGGATAGCAAAGTATGTGGTCCCTCCCTTAGGTGTTAAAGTAGACCTTTTTCTAACTTGAACAGTAAACTGTTTATGGTTTGCCAACCCCGCCGTTTCGATCTTTTATTAAAGTTTTACTGTTACAAATTAACAGCGGCGCCTTATTAAACTGATCAATCTTTTTAACTGTTCTTAGTTTAACTTTAACTTAACAATAAAATAAACTTTTAGGTTGATTAAAGAAGCTAACTACACCAGTGCTTGCTTTTTAAATTATCTTTATAATTTTGCAATAAAATATACAAATATAAAGCTTACTAACCAAATCAAAAGAAAAATACATCAAACTGTGACGTAACTGCTCTCATAGAAAATTGTTGGTATATTTTTTATTTAATGCATACCATCAATGTATGTTTGTATGTATCTAAACATTTACTAATCATAATTGTGACAATGTTATACCTTTAGGCAGTGTGATTATTTTATTCGACCTAACCTGATAAACTTCACCTTCAATCATATTTTTACTAACATTCTAAAAAACCGGCCAAGTGCGAGTCGGACACGCGCACGAAGGATTACGTACCATAAAAAAAAAAAAAAACTGATTTAGTATTTGTCGTTATAGCGGCAACAGAAATCATCTGTGAAAATTTCAACTATCTGGCTATCACGGTTTGCGAGATACAGCCTGGTGACAGACCGACGGACAGACGGACAGCAGAGTCTTAGTAATAGGGTCCCGTTTTTACCCTTTGGGTACGGAACCCAAAAAGAGGGTCGTTCGCATGTGTATGATGGATGGTGGTTTGTGTCTGTTTTGTACTAAAACTCTCGGCAAATTCGTACTTAGGAGTACTCTCTAAAACAGTCGACCAAACTTAATCGACGGTTAAGCTACATAATTGAAAATGCACGATCGTTAATGCTATTTGTACGCTAAACAGTGAGTTCATAAATGAATAACATGGTTGGAATTCCTTACAGAGAGATGCGTTTTTTTGCTAGCTAGTGTATTTAGGTCAAATATCTATAATATTCAATTTCACCGGACGGCGTCCTACACTACGTTTGGGTCTCCACTTCAGAACACGTCTACCCCAACGGCTATCGGTTCTTCCACAGACATGGCCAGCCTGCCATTTTAGCTTGCTGATTCTCTGTGCTATATGCCGACAAGATGGAGTGATGATTTGCGAAACGCTGCTGGCAGATGTTGCATGCGACAGAGTAAAATGGCGCACATTTTGGGGAGGCCTACGTTCAGCAGTGGACTGATATAATAGATCGATGATGATGATGACGATGCTGATTATCTCTAATATTTATTGTCTCTGTAGAAAATGATAAATGAATTCCAATTTATAAACGCAACAATGTCTCGGCAATAATGCCAGGACAGCAGATATAAAATGAAATACTCTGCAATGGAAGAGAAATCCGCGTGTCTATTTGTCAACCGAATGAATAGACTGGGATATAATAAAAATGAAGCACTATAAATTTGGAGCAATTCATGCGTTATGAACACTATTCATACTCCGTAACTTTGCTACACGTGGGGTACTTCTTAACCCCTGACGTATATAAAGAGGGGGTATTGTATTATACGTGTGTGTTTCTGTGTATCTTTGTGTCCGAGTGTATGTTTGTGTTGCGTATCTGTGTATATGTGCGTGTTATTGAGGTATCTTAGCTACCAAACAGATTAACAGACTCGAACACGTTTTTTTTTTGTAAAGGTAGTTTTAACGGGACGGTTTTTAGCCAAGTTTAATGAAAATCGTTTGACCCGTTTAAGAGATACAACATTCGTTCTGAAATGTTCTGTTTATTGATTGGTGTGTTAGATTCAACTATCAGATATTGCTTCAAAATTGTTTCTGTTCCTCTAAGAGTTTGTTTGTTTCGTCTACAAGTGGTTGCAGGTTTTTTTATCACCGATACAAGTCACTATCTTTTTTAATTTTGACAAAATATTTGTATTTATTTATTTATCGTATGACTTGATTCAGTAAATATTTTTTTAATAAAATATATTTAAGGTACTGATGCATTTAGATTTTGATTTGCTGATTGCTTCAATATTTAACTGCAGCACATGGACTGAAAGCCCTATATCACACACTTTTTTTTTCTACTAATTTACCATGCTCATTAGACAAAAGAAAAACCCTAATTCACTTGACTACATACACCCTGTTTATTTAGAAACATTTGTAAGATAAGCGGAGGTTCGAGATAGTTTGTTTTTCCATTCATTAGCGACCCGTCTCTGCGTGGGCGGAACCCTCGGGATTAATCTATTTAATCGAGCAAAAAGAAACTGTTCGTATACAAAATTAGTTTGACAGGATTTTCACTTTGTACGAAGTTATTTAAAGGTTTTTACAATGCAATAGGAATACCAGGGTAAAGTATGTATGTATGTAAACTCTTTATTGCACAAAAATAAAGTAATGTACAAAGGCGAACTTATCCCTAAATGGGATCTCTTCCAGCTAACCCTGAAGTTAATGAGTTAGGACAATGCATAGGGTTGGACACATACAAGTTTGCACAAAAAATATCAAAAACAGATGATAATACTAATAATTAAAAAAATACTTAACGAATAAACCAGTAAGTACTCAAAGTAATATAAACTTAGGTACCTACATATAAAATACTCATATAATATGTATATATATATATATATATATATATAAGGCTTCTAGTACTCTTAGGCGATGGGCTTGCAACCTGTCACTAATACACTGGTAAACATCTTAGCCTGATTGTGCAAAACGTGGTTACAGAATTATCAACAACTTATTTAAGAGTGCTTGGTAATTCTGTAGCTCTGCCTACCCCACTCTGGGAATGAAGGCGTGAGTTTATGTATGTATGTGTATATATATATTATATATATATCTTATATAAGGTCGACTACTGGTCTCTGGCCGACCACTGGTGACTTTACACTATATTGAACACCACATCACGCTGAAAGATAACTCTGAAACTTACCTATATACTACCCCAAATAAAGGTTTAAAAAAAAACCTTATGCGTATATTTAGGAGCTACGATGACACAGATGTATCCAGTAACCTACCGCCAAGCAGCAGTGTTTGCATTGTTGTGTTCCGGTTTGGGGATAAGACAGCCGGTGAAATGACTAGCATAGTGGCATTCCATCTTAGCCCTCAAGGTTGGCAGTGCATTTGCAGTCTTGTGAATGCGAATGTCTACGGGTCACAGTTTTCACTTACCATCAGGTGGCCTGTATGCTCGTTTGCCTTCCTATGCCATAAAAAAAGCAGATATACTGATACAAATATTAACACTTTAAATCTATAGTATCCCTCTTTTATTTATGGTTGTTAATAAGAGCTACAGTTGGCCCTTTAGGCACAAAGCCATTAAATGGTTAAAAAAATCGCAATATAAAACCTTGAAAGTTATAGTTTAATATACCTACGTTATTCACATTCCCCTCTCTCAATGTAGTTTCCAATGATGAACATACATCGTTATCGCGGGAGCAAAAACAATTTGACAGTAGTGAAAGATTATGACAAATAGGCAATAACAGATGGGACACTCGTATCGAGAAACGTTTATACCTACGAGTTCAAAATGTAGAATTTTTCTTTCAAATATCTTACCTCCGTACTTGACTTAATTAGTAGTACATATTTAAAGATATTAGTTACTTTTTGTTGATTATTAGTTAGTTACTTTAGACATTTGTCATTCTTGATTGATTTGATATGTACAAAAACATGAAAAAAAAACTATATTAAATTTAAGTGCAAATGGAAAACATATTTAAAAAGTTAAAACTAGTTTTGGAGAAAACAACTGGATTGACATAGTATTAAAAAAAAAAAGTTGACACGTTGACTGAGTTTGATTGACCGTGACCATATAAAGAACATCTTAGAGGCTTAGAATCTATAGGCAGAATATTCCGTTTATACTAAACAGACATTCTGTTATATTGTTCTTTAATTGATTTGTTTTTGCTCCCGCGATAACGACGTATGATGATGAACGAAAAGGATAAACTGTCTCAAGTTTTAAATGATGACCTTTATAGTAAGCGAGCATCATCGTATGCCGCTTAAATTAAATTCTTATGTCTTGTATGCTCCCAAGCTACCTGCACTTTATATTTTCTAGAGTTTTAATATTCTATGCACGTCGGGATGCACAAACATGCATGTGTTGCCAACGTACACTCGAACAAATGAATTTCTAGCCCACTATGAAACTATATTAGTACTAGACCGATAAGAAGGTCAATCCTGACGCATTGCACAACCATGAAAATTTTAAATATTGATAACATTGACAGCAGTAAAACAATACTAAACTTATTTGTTACGTGTAATAGTTATTTATGTAACTGTTACCTAATGAAGCTTCTTAAGGTACGAGTCGATAGCGCTCTAATTACAGGCACGAGTACTCTAAGAGTTAATTATGTACCGTTGCATACATAACTTTTTCTACAAGCTTTAAATTATAATGACAATTATAAACAATCGCTAACTTTCTCGTATTCCTCGATTTTTCAGCGAACGAATTACTCGTCAGCAAAGTCATTTTCATTATTTCGATTGGCGTTAATAGTTTGTGAATTTTATTGTTAACATTTGATAAGAAACTTCATGCAAATTTTAATAGTTACTAGAAGACTTCTCAAAATTTATTTTGTTATTCATATACGACCATGTAATTTAGGATGTCCAGTGTTCACTAAACGCCAAGGCTGATATCCGGAATGACCGTAACCATGGTAATAACAAATGCTATAATAATTATTATAGAACTGTTATTACCATGGCAACGCTCATTATAGAATTGTTTTCCCGCTTCGGTTACGCTATAGATGGTACTCTGATACCAATAACGATACCAATATTAGCGGTTTATTTATTTATTTATTTATTAGGTTCGCCAACAGATATAACACCATTAACTTAATTATAATATTATATGTATAGGGAAGAGTGACAGGGTGTTTACCCAATTATAGGCAAACTCAGCTTGCGTAAAACAATCGCATTTGTGCCGATGCGGCTCAATAACACACTAACACATTTAACAGGCTAAGTACCTACTAGGCTAAAAAATTAAGTTTTTAGTACGCGAGTTGAAATGGAATAGTCGTTAATAGTAGGAAGTCATTTTTACTGCTGTCAACATTATCAATATTCAAAAACTTCATGGTTGTATAATGTAATGTGTCCAGATTGAATTCGTATTACGAAAATTGCGGTCCCAGGCTCGATTCCCGGTTCAGGCAAATATTTGTGTGATGAGCGCGAGTATTTGTTTCTGAGTCTTGGGTGTTTTCTATCCCCTTTACTAATAAACGTTGAGTAACGGTTATATAGCTATACAATGTTTTGTCCTTATCTGTCAAATTCAAATGTCACAATGACAGATAAGGACAAAACATTGTATAGCTATATAACCGTTACTCAACGTTTATTAGTAAGAGGGTATGTGTTTAAGTACGTATTTATCTATATAAGTTAGTTTATCGTTGCCTTTTGTATTGTACATAGGGCATGCTCCCGGGAATTCCCGGTACTAAAAGGACCGGGAAATCCCGGGGATTATCATTTCAACTGGTACCGGTACTGGCGAAAAAAAAATCCCGGTTCTTTGGTTCCTTCGGTACTGAGTTTGTGACTAGACTAATTGTCATTTTCTCTTTTCAAAACTACGTGGTGGCCTGGTGACGCTTTCCCCTGGCCGATTCGCACCAACTCGGTTTTATTCGGATGCGATATGAGACCCGTCGCCCCACCCTTCGACCCGACGCCTCGACCCAGTCCAAGGCCAACCGGTCGGGCCGACCGACAGGTAGTATGGTAGTCAGAAAGATAGCTGTTCTGATTTGGTAAGCTCGTGTTCTGGATTAAATAATTAATAATTATTACTTAACTAATGTCTAAAACCATTAAACAAAAAAAAAATACAAATAATTTACTCAGTACCGAAAAGTACCGAAATCCCGGAAATTCCCGGTTCCGATTCAGTACCGGAAATCTTAGTCCCGGTTCCGGGAATGGTACCGGTACCGCATGCCCTAATTGTACAAGCCTAGAGCCTAGTTTGGGGCTAGGTCAATTTGTGTGACATTGTCCCTTGATATTTATATATTTATTTGTTTGACTGCACAGTCAGTCATACATGTAATATACGTTCCCAAGCCGTCAACAATATTTAGACGCCTTTACGCTACTTACAATAAGGTCCGGGTTCCTATACATAATTATGGGACACGATGGATCTAAATATAGATATTTGTTAATACGTTAATATCTAAGTGAATCCACTGAGACTGTACTTCAAGCATTTTAACTGCGGAAATAACAACAAGGATTTCATTTACATCCGAAATTCTGGTTTGATTGAACGGTAATTGCGTCGAAAAATGAGCAACGTTCACCCAAATGTTGTGGTAAATATGCAAAGGTGTACACAAACAGTTCGCGGAATGCGCAGGTTTTCTTACAATGATCGTTCACTGCAATAGCATCGATCGGCGCAAAGATTATTTGGATAGGGTTCTAAAGTTGTTAAAAAAAAAACGACCAAGTTCGAGTCGGATATAGAGGGAATCTCTTTTTTCTTTTTTCTTTTTATGGCTTAGGAAGGCAAACGAGCTCACAGGCCACCTGATGGTAAGTGGAAACTGTGACCCATAGACATTCGCATTCACAAGACTACAAATGCACTGTCAACCCTGAGGACTAAGATGGAAGGCATTTCACCGGGTGTCTTTGTTGTATTTAATTGTAAAGTCGTTGTATATCTAGTAAACGTTTTATTAGAGTGTCATGGTTACATCAACTTTTTATAATGACAAGTTAGTAATAGAACATCAATTTTGATTAAAGAAAAAAGTATATAAAAGTAGCCAGTAGGCACATTTTACAACACCCGCCTATAATCAAAATTCTCGATATAAAAACACAAACAGCAGAAAAACCTAAGCTTATCCAAAAAACTTAAATTTAAATATTAAACTAAGTATCATTTCCACCAAGTGATGATTTTATCAAACCTATTCCTTTAATACATCTTTGATGTGCAATATTTGACAAACACTTGGTCAAAACATCAGCTGGCATATCACTAGACTTAATAAATTTAAGTTTTACAGTATTATCTGACACCTTTTCACGAATAAAATGGTATCTAGTGTCAATGTGTTTAGTTCTGCCGTGATGCACAGGATTATGTGCCAAGTTTTGTGCACTCTGACTATCGCTACATAGTGTTACACTTGGATATTCTGTGCTACATACCTCTGAAATTAACCGACGTAGATATACAGCTTCTTTAGCAGCATCAGTCAACGCCATATACTCTGCTTCTGTTGAGGATAAAGCCACCGTAGATTGCTTTTTCGATGCCCACGACACAGGCCCATCTGCCAATTTAAAACAATATCCTGTGTAAGACCGTCGATCGACAGTACAAT
Organism: Acleris emargana; assembly: GCA_927399475.2. NCBI lineage: Eukaryota > Metazoa > Arthropoda > Insecta > Lepidoptera > Tortricidae > Acleris > Acleris emargana. Next base: position 5,988,037 of record OV656850.1, read on the forward strand.
TGGCCCAGTCGGCATCAGTATATCCTTCAAGAGTTTTTCCAGTTTTTCTATAGATTATAGAATAATCTATAGTGCGTTTCAAGTATTGAAGTACCCGTTTTGCTGCAACCCAATGACTTTTGCCACATTTATTATTAAATTGGCTCAAAAAACTTGCAGCAAACGCGATATCTGGCCGCGTATTGACAGCTAAATACATAAGACAGCCAATTAATTGCTGGTAATCAAAGGTTGAGTCGTTACCTTTAGAGTTAACATCCAACTTGCTATTAGCCAATGGTGTATCAAATTCCTTCGCATTTTCCAGTTTAAACCTTTTCAATAGACTGGATATATAAGATTTTTGATTTATTTCTATTTTTCCAGTTTCACATTTAATATTTAACCCTAAATAAAACTTTATTAGGCCTAAATCTTTAAGTGAAAAATGTTTTTGTAAATCACTTTTGACTTTGACAAACGTCATGTCATTCTTGTAAAAAACTATCAGATCATCCACGAAAACAGCCAGTATTATTACTTCTGAACCATGAAGACTTGAAATATAAATGAAATAAAGGCTTATAACATTATAATTAATTTATTCAGTCGTTACACGTCTCTACACAGAACCGCCATGACACACACAGAGGCACATTACCATAGACATATATATATTACATTGCATACTCTTCTACACCCCCCTTCAATGTAATAACTACTTCAATATGTATACAACTCAACAGTAACCTACACCTTGTAACTTCAATGGAAAATAACATTATGAAGAACCATACAATAAATAAACAATAGCAAAATAAAACACCAGTAACTAACCGCTTACTGACCTACACCACACATGTTTACAAATTTCAGCAACTTGTCCTTCTTTAGAGCTTTAGTAAACATGTCTGCAATTTGTTCCTCTGTCCCTACATGTTTTACACACAACTTTCCATTGACTATCAGATCCCTAACAAAATGAAACTTTATATCAATATGTTTCAGTCTTTTTACACTGTTAGTATTAGCAATCATAATGGCAGACTGATTATCACAAAACATGACAGCCGGAGGCTCATTCTTTATATTAAAATCATGTACTAACACATTAGTAAGCCAACATGCCTCAGACCCTGCCATAGCCATTGCTACATATTCCGCTTCAGTAGACGAAATACTTACTGTGCTTTGTTTCTTAGAGCACCAAGATATCAAACAATTATTAAACTTAAAACAATACCCAGTGGTAGACTTCCTATCCCTGAGATCACCCCCCCAGTCGGCATCACAATATCCTACTAACTTTTCGTCATTACATTTAAACACTAACTCATAATGTAATGTGTGTTTAATGTATCGCAAAACTCTCTTTAAGGCCACTAACAATAAGTCACTTGCACGGTCTTGATACCTGCTTAATATAGATACAGCAACACAAAGATCTGGCCTTGTACCTGAAGCTGCGTACATTAGACACCCAATAATCTGTCTACAGAGATTACTAGTATCTTTACCATTATTTCTATCACACTTTTTATCCTCAAGTTCATTACAGTTAAAATTCTGATCTATAGGAGTACTTACTGGTTTACAGTCATACATTTTGAACCTTTTTAGGACATTTTCCAGATATTTCTTTTGACATAATTTAGTTACACCAGTCTTTAAATCCTGACTTACATTTATTCCTAAAAAATTAGAAATCAAACCTAAATCCTTCATTTCAAACTCTTTGTTTAACATCGACCTTAAACCATATATTTGCCTTTCATTCGACCCAAAAAACAAAGTATCATCGACATAAATTAAAACATACATCTGCTCACCACCTTCACACTTTGTATACAAACAAGAATCACACTTTGACCTTTTAAAACCTTCTCTAATCATAACAGAATTAAACTTTTCATTCCAGTATTTGGGTGATTTCTTAAGCCCATACAAAGCTTTATTTAACTTTACAATATTTTTATTACCATCATAGGCACCTTCTGGCAACCTAATATACACATCTTCTTTAATTTCACCATACAAAAAAGCTCCTGTTACATCCATATGATAGACAGGTAAGTTTAACTTGGTTGCTACAGACAAAAACAATCTAAAAGTAGCTAACTTTGCTACGGGAGCATAAATTTCATTAAGACTTAAGACCTCATTCTGCTCAAATCCCCTTGCAACCAACCTAGCTTTGTACTTAAATACACCATTGTTATTCTTAATTTTAAATACCCACTTACTGCTTATTACTTGTTCGCCATGTGGTGGATCACATGTATTCCACGTCTTATTGTCTTCAAGGGTCTGTAATTCTTTTTGAACAGCCTCTTTCCACTTAGCTGCATCTGCTCTTTGCATGGCCTCCTTAAACGTTTTAGGTTCATCGCCTGATTCAACATTATTACAGCTGTAAAATATGGTCTGTTTCCTTACACGCTTCGGACATTCTTCCATATTTTCATCCGTGTCACTTTCTTCGGTCTCAATCTGTAGAGTACACTCCATAGGATCATAATCAGGGTCCTGTTCTTGATTGTCAGATGACTGGCTGTGATCGCTTTCACTGGTCATTCCTTGCTCTTGAACATTGCCATCAGCCACTGTTGTCAACTCTGAACACTCCCGACTCTGATCAACAAACTGTTCACGCACCTCTACATCCTTCGCAGTAGTGACATCCAAACACTCCTTTTGTTCTTGTACAAAAATGATGTCTCTTTTAATCTCAACATCCTTCTTATCTGGAAAATAAATTCTGTAACCTTTGGTAGTCTCGCCATATCCCACCATGATTCCTTTTTCTCCTTTGGGGTCCCATTTACATCTCTTCACCTTAGGTATATGGACAAACACTGCAGTACCAAATACTTTGAGGTTATTGATATCAAAACTTTTATTACACCACAGCTCATATGGAGTTTTGTCTAGTACAGAACTTCTTCCAGTCCTATTTATTACATAGGCCACTGTACTAATTGCTTCTGCCCACAGGTTTTTTGGTAGGTTTTTAGCAAATAACATAGTTCTGGCTGCCTCTACCAAGGTCCTATTCTCCCTTTCTGCTTGGCCATTTTGCTCTGGAGTATAAGTCACAGTCGTTTGGTGAACTATCCCCTTTGCTTCAAACATCTCTCGAACCTCTTTATTTATGAATTCGCTTCCATTATCACTCCTGAAAATCTTGACACTATTTCCAGTTTCATTCTCTGCCTGATTAATGAAATTATTTATGCAAAGTTTAACTTCATGTTTTCCCTTCACAAAATACACTTTCCTATACTTCGAATAGTCGTCTTTAAATACCACGAAGTAACGAGCACCTCCGAGTGACGGCTCCTCCATCGGCCCGCACGTATCTGCACTAATTATTTCGCACGTCTTTGAACTGACATTCTCACTTACTGGATAGGGCAGGCGGTGAATTTTGCCCTTCAGACAACTCTCGCACTGTAAATGAGATTCCTTTATGTCAATATCGTTTTTCTTCAGCACATTTTTCACATACACGAGGTTTTGGTGTGCCAATCTCTCATGCCACTCATGCAGATTTGAGCTTTCCACAGCTACGTTTGCCGTACATGCTTTAGAATACCGAAAAACCAAATAATACATGCTTCCGCATCGCTCAGCAATAGCCTTCAATCTTTCATCTTTATAAAACTTGCATGCATTTTCGCTTGTTACAATAACATAACCTTTATTTGTCGCACAATTGACAGAAAACAAATTTGTTTTTAAATCGGGAACATAAAGAACATCGTCTAAGGTTGTGTCAACCCATTCGTTCCCGTTTGACACTTGAACTGTCACCTGCCCACAGCCTTGGACAGTAATCTGCGATCCGTTTCCTACAATTACCGTTTTGTTCTTTACTTCCGAATATGAGGTAAATAGTTCGTAATCACAACACATATGTTCGCTCGCACCCGAGTCGACTAACCATTTCGTTTTCTGAAAATATTCTTCCGATGCACTATTAATCACAAATGCACAACTTTTACCGTATTTGTCCTTCTTGTAACGACACTGGCTCTTAAAATGTCCTGGTTTGTTACAATAATAACACCTCACTTCAGGGCGACTGTCCTTGTTATGAGCACTATTCTCCGTAGGTATTCTTAGTGGACCTACACTCACTTTGATAGTGTCCCAGTCTATTACACTTAAAACATTTCACAGCTTTCTTTTCAGTTTTCCTTGCTACAAATGCTGCAGACGATTGCGAACTCTCGCCTTTTTCTTTCGTTCTCTCTTCTTCTATCAATAATCTAGCAACTAAATTATCGTAAGTTTGTTTGTCATCTGGAGCAGATTCCCACGCGCATATAAAATGCTTATACACATCAGGTAGCGACATCAAAATTTTGGTGATAACAAACTTATCCGATATTTCTTCACCCAGCTGCTTCAACTGATTTTTCATCTCTTGTATTTTCGATAGAAACACTGACATTTCTGAACCTTCTTCATACTTAAATTGGAAGAATCTTTGTTGCACGATATGAATGCTCGTCTCCGACTTCTGTTCATAAACACTTTGCAGCTTTCGCCACATCTCCGCCGAAGTACCGCACGAAATGATGTGCAACATGACTTGTTCTGTCATTCTGGTCACCAGCAGCGTTTGAGCCTTCACATCTTTAGTTTCCCAACTAAAACGTTCCTTCTCGTCTTCTTTTTCTCCCGGTTTTACTTTAGTCCCGTCTACGACCTCGTATAATCCTTGACCTCGTAACAAAACCGTTGTTTGAAATTTCCATACATTCCAGTTCCTGGAACCATCCAGCTTCATGACGAGCTGCCCGGTCTGTGTTGAATCCATTATTCCTTCCTGTAGCCTTTCCTTCCTGCCTTTATCGAACTCTCGAAAAAGTAAATTTTTCTTCTCGGCGAACCAATATGGCCGCAGCCAATTTTGCCGTTATAATTTTTGAACTACAGTTTTACGTGTTTTAAGCGAATATTCATTTATCCACACTAGTTAGTGAGCTGGTCAGTGCCTGGGCCCATAACCACTTGAAATATAAATGAAATAAAGGCTTATAACATTATAATTAATTTATTCAGTCGTTACACGTCTCTACACAGAACCGCCATGACACACACAGAGGCACATTACCATAGACATATATATATTACATTGCATACTCTTCTACATGAAGTTTCTTATATACACACGGTTCAGTATGTAACCTATTAAAACCTATTTTCATCAGTGTTTCATTAAGTTTAATATTCCAAGCACGGGGGGCTTGCTTTAATCCATATAAAGATCTTTGTAGTAAACATACCTTATCTTCATGACCTTCCTTTACAAATCCTAGAGGCTGGCTCATGTAGACCTCCTCTTCCAAGTCACCATTTAAAAAGGCGGTATCTACATCCAAATGGTGCATTTTAAGGTCCATTTCAGCGGCTAAGGCGAAAAAAGTTCGCAGGGACGAATGTCTGACCACTGGAGAAAAGGTCTCGTGGTAGTCTATTCCCGGAACTTGATTAAAACCTTTTATCACCAGTCTAGCTTTGTACCTTGTAATATTGCCATGTGCGTCTGTCTTTAATTTATATAACCACTTGCAAGGAATTATTTTTCGATCTGGTCTATCTACTAGCTTCCACGTATTAAGTCTTGTCAACGAATCATACTCATCTTGCATAGCTGATCTCCATTTATCAGCATCATCGACTCGTATTGCTTCGTGATACGTTTGAGGTTCACTATCTTCAGCCAATGTATGATAGGAGAAATAATCTGGAGGTTTCCTATCCCTAGTTGGATATCTCCGATTTTCTACGATTGACTGATTGTCCATTACCACAGACTCAGGTGGACACGATATTTCAGGAAGTGGCTCAGAAGAAGCATCAAGAAATTCTTCCTGTACTATATCATTTGCCTTTTCAACATAACTGGTAGGGACCTGTGATTCCCTAGATGTCTCTGGTAATATGCTATCGTCACATGCACGAGAGGGAAACTCTACCATCGTATCATGACATCCTTGTACCGGGCTCACGTTGTCCAATAATATCACAGGACCAGGTACAGGAATGTTTTTGAACGTACTTGGGCCTTCATGCGATTTATTGTTCCTCAACTGTGTGAAGCAATCTTCGAAGAAAGTAACGTCACGCGATTTCGTTAACCTTCTTGGATATTGAGGGTCTCGAAATATGTAACTATTTGGATCATCTGAATATCCAACAAAAATACATTCCACAGCTTTCATATCCAACTTCTTCCGTTGACAATCAGGTACATGAATTAAAGCTCGACACCCAAAAACCCTAAGATTACTTAGATTCGGTTTTCGATCATACAATTTCTCAAAAGGAGTTAGGTTGTTCAGCGCGCGATGAGGAGATCTATTCTTCAAAAAAACAGAAGTTTGTACCGCATCTTCCCAATAGGCTTTGGAGAGAAAACAATGTGCCAGCATAGAACGAGCTTTCTCGACTACCGAACGTATAGTTCTTTCTGCAACACCATTTTGCTGCGGACTGTACGCCACGGTTGTTTGATGTATAATGCCATTAGTACGAAAATGATCTGACAATTCTTTGTTGACATATTCTCCTCCGTTATCCGTCCTAACAGCTTTTATTTGAGCTCCAGTTTGCCGTTCCACTAGTTTTTGAAAATGGAAAAACTTTTTTGTCACCTCTGTCTTAGAAGAAATAAAATATATAAAAATAAAACGTGTATAATCATCTACCAATAATAAAGCGTACTTATTACCTTGTAGAGAAGTTTCTGACATTGGACCACAGATGTCGCTATGTACCAACTCAAGTATAGAAGTGGCAGGCTTATAGGATATTTTCTTAAAAGGTTTGCGAGCTTGCTTGCCTTCTACACAAGCTACACAACTCTGTTTGTCAATTTCTGTAAATTCTACACCTACATGACTATTTTTCAAATGGTTCATACCGATACGACACAGATGACCCAACCGCAAATGCCATAATTGGTACCTAGATGCAGAGTCAGAGTGCACATCACAGGCCACATCACGAGGAATATTGACAGTACAGTCTAATTTGTACAGTCCTCTATAGGGCGAACCATGAAGCATAGAGTCACCTACAACAGAAAAAGTATCAGAATTATAAAAATTACAGCCATTTTTATCAAACAATACAGTAAATCCTTTTTCTACAGCCTTATTAATTGATATCAAGTTGCTATTCAAAGAAGGTACATAAATTACATCGTTTATTTTATTTACAGTAGAATTAGTGTTAATAGAAATATCTCCGACACCGTTACAGTCTATTTTGGTACCATCCGCTATAGTAATCTTCTTATTTGATTTAAGAGATCTTAGGTTCTCAAACCATTCAGATTTAGACGTCATATGTTGGGTTGCTCCTGAATCGATAGTCCAATAGTCCTCACTTCCTGTTACACCTAAAGCTACTAAAGAAGTCGATAGTTGTGGCTTTTTCTTCGTCTTCTTTAATGGACAATCTGGACGCTTATGACCAGGTTCATTGCAGTCATAACATATAATAGGTTTTTTAACCTTTCTGGGTTTGATTTCCTTTGAACGCAGAGCAGAATCACTTTTTGTCACTTCGCCTTTTGACAATTCATTTAGAAGCTTCGACTTCACAAGTTCTGTTGTCACAGTCTGGTTGCTATTCTCTAAAGCCATAATCAAGGGATCAAACCTGGATGTAAGTCCTCCGAGTAAAATAGCAGCAACAGACGAATCATCGATCTCTTTTCCTATGTCGGATAAATCATACACAGTCGACATCACTGCATTTATGTATGTTTCTATATTTGGAAAGTCTGAGAGACTATATCTATATAGTCTTCGTTCTAAATAAAGGCGACGACCCATACCTTTATCCTCATATGCATTTTTCAGTGCATTCCAGGCTTCAGATGCTGTTTTTGCAATTCTTACTTGCGTTATTGCTGAGCCTTCGAGTGTGAGGCATATTTTCGTCAAGGCCTTTTTATCAATCTTTAACATTGTGGCAGTAGAAATATTATGGCCTTCGGGATAACCCTCTATGGCTTCCCATAAATCCTCATGCATTAAATAATTACGCATTTTGAATTTCCAACTGCCATAATCGTCTCTATTTGTTAGACAAAAATTAGGTAGTGAATGAGAACTAGAGCCTCTTACCGTATTCATATCACCACTCGAATGTGCCATCGTATGTATCCACTCAAAACATAATACAACAACAATATTATTATTTTTCTAATTATATTCCAATTATTTTACAACTATCTTCGTGCTGATAACGTTTTGTTGTATTTAATTGTAAAGTCGTTGTATATCTAGTAAACGTTTTATTAGAGTGTCATGGTTACATCAACTTTTTATAATGACAAGTTAGTAATAGAACATCAATTTTGATTAAAGAAAAAAGTATATAAAAGTAGCCAGTAGGCACATTTTACAACAGTCTTATCCCCAAACCGGAACACAACAATACGAACAGTACTCTTGGCGGTAGTTCAATGGATAAGATGGTGGTAACAACCCAGACGGACCCTGCAAAAGGTCCTCCCACAAGTAAATCTCTATCTGTAATAAAGGAAAAGTTAATATAAAAAATAAAAAAAAATATTATGTAATGTAAGAACTTTTAAACGCTTGGGCACTGTGAAGTTATTTTTGTTCAAATATTTAAACATCAATTGAAAAGAAGCAAAATTTAAAAATAAGTCTTTATTGCAGTTCCAGGTAACAATCACTTTCATAAAAGCCCCGTGCAATAATGTTTTATTTTATCTTTTGTCCTATCTGCATCCAAAATTAAATTGCAAACTGGCTGTTATCCTCCCAATCCACTTTACTAGCTTTTACCGGTTTTATGTCGATATTCCCGTGGGATTTAGTATCATACTGAATTTACTTATCCCGAAAACCCGTTTATTTATTGCAGCTTACGAACAACTTCAAGAAATATAGTTTGAGGCAATGGTGCTTAAAGGATTGTTGTTTATCTCTTAAGGGTTGAGATCTTTGTGTGTGGGCGTTTTTAATGTTAAGGAAAAGTCAAACGAGCGTGCAGGCCACTTAATGGAGACCAAGTTGTAAGACCCATTATTTGCATTCTTAAGACTACAATTTCATACTGCAAATGCGTTGCTAACCCTAAGGATTAAGATGAATGCTTTTATAGTAATTTTATTTACCGGTTGTCTTATCCTCACACCGGTACACAAAAATGCGAATACTGCTGTTTGGCTGTAAGTTAAGGGGGGCGATCCAGGCGGACCCTGCATAAGGTCCTTTCATCACTAAGTAGTTATACAATATAGCTCATGTTAACAATATATCAAATTTGTAAACTGTGATTGTCATCTATTACAGGCAGACGCCATTGTTGGCTAACGTAAAATACTACAAGGGAGCATTGAAAATGAAATGAAAATGAAAATGTAATGGCATTTTGTATGAGCTTCTATAATCAGTTCATATATGAGATTTCCAATTCATATTGAATAAGGTTACGTATTTTGGGTTTGAAAAACTGTTGTCCACTGTTTCATTTGTCCCAAAATAATATTTCTCTGAAACCGTTTAAACTTACTGGATTGTTATAAAAGTATCCTAACCTAACCTACAATAAGTATATTTTCAATATTTTGCAAACCCATAAGGTTTAGGGAAGAATATTTTCAGACAAATGAAAATTTTGGACAGACAAAACAGCGGACAAAAGTATTTCGAAATATCAATAGGTTACCATTGAATATTAGTCTAAAGGGTAAGCTACATTCCATTACCAGACTAAATTATCTGAGAAAATAACACCTTGTCTGAACGTGTTTTCGCTGTATTTGCGTTATTGTAAAAGGATTCTGTAAGGAGTTGGCACTTTTAGGTAAATATATTGAAACTCTTTTGTACTAAAAAGGTGAAAGAACCGTGAGAATAGACTGAGAGGTTTTATTCGTGCTCTCGTATAATGTAAGCCCTTATGTTTTGAAAAATGGGATGCTCTGAGTTTCGCAAACCGAATAAACTTAAGCGGGCTACATACCATCAGTTTTAACTGCACAGTTTAAACTGTATAGTTTTATCTAATGAAATTTCGATTACATATTTCGTAGATCGTCAGTTTAACTGCACAGTTCGCAGTGCGTACACACATACGTTTTAACGGTTTATTCGCATTTTATACACTAATGAAAAATTTCAATTCCAGACCCAAGGCACCCCTTAGTGGCATAAATATGAGGTAGGTTTAGGTTATGTTAGTTTTGCAGCAGGCCCGGAGGGCCAAACTACCCAGAAATAGGAGCTCTGCGGTAGCAGAGCTCCGTCGACTTTCTGCAAAAGTGTATAAAATGCGAATAAATCGTTTTAACTGAACAGTTCCACTGTAGAGTTGAAACTGTGCAGTTAAAACTGATGGTACGTAGCCCGCTTAATGCGATGAAATGGGGCTGGATACCGAACAGTAGTGACAGATTATTAAAAGACTCGTTCTAAACGGTATCTAATAAACCATGGCTTGTTGAAATAATAATTGTAAATCATTCATATATTTTTTAGGTTATGTTTTTGATGTCTTTAAAGCTAAATTTTAAAAACAATGTTTTTAATATACTTACTTGCCTATGTAAACCAAGTCGTAGCTATCGTGTAAAAGAAATAAATTATTCTCTAAAGACTGCCAAAAATGGCGCGTATTTTGTTTAAATTTATTCGATTTAATTTCAAACAAACACGTTGTTCTGTTTGCCAGTTAAAGCAGAACCTCCCAAACAATGGATTCTGGTCGTCTGCCCGCAATTGAGGCTCCCGCATTGTTTCGCCTAATAATGTAATAAAAATCGGGCGGCAGAAATGAGACCCTTATTAGAATTTATTTCTCTTGTATTATTAACAGGGAAGCTAATACAATTCAACCTGTAACTTGACCGACGGTACGTTTGTCGTTTCGCAAAAAGGTATAAATTTTATACATTACTATAATTAACATAGGCTTATTATTAAGGTTTGGCCAGATTTGTGTTAGCAAAACAAATGCTGTAGTAGGTATTTTGGTTGATTAAATAGAAAGTTTTAAAGCTATATTGTTTGTAAAAAATATGAGGTGTTTTTAATAAACATTAAAAGAAAACATGAACACAAACATACTTTCATGAAAATACCTTTTTTATTTCTATCAGAACTCTTAACATATTCACAAATAACTTTAGAAATTTTCTGTACCTTCAAATATCTTTAAAACAAAATTATTGCTATCCGTATCTTCTTATTTTAATCAAACTTATCTGACCTCACAGAAGCTTCTCGCCCTTTATTTATAAAAAGGTCCCCAAACCCGACACTCCATTATACCTTAACTCAAATATTTTTTTGTTATCCAGGCAACACTCGCTACATATTGGTATTTTTATCAATTTCACCCGACAATGGACAGAGGTCCTTAAATCTTCTTTTATAGCTATTAATGCTGATACTATGACGTCGTCAAAGCCCTGGGCTTGGGTTTTGGAAATGAAATTACTTCGTGTGTGAACACTTTCAGGGTGAGTGGGATGGTCTTTACCAAGTGATATTACTAGCATAGAGGCGTTTTATCTCAGTGCTCAGGGTTGGCAACGCATTTGGGGTCTATGGTTCACAGAACCCACGTACCATCAGGTGGCCCGTGTGCTCGTTTCTCTATCTATACCATATAATCTAAACTAACAACGTCCAACTAAAACTTGGATTTTCTTCAAGCAGGTGTTTCTTCAAGTGTTTAACTCTTCGACAACGAATGCTAATTGGGTATTCAAACAAACTGCCGAACAATTTATTACTGTGATTGTTTTGAAATTAATCCTCGCTGACTTGGGCGCAGACGAGATTTTAAAGTTTGAAAACTTTTTGAAACAAGGGTTTATGAAATTGAATTGCAGACAAACATCATTAAAACTTTGCTTTTAATAAGTTATTTTGTTACACAGCAAATGTTCACGTTAATACGGATTAATTTGTGTGACTTTAATTCAGCATGTAAAACACTGTGCGACACTTAGCCGTCATTATGGAACCGCATATTGCATTCATTCATTCATTCATAAGTTCCTTCAAGCTAAGGATTATTTTAAAAGTTAACTACCGGGTATTCACGACAGCTCCAACAAGCCGAATAGAGCAGCGCCAAAATCGATCCATAAACGTCAAAACTGTAGTGTTTAAAAGTACTTGGCGCGGTCCGTTGGATTTCTAAATGGACGGAAAGCCAGCGCGACACGCCAACGCGTGATCCAAATGGAACTATCGTGACTATCGAAATTCAGCGCTAGAACACGCCACGCCTCCGCACCAAGCCAAATGACGTCATCGTGAATGCGTTCTCTGGCTACTATTTTCTAATCAGTCTGCTCCGTGGTTTCGCAACGTTGAGTCGTGGTGTACCGCGCCCTATGTCGCCCATCCAGTTGTACACACTCCGTGAATGCCCAGCTATAGATAAATAAATGTCAGGGGACAGTTTTACAGTTTTGCAGATAGGACACATAGCACGACCACGACGTTTCTGACTATTGACATTGTTGACAGCAGTAAATCAATGCCAAACTTATTTGCTGCGGGTGAATGAATAGTAATAACTAGGCATCGGAGTTTTTGTCGCACGGTAAGACTAATAGCAAGCTATGGAGTCGTCATTTGCCATAAATCTAAACTCTTATTCATATTCATACTCATTTTTTTAATTTATCTTAAAATGCCTCTATAGCGGTCGGTTGTGTATAATTTTATCTTAGTCAAGTTATATATCTAATAGTTTTATTAGATTATAAATACATAACTTGAACTATTTTAACATACAATTCGCCACTAGTGTGGACTAAAACATTCCCTTCTGCAGTGTTTTAATGTATCTTTTGTTAGTTTATTAATTTTCGTAATTAAATTAGTATAAAAGAGCGTTTCTATTTTTTTTGCCACTAGTTTCCAAAATTGTCAAAAAACCAAAATATCACTAATCATAAAGTTTATGAACGAAATTCGATAGAATATTTCATAAAGTTTTAGATTTTGTGCAAGTGACCGCTTTTTAATAGGTTTAAATGGTGAAAAATCGCAAAATATTGAGGGTAAGTAGAATATTGGTTCTTATTGTGTTACTTTTTCTTTGATTAATATCATAAAAAGGTGCACAATTTATCCCTTAATGTTGGTGTTTTATAAAAAAATACTATAAAAGTAATGTAATTGTGTGAAAATATTCTATCAAATTATAAATTATCTTTGAAAATTTTGTACAGATTCTTTTTCTGTGTTACCTTGACCTAAAATTGCCCTTATAGTTTCGTTTCTTTGTAAAGTAAGCATATCTGAATAAGTTTTTGTATATTATATTACAATAGCGTTTTTATGTTTTTTATTAGTGGCCGAATTATTTATTTTTATGTAATATAAATGAAATAAAACGAAAATAATGACGGTAAAAATGTTGGGACAGTAACAAAGAAAACCATTGGTAACAAAGGAAGAAATGTAAGGCTATGTGTATAATGTACCTCAATATTAAGTTTTAAACAATTATTTTATCTAGAAATAATTTATATAAGAAACTTTGTAAAATCATACGAATTATTAGGCAACTGTACTAAATTTCGGTTAGAAACCTTTCTTTTGGAAGTCATACTTAAGTATTACATAAGATTCACTTCGTTGCTTGTAATGTTTATTAAAATATAAAGGGTGAAATCTAAGTCGTGATATACCTACAAATGATCACCTCTGTGTTCTACCCACGAATATGAACATTCTTTCACTATGGGAGCAACTCTGAAATCAGGAAAAAACATCAGCTGCTTCATACAGACCTACATTTTGATCGAGTACGTATTGAACTTTTCTATGAAACAGCATATCATATTCAAGCTTTTCTGGATTTTTGTTTTTAACCGTTCTCTGTAGCGTCCCATCTTTTTAGCCCCAGAAATCTTAGTAGGTTGCTCTGACATTTTTTTAGCCCTGTACAACAATGAAAACTAGCCTTTATTATTTTCCTCTTAGTGTAACTTAGCTTTCCTTTGATATGTTACCACGCAAAAGTAACACAAAAAGAAGTCACACAGCACGTGTTCAATGTTTTAAAAAAAAAATTGTGGGCTAGTTTTATGGAAAATGTTCTATGACTTTATATCAAACTGTTCGTAATAATATTAACTATGCTATAAGTAACATAATATAAGTAAATTATTTAAGTTATCTCGTAAAATCACATGTACACAATAGGAAAATATATTGGTCACAACACCTACGCACGTGCTCTCTTCAGTTTTTTTTAATAACAACTTACCGCAACAACATTGTCGCGTGGGAAGTGACATTTGTTTGTGTTGCCCGTCGCAAATAATAAGTCTTGGTAGTTTTTATTTTTATATTAAGCCAGTAAAATGGGGAACACAATAGGAAATTACTTTTGGAACATTTCCTGGGACAAGAGTTAAAAATTAAATTCTACCATATTACTGGTGTTAACTCGACAAAGTAGACGAAAAATGAATCTTAATACTACTAAGCATAGATTAAAATTCAAAAGTTCACATAGCTTTATTGACCATCATGAAGATATTTCAATGTAAAGTTATGGATTTTAAGATGGGACAGTCATTCTTTCATACTTTGAAAAAGTAGAGGTTTCGTTTTTAATTAATTTTAAATAAATGCCAAGCTTTTTATGTATTGTAAAAATATTTTTAGTGTGCAAATAAAACGATGAATAAGTAAAAAATTCAAACTCCTTAACTTAAATACATTAAGTATTTTATTTTTAAATGCAAAGTCATGGGACACAGCAAAATGTGCGAGTGGCAAAAAAAAAAAGAAACGCTCATCAAAAATGGTGATTATTTTTTATTGTAATATTTATTTTCCAAATATAACATTAAATAATTGTTTCTGAACTCGTCAAAGTTGTTGTCCTTAATTATAAAAAAAATGAGTATGAATATGAATAAGAGTTTCGATTTATGGCAAATGACGACTCCATAGCTTGCTATTAGTCTTACCGTGCGACAAAAACTCCGATGCCTAGTAATAATAGCATTGATTGACTGCTGTCAACATTATCCACATTGAGATACTTCATCGTTGTGCAATGTGCAGGGATTTGCTTCTTATCGGTTGGGCACTTTAGGCCCAAACTAAGCTCTACTAATATTCGCTCTAGTAGTGAAGGCTCTAGTAATTGAACTACCAAAATAGTGCTGAATATCTATTTAGCCTGGTATATATTAAGTCCTTATTAATATTGGAAGAAAGAGTGCGAATTTCGTGACATCGTTATGCAGTCACGGCGGCTCTGAAATGTTTTTTCACAAAGTCGGGATGGGACTTGTAGGTACATGTCACACAAGACATTAGTATTAACGAACAGGTGGTACGGTTAGCGCAGATTACTGAATTACACATGGAATAACAAAAAACAAGCTTTGTAAACGGCTGGTGCTTACCAACTTTAAATCGTTATAAATCCTAAATGATCATTCAAAATGATCATTCAAAATGAAAGATGATGTTTAATTAAATAGGTACTTATTCAATGATACCCCTTGTCATTGTTCGTCGATTTATTATTTTTTCTTTTTTACAATATGGCGCATGGTTGCTGACATTTTGATCACTGTCATATCTTATGTGACGCTAACGACACTCTAGAGCGCGATAAAGGGACAAATATACTTAGGTACATGAATATACAGGTGGAAAAAACGAACACCACATGGACGGCAAATACCTTAAATATTGGAAATAGCAAATTCTAAGCTAAAGGAAACTAGCTTCTTTTTCGAAATCATTAAATATTGCATTTATGGATATTTGAAAATTCATCCTTATTTTTGTAAAAATAATGCAGTATTTTTAGTTATGTGACCCGTTTTATTAATCTTGAGTTTGTCTACAGGCTTCGTATTTTCAAATTGTGAGAGCAAGGATCTTTAAACCCATTTCGTTAAGAAGGCACCCGTCAAACGCACCTGTGTGATCTAATAAAATTTACAAAAGGCTTCTTTCTGCACCTGGCGGCGTTACGGGGCGCTTTACGCTCTCGGGCCTTCGTAAATTTTCATGCACAGTTTTATTTGGTTTTTATGACACTTTCGGGGGTGGTTTTAGTGTTATTTGAATTGGGCTGGTGAGATCAGCTTGCGATTTTAAGAAGCGAAAAATAAGAGAAAGAGAACGGAATGCAGTGAGCGACAAATCAGTTGCAATTAATCAAAACGTTAGAGACTTCTTAATGATTTTATTTAGTGTCACTTTGACATAGTAGAAAGTGTTCTAGGAATCAATTTCCTTTTACTGTACATATAGGATAGATTTTATTAAATTGTTTGTTAGTTATGATATAGTATTTTAAAAATGATTGGTCACTTTAAAAAATACAATAATACGTTATTTAATTTTACCCGGAGTATAGATAATTGGAATCATCCGTAAAGTAGGAGGGGAGTAAAACGATTGAAATAGCTTCTTGCATGCATAATAGACGCGGTAATTTTCCACGGACGATAAAATCAATTAAGTACAGCCTACAGAAGGGAACAATTTAATACATGGAAGATACATACATACATATATATTATTCTGCGTCTATCGGTTCTTTCACGGACTAGAATCGATTTTCGCCCTCGTGTTTGCCATTTGCTGGCGGTTCCGATGTCTCGTACTGTGTTTCGCAGGAATTCTCCTTTGGTCCGTGCCTTGCATCTATTAAACTGGCTTATGGCATATGCCCCTGAGCGGGATGTATTTGCTAGCGGATGAGCTGCACTGCGAGATGAATGTTTGAGGTACTGCGAGAGTATGGATGTGCGTGTGTCGTCAATTCTCTAATGTGAAATTTCTATATTATTTTCATTGTATTTTTTTTTGCAATTTTCGGTATTTGTAAGTATCTAAGTATAATTTCACAGCGCTTTTTTTTTTTTTACTTTTATACTGTGCAATTAGTTTTTGATAATAAATAAATAAATAAAATAAATAATTTCTCTTCACGTCTTCATTCCCAGAGTGGGTTAGGCAGAGCTACAGAATAACCTACAACTCTTAAAACATGTTGATAATTCTGTAACTACATTTTGCACTATCAGGTTAAGTGACAGGATGCAAGCCCATCGGCTAATAGCATAACTTTTAAGAAGTCTAGTTAACCTTCATGTGTGATTGTTGATTGCTTTGATATCTTATTTTTAAATTGAAGTGCATTATATTAATAAATATTTTAAAATGATACGTCAGAAAACATCACTGCGGTTGTCAGTAAAATTATTTTCATTCATTTCATATTAAATTCCAGTAAATAAGCATCTGAAAACATTTTGGAATTTTCAGACGGTGACATTTTGCCATTTCGTTGTTGCCGGCTGAAGTTATTCTGAAACTTTGACGTATCTGTGTTTCGGTATTTGAAGGAAATGTACATTTCAATATTTAGGTATTTCGGGAATTAAGGGTTTTAGGTCAGTCATTATGACTTTTAATCATTTTAAGAGTGAGGCAATTTGATATTAAGGTTTTTCATTGACAATGGCAATTCGAAATTTCGTCAAATTATTTAGATTTATTGTAACATAAGCGTACCTTTTACCATTTTTACGATACGAAACAATAACAAAAAAATGAAAAAAACTTTGAAATACGACGGGACCCCGTTTATTACTTATTTTTTTTTAATATAAAAAAACCCAGCATCTATTACAACTTATAAGATACAGGTCTTTAACGTTAGGCCGGACGGACGGACAGTGTAGGCATATTAATTGAGTCCCGTCGGCTACCCTCCGGGTGCAGAACCCTAGAAGGATATGACAGACGTTTTTACTCGTAACTGGTTGAAACACAGCTTCTGAAATCAATACCATCAATTTGTAAGCTCGGCTCGCATTACTGAAAGGGTCTATTTGCATTCGTTTGTATCGAGCACCGTCCACTGAATCTGCAATCTTTTGAAAACCTTCGTGAATGTAAGGGGTATTTAAGCTGATAATGGCTAGGTTGGTGGTCAGCTTTAAATTTTTAGTTTAAGGCACTTTTGTGAGGTTTCGTAGTCAACAAGTAACCATTACATTACAGCTCTTAAGAAATCAATAAGTACTATCAGCCCAATTACTTTACCCTGTGTCACAGTGACGTTATGACTCAAGTTTTAAGAATTGTCAAACAAATAAATAGAACTTGAAAATGGTATTTGCGCTGCTTTTACCCGGTTTTTAGGGTTCCGTAGTCAAACTAGGACCCCTTATAGTTTCACCATGTCCGTCCGTCTGTCCGTCCGCAGCCTAGCTCAGAGACTCTTAGTACTAGAAAGTTTTAATCTAGCATAAATATATACATAAGTCACGCCAAAAAAGAGGCAAAATAAAACCGGGAAAAAAATATTATTATTTTAAACGGTCAATTTTTTTTTTCGTCTTCCCCGTAGTTGTGGGGTGTTGTTAATTAGTTAGGTTTTTCAAAAATATTGCGGGTTTGTCTGAACAACGTTTCGATTAAGGTATCCGATCATGAAATATTAAGCTTTAAAGCGCAAATTTGTGTTAAAGTAAAGTGTCCCCCCCTACAACCAAAACTACAAAACTGTCTCTCAAATGTCTTGTAGGTACGGCGGTATGAGATTACTAGAAAAACCTAGAAAAACAAACTCTTTCTCACCGAAAACAATAGTTTATACTTCCATTTAAGTAAACTTAAGGACTGTTCAATTTACTAAGCGGACATCAAAAATAGGTTCATTTACGGATTTTTTATAACAAATATATCTTTATTACGGTGAATATTTATTTACAATATTAAAATAAAGTAATATATAACACAAGAAAAAAGAATTAATTACAACGGTAAAAATTTCGGACTTTAGCCCGGATTCGTCGCATAAGTGTTTGCACATCGCTTTTGGATACTTTTCTACAAGCAGCAAACCACATGCGTTTAAATTCTGCCAATGTACTAGCTTCTCGGCCATCCTTCCTCAAGTATCTTTTTACAATGGCCCAGTATCGCTCGATGGGGCGAAGCTCCGGGCAGTTTGGTGGGTTGTCTTCTTTCTTAACAAAATCGATGTTTTTAGAATTTAACACTTTGCACGCCGTTCACGAGGACCATTCGGTACGCAGTTTTGCCGCCATTTCGCCGGCCATTTAAATAACTGCCACGCGTAATTCGCCGATCACGAAGACCACTCGTTACACTTTTTTTCTTAGAGTCGCGGATGACGAAAAGTACTCGTGATCAGATTCCATACTGTTTGTATCAAAATAACGAACACAGTTCGCGATCCGCTGGATAGCATTGTATAGAGGAACGATTTAGCTACACGCACACATATACAATTCATAAATAATGTGGTTGGAGGTGGCGTGACGATGCGTCGGCCCGCGCTGCCTCGAGTGTCGTTACAAGAGTCTGCAAAGTTTGTGCCGACACTATAAAGAAGCAAAGTGGTAAACGTGGGCGCAAAGAAACTATTTTTTATTGTCCCGACTGTTCAATACCACTATGTAATTACCCTTGCTTCAAAAAGTATCACACTCAAAAAGATTATACTGTATAAAAGCAAGAATAAAAACATGTTAGTTTTTTTTTTTCTTCAAAAAACGTGTTCACACTAATAAAGTTTTAAAATAATAAAAAATATATAAACACATTGTTTTATTTTTATCCTTAAAATATATGAAATCACCTTCCAAATACAAAACGAATTGTTCCTATATATACGCTAGTTATTTTTTTATAAATCTTACAATATCACCGAAAAACGCCGGCGAACCACAGATGACGCTTTAAAAAACACGCGGCGTACTTGGGTGCAAGAGCATCACGAGTGGAGCTCGTGATAGGCTGTCGGAGTGCGGCATTAGATTATAACGTCGGCTTGCAAAGTGTTAATAGCACCACAGTCTCACCAGCATAGTGAGCACTCGCTAGATCAGGTCAAAACAAAGGGGGAATACTGTGCTTTAAGTAACCGTTTTGTGATGCATTCCTTTCTATAAATTTCGCCACCAATAGTTCCCAGTTGCAAAATAAGACGTACTTTTGAGGCTACAGGAACAAATTGCATTGCAATTTGTAAATTTTTATGGTTTTTTCGGAATCGGGTACAATTTCTCCTACAGCCGCATTGTAATACTGGGGCCCCGGTAACGTAACGTACGTTTCGTCGTCCATGAGAATGCATCGAGATTTATTTTGCAGCAAAATATCGTATAAATTGCGGCATCTTTTTTGGACCGTATTTGTTGCTCGGCACTTCTTTTCGGCATTTTTTGCTTCTTATATGTCCGTATATTATTTCTTTTCTTGATATTTTGTACAGTGCCTACGCTAATACCTGCTTTTTTAGCAATTTCACGAACGGACATGTACTTTGTTGATTTTAACAGCCGCACGACTTTTTCTTCGACATTTGGGTATGCCGGGCCACTTCTCCACCGCGATTTTGGTAAATCGTCGAGCGTATGATGCTCTCCAAATTTTTTTATGATTTGAAACACGGCTGACTTGGAACATTTAAACTCATTCGCAATTTTCCGCAGTGAAAATTGGCCTGTACACCATTTTTGCAAGATTAATTTGCGTTCTTTAATATTAATTCGCTCCATCGTGAAAAATATTTAGACAATTAAAAAAAAAATACGACACTTGATAGACTTGTTTATGTTTATTTTATAACCAGCCACTGCCTATCAGTATTTTTTTAGTTGAAGGATTAATATTGAATTAAGTATGTCCGCTTAGTAAATTGAACAGTCCTTACAACTCAGCTACAGCCCTGACTAAAGGCTCGATTTAATTGCGCGAAACCCGCATACTTTTCGTGATACATTGCGTCGCTACAATAGCTCTTAGCTTAACAATGTTAAAACAATCTGTCAATGGATTACTACAAGCATGAGCCAATGAGAGTGAGCCTTCAGCTTATTCCGAATACAAAATTTAATGGCACCAGCGACATATCATAGAAAATTCGTCACACAATTTATACAAGACTTGCTAAAGTCCTTAAATTTTCACAACTTCTTATAATTGCTTTAATTAATTAGTTCAACTTAATAAGTTGCGATACCCCAATTAATATCTCACGCTTTTTCCTCGCGTTCCGCCGAAATTCCTTTGTCCAAGTCCTGTAAATTAAATTTTAATGAGACGAAACTTCTTAAAATTTCTTTGCATAAAATTCAGTTAGGAGTTTCGGTACATGACATTGAGATTTTCATTTTGAATTATTTAGTTGGAGCCCTGAGCGTTTGGTCACAGATGTTAGTTAATTAAAAATATAGCCTCCTTTATGAACAACTTCAATCAAATTTTAATTTTGTTAAAGCATACGCGCAATTTCTTTCTCGGGTAAAAAATGCCAAAAATCCACTGGATGTGGGCGGAAAATGACTTGTTTTCTCGAATGGTTTTTTTCTTTGACGCAAAATGTTCTGTTCGCAGATTTCTCCATCTTAATTATCTTAAATTTTGTACCAATTGCAGATTTCGCATTTGTAATAAGGTCGAAACGGGAAGGAATATAATTATATAGGTTAATTAAGTAAACTTTTGAAGCAGATTTGAAAGAGATCACACCCCAAAATAGAAACTCTGTCCAAGCTATTAAATTGATTTCTGAGTGGGGAAAATGCGACAAATTCCACATTTATATATCAGAATATAACTGAACATTTAAAGGCATGGTTGACGTTCAAAGCCTAGCGAATGTGTTGCTTTGTTTACCCTATCATAATGCTGATTTACAGCCTGCACTTTAAGTCAGAGCCCCACAAACGACCGTTCCGTTTGCTGAGCATGTGGCATGGGGAGCTAAAAGTGCCGTGTCGCTTTATTTTATCCATGTTTATCGATATAGTTGAAATTGTTGAAACGCCTTTGTATTTGTTAATAAGAAACTCAAACTGATTTTTCAAGTGTCAATTATACTTGTTTCATAAAAAATAAAGTGCAGTTCAATCTAATCTATGAGCGAAAGAGAAGGAGCGATATGACTGCTATAGCTCTGTCCCTTACGATCGTCCAAAACTGAATTTTTTAACCATGTCATGGTAAACTACCCTGGGCTAGTCTTATTTTTATCAGACAGATAACATTTTGCGGGGCGTGTTTTAGCGCTCTCTGGACAGGGACCGTCGACTACAAAGCATGTATTTAGTCTACTGGACAAACGGAGTAGAGCAAATTGAGCATTTGTCATGCTCAACTTGCTTAGCAATTGAAAACAAACAGGTAAAAATAACGAACAAAGTAAAACGAATCTTGTTTTGTTCCAGACACACACTCATCCACACCAGTGGTATGTCTGGTGATTGAGGGGGGCACGAACACGGTGCGAGCCGTGCTGGAATACGTGACCGACACGCCGCCTGTTCCAGTTGTCGTGTGCGATGGCAGCGGACGAGCGGCGGACCTCATTGCGTTTGTGCACAAGTAAGTTATTGTATTTGTGGACATGTGGCAACCGTGATCAAGGGAAGAAGGAAGGTAGGAGGGGGTGTCGTGTGCCGTGCTAAAACAAATGTTTTACACGTCGCCTGTTGCGGTGGTGGGATGCGAAGTTAGCAGACGTGCCGAAGACCTCATTGCGTTTGTGCACAAGTAAGTTGTTGTATTTGAGGACATGCGGCAACCGTGATCAAGGGAAGAAGGAAGGTAGGAGGGGGTGTCGTGTGCCGTGCTTAAACATGTGTTTTACATGCCGCGTGTTGCGGTGGTGGGATGCAAAGTTTGCGGACGTGCCGTAGACCTCATTGCGTTTGTGCACAAGTAAGTAATTTATTTGTGGGCATTTGTGATGAAGAGGGGGAGGGTCACAACGTGTGCCGTGCTGAAATACGTGACGAATACGCCGCCTGTTGCGGTGGTGGGGTACGATATTAGCGGACGTGCGGTGGCACTTATTTAATTTGTGGTCAAGTACGCAATTCAGTTGAGGGCATGCGAAAATGGTGATCATGTGCTGGAACATGTGACCTACAGGCCATCTCTTCTGGAGGAGGACGGCAGTAAGCATAGTTAGGGGACTTTGAGGTTTATAGATATTTGCAATATCAAGACTGTAATCCCACGACTGAGATAAAATACTCCTATGTAAGAACAAAAAAGTTAACAAAGTTAAACATAAATACGTAATTTTCAGTCCTACCGACATAAACAAGTCATAACAGGGTGCATCCTTAATTTCCGGCCTCAATTTATTATGAATGCGCGTGTGCGGGTGCAATACCGCCCACAACGTAATCCGCGCCAAACGGACCAATAAACAATTACCTACTCAAATAGTTTTAGTCAGAAAAAACATTTTTCTGTGTCAAGTTTAAACTCAGTTAGGTCAATGTTAATTTCAACGGAAATTTAACACTAATCCGGAAGCCCATCAAATAAATTCTCAAAATATGCAATAATATTGCTTTATCCTCGGGTTTACACATGGTGTTTTTTCCATTAAGTCCTTCCGATAAATATTGGATTAAATTTAACTGGCAATGCTGTGTGGTTGCCGGCTTAGAATTGTGCCACTCCATCTTAGAATCGTGCCTGTCACTAATATATACTGTTAACCATCTTAGCCTAATTGTGCAAATTGTGGTTACAGAGTTATCAACAAGGTTTGGGAGTTGTTGGTAATTCTGTAGCTCTCCTACCCCACTCTGGGAATGAAGGCGTGAGTTTATGTATGTATGTATGTATAAATTATTTTAGAGTTATCTGGATGTTAAATAAAACCAATGAAGAGGTTTTGAAGATGATCAGTAACGAAAGAAGACATCTTTTAGAAACCATAGAATGTAGTAGAGGAAAGATGATGGAACACCTGAAATGGCGGGACAGTTTCTTTTTGAACATTTGGGGAAAGCAGAGTTGAGGGAAAAAGGGAAAGAGGAAAACCTAGGCTTACTTACTTCAGCAAGGTGGCAGCAGCGGCAGTTACTATTAAGTTAAATGATGACGACGAAATTATCTTAAACAGCTCTCAGTACTTAACTCTTTCAGCAACGAGCAATTTGTCATCATTCATATTGATTTAGTGAAACTATTTGTGGGGAATATTAATCAAACCGCTAAATGAAGGATGGGCTAAAAATGGAGGGGTGCTCTGTTATCGACTGTTGGTTGGTTGAGTGGAACATTCAAATTGATACCAAAATGGCCTTTAGTGGTATCATTCACATACATCTTATTACTATACTATTTGTTTTTTATAAATACGGATGTGAAAGTCAACTAAATTTAGCTCGCATTGCAGAAATGCAGCTTTTACTTTATTTTTCTGCAATATGAAATAGTGCTTGTTGCATAAAATTTAAATCCAGATTATTTTCACCAGCTTTCAAAGTCAGTATGAAGTCGTTGAACGTAAATCAGAGAATTCAAAAATTCAATGGCTGTTACTAAGAAAAAATCTTGTTATGTTAGCCACAAAAGTTAAAAATGTAAACGCGTGAGTGTAATTACAATGTTAATTACTACAAAACTAATAGACTATTTTATTTTTTAATTAAATAAAAAAATCTGACATATAACATTAGTCAGAGTACATCTTTCGACTAGGCAGGACCCATTAATGACCCTTGATGATACGTCCTTATTTTGCAGACCTACTTCTTTATCTTGCAAATTCAAATTTAAACGTTTAAATCTAAATTTGTAAAACTACCATAGTTTATCGATAACGTAAACACGTTGAGAACATCTCTACATTAAAGTTGAACATAGGATAAAGTTCTTAAGGCTCCCCAGTTTATCAAGAGTTGAGATCTGCCGGAGTTTTGACAGATATCGCCATAGCTAGAAAGTCATTAAACTCAGGGGCTCTTTAAAAATGGTTTTTATGAAGGAGAAAGTTTTGTAAATGTTAGAGACTTTTTAGTTTTGATTCACCTACGTACTGTTTTAGAGATTAAATAACGAAATTGTGCTCAAAATATGATCTGTCACTGTGACGTTTGAATTTGACAAGAAGAGATAAATAATGCTGTAGTTAAAATAGTTTTATTGAGCGTTTATAAATTAGGGGATAAAGCATTAAATGTTTTAACGAAACAGGTATTATTTATCCTTAACAATTGATTAAACTATATAGTGTCAGTGTGACACTGCAGAAGAAACCATTTTTTGCTATTCGCCCCTATTGAATGGACCTAGTGAATAATGACCTTTAGTACCGTTTGGAACCAAAATTTCATAACCAGCTGTAAATTTAATTTAATTCTGTAGGTGGTTACGAAATGTTGGTTACCAAACGGTACTAAATGAAACGTAAGTAAGGACTGGAGTCAGCGATGTCATTTTCATAACCGCGAAAAACTTGAAAATATTCATTACTTATCACTTTAACCAGCGCTCATCAAAATAAACCATCCGCTAGACGTTCCCTTTATACTTAACTAGCGATAAATACAGTTCGCCAATCAATTCGGCAAATTGAAGCAGACTGCAAACCTATTATGGTCGTGATATAAATGTGGATGAGACAACTGTCACTTTCTGATAAATATGCTTTTCTATTTTTGGTTTACATAAATGACTTGCCACCATCAGTAGATAAACTTTGTGATATTGAACTTTATGCTGATGATACTTCACTAATTTTCAAGGTAGACAGAAAATCCATAGACTTCAGTAGCATAAACTCCACACTAGTTAAAGTACTGAATTGGTTTACTAGCAACAATTTGCTACTAAATGCTAAGAAAACTAAATGTGTTAGATTCGCTTTGCCTAATGTTAAACCGTTAGATTCTAGTATTTTTCTAAATGACGAGTGTTTGCAAATCGTAGATAAGGCAGTTTTCCTTGGCATAACAATAGATAAAAATTTGCAATGGAGTCCCCATATAGCTGTACTGGCAGGTAAACTAAGTTCGGCAGCTTGCGCAGTTAGGAAAATTAGACAACTAACCAATGTTGAGACAGCTCGCTTAGTTTATTATAGTTATTTCCATAGTGTTATGTCGTACGGTATTCTGGTTTGGGGTAAGGCAGCTGACATACAAACTATATTTGTGTTACAAAAAAGGGCCATTCGTTCTATTTACAACTTAAATTCCCGTGACTCCTTAAGAGATCTTTTTAAGGAAATTAATATCTTAACTGTAGCGTCACAATTTATTTATGAGAATATTATTTATGTTATAAAAAATTTGGATTCTTTCACAAAAAATTCTGATATACATCATTTAAATACTAGAAATAAAAATAAAATAGCTATTCGAAAATTGCTCGTCCGTAAAGTACATAAATCATTTGTTGGTCAATGCATTCATTTCTATAATAAATTACCTGAGGTAGTATTAAAGTTACCCTTTCCAGCACTCAAAAATTACTTGAAAAAGTCGTTAATGTCTAAAGCGTATTATAGGATCGAGGACTATTTAATAGACAAACATGCTTGGCCTAAACCCGAAACTTAATCAATAATATATTTTTTATTTGTTTTTTTCAAATTCAAATTCTTTATCTTGTCTGGGGGACACCGTTGATGTAGGAAAACATATCAATCTTATGTGGTCATCTTGCACCGTCTTATATACACATACGTAGGAGTTCTTTTTTCCTTTTCTCTCTTTCTATCTTAAGATTTTGGTGTGTTTTCCTGCGGAAACTACGCAGGATATTTGTTTTTTTTATTTTTTTATTTGCTATTTATAGATTTATATAATGCTAGACTAAGTAGTACCATTGTAATATTAAATATATTTAAAAAATGACTGACTGCTGAGTTTCTTGCGGCGCTTCTTCTCAGCAGTGGTCTCCTCTTGTAAAGCGCTGGTAGATTCTTGACGTGTAAAAGTGCCCGTGCGGCCTACTTACTGAATAAATGTCTTTATCTTTATCTTTATGTAAGTGCAAGAGTGACGGATGGTTTATCCACTTGTATCTACAAAAATAAAGGCGACTATATTACGGAGGTTGGTCTCCTAACAGTAAGTAACGAGTTGCCTCCTCATCCCTAAGACTCTGTGGACCGCATTACGATGCAAGACGATATCTGTGACACAGTACACAGATTTACTGCGCAATAAAATGTATAAAGTTTCTGAATTTCCCGTTTTTGACCTGGGTTTCTGTATGTTTCTAATTTAAATTATATTTCGGTCAATCTTGAAAAAACGAGGCCTGCGCATATAAGTTATGTTTTTATCTATAACAATTAAATTAGACCTGAGGCAGTTTATGCGGATATGGGTTCAGCCAGAAAATTAGGTCTTAAAAACTTCGGGTGTTTATACTCATTTATTAGACGGAATAGAGTGGTTTCTTCGATTTGTTTCCTTTTATTTGGTCAATACTTATAGGATTCTTTATAGAATTTCCTACATCAATGTCTATCTTGAAAATGTTCGACGCAAAATCCGCAAATCCGCACTTTTGGAATAATCCGTAAATAATTTGCAATCCTTATACAGGCCACTCAAAAGATTAGCAGAAAATAAAGCTGTAAAGTTGCCTTATCTAGTTAATCCTTACCTTTAAAGTGCGCGCAAATTTTCTTGGCCATTGCTGAAAGAATACAAAAATTAACCTTTTACACTTTTTACTAGACTTTTTTGGAATTTAACTACATCTAAGTTACAATTCCGCTTGGTAATTAAGTTGTTATAAGTGTTAATGTCACGAAAATGTAAAAGGCAGAAATATACATTGTTAAAAAAAACTTACATTTTTGTGCAAGTTATTACGCGAAATGACTCTGAATTTGATTGTATTCTGTTACCATATTGTTTTTAATCTGTGTACTGCGTGTCGTACGAAGTAGACGACTTTGTCAGATAGCAAACAAGTAAATAAGTCCTAAATTGCATTTGGGAAACTGTTGACATCGAAAATGGCGACAAAGTTTTATTAAGTCGCTTTGTAGCCTTTTTTATGTTCGTAAAAACTTTAAAGAAGAATTATTTAGTCTATGTTTTTAAAATTGTTTGGTTTAACGGCGCAAGGTGGTCGACGTGATATTTGGTAATGGTCTAAGATCTGAATAGGAAACGACCTTCAACCAGCTGTTTATTCGATAAAAAGTATTTTGTATCAAAAATAATATGGTAAGTAATATAATTATGGCAAATAGGTTTCAGTCCAGAATTTATAAAATTCTTTTTTTTATTAAAAATGAACTCCTTTTATAAATTGCAATTGCTTGTTTAATAGACAAATAACATACTTATCGAAAGTATGAGGCCTATAGAATATGCAAATGTTAGGTTTAGTGCAAATTATTAGTACCGACTTACCTGTTTATACCTATCTAAGTATCTACCCAATAGTTATGATGAGAAAAAATAGCCAACCTAACGTTTGCATATTTTATAGGGTTCATACTTTTGATTGGTGTGCAATATGTCTATTAAACAAGCAATTGCAATATTTTGTTTGATAGTTGATTTTTAAATTTTTAATCATTTATTTACTGTACTGAATACTTTTTATCGAATAAAGAGCTCGGTGAAGGTCATCTCCTATTCGGATCCCCCACTATAAACATATTATAGTATAAACTATAAACTAAATAGTATAAACTCCGGAGATAAACAATGTACCTTTTAATCCGGACAATAGAACAGTTTCCGAAGCAAAAGGTAACATATGTTATTATAAAGCATTAAATCAATCTTTATCCCCCGCATTTTTAATGTGAATGCAATTTTAACATTGCATAAGAGCACACATTTCATCAGACATATTTGTATGGTCTATTTAATAAATAACCCCCGATACAAAAAGGGTGTTATAATTTTGACCGCTTTGTGCATGTGTCTCTCTCTGGCACCGTAGTTCTTTAACTTGTGACCCGATTTGGATGCGTTATTTTTATATAAAAGCAGTTTTTTTTCGGTGGTTTTAAGCTGGGTTTCATGAAAATTAGTTGGGTTTTTTAAGAGATACCAGCTCTGAAAGAAGGGGTCGCCATTATACAGGGTCAAAAAAAAAAAACAAATACCTATAGTGGTTTATGAATCAATTTAAGTTTAGCATTTAATTAAAATAATTTTATGTTTCCCTAATTATTACTATAAAAAAAAAAGTGTGGAAGGGTCGGAAGGGGCCGCCCTAGGCGTACTTTTTCGAATCAAATCGGAGAAATACTGGAAAAGGGCCGAATCTTAAGTACCTGAAACCGACGTGCGTGCATGACTCGATGTATGAATGTTGAGGAAGCGAAGGAAATTTGTCAGGATCGTAGCAAGTGGAAAGAAGTGGTCTCTGCCTACCCCTCTGGGAAACAGGCGTGATTTAATGTATGTATGTATGTAATTATTACTAAAATTATAGTAACCTAACGTTTTCATGTTAAAAATTATAATCATTGAAAATCGAACGATCGGACGAGTAAGAAATTGAGTATGTAGGGTGGCCATGATCCCGAATAAAATAAATTCATTCAATGTTTTTATTTTTATATTATGTTCCTAATGGTGTTGTGAGTTTTAGTTTACTTTGTTGCTACACGACCCCTGTATAGAGCTTTTTTATCTATCTAGTAGTTATTTAACAATTGATTTATCACCTTTATATTCGATAGGTATGCATCAGAAAGCGGGGAGCAGACGGTCCTGGAGTCCATGCGGGATTACCTGATCAACACCATCCAGAAGACCTTCGAGGTTGCCCTGCCGCAGGCGGAGTGCCTCTACAGTGAGCTGCTTCAGTGCACCAGGAAGAAGAACTTGGTAAGTTCTGCATTTGTAGATACACTACGTTAGTTACAATAAATATTATTTTTTACTATGCCATTTTTTAACAAAAAAAGGTAACAATTTAGATAAGGTCGAAAAGTAGGCGTCGTAAGGTATAAGACAGGAGCACAGCTCATACGTAATTGATTTTCATATTTCCATTCAGACTATCATAACGATACATCGCTTGTCGAATTTGGGCCATCCTTCAATCTCTACGAGTGAAAAAAATACACACATACATATATACATAGTGTACGGGTCGAAAACATTACCCACCCTCTTGTAAATAAAGGTACAAAAGTGGCCAATATGGTAATTACAACGAAATTTTATTTGTTCATTTTCTGCGACTTGCCCTGCCGTAACCGTTCTTTAAAATCAAATCGCCGTCGAAATTCTGACCAATATCCTGAAAATCTCATTCACAAAATGAACGTATAAACCATAGAACCTCGGGTAAACCAGAATGTTATTTGAATTGCATCTCCAATTATACTCCATCAGGCTCGAAGCACAGTGGAAGCGACGGGAACTCATTCAGAAGGGGAAATCGACCATGAGATTGCATTACCTCGGCCGTCGGCTCAGTCATTGATATAAGTCGATTCGCAGGATTTCGCTTTTTGAAGCAATTAGAAATTAATGTAAAATTTATTGATTTTGTTTGAATTAATCGTAAAATACTGGAAACAATTTGGCTCCAAAAATTCCATTGAATTAGTTTCCTCATTTCAATCCTTTCTATCCTATGATTAGCAGATGAGAATAAAAAAAATAAAAAAAACAAATATATAAATTCAGTAAATTGGCCACATGCGGGCTCTTTTACGCGTTGGTAATGTACAGTGAATCTACCAGCGCTTCGGACAAGACCATCATTGCGGAGAAGAAGCGCCACAAGACACTCCAGCAGAAATTGAATTAAATTTGATTTTTACTTCAGCAATATTAATTTAATCTTCAATCAACTTTTTCTATCACAAAAGGAATTATAATTATTTAGACACAATAGTAAAAATGGTAATTCTGTAGCTCTGCCTACCCCACTCTGGGAATGAAGGCGTGAAGGTATGTATGTATGTAAAAATAATTAAGTAAATTCAAAAGTTTTCCTTGGACAAAATTACTTATGATTGTTGTCTCTACATATATACCTTCACGTCTGTCTCCCAATGGGTAAGAAAGAGACTATGGAACGCCAGGTGCACCCGGTCTAAACACAAATTTGATTTGGCCCTTATTCAGTAGTTGTTGTCTTTCTACGTGCTTAAAAACATTTTGTTCCCCAGATGCTTGACAGTTTAAAGAAAATTCACTTTCATTAGTTTTCAGTATGTTCAATCCTAAATAAGGATTAACTAAAGCCTTTTAGCATTTAACGATACTTTTATTGTCGTTTCGAATCTCTGAGAAGGTCCATAAGAGTGGGTATAAAAAGAAACTAAAATAGCAGTAAAAGAAAGTTACAACATTGATGCCAGCCGGAAATTCGTCCTCTTACGTTGACGAGTCTTTTGACCACGGTTTTATTTATATCGTGGCCAATAAAATATAGTTAGTTGTTAACGTTAACGAGATTAGTTTTTTGTATCGTCTTTGAATTTGCATGACTTTTTCAGTTTGATAACGTACGTAATACTTTAACCCTCTGCAACTGTAGTGACTTTTTTAGAAACATTGTACTGAGGTGGAGTCTGTCGGACGTCATTTTTGATAAAATAAAGAAAAAATAATAATAGAAGATTGACGAAAGAGATATACAGATCGAAAGTGAGTGGAAGGGTCGGAAGGGGCTGCCCTAGGCGTACTTTTTCGAATCAAATCGGAGAAATACTGGAAAAGGGCCGAATCTTAAGTACCCGAAACCGACGTGCGTGCATGACTCGAAGTATGAATGTTGAAGAAGCGAAAGAAATTTGTCAAGATCGTAGCAAGTGGAAAGAAGTGGTCTCTGCCTACCCCTCTGGGAAACAGGCGTGATTTAATGTATGTATGTATGTATAATAATGGTTTAATGATAAGTATTGTTTGTTTAGTGTATAGCATGATTGATTACTTAATTTTAATGCGGAACTTATAATAAACATGAAACGTGTTATGGGCTTTTAAATTTAAAAAAATGTAATTCACTTTAGAAGAAGATACAGAGCTATACGGTAGGTATAGTGTGGTACACAAAATACAAACTTCAAGGAAAAGATCTCTTCAAATACTAAGGTCGTACATGAATGTTTGTGTGAAGTCAATACATAAGGATAAACTGAACTGATAAATATTTAGGAGAATGTGGCTAAGGTTGCGATGGATGCAAGCGGCTCACTACCGATAATGTAACATGTAATCAAATCTTGGAAATTAATTAGACCTTCTTCCAATCGTCAGAATGACTAAAAATTTGGCATAATACAATAGGGTGATGGAACCAGTAATGGACAAGGCACCAATAGACATTGATTCTTATTTTACAGAAGATAAGGGGTTTTTTTTGCAACAATCAATGTAGGACCGTATGAAATTTGAATTAAGAGCGAAGTGTTAATTACTGGTGCCTGTCAGTTAAAAGTGTCCATTATTGGTGCCGTCACCCTAACATAATATGGTACCATTGAGCTGGTATGATGATGGGAGGTGCTCATAGGAACTCCTCAATGGCTCATCGTAGAACTTTCTGGTTCAGGCTCATTTGACTCATCTTTTAATAGTGTTACAAGTACCAGTCTGCAATAAAACGTGTTATTTTAATTAAATTTTAAAAAAGTTGTGCAGATATTTGAAAGAAGAGACTTGCTAAAGAATAAACGTTGGAGCTGGCTCGTTCCCGTACAAAGTGAGCGGTAAGTCGCTCGAGCGGTAACCGAGCAGTTAATTGCCTACTTGCGGATTACTTTGTCTAGGGATTCATATTCCTTTGTTCTAACGCAAATTCATAAATTTGAAATTTGTTCTGGATGGTAAATAAAGGATTAGTATTTGCCGAATGTTTTTTTATGGTGTGTGTGTGGGTTTTGTCAATTTTGAAACAAATTGACTCATACTCTATTCTTAAAATTTGTTGATAATACCTATAAAAGCCATAAGTAAAATGCATTTAGCGAACGTGATTGTCATTGAAAACGTATAGGATTGACGTAAGCAGCCGAACTGTCGCGTTGAGCGTTAATGTTTATTTCATACATTGTGTCAGTAACATCAGGCGCCAGAGAGGCTAGAAAAGATGTGTAACGCTAACGTAAATGATTTTCAAAAACTGTCAAGGTATATCGTCGGTGAAACTGCAAAACCGCGTAAGTAACATTTTTAATGAGGAGCAAAATGCACCGTTTTTAAAAAGACAGAAAGGTCTATTTTTCTCTGTCATAATTATGGTAGTTACGCGGTTTCGCAGTATCACCGACGATATGGAATTGATTGTAAGCAGTCGATATGACTGTCCGGCATTTTACGACGATCCACGTTTTCGATAGCGAGAACGATCTCGCAAAGCATCATGTCTATGACGAAGTAGTCCTAATGATCTATCTCACCTGCGATATTTAATGTCTTTTACTGTATCGTTATTTAAGATGACCATTTGTAAACGTTAAACATCTGCATCGTATTACAACAAATATGAATAAAATGGTTAGGTAAGTATTTAAACGAATGCAAATCGTCCTAAAGCACTTTAAATTCAACTGCATCCTGAATATCTCATTTAAACTTCATTTTATATTCTTTACACAAAACCAACAAAAATGCGAAAATAGTTCCAGCCGGAGAACGAAAATGAAACACAATCCTTGTTTAATATGTACATTTTCTCGTCTGGGTGAGAAATGTTTATCGTTTCAAATCATACATATTTCTGGCTGTATCACTTTTGTTTGCGTTGTAGATTTACGTGATACTAGCTCTGCTTTATTGTCTTTCTTTTGTTTCGTTTTGATTTATTTGACCTGGTAACGTTGCTTTTTGTTAGTTGAAATTTTTTACGATTTAGCAGCAGACTCGAGTGGCTTTTCAATTGCGTTTGAAAAGTTACTGCAAGGCGCTATTGAATTGTTTATTTCGTTTAGATTATTACCTTATTACTAATATGATACGTATATCTACTTCTTTGAGCATATTAACGTTATAAAGCTTATATTAAGCTTTAGTACGTACTTGTACTGTATTTTGTCGGATTTGTATTTGTTCGTATTGTTTATTTCTTACGAAGCTTGCGGTCCTGGGTTCAAATCCTAGTAAGGGCACATATTTGAGTGATGAGCGCTAGTATTTTGTTCCTTAATCTTGGAAGTTTTCTATGTATTTAAGTCTATGTACTTCTCTATATGAGTATGTTATTCGTTGTCTAGTACTTATAGCATAAGCCTAGAGCTTAGATGGAAAGTAGGTCAATTGGTGTCCTATAATATTTATTTAATTTTATTTATTTTGTTAAATCGTTAACACCAATATCCCGAAATGACAAGAAGCGCGATGACGTCAAAGTTATATTTTTTAAATCATTCAGTAATAAAGTTTCTAGTAAAAAATAGTAATTGAATTAGAAAACATTCACTTAAATTTTGATTAGTGAAATTTCCGTTGTTATGTTTATTTCTACGTATTTCACAAATATGACCAGTTTTTTAAATCACTATAATTATTGAAGTACCTAGTCTGTTCAATAACTTTTACGGTTAACTGTCAGATAGTGTCTCTGTCGGGAAACTTTACAGCCGCACTATCCTCGTAAATTGCTTCGAACGAAGTTATCGGCCTAGCGGGGAAACCATTACCACCGCTCCTCTCGACTTATCTATGGTCAACTATGTTTCTGATAAAAACAGAAACTTGGTGATAAAAAGAGGTGGGAAACGTTACAGTTATGCCATGTTCGTTCTGTCTGTCTGCACGTCACATATACTAAAACAAAAAAAATGTACCTACACATAGATATTTCTACATCGCATTATAATTTAAGGGCATGATAAAATGATAAAGAGATCCGTAATTAGTAACAAGATCAAAAAAACGACAGGGAGCGAAATAATCAACGACTGTTTGAGTAAACGCACGGAGTTACTTTTTCCATACTAAGGGAACCCCGCTTTTGTTTTTCACCAAGTATGGAAAAACAAACTTTGTGCGTTTACTCAAAAACTTGTAATGAAAAAAAAATTGGCATATAGCTTTAAAAACTTCCTTATTTCACAGTGTTTCTAATCATTCAAAAAAACACTGAAAAAAATATGAATTAATACATGAATTTAGGGGTTTTTCGTATCACGGACATAAGGAAAAATGGCCAAAATTCCGATTTAAATGATCAATATCTCGGAAACTAGTAACAATTGCTGAACATACAGGGCGAACGACATGAAGTGTTACCAAATTCACAAAATCGAGCCTGGTGTCAAAGTAAATGCGACTTACTATCGGGAAAATGTTTTGGAAGCTGCGTTGGAGCCTTGGGCACGCAAACATTTCGGTAGTAGACCGTGGACATTACAACAAGACTCGGCCCCGGCTCATAAAGCTCGTGTGAACCAAGAATGGCTGAACAACGCGTGCCACAATTTATTTTGTCCACACAATGTCTTTCGAATTCCCCAAACGCGAACCCGATGGACTTCTATTATCTGGTCCATTGTGGAGAGCAAGGTGAGGAGAAGAAAACATGCCAGTATGTATGCATTGAAGAAAGCGATCGTACGTAATTGCCATTGCATACCGCAGGATCACATTCGTGCAGCGTGCAACTCATTTTTCTACCGTCTGAAGGCCATAGACAGCAGAAGGTGGTCATATCGAGTTAAAATAAAGTAATCTTAAAAATTTGATATCTTTTTCTCATTTTTTTCTTAATAATGAATAATTTTGTCGTGAGCCAGAAAGCATGAGTAAAGATGCAAGTAGCAAAGATGAAAGGGTGATTAGTATGAGTGAAATCATGAAAGCTTTAAAAAGTATGAAAGCGGGAAAGTCAGCAGGTTGTGATAGAGTGTCGATAGAAATGCTGAGGAGAGGAGATGGCCTGGTGGGTAGTCTGTTGTACCGTCTTTTCAATGCATGTTGGAGTAGCGGCCGAGTCCCAGAAGATTGGGGTCAAGGCCGTTATCGTCCCTCTGTATAAAGGAAAGGGGTCACAGCAAGACTGCAAAAACTACCGCGGTATCAGCCTTCTTAGTGTTGTCGGCAAAGTATATGCGAAGATTTTAATAGAAAGGGTATTGAATGTTACGAATGACAAAATCTGGGATGTACAAGCGGGATTTCGAAAGGGAATGGGATGTACAGATCAGGTCTTTTCACTACGGTCCATCACAGAAAAGTTCTTGGCTGTGAACCAAAAGGTTTTCTGTGCTTTTGTGGACCTGGAAAAGGCCTATGATAGGGTAGATAGAAAGGAGTTGTGGACGGTGCTGTCTATGTATGGAGTGAGCAGCAACCTGGTGCAGGCTTTGAGGTCCCTTTATGAGGGCTCCAGAGCCTGTGTCAGGATCAATGGGGCATACTCGGCCTGGTTTAATATCTCTAAAGGTGTTAGACAGGGCTGTGTTGCCTCACCATGGCTGTTCAATCTATTCATGGACAGTTGTATGTGGGATTTGAAAGAGTATGATAAGGGTTTGCGTATGCAAGAGTTGCTAATCAAATGCCTCTTATATGCCGATGATCAAGTTATACTTGCCCCATCGGTACTTGAGTTGCAAGAGATGGTGACAGTAATGAATGAGGGATTTAAGAAAAAGGGGATGAAAGTAAATGTTGCCAAGACCAAGGTCATGGTGATAGAGAAGGATGAGGAGATGACTGAGTGCGTGATAAATATAAATGGTGAATTAGTAGAACAAGTGAGCGAATTTGTGTACCTGGGAAGTATGTTTACAAGAGATGGTAAGTGTGAGAAGGATATCGAGAGGAGGGTGAATGCGGGGAATCAAATTAATGGGGCCCTGCACTCCTTTG
The DNA here is from genome assembly GCA_927399475.2 of Acleris emargana. Taxonomy (NCBI): domain Eukaryota; kingdom Metazoa; phylum Arthropoda; class Insecta; order Lepidoptera; family Tortricidae; genus Acleris; species Acleris emargana. Next base: position 6,024,626 of record OV656850.1, read on the forward strand.
TGAGCAGACAGGGCGTTTCACAAAAAGCCCGGCTGGCTGTTCACAATGGTGTGCTAGCCCCTACCCTGATGTATGGTAGTGAATGTTGGGTGTGGCAGGACCAGCATGTTAGTCGTGTAAATGCAGTTGAAATGCGTTCTTTGCGTAGTATGTGTGGTGTGAAACTGATTGATAGAGTTAGAAAGGAAAAAATCAGAGAGAAATGTGGAATGAAAGAAGATGTAGTGACTAAGATTGAAAAGGGCATGCTTCGATGGTTCGGTCATTTGGAAAGGATGGATGAAAGAAGATTGACGAAAGAGATATACAGATCGAAAGTGAGTGGAAGGGTCGGAAGGGGCCGCCCTAGGCGTACTTTTTCGAATCAAATCGGAGAAATACTGGAAAAGGGCCGAATCTTAAGTACCCGAAACCGACGTGCGTGCATGACTCGATGTATGAATGTTGAAGAAGCGAAAGAAATTTGTCAAGATCGTAGCAAGTGGAAAGAAGTGGTCTCTGCCTACCCCTCTGGGAAACAGGCGTGATTTAATGTATGTATGTAATGAATAATTTAAGACAACAAAAAAAAATCGTAGCCTTTTGAATTTGGTAACACTTCATATCGTTCGCCCTGTACATGGGGGTTAAACCGATAGCTTATGAGCTGCTCTATCAGCCCTAGGCGGGTTGACGTCGGTTTCTGGGACACCCTGTATATAACCTACGTGCGACGGTACAGAACCCTCGGTGCGCGAGTCTCACTCGCACTTGACCGGTTTTTTCATTAATGAACACACTTGCCCTTGAAAAATACGAACCTTTTTTACCCAACTTACGAAGGAGGAGGATAATGTGTTTATAAGCCTATATTATATGTAGGTATGTTTGTTTGTGACGCTGTGGAAATTAAACGTTAACGTGGCCGTTTTTTATGATTCTTATGTCAATCAATTTGTCTTAATCTTGTGCAGAAGATATGACGATAATTAAAATTCAATATGGCGGCAACCGGACGCAAAGAAAAAGTCGCCGAACTATGACAGGGTTATCATTAGACCCCGCTATCGGAGGTGCAAAATGGTAGCTGTCAAGTTCTTAGTTATGGGTAATTATTATTTTGAAATACTAGCTATGTGTCGATAATTTTTCTTTGCCATAATGACAGTCTAGGACTATATTTAAACGTGTTTATTTTATACAACAGGACTACATAATTACAAAAATAATGTGTGAAACATTTTTCATTTTCTATAGATAAAATTCTTCAATGTACATTGAAACGATGAAACGTTTCATCATTAGTTCATTACTAACAAATTATCGTTGTCTTCATAGCACGAACCATTCATAAGTATATATATTAAAAATTAAATAATTAATAAATGTCTCTTAAAGGGATAAGTATCGTATTGTCAATGAAAGATCAGTTTTTTTTTTCAGTTTCTCTGCAATAATTTAGTGCAGTCACGATGAATTTATTCAACACTAAACCCAATATATCTAAGTCCTATTTATTTTTATTTATATTTCTGATGACAATGATTATCATATCATGGATTCCAAAAAAAACATGTTAAATTGTAGTCTAAAAATGGTATAGGTACATATATAAAACTAATTGTACAGAAAAAGTAAGAATATCGATATCGACATCATGAATATTTTTACCCCTCCCTAAGAACTTGACAGCTACCGTTTTGCACCTCCGATAGCGGGGTCTAGTTATCATTAAAAATATATTTAAAAATAATATTTAGGTTTCTTTCATCATTTTTTATTTTTAATGATCATTTAGAATTTATAACGATTTAAAGTTGATTAGCAACAGTTGGGTTTTTTAAAGCTTAGTTTTTGTTAGACTTTTTTTTTTTTTAGCCATATAGTATATGGGTCACAGTTTCCACTTACCATCAGGTAGCCTGTGTGCTACATTCGCATTCACAAGACTGCAAATGCTCTTACACTAAGGATTAATCGAACGGTTGACTCATCCAACCGTAAAGAAGGCACCAACGAACACACTTTTATATTAAACTAGCTTCTGACCGCGACTTGGTTCGCGTAGAAATAGTAATGCGTAAAACCTTTGATCTTTCGCGGTAGGGTCCATTTGTTTATGTATAAGCAACTGATCAAGAGGAAGATTTTGAAGTTAATTGCTGAATTGAAGTTAAGTATTAGTACTCAAGTTCATGTCGTGACTGGTGACAGTTTTCATTGGTTAAGTAAAAAATAATGACCATGCCCATAAGGTAAATTGTTACGCAAATTAGTGGTAATGTTATCCTACAGGAATATTACAGTTATCCTGTATACAGGGTGTAAGGGACGGCTCACCGAAAACTGAAACCATAGCTTCAGACCATTGTACTGAACTGAAATCCAGTGGAAATTTTCCCGGGAAAGCGAAAATGTTCTCGTTCGTTTCAGTTTTCGGTGAGCCGTCCCTTACACCCTGTATAGGTATAAATACAGGGTGTAAGGGACGGCTCACCGAAAACTGAAACCATAGCTTCAGACCATTGCACTGAACTGAAATCCAGTGGAATTTTTCCCGGGAAAACGAAAATTTTCTCGTTTTTTATGTGAAAATGCTGTTTTAACAGTTTTTTACATAATGAGCTTCAGTATGTCATAATATGTTGTCCTAGATCGGTTTATATGCAAAAACATGGAAAAAAAACGAGAAAATTTTCGTTTTCCCGGGAAAATTTCCACTGAATTTCAGTTCAGTACAATGGTCTGAAGCTATGGTTCAGTTTTCGGTGAGCCGTCCCTTACACCCTGTATAGTGTAGTGTTCGCCTGCTACTCCATTCCGCGTAGAAATCGTTTATCGCTGCTCCCTCGAGAACTGTCAAATTTCCCGGGATAAAAAGTAGCCTATGTGTTAAGAAGAAGAAGAATAAGAATAAGAATAACTTTATTTTGCTTAAAATGTGGTAGTTACATAAGATGTCTTAAAATTAATAGTCTCACACATTTCACCAGCAGCTGGCATGCAAAAAAAAAAAAGAAGTAGATTATTTATAATGGTCAAAATATTCATTGACAGAATAAAAGCACTCTTGAACAAGCCATTTTCTAAGTGCACGCTTAAACCTGGCCAGTGGCAGTTCTTTCATCTCCTCGTGGAGTCTGTTGTAAACACTAACTGACATGCTGTTTACATTCCTACTTGACAATTTTGTTCTTTTTTCTGGTATTACCAATTTGTTAGGGTATCTAGTGTTAAACATGCAAGTTTCTTTGCATGTTTTAAACAAGTTGGGCTGTGTTTTTACGAACAAGCAGATTTCATAATGTAATGTTAGTCCAGGGTATAAGCTATCTCTATTCCAAATTTCATCCAAATCAGTCTAGCCCTTGCAGCGTGAAGAAGTAACAAACACACACACACACACAAACTTTCGCACTTATAATATTAGTAGGAAATATTAGTAGGATAAAATTTTATAATTAAGATTATTATTTCAACCGACCATGGATTAGAAATTGCCCGCGTTGTTAAGATATGGCTCGTCCCAGGGCGGCCATTAAACCCGCTAACGACCCCCGGGTGCAGCCCATCAATTCAGCCGATTCATTATTCTCCATACCTTCCCGCTGGAATTCTGTCTATGTAGGTGCATAGTCAGACTGGCAGGTTAGAGGCGATTAAAAAATATTGAATTTGGAAGATGTTCTTGTTGGTTCTGTGCTTGTTTCTATTACTCACTCTGCATCAATATTTCATTTCGTTTAAACTTTATAACAAACGAAAGAATGCTCCTAAATAAATAAAAAATAAAAATAAAAACAGGAGACAATGTCACACCAATTGACCTAGTCCCAAACTAAGCTCTAGGCTTGTACTATGGGTACTAGACAACGATATAAATACTTATATAGAGAAATATATACTTAAATACATAGAAAACATCCAAGACTCAGGAACAAATATTCGCGCTTATCACACAAATATCTGCCCTTACCGGGATTTGAACCCAGGACCTCTAGCTTCGTAGGCAGGGTCACTACCAACTAGGCCAGCGCGTCGTCAACAAATATGCTTTTTCTACTTTATTACAAAAGGCAAGAGATATTGGGTAGAAATCTTGTTAGTTGGCTTGGGAATTGCGTTAGACGAAGAATCGGTAAATTATTCTCAATGCGTAGGTATAAATTGTCGCCATTAAAATAAAATTAACCAAGTAACGACGCAATATTCCGGTCGCTAGCTAAAACAAAATTTAAACAACTTCGTTATTTTTATCGACAGTAAAGTTATCTCATTTCAACACAACAAGAAAACTCATCATAAGTAACAGCGCAACCTAGTACTGTAAAGTACCTAAATTTATAAGTATAGTTCTGAGCTCCTAGTGAAAAAGCGTCTAAGTCGAGTTAACTCGTAATAAAAAAAGGTATATACTTACATGGACGAAGTATACAAGACTTAGACCCTTTTTCACTTGATCTTTCGAAGACTTAAACCCTTTTTCACTAGGACCCCAGAGTTGTTAGTTTTATATTCATTATATCCAGCATTTCTTCATCTCTCCCATCTTGTTTCTAGTCTAGCCTTGCCAAATGAATATTCAACTCCATAATTTACGAAACACTTTATTCATAATCTTGAGATTTTTTATTAAAAGTTTTATCTTCTGCTATGAAAAAGTTTCTTTAATATTCATTTCGCAGAGCAATCTCAAATCAAAGCCATTGCAATAAATTCAATTTTCCACAGCACTCGTCGCGAATGCATTCATTAGTGACTGCCAATATTGGAGTGGCAGTTGAATTAGAATAGTTTTTGCAGCAGTTGTATCCATTTCAATAGCAAGTTAAAAGGGAAATGTAATTGATAGAGCGATTGAATGCACATTTAGCTATTATAAACCTTAAGGAATTTTGGTTTGAATCTAGCCCAAATGGAATTATCGCTAGCGGTTAAAGCGAATATCGCGCGGTATCTCGTTGCCTCATTCGCGGTTCCTACCTATATTCAAAAAAAGAATCGTTTCCCTTACGGGCAGTAGCGTTATGACATTAGCTAAATACAAAATGTGTCAAATTTTAACGAAACGTCACAATTCTACCAACGGTTTTGAATATAGGAACGCACCATTAATCGTAACTTATCATTATTATTATATCTTGTTTTCTGTTTATCATTTGTTCATTCATATAATTTGGATGTTTACTATGTATTTAAGTATATATTTCTCTATATAAGTATTTATATCGTTGTCTAGTACCCATAGTACAAGCCTAGAGCTTAGTTTGGGACTAGGTCAATTGGCGTGACATTGTCCCCTGATATTTATTTATTTATTTATTTATTTAAGTGTTCAACATTTACTTTGGGGTGATACGTTTTTAAGCCAGAAGTAAAGTGCATACTTTTTTCTACATCAACCTAAGAAAGCATTTTTCACATCAATAATGAAGATAAACCTACTAAAACCAAATGGATGCATAAATAACTAACGCTTCTCTACCTTACATCTACTATCAAAGAATTTTGGAATTGCAAGTTGCACAAGAAGTAGGTACGATTTTCATTATGTTTTGTAAAGAAAAAAAGCAAGTATTATAATCCGTGTACTTTTTGTTAATTTTCATCATTTAAATAAAAAGTTTCGTAATTTCATTATTAGTGTCTGTGAGATAAAAGTGATAAATATCTATAGTGTACACAATTTTAGAGTGACTGATATTTTTGTGACATAAAGATAGACAAACAGACATGGCCAAACTATAAAGATCTATCAATTTAGTTTGACGGCGGAATTCCAAAAAGTAAATGTGCGTAGAGGTCTTTAAAGGGTTAACCAAAAAAAAGTTAAGAATCGACAAGAAAAAAGGTTGAAAAGATTCTTGCAAACTTTTGTGTTGTTGAATACCCTTTGTACCCTTTAAAGCAAAGTTTAAACCAATTTAGCAAAGACTCAATAGCATTGTGAAAGTTCAAAGATTAACTACTTTAGTCTTTTCTTCAATCAGTTTCGTGCTTACTGAAAACTAGCCAGGCTTTTAGGTAGCTCAACATTTTCAGGCACGTTTCTCTTATCCAATATTGAATCTTGGATCTTCGAGATTAAGTAGGTAATGAAGTGTGCCAGACTGTTCCGATTTGAGAAATTCAAATAACTCGCAGGTTACAAAGGGTTATAGGAGTTCTTTCACGTCTCGTTTTTAATTAAATACATCGGGGAGATTTTCTTGTAGTTCGTTTTCTTTTTCTTCTTTCTTAGTCTTTTTTGTGTTCTCTTCGAGATGAGAATTATTTAAACAAAAATGCCGGCGATTTACGGACAGACTGAGAGACCTGACGAAACCATAAACATGGTTAATTGTTTAGAATGTTGGCAGCCTTTTGATGTTGTTGTTTTTCTTCTAGCATTTAGCATTTGACGGAAAAGCGGGGTTATTATAACATATCTATGCAGTTCAGCTTACGCTGAGAGAAAAGGACAGAGCTATACAGGGTGTTACAAAAATACCCGTAAAGCCGAAAGGGGGTTAAGTGGTGCCTTATAACAAGTCTATTTACAATATTTGAAAACTGTACTATCACTGTATGACATACCGCCAAAAAAAAAACTTTTTTTTTTCATTGATGTGCTAACCCTATTTCAGTAAAATTAAAAAGTAAACTACGCAGAATTTTTATGTACATTTTTACTTAATTCGCGAAACGGTACAGAGATATAAACAAAATGAATAGAATTCGATTAGATAGGTACATATTACAAGTCGAGTTTTGGAAAATTTTAAACGAAGAAACCTAAACTAACACTTACTTTTTCGTAATGAACGTCAAATTTAAATTGCTATCTTCATGGCCTAATCATAACATCATATCGTAAATTCTGCGTTAGAAAACATCGTCATTTTGAAAAAAAATATGGAAAAACACGGAACAATTTGTAGAATATCGATAAGAAGATTTGAAATTGACAACATATTTTTTTTTCCGTCTTGACGTTTTTTGAAGCCAGTACTTTAAGCATAATGACATCATAGTATTGAACCTTTATGGATGAAAAACAGAAAAACCATTAAAGTTGACCATTATTAAAATTGGTAGGTAGGCCTGGCCGTTAAATAATCTATGCTAACCCCGATTCCCTGACATGACAGCTTACTAGGGTTGACAATATTTTTGGCTTTGTTAATTTATTATATTTTTACGGGGTATTTTGTAACACGTTGTATATGTAACTGCTATAACTCTGTCCTTTACGCTCCCCGCAAAACGAACTGAAAAGCAATGTCAATAACCCCTCTGTTCTCATGTGGCTATATTTTAAGAATTCAAAGTAGGTATCTTGATACCAAGTTTAGCAATAAAAACTCAAATGTTCACTCACTTGTTTTACCCTTCACAACAATGTTAGTACAATATAGCCCCAGAAATTCGATAGCGAGTTTTGTTTACACTAAATCAAGCTTAATATAATATGGATAAATTACCATTCAATCAAGGAAAATGTATCCTGTAATATTAAATCCAAATTATTAATCAACAACGACCAGTCCTCGCTACACGCGTTTCGCATTACATACCGTTGTAAATAATTCACCTCCATTGTTCTCGGCTATATTTACACTGTTTTAAAATTACTGGCCGGTTATAAAAGAGGTGATTTATTAAAAAGTTTTTCATTGCGTTTGTTTTTTAAATTTACAACTGCCAACGAAGACTGTTAGGTATACATCGCTTAATCATTCAGGGAGCATGGTGTGTAAAAATATTGGTAATCAAATCAACGTTGGTAAAGTAAAGTTCACTGAAAGTTACCTTTAAATTTATGGCTTATCAATTAGTCTCAAAACTCATTTTTATTTTCATGCAGGAACATCATTTTAATTTGTGTTAAAATATTTTTAACGATTTATTATACAAATTAGGATGTCAAGTGTTCGGAATGGTCGTAACCATGGTAATAACAATGCTATAACAATTATTATAGAACTGTTATTGCCATGGCAACGCTCATCATAGAATTAATTTCATGCTTCGGTTGCGCTATAGGTAATGTTCTAATACCATTCACGATATCAATATTAGCGGTTTATAGTACGTGAGTAGAAAAAGGTTTTTTTTAACAATCACCACCGAAAACCCAATATAATGGACATTGGGCAAAGTGATTTCAAACTTTTGTTAATAAAACAAGATTCATATTTTGATGCGTGTGTACGCTCATCGGATATCAGGATGTTAAGACGTATTTACAATGCTGCCCTCCTAAGAAAAAAAGGCACATCTACTATAATAATTGTATTGCACTTCCAACCTTATTATAAACCCTGAGAGTTCAATATGCTTCTTTGAATTAATTGCACTTGTGCCTTTTCTCCGTAGTAGGGCAGAATGGAACTGAGCTTATAAAATAGCAAGAAAAGCGACGGCAAAAGCGAACCCATTGTACTCGATACGCTTTTAAGGATAACTCGATTATTTATCGTTAAACCTGATACTGTTAGGAGTTGCCCTTTTGCAAATATTGTGTTTTATTTTATTGGAAAACGATTGTTGCTCGGAATATGAAGGTAACGGTATCTTTGATCATTTGATGGGAATGTGTTGTGTTACTGGGTCTCTGTTAAACTAGAAGAACTAAAATATCGCTATTAAATCACAGGTTTGTACGTGGGCCATTCTACTTTTCGATGCCTAATAAAACGTCCCTTAACGTGAACATAAATTCGGAGTCAAAATTTTCAACAAAACTAGATAATCTTAAAAATGCACACAATATTCGGATTCTGATCGACATACTTGAATATTTTTTATTTCTAAATTGGGTTGGGCTGTGTAAAAAAAAGCAATAATAGTAACGCAGTTGTCGTTATTCGTAAAGGGACGCTGAGACTGGTAACGAAGTGGTAATTTGAGCAGCAAATTCGTGTTTTATATACAAAAATTACAAAAATAGTGGGTAAATTTACAATATAACGTGAGATCTGGTTGAAAATTAATGTGGGACTGCTGTGAAATTATCTCAAGATATCTACGAATTTTTATAATGGATTTTAAATTATCATTTCTATTTTAGGTATCGAAAAGTAGAATGACCCACGTATCTAACAGTTTTAGATACAAACCTCTGATTCAATGGCGACCCTTATCTTATCTTACAGATAGGACCTTTCAGATACACTTCGACCCTTTAGGATATTTTGTGCAATTACGCTCTTACACACTCAGCTGTTGGGATGTGCAGGTTGCCTCACGGTGTTTTTCCTTCACCGTAAGAGCATAGGGTAATACATTTAAGTTAGAAAAACTCATTGGTACATGGTGACCGCGGGGTTTCGAACTTGGTACCTTACGATCACGAGTTGACCCCCTAAGACCACCGACGCTCTTTAATAGCGACCCTTCTTTCGAAGATTATATCTCTAAAACAGCCTAACCAATTTTCTTGAAAACTAGCTAAGAATCATTCCGATTTAATTGGACTCCATAATGACCAACGTATAAAAGAGCAGAGCTATGATGTGGCCAATTTACTGTATAAACCATTTTATTTTGTTTTAATTTTAAAGATCTTCTCAAATGTTAAATCAACCAAGAAATTCCTTATCCACTTGTAGACTTTATATAGGATTATAAAGTTTCAAGAAGTGGTAAAAAAGATACTTGGAGTTTCTTGCGGCGCTTCTTCTCCGCAATGATGGTCTTGTCCGAAGCGCTGGTAGATTCACTGTACATTTCCGACGTGTACGCATGTGACCAATTTACTGAACAAATATTTTGAATTTTGAATTTTTGTTTTTTTTTTAAATTTCTCGGTCGACTGAAATACAACTGTTTTTTCAGATGTATTTCAACACTCATTTTATTTTATCAAAACTCCGACTGTAATTTATTGATTTATGACTCGATTTATTAATATTACTTGTTTTTCTAACCAAACCTATCCTACCCTATAGCGATAACATTATGCAAATCTATTACTTGATTATAAGCAACTTTCGAGGTTTTTTTTGGGTAAAATTTTAATTTTAATTTTTTATTATCCTCTTACTCCCACAGATCACGGTGTTCCGGATTCAAGAGCGGGCAGAAGGTGGCGAGGTCCAGGAGTTGGATCAGGTGATCCTCACGGCGCTGTTCCGAGCGCAGCACCTGTCTCCGAGCGAGCAGCTGTCCCTGGCGCTAACGTGGAACCGAGTCGACATCGCCAGGTCGGAGATCTTCGTTTATGGACAGGAATGGCCACCAGGTAAGAGTCTAAAAAATTAGGATGGTTTTTTCGTATCTAAATGGCAAAACTTTTCCAATAAAAAACCTTACATTTACTTCTTGAAAGGTCTTTCACATGCTAATAAACAAGGTATACATATAGCAAAAACCGAAAACAGCTCCAGCATAACTCAGCTCTCGGAAAAATTTAAATTGGGTAATAAGAGGAACAGCAACAAAATTACCATTAAACAACGCTTGTTTAACAATAAAAGCAAAAGGCCAATTTTTAAAACAGAACACATGCAATAACAAAGTTTCGTTGCTTCCCAAGAATAGTGACACAAAGCAAAATAGGTTAATTTTGAGTAATTGATACAGATCGCTTTAAAATGTGCCGTATTGGTACGGTGGTGGCGATCTGTATCAATTACTCAAAATTAACCTATTTTGCTTTGTGTCACTATTCTTGGGAAGCAACGGTTTGTAAATATTGTCCTTCATTCCGGGTAACCTCTGTTAAGTAATCGTAAAATACCGAGCTGTAATAAAATTTTAACTGGCATCATGGGAACACCGAAATAACCATAGATACGACAAACACCTGAGGCGGTGGCCGGGGTGTACCCTAGTTTGCCCTGTACAAACAAACAAACTAACTGCAAAGCACATAGAGCAGAAACAGTAAGCTAAAGAACAATCGATAAGGAATGTGGTATCAAAATTAACTTACTATCGAATAAGAACATCGCCAAGATTAACATTTTTAATTGCCATGCATCCTTATAATTTTAATTTTATAAATTACTAGCTGACCCGGCAAACGTTGTTTTGCCATGTATATTATTTAATCGACCACCCTTAACATTTAGGGGGATGAAAAATAGATGTTGTCCGATTCGCAGACCCAACCGATATGCACACAAAATTTCACGAAAATCGGTCGAGCCATTTCACAGGAGTTTAATTACAAACACCGTGACACGAGAATTTTATATATCAGAAGATATTATGACATGTAAAAAGTTATCTTTCATATATTAATAACAATTTTTTCATCGATTGGCACACGTCCAAAAGTATTTTTAAATTATAGGAAGTTAGATTTTATAGAATCTGTAAACACTCGTCTTCAATTTCGTTTATTGACTATGATTTTTTTATAAAAATAAGCCTGTTTAATGACGAAGAAACTTAAAATTAAGTTTTATATTTGTTTTACTTAATATAATAAACAGCATAGTAAAGTTTAAATTACTTTTTAATTAGGGGTCTTCTTTACCTTGACTTAAAATGTGGTGAGGGTGACTTACGAGGTGACCTCTACATTTGTTTCAATGATTTTTAACAGTTATTTAAATACTGAAATAATTAAAAAAAATGGCCAATTGTAAGTCGGACTCGCACACGAAGGGTTCCGTACCATTATCTATAAAAAGTTTTTTAACGTTTTTTTTATTGCAGCCCCCTAAAATAATTATTTTATTCGGTTTTTAGTATTTGTTATTATAGCGGCAACAGAAATACATCATCTGTGAAAATGTCAACTTTCCAGGTATCACGGTTCGTGAGATACAGCCTGTTGACAGACAGACGGACAGACGGACAGCGGAGTCTTAGTAATAGGGTCCCGTTTTATATTTATTATTGTAATAAATAAAAAAAAACAATAATTGTAATGGAGAAGAATAATAATAATACGGTTAGGATTTATTTTATCAATTGCGACAATACTGTTTTTCTTCAGCTAACGTGGCGGCAAACATCGCTGTCGACACATTATGGGAAATAAATGACATGTTGTTAGTGGTTGCTTAATGCTTAAGGTTAATGGATACGTTCAACCCGGCTGTGATAAAATACTGTAAAATCAATTTGACTTTATTCTGTCAGCCCTTTTATTTTCTACACATCCACACAAAATAAGTAGGTAGGTAAATACCTAATTACATTTGCCCGCGACTCTGTCTGATTTATTTTTTGCTATTGCCTAAGGTATTCAAATTTTACGAGATTTATAGTGACCTTTATCCTTAATCATAAAGTATCCCTGTACCAAATTTTACGTCGATCGGTTTAGGCGTTAAACCGTGATAATGAAACAAACAAACACACTTTTACATTTATAACTTTAGACAGGTTAATGATTTACAAAACCAAGTGGCAGTGTTTTCATTAATATGTTCTGTTGTGGGTATAAGACAACCGGTGCATTTGCAGTCTGAGGATTGCAGGTCTCATCCACTTACATAGGCGGCCTGTGTGCTCGCGTGCCTGCAACGTGCTATAAAAAAATACTTAACTAGCAAAGTTTGTCATCAACTTGTGATAGGACCGTGGTAAAGTCGAGTTCATAAATACGTGTACACTTTACTACCTTGTCTATTTAATGTCACGTTTAAACTGCCATACATGAATTGTCACATCAGCTAAAGTGACAAGGTACTAAAAATCAAAGTGCAGTTAAAAGTCACGGCACCCGCTCATTTGGTTACTTATGTTTCAAAACGAATCTATGTGAACTTTCAGTTCTCTAAACCAAAAATAAACGGTGCTCAACGACCTCAAAGTTTGCATATCCGGATTGCGAATATTCAAAAACCGATGTATTCGGAAATTAGTTACTGAACATTATCCTGTAATTGAACGTTATCTATTATAGTTTTTAATCATATTTAATATAAAATAAAAATATAAAATTTCGAAATACTTACTAGTTTTTTTCATGTAAGAAACTTACTCATTTTAGCACTTTGGCACTCACTAGTAATTATACTCTTAATCCTAGTTTGATGTTAAAAATGCTTTTAAGGCTTTTTATTCAATAGTCCTCTTTAAGTTTGGAATTAATATTTTAACTCTATACAAAAAATATTTTTGATAATTTTGTATGAAAATGCAATTTTTAATAATTTTAAAGTCCTTTGAGCACCGTTTTGCACTTAAACTAGAAAGCTATAATTTGGGTATCGTAATAAGGTAGTAGGAAGTAATAAATTACCGGGGTGCCCTGGTCAAAAAACAGCAAAAATGTTTTTTGGACCACCCTAGTGTACACATATTTATGAACTCCACTGTACAAGCGGTCGACATCCCTCTAGTGTATAAAATAAACAAGTGGAGCCACGATGAAAGCGGAAAATATTCGCAGAGGAAATCACTTATTATTTTCCACTGCAGCGTCTTTAATTAATTTCTCAAGTACAAGAGCCAAAAAGCTTCTTGTGTATACTTAAACATTTTGTTGCTGAAATAATAACGCTTGTCGATATTAAGCAGTACAAAGCAACCGAAAGGCTTGTTTTCTATTAAGGGAGTAATTGTTATTTCACTCACGCGATGGTAAGATTAAACGGCTACGATTATAAAGGATTCCGTGGGATCTTGTGATTCATCATCATCATCATCATGTCAGCCGAAAGACGTCCACTGCTGGACATAGGCCTCCCCCAAGGCTCTCCACTCAGACCGGTCTTGTGCTTTTCGCATCCACTGCGTTCCCGCGACCCCTACAAGGTCGTCACTCCATCTTGTTGGAGGCCTACCTACAGCTCGTCTCCCGGTCCGCGGACGCCACTCAAGCACCTTCTGATCCCATCGGCCATCAGTCCTGCGTGCGATGTGCACTGCCCACTGCCACTTCAGTTTAGCTATTCTTCGGGCTATGTCGTATGTGTATCTTGTGATTGGTTCAACACAATCTTTCGACGGTGAAACTAATGGTGCTGATAGGACTTGAGCGCATTCGCCGGAATGCTCGCCGAAATGAGTGTTTCTATTGGTTCATTACGAACAACCAATCAAATTGAGTAAACAAATGCTTGTGTATCCGCACCTTTTGTGGATTTCTTCGTGATTCTGCACTTTCCATATTCACAAGTTTGTATTTAAGGTGGCTACTAAACTGTTACAATGAACTTTATGGTGAGGCTGGTGTCTGGTTTTTTTTATGCCATAGGGAAGGCAAACGAGCACACAGGCCAGCTGATGGTTAGTGGAAACTGTGACCCATAGACATTCGCATTCACAAGACTGCAAATGGATTGCCAACCCTGAGGACTAAGATGGAATGCTTCTATGCTAGTCATTTCCCCGGCGGTCTTATCCCCAAACCGGAACACAACAATGTGAACACTGCTGCTTGGCGGTAGGTTAATGGATAAGATGGTGGTACCAACCCGGACGGACCCTGCACAAGGTCCTCCCACAAGTAAATGATGATGTCTGGATCATAGCAGTTTTTCTTAGCGATAAAAGAAGCCATCAACTTAAAATTGGACATGGTTGTAAGAGTATATACCTACTTGCTTGCTTGCATATTTTTTTTGGTAAAAAATAACATGAAATGATTTTATAGTTTCAATACAGGCCTGAAATAGTGTTTGAATAAAGAATGACTTTATTTTTAACATCAGGGAATCATTTCACAAAAGCACATTTTTTTTGTAACGTAGGTACTTTTTTGGTTTTCAGTCATACATTTTCTCGTTTCTGAAGTTTATGAACCCCAAAAACACTAACGTATTTATTATACACAAAAACCTTCCTTGAAAAATAATCTAGGTGACCTGATTCCGCATCAAATATATATACCTAAATATATGGAGCTGGAATTGTAAAATTATTGTATTGACATACATATATTAATCCATTGGAACTAGTGATCATTTATTAGATGTTTAATTGTTGTTGTTAAAATTATTTTTGTATTCGGTATTTATTTTTTGATTGACGATCTTAATGTAATTTCGTATTTTTAGACATGCAATGCAATTTATATTGAAATATTTCATTGATGAACAAATTAACTGAACTAAACTAAATTCGTTGCGTGGTTTAGGAAGTGTTAACGGATATATAGACAGAAAGAAAGACAGATAGACGTGGAAAACAACTTTGTTTCATACCATGTAAAGATATTATTATGTTATTTGCAAGTTTGAAATAGTTGTAAGGTGGAGTCTTGTAATTGCAACTGTCTGGATATTGCAACTGACTTAAATAACTCCCTGTAGCATCACTGTTTTGAACAACGACAGGTTTGATATTGCATTTCTTAGTATAGGAGAACAATATCACGCCTGTCTTTGTTCAAAACAGTGATGCTAGAGGCAGTTATTCAAGTTAGTTGCAATAACCAGACAGTCGCAATTACAAGACTCCACTATAGTTTTCTTTGCATACTTTAACTTCGTAAGGCCCAATGGCTTATATGTAGGACATATCGCACTGCTAGATCTATACAGTAATCAACTCAAAATCCTGGCTAGTTTTGATTCAAGTTCATAGAAGTTGTAATAAAGTTGATTTTAAAATACAGTTGTATTTTGAGTTACTCCTGTTTTGATCTAGCAGTGCGATATGTCAAAATGACTTCAATCTTAAATTGACTGACACAAGATTAAACAAGATTAGATATCGAGATTTGACATAAACCTTACGAGGTTAAAAAGGCTTACGACACATAAATCAACATGAGAAAACCTTTGCACAGGGGACGTTAGTGTTACATAGTAGCACCTCAATTTTATTAATATCAGTATGTCTAAAACATATTTGTTACGGAACCCTTCCCAGTCGTGTTACGTGACAAGTCTCTTCACAAAGAGTGTTGCCTTATAAACCGGAATCAGGTGTCTCCTTAAGCGAATTTGGTTGAGTCATTTTGTCAACTCGCACATGTGAACTTATATAAAATTGTTTGTGCCTTAGTCGTAGGAGGATAAGGTTTAAACTGCGTTGATTTTCTCATGCCTACGTAAAAACAGTCATCTAACATTGTATTTCTATTATGTTAAGGTTCAAATTGCAACGATTTGTTTGTGAGTGATTTAATTTGTGAAGAGTGAGTGTTTATCCAATATGAGGGGTTTTTACGAGTCGTTACTTGTCTTGATGGTGTTTTATTGGAGAGTTTTTGAGAGGGTTTCCAGGTAAACGTCTTTATGAATGACTTTATTTATGTTAACTTATTGTTTTCTATTTATTGACAAGTCACTTCTGCTCCTAATGTTGATTATATTCTAAGCTAAGTTAAGCAGCATTGAGGTCCTGGTGAACAAGGGTATAAGTCTTCTTAGGATCAAGTTATTACTGGTAGCTACCATCATCACGTTAACCTACCGCCCCGCAGGAGCGTTCTCATTGTTATACAGGGTGATTGGTAGTTAGGTGCACAGCTTTAAGGGTAGAGTAGCTCATAAGCTATCGATTTAACCCCCATGAATGTTCAGCGATTGTTATTAGTTTCCGAGATATTGATAATTTTAACCGGAATTTTATCCAGTCCAAAGGAAACCGTGAACCTCGTTTACAAAATTTGCTATTGTGACAGAAGTAAAACAAATAATAGTGCATTATGATGAAAAAATGTGTAAGTCTTACGTGACAGTATTATTTTTTCTTTTTAATTTCATTATCAACCTCAGGCTCAAAACTTTTAAATTCACCCTAGTATCTCTTTATCTCGTTTATCTATCTGTTCTCGGTTATGTTTGTCACGAATAAATGATTTTCTTTATTTCTAAAAGATAATTTAGTTTCGCAAATGATGATTTGGTAAAACATTCAAAATTCAAAATATTTATTCAGTAAATTAGCCACATGTGGGCTATTTTACGCGTTGGTAATGTACAGTGAATCTACCAGCGCTTCGGACAAGACTATCATTGCGGAAAAGAAGCGCCGCAAGAAACTCCAGCAGAAAGTCATTTTTTCAATCAAATACCTAATTACTACATATTACTGAACCATACCGATCATAAAGTATAATTTGATTGTGATGGTTCCAAACGCGCATCTAAACGAATGAATGGTTGGAGCGTTCGGAAATTAAATTATTTTCTCGATGAAGCTGGAATATCGGTCGCGTCGACATTAAACGAGAGCGTTATATTTAAACGAGATATGTCCCATTTATACGAAATGTAAAGCACAAACGATTTCAATGCATATTTCATTATTTAAATGCTACGTTATCCGGTTGACCCATAAAATATATCAAAACGTAGTAAAGATCTACAGGGGAGCGCAAAAACATAAATTGAGTCAGCCTTCAAAAAGTTGTCAAGTTTAGTTGTCAAGTTGAGGTATGGTTATAAGGTTTGTCATTGTGACTAGGTTCTCCCGGATCGTACACAATCCCACTGTGTTAACTTTAACTAGTTGGACTGATGATTCGTTTCTTAAGTAGATTTTAGTATTGTTGATTTAAATTTCAGATCTATTTAAGTTAGCATTGGGTTTTAGTGACTTCGACCTATGGCTTTTTTTTTATACACAACATACATACGAGTACATACAATCACGCCTCTATCACGCAGTGTAGCACAGAATACTTCCTTCCACTAGCTACTTACGATCCAAACAAACATCCATCACTTAATCCACACTCATAACATAGGTATCTTCATACACGTGGTTTATAGATGTAAATTTAATTTTTTGACGACGCGTTGGCCTAGTTGGTAGTGACCCTGCCTACGAAGCTAGCAGTCCTGGGTTCAAATCCCGGTAAGGGCAGATATTTGTGTGATGAGCACGAATATTTGTTCCCGAGTCATGGGTGTTTTCTATGTATTTAAGTAATTATATTTCTCTATATAAGTATGTTTATCGTTGTCTAGTACCCATAGTACAAGCCTAGAGCTTAGTTTGGGACTAGGTTAATTTGTGTGAGATTGTTTCCTGATATTTAAATAAAAATAAATACACAACAGTGGCTATTAATTAACTACTTTTTGTAATTTTTCAATAAGCAAGCGATTTCAACTCTAATTTTGTATGTTACAAAAATCTAAATCCTAAACCTTTTTAAATAAACTAGAAACGTATATTTAACAGTACCTTATTAAAAATGCTGAAATGTTCATTTATTTAAGGTTTTTTAATCCCTAAAACCTTTTTCAGTCTCGCTGTCGACCGCGGTTCCCTCGAAAACATACCGTTCTTATTAAAATATTTATAAACCTTTAATGAAATACCGGCCTAATCGTATGCGCCTACATCTTTTAGGAGTTTACTTATATTTAAGGGATCTTTGGTATTTGTTCGTGTTATATTTTCGAAGGATATTGGGTAGTGAGAAAAAAAAGGGCAAAATATTGGCATATTTAATTTGTATCGTTGTCTAGAAGTCAACTGGTAGAGAATGCTGATAGTGATGAGAGTGAATTATTTTGCGCAATATATTTTAAATTAATAAGTCACGGTAAAGAGATTTAATGATGTGACACGGAAAATAATTTGTTTTACGGAAAAAAAAAGTAACCTAAATCCAAACGAAGCTCTAGGATCGTTCAATGGGTAGATACTAGATAATGACACACTAAATAGAGAAATTCATACTTGTATACATAAAAAACAACCAAGATCATAAAAAATATTTGCCCCTACCGGGAATCGAACCTCGGATGCTAGCTTCATAGGAAAATTAGTTATTTTGATGAAACCAAGATAACACTTCTGTTTAGGAGCTACACTGCTACAGACAGACACATAAATAGACAGCTTCATAGATTCTTATTGATTTTAAGCATCGCTCTTTTTTGACGGGTTAAAACCACAATCGAATCGAATCTGTAGTCACGGACATTAGTCAATGAATCACTGTAGAACCTGGTCGCATAAAACCAACGATCAATTTCTATGTAATTTCTATCTCGTTTCTTGACGCTTCCATTATGGCAAGGTTCTGCGGGGGATCAACATTTAAAGTCCTTTATGGTAGTACAGTCAAAAGCACTGAAATCTATATGGCCATCGCGCCAAATATATAAACGTAAACCTTATTATCAGAGACGTGAAGATATTTTTCACGCCATGGGAACGTATCTAATATAATTATGTCTTTGACTGGTACACGATGTCCTTATTTCATAAAGGCAGTCAAAAACAAAGCTCTTATTGACCTAAGAAGAACCTCAGTTAGTAATTTAACAAGCAATTATTAAGAAGGCTTTTAAGGTAATTACACTCAATTACCCGCAAAGTTTCAAAATACAGGCAATAAAAAGTTGGCAGGAAAATAACACTGCCTGAGAGTTTATTTTGCTAATTGAGTTCTTAATAGACCAACACCAATTTAACAGCATATTTTTAACCGACTTAAAAGGAGGATATTCTCAATTCGTTGGATATTTGTTTTTCCTGAATGACGACGCAATTTATTTGCCGTGTGTTTGCCGGCTTAGAATTGTGCCACTCCATGTCTTCCCGTGGAAGTCGTAAGAGGCGACTAAGGGAATAAAGGCTTGTAGTACTGCTAGGCGAATGGCTTGCAACCTGTCACTTATATATACTGTTAAACATCTTAGCCTTATTGTACAAATTGTGGTTACAGAGTTATCGACAAGTTTTTGGAGTTGTTGGTAATTCTGTAGCTCTGCCTACCCCACTCTGGGAATGAAGGCGTGAAGGTATGTATGTATGTATTATTGAAAAATAAACGGTTTTGATTTTATTCATTAAAGAAGACTTTATTTACCACACGGCCAGACCACAGATGACCATCGGAACGCCTTTACCGTACCTATTTCTATAAATGCCTTTTCAACCTCCTACGCAAGAAGAGGGACGCTGTAAGTTTAACGTATGTATCTGTGTGTCTGTTTGTGGCATTGTAGCTCCCTGACGGAGGAACCGATACGGGTGCAGTTTTTAAAAATAACGCTATTTTAATTGGGATGGTTCTTGGCTAGGTTTTATGAAAATCGGTTGAGCCGTTTGTTATTTTTGAATATTTGTATTTTTAATAGTTATACCTATTAGGTAAAAGTTTAAAAAACATCTTATTTTATTTTCAACCGTGGCGATAAAATAAAATGTATAATTCTTTCTTCTTTTAACCCGAGTGCCGATGGAGGAGGGTATTGTGTTTATTAGGCTATATCGCACCTTCGGTAGAACAAGGGCACAATGTTTGATTGTAGGGGCAACTGTGCCCTTGTCCTACCGAAGGTGCGTATGTATATGTATGTTTGTTCCTTTGTGGCGTTCTAGAAACTAAAGGCGTGGACCCATGTTCATGATTCTTGTGGCAATCGATTTGTCTTAATCTTCTCTAATTCTTGTGTGTCACACTTGATATGACTTTGATATGACTTTCATTAAAATTCAATATGGCGGCAACTAGACGCCATATTGTAAAAAAGAAAAAAAAAAGTTGTCATACTATGACAAATCGTCGGTGATACTGCAAAACTGCGTAACTAACAAATTTATGATAGAGCAAAATAAACCTTACCGTCTTATTAAAACGGTGCATTTTGCTCCTAATTTAATATGTTACTTACGCGGTTTTGCACTTTCACCGACGAAATAGGGTATCATTGAATAAGTATTAAAAAAATATCTTTAGTTTTCTTTCATTAATTTTAATTTTTAATGATCATTTAGGATTTATAAAGAATTAAAGTCGGTTAGCAACAACAGTCGGGTTTTCTAAAGCTTGTTTTTAGTTGTTATTCAATCTGTGTATTACAATGTTTATTTGTTTTGCAAAATAAGAATAAGAGTTTCTCTTCTTATTGTTTTTTTTTTTTTTTATGGCATGGGATGTCTAACGAGCACACAGGCCACCTGATGGTAAGTGGAAACTGTGACCCATAGACATTCACATTCACAAGACTGCAAATGCGTTGCCAACCCTGAGTACTAAGATGGAATGCCTCTATGCTAGTCATTTCACCGGCTGTCTTATCCCCAAACCGGAACACAACAATGCGAACACTGCTGCTTGGCGGTAGGTTAATGGATAAGATGGTGGTACCAACCCGGACGGACCCTGCACAAGGTCCTCCCACAAGTAAGAATAGAATTACAATGAATGACTTCTACGGGCGAATCAAATTACAATAAAATACAGATGCAACCTTTTACCCTCTGTGCCGTAAACTTTGCATACTTCTGTATATTTTAAATTTACGACGGCTACACTGGGTGAGGTTATTAAAATTTGTTCAGGCGAGTTCATTAACTCGAAAATGAAACTGCTTTGTTTTGAATGTGAGGTTTATTTTGCGAAATAAGATGTTCTGTCCTATATAATAAACTTTATAATCAGTATTTACGTACCTTTATAAAAAGTTTTTTTAATCTCACAAGTTATTTTTAAATGTATTTGCCGTGTGTTAATGACTTGATCTTAATTCATCTATTTTGCATTTCAATAATGTTTCTTTTATTTTTTAGTAAAAACTCGCAAATTACAAAATCCGACGCTTTCCAGTGCCGGAATAATTAAAGATTGATAAAATGTGTCAGGTGAAAAAAACGGTTACTCAAAGTGTTTTTTATCGCCATACATTGTAAATTATTAAATGACACTTTTGACGATGAACGAAGGGCGTTAAGCAGGACCCTAGCAGCGACCAACTACGAAAATATACGTGATTTTTTTTATAGACACGGCATCTATATCTTTTGTTCGTTACTTGAGCGAGAAAATAGTCGATAGCTAATCGCTTCCTCGCCCATGGTGGTACCAGTGCCTAAGCCTAGTTTGTCAGTCCGTCAGTCTGTCCTGAAAATAAAGGGTCCTCATACAAAAAACGCGATGCGATACGCGGTGGATGCGAAAAGCACAAGACCGGTCTGAGTGGAGAGCCTTGGGGGAGGCCTATGTCCAGCAGTGGACGTCTTTCGGCTGAAATGATGATGATGATGTTACAAAAAAAAAAATTCAAACGTTTTTTTATTTTACTGGATCGTAAAAACTGTTAAACGCATGAGTCATCTTTGGTATGATAATCGTACAAACCCTAAAGAAAAACAATAATTATTATAAACCGGGCCGGTGAGTTGGCCCAATTTTTTTATTCGCTAAATACAATATTATAATCGAAATAATTATAGTAAAACCGACTATGCGATATTTTGAAACCCTCAGTGCACGAGTCCATAATATTATTAGATATGACCGGTTTTTTTTAAAATTCGTGAACAGTAACCTATATTAAATTGATATTCAAATGAATAATAACACAACCAATAACCAATACGCGCTCGGCTCAAATGGTTCCCATTCGCGTTGTGGTCAATTAATAACTAGAACGAGTTAATTGGCGGCCGCTGACTGTTTAACCACGTTGAGTGCCTGACAATCTACTCTCTATACAAAGTTGGCTCCATATGGCACTAATACTGAAGAGGATATTTAACACTCAAATACTGCAGCCATTAAAATTGTTTAAAATACTTTTTGATATAACAAAGAGTTCTTCAATAAAATCGTAAGTTGTTTGTATTTTCGTAAATAACATTTATTTGACTTTTAATCAGGTTTACATATGTGGTCCAAATTTCAATCCATTCCATACTGATTCAAAATTGACAATCATATTTTGAAGCGGACAACTTACAATCTTACATTCGAGTAATGACATACTAACAGGGCCTCCATTCTAGGCGTTACAAACCATATCGTCGGTGAAACTGCAAAACCGCGTAAGTAACATTTTAAATAAGAAGCAAAATGCACCTTTTTAATGAAAAAGTAAGGTTTATTTTGCTCTATCATAAATTTGTTAGTTACGGACATCGTCTTTGACCTGTTATGTCCTTGTTTTCAACTCGGTCGCCATTACTGTCAAGTAAATAAGAGCTACCAAAACGTTGAAAACACGACAACAGGTCAAAAACGATAAAGATTTTACTGCCTAGAATCTCGGCCCAGTGCAAGTTAAATATGCTTGTAGAAAAGATATCAAAACTTATTTCCGTTTCCACAGGAGCCCTGGATGAGGCGATGATGCAGGCCCTCGAACACGACCGCATCGACTTCGTGAAGCTCCTCCTCGAGAACGGCGTTTCCATGAGGAAGTTCCTCACCATCCCCCGGCTGGAGGAGCTGTACAACACCAAGAGTGGACCAGGCAACACACTTCGCTACATCCTCAGGGATGTGCGGCCTCATCTTCCGAGGGGATACATCTACACGCTGCACGATATCGGGCTGGTGATCAACAAGCTCATGGGAGGTGCTTACAGGTTAGTTTGATACTTTTAAGTGGTCTGGTTGGTTCACTAATGTTTGACCAAAAAATATTGACAAATGGTCATTTGACAAACAACGTTTCACCAAATGATCATTTGGCAAACGAGACATTTGACAAAAGTATCATCTTACAAAAACTCACTTAGCAATTGATCATTTAGCAATTAGTTTACCTATTTCTGGGCAGAAAAAAAAACAACCTCGAAGGCCAAGGCTCCCGCTTTTGCCTTCTAACCTAACCTATCCGAGTCGGTTATGCCCTGATTCGTCTTCCTCGTTAAATGTAAATTTAACTGTTGTTCATTTGGAAAAGTAAGTCATTTGTAAAATGACTAGTAGTAAAATTAACATTTTTTCGCAAAACGTTGTTTGTCAAGTGTAATTTTGCCAAATGACTTTTGGTCAAACGGCAGGACACCGGTCTGGTTTCATACCCAAGGGGTGCCAAAACTATTACTAAGCCTCTGCAGGGCCCCTATTCTTGCCGTTAAGAACCACGTCTTTGACCTGGGCCGATATTCTTGGTAGTAAAAACCATATCGTCTTTGACCTGTTACCGTATTGTCAACGTGTTGATAGCTCTTATTGAAATTAAGTCACGGGACAATTTGACGACGAGACAGCCTAGCCGGTTGTGACCATGCCTACTAAGCTAGTGATCACGGGTTCGATCCCCGGTACGGGCCAATATTTGTGTGATGAGCGCGAGTATTTGTTCCTGAGTCTTGGGTGTTTTCTATGTGTTTAAGTATGTATTTATCATGTAGTACAAGCCTAGAGCTTAGTTTGGGGCTGGTCAATTTGTGTGAAATTGTCCGGTGATATTTATTTATTTGTTTAATATCACACAAATTGACCTAGTCCCAAACTAACAATACCACAGGTCAAAGACGATATGGTTTTTACCACCTAAAAAAGAGGCCCTGCTATGTTATTGTTTGGTTTTTACCATGTTGAATAGAAGCACAGAGCTGAGATTCTAAGAGCTAAAAACCTGACCAGAGGGGTAATTATGACATAGCTATGCAGTACAGTTTACGCTGAGAGAAAAGGACAGAGCCATATAACTGCTATAGTTCTGTCCTTTACGCTCGCCGTAAAATAATCTGCATAGTTATGTCATAATAACCCCGCAGATCTGTTTTTGACCTGTTATCGTGTTATAAACGACTTAATAGCTCTTATTTACATGACAGTAATGGCGACCGAGTTAAAATCAATACCATAACAGGTCAAAAACGATTTGGTTTTTACTGCCTTGAATCTAGGCCCTGTTCGTCTGTCTGTCAGCGAAGGTATACCTTTGAAGCGCATAAAATAGTTTGTCCTGATGTATTTATATGTCTAAAAATTCTACTTTTTACGCTAAAATTACAAAATTAATTTAAACATCTTTCGTGTACAGTTAAGTAAGGTTAGGTTCGGTTTTTTCATTTCAATTATAACGACCATTCAAACGAATGATTTTTAACCAAATTAAGACAAACAATGATATAGACCCGTCAGCGAAATCTCATGGACCGTAAAAAGTAAATAGTTGAAATTTTCACAGAATGTGTAATTCTGTTACCGCTATAATAACATTAATGACAAATATGGTACGGCCCCTTGTTTATAAGTCTTCGATGTTTTCTCCGTATTTAAGTATTTCTATAGTCGTGCAGGTATTCTATTATCACACCTCATTCGTTTTTCGTTTATTTCTTATTTCGTCTCATTCTGTGTTCGTCTTCGTCTTGTTCGCTATCCGTCACTATCTTATTTGGTCAAATTCTGCACCTTGCCTACCTACATCTTAATACGTCTTATTCGTTTCTCATCAAGTTTTTCCTTGGACTCATTCGTCGTTCTTCCCTTTTTGTTTTTTGTCTCATATACTGATTTCCAAAATTATTTCGATGGTAAAAACTAAAGATAGACTGTGAATGATGCTTAAAACGAGGGAGACAAACAAAGAATAAGACAAGGAAGACCGCGACGAAAAACGAATAAGACTTATTAAGAGAGAGACAAGTTACAAAATTTGACCCAATAAGATAATGACGGATAGCGAACGAGACGAATAAAGAATGAGTGACGAATACAGAATGAGACGAAATAAGAATAAAACGAAAAACGAATGAGCCGAGATAATAGGATACCGTTGTGCAGTACCCTCAGTATGTACAAGCCTAGAGCTTAGGACAAGGTTAATTTATGTAAGCTTTCCCTCTGTTGTAAAAATAAACTTCTACTCACAAAATGGTAACGAACAAGGACTTTCTAAAGCCCGCTGTCCATTAGCTTGATTGGGCGATGTTCCACAAGCCCTGCTTCTGGCAAAGTTGTGGTGCCGACGGGGTGATGGACGAAGGGCTTAAGTCAAGGAAAATATGGAAAAGGTCTTAAAGGCTTGTAGCATATTTTTTTTTGGTAAATAAAGACTGTATCGTTAAGATAAGCACACCTTGGTTTAGGTTTATTTCAGTTAAAACAATACTATTCTAAATTCAAATTACTGTCAATGCGTACTTCTGAATGTCAGCTTCTATTTCATATATATAGCTTTCACGATATTGGTTTGAAATAAAAAATGCGTGGACTTACTCCAGAAAAAAGAAAATCTATAGTGCACAAATGGTGTACGATAATAGGAATCACTTTAAGAAAGCTGGCAAAACGTGAAAATGTAAGTGTTGGTGCAGTTCGAACTGCCATTAAAAAGTATGGCCAAGATATTACTTTCAACGACACGCAAAAATTGGGACGAAAACCGGGTCCTTCAAACCCCATTTTGGAAAAGAAAATAGTAAAGGCATACAAACAAAATCCAGAAAGGTCTGTCCGGGACATTGCCAAAAAATTGGGTACCTCTGCAGGAATGGTCCAACGTTCAAAGCAAAGAAATAACTTGAAGACATATAAAAAGCAGAGGCAGCCGAAGAGAAGTGATAAACAGAAAATTTCCGTCAAGACACGAGTTCGAAAAGCGTATGACTCTATTTTTTCAAACAAAAACGTTTGTGTAATAATGGACGACGAAACGTACGTGAAGTTGGATTATTCATCACTGCCAGGACCTCAGTTTTATACAGTAAACAAAAGTTCAGATATTAGTGAATCTCAGAAGTCTATTTTCACAGAGAAATTTGGCAGGAAAATCATGGTATGGCAGGCAATCTGTGAATGTGGCCTAAAATCAAGTCGATTTTGTACTACGTCTACAATGACAGCTGATCTCTACGTGAAGGAATGCCTCAACAAACGAATTCTGCCTATGATTAGGAAACACAGTGTCCCGACTGTATTTTGGCCTGATTTAGCGTCGTGCCACTATGGATCCAAGGCGTTGCAATGGTATGAACAGAAAAATGTTAAGTTTGTACCAAAAACCATGAATCCACCAAATTGCCCTAATCTTAGGCCAATCGAACGTTTTTGGGCTATAATGAAAGCGAAACTTCGTAAAAGTGGTAATTCTGCTGATTCTGAAGAGAAGTTTCGTCGAGACTGGAACAGGGTCGCAAAAACATTCGATCAAGATGCTGTCCGATCTCTGATGTCGACGTTCAGAAAGAAATTCCGAAAAATGGCTAGGGGTGTTTGATTTTATTTTTATTCTCAAGTCCACATGTTGTTTAAAGTCTCGTTCGTTATAAGAAATGTTTCATTTTTAATTTGCATGTATATATAAAAAAAAAAACGTTTTTTACTTGTGCTTATACTTAACGATACAGTCTTTAAAATTGATTGTTTAATCTTCTTATGGCAAGGTTTTTGATTGATTGATGTCAAAGAAAAAGGCAAAGAGAAAAACAAACCAGTCAAACCAGTATTCGATGTCCTTTTTTGTTTCTTGTGATTTTGAGCAGCTACAGGGTGTCAAAATATTAATTGAAACGTAGCTTGTAGAAAGGGTGAATGATTATGTATTTTTTTCTGTACCTATACTGCTTTTATGACTATTATTTAGGAGCATAATATAAAAAATAACACTATTTTGTTTGGTTGATATTTACAAACTTGAAAAAATTACGGAAATACTGACTTTTTTTAAATGCAATTTTAATAATACTTTTGCAATCGCAGAGCTACTGTCGCCGACCCGCCTGTGTTTTGTAATAGTGTCTTACTAGACAATCGTGCGTCATCAAGTCCTAAGTCTACGGGTGCTCTGAGCCTTAGACATGTTAAGGGGCTACGCGGTTGTACTACGACGGTACTACGGCGCGTAGAACCTGTGACATCCGTAGCGATCTCATGCTTGGCAATAGCGATATAAACCTTTCAAGTGGGGGCTCTTTAAAAAAACATATAAGACAGATACCATCTTTTCATTTGCGCCATTGCGTCAATAAAGTACCAGTACGCCAGTACGAAACTGAGGTTAGCCACGGCGCTGATTTTCAATGGGGGCCCTTTACCGTGGATATATTAATAGTAGTTTATGCAACAGTTGTATAAGAGAGGTCAAAAAAGACGAGTGGTGTGGTTACGATGTGAGCCGCAGGCGAACATCGTAAAGCAAGACGCCACGAGTATTTTTTGACTTAGTTATACACCGTTGCATACAATACTTTTTCTACGACTAGGTTTCAAATAAAATGCAAAATTAAATTAATATACCTAGGTTAGAATACGAACGAACGAAGCACAGAACAACAAACGAGCGAGAAACATTCGAAAACAACAAAATATGTGTCTATGGTTAACTTTGTTTTTAAATTGATGTGCACTTGCCAGGTTTCATATTTTTTTTTAAAGTTGCACAATCGATTTAACTTGTGAAATAGGGACTAAAAAACACCTAATGATTTGAGAAATGAATTCTTTTACCTGATTGGTCGATTTTAATATAGCTGCGTTCTGGTTGGTTGATACCAAATAAAATATTTTTTTTAAAGAGTTAAATTAGTAAAAGAGTTTACATACCAAAAAGAACCTAACGTTCCGATTGACAGTCAATGTGTATTGTGATTGGTGGTTTAATTTGGTGAAGTATTTTGATTGGTCACTTTAACCTAGGTGTAAGCTTTGGCAGCTAGGCATATCGTTTTGGCTCAAAAAAGCACAAGTGCTGTTAAGGGGAATAGACTAGATAGACTTTTCTACGGAATGTTCTGCAGACATATTATCTATATTCTTATATTAGTGTTCGTGACTATATAAATGACAGATAAAAGTACAGGAGTAGGAAAATGACATTTATTTAATTTTGGAACATTATAATCGCGTTGCCTACTATATTGAAACTACTCGACATAATTGTTATAGCCTATTTTGCAAAGGGGAACATTAAAATGAGTATTAATCTATTTCAACAGAAGGTAGGTAGATTTCAAAGGAATTAAATTAGTTGCAATTGGCTCATAGTGAGAAAAGAAATGCCACTCTGTTTTATGGACAATAGGGGTAATATTCCTTTGACAAAATTTCACCGTACATGCTTCATCAAACAAAAACAATAATTCTGCTGAAATCTGTTTTTCAGCGTAAAATTAAAATTCTCTTCATAATTTTGACTAATTGAGGCGTGTTTCGACGCGAATGACTTAATTAATGCATTTTGATTATTTCACGCTGATTTGCTCATTAGTAATGCAGCACCTGTTCACTATAAAATAAATAATTTCGTTTTATTATTAAGGTTCCGTACACAAAAGGTCCAAGGTCGTATTTCTGTCTGTATATTCAGGGGACAGTCTCACATAAATTATCCTGATCCCAAACTACGGTAAAAACTTATACATATCGAATGAAAACAAACTTTATACACAAATAATATAGGGAGGGTAGTTTTTGTTTAGCAGAGGGACATGACAGGCTGCTAAATAATTAATAATAAGTAAAAATTTAAAGGATCGCGGGAACGCGGTGGATGCGAAAAGCACAAGACCGATCTGAGTGGAGAGCTTTGGGGGAGGCCTATGTCCAGCAGTGGACGTCTTTCGGCTGACATGATGATGATGATGATGAAAAATTTAAAAACATTTTGAATTCGGGAGAAAAAGTGGATAAGGAACATCTAGGATTAATTACGCTCGCCATATAAGACAAAAGGCCAATGTTCAATTTGATTAACAGGTAAAAATCAGGCAAAGAATAGAGAAAAGTGACAATTAGGATTGTTCATATTTGTTTAATTACTTTGATTTGAAAACCATTTCGAGGAATAGGGTTTTGAAGCCGTTCTGCATTAGAAATATTTATCTATTTCGGACATGTTGACTAAAGTATACCTTTGTTTTACTTTCGTTTTTGGCTTGAAGTGTAGGTGTATCTTACGGATTAGGCGAAAACCGCTTGAAGTAGTATGTTTTATTCCACTATTACAAACACTTTTTATCATTAGATATCATTTAATTGTTGTAATTTATTAGAAAATGCCAACCCAAATTTAAAATAACCATGTCATCCATAAAATGTCTGCTAAATAAGTAAAGATATTAAAACAAAACTATTGGGTCAAAAACAGAATTGATGAAATTGGTCTCTTAAAATTACCTATTGTTTCGAATTAGAATGTAAAAACCGTGACTTTTTTTTTTGATCTATCCCAATTACTCCTCCGACAAGAATCAAGCTTCTTTCTAGAATACGATAAAACAAATTTGCTTCTGGTCGTGAAAGAAAACTCCCAAAAACCAAAGTAAAGCCGGGGCAGGTAGCCAGTCTTAGACGATCTGTATTATAATAAAAATAAATCGCTAAACATAAGCGCAAAACTCGAGAACGGCTGAACCGATTTGGTTGATTTCTTTTTTGTTTATCAATTTGGACAAGGTTTATATGAAAGAAAATAATTGAAAAATCCACCGGGAAAAGTCAGGAATTTGCAGCAAGGCGAAGCCGCTGGCGGGCCGCTAGTTGGTGATAATTGTAACATCTTTTAGAGAACTTTTTTTTTCTTTAGGTGCTACTACACCCGCCGCAAGTTCCGCCCGATCTACGCGAAGGTGATGAACAAGAGTGTCAACGTGCACCGGAACAGTGCGTCGTTCACCCGGCACACCGCCGGGGGGCTCTCCCTCATCACCGGGTTCATGCCAGTCACCACAGAGATGGCGCTCTTCGACTATCCGTTCAACGAGTTGCTGGTGAGTCACTTGTATGACATTTAGTAGGCAGACGAGAAAACAGGCCAGCTGATGGTAGGTTATTTATGAAGCGCAGATACATTTGCCATCTTAAAATAAGTATACGAAGACAGCAAATGCATTGCCAACCCTGAGAAGCTCATCGGTTGTCTCATCTCCACGCCAAAACACAGTAGGTAATGCCAGGAGTGCTGCTTGTTGGCAGGTCTATGAGTAAGATGGTAGCGATTCTAACAGGCCCTGCACAAGGTCCTTCAACCATTTATGATAAACAAGTGTGGAAACACTGCGTCATTCACACGGTCACCGCCAGCGGGTGCATAGGCCCGTGCCCGTTATAGGCACAATAAAAATGGTGGTCTTTGACTACCCTTTCAACGAGCAATAAGGCCTAGGCACATTTTGCAATCTCTAGACTGTAAATGCATTGGGAACCTGAGGAGGATGTGTTCTAATCATTTACCGGCTGTCTTATCCCTACATCTAAAACACAATATGAGGAGTGTTGCGTGGCGGCAGGCTTAAGGATGAGATGGTATTAGGGAATCATTTATGGAGTAAGTTAGGATCACTTTTTAGTCCCAGACAAGAAAGAGGTATTATAAGTTTAAAATCTGTGTATCTGTATGTCTGCCAGCGATTGATGGATGGACCGATTAGGACATTTTTTCCAGAAAGCTTGTTTATTTTGAATGGTTTTTAGCTAACTTTTATGGAAGTCAGCTGGGGAGTTTTTGGAGATAAAATTAGATCTGAAGGTAGCCATTATACTGACGATTTTATCTATACGAGTATGTATAGTAAACGACTCGTTTTCTTCAAACTCATGGAAAGCCTTAAAATCAATTTTCGTAATTAATCTTAATAATCGATTAGTTTCCGCGATTTTGGTAATCACAAATGCCATTTATATTTTAGCCACAGTCAAAATCGGAATTTCCAATATTTAGCAACCATGCGATTCTTGAAAATATCAGTTTTTCTTTTTTTTGCTATGCTCTCCTTGATACATGGTACTAGTGACTGTAAGTATTAAAATATGGATAATATTAGATATTTGATAACAGTTAAATATAAAACAGTTTATTTAGTAACTCGACGTGTTCCATTATACCCAGAATAGAACTAATTTGTTATTATAATAATCATGTTCAGTCGGCAAAAGCTTGGTACCTTGTCGCTTTAACGCCTTCAACAGATTAGAGCTGCAGTTCAAACGTGACTCAGGTACTAAAGTGTGCAGCTACTTATGTTGACGACCGTACCTATTAACCTGTCCAAACTTAACATTTTTTTTTCTAGAACCTGGAAACTTTTCAGTTAGTTAATTAGAATGAATTATATTTTTATTGATTTCTCTAAATTCCAGCAATAAAATCGAAAACAATACAAAATCACCATTCGATGGTATGAAAAGTAGCTTACAAAAACAATTGTGACTGATTGAACTGAACTGAGAACCAAATTTTTTGGGACTAGTCCATACAAAATTCAAGCAAATTCTAAAAGTATATAAAATCACTAGACGATCGTATAAAAAGAAGTTGAGAAAAACAACTTCCGACTTCCAACAGATTTTTGGGACTAGCCTGTTCAAAACTAGTCCCAAAAAGTCCCATGTCCCAATTACGGAACTCAAAACTCAAAACCCGTAAAAAGGGAAAGTTTTACTGTTACCATCCTAACCTAACACAGTGAACTACCCTGCAGTTTCTGAATGTTGATAACGCTAACAGCAGTCAAACAATCCAATATTTATTTGTTGCGTGTGAAGGAACAGCAATAACCGCATTGTTTTACTGCTGTTAACATTATCAATATTTAGAAACTTTATAGTTGTGCAATGTGTTAGGATTGGCTCTATCTACCTAGTACTGAACCTACATTATAATTCTATCCATCCACGCAATCAACCTGTGTCCACCCGCTATTGGATATTCTGCTCTCATAAGCCGTAAAGCGATATCTCAAACTCAATGGCCAAAGCAGATACAACCTTCTCCCGTTATTAATAAGGTTGCACTTGCTACAGGAGTTTTATCAGAGATATCGCCATTTGTTTTAACAGGGCAGTATTGGCCTCGTCCCTATTCTGCGACAGATGTAGTGAATAATGTTTTGCCTCCGTTTTTTGTCGGGTAAGATCGTATTGATCTTGCTTCTTCTTCTTGTGTTCGGTTGGTATTAAAACTGACTGAGACAGTAAGATAAAAACGAACTTTTCAGACAAAAAATGGGTGGCAAACCATTATTCACTAACATCTGTACTCAACTACAACTACTTGTGTACAATATAAACAATCATTTTTAAATGTATACCCTTGCTGTTTGACGTTTTAAAATGTACAAGCCGCTTTTAAAACGGATGTCACCAGTAAAAAAACCAAAAAATCTTTTTACTTTTCAAAGGGCAATTTGAGTATAAATTAACCGAAGCTAACAAAGAAATGCAGCAGCTGAGAGACAACTTGAAAGACCTGAAGAGGATTCTGAAGTTTCAAAACAGAGTAAACAACAGACTGGACAAATGTAATGCGCATTAAAGAAAATGATGCAGTGGAAAAAATACTTTAAATGGTTAACACATGAACCAGATATAATAAATGTATTTGAAAAATAGAAAATCAAACACTTATTTCTTAAGAGGATTGTGAACATGAAAAAATGCACACAAAAAGCAATAACGTTTCTCTCTCTTAAACCTATTTTTTTTTAATATGTTGTAGATATTCGATCGATAAGAAAATATTTCTCGGGAAGAAAACGGAAACGTTTAAACCTAGTATTTTCATAAGAACTACAATATATTATTCAAAAATCGTATAAATTTTACTTTATCTAGAAAGTGAGAAACGTTATCGCCCGGAGCTAAATTTGTATAGATAATTTTTGACAGCTACGCAATTTAATCGTCGGTTCACAACCCTCTTAAGCTATACACACCTTTGGCAGTAAACTTTTAAGAATAAGAATAAGAAAATAACTTTTAAGGAATCCCTTCATCCTATCCTTTAACCTTCCGCTTAGCAGCAGCGTTCCCATTGTTTCCTGAGGCTCTAGACAAGATGCGTAACGCTATCGAAACACAATTATCGAAAACGTTCAAACTGCATGGAACTGACATAACCGCTAGACACGACCATGTGGCAGCTTACGTCAAAACTATTTCCTATAACGATAACGATCTCGATAACGTAACTTGTCTAGGACCACTAGTGTGGGGACAAGACAATCGGTGGAATCACAAGCATAGAGGTATTTCATCTTAATCCTCATATTAAGGTCGCATGAGTCGCATTCTGCAAAGGTCGTTGGGTCTCAGATCTCACTTACCATCATGAGGCTTGTAAACATGTTTGCCTTCATGCCATGAAAAAAAATACTGAGTATTTATAAATTGAGGCTATAAGATAACGAAACTTCACCAACCTTGGCTGCAAGTGGTAAGGCAGTTATTGTGTGCAAATTACGGGAGCGACCACACCAGAGTTTACGGTGCATAAATTACGATCCGTCAAAATTGACGCCACGTAATTCCTATGACTCTTTCTTTTGTTTATGCAACGACACCGTATTTTACGAATCGGTGTGGGCGATCCTTAAATGAGTTTTTAGAGCTAGGAACGCAAGCAAGTTCGATTGGATTTCTATCATGGCTTGACGTGATGGCTGGGTTGGAAGATGTCTACAATGCTATGGGTAATCTATGTAATAATTGTGGGAGCCTGCTGTTTTGCCAAAAATAGTATAAGTCGAATGTATCATTTGACAAATTTTAATTTCGCAAATATCAGTGTTATTTTTATTGAATTTCCAGAATACTTAAACCGCTTATGGCATCGGTTAGGTTAG
Organism: Acleris emargana; assembly: GCA_927399475.2. Taxonomy (NCBI): domain Eukaryota; kingdom Metazoa; phylum Arthropoda; class Insecta; order Lepidoptera; family Tortricidae; genus Acleris; species Acleris emargana. The sequence continues at coordinate 6,058,712 of OV656850.1, forward strand.
GTAAGATTTTCGACCACATCAAAAATAAAACAGCGACAGGCAATATCTTTTTATTAATGAAAACTTGGGAACTGATTAAATCTGCCAAAAATATTTCTCCCAAAAGGCAGTGACCCAAGTATTATTTACTTATTTCTGCTGTCTTTCTTATTATTATTACTATGGGAGTCTCGGACATTTAGAAGGCGTACATGCAGCCGAAGCCAGAGGCCCTTTAGACAATTAATTAAGTAAAGTGATGGAACACCAACCTGCGATTGTCCCTGAGTTCAAACTATAGAAGTATGCTCCCACGGACAACCACCAGTTACTGTAGGACAATTTCTGCCAGGCCAATTCTAATTACTAACTAAACTACGGGAGAAATGGGTGATAGTAATACGATTTTGCCCAGTGGAATAGAGCTCCCTGAAAACACACGAAGTATAGTGCGGAATAAAAGTGTGGATAAAAGAGGCACTGCCGCCTGATACTCTTTTTAACACAGCAACCCTTGAGCGCTATGTACGATAAGTGTTGCTAGTAAAAATAATATTGTTCTATTGGTAGACTTTCCAAATGTTCTGTTCACGACATAGTGCGAGTAAACCTCCATCAAGCTTTAGGGGATTATCTCAGCTTCCCGTTGAATTTTGCCACTGCCTTTCTATTTAATTTCATTTTGTAAGAGCATTGCACATAATTAATACATACATACATACATACATTAAATCACGCCTGTTTCCCAGAGGGGTAGGCAGAGACCACTTCTTTCTTTCTTTCTTTCTTTGCTACATTGTGTAATTATTATTTATTTATTCGTAAAGCACCTGTAAGAGTGGTTTAGTATTAGGTAACAATTGAAAATATTATGTGTGATGTCCCTAATCTTTAAAAAACGGCTTTTTGTCGAAGGGTCGTTTGGTCGATCATTGTGAGCGAGTTCTAAACTACCTACCTAATTGAGATGCGCACCCTGCCCTAATTTTTTTTCGGCGGGATCCTATAACTCGCCGCTTTATAATGGTCGTTTAGTTGTAAAACGGGTTGGTTAAGAGAATCACTTTCAAAGGATTAAAATGGATAAGGCAAATATAATACACTGGTAAACATCTTAGCCTAATTGTGCAAAATGTGGTTACAGAATTATCAACATTTTTTTAGAGTGGTTGGTAATTCTGTAGCTCTGCCTACCCCACTCTGGGAATGGAGGCGTGAGTTAGTGAGGCGTTATGTATGTATGTATTACGACTCCTTTATATTATTCTTTTTTAAGTATATTTCCCGTTTCGCTAGAACTTAACAGGTTTTTTTAGCTAATGAAATAGCTTCTATTCCTGTAATGTTTAAAAAAAACTAATCTTGTGATGGAGCGGACTTGGTAATCAGACCCACCGGAATTAATCTCTTGAAATCGCACTTGAAGGAAATTGTATCTAAGTTGATTATCGCTATAACCTCGGGAATTTGTCCATTTTACCGGGATGAAAAGTGCTTTATGTCCTTCCTTAAGGCTAAAGCTATATTCTGACAAAATTTTATGAAAATTGGTTTAGCGGTTTAATTGCAAAGGCATAACAAACAAATAGAATAACTTTCACATTAATAATAGTTGTGTGGATACAGAAAGTCAACGAAATGACTTTATCTCTTAAATTTTGATAGTTAAAAGAGAATATAATAATACTATTTACTCATTTTATTATATTATTTTCAGCTTTCATGAAGTTTGATAAAAGTAACAGCGTGGTCCATAAACGGAAGACGTATTTAGTTGGACGTAGTGCACTGGTTTCCCCATAGCTTTGATTTGTTTATTTCCTTGAAATTTACGCAAGTTTTCCTTTTCAACCCTATTCCACTGGACTAATAATATAACTTTGTCTAAATACGTCTTCCGTTTATGGACCACGCTGTTACTTTTATCAAACTTCATGAAAGCTGAAAATAATATAATAAAATGAGTAAATAGTATTATTATATTCTCTTTTAACTATCAAAATTTAAGAGATAAAGTCGTTTCGTTGACTTTCTGTGTAGTTAGCGTGTATTGCCAGTAATAAAGGGTTTTATTTGAAAACGCATATTGACTGTAAGAGCTTCATTAAATTTCCTTTTCAATATACCCTGGAACTCGTATTTTATCAGTAAATAAATACACTTCGCACTTTAATAATAAACATGAATTTATAACGAATCGAGCTACGCCCTTGCGAGTTTCAGAGCGATTAACATTTAAAGAGACCTTAAATTACTAAGTAAATAAAACACGACGGCTATTTTATGCGCGATGTTATCGCTTAAGTTTTGATACATTGCTTTCCTTGTATAAAATTTTATCATTCCATGTAACGCGGTACGCATTGGATATAGCTATTTTTAAGTAACCACACGTTTCGAATGCTAATGATGAACGTACACAGTCCGAAAGCCACAAGGGCGTCCCAATTCAATTCAAATAAAGCACTTTATGGTAAACAGTATATATGATGACCTCTTTCCATTAAAATTTGGGTCTTATTTGTCTGATTTCAATGTGTGTTTTACTTCCACGGTACCTTTTTAATCTGTCATTAAGAGAAATTCATCAGGTTTAACTTTGAGTCATTTCGGCGAGTACGTGGATTAATCTCTCAAAAAGCGTTTCTGTGGTTTTGCCCTAATTAATATGGGTAAAGATTACCCATGTACAGTCGCCTTCTTATTTCGAAAACGGCGTAAGTAAGTTTAATTAGAGATGCAACGAATATTCGATTACTGGTTAATACACAAAAGTTATCTTTCCTGTGGTCAATATTATAATTTTTAAGGTGTCCATATAAGTTATGTTTTTCTCTGATACAACTTAATTAGACCTGACGTCATTTATTTTGGGTTCAGCCATGTCTTCTCGTGGATGTCGTAAGAGGCGACTTAGGGAATAATAAAGGCTTCTAGTACTCTTAGGCGATGGGCTTGCAACCTGTCACTAATACACTGGTAAACATCTTAGCCTGATTGTGCAAAACGTGGTTACAGAATTATCAACAACTTATTTAAGAGTGCTTGGTAATTCTGTAGCTCTGCCTACCCCACTCTGGGAATGAAGGCGTGAGTTTATGTATGTGTATGTATGTGTGGGTTCAGCCAGAAAATTAGGCCTTACAATCGTTAACTTAGGGTAGGTATGTCCAAAGTATAGACGATAGTCGATAACCTAGGTTCGGCCGAATACTAAATAGGTTGTAGTGTCATTACGTAGATTCAGCTTGAATCTGTGTATGATCCTTTTACCTATTCGACATTCGGCAGAATGCCAAATCCTGAAGAAAGAGAACGCACATTATTATAAGTAAACTTTTGTGATGTCGTCACCATATGTAGTTTATATCTATTTAATAGAACTGAGTTATTAACTTAATGCTGGATAATATATTATTATTATGGTTGACTGTACGTAGGCAGCGAAAAGGGTTACATACAAAGCGTGAAATTTATAGAATCTTCGCTTGCTGATTCGTGAACTCCTAATCTAGGTAATTTTCAATCAATTGCTAAGGGGACAATATAACTAAATAAATAGGGGAACAATTTGAGACAAATTGACCTAGCCCCAAACTAAGCTCTAGGCTTGTACTATGGGTACTAGACAACAATAAACTTACTTATGTAGATAAATATAACTTAAATACATAGAAAACACCCAAGACTCAGGAACAAATACTCGCACTCATCACACAAATATTTGCCCGTACCGGGGATCGAACCCGCCATATTTGTCTGTATGACCAGAACAGTGTGGTCTATTATTGCCTCGAGGCAAATACCTCAACTAATGTTTTTTTTTTTAAACATGAACCCATAGTCAAAAAAATTGAATTCCAGGGCACTATAGAACTATTTCAAAGTGACGTCATCAATCGAATCCTAAGATCATTTGTAGGATTTGATTTACTCTTAGAGTTAGTTCCATAGTGGCCTAAGAATCCATTAAATTAAATGTACACTAAAAATAATAAATAGAGTTGGTTACTAAAACAATCCAGTCTAGAATACTTAGTTCTTAAAGTTTAAACTTTAATAGTAGTTTATGAAATTGTTGCATAAAGAGGGGTATTCAAACACGAGTGTGTGTTTAAGAATCGAGCAGCTAGGCGAGGTTTTTAATAGTATCACATGAGTGTTTTAATACCAAGTTATGTGCAGTTTCATACACATTGCGATTCAACCTACTAAATAAAAGATCAAAGTTAATAAAGGAACTACAGCAAAACGTATGCAATGAATGGCGCCAAAACCTAGCACATCACCGCGCATGCGTTCAAGCGGGCGCTGTCACAGACAAGTAAAAATTGGAATGAAAACTTTTTGTAATGCTGTAAAAATTACGCGAACCGCATGTGCGTCCCATTATAAAAAAATAATTGATATGGAACCTCGTTGGTGACATTAACTTGTATCGTAATGGTAAAAAATTACTTTATAACATTATTTTGTCAGAGAAATAATGTTAAGTGTTTTTTTTTTTTTTGGTATTGTGTTTATAAAGTATGCCAATATAAATTCGTTTTGAAGTTTATAATTCGAACTTTACGATATGAGAGTAGATAAAACAATTTTACTTACTTATTCAGCTTTCTTTTCCAGATGTGGGCTGTTCTCACGAAGCGGCACCAGATGGCGCTGCTGATGTGGACGCACGGGGAGGAGGCCCTGGCCAAGAGCCTGGTGGCCTGTAAGCTGTACAAGGCGATGGCTCACGAGGCTGCTGAGGATGACATGGAGACGGAGGTGTACGAGGAACTTCGGCATTACGCGAAGGAGTTCGAAACCAAAGGTATAGTATCGGGAACAGTTATTAAACAGATCAACCAATCAAGTTCAAGTCGGATTCTCGCACCGAGAGTTCCGAACCGCTATATAATACACCCGGTATTATTATGTATATTCTAATTTGAATTCGATTTCAAGTCGAATCAGCACGAGCCCAACTCACACTTGACGATTTTTTTGTACTGTCGTTTTTTTTTCAGGGTTTTTCCTCACATCTCACCAAATTTGACGCTTGTATATTTGACCGTTTTGACGATACAACAATAATAAAAATACGTTAAAATAAAACGTTTTATGTATGGGGACGTCCCTAATATGATATAACATTATTTAAAAAAAAGTTGGTGGATTCACTGTAACAAATAAAAATACATACATACATACCTTCACGCCTTCATTCCCAGAGTGGGGTAGGCAGAGCTACAGAATTACCAACAACTCCAAAAACTTGTTGATAACTCTGTAACCACAATTTGCACAATTAGGCTAAGATGTTTAACAGTGTATAAGATACACAGTGTGTTTAACAGTATGTAACAGTGTGTGTACAGTGTGAATAGAAATAACACATATTCTGAAGAAAAAAAAACTATTAAAACCGATCAAAAGACACAGCTCTCCAAAGTTAGAACGGACGGACACTACGGACAGCGTAGGGATATGAATAGGGTCCCGCTGGGTTAGGCTTTTGTCCAGAACCCGAAAAACTCACGAAATAATGGTAACATCTATTTTCAGAGCAAGGTTAACCATGATATACAAAAGCAATTCAGTTTAGGCTGAGAGAAAAGAACAGAGCTGTATAACTGCTATAGCTGTGTCCCTCTCTCTCGACCTTAACTGAACTGCGTTAGTATGTCGTAATAACAGGCCTGATAAGGTTTAATTTTAAATGGTTTATTAATACTTGCGTCTATTTTCAGACAACGTTAAGTAAACTTCCTATAAATACCAAAGCTTGAACAACAATGTTATAATTAAAGGGCGGGAACAATTTGTACACAGCAAAAGGGTGCAACTTGGAGATTTCAGATGACAGCAACATCTCAAAACTTTTAATTGAACAAAAAACCAACGATTCGAGCGACAACAGAACTGTCAAAGTGTCTCAAGTTTATTTTCGTTTCCAGCTTTGGAGTTGTTGGATTACTGCTATCGTCAGGACGATGATCAGGCACAGCAGCTGCTGACGTGTGAGCTCCAGAACTGGTCGGGCCAGACTTGTTTAAGTCTAGCTGTTGCAGCAAACCACCGTGCTTTGCTCGCCCACCCTTGCTCACAAATAATACTAGCAGATCTCTGGATGGGAGGCTTGAGAACTAGAAAAAACACAAGCCTTAAGGTATACGCAGTATTTAGTGGTTAAGATCTCATTTCCTTATTAACGCACAGACTATCATCGGCACGCGTAGTATTGATGTTAGAGAGGACTCTCTTAACCGAACGTAACGATGAACAATTACGAGGTGTCATGTCTGTGTGTCAATGAGCTTTATTATTAATTTTGAAATCTGCATGCTACGCATTGAAATCCGACGCTGATTTTACTAAAGTTATTCCTACAATTATAGATAGTTCTGAAGTTTATTCGACATCGTTTTGCGTTGGAAGAGTTTGTTCTTGCTTTCTCAGTCTGCTTCAATACCCTTAGATAAGCTTATTGAGATAGCAAGATATATCCGACAAAATACGATGTCGTGTATGCACCACATTTGTATTTTTCTGTATAGCCTTTGTTTTTTTTTAATAATCAGCGTCTGATACCATTTTAACTTAGTTAAACGTAGCATGATGCTTCAAAGTAAAGTGAATCGCTAGTCGACCGAGCAGCGTTTCGTTTGCCACATCTTGGCTTTGTCGTGGTCTAAGGTAATTCTGAGCCTGCTGTGCCCCCTCTACATCCTCTACCTGGAGTTCAAGTCCAAGGAGGAACTGCAGCTGATGCCGCAGACGGAGGAAGAGCATCTTGAGAACGAGAGCATGGAAGACGATAGGAGCACGAAGGATCCCAATGACGCAGAGGTACCGTTTACATTATGTTGCTTCCCATCACGCTTCCAAACATTTCCGGGCTCATTCATTTACTAATCGTGTATATACAAATGATTTTTAATAATGACACAATTTGTCACAAAACTAGAGCATACAATGATATTACATGTTAAAGCAGATTGTACATACCCAGTGTTAATAATTATATTAACACAAAATTAACATGCTGAATCTAGCTAAAAGGTTTTAAAAAGGTATCACTCTGACCTTTACATTACTTCTTTGATTAACTACAGTCACCTGACAAAACCATACAGAATATATCCACAATTTTAATAAATAACTTGATAAAGATAAATGTTTTTAATTTAGTAGTAAAAATATGCAAACTAAGACTTACACTTGTAAATACACGTTACTGATATTGTATCTATTGAGGTGGTGGGTTAATATTGCTTAAAGGCATTATATTAGTCGATTATAAGACTATGTTGATACTGTTGCGATAGGTTGGCGTTGTGAAAAGGAGAACGCTTTCTATCAAGAAGATTATTCCTCCAGGACAGCAGAGTAAAGACAAGCAGGTAGACCAGGTCCGCAAACTGATGCACTTTTATTGTATCGACATGTACTGTACGAACACAACGTTGGAAATTATATCGATAAACTGGACAGTCAGTCAGTGGATGTTTAATTTTAACTAGCGTGGGTTTTCGAATTTTGAAATTGCTACGGTTGACTCACGTATTCATGTCAGAAAACGGCCCGACATGTTTCGGTCTCGCTAGGAATCCTTGAACAGGTGAGCGTCATGACCTCATCACGGACGCGGACACCTGGACACTGACGAATCGCCCAGAACAGCTCTTTTGAAAGACAGCTGTTGCTGGTTTTTTCTAAAGTTTGGAATCCACTAGAGAGCTTACTTTTCAATGAATGGCATTATTAGGTATCTATTCTGAAGTCCGATCGCATAATAGCAGTGCAAAATGCAGCGCATAAATTACAAAAGATTTAATATGAATAGCAACTTTAACTGAACTGAAACCGAGTCGGGCCATTTGCTTATTTTAATACGTGAGTAAATCGTAACTGTGTTAAATTTGTTCGTTAAACGATTCTCGCTTTAGAATATAACATATTCTACTTATCTTTGAAGAAATTTAACAGAGTGCATCAAAGCATTTTTCTTTTATAAAATTCCTGTTCACGGGCTGTGTTCGTATAGACGTGAGCGAATGACCTGCTAAAGTGTCGAAGCGCCTTTGTGACGTGTCAATATTTTGTGCTCACCTTATATAGGTCACGTTACTCGTTTATGGTTCACCTCAATGCCAAAATATAGAAGTAATATCGGTTTCATCGTTTTTGTTCCCTGGGGCATTTCTTGAACGTGTCGCGCTTTCAAGAGAACAGTTCAATTTTAACTTACTGATATGCCTGTGGTCTTAAACTCAAGAGCTTTCATGGCACGAGACATTAAACCGATCGTTAAGATAAGGGTACCTTTAAATTTTTAATTGTCCGCAAGTACTTGAAATTTATGGCGCAAATTAAAATTGTGAATGACTCTTGAGTTAACGAGTTAATAAAACTCCTTGTTAACGGTATTGCTGGAATTCCACTTTAATTTCTTAAGGTGAAACATAAACGCTGATAACTCTCCGGCTGAATATTTAAAGAGTTCTGTGGATCGTAGTTAGGTTTAATGCTGAAATTTAGATGCCTTGTCGTTTCTACTTCAACTTGAATCTGGCTTCGTTTGTTCAAATATTAAAATGTATAATTTAAATATTTTTTATTAAAAGAGCTTGCATTCATCCTGCGCACTCTTCTCGTTTCTCTGACTATCTCTTTCACTATTGCGCACAAAATATAGCTTTATATGTGATGTATAATCTGTCTTTAATGTACTGTTTATTGTTGTAATGGCTTATAACCCGCTTAAAAGTCCTTATCGAGTTATCATTTATCGAATCAATTTTAACAATCATTTGATCAATTTAACGTCAATCAGTTCTGATTATTCATTCGAGTTGATACTATACATGATTTTGTCTGGACTCAAGCAGGCGTTGATTGGCTCAGGGGCCGAATGTGACACGAGGGTTGATCAGAACGGGAAAGTGGGTAAAATTGGTTGGGAGCCGTCATACAGGGAGCTCCCGGAGTACCATGCGCCCGAGGACAAGAGGATGAGACCGTTGAGGTTAAGGAAGAAGATCTACGAGTTTTTTACGGCGCCAATCACCAAATTTTGGGCTGATTCGGTAAGTTGATACGCTTAATTTTTGGAACAAACAATATTTAGTAAGTAATGCCATAGTCAAATTAGAAAGTTTTGTCTCCGGCGGCCCTTTAAGAGTTTCTGATACCTATTGCGCACGGATCGATACTTAACACGCACGTAATCAAATGCGGCGACGGCGCTGCCCAGACTAAAATGTCTTAGCGTGATTTGTTGAGTTTTTTTTTATGGCATAGGAAGGAAAACGAGCACACAGACCACCTGATGGTAAGTGGAAACTGTGACCCATAGACATTCGCATTTACAAGACTGCAAATGCACTGCCAACCCTGAGGACTAAGATGGAATGCCTCTATGCTAGTCATTTCACCGGCTGTCTTATCCCCAAACCGGGTCACAACAATGCGAACACTGCTGCTTGGCGGTAGGTTAATGGATAAGATGGTGGTACCAACCCGGACGGACCCTGCACAAGGTCCTCCCACAAGTAAAGTTGCACAAGTTGCTTGTTGTGGCTCGGTGCTGTGAGGATCTCCTGGCTATACTGTGGTATTCCGTTATATGATTGCTATGCACTCACTTCACCCGCTGCTGGCTCACGCCGTGGTCCGTCGCTTCACGCTAGGTATTACAGTACCCAACACTATTCGGCCCTCGCTTCACCTTGAACACTATAGAGTCCACGGCAGGGTGCGTAGTCGGAGCTCCACTCAATAAAACGGCTATTAAACGTATCCATCTTTTCTTGAATCTTTTCTTACCCTGAACTCAAAACGGGTTCAGCAGAAAATAGCTTTCTATGAAACGAAAATTCTGCGAACTGATACTTTCTATGAAATTAATATAAACCATGTAAATTTTGACGTTTCTGTTTCAGATCGCCTACATATTGTTCCTATTGATGTTTACGTATACAGTATTAGTCAGGATGAGCCATACGCCGTCCTGGCCTGAGATTTATTCTATATGTTATATAATAACGTTTTTATGTGAGAAAGTAAGAGAAATCGTTACGTCCGAGCCTGTTGCTATTAGGTAAGCTTATTTTGTACTTACAAAGATTAATAAATCAACAGAAAACCTATAAGAAACGATTAATTTTACAAAACTTAAAAAGCTTTTAGTTGTTTGTAACAGACAACAAAATTAAAAAGATTTCCAGTACTACTTTAAGTACCTAAAGTTCTTAAATATGGAACAACACAAAAAATAGATTTCTGAAATACAAGTTTATACAACCTCAAAAATTGGCCACTAAATTGACCGTACGAAATTTTACGTTCAATAAAGATTATCGTATTCAATTTTTATTATAACTTCAACTAGATTAATGACTTACGAGTACTTATTTGAATTTATGTTGACTTGGGGGGTTTTTATGACGTAACTATGTTGTTCATTTTACGGCGAGCGTAAAGGACAGAGCTATGGCAGTTATATAGCTCTGTCCCATTGCTACGTCATAATAACCCCTCTGGTCATGTTATCATTACAGACATAAGTTCAGTGTGTGGGCATGGAACATGTGGAACACGTACGACGCGGGTTTCATCATCTTCTTCCTCGTGGGGCTGACCCTGCGTCTGCGCATCAGCTCCATGGACGTCGGCCGCGTCATTTACTGCGTCGACATCATCTACTGGTACTTAAGGATACTGAACATTTTAGGCGTTAATAAATACTTAGGTGAGATGGTTTTCATGGTAGTATTAGCATTAGTATTGTACCATCGGTTTCTTATCGTTAGGTTTTCATTATTACCTTTAGTATCGAGTTTCTTGATTTTTTTCCTTTTATTAGGGTTCCGTGCCAAATGGTTAAACGGAACCCTTTATGGTGAGACTTCTGTCTGTATGTCACAGAGCGTTTTTTCAGCAACTACGAATGTTATCAACTTAACACGTTCGGCGGCGGTACCCAAATTATGGAATGTACTAGAATGACAGTAAATTTCTTCATACAAAATGAAACTACGGCTTAAGCAGTTCTGATTATATACATTGTTGGTTAGTCTCTACTCGAGTACAGTAACGGTTATAACCGTGCTACGGGAAGACAACTCGCATACAACGACAGCGGCAAGCGCCGTACTGCGTGTGTGTGTAAGCGTTTGCATCTGTGTGAGTCAGGGTCAAACTCGTGTTCGAGAAATTATACTTGGTTTTGGCGGTAGCCACATGGTTGTTGTACGGTCAGCGTCAAAAGAAAGTGATCACTTAAATACCTTGTCGCTTTACTGTCACATAAGCAATGTCAAACAAGGTTGTCTAAAGTGTTAATGCGATAAAGTACAAAAGTAGCTTGAAGTGACCAGTTACTTTTGACGCTGACTGTACCCCAGATGACAGTAAAAAAAAAATTACATAGCAATGGTATGGATTTTCGTCGGGAAGAACCGTAGTGACTTTTAGGAAGTCGTAAATAAATACTGCGTTGGCCGTACTGTCATATAACGTGCTACACGTTTTACGGTCATAGCCGGTACCACCGCCGAACGTGTTAAAAGTTGGCATAGTTGTATAACATGCCTGCCCGCATCAGATCTGTTTTAGTAAAATAATATAATCAATTTTATAATTAATTGAAAAGGGATCTAGAATGAGGGTTAAAGAATGAAAGTGGTTTGATTATAGCTCCTAAGTTAATTAACCAAAAAAATCTTGAAAAAATCCTGACACGTTGATAATTATTTATACTTTATGGGAAAAATTAAATAGTGTTAATTATTTCCAGTTTATAAGAAAAAACAAAAAATCTTAGAAAATCTATATTTAACTTTTGGTTTGTCATAACGGACCTGATTGCATAGAGAAAAAAGTTCATAACGAAATGAGTATTTTCTTTTGCGCTTACCAAGTATATTATCTTAAATACGGAACCCTCGGTTTGCGAGTCCGACTCGAACTTGACCGGATTTTTAATTATAATGGTTGAATGGTTTTCATATTAATAACTTTAAATTGTATAAATAAAAACCTATGTAAAAGCGACACATACTTTCAAAGCTGATTATATCTTTATTCACCTAACCGAATTTCATAAAACATAGCTGAGAACAGAAATTGGAGGTAAACATTAAACAAACGTATGATTATATTAGATACTTAAACTTTTTTTAAATATAATTTCAGGTCCTCTAGTCACAATGATGGGTAAGATGGTGAAAAATATGATTTACTTTGTGGTGCTATTACTGGTGGTGCTAATGTCGTTTGGGGTGGCGCGACAAGCAATACTGTACCCGGATAAGGAAGCCAGTTGGTACCTCATAAGAGAAGTAAGTAACGTCCCTCAATATCAAATCCGCTGCAAAGCATGTAAAATAGTAAATATTTACTTGTGTTTTGAATTTTTGATTAAGCAATTCCAGCTGTGTTTATTTTGAAGACTTTGTCATAAGAGGATTCTTTATTAGTTTTTTAACAATCATCGGAATGATACAAATTCCACTGGCATCAATAATTTTCACTGAAGTTCCCAATTGATGCCCCATTTCTTCATACTAACCAACCACATCCAAAAATACTAACATTTGCAGGTGTTCTTTCAACCGTACTTCATGCTTTACGGGGAGGTATTTGCCGAACAAATGGCGCCCCCTTGCGGTCTCCCTGGCCTTGAGGAGTGCAGGGTGGGCCACTGGGTACCTCCAGTGGTCATGAGCGTCTACCTCCTCATCGCGAACATATTACTCGTTAACCTACTTATAGCAGTGTTCAATAACATCTTCATAGAAGTCAACGGCGTATCGCACCAGGTTTGCGGCCAGTTTATCGTAGATATTGATGTTGTTCGTCTGGCCTGTTGCGAGATTTGATTTACGTTGTAGGCTATTGATAGTAGATTAGCTTATATTGTAGTAAGGTTCTGGTTTTAGATACAAGTATTCTTAGAAATTTATAGATTGGCTCAGAGGATAAGACAAATGCTTTGTTTCATCATCATCATCATCATGTCAGCCGAAAGACGTCCACTGCTGGACATAGGCCTCCCCCAAGGCTCTCCACTAAGACCGGTCTTGTGCTTTTCGCATCCACCGCGTTCCCGCGATCCTTACAAGGCCTAGGCTTACTTTGTTAAGGCCGTTTTAATTATTATTGGTTATTTACAAGTTTGTTGATTTGTTTCATGTGCCATAAATCCATCGAAGCCTAGTTATTTTATTTGCAAAATTTTAGTTTCCTTTCATTAAGTTGGTCCATTTCTTATTTTTTATTTCATTTACGTTATTAAAACATTCTTTTTAGGTATTTTATCAACCATACTTCATGTTGTATGGTGAAGTGTTTGCCAATGACATCGACCCCGAATGCGGCAAAGGCATCAATGACCACAAGTGTGTCACAGGCCGTTGGATCACGCCGATCGTTATGACGATATACCTCCTCGTCGCCAATATATTGCTCATAAACCTCCTAATTGCCGTCTTTAATAACATATTTAATGAAGTCAATGAAGTCTCGCATCAGGTTTTTGTTTTTATTTTGCTTTTTATTTTTATTTTACAGTCTACTTAACATATTATAGAAGCAACTAACATTGGTTTGTCCCTTTTTTGTGTGTTAAGACTAAACCAAAGAAAGCTAGAACATGTTTTGTCTCTATCTTCACCGAGGAAACGTTAGAGTTATTTCAAGAAGTTTCGAAGATAATTTGCTTTATAACTATTATCATTTTATTTTGCAATAAGCAATGTTTTGCATGTTTTGTTTGTTTTTGTTTTTGATTTATTCAAATTATTTAAATATCTAATTATTTTGATTTTACAAAATTGAAGGAATTATTGTGAAACTTAACATCATTATCAATTCGACAGGTATGGATGTTCCAAAGATTCACTGTGGTGATGGAATATGAAAGGAAGCCGGTATTACCGCCTCCAATAATAATATTCTGTCACATATACGCAACATGCAAATGGGTGACCAGGAACGTTTCCCACCAGAGGTTTCAGTATGATAATGGGCTGAAATTATTCTTAGAGAAAGAGGATATGGAACGGTTGTATGATTTTGAAGAGGAGTGTGTTGAAGGTTATTTTAGGGAACAAGTGAGTAGGAATACCTTTTCAAAGGTTAATGTTATCTTCATAAGTTACCCCAAAGTCATTGCAAATCTTTGGTCATATATATATTTTTTGTATTATATCAAAAATGCCCTTATTATTAATAATTGGTGCTTTTATAATACTTAAAATTCCTGAGTCATAATGACTTGTATCTGTCATTTCCAAAATTGACGAGTTTGATGACCCAAATACGAAACAAGGTTTACAATGGCTTAAGTAATTTAGATTGACATATATAATAGTTTTAGAATATAGGTATGCAAATATTATGAGATTTTAATACACCAGTTATGTTTCAGGAAATAAAATTATCAAATTCAATGGAAGAGAGAGTGAGAAACACAACTGATAGGGTAGAAAATATCACTGCAAAAATGGAAGACTTAAATCAAAAAGCTAATTGCCAAATACAGTCAGTACAGGTATGTAACAGTGTAACGAATAGATTTATAACAGCCCAAATTTTGCTGGAATAGAAATAGAGATATCAAGGTGTCGGGTTTCTTTATGTTCCAAATGAAAAATTTAATAATAGGTCTTGAGGGCAACCAAAAACACCCCTATGTATGTTCAGCGATTTTTAGTACTTTCGGAGATGTTGATCGTTTTAATCGTTTTTTTGTAAAAACATTAAAATAATACAAGAGCTTAAGGGTTTTTCGTACGATGGACACAAGGAAAAAAATAGGAAAATTCCGATTAAAACGATCAATATCTCTGAAAGTACTAAAAATCGCTGAACATACATGAGGGTGTATTTGGTAGCCCTCAAGATGACCTATTTAAATTTTTCATTTGGACCACAAAAAACTCGACGCCTTGTATAGTACCAAACTGTCTTTTGAAGTTACTCAGAAGAAGTTGGACTCATTTGGGTGACAGCAAGTAATTATTGATCACGAATTATTGTTTCCATTTCAGAGTGTAGAATTTAGGTTAAGAAAGTTAGAGGACGTGGCTGAACAGACGATGAACCACTTGGCAGTGATACATCGATTTATGGCCACGCACCCTTCCCTGGTGAATCGAGGGTCAACAGACACCCTGGGACCACCACCACCAACCTTCCAGGCCGCGAGTGCAAGGCTAAGAACAACTAGTGATAGATCAGAGGTATGCTTTGTGAAATGAAAAGATTTATTTAAAAAAAAAACAAGATGGATGGCTACGCTTGCTGTATTGAGTACTAGAGATACCAGCTAGCAAAAGTATATTAATTAGTTTTTTAATTTGACGTTGTAATTTGAACCAACTGTCTGGGGCTCTATTCTTCGTGGTAAAACTATATTGCCTTTGACATCACTGTCGAGTGTATAAGAGCTATCGTAACGTTGACAACATGATTACCGATGATGGATGGATGGAAAAGACTTATGTCCAGCTGAGCAGTGGACGACTTTTAGTCTATGATTATGATGATTTTGAGTACGCGTTGAGAAGTCTTTAAAATATGTTTAAAAATACGTTTCATATTCAATGAGTCATCAGTCATTTCACTGTTTACTGTATAGGTATGCAGGTGTAGTAATCCCTTTTGACTTTTAAATAATCTAGTACTTATTCCAATAACTACTTGTTTATTGTTGTCTGTGCACAATCATCATCATCATCATCATGTCAGCCGAAAGACGTCCACTGCTGGACATAGGCCTCCCCCAAGGCTCTCCACTCAGACCGGTCTTGTGCTTTTCGCATCCACCGCTTTCCCGCGATCCTTACAAGGTCGTCACTCCATCTTGTTGGAGGCCTACCCACAGCTCGTGTCCCGGTAACCCGGCCCGTGCACAATAACTACCGACAAATTTCAGTGTTCATTTTAATAACCTTGTCACCGCCATTAACTTGATATAAAGTCATTAGTGTCATTACGTTTAGTGCCCAACACGCCATGACTTCAAATCAAGTCGAGGATTACAGTACAAAATAGGCCTGAGTATTAGTGACGTAAGGTTGAAATTAGCTGTGGTTTTCAGCTGTCATTGTGTGGATGACTTTTGTATTAAGTCAATGGCGACGAAACGGCTAATGCAGTGTTGTTATTCTGGCATGTCATTAACGATTGATGTGTTTTGTTGGTGCCCTATTTAACTACATAAGTATTTTGTCATATTAAATGTCCTGTGAATGTGTGGATTACCAAAACGTTTTAATTTTACTAAAAAAGGAGGGCAAATTAACAAGCGAGTGAACAACACGTGACAAGTGATAGTAAGCAAACGCCGCTGTCTATGAACACCCTTTATATAATACTAGCTGTTGCCCGCGACTCCTAAGGCAAATTTCATCGAGATCGGTTTAGCCGTGAACGCGTTACTGGCAGACAGACAGGCAGAGTTATTTTCGCATTTAAATATTAAGTATGGAAGCTGAACATTAAAATTGGGGAAAAAGTAGTTTGAAGATAATAAAAATAGTAGGTTCGGGATTTCCAAAACTTAATTTTCAATTTTCTTTGTACTAGAAAACGTTTTGGTAATCCTATGTAAGCTTATACCCGTAGCATACTTGGTGATTTGAATTGCATACACCTTTCAATAATTTATACCTACTTTCCAATGAGTTCCACCTTGTTTTATTAACTAAGCCGAAAGTTGCCGGGTGAATCTATTAGAATTCTTGAATCTCATCCAATATCTTCTAAGACTTAGAACCTAAGTGTCCAAATCACCAAGCATGCAGTTACTAGATGTGGCTAAACGTGGGACACGTCAGGTGCTGTCAGACAGCGATACTGGCGCCGCGCGCTTCGCCGTGCGCCCCGTGAAGGAGGAGGACGAGCGATCGCAGCCCTCCGACGTAAGCGCTTCTATTCGATCTTAGTCTTTGTCCTAACGAACGTCTACTGTCGGTGACAAATGAAATTTACTGTGTTGATAACCTCAAAAAATTAATGTTGTATTATCTGAAAATTCTCATGTAAATTTTCCAGGTATTATTAAAATTTGAACAAGGTTATGTGCTGGTCTGTTAGCTCATAAAGTTACCCAGAGGGCCTAAAATGGCTGTGAGAAAATATGGATACAAATGCTTTATCCACATTTTGTCACGCGATAAACGCAACCATGATACAGGATATCAAACTCTATCATTCCGCTAAGTCATCTCTATTTATCAAAAAACATCACTTGTTAAAATTATCGCAAAAATGTATGATAAAAAAACTCGAAAAAAAGTTGCACCTATTTCACGGCGTAAATTAATTTTGTATTAGTCAATTTGCCTGTGATTATACAGAAACGTTCGTTGGGACAATAAGTATTAAATGCTTCAAAGAATAAATAGCATAAATACCGAATCAAACTGAAATTGTGCATACCTGCCTAAACTTGGCAGAAAACATAAATCTGACCGGTTCGTGTCTTGTGGGGCAGCACCACATTAATCTTTGTTTGTATGTGCAGTGTGATCTTTTGCTACCCGTGTTTAAGTGTCTGCTCCTTTATTTACTTTTCTCAACTCATGTTTAATTTTGATCTCAATCATAATTTGATCATAATTTTCGTTTTTCATTACAGACTTTGCAACCAGCGGTAATTTTTTACATTTAATATGGTTTCTCTCTTTTCTTTACAATTGGATCACTTTCAAGCTTAATTTGCAAAAAAAAACACTTTAGCTACTTTACAAGCTTCGCATTTTTCTTTTTTTAATTAGAAATTGCATCATGCAGTCCAATTTTACAACAATTGCTGTGTCATAAAGCAATATTATTACACAAATATCGCGACACACTAGCTTTATATTTAAATCAAGGAGCCATAATGACCGCGGATATTGAAACACCTTGTTCTTCCTAGTTAACACCAAAATCACCTGTGCACCAGGACGAGATGCCTCAGTCTGGACCAGAAGCAACAGGACCAGGGGAGAAAGATCCCGACGCGGATTCAACGTCTACGTCTTCAGAGGGCAGCGCGGCTGGTCCAGAAGTGACTGTCATTAGAACACAGCCACCACTGACGCCGGCTCGTCAACGAAGCTCAGAGAGCAATAGAACTGAGCCTAGCGAGGGTAAGAAAGGTAAGATGAGCATTACGTTATTACTGGAAGACTTGAGAATGAGTAGTTGACGACAACAAAGACAAGCAAGTGTTTGTGATCATTTTTAAAGTCTATGACTCTGGTAGTGTCATGCTTCTAGAAAAGTGAATAATTTCTTAACCTTCCTTGACTTCTCCGAACAGTTCCATCAATTATCGATGACGCTTTCCTGGAAGCTAACGAACCGCCATCAGATTTGGCGAGCCTAAGGCCTAGAACAACTTCTGCTGGCACTCGAAGAACTGCTAACACTAGACGGTACGTACATTTACTTGTTTTATTTTGTATATGTTGCTCAGCAAAGACCAAAATCTTGTCAAGTTTTGCAATTCTATTCTATTTTACATTTTAAGTTAAGGGATACTAATTATGCTCTCTGATTGCCGAAACTTCCACAATAAAACCAAAAGTTGAAATTTATAGTGTTACTCTTTTTCACTAGTCCAGTTGAATAAAGATTTTTTCTTTGTCGTACTCTCATGGCTGAGAGATGTGAATTTGTGAGGTCTCCACGGCTCTCCGAGCTCTTTGATATTGAAATAGATTGTAAATCTTATTATTTGTTTGATGATTTTACCGGTAATAAAGCACTATTTGGTTGTTAAATATATTTTTATTCCTTACTCCAACTTACAACATTTTGTCACCAGAGTAGGTATAACGAGGGTTACCTTTGTTTATGCGAAATATATTTGCCAAATGTTTCGTTCCCAACTTTACATTTGCAAACCTGCTTTGATTTCTGTAAGCGTAAATATTTCAGGATTTTACAAAAACTAACCTAACCTAACCTATTAGGGTTCTACACGATGGTACTGAAATAAATTTGGAAAAAATTATATAACATTGGGTTGGCAAATGAGAAAGTTGGGAAATGATTCATTTGGCAAACATATTTTTGCCAAACGGCAGGCTCCCGTATAACGAAGACAAAGCATAGTTTGAACTAACACTACTATAAGGACTCACTCGGCCACTGTTGCTACAATAACACTAGTCACATCGTAGCGTCCGTCATCAGCATGATTCTCAGCTGTTTCTTGGTTCCGCTCCCCACCTTCCGACTTTATTGTATCATTTGTTTTGATTTCCCCATGAAATTGGCAACAACTGTTTCAACATTTATTTGAATGCATACAAAAATTACCATCGTCACGATTGTTTTAATTTTATTTTTTGTTACTTGCATCTGTTAGGAGACGGTTGTGGAAACAGTAAGTCAAATAGACTCATTTGGCGGTTGGCTTAGCTTGTAAATTTAGCGATGTAGTTAGACGTAGTGCCTTGAAAATTATACTGTGTAACATGAAAATATCATATATTATTTAAATAACTTATAGCTTACACACACAAGCTCACACCTACTGTTAACAAAGCTGCACTGTAATTTTATTGTGGAATACACGTACATAATTATCTATATCTACATTATCTATCGCAATATGGTATGATTGATTACTAAAAGCGCATATTTGTCGTATTTGGTTATTGTTTACACATAATATTTGTATTTGAGAAAGATGTTTTTATTCATAATGCGCATACAGATTCACCTTAATTTTACCTATCTCTTTCAGACACTTGTTTAACTCTTATGTAAAGGCTTTTTAATTCATTGTCTTCTAATCTGCCCTTTAGTTTCTTCTAAACAAAAAACAAGATGATTTATGTACATAGATTTATAAACTCTATACTACTCTATCAAAATAGCTAAAATACTTCCAACACAAGGTAAGCAAAGATAACAGGAAAGTCGTTTTTACCGAACAAAACCGGACTCGAAAAATCAAACCATTCCAAAATCACGGATTTGTATACCTTCTTCTTTGATAGCTTTCAAGATTTTCACTGTTTCCCAAACACTTATCTTTTAACATGCACAAACCACAGTTAGCTTTGTCTTGACCCATTTTGATGAGCGTATTACTTTTGGTTAATCATTTTGTGGTCACCAGACGCTCGGAAGGTGGCAACGACTGCGGTATGGGTGGTCACTACTCGACCCAGCATCTGGCACCTCGGAGACAGCTCAGTCAGACCCATTCAGAGCCTGATAATTCAGCTGTAGATGCTGGCTCAGTTCATAATTCTGCTACTGGCAAGTATTATTAGGAATAACTTTGGGTCATCATCATCACTTACTTCATTATTCATTATTTACGACAGTGTCAAAATACAAAATACATCTTCAATGATTTCTAAAAAAGTGCATTGCAGACGCTATAATAATATATGCTAATGTTCTTTCAATTTTATCTCGTATTAATTTACAATATTATTTTAATATGTCTGTACTTTTTGTCATCTACGAAAATATTAAACACATGTATAGGGTAAAGTCACCAGTACTCAGCCAGAGACCAGTAGTCGTCCTTATGTGAGTGCAAAGAGTGGAACATATATCTTTCGTACTCTTCCCCCTCATACAAAGTATAGGCAGAGGCCGACTACAGGTCTCTGGCTGTCCACTGGTGACTTTACCCTAGTTAGTGTTTAATATGTGATATTGGGCAAAATACACCCAGCTCCGCCAGCCATATATTGAATATGACTCGAAACTAAATAATAGATCGTAATGATAATTAAGCACTGTTTAAATAGATTTTTTAGTTTATAACGTAGTTTGCTTTGTTTAAAAAAATGTTTAATATGTTATGCTTGTTTCAATAATGCTCAGTAAGTTAAACCCATTCGACTTAAAATAAATAGAGAACCCATGGACCGAATTTGATGCACATGGGTACGGAAGTTCATAGCTATCAATACCTTCCAAATAAAAGTAGTCTAAGCTGTGGCGGACTTGGGTGTGCCGGCCAAAGATTTTTGCCTACTATCCTTTCCATTTTAATCAGAACCTGTTATTCATAGGTCAGCAATCTGGTTGGGAAGCCACCGGTGGTGCAACTGGCATTGGGTCCGGTCGGGCTCGAGTCGGAGGTGCTCCTAGATCCTTGCTGCTGGCAATGCACGAGTACACCAGCATCACGGACGAACTGGAGACCGCCTATGGCCTGTTTTCACCACCACATACACCTAGGTAATTTCATTCCTACGTATGAGATTGTCAGTATCAAGAATTTAGCCTTGCAAGGATTTTGCACAATATATGTATGTACTTTTGGATACTTGAAACTATACTAATTCAATACCAGAGTATTTTCATTTACTTTGTCAGGTACTTTGCCGCGAATTTTAATATACATTGATTGATTTTTGTTGATATTACATACATACATACATACCTTCACGCCTTCATTCCCAGAGTGGGGTAGGCAGAGCTACAGATTTACCAACAACTCCAAAAACTTGTTGATAACTCTGTAACTACAATTTGTACAATTAGGCTAAGATGTTTAACAGTGTATATTAGTGACAGGTAGCAAGGCCATCGCCTAACAGTACTACAAGCCTTTATTCCCTTAGTCGCCTCTTACGACTTCCACGGGAAGACATGGAGTGGCACAATTCCAAGCCGGCAACCGCACGGCAACTTTGTTGATATTACCTTACTTTAAATTGTTTTGTGTATAATTAACAAGTGCTATCCCATTGTGTTTACATTATACACGTGATATGTTGCTTTATTTCACACTTATGTACGAGAATGTATTTTTGAAGGACTCCGATCACCTCGCGATTATTGTCGCCTGCCAGAGCCCAGTCACCTTCAGTACGCCGACGTCACGCCAGCGAAATGTCCAACCCCGAGTTCGCACTGTTCATGGAGAAGGAGCATCTCCGCGGTGCCGAGGAAGATGACTACATCATCATGGAGAACCTCATTCAACGACGGTAAGTACAGGTATCGGTGAAAGGGTATAAGTGTTCATATGCTTCAGTTACATTTTAAAAAACTCTATGTGCTTATTTAGTAGATTTCACTTGCAGTGAGAATGGAATCGGCTTTTAGGTTAGAAGGACCAGCTCAAACACGGATAGGTAAAAAAATAGTTGAAGCTTTGAGCATCACAGCAGCGGCTTCGCAACCATCAATGTGAATCGTCCAATCATAAAAGCAAAGAGTTTAAGTTTAACTACAAACAAAACTGTTTCAACCTATCGTAGCCTAGAAATCGAGTCTGTGCTGCACAGATACGAGGAGGAGGCGGAGGGAGAGGGTGAGGGAGAGGTCAGCGGGATCAGCATCAGTGTGTGTGTGAACAGCAGCGGAGAGGAGCCAGGAGTGCCTCCTCAGACTACCACATTGCTTACTGTCAATGACAGGCGACTGCCGCATCAGAGGTAAGTTGGACTTGCGAGGTAAGACCATGATTCGGGAAGGTATCAAATGATAGTTGGTGGTCAGAACGTTGACATTGTTCAGCTCTTGTGGGATAACACTGCGAATGTCAACCTGCAAACAAAGTTTTTTTGCAGGAATAGAAACTTTAACTATATTAAATTGTTTCTATCTCATGCTCAATGTAATCGAGGATTATATTAGTGAAAGACTAGGCATCAAAACTTGATCTATAGGTTTTTGAATGCTGCCAATGCGACTTGACATAACGTCGGTGATACTGCTAAACCGTGTAACTAACAAATTTATGATAGAGCAAAACACACCTTACTGTCTTATTAAAAAGGTGCATTTTTCTCCGTATTAAAAATGTTACTTACGCGGTTTTGCATTTTCATTGACGATAACACTTTTACCTAGTACAGTTTCTTCTCTGTGCAAAAATTAATTCGGGACAATTTGCCAATGTGTTATCACTTTTTTGATCAATAGACATATTCGCATCTCTAGAACTCATGCGCTTAGCATTACCATTAGAATGTAGAGTTATTGACAGCTCGCTGTGCACGAATCAAGCCAAACCAAGCAAGAAAGTTAACCTTAAATTCATTTGAAAAAGGTAATAAAACAAGTGAAAAGCTATAAGTAACTTTAATTAATTCTAAATGTTATAGACATTCTTTGAGGAGAGCATCAGCGATAGACACGAGGGAGCTGCCGAGTCCACTGCAGCCCCTGCTGGGTGAGGATGGGTGCGGAGAGGTTTTACTGCCAGTTCCAAGACAGCCATCAGGTGAGTCAAGCTGTTGAGGTCTCTTTAAATAAACGCATTATAGGTAAATGAGATGTCTCTCAAGATGCTTTTGATGACAGTTTTCTTCTATTTGAGCTCCGTGCCTAAGATCAGTTTGTTCTTAATAGTTAATTAAGTTAAGCTAAGCTGGTTCACTGGAATCGGAATTATTTTATCGAAACATCTTTCAACGAAAGTATCATTACGCAACGATTCGAAGCGATATACTATAGTCCAATAAGTTCGTGATGGACGTCGGCGCGGACGCATCTAGGCGTTAGCGGGGGTGGGTTGTGTTGGGAGGGGAGTTACCTCGCCTCCCTCAACGTATGTAAACCCGCCGCGGTCAGTCGCGCATAAACTTGTCGATTATAAACTAACGAATTATGACACAATAACTCACGATTTTTACATTCTAATTCGAAGTTTCATTTTTTTTGACTTAAAAGTTTTGTTTTAATATCTTTATTTATTTTGCAGACATTTTATGGATGACATGATTATTTTAAATTCGCGTTGCCATTTTTTTATAAATTAAAACAATCAAATGTTATGGAATGATTAAAAGTGATTATAATAGTGTAATAAAACATACTATTTCAAGCGGTTTTCGCCTGACCCGTAAGATACACCTAGGAGGGATTCAAACCGAAAACGAAAGTTAAACAAAAGGAAATATCCGAAAAAGATAAATATTTCAAAAACTTAACATAATAATTGCAGATCGGCTTATCGACCCTATTCCTCGAAATGGTTTTCGAATCAGAGCAATTGTAAAAATATGAACTATCCCAATTGTGATGATAATAAATGAAGTGTATGCGCAGAATCATTTCATCTTTTTTTTTTTTTATGGCATAGATAAGACAAACGAGCACACAGGCCACCTGATGGTAAGTGGAAACTGTGACCCATAGACATTTGCATTCACAAGACTGCAATGCAATCCTAAGACTGCAAATGCGTTGCCAACCCTGAGGACTAAGATGGAATGCCTCTATGCTAGTCATTTCACTATTTCATTTCATTTCTTGTGTGTTTCTTATTGGAAACATGGACCTGATTTATTAAAAGATTACGAACAAAAGGTGCTAACAAGAACTCCTTTTTTATATCTTAATGTTATAATAAACAATAGTAAAAAAACCTTAAGTAATAATTTATTTGACAATGCCTACCACAACCGACTAGCAACTTGTAGTTTTATAAAATGACCACAAGAATAACAAACCGCGAACTGCTAATTTAAAAATCATTACCGATTCTGTTAAGGCTTGTTTGACACAGTATTTAATTACCTAGTAATCCGTTTAATTGGCATACACTTAGATGAAATTAATCGATGTGTACCTATTACGCGATAATCGTTTAGTTACGGAGAAATGCAATCAAAAATTTTGATAATTTCGGACTCTTACATGTAACCAATTATGATAGTTATGATGGGCATTAAAGATGAGACATTATGTTTAATGGAGGAGTAGAATTAGTTTCTTTTATCTTCTCAAATGTCAAGTCCATAGTTTCAGAGGTTTAGCCTGTGCGATGTATGTTAGTTAGTTAATCCGTCATAGATGGATTCGAGTTTTTTGTGTATAAATATCAATTAGGTAGGTATGTAAAGTCCATGGTTGTTTAAAACCTCCCCAAAGTATTTCATAATGATAAAGGTGGATTCGGTAAAAAATATTGACTTAGGACTTTTTATACATACATACATACATAAACTCACGCCTTCATTCCCACTGTGGGGTAGGCAGAGCTAAAGAGTTACCAACAAGTCTTAAAACTTCCTTATAATTCTGTAACCACTTAGGACTTAGGACTTTTTATCATTCAGGTTAAAGCTTCACAGATGCATTTGATTACTTTTATAATGCCAGGGGGGCGTATAATGGTCGCTTTCATCGCAGTGGATATAGCATCCGTAACTTTCACACTTATATTATTCATGCTGGTCAAAAAGTGACAGATGTTTTGTCCACTTTAATCTACATCTGTAAAAACGACCATAATAATTGCTTGTCATAAATTGTAAATGCACACATCAAAAGAGTATAAAGGATTCGACGCGTCATTTGAAATGTGTAATCGTTTAATGATCAAAACGGTTGTCAATAAAACACTTTCAACAGGATTGATCGTTTCGGCTCAGTTTAACACCCTTTTCCATTCCAGTAATACCTTTGTCCCTTGTCCATTAGCAAATTGTTTTTGTAATCTTTTTTAGATGGACGGATTTTATTTGTAAACCGCTGTAAACAAGGATATAGGTAGGCAATCCACTTGAGGTGTAACATTCGACGGTGGAATAGTTTAGCCAACACAACAAGAATTTAGAGATCTTTAGAAAACGCGCTTTGTTGATGCGATGCTTATTCCAAGTTACTTGTGGGAGGGCCTTGTGCAGGGTCCATCCGGGTTGGTACCACCATCTTTATCCATTAACCTACCGCCAAGCAGCAGTGTTCACATTGTTGTGTTCCGGTTTGGGTATAAGACAGCCGGTGAAATGACTAGCATAGAGGCATTCCATCTTCGGCCTCAGGGTTGGCAACGCATTTGCAGTCTTAGGATTGCGGTCTTGTGAATGCGAATGTCTATGGGTCACAGTTTCCACTTACCATCAGGTGGCCTGTGTGCTCGTTTGCCTTCCTATGATATAAAAAAAAAAAAAAAAAAAAAAAAAAAAAAACACATGATAGGGTTAGGTTTCGAAAGGTAAAAAACTCTCGTTTTAGTTTTAGTCAGAATACTTCCTACACTGTAGAGGCTCCGAATTACTGATGGGCTGCTTGTAACTTTCAAAAGTGAAACTTTCGCTTAAATTTCTGCAATACTCTGTAAATTTCAAAATTGAAACTTCACCTAAATTTTCTTGCAATGAAAATTACTAAAGTTTTATAATGTAACGTAAGTAACCCACCACTGTATATACACATATCAAGTAAAACAAATAGCAAATCTGTCATAAAAATAGCTCGGCTTCATGTTGTTTTGAACTTCAGTCTGTTGTGAATCAAACGGGAACGAGTACCCCTTGGCTACTGTCACTTGTTGACTGTCCGCGGCGGGTTTACATACGTTGAGGGAGGCTAGGTAACTCCCTTCCCTACCCAAGCCACCCCCGCTAACACCTTGATTCGTTCCATCACGAACCTATTGGACTATAGTATATCTTCCAATCGCTTCCATCAGGCGACACCAACGCGTCAAGCGACATGTCCCTCTCGCACATGGTGAGTGAGAACCTGCCTCCCCGGCCGTCGATCGTGCTGGACTCTTCGCAGCTGCCCCGGCAGCGCTCCGCGGAGCAGGCGCAGCCGCAGCCCCCGGGCCAGGGGCGCCCAGAGACTATGTGCTAGGACTGGTGAGTATGGACAATGGAGCAAAATGCACCTTACTCATTAATTCAACATAGTGCATTTTGCTCCTTATTAAATTTGTTAGTTACGTGGTTTAGCAGTATCATCGACGTTTCTTTTAATTTCGATTGTGTTCTATTATTTTAAATGTAAATGTCAACCTCGATTCTAGTCTAACAAAAAAGAGTTTGTCGTGTTGACGTGGTTAAGTTAGATTAGAAGCCGGTGGTAGCGGTTTAGGAAAAATTTAACGAATTAGGTTTGGCTAATGGTCCAATCAAGAACCTTCTGACCCCATCGGCCATCAGTCCTGCGTGCGATGTGCCCCGCCCACTGCCACTTCAGTTTAGCTATTCTTCGGGCTATGTCGGTAACCTTAGTTCTCCTGCGGATATCATCATTTCTGATTCTATCACGCAGAGAAACCCCGAGCATAGCCCTCTCCATAGCCCTCTGAGTGACCTTGAGCTTTCTTATGAGGCCCATCGTTAGCGCCCACGTCTCAGATCCGTAAGTCATCACTGGCAACACACACTGGTCAAAGACTTTTGACTTCAAACACTGCGGTAATTTGGACGAAAAGGTGCTGCGAAGCTTCCCGAACGCTGCCCAGCCGAGTCGGATTCGACGAGTGACCTCTCTCTAAAAGTTGGACCTACCTAACTGGACCGTTTGTCCCAGGTAAATATAGTCGTCAACAACTTCGAGCGCAGAGCCTCCGACTATCACGAGAGTTGGCGCGACATGGACGTTGGACATGACTTTCGGCGGTTCTTGAGTGGCGTCCGCGGACCGGGACACGAGCTGTGGGTAGGCCTCCAACAAGATGGAGTGACGACCTTGTAAGGATCGCGGGAAAGCGGTGGATGCGAAAAGCACAAGACCGGTCTGAGTGGAGAGCCTTGGGGGAGGCCTATGTCCAGCAGTGGACGTCTTTCGGCTGACATGATGATGATGATGATGAATGGTCCAATCTCCTTTGAATTGTTGGATTCCATTTCTACAATATTAGCCAAACTTTTAAAAAACCTCATCTTTATTTTTAAATACTCCCAAACAAACATAAAATACCGATGCACGGCGTGGTTATAGGTTTTAGGAATTTATGCATTTAGCATTGTGAAGAAACAGACAGTCATTGCGCGAAGCAACAACATCAAAGGAAATCTAAAAAAAAACTGTTGAATATGTTGTTTTTGTACTAAAAAATCTTAAAAATTCTATAACATATTTACCTAAACTCTTATTGATTTTGCTACTTTGTTGTTTTTGTTTTAGATCACCATCAGCAGAACACCCTGTTCCCTTCAGAATACCAGAGGCCCGTACCAGAAACGACTATTGGAAGATAATGCGCAAAAAGTATTAATCTAATCATAATAATGGAACACCAAAAATTACTGTTAGTGTTAAAGTTAAATTTTCTAAAGGTTTTCCAGTTAGTGTTGGGAAGGCCATTTTGAGACCCCTTTTCGACGTTAAGCCCTTCTAATTGGTGTACTTAGAGCCGATTCACACGACGCGGATTCATTCGGAGCCTTGCCGCAATACTGCACAGAAATTTAAGCCGGAGTCACACGCTTCGCACGCACGGCTATAAATTCGCTTCGTATCAAAATGTATGTGGATACCCGAACAGCAGTACGCGCACGAAATGACGTCTGTGACGCGCGCCTAGAACAATTGGCGCACGTCACGCACGTAGGTCACGTCACACGTGTGCGTGCGCAGCGTGTTCCTCAGTGGAATTCCAACTTTACTAAGATTTTTATTTTTATGTTCCGATATTTCTGATACATTTATGTACCCCTGTATGGAATCCTTGGTCAAATCCCCATAAAGTGCGCAGTGTCATACCACGCACGGTTGAAATACGTTTTTAAAGAACATCAAGCACGAATCAATTCGCGTCATCTGATTTCGCCCTTATTTTTGACTGTCTCTATCCCGTGTGATCTAGACTTAGACTGAACCTAACGCTATTCTAAAACTAACCATATCTTAAACTTCATAATAAATGTTAGTGCATTCAATTCGAACTCGCTGTACATTTGCTTTTTATGTATATGCTGTTGGTTTAATCCCATCTGATGAAGGTCCAAAGCGTGTTGTTTTCTACTTAATTCGCTACTTAATTATATTATAAGTGTACAGATTGTATAGGCGATGTTGTAAGAACTAGGGAAAAAATCGACAATACACACACAGCTGACGCTTGGTGCCTTTGGGAGCCGAGCGAGCCTGGTACTGAGAATAAGCCTAGGTAGGATTAGTCCGGTACATTATTATTTATTGAATTTTTGACTGGAAGCTGGAATTGATCCTGTCAATATAAAAATCTTATTCAGTTGACATTGAACAAGCCACGTATAGTATTGTTGGACTTGGCAATTGTATAACGAGCAATGTACAGTGTGTGACCTATATAGGGGATAATGTAAATAGATACTCTCTAGAGTATCCCAGTTAACCATAACCCATAGGTACCTTAAACACAATATCATCTAAAGTTACGACTCATAACCAGTGTATTATTGCATAACGATATTATCGCTAACGTTGTCAATGTCATGGTACAGGGGAACTGTCAAAGAGACGTTCTGAGTAGCTCCGAATAAATACGATGCATTGGGTTGAGCGGAACTATTCCATTGTTTGCATTACATTGAATTTACGACTAAGTTTGTTAGAAAAAATCAAAAAGTAATGTTTTTAGTTTAATTAGTTGGGACCATAATGATTCAATTACTAGTGACCATTAGAGCCTCCGTTTTCAATATCATCCCCGCTTCCAGACCACACCCTGTATAGTCTCTTCTCGAGTTCATCGTCACGGAAATTAAAAGTAACTTATTTGCACTAATATTTTGCGGTACTACCCTTACCCTTACATTTCAGAGCGATATAAGCTATGCCACAATACTTAATATTTATTGGGGGGAGTATGTTGTCGTCGTTGGATGTCAGACCAAAATCAGAAACATATCCCGGTAACATAACAGACACTTTAAAAAAATATGCGGTCATAATGGTCCCCACCACGTGCCATTTTTTCCGTAATCAGAAAAAAGTGATTTTGAAGTGGTTTTCCATAATACTATAATATACAAAAAAATAATATAGGTATAATCAATTTATTTTACAGCAGCATAGTTACAGACGGACGCTAATTATGTGACTACGTGACTGAGGTGCCATCTCTGGCGTAAAGTTGTAAAGTTGCCAATTCCTACAATTTTCGTGTGTTTTACCAATTTAGCACCTTTAATTCGACGACGCGCTGGCCTAGTTGGCAGTGACCCTGCCTACGAAGCGAGCGGTCCTGGGTTCAAATCCCGGTAATGGCAGATATTTGTGTGATGAGCGCGAATATTTGTTCCTGAGTCATGGATGTTTTCTATGTATTTAAGTATTTATTTCTCCATATAAGTATTTATATCGTTGTCTAGTACCCATAGTACAAGCCTAGAGCTTAGTTTGGGACTAGGTCAATTGGTGTGAGATTGTCCCCTGATATTTATTATTATTTATTATTATTATTATTATAAATCGCTGAGTTTTAAATTATTGACCAATTTTAATATATTTAAGCAGTTTTTATTAAATTTAATTTAATGAAATTATAAAATGTTAATGAAATAAGTACTTAACAAGTTTGCATCCCCAATTAAAGTTCATCACAATGTGTTCAATTATACCAAATATTTTGTGCAAAATTTACAGTTTTATTATATTTGCGGTACAATTGAATATTTCATGTTTCACCTTTGTATATAAAGTATACTGAACATCGTTTAAATTTATTGAAATAAAGTAATGTTAATATTTTTTATTGTAGTTTTAAAAATGCAATAAATTGTTTGTTTTATAGATGTAACGGAAGCATATCGTCGTGTTAATTCGTAAACAAATTTATCAGAACACATTATGAGTACTTAAGCAATAACTTTGTTCAGAACAGAACGACATTGTTATTTAAAATTAAATTATGTATTTAGATTTGAAACTATGACTACCACGCAATATACAAATAATAAAAAAAATAATAGAATCTCGCCCTTGTTTAAATAACTACGTTGATCTGTAATGTCCGGTTCCTATTCTTATTCCAACCGTGGATAGATTAGGTTAGGTTAGGATCAAATTCAAATTTGACACATTTTGAACGGTGGCAAATGTCAAATTGGGGGCGTAGCAAATGCCAGGAAACAGCAGTAATAGAGTTCATTAGAAATCAATTATAATATTAAATAAAACTATTCCGGATTCATTCTTACTTGTCTAATAATACATATCGTAAACAACTTTCTAACCTCAAAACCTTTTTTGGCTAAAACAGCTCTTTTATCGTAAATTAAGTAACCTGAGTATACATTTTTGACATCACTTGCCCAATGTCTATGATTGCTTTATTTTATTTAAGGTAGCTTTTTTAGCCATAAAAGGTTTATTATGAGGTAAAAAGTTGTTTACAAAATTAGACGAGTAAAAATGAACACGGTATGATAATAATTTTATGCTTGAAAGAAAAAACATACAAAATATGATTTTAAAGAGTGTCACTATTGCAATGAAGTACAAAAAAAACTGATTGACCCAAATTGAATCTTGAAGTAACGTAACATATCCGCGGTTTGAATAAAATATTGGGAACGGACAAGGCACGTGTGGTTTTAAGGTTTATTGAACATTACTAAGGCATCTTAAGGGCTAGTGCAAAGTTAACAATTTTGTATACTGATGCAATAAGTAAATCAAGTATTTATATAATAAAAAATAAAAAATGGATACTATACCGAGTTACTGAGGTGTAATTTACAAATAATCACCAGTCTTTATTTTAATTTGATTTTACCCGTCTTGCATCGATATCATTACAAAGCATGATGGGCGACTTCATTGTGGAATAGACACACATTACGCTCGTGTTGTAATACAAAACCAATTACAGTTTAATTTTCAAACCGTTTGATAAAAAAAAAAATGTAATGTAGCAAATGCACGTCGGAGATTGGGTTCATATAAAGACAAAATTAAAAGAAAAGAACAGTGATAAGTACTAAAAAGTTTCAGTTTTTTTTTGCAAAAGTCATGGTTTGCTGTATTTATATGGGTTATTATCACTTATCAGCTATTTATTGAGAACCAATCTAAATTTTACATGCCTGTTTGTTTGTTAGGTCTAGTTCAAATCTTGAATGTAAATTTTGAACTAGTTACAGTTAGAACACGTTAATATAAACCTGAGGCCCTACTTTGAAAATCGAAGTTCAAAGTTACGTTAGCTCTATCTCTGTCACTCGTCATTCGAGATTAAATCTAGAGAAAGGGATGGAGCTACCGTAAGTTCGAACTTCGATTTTGAAAGTAGGCCCTCTGATAGTTGATCTTCGCTTTGCTTAACGTGGAGCCAATTCTTTATCTACGAGACGATAACGTAGTGCTTTTTAAAATTTTACCCGATCAAATATTGAAATATACACATTTTTATTTATTTAAAATAATTTAATGTCATGCATGAAAGTACTAAGTTCATTCGACATTAACTATAGACGGTTAATATAGTCAATGTCGACGCTCTGGGCCTCTATTCTGCTGGGTAAAACCATATTGCTTTCGATATGTTATCGTATGTCAACGTTACGAGAGGTCTTATTTGCTTGACAGTTTTTTTTTTATTATGGCTTTGTGTAGGCAAACGAGCACAAAGGCCACCTGATGTTAAGTGGAAACTTTGCCACATTACTTTGCCCAGTAGAATAGAGACCGTGCAAGTTAAAAAAAAATGCTAAGTGTATTATTACACTAGAGATTTTATTTTGTGAATGTGTTACTGGCGAGGCAAAAATAGTGACCGTCCTTGCAGCGTACTTGCCGCGGGTGCACAGCATATTTGCCGCGTGTGCGCAGCGTGATTGCCGCGACAGTGCGACGCGGGCGCCATGTTGCGTCAATGTATGGATGGCTGAATTGCGCAAACGCAGCTGGCACGTTGACCAATTGCCTCGGTTGAAACACGCTCGCAAATCGCCAGTGTGATAACGCTCTTACCATTCTCGTAAGAGTACAACATACCAACCCCAATTACAATTTGATAAGAACAGTTTTAACGTGTTGTTTAGGATTTATGCTGATAATATTGAAATTTTATAAAATATGTGTGTAAATAATAACAATTTTAAAGCTGTTATTTTATACCGATATGTATATTAGGGTTGAAGAGTGCCAGTGGATGAAAGCTAGATTTTTTCCTACTCAATGAAATCTTTTTACTTCAAGAAATAGCACAATATTTTTCAATATACTTAAACTCGAAATTATTTCCTTTTGAGATCTTTTGTCTGTTATATCTTCATTCTCAGAATGAAAGTAATGATAGTTTGTCTGTGTTATATAAACTAAATGTACAATAATACAATAAATATTTTTGTGATATTAAATTTTGTTTTATTTTCTACATTTCTATGTCCAGTGCCTGCTACATAATAGGAGTTTATGCAACTGATGCATAATGAGAGGCCTTAACCTCCTAAGACCCACCATACAACGAAATTTTCCAGTGGAAAATAAACTTATTGCGTTTGCAATAAAGTCTATTTTCTAATTTAATTGCCAGTCATAAAAACAAGAGAAATTCCACTTTATCTTCTTTACAATTGATATTTTATTGCAATGGCCGTATTATGTACATTTTTTTGTACGCGGGGACTTAGGAGGATAAGATACGATTGTGGTTTGTCACACGAGTGTTTTAAGGCCTTATTATGTAGAGTTGCATACACTACTTTATCTACACACATATGATAAGTTTATAATTATCCTACTTTCGTTACAGCAAAAAACCAACGAACAAATATGACAACATAATGTCGGCAATTCAATCCTCCGGCAAGACGATTTTATTTTTTTAATCATGGGTAAACGAATAGAGTCCCTATTCTCAAGTCACTGAAGATCAAATGTCGTACGGTTAATATAAAAAAAATAAACTGAATTGACATTTCGAGTCGATAACTGTTTTAATATCTATGAATACTAGAATAGAGATCCTCTTGAGTTTTGACAACTGATCGAAATTTTAACTCGTAACATTACAAAAATCTATACATCTATCTGTATTTATGTTGACTTTTACTATTATCATTTAATTATATTTCTGACGACCTCAATGTAATTGCATATAATTTGACATGCCATGCTATTTATACTGTGTTATATTGAGTAAACATTTTTACAGTATAGATTTTACCTACTACCACAGACAAGAAAGGTCTCATAGTAAAATTGGTGGTAATAATGCTGGTTATTTCCTACGGGTTTTGAACGCATAATAGAGGACTTATATG
Source organism: Acleris emargana (assembly GCA_927399475.2). Taxonomy (NCBI): domain Eukaryota; kingdom Metazoa; phylum Arthropoda; class Insecta; order Lepidoptera; family Tortricidae; genus Acleris; species Acleris emargana. Next base: position 6,092,596 of record OV656850.1, read on the forward strand.
ATATGTGAGTAGATAAAAGGTTTTTTAGAAACGGTTATTACTGCCACTTGCCTTTTGAGTATAAGGGCATGCGGTGGGGGTAAATGTACAAAAATCCATTTTGGATCTTGTATGCTTTGTCACTTTTTATCAAATCAAATGTCACGATTTAAGAAAAAGCTTACCAACTTATTCATAAACTCACAATAGTTAAAGTATCCTTTGACCTTATCTTTTCATGGTGACATTCGTATTTGACAGAAAGTGACAAAGCATACTTTAACTACAATCGGTTTATGGAGTTTCTGATTGTTGATACGATACTGTTGACGGCAGTAAATAGTTATTTGTTCAACAAGAGAGCAAAGTTGGTTTTTGCTGCGAGCGATGATTTTGAACGGCTATTACCCCTGGTCCCACCAACACGTCCCCCTGGTGGGTCCACGGGTAATTTTTTTTACCCGTTGTCCTATCGTTCTAAACAGTGATCGTCAGTGGGTCTACGGGTAATTTATTTTTACCATGGTCCCACTGCTCTTTTTGACGGAGCCCTGCCTCACGGCAGGGCTCCTATTTCAGGGCGGTTTGCCCTCCGGGCATTTATAGATACCTAACGAACCTAACCTACCTACTTTTGCGGAATATAAATGATTTCTGACGAAAGCGGAAATGCACGGAACTAATGAGATTATAAAATAACAAAATAGCCATAAATTTTTAATGAATGTTTACCACATAGTGCGGTGGGACCATGGTAAAAATAAATTACCCGTAGACCCACTGACGATCACTGTTTAGAACGGTAGGACAACGGGTAACAAAAATTACCCGTGGACCCACCAGGGGGACGTGTTGGTGGGACCAGGGGTTATAGCCTATTTTGAATCCCGAGTAAGCGAAGGATTCTATTATTGAATCACGAGCGTAGCGAGTGATTCTAGGTTAGAATCCTGAGCGTAGCGAGGGATTCAAAGATACGAGACGTAAAAAACTTTGGTCTCGTGTGAGACATACAACTTTTCACCTCAGCAGCGAGAACAACACAGCGTGAAGCTGGTAGGGCCAACGCATGTCTTCCGTTGTGACCATTTGGTGAATACACGACTAAATAACGACACGATCGCATATGCATCAATCACAAGCATTTTTGCAAAATACTAATAAAATAAAAAGTGGAAAAAATAAACATGAAACCTGTCACTCAACTTGATAATGCCGTAGTGCAAACACAACTTTATACAGCTGTATGTAGTCTGTGGCTTTAAAAAAAACCTAACTAGGCCTTGTCTATGGCTATTGGCTACAATAATCCCGCTATTTTTGAAATGCGTTCTGAAACTGCCCCCGCGGTTTATGTCACGAAATTAAAGATTGTTAAAACGATAACAAAATTATGTAGATACATGATAAACTTCTTATTTTTCATTAATTTTGTCTTCAAAACATTAAATAAAAAAAATGATTGTACCTACTGTATAAAATAGTTTTATTTGCAATTTTACGGTTATGTGTGCATCCGAACGTGCGTTTCTTTTTGGGCCTACTTGTGTGGAATTTGAAAATCGAACTTCGAATCAAGTGGTTTCTATCTCTCGCTTTTTTCCTATCGAAGTGAAAGTGACAGAACAAAGTGAAGTTCAATTTTTTCGAATGTTGTGAGTTGCCCCAGCACTGCTCACGGCATTTAAAAAAAATAATTAAAAAGCTACTTTGCCTCTCGCTCGCATTCGCGTGAAAACAATGTTGTTATTACTATTCCTTCACGAGCAACAAATAAGTTTTGCATTTTTTTACTGCTGTCAACATTATCAATATTCAGAAACTCGATGGTAGTGCAATATGTCAGGATTGAATTCCTATCGGCCGGGCGCTATTAGTTCTACATTCAGCCTTGTGGACGCACTGTATATAAAAGATGCTTACACTTCTGTTAGTGACGCGCACGGCAGCCGCCGTTGGTTAGACCACATACTACTAACTAGTGCCGCTCGTGGCACCGTCGCTGGCATATCTGTGTTGTATGACGTTTACCTCTGGTCTGACCAATAGGGAATATGCATGGATTTTAAAAATCGCATTTCTCATCAAAATATGAAAATACCGTAAAAGAGATCACCAAAACGGAAATTAAAATTAAAATCGGTCAAGAAATACGGAAGTTATAAGCATTTCAAACTTCTAATTAGACAGAGAGATCCGATGTGCACCGTGACGTCATTGTGCACTGCGGCCATATAAACTCCATGTAAAATTCCGTTTTTCTAGAAAGAGATAGGAACAAATCTTTGTTGGCTTATATCTTGGTTATTTTTATAGTTATTCAAAAAATGATTTTTGTGATCTGTTTGTTACATGAATCAGCTTCAATTGAAGCTGTAAAAAAAACATGCATATTCCCTATTATCCCTAAAATGGTAACTCAAATTACAACGTGTAACAAAGTGACATGGGGTGTAAGGGACGGACTTTGCTTAAAGATATACCTAGATTTTCCTTCTGGGTTATGTACATGTGTTGAATCGTTTTGTGACAATGTCAACATAAAGTTATAATTGGAAAGATGTATAGAAAAGTAATTGGTATACTTAAGAGGGCGCGGCGGAATTAAGTTTTAACGCGTTCTGAGTAAACAAGCCTGTTAGAGAGGCTCATTTGAAGGCTCGGCTTTGTTATAAAACATGATTATGGTGTAGCAAACCATGCCGCACCCCGTGCTCACTCCGTCGTTAGGTGTTATGCGTCGGCTATTACCAGTATGTGAGAAGTATGCGAGGGCCCATGGGGTCAAGTACAATGCGAGGAAAAGTGAATTCAGTGTGTTTAAATCTATAACTAAGGCTTACCATCCCGCGCCATCCATGTCATTATGGGTTACTCCATTGAATCGTGTGCAGCATTTTAAGTACCTGGGCCATCGGGTCACTGAGGATCTATCTGACGACATGGATATTGAACGGGAGCGTAGGGCGCTGTCTGTGCGATTTGTAGCGATGAAGTTAAAGTGACATTGTTCAAAGCCTTCTGTCAATCCTTCTACACGTGCAGCCTGTGGGTCAGCTATACTCGGCGAGCATATAGCGCTCTGCGCGTCCAGTACAATAATGCCTTCAGGATGCTGTTTGGACTACCGCGGTGGTGCAGTGCGTTGACTATGTTTGCGGAGAGGCGGACCGAGGGCTTCCATGCGATTGTTAGAAGGAGATCTGCGTCGCTGCTCCACTGCTTTCGCTATTGTGCAAACGGCATCCTGATCACCCTACAAAATAAGTGGGATTCACCAATGTTGCGGCGTTGGAGCTACACGTCTCAGGTGCATAGCCTATGTTCAGTGCTGCTGCTTTGGATATTAATAAGGTTGCAAGTTTTTATTTCTAATGTATTGGTAGGCTAGGCACTAACATTATCAATAAGTTCTTAGTTTCTAATACATATATGGATACGTAATCTGAAATCAAGATTTTATTATTATTATTTGTATGTCTTTACCATTCACGGGACTATGGGAGTCCCGGACCTTGGGAAGGCGTACATGGAGCCGAAGCCAACACGCAGAGGCCCTTTAGACAAGTTTAATTTAGTAAAGTGATGGGACACCAACCGGCGATTGTCCCTGAGTTCAAACTATAGAAGTATGCTCCCACGGACAACCAACGGTTAGTATGTAGGACTATTTAAGAAGGATGGAAGTATTAAAATAGGCTCTATGAATGAACAGATATGGACTGGTGAACTAGGCTATTGATGAAACTACGGCGCCTGCCTGGCCAATGCTAATTACTTTGGTTAAAATGGCAGGCGGTGACTCGCCAACTCAATGGAATGGGCCTCCCGAAATAGCCGCATATATATAGCAGCAGGGAGGTAACAGTTCCAGAGGGGCTAAGAGTGGAGAGGTGCTTCTGGACTTTAAACGACCATAAGGTGCCCACTCACCACTTATGCAACACATACACCCTTCGAGCATATAGCTCTTGCGACTCCACTCTGCCCGGCCAATAAAGGCAAGCCAGAGGTGAGGGTCTGTTCCTCGTCATTATACACTCCAGCCGGCCGGTGAAGGCAAGCGTGAGGTGAGGAACAGGACCTACCCTCGGGAGCATTCAAGTCCGTGGTGTCGCCACTCACCAACAGCTCGCCACTAGCTGCCCTGCGGCCACTATGTTATAACTAGACCAACCAACCGACCAACCAACCAACCAATCTACCGACCAACCAACCAACCAACCTTCCAACCGACCAACCAACCGACCAACCGACCAACCAACCAACCAATCTACCGCCCAACCAACCAACCAACCTTCCAACCGACTAACCAACTGACTAACCAACCAACCGATCAACCAACCAACCAATCTACCGCCCAACCAACCAACCAACCTTCCAACCCACTACTGGTGAACATGGCCTAGTTATTTACGAGTAAAAATGTCCCGTGGGTTACAGATAAGGAAGCGTTTACATTTCAATGGCGGTAAGACTTTGTACTGTGTCCAAGCGGCAGTATTTTGTATTCCAGTTTAGGTGAACACCGATATTCTATGATCTTATTTCTCATGGTTGCATTTGCAGTTTTTAGATTGTAGTCTTACGATTGCAAATGCCAGTAAGTCATCAAGGTTCATTTTATAACTTATTGAATGTTTTAGTGAAGTCCACTTACCTAATATTGGTCTCAGATCCCACTTCCATCAGGTAGCTTGTGTGCTTGTTTGCATTCTCTATTTTTTTTTATTCAATCTATTTGATCTTGGAAACCTCACAGTATTAAAAGGCTTGACCTTTCTATATTTTATGAAGCCTATATTTGTAAATATCGTATCTATATCTTAATCGACTCTTATACTAAAATTAGAACATTATGGTATGTCAAATAATTCTCTAAATTTTATGTATTCATATCTTAGTGATAGAACACAAACGGTTTTTGTAAACCAAAGTATATTGGAACAGCTGTCAAATTAGGTGTGTCTCAGGGCTCTATATTAGGACCTTTCTTATTTTTGGTTTATATTAATGACTTACCACCCACGGTAGATATCCTTTGTGATATTGTGCTATTTGCTACATCATTAATTTTCAGGGTAGACCGAAAATTCGTCGATTACAGTAAGATAAACGCCACACTAGGTAAAGTACTTAATTGGTTTACTAGTGCAGTAACAATTTGCTACTCAATGCTAAAAAACTAAATGTGTTAGGTTCGCTTTGCCTAATGTTAGACCGGTAGAATCTAGTATATTTCTTAATGATGAGAGATTGGAAATCGTAGATAAGGCGCTTTTCTTAGGGATAACTATAGATAAAAACTTGCAATGGAGTCCCCATATAGCAGTACTAGCAGGTAAATTAAGTTCAGCAGCTTATGCTGTTAGGAAAATCAGGCCACTTACTAATGTTGAGACAGCTCGCTTAGTTTATTTTAGTTATTTTCATAGTATTATGTCGTACGGTATTCTGGTTTGGGGAAAAGCTGCTGACATACAGACTATATTCGTGTTGCAAAAAAGAGCCATTCGTTCTATATATATAATCTAAACTTTCGTGATTGATTAAAATTACTTTTTAAAGAAATTAATATTTTGACAGTAGCGTCACAATTTATTTATGAGAATATTATTTATGTCATTAAAAATCAAGACTCTTTTGATAAGAATGGTGATATACATAATTTGAATACAAGAAATAAAAATAAAATTGCAATTAAAAAATGTCGTGTCCGTAAGGTTTATAAATCATTTGTAGGCTTCATTTTCTATAATAAATTACCTGACGTTATTTTAAAGTTACCATTTCCAGTACTTAAAACCTATTTGAAAAATTCGTTGATGTCTAAAGCTTACTATAGAGTCAAGGACTATCTAACAGATAAAAATGCTTGGCCTAAACTAAACACCTAAATAATAAAATAAAAAAAATGTAAGTACACATTGTATATTTTCTAGGGGACATAATACAATGGTCCTGTCCGTGATGACAGATCGATCCCAATAGAGCGTAGCACGACCATTTTTGGAATTGGCACCGATGTGTACTTATAGTACGGCACTTCAGACTTAACAAGATCATATTGAATAGCAAGCTGCTGATGGATGATCCTGGTTACGAGGTTATGTCTGTGCAAGAACTCGCCCTTGGCCAAATGCGAATAACTGGAAATTATATGTCTGAGGGATTTGCCGGATCAACGGCACGCTCGACAAATGAATGTCCACCGTGCCATCCTTCAGAATATACTCGAATTACCGGAAGTTGTTCATCAGCAATTGCACAGACAAAACCTTTGGTTTCCACAAAGAGGTCACCAAACCGTAGCCAGTTTACCAGCCAGCCATTATTAAAGTTCTCCATTCTATCTATCGCTTATCAGGACTAAAGAACGACCTTAATTATATACGGAATGTGAAAAGTGAATCGGCGCCTATGTCCACCAATCCATTGCAAGAATTTAGAAGCTTATAAATATAAGATCAAGCAATGTTTCAACCTACTTTCGAACGAAAAACTACTCTTTTCTAAACCAACCGCGCGATCAAGGTGCCATAGAAATATTTTTTACACGTTCGGTTTTGTGCGTAGCGTAGAATAAGAGAGAGAAAGAGATGTATACACTTTTACATTGTAATAAGGTGCGAAAGCGGATACCCAAAAAAACACAAAGGTGGTCGAATGTACTACATTATTCTACTTAATAACTCGCCTTTCCTGATAATAACGCCCAGCATCCTAGAAGCCTTTTTAACTGCGCTATCGATTTATGGTTAAAAAAGTAAACTTACGTCTAGCAACTCACTTTCAAATCTCGAATGCAGTCGACTTCAAGAAAACGATTATTACACAAAGCCATATAATAACCGGGAAAGGCGACATTTAATTTACGTGTAAATTTTATGTGGAAGCATGAGGTCATTATTACAAAATCATATTAAGCTATTTAAGTATTGTTGTAGTAAATCAACATCCGAAGGCTACAACTACTCTGGTTAATTTTCAGTAGACGGTTAACCTGTAAGGTCTGGAGTTTCGGGAGCAAACTGCAATAACGTTTATGAATAAGTCGAAAAGTAAAAGTAAGTTTTGCGGGTGGTAGGACCTTGTGCAGGGTCCGTCCGGGTCGCCGGACCACCATCTTACCCATTAACCTACCGCCAAACAGCAATGTTCGCATTGTTGTGTTCCGGTTTGGGGATAAGAGAGCCGGTGAAATGACTAGCATAGAGGCATTCCATCTTAGTCCTTAGGGTTGGCAACGTATTTGCAGTCTTAGGAGCCTTGTGAATGCGAATGTCTATTGGTCACAGTTTCTACTTACCATCAGGTGGCCTGTGTGCTCGTTTGTCTTCACTATGCCATAAAATAAAAAAAGTATCGGACCCAAATGTGATCCCTGAGGGGCACCTGATGTGACATTTTTCTAGGCATATATCCATTAACAACTACAGAGAATTTCCTTTGCTTCAGGTATGTATCAGGTATGAATCTAGCCATTTAAGTTTTGAATGTTTTGTTATTAAGTGGCGACTGTTTTGTCGGTGTAAAGAAAATAAAACTTTAAAAGTAATGCCACACGACATTTATTGATATTGTAGCAATGCAAAGAAAAAGTAAGTTCATCTGAATTACTGTGACAAGGCAAGAATGGTTATACCCGGGTACAAAACCACAGCACTTCTATTTAATAATAAATGGTATATATTCTTGTGAAAACACATCATACTATCATGACGTAATATGGTGGGAAATTGTAGTTGTACATTTTTGTCTTCCTTCTCGTCTTTCTTCTCCGTTGCAGTTTTAATCGGGTAGTCTCTTCTAAGGTTGGTTGTGAAGTTGATTCTAGCTCTTCTTGTGAAATGAGTTCTAGGGTTTCTTGAAACGCGGGTTCTGGCGTTCGTTGCATATTAAGGTCTTGTGTTTTTTCTGAAGAGGGGGCTGAAGTTGGTTTTGTCGTTGGGTTTGTCGTTGGGTTTGTCGTTGGGTTTGTAGTAGGTTTTTGAGTAGGTTTTGGAGTGAATTTCGGAGTGGGTTTTGTAGTGGGTTTTGTAGTGGGTTTCGGAGTTGGTTTCGGAGTGGGTTTCGGAGTGGGTTTTGAAGTCGGTCTAAGAGTCAGTTTTAAAGGTTGTTTAGCAGGGGTTTTTTTTTTCGTGGTGGCCTTTGGAGCGGATTTCGATTCTTTTTTTTTGGAGGTTTTTACATCTTTATTTGCAGCTTTTTTAGCAGTTTTTTTATTCCGTAAGTCAGGATGTAAATTTTTGAAGAATTTGATTATTTCAATATTTGAATCCAAAATATTCTCGTCCTCTTGCACTTCAAGCCAAACAAATTTCCGTCCTTCACTAGGTAGCAATTTTTGTCTCTCTAAGAAATGTAAAACTTGTGAGACAGCCATTTTAGACTTAACAAGATGTCCCATAATATCAACGTGAAAATGACAGCGCAAAATATATATTTTTTTCTATAGAATTACATAAAACTTTAGCCTGGGACAATATTTAAAAAGGACCCAGAAAAAAGGTCGCGTAATTAATACGTAAAATTTACTATCTTTTATTTTTGTTACAGATTGGCCTCAAACATTAAAGGTAAACATTAAAGGACAACATCTTCACTTGTAACTTATCTAGTCCACATTGTAAGAAAATAAAACGTAAGTCTTATTAAAAAATAATACACTCATCGCTCTCTTCGTAAAAAATAATGATAACAACAAAAACATATTTTCTCAGTACAGATTTAAAACTCCTCTTTTTAAAACGCATAGTGCTCTAAAGTTGTAATAAAAATCTCATCTTGAAAGCCTACTTTTCCTGAACGGAATCTAAACAGATCTGGTGAGGATATCGGGACAGAACTAGATACTAGGTAAACGCAGCACCAGACCACTTGGCGCAAGAGATAGGAGGCCTTAACCTACCGTGGGTTAGTGTGATAATGATAGGATAGGGATGGGATAGGCTTTGCATTTAGTAAAGGGCCTAAACAAATTAAATTGCGAAATCTATCAGTTGCCGTCCCCCGATAAAAATTGAAATAGAAAAACAGCAAATAAATAAACGTTTTTTCCCATTTTATCGTCGTATGTGACATATCCAACATTAAGAATTTATAAACGTGTACAGAATATCATGTTACTATGTTAGTTAAATATATCATCATCATTCATAACCAGTGCAGTATTACAAACAGCCACACACTTAACTGCCCATTATAGACAGAAGTGAGAAGATGTAGAAAGATATGAATATAGATTTTACATAGTCATAGTCATAGTAACATACATAACAGTTACATGAGCACGGCAGAGACAGTTTCTCTCTGTTTATCTTCATTGGTCACTCAGCTGTGTGGGCGATTGTAGTTAGTTATTTCTGATAATAAACATAGTAATGTACAACATTTTTTTGGAATGTGTTCCTATTTTTTACTGTCAAATTATTTATAATTATGGTGGTATTTATTAAATTCATAACGTGTTAAATAACTTATTCCTGGAGAGAGTCATCATCATCCATCAATATATAATAATGTGATAAATCAATTGGACTGGTTTTTTTTGTCTTCGTCCTTTTCGACTTATTCTCTTTATCGTTGAGTGGGGTAGTTGAAGTTGAAACTGAAGTGGTTATTTTAACGTTTTTTGTAGTGGCTTTTGAATTAGTTTTTGTACTGGCTGTTGAATTAATTTTTGTACTGGCTGTTGAATTAATTTTTGTACTGGCTGTTGAATTAATTTTTGTACTGGCTGTTGAATTAATTTTTGTAGTGGCTGTTGATTTTGTGTTTGAACTTGGAGTTTCCGTTTTGTTTGAAGTGGCTTTAGTAGCAGGCTTTAATGTTCCTTTTGAAGTAGGTTTTGCTTTTGGATTTGATGTTACCTTTGTAGTAGGTTTCGCAGGATTTGCAGATTGTTTTAAATTAGCTTTTGAAGTTGATGATTTCTTATTATTTTTTGTTTTTTTTTTGGCTAGCTTTAATGCTTTTTTTGTTTTCTTTTTTGCAAGCTTTGAAATTCTTTTTGCAGCAGACTTTTCAGGCATTATTGATACAGGATTTATCAATTTTATCGATACATATGTTATGTGTTCTTGAGGCTCAATCATTTTCATTTTATTCCACTCAATACACAAATCCAACTTACGTTCAAAGTCCTCTTGCATTTCTTTGTATTTAACAATCGTTTTGATATCATGTCGAATCCATTGGAGTTTCCATTCTGCATCCCATAGCTCTCTTACTGCTTCTAAGAAATTTAAATTGAATCAGCCATTTTCGAAAACAAATGATGTCCCAGAAGTCAACGTTAAGTCACAGCGCAATTATTTAATTATGCAATGAATGATAATGATAATAATAATATTCAAGGATTGAACTGTTTTATAAATTTCAACATGATGGAGTGACGACCTTGTAAGGATCGTGGGAACGCGGTGGATGCGAAAAGCACAAGACCGGTCTGAGTGGAGCGCCTTGGGGGAGGCCTATGTCCTAGGCCGGGGGATGATGCGTAACGCATTTCTACTCCGTTAAAAAAAAGGCCTATGTCCAGCAGTGGACGTCTTTCGGCTGACATAATGATGATGATGATAAATTTCAACCGGACTGACTGTAAATATTAACCAATAAACTTATGTTAAATGTGTTAAAATATATTTAAATTCTTTACTCGATAAAACATTTAGTTTGTTAGTTAGGTAAGCTACGATTTTGTACACGTAGAACTCGTTTTCCCCTTTTTTCTCTTTTTTACGTTTGGAGTAGATTTTCGAACAATCTTTTCTTAAATCTTTATATTATTCCAATCTAATCCCTTGGGCCAGTAGTTTAGGCTGTTGTTTGATGGTCAGTCTGTTAGTCACGGAAGAGTTAAGGATAGGTGCAGTTTTTTTAATTGCGTAGAGATGGCAAAAGAGTACCTCCACGCGCTGATGGTAAGTGGGTTCTGATCGGAGCCCAATAAGCATTTATTTGTAATCTCAAGACTGCAGTCCCGAAACTGAAAACGTGCTGCCTCAGAACTAAAAGCCTTTATTTATATAGAATATCTCCACGCCGAAATACAACAATGCGAACACTACGGATTGGCGATTTGTTAAAGGATAACGTGATGGTAGCGTCCAGGCCGGCCGGTCCTTCCACCATTAAATATGAACAAAGTCCTAATAGTAAAAAACACACTTCTCAATTCGTTAAACTTAATTCATAGTTAACTCTCCTTTTAAAATGTACTTACCTCTTTTGCTCAACTCGAAAAACCTTATTTGCTATGGCATAGAGAAGGCAAATGAGCACACAAGCTATCTGATGATAAGTGGACTCAAGCTCATAGACATTTGCGAAGACTGCAAAATGCGTCGCCAACCCTGAGGAGTAGGATGGCATGCCTCTTTGCTAGTAATTTTATCGGTAGTCTCACCTCCGCACCGTTACACATCAATGCAAACAGAAGGCAGGTTAAAGGGTTTTTTTTAAATCTTTATTTAAAGAGCTTTATCTACAATAGACGATGCAGTTCTATTGGACAACCTTAAGATACATCTCACTTATATTTAACAAAATACAATACAGGCGACAGGGGATAGGGTCCACAGTTTTGCAGGGTTGGGAACTTTATCGTCTGTGAATGCCCACCAGAACCATGCTATAAAGCGCCCTGGCTTCCCTTGCAAGCGGAAACGCTATGCGAAATGCTGTTGCACCCCCCCCCCCTCCCCCACCTGCATTATATTATTATCGGTCAAAAATTGTATTATCTTGTCTGGTCTTCATTTCACACACATTCCATCCTTACATATATGATAAGCATCCTCTATCACTCCACACTCTCTGCATACTGGAGACTGGATTTTCTTCATGAGAAAGGCAAATTTATTGAGAGGGTGTGTCCTGATCGAAGTCTTAGCGCAGTCACAACAATGTTTCTAGTTAACATAAGGTTAAAGGGTAAGATGGTTGAATGGATGGACCTAATCCGATGCTTCAAACACGCTATCGCTAACGTAAACAATTTTCGACAACTGTCAAAATATATGGCATTGACACAGCGCTTGACGCGACCATCCGGCAGGTTACGTCTTGTCTAGGGCCACAATAGAAAACAGACAAAAATGAACGTTGCGTAAAAGGCGGAGCAGGAGAAGTGGAACGAAGCGGTGTGGCCTCAGGTGCTGACTGATTCTATGGCGTCACGTATCCAAGCCAACAAACAGTATCTCAGATTCAATTGCCAAAGTAAATTTAATCCTCTCCCGTTAGTAATGAGGTTGTGATTGCTACAGGAATTTTATGTTCGATGTTACTATTTGGCTTAGCAGGGCTGAATAATACCTGAAAGTAAGGCTAACGAGACGAGTTAAAGAATGTAAACAAGCTTTCAAAGACTGTGTCACTTCGAACGCAATTCAAACAGGAATGAATTTCACAAAATGGCGGCCCCAATGTTGACGAGTTCGCTGTACTGACAGGTTTCCTGTATCACGATTACCACGAATCACGCAATCGACCAACTAAAGATATTATTGTGTGCGAGAAATAAGGACAGATATAATAATCGTTCGCTATCGCATAAAACTCAGTAACGGTTAGTTTGTTTACATTCTTTATCTCGTCACATTAGCCGTACTTTAGTCGTACTCAGAAACATTCTAGACACAATTACCTCGTTCCTTTTTCAAACTTGTGTATTAAAAATCATCCATAAAGAACGACTTAATCTTTCTTAAAACAGAGCCACTTTTAACGTCTCATTCTATCACACTAAATTAGAGTAAGACAGCTTGTCCACGGGCAATTATTAAGTGCACTTTATGAGGGCTAGTAAATGATCAAATTTTCACGGTCATGTGTGACAACATCTTTTGCTGTCTTACTCTGACTTCGTATGTTACAGCAAAACGCTCATAGACGCTGGCGAAACATTGTGGTAAAAAGGGTTGTCCGTCTAACCCACCCCTCAAATTCACCATCATTAATGAATCAAGGATTGTTATATACAGGGTGGTTTTGAAATGGTGATTACAACTCACTTTTCCTGAGTCAGTTCATGATTACTAACGTGTGACACGTGTAAGTTGTAGTATTTATTATTCAAATAATAAATAAATAGTGTACTATTAGAATTTGGCCATACGCGAGTAAGTACCTTAGTGATTGTAAACGATGTTTTTAAACAGTACGTGTTAACATCGCGAAAGCTTAAAATAAAAAAAAATGTTATTTTACGTGTACTGTGTTGGTATAAGTGAATTAATATCAGTATTTCGAAATTTCAAATCTTCAGCAGTTTTTTATTTGGACACCCACCCATTATTGGGTTTGGTCAAGTTAGGTCACGTCAGCCAAGCTTCTCCAAATAGTGCTAATCAGATATATAGGTACAATAGTGTTCAAAAATATGTGCACACTTAAGTACCTTGTCTATTTAATGTCATGTTTAAACTGTCGTCTATGAATTGTCACAGCGACAGTAATTACAGTGACAAGGTACAAAAGTATACACTCGACTGTAGGTACATGCTGTAAAAAAAACAAAATTTATTTTATTAAATTTTTTACTTTATTTTCAAACATGACCAAAGTTTAACAATTATTTAAAATCAGATTAATAAAATGTTGAATCGAATTTATTAAATGTCTCATTTGCCGATTGTTGTGCTTGTATGGCAGGTGTGATGATGACGCTGTAATCGTAGCTGTTCTCGACCAGGGCTCTGATTTAGGGTAGTATGTGATGAACCTTTTTACCTCCATGGGATAAAACGTCGTCGTGTTAAGAGAATATCGTGAGAAAGGTGAAATTATAGGCGTAGGTAAGCTTGAAGGTTCTTCTCTTAAGAAAACACCTCAAATGATTTACGATTTAGGTGTCATTATCGGCTGGTCAGTTGTAGTTCTTAGTTTCTTTTATCTTTGAATTTGGTTTACTTAGATAACTACTTACAGGTTGTAAGGTTCACCTGACAAAGGGATCAGTTGAGGCACATCCAGGGATTACCTATCTAATCTTTCTCACGATTTAGACGACCATGCATACACCATACATTATAACGGTAATCAGGAAATATGTAGTTTTCTGTTCTTGTAAAGCGAAGTTTGGTTTTCTAATCTTGATTGTTGTAGTTAAAACTTTGGTTGTTGTAGTCGTTGCGGTTCTGGTTGTTGTTGTTGACGTTCCTTGTTTATCGTCTAGTAACAATGATCCAACTTATTTTCGTAGCTATCTTGCAATTTAGCGTATTGGCTAGCAAGATCGTCCAAATTGTCATTGACGCTAGTGATCATACTTTGCACTTCGCTCATCATGTTCCTTATCTCTAAAAAAAAAAATTCGTTAAACAGCTGTCTTCACATAAAAAATGCTTGAATCCCAGAAGTCAAGAAAAAGTAACAGCGTTGAAATGTTTACTAGCTTTGGTTCAATGTAGTGATTTTAATATGAGTGTTATTCAAACGAGGGTATCTTAAAAAATATAGACTAAAAAACATATATTTAAGAGAAAAAAAAAGGGAAAATATCGTTTATATTGAAAATCCAAATTTTCTTAGTTCTTATGCGTTAGCCCAATAGGCCGTTTATTTTAAATCACCGCCAAAATTACATATTTTTTCAGTATTGACAGAAAACTAGCCTGGACTCATCATATCGCCGAACAAAAAAATATTACTTCAAAAAACGAGCCCCCTCTTAAAGAACCAGATCATTATGCAACAAGGCCGCTGAAGTCACCAGCGAGTTTAGTATGGTTGCGTTTATCGCGTGACAAAATGTGGATAAAGCATCCGTCACTCTCGTACTTATAGGGTAAAGTCACCAGTAATCAGCGAGAGACCAGTAATCGACCTTATATGAGTGCGAAGAGTGGGAAATATATCATTCGTACTCTTCCCGCTCATAGGAAGTATAGGCAGAGGCCGACTATAGGTATCTGGCTGACCACTGGTGACTTTACCCTATACGTGTCAGAAAGTGACGGATGTTGGGGACGGTGAGGGATGGGATGGTAATTATTAACAAGGTAAATGTGGGCCTTATGGGGCTGGTAGCGGCTGATACGGGAGGATATCGAGGGACCGGGAAGTGGCAGCTTGGTGGTAGCCGCTACCGCTGCGCTACGAATGGCTGCTGGGGCCGCATTGTGCAGTCGACAAAAAAGCGATGCGATACTTTTGGACTTTATAACAATGCGATAAGGTGAAAAAGTGGACACATCTCTTTGTAGTCGATTGTAGCATGAAGTCTCGTTTTTTTATGGCAAGTAAAAGGCAAACGAGCCCACGGGCCACCTGATAGTGGGGTCAGTATTATGAGATAACTATGCAGTTCAGTCTACGCTGAGAGAAGAGGACAGAGCTATATAACTGCAATAGCTCCGTCCTTCACGCTCACCGTAAAATTAACTGCATAGCTGTGTCCTAATAACCCCCCTGAAGCCCATAGGTACTCATACAATTACATTCAAATAAGTATTCCACAAACGTATCCTTACGCTGCATTTTCGTTTCATCGAAAGGCATTTTTTTGGTAGTCACAAGTCTAACTTAACCTAACCTAGGGCCCTAATATGGCTGCGTTTATCGCGGGACAAAGTTTGGATAACGCAACCGTCACCTTCTGACACGTATATAAGTACGAGAGTGACGGATGCTTCCACATTTGACACGCGATACGAACGCAGCCATAGGCCCGCAGCGTATTTAAATGTTAAAAATATCCTGAAAACATCATGGCTTTAATAGAAAATAACGTTCGATGAAATAAAATTCGATGAAATTATACAGTCGATGAAGTTCAATTCGATAAAATGATGGGTTACCCTTAAGACTGCAATCCTATAAATGTGTTGCCAACCTTGAGAAGTGAAATGGTATGTCTATGCTAGTGATTTCGCCGGTAGTCTTATCCCTACTCAAGACCACAATACAAACACCTCTGCTAGGCGCTAATATGGTGGTACGGATCCAGTCGGACCCTGCACGGATAGCAGAAGTTCTATTTTCTCGCTTGTCGCTCAGTGGGTCTCTATCGCTACTGTATAGATTGAAAGAGAGATCTGAGCGAAAAACTAGTCGCGGGCGTTTTGTGCTAGCCAAGGCCACTGCACAAGGTCTTATCCTACCATCAATGTCCTGCGACTCGAAGCAAACTTTATGAAGTTATTTTCTTTTAATTATAATAACAACCAAAAAAAAGCGGGATGTCATTTGTTACCCGACTGCTGCAAAGCCCAAAAGGAGGGTTATGTGATTGACTTGTATATATGTCCGCTCGTAACTACTAAACAGCTAAACCGACTTTAATAAGTTATACGTGGTTAGATTCGTTCACTAGAGAGATATTGGCGAAATAAAAAATATATCCATGATAAGTAACATTACTTTGACGACATTATCTAAACAACAGATTTTTTTTTAAGTTTGCTTTTCGTTAGACTTAATCTTAAACCTGCGTAAGAATATTGTTTAGTAGAACCAGTTTTAGTTATGTTTTTTATTTATTTTTTGTTTTTTTATGTGTATCTTAATAAAGGCTCCTCTTACTGAGAAAAAAAGTTTCCCTCTAATTCTGTCTGCAATTTAGGTAGATATACAAAAAACACAATAAATACAGTGTTTTGAGATATTGTTTCATTTCATTTGTTTAACAAAGAATAGTATTAAAATCATCCATATTCAGTCGTCAGATTGTTCCAACGAAAAGTCACTATAGTCATGTCTCAATTGCTGGTTTTGGTAATAATGTGGTATAGTTGTAGGCGAAGTTTTTCTGGTTCTGGTCTTCCTCGTTGACTTTGTTGGATCGCCAGGTTTAGTAGGTTTTGTAGGTTTTGTTTTGGTTGTTGTAGTTTTAACGTCAGTAGTTGAATTACTCGGAGTACTTGAACTTTTAGACGGCGACCAGGGTGGCTCGTCAGACCAATTAAAAGGATCAGATGTTGGAGACGTTGGGTGATCTGTCGGCGATGACGGCCAGCTCCAGGGATCACTCGGCGTTGGGTTTGTCTTTGAATCTGGATCATACTCATCATACTCTTGTGGAGTTTCATAATCATCGAATGAATTATGTGTAGTTTCGTGCGTAGTTTCTTTCGTTTTTGGTGTTGTAGTTGTAGTTGTAGTGGGCGGCGTTGTTGTTGTTGTAGTTGTTGGCGTCGTCGTCGGTGTCGTTGTGGTTGTAGTTGTTGGTTGCGTCGTTGTGGTTGTTGTTGTTGTTCTTTTTGTTGTTTTCTTTTTTATATCAAGACATTCTGTCAACTTTTTTTTATACTCTAGTTGCTTTTGTTTGTATATGAGAATTGTATGAATGTCTTTTTCTACCTTTTCTATATCAGTTACTGCCGCATCCATCGATGAGTATATATCTAAAAATTTAAAACTCATGAAAAAACCGTAATGACATAATTATAACAACACAATTAGCTACCTTTCCCGTAAATTTCAGTCCTGACTAATCCAGATTTCCCAATGTATGGCATTTGCATCTCAATCCAGGAATGAAAATGCGTGTACGGAATTGGATGCGAATTTTGTAATAAAACACTATAGTACATTTCAGTCGAGGCCGGGAAGCTTGCGACTGCTGGAGGTATGAGCTTTACGACAATTCTGAACGATTTTAGGAAATAGTTTAGTATTTTACCGAATATAATGTTTTCGGGTGTAGGTACTTATGTATGTATATTTCTTAGTGACTACCCCAAAGGAAAAACAGCTTAACAATTTGTTATAGGCCCGATATCATATTTCATTAGAAGTGTTAATGTAGACAGATAGGTTCTTAAACCTTTATCCTTGTAGTTGTTTCTTAATAAATTGTAAACATAACCTAATGCCTTACCATGATAACGGAGTATTGCTGAAATGCATAAAAAAATATATTTAAAGAAATGCATTTAAAAAAATGCATGTCTTGAAGAAAGGATAAAAAGCCCAATTACAATTGGGTAAATCCATGACGATTCCTGTGATTAAGAGTTTATTAATAACTTAAGTGTTTAAAAAAACGACCTTTGTCTAAGATTCCAACTGTGATCGTTAGAATGAGAATGTTACCGATTTAACCTTCCTATTATAAAATGCAATCTGTCTCACGTCGCAATAAAAAAAAAGTCAGATAGCGCTTTTATGCTTTCATTTTAGCGCTTTATATAAATTTACTAGAATACAAAAAAATATCGGAAACAATATTGTTACTGGTGTTGGCCAAAAGTTAATCTAATTACGATTAAAAAGTTAATCGCGATTATTAATTAAAGGTTAATACTTTCAATAGTTAATCAAACAATGACGATTAATTTAATCTTATCGTCAATTGTTAATCCAGATTCGGATTAAGTCAGTACTTCATTTTCATACACATCAGGTCACTTTAACTGGGCGCTGTGCAGAATAAACATTATTAAAAAAATAACAATAAAACAATTTATTACATATTCCAAGAATAGTGACACAAAGCAAAATAGGTTAATTTTGAGTAATTGATACAGATCGCCACCACCGTACCAATACGGCACATTTTAAAGCGATCTGTATCAATTACTCAAAATTAACCTATTTTGCTTTGTGTCACTATTCTTGGGAAGCAACGATTATGTATTTTTTGTAAAACACAACTCAAACAAAGCAGTTAAAACCGTTGATATCTTGTGTTTTCTATTTTTCCTTTTTCTCCCTCTATCTCTTTCGTAATATTTGTTTAATGTTTTCCTGCTGAACTACGCATTATATTTCATATTATATTTAATTTAATATTTATAGCTTTATATAATGCTAGGCTAATTAGTATCATTGTAGTATGAAATATGGTTAAAAAATGACTGAATGGTGAGTTTCTTCTCAGCAGTGGTCTCCTCTTGGATAGCGCGTAGACTCTCGACGTATAAAACTGCCCCTGCGGCCTACTTACTGAATAAATGTATATCTTTTTTATCCTTTATCCTTAAAACCACCTACTTCAACTTTTAGAATCATAATCAATTACAATTTTTAGGAAAATTATAAGATTTCCCCTTATTTTCTTCACTTAATGGAGGAAGAGTTTCAGGAATAAAAAATGACGAAAATCCTTATAAACACCATCATGGTATATTTATACCATGATGGGTATTCACCCTCCCAGAACTATTTCAGGGAGGCATTAAGCAAAAAATAAATATTCGAAATAGTTTCACAATTTTGTCAGAAACATCACGCACATCATACAAAATAAACATAATCAAATTAACAACCTCCTCCTATAGCATCGCCGATTACTAAAATTAATCGATTGTGATTACTATCTTTATCACGGTTTAATTTAATCGTGATTAATTTAATCGATAAAAATTTCAATCGATAGATTACTTGATTAATGAATTTAATCGATTGATGCCAACACTGATTATTACGTACTAACTTATATTGTTAAACAGAACATAGTCGCATAATATCATGTGCCTAACATTTACTCGATGTTCCATCAGTGTGAACCAAATTTGATCTTGTTTTTGTTTATTCGTTATTGTCAATAAACATTTTCATCCACTTACGTACATTCCAAAAATATCTTTCCATGTTTTAAATCGTTGTGACTAGTGACATGGTTTTACTTCAGAAACTAAAAGGTTTAAGCAAACACAAAACGTAGATAGTTTGTGAAAAAAATATTTTTTAGACAACATTAACAATGGAATGCGGTTAGTCAGATGTACTTTACGGCTGCACTCAGTCAGTTAATAAGAATAAAAATAAGAATAAGATATTTTTGATTGCCACACACAAAGAAAATTTACAGATAGATAGCATTTACAATTTATCTGATGATTATATTCTAAAATTTTCTCGGTCGTTTGACAATGTGACGTGACATGTTAATCATGATTACGTCATTCGTAAATGTGATCGATCTTATTTATAAGCAAATAAGGGCTTTTTGAAAAGGGATGACCTAAATTGTCTCAAAAACGTCTCTGAGTGCGGCCGCTAGAGTTATAATTTCACGAAAGCTCCCTGCGTCAGTCGCATTAACTTTGCACAATTGCGTCAATTTAAAGTGTTCCAATTCCACTATTGTTAGTGGGGCGGGATGGGATTTTTCATACGTCGTCGTCATCGTCGTCGTTGCAACGTCAACTTGTCTAGAGGGGCATGCTGTCGTGGATTAAAAGCACTATAACTTATATTAATATACCCCAATATCTTCATAAATATGCACTTAATCAAAATATTTAAGTCAGGGCTCGACGAACGGCCTTTAATACCTACCTATTAGGCTCGGCAGATTGACGTTTTTTAACTGATGAGGTTGTATCCTGCTTGATTTCAGTCCTGTTCAGTGGTATTTTTTATTTGTTGTTAAATGTGTGAAAACTTTTCTTGAATTGTAAATATCTTCACATATGAATATTTTCATATTTCCAGTTTGTGTCCAAAAGTATGTAGAGAATCAGTTGAGGTTACTTATAATATTTTTACAGTGCAGATACAAACCAGTAGAGTGTGACATTAATGAACTTTATTCCCAAGTACAGTTTAATGCTCTTAAAAGGACCTTTAGGTTTGTAGCTCTCTCTCACTCGCCCTCGTACGATCTAATGCGAGTCTTACTGAATTTATCCGAACCCGAAAGCTTTTTAGGCCCTCTTGCTTTTACATCTTCTTTCCCCCCCAACACGGGTTTTCTTGAAGTTTTTTCAGAACATAGTTCTCGATGGGCAATTATTGGATCACTCTGTATATTTAAGAAGTTTTTTTTTTTACGAGAAAGTTAGAAAAAATCCTCGTTTATCACTAAGTTAACGTCGATTTAAAACCTTGTGGTAAATAAAAAACCGCCTGAGAAATAACAGATAGGTTCCTTTTTTAAATTTCGATCTGAACCATTTAAATAAAACGGTGTGTGATAATTGCCTGTAAAGTTTTTAACTATTTTTAGATGTACTGCATCATAATTAGCTATACCCGTACTTACCTTCTCATTTAAAATCTTGTTACAAACTTTTGTGCCGATCTAAAAAGGACTCTAAACCGACACTGTACTAAAGTATAGTTATTTATGATGCTGATTGTTACAATAATAATTTTATGATCACCCAATACTTTATGGGATATTTTATAAGTGTAATTTAAATGAGAACCAACAACTCCCGAAAACGAGAGACATTGGATTTGTAAGTTAAATAGAATATATTCTGGGTTATAAAGGGGGCTCGCTGCTGTTATTTTGACGCTGACCTCTGGGACACCCTGTTTATAGCAAGATTATGGACTAACCTTATATTATCATGTAAAGAATTCCTCTTCTTTAAAGGTAAGTTAAAAAATAAAGGAAGTCTTAAAAAGTAATGTTAACATGACTTTTTTAGATCGCAGGATATATCCCTTTAAATACTCCCGAACATTATTTTCAATAGTGTTTAAATTATTACAAAACTAAGCCAATTATATTACAAACATACGTTTGTAACATTGTAAGTCACAGACAAAATAACGGCTAAACAGTTAGCACACAAAAAGTGACACAATCGATTTTAAATGTCCGTACACTTAGCACATTTAGCACACTTAGCACAAAAACGCATAAGCTACTCTATACTGTTTGTCGGCCGAATATCCTTTTCTAACTAGTCTGTAACGAAAGGGACAAACTGAGCGGCTAGTGTGAATAAAACACTAACGTGCTAAGTGTTCTAGTAGAAAGACCGAAAAGCATCTAAAGTAGATTATATCCACCGTTTACGTAATAGGGGTAAGAAAAACTTACGTTTTTTTCTGCCTGAAAAAGAAATAAATGATTGTATTATTAAGCAAAATTATAGCTAATATAAACGTTTACACAAGGCAAGATTTTACAGCGTTTCAACAGCAATTCAGTCACGATCTCGTAACTATACCTTTTCACGCACGCATGATAAGTCGCACCGATATACAGCTATATATTTGCGATGAAGTTGCGATACTAGCGGCTGTTTGTAGACACGGCAACTTTACTGAGGCCCTATTCTACTCGTTAAAACCATATTAATTTTGGCATGTTATCGTATTGTTTTAACTCAGCCACCATTATTGTCAAGTAAATAAGAACTATATTGTTAACAATACGATAACATTTCAAAAGCATTTTTTTTTAAGGAACAGAATCATTAGATTACATTAGAGCCACTGCAGATACAATCGCGGTGCAAACACCACATTAATCTATTTGAGGCCATGACAACAATCCAGCTTGAACACTACAAATTAATTAAATCAACTTGTTTTCTCAACCGTTTATTAGAAAAACCGTTTTCACTTCTCACGCTCTAATTACGCTCCATGTATAGGCGGCTAAAGTGATGCATTTAATCCCTAGGGACTAAAGTGACACTTAACTCCCTAGGGACAAATATACTTTTTCTTTTTCATTTCCTTATCAGTAAAAGCCTTGAAAAATCCGTAACAGCCACATACATGTTGCCATTTGATGATGTTGCCCTTGTCAACAGAGTGCGCGATGGAAGGCAGGCTGGGCATACAACCTTCACCGCCTCAGTCTAGGTTTCGGAAAACTATTTAATTATGGACTATTTGTTAAGTTCGATCTCCAGAAGCAACCATTTGTCTATGTTAAAACTATTACAATTTAATATTTATATTTACGCAATTAAATTTAACCTCTCGTGTCCTTTGATAAACAATTTACTATATTTTTCGCTATCGAAGTGAAAAGTAACGAAAGTGTTTAAACTCGATACAAAAAAGCCATAATGACACTTGACACGATTGTCTCGGATGGATAAATATCTCGTGTTATAATGGCTTACTTCAGTACCTTCTACAATCTACTATTATTATTGTTTTGGAAACATATTTTGTAAACAACACTCATTTTATAAATAAATCACTCACCAACCGGCAACTAATTCTTTAACAATCATCAGCCTATACTAGTCCACTCCTGGAAATAGGTCTCTCCAATGGTACCCTAATGAGCATGATCCGCTGGCATTTTTATCCTGTTCTAAAGCCCTAGCCAAGATGAAAACTATAGGTCGTTCAGGTCGTCGTTTAGGTTTTCTTTTCTATCACTCAAAATATACTCAGGGACAAAAAAAACGGGTCAGAGTGCGCTTTTCATACTAACGAGGCTATTTTGGAGCCTTGGTTCCTGGCCAGGTGTTGTTTTGAGTGAGGTTTAATGGTGGATACTCCCGAGGTTCTATAGGTCAAATGTTCTTAAGATACCTAACTTATCGCACAATCAGTTAACACCACAGCGAGAGAGTTTGGGTCAGCATTTGGATTTCCTTACATTTTATTGCCATTTTAGATGATTTTCTGATCATGATCAATTCCGGCGTTAGCCGTAGATTATATCAGTTGGGTATCCTAGGCACTCTGGAAGTCCTGTATCGATGCTCGGTGTATCCATCATCAGATTTCACTAAAAGCATCTCCTGGTGAGGAACCAAGGCTTCGAAATAACCTCTTTAGTATGAAAAACGCACTCTGACCCGTTTTTTTTTGTCCCTCAGTGTATATACGATGACAGTTGACCACGAGGTTTATCGCTACGCACGAGAATGTCATCTAATACATATTGAGGGCCTTCAACAAGATGGAGTGACGACCTTGTAAGGATCGCGGGAACGCGGTGGATGCGAAAAGCACAAGATCGATATGAGTGGAGAGCCTTGAGGGAGGCCTATGCCCAGCAGTGGACGTCTTTCGGCTGACATGATGATGATGATAACATATTGAGTGAAAGTAAGGAAAAATGTAAGTAGCATTTGCACCTTGGTTAGAGCTAGAGCCTCTGACCAGCCACTTTGCGAAGATCGTTGCTCCACCTATTCTGAGAAACCCTTCTCTGCGCTTGCTGACTCGCAATCTCTAGTCAAAACCACGATAACTTGGACGATTATCAGTTCTGCGGCTTATTATGGCCGGCCAATTGCCACTTCAGCTGGCTAATTCGATGTGCTACGTCGAAGATAAAATATAATAAAAGCATAACCAAAATTAAATCCACACTTTTTTTTCTTTCTTTATTTATTTAGAAGCTTTGTTCAACCTTGAACATGTCAGCTCCAGCTGCTCTGCTGGCCTAATTACGACCACACTTACTAACATCACACATGAAAAAAATGCTAGAAAAAAAAAAATGCTACCAAATTTGGAAACGCTTATTTACATAAACAAATTTAGCAACCTCTGACAAAGGCCCTGCCAATATGGAGTAGAAGATGCCAACATTTGAACAGTTAATACCAAAGTCTATAAACAACTGTTCCCTCTTTGCACGAGTCCGAACACATTCCATTAAAATGTGTTGCACATCCTCTACTGTCCCGCAGATAGCAACTGCACAAGTGTGGACCCGTGCGTTGTCTTGGTGAAAAATGATTTTCTTTTTCGCCAAATGGGGTCGTTTTTCCATTAAAAATTCATGAAATCGCTGTAACAAGTTGGCATAATATTTGCCGTTAATCGTTTTACCTTTCTGAAGGTAATCAACATATATTACACCACGAGCATCCCAGAAGACAGTAGCCATAACTTTATTCGCCGATAAAACTGCTTTGGCCTTCTTTGGTGCAGGTTCACCTGAAGCAATCCATTGTTTTGACTGCTCCTTGGTTTCTGGTGTATGATGATGAATCCAGGTTTCGTCGACAGTTATGAAACGACGCAAGAAGTCACCCTTGTGCGTTTTTGATCTACTGTGAGCAATCGCGGCACCCAACGGGCGGAGAGCTTTTTCGTATCCAAATAAGTGTGAATTACGAACCCGTTCGTCTGAAATGCTTACAATATCAGCTATCTCACGGACCTTTATTCTTCGGTCGGTCAATACGATGTCATGGATTTTGGTGATCATCTCTGGTGTAGTGACCTCAACTGGGCGTCCGGGTCGGTCGGCGTCAGCAGTGCTTGTACAGCCACAACGAAAATCCGTAAACCACTTGTGGATCATTTTAATCGATGGAGCAGAGTTCCCGTAATATTTGTCTAATTTTTTTTTTGTATCCTTAATGGTATTTTTTCGCAAAAAATAATGTTTAATCAGAACACGAAACTCACTTTTCTCCATGTTTGCAAACACCGAAGTGATTGGTTTCTTTTTCATAGCTGTCAAAAAAAAACTAGTCGTGTGAACTGGCTGAAAATATACGATTTACCTCCGAAAAGGCTGCATTACAAATTGACATTAATGAATTTGTGAAGAAAATACGATTTTTACCAGACTTCTCACTCTGCCCTCGTACCGTCTAACTCCCCACAAACAAAACCTGTAGAGATATAACGGAAAGTTTAACTTTCTTCTTCGCAGTTGAGCGACTTAATAAATCCACACTTAATAACGATAGAAAATAAATATATAGTTAGCATAGTTCTTGTTAGAAAAGTGTCTAACTAGTTATATAGCGATTTTCGCACTGGTGATTGTCGACTGACTTAAACAAGAAAGGTAAAATTAGACCTTGAACCAATCTTTAAAATGGACAACGCTAACGGCACTTTCAATACGGCAATCCAATCAAGTAATAAATCCCAAATCGAAAGCGAATTTAAAATACATTGGATAACTTCTGGGCATTTAAGTTTATAAAAATCCAAATTGGCCATGTAAAGGGACGGTTCATACTTCAGAGCAATACAAATTATACAATAAGCTGCCTAAGAATTTAGTCAAAGAAGGAAACGAGAACTAGTTTAAACGACTACTCAAAAATATTTTAATTGACAAAATGTTACTGTAGTATATTTGTCATTACAATATTTTTTTTATGGCTTTGGAAGGCAAATGAGCATACAGGCCACCTGATGGTAAGTGGAAACTGTGACCCATAGACATTCGCATTCACAAGACTGCAAATGCACTGCCAACCCTGAGGACTAAAATGAAATGCCTCTATGCTAGACATTTCACCGGCTGTCTTAACCCCAAACCGGAACACAACAATGCGAACACTGCTGTTTGGCGGTAGCTTAATGGATAAGATGGTGGTACCAACCCGGACGGACCCTGCACAAGGTCCTCCCACATCTTCAGGATCTTCAGGACCCAAATTAACCAGTACTAACATTAATAACTATTGTGACATTGTAATATCCTTACTGCCTACAAATTGCAACCTCAACATCTTGTAATACTGTATTGTACATGAAACACTGTATAAATAAATAAACAAATAAAAATAGGGACCACTTACGTATATAGCTAAAAATACAGCCTGAAAATGAAAAATTTTATTTACTGAGGCGGAGCCGGAGAACGCAGACGAGCCATCATGCCACCCGATAAGATGGTCAGAGGAATTAACACCTATAGACATTTGCATTCTCAACCAATCAAAAGCGTGTGTTGCGTTGGCAACCCTGACGACCACGACCATGATGGAACGCCTTTATTCTAGTCAACCGGCTGTCTTATCCCTACACCGAAACACAAGAATGCGAATACTTCTGCGTGGCATTACGTTAAAGTAAAAGATGGCGGCAGAGGTTCGAACGGAACAAGGTTTTACCACCTTCGAGGATACAATTTTATCTTCCAATTCATTGCCTAAATACGAGGGTGCATTGAAAAGTTCTGAGCCTAAGGTTGAATATAATTAAAAAAAAAACAAATAAATACTGGCACGTCAAAGTGCCATATTTAGTCGCCATTATGCACTATCTTTTGTTTTTTTCCTGTCACAATTTTGCATTTTATGCTGGAACTGCTACATAAGGTCACTGATTTTTCAAGTAATGGATAAAATTGAGCACCGTTCTGTCATAAAATATTTGCAAAAGAAGGGGTTAACACCAAAACAAATATTTGAAGATATGAATCAAACATAAGGGCAATCTGCTCCATCGTATGCTACCATAAAAAGATGGGTAGCTGGTTTCAAACGTGGCCGGGAGACTGTTCAAGACGAGCCTAGGAGTGGGCGGCCGTTGACGGCTACTACGGACGAAAATGTCAATAATATATTAGATGCGATAATGAAGGATAGGCGATTGAAGATTGTGGAGATAGCGGAAGCAATGGGTATTTCTTATGAGCGGGCACAGAACATCATCACCGATGTTCTTGGATTTTCTAAGGTGTCAACCAGGTGGGTGCCTAGACTGCTTTCAGTCGAGAACAAACGAGTACGTGTTACAATTTCCCAAGATTGTTTATGTATGTTTCAACGTGTCTCCGACAATTTTATCAATCGTTTTATAACTATGGACGAGACATGGGTCCACCACAGTACACCAGAATCGAAAGAACAATCCAGGCAATGGAAAAGACCAGGTTCACCACCACCCAAAAAAGCCAAGGTCATTTTGTCAGCTAATAAGGTAATGGCCTCAGTTTTCTGA
The DNA here is from genome assembly GCA_927399475.2 of Acleris emargana. Lineage (NCBI taxonomy): Eukaryota > Metazoa > Arthropoda > Insecta > Lepidoptera > Tortricidae > Acleris > Acleris emargana. The sequence continues at coordinate 6,119,884 of OV656850.1, forward strand.
GATTGCACGGTTATCATGAATATCATGATAGACTATCTCGAAAAGGGCAAAACAATAAATTCGGACTACTATTGTGCTCTTTTACGTCGTCTGCGTGAGGAAATTAAAATAAAGAGACCTGGAATGCTGTCGAAAAAAGTACTGTTTCACCAAGACAACGCTCGCGTTCACACTTCGGCGAAATCAATGGCACAAATATATGATTGTGGATTCGTAGTGCTGCCGCATCCCCCTTACTTGCCGGATCTAGCTCCTTCCGATTATCATCTCTTCCCAAACCTCAAAAAACACTTGGGAGGACAAATATTTTCGACAAATATGGAGGTACAACAAGCAGTAAACTCATATTTTAACGACCTCAGCGATTCCTTTTTTTTTGATGGGATAATGAAGTTAGAGGCGAGGTGGACTAAGTGCATTGACCTTCATGGAGAATATGACGAAAAATAAAATTGTTATAAAAAGTGAGCCCGTTACTTTTTTTTACCAGGCTCAGAACTTTTCAATCCACCCTCGTAGATGAAAATTAGTATGAAAGTGATAAAATGAAAAAAACAGGAGATCTTTTGACTTTCTACCCCAGTAGTCAAACCGGGGAATCATAAAAGATATCCTTTACCGAGAAGCTTGCAACAAAAATACCACATGTTTACGCCATCCAATGACGACCCAGGAATTGAAAACCTTATTTCTAAGCTCAAATCAGACAGCGGACATGACAGTTTTGTAAAAAAAAAAAACTCAATACAAATCCCACCGTTGACATACATCTGCATCCTTGCATTTTGTACGGAAGTTATTCCATATGCATTTAAGAGGTTCAAACTTGATCCTGATGGTGACATTGTAAACATCAAAAGGTCCATATCTATTGTACTACCTCTATTAACATTTAAAAACGAAGGATGAATGAAGCCAGTATGATTTTTTTGAAATTTGAGTTCTCTTCGAACGTTCTTTAGGTTTGTTTCAGATAAATCTGCTGCCAGTATTGTATAGGCATATTGTCTGTTTTGGCGGCAAAATATGAACATCAATGAAACTTTGTTTATAATTTTTTCATAGCAATAGAAAAGAGGACCGAAATTTAGGGGTCCTACTCTATATTGATCGTATGGGTAGTCTCATACGATTCAGCGCAAAAAAATACACGAATATTGACACCCACGGGTAGGACCCCCAAATTTTGGTAGGCAACGGCAGATTCTCATTTCCAGTGCCAAGATAAAGTTAGGTATAAACAAAGTTTCAATGATGTACATTATTTGCCGCCAAACTGTCATATTTAATCTTACTTTACCTGTATTAGTACTGTACCTAGCGTACATAGTTAATAACTTGGACAGCCAAAAAAAAACACAAGCAATCTTCCAAGATGTAGCAAAAGCCTTTTAAATGGTTTCTGTCTGTATCTTTAAAAGTAACCTGCAAAAACTAGGCATCTCTGGGATACAGTTGAAACTCTAGAAGAGTTGCCTCGCAAAATAAATACAATGCGACCAAATCGATAATTTCCTTAGCGATTAAGTATATTTTACTTTCATCGTTCCACAAGGTAGCATTCTTGGACCAACACTCTTTCTCACATAGGAGTAAAGTCATCACCTGTGCAAATGACACTGCTATAATACTTTCATGAGAATTCATGGGATAACACTTGCATGAGCGGAACGCCATTTATCAAAGCGACATTTATCGAATTTGAACTGATAAGCTGGTTTGAATTTAGTATCTAATTCAATACATGGTATCGTATTATTGGGTATGTCGAAATAACCAAGTATATCATGCTGTCGTCGTCCAGAACTGAAAAACGCATAATTCATCTACTCATTATGTTCTATAACTTACCGTACCTATCAAAATCCAAAAAAAATGGTCTGAGGGTCTGCTAAAAGGTTTTTCATGTTCTTAGTAAGAGAAAAACAGACAGTTGAAATACCTTGGAACTACATTAGTTGGTAATTTAAGTGTCTAGCCTGCTTATACATCAACACGTCGCATACACACACAACTTTTCAGTAAGTTACTTATCTCTTTTTTAGGGTTCCGTATTCAAACTAGGAACCCTTTTAGTTTCGCCACGTCCTTCCGTCCGCAGCCTAGCTCATAGACTTTTAGTACTAGAAAGCTGAAATCTGACCGCGACCTATGTCGATGTATGGGGATAACAGTTTTCCAACGCCAAAGTCTAGTTTGTCACGAAGTCTAATTTGTTTGTAGTACCGGCTTCGGAGCCCTACACTGAACATGGTTCTACATGCTCTTGCCCGGTTTTCCTTATTATGACCTCATTGAAATGTTGTACATGGATGCTCTACTTACTTATAGGTTTTAACATCTTTAATTTCTTAATTAATTTTTTCAACAGCGCAGTTGAATCGATACATATACGCCTAAGTACATATCGCTATTGTCGCTATATAGTGGAGCATGCTTAATATGCGCGTTTGCGTCGCTGCGCTGCAAAAAGTGGCCGAGTGTAAGCGCCATTACAAGTCGCCACCAAAAGGCTCCGCCTATCTTTTATATCCGATCCTAATAGGTATTCAAACCGTGGGTAAATTAGGTAACTTTAAATTAAATTTGAACACATTTGTTTGGCGGCTATCTCCAGGGTCATCATAACTTTTGATACCGCTAATCAAAAATTAAGATCGTGTACTCAAATGAAACTAAACTCCACTCAAAACAAGCGAATCAGATCCGCTATTGACACACCCTGGAGTATTAAATTACTGAACTAATGAGATAATATATTTATATCGCTCTTCAAATCAGTGCTACATTTTGCGCATAACTAGTTTTTGAGCTATGAGAAAAAACATAGAGTTATTTTCTTACGTAGGGCTGGGCGATCTTCGTCGGGACCTGAAAAACAATTAGCACCGTGATTATTTTGGTAGCGTTGTTAATTCCTACTTTAACGAAACGTTAGAACGATTCGTTTTAATTTATTCGCCTCCACTATACACCACTCCACTATAGGATGGCAGTCAGTTAAATACATGTACCTTATTTCGCGTTAAACAAAACCGCTCTACAGACGTGGTGATGTATTTATAAATAATAAAATAAATAAACATCAGGGGACAATGTCACACCAATGGCTTGTGCTATGGGTACTAGACAAAATTAATACAGAACTAGGTACATAGAAAACATCCGTGTTCCACAACAAATATTCGCGCTCATCAAATAAATATCTGCCCTTACTGGGTTTTGAAATCAGGACTGCCAGCTTTGTAAGCAGGGTCACTACAAACTAGGCCAACGCGTCGTCATTTGTAACCATTTTGTTTACTGTTTTTTTTTAAACCTAGGTATTAAATAGATAAAGCCCAAGAATATAATGACACCCCCTATTTTTATAGCTGACATATTATAAACGGCCCAACCAATTTTCATCAAAGTTAACTAAGAACCAACCCTATTAAATTAGCTTTATATTTTTAATAGCCTAGCCTAGTTTAGTTTTTTTTTTTTTATATGCCACAGACTACATCAAGCTGCGTGGAGCGGTGTTTGCGCGACGGCGTTATGTAGTTGCGTGGCGTGTTTTTGCCTGTATTCTAGTTTTATTTTAGTTTTCTTTTTATTTAAATTTTCTTTTTATCAGTATCTTTGTGGTTGGTTTTTTGATTCTGGTCGATCGTGGCGTCATTGCGCCGTGACTTCACCAAATGGTCGCAACGGAAGACCAGCGCTGGCTCTGCCAGCAACACGCTGAGTTGTGACCATTTCGTGACAAACTGTGCATGTTTCCAATTTGTTTTTATTTTTTTATGTGTTCATTAATTTGTCACGAATAAATAATTTCTTTCTTTCTTTCTTTCTTTCTTAATAACCAAATCGGAATCTGTCCATCCATTTGAGAGCTACGACGCCATGTTATATCGTCATTGCTTTAAAAAAGAAATCGCTTGAGAAGAGCTTCCGTGCGTATACTCTCAAGAGTTACGAAGGCTAATATTTCTCACAAGTAAGTTTTAGGTGAGTTAAAGCTTGGAAAACTTACGTTTTTCTATTTTTGTCAATCGGTCCAACCAATCATCATCTGAAATAAATGTAAAAGGGAAAAAGTATAAGTATACAATTATTCTCATACCTAAATTTTGTGATTACGATTAAGTACACTGGGAAACATCTTAGCCTACTTGTGCAAAATGTGGTTACAGAATTATCAACAAGTTTTAAGACTTGTTGGTAATTCTTTAGCTCTGCCTACCCCACTCTGGGAATGAAGGCGTGAGTTTATGTATGTATGTATGATTAAGTAGTTTCGTGTTTCGAATTGAACCTATTAAGTAACGTTAGAATAAACTGTTAGATGACAAATTGTACGTGATTCAGAAGCAGACATAGAAGTTTTTATGGTAAAAACGCCAATTAACTAGGGACTTCCTTCCGATATTAAATTTATCGATAACTGTTTTTTACTTTTGAAAAGCCAATATATTTCTTTATTTTATAAAAACAAATTGAATCAAACTAAAATATTAAATTTAAATTATAAAATAAAGCCCTCCAATGCTCCAATGCATCGTGCCGAGGACACTCGCAGCGCAGTTGCACTGTTTCAAACTGTTTCAAATACTTATTTCAAAGTGATATTTTATAGTAGATAGGTAAATAGGTATTAAGTTCACCGGATGAAAAAGAAATAAACTAAAATGCTGATCTGAGAGACACTGTCTCAGTGGAAGCCGCATTAACAGCTTATCATGGCTATGTGTCCTCAGTTCTTCGTTACGGCCAGATTCTGTGGGGCGGTTCCGTCGATATAGAAAGAGTTATTAAAGTCCAAAAAAAATGTATTAGAGTTATTTGTAATGTTTGTAATGCTTGGAATGATGACTCTTGCATCCATTTATTTAAAAAACTGCACATTCTTCCGTTACCTTGCTTATATACGGGAAATATGCCTATTTGTAAGTGCCCATAGATATTTATTCAAAAAACGAGGTGAAGTAATATACAGAGAAACCAGAGTTAAAATTATGAATTTACTTTATATTATAAACCACGGGATCATAAAATGATTTACAGGAAAAATGTTTGTAACATGTGCATAGACATATACAATAACCTACCTGAGGACATAAAGTTACTCGAGGGAAATAATTCATTCATTCATTAATTAAATCACGCCTGTTTCCCAGAGGGGTAGGCAGAGACCACTTCTTTCCACTTGCTACGATCTTGACAAATTTCTTTCGCTTCTTCAACATTCATACATCGAGTCATGCACGCACGTCGGTTTCGGGTACTTAAGATTCTGCCCTTTTCCAGTATTTCTCCGATTTGATTCGAAAAAGTACGCCTAGGGCGGCCCCTTCCGACCCTTCCACTCACTTTCGATCTGTATATCTCTTTCGTCAATCTTCTTTCATCCATCCTTTCCAAATGACCGAACCATCGAAGCATGCCCTTTTCAATCTTAGTCACTACATCTTCTTTTATTCCACATTTCTCTCTGATTTTTTCATTTCTTACTCTATCAATCAGTTTCACACCACACATACTACGCAAAGAGCGCATTTCAACTGCATTTACACGACTTACATGCTTGTCCTGCCACACCCAACATTCACTACCATACATCAGGGTAGGTGCCAGCACTCCATTGTGAACAGCCAGCCGGGCTTTTTGTGAAACGCCCTGTCTGCTTACAAAGGAGTACAGGGCCCCATTAATTTGATTGCCCGCATTCACCCTCCTCTCGATATCCTTCTCACACTTACCATCTCTTGTAAACATACTTCCCAGGTACACAAATTCGCTCACTTGTTCTACTAATTCACCATTTATATTTATCACGCACTCAGTCATCTCCTCATCCTTCTCTATCACCATGACCTTGGTCTTGGTAACATTTACTTTCATCCCCTTTTGCTTAAATCCCTCATTCATCACTGTCACCATCTCCTGCAACTCAAGTACCGATGGGGCAAGTATAACTTGATCATCGGCATATAAGAGGCATTTGATTAGCAACTCTTGCACACGCAAACCCTTATCATACCCTTTCAAATCAAGGAAATAATTTTAAGTATAAATTGACTACCTGGTTCTTAGACCGTTGTTTTTATACCATTCAGAAATATTTAAATCGTGACTGACATTTTTAATTTAATTGAATGTTTATTGATTGTTATTTTATTCTTAATATTTTGTAATGATTGTCTTTTATCTTTAATTTAATATTATTTTAATTGTATTGCTCCGACAAATGTTTTGCACGCCTGCATGCAGGCTGAATACACTGGGATATAATTTAAAAAGTAATGTAACATCTACACAACTGTACTCTGAGCAAATAAATTCTTTGAATCTTTGAATCTTTGATCACTACCCATCGATGTTATTTTAACGGTAGGTAACTAAATTTAATTTAAGTAATTCATAGACATACTTTAAATAGATTTTAAAATTTCAATAAAAATCAATTTTAATAAAATAATATATCATTAACGTGTTACTTACATAAAAACTTATTTTAATGCTATTCAATCGATTTCCATACAAAGTAAACTAAAACCAAGAGTGCTTTGCTTTGCAACAAAGACCATTAGCATAATAGTATACTCTAATGTAATCTAGGTATGCAAGTTGCATGTTCATATTATTCGTTAACTCATAGTCATAACTATCACAAGAAAGTACAATTAATCGATAAACTAATATCGTACGGAAGTCCCTAGGACAATTTTATTCGTGTCACGTAAGCTTCTATCCTATGTCTGTCAGAAGGCGTTCGTTGACGACATAATTATGATCTACATTTGTTCGTCTTAGAAGCGCTATGTCAAATCCGTGTTCCGTTTACTTCGGCAACTATACTCCTAAATAAGCAATGTCCAAATTGAACATTTTCAATTTTGGAAATTTTCTCTCGCTTTTCCGGAAATATTTGAGTTTATTTTTTATTTTTGTTGTATAGTGTTCGGACACCTAGCGACACCTGTGAGCAACCTACGCGAAGCAACCACACATCGTCACACGCTACGTCACACATTTGTTCCATACATACCCCTATCCTCGAATTTTATATTAGAACCTTCGCACTATTACAAACTGCACGCACATTAAGCTTTTGATTTTTATTTAATCATCCTTTCGCAATTTTCTATAATTATTACGCAAATTAAGCGCCTGCTTACCAACAATCGTTATAACCGTAATAAATATGTTATTACGGCAGATTTACGAGTGTTTTATTTTAAAGTAATAATAAAGTCGTCCAGTTTTTTTTAAAGTATGTTTATTTTTGTTACATCGTAAAAACGGTTAAACAAACAAGCGTCATAATTTGGTATGATTATAGTGCAAAGAAAGCAACAAATAACAAAAACTGGTCAAGTCAAGTGAGTTGGGCTCGCGCTGATTCAATTCGAAATCTAATTTAATTCGGAACCCTTGTGCGGCGGTACGGAACCCCCGCTGCGCGAGTCTTACTATACCCGGCCCGGCGAACCTTGATCCCTATGACATTGGCAGTTATTCCTACGACACAACCTTGTAGTGGCGTCACCGTTACATTAGAATCGAATTGGAGGCTTCTAAAAATGACATTTATCAATTTTAGGTAAATTTATGCCATTACAATGATATTCCGTTGGAATTATAACAATTCTTAACATTTACGAGAAATTATCTCAATCAGACTTTACGTTTACGTCCTACAAAAGTTACTTCGTTTGGAAGATATCGACAAGTGCAGAAAAGTATCGATAAACAAATGTCGATAATGGAAACGAGTGTACATAATTTATAATCATTTAAGTTATAGGTGCTGAATGTTAAAAAAGTTACATGAAATTGTTTTTATTTCACTCAAATTTATAATTTTTTCTGGGGACACCAGTTTTTGTTTTATTTAAGATTAGGTTTTATTAGTATCAGTTTTCATGTGTGATGTGTGTGTGTGTGTTCTATTGAATAGAATGGAGCGCAGCATACATACACTCACGATTGTATACCCAAAGAAAACAACAGTAGTGACAAACAAAGGAATCCGATAACAATACATTTACCTGTAATGAAATAAGTTTTCCAGACACATTAAATGGATATATCCTATTTCATAGTTACACGTCGAGAGCAAAAGAGATAGTAATAGACGAAGTTCGAATAACGTACTTCAAAGTAGAGCACACGTTTACCAACGTGGCTAAATGCAAGTCACGCCTTTGCCTATAAAAAAGTTAAGTTACATCGACACGACCCATCACTAACATGAACTGTCATAGGGATCAAGGTTCGCCGGGCCGGGTATAACACATCGCATCTTCAGAACAATAGTGGCCTAATTCAGAAATTTTAAATTGCGAATTTGGTCTCTATAATAATAAATTTATGACTTGAAGTTTGAATGGTAATATTTTGATTTATGTCACTATTGTTCTAAAGAAGCGAATGACCGGTTTTTACATTTTCAAGTCTTTAATTACATACCTTTTTCCGTGCTTTCACTCCCGTGCCGCAGCGTGAAGTTTTCTATAAAAATAAAGATTATTATGAGTATTGTTGATTATCGTTTTTATTGTAAATACTTTTCGATTAAAAGTAAGTTTTTTTAATGTAAATATTACGATAACCACATACAAGACGGGTTAGTAACAAACTGGAATGAAGCTTCCAAAATAATTCATCATAACGGCCTTTAGAATGTCACTTATCATCTTATTGCCCTTGTTTTTTTTCATGTAGTAGCGATCGCACATGAATCTATTCTTCACAGTAAATATGGGCCTTTGGCATATTTAATTGGCGTATTGTCATTTATTATTTAATTTAGATGTAAATTGTCAAATTGATGTATTTTTTACTGAAACTATATGTACCTACAACACATTTTTTTTTTAATTTTTAATTCATAAAGGGCATTGGGTAAGTTTGTATGAAGAAAGTTGACTTTTTTTTTCAGCGGACATGGGTGATGCTAGCATAGTTATTTAGAGGACCTCTAAATACACATAAATAAATATAATTTATGGCGTTAAATAATATAGGAGCAGAGATATTAAATATTTAAGTATTCAGTTTTTATATTAAAAGCCCAGGTATGAATATTTAAATATCTCGGCTCCGATGCACTTTAGAGTACTAAATTACATAACAAAATATGTATATTTTGAAAAATACCATCATAATTTATAATTTTTACGAATGTCCGCCTACCTTGAAAATGTATGACTTTTACAAATGACAACACTTTAACAAGACCCCTTTCTTTTAATCTGTTAGAAAATAACATACTTTATTTTATTTTATCTCAGTGTATATGAATAATGTGTAGTGTAGTTAAGGCTAATAGCATGGACTAGTAAATCTAGTTAGTCATAGACTAGAGCTTGACAGCTGCAATGTTTTTAGGTTACATTCAATTCCGTCTCTGGTCAAATTCATAGCTTAATAATAATAAATAATAATAAATATCAGGGGACAATGTCACACCAAATTGACCTAGTCCCAATTTAAGCTCTAGGCTTGTATTATGGGTACTAGACAATGATGTAATACTTATATAGAGAAATATAATACTTAAATACATAGTTAACATCCATGACTCAGAAACAAATATTCGCGCTCATCACAGAAATATCTACCCTTACCGGGACCTTGAACCCAGGACCGCTAGCTTCGTAGGCAGGGTCACTACCAACTAGGCCAGCGCGTCGTCACACAAAGCGTAGGAGCGCAAACGTGTAAAATGTACTAAGTATAACGTTTTTGAACATTAAACTATAGTGTATTTCTATGGAACTTGCTAACTATGTAAACAAAAGACTTAACTTTGTTTTGTCACTGTTTCTCCTTGAATTTTCACACCACCTCATTAAACACCATTGAAACCATAAACTATTGAAACGGCCGTTACTTTAAAATACTAAATCACCAAATATGTAACAGTATCTTGGATATTTCATTAAAAGTTTAAATGGTTTCATAAGGTAGGTTACTAGGATCTGATGGGATGACGTTTTTGTTTCTTTTAAAATCTACAATTGTCTATGATGGGTAGTGTTGTGGCTAAAGTTGGCGATATATTAAGGCCCCTACTCATTACCTAACTCACGCTGATCACACTCACAGATGATATAACGGCACCTTTTGTAATAAATACTGGTGATATATCATCATCAAGCACCGATTTTTCTTCAGATCGTGATTAAACAAATTAGAAATAAGTAACTACTTGTTTTTTACTTTCGGTATTTTAATAATCGATATGGTTTGACATAAGTAAAGGAGTATTGCCGATCACTAGTAAATTCATCATTCAGAGACAATTTCAATATGGCGGTTTGTTTACATAGTTAGCAAGTTCCATAGAATTAGACCTTAAGCCATATAAAGTCCATAGTATTTAATTTCAAAACCCGTCATCAATCCCAGTGGCCTGTAAGAACGCGATTCGAGCCCACCGTGCGAAAGACTCCTGGGAGAGCTCAAGTCATCGTCATCATTAGGAATCCACGAGTGTATCAGGCAATCTCGCTGTCGGCTCAGAGAGGTTATTATGACATAACTTTGCAGTAAAGTTCAGTCTACGCTGAGAGAGAAGGATAGTGCTATATAACTGCTATAGCTCTGTCCTTTTCTCTCAGCGTAAAATGAACTGTATAGCTACGTCATAATAACCCCCCAGGCGGCGGCGAGTATTGTTGACAGAATCATTTATTAAGATTTTTCTCGATTGTCATTTGTTTAGCATACTACGACTTTTTTATTATTTTTACTAACGCTATTTTTATGAAATAATATTCTGTCTCCTCAATATAGGTACAATTATGATATTACATTTAATTAAATTAAAGAGAAAGAGATTAAGTGGGAAAGACAATCAGATCGGACGTAATAAGAAAGAGGCAGGGCAACCCGACGCACGTGTATGAAGACTTAGGAATCCAGAGGGCAAAATTTTATAATAGGTAGGTAGGAACTCCTGTTCCTATATCGATAAACTCAATTATAGATGCTTTTTCCATAAACTAGTGATCGCCCCCAGAATTGTATGTATACAATAGTAGTCTTATGTAACACAGCATATTTAAAAAAAAAGTTATCTCCATACAAGTTGAAAAGTCATTAAGCCACCTGAAATAGATTTATCAGCCAAGACAGACACACTTAATGCCCGAAAATTTGGAGCAAATTATGATAGTTTTTTTTAACAATAGTTGGTGGGACAGTAATAATGAAAAAAAAATATGATGAGTAGCCAAAATCGGTTTGAAAAAAAGAAGAACACAATTACCAGAAATATTTTTTTTTTAATATTAACACTTTTTTTTTAAAATACAAGCCATACTTGGAGTGGTCACTATTATATAGAACAAGCATCGATAATTGAGTTTATCAATATAGGAACTCCAGACCTGTCATAAAAAAAAATCCCCTGGATTCCTATGTTTGCTTATGAGTGTGGAGGAAGCGGGAGAAGTAAGTCGGGATGTAGCAAGTGGAAGGAAGTGGTCTCGGCCTACTCCATTGAATACAAAATGGACACATTTCAAAATCAGTCAGTGTTGCATTTTAAAATTAGAAGCTGTTCGTATAAAATTTTCAATGCAAGTATTATAAAAATATTTTGGAATGTGTCTGTTTTGTTTTCAATGAACGAAATCTTCATTGACATGAACATATTTATATTTTCTTCAGTTATTATGTACTTACCATCAAGCCACCAAGCGTTGGTCAAAGAAATAATTAAAGTCAGCAAAAAAGAAGCAATTGTGAAGACCCTCATGCTTCATAGCCAAATAGTCATATGGCCAAAAATTTAAGCAAATAGCAATTTGTGAAAACGAATCAAATCGATTCTTGTCTCGGCCAACTGGAACCTATTATCTTTTAATTAGCTAAACATTAATTAAAAATTTAGCCGCTAATACGACTTTGAATTTTTTTGGTAATATTTACTACTTACGAAACTAATTTAATACGATGTACCGTGAGTAGTGATGGGCGCCTTGTTTCAAATGTGAAATTTTATCTTAAATTTCTGCAATACCTACTTTGAAAGTTTCAAAAGCGAAACTTTCACTCAAAATTTCATGCAATATTCTGAACATTACCTACCGATTCTACCTTACTTATAAAAAAAAAGCGTATGTCTCATAGAACCACGCATGTATTATTAACCTTATTTCTTAATATAGGAGGTTAAATTTACTTTGACTAACAAATTGCACTTACGTCCTTTTTATTTACGAGGTCAGAATTATAGTTTTGACATGTAACTTAAGTAACGGAAACTATTCAGGTAAATTACTTGTGTTGGAATCATTTCCACCTAATTATGTACCTTCCGTATTATGTAAATAAATAAAAAACAAAGCTTACATTTTTTTTCAATTTTGTTCGTTTGTCCTATTGTCAATTTTAATTGTTGAGCTATCGTAGAGTCCTATCATACTGCCGTGGTACATTCAAATTCGGCAGTAATGTCGTAGTGATAGTAAAGTATTTTAAATCCTTTGCGGTGACCAATAGAGTATAGAATGCTTCGTTTACTACCATTGCAGTTACGTAGTTCCTTGGTATTATATCGGCATAGACACCATCAGAAAGAAATGACGACATTATCGTGTCGATATAAGATAAGGTTCTATTGAATGACGATATAAGATAAGGATGTATTGAATTGTGGATACAGGACGTCCAAAATAAAATATATATATTTAAATTTCATACTTTTTATTGTTGTTTGTATCTGAGAAAATCTGTCGCAACTAATTAAGCAATTAGGATTGTTCATATTTTTTAAATTACTCTAATTTGAAAACCATTTCGAGGAATAGGGTTTTGAAACCGTTCTGCATTATAAACTTTTTGAAATATTTATTTATTTCGGACATTTCGACAAAAGTATATTTTACCTTTGTTTGACTTTCGTTTTTGGCTTGGAGCCCTCCTAGGTGTATCTTACGGATTAGGCGAAATCCGTTTGAAATAGTATGTTTTATTTCACTATTACAAATACTTTTTATCATTAGATATCATTTAATTGTTGTAATGTATTAGAAAATGCCAACCCAAATTTAAAATAATCATGTCATCCATAAAATGTCTGCTAATTAAATAAAGATATTAAAACAAAACTATTGGATCAAATACAAAATTAATGAAATTGGCCTCATAAAATTCTTTCGAATTAGAATGTAAAAATCGTGAGTAATTTTTTTTGGTCTATCCCAAATCCCAATTACATATTAGGTATAATTAACGTTTTCAGATTACTGTAAAATAGGGCTTAACCATTACTTTGTACCTATGTGTAAAACTACTTCTGTTTAACTATAGACCGCCCGCGACTTTGTACTTGTGGGAAGACCTTGTGCAGGGTCCGTCCGGGTTGGTACCACCATCTTATCCATTAGCCAAGCAGCAGTGTTGGCATTGTTGTGTTTCGGTTTGGGGATTAGACAGCAGGTGAAATGACTAGCATAGAGGCATTCCATCTTAGTCCTCAGAGTTGGCAGTGCATTTGCAATCTTGTAAATGCGAATGTCTATGGGTCACAGTTTCTACTTACCATCAGGTGGCCTGTGTGCTCGATTGCCTTCCTAGGCTATAATAAAAAAAAATGACAACGCGTTGGCCTAGTTGTTAGTCATCCTGCCTACGAAGCTAGAGGACCTAGGTTCAAATCCCGGTATTGGAACGTAGGGGAGATATTTATGTGATGAGCGCAAATATTTGTTCGTATTTCATGGGTGTTTTCTATATATTTAAGTATATATTTCTCTTTATAAGTATTTAAATCATTGTCTAGTATCTATAGTACAATGCTAGAGCATCGTTTGGGACAAGGTCAATTGGTGTGACATTGCCCCGTGATATTTATTTATTTATTATTAAATATATTTAAGGCCACTAATACTGCCGTCCTACTAAAGAAGGCGGCTAAGTGCACAATAGTGGTATTAGCATTTTAAATTTAATGTTGTTACCAATAGAGTTTAAAATGGTTCGACTACTACATTGCAGTTAGCCGGCCTTCTTTGGTAGGGAGGCGGAATACATATGCGGTTCTATGAGACCGACACCCTTTTTTCTAAGGAAGTCAGATTTAGAGAAACCAGTTGTACAACTCAAAATGCACAAATTTTTCGACGATAGGTTGTATGTATGTAAACTCTTTATTGCACAAAAATATAAATATTACGAAATAAATATTAAATTAATGTACAAAGGTGAACTTATCCCTAAATGGGATCTCTTCCAGCTAACCCTGAAGTAGATGATGGTTGTCTTACGGACATTAAAAAATGTACAGTTTTTTTTTTTTTTTTAAACAGTATATTGGCCACGTACGGGCTCTTTTACACGTCGATTATAGAGCGCCGCAATTAGTCCAGCAGAAAGTCATTTCTTCAAACATCATCACATCCATGGCAAAGTTGCGAATTAACATTTCGTTTCAAAATTAGAATGGCAGACTCGTTACTTTACCACGAGGCGTTTCCGTCATTGTCTTTCGTGCAGATTCTCAACTTTGCCACGGATGTAACAACATACATACACATACATAAACTCACGCCTTCATTCTCAGAGTGGGGTAGGCAGAGCTAAAGAATTACCAATAAGTCTTAAAACTTCTTGATAATTCTGTAACCACATTTCGCACAAGTAGGCTAAGATGTTTCCCAGTGTATTAGTGACAGGATGCAAGCCCATCGCCTAACAGTAACAGCCTTTATTCCCTTAGTCGCCTCTTACGACATCCACGGGAAGACATGGAGTGGCACTATTCTAACCCGGCAACCACACGGGACAACAACAACAACATAAAATACAATAATACTTCATTACATTACAAGTTAACAAATATTAATTATTAGAACTAGCACAAATGAAAACAACAGAACTGTTCGTTAGGTCCAGGTTTTATTCTCCTATAAATTAAAATTCGTGGAAGGGAGCGATGCGCGAGCGAGAGGACCCCTTCGTCGCTTGTGAATCAGCTGATATCCTGCAATATCAAAAGTTACCAAGTTATTATCTATACACGTCTCGTTTAGTGCTCAAACATATCAAAATAAAAAATCAAATAGATAAAGTCACCAGTGGTCAGCCAGGGACCAGTAGTCGACCTTATATGAGTGCGAAGAGTGGGAAATATATCTTTCGTACTCTTCCTACTTATACAAAGTATAGACAGAGGCCGACTAAACGTCTGGCTGACCACTGGTGACTTTATTTTAATGTTACATAACTCGATCCACCTCATTATCTTCAATTTAATTGGAAAGCTTAATAATCGATCTTTGTAATTAATCTGGATAATTGATTCGTTATCGTTTTATTAATCAGCTACCTTTTACACAAGGGCCACAGTTTGCTTGCAGTTTCATTGCATTACAATGCGATACTTAAGAATAACAATATGTATATTTATTGCAACAGTCACTCTGATTCAAGCTAGTCGTAAGTATTTAAATTAGATTCATATTTAGGGAATATAGGCTTATAGTACTGTTAGGCGATGGGCTTGCAATCTGTCACTAATACGCTGGTAAACATCTTGGCCTGTTTGTGCAAAGTGTGGTTGCTGCATTATCAACAACTTTTTGAAGTTATAGGTAATTCTGTGGCTCTGCCTACCCCGCTCTGGGATTACGGGCGTTTACTTGTGTGATGGGGTTTTTACTTGTGGGGGGACCTTGTGCAGGGTCCGTCCGGGTTGGTACCACCGTCTTATCCATTAGCAAAAATATATACTGTAATAATATTACAGTACAGATTTTACTTACTACCACAGACAAGAAAGTTCTCATAGTAAAACAAACCGGTAACAAAACATCAGATCTTTCCCCATTCGTCTTATTTTCAATTCAACTATGGTAAAACGTTCTTCCTATATACTCCGTTTGTTTAGCTACTTAAAAAATGTAAACAAAACAACCACGTGATATAGTTCGTCAGCCAATAGAAGCAAAACAATGATACGTCAGAGTGGAATAAAACAGTTTTGATTGGCTGTTTAACAATGCCACGTGGTTTGGATTATTTACATTTTTCCAAGTAAATAAACACACGGAGTATAGGATATTACAATAGGTTCTTCTCTTAGTAGGTATATACGATTCACTTTTATCTACCTATATGTATATCTACGTCTAACCCATCTTCTACATCACTTCAAGCTTTTCTATTATCTCATTAATCCACTACCTTCATCTCTTATTCTTGACTTCATTTTTTAGTTATTTTATTAGGCTACAATTTTTTTTTTCTATATCATTCTGCATTTCTTTCTTAAGCATTTTTTTTTCTTCTCTGAACATTACTCGGCTGTTGTTGTTGTTCCATCTAGCTTCTTTACTTATGTTACCTAAAGCACCACTTATTTTTTCTTATATTGCTCTATTTCAGATGTCTCCAAACTTTTTTGTCTCATCGACCACTTGGCATTTGTTTCGCTTTTGGCTGAACCTCTTGCTTACGTAATATTAACGTTATCACGTAAAAACTAAGCAAGCAATCTTTGGCAATTTTTGCACTGATGAAGTTGGAGGTATCGCCGGCTTAAAATTGACGCCGGCTACTGTAAAAATTTAGCGCGAAAAAATATTATATACAAAGTAAAAAAACTACCAAAGTTGTTGGTAATTATGTAGCTCTGCCTATGCCTACCCCACTCTGGGAATGAAGGCGTGATGTGTAAGGCAGAGCTAAAGAATTACCAACAAGTCTTAAAACTTCTTTATAATTCTGTAACCACATTTTGCACAAGTAGGCTAAGATGTTTCCCAGTGTATTAGTGGCAGGTGGCAAGCCCATCGCCTAACAGTACTACAAGCCTTTATTCGCCTAGTCTAAATAAATAATCTTAATTTTAACATTTAATTGTGATAACATATAAAGTGAAACTGGTTCTAACTGTCTGTTTGTTACGCTTTCACGTCTAAAAATTTAAACGTTTTTGATGAAATCAGGTATGGAGGTAGCTTAAGCTGCTGGTTAAAACAAGGAGTACTTAATGTCACACAACAATAATAAATAGTCCTTTTTGATGCAAAGAAAACAGGGTCAATTTTGAATTTAGTTTATTAGTATTTATGGATAGATACATTAAGAATCTGTTTGTTACGCATTCTTTTTTATTACAACCTCTCGTAATTTACATAATATGTAACTAAAAATGTTTTTTTTTTCTTTTTAAGTTCGCTCTGACCTTGAATACCATTTAACCGATGCCAATAGTAAGATGGGGCGTCTTCAAGATGATATACAAGCCCTGAAGAGTACACTATGCTTTCAACGCCACTTGGATTCAAAATTGGACCAATGCAATGATTCATACTAAATAATAAATAAAATATCTCTTAAATACATTTTAGAAAGCTAATTAAACCCTGTAACTATTCTATCTTCAGATCAACCTACAGCCAATGAACGTTTATTTAAGAAATTAAAACCGACTGTAACCGGGATATTACAAGTATGAGTCGTTGTACTTTATATCATCTTAGTCCTCAGGGTTGGCAACGCATTTGCAGTCTTGTGAATGCGAATGTCTATGGGTCACAGTTTCCACTTACCATCAGGTGGCCTGTGTGTTCGTTTGCCTTTCCCATGCCATAAAAAAAAAAAAAAATACATCGCATATCTTCCGCCAGCCCACTTGGCTTATTTAACCGTAAGATGATCCAGGAACACTCTGGGTCTTCTCACACGCGCTCCTCCTGCAGGGGGTGCGTGTGGGGTATTTGATCAGCGCTGATCGCGCTTCTCAAAGGAACGGGTGTCGCGACCCATAACTCTGCCCTCCTAAGCTAAAACGCAGTAACTCAGATAAAACTCCTGTAGCAATATCTACCTTATTACTAAGAGCAGAGAACTAAAACTGCTTTGGTTATTGATTTTGGGATACTGCTAATTTGCATAGGAGGGCAGAACTATGGGCCTGGCCTTTGGTGCCCTGTGTTGAACAGGGCGTCCTCCTGTGTGGATTCTATTTTTATTTTCTTGTTTTACTTCTCCCCACGTTTCCTTGGGGAACTTGGGGGAATATTTGGCGGGTAAGTAATACGAGATATAAGAACTGATAATATATCACTCATAATATATACGCTCACTTTGTATAAACACGTTTAGTATAACGTTCACTGCATATAATGAACGGAAGATATAATTTCAAAATATCTATTTCCATACAGTATAACGTTATTAATATATAATATCAATTTATATAACTATTATAAAACGTATAACGTTCATAACACCTAAGATTTAAAAGATATATTAATCAAATTATCTAACATCAAAAAAAAAATACACGTATAATATAAATACATGCATATGTTATTTGAAATTAAATTCTATTTTCAGTATTAAGTGGCCTTCTTTATTAAAAATCAACCTTACCTTACTAACTTTACTGGCAGCAGTCTGAATTTTCTGGGCAAAAAAAAAAATAGCCTCGAAGGCCTAGGCGGGAGCTTTGCTCCCGCCTAGGCCTTCTATCCTAACCTAACCGAGTCGGCTCTGCCCAGAGAAGTCTTGCTCGCTCGCTTCGCTCGCTCACATTTATATCATACGATATTATATCTTGTAACACTTATACTAAAAGATAATATGTATTATGATCGCTATATGTCATGTATGTTATACGAACTGAAATTAGTCATTGTGAGTGTTATATTAAAAAATATTATATAAAATTGAATATTATATGACTTGACCGTTATTCCTTATAAAAATATTGATTTTGTTATTATAGCTAACGTTCATTATATCTCGTAAATGTTAGTAACATGAAAATAGTTATTATGTAGTTATATCTCGTGGGACGCACCCATATTTGGCGGGGCGGGAGGGCGCTCACTGCCTGATCCAGGAATGAGCTCGTTGTCACTTATATAGGCTAAATGACCATCCTCATCCCCTCCGGCGTGCCGGTTATCATTCTTGCGCCAATATTACTTATTTATTTAACAAAAAAAATTACAATCTTACAGCTCTCAGCCAAAGCGCTTTTAAGAAAAGCATATAAGGGTCATTATTTGGACGTTTGTTCCGAATCTCTTCCGTGGTCACATTTTTGTAGAAATGGCTGCAGATTTCGATTTCGTGTCTGGTTAGGTATCTAAGTTTCCCGGATATCTAACAAATATCCAAAAACGGCATCAAAATATACGCCCAATTCTTCAAAAATATGTCTACAAAAGTGAGGCGGTTGAAACGCTCGAATAACGACCCATAATGTTACTTAGCAACTACTTGCGTCAAGTACAACTACTTATTACTACAGGATGGGTAACAGAATTCACCCACTTTAAAATAATTCAAGATTAACAACAAATAATAAAATTATAAAGACAAATACAAATTTAACTAAAAAAACACTTTTTTACAAATAAAGTTAAACGGTCGGCGAAAACGTCAGCGTCATAGATCAAACCAGACAGGTCGTTCAGCAGAATGCATGCTGTCAGTGGGAGCGTTGAGGGTCCGGCGCGTGCGCACCACAGGCGGGGTAAGAAAGGGCAGCGCCGTCGCGCCGCCCGCGCCCCGCCGACCCCCCTGCCCGGGGGACACTGGCTAAGTATGCGGGTGAGCACAGGGGGCGATTTTTGACTTTTGAGCGCTCGAAAGTGACAAAAAACAATGAAATGGTATTTTTGAATTGCGATGGAAAATATGAACACGAGTGGTCCGTGGCATTCGTTTTGAATTCTATCAATAGAAAGTATAATTTGAGATCTTTCAAACCTGTTGGGTATGTATGCCGGGAACACGAAGCATAACCAAACCCAGCTCAATGCCATAGACATCCACAGAAGAGAAAGCGTTTAATTTTTCCTACATTTATAACTAGTCAAGAATTTGTAAAATACATACATACATACATAAACTCACGCCTTCATTCCCAGAGTGGGGTAGGCAGAGCTAAAGAATTACCAACAAGTCTTAAAACTTCTTGATAATTCTGTAACCACATTTTGCACAAGTAGGCTAAGATGTTTCCCAGTTTATTAGTGACAGGTGTCAAGCCCATCGCCTAACAGTACTACAAGCCTTTATTCCCTTAGTCGCCTCTTGTAAAATAAGCGTACAAAATCTAATTCGCACTGAAATATTAAATTGCTTGTTATGTTGTTCTTTTGTTACCTTCAGATATTTATTCGCAATTAATTCTGCGTATAATAAAACAAGTTCCAACTTAACAATACTATTTAGTATCAATCCCTCAGTTTCAAGTGAAAATCTCAAAAACATGGAATTTGGGACCATTCGAAAATAAATCGTGAAAGATTTTCGCATTCGAATATTTTCTACCGCTCGGTTTTGAAATCGAACACTCGAATGTCAAAATCAGTCCCCAGATGGGTTGTCCACTCCATTGCGCAGGAAATGGTAATAGTGCATAATTAGCAACAGTTTCCGTGTCAGTCCTAAGGTGTTCAATCCCATCACACCTAACAGGTAAGGATAGGGATACAGGAAAGGATAGTAGCCATGTTGTCTTTTAAGAAATCTGGCAAATATTTGAACTGCTGCAATAATCGGCACAAGACCGGTCTGAGTGGAGAGCCTTGGGGGAGGCCTATGTCCAGCAGTGGACGTCTTTCAGCTGACATGATGATGATGATGATGACTAATCGGTGTTAGGTACAGCCACAAGAAACTAAATTGTGCAGTTACTTATAAGGTTGACTCTACAAACCTGTGACTGGAAGGATATACGTGGCTACAAAATTAGAACAGTTTCCTGTCAGAGTCTTAATATAAACTTGAAAAAGTGAGTACAGATCTAATGCATAGTTGTTTTCCGTCGTTTCTCGGGAACGTTCTCATTTTGTCATGCTATTCAGTCAACCTTTGTACTTTTTGTACTGTGACCGACTGAAATAGCAAGACGCGAATCGGCTTCTCTAAGAATAAAACAAATGAAAAATTATTTAACATTATAAAAATTATAATAACTTGTCAAAGACGATTGAAGTTGAAGACGGAGAAGATGATAGGATACTTGATACGATACGATAATTTCTCTTCAATTATTATAAGATGAAACACGAAAGGCAAGAGACGACCCAGTCGATCTTACTTTGGGCAAGTGAAAGAGATGCCTAGATCCTATCGAAGAACGGATGACAGGCAGGACCTGCACCTTGCGTAGCTCTTAGTTAATGTGGATGGCGTGGTAGAGATGCTGCAATCCATACCACAACTAGGTATGCTGTACTGTATACTTTATTAAAGGGTACACTACATTAATCTATAGCCTGGTAAGGCCCACCATACTGAAAAATGGGAGTTTTTGGTAACCGGGACTTTAAATCTGCAATCAAGGGAATAAAGTTCAATTGCGATTGTTCGAAAATGCCATTTTCAGTTAATGAGCATAGTAAAATACACCTTATTCTTATTGCCACAGAGTTCAAAGTAAATTGCCTTGATTATGTACATCCTATTGCACACTGGGCCTTACGAGGTTAAAGTCGAAATTCTGAATTGATCAAAATCCAAAATTTTCATTATTTGTAATGCAATGTGTTGTTTGATACTTTTGAAAGAATCTTTTTACCTTTTGATATCATTTATAAGTCAAACCTTACCTAACGTACAATAACCATTAAATTATGCATTTAATCTATACAGCTCCAGCATAACCTAGCGTTTGGAAAAATGGAAATTTATTCTTCGAAAAAAAAAGAATTTTAAGGTCGAAAAACGCATGAGTATTTTTTTGTGGTAGTCTCATGTGTAACCCAACCTAATCTACGTAATTAATGTTTAAGATATCCTGAACTCATCATGGATTCATCCCCTGGACAGACACCTGAGCTTCAGTCAGCACATCAAAATAGCACTCAACAGGGCCAAGATGATCAAGGGTCGTCTCGGTCCCCTGCTCAACCGTCGCAGCAAACTTAGCGCTCGCAACAAACTAACACTATACAAAGTATGTATCCGACCGGTTTTCACATATGCCAGCGTGGCATTCGCACAAGCTCACGACTTACACATAAACACTCTACAGACATTTCAGAACAATCTTCTCCGATCGGTCGCGGGGGCCCCTTGGTTTGTTCGCAACGCGGACCTTCACAGGGACCTCGGCGTCCCGTCGATTAGGCACACTATCAAGCACGCGTCTAGGCGCTTCTTTGATAAATGCCCACACCACCCCAACCCGCTCATCGTCCGTGCCACCTCCTACACTCCCCAACTCACCCCGTCCGATCCCGACGTGCTCGCTGCGCTCGGGGCACCCGTCAGGCGCCCCAAGCACATCCTGCTCGATCCCACCGATCCCATCCAACTCGCAGTGGATGAGGGCACTGAAGACCGCAAGAAGCTTCGGCGCCAGGGACGTCGCGGCCGCCCCCCCAGATCCGGACCTGAGCCTCATAGCATCAATGCAGGGATCGAGAAGATCGAAGAAACCGAAGAAACCGAACATACTCAAGCAACCGAAGAAACCGAACACTTGGAAGCAACCGAAGAAAACGAAGTCCTTCAAGACACTCAGCCGGCCGAGCTGCGCTCGACCGGCCTGACTCCCGACGGAGGCACCCCTCCAGAGGTGCGACCACCACCGCACCTCTAACTTAGGGTTCAGCATGCCCCCCGCTAAGGGCATCGCTACCCGTGCCCGGGTGAAGTAGTTACGGTAGAGACATACCAACTACACAGTCAGTCATAACATAACAACAAACATGGATTCATCAGAAAATAGTGATCGATGAATGAAATTCGATGAAATGATGGGTTACCGTTTTCTCTACTATAATGTAGCTCAGTGATATTGCGTATTATTATGTATAAAAATAGAGGACGCCAGCGATTACGTACAGGTTAGGGAATGCAAATAACCGGTTATGGCCGGGTTTAACCGGTTACTTTCATACAAAAACGGCCAATAACCAGTTAAATTGCATTCCCTAGTATAGGTAAAATAAGTGTCCCATTCTTTTTTACCGATACTGGAAGTAGCATACTGACCAAAAATATTTAATAAAATTCATAATTACAGTCGATTTAAAGGATATCTTTACATTTTTACACCCCATTTTAATGTAAAGTATACAAATGTTTACCTTATTTCAATGGGATAAGGTAAAAATTATATCAATGTATCTTTGACGTTGACCGACCGTACCATATTTGTAGAACTTCGTTCCGCAATTCCAAAAAAAAACTTAAATCTCAAATATCTCAGAAACGAATAATTTTCGGCCAGGGTACATGTCTTTATTGGCTCCAAATGAGCTCTACTATGCCTCCTTAATAGATTTGTATCGAATATCCACTCACTCTGTATACAGGGTGTAAGGGACGGCTCACCGAAAATGAAACCATAGCTTCAGACCATTATACTGAACTGAAATCCAGTGGCAATTTTCGCGGGAAAACGAAAATTTTCTCGTTTTTTACGTGAAAACGCCGATTTCACAGTTTTTTTTTACATAATGAGCTTCAGTATGTCATAATATGTTGTCCTAGATCGGTTTATATGCAAAAACATGGAAAAAAAAACAAGAAAATTTTCGTTTTCCCGCGAAAATTGCCACTGGATTTCAGTTCAGTACAATGGTCTGAAGCTATGGTTTCAGTTTTCGGTGAGCCGTCCCTTACACCCTGTATAGTTCGACTGACTGACTTCGTGATCGCGATGAAGCGCACAGTTTGCCACAATTGCCGCTGGTGGCGCTGGCAAGTTGGTTGATACAAGTTGTCGCTAGATGTCAATAGGTCGCCACAAACTTACATCAACCCTTAACATAATTGTCAGTTTCGAAAATCGCTAACTTAGCGTAATGCGTCTTAACTAGGCCCCCTCATAACAGAGTTAACAGAGCATAGAGATATAGTCGATATGAAAACATTGACATTATAATTTTTTTAACAAATCGATACAAAAATAACTCGAAATTAAATTATAGTTAAACATTTAAAACATCTTGATACTTTAATTTGATATTTTGTATTTTTCAAGTTACGCATCTTCCAACTAGACAAGAAACTTTGATAAGTAATATAAAATGAAAAGTCAAATATCATAGCTCAATTTGATATAACATAGCTTTCATTATCTTCAAATTAATTGAAAAGCTTAATAATCGATGCTCGTAATTATTCTGAATAATTGATTCGTTTCCGTTTTCTTAGTCAGTTATCGTTTTCACAAAGGCCACAGTATAGTTGCAGTTGCATTGCATTACCATGCAATACTTAAAAATAACAATCTTTATATTTATTGCAACACTCACTCTGATTCACGCTAGAAATAAAAGTAAGTATTACATTCAAATTTTTAAATCAGAATAATCATGGTTAAAATTTAAACGGTGATTGTTAATATTAAATCGTCATATCCCTTGTAAAGTGTAGCTTGCATACGGTAAATAAATAGTAAGTATTTAACATTCAAATCCTGCTTCTTTAAAAATAATCGTCATGTTTTTCCAATAACCTTGTTGAAAGCTTTTTCTAAAACTTATGCTTTATGTGCTTACTGATCTAAATAGATGAATACATTAAGAATAATTATGTTTGTTGCGTACTTATTAATTTCTACCTCTCATCGTTAACATATGTTTTTTTTCTTTTAACACTAAACATGTTTTTTTTTACTTTTTTAAGAGTACTCGAATTCGTACTTTGAAACCAGTTTAAACGATGCCACTAAAGAGATGCGGAAACTTAAAAAGGGTTTGCAAGACCTGAAGAGGATACTAAAATTACAACACAGAGTGGAACTAAGATTGGACAAATGCAATGTCTCTTAAAAACATATTTTCGAACCTATCTAGAATGAAAACCTGGAACTTTTACAGCTTTAGATCAACCTACAGGCAATTAAATAAATTTAAGGAATTAGCACTGACTGCAATCGGGATATTATGAGACGTTGTACGGTCTACCAGTTTTGACATAAATTTCTGTGAGATCTAAGTATCGCTAAGGGTGACACTTGTCTCTGTCATAATATTATTGAAAGGGAAAATTGAACTTCTTGTATCATGACGCGCAAATGAAATAAAACCGTAGGGTGGTAGACCACATTTTCATAAGTAACTGCACGTTTTAGTGCTTTGTCGCTTTCACGTCATGTTTGAACTGCTGCACTTATCATCGGTGTTAGGTATAGCAACAAGGAACTAAATAGTGCAGTTACTTATAAGGATGAATGTACAAACCTGTGACAGGAAGGAAATTATACGAGGCTACAAAATTAGAACAGTTTCCTGTCGTAGTCTTAATATATAAACAAAGAAGGGGGGAAATGTGAATCAGAGTTCAACTAATTCCCTTTTTTAAGTTGAAAACATATGAGAAAGTACTTATTATTGTACAAAGAAGAAAAACTTGTCAAAGAAGCTAGAAATTGAAGAGAGATCCAAAAAATAGTGCGGTCGATGTTAAGGATATATTTTCATTTTTGCACCAATAACTCAAATGTACAAAATAAATAAATTAATTCTAAGGGATAAGGCAAGCTATGTCAACGTATCGTCTTATATCTATACTTACTTTGACCGACCGTACAATATTTGTATAATTTCCGATACTACCATTTTTTTTAAGCTTTGTGTAAATTGTCAGGCAGTATACATTTTTATGGTTTGGCCTTCATGTTATTAAAACCTAATTGCAATAAAATTACTTATACCGATTAATTGTGTTTTTTATTGTATTTAAACTACCGACGATGTTTCGAGCCTTTTGCCCTTTTTATCTTCAGTGACAGTAAAGCTAGTTCACAAACTAAAAGTTACTCAACCTGCTATGGAAATTTAGCAGGGTAAAATATACCTTACACCGTTATTTAATAATATATCGCACGGTGGGAATGAAAGTGACGTAATACGAAAATGTAGTTTTTTAGAAAATTAACAATATGTCCCGAAATAAAGAGCTAATTGAGAAAAACAAGTTCCTAGTGTTCCTTAGGCTTTCCTTTATGTAGTAAATTTTAAATGTAATAAAGTTAATATCTGCTCAAAAAAAGACCCCCAAAAATAAGTCGCTGTAGCATTAGACTTGACATGAGTATCAATGACCTATTTTGAATTAATTCACGTTAATACTAAACAATCATCGGTTTCGGCACTGCCTTAAATAAAAAATTGGTTCAACTTCTATTAAGTCACATGAAATAACATACGTTAATCTATATAATAAAAATGAATCGCTAAATGTGTTGCTAAGCGCAAAACTCGAGAACGGCTGAACCGATTCAGCTGATTTCTTTTTTGTTGTGTTCGTCATTTTTTGGTGTAAGGTTTGTATGACAGAAAACAATTCAAAAATCCACCGGGGAATTTTTCAGCGGGGCGAAGCCGCTGGCAGGCCGCTAGTATGATATAAAAAGGACCCTACTCACTTTAAGACTTAAATCCATTGACAGAGCTTACCTTATTAGACGTTTACGTTACCTATTTAGCACAATTTTTTTTTAATTACGTGACTTCGCCCTGCACGCACTTTTGACGCAACACTCAATTCCTCACTCAGCAGCGGGGCGAGCCGAAATGAAAGAGATATATACAAAGTCTACATTTGTCGCTTTCCAGACCAAATTCGACAGTTTATGATTTAGTAAGCTTAAGAACATGATTTTTTAAGACGTTTTCCATTTACTAAAATTTTGAATTGGGTCACTTTTGTTCTCCCCGTGCGATATATTATGTACCTACGAACGAAGACGGCCCGCTGGGCCGCGTCACAGATTACGGCTAAAATCTTGACAGCCACGGGGGCCCGCTCCACAGCTGAAGTGTTATTAAGTTATTATTATGTGTAAGTTATAATAGTAATGTATCATCAGTCGTTATTCCAAAACAAATGAAAAAAAAATAACATTAGCGAAACGTCATCGAGAAAATGTGTGGTGGCTTTAATAAGAATCATCTTGTCACACACAGAAGTCATATCTATCAGGTGACAAAAACGTGACCAGTTCCGGCAGTGAAAGAGACAGCGATATGGGACTCATATAGCTCTATTCCTTTTTTTTATTGCAACTTGGTGGCTCTCAACAGCTGATTACTATAGGTGTTATATTTTCAGTGTTTATGAAGTTTGATGAAAGCAACCGCGGTGCCCAAAAAAGAAGAACGTTTCTGAATAAGTTCACGTCTTTGGTCAATTGGAACCGTGAAAAGAAAGTCTACCGCCGTAAATATATAGGAATGAAAAAAGTTAAGGCTATGGGGAAACCTTTGCACCAATGGCTCGAAATTGACAATGATCAGGAAAAATAAATACAATTGAGTTATTTTGTTTTATTTATCGTCTTTTTTACATTATACCTATACATATAGAATACATTCCTTTGCATCCTAGAAGCGAGCAAATGAAAGGTAAATATAATATGGCATAATTATTTAACTTTAAGTGTATAAGTTATACATATAGGAAATTCGTTGCATAAAAAATATATCTTCCAAAAGCATCTTTCATTTCATGCTAGTAGATATATTTACAATACAGAAACTAGTACTTATATAGGTACAGATTTAGTTTACCTACCGTCTGTAGATTTTTCGAGTGTGTATAAGCTAAAAATAAAAAACACCTACGATTAAATTCAACTGCCAGTTATTTCGAATACTGCGTCATACATCCACATACACACATGGGTGCCTTAAAGAAGAGATTACATTTCCCTAATTGGCTGGCAACGGGTCAACAACTCTTCTTGAGTTGCTGGTGATCACGGCGGTGATGATTATTTCTCATCATATAACCCGAATTCTTGTTTGTCTCCCTCTTTTATATTAACACGTTCAGCCCACCACCGCTCTAAACAGGTACTCACAATATTTGCCCATACAAATTGTAGGTCCGTTTAAAAACGTTCTACTACCTATTTATCCTAGAATGATCTTAAATGCGACACAAACGTCGAAAGACGTCAACGATTAATAACGTTGTGCCATATGTGGTTAGCATTTTTGCATGAAATACAAACGTTGTGTTTGTGCATGTACGTAAATGTGCGTGAGTAAAGGACGTTCACAAAATACCGCCAAAATTTGATACGATGCGGCTCTAGACATTGAACATTTTAAAGTGTTGCGGCGCAGGGATGTGCTATTAAGAATATAATATGGGCTCGTGGCGTTATACGACGTAGTGCAAATAAAACCAAATTTTCTTAAGACGTCATTAGACGTTGTGTTCATTATAATTTTATGAAAATAACGTTATAAAACGTTGCTAGGCCAAACGTGTTAAAAAATGTGTGATGATCCGTCATACATGTGATACTTCGTCATAATCGTCATACATGTGGATGAAAGTCGTTAGATAAATATGGATGATGACATTTCAGCACTCAAAACTTTCTTGACTTTCGACAAAATAATCGTTTAAAAAACATCCGCGTTAAAGTAAAGACAAACGAACGGACGGACGGACGGACGGGCACACCGTCCCATCTGACATCCTTAGATACGGAACCTTGAAAAAAAGTATCTGGAAAAAAGCTCTCGGCAATTTTAAAGTACCTAAGCAATTATGTTATTTTAATTTTATAACTGAACATTCAAAATGTCCATCACATCGCCAATCAACTCAAAAATTGTCATAAATTAACACCCATCATCGGCCTCTATTCAGCTTGGTAAAACTATAATGCCTTTGCCTAATGCCATGGTGGCTTTGATGGTAGCTTAACAGTAAATAAGAGCTATAGGCTATTCGCGTTAAGAAAATAGTGACTCATCGGCTTAGCCACGCCCTTTGACCAATTAGATCACAGTAAATTAGAAAGCCACCAATGAATACACCTTTACTTTGCAGTTGCACTGATGAGCATACCTGGGATAACTCGGGGCATCTGTACGAAAGTGATGTAACAAAATATTTTATCGATATAAAATATATCGATGTTACTGCCAACATCTAAATGTTATTCGACATAAATAAATATTACTTATTTTCTCCTCATTTTTAGATAAAAATAAACAAATTAACACGTATATTTATTTGTTTATTTTACAACAGTTTTCATAATATACAATCAAATATTTTTTCCATATTCGTCGGTATTAATACTATTAATGATTGCCGTCTAGTTGAAAATATCTACTTTAAACTGCTAAACGTACGAACATGATTGGTACTGACAGTATATTGTCATTTTGATTGAAATAACATCCGCATACTTTTATTATCGTAAGAGGCTCAATATCAGATATGACATCGAACCTCTTTACAGTAATCGAGAATGTGCAATGTGCACATGTATTAATTTAATTATATCGACATCTTTTTTATCGATATCAAATCCCTAGAACTTGCCCCGAGTTATCCCAGGTATGCTGATGAGTCACTATTTTCTTAACGCGAATAGACTATAGCAAATCGTTAACAATACGGAATCACGCTGAAAGGAATAATGTTTTGAGAACATTAGAATTGCGGCCCTTATCTAAAGATTGCAATCCTAACATTCCAAATGTGTTGCCAACTCAGAGGATTAAGATGGAATTTTTGAACTGAACACTGAAGCTTGACGGTATTTTTACATAATCCGATAAATTGCTATACACGTTGACTTAATTAAACGATGTAAATTCATTGGCGTTAATTGCCGACATGCAGACACAGAAAGCAATCAAAGCGTAGACAATTTTTAACGCCTACGGGTACATCTAACTACGTAAGCATGTAGGTATGTAAATAAACTTACAGGTAATATTATGTGTATGGTTAAACTATAACTACATAATAATTTAATAATACTGTAGAAATATCTGAGAAAATACTTCAGGGGGCTAAGAAGTTAAACATAGAACACAATTCGGTTGTTTTTTGAATTTATGTCTTTCTGTATTTCTGTAGGTAGGTATGATTTATTTGTGATTTGATTACGAAAAAAATCTGTCAAGTATGAAACGGTCCCTGCATGTCTTCTACTCTTGTAGTCAGGAGCACAGTGTTATCAGCGTGTCTGAGATTCGATACTATTTTGGCTCCTACCAGGATCCCTTTTTCCCAGGCTTTCCGCGGATTATGTACTCCCAGTATATGTTGAAGAGCGCTGGGGGCAGAATACAACCCTGAGGCACTCCTTTTTTATTTCAAACACATAAGAGCAGTCTCGGTGCTAATTCTTACGAAAGATCGGTAATTAGTGTAAAAGTGTTGAAAAAAGCAGAGTAAATGCTCTAGAATCTCCATACCCACATTCTCCACACGTATACATATAAATATGTAGCACGTTCCACAGTTTATCCCATTGTAAAAAGTCAAAGGCCTTCGTGTAGTCAATGAAGCACTTGCAAGCAAGCAATTAACTCACTTTTCTCTTTTCATTTTTTATGACTTGTCGAATATTTTTGTACCTGTTTCCTTGTGCCTTACCCTTTATTAATCCTACCCATTCCTAACGACATTGTATCATAGGTAAATTAAATTTTCCTTCAAGCTTAAAATGGAAATTCAATATTTTCACTTATCTATATTATGACAAGTTGAGAGACTCGGCGACCGTCTTTTATTAAGCTAGCTGGATGGATTTTTTCAGTTATTTCGATTTTATATGAAAATGCAAACATTTAAAAAACCGGCCTTGTATGAGTTGGACTCGCACATCGAGGGTGCGCAGTAGCTATTATTATTAGTACTATTATTAAAATATTGACTATAGAATTTGTATTCAAACCGAAAATGACTAAGGGCAGGTGCCTATTTCACTGTCCTGATAGTGATAGGTGACAGGTGACGTGGCGCTGTTTATATGAATCCCAGTGATGTAAAAATTTGGTAAAATTTAAAATGTCACCTTTCGTTGTCAGGATTTTGAAATACCCCTATTTCAATTTGATTGAAATAACATCCGCATACTTTTATTATCGTAAGAGGCTCAATATCAGATATGACATCGAACCTCTTTACAGTAATCGAGAATGTGCAATGTGCACATGTATTAATTTAATTATATCGACATCTTTTTTATCGATATCAAATCCCTAGAACTTGCCCCGAGTTATCCCAGGTATGCTGATGAGTCACTATTTTCTTAACGCGAATAGACTATAGCAAATCGTT
The DNA here is from genome assembly GCA_927399475.2 of Acleris emargana. Classification (NCBI taxonomy): domain Eukaryota; kingdom Metazoa; phylum Arthropoda; class Insecta; order Lepidoptera; family Tortricidae; genus Acleris; species Acleris emargana. Next base: position 6,150,913 of record OV656850.1, read on the forward strand.
AACAATACGGAATCACGCTGAAAGGAATAATGTTTTGAGAACATTAGAATTGCGGCCCTTATCTAAAGATTGCAATCCTAACATTCCAAATGTGTTGCCAACTCAGAGGATTAAGATGGAATGTTTGAACTGAACACTGAAGCTTGACGGTATTTTTACATAATCCGATAAATTGCTATACACGTTGACTTAATTAAACGATGTAAATTCATTGGCGTTAATTGCCGACATGCAGACACAGAAAGCAATCAAAGCGTAGACAATTTTTAACGCCTACGGGTACATCTAACTACGTAAGCATGTAGGTATGTAAAGAAACTTACAGGTAATATTATGTGTATGGTTAAACTATAACTACATAATAATTTAATAATACTGTAGAAATATCTGAGAAAATACTTCAGGGGGCTAAGAAGTTAAACATAGAACACAATTCGGTTGTTTTTTGAATTTATGTCTTTCTGTATTTCTGTAGGTAGGTATGATTTATTTGTGATTTGATTACGAAAAAAATCTGTCAAGTATGAAACGGTCCCTGCATGTCTTCTACTCTTGTAGTCAGGAGCACAGTGTTATCAGCGTGTCTGAGATTCGATACTATTTTGGCTCCTACCAGGATCCCTTTTTCCCAGGCTTTCCGCGGATTATGTACTCCCAGTATATGTTGAAGAGCGCTGGGGGCAGAATACAACCCTGAGGCACTCCTTTTTTATTTCAAACACATAAGAGCAGTCTCGGTGCTAATTCTTACGAAAGATCGGTAATTAGTGTAAAAGTGTTGAAAAAAGCAGAGTAAATGCTCTAGAATCTCCATACCCACATTCTCCACACGTATACATATAAATATGTAGCACGTTCCACAGTTTATCCCATTGTAAAAAGTCAAAGGCCTTCGTGTAGTCAATGAAGCACTTGCAAGCAAGCAATTAACTCACTTTTCTCTTTTCATTTTTTATGACTTGTCGAATATTTTTGTACCTGTTTCCTTGTGCCTTACCCTTTATTAATCCTACCCATTCCTAACGACATTGTATCATAGGTAAATTAAATTTTCCTTCAAGCTTAAAATGGAAATTCAATATTTTCACTTATCTATATTATGACAAGTTGAGAGACTCGGCGACCGTCTTTTATTAAGCTAGCTGGATGGATTTTTTCAGTTATTTCGATTTTATATGAAAATGCAAACATTTAAAAAACCGGCCTTGTATGAGTTGGACTCGCACATCGAGGGTGCGCAGTAGCTATTATTATTAGTACTATTATTAAAATATTGACTATAGAATTTGTATTCAAACCGAAAATGACTAAGGGCAGGTGCCTATTTCACTGTCCTGATAGTGATAGGTGACAGGTGACGTGGCGCTGTTTATATGAATCCCAGTGATGTAAAAATTTGGTAAAATTTAAAATGTCACCTTTCGTTGTCAGGATTTTGAAATAGGGGGCAAGATCCATTCGGCGAACTTTGGGTATCGTTCCTGTTCCTCTGTTTTATTAATCCGAATTTTCATTTGTTATAAACGCATTTTTTTAAATCTTTTTACTTTTCAAGTTTTTACAAAACAAACCTAACCTAACTTATTGTAGGTTATTTACGTAGTCTTATCTTTAAAGTTAATGTTACCAGATAAAAAAGCATTTTTACATAAGAAAATTTAGTATTCATGAAACAGTTGGGAATAAAAATTTGGGAAATGAAACGACTCAACGGAATTTAATGAAAAGTCAGAGTTTATTTAAAAAATATGATTTAAATTTTGTTCTAAATCTGTAAAATATTTTAAATCATTGCTTTCGTCAGTCAACGAAAATATTTTTACCTCATCTAAGTAAATATGAAGCCAATATTTTTCAAAATAAAAACAGTTGTTGATTTTGTGAACATTACTTTAGAGACCGGAAAGCAAGCGATTGCAGAACAAGTTTGAGTTAGCTAGATGGAGGCCGAACGAGTCCAGCAAATAATATAATACTTTCCCAATAATGCGGGCAAATAAAACAAAATATTAAATTATTTTAGCGCTACATTTTCAAAATTCCATCAGAAAAAACTTTATTATTTAATTATTTCTTAAAAGCACGACATCACTCATAGACAAATATAAAATGCCATTTTTATACCAAAAATAGGTATGACATAATAAAAATTGAATAAATACCATTAATTCAAATTAAATATTTAGCATGTTTATGAAGTTAATATGCTTTGTACAATAATACAATTTTAATCAATTAGTTCCAGTACGTACCAATTTTATTAATATTCCTGATGAATGGAAATTGAATAGCCGTGAGCATGTACGGCTTGAAAGACACTTTTTTTTTGATATTATTAATTTTTACAGGTGCGTCAGGGATATGGGATATCAGTAAGTAAATCTTAAAAAACTTTTGCCGTCTTGGCCAACTAATCTATCCTATTCCAACTAGCTAACTGCCATACCAGGCATAAGGGTGGATTGCTAGTCATCAAATAATGAATAGTATAGTTGGAGAATATTATATCCAAGAATTTGCAGTGGTGGTAAAATAAGTGCAATTCATTTTACGGCGAGCCTAAAGGACAGGGCTATAGCAGTTATATAGCTTTGTCCTTTTCTGTCAGCGTAAGCTAAACTGCAAAGTTAGGTCATAATAACCCCCCAGATAGTACTTGAATAATGGAACATAATATACGAGTATTTAGCCATATCGCAATTTCTAGAAATTACGGTGTCGTTGAAGGTACAGGGGACGCGTTTATTTGCAAAAGTGTTTTTATTTTGTTTATTTTTTCCTATATTTTTGGAGGCATTAGTTTGAATTCATGATTCAAGAAAAAACAAATCAAATCTAAAAGCCCCGCAGTATAAGTTAAATAAGTAATGTGTATTTTTTTACATAATATTATAAGAATACTTACAATATTTTTCGCTGTCGTTGTACCATCAGACCATCGGAACCCTGATTCACCATAGAACTGTGTCACAGTGACGTTATAATTCAAGTCGTAAGAAGTGCCTAATAAATTGTTTTATAATGTCACAATGACAACGTTCTATGGTGGGTCAAGGTTTTTGATGGGCTGAAGTACTTATAAATAGTTTGAGAGAAGTGCTTAGATTGGGGCTAGGGTCATTTCTAAATGTAGGTTTTTGTATGAATACATTTTGAATGTCTTTTTGGCACTCATATTTCGCCTTTATTTAGCGGACGCATTATAAAATTCTTTAACATGTTTTTCATTTTAGACAATTTCGCGTCAGTTTTTCGAACATGGAACCCTGCGGAACCGAGAGAAGGTAAAATAAACTAACATCTTAAAAATAACATACATTTTAACATTTATTGATAGTTATATCGATCCAATTCTTTCGATCTAATTCTTATCGTGTCGAGACTAAATTATTTTTCAATATTTTAGATTATGGCGTTGTACCAGTAAAGGCAAACGCAAGGACAAGTATGACATTTTACTACCGTATTCATTCATTTAAGAAACCCTTGCTGGTTTACAGGGTTCCATTCCCTGAGGATGCTAACGGAACCCTATTGCTAAGCCTCCGCTGTCCATCCGTCAAACACCGCAATAGATAAACACTTGAAATGTTCTATGTGTATTTCTATTACTACTAACGTTATTTATTTAAGAGTAACCCTCCCTCTCTTCATCCCTTGCTTCCCATCCCTTCTTTCCACGTAAACCTATCTTGGGCAGTCTCCCACCAGTCCTCATTGAAGGCTATTAATAACAAATTGAAAAATTCAATTAAATCAAGTGGTGAGTCCGACTCGAACTTGCCCGTTTTTATTAAAAGATAGGTTCCTAAAGAACTGAACGTAACTCTTCGTGCGTTAAAAAAAAGGTGGCGTTATTCAAAAAAAACTGTGATTAATGAAACATATTTTTACCATGATTGGAATTTTATTTCGATATAAATCATTGGTATTCATTTAGAAATTATCTAGAATAGTGACATTTTGTAGCAAAATAAGGCTTTATTGTGAATTTTCACATTAAACTTTAAAACCATATTGTAGACAAAAAAACGCTTAAAGAATTGATATATAAAACTTAAGTACACTTATTCGACACTTAAAAAAAAAAAACAATTTACCGTACAAAAACTTTAAACTCTTGCCCTGTAAAAAATGGTCATTTTGAATAACGTCACTTTTCTTTTTAACACACGTCTTATAGTTTCTGAATTTTCCTTGCTGATCCGTAATGGATCTTGCTCACCCGTATTATTGTGGTGACGCCGATGCGGGAAAGAGCTCGTATGACAAAAAAAAAAGTAGCAATATTTAATCAAAGATATTTGGACTACTAATATATCTTAAATCAAACTATTTTATAATTTTCTAGGCGACAGAGTACGTTTAGGCGTGACAGAAAGAGGTAAGTTAAGTATCTATGAAAAAAAGTTTCTTGTATTTTCCGGGTTCCCAGTTCTCAGAAGTTGTTTTAAAACGAAACAAATAAATAAAAACCAGGGACCGTAGCCGAAATGCAAACGCTACTAACTTTTTGTATTCTACCACCCAAACGAGTGATAAAGATAGAATAGACAAGAATAAAAGAAGATGTAGTGACTAAGATTGAAAAGGGCATGCTTCGATGGTTTGGTCATTTGGAAAGGATGGATGAAAGAAGATTGACGAAAGAGATATACAGATCGAAAGTGAGTGGAAGGGTCGGAAGGGGTTGCCCTAGGCGTACTTTTTCGAATCAAATCGGAGAAATACTGGAAGAGGGCCGAATCCGACCGACCGACCGTAACCGACGTGCGTGCATGACTCGATGTGAATGTTGAAGAAGCGAAATAAAGGACCATGCGTCAAAATGGGCCTGAAACCAACAGCAATGAGAGTTATGTCAATAAATAGGTCTTAAAATCTTCTTTATTTCATTATATGGGTACAAAGTCAAATTCCATTGCAGAGCTAAGATATTTGTATTTTAGTCACGGTGAGTACGAGCTACGATAAATGCATTCGGAGAATATTCATATTCTGGAGGGAAGGTATTGAGCACCTTTGTTGCCCATGGTCCCTGTGATAGTCCCTGGAAGGTACCACGGGAATTATTTTACCCGTAGTCTCTTAATTTTGTATAAGCCAACTAATTTAAAAAGGTATAATAACTTAACTGTATATTATTAAAGAAAACAATAAAATAAAACATAAGTACGGTCAGCTGCAAAATTGCATGGACACCTTAATGTCTATAATCCTGTGAACACGTGAGGTGACGTTCGTAAGAAACCACCTAGATGGCGTTGTTATCTGAGCTAGTTCAATTGTTGTTTGCTACAACTTTATGACGTTTCAGTATTACAATCGATAATTTCGCAAGTTGGCCGAGTTAGTTGACAGCTTGCTTAGAAACGGGGCTTCTCCGTAGGTCGGGAGATCGGGTCTGCCTATTGCCACCTGTTTCTTTTTTTAATTAATTTTGTTTCACATAATATATTAATGTATTATCTTTTTAAATAATTATCATTTTCAAGAAATGAAACAACTTTTGTTATTTGAAATGAAAAAACTTTATTTCTCATAATAACATTTTAATTTAGTCTACCTAACATATTATTGAGGTAATAACTTAAGTATTCGTTTCCGAAATCGGAAAGACATTGAAGTTTCACCACAATAACAAAGTAATTATTAACAAACAAAAATTGAACTAGAGATCGGGTTACCTTAACAGTCAAAAGCATTATGTTAACTATGTTATACAGTTTTGATCTCTTAGGGCCTGTTAAACAATCGGCAAGTAAATTTATCCGCCATTAAAAGTTGTCTATTTAAAGTGCAAGAAAGAGAAAGGGCTAAATTTATGTAACTAATGTGCTTTACTTGCGGATTGTGAAACAGGCGGTTATATTTATATATAGATAACAAATTAAAATTCGTGTATAAATGGTGTAATTTGTTTGACCGTAAATATTTAAAATAAGACACTTATATTATGTATGGTCACAAAATAGTATAGACACGCAAAAAGACCGAAAATAATATTCAATTTTGTAATAATTACTTACGTTAACCCGATCTCCAGTCGTCCACTCGAGTTACTTATATACTAAACTTTAATAACGAGTATATCTCCCACTCTGTTCGATTACAGTTTGAATTCGAGCACGCATTGAACCGATAATATTCTGACACAGATTGGAACCACGAATACTATCCCAAATGTTTAAACAGTGGTCTTCTAAGGCTTTCGGAGTTCGCTCATTCTGGTGGTCCCAACGTTGGACAATAATATCCCATAAAATTTCGATTGGATTTAAATCCGGTGACCTTGAAGGCCAGGGAATAACCCTAATATTATTATGCTGACCAAACCACTCCCTCACACTTCGTGAACGGTGTATGGGACAGTTATCTTGCACAAACGTTATCACCGGTAACTCCTCCTCTGGTTACACATTGCGAACGGTGGGCAACATGGTGTCCTCCAGCATTTCTACATAATGAACACTGTTCGCTCGACTGGGAAGTCTAACCAGTTCTCGTGGGTCAGCCGCACTCATCCATCCCCACATATTTACGGTTATACGACCAGATTCCATGTTGGGCACTACATGATTGTCATTATACCGAGTATTATTTCGGCGCCACAAGCTTAGTCGTCCGTGTTGGCTCGATTTAAAAGTCATTCATCTGTAAAGATGACATTACTCCAGTCAAAATTTAAATACTCCAAAGCGAACCTTGCTCTTTTATGGCTTTCTGTTAGCAAGGGTTTGACAGCATGCCTACGATACGATGATGCAGACCCTCACTGTGAAGAACACGACGAATAGTATCCGCACTCGTATTGAATAAATCAGCGTAGTGGGTTGTTGGTTTAAATCCATCTTCCTCATACTCCCTCACCATGGCTTGACGCTGGGGTGTGCTTATGAGTCGTGGTCTACCCGTTCTTTGCCGGGGTAGCAAAGATCCCTCCTCTTCAAACCGCCGTACCCATAAAACAATAGTTTTCCTCTAAAAAAAAACAGTCATTTATAATAACAATTAAAGATATAAAATAAAATGAATAAAGACTAAATCGAAATTATTTTATAAAAAGTTGACCAAAAAAATTACTACTTACGTTAACTCCGGTTTCTCTAGCGATTTCTGACAAATTTCTGCCTTTACTGTGCAAAGCAATTATTTGCGATCTTTTGACTAGGTCAATATTGCAACGAGAAGTCATTTTTTAAGGAAATTTCAACGAAAGTAAATCTACACAACAAAGGCAATTGATTGAGCAGCTAACGAACGAACGAGCGTAAGTCTTTGTAATAATCAGTCTGGTATTTATAAATCTTTAGTCTACCCTCCTAGTATTAATACATAACGTGTTTCTGTGTCATGCGAAAATAAGCAAATCATAATAAACTGGTAATTAATTTCGACCCAACAATAAATGGTTCGATGGCCCGATGGCATAAGGCCGCCAACGTTCAGAACCCCAAGTGTCCCGGGTTCGATTCCACATCGTGGATGAAAAGTGTTTTTGATAAATTTAACCTCTTAGTTTGAAATTGACTAATAGTTTGAAACTACTTAAAAATCATCTATTATACTAAAATATAAAATCTATGAAATAAAGAAAAAATGTTTGGTTGATGTGTGCGGTTTTTTTTTCATATTTTTAGATCATTATCTGCAACAACGCCATCTAGTAAGATCTTGTTGAACTACTACGAGCAGATAGATGGCGTCAGTTTGCCTCAGAGCATTATCTTTCCGAACTGTCCATGCACTTTTGCAGCCTACTGTACCTACATATACCATGGTCCCTGTGCACTGTGATAGGCCCTGGAAAAAAGGATATTCTCTCATAATGTAAATTATGTAATGCTGGCCACTAGAGATCCTGACTCATAATATAAACCCAATTTAAAAAATGAAGGTAGGGATATCGACCGTTCCATTAATGATGTTCGTTCGGTGTCATTTCTTGTTGAATACCGGTATTTACTCTAACTTAAATATGAATATCTCAGTTCTGCAATGGAATTCGGCTTTGTGCCCATATAATGAAATAAAGTAGATTTAAAGACCTATTTAATGACATAAGTTTCAGCTCTGTTGGTTTCAGAACCAGGCTCCATACAAAGTTGCCCATGGTCCTTTGTCAAGATCGTAGCAAGTGGAAAGAAGTGGTCTCTGCCTACCCCTCTGGGAAACATGTATGCACGTAAATAGACAAGAAAAACTTTAGTAGCTTTTGCATCTTGGCTATTTCAGACAATCAAAAATATGCAAAACGCTAAATTAGCAATATTCGAAAATGGCAAAGTGTGTAGAATTGACGCAAGCTGATTGATGACAGATCGCGTCGGACGCGAGAAAATGAAAACGATAGCAGCGTCTGCATCTAGGCTGGGCGGGTCTATATCGAGTATCGTTGTATCGCATAACGTCTTTTGTCCTAATAACGTATGGCATACACTTTGTTCCGCATATTTTTGATTGTCTGAAATTGTTGCTCCTATTATCGTTTGTCCTAAATACTATTTGTCCTATCGTTTGATGTGGCTTAGATTCAACCGTCGAATGATTGATGTGCATAATTGTAATATTCCTAATACTGAATGTGCTAAAAAAAAATACTACCTGATGGCAATAGTCATTAATATTACTTTGATGTTACCTTTTAATAGAACTAATGAAAAAGCCTATTTCTAACTAAATATATAAAAACCGGTCAAGTGCGAGTCGGACTCGCGCACCGAGGGTTCCGCACAAATTCCTAGGTACATATATAATAGTTCAGCGGGTCTATCGCCTGACGCACACGCGGTCGCAATCGAATTTAAAGCGGAACAAGTGTGCTCATTTTGTATTCAGACAAGCTTTCGATTTTCAAAATGAAAACGATTGCTATTGCTATTGGATATGCCGTAATTTGTAATTTTAGGTGTTTAATCATACAAACAAAGTAATTGAATCTAGAACTGCGTTAACGTTTATTTCTTAGTTATAGTTACAGTTATTAGGGTGGATCAACTTTTTGTTGTTGTTATTCTGTCCCGTAAACCAGGAGACAACAGTGATAGAGTTTCTTAGAAATAATGTTATAATATATAGTTCCAGCACACTCAGGAGAAAGGCCATAAAAGAATGGGTGTGTAATTGCCAATAAAACAGTTTTTTAGTGGACTTACTTATATCCTTTGAAATCATAGTTTTAAAGAGGATTTGTTAGATGACTTTCCCAAACGCATTTTTTCTTTGAAGCTAATTTTCTTTTCGCGTTTTTCCCCGAAAGTGATAATTAACAGTCACTTTTTTTCCGGCGGTTTATTTTTACATTCGTGTTTTTACCCTTGCGAGTTTTATCCAGTCGCTTCTTTTCCTACCACCATATTTTCACGGTCGTGTTTTTCCCGTTCCAATTTGTCGAAGATACAGAGTCGACGGAGCTCCGCTACCGCGGAGCTCCTATTTCTGGGTGGTTTGGCCCTCCGGGCCTGATGCAAAACTAACATAACCTAAACCTACCTACGAATTACGATGTAAATACTTTTGGGAAAAGTGCGACTGAGATAGAAATCGAACGGGAAAAAAACCGACTAGGAAAAAAGTCGAACAACAAAAAAAGCGACTGTAATAAAATCGAATGGTGAAAAATAAAATTAGGTAATATCACGTTCGGGGAAAAATGCGAACGGAAAATTTAATACAAAGAAATAATGAGTTCGGGAGAATGATTTAACAAACCAAAATTACCATCATTTACGATTACTATCGCCATCTGCTAGCGAGTAGCTAACACTTCATTTATTACACCAAATTTATTTCACCGTTCCTTGCATAAAGACCCTTTCTTTGTGATTTAATTAAAAATGTACAGTTTTCAGATATTTTCCTATACTTGTACTTCATGACGGTATTACTTACCAAATTTCAAAGTTCTATTTACGATTACTAACGCCATCTGCTAGCGAGTAGCTAACACTTCATTGATCACACGTCGTTTCCTGCATAAAGGCCCTGATTTTTTGGTTATTTAATTAAAATTTACAAATTTCAGACTTTTTCCTATACTTGTAGTATAAGACGGTGCTACTTGCGAAATTTCATAGTTCTAGGTCATCGGGAAATACCCTATACATTTTGATTCCCTCGACAGTGTCGAAATACACGTTTTTTGCGGTATAAACGGCCGTATCTTTTTTTTTCGTTAACGTAGGAGCTTGATTTTTTCACAGTTTCACGGGGCTGTAGACCGGAGTATATGGTTTTAATTTCAACTCGATACCTCCTCGCGTTCCCGTGATAAAGGGTCTTGACAGACAGACAGACGGACAACAAAGTGATCCTATAAGGGTTCCGTTTTTTCCTTTTGAGGTACGGAACCCTAAAAAAAAACTAACCTTGTCAACCTTGTTGGTTCTGGCGTTTCGCTCGCTCGTTAGGGTCTCAGTTCTACCTAACACTCCTCCCGCTTCGCTCGTCGTCGTACCTAACCTAACCGAAATCTGACCTGCCTGAAGGTAGAATACGTAACGATTCTGACTTCACGCCCACCACCATAGTTTAGTTTAGGTGCTGTAATTGTAGCCAATTTAATAATAGGCAAAATATGAAATTCATGTTCATGGAATATTATGCTTTAGGTAATTTTAGAGTTATCAATATTAGGACAAACTTGCTTGTAGTATGCCATTCAACAGTGTGCCAAATATTCTCGGCGAAACCTTTAGGACGAAAAACGTTACAAAATTTAATATTGCCAAAATCTAAAAAAATTACATCGTATTTCTGAAAGAATTTAGCGATTTAATACAGTTCAAACCTTAAACACAGAATTTACCTATTTATTTATTACTTCAAATGTTACAAAATGTTTTTTACATTTTTCAGAGTTGGCGGCATTACTAGCAGAGACAAGACAAAACCTCTACAAACTGAGACTAAAAACAAAGGATCTCACACAATACGTACAGTTACTGGAGGATTTTGAGTACAAGTTAGATAGGTGCAAAAGAAGAAAAGGTGGCGGCGGTGGTCATGGTGGCGGCGGTGGTCAAATCGGCGGCGGTGGAAATGGTGGTTGTTGGGGTGGTGGAGGTGGTGGTGGTTCTGGTGGCGGTGGTGGTGGGGGTGGTGGTCAGGGTGATAATTGTTGGAACGGAGGTGGTCAGGGCGGTGGTCAGGGTGGTGGACAGGGTGGAAATTGGAATGATGGACAGGGCGGTGGTCAGGGTGGGGGTCAGGGTGGGGGTCAGGGTGGTGGTCAGGGTGGTGGTCAGGGTGGCGGTCAAGGTGGAGGTTGGGGTGGTGGACAGGGTGGTGGTCAGGGTGGTGGTCAAGGTGGTGGTCAGGGTGGTGGTCAGGGTGGTGGTCAGGGTGGTGGTCAGGGTGGTGGTCAAGGTGGAGGTTGGGGTGGTGGACAGGGCGGTGGTCAGGGTGGTGGTCAAGGTGGTGGTCAGGGTGGTGGTCAGGGCGGTGGTCAAGGTGGAGGTTGGGGTGGTGGTAAGGGTAGCGGATGGGGTGGTGGACAAGGCGGTGGTCAAGGTGCAGGTTGGGGTGGTGGACAGGGCGGTGGTCAGGGTGGTGGTCAAGGTGGTGGTCAGGGTGGTGGTCAGGGCGGTGGTCAAGGTGGAGGTTGGGGTGGTGGACAGGGCGGTGGTCAAGGTGGAGGTTGGGGTGGTGGACAGGGCGGTGGTCAAGGTGCAGGTTTGGGTGGTGGTCAGGGTAGCGGATGGGGTGGTGGACAGGGCGGTGGACAGGGCGGTGGTTGGGGTGGTGGTAAGGGTAGCGGATGGGGTGGTGGACAGGGCGGTGGTCAGGGCAGTGGAGGTGGTAAAGGTTGGGGTAATGGTGGTGGCATGGGTGGTGGCATGGGTGGTGGCATCGGTGGTGGCATCGGTGGTGGCATCGGTGGTGGTATGGGTGGTAGTATGGGTGTGGTCTTGGGTGGTGGTATGGGTGGTGGTCCTGGCTGGGGTGGTGGTAGTGGTTGGAGTGCTGTTAGTGGGAAAAAAATGCGACCTCCCCGTGGACCCTCCTACAAAAAGTTGTATATTTTTGACGTCCTACGAGATAAAGAAGAAAATGACGAAAAAGAAATTTCAAATAAACCAACGCAAGATGTTAATGTATTTGCATCAAATGAGTTATGGAATAATTAAAATGAAACGTTGCTGTTAAGGAATGATAGAGGAGAGATTATCTTAATCTAGCTCTAAATGAACGTTTTACAATAAACGGGTCTCTTATATGTTATTTTATCTTTAATTTTATACACTGAGCCAATTCTGATCAGTTTTTTCTAATTTATAAACTTCAAACTCTATTTTTGTTTTGTACAGATATTTTAAAATATTTTTTTTATTAAATTAAAAACCGCCTTCGAAATGCAACACAAAAAAAACTACTTTTTAGGGTTTTTTTGCTCATGTCGGCTTTTGGTTCAAATATTATGAGTCGCCGACTTCAGTACTTCACTTTTTAATGATCACAATAAGCTTCTTATATAGTTGATATAAACCTTTGAGATATTTCAAGCTCACAAGCAACTCCGCGGGGAAGTGATCGTCATATTAAAACAATAAAATGTTCTTCTTACTTTTTCGAATCAAATCGGAGTAATACTTGAAAAGGGCCGAATCTTAAGTACCCGAAATCCACGGGCGTGCATGACTCGATGTATAAATGTGGAAGAAACGAAAGGGGTTTGTCAAGATCTCAGCATGTGGAAAGAAGTGGCCTACCCCTCTGTCAATAGCGTGATTTAATGTACGTATATATGTTGGTTCCTCGTTATATTCGCTCAACTATATTAATCGAGATATTTTATCGCCACCGTTGAAATAGGTAGGTAGGTATAGGGTTGAGGAGTTCCGTTGGCCATCTGAGGTCTTTGTCATCAGTTCCACTTTACCAAATGATACTTTCTGAATGTAAATACCTATAATTTTTGAGGAGCTCCCTCAATCCCTCACAAATCCCCTCATCAGATTCATATTTGGTGACAATGGGACATGGGACCACCTTGGAAGCATAGGTACTCTATCACAAACCAAAATTTATTTTTTAAATTCGATCCTTGATTGAGAGGACAAATCTGTGAACATACATAAAAATAGATACATACAGTGTAACGTATAGCCTCCTCGTTTTTTGACGGTGGTTAAAAATTAGAGAACACTGTTTTGAACTTTGTTATTGTTTGTTGAGGTATGGGTAAGGTCACGATAAATTCGATTCCTAAAAAAAAAGATACACAGATACATACGTTAAGCTCTATACCCCTCTCTGTAGCTCTATTTCCGTTGGTGGTTTAAAATAACATCTAAGCAACTGGTAACACTTTGTAATTTTATCACCTTTGATATAGTTTTCGTTAATTAATATCTTGCATCTGTGTTTCTCTGTGGCATGGTAAATCTAAGGTGCCTGCCGTTTGGCCAAAATATTTTTGGTCAATGTATCATTTCCTAAATTTTTATTTTCCAAAAAGCATTTTGTATTATTTTGGTTTTATACCCGGGATATTGAACCCCTTACTACGTCTATTAGGTTAGGTTACACTTGTGACTACGTAAAGAATAAATCAACTGCGACGTTAACCAACTTTTTGAGAAACTTTTAACTTGTGGGAGGACCTTGTGAAGGGTCCGTCCGGGTTGGTACCACTATCTTATCCATTAACCTACCGCCAAGCAGCAGTGTTCGCATTGTTGTGTTCCGGTTTTGGGGATAAGACAGCCGGTGAAATTACTAGCATAGAGGCATTCCATCTTCGTCCTCAGGGTTGGCAACGCATTTGCAGTCTTAGGATTGCGGTCTTGTGAATGCGAATGTCTATGGGTCACAGTTTCCACTTACCATCAGGTGGCCTGTGTGCTCGTTTGCCTTCCTATGATATAAAGAAAAAAAAATTAAAAAAAATTGGGAAATGATACATTTGACCAAAAATATTTTAGCCTAACGAAATCGACCCTAAATCTCAAATGGATGCGGTTTTTTTTAATAAAGCTAGTTTAATCGAGATTGCTATTAGCTAAGTTTCATGAAAATTGTTTGGGATATTTAAGGCGATGGTTAGGGCAACGTCATTTCAAACTAACTTTGTTAAGGTTTCCTTTGTTTTTGGTTAAATAAGTGACAGCTGCAGACGAAGCCTTTGTCCAGCTTTGGACGTCTTACGGCTGATGACGTGTGAGTGAGTGAAGTGCGCCAACCTAGTTTTATGTTGTTATTAAAATCATTGAAATATCATTAATAGACCTTGAATGTAATATTTATTTCACACACTACTTAATAGTTATTTCCGCATGGTATTACTGGGGTCCTAGTGAAAAAGGGTTTAAGTCGACTTATCTCGTAATAAAAAAGGGCATATACATGAACTAAGTATACAACACTGCTGCTTGGCGGTAGGTTAATGGATAAGATGGTGGTACCAACCCGGACGGACCCTGCACAAGGTCCTCCCACAAGTAAAACATGCGCGTGAGTTGATTGTAGTCGGGGCCTGAGGCCACGCCTCTCCTCCCCCGCCTGCAGCATGCTCTACACTGTATAGTGCCATCCCGCACAAGCACATTTCTAAGCTCGGCATTCAACTCGCGCGCTGACGTTAGATGGTGTAAAGTCGCTATCAATAGAACTTATAAACCATGTAAACAAACCTTTTAGGCAACATTTCTTCGTAAAATATTACACCAGCTCTCCATCACTACTAAATCCATATCGTCGGTGAAACTGCAAAACCGCGTAAGTAACATCTTAAATAAGGAGCAAAATGCACCTTTTTAATAAGATTGTAAGGTTTATTTTGGTCTAACATGAATTTGTTAGTTACGAGGTTTTGCAGTATCACCGACGATATGTTATTTTCACCACTTGGTATTCTAATCCTCATTAAACAATTTAATATAACTGAAAATTCGATGTGTTGTGATGGCAGACTAGTGTTAGCCAAATCATGGCCTCCCAACTCGAACAACGTATAATTATTACTTTAATTAACTCATAGATGGCGTCACAGGTATCGAGCGAAACATTTGAATCAGTAATCGTGAAGATTGAATGATTTTTGCACCTTAATAAATTCAACGTACCTTAATTACATCAAAAACATCCTTCTCTACATAAAGTAGGGTATATTTTACAAGTTTAATAAATGCAATAAATTTTATATTAACTCCATCTAACTCATAAAAATCTTATAAGTTTTCAAGCTTGCTACGCCTTATTAGGTACTGTCACTAGATGGTGCCATCACGGATCGCGAAACTACTATCACAGTATATAAATAAACCAGTAAAGAAACTAGGCCTACTTTTCAAGATAAATACCTACGCTCCAATTGAGCGTAAGGGTTGTCCACTGACATTATGTAAAATTGAAAAAAAAACTTGTTTATTGTATCTCAGCTAGTTAGTGCAAAATCGATACGTGTGATCTGCGACAACAAATCCGTTACAGATTGAGAAAAAGTAGCCGCCATCTTGAACTTTTTAGTTATTCAACCGATTGCTTCCAAAATCGATATATGGGGATGTGTATGGTCTCCGACAACTTATCTGTTGACAGATTGAGAAAAAGTAGAGGCCATATTTATTTTTTTATTTATTCAACCGATTGCTTCCAAAATCGATATCTGGGGATGTGCGTGGTCTCCGACAACGAATTTGTTGGCAGAATGAGAAAAAGTAGCCGCCATCTTGAACTTTTTTATTATTCGACAGGCTAATTCAAATATCGATTTCGAGAGTTAGGACCACACAGATCTCCAGATATCGATTTTGGAAGCAGCCTGTCGAATAATAAAAAAAATCAAGATGGCGGCTACTTTTTCTCATTCCGCCAACAGATTAGTTGTCGGAGACCATACACATCCCCAGATATCGATTTTGGAAGCAATCGGTTGATTAACTAAAGAGTTCAAGATGGCGGCTACTTTTTCTCATGCTGCCAACGAAATCACTGTCAGAGACCACACAGATCCCCAGATTTCGATTTTGGAAGGAATAGGTAGAACAACACAAAGTGTAACATGGCGGCGGTTTCTTCTTTTTCTAAATTCGAGAGGAAGTATGCTTATTTGACATATTTCATAACCTAATAAACAAAATGTCAGACGTGTTGCAAAAGTTCCCGATTCGTCGGGAGATCTACCGATTTCGGCTCTTCCCTCCCGATATCACGATTTAGCGACCCCGTTTCCCGAATTTCTACATTTCGAACCAAAGTAACAAATTAACAGTATTTTTAAGACGACAACACCAAAGGTAGACACTCAAAGAAGGACCTATCCACGGTCGAGAAAAATATTTAAAAAAAAACACTCAATGTTCAAATATTGCAGAGATGTTTATTATTTTATATCGTTTAATAATTTAATAGTTTGTAAATTAAAGTAATAAGTGTAAAATAGAGTTGTTTTATTTCGACTAAAATCTCCCGAGTTCTCTCGAATTTTCGCTGGGAAATTAAACGATTTTTATATTTTTACTTTTGCAACACGTCATCGTATTATAAAAAGCATTTTATTTAAAAATATTTTATTTATTCTTACCTTTCAACACCAGCAGAGAGTTTAAAAAATGAAAGTTCCGGGTTTGAAGAAGCCGAATTCAAACAACCGTATATACTCGTACCACGCAATACTTTTGTGGCATCTTTCTCAAGAACGAACGTAAAATGCGAAGGAGCCCATTCGTCTCGACGCGACACACGCGGCTGACAGCACCGCCAAATCCTCTTAGCGGTCTCGTAGAGGCGTGCGTCTGTGTGAGTGCGTCGTTTCGAGCATTTTTTCGTAGCTTCTTTACTGGTTTATTTATATACTGTGCTACTATGCACTCACAGATCCCACGCGTTTCGTTTTTACAAATTCTTGTTTGATGCGTAAAATTAATACTCAAAATACTTCTTTTATATTAAAAACAAAAAAACAATAGAGAAAATAATGTCTTGGCGAATATAAATGAATATTACAAAATACTGTTTTGGCGGTTTCGGTGTATTAAAATGTTAGTACAAACACGGAACGAACAACGTGCTATCTTTAACCATTGAAGTATCAAAACGCGCTGACAGTTTGTGTACAAACATTTAAACTACACTCGGCGTCAAAAAAATCGCACCTTTTGAAATTTTGACTTCAAGCGAATAAAGCTCTTAACACGTTCACTGCGGGTTGAGGCAAAACCGCCTCAAGCTCGACGATACGTCGGTGCGGGGCTAAAAGTTGTGATATCTCTCTCGTGCGGGAGCTGTTGCCGTTTACTTACAAGGCGTATGATAAAGACAAATATACATTTATTTATGTTTCTCAAACGCTGACTCTTTTATACAGAAAAAAGGTTAGAGGTCTAAATAAGCCTCGAACGCACTGGGTATATAATTTTTTCACACAGTGCGGGTTGAGGTTAATTTAGCCTCAAGAAAGTTGACCTCAAGGCCGCACGGAGCGGGGCGCGAGCGACGCGGGAGTTGACCGCTTGACGTCAGTGCGGTGATAGTTATCGATGCTGAACCACGCGTGTTTTACGTAAATAATAGGTATTGAATACGTAAGTGATCGTAACTGATCGATAGTGTTTGCTAGATAGTTACATACATACATACATTAAATCACGCCTGTTTCCCAGAGGGGTAGGCAGAGACCACTTCTTTCCACTTGCTACGATCTTGACAAATTTCTTTCGCTTCTTCAACACGCTAGATAGTTATTGTTTATAAATGTGAATAATTATTGTGTTGTTATTTTATGTGTAGTGTGTTTTATAAAGTAGGCATAAGTGTACACACATTTTATAATTGACTATTATATACATGTGCCCCGTGTGGTTGCCGGGTTAGAATAGTGCCACTCCATGTCTTCCCGTGGATGTCGTAAGAGGCGACTAAGGGAATATAGGCTTGTAGTACTGTTAGGCGATGGGCTTGCCACCTGTCACTAATACACTGGGAAGCATCTTAGCCTACTTGTGCAAAATGTGGTTACAGAATTGTCAAGAAGTTTTAAGACTTGTTGGTAATTCTTTAGCTCTGCCTACCCCACTCTGGGAAAGAAGGCGTGAGTTTATGTATGTTATGTATGTATTATATACATTTAAATAGAAATAGAAACATTTTCCCATTATTATAAAGAAACAAAATTTACTCTACACAAGTAAATCTGGAGACAAGCTTTTTTATCATACATATGTATAAGTACCTGCACTGTATAATGTTATAAATGAATGGGTTTTATTTACATAAACAAAAATTTATTTTCTTCCTGTTAGAGCATTTATACAAACCTACCTCTAAACTAAGCAAAGCTTGTACTATTGCTACTAAGCGGCAATTAACAAACGTATGTATAGATAAATAAATACTTATATAGTTTTTTTTTTTTTTACTTATTGAGTTTTTTTTTTTGTAAACCAGATAAATATGTATTAGTGTATGCACGTTACACTGTTGTTCCTTTTAAGATAACTGTAATTACCTACCTTTTCTGTCTGTAAACCGGCTCACTGGGCCCCAAGATACAGGCTCAGCCTAGTCCACTGGATATTTTCTTGTATATTACTGTGCTTGATTAATCAATAAATTTATCTTTATCTTTATCTTTAGATAAGCAACCATGACCCAGGAACAAATATTTGTGATAACACACAATTAAACGCCTTAAAGATGCTCGATAAGATGATCATTATTTCATCGATAATTTAGCTCTAAGTGCCATTCCCTGCTCTAGTCTCAGATAAAATTTAGTGCGTTTTGAGGGCTAAAAGACCTCAAAAATTCTTTAGGTATTTTTTCTTAAGCCAGAGGTCAGAACCAAGGGCGAAGCTAAGTGTATATTAAAACATTTACTGAGCAATGACTACAACACAAAAAAAAACCCTGGTCCTATTCTTGGCAA
Source organism: Acleris emargana (assembly GCA_927399475.2). Taxonomy (NCBI): domain Eukaryota; kingdom Metazoa; phylum Arthropoda; class Insecta; order Lepidoptera; family Tortricidae; genus Acleris; species Acleris emargana. The sequence continues at coordinate 6,169,781 of OV656850.1, forward strand.
AGTTATGAAGTATTTAAGTAACTACTGAAATTTGAGAGCGATTCGGCCTCACCCGCACTGTAAAAGAGTTCCGATTTGGGCTGATTCGATCTCAACCGCACCAGCCAAAAGTCCTTCAAGTTGAACTCCGCAGCGAACGTGTTAACTTATTTATTGTACCCTACCAATATTAGTATCATTTGAAAGCACAGTTAATAAGCTTTAAAATCAGGCAAAACCGACCTTGTGTGCGTCTCCCGCACTGGAGGTGGACGTGGCCAGGGGTCCCTGACTGCTCATAGGTACATCACAGAGATCCTGGAGGACCACGCGGTCCCGTAAGCTGGTTTTGTCGGGCCTGAATTCACATTCATGCACGACAACGCCCGCTCTCATACGGCGTTGATTGTTCGGGACTATCTGGATCAGGTTGGGATCCCCGTGATGCAGTGGCCAGCGAGAAGTCCTGACCTGAACCCCATAGAGCACATTTGGGATGATCTGAAACGCCGGGTGCGGTCTCGTGATACTGCCCCTGCCACCCTTGAACAGCTTCGGGACGCCCCGTCGTCGAGGAGTGGAGTGACATTTCTCAAGAACGCATCGTGACGTTGGTGAGGTCAACGAAGGATCGCATGGAGGCTGTAATTAGGGCTAGGGGAGGTAACCCTAGGTTTTAAGTTTAGTTTTAAGAATTTGTTTTACTGTATTTTTTAATTTTGTTATGTTTTTAGATTGTGTAATTTTGGCGTGAATAAATGTTTTTCCTCTTTTCATGAAAAACGATTTTTTTTAAGCTTAGTAATCATTATCACATTTTTATTAATTAAAGGATTCAATAACCTTTAAAATGAGGCCCCACACTCATACCTTATCTTAGATCAAATACGGTTTATAGCTGCTTGAAGTCAACATACCAAAAGGTGCGATTTTTTTGAGGCCGAGTGTATAACTTTGTTTCGTTGGATTCGGATAAAGTTGAAGTTGAAGGCGATATTTCCTTTTTATGTAAATACGCACGCTTAAATACGCTCACCAAACTATTTTTAACTTATTCTTAATTCTCATTGTAAGTGAATTGTAAAATTCTTATGAGAAAATTAATTCTTTAAACCTAATAAACCAGTTATTTTTACCTATTGCTTTTATTTATTGTCAGCAAAAAACTTCCCAAACATGTCATTAAAACATTCCTATTTGTCCTGGACATCATTAATCAGGGCAGATGTTCCTATTAATTAATAAAAGCTAACACAATGTCACCGGTAGGATTATAGCCATTACATATTAATTTTAAGTCAACAATTTTCTTGACGTCTCATTCTTGAAGTCAATGCCATCTGGTGATACGTTACTAAAACTATTAGGTAGGCTGCCAGCATCCAGTGGTGGCTCAGATACGGCATCTACTGGTGTAACTACGGGACTAAAATTGCCTACCGAATTGTCTACCTTAGGACGGCACGCTTTTGCTGTATGAGATTGGGTATCTGTACTTGTATTCTGTTATCTGTGACTATGGTAAGTGTGCCCAGGAACTACATGACCTCATCCCAACCTCCTTTTTCCCATCCGCATGTATTCGAATTTATAATGGTTCGAACGCAGCGGTTCGCGTAATTTTTATTCGCACTGCCAATTGGGATTGTTCATATTCTTTATTTTTTTTTATATCATAGGAAGTCAAATGAGCACACATGCCACCTGATGGTAAGTGGAAACTGTGACCCATAGACATTCGCATTCACAAGACCGCAATCCTAAGACTGCAAATACGTTGCCAACCCTGAGGACTAAGATGGAATGCCTCTATGATAGTCATTTCACCGGCTGTCTTATCCCCTAACCGGAACACAACAATGCGAACACTGCTGCTTGGCGGTAGGTTAATGGATAAGATGGTGGTATCAACCCGGTCGGACTCCGCACAAGGTCCTCCCACAAGTAAAATAATATTTTAAATTACTGGGCTTGAAAACCATTTCTATAATAGGAATAGGGTTTTAAAGCCTGCATTATTACATTTTTGAAATATTTATCTATTTCGGACATTTCGACAAAGTTTATTTGACCTTAGTTTGACTTTCGTTTTTAGCTTAAGCCCTCCTAGGTGTATCTTACGGGTTAGGCGAAAACCGCTTGAAATAGTATGTTTTATTACACTATTATAATATTTTTTTATCATTAGATATCATTTAATTGATGTAATTTATTAAAAATGCCATCCCAAATTTTTAATAATCAAGTCATCCATAAAATGTCTGCTAAATAAAAAAATATATTAAAACCAATCTATTGCGTCAAATACGAAATTAATGAAATTGGTCTCTTAAAATTACATATACTTTCGAATTGAAATGTAAAAACCGTGAGTTTTTTTTTTTTGCTCTATCCCAATTGCCGTTTGCAAGTGCCAGGTGGGTCTCTAGTACTGCTCGTAGCCGCGTTGGCGAGTGTAGCTAGAGAAGAGGAGTGATTCGTGTACCTGCTCGTGAAGTACTCGTAGAGGACACAGTGAGCACAGCAGTGAGTCACGCCGTGAGTAACAAAGTTCTTATAGTGTCTAGTTAATATGACGAAAAGCACTTAAAACCAACCATTACCAACATCTATTCTTCAATTGTTATCTTCAAGTAGGGTTGTAAAACAATTACGCAGGTGTGTCGGTACAGCCAAAGTATACTGTGAACAAACAATCTTGATAGTTTTAATGTTGCCGGTATTTTACTTAATAATTAAATGTTTCTAAAATAATAATTAAATACTGTGTCAATATCACTTTGTACAATTTAAGAATAGTATTAAAAATACATTTTTACCTGAATGTTAACCGCACTGTACTTAAGTACTTAGAAAACAAAACACCTACTTAAATGTGTCCGGCTCAGGTAAAACCCAATGATCAAGAAGGGTTGAGCTACTCCAAGGCACGTGCCACACTTCGGTCGTCCCTTTGTTATCTTTTCCTTTCATATTTAGCAACAAAAGAAGTTGTAAAATCCTGCGTTAAGTGCATTTTCGTCATTTAAACTGGAACCAACTATAACAACTACTACACTCACACTTGATAATACAGTCTCACTGAGATTTGAGAGCGAGTTCGTATTGCATTTTGAAATTATAATATTTGACTCGGTCGGAATGGAATCGGCGCGAGATTGAGGCGTCACTGTAACGTCATGGAGTCACAGCTATAAGGTTGCTTTACATTTTATCAAATAGCAAGACATTAAGGTGGGTAAAATAAAATTATATTTGAAAATTCCGCGTCCGTAGAGTATATTCCGTGTCCGTACAGTAATTCATTTGTTGGTCAATGCATTCTTTTCTATAATTAATTACCTGACGTAGTTTTAAAGTTACCCTTTCCAGCACTTAAAAAACACTTGAAAAAGTCGTTATGTCAAAAGCGTATTTGATTGATATATGATCGACAAAAATGCTTGGCCTAAACCCGAAACTTAATCAATAATTGTTTTTTCAAATTCAAAACTTTATCTTGTCTAGGGGACACCGTTGATGTAGGAAAACATATCAATCTTATGTGGTTGTCTTGCACCATGTTATATACACATAAGTAGGTGTTATTTTTTTTGGTTTTCTCTCTCTATAGATCTCTCTCTCGTAAGATTTCGGTGTTTTCTTGCGGAAACTACGCAGGTTATATGATATATTTTTTAATTTGATATTAATAGATTTATAGGTATAATGCTAGACTAAGTAGTACCATTGTAAAATTAAATATATAAAAAAAAATACTCACTGCTGAGTTTCTTCCGGCGTTTCTTCTCAGTAGTGGTCTCCTCTTGTGATGCGTTGGTAGATTCTTGACGTGTAAAAGTGCCCGTGCGGCCTATTTACTTAATAAATGTCTTTATCTTTATCTTTGACTGTGTAAACAGTCGTGTTGTTAAGATACAAGTGTGCATGCGGTTAATATATATTAATTAAAATAATATTACTTAGTTCAGAGTTTATTCATTTTCTGCACGGTTTTACCATACCATACTGAATTTCCTAAACCACTGGACTTTAAGTTATAAATCATGGCGGCGTTGTTTTCTACCATATTTCATTTTCAGCCGGTTATTTTGCTGCTTTTTCTCATTAATCCGTGTAAACTTCGAAAACGTCGTTCTCTTTTTCTTTGATTTAGTTGTTTTAATTACATCCTGTGTATTAATTGGAAAACTGGTACTTTCTGTAACTTTGAAAGGGAACGGAGGGGTATCTTCCGCATAATAGTCCGGTGGAGCTATCGTTGTGTGTATGGTTGATGACGCTGTCAATGCTGGATACTCTGCCGTCATGTCACTCCACAAGGACATCGATGACGTTGGTATTGCGTAACCTATAGTCGATACACCCAGATGCATATAATATGTGTCTAGAACGTCTACAGCATCCTGTGGATAATTATCCGGATTGAAAATTGGAGTAGTCTCAGATGAAGAAGTTTCTTTTATGGTAGTTTTAACTGCGGTAGTCTCAGTAGTGGTAGTCTCAGTTGTAGTAGTGGTAGGTTTTGTTGTGGTAGTTGTTGTGGTAGTCTTTCTTCTTTCTTCTCTCATTTTAATACATTGGTCTAATTTATTTTCAAAGTTTTCTTGTAGTTTAATATACTCTACCAGGCGTTTAGAATCCTGTAGCATATGTTCAAATGTGCGGTGGTTCTCACGTAGAAGTGACTCCGCCTCTTCAAAAGTAGACAAAATACAAAAGTTAGTATTGTACTTCTTTTTCTCTGGTAGCAGTTAATTATTAGCAGCGGTAAATATATGCCTTTTGCTAGACTATGGATTCGTCTATAATGTAAGGCGTTTAATAATGAGTGCTACAAACGTATGGGTAAAAAACTTAAGTTAATGACCTCGTGCATGTAGTTACTACTTATACAAAACTAGTATGGAATCAACGTCAAATTTCAAATTATAGAATGGCGGACGGTCTATACAGATGAGTTTTTTTTTTTTTTTTTTTTATGGTATAGGAGGCAAACGAGCAGACGGATCGCCTGATGGAAAGCGATTACCAGGTGCGTTGCCGGCCTTTCAAATGAGAGTACGCTCTTTTCTTGAAGGTTTGAAGGTCGTAACGGTCCGGAAATACCGCAGGCGACAGACCATTCCACAGTTTAGTTGTGCGAGGCAGGAAATTCCGTGTGAAACGCACAGTTGTGGACTGCCCACCATCTAAATGATGGTGGTGGAATTTCTGTCGCGTAGGACGAAGGCGGAAGGATGCGGCAGGAATTAATCCGAACAGCTCCTCGGAGCACTCCCCGTTGTACAAGCGATAGAGAATGCAGAGTGAGGCTACATCTCTACGCAGCGCCAAGGAGTCAAGCCGACCAGAAGTACGCTGGCAGCCGACAATTCGAGCGGCTCTCCGCTGGATGCGGTCCAGAGGGAGAAGCTGGTTTTGGGGAGCCCCAGCCCACAGATGAGAGCAGTATTCCATATGTGGCCGTACCTGCGCCTTGTACAGCTGCAGGCGGTGGGCCGGAGTGAAATACTGTCTCGATCTGTTGAGCACACCGAGCTTCTTCGAGGCCAATTTGGCCTTACCCTCTAAATGACCGCGGAACTGGACGTCACTCGAAATGTTGACACCGAGGATTCCGATACTGGCTGAGGCAGTGAGGGGAGTGCTCTCAAAACGAGGAGATGCATCGAACGCCAACTTCTTCTTTCGCGTTTATAATATATAGCTGGTTAAAAATTAGACTATTCGTATTTCTCAGTTTTTCTTTATTTAACTTAAATTCGTTGTTAATAATTTATTAAAGAAATAGTCATTAAAAAGACCGTACATCCAAAGTTAGGAATACTGATGTCGTGATCTTAGCATGACATAAAATAAAAAAGTAACTTTAAACAGATACAGTCTGTGCTGACTGTCATGTCATGTCACTCACTTGTCAATCATTCGCTGCCGTTCGTTCAAAAATTTGTTATTTTGCGTAATTTAATAAATTACATAATTTGTAGTCACGCCATTAAAATAAATAAACTACTTTGCGTTTACTGCTTTGCATCTGCTTTGAGTTTCTTTCGTCAGACAGATAAGAAATGAACATGACAGTTGTATACTTTTTTCAATTCCTTTGGAATTAAAATGGACTAAGACACTATAAGTGTATTCCTAACATTCACAATCCAACTTTTTTTACTGTTTTTCCTAAATATAAAAAAAAACTTCTGCATATAAAAATCCAAAGATATTTTTACTGTAATCAGCAGTGTAAAATCTAGAAACGGTATTTTATTTTACTACCTTAGCACAAAATGAATCGTTGTCAATTACCAACAAGTCTTAAAACTTGTGACATATCCCCCTAAAACGCCATTTGGACGTTTTTCAACGTTTTCTTTGTCACTACGACATTCAATAAAAGGTCGATTAAAAATAATGTTCACGTTTCGTGTTGACGCTAATGTCCTATGTTAACATTCATTCTGCCGCTTAATTTGTTTTAGTTCAACTTACCCGAATTTGACAAGCCTGAAAATATTCAAGTCGTTGTTTAGAGGTTAACACATATTAATAATTCAATTTATCTATATCTATATGCTAAATTCCTAAGAATATGTTCAGAAACGATAAGCAATTGGCCTATTTTAAGGCTCCTGTACTTATATTAGGTTGTATTTCAATGTTAACATTAAAGTTTGCGGGTGGTAGGACCTTGTGCAGGGTCCGTCCGGATCGCTACCACTATCTTATCCATTAACCTACCGCCAAACAGCAGTGTTCGCATTATTGTGTTCCGGTTTGGGGATAAGACAGCCGGTGAAATGACTAGCATAGAGGCATTCCATCTTAGTCCTCAGGGTTGGTAACGCATTTGCAGTCTTGTGAATGAAAATGTCTATGGGTCACAGTTTCCACTTACCATCAGGTGGCCATTGTGCTCGTTTGTCTTCTCTATGCCAAAAAAAAAAAAAAAAGAAAGTATGTCATGTCATTAAATTACCGGTTATTGATGTGGTTGCATCTTTATGTTCGGATTAAAGTATCAGTGACCGATACTTAAATGTAAACATTAAGATACATGTACATTTAAGACACAGGGCAACCACAGATACAGGTTTGTCACATATTGTAGAAAACTTATGAATCTTGTGATATGCATGTAGATAGAAATAGAAATAGAAATAGAAAATATCTTTATTTGTTTCTGCTTACATATTTTATATTTAGTAGATAAAGTTATGAATACGATTGCACACACAATCAGTCAGCTTTTCGGCTCGTTTCATAAAATCACACTCGTGTTTTAATGTCTCTCATTATGCCCCAGTCACCTAAACTACTATTATAACCTCTACTACTGTTTTATCATAACTGCACTAAATTCTGCAAACAAATTAAGCCCTAATACTCTTATTGATAAACGTGGAGTTACCGTGGAGTAGCTACTCGTAAGCCATGCTTTGTCCTTATATATCGAATTCAAAAAATTCACAATCACTCATGAGGTAAGGCATCGCTAAGCTACTCCACGGCTACTCCCCTTTTATTAAACAGGGCAAAACAGTTTTATCAATGAGAAAATCAGGACGAAATTTTATGAGTGTCAGATGAAAGGAGATATTATTAAGAATCTGGTCTTGGGTTTGCCTGTCAAAAATTACGTCAGAAATAACACTTCTCTATGGCTTGACGTTTACTTTAACTTATCTTGAGATGCATCTCAGCAAAAGGCAGTCAGTCAGTCGAGTATATGTATACAGCCGTAAGAATTTTTTCACGGGTACATACATACATACATTAAATGACGCCTGTTTCCCAGAGGGGTAGGCAGAGAACACTTATTTCCACTTGCTACGATCTTGACAAAATCTTTCGCTTCTTCCACATTTCATGGGTAAAAGCTAAATAATAATATTATGTAGTTATAACAACAGTGTAGTCACTATACTGGCAAAGATTAGTACTGTTTGACACATAACCTCAAATATTCATCTAGCGTGTTTTTAATAAAATATAATGTAATATTTGTAGTTATTTCATCTAAAAATTAATATAAAAGTAGGTAACGATCAAGTGGATAAAGCATTGCAAACACCTCACTGGATCTTTGAAAGAAGGTACATGTCATAAACGAGTTATAATGGTAAATTGGTTGTTTTGGCTTTGTTTAGATCTTTGCCAACTTCGATTGACATAGACTATAAATAAAATAGAAATTATCATGAACGACGTGTATTCTTAGCTTTTGACCGAATGTTGTTGTTACTGTTTATGCAAATATAATGCAAAAATGAGTTTAGGAGATAACTTTTTTATAAAATTTATTTCTTACGTTCTCCGTTTTAAGATTGGCTTCGCAACGTATTCGAAGAAATATGGTCCAAGTCGTTTTGTAGTCAACCGAAGCAACCGTAAAATTAAACAATTTTGTACTAATTGGTTATTTTATTATTGTTTTATGGGTGAATCAACTTTTAAGGTACTCCCCATTTTTCGTCATGTTTTACCAATTATATGTTTTTAGAAAAACTATATTTTTGTTAATGACGTGGCTTACACGCTTATTAAATCAGACAAATAGGCTCACATTTGAAGTTATTTGATTTAAAATAATACAGTTTTAAATAATAATATAGTTGGTAACGCAGGGGACAATGTTGTCCCTAGGTTTTGTATGGAAAATGTGCATTTTCCCCTGAGTTACCAGGTTTTTTCGCGTATTAAAAAATATTTGAGCTGTTTAACGTGTAAGGTCTGTAAATTTGGTGGTCTGATTTTAATATTCATAGATCATTATTAACCATAAGTCACCAGGTAAGTTTTAAAACTGCAAAAGAAAAGGAGTACCTTAAAAGTTGATTCACCCTTATACTAGATGATTTGGGACTATACGAAGTTATATCCCCTCAAAAAAAAACTGTTATGGGCACTATCTGACACGGAGACGCTAAGCGGGCGCTTACAGGACGATTGCAAGATGCCAACGTTCAAAAAACGTTATTGACGTTGCGTCGAAGCTGCGTACGCGCTGGTGAGACACTTGAGGCTCGACAGACGTCACAAGAAGGGTCGCGTCGACGTTTCGTTGCGGCTGCGCGGGCGCTGGCAGGAAGCCGAAGCTCAAAAGACACTTACACGAGCATTTTTTTAACATTAATTGCTTGTCATCATTAGCTGTCTTACTCAAATTTGGTGTAATAGAATGAGACGTTTATATTATTCACGGGCAATTATTGAATTAAGGTGCAACCTCACAGCTGCGTAAAATACGGTGTCGTTGCTTACACAAAAGACGGGGTCATAGTAACAACATGGCGCTGTCTTTGATGCACCGTAATATACGCATCGTTAAGCACCTTTAATTGCCTCTGTTAGTGCACTGTTAGACTATATCTAACTAAAAGACACATACAACTTAATACGCAAATAATTTGACATGTAAGCCTAGCGTGTAGCCCTGTCTGCGAAGCGACAGGTGGAGTGGTTCCGGGTTGAAAACACCGGTATGGGCAGATAGTTTTGAGTGATGAGCGCGAGTATTTGTTCCTGAGTCTTGAGTGTTTTCTTTGTATTTAAGTATGTATACATGTATGTGTACATTAGTATATTTTTCACTGTGTAGTACCTACAAGTATATTACAAGTCTTAGTTTAGGACTAGGTTAATTTGTGTGGTATTGTCCTCTGATATCTATTTAATTCGTTTCCTGCTTCAACCCCAGGTTATTTTCCGTTATAGGTCAGTTTTTGAAAAACCTTTCTTAGTGCACCCCTAGGTCAAATAGCAGGGAAATTATAAAATATCGTACATGTTTGATCAAATCCCTGAGTGACATGATAATATTACAACAGATGGTAAAATAAGAACTGTAAATGGTAATTTCCCTCCTAAAAGTGATTGGATCAATTTCCTGAAGTGCATTAGTGTAAATATCGACTTCAATGGCATCACTTTTTGTTATTTCCCTAGACAAGTTTAGTAAATTGATCAAATCCATGAATTTCTTTAATGAAAATATGTACTTATGTAATGAATTGGGATTACGGAATTTGCTCAAATCACTAAACTCGGCTAGCGGGACGTGATCATATAACTAAACCAGTTCACGGATTTGATTAAATTTACTTAATTTTTGTAGGTAAATGACGACATAGACATATCATTTTAACATCTGTAGTGAATTTATATCCCTTAGTCTTATCATTTCCCTGCGACATAAAAACTAAACACAGCTCTACTTCTCGCATTAGAAATGTTAAAAATATTACCATTAGTCCAATGTGGAGACAAAATTAAAACAATTGCCACTGGCAGGCAGTGCATAATTGCTATCAAACGAACTTTTTCATGTCAGGCAACGCGTAATTGCAATAAAAACAACAACTTTAGTGTTACGCTAATGGGTCTAATTAGCAATTACTGCTTAATTACAGTGGCAGCGTTAAATTAAAATGGTAATGATGATTGTAAACAGCTTCTTAAGTCTGCACCGAGCTAACACTGACCGTCCAGTGGCGCCATCATTACTATTTTTCAAATAAACTAAAGTTTTATCTTAAAATCGAACAATGGCTATTTATATTGACAATATTAAGGGTATATGACATAATTTAATAAAAACTCAGGGAGGGATTCAGCAGGGCTCGGATTTTTCATCGCACGTTAAGATGAAAGATAACTATGGAGTCGATATTAAAATAAAATCTTAAGTCATATTCATACTCATACTCACTATACTACTCATTCATTTAAATACCACTAAAAGATTAAATTATAAATAAAAATGTTAATGCCACGTCATGTTTATTACAATATGGGCCAAATAATAAAAATAATATGAACATTAAGTAAGCTCCTAGTTAGTAATATCCATAGAACATGTAGCTACAGGAATTAGTGTTTCAAAATCTTGACAAGGTATGACGTGTGTATTGTCCATTTCAAAATCACAATTGTAAAATGAATAAAATGTTCACTTAATAATTCACGCCGTGTGCATGACATGTCAAAGTCGTTAACGATTGACATGACACATGACGCACACGATTTAATTTGATAAAGCGGCCAGTTTGATAAACGTCTATCGCAACAATATAGTCTGTATGTAAAACTAGGTACGTAATAGTTACAGCGTGAATGTGAGTGAGTATGAATATGAATATGAATAAAGTTTTTATTTTAATATCGTCTCCATAGTTGTCTTTAATCGTATCGTGCGATGAAAAATCCGAGCCCTGCTGATAAGACAAAAGATGTTTATTCAGTAAGTAGGCCGTACGGGCACTCATAAATAGAAACGGTCGGGTACAGAGGTTCGATACATTCTCCTACAGAAATAGTGTCCCCTAGACAATAAACAACGTTTACATATTTTGATGACTAAGTTATTATTAAGTTACTTGGGTGTTTAATTTTGGCGAAGCATATTTATCTGTTAGATAGTCCTCGACCTTATCGAGCTTTAGACAACGACTTTTTCAAGTAATTTTCAAATACTGGAAATGGTAACTTTAAAACTACGTTAGATAATTTATTATACAAACGAATGCATTGACCTACAAATGGTTTATAAACCTTACGGACACGTTTTTTTTTTTAAACAATTTTATTTTTATTTCCTTGTATTCAAATTATATATATCACAATCCTAACATTCCTACTAATATTACAAATTTTAAAGTTTGTGTGTGTGTGTGTGTGTGTGTGTGTGTGTGTTAGTTTGTTACTCCTTCACGCTTCAATGATTGGATGGATTTGGATCACATATACATCACATACCTTCACGTCTGTAATCCCAGAGTGGGCTAGGCAGAGCTACAGAATTACAACTTTAAAAAGTAGTTGATAATTCAGTAACCACAATTTGCACAAATAGGCTAATATATGTTTACCAGCGTATTAGTGACAAGTTGCAAGCCCATCGCCCAACAGTACTACAAGCCTATATTCCCTTAGTCGCCTCTTACGACATCCACGGGAAGACATGGAGTGGCACTATTCTAACCCGGCCGCCACACGGGGTGGATTTGGATGAAATTTGAAATTCAGATATCTTATATACTGGATTCACACATGTCATATAATCGAAATCTACGCGAACGCAGTTGCGGGCAGAATCTAGTTCTAAATAAAAGAGTCTTGATTTTTAATGTCATCAATAATATTCTCGTAAAACTCATTGTGACGCATCTGTCAAAATACTATTTTCGAGAGTTTACGAACGGGTCTTTTTTGTAACACGAATATAGTCTGTACGTCAGCAGCTATTCCTCAAACCAGAATACGGCCAGGGACCGGAAAACCCCTTTATTAGACTAAGTCTATCGATCGGGTAACTACATCATTATGCTCTCCCAAACGTTAGCGTATCCCTATCGATAGGCTTACCCTAATAATATGGAAACTGCTTCGAACTAGTTAACTACAACCATTAAGGTTACCAGTTTCGTAAGGGTTTCGGATTTAAGCACTTAGCATTACGTTAGTGTTACCCTATCGATTCTCCCTCTCCGTTGACTTTGTTTCGCAGATTCGTGTGATTGGTTGGTTTCACGCCTGTGTGTGTGGATAGCCAATCAATTGCTAAGTAGTGCAAAAATATTTTGTATAGACTATAGAGATTAAAATAGCTTGAAGCCGTTCAATAGGGAAAGCCTAATGAGGGTTTTAAGGAATTGGTAAGCGCTTAGTCGAATTAATTGTATCGTATCGGATAGCTTTTCATTAGGGTAAGTCGAAGATATGCTTATCGCATCGTTAGGGTTTGTAAAAACCAGTCAATTATATACCCTAACGAAAACCCTTTAAAGCGTAAGCGGTTCCGGTCCCTGAATACGGCGCGGGTGACTGTAGGTTAGGTAGACTTCTAATGTTTATGCACTCCTAGTATTTGACGGTATAATTTTGCGTTTAATCATCATCATCATCATGTCAGCCGAAAGACGTCCACTGCTGGACATAGGCCTCTCCCCCAAGGCTCTCCACTCAGACCGGTCTTGCGCTTTTCGCATCCACCGCGTTCCCGCGATCCTTACAAGGTCGTCACTCCATCTTGTTCGAGGCCTACCTACAGCTCGTCTCCCGGTCCGCGGACGCCACTCAAGAACCTTCTGACCCCATCGGCCATCAGTCCTGCGTGCGATGTGCCCCGCCCACTGCCACTTCAGTTTAGCTATTCTTCGGGCTATGTCAGCAAGCTTAGTTCTAATGCGGATATCATCATTTCTGATTCTATCACGCAGAGAAACCCCGAGCATAGCCCTCTCCATAGCCCTCTGAGTGACCTTGAGTTTTCATTTAATTTTTATTAAAATTTAAGTAATTTCGGTGTGTGTGCACACATTGAACTTCACTTCAGAGGTCCGGGGGGAAGAGGACAGATACACAGATACAGAAATCATCGGTGAAACTGCGTAATAGCGTAAGTAACATTTTTATTAATGAAAAAAATGAACCTTTTTAATAACACAGTAAGGTTTATTTTGCTCCATCACAATTTTTTTAGTTACACGGTTTTGCACTATCACCGACGAAATGTATTAAAAAACCTCGTTTAGTACACGTGCGCAACTGTCATTTTCACTCTTCTAAGCGAGGGACAAGACACCTCGGGACTTGTGCAAAATTACATACTTTCCGCATTTGTATCATAAAATGACTATTATGATTTCAAGATAAGACTTACAAATAAAAGTGATGAGGGCGACACTGTAAATTTTGTCGTATGCTCGGCAAAGTCTAAAACACGCAGTGAGGGAGTGTTATTATATCTAATTAATAAGATTACACTGTGATGTTTCTCGCCGCACAGCTGTGTTACATAATATTTAGTCCTTTTATTTATTTTTGTCCGGCAGCATGAGCATGTCATGCTCGCTCAAGGTTCCCTTACAACATAAACTTTAATCACCCGATCAATCGCCACCCCCACACACATGGTTGAGGGAGGTGTTGGTAGAGGTACCCACGCACCGTACTCGTTAACGGGTGCTGTTTGCAATGCGATGAATGAGGAAAATTTATTCTTAAAATTACATACATACCTTCACGCCTGTTATCCCAGGGTGGGGTAGGCAGAGCTACAGAATTACCTACAACTTTAAAAACTTGTTGATAATTCTGTAACCACATTCTGCACAAATAGGCTAAGATGTTTACCAGCGTATTAGTGACAGGTTGCAAGCCCATCGCCTAATAGTACTACAAGCCTTTATTCCCTTAGTCGCCTCTTACGACATCCACGGGAAGACATGGAGTGGCACTATTCAAACCCGGCAACCACACGGGTTAAATTATTGTTGAAATATTGGTTAGCAACAGGCATACATTTCCTTAAGACAATTTTAAAATATGTATTAATTTATAGAGACGGTGCCAAAAAAAAAGCCGTACCTATAGCGTGATATAGCTCTGCATCGCTCAGTACCTATAGTAAAAAATACCAGATTTTCTTACCTTACTCTAGTTAATTACATATGTTTTGTGTTTAAAAGCTCGTGTACGTGTTTATTACTAATTCCGCATTAAAATAAAAATAAACAATACTTATCATTGAACCATTACATTTTTTTATATATTTTATCAAAAATTACGTCTGACAGACTCCACCTCAGTAGAATGTTTCTAAAAAAGTCACCACAGTTGCACAGGGTTAAAATAAAAAACTTTTAAATTATCAGTTCATAAAATTTTGTATGTGTCTTAAATGTAAGTACAAGTAAGCGTGTAATTATTCTTGTATAGTAGTTCCCGGTTCTTGATAAATCTATTGATAATTTAGCAGAACTTACATTTGTAGTTTTTTGTGTCAAAAATAAAAATAAAATATGATTAAACCTACCTAATGATTCATTTGTATTATTGTATGTTATAGTTAAAAAATATAACATTCTTTCAGAGTTTCTTGCGGAGAGTGTAAAAGAGCCTCCCTGAGGCAACTTATTGAACAACAATTCAGTTTTAGGATTTTGCGCAACCTATTACCTATTTACCTATGTACCATGTTACTTTCGTTGTTCATCCGTCCGTTTTATTTTCCATCGTCAAAACAGTAACTCACACATCAATCGTCAAATTTCGTGAAAGAAGAAAAACTATATATAAATAAAAACTACCAGGCGAAACCCTCAGTGCGTAAGTCCAACTTCCAATTGACCGGCTTTAAAACGAACTTGATTACTGACTTTATGATTGCGTAATTATCAGATAGGTAATTGTTTTGTCATGGACCATGTGATGGTACTCGTATGAGCATTTTCTGAGAAGGAAAGAAAATCATGTGACGAACAGAATCTAGAGGGCTAATAGTAGAAGGGGGAGACGTAAAGAAGAGAAGAATGGAAAATGTAAAGAGGAATATGAAAAACAAGGAAGTGAATACTGAGGTGACAAGGAGATTATTTTTTACAAAGAGGTACCTCACGCTACAAGACCTTTTTAACCAAATGTATACAATTGCCATTTACCATTGTCTTTTCTTTTTGTACATCAGTTAGTAAGTAAAAAGTCTGACAGAAAGAACACAATTACATACTTTTTCAATTTCACTAAATAATATGATTTAATGCCATAGTGCTGTTTTTGAATATACCTACGTCGTTCTAAAACAACGTAAGTACCTATACAGCTAGCCTCAAATTATTTATGACACAATTTTCGTATAACTACAGGGGCCTAGCCTAGCCAAGATGCATTACGCTTACTAGTTTCTATTCGTTTCGTTTTTAAACCAATCGCGGCACTGTTAGATGACATGATACGAAGAGTCACGTAATGCACCTTATCTAGGCCTCTGACTAACGAAGCGAAAACCTTAGTATGCTATTTCAAATATTGTAGTTTCAATGCTAGACTTTTTGCTAAGCAGCAGCTGTGTTTGCCACACCTTAGCCTATGCTCTTCACTGGTGAGTTTAGTCATAATCAAAATGTTTTTTTTTTACAAAATCGAAACGGTCTCTATTCTCAAAGTCAAAACCTGAAATTTCAATTAGCCTGTCTCTTTGTCTCTCGATCGTGTTTATAACTGTGGAGACAGGAGTAGAGCCTGCGAGTTTTCTTGTCTGTTGTTTTATTACCCATCTCACCCCAAATGTTATTTGAACTACAAAATATAGCCTGACTTTTTTATGGCATAAAAAGGCCAAAGAGCACACAGGCAACCTAATGGTAAGTCGAAACTGTGACCCATAGACATTCGCATTCATAAGACTGCAAATGCACTGCCAACCCTGGGGACCAAGATGGAATGCCTCTATGCTAGTCATTTCACCGGCTGTCTTATCCCCAAACCGGAACACAACAATGCAAACACTGCTGCTTGGTGGTAGGTTAATGGATAAGACACCTTAAATTGAGCTATTGATGCAATATTTTGAGTCGTTATAATAAGGAAGACAGAAACATTAACGCACGTCGAAGGCGTCGACTTCCTTCCGGCCTACACAACATTCCCAAAAATAAAATAATTGAAGTACTGAAAACATAAACTGAGATTCCTAGCCCCAGCAGATTATAATATACTCAATGGTTTTCGATTAAGCATCAGTTAAAAATTGTAGTTTTATTTTTATAAAATATAACCTTATACAAAAGTGAAACATAACATAACATAACTAAAGGCATGTGAACACATTTTATAAAACTAATGTTTTGTTAACTTTTTAGCATTGCATGCCTCTTAGTCTCTATTTGTCTTGTAGCATCTCTCTGGCTCTGATGTTTTTTCTTTGGATGTTTCGTCGGGTTGCTGTTTATCCTATCATATGCTTTCTGATTAGTTTTATCTAAGACGTCATCACCATATTGTGAGTCGAATTCTGGGAAAAACCATGGTACTGATGGGTGTCGTGTGGTATCCATATCGTCGACTTGCGTAGTTTGAGGATGCTTATGTGTCTTCGGCCTCCTCGACGTTGCATCAGATTCAGTTTGATCTTGAGGAAGCCCGTCATACTGTGAATCATCAGTTGATGGATCAAAGGCATCATCCACTTGTGTAGTCAAAGGTCGGTGGGTTTTATTAATTGGTTCAAGTCTTGTTGTCCACGGGTTTTCAGCAGGTTGTGAGGGAGTTTCTTGTGTCATCGTTTGTGCATCCGTCGCGTCTGAATCAGATTGCGTAGTTTCTGTTTCGTCTTTAACTGTTATTTCTAGCTTAAATGATGGTTTCTCTACTGGGTTGCTTGTTGAATTAGTACTTGGAAGTTCAGGTTGTATGACAGTCGTATTATTTGTGAAATGTTCGGCTTCGTTTAAGGTTTCTGATTCATCCTCCTCGTCCTCTGTTTCATCCTCACTATCATCAGACTCGTTGTCATCGTTATTTTTCTCATACATACTAGATGTTTCTGGTCTCTTATAGCTACAGCACAAATCGATTAAATCGTCTATTAAGGAGTTAGAATAAGGCATTGGATCGAACTCCTGTAATAACCGTTGCAATGAACGTATCTCCTTTTTAATTAAATGCCGAATTTCACGTTTATCGAGTTCTTCATCATCTAAAAATAAAATTCAATTTTAATTACTTTATTTAAAATATAATATACGTCGAGGGACAATATTACACCAATTGACATACTCGTAGTCCCAAACTAAGCTCCTGGGCTTGTACTATGGATACTAGACAAAGGTTATAATTACAGAAAGAAAAAAACTTATAAACTTACATAGAAAACACCCAAGACTCAGAAACATATACTCGAGCTCTTCACACAAATTATGCCCTGATCGGGAATCGAGCCCGGGACCGCTAGCTACGTATCGTAATTACCAACTAGGCCAACTACGACGTCAATTATTTCTTAACAATGATTATAAAAGATGTTAAGTGAAAGTTAAAGTTAAGGACAAAAATACATAATGCCCAGTTATGTGCGTATCGCTTAGTAAATAAACTTTAATAAAAATAAATAATATATACGAAACGGAGAACTAGTATACTTTTCCCGTGACCCACTCTAAAATTTAAAAATATACTTCCTATATTTATACATACTCTAATCGACCGATGTCCTACAATCTACACCAATTTAAGAAGACCTCCAGAATCTTTAGACATTGGCGAAGGATGAAAAGAAATCCTCGAGATCAATGGGTATTTGCGATATACAAAAAGGGACACCCCGTGTGGTTGCCGGGTTAGAATAGTGCCACTCCATATCTTCCCGTGGATATCGTACGAGGCGACTAAGGAAATATAGGCTTGTAGTACTGTTAGGCGAGGGGCTTGCAACCTGTCACTAATACGCTGGTAAACATTTGCCTATTTGTGCAAATTGTGGTTACTGAATTGTCAACAACTTTTTGAAGTTGTAATTCTGTAGCTCTGCCTACCCCACTCTGGGATTACAGGCGTGAAGGTATGTATGTATGTATGTATGTATGTGTAGTGTAAAAAGGGACAGCCATAAAGAAAAAAAAAAGAATTAGGTATGGTCGGCATATTAAACTCTGTAAGGTTATAATAAGGTTGGAAGTGCAATACGAGTAACTATACTAGTAGTGTGCCTTTTTTTCCGTAGGAGGGCAGAAAAAGTGACTCTAAGTGCATTAGACACTAGCGATGCAGAGGCTACACAAGATGCAATCAGCGTTCGTTATCGTTATCAAAAATGTATAGGATTGACGTAAGCTGTCAAACCGTTGCGTCGATCGCCACCGTCAATTCCATACGTTATGTCAGTTTTTGAAAATCGTTTACCTTAGCGTTAAGCAACTTTTCTAAACTTTCTTCTCACTGATAATTCACGAGATTAGTTTGCATCTGGGCTAAGTTGGCAATCATATTGATTACAGGTAGGGTAAAGTCACCAGTGGTCAGCCAGAGACCTGTAGCCGGCCTATCCCTATACTTTTTATGAGTGGGAAGAGTACGAAAGATATATTTCCTACTCTTCGCACTCATATAAGGTCGACTATTGGTCGCTGGCTGACCACTGGTGACTTTACCCTACATGCAGTTCATTCAATACTTACCTTTTAGTACTTTAATTTCAACTGGAAATATTTCATACACTTTGACGCACGAATTCTGAGAGGTTTTTCTGTACAAATCTGTGCGGCAGGACGGTTGGCGCATAAGATATCTGGAGCGTGAGTTGTGGTGTCCTGCTCTTGGGTGACCTACAAAAATATGTTCGGAAACGATAAGCAAATGGCCTATATTAAGATACCTGGATCTCCTTGCCTTTATCCCAATCGAATGATCTGGGGTCGGCGCAGCATTGTCCTTCCACACATCCCTGTTAACCATCACCTCAGCGTTCAGTCCGTTCTATCTCATATCACTCTTCACACAATCCATCCATCTTTCTAGGTCTATCCTTTTGCTTTATAACCCTCCACATTACTCAAAATACTTCTCGTAACATGACTTGCATCCCTTCATGACATGGCAATAACATGACAACCTAATTTTTCAAACCTCCTTTTTTTTCTATCACTGGTGCCTAACCACGGGAAAAGCAACCATCACCTTCACAAGTGGGGATTGAGGGAGTTATACAATGCGATTGATATGTCTTTGGGATTCTGAGTTATGTTTCCATCAGGTGACATGTGTGCTCGTTTGCCTATATAATCATAATTTAAAAAAAAACCTACCTAAAATAACTATATATTATATTTATTTTAAAGTAAGTAAGAGTTTTGACTCCGGTAACACATACTTACCAATTACAACGGTAGATGTAGCGACCAACAAAACGATAAAGAATAACATGGCGGAAAGAATTATTGCCGTCATACCTTGTCACTTTATATATCCAATCAGAAATAATAATTATTTAATTATACGATAAACAGAAATCAATTTATGAATTATTAGAACAACCGATTTGATTATTAATTGTGACACGAAGTACGAGAGGTATTTACCAAGAACCGATTTTCAAGAAGTGGTATGCCACGTGCTGCCCTGCTTAGGAAAAAGGTCGTATGTCTCATAGAACCGCGTATTTATTAGTGACCTTATTTCTTCACATGGGGGTTAAATTTGCTTTGACTATAAAGTTGTGCATACGTCCTTTTTATTTAGAAAGGTAGCAATCTATCGAGGGGCCTTAATTGGTTGTTTAAGTAAGACGATGAACACGTCTTATTTTAACGCCATATGTGTTCAAATGGATAGGAAGAAATACATGACGGATTACAGTTAGGTAATACCCTACCTATTTACAAAAGTAACGGTCTCGGGTTTGACTCCCGATATAGGCAAATATATGTGTGATGAGCTGGAGTATTTTGTTTCTCAGTCTTGGATTTTTTCTTTGTACAAGGTGAGGAACGAATCTTGCTACTAAAATTGGAATAGTTACCTTCAGTCCATAGCAATATTCGTGCCTCACCCTTTATTTAAGTATTTATTTTTCTAACTTAATACATTCTTTACTAATAATTAAAAGTTAAAATTTAACTTATTTAAATTAAATTAAAACTAAGTTACTCAAATACTAAGGAAGTAAATAATAATCACCATTATAAAAAGAAGATCTTTTCTAACTATATAAGGTTTTATAATAATATTATCATTGTCTAGTACCTACCCATAGTACAAGCGTAGAGTTCAGTTTAGGACTAGGTCAATTTGTGTGAGTCCTCTGATATTATACAGTTTCTGTCCGCGACTTCATCGACAAAGATTTCGATTAAGCACCTATCGCGTTTCCTTCGGGGACTTAAAAAAAAAACTTTATTTCAAATTTCATCTATATCCGTCCAACCGTTGCAGCGTGGGGGAGTAACAAACAAACACACACAAACTTTCACATTTATAATATTAGTAGGATTATTATTCCCAACTTAATATCAAGCCTTCAGGTTTGTTGTTTTAAAGAAAACTCGCAGGACATTTGAAATTGGTAACATTGTTCTGACGTGTGGTCTAGTTTGGTAGTCATAAGAAATAAATCGAGTCTGACTGGAGAGCCTTGGGGAAATGGGGAGGCCTATGTCCAGCAGTGGACGTCTTTCGGCTGACGTGATCGTGTGAAGAAATAAATAGGTGAATTTCCACCTTCCGGCCACGTGGTTCGACAGCGTTATCCGACACTCGGACTACAAGGAATACTTATTTTCCACTTAGTTCGACACTCGGACTACAAGGAATTCTTATTTTCCCCTTAGTTCGACACTCGGACTACAAGGAATTCTAATTTTCCACTTAGTCCGACACTCGGACTACAACGAATTTTATATTCCACTTAGTTCAACCTTCAAACTTCCTTCTGACCGTCTTAACATTAAAATGTCGCAAGAAGTGGAAAATGCAGCTTCTTCAAGTAGCAACGAATTATTTTTCCTGCCACGCAAAGGCGGAGTGGTTCTTTTACATAATGGGTACCAATTCTACTGTAACAAGAAATTCCTAGACGGCAATAAAAAGAAATAAAAATGTCGCGGAACTATTCATTTAAAAGTGAGTAATACATCATTTTATTAATTTATTTTCGCTATTTTCGTTTGTAAATTTATTAGTGTAAATTTATTACTGACCCCGGAATATGAATTAAGAATAAGAAAAATATATTTTTTGTCAACCATTGTCAACCTCATATTATTCAGTGCTCACCTTCTACAATGGCTTTTTTAAAACATAGATCTGTACCTATTCCTAAACATTATTTATGAATTGTAATTTATTTTACAGAATTCAGAGATCATGAAGTGTAATCATCATACATGTGAACAAATCAAAGATAAAGATGATATTGATTTACAATTGAATAAAATGAGAAGAGAGGCGTGTGAAGACACTTCAAAACCAATGAAACAGATTTATGATGAATATGTTATACCTTTCAAGAATGCTGGTTTAGATTTGATAACCAATATACCAAAATTAACATCCGTGAAAAGTGAACTTTACAACAAAAGAAATAAAACTGCTCAAGTATCAAAATTCGTTTATCGGGTGCCAAGTGAGATAGAAATTCCACCGCAGTTTAATGACTTTAAATTGTTTGAATATCACTGTGATGAAAAGTGTATTATCGCATTCTGTGCACAAGAAGCCAGACAACGGATTGGCAAAATTAATACTTTTTTCGCAGATGGTACCTTCCATAGCTGCCCTGCACCATGTCAGCAGCTGTTTACCATTCACGGAGATGTTGATTCTACATCTGATTGTTTAAATATAGTTCCGATGATTTATGTATTAATGACGGATAGGCAGATGGAGAAGTATGTAGTCTTATTTGATGTCCTTAAAACTTGTTTACCAGAGTTCAACCCTCATCAAATTATTACAAACAGCATTTCCACAGGTAATTTTAAAAGGATGTTATTACCATTTCGCCAGAGCAGTTTTCAGAAACGCTAAGACGTTTGGTAATATCACTAAAGGTCAAAATGAGAAAAGGATAGTTGCTCTTGCAGCTGCACTGCCATTTCTACCAGCACATTTGATTCGGGCCGGACGGGAGTATATTTTGGACGCCCTTTACGACTCAGATAATACAGGATTGCATAAGTTTAAGCAGTACATAGAAGAACAATGGTTAACCATCGATAACTTTATCAGAAAGTGGTCGCTGCACGGAGAAATACTTCGCACAAATAACAGGCTCGAAGGGTGGCATGCGAAGTTAAATGATCTCGTCGGCAGGAAAAACAAACCCAACTTATTAAAAAGGATAGTGACCTGAATGTTGCATTGTACCGTAAAGTAACTTCTCAAAATGTGAAAGGTTCTTATGAGAAATTCTCGGAAATTTCCAAGAATATTCTTAAATTTTATACGGAAAGAGAACATTCTCAATGCTCTCAAATGTTTCCGACAATATCCTCAGTAATATCTTGAGAAGATTTCTTAACTTCTGAGAATGTTCTGCAACTTGTACATTGCTACCTGAATGTGATATTAGAAAAACGCAGGAAGAAAATTATTGTACGCGATCAGTTTGTATAAAACAAATATGATGCTTGATCATGTCGACATTGACGTTTTTTCTCGAGCGAATGTCATGGAAAGGGTTGATGTTCAATAAAAAAAATGCATGTGGAAAAATAGGACATACCTATTATAGTTTAGTTTCAAGAAGTATGTTATATTCGGTTTACTTTTCATTCAATAAATTTATGCTTATTATTCCGTAACCCAAATGGGTGTTTTAATTAATGAAAAAATATGAAATTGAAGTTTGAAGATCGAACTAAGTGGAGTATAAAATTCCTTGTAGTCCCGAGTGTCGGACTAAGTGAAAAATCAGAATTCCTTGTAGTCCGAGTGTCGAACTAAGTGGAAAATAAGTATTCCTTGTAGTCCGAGTGTCGGACAACGCTGACGGCATATTTTTGAAACCCCAAAACTAAAAGTTAACATGCTAGACAAAACCACTTCCTTGACACAGTTCGAGATGCTGACGTGTTTCCTGATCCACTAGGACTAGGGCTTCCAAAATAACGTAAATATCAATTACGTTATATATAACGGATTTATTTTTAAAAATTACGTAATTACGGAATAACGTAATTTTTTCGTATTTTAGTTAAAAGAGTTATATTTTCAGTAGTATTAATGAAAACAACAATTTTTCAGGCATTATTAAAATTTTATTATATTGCAATTATAAAAAAACAATAGAAAATAAAATCAACAATTATTTGAACAACTTCAATTATTATTTATTTATTGTTTTTCCCCTGAAAATGGGCCCTCATGAAAGATAAAGCGTCCAAAGATTTATCAGCTGATGAGCTTCTCAGCTTATTGCAAAAATAGCCGGCGGAAGAAAAAGCTCGTTCAGCTTCAACACTCGTCGGCTGTATTGATAATAAATAATTGTATGCAGCATTAAGGTAGACTTCGCGTTGGTAGTATAGGGTTCCGGATGACTGCCGACTGACCACTAAACGCTTTCTGTTTCAAATATCTTCCTTCTAATGCAATAAGGGATTCCTATATAACGGACTTTCTTGAAACTTTGGGAAGTCCCTTATGTAGGCATTATATTGATCGTTATTCCGTTCGTGAAAGAACGTATTATTGTTCAATATTTATTTTTTGTCAACTCGAGCCTAACGGATAATTACCGAGTCCTCTACCAAACACAACTAATTAAAGTAGGCTGAAGGCTGGGAAATCCCGTGCCCGCCAGTGTCGAGTATGGTAAAAGTGTATGGTGTGGACGTGTCTTAGCAAAAACATTACTAATTATGTTAAAAAATAATATTTTTTAATGTACAACCGAATGTGATACTGAAAGTAAAAAATAACGTCATTACGGATTTTAACATTTGAATAACGTATTTATGAGAAGCCTAAAAATCATCCGTAACGTTATTACGTAATTCCGTAATTACGGAATGGAAGCCCTAACTAGGACGGTTGCAGCTCAAAATAATTTAGTAGGGTTCCGTATCAAAAGGGTAAAAACGGGACCCAATTACTAAGACTCCGCTGTCCGTTTGTACGGGTGTACCCTTGTTTTGTCGACCACTTTTTCATCGAATATTATTTCATCGACAACTATTCATCGAAACTTTAGTACTAGTAATATTGTTTGGCGTTATCTTATTTCAACTACTATTTATTTAAATTTATCTTACTACGTGGAAATACTAATCAACGAATACTACTTAATCGCTGATTTGTTTCAAATTATCTTAATTCGTACAACTACAAAACATTGCAATTCATTTCTTCGACGTATTACTTTAAAACAATTTTAACTTTTGAACTTAACTGAAAAAAAAAAAAAAAAAAAATTGCATAACTAGTTATATAAAGAAATAGAACTACGAGGCTTTCAAAGCGGGTTAGGTTAGGTTAGAACTGCGACCCCCAAGAAAACGAACTGTTGACAGAAGTGGGTTAGGTTAGGTTAGAACTGCGACCCCCAAGAAAACGAACTGTTGACAGAAGTGGGTTAAGTTAGGTTAGAACTGCGACGCCCAAGAAAATGAACTGTTGACAGAAAAGCATGACACATTACTATTATAAAATTATAATATTATAATAAATTAGGATAAGTAAGTGAAATGTTTTTTACCAACCTATTTATAATTACCAATTGAAATCATTTTATGCGGAATAAATATAATAATATAATAATAATTACACGTAATAAAAAACAAATAAAAAAAACCCGAAATGATTAGTCATGACATGAATTTTATTGAAATAAGTCAACTACTAATTAAAAGACCTCGGTTCAAATTACCTAGTATCGAGTCCTCGACGCAATGACTTGTCGATGAAATGAAAATACTTGAAACGTTGTCTTTGAAATAATATTCGATTAAAAGTCTGTCGGCAATTCAATGGTAAACCGTTTGTACGTCTGTCCGTCTGCCTGTCACCAGGCTGTATCTCACGAACCGTGATAGCTGGATAGTTGAAAATTTCACAAATGATATATTTCTGTAGCCGCTAAATAATCAATCAAATGATAATCACAATCAAAATTTACCAAAAAATAATGCCACCGAAATGACGACAACTTTGCGTCAGAAATCCACCCAAATAGTAAATAAACAAGTTTTAGTTTATTTGTACTGTTCCATTTCTTATTAACCTTATTATTATCATTTATGACGGGTAGCTTACCTTTAAATTACCCAAGTAAAATAAGTATTTATTTATGAATAAGGAAATATATAATTCAGGGGGAAAAAAACGATTAACGTGAAGCATTTATATTTTGTGTCGTTTGTAAAAATATGATATTTTGTTCAATGTTTTAGGTAGGTATGTTAAGTACTCGTAAAAAAACAAGTTGAAGCATTAAGTCGTTTAAAAATGAAAGTAAGTGGTATGTAATTTTACGATGTTTATTCCAAAGGCATTCCATCCTAGTCCCCAGAGTTGGCACCGTAATTGTGGTTTTAGTATTGCAGTCTTGGGGTCGTACTAATAAACTAATCTCGGTTGAGATGCCCGTCTCGAGACACCTACGTCAAAGCGAACGTCAAGCCATAGAAAACTGTCATTTCTGACGCATCAAACTGACGCATTACAGTTGAGATCAGTTTATTAATACGTCCTTAATATTGTAATGAAAATTTGTTTGGGTTAGAAATCCTACTTACCATCAAGTCGCCTGCAAGTTTGCCGGCTCCATAAAAACCGAAATTAATTAAAAAAACCCAACTGCAATAATAATTTCAACAGAAAAGCGAAAAACAAGTTCGGTAGTGTTCGCATTGCTGTCACTTAGAATGAGAGTAAGGCAACCAGTGAAATAATGAGCATAAAAGCATTCTGTCGACGTCAACAGCGTTGGCAGGCAGCAGGTTTACAGTCTTAGGGCCATAAATCCTGATCTTGTCCAAGATGTCCATCTCAAGATGCGTCAAAGTAAATGTCAAGTCACGAAAATCGTAATTTCTTAGATGTATTTAGGCGGGCATCTCAGCCAAGATCCGTTTATGAATACCACCTAGGGGCAAATCCGCAAATGCTTAAGGATTGCAGTCTTAAGATTATAAATGTTTACAGGACTTTTAGAGCCCACTAACGATCAGGTAGCATGTGTGCTCGCCTGCCTTCAAGCCATACAAACATACATTTTGTAATTTTACAGGTACTGTCCGTTCATGTATATACCATTGGATGGGGCTACTTTAATTTACGGGGTGACTTTGATAGCAACTACAATCCTACATAAACATGTATTTTTTGAGGAGATGTACGCCCCCATAATATTTTTTTCCCCACTGGTAGCGGTGATAGTTACTCCTTCCGAAAGTTAAAGTAGTGCGCATGTTACTGCCTATTTTAATAAAGAAAAAAATATGAAAAGTTAGCGTGCTTTTTGTCTTGATTTTTGAGGCAAAAAAACTTCTAATATATATCTACCTATGTTATGCAAAAACGCATGTTATTTGAATGGTGTCATATGTTAAGCAAATCTAATTAGTGATATCGGAAAAGAACAACATCTATTCTATATCTCTTTAGATTTTACGTGATTTTCAGCGGGTTTATTTGAGATATTCACTCAAATATTTAGTGTTTTCAAAGTAACCCCATTCGTAGTTTAACTTTGATCATAGTGTTTTTATATTGTTTACGGGAAACTACAGGTCTCATTTTTTTTCTAATTAGTCAAGTCAACAAAACAAGAAAAACCGATTATTGAATATTTTTATTTTATTATTTCGTCTTTTAGTTTCTTTAAAAACTCGTGTTAAACTTTGAATTTGATCAAAGTAACCCCGATACGCGGTACCCTTTCTTATTACGAGTTAAGTCGACTTGTAACTAACTAGCCAGCGTCAATAAAATAAAAAGGACAATAATATGTATAGGTATTACAAAAACAGCTGACGCTTGCGGTAGTCGGGAAGCGAACACCTACATACCCACTTGTGAACGCCGTTGTGTCTATTTATGTATAACTAAACATAATTTAGCAGCCGATTAGATATAAGGATAAGTTAAGTACTGTAAAACTCAGCGCGTCTCGCCGATAAACGTAACAGTTTGGCGAGTAATATTAGAATATGCTACTGTAATCTTTATTATATTAAATAAATTAAAAAAAAAAATACCCTTCTTCACTGAGACTCCAGATATTAAAAACAAGCTCAAGAAAAAAAAAACGAATTTGCGGCAGGTATTGTGCTTCAGAGCCTTCTAATTGACAAGGGTGCTGCTGATCGACCAAAAATCAGAAGTGATAACCGCTCTCCCCGTTACTTAGCCCTAACTTTCGACTGCTACTCCTCATTCACTAATGTTCAAAAACAACTACATAAAAATCACGAGCTGGTGATGACTTAGTGAACGTAGAAAATGTGACCATTTTGACCTCCTAAAGTAAAATTATTTTTATAGTGGTAAAATAAAACAATTTGTACTTAGTTTGGAAATATATAAAGTGTGCTTATTTCAATTAAAATATAACGATTTACATATCTCCCATTTTTGATACCGATTATCAAAATTCATGGATGACTCGATTCCTATAATCATCACCCGACCGGGTGATGATTGTCATTATCACCATATCAAGTCGTCTTCTTGCGCCGCCTTTTCATTGTCATCGGCCGTGCCATTGTAATGGTAGCGTAAGGATTTTTGGTCCTTGTTGATCTTGTTTTTATTTTTTTTGTTTTTGTATGATCTTTTGGACGATTGGTACTGCTAAGTTCGTAATCATGAGGAGGGACCTTGTGTGGTGGCTCATTCGTGTAATCCCAGACGTAACCGGTTCCACCTGTAAAGACTTCTGAAAATGCATCCGGATAGCTTGCCGTGTGATCGCTAGGGTCTTTTGTTGGTTTTTGCGGAGGGTTCTTATCCGGGTAATCCCTTGGGTCTCTCGTTGATTTATGCGGTGGGTTGTCATAAGAGCCTTCACCTCCCGGGGACAGTTCCACCCCGTACACGTCAGGGTCTTTTTTCAATTCATATGGGGGGTTGTCATCCTGAGGGTCTTTTGTTGGTTTAATTGGTGCGTGCTGCTCAACCGTAATATCCGCTTCAGATGATATTTCCGGTTCTGATGCTGGATTATGCGGTGGCTCGGTCTGGTAAAAAGAGTCTTTTGCTTCCGTGATCACGATTGGTTCTGGGTTTAATGTCGTCTTATGTGTTGGGTCATCTTCCGAGTAATGCCCGTCGTCTTTTGTTGATGTATGCGGCAGGATTTCATAAACATCAGCATCCGCGCCCGGTACCGACGGGTGTTCTGCCGAGTTATCTCGAGGGTCTGTTGTAGGTTTATGCGGTGGGTCGTGATCCGGGAAATCGCTTGGGTATCTCGTTGGTTGATGTGGTGGGTTCTCTGCCGAGTTATCCCGAGGGTCTCTTGTAGGTTTATGCGGTGGGTCGTGATCCGGGAAATCGCTTGGGTCTCTCGTTGGTTGATGTGGTGGGTTCTCTGCCGAGTTATTCCGAGGGTCTCTTGTAGGTTTATGCGGTGGGTCGTGATCCGGGAAATTGCTTGGGTCTCTCGTTGGTTGATGTGGTGGATTTTCTACTGAGTTATCCTGAGGGTCTCTTGTATATTTATGCGGTTTGGGGGCATCCGAGAAATCCCTTGGGTCTCTCGTCGGCTGATCTGGTGGGTTCTCTGCCGAGTTATCCCAAGGGTTTGTGGTGGTTTTATGCGGTGGCTGGTCATCCATATCATAATCCTTGTTCGGTTTGGTAGTATGATGAGGTTTTCGACTTGGGGGTGAAGGCGTAGTGTGTTTGGGTCTTCTCGATTTAGTTTTTTTACAACATATGCTCGTTAGTTCTTTAAAGTTATCATAAGCCAGGCTTGATGGGTGAAATGACTTCAACATGCGATTCATGGAACGTAATTCTTTCATAATTCTACTATAAAGCGCTTCTTCATTAGATTTTTCTTTATTCTTTTTTTTTCTGTTCTTCCTTGGCCTTTTCCGACCTGTAAAAAACTAAAATTAAAACATCATAACCACTACCAATTAACCTGGGAGGGGTAGGGGGGTTAAACAGTATACACATATTCTAGTGGTATTATAAGTATTTATGTATTGCCTGCACCGTCTACATTTGACAAACACTGGTGCGTAATAACCTTAACTTGATGGTTAAAGATCTTTTCTTACAAATACTAAAAATCTAAAAAATGTCGTCAATGAAAGCGCATTAGTCATGACTAGGCATCGGAGTTTTTGTCGCACGGTAAGACTAATAGCAAGCTATGGAGTCGTCATTTGCCATAAATCTAAACTCTTATTCATATTCATACTCATTTATTTATTTAATTATTTAGGTTTTTTTTATAACCAAGGACAACGACGTTGACGAGTTCAGAAACGATTATTTAATGTTATATTTGGAAAATAAATATTACATAAAAAAATAATTACCATTTTTATACTGATTTAATAACGAAAATTTTAAAACAAACAAGATACATTAAAACACGGCAGAAGGGAATTTTTTAGTCCACACTAGTGGCGAATTGTATGTTAAAATAGTTCAAGTTATGAATTTATAATCTGATAGAAAATTATTTTTTTATATAACTTGTCTAAGATAATTATACACAACCGACCGCTATAGAGGCATTTTAAGATAAATTAAATAAATAAATATGAATATGAATAAGAGTTGAGATTTATGGCAAATGACGACTCCATAGCTTGCTATTAGTCTTACCGTGCGACAAAAACTCCGATGCGTAGTCATGACTTAATACACGTAATTAATTCCTGAGATTCAGGCGAGTAAAGTGTTTATTCCTACTAAAATCACCAAAGACACCACCAAATATTTTTAAATAGAGAATTAGTTCATCGCTTTTTTGATAGTTTTGGCTTCGGAACCCTACACTATGGTAGGTGGTTCGACATGCCCTTGCCCGGTTTTTTGTCTATTATATTCTCTAGTAGGGTTTCTGCTCGAGACTTCTCGAACTCGAGACAACTCGGGAGTTTCACCTCCATTTGAGACGAGAAAATAATAGCCGATCCTCGAGACTCTCGAGTTCCGGCGAACACGAAATAAGGGCTAAAGTCAGGCTCGCCATTTTGCCGCTTTTAACAAATATGACGCCGCCCGCGCACTATAAACACGTGCAGCGGACTTCTCACTCGCACGCTTTGTAACGGACGCGAATGAATTGGAAGAACAAGGCACCAGCAGTTTTGAGTCACTATCAAAAAAAGCTATAGATAAAGTAGATATGATTCCAGCTGAACGTGATCCACACCAAGTCTCGAAAAGTTTAATTAGGAAAGCATGTAATATTTATGTGTCTACGGGAAAACGTACTCCTAATCTTGAGATGTTGTATCAAGCCCTTATCAAAAACATTTATTGAAATTACCAGTTTATGTCTGATCAAAAGACTGAAAAAGTAGATAAGGTAGTTTAGGTTTTATTTTAATCGTTGATTTTTGCAAGTTTTTGTATGTTTGTAAGAAGAGTTTTAATTGTGTTTTGTATTTCTAACTTGTAGTGCGAAGTGCAATAAAAAAAATCTGATTTTCATTTGTTTTTCATTTTATATTCAGCAATAATTTTCAATTTCTTACCAAAGACTCGAGAGTCAAGACAACTCGAGAAATTGGAGTCGAGAATTCTCGAAACTCGAGAAAAAAAATGAGGCGAGAAACCAGAAACCCTATTCTCTAGTCTATATAATTTTTTGAGATTTTTACGTTAAACGGTTGCTGAAATAAAGAAGGGGACAGGTTGTTTTTTTTTTTTGCGTTCAACGTTAATTAACAAAATATGTGTAAAATCATCTGCTCTAAAAATCTGACATTTGTGGTTATTCTTCTTTAAATTAAAAGATTTCAAATGATATACCTATCACTTGACAGATTTTTTGTTTTCGTTGAATTACTTACGAAATTCTAATTTCTAAAGATGAGACTTTCCTAAATACTAATATTACTTCAGTTCAATACCTTTAGCCGTTTCAGAGAAAAAGGTTCCTGACCAACAAACAGACGGACAGATCGGACACCAAATTCGTCTTATAAGGGTTCTGATTTGCAGTATTTGGTACGAGCCCCTAAAAAGAGGAGTGGAAATTTAACTTTGCCTTGTTGGTAGATACGTCAGACGAATTAAAAAGTTCGTCAAGTCTAAATCAAGGCAAATGAAATAACTGGGTGTCTTTAATCCGTCTAAAAAAAGCATAATGTCATCTAACTACCTAAAACATGAAAAAATAAACGTCCAGCATAAAAAACCAAAAATATATCTTTCTGTACCATAACAGTCAAATAATATTTCATCCATTTATTAAAACATTAGTTCATTCATATTATTGAGTATCGACTGTATCGAGTAATTCCATTTGATAACATACTTTAAGTATACTTAATTATTAAAAATAATAAAATAATGAAAAGACGATATAATAATCTTCTTGCATATTTTGTATGAAGCTAGTGATATTAACTTTTAACTAGACAATTTTCTAAGATAGGTCAATCTCACCTTAATAAGTTAGGTTAGGCAGAGTTGCGTCAATGTAGGCAAATTGGTCTGGACTACGGATTTAAACAATTGATAAGGTGGTTATTAGTATAACTATTTTTGTAGTTAAAGGAGTTTTATCTGAGATAAGGCTCTTGGCTTAGGAGTGCAGAATTGTGCGTTTTGCCGCCCGCCTCAACCCTTAGTGACTGCGGGTGGGGGGTGGGAGTCCCTCGCCCTCCGTAGGCTAGTCACTTGGCGGTCTGGGAGAGGTGCCACCCGTGCTCGGCCCCTCTCTCCTTCGGCGCGGGTAGCCCCGGCTGTGGCTGGGGCAGCCGGGGGGTACCGTGGGCAATGCTTTGGCAGGTTCCATGGTGTCTCACCGAGCTGGCAGGAGGGTACGCCAGGGTGGTTTTTATTGGGTTGCGCTCTCTTGCCCCCTCTCGTTAGGAAAGGGGGGGATGGGTTTTCACTCTCCACCGCGTCCGCGTCACCATCTTATCCATTAACCTACCGCCAAGCAGCAGTGTTCGCATTGTTGTGTTCCGGTTTGGGGATAAGACAGCCGGTGAAATGACTAGCATAGAGGCATTCCATCTTAGTCCTCAGGGTTGGCAGCGCATTTGCAGTCTTGTGAATGCGAATGTCTATGGGTCACAGTTTCCACTTACCATCAGGTGGCATGTGTGCTCGATTGCCTTCCTATGCCATAAAATAACAAAATAAATAAAAATAATTCTTATACATTTATATTTTAAGCAGTATGCCCTCCGTGCTTATATTAAATGTGCATCTTAAACATGACTATTATACTGTTTGTTCATAATGCAACTACAGATTATGGCTACCGATGATCAGGTTTCAAGAAACTATACGTTTTGACCTTATGCATTTTACCGGTATATCATTTGATTATTATACTGATCCAAATTATGCAATACGTATTAGGGTGACGGCACCAATGATGGACACTTTTTCTTTGACAGGCATTTTTTTACTTTAGGCATTGATTAATGTCTTGATAAGGATTTATTTATTTAATATAATAAAGGTTCTACAATTAAAAGTTCAAAGTAAACTTATTTAAATTAAAATAAAACTAAGCTACTCAAATATTATTAGCATTACCTCTCTGGATAGCTAAATGATTGTTGCAAAACAAACGAATAACCTTTATCTTCAGTAAAATACGAATCAAGTGTCCTTTATTGTTGTCTAATCCATTAACTGGTTCCATTACCCTATCCAAAATGAAAATTAGATCTTTTTTTACGCAAATCATTACACACCCTGTACTGTTCAGATATAGAAACGTACTGTTTAGAAGACTAATTTACTGAATTACCTAAAACTACACACGCAAATCGCGGGTTAGATGTCGTTGACATTAAACGAATACGTTTGCAAATAGAATGTACTGTTTACGCTATATATTTAGGGTGCGTCCCACGAGATATAACTACATAATAACAATTTTCATGTTACTAACGTTTACGAGATATAATGAACGTTAGCTATAATAACAAAATCAATATTTTTATAAGGAATAACGGTCAAGTCATATAATATTCATTTTATATAATATTTTTTAATATAACACTCACAATGACTAATTTCAGTTCGTATAACATACATGACATATAGCGATCATAAGACATAATTATTATCTTTTAGTATAAGTGTTACAAGATATAATATCGTATGATATAAATTGCTGTGACAATTCATATACTTATGGCAGTTTAAACATGACATAAAATAAATAGACAAGGTACTAAAGTGTACACATATTTATGAACTCGAGTCTACCAGAACGGTCTTGCTTGTAATTTGTTTTAATTAAACAGAAAATGCCACGAGCATGACGAATCAGATCAGAACCGACTCGGTTAGGTTAGGTTAGAAGGCCTAGGCGGGAGCAAAGCTCCCGCCTAGGCCTTCGAGGTTGTTTTTTTTTCTGCCCAGAAAATTCAGACTGCTGCCATTCCTTCATAAGTCATTGCTACTAAAATCGTTCTAGGCGTTTTTATATTATACGTGTAGGTATTATGTTTTTTGATGTTAGATAATTTGATTAATATATCTTTTAAATCTTAGGTGTTATGAACGTTATACGTTTTAATAGTTATATAAATTGATATTATATATTAATAACGTTATACTTTATGGAAATAGATATTTTGAAATTATATCTTCCGTTCATTATATCCAGTGAACGTTATACTAAACGTGTTTATACAAAGTGAGCGTATATATTATGAGTGTTATATTATCAGTTCTTATATCTCGTATTACTTACCCATATATTTACCATCGATTAAAGTTCCTATTATTACCAGCAGTATCAGCAACCGGTATATATTCATAGTTGGCGCTCCTACTGCGGCATCCAACGACTTGTATTAATGAGTTTATGTTAAAGGTAGTTAATTGGACAACTTGCAATCTACTGATTATTCATAGCTGGTAAACTGAACGCGTAATTAATGAAAATTCATTACACGCAATATGTTTTAATCAGGTAATTAAGTACCGATCCTGAGTTTTAGATAAATGCCATCAAATCTATGCAGAGAAAATAAGTGGATACACGCAGATAGATATGATATTATTGTATGCTTAAAGTCGTAAGGCCCACCACACTGCAAAAGGGGAGTTTTTTGTAACTGGGACTTTGAATCTACAATCAAGGGAATAAAGTTCAATAGCGATTGTTCGAAAATGCCATTTTCAGGTTATGAACATAGGAAAATGAACCTTATTCTTATTGCGACAGAGTTCAAGGTAAATAGCCTTGATTATGTACATGCTATTGCACACTGGGCATTACGAGGTTAAATAACACACATACAATAGGCCTATAGGAGTTATAAAGTATGTAAAGTATGTATGTTATAAGTTATGAAGTTAGTTGGGAGTACCTTGTGCAGCGTCCGTCCAAGTTGGTACCTCCATCTTATCCATTAATCTACCGCCAAGTAGCAGTGTTCGCATTGTTGTGTTCTGGTTTGGGGATAAGACAGCCGGTGAAATACTAGCATAGAGGCATTCCATCTTAGTCCGCAGGGTTGGCAACGCATTTGCAGTCTTGTGAATGCGAATGTGTATGGGTCACAGATTCCACTTACCATCAGGTGGCCTGTGTGCTCGTTTGCCTTCCCATGCCATAAAATAAATAAATAAATACTATCTGATTGTGGTTACAGAGTTACCAACAACTTTTTGGAGTTGTTGGTAATTCTGTAGCTCTGCCTACCCCACTCTGGGAAAGAAGGCGTGAAGGTATGTATGTGTGTATGTATGTAATAATTTAGATAATACGCTCGTAAACATCTTAGCCTAATTGTGCAAAGTGTGGTTATAAAATTATCAACAAGTTTTAAAAGTTGTTGGTAATTCTTTTGCTCTGTCTACCCCACTTTGGGAATGAAGGCGTGAGGTTATGTATGTATGTATGTATGTAATTTAGATGTTTTCCCTTTTTTTTAGTTTTATTAATAAAAGAGTGGTTTACTTAATTGATTATTCACTTGAAAGCGGCTCGACCGATTTGGCTGTTTTTTTTCTAGTGTTTGTAAGTCGGGGCAAGGATTGTTTAAAAATAAATATCGTTTTATATAAAAATCCGTAAGATAATAATACATATTTGCGACATGCGCCGACCACTGAGAGAGAGAAGGTTCTACGAGTAAGTGTAGTAGGTTAAGTGGTGGCAGGACCTAGGCGTGGGGATAAAACAATCGGTGATATTACTAGTATAGAGGCATTCCATCTTAGTCCTCGGGATCGGCAACGTAATTTTGGTTTTAGTATTGCAGTCTTAGGGTCGTACTAATAAACTAATCTCGGTTGAGAGGCCCGTCTCGAGACACCTACGTCAAAGTGAACGTCAAAACAGAGGAGCATTACTTACCATCAGGTGGCCTGCAAGTTTTCCAGCTCCATGCCATGAACAACTAAATTATTTAAAAAAAATGACCGCAGTAAAAATATCAACATAAAAGCGAAGTGAATCGTCATTTCTTAAATATCTTTAGGCAGGCATCTCAGACAAGATCCGTTTATGAATACGATCTAGGGGTACGAAATCCTAAGGGATTACGATTATAAATGTTTACAGGTCTCGAGCCCACTTACCATCAGGTAGCATGTGTGCTCATCTGCCTTCAAGCCATACAACCTAGCTGGATTTAAACTCTGGATTTTTATTGATTTCGGGAGAGCATTACGAACAACGAAAGCAATTATTTTAACTGTGACTACCTATTCCTTTTGATATTTATATATGCCTGTAGAATAACAACATCATTGATATTGGTCAACTACGGGATAATCCATATTAAAACATAAGTTGTTGATAAAAATCACCTCCTCCAGAAAAATAACCCGAGTCTTAAAGATTTGTATTTAACAAATTAACATCGAATGGACACGTCAAAAATGTGAAATTTGTTATTCACTTTCCAGGCCTATATAATATGCTGCGAGTCATTAGGTCGCGGCCGCCGCCGCCTTCGGCCGTGCTAATGTAATGGTAGCGTAGGGATTCTTGGTCCTTGTTGATCTTGTTTTTATTTTTAAGGTTTTAGTATGCTCTTTTGGATAATAATATAATTAATAATAATAAATAATAATATAATTCATAACATAATTTCTTACTCTAATTGTACTTATTTTAAATTAACTGGCAGAAATTAAACAACTTGAAGTTAATTAATTATAATTCAAAGTTAAATCTAAACTTATATAAATTAAAATAAAACTAAGCTACTCAAATATTAAAGATGTAAATAATAATCACCACTATAAAAAGAACAACCCCTCTAGCAGGTCCACTCGCGGCATGGTCCTTATGACACTGGCTGCATTACTTCTCTGGATAACTAGCCAAATCCTTTGGGAGAGGTAAGCACAAGCATTAGGATCTCCATAGATGTCTATGAGCCGGGATGACAGAGCCTTAATAAAGTTTTTCATATCGGCTGACCAAGGTCCCATGGTCTCCAAGTGCCACAAATTCTTGAAGTTTATAATCCTGGACACAACGGTATGTTGAATTTGCAACCACTGTGCCCTCTCTAACCTATGTACTCGTACGAGTATATAAATTAAAACGGTACCTAAAAGTTGTTATTTTCATACACAAACACAAATAGTGTCACAACATAGTCCTTCTCTTGTACTTAAATATTTTTAACTTTCAGATTTCAAAAAATATGTTATCGAGCAAGGTGCGTTTAGGTTTCTTTCTGTCACTCCGGCGGTAAAGAGAACTTTCAGGGGAGATATAGTATGGCAATTGGCAACTTCAAGTGTCTAGCAGTACCATAATAGTTTACTGCTACATACACGCTGCTATTGCTGGTGTCAGCGATAACCCTCTTGTATATTAGTTAAGGTAGAAATGTAATAAATGTCTTCTAATATATAGCTTCTATTGGTGTTTACTGGCCTTTCTTCACCCTTACGCTGCCCAAGTACCAACCCATGACATCTTATATTACTTTTATTACTCGATAAATAATTTAATTTCTGCAAAATCGCGTAAGTAACATTGAAATTAAGGAGCGAAATGCACTTTTTTAATAAGAAGGTAAGGTTTATTTTGCTCTATCACAAATTTGTTAGTTACGCGCTTTTGCAGTATCACCGACGTATTCCGATGTAAGACTTGGCAAAGGTGAGTAACTAATACAATGTTTGTTTAAATTTATTTAAAAGTAATAATACTTAACGGTATAAGAATATTGAAAATCCAAGTATACGTACCATGGATCATTTTTTATAACTCGCTTCAATATATAGGTATGTTGATCCGTGAAATGACTTACTTTTGCCGCCCTAACATTCCAAGAAAAGCTTTACAATAATACTTCTTCTTATTTCGTGTCGGCAAGAACTCGGGCTAAATCTTACTTGCTAATGGACTACCCATGCGACAATAATACTAGGAGTAGTATTAATAAACGCTATTATCGCCGGTCTTAATGAATCCTTGATTTTGGATTTTCGTGATAACTTTTACTCATTGGTCAAGGACAGTGGTAAGGACAGTGGAGTGAAAAAATTGAAAACGGTTCTATTTGGATGCACTAGCAAGGCAACTTGCCTCGCTACTATCCGGCTTACATTACCTACTGTACTGTCCACTGTCCTTGACCAATGTAAATCGGGCTTAAGGGCTAAAATTCCTGCACGCCAATCAAGTTTGTGGCATTGTGAGAATGCATCATTTCTTGATCTAGTAAATAATAAAGAATATTCACGAATTATAAAAAACCTGATCGAAAATCAACTATTGAACCGATTTTAAACATAGATTTATCTAAATGGTGAGAGAGTCATGAGCAAATACTCATAGAGTGAGCATCATAAGAGTGCGTCAGGCTAGTGATTCGTTAGATTATTTCACAAAAGCATTCGTTCATAGTTAGTAGCGAGTTTTCACATCGTGTTATTTCATGATCGATATTTAAATAAAGTCTTTCTTCATGTAGCGATTATTCATACAGCGTTTTATAATGTTCGCGCTCACTTTCTTGGCATATTTTAAAAACAAACCTGACCTAACCTACCTACGTATTACGATGTAATTACTAAGTAAAATTTGTGATTGGGTTGGGATGTGAAAATTCGATACTATGAAATAGTTATTTGTTATACATGGGGGGAAAGTTGTATTTTACCTGCGAGTGTTTCAACACATGAGACGTAAAATAACTTTTCACCCGTGTATAACACAAAACTTTTCACCTCACTACAGCGAGGAAGATAATAAAAAGGGTTTGTACTATAAGCCTCAATTCTGCATTTTGCACGGTTTCCCGTAATTCCAGAAGAGGTGTTAAAACGTCTTCATCACTCGAATCACTCATTTTTAATAACAAAACAAACTAGAAAAACATGCGAATATTTAACGTTGAAGGCTTAATTGAAACGTTTTAACTTAAGTTTTTTTTTATTATTTCGGATGCGTTCTGTTCGCACATCGATTTACTTGGACTGTCAGAACATTTTATCCGTTTTTACAAAAAGAATGAAGGTTAATGTTGAATGCTGATATTTATGAATTAAAATAAAGTTGTAAGACTGTAGTAGGTAAGTGTTTTTTACTCGATGCAATTCATTAATTGTGATGTTAAAAATTCGGCACTTTTAACGTTTTAGCTGCCTTCAAATGTCAAAACTATTTGTTCTCATGTGGATAAAAAGCGATTTTCTCAATAGATATACCAAACAAACAAACAAAAAGGGCTTTCTGAGCAAGTGACATGATTTTGTTTTTAAATGAAAAACGTCTAACAAACCCATGATTTTCTTTTACGATTGTTAATACATCAAAAAAATCATTGTTTTGATTGTATATGTTTTATAAAATGACACGTCGTTGTGGAAAATATTATTGCTCCATGATAATTGAGGCATATCCAAAGAGCATGAGATACACCTCGCCGCATACTGAATTCTGGCCTCTCTCATACAAAATAGTCTGAACGATTTCGACCTCTTTTTATTTAGCCCTCCGCCGTCTCCTCGCTGTTTCAGCAGGCGAATCAGGTCACTGGCTTCACGCTTTTCCTTCCTGCAATATTGGCACAGTCTTGAAACCAAGCTGCTTGCGCATAGCAATAAGCTTGCTGCTTGGAGCTAGAATCTGTGAACCTCATACTTGCACGTGCGGGAAGCAAGTAAGTATGACGACATGGCCTTTCATGCTTTAGACGTGCCGGCCTTTTGTACCGCCACGGCATAATTAATGATCTGATCCGTCGTTCGCTTGGCACTACCTCTGTACCAGCTTTCCTTGAACCAGCAGTTTTGCATAGAGACGATGACAAGCGACCAGACGGAGCTACATTGGTGCCGTGGAAACTGGGTAGGGCACTGGTGAGGGACGCGACGTGTGTTGACACATTCGCCCTTTCCCACGTCACAAATCCGTAATCCGTAATCAAGCCGGTGCAGCAGCTGATCAGGCCCAAACCATCAAGCGCCGCAAATAATCATCATTATTAAATAATGAAGAATTTGTGGCGCTTGCAATGGAGAACATGGGGCCTTGGTCAGCCGATATGAAAAGCTTTATTAAGGCTCTGTCATCCCGGCTCATAGACCCCTCCGTAGATCCTAGAGCTGGTGCTTACTTCTCCCAAAGGATTGGGCTAGCTATCCAGAGAGGTAATGCAGCTAGTGTCATAGGGACCATGCCGCGAGTGGACCCGCTAGAGAGGGTGTTCTTTTCATAGTAGTGATCTTTAATTTTGAGTAGCTTAGTTTTAACTTTTAATTGTAGTACTCGTACCTATATTATACGTTTAGATTTAACTTTTAATTGTAGTACCTATATTATATTAAATAAATTATTTCTGGATTTTCTAAATATATCTTCTTCTGCCCATTCCTTCTTGGTTTCGCTTTTACCTCTCTGGAAGGTGTCAGCGCGTTCGGGTTCGGGTTGACGACCGTTGCTCTGAGTGGCCCGTCTGTCGGAGATAGTGGTGACTAAGTTTATCTTGGATGGGTCAAAAATCCGTTTCTCCTTTATAATTAGGAACCTGGGTATGAACCATGGATCAAACTCTCCCGCCCGTGGTCTGTTCATGTTGCTGAGATCAATAAAAGGCTCTTTGCTTAGCTTCATTCCTCAATTCGTCTGCATAATTACCTTCCTCTTCTTAACCCTAAACTTTATCTTGCTCGTTCTATCCTTCTCCCTCTTCTAGACTATGGTGATGTTGCCTTGGATCATCGTGAGGAGCTGCTTGACAAGCTGGAGCGTCTTCAAAACTTTCGTATTAGGTACGTATTTGGCTTGCAAAAGTATGACGATATATATCCCGCTGCCGCAAACAACTTCAATGGTTACATATACGTCGCCGCCGGGACGTGCATATCTAGTATCTTCCTTTTAATCGTTTTTTGCACCGAATTTTCCTCCTTATCTTATAGAAGAAAAAAAAGTCTTGCACCAACTTATCTCTTAGTTTTCCTATAGTTATTTACGAATTTTGAAACATTAATTTAATATAAAAGGTGCTTTCTTACAACATTCTAAATGGTAGGAACCACCACTCTACTCAACCCAGATCAAGCTATCCCTGATATATTCTTAATACACGTTACACGACTTTACAGGAGCGGAATCACTTAACATTTTAAGTACAATTTTTTATTTAAAGATGGTTAGGTTCCTATATTCATTGTTGCGTCGTCCTTTTTCGTGTCGAGCCTTTGCAACTGTTACAGTTGCAAATGGATTAAAGGTTCTTTTTGATGCTGTTCGTTTCGTTGGGCGATGATTGTGGAACGGGTCTTCTTGAGTGAATGTCACTACGTGTTTTTTATGTTTGTGTGTTGTGTGATGTTCGTAAGGATCTTCGGTCGTGTGATGCTTAAATGTCCGGTGATGTTCCGGAGGATCTTCGGTCGTGTGATGATGATGA
This sequence comes from Acleris emargana, assembly GCA_927399475.2. Lineage (NCBI taxonomy): Eukaryota > Metazoa > Arthropoda > Insecta > Lepidoptera > Tortricidae > Acleris > Acleris emargana. The sequence continues at coordinate 6,211,036 of OV656850.1, forward strand.
GTTGTATGGTATTCGAAGGGATCTTCGGTTGCGTGATGTTTATGTGTTGTATGATGTTCGTAAGGATCATCAGTTGGTCCATGATGGTGATGAGTCGTATGATAGGTGTGAGGCTCTTCATTATATGGATCTTCAGTTGTGTGATGATGATGATGATGAGTTGTAGTATAAGCGTAAGGATCATCAGTATATGGATCTTCAGTTGTGTGATGATGACGATGATGAGTTGTAGAATCAGTGTAAGGATCATCAGTAAATGGATCTTCAGTGGTGTGATGATGATGAGTTGTGTGATGGGTGTAGGTATCTTCGAAAAATGGATCTTGAGCTGTTTGGTGATGATGATGGGTTGTGGGAGAAGTGTAAGGATCCTCAGTTGGATGATGATATTGATCTATTGCAGGATAGGTGTGAGAATCTTCGGTATAAGGATCTTCAGTTTTGTGATGATGATGATGATGGTGAGTTGTAGGATGATGTTCATGGTAAGGATCATTGGTTGAGAAATGTGAATAATCTTTGGTTGTACGAGATGGTTTTGATTCTATCTTACGACAGCACATTCCAACCAGTTTACTAAATTTATTGTACACCAGCCGCGCTGCATGGAATGATTTCATAAGTCGCTGCATAGCTCGTATTTCTTTCATAATCTTCTCAAACAAGACGCTCTCACTTTCTCTTTGTCTCTTAGTTACTCCTTTTCTGTGTCTGCCACCTGAAAAATGATTTTAACAGTTAATTTATAAACAAGTGTCTTATTAATATAAAATTATTATTTAGATATTCATTTAAATTTCTATAAATTAGGTTTTATATATTCAAATATAAAGGTAAAATAACAATACCAATACAAAATAAACATTATAAAAACCTAATCAACGGGTGCCGCCAGCAGCGGGGCAGGGCTCAAGCTCCCGGTGGTTAGGGCTGCAGAGAGAGTAACCTCCTCACAATTATTATTATTATTTTATATGAAAATCTTGGTATTCCAACTGGTTATTTTATTTTTATTTTAATGCCCATTGATACGAAAACTTTTTTATGGTAACATGTCGTCCATTTGAGTTGTCTTAATTCCTCGTCTCAATTAATTCTATTATACCTAAACCACTCGGATACACCTCGTCTCGTAAGTCTCCCACTTTTTACTGAACGAAGATACTTTATGTGGTGTTCAAATTAAAGCTTTTGTGTATTATTTTTTCAATTTATTTATTTAAAATAAACTTTTAAATTACAATTTAAAGCTCACACACAGCGTGGGAAACGTTTCGATCTATCGGCCACTGTTTACACTCGTTCACAAACGTATATAGGTAAATATTTATTGAGAACCAAAAGTCCAAACCATAATCCAATTAGGTTATTTGTAATTAAATATAGGTTTGAGAAAATTGTGTTGTTTCATGTGAAAGAAACGCCTAAGGGCTTGTTGTTTGATCAGTAGTTAACTCAACTAATTGTTAAAATTCGAAAAAGGAATGGAAAATTTGACACATTTCCTTGAGATTTAACCATTGGTTACGATTTTTAACAATTAGTTACTATAACTACTGATCAAACAACAGGCCCTAAATGGCTGTTATAGTAACCACATAGACTTATAATTTTTCACGAGTATGCTTTAATAATCCGAGGGTTTTGCCAAACACTACCTACTACTTTCAGTCGAACTCATAAATAATTTTACATTTTAGTACCTAATCAGTAATCACAGTAAAGTATCAAATCAAAAGTAGTTTAAATTTAACTCTAACTAACATTACATATGTACTATCAGCCCATTGGAACACTGACCCACCATAGAACGGTGTCACAGTGACATTATAAAACAATTTATTTGACACTTCTTATGACTTGAATCATAACGTCACTGTGACAGAGTTCTATGGCGGGTCAGAGTTCCAATGGGCTGATAGTACATACATGTAACGTGATGATTTTGTAAATATTAATGCTTTCGGCTGCACATACTTGTAAATTATATTTACCATATTTACCATTTGTCAGGGATGATACTACAATAAGCAGTATTAGAAACCGGTACATGGCCATAGAGAGTGTTCTTAATTTACCAGCAGTACAAAAAACCGGTACATGGTCATAGTGAGAGCTATGAATCTGATAACTTACTGCCTTTTATACCCATGTCGAAATATTATTTATTAATCAAACAGGATTCAATGTATCGATGCCTGTGCATGACGAATTTTAACGTTACACGAAGTGATTTAGCCAAGTTCAGAAAATATAAGACAGTGTGTATATTTGACTTGCGCACTGAGAGTTCCGTACTGGGTTACAATTAGTGTTATAACACAAAACAGTCAACCATACGATTTCAAAGTGGCCTTCGTACGTAAACTAGGCATACACTGAAAACCAGCCACCACCGGGTATCGTTACTAGGTATTAAGGTCTCCATTAGTACTTTTTTTCATTATGCAATAAGTTAAAATAAATTAATCGTAATTTACAACTAACCTCGAAATCTTCTAACGAAATCACTGAGAACATACATGCATATAGTAGATAAACTCACGCCTTCATTCCCATAGTGGGGTAGGCAGAGCTAAAGAATTACCAACAAATTTTAAAACTTGTTGATAATTTTGTAACCACACTTTGCACAATTAGGCTAAGATGTTTACCAGCGTTTTAGTGACAGGTTGCAAGCCCATCGCCTAATAGTACTACTAGCCTATATTCCCTTAGTCGCCTCTTACGACTTCCACGGGAAGAAATGGAGTGGTACTATTCTTACCCGGCAACCACACATATTGGAAATATATGACAGCGTTTGAGTTTCGTTTTTTTTTAGATGGTACCCTAAATTTCTTGTTAGACATTCACATTTTGAGTAGTTTCTCCAGTTCTAATGATGTTAAGAAGTAAGTGAACGTCTGAAAACATTAACAAATAAAAAAAAAAACAAATATTGCTTCGTCGTTTATCTCCCGAACGAATCTGGGTCATGCGTGTAGTTAAAATGGGTATGGACACGCACACAACAGCGACGATTAGCGATGACAGTAACGCACTTTGAAACAATGTGCACGTGCATCTAGACACACAAGTATAGCCCACCCACTTAGATATAACAACAGCTGTACGTAGGATCGAGTTGAAATATTGGGACATATCCTAAACGTTGGATAGTTGGGAGCCGAAATCACCTAAAGTTTAAGGTATTCCTAAAAACACTTTGTAAATGTGGAGACGACGTTATGTTGCGCATGTTGTTGTTGAATGCTTGAGTCTGTCATGTTATTAGCTTAAGGACTCCTTTTTAAACTCAACGGACGAATAGTAAGATCGAACAGAAAAAAAATTAAGGCGTAATACTCAACCTTTAAATTTTTTGAGAATATGTTATGATTGTTAAAATATATTTATTTTGGGAATATGTTAAAAGAACTTGGCAGTCCTACCGCGTTTCCTTACATTTATTGATTAGTTGTGTAAATTCGATTAGCAAAACAAAAAAGTGGCGGGACCAATTTTAAAACAGCTGTTTCGTTAATTTAATTTCCATTAAAATTACCAATTTTCTATAATACGTTTTGTAATCAAAATTAACATTAATTTGAAGAAGAACGAGTATGCTACGTGATATCGATCAATGAATTTATCGTTTGAAATACTACCAAAGTTACTGTATAATCTGTACACTTCGGTAGTTTTTGTAATGAGCTATTCAATAACGAGCGTCTTGTAGGTATAATTGTTATGTTTACACGGTGACAGTTGGTATTTTAAGCAACATGACTGTATAACCACCAACGATAATATATAATATATTATCCAACATCGGACTCAAAATATCAGACACGTGTACACGCAGACGCACAGGCACACGCACACGCACACGCGCGTCTGCACGTGTTAGAGGCATAGTGTATCTGATATTTTTTAAGCGTTATGTTGGATAAATAATATTAATATTTGTACTGTACAGTCAACCAATGTGATTCATAGGCCACCATGGAACTTAATTAATCAATTCGTAAAAGACTTTTTAATATTTGATTTATACCGTCATATTATTAAAGTTCCATTGTGGCAAATGAATCAGACCGTCACTGACTGGTGTCAATTTTAAGCCGCCATAGCACTAAAGTGCTATAATGTAACTGCTATAGTGCTATAAATAAAGTGTGATAAATCAATGATCTGTACTAAAAGGCCTAGCCTAAAATGCACACCAAGCAGACGTCTTCCTTGCTATCAAATGAAACTTCCTCGATTTGATATCAATTTATCCCAACCAAGAGAGCATAAAAAAAATTAAATGTGTTTTCGTTAACTGCAGTGACTTGCTGATTTGATTATTTTTTTTGAATTCATTGATGATTTTAAATTAATTAATTAATTTTTCGAACAGAATTTTAAATTAATCCATGGTTATTTTTTTATAATTTTTTGACTATAAAAACACAAAATTGGATATAACTTTTTCATCTTGGCGTCAATTGATATAGAAACTACATCTAAATATTTTTCATTAATATATCTAATAAATCATCGAAGGTTTTTTTTCTTAAGTGAAAAATATAATAAATGAAATAAAGGCCAAAAAACTACTTTGTATGGAGTAAAATTGTCAAACTTTGACAGCATTTCGATATTAGTTTATTTCGATGGCAGCTAGTGTAGAACAGCAGTGTTAATGCAAATAGGTTTTAACAACCACTGAAAATTTAGAGCTCTAGAGATCGAAGGTCATCTGCCCATGGTAGCCCCTTATGGGATCTGTCTCAATCGTCTACGCCTCGCATGGTCATTTTACGATGGTTCCTGCTTGTTCTGACACTTAATTCCTACTAGTTGTATTACTAAATAATTATTCCATTGATGGAACTGGTGGAGTTTTTGCCAACTTGTGAGTCATTGCTAAAAAAATCCACTTAGTTTAAGTATTTAACAAATCAAATTAAGTGACTCTGACATCAATAGGTACTCGTATTAATAAAATACATACATACATACACTCGCGCCTTTATTCCTAGAGTAGAGTAGACAGAGCTACAGAAGTACCAATAACTCGAAAAAAAATGTTGACAATTGTGTAACCACATTTAGCACTATTCGGCTAAGATAAAAGAATTTTAAAAGATTTTTGAATAAAATAAATAAACAAACTTTCAATTTTAATTTATTTATTCTTGCCACCAGCAATATCGTACCATTGGTGCACTGGTTTACCAACAGCTTTCAATATTTTCTTTCCAAATAAATTATGACGCAAGTTTTTTTTACCAACTCCATTCCAATATCTTAATGACCTGAAATAGTTTAAAAGAGTTTTCCTTTTTCGTATATCGCTGTTAATTTCATCAAACTTTTCAAATCCTGAATTTAGAATAAAATAATAAATAAATAAATATCAGGGGACACCAATTGACCTAGTCCCAATTTAAGCTCTAGGCTTGTATTATGGGTACTAGTCAACGATATAAATACTTATATAGAGAAATATATATTTACAAAAAAAAAAAAAAAACATAGTTACCATCCGTGACTCAGAAACAAATATTCGCACTCATCACACAAATATCTGCCCTTACCGGGATTCGAACCCAGGACCGCTAGCTTCGTAGGCAGGGTCACTCACTACCAACTAGGCCAGCGCGTCGTCAAAGTTTAGTAAAAAACTGAACAAGCGTGAGCTATCTCGTTTTACGAATATTAAAAAACCCCGAATAGAAACATAGGGATGTTAGATACATAAAACGCCTGAACTCCTCCTAGGGTGATTCTTACTTTCAGAAATGATCTCACAAATGGCCCAACAAATTTCCGTTTAACCTAGCTCTGAACCAGTGCATATGTTTGGATGCTATGATACCACACACGTAACTTAGTTTGAGTAAAGATAGTATGAGGAGAACAAATATGTCAATGAGTGTACGGTTTGAACACGCGAGGATGGTTTCCCTTAATCGGGTAGGTGAAATTTGAACACAGGCATAAATTGCTCGAAATACGGTGTTCAGTGTAAGACTTTACAAATGAAGTAAGTGAATTACTAGAGAAATAAGGATGAAAATACGAATATATCTTTAATACTTTTTTATTGTTTAAACGGTCGTTTGGCCAAGAAGCTTATTATTACCAAGAATTGAAACTCTCCCGCAAAAAAGGAATATCAAGAATTAATTTATTCGTTGACATATTTCCGTATAAATAAATAGGCAACTGAAAAATATGTCAATATTATAAACACACAGCAGGTGAGCGAAATATGAACAGCTCCCCGCTCTGTTACCCTAACAGGCCTTCTTCTTCTGGAAAATGCTGTGCTCTGTGACGATACCTTTTTTTTAGCTCTAAACGTGGTTTTAATAAGCCGTGAATGCATTGAAAGTGGAGGCAGTGCGGTGCGGAGCGTTCCCATTCCAGAACCACCTTCGTGATTGGGTTATATTCTCAGAAACAAGTTTTACCAACTTCTTCAAACAGTCATGGCCAAGGCAAAATTTGGTTAGTTCAACCAACCTTCAGTTACGGAGATGATTTTGAAGAAGGAGATGTGCTCACGTTCCACGTTGGTACCTACCCTAACTTTTTTTTTATGGCATGGGAAGGCAATCGAGCACACAGGCTACCTGATGGTAAGTGGAAACTGTGACCTATAGACATTCGCATTCACAAGACTGCAAATGCGTTGCCAACCCGGAGGACTAAGATGGAATGCCTCTATGCTAGTCATTTCGACTGCTGTTTTATTCCCAAACCGGAACACAACAATGCGAACACTGCTGCTTGGAGATAGGTTATGGATAAGATGGTGGTACCAACCCGGACGGACCCTGCACAAGATCCTCCCATAGCTTGCAAGATAGTTCATTCCGCAGTCGGAACAGATGGACCGATGGTCCGTCTACCGTTTGGAGACCAAAGCTGCAGCGATTTGTGACGCGATCTGTCTCAACATGTCAGCTAAATAAGTTGTCTGCCACCTTAAGGTTGAATTTTTTTTGCACGTCATGAAACAATAAGGTCTATAAGATGCATCTGTCAATTTTAAAACTCAACTTAAGTGTCATTTTATTTGATAAGAAGCTGTGACAAATTGAAAGAGCACTTATTTGATCTGTACCTAGCTTCTATGGGAAATTTAGTCGCTTATGAACAGGGGTCGCAATTTTGGTACCGATGACGTCAAAATGACGAAAGTTTTGCCACAGGGTGCTCTAATGTAGCAGATGTATAGTATAAATAATATATGATTAAATTAAAATTCTACATACATACATAAACTCACGCCTTCATTCACAAAGTAGGGTAGGCAGAGCTTCAGAATTACCAACAACTCTAATAACTTGTTGATAATTCTGTAACCGCATTTTGCACAATCAGGCTAAGATGTTTACGAATGTATTAGTGACAGGTCCATCCCAAGCCAATCGCTTAACCCTTTATTAAAGCCTTTATTCCCTTTATTAAAGCCTTTATACAGATCACAGCAGCAGTATAATATCTTCACCATTTATTACTTAAAATGGCAATTTGGTCAATATTATTTAAGAATACCAAACGGCGAGTATTGTTTAAAATAATTAATACAATACTAGAAAAGTATTTAATCACACAAACGGATATGACAAAATAACAACAGTTTTTTGAAACGATAAATTGTTGATTTTGTCTTGAAACTTGATGATTTTGTTACGGTCCATCTGAATGTCATTATCGATGAACTCACAAAGTTTAATAAGGGTTATGCAGAACCGATTCCCCAATACCAGGAACAAACTTCAAAGTTATAGTACTATTTTTTAATTTTTAATCAACATAATATGCAAATTTTACGTCATCGGCATTTAAAGTACGACCTTACTGTATGAAGGTTCTGACAGCCGCGAGTTGGTCTCATGATGGATGTCAATCTGCCTCAATAATGATTACTTAGTATTCGTTTCTTTAACAACAACAGGGTTAAGGTTTATTTATGCGTTAGTTGCACGTAGGGTTGCCAACCGTACTATAATATATAGTATTGTACTATATTTTGACTCTGTGTACTGTATACTGTTAAATAAATATATAGTACGCAAAAATACTATATTTCGGGCATTCCTTATAATACATATGCAGTTTGGGTTGGCCGTTTCAACCAGATTTTAAGCTTGATTGTACTTGGAGTGGAGAAATAGCATTTTTCAGCTCAGATAGTTGCCAAAAGCAGGCAGAATGTTAGTAAGTAGTAAATGTTGTGTATTATATTTAATAAAGTACTCATTTACGCACTTTGTACAAAAAATTCTTCAAAATACTATATTTTCTTTCAGTGTAGGTACTATATTTTTTATGATTTGGGCTTCAAAATACTATATTTGCCCAAGAAATAGTTGACAACCCTAGTAGCATGTGTCCAGTCGGCGTTCTACTCTGTGCTGGAAACTTAGTATCTTCTTCAGGTCACCGACATCCGTCTTCAGTTTGCTCATCTGCATTATGCTGCTTCTCGCTTTTCGCTCAAATTCTTAAATAAAAAAAATAAAAATAAAATATTTTAGACGAGGCAACTATTAAGTCAGTGTTTTAGTGATTTGTTGATCCGTACTTAAATTAATTATTTAATACGGCAAAAATAAAAAGTCGGAAATTTAAATTTGAACCCTTTTTGATTTTAAATGAGTTGTTTTTTTTTTAAACAATACAAAGAAAGTGAACATATGTAGGTACAAATGAAGGGTTCGTAACTGAGCCTCGGCTCTCCGTCCGTTCGTCCGTCCATTGGTTTGTTACTTGAAATTGTACAGAATAAAGCCACTTAAAAAAATTATATACAGGGTGTCCCATAAACCGATGTCAACCCGCCTAGGGCTGATAGAGCAGCTAAAAAGCTATCGATTCAACCTAGGGGTTTTGTTCAGCGATTTTTACTTGTTTCGGAAATATTGATCATTTTAATCAGAATTTTGTTAATTTCGCTTATGCCCATGTCACAAAAAATCCTTAGTTTCATGTATTAAGTAAAGTTTTTTTTTAAATTATGATGATGATGCAAACTGATGAGTGTTGAAAGTTTAATGTGAATCTGTGTATCTGTGAGTCTGTAGCTTCCAAATAGATGGACCAACGCGGATTTTTTCAAAGAGTCCTTAGGGGTGCTGGTTTTTAGCTAGTTTGATGAAAATCAGTACAGTAATCAGAACTAAGGTTGCCGACATAGCCCGAAGAATAGCTAAACTGAAGTGGCAGTGGGCGGGGCACATCGCACGCAGGACTGATGGCCGATGGGGTCAGAAGGTTCTTGAGTGGCGTCCGCGGACCGGGAGACGAGCTGTAGGTAGGCCTCCAACAAGGTGGAGTGACGACCTTGTAAGGATCGTGGGAACGTGGTGGATGCGAAAAGCACAAGACCGGTCTGAGTGGAGAGCCTTGGGGGAGGCCTATGTCCAGCAGTGGACGTCTTTCGGCTGACATGATGATGATGATGATGATGAAAATCAGTTGCGCCAATCAAGAGCTATCTCTGACAGTAGGGAACGCCATTACATCGGGGGAAGTTATCTAGGTTTTTTTAAAATTAGTGATCCAAATTTCCATAACTGTTTCGCAGAATTTCAAATGAGGAAACACTACAAAAGGCATAAGCTTATGAGTAGTCACTGTAGTCAGTGAGTTCGTTAAGACTACTTTGATGGTAGGTTTTATAAAGATCCGCTAGATCAAATTTCAATCACGATTGTCAAAAGTTATATGAAATTACTATAATTTGAGCTGACATGTTTACCAGCGGGTCGTTACAAAACCAGGTCTTAGTCTATTTCTTATTTTTTTATTAAGTACAATTATTAAAAGTAATGACAATTAATTAACTAGTATTCTTATTTTAGTATCACTTTTATAGTTACCTTTTACATTTGCATGTATTAATGTTAGTGTTGCAATAAATAATATGACTGTTATTCTTAAATACCGCATGTTTTTAATACAGTGATGTCCACCTGCTGCTGCTTTAATGTAAACAGTAATTGATAACGAAATAACCTTTTATATAAAAAATAACGAAAACAAGGGAACCAATTGATTATGAACAAACTTGATTGATTAAAAAATAACTATTAATAATAATTGAAAATCAATATGAGCCAAGTAATGTTATGCACAGGGTGATTGGATAGTAGAGCAAATTTGAAGGATAAAATGATTAAAAATAAGAAGGAAAAGTAATTTTCCTAATGGATTGAATAAATAGTTCTAGAGATTACTCCCAAGATACAAGCAAATAAATACACAATTTTATTCATTTACAATATAAATAAATATTCAACTGCCCGTACCAAAACTAAGAAAGTAATTTTAAGCAAATTGTACCTACGCTACAATGACAACCATATTTTTTTGGAAATTAAATTTTAAGAACACACCGAATTACCAATCGTCCTGTACACCTAACACTGTATTAATAGTAATTTCTCAATTTCAAAGTAAACGTTCGTAACTATTTAACTAAAAGTATTTCTTATTTTTAATTCAAATAGTTATTATTGGAAATACAAATACAAAAAGAAATCCATTTATTGAAGCTCTCTCATCAAAATTAACTATGCAATTGTCTTACATTTTGTCACCTATTAGGTACTTACCTTTTTTGCACTTCTTTTTTATTATTATTCTGAAAAAATATCACTATGTAACGACAAGGCCAACTGTTGTTTGATATACATGATGTATATCAAACAACAGTTGGCCTTGTCGTTACATAGTGATTTTTTTAAATTCTTATTTGTTTCAATTGTAAATTTCTGTACTTTGCTTAAGTATTGTACAGACAAGTTCATAAATGTGTACAATTTTGTACCTTGTCACTTTAATATGGCAGTTTAAACATAACATTAAGTGCAGTGTTCACCAACAATTAAACGGATGGTTAGCGGTTTAACGGTTGTCAAGTGTATTGACTAACAGCTGATTAATACTTAACCTTCTGTTAAATTGGTTGGTGAACTCGGCCCTTAATAGACAAGGTACTAAAGTGTACACATATATATGAACTCCACTGTACTTACTACCTGTATTATATTATTATTGTATTGTGCAGTATTATGTTTTTGGCAGATCTATCTAAATTTGTAATAATGGATACATCCAAATAAAATAGTTGATCCCAATAAAGTGCTTCGCTTTAACTACTATATTCTGTAAAATATACTTAAAGTCTGTGAGCACTTAGAAGAGGCTTCTCTCTCACTCGCTCTCATACAATCTTATTAAGAGCGAGTGAGAGAGAAGTACTAAACTGAAGCCTCTTCTAAGTGCTCACAGACTGTACTTAACTAAAGCCTTCAGAATAAATGAATAAATGTTGGTGGGAATTAGTCCCAAACCAAGCTCTATGCTTGTACAGTCTAGTTGATAAATAAGTATACTCTTTCTTTTGTACCTTGTCATTTTAATCGCTGTGAGAATTCATGTATGTAAGTTTAAACAGACATTAAATAGATAAGGTAGTAAAGCGTACTAGGTAATCGATATGTCGGATCTGATTGACCTAACTTAATAAGGATTTAAAGAGGCATCTTCCAGGATGACAGTCTGAGTCCTTTTGTGGTTTTGCCTAGCCGCATCCTTTTCGGTGAAGGAGCGTTTCATCTGCCACTGGAAAAAAGGTCCTAACAGTCTTTATAACACACCTTCAATAGCTGGGTGATGCCGCCTGTTCATATGCTCCTCTGGGATGCTAAGGTTGACTCAGACTGAGCTGGACGCCCTGGATAGGAGGGTCTGTCTACTGTTTAAATCACGCTCATCTGTTATGAGATTGTACGTCATTTTGATGCTAAGAATCTGCACAATCGCGAGGTGTATAATCTCAGGGATTACTCGTATTTTGTTGGCATGCGTAGTGATGTGGTTGCGGTAGACAGGAGATTTGTCATCACAAACAGGACTATTATCGCCAATAAGCCACCCACAAAGGTGGGCCAATGCAGCCACTTGGTGGGTCCCCCAGGACGGCTACAGACGGCGAGACAAACCCAAACGGAGATAGCGGGATGACTTGGACGTTTTGCTGAAGGATTGGCCGAAGATTGCCACAGAGAGAGAGGTGTGGAAATCAAGGGAGGAGGCCTTTGCCCAGGTGCGGGACACTATATTAGGCTAATTAATAATAATTAATAATAAGGTTAATATCGTGTCGACGTTACCATCCCGCATGAAGAGAACATCTTGAAGGCTGAGAAGCACAAGCAAGTACCAGTGAGACGCACGTCGTTGTACCCGTAGAGCGCTTTTGGTCTCACTTTTTCGGTAATCTATCACTTTACAGAAAATCGATTCATCGAATATCTGTTCCCAGAACACTATTCGCGGAATGTCGTTATGACTTAGGAGTCATTCATCGAACTTCAGTTGATCGCTGTTACATTTCTTCGAATTACCTGTTACACCGGAATCGAATCATCGAATTTTACTTCACTATTTTATTTGTTTATCACAATAGTTGTTCATCGAATCACGTTTGCTATAATTTTGATTTAACGTAAGTTTCAGTTCCCAAATTTCATATTACACAGAAAATCATTTCATCAGTGTTACTATACATTGTAATCACAACGCGCTCACGTAGTCCGAGGTAGGTTATTAGGGTTATTTTTTTTATGACCTGGAAGCCCGACCCGCTGACGGAGTCCGAGGTAGGTTAGGGTTATTTTTTTTTATGTCCTGGAAGCCCGACACGCTCACGGAGTCCGAGGTAGGTTAGGTAGGTTAGGGAAGTAAGTAAGATTTCCCATAAACGCTTGAATAAAAAATAAATAAAAGAAAAAACAGTTTATTTTTTTAAACGCGTTGCAATAATAACAAATGCATCGTTCGATGAAACGTTACTATGATGAAACGTTGTTCGAGGTAGTTATAAAATATGAATGGTACCATTATTGAATCATGTTTCGATAAAAGGTAAATTCGATGAATCGTTACTGCGATGATTTGAGACATATTCGAAACAATTTATGATGAAAAGTTGTTCGACTATTTGAAAATCGATGAATTTAAAATTATGTGTATAGAAAATAAAACGTAATTACATTCGTGGAATAGTTTTCGTCGATATGAAATTCGATGACAGGAATTTCGATAAAATGATAGACACCCCACTTTTTCACTTTATAGGGAGAAATAATAATGATTTCCAAGGGAATTATGTTTAATTAAGCTAGCAACACTGTTCTAAATATCAAAGTTGTCAATTTTTACTATTTATTCTAAAGCGAGGTTTGCGTACAACCTATTATTGTGAGTCGCATCGGTTTCCGAGTTTATCCAGGGCTTGGCTCTCTCTTTCACTTGTTTTAGTTGATAGGGATTATCCATGTATATACAGTTGTCGAAGTCTATTGCCATCCTTGATACCTTGTCCCTGATGGGTGACAAGTTCCTCAAGCTAGCGTGGAGTGCTTTTGTGATAGACTTGAGTTGGATTAGTTTGCGATGTACAAGTTGTACTTTTTGCGCTAAAAATCAAAACAAAATAATATTTAAAAAAAAAATAACATCATAAGGACCCCAGTATGTACAGTCAAGGAAATTGATTCCTGTGCCACTTTGAACTATATCAAAGTGACACTGTAAATAAAATCATAAGAAGTCTCAATTACGTTCTGATTGATAACGTCACTTTGACATAGTCCAAAGTGGTCTAGGAATCTTAAAACCAATGCTAGTCACCCAAGTTTAAAAAATATCATACCTAAATCAGCGTCTATAGTACTTGCAATTAATAAAAGAATCAGTAGACTTAAAAATTTCATGTTTGCAATACTCAGTCTTCATTGAATACTAGCTTATTCACCAAAGAGAATTCTACCAATATTGAGTTCTTGGAAACTAAATTATTAACCACCACGCCCAGACTTATAACCTCCGTGCAATGTAAAAAATAATAAGTTATCAATTCAATTACACATAATAAAATAATGTTAGCTTGGTAATGTACTTACTAAGATAAGACATTTTGTTACCTACTTGAATAACCTCTACCTTACGCGTGTGCGAAAACAAACTGAGAGGGAATGTGAATCATTCTTCCAATGTATTTATTCGAATTAATCATGTGCTCAAAGTAATTAAATACAAGCCATTCAACCTTGAGCTCTATTCTTCACAACCCGTATGATATCGTACCTTCAGTACAATAAGGGCCACTTAGAAATTTTAAATTTTAAGTTAGGTCTCTATAATAATCAATTTATGACTTGAAAGTTGAAAGCTGAAAATTTGAATTAAATAGGTCACTATTGTTCTGAAAGTGCGTTATGTCATAATTATGCATATATATTGAAATATTGATCTCAGTTCAAATAACTAAATTCAAAATTTGAATAATCCTTAACACCACTATTTACTACACAACACTACTTAAACCATATTGCCACCAGCTAGACCACTTTTAAAGAAGCTTGGGATTCTGACGTTGCCTGCAATAGTTATATTTCAAGTACCGGTCTGTGTACGTATGAATATAGGTGATTATAAAACGCGGAGTATGATCGACTCCTACAACACACGCAACGCAAATAAGCTTGTCGGCGTAAAACATAGGCTGACTAAGCTCACTCATGTCATGGGTCCCGCGGTCTACAATAAGCTACCAGCAAACATAATCGCGGCATCGACCCTGTCTGGCTATAAGAGTTGCCTCAAGCGCTGGCTTATTGAGCAGTCGTTCTACAGCTACAATGAGTTCATGACGTTGAAGTCGTAGTTTAAATTAATGTTAAATGATTATTACGATTTTTACTTGCTACCTACATACACATACATACATTCCTTCACGCCTGTAATCCCAGAGTGGGGTAGGCAGAGCTACAGAATTACAACTTCAAAAAGTTGTTGACAATTCAGTAACCACAATTTGCACAAATAGGCTAAGATGTTTACCAGCGTATTAGTGACAGGTTGCAAGCCCATCGCCTAACAGTACTACAAGCCTATATTCCCTTAGTCGTCTCTTACGACATCCACGGGAAGACATGGAGTGGCACAATTCTAACCCGGCAACCACACGGACTTAAGTCTACCTATGTAGCCTAATGTTTAGTATTCCTGTTATTACATAGGCAACTTTCAGGAAAGTCTAGGTTAATTCCTCACTGAATGACTTCTTATGTACTTCGGCTGGACCTCCCCCGCCCCCTCCGCCCGCGCGCTGGCCTTTTCCCCGCGGGCGCCTGGGAGAACGAAAATGGCTGTCGTCGCGTGCGCATCTTTCTACTATCTGCAGCGATATAACACTGTGCTTTGGTGTGAACTTTCGTTACTTTCCCTTTTCTTCTGGACCTTTATGTGAGTGCTGTGCTGCAAGACCTAGGCAAGCCGTAGTTCAGGCTCTGGACGCCACCCCTGGAGTAAGCCGGGCCATCGGATCTCATCAGGTGAGCGAATTGCCTAGTAACTGATTGTTGCCTACATATTTGGGTTTTGTTCTAACTTTCTAATGCTATCTAGCCGTTCTCCACTATTATCGACCCTTTTCTATACATATTGTTGTGGTTCTTCGATACCGGATTCATTAATTCGTATTAGTTTATATGGAAAACAGATAAGGTACGTTAGATAGCATTCTTTCTTAGTATAAGTACGTTTAAAAAGATTTATTTGTTTAAGTATTTGCGTAAATTCTGGTTACTTTAAAGTAAGTTGGTACTTGACGTAGCTCTGGTCAATTCTATTCGATTTGTCATATTATGTAATTATTAAGTTACTACGCAGTTAGTAATATTGCATAATCTTTTCTATAATTTACGAGCGGGTACTGGCCGTAGCGTTAGCGGTTGCATCAAATCCGCGGGTAGATTCTCGCCGCCGTTGCGAATTCCGAGCGAGGCGCGCCGCCCGGCCGGTGTTCTCTTGTACTGCGTTATAAACTCGCGTCCGTATTCTGGTACGAGTGACAAGTTTAGAAGACATTTCCTTGTAATAAAGTTTTGTTGTAGTTTTGTAATATTCTAAGTGTAATATTATTAATCATAGTTAAGTGTTGCTTTCAAAAATGTTTCAATTAGAGCAAAGTAAACGTAGCTTAGCGTTTAAGCGCGTAAATGACGCTTATCTTGTTGGAAAAAGATGTTTAGAAGATGCAAATTTGAAAGGCCGTTTTCAAGTGCATTTAAATCGACTAAGTGAGTTAAAGAAATGTTTTGATGAGAATCATTTGAAAATAACTTCATCCGTAACAGAGGAACAACAGATTTCTGAAGCAGAGGAAATCAGGCAAAACTTCGATGACACTTTTATGGATATCTTAGAAATGCAATTATCTGTGTTCGGAGATAAACCCGATGAAGCAAAACGTAAACTATCGGTCGACTATCAGAATAGTCTCTCGTCGAAATCACATGTACGCTTACCGCGTATAACTATCCCATATTTCGAAGGTGGTTATAAGAATTGGATTACCTTTTATGATTTGTTTAGGACTTTAGTTCACGAAAATAATGATTTATCTAAAATTGAAAAATTTCAATACTTGAATACCTCATTAAAGGGGGAACCTTTAAACCTTTTAAAAGCGTTTCCGATTTCTTCGGATAATTACGACATAGCGTATGATGTTTTGGTGAAGCGGTATCAGAATAAGCGTCAGTTGGCTTTTTTAGCTTGGCAGTCTATTGTTACTGTTAAAGTGCAGAATAATACTGCGCAGGCCTATCGTGATTTGTTAGACACGTTTCAAGAGAATTTAGCTATTTTAAAGTCGTTACAATTGCCCGTCGGGGAATGGGACTTTGTGCTGTTTTATACCCTGTTATTTAAACTGGAGCCATCCGTTCGAAAAGAATTCGAGATGACGGTAACCGCGGAGGATATACCGAGTCATCGGTCGTTAGAGTTGTTTGTAGAAAACTATTGTAAGGCTGTGGAGCGCGCGGGACCGAGTTTGGGTTCCGTCCATGACGCGACCGTGCGCGCCCCCGCCTCCGCTTGGCGCGCCTCCGCCGCCGGGTGCCGCGCCGAACGCGCGCCTCCGGCGCCGCGGCGCCTTAAACAAACCACTCTCGTGGGGAATCAGCCGTCTCCGGCACCATCGCCGGGGCCTCCACCGTGTCAATTCTGTTCCCAAAGGCATTTCATTGCCTATTGCAGTGAGTTTCAAAACTTAACTGTTGCACATCGGTCGCAGGTGGTTGGTGACAAGCAGCTATGTTTTAACTGTTTACGTGCGGGTCACATAGTATCGAACTGTCCTTCAAAAACCTCCTGTCGATCATGTGGTCACCGTCACCACTCGCTATTACATTATAATAATAATAAAGACGCTGACTTCTCGTCAACAGCGCGCCCGTCGAACTCTGCTCCCACGTCGAATTCACTAGGAGTTCAGGGTCTTTCCTCTAATGTGAAATCGAACCAAACTGTCTT
The DNA here is from genome assembly GCA_927399475.2 of Acleris emargana. Taxonomy (NCBI): domain Eukaryota; kingdom Metazoa; phylum Arthropoda; class Insecta; order Lepidoptera; family Tortricidae; genus Acleris; species Acleris emargana. Next base: position 6,228,418 of record OV656850.1, read on the forward strand.
GTTGTCTACTGCTTGCGTAGATATATTGGACAACTGGCGTGCCTTTCATATCGTTCGTTTGTTAATCGATTCGGGTAGCCAAGCCAATTATATTAGCCAGAACCTTGCAAATCGTTTAGGTCTATCCGTCTCTTTGAATGCGCCGTCTGTCTTTGGCATAGGTAGTATGTCTGCGCCTGTGTTGGGAACTGTCCAGTGCACTATTCGTCCTGAAGGCCATCAGGGCAAGGAGCTTTCTTTTGAGGCTATCGTCATAAAAAGAATTTGTGATGACATGCCTTCTGTCACGGTGGAGACCGAATTTTTAGAAAAGCTAGGCTTCATCAAGCTAGCAGATACCAGCTTTCACTGTCCGGGTCCGATCGACCTCCTTCTAGGTTCCGAACTATGGAATGAGATCTTTCTTCCAGGAATGATTCCCGGCGGAGATGACTCACCTGTGGGACTCAACACTATCTTTGGATGGATATTTTTGGGTCGCTCTCGTTGCCATGAACCCATCCCGTCTTTGTATTCGAGCCTGTCTTGTGTTCAAGCCCTTCATGTCTGTAAGCACAATTGTGATGACGACTTGAAACGTCTGTGGGAGATAGAAGATCTGCCCAACCTAGAAAACCCCCTGTCACCAGAAAATGCCGCTTGTGAGGAGCACTTTATCTCTACCTACAGCCGCACCGAGTCTGGTAAATTTATAGTCAAGTTACCGTTTAAAAGCACGGAACCAAGATTTTGTAACATGCGGTCGATAGCTGTTCGGCGATTTAGAAAACTAGAAGTGCGTTTGTCAGAAAACCCTTCTCTTCGTAAATCATACGCTGACTTCATGCAAGACTATCTGGATAGCGGTCACATGTCCGAGGTCCCTTGCTCTGACCTGAATGCGGATAGTTCATACTATATTCCGCATCACTGTGTGTTGTCACCGTCGAGCGCAACCACTAAACTGAGGGTCGTCTTCGATGCTTCTGCACGAGATGGTAAAGGGTTGTCGCTGAACGACACACAAATAACCGGACCTAAACTGCAAAAAGATATTGCGATTATCCTTCTACGCTTTCGTCTGCACACTGTCGTGTTTGCGGCAGATATCCGCCAGATGTATCGAAATATCATCGTAGATGAGCAAAATCGTGACTTTCAGCGCATTGTCTGGCGCTTTCACCCTGATGATGAACTTAAAGACTTTCGTCTGAACACCGTAACTTATGGTGTTTCGTCCTCTCCGTTTTTGGCTTTACGCGCTATCAAGCAGCTGGCTGCCACCGACGGTGAGGCCTTTCCGTTAGCCGCCAAGGCGCTTTCCTTGGATACCTATGTGGATGACATTCCTACCGGTGCAGCCACTGTCAGCGAGGCTCTTGACCTGCAGCGTCAGTTAATCTCCTTGCTGTACCGAGGAGGCTTTGAACTCAGAAAGTGGGCTAGTAACCGTCCTGAGCTACTAGCTCATCTGTCCCCTGAGCACTGTCTGTCTCAGGCTATTACTTGTTTTGATGCTGACTCGCAGATGGTAGTAAAGGTACTAGGGTTAAACTGGGACGCGTCTTCCGACCGGTTTACCTATAAGGTCAATCCGTCAAATGATCAATGTACCAAGAGAAAAATACTTTCAGAGCTCTCCCGAGTATTTGACCCGTTGGGGCTTCTTTCTCCTGTTATCTTTTTAGCGAAATGTGTTATTCAGCGGCTCTGGCTACTTGGCCTTGACTGGGATCAGGTGCCTCCTGAAGACATAGTTTCAATATGGCACCAGTTTTCAGGCCAATTGGGAAATCTATCACGACTTGCTGTACCGCGACTTATCACCCATCCTCATGCTGTTAGCTATCAAATGCATGGATTCGCAGATGCTTCTCTGTCTGGTTATGCAGCAGTCATATACCTACGAGTGGAACTTGAGAATGGGTCCTTCCTGACTCACCTGGTATGCGCGAAGTCTCGCGTTGCGCCTACTAAGCGGATAACTCTCCCGCGACTCGAACTCTGTGCTGCTGGTCTGCTTGCAGACCTAATGAGCAGCGTTCTCCCTCATCTATCCTCATTGATAACTATCGAGTCAATTTATGCTTGGTCCGATTCGACTATCACACTTTCGTGGATCGCTTCGCACCCTTCGAAGTGGAAGATATTTGTAGGCAATCGTGTTGCAAATATCCAGCGTAAGTTGCCCTCCACGAGCTGGAACTATATAAGCACCCACGATAATCCGGCCGATGCAGCCTCGAGAGGCTTGTTGCCCGACGCGTTGCTTGCCCACCCGCTTTGGTGGACTGGCCCCGCCTTTCTCTCGAGCCCGTCTGCGCAATGGCCTCAAAATACTACTCCTCCTATGTCTCCGGATGTAGCTACGGTGTTGGGTCACGAGGAAAGAAAATCAGCCCTCCTGGTCACTAACGAGACTGACTCAATACAGCAGCTTCTACTCCGGTTTTCTTCATTAAATAAAATCCTGCGAGTTACTGCGACTGTGCTCAGATACCTGACTCTTTTACGTAAACGAATATCTTATTCAGGTCCGATATGTGACCAAGAGAAGAAGCAAGCTCTTTTAGCCCTTGTGTTAAACTGTCAACAATCTTGTTTCACGTCAGAAATAAATTCTATAAAAGAAAATAAAGCGTTAGCGAAACCGTTTAAAAAATTAAGTCCGTTTCTTTCACAGGACAATGTGTTGCGTGTTGGAGGAAGACTCCGGCACTCAGATTTGGATTATGAATCCAAGCATCCGGCTATTCTGCCTTCTAATCACCGTCTGTCCGCGTTAATCATAGACGATCTTCATTTGCGGTCACTGCATGCTGGCCCTCAGATGGTCCAGTTTCTGTTATCCCAGAACTTTTGGGTTCTTTCCGCTCGTCGTGCTATTAAAAAACGGCTTTCTAGCTGTATCCCGTGCTTTCGGGCTAAGCCAGTGCCGTCACAACCACTCATGGGTGACCTTCCCAGCGTTAGAGTAACCGCTGTCAAAGCCTTTCAACGCGTGGGGTGTGACTACGCCGGACCTTTCCAGGTAATACTCGGACGGCGTCGCCGTGGTGTGCGATCAGAAAAAACATATTTGTGTCTCTTCGTTTGTCTTTCCAGCAAAGCTGTGCATCTCGAGATCGCTAATGATCTCTCGACTGAGTCGTTTATCGCTGCCCTGCGTCGGTTTATAAGCCGCAGAGGACGATGCTCTTTAATCCTTAGTGACTGCGGTACAAATTTCGTAGGGGCGAAAAATCAGTTGGCGTCGCTCATGGAAGCCGCCGCAGCCGGCGAGGCTATCACCTTTAAAACTAACCCACCTTCCTCTCCTCATTTCGGAGGAGTCTGGGAGGCTGGCGTTCGATCAGTAAAAAGTCATTTGACTAGAGTAGTAGGAAACCATCTCCTAACATTTGAGGAATTTCATACCGTGATAGTGCAGATCGAGGCCGTTTTAAATTCCCGTCCTCTCTGTGCTCTCAGTAATGATCCAAATGATTTTTCGGTTTTAACACCCGGACACTTTTTAACTCTTTCACCTTTAACAACTGTTCCCGATGATAGTGGCGCGAATGAAAAGACTTCTCTTTTAAATCGCTGGCAGTTACTACAGCGTTTACATGCAGACTTTTGGAAACGTTGGCATAGAGATTACTTAAACTCTTTGAACCAGAGAACCAAGTGGACTGAAAATAGCCGTCCAGTCCACATTGGGGACCTCGTTCTCGTTAAGGATGACAACCTCCGGCCGTTACTGTGGTCAGTGGCACGTGTTACGAACGTACATCCGGGTTCCGACGGTGTGGTTAGGGTTGCAACCGTTCGAACGTCTGGAGCGGACTCTAGAACGAGAGAGTGCAAACGACCGGTAGTTAAACTTTGCGTTCTGCCTGTCGGTGACCACAGTGATCACTAATTAGTTAACTTACGACCCTATACGCGTTTAATAAACGTCTTTCCTTTGTTTTATGCTATAATTTATCTTATTCCTTACCTACTGTTTAAGTCTTCTTTATCTGTGTCTATGTGTTAAAGACGTTATTAGGCTTCTTTATTGTAAAAGAATGCTATATGCTATCTTGTCTGTTTCTGTTACTCTATCCGTTACTTTGGAGGCTTCTCGGCTTTAGAAGTCAGAAAATTCTTTAAATTTTGCAGCGGGGGGGAGTATGTTTAGTATTCCTGTTATTACATAGGCAACTTTCAGGAAAGTCTAGGTTAATTCCTCACTGAATGACTTCTTATGTACTTCGGCTGGACCTCCCCCGCCCCCTCCGCCCGCGCGCTGGCCTTTTCCCCGCGGGCGCCTGGGAGAACGAAAATGGCTGTCGTCGCGTGCGCATCTTTCTACTATCTGCAGCGATATAACACTGTGCTTTGGTGTGAACTTTCGTTACTTTCCCTTTTCTTCTGGACCTTTATGTGAGTGCTGTGCTGCAAGACCTAGGCAAGCCGTAGTTCAGGCTCTGGACGCCACCCCTGGAGTAAGCCGGGCCATCGGATCTCATCAGGTGAGCGAATTGCCTAGTAACTGATTGTTGCCTACATATTTGGGTTTTGTTCTAACTTTCTAATGCTATCTAGCCGTTCTCCACTATTATCGACCCTTTTCTATACACCTAATTTATTTTACTTTTTGACATCCGTGTAAGTACCACATTTTTATTGACTTGTAAATTGGCTTTACGAATAAATTATTATTTTTATCTCGACCTCCATTACTCGTCACGCTTTCGAATCATGTTAACTACTTACGTTTACATACATTATTACATGTTTACTTTTCACCTTGTTTGCCATCGTTTTATTCACGAATCAGCCGCCATTGCTGTCGCTTCATAGATAGACCATAACGGTGCTCAAAATACTGCAGCGAAGGTGTCTTAGGATTGCAGATTTGCGATTGTAGTCTTGAGATTTCAAATATCTATGGGTCCCATTCTCCACCCCATTTACCATCAGGTGGCCTGAGTGCTCCTTTGCATGGCTTTTTTCTCGTGGCCCCATTATATTTGTCCCATTGCATTCGACGGAGCCCCGCCCGGGGCGGGGCTCCTGCTGCTGGGTAGTTTTGCCCTTCGCGCATCTGAAGATACCTAACGAACCTAACCTACCTACTTTTACAATCATAATGAGTATTTGGTGATCAAATCTAGGAGCACTTTTTACACTTTTTGTGCAATAGAACAAATATAATAGGACCACGAGAAAACAAGTCTTAGCATTCTCTATGCCATAAAAAAAATGCAGTGACGTGACTAAAGTGTTATACGTTTCCAAATCATACTGAGCTGTTATAACATTAATAATGCGAAAGCAAATGCAAAAATACCGTTTTAAATTTCATTGCACTTTGCACTTTAAATAAAATGCCCGCCCAGTCTTTTATGATACCTAATATTATTATGTGGTAAAAGAATATTGCCTTTGACGGGTTATGACGTGTGTGACTTGTTTGTTGTGTTATGGTATAGTTTTCAACCCGGCCGCCAGTACTGGCAAGTCAGTAAGAGCTATCATAACGATGACAATATAATAATATATGATAGCACGTCAAAGTCAATATTATTTTACCCTCTAGAATCTCAGTCCTGGTGGTATTTTCATTACACTGCATTGCTCGGAAATATCACCATCAATGCTTGAGTCGCGTTCATAAAACTACAAAGGGATAAGTTTGCCATTACGTGTTATCTTAAGTTTATGCGAATTTATTTCTGCCCTCCTAAGCAAATAAGCAGTATTCCAAAATCAATAACTAAAGCATTTTTAGTTCTCTTCTCTTAGTAATAAGGTTGATATTGCTACAGGAATCTCATCTGACATACTGCGTATTTGCTTAGGAGGGCAGATTTGTAATTGGTATTTTGTGCAATAAAGATACATTCATACATTTATTTATATATTATATATTTACTAGCGACCCGCCCGCGGCTTCGCCCGCGTGGAATGTATTATACATATAAACCTTTCTTAAGAATCACTCTATCTATTAAAAAAAACCGCATCAAAATCCGTTGCGTAGTTTTAAAGATTTAAGCATACATAGGGACAGACAGCGCAAGCGACTTTGTTTTATACTATGTAGTGATACATACATGTATACTTACTACTAGTACAACTAAACTCGGGGTGCGACATGTTATCGTATTGTCCTTAACTCGTCCATCATTACTGCCAAGTAAATAAGAGCTATTATAACGTTGATAATACAACCAAACGTATCGTTACGAAAGGCATTTCAGTGCTATCAGTTTACGCTGAGAGAAAAGGACAGAGCTATACATAACAGCTATAGCTCTGTCCTTTACGCTCGCCGTAAAAGGAACTGCATAGCTACGTCATAATAACCCATCAGGTATGTTACTGCAAATAATAACGAATAACTTCAGAACAGATAATCTACCAGGATGTCATGAGCACACAACTAGTTTACCAAAAGGATCCGGTGGAGCGGGGAGAAGAATACACGGTAATGAGCGTTAGTATGGGTTAAGGTTCACGTATATGTTATATACCGAACTCTTCCTAGTATCTACGAGCACGCTGGACCACTTAAGACTGCACCGAGCAAACGTCAATAGGTACTATTAATGTGTTTGCTGATAAACTAAAGAATTTCCATGGAATTGGACGAGGCTTTTTTGTAGCGCTATAACACTTACCCTTTAAAAAGTCAGCTTAACGGGAAAAGGTGACCTTTCCTCGTTAAGTTGATAACTCGAAGGTCAATTGTTAGTAAACTATGTGATATACCCTATAAGTTGTGATTTCATTTGTAGTACAAAAATGCACCGACCGATATTACCAAAATACTTTAGTTTATTAGAAAACTCAATAATAGTAATAGTACATCCGGTGTGCGCTCAGCGCAGTCTTAACCTAGCCGTTTCATAGTTTTCAAACGAGTTCGAACTCAATTGTTTGTTACATAAATCAGATTTTTTTGGAGCTGTGAAAAATAAAAAAGAATGCCCTATTATTATTACAGTCACATGCAATTACATTCTAATTAGAAAGAATAGGTAATACCATATGGAGACCAGTTTCTTTAATTTTGTATTTGACCCAATAGTTTTGATTTAATATCTTTATTAATTTAGCAGACATTTTATGGATGACATGATTATTTTAAATTTGGGTTGGCATTTCTAATAAATTACAACAATTAAATGATAATTATCTAATGATAAAAAGTTATTTTAATAGTGTAATAAAACATACTATTTCAAGCGGTTTTCGCCTTACCAGTAAAATACACCTAGGAGGGCTTCAAATATACTTTTGAAAAATGTCCTAAATAGATAAATATTTCAAAAACTTAATCATGCAGAATGGCTTTAAAACCCCGACGCAAAAAGAGGGGTGGGTATGGCCGTCAAAACTTGTACTTTTTAAATGAAGCTCTACGCTTAAATTTCTTAAAAAAAATGTGCATAGATATGTTATGAAACTATCGAATACTTCAATCTCGCTTAGTACTTTAATGTGTTGGAATAATTCAACTCTTGTAAACGGCCGTAATTGCAGCAATATTTTGATTAAAAGTTATGTAGGCAGTCAGAAAATCGTGCCTAGGTACCATCCCCATTACATAAATTTTGTTTTTTTTTTTTACGAAAACGATTTTTGATATGAAATTAATCACACCGTATTCTATGATTAAAAACCTTTAAACCAATGAAACAAACATTTACACAATTTAATATTCAGATATATAAAAATGTGTTTCAATACATAAGTCCACACAATTTTCCACATGTAACACACTTAAGTTTTCATCGTTAGATTTTTTCCTTCCTGGTATGGTAGCACCGTATCGTATTTATTTGCTAGAGAAACAACGTAGGTATTTGGTCAAATGTCGCACATCGGGTGTATGGGTGCATTATCGGTGGAATTTATTACTTTTCATAGTGAAAACAGCGAGAATTGGAACAAGAAATACGTCGGAAGGACATTTTGTCAAGATAAGTGTAAATATTATGTTTTACCGTTGTTCTATTCGAAAATATAAACAATATTCTATGAAACAAAGAATCATCACAAGTGTAGCGTCCACAATGGCGGCGATAAACCAATTTGTTAAGTTAAGGTACAAGTTTTGACGGCCATACCCGGGTGTTATAAGTTATAAGTTTGACGTGTAAGTGTGTCTGTCTGGGGCACCATAGCTCTTAAACCGATGATCCCATTTGGATGCGATTTTTTTTATTTGAAAGCAGGTTTTCTAGTAGTAGTTCATAAACATGTTTTATCAAAATCGGTTCAGCCGTTTTGAGATATCGAGCTTTTAGGGGTTCAAAGCCCCGATTTAACAGCGACAACTACTTTCAGACCTGATATTTCCTAAACGGCCGAACCAATTTTCATGAAATCTTGCTAAGAACCATTCCAATTAATGTAGCTTTATTTACAAGATATTGCAACCAAATCCATACATCCGTTTGGGAGCTACGATGCCACAGACAGACACTCAGATACATAGACAAAGACACACGTTGTAAACTTTTAACACCCCTCTTGTTTTATTTATTGACCCGGGGGTTTTTTTTTTTTTCTTTGTTCTTAGTCCTTTCTTGTACATTGGATACATTTAATGGCGTGTATTGCACGCATCCAATTTGACTTCTACTAGGTGCTGGATCTTCGCTATCTTCCGTAGATCATTTAAATCCTCTTTTAGTTTATCCAACTCCTTCCTGGCGTACCTCAAATGGTCTTCCAAATCTTAAAAAAAATTTAACAATTTTAGTAATAATAATGTATAACCTATAGTAAAAACGATTTTTATGGTAAGAAATCGTTATGGTGAGATTCTTCTTCGTTTTTCTACAAAACATTATAAAAGGACATTCATCCAGTTGCTTAAACATTACAAACAATGAGTTCTGTCAAAGAGCTGGTTTAATACAACAGTGAATTTAAAAAAAACACAATTTTTTCATTTGAGTTGGTGAGGATGGAAAGACGTTGCGAGTAATACGATAAACGACCTGGCTAGATGCTGGCAACCTTAATGAAGTTTTAATTTTTCAATACAAAAATCGGTTGTCTGTATATCGGTTTACGGGCGATAATTTTACGTGATAACGCTCGGCTAACTCGGAACGTGACAATGAGACGGAACGTGACAGTGAACGTGAACGTCATGCTTTTTCGTGCGTAATGTAATATTTTCAGTACCTTATGGCCTTAGGAATGCGATGTTAAAATCGTTCGGGTACGTCCCGGGCACGGTGTATAGTGAATTGACCCCATAACTAACCAATATTTTAGTGAGTTTTTCTCTATGTAGACGTCACGTTTTATTCTAGCAGCGTTTTCAAAGAGGAAACCACTGTTCAGAGAGGTTATTATGACATAGCCATGCAATTGATTTTACTATAGCAGTTACATAGCTTTGTCTTTTTCTCTTAGCGTAAACAGAACAGAGGCTTAATTACAACATGCATAACGTTATCGTAAACGATTTTCGAAAACTCAAAATCCATGGAATTGACATACCTTAGCGTTCGACACAACGTCAACCCTATACATTTCCGATGGCGAGAACGTTCACGAAATGTATCTTTTCCAGGGCCACTGCCTAGCTCTGTGCCCCACAGAAGTGCCACAAGAAACTCAACAACCCAACGTTTTCAAAATATTTTTATAATGATAGAATTCAGGCTTGGTAGATCAACGATCAGGTGAAGATTGTGGGAAGCCGTTGGAGGTCCTTGAGGACAGCCTATGTCCAGCAGTGGACGTATGTACGTACGATAATGAACTTACATAAACCGGTTATACCCACCATCACTCCCGCGTGCTCCAGTATTCATCAAAGTAAGTAATGTTATAAAAAATGTCACTGTTACTATTAAGTATCGCATGGTCCTTAATGCAATGAAATTCCGACTTACACTGATGGCTTCATGTCAACTATAATTGATAAAATAATAGCCTTTATATAAAGATTACCTGAAATATGGGAACGAATCGATTATTTGGACAAACAAAAAATAACGATTTTTGTTACTTATAATAATTGAATAAAAAATAAAGTGAGGTAAGTTTTAATTAATCTATACAATGTAAAAACAGTTTTTTAGCGCTGTCATACATAGGTTGTCATTTGAATTTTTTTCATACTTTACTTAACCGATCTTTTGGCATAATTAGACATTTTCTGACAACTGCTTAGCAAAATGTTAAATTTGTTATGGTCATATTATTATTATTACTTATTAATTATTATTTTTTATATATTTGTTAAACATAGGTAGGTAGAGAAGGATGTAACTTCGATCAAAGACCACAATGAAGATTGCCAATTATTATTTAGTCAACCGCTGTACCTACACAGAAACCTTTTATTCCATAAGTTCCATTTACAAACTTGTGTATGAACGATCGTCGCTAAAGAGCTACTTAATCGCCATTAACCGACTGTGAGTGCCGTAAAACCTATTGATTTCACCCTAAAGTATGTTCAGAGATTTTCAACTATTTAAGAATCATTTAGATGTTAGTTAAATTTTACTAATACCTCTATTACCTGACGTTAGTAATAAAATGTATAAAGTTAAGTCTACTATCGTGATTTTTTTTCTGTAGTTATCCAATAGATTCAAGTCTACGATAGGTCTCGGTGTCCTCTATCAATCAACTTCGTTGGAACCTTTAGCGAAATTACACCCTTTATACATACAAATTAATATTTTTTATACAATCGACCTTTTGGATTTATTAAATGCTGACACGACGATAGATGCTTCTTCGGTGATTGTAAAGCATAAAGCATAAAATTATACATGGGAAATTCGGAGAGTCGACCTCTCCAACGCGTTTAACTGTGTGGAGCATCACATACTTTTCTACAAAATAAAGCACTTCGGTGTATCTTTTAAAGTACTCAAGCTGGTTAGTCTTATTTGGGCTTTATATTATACACATAGTAGAAATTAACTCTAAATTTGGGTTAAAAAAAAACTTGAATTCAAACCATTTTGGTTTTTTTTAAATCAGCATAACAAATTACAACAAAAAAGTGAACATTATGATCTACTCACTGTAATGAACACTGACATAATGAATGGGTCAGTGCAGTTTTTGGTTTTCCTGTAGTACTAGAAGTGCTACAGGGCTTTTTTATGGGTCCTTTCTTGTTTTACGTCTACAAAAACGACCTACCTGGTATTGTGCAAGACAGATGTAACAAAGTTCTATTTACTGATGGCACTTTGTTTATTTTTAAAGGTACTTAATAGGTATCTCGATAACTATAGTCATACAAAGTACCCCTTACAGGACATTATCTTGGCACTACGAATAATCTTCTTCTGAATGCCATGAAATCAAAATGGAACAAATTTTCGTAGTGAAATGTGAAACTTTTAGATACTGCCAATACATTAAACAGTGAAACTCTTGTCCTCGTAGATATGACCCTCTTTCCTGGGCTAACCCTGAATCAAACGCTATATAAGTCCAAAAAATACTTACGTACAACCTTCCGTGGTTTGAGTTAGATCAACTGTATATAATTGTATTCATTTTGATATAATTATATTTGTCGTATCATCTCGTACGCTTCGAAATTTGAGACGGAGAGCAAAATGTCGTTGAAAAAAGGGTTGATATTGTTATTGACTTTGTTACTTGTACATAAGATACACCTCATTTTTCGTGAAACATAATGAATTCTGATTAACGTATGTTATGACCAGGGATCGGAAATTCGGATCGATATTTACCTAAAGTTGGCAAAATCCCGGAAAAAGATAGGCAAACATGGCGTCGGCTTCTTAAAAATATTATTTTAATAATATAAGTTCCGGGATTCTGGGATTCTACAAAATGTTAATATAATAAATACTTGACATGTTGGATAAAACATTCATTTTTGCTCCTATAAATTCGTTAGGTTAATGAGTTACAGGTAAATTAAATAACATTTGGTAAATCTTTACATGAAAAATAACTTCAAACAGTTAATATAAATAATTGATTATAAATTAATGCCGGTGCAATTTATTTATTTTGAAATCCCACAAAATTTAGTAATTAATTCTATGATTGAGTCCGCCTCCATACAGCTGAACAACAAAGCCGGTGCGAAAGTATAGGTAAATATCGATCCGAATTTCCGATCCCTGGTTATGACAAATTTTTATTAGTCATGAGAAAAAAAAACAAGCAAATCAGCATCTTTCATATTGTAGTGTTTTTGAGCGCGACCCGGACAATACTTACTTTTCTGATCCGGAGCTCTATTCTAGTAGGTAAAAACATATTCTTCAAAAAAATACTTTGTCGTTAGGGACTAAAATTAACAATGGTCACTTTTCCATTACGTCACGATAATTAGTCAAACATGTATGTACTGCCCTCATGCGCCAATAGACGTTTTCTCACATTCAATAACTAAAGCAGTTTCAATTCTCACTCCGAGAAGCTACTATTTGTCCTATAGTTTATAGTTTTAACCGTCGTGACGAAATGGAAAAGTCACTGTTGTTAATTTTAGTCCTTAACTAGGAGCACTTTTTTTTAAAACGCTCTTTTACCTATTCTGGTTAACTATTTACATACGTACATAAACTCATGCCTTCACCAGAGTGGGGTAAGCAGAGCTACCAGAAATACCAGCCACTCTAAAAAAATGTTGATAATTCTATAACCACATTGTGCACATGTGACATGTATTAGTGACAGAGTGCAAGCCCATCGCCTAACAGTACTGCAAGCCTTTATTCCCTACGCCACTTACGACATCCACGGGAAGACACGGAGTGGCACTACTCTAACCCGGCAACCACACGGTACGGGACGGGGCTTACTATTTCTATTTTAGATAGCCTATTCTTCTCATGAAAAGAGCGCATGAATCTATTTTTGGGGAACGGTCAAAACAGTAAAACACCTATTATGGCCTTTTTTGAAAAGGTCTATATAAAGGTTCCATTGAATTTGTTGTATAAGAATTCAATGCGTGTTTGTAGTGAGTTTAATTTTAATTAAAACTGCAGTATTTGTACATATATAAAAAACTAGCGACCCGCCCGCGGCTTCGCCCGCGTGGAATGTATTATACATATAAACCTTCCTTAAGAATCACTCTATCTATTAAAAAAAACCGCATCAAAATCCGTTGCGTAGTTTTAAAGATTTAAGCATACATAGGGACAGACAGCGCAAGCGACTTTGTTTTATACTATGTAGTGATGATACGCCATCTATTGAGTCGGCCTTTATTGTGCTAAATTTGTGTATAGCTTTTGACGCATCTTTTTGGACTCGGATCCTTCGTTTAGCAACGACTTCACCCTGTTCTCCACCTCCTTCAGTTTGTAGGGATTATCCATGTAAATACAGGTGTCCAGTTTTATGGCCATCCGTGATACCAATTGCCTTATAGGTACGAGGTTCTTCAGGCTGGCGCGGAGTTCCTTTGCTATTATTTTGCCCTCCACGAGTTTACGGTTCAAAACTTTCACTCTCTTCGCTAGAAAATGTTATTAAATTTTTAATTAATTTAGAAGGTCATTATGGCATATTCCTCACTTGTTAAAGTGCTTTACAACAAGTATCAAGAGTATTAAAAGTTTTAATACTTTTAATCAAATTAATTGTGTAAGTTTCAATATTACATAGGTATTCATACCATAATCAGCTTTTAAAGTACTTGCAATCAATAAAACAATCAATGTTTTTAAACATATCATTTTACTAGTACTCAACTTTTCCCTCGTCATTCGTACGTAACTAAGAATTTCTGTACACAACGCGAAACTATTTAAAAACTCTGAGTAAAGTAGAAAATAATAGGCGATTAATTCAATTATACATTTATTGAAAGAACATTACCTCAGTCATTTACTAATTAAGATAAGCAGTATTGTAGGCACTTCCGCCATTTAAACCTTGCCCCCTACGCATGCGTCAATGTTTATTATGAAGCTAAATGGCCAATCGTGCTTGCCATATTAACACTATATAGCAATTATACGGTTAACGCAAATTTTCCGCCATTTTACGACAACCATTAACTTAATGTGTTGCAATTACATACACATACACATACATACCTTCACGCCCTCATTCCCAGAGTGGGGTAGGCAGAGCTACAGAATTACCAACAACTCTAAAAAACTTGTTGATAACTCTGTTACCACAATTTGCACAATTAGGCTAAGATGTTTACCAGCGTATTAGTGACAGGTTGCAAGCCCATCGCCTAACAGTACTACAAGCCTATATTCCCTTAGTCGCCTCTTACGACATCCACGGGAAGACATGGAGTGGCACTATTCTAACCCGGCAACCACACGGCACATGTGTTGCAATTAATAGCTTATAATAGCAAAATAAAAGTAAACTATAGTATACTAATTAAAACGTCTCACTGTTTACATGGCTACATTAATCCTAACGTAACATGTTGTTTTGGGTTCATTGTTTGTTTGGAATAAAAAAATATTACATGTGAAATAGTACCTATGAAGATTTTTATATGAGCTATTGGCATAAAAATAAACAAGTTGTGTTGTGTTTGACGACGCGCTGGCCTAGTTGGTAGTGACCCTGCCTACGAAGTTAGCGGTCCTGGGTTCAAATCCCGGTAGGGGCGGATATTTGTATGTGAGCGCGAATATTTGTTTGCGAGTCATGGATGTTTTCTATTTATTTAAGTATCTATTTATCTATATAAGTATTTACTTATATCGTTGTCTAGTACCCATAGTACAAGCCCAGAGCTTAGTTTGGGACTAAGTCAAATGGTGTGACATGGTCCCCTGATATTTATTTTCTATTTTATTTTTAATAATATATCATGTAATTACAAACTTAATTTACCTTAAATTTATGTATATACACGTAAATATACAAGCAAACAATCTGTCGGTCGGATGGGTATAACCGCCAAAAATTACCGACAACCCAAGAGAGTAGCTACTCGACGACCTAATTTTCCCATTTTGCATATTTTGGTGATATCATCTCAGGTTTTACGTTGCACAAAGCCTTGAAATAGTATCAAATATAGCCATAGTTAATAGTTTTTTATGTAACTCTGGTATATAATGAAGCTTACTCCGGCCTAACACAGAGTATTTTTTTTGACTTAATTGGTGAGAGGATTATGTGGGACTCACCCATCCGCCCCCTCTCCGAACGAGAGAGGGCAAGAGCCCACGCTTAGGCAAACGTAGTATAGGACGCCCCCCGGCTAGATGAACCGATGACCTGAAGAAGGCAGCTGGCAGTGACTGGATGCAAAGGGCGGGAGATCTTGCGTTGTGGCGTTCCTTGGGGGAGGCCTATGTCCAGCAGTGGACTGCACCAGGCTGATATGAAAAATTAACGTACGATTGACGTTCTTATTAATAAAATCGATTAACGAAAGTGTACTTACTTTCTTTTCAAGATTGCACTCAACCTGGCAGTTTCCAACATGGCGGGTCAACTTTCTTTGAAGATTTTTTTAGGTTTTTAGTGTGGTTCTTCTTCTTTCTTTGCCCCCGCGGCGACTTGAACAGCTACTGCCGCGGGGATATAGCGTTTCCACGTGAAGTGATTTCGCCAGTGTCAAGTATATATATAAGTATAAATCAATATAGCAATAAAACACAATCCAATCTTCTCTAGGAAGATTGGGGGCAACGTTGTACGGTGATTTGTAGGTCAGAGGTCAAGATAGATAATTTTGTGCAAATTGTGGTTACTGAATTATCAAGTTGTAATTCTGTAGCTCTGCCTAGCCCACTCTGGGATTACAGGCGTAAAGGTATGAATGAATGAATGAGGTCAAGATAGTTTTAACCTCTGCACCACTGCGAGACCCCTTGAAACGAGAAGAAAGATGCAGAACGAAAGAAAGAAGAAGAAAGTCTTCAATCACTGTGCGCACAATCACACAAAGGCATAAAAAGTACAAATCACTATCAGAAAAGAACTTTGGACACCTAATTACCCAAAAATTAAAGTCTAAAACAAAAACACGTCCGCCATCTTTTAACGTTGCAAATGGACCAGTGTGGTTCTTGATGAGATACGGTAAAGGTCACCCAGCACAGACTGACAGTTCGTCGACTGACATTGGCCTGCCAGTTTTCATCGTATTAGAACAGAGCTAGGTACTTATCAGTTTCTCTAAAGGTTTCATGCATTTGTTCAGGAATTTTGTACTGTCTGACAGACTTATTACTGCAGGTAAACTGTAACCATCATATTCATAAACGCACAATACCTAAAAATATACTTTGTCCTTATGTGTTCAGCAAAGTTATTTTGCATGCTGAAGTTCATTCTACGAAAGTACAGTCTGTGAGCACTAAGAAGGTACTTTGGGTTTGTACTTCTCTCCCGCTCGTTTTTATAAAAAGCGTGTATGAGAGCGAGTAAAGTAAAGCAACTGGGTCTATTGATGCGATACTGAAAATTACTTGACACTATTTTCTAATACATTCATATTGAAATAACTACTTGTATAATACTTGTAAAGTCTTAGGCATATTTACAAATATTTTGTTGCATAACAATAAAACATCTCAAGAGATTCGCTAGATGGCTGGATCAAGGGCCAGATACAGAAGGCAGTACTCCTCGACACGGCACGCATTGTGAGTAGGCTCTCTCTGTAGCCTTAACCAGCGGTAGTTTGAGTATGTTAGGTTTTTTTTGTATCCACTAAACCCTATTTATAAATCAAAAATTAATCCACAAAAAGCTATTTCAAAAATGTATCAAGATTCATCAGCTTCGTCAAGAGTTAACAATGGTTAGTTTTTGTATTAGTATGTTATTTGAACTTATTTGACTTTGACATTTGAAATTTTATATTTATAAACCTAATGTACAGAAAATTTTGACGACGCGCTGGCCTAGTTGGTAGTGACCCTGCCTACGAAGCGAGCGGTCCTGGGTTCAAATCCCGGTAAGGGCAGATATTTGTGTGATGAGCGCGAATATTTGTTCCTGAGTCATGGATGTTTTCTATGTATTTAAGTATTTATTTCTCTATATAAGTATTTATATCGTTGTCTAGTACCCATAGTACAAGCCTAGAGCTTAGTTTGGGACTAGGTCAATTGGTGTGAGATTGTCCCCTGATATTTATTTATTTATTTATTTTATTTAATTAAATAAATATCTAATAATAAAACAACTCAAATTGTGTGGTAAAAATAATGCATTAAAAGAAATCTACTTTAAACTGATTAACACTTTGAGAATCAACCTTTCTCAATGCGGTCTGGTATTTTTTGAGAGTTTTTTCCATATTCAGCATGACACGATTTTGAAGTTTCTTGCTTTGGGACATGCAGTGGTCCAGTTTTTTTTCTATGCGTTGGTGATTAGGTACGATGTCATGCAGCATGTCCACATCTGACTGCAGGCCTTTGAGATCGCCCAGAGCCGTGTTGAGGTTGCGTATATTCTCTAAAAAAGAAAAAAAAAAGAAAATGTGCACTTTATTGCCTGAAACTAGATCTGTTTAGGTTTAAACTACAATGTATTTGATGGTATGTCATTGACGTCATTGTAATCTTTCTTCATATAAGGGTTACCGCTTTATTGGGCATCTAAGCTCTTTATTATACATGGACAAAAAAAATACAAAACGGAGACAATATAACGAAAAAATAAATTTAGAAAGAAGAACTTGTCCCTTTAAAGGATTTCTTTCAGCTAACTTTCAAGTTTAAGCTCAGTTTCTCTACTCATGTCTTCTGGATTCTTCTTAAAAACTGAATTGGTATTAAAAATAATAATGAATGCTATACCTAATTATACTACATAGTTTTTGTACTTAACATATGATTAATTTACCATTGCTGCAAGCTAAAAAAAAACGCATGTTATTTTCTGTCAAAAATGTCTTCGTTATTAAAAAAAATATGCCGCTAACATTGACGTTATGAAACGTATCCAAATGCATTTTAATACATGCTGGATTTAACATCAGACATTTATGAACATTCCTGTTAATTTACTCATTAAGGTTATCCTAAGATTTAAGGATCTATTAATTACTACTTGTGGGAGGACCTTGTGCAGGGTCCGTCCGGGTTGGTACCACTATCTTATCCATTAACCTACCGCCAAGCAGCAGTGTTCGCATTGTTGTGTTCCGGTTTGGGGATAAGACAGCCGGTGAAATGACTAGCATAGAGGCATTCCATCTTAGTCCTCAGGGTTGGCAACGCATTCGCAGTCTTGTGAATGCGAATGTCTATGGGTCACAGTTTCCACTTACCATCAGGTGGCCTGTGTGCTCGTTTGCCTTCTCATGCCATAAAAAATAATAAAAAAAAAAAATTACGATATTTTATATTCAAAAAGCGGCTTCTTGTAAGCATCAGTAGTATGAACCCTTGGTCATAAGGTCCAGCCTAACTAGGTCGGACATGAGAGTCCGCCGTTTACCAATGATTTTCTAACTCGAATGGTGAAAAAAAATTAGCGTACACCGAAAGTTAGATGCATGATTACGGTCACGTTTCAATTGTAATTTGGTAATTCATACTTACAATCACTTAATTTGACATAAACGATCAAAAAACTGCATATTTCCAAAAGCCACATGGTTGCTACAGAACAACTGATTGCCAATTAATTTTCTTCGTATACGAAGACTAATCAATTGTGTGCCAATCGGAACTAAATTGATTAATCAAACTTTAATGATTAACAATGGCAAGTTCTTCAGATCGCCTTAGATTAATAAGATTAAATAACAAAAAAAGTAAGGATGACCACTCACTATCAATTGTCGCTGATGTTTGTGTCGTTATCCCTTTTTGTTATGTTTTTGTTTTAGATATTGTTTTGTTTTTGTTATTAGCAAAACCAGCGCCACGGCTTACTGCGGCACGAAGCTGAGAGGGGCCCGTTTCAACGCCATGTTAATAGTTTATTAAGTTAAAAGCAATAAAACGGCAAAAAAGTAACCAATACAATACATACAAATAATCTTTATTGAACACCACAAAACATAGCACAGAAAAGTACAGTTCATAACTAATAACGTAATAACCCCCGAAATCACGGTGACACCTTCTTTCAGAGCTGATATATATTAATCGGCTCAACCGATTTTCATAAAATTTAGTTAATATCCACCACTATTAAACCTTCTTACATGTGAAAAAACCGCATCCAAATCGTTTCACCCGCTTAAGAGCTACAAACAAACAGCGGTCAAACTTAATACTAACTAAGTAACTGTTGTATTTACAGGTTTAAGTCTAGTATACTCCGTTTATGTAGATACCCTTATTTAGTACGAGTTAAGGGGACCCTTTTTCACTACGACCCCAGTGCTAGGGGTATATACAACCAAACTGACATTCAGTGAATATGTCAAAGCGCTAAGGAAACACTGTGAGGAGTTCCTCGAATTTCTTCCTAAGCTTCACGGTGTAGTACTGTAGTAACGGGCACAACCGACTAACAACCTGTCATCCAATATTGACCTTTCAGTTCAAAACACAGACTATCACTTTCTCTTGATACTTTAAACATTTCCTTACAGGTTTTGGACTGTCAGGCCTGACAGACTTGGGAATGCCGGTTAACTGTTTAATGTAAGGCGCCCAACGCAGCCTAGGTTCTAACAGTACAGGGTAAGTATCATGGAGGCTCACGGTGATGTTTAAAACGGGTTAATATATGCAGGACTTGGAGATAATAAAATCGCTTGATCGCTTGTGGAGACCATGGGTCCTTGGTCAAATGATATGAAAAGCTGTATGAAGGCTCTGCTATGTCATCCCGGCTCATAGACACCTCCCGAGATCCTAGAGCTGGTGCTTACCTCTCCCAAAGGATTGGGCTAGCTATCCAGAGAGGTAATGCAGCCAGTGTCATAGGGACCATGCCGCGAGCGGACCTGTTAGAGGGGGTGTTCTTTTTATAGTGGTGATTATTATTTACATCTTTAATATTTGAGTAGCTTAGTTTTATTTTAATTTGAGTAGCTTAGTTTAATAATAATTTAAATAAGTACCTATGTAGTAACATACTTATATAGAGACACTTATTCAATTGATTGGACTGGAGTTTTTCTAATTACGAATGTGAGATGCAGATTTTAATAGTCTGTAGGTTGAAACAGAAGCTTTAGCACATTAAATATGCAGCTCGAGAGCAGTAATTCATGTTTTATCCTCGTAAGGCCCACCATACTGAAAAATGAGAGCATTTTGTAACTGGGACTATGAATCTACAATCAAGGGAATAAAGTTCAATTGCGATTGTTCGAAAATGCCATTTTTAGTTAATGAACATAGGAAAAGACACCTTATTCTTGTTGCAACAGAGTTCAAAGTACCTACATCCTATACGAGGTTAAATCTGAAGGTTACTATGAGAATATGAGAATCCCCAACGTCTCGATCGATATAGGAATGGATCGAAATAGTTTTGAATTTGGAAAATTAGATTAATGAAAAATGGAAGAGTGCAGTGGCCAGTATCAACAACCTCGTGCTCGTGGTACTTGTGGGAGGCCCTTGTGCAGGGTCCGTCCGGGTTGGTACCACCATCTTATCCATTAACCTACCGCCAAGTAGCAGTGTTCGCATTGTTGTGTTCCGGTTAGGGGATAAGACTGCCAGTGAAATGACTAGCATAGAGGCATTCCATCTTAGTCCTCAGGGTTGGCAGTGCATTTGCAGTCTTGTGAATGCGAATGTTTATGGGTCACAGTTTCGACTTACCATCAGGTGGCCTGTGTGCTCAATTGCCTTCCTATGACTTAAAAAAAAAAAAAAAACTTTGTAACGAACTAAGCTCGCCCAATCCAGCTAACCTTTTTCATTACGCTGGGAAAATGGTTTCACGCATACCACCTGGGCCACTACAGTGACTGAAGCAGAACATCCACTCTAAATTCAAAATTAAATATTCAAAATATTTATTCAGTAAATTGGCTGTGGCCTCTTGAGTGAGGGCTCTTTTACACGTCGGTAACATGGATTGAATCTACTAGCGCTTCGGACAAGACCATCATTGCGGAGAAGAAGCGCCACAAGAAACTCCAGCAGAAGGTAATTTTTTTCAATGATTACTGCTGGACTTCTGGCTATTGGACGTGCCTGTTGCACGTAGTGTTGCACCGGAGCTCGCTGTTTCTCCGTGCCTTCCATCCTACCATACTACCATACGAACCATAAATATTAAATAACTGAGAGACGTGGCAAATAATAATATTAGTACTCTTGAAGTATTCTTGTAACTGCTACATAATTAAGCTGCTTAAGTTACGAGTGCCGAGGTTAGAACGCGAGCTCGCGAGAGCTCTAATGACATACATAATTTTTTTTCTACAAATTTTAAATGGAAACTACTCGTGCCTGTTTCTAGAGCGCTCGTGAGCTCGGCTTCTAACCTTGGCACTCGTACCTTAAGAGCTAATTATGTACCGTTGCATAAACATATTTTTCTTTAAAGGAAATTACAAAGTTTTTCGTAATAAATTTAGTTCTTTCTGTCGGTTTCTAAATTGACAGCGACACGGAAAAAATCTTTGACGTCATCCTCATAACAGCCTAGTTGATTAAATACGTATTTATGTAACTGATGCATAATGATGAAGCTTCTTAAGGTATTAGTGCCGAGGTTAGCGCGCGAGCACTAACCTCTAAGTAGTCTGTGGTGCCTCTATATTTGGCAAAACAGTCAAGCTATTTATTTGCATTGATTTTTCTTAATTATTATTTATTTTAAATCTACAACTATATTAATTAATAAAACTTGTTTTTTATCATTTATATTGTTGTTAAACTGTTCATGACAAGTAAATAAAAAAAATCAAATGTCAGTCAATCACCAAACACCATCACTGACATTGTTCATGCGCGTAACCATGGTAATAATAATGCTGAACTATTATGACCATGGCAACGTTCATTATAGAACTGTTTTCACGATTTGCTTACGCTAAAGGTGGTATTCTGATACCGTTAACGATATCTATACGCGAGTAGAAAAAATGCATTAAAACCAATTAATTTTATTAAAATCTTGTCTAGAAAAGCGTTTGTGATTTTTTATTTTTTTCAATGAATGTTTCATATTCATCTCGTAGGGGACCCGCAACTTCAACTTCATCATACTGCGGTCGCAGCAGCACTTGTCTAGTTTTTGATCAATACGCTCGTGGTTGTCCATAATCGCCAGCAACTTACGCACATCGACAGTCATGTCCTCAATATTGCTTATCAGCGAATAGACTACCAATAGACAACCTTGAAACAAAAAAAATACCATTGCATTGACATACACGGTGATTTTGAAATGGAAAAAAGGAAAAACATTTATTTACATTAATAATAACACACGGACAAAATAGAACTTAAAAAACGTGCTGATAGTTGCGAGAATGGTGCCAACTCGGCATGTACTGGCTGTGAAGCAAATGCGGTATCATAGACATAGAAGTTTTTGCGGCAAATGTCACTTAACTTGTGGGAGGACCTTGTGCAGGGTCCGTCCGGGTTGGTACCACCATCTCATCCATTAACCCCTTACCTACCGCCAAGCAGCAGTGTTTGCATTGTTGTGTTCCGGTTTGGGGATAAGACAGCCGGTGAAATGACTAGCATAGAGGCATTCCATCTTAGTCCTCTGGGTTGGCAACGCATTTGCAGTCTTAGGATGGCGGTCTTGTGAATGCGAATGTCTATTGGACACAGTTTCCACTTACCATCAGGTGGACTGTGTGCTCGTTTTCCTTCCTATACCATAAAAAAAAACTAATTTAACTATGGACTTCCTTCCGATATTAAATTTATCAATAACTGTTTCAAATACTTATCACAAATTTACATTTCATAGTAGATTATTAAGTTCACCGAATATAATAGAAACGAACTAAAATGCTGATCCCTAGGTCCTCATTAATGTTATACCTACTCGTATAATGATAGGTAATATTTAATTTAAGTATTTTTTTTTAATGATTTAAGGTCAGGTGGGGTAAGGGGAACTACTGGGAAAGGGAAACACTAGTTGATATATCAAAAACTATAGACCGCAGAGTTGTGATTACACGATCGATAAAGCAGTAACTGAGATTTATTTACAAAAAAAAACACAGATAGCGTTATGACAACTGAAACTGCGAGTGTGACAAAAACAATACTTTAGTTGACAAACAACGAAAACACGAGTTCGACGTACCTTATTTAAATACTGATTTATGTTATAAAAAGTCTGGTAACAAGTCTGGAAATGTCAGTAAGTATTGATTTATAGATATATTTTGTTTGTATGCATATAATTTTTTGCTGAATATGCTATAAATATTAAATTTTAATGTGATTCTTAACATAACCTACAAATGCATAAGTGGGGTAAGGGAAACTATCATGACCGGGTTAAGGGGGACATATGTTTCTCTTTCCCGACGTCAGAAGTAACAAACATTTTGAGACAGGCATATTTTATAAAAAGTAGAAATAGTCTCTTGAATCGGTAACTAACTATAAATGTTATGATATTTTACACATTGCTTGGGTACCGTAACAGCTGACCCCTCCATACCGATTATACCCTAAATGGCAAAATAGGTTATTGGTTTGTAAAAAAAAATTGGGAAAAAGTTAAGTTATGGGGAAAAAAATGTTAAGTATTAAACGATTCTATTGGTTATAATTATTGGTTATCTATTAACTATTATTATATACATACATACATACATACCTTCACGCCTTCATTCCCAGAGTGGGGTAGGCAGAGCTACAGAATAACCAACAAAAAAAAAACCAATTACCTATTATTATATGTTATTACTTACTTATATTATGCTATTTTGTATGATGTCAAATGACGGTTGGCGATCTGAACATCTTGTTTGAATCAAGTCTACATTATTTTTTATAAAAAAATGCCTAGGAACTATGTGAGAACAATTGTATGCCAAAGAAAAGTAATTTAAATACGCTACTTGATTTTAACCATTACTTAATAAACATTACAATAAAAAATTGCACCTACTTTTTACTTCCTTTGTTTTTAGTTGACTACCCCTGTTCGAAACCCGTACGTTTCCCTTACCCCAAATACCGATTGTGGTAAATATTTTATATTTGTAACCGTATTTCGTTAAGTATGAAGTACACATTTAAATAAAGGTGTTTTTAAAAATGTTTTGCGTATGAATAATCCAAACTAGTATTATTACTTGTAGATTTATTGAGACTGTTTCCCTTACCCCAAAAATAGGGAAAGGGAAACGATAGAACTAGTCTTACGAATAATCATTTTCTGGCGATGTGCATTAGAACTAGCATACAAAGTATTTTGTCCTGGAAAGCTAACGCAAATAAGTATGTTTTGTCTTTAGCGAAAAAACTTAGAACCTTATACAGGGTGGGCCAAAAATTTTTGCACTTTTAAAACATCGATAAAAATTTAACTTTTCATGTTTTTTTATATTTTATTTATTTAACCTAGTAACAGATAAATGCAATTTATTTTTGAAAAATAACGTCATCTGGATCTCCTCCGTCTCGTCGTTGCACTCCTGCAGTCGACTACACAAACACTTTGGAAAACTCGCTGACGCATGCTGCGAGGGATCGCAGCTATCTCATTCTGAATGTTTTGTTTTAACTGGGGCATTGTCATCGGATTATTAAGGTACACTCGACTCTTTAAATATCTCCACTTGAAAACATCGCAAGGTGTTAAGTCCGGGCTCCTTGGCAGCCATGGGAATTGGGATGTCACCTCTGCGAGAAATCAACTTTTTCGGAAACATTTCTTTCACCACCGGTAAACTCATGTTTGACGTATGGCATGCTGTTCCATCTTGTTGCATCCATGTTTTGGTAACCTTCAAATTCATGCAGTGGGTGCAGTTTCAGATCTAGATGTCAAATTCGCCGTAGACTAGTTCTTGGTATTGCTAGAGCTGCTGAACGTTTACGCGTAGATAATTCTGGATCGTTCTCTAAAGAAACTTTAACCTGCCGTATGTTCTCATCATTTATTGTTAAACGTGGACGCCCTGTTTGTTTGATATTCAGTGTCGAATCAGTTTTCTTGAAGTTTTTGACCTAAGATTTAATTAAACTAACACTTGGACACTCACTCACTTGGCGTTATCCTTATTCAATTCTAAGTAGGCGTCGTACAGAAAGATACAAATCGTTGTTTTTATAAAACTTTTTAATACAAAATCCCCGTTGCTTTCCCGTGAAACGCTCCTTTATAAATAAAATTGCGCGAAGTGACCTATAGTTTCCCACCAATTTCCCGCCGCTCACTCTAACAGAGTCCGAAAAAATCAGTGTTGCTATTTGCAAAAATTTATGGCCCACCCTGTACTTTGTAGTATAGAACTCAAAATAAGATAAGAAGAATAAAGTATGTTCCCCTTACCCCACCTGACCTTACGTGTTTCTTGCACTAAAACGTCTTTCAATGCTTTTAAATCGATTTCTATACAAAGTAAACTAAAACCAAGACGCCTTGCAACAAAGGCTTATTTAGGTAAATTGTTTGAAATTGTGTAGCTTAACATTATACTTTAATATACCTACCGAGTGGCTACTCAGTTTTCAGAAAATATACGGAAAAGAATATAAAATGAAATAGGTAGACAATCATTTATTTTTATCTCTACGCTTATGCCACTTTTTAGTTTTGATCTACGGTATATGGAAACCGTTATCTTTCTTAATGGTCCTATACGGAATTTATACTGTCCCAGATAAGTTGCATGTTCATATTAGGCTTAGTCAAGAGTCATGACTGTCATAAGAAAGTACAATTTATCGATAAATTAATATTGTTCGGAACTACCTATGACAATTTTATTCGAGCCACGAAACAAAAATTTTTGAACCATACCCCGAACTGGGATAAAAAAAATACTTTTGTCTGCTCATGCGGGATGCCGCTCACATTTACCAAAGAATGAAAACATATTTAAGAAAAACCGGTCAAGTTCGAGTCGGACTCGCGCCCTGAAATATTTAAGAAAAATCGATTGAGTGTAATAGTGCGTGTCGGACTGGCGAACTGACGGTTCCGTACCGCTGTGCAGTACGTTTTTTTTATGGCATGGGAAGGCAATCGAGCACACTGGCCACCTGATGGTAAGTGGAAACTGTGACCGATAGACATTCGCATTCACAAGACTGCAAATGCGTTGCCAACCCTGAGGACTAAGATGGAATGCCTCTATGCTAGTCATTTCACCGGCTGTCTTATCCCCAAACCGAAACACAACAATGCGAACACTGCTGCTTGGCGTCAGGTTTATGGATATTACAACTAGTATATTCCAATTTTATTTATTTAAATACTTAATGAGGTAAATCTTAGTTTAACAAGTTAATTATAATTATAAATATGAAAGTAACTCTAAGTCTGTTTGTGACCCTTTTACGGCTAAACCGAATTCGATAATTTGTTATGGAAAAAGCTTTACTCCCGGGGATGGACGTAGGATGCTTTTAATCCCGGAATAAATGGAAGGAAAGAAATAAGCGAAAAACTAATTCTACTCATACAAAGTCACGTTGGTCCTCTAGTTAATTGTATATTTGTTATAATATAATTATCGTTACCCCTGTTGCAGGCTAAAAATAAAAAAAACACATCAATGATTTACATAAGGGGCAGTATTTTGACCTGTTAAATCCCGTCAATTTATAATTAAGCGAAAGAGACAGAGCGACAGGAGTCATATCATCAGGAGTTCGGAATTTTATGGAGACTAAGGCCCTGCGCGCACTAGGCAGCCCGGCTGCGCAGCCAGGCTGCGGGCAGCCAGTAAAACATATGAACAGGCGGCGCGAACAGGTGGCTGCCTAGTGCGCGGGCTCCCATACAACGTCATATGTTTTACTGGCTGCCCGCAGCCTGGCTGCGCAGCCAGGCTGCCTTGTGCGCGCAGGGCCTAAAACGACATATGGAGTCGCCATCAATATTAAAACTCGCGTCATATATACTCATTTATTGCATTCTACAACGTGCTTTTTTGATTTACGATAACTTTAAGGGAATGTTATTTAGGTCAAATAAAGTTAATTTCCCGAAGACAGACAAATGATAACTGTTACGGTTTTTAATTTTTATTATTTTTAATTTAATTTTTAAATTTAATCAGTTAATCATGTTGAAGTGGTCTAAAAGGCTCTTAACTGTCTGTGTATGTCACGCTAACATTGACGTATTTGACACTGACTATGAGTTAATTCTAAAGGCTCTTTTAGAACGACCAGAGATACAACATTTAATAACTTTGTTCTAAACAGTTTTTTTATTTTGCAATATTTAAAAATCTAATCTACCACTTAGTTTCAATGGACGTACCTAGTAATATGCCGAAGTTATTGTAAATAAAAAAAACACGGTGTATATTAAAAAGTATATCGCGTAACGTGTTTTTACTTAATTATCAGATTATAGATAATAGGATCATAACAATGATTAGGCAGGTATTTTATTTAACATACTATCAGCCCAATGTATCCCACCATAAAACTGTCACAGTGACGTCATGATTAAAGTCGAAAGTGAAGTGACAAACAAATTGTTTTATAATGTCACTGTGACAACGTTCTATTAGGCTTAAATTGACAAACCAAAGCCATTGTGAACTAAAAACACGGTTAATATAACATATATAAAAGATAATTATTTTCTGTAATAAAGATATACTTAAATTTTGAAATGCCATTAAGTATTATGAGTATGAGACGGGAGAATTAATATTAATTTCGACTCCATAGCTTTCTTTAGTTTTAACGTGTTATGTAAACTCCGAACCCTAATCGTATTCGGAACATGTTAGTATTTTACAGATACACCCTCTGTCATAAAATAACAGCCGCCATTTTCAACTTACCGTCGCTTACTTTAATTAAAAAGAGCATTAAGGTGCAAATTACAAAATACCGCATGGTTGCCAGAGTTCTACTGTTTTTTCCATTTATTCTCAATCGTTAACGACTAATCGAGTCGTGTTCAAATCGGAACCAAATTAATTAACAGGTAATTATAGACGTACTACTTAATTGAGTGGGGGTATGCATGTGCGGGGAAGGCAGTGTTGACTATTATGACCTTTATTGTACCTCACCCCGCACCTCATGCTTGCCCCGGCTTTCAATTAAATTCTTACACTTATAGGGTATTGTGTTGGAATCCCTATAATCATAATTTGTCCTAATGCATTTGTCAGAATTTTCGAATATGCTACAACCATATATCCATACATACATACCTTCACGCCTGTAATCACAGAGTGGGCTAGACAGAGCTACAGAACTACAACTTAAAAAGTTGTTGATAATTCAGTAGCCACAATCTGCACAAATAGGCTAAGATAAGATTACCAGCATATGTTTTAATGATGTTATAATACAACCTTTAGCTTATTAAAACAATGAATCGAGATTGAATCGCGAATTAAAATGAACATTTACCTCGCGTCTGTGTTACAACAGCCGTGGTCACGAGAAGACTGGAACTGAAAAGTGGAGAGTGTTTGTCTGTTTATCGTGCGAGTTTGTCGACCTACCCGCACTTGTTCTTGGTTTTCTTCATGTCTTCATACCGGCATAGAATCCTCACAACATCCAACGATTAATGCGAAGATAAACTTCCTCCCTTAGATTTACTGATGACTGGATTCTACGTAGTCGATAGCAAATACGCATCTTATTATGTGCAAATACGCATCTTAAATTACACCCCAATGTCAATCCATTCGTTGCACAAACCTCTTCAACAGACTCTTCCATACATCATTTTACGTAAGATCATCATTATCAACATTTCATCCGAAAGAATTACAATGATGACACGAAACAATCATTTGTTTTCGCTTCGCCGAGGTTTAACACAAGACCTAGACCTGAGCATGTTTAATAAAATCGACTAATTGTTATAAATTATAATACTTTTGTTAGTTATTATGGTATTTTTCCGCCATTTTATGGTTATCATGTCAACCTAGGCCAAGGCTCTCCACTCAGACCGGTCTTGTACTTTTTGCATCCAGCGCGTTTCCGCGATCCTTACAAGGTGGTCACTCCATCTTGTTGGAGGCCTACCTACAGCTCGTCTCCCGGTCCGCGGAAGCCACTCAAGAACCTTCTGGCCCTATCGGCCATAATTTTATCGTTATAACTACTAAATTAAATTACTGACACTCGCGACGCTAAGACGAATCGAACAACAGTTTATTTTTTGTTTTGAGGCTGTCCTTTCTGCCTCAAAGTTTGTCTAAAAATATTTTTTATTTGAAACCTTTTAACTTTCCTGGGTGGTTTTATAACTAATAACTAACCTAACCTAGCCTACAGGTAGTTATCATGTAAAGGATCGGCCACACGGCCGCGTAAAATACGATGACGTTGCGTAAACAAAATAATGGGTCATGGTAATTACATGGCGTCAATTTTGACGGACCGTAATTGACGCGAAGTTAAGCTTTAGTGTAATAGCTCCCTAATTTTTTTTTACATCGCTAATGACCCAGTGACACCCGTGACGTTAAGCCGAATCTAACATCACCTCGTTTGTCAAAATCGGATCACCCGTTCAGCTTTTACAATGGAACAAAGAACCACACACACATTCATTCATACATACATCCTCATTTCCTCATCCTCGTTCAGCAGTGTTGTAAAATGAAAACCTAAGGAACTTTGGCAGCTGGGTAAACAGGAAACATAACTAGTACTTAATAGTACATATATCATAGCAAATTAACGGTAGAAAATACAGTTTTAGTCAATGTAGAAGTTCGTAATGAGACACTTACAGACATATCTTCTAGCTTTCTTTTTTGTACAGTTAAATAAACCTTTATACGAAAATTACGAGGGAAATGACATGGTTCCTAGCTTTAAAATCGCAATAATTCAAACAGATACTAGATATATGTTCTTTCCGTGTATCCTTCAAATGTGAACTCGAAAATAAAAGCCTTAACACCATGCTACATTTTTTGTCCACGATTTTTTATGGAAGTGTAGTTAATTGCCCTAGACCGATTCTTGTTTTCAGTGAATATAAACAAAACTTTATTTTGAGCAGTATGCCGTTGTATTGCAAACAATTTACATAAAATGACAATTCATTGAATGACAGCCATATAAATAAATAAATGTATTAGAACCCATTTGGTTAACCCCTCGGACATCCGTGGCAACATAATAAATGTAGGGTATACCTTAATATTTGAAAGAGCAAAATCGCTGACGCTCCAAGGTTTGAATAAAAACGAATATATACTCCACTTGTTTAAGACTAAATGTAAACAAACTAAACCACGTGGTATAGTTCGTCAGCAAAAAGAAGTAGGATACTGACACTGACACTTCAAATTTGGACCTCAATAACAGTAACGCCAATGTGTCTGTTCTTAAAACACCCTATGCATTAATAATACTTGATATATTTTCCATGAATGTAACGTAAAAAACGCGAACAAAAACCTAGATACCTTGTTTTTTTAAACATGATAGTATACTATATGCAATGACGATTTAAGATTTATTGTTATAGTTGAGAACTTATGACTTTTTAGTTCTGGTAACCATTTAACGTTTGAAATCGAAGCACGCGCCAACTATCTTCGTTTTACGTTCTTTGCGCGTAAGCTCATAAAGCCCCACATTTTGAGTTTTGTGTGGACGCAACAGTATACGAAGCCTCTTAAGAACCTACTTAAACAAATGAAGTATAAGTAAACAGGTCACCTAGTCAAGATGCATAACGCTAAGTTAACGTCAAAATGTATAGGATAGACGTAAGCTGTCCGATGACCGATCGCGTCGAACCTTATGTACACTCCATACATTTCGAATCGATAGAAAACCGAACCGTTAGCAGCATTTCGTCATTACTTAAAAAACCTCGTATATCATATTTCGTGATGTACCATTTTAAAATTAAAACTGAAGAGAATTATGTTTAAACTCATACTCGAAATATCAGATACGAGTGTTTTTCAAAGTAGTAACGATTTGCATCTTTTCTAGGCCTACTGTGGCTTCTAGTCCTGTGGTCCGTCAGTTGCAGAATTATCATCGTCCACGGCAATGGGGCCCTTATTAAATAATTTATAGACATCTTGACAGCAGCAAGTATCTATCCTGCGTTCGATGCGCTTGTGGTCATCTTCGAAAGAAACGACTTGCAGCTTCTTCATACTTTTCTGTACCATTCTCACGCGATCTTCAACAAAATCCACGTAGTTTTTCTTGTCTATGAACAAATAAATTTACTATAAATCTAAGTAGTAAACTCATTTTACTACCTACGAGTTTGTATGTATGTAAAAATGTTACTACTTAGATTTATAATAAATAAATTTACTATAAATCTAAGTAGTAAACTCATTTTACTACCTACGAGTTTGTATGTATGTATGTAAACATTTTATTGCACAACAAAATAAGCTAACAATTACATAAATAAACGTAAAGCGAAAATGAACAAAGGTAAACTCAAACCTTTAAGGGTAAGGGTAGTGTAATTTTTTAAGGGCTTTGAGTATGTCTCTAGCTCGACACAATAGTCCAAGTTTATAGACACCTTCATTAAAAATATATCAAGTAACGAGCAGCAGTTTTTTTACTTATCTATTAAATTACACCAAACGATATTCACACATTTAAATAATATGGCATGTCCTTACTATGACAATAAAAACCAGTGGACCATATCAGACGAATTGATCTAGTCAAAAACTAAGCTCTAGGCTTGTTCTATGGATACTCGACAGTGATAAATTCACTTAGAGTCATGTGGGGTAACTGTGCGCAGCGGGTAAGTGTGCGCAACCCCTTTGTTTAGGAATGGGGAGGGAGAAGTTTGTGATATGTGTCGACAAATTAAAGTTATGTTGGTAGAGAATTAGTTTATGCGAGAAAAACCCAGATGGTATCATTAGTTCACTTGAAAAATAAAATATTCAGAATCCGGTGCTGTAAAGGTAAAATTTGCTGTGATGGCGAAAATAGACACGAGTAAATGAACTTTATATCTGTTAAAAATGTTTCAAGCCTTTTATTTTGCATTACATTTGAAGCTTGTTATGTTTCAATACAATGAGGTAAGTTTGATCAAAATCAGTCTGCTTAGAATAATAAAAAACCACAAAGTTCTCTTAACTGAGCACACTTACCCGCAGTATGGGTAAGTGCGCGCATTTGGAGCTGGTTGAATTAAAGTCATTTTTCTTCGAAGTGGCAAAGTTTTATTGATAATTTCTTGATTAAATCATTACCTAAATAAATGCTGTGCCAGATACATGTATTCATTTTTCTTGAATACTTATTATTTGATTTTGACACTAATTTGAAAAAAAAGTGCGCACACTTACCCCACATGACTCTAGGTGCATAGAGAAATACATAGAAAACATCCAAGACTCAGGAACAAACACTCGCGCTCATCACACAAATATCTGCCTGGGAGGTTATTATGACATAGCAACGCAGTTCAGTTTACGCTGCGAGAATGGGGCTATATAACTGCAATAGCTTTGTCCTTTACGCTCGCCGTGAAATGAACTGCATACCTACGTCGTAATAGCCCCCCTGATCAGGATTTGAACCCGGGACCGCTAGCTTAGTAGGCAGGGTCACGACTAAATAGACTAACGTATGTGCGTAAAAAGGAATATAATGAAAATGTCAAAATAATATTTTTACATATGTATATTACAAAATTAACCAAAAAAACATACATACAAACATAAATATACGCCTAAAAAAATGTATTTGCATTGTAAGCGCTTATATAATTTTTACTAGATGACCTGCCGAACTTTTACACTTTTAAAAAATGATTTTACACGACTGCCCCAAAGAAGGAGTCTAATGTTTTCAGGGTTCATGTGTGTATGTGCGATTCTTTATTCTACCATATACTTTTACATGCCTGAGCCGATTTAGACGTGTGTTGTATTGTTACAATCCTTTCACCATCCCGGGTGACAGGATACCTATTTTTTTAAATTTATTAAAACAACGATGGCACTATGTCAATTGTTAACATAGAGGTCGACGACAGTATATAAAGCCGGGCAAGAGCACGTCGGACCATGCTCAGTGCAGGGTTCCGAAGCCGTTACTACAATCAAATTAGACCTCGCGACACACCTAACTTTGCCGTTGGAAAACTATTCCCAAAATTGACTCAAACAAAAATTTGCGCTTTAAAGCTTAATATTTCATAAACGGATTCATTAATCGTTTTTTTTTGCACAAACCCGCAATATTTTTGAAAGACTTATCCATCGAAACCCTACGTTACGTGTAGGGGAGGTACACAAAAAAAAAAGATTTTATTTTACCACTTCGTGGGCGTGACTAATATGTATATTTATGACAAATTACAGCTTTCTAGTATAAGAGTCTCCTAGGCTGCGGACGGACGGACATGACGAAACGATAAGTTTAAATTCGGAACCCTAAAAATGCAGTCAAGTTATTAAAGCTTACTTTTCATTCTAGTATTTTTTTCGATGTCTTAATAGATATTCTGCTATTTCGGACACACACAAATCAAAAAAATCAAAGATCATAAAAATTGGCCCAGCCATTCTTGAGTTATAAATGGTGTAACAAACCCAATTTTGATATATATCGACGACCGTAATCTAAATTGGCGTAAGGGACAAAAGGGCGAAAATGAGTTATGAATGCAGTTGTATTCAGTTTTTTTTTCTCTTTCGAATGGTATAGGTTACATCTCGATAACTTGAAAAAACATGCCCCTTACACCCTTAAAAAAAGGTTACTCTGACGCATTATTTGAAACAAATCAGACGTATCAACAATAAGGAAAAAATATTCAATTTCGTCTTGGTGTAACTGTCGCCTTTGCAATTCACCTAACGTCGTAAGGAGCCATCAAATAAGTAAAAGTACGATACGCCATTTTACGTTCTCAAAAAGTATGTACAAAAATACATTTGATTAAATCACAAATAGATGTAACTATCATTTTCTTCATTAACCTGCGTCGTAAGGGACTATTCTGTTAGCAAACGTCTCTACGATACGCTGTTTTGCTTTCACAGATGTAAGACAACACAGACCTTACAGCGATCTACCGTTGTTTCAAATATGTTTTCATGGCATATACGTATTTTTTTCACTAGTATAAACACTAAACTACCGGCCCTTACGTTAAAACATAACTACCTAATTTGAACTATTCCATAGATATTAGCGTTATCTCTTTCATTAGATGACAGACGCAGTGTTCGTTGATATACTTAGCTGAATTACTCACAATCGCAAGCATTTAAAATTGCTTTAGGGTGAAAGAGATATCACTATGATTGGCCATGTGTACCTACGCAACAAAAAAATATGTAAAGTCCCAGATAGACGTGCGAGTAAGTACGTCGTACTTATGGCTCGGCGACATTACTCGCCCGAGTGTCACCATACGTACGCGAACTTCTAAAGGTAAACGCGGGCAAAAAGGTCGTCGAGCTTTAAGTACGCGTACTTACTTGCATGTCTATTTGGGACTTAAGAGCATTTAGCAGCTGGTTGTAGTTGAGTGCTGTGATGCTCAGTTCTGTTTTGCACGTATGCTTGTAAAGACGCACGCTTCAAGTACGTTTGGACAAGAAGGCAACCGGATTTTGTTAAAAAGTAATGAGAACAGTACCTATTACTCTAAAAAGGAACACTCTTAGCTCGAAGAGATAAATTACTGCGTGCATGAGACAAGTTATTGCAGTAAGTATCTTATCTTACTAATATTATAAATGAGAAATTGTGAATGTTTGGATGTTTGTTACTCAATTGCGCTTCAACCACTGAACGGATTGAGATGGAACTTGGCACACATACATATAGGTTAGGTCCTGGAATAGGACCTAGCTTATATGTGTAGTTTTTATGGACTATGGACCGGATAGTTTTTTATCCCGGAAAATTTAAAAGTTCCCGAGGGTATAACGATAATCGAAATCTACGCGGACGAAGTCGCGGGCAGAAGTTAGTTTTAAATAAAATATTTCATTTTCGGCGGCACGTTATTCGGGTAAACGGGTTTGTATTTATTTTGCGAGTCTTTTAGTATACAAAACAAGTTCCCAAAGCGTTATCACAATGGATATATTCCCAAATGATGACAGATAGATACTTTAGCAGAAACTGGTGGCGACGAGAGCAGTGGTGAAACTTAAAACTATGGCCCAGTATGTTCTTTGATGAATCAGTGTTGATACTTATACAATTATGTTTCTTTTTCGATATTTGTACTCCCTTTTACATAAAATGGCGTATTTAATTTTATTTTGTTACTAGTTACTGGCATATTATTATGATAATATATGTACCTGTGCCATAATTTATCTCTTAAATTGTTCAATTCTCTAATAAATAACACAATTACATTTATAATTTCGTTTATTATTTCACCAAGCAAAAAACCCATGTACCTTTTACACCGTGTAATAGATCAGTTTAAATGGAGTTACGTCCATTTATTTTTTATTTCTCTCAATTTAGTTCTTGATACATCAAATTTACTCCGAAGTCTACTATTAAAAAAGGGTTTATTGGACATTATTAGTATTTTTTTTGACGTAAGGGACATGCTATCTCAGTAACTAAGCGTTAAATGATAAATTGAGTTATTTGTAGTTAAAGAGTGAAAAAAATATATTAATTGGCTATTTTTAGTTA
The DNA here is from genome assembly GCA_927399475.2 of Acleris emargana. Taxonomy (NCBI): domain Eukaryota; kingdom Metazoa; phylum Arthropoda; class Insecta; order Lepidoptera; family Tortricidae; genus Acleris; species Acleris emargana. The sequence continues at coordinate 6,264,060 of OV656850.1, forward strand.
TATGATACGTAAACAAACAACAAAATTATGAATTTAAAAAGAAGAAAAAAACTGTTTTTGGGCTCTCCTGAAAAGTAGCCATTTGTCCGTTACGTCAATTTAGATTACGGTCGTCGATATATGATAAAGATAATATAGATATGTGATATTGCAGTTCCAATAATAATACATACCTACATACGTAGCTCCTTTTTTGAAGTCGGTATAAATAGAACTAAGTATGCAAAGGCGTTTGAGTTAGGTATTTTTAATTGGACCCTAAATATCATATTTATACTTACCACGGTTACTGCAAGCTATAAAAAAATATAGAAGACATTATTTGTGAAAACACATCTTAAAACGAGGCATTTAAATTAATACCAGTGTTAATTACCCCCGACGCAAACTGAACAGTGCCTGCATTCCACTGTGTAAAACTATATTGCCTTTCACGTGTTATCGTATTGTTTTCAACTTGGCCAACAATCTGTCAAGTAAATAAGCGCTATCGTAATTTTGACGATGAAAATACTCTTTAACCGAACAATTCGCACCTTCAGAAGAATAGTGACCTAACTCAGAAATTTTAAATTTCGGCTTAGTTCTCTAAATATAATAATAAATGTAAGACTTGAAGTTTGAAAGCTGAATTTTTTTAATTAGGTCGTTATGTTCTGAATGTGCGAATTTTCCTCGCGTGTGATATCCATGGACTTCCTCAAATAAGTCTATGGGAGTTCCTATAAATAAGTTGACATTGGCGATACACCTTAACAGGGAGTGAAAGCAATTTATTAAAATGAGTATTAGAACGTTGACGATAGGATAACACGTCAATGGCATTATTTAGCACATAAAAAAAAAAACTTACTGCTGAGTTTCTTGCGGCGTTTATTCTCAGCAGTGGTGTCCTCTAGTGAAGCGCTGGTAGATTCTTGACGTGTAAAAGTGCCCGTGCGGCCTACTTACTGAATAAATGTCTTTGTCTTTATCTTATCCTATCTTTATTATAGAATGGAGGCACAACCGTCGGTTGTCTCTGTATTATCATAACTCCCAAACGGGTCAACCAATTAACCGGTTTTTCATACATTGTGTTATTTAACTTACGGCATTACTTATAAACGTGAAGTAACTGTGGATTATACAGTGTGTGACATCCATAAGAACATACATTTTAAGTAACGATATATAATCAATGAACAACGACAGAAAACGAAGTCTCACCAGAAGGTTACCTTTATTACCATTTAACCAAACCTAAAAAAACAGGTTTCCAAGCCGGTCCCAAATATATAGGGGTTTTTATTTATTTAACACTAGCGACCCGCCCGCGGCTTCGCCCGCGTGGAATGTATTATACATATAAACCTTCCTTAAGAATCACTCTATCTATTAAAAAAAACCGCATCAAAATCCGTTGCGTAGTTTTAAAGATTTAAGCATACATAGGGACAGACAGCGCAAGCGACTTTGTTTTATACTATTCATTCATTCATACCTTCACGCCTGTAATCCCAGAGTGGAGTAGGCAGAGCTAAAGAATTACCAACAAGTCTTAAAACTTCTTGATAATTCTGTAACCACATTTTGCACAAGTAGGCTAAGATGTTTCCAAGTGTATTAGTGACAGGTGGCAAGCCCATCGCCTAACAGTACTACAAGCCTTTATTCCCTTAGTCGCCTCTTACGACATCCACGGGAAGACATGGAGTGGCACTATTCTACCCGGCAACCACACGGTTGTTTTATACTATGTAGTGATATATTTTACTTACCGTAGGTTAAATTGGTAAAAACGAGAATAACAACGCAAATTACAAAATACTGCATGGTTGCCAAATAACTGCCGATTTTTCAATGAGCAATCTTCTTAAGCGAAAACTAATCACGTCGTCAAATTGGCGCCCAATTAACTTCAACGTTGCAACATTAGATTAGACAAGAGCTACGAATCTCATATTGGGGTGTTGTTCTTTTAAACTCCCACAGACTCGCAGTTTCCCTGATATTCCAAAATCGATAGCAAAATGTATGTAACCTGGGTTGCCTCGGAATCCCTAATAACGTTTGTCCTAACGCATCGTTTGTCCGAATTATTGTTTGTCGTAAACTAGTTTTCAGCTGAGTCAGATATTTTTTTAAGTTTTCCAAATATCCCTGCGGTTAGGGATCATTTCCTTCCTCTTCCTCTTAAATTGTTTTGTTTTTTACTGAAAAACATTTTTTATCGAAGTCAATCCCCGCGCTCGCAGTGTACAGTCAACCAAATCGTGTCCAATGCCTTTACCAAATCTGAATCTCATTACGGATCCGTAAGGAATTGAAAGAACTCCTCAAATATTATAGCGATTTTAATATTTTTGATATTTTTTTTGCATTTGCATACAGAAAGTATCATTTGGTGAAGCGGAACCAGATGGCCACTGGAACTCCTCAACGGTACCTATTTCAATGGTGTCGATAAGATATTTCGATATTTCGAAGCCAATTTAAATGGTTTAAATATACAGGGTGTAAGGGACGGCTCACCGAAAACTGAAACCATAGCTTCAGACCATTGTACTGAACTGAAATTCAGTGGAAATTTTCACGGGAAAACGAAAATTTTCTCGTTTTTTTTCCATGTTTTTGCATATAAACCGATCTAGGACAACATATTATGACATACTGAAGCTCATTATGTAAAAAAAATATGTGAAAACGGCATTTTTAAAAAAAAAACAGAAAATTTTCGTTTTCCCGGGAAAATTTCGAAATGGTGATTAGTCAAACTGAAGCCAGGCATATTTCACTTCTATACAAAGCGACAAAGTAGGTCCGATCAACACGTAAAAGTATTGAATACATATAAAATATATGTATAATGCTGGCCGAACGCGCCTAAATAAACCATATTAACTCCTATTGAAAGTTCATTTTTCGTAGTTTACTGCGAACGTATAGTTATACCTACGTTTGCTCGCTCGAACGGTAGGGTTGTCAACACATCGAAAATATTAATATAAATTAACAGGTACACATTATGAGAAAAACAGTTAGGTACTTGAATAATCAAAATATAATATATATATATTTATATTTATATATATTTATTTGATGTACACGCTTGATTGTTACTTTTACATTCTGTTTAAGATTAAATAACTATTAACTATAGGTTTTTTCGAATCAAAACTCGTTTGCAGAAATATTGAGGTTATGTGTCAAACAGTACTGATTTGTTTGTAAACAAATAATTTTATCATTTCTCCCGAATTTGACCCCGAATTTAGATAATTCAATATTTCTAACTTGATGAACACTGTTTCGTGTTGATTGATCACTTCAATATACTTAGGTATATCATCTTATATGTATAAATAAAAATAAATTGCAACTACTGACCTTTCCTCGTTCACCGGCAAAGAGAAACGTTTCCTTTTTATTATTTTTGGTTCTCTTGTGTAAACACCCACTCACACAGCAATAATGAGTCATTTTTTTTGATTAAACATTCACCAAAATAATTCAAAGAAACAACAACAAACACACCACACACATCTAACCGAACTTGACGTAATGACTAGAATGTACCTACTACCACAGATTAAGTAAGAGTGTACTACTCGCCTACTTGCATCTCGCTTGACGTGTCTCGACCATGTCTCGACACTCAAAAACCGGTCGAGCGAGTTGACATCGCCACGCGCGGGCATCCTTGATGTATTAGCATCGGCAACTATGTTCCGTCAGGCGGTGATTATCGGACGTACCTCGCTCAGATAAATATCTGTTACGTAGTAACTCTTACTTAATCTGTGCTGAAGCCGGGCATCCCACAATATTTTTAACAAAAAGCTGACTTAATTACCTACCATTTTAAACGAAGTTATGGGTAAGGACCAAAAAGTTGGACCACAGTTAAGCGCAGTTAACCATACAAACAACGAAGTCGAAAAAAGTTCCGTTGTGCGAAGAAAATTATCCCTACAATAAATTGTATGGCTAACTTTCGTGTCACAACGGAAAAGTTTCATAGAAAATTTAATTGATTGAGTTAGCGTGGACAACTTTTTGGTCCATACCCTTATTCTTTTGCGTTTTTAAGGTGGTTTATTTTTTTAGGCATCAAATAAGGTCAAAAATATCGAAGCTAAATTTAATCAGATGTTTCAGACCACCTTCCATGTCAATCCTACTGTGTGGAGCTCCAGAGGAAACGCGGTCTCGCAGATAAATCTTTATCCTTACATAGTCTATGTATACTAATATTATAAAGAGGAAAGACTTGATTGTTAATTTGTTTGTTTGACTCCGAAAATACTGGACCGATTTGAAAAAATCTTTCACCATGGAATCCTACATTATTCCTGAGTCACATAGGGTATGTTTTATTTTTCTGCGCGGACGGAGTTGCGTGCAACAGCCAATTTAAAACGAAGTGCCTTCCCGCCGTCAGGGACAGGGACGGCTGTATGTACACTTAGTTCTTTCAAAAGGATTTTAATGAGGTTTTCATCAATTAGTGATTCAAGAGGTGGTTGAAAATAATGGCACCGAAAATATGTGTAATTGAACGGAACGCAATACTTTAACCTGGTATATGGTGAATACAGTATGTAATGATAACGAGATACTTTATATAACAAAACATTTTCGGTTGCCATTTAATTTTCCTTCAAAATAATTAAGTAAGTAGGTACTTACCCCTTTTCTGCAGTTGGTCTAATTGAGTAGGGAATCAAGCGGTAGACATCATCATCATCATTATCAGCCGCAAGACGTCCACCGCTGGACAAAGGCCTTCCCCAAGATTTTTCATAACGATCGGTCCTCTGCTGCTGTCATCCAGCAGTTTCCCGCGGCCTTTATCAGATCGTCAGTCCATCCTGTGGAAGGCTTCCGAAACCTACACTCATTCAATACCGTAAAACTACACAACTATGGTCCTGGCCTACAACAATAATCCAATTTTATTTATAACATTATTCTAAAAATATGATAGCTTTAGCTATAGCTAGAGTTTAGAGCAATTAATTGTAGGCGAAACAGTACATATACCCAGCAATAATGGCAGTAAGGTATCATATTTTAGAATAATTTTATGAGGAAAATTGGACTATTGTTGCAGGTTAGGACCATAGTTGTGTAGTTTTACGGTAACAGTAACTGTTTGCCTACGTACTTTTTCCAAACGTGCACATTTAAGAGAGGTACAACTTGTGTTTATGGGTACTAGACAACGATATATTTACATACTTATATAGATAGAAATATCCAACACTCAGGACCACATATTCGTGCTCATCACACATATATTTGCAATAATAAATTATAAAATATAAACCATGTCGATTTCGTTACTTGAAAATAATGTTTGTGAAATAGTAATTTATTTTGATGTATTTCTCTTGTAACTACATTTCGAGTGCATTAAGAATAATAATCAGACCTAGGAATACACGGGCAAAATTAAATGACAGCTAGGGATCGCCTGTATCGATAAACTAAATTATCGATGCTTTTCCCATATACTAGTGATCGCTCCAAGTTTGGTTTTTAAAAATATAATTTTATACAAGGTATGCAAATGAAACAAAATAGCAAAATAATTCTGTTTATTCTTTATAAAAGGATTTTTTAGCCTTCACTCGTCATGATCATTTATTTGTTCCTTATTGTGTATTTCAGAACTACTGTCCCATTTACTATTGTTAAAATAAACGATCAGAATTTGTTAGGAGTAAAAAAAATATGATTATGATGAGTGAAGGTTTCAAAATCCTTATAAAATGAAGAATGTGTGCTATTTTGTTTCATCTGCTCCTTTCATTAAAAAATATCTACAAAAAAAACTTGGAGCGATCACTAGTAGATGGAAAAAGCATCGATAAGTAAGTTTATCGATATAGGCGATCTCTAGCTGTTATTTAATTTTGCCCCGTATATTCCTAGGTCTGATAATAATACATTCTGATAGAGATGATTAAAACTTATACCAAAATACAACCTAATATTTTACAAAAAGTAAATCTATGTTTTTCATTGGTCGCTTACTTCTTCTCAACAAACAGTTTTGATTTTTCATAAATATTAACTTCAAAGGAACTGTATAAATACGCGTGGTAAATAAAAAACTTTATTGAAAACTGTCCGAGTTATATAAAGAAGTGCGTTCTAGTTGTTTCTGGAGTATGCCTCGTGGGTAGCAGGAACACATTACTCAATAGCCATTTGCGATGACAGCAGCAGGCCTCCAGGTCCACCTCGATGGGCTCGTGGTCGGCGAGAGCGGTATACAGCTCCTTTACGTCTACCTTTATATTTTTTATGTAACCTCCCACCAATGTCATTTTACGTGACCTTTCTATAAAGAAAAGAAATCTATTATTGCCCTGATAATAGTAACGTAATAAGCGGTTTTTGGGGCCAGCTAGACTATCCATATCATGAGTGATACTGGTATATGTGGATATTAATGGCGCGGTATAGACGATCAATATTATCACGATACTGGTATGTCAATATTTCTGTATGGTGTATGGTGTTGGACGTAAAGAACAGCACCATCCCATTTCTTCCCATGGGTAAAAGGCGACTAAGGGAGCTTGTGACCTAGTGCATACAATTTTAGCACCATAGGTCGCCCGCGTGGAGACGGGTAAACCATCAACAAAAGGATTCCCAAGGGAGGGAAGATGTAAAACTCAGCTAAAACCTTTTAGCAACATGACAAGACATGTTACGCCGACCTCAAATAAGTTGGGAAAAGGACAGGAAAATGAATGATGGTATGTCAATATTTATCGCGGATTTCAAATGCTGGGTATCCTTGTGATCCGCATCAATATTATGTGATATTGATCGCGATACGCGTGGATCTTACGGTAAAGGGAAAACATCGTGAGGAAATCTGCACATTCGAACAGCTGAGTGTGTAAGAGGGTGATTGCACGAAAGATCCTAAAGGCTCGAAATATATCCAAAAGGGCCCATCTGTAAGATAAGATAACATAAGATAAGACATATTTTCGGGCACTTTAAACAATCGCCTTGCAGATTTTCTTGATGACGCGACCATGCGTTAAATTTACTTACCCAATAGAAGGTAAAAGTCATGATAAGGTCTACTTATTTATATTTTGTGTAGTAGGTACAAATACTGTCTTACTTAACCAAATAGTAGCATCTCAGATACAACTCCTGTAGCAATAACAATTTTATTTCTAACAGAAGAGGATTGAATCTACTTTGGCAATCGAATCTGAGATAACCTTTATTGGTTTATCAAGACAGAATAAGTAAGTAACTACATATTATATAAATCTTTACCCTTCTTGCAAGCTAAAATAAAAAGAAAATCAAATTATAACTGGTCGTATTTCCATTATAAAAATTACCAATCACGTTCGGCTTATGCCTACCATCGCTTAAATTGGTGAAAATTAGTATGGAAATGTAAATTGCCAAATACTGCATGGTTGCCAGAGAACTACTGATTTTTCAATTAATCGTAATCTTCGTGTTATGCGAATAGTCGAATCGGACCCAAATTAATTAGTGAAACGATGAAACCACTGATAGAGCCAAGTCCTACATACATACTGTACAGGTCCGTTTCACACCAATAATACACAAATTTAATGATACCAACACGCCTACTCGCGCCGTTCACCCAGCCAGTACGAATGTCCGTTTATTAAACATTACATCTGCCTTTTACAAAAATTAAAAATCAACAAATTTTACTATTCAAATAATTATAAGTCATATAACCAAGATACTTTACATTCTTTATAGCAACCTGAAATAGGATTTATTTATTGAAATCTTTGGCAATAATCAAATCCGCAATTTTGATATGAGATCAAATTACTAATCACTAACAACTTTATCTTCGGTATTATCCGCAGATTCATTCTCATCTGCACAAACCTTCCACTGCCCTTCAACACGTTTTAGGTGTACAACGTTTCTACGCAGTCTTTTTCCGTTGTCGTCATTCACTAGTTGGGTAATTATCCCAACCACATTTTTTTAGCGGCGGACGTGATAATTGGGGTGTAAAGTACATTTATTAGAAAACTATTTATTTTCTAGAAAATCTTACACAAAGTACCATGTTGAGCCAAAGTTAAAATTGTTAATAACTTATCATGTTTATAGTAAAAAAAAAAAAACTGTCCCAAATCAATTTTGGTGTCGTGTCCAGTACTTGTCCCATACACTGATATACCGTGGTGCAAAGTTATTAAGCCTAAACTAGATTGATATTTTTAGTTACCTCTATTCCCTATTAGTTAAGGAATTATAAAATATTACAATTATTGCATTTGCAAATAAAAAGAAACTGGGAACAGTGTAAATAAAACTGTCCTTGCGAAATAGACAATTTCGGTGGTGAATATTAAAATTGATTTTATGATCGAACCAAAAGTGATTAAACAAACAAATATGGCGTCAGTCGTTCGTTCAGTTCCAGCGATAGATTAGATGGTGAAATAATTATACCGTCTTGCTGCATCTTCCCTCTATGTACATAAGTATCTAATTTTGGTGGTACGAAATACATTATTATAATTGTGATAACTTAGATAACTTGTTATTTTGCAAAAAAAACAATTGTGTTTAAATTATTTTGGGTATGTTAATGGTATTTTTTTAACTATATGAAGTTAAATTTGTATAAAACTAAAATATTCACGTTAAATAAAATAAAAAAGTACAAGTTCTAATTTTGGTGTAACAATTTTGGTGGCTTTTCCTAAGACACCAAAATTGTCAAAATTCCTTGTTCCACCAAAATTATATAAACACCAAACAATAACTGTTTATTATATTAAAAAAAATACGTTGTTGGTTTTAAAAAATAACAAGAATGATTCCCTAACGATTATTATTTTAACTATCCCGATATGTCATTATTGATCGTGTGTTTTTCTTAGAAAAGTAATTTTGGTGGATAATAGCAATTTTGGTGGTAAATTCGATATATCTTAAAACGACTTGGTTTAATGAAGGGCCATTTTAACACTGTTTTAATTATGACTAATGACGTCCCTTACACTTAAAATTGTGAACCCTACTGACAAAATAAAAAATACCACCTAAATTAGGATAATTTGACGCTTGTTGAAATTCACCCAGTTCCACGTCAGCTCCTGTTTTATTTATTACTGTATGCGGCGCGTCACTGAATGTGGTAGACAGTTTATTCTCCTTTGTCATATTCTTCACATATACTTTTTCCCCTACTGAAATAGTCGATTCTATGGCACGCCTCTTTCTGTCCGCGTATTCTTTCCCCTTTGCCTTCATTTCCGCGTCCTTATCTTTTGTCTCTAGATCTACATCTGCAAATTCCAAATCAACAATAGAAGGTAATTTATCTCTGAAAATTCGCCTGTAAAAGAGTTCTCCTGGAGATTTACCCGTGACAGAGTGGGGAGTGCTATTGTACATGGTTATATACTTAAGCAAATCATCTTGCCAATTTGACCTTTGGCTTTGGCTAATTCGTAGTCTTTTTAATATGTCCCGGTTTTGTCTCTCAACCTCACCGTTTTGTTGAGGCCAGTAAGGAATACTGTGAAACAGACGAATACCAAAGTCATTGCAAAAACACCTGAATTCTGAACTGTTAAATTGTCTTCCGTTATCAGCAGTAATACTTACTGGCGTTCCCAACCGAGCAAATATTTCTTTAAGTATATTAATAGTGTGAGCAGTATCAATAGTTTTGGTGATCTTAACCTCTTTATAACGACTAAAATAGTCTATGACCACCAATAGATAGTGTCCACTGGGCAAAGGTCCGAGAAAATCCATAGCTATATCAATCCACGGTTGAATTGGAAGCTCACGTCTTCGCATTGGGTTGGGAGGATTTGGTGCTGAAACCAGTGTGCAACCTATACAAGCTCTTACGCAGTGTTCCGCATCTGTGTCAATTTTGGGCCACCATACCTTAGAACGCAGCCGACCTTTCATCGCTACTATCCCAGGGTGACCCTCATGAGCAGCTGTTAAAACTTTAGACCTCAAACTGGCAGGGATTACAATTTTATTTCCCCTTAATAATAACTTATCCTGGAAACAAAGTTCGTGCTCAAAAATCTTGTAATTGTTTACACTCTGGTCCCAGCTGCTGTTAAAGACACCATTCCTAACTAACCCTAGTTCACGGTCATTCTCGCAGGCAAGCTTTAATTCATTTAAAGTGATAGCTCTTGGACGCGATTCATCTACTACTAAATTCAGATAATTGTCGTCGTCAAAAGGCTGTGGTGACTGCTCACCTGAACTCAACCGTGATAGAGAATCAGCGATGTTTTTCTTACCGGGACTGTAAACTACTTTAAAATTATATGATTGCAGCCGCAAAACCCATCGCTCGATTCTCGCACATGGCTTAGATTCCGGGCCAAAAATCACCTCTAAGGGTTTATGATCACTAACAAGTTCGAAAGTATCCTTCCCAAACAAATACATGTTAAAATGTTCAACGACCCACACTAACGCAAGGGCCTCCTTCTCAGTTTGGCAATAACGTTTTTCGCGGTCTGTCAGACTTTTATTCCCATATGCAATTATTCGTGCTACACCTGAAGCGTGCTGAACCAAAACGGTGCCTAATCCTACTGGGCTTGCATCTGCAAAAACTTGAGTCCTGTCGTCAGGATCATAGTAGCCTAAAGTTGTGATTTGAGTCATAGCCCGTTTTAATCCCTCAAACGAATCTACTTGCTGTTGATGCCAATACGAAGTAATATCAGCCCCTTTTCCTAATTTAAGTCTTAGTAATTCACGCAATGGTTCAGTCAATGTAGCTAGATTAGGAATCCACTTACCAACGTAATTTACTAACCCCAAAAAACTCTGAACTTCTTCAATGACCTTGGGCTCCCGAAATGACTCGATTGTTTTAACATATTTGTCGAGAGGTTTAACTCCATTGCAAGAAAATGCATGTCCGAGAAATTTCATTTCCTTAACCCTGTAAACACACTTTGTCTCATTAAGTAAAATGTCATTATCCTTTAGGACACGAAGGACTTTTTTAAGCCTTCTCTCATGTTCAGCCTCGTCACTTCCAAATACCACTATGTCATCTATGAAGTTCACCACTCCTTCACAAGACAACAACACTCTTTCTAAGTTCTTTTGGAAACATTCAGGAGCGCACGAGATGCCAAACATGAGACGTTTATATCTAAACAACCCCTGGCTACATATAAAAGTAGTAATGTGTCTACAATCGTCACTTAGCTCTAACTGGTGAAAAGAATTCTTTAAATCTAATTTAGAAAACATTTTTGCATTTCTAAACTTGGGTATTAGCTGTTCAATAGTGGGCAAAGGATGCTTCTCTCTGATAATTGCCCGGTTAGCCTGCCTCATGTCAACGCAAATCCTAACATCTCCGTCCCCCTTAAGAACCGGTACTAAAGGAGATATCCAATCAGAAGGACCATTAACAGGCTCAATAATATCGTCATCAATCAGCTCTTGAATTTTTTTGTTTATTTTGGCCTCCAGGGGAATAGGGACTCTTCGACAAGGTTGAGAGACAGCTTTGACAGAAATGTCGATAGGGATATGAATTTTAACATCTTTAAATTCAGGAAACGTACCCTCGACTGCATGCACTCCTAAACCTATTTTCAGAACACCAAGTTGAGTTGCAGTGTCTTTACCGAGTAGATTCCGGGTACCATTTTTGATTACATAAAATGTCGCTTTTTCTACTCCAAATCCGTTGGCAACTTTTATGGAAGCGTCAAAAGATCCGAGAACAATTAAGGGGTTCTGACTTCCGTAAGCCATAAACTTTTTGTCCGGATTTTTAGCTTGATTCTCGACACGAACATTACGGTTTTTTAGATTTTGCCATGTTACGTCGCTAATAATATTGCATTTGCTGCCTGAATCTATAAGCATCTCAACTTCTACGTCACCCAATATGCACCTGATGGTATCGTCACCGTCTATGTGAAAAATATAATCGACCTCTTCGTCAGTCTTAGTTTGAAATTTCTTAGCGGCACTTATAGCTTTAGACGGAGTGTCATTAGTTTTACGTTTGTTTACTCTTGTCCGACAATATATACGAAAATGCCCTAAATACCCACATTTCAAGCATTTTTTCTTTAACGCAGGGCAAAATTTACTTTCGCTAGAATGGCCACCACCGCAACGAAAACATGACATCTGATTAGATTTCTTTTTGTCACTATCAACTCGATTAACTGTCAAATTTTTTGTGGACCCCAGTGAATCAAAATTATCAAGTTTCCGATGAACAGTCTCTAAAGCATTTGCTTCGAAAATTATTTTATCAAGCGTGACGTCATTTCCAAGTGTTAATATTTTTTTACGTAATTCTGCCGATTCGCATTTTTCTGTAATTTGGTCTATCATTTGTTCATCAGAGCACTTGAATTCGCACTTTGAACACTGATGTCTGAGCCTAACGATAAATTTGTCAAATTTTTCTCCGGGTTCCTGTTTAATTAGCCTAAACAAATGCCTCTCGTAGACGCGACTTTGTTTTGGAGAAAAGTACTCATCCAGTTTGCTGACAGCGACGGTGTAAACATCCACTCCACCGGTTTCGGTGTCTACGTGCGCCCCTGGGATATTATAATAAATTTCTTGCAGGGCCAAGCCGCCCATATGCAGGAGCGTCGCTCTTTTGGACTCTGGCTTAATCACGTTTGTCGCAGTTAAATATAACCCGAGTCCTCGTTTCCACTTTTCCCAGCGTAAACCAATTGAAGCTGGTTCGCCATCGCAGTCCAAAGACTACATTGGTGGTATTTGGGACATATTTGGGACTATCTGTGAACGAACAACGAGTTCTTTGTAGGTACCGTTCCGATTTATTTAACCGAACTACCTCTTGATCCTTTAGTTATTACTTGATTAGATCATTTAGGTACCGTTTGATTACTCAAACTACCTCTAACATCCAGTGTTTAACGTAATTGTTGTCAACATCAATGTACCAAATGACCAATTCAATAATGTAGGTATTTTATAACACATTTAGCACAATAACATACTTATACTTCTTTAGTTCGAGGCAACAAATGCGTTAATGCTATGTACATATAAAACAAATGATGTAAAATACATTTAGAATCAATAGACAATCTCTTGTTGACAACAACTAGAAAAATCGCTGATGTATAAGTTACTATTTTAGGTACCAATCATTGTTAGGACAGTTTTGCAGCAAATAATTTCTAATACAAATAACCAGTTACCCTACAATGAATATACGTTCATCTTAGGCAGTACCTACAATTATAAACATACGTAAAAATAATTAACGTTACGTTTACGCAACGCTAACGTTTGACGGTAACGTTTACGATAACGCTATTCTAATTCATAATTCAAATTCAGAGATATAAAGTTAAAATTTAAAATTTGTATAGAATACCATATCTATTCACTACATTATTTTCATAACTTCGGAATTCTAAGACTGCAATCTACCCGGCAAAATAAAATAATTGCGTAACAAAACAAGTCCCGGGCAATGATTTACCTCTGCTCATTCTACAAATGATTTTATCAGTACATACCTCAACAGTTTTAGTCACTGGCAGGGTCGCCACTTGTACAGGTCCGTTTCACACCAATAATACACAAATTTAATGATACCAACACGCCTACTCGCTCGGTGGCCCGATGGTAAGTGATGGCGTCCCGCGCCCCCCACCACCGTTCACCCAGCCAGTACGAATGTCCGTTTATTAAACATTACACATACATACATACATACATACATAAACTCACGCCTTCATTCCCAAAGTGGGGTAGGCAGAACTAAAGAATTACCAACAACTTTTAAAACTTGTTGATAATTCTGTAACCACACTTTGCCCAATTAGGCTAAGATGTTTACCAGCGTATTAGTGACATAGTGGAGCGCCTGGGGGTTTTCACCTCGGATTAGAGTTATAGTGAATGAATTAATATGATTGATATGGGATATTGTTTTTTAAACTATAAATTGCAATGTTTACCCAAAAAAAATTTGTGCACTTTATTTTTTCATTGTTTAAACAAATTATTATAAAAAATTAATGTTTGACCATATATTTTCACTTTAAACAGTAGTTTTTTTTTATTTATATGTTAAATCTTACCTGAGTAGACATCTAGGAACATTTTTCGAAGATACCTGTGTATAAAAATAGCAGTAGGGATCTCGAACCGGTAGAAAAACATGGAGGGGAGAGCGGAGCGACAGCTGCTATGTACAATGGAATTTCTCGGCTAGGTTAGTTGCAAGTAACACGTGTTCTGTGAATATTGTGCTTCTATAACAGTGAAAATTTGGTTTTTTTAGTGAAAAAATCGTGTATATTTTTGTACTGGAAAGTGTATTGGAGACGACGTTTTTATATTGAACTATTACAAATTCTTTTGTATTGCTTAATTTGGTAAGTGATTACATTGAAAACTACAGTTCATTATTGAATTAATTAAATAATAAATAAATCAAAAATTAAAGATCAGTTTCAATAAAAATAAAAAAATGATAATAATGAATCAAATGCAATTAATTAATTATTAATTGTTTTTTATTAGATTTCGAACAATGGATAAACCAACGGCTAGCAGCATGGCTGATGAAAATAGCTGCATAATATGTACGCACCTGGGTTCATCTTCCGAAACAAATTCAAATTTAGGTGAAGTGATAAAAATTAGTAGAGGAGTAACCTCAACAACAACAAGCTGCTTCAACCGAACGACAAGATGGATTGTTACCTCATCTACAAACTGAATTTGTTTATGCTCACTCAAGTTGTCGACAAAAATATATTACTAAAAAGTATATTGGAATGTATCAAAATAAGGTCCGTGAAAATCTCGCATTATCACCTCCGAAAAAAAAACTTCGAAGTAGCATGAATTTCAATAACTTTAATTGGGAAAAAAACTGTTTTCTTTGCGGACAAGAAGCTGATAGAACAAAAGAAGCAAAATTAAATAAAGGTCGGCGTAGGCAGATTTCATACATCAACACTCCAACTTTAAATGAATCCATCACGAATTTTATAGCCGTCCAGAAAACTGATTATTATCGAGATATCCATAAAAGGATTTCTGGTATAACCGACTTACAGACACTTGCAGCAAAATATCATTGGGATTGTTATAATTTATTGCAAATTTTATTTTGTAATTGCAAAAAGGGATGTGGAGCTGCGTGTGGATGCAGAAAAAGTGGTTTATACTGCAGTGTAGCATGTTTACAGTGCAGTGGAAATAGTTGTTCCAATACTTCACCTATTATACAGATATCTATCTGAAGAAGAAGTAGAAGAAAATATTTAATGTAGACAACAATGTAATATATTTAAATAAACAGACTTTGTACTAATATTTTTTTTTCTTTTCATTAGTCGTAATAAATTACCTTATTTTTTAAAATGTACACAATAGAGTACGTTTCATTTATAATTAAACTGGCCGAGAAATTCCATTGTACATAGCAGCTGTCGCTCCGCTCTCCCCTCCATGTTTTTCTACCTGTTCGAGATTCCTACTGTTATTTTTATACACAGGTATCTTCGAAAAATGTTCCTAGATGTCTACTCAGGTAAGATTTAACATATAAATAAATAAAAACTACTGTTTAAAGTGAAAATATATGGTCAAACATTATTTTTTTATAATAATTTGTTTAAACAATGAAAAAATTAAGTGCACAAAAAAATTTTGGGTAAACATTGCAATTTATAGTTTAAAAAACAATATCCTACGTCGATCATATCAATTCATTCACTATAACTCTAATCCGAGGTTTTACGGTTTTGAATGCTCCAGGCGCTCCACTAACAGGTTGCAAGCCCATCGCCTAACAGTACTACAAGCCTTTATTCCATAAGTCGCCTCTTACGACATGCACGGGAAGAAATGGAGTGTTACTATTCTGACCCGGCAACCACACGGCTAGTCCTTTTCAAGTTATATTCCAACTAGCATTGAAGAGTCGGCTGCAGAGTAAAGTAAGTAGGTATGTAGTAAATAAGTTTACACGTGGGAGGACCTTGTGCAGGGTCTTATCCATTAACCTACCGCCAAGCAGCAGTGTTTGCATTGTTGTTTTCCGGTTTGGGGATAAGACAGCCGGTGAAATGACTAGCATAGAGGCATTCCATCTTAGTCCTCAGGGTTGGCAGTGCATTTCCAGTCTTGTGAATGCGAATGTCTATGGGTCACAGTTTCCACTTAGGTACCATCAGGTGGCCTGTGTGCTCATTTGCCTTACTATGCCACAAAAAAAAAACAGATTATGTATATACATAGCATGTAGCATACCAATTTACTACCGCTGCCGATTAAATATATTGTTCTGTTGACCTCGTCTCTGCTAACCATATTTGAATAATATTCTAATTAAATTGACAAACAACCTACACCATTAGACACGACTATAGTGTATCTAATTGGTTAACCACGACTGAGTTAAATCCATTTAGTAAATTTGCCAATTAGTAAAAGCCATAGAAAATGACTACTAACTACTTTTTCTAATTGTGCGTTTCACCTATAATTATGTACATAGCTACTCAAATTACAAAATCATAATGACAATAAGTATTTTTTTATTGTTTTTTTTTATGGCATGGGAAGGCCAACGAGCACACAGGGCACCTGATGGTAGGTAAGTGGAAACTGTGACCCATGACACAAGACTGCAAATGCGTTCCCAACCTTGAGGACTAAGATGGAATGCCTCTATGCTAGTAATTTTACCGGCTGTCTTATCCCCAAACCGGAACACAACAATGCTAACACTGCTGCTTGGTGGTAGGTTAATGGATAAGATGGTGGTACCAACCCGGACGGACCCTGCACAAGGTCCTCCAACGAGAAATTTTAACTAAAATGACAGACTATAATTATTGCCTTGTCTAAGTTACTCTTATGTAGTTACTAGCTTTCGCGCGCGACTCCGTCCGCGTAGAAGTTGTTTATCACTGCTCCCTCGGGAACTATCCGATTTTCCGGGATAAAAACTACCTTATGTCCTATTTTAGGACCTAGCTAATAATAATATGTGTGCCAAGTTTCATCTCGATCCGTTCAGTGGTTGAAGCGTGAAAGACGGACAAACATACACACATTCACATTTATAATATTAGTATGGATGCGATAGTTTCCCAGGCGAGATTCGAGGCGGTAAAAACCATATCGACGGTGGAAAGGCAAAATCACTGAAGCGACATTTTTTGTGAAATTGAGTTATTATAATACTCGTTGAAATCAGCTTTTTTTTCTGCGTCGTTTGAACTGGATTTCGCAACGAACAGACGACTTTGATGGCGCTTAAGGTAATCGGAAAATGGACCTCGGTTTTAAAAAGTGTTACTTATGCGACAAACAATTTCAATATAATATAACCAATGTCACTTAACTCGCCACTTTTTTATCTACGTACCCGCTTAAAGTATTTTTAAAAACACTTATTTTGTAAATAATGGCATTTAAGGGTTTCTTTCAAATATATAATTTGACTATTTTTTAGCAATATTCGTCGCATCAAGGTTTCTTCCGGGAACTTTCAAATGGTAATTTTGGTGAAGCGACATTTATTTAAAATACCGTCTTTTATATCGAAATGACGTTAGTTCTGTTCGGAAGCTATCAAAATTTTGAACTACACGTGTAAAGAACCCATAGCTATATGTTCGATAAAAAAAAATTATTATTATTTTTCCTTAAAAAAAACGTTAAAACGTTCTCCTGTAAAATTCGCAAAATGTCGCTTCAGTGATTCTGCCTTTCCACCGTCGATATTGTCTTTGACCTGTACCTAACTTAACCATGTGTTACAATTACCGTAGGTACTCGTAGCTTGTCGAATGATCTGTCCCTCGCAGACTCCGCAGTATCCTTTTAGATAGGCGCGGGACAGAGCATTTTTCGACTTTTCGACTTTAACTCATGGTAAGGGTTACTGCTATCGTATTGTCAACTTTTTGATAGCTCTTTTTTATTTACCAGTAATGGCGACTGATTTAAAAGCAATGCCATAAGTGCACTAACAGTTTTTTCTCAAAAATAACCGGAAATGTTGACATTACTAACTACATACTGAGACGCGAAGTACAGTCAGCGTCAAAAGTAACTGGTCACTTCAAGCTACTTTTGTACTTTATCGCATTTACACATTAGACAATCTTGTTTGACATTGCTTATGTGACAGTAAAGCGACAAGGTATTTAAGTGATCACTTTCTTTTGACGCTGACCGTACATAGTTCACAGACAGTTTCCAAATTTTAAAAAAATACATCGCGTGCTCGCTACACAAGCCCGCAACGTTACATACAAATTTTATTGTTATCTTAAACTATTTAAAAAGTGAAAACGGCCATAATAAAATCAGGGCACAAGTTATACATCCATATTTTATTCGAAACGTAACTTTTTTATCTGTGTCTGGAATAGATTGAGTTTTTTTTTTCTAAAAATGCTTGCGTTTCTCCTTATCATAAACATAAAGGCGGTAAAGAGTAATAGTTTTTTCATGTGAAGATTTTGTTTGTTTGCAATTAAAAACACAATTTTTTTCTTGCGATTTTTGAGAAAAGCACTGTATATGCCTCGGCAGGAACGGCAATTGCGGGCCTCCTATTTTACTCGCAAGCTCGTCCGTTTAAACCAATACTCGACCCGCAATTGCCTGCTTCACTGCCTAGGCAATAATTTACTATTAAAGCCTAGAGTTAGAGGTCCCTGTTTGAGAATTTTATTTCTTCAGACAGGTTTTGAATTACTTATATTGAAGTACATTGGGAAATACGAACTTTCCTCAGGGTTGGCAACGCATCTGCAACCTTGAGATTGTCATGGTAAGCTTCATAGATAAAGAAGGTATTGCTGGTAAATAACATACACATACAATCACGCCTCTTTCCTTTCCCTCGCTCTCAGTCCTACTCACCTCACACTCATAAGTCTCTTCATACACGTGCCTTGGTTCAGGGTGCTCCTGACCAGGTCCTTTCTTAAAATGTCCCTGACCTGATTGGCTACCCTCCTCAAAGCCTCATTCCCATTTAGTCTTGCCTCATATATCTGTTTCGTCAATCTTATACATTACGGTTTGTTGGTAAATATTAAAAACAACATTTATTTGTGCACATGTTTGTAATTTCAGACAAGAGTATTACGTAAAATTTCAATAAGCAAAAATCCAAACAGCTGAAGAATGCGTAGCAACTAGTGATGAGTACTTTCTGAAACATTACATAACTTTCCTTAATTGCGAAAATTACAGCTTGGACGTTACATAATTAGATAGAAATTATTCTGAATCAAGTAAATTTTACTTAAGTTAAGTTACTTACGTTACATGTCAAAACTATAGTAATTTTCAGGAATTAAACAATCACTTTAGTGACTTTTAGAATATTGCATTAAAATTTAGGTGACAGTTTCACTTTTGAAACTTTCAGAATATTGCAGAAATTTAAGTGAAAGTGTCACTTTTGAAACTAACTAGCCGCCAACCACTAGTAGTTACTACAAGTATCTGCCTACGGTCGAACTCATAAGTAGCTGAACATTTAAGTACCTTGTCGCAGCTAGTGGTAAGTGGTTTAAATTTAGCTAAATTTAAACCACTCTAAGTTTTTACGTTATTGGGACAAGGTATTAAAATGTATGGTGGCGGCTACGTAATTAGAAATGCGAGCATTTTTATTATACGATTTATATTGAATAAGGTAAGGTGTAAGTGCATCTACGGCGAGTGCGTCAAACGAATAATATCTCCTAAAAATATATGATTTGTCGCACTTGCCCCATGGACGACTTACCCCAAGAGGGGGCAGGTGCATCAACGGGGTAAGTGCGTCAAATCATATATTTTTTAGGAGATATTATCTGTTTGACGCACTCGCCGTAGATGCACTTACCCTATCTTATCTTTCCTTCACTAGTAACTAACAAACTAATAATGTAGTAATCAAATCATGGAATGTAATTTTAACCTATTTCTAAATGTCGGATTGACTTGAAATTTGGCACACGCGATTTCGATGGCAAAACAATGATATAGTACCATCGAGCTGGTATGATGGAGACGAAGGGTGGCCATAGGAATTCCTCAAGATATCGGCTCATAGAAGATGGGCCTATTTTAGACTCATATGACGTCTTTTGATAGTGAGTTAAGCATCAGTACAGTCGATAAAAAAATGAAAGGTTTAAGGTTAGGTTCTGTTATCCTAACTTTTTACCAAATCATCGTTTGGCAAACAATATCCTTTTACATAATTTAATTTCGCAAAAATGTTATTGTGCTTAAACCGTTAAATATTAGATAGGCTACATGAGCTTGTTAAATAAGTTTGGTTAGGTTAGACCATAAAAAATATAAAATTATGTGGTTGGAAGTACATCTTTGTGTAATGAAAATTTGTAATTTTTTGTTGTTTTTCAAAATTTTGTTTGTTGTTTCTCATTGTTTGCCAAAATTAAATGATGACTTGGTAAAACATTAGTAAACCGTAATACCTACCGACAAAAGTCTTATCGAGTTTGACCACCAAACAAAAAGTGCTTAAAAGATTTGATTGGTAGTTATACAAAAGTAAACTAAGCTTATTTTGACGTGTAATTTTGACATTACCTATAAAGAAGAATCTGAATGACTGTAAACTGACTGTACAGTGAACTAACTGTTAATAACGGACGTTTACTTTTATAGGAGTTTAAATATAAAATATTTGAACTTTGTATGAACACTGAAGATTTTTTTTACATGTCGTTACAAAAGCTACGTTGTTAACAGAGTTTAATTTTAAACATTGTTAAATCGTAATTTAGTTAACGATAAGTGTAACTAGCTATAAAATCGATCAAAGATTTTTTAATGGATTGTGTTATTAATTGATATTTTGCTTATTAGGAAAAATACAAATATTCCAAATTATAAGGTCATTACTGTATAACAATCAACAGGATTGTGGGCGACGCTGAAATCGTGTACCAGTCAAAAAAATCCACACTTCAGCTCCGGGCGATATCTTTTCTCATCCACTAAATCAAGCCCGATTTCCACGATTTTTGAAGTACCTAGACATTATAAAACGTTTTACATAGGAAAGATCATCGGTCACACGCTTTGTCTAATTTTTACTATAAAGAACCAGTTGTAAGGGTCCATTTGTATTTTTTTTATTGTTTTCTTACCCCAGTTTGGTAAAAATCGGACTAGGTATAAGGGGAGAGACACGTTACCGCAATTTTGTACGTAAAATTTCACCATCGTTTACACCCGAATGATTTTAATAATTTAACAGGGTTATTAGGACTTTGTCCGTGCAGCCGCGGACCACGAGGTCGGTGTTCTTGTCTATTTTTCGGAGCAGGTCTCACACCCTTTAACATCATACGGTGACGAGATATGCAAATGTCCAATTTCTTGTCATAGACGTGGTGGTTGTTGATAATTTCCGCCAGGTCTTTCATGTCGGTCTCCATGTCTCGTATATTTTTAAGAGCTTCACGGATGAGGTTTTCCTGATCTAAAAAAAAAATCATTAAAGAAGTTATTTCGAAGTTTTTGTGGCTCTATTGTATTCTGAATCTGTGTTAGGGCACACAGACGGGCCGACTGCGGCGTTGTTATCCGTGTATAAATATCAGGGGACAATGTCACACCAATTGACCTAGTCCCAAACTAAGCTCAAGGCTTGTACTATGGGTACTAGACAACGATATAAATACTTATGTAGAGAAATATATACGTAAATACATAGAAAACATCCATGACTCAGGAACAAACATTCGCGCTCATCACACAAATATCTGCCCTTACCGGGATTTGAACCCAGGACCGCTAGCTTCGTAGGCAGGGTCACTATCAACTAGGCCAGCGCGTCGTCAACATAAGTTTCTCATTTTAACTAATAATTGCGGCACTCTCGGCCTGTCTGACTATTACGACTAAATTGTTGCCCCAAACTTGAAAAAATTACGCGAATAACTAATACTAGCGATGTCTATTCCACATTTTTATTCTCAAGTAAACCAGTGACCGTTTTTTTACGATATCTAAGGTGCTATACTTGGAATAAAATTAAAAAACTAATTTCGAATAGTAGAGCGAATGATGAAAGAATGGGTATGAAACAAATATTGCTTGCCATGTTAGTATTATACGGTATTGGAAAATAACGTAATTAACAAATAGGTATTAAACCATACAATTACAATATTTCATACTTACGTGGATTGCAAGCTGAAAGCATAAATAAATCCACAATTATTATGATCTATAAAACTAAATTATTTTAGTTTCTTGATAGAAATCACTGCAATAATATTAAACAGGGATGAGCCGAAGCAAAAACAGGAAAAATATATTTCTTGATGATATTAATACTCCGGCAGTATAAAATCGTATTAATAGAATGATTTCTGCTGTATTTAACCCCGTATGTACATTAGGTAATGTACTGCAAGTGCGTCTACGTGGCGAGTGGGTCAACCCAACAATATCTCCTAAAAATATAGTTGGTTTGTCGTACTTACCCCGGTGACACTCTTGACCTTGGAGTAAGTGCGTCTACGGGGCAAGTGCGTCAAATACAACACAACCATATATTTTATAGGAGATATTGTTGGTTTGACGCACATGCTCCACCTAACCTTAATAAAAATTGTTTTTAAGCCCAAACGGATAATATAAACCAATTGGTTATTTGAAAGAAAGAACGAAAATCATCTATTCATGACATGCATAACAAAGAACAGATTAACAAATACAAGAAGAAAGTAGCCACGAAATGGTGCCAACTCAGCGTAATACTGGCATTTAAGTCAGCGCTGGTCTTCCGTTGGAACCATCAGGTGAAACCACGGAAGGTTACACACACGAAACACGAGAAAAAGAACAAAAAAACGAAAACATTGAAAAGTACGTTACTTTTCTTTTAGTAATGTTCTTTACTGTAAATGTATGTACTCATTGTTAACTAATTCACGGACATTTAATTTGCGTTTCTTATTCTGCCAAGATGCAATCGCTATTAAAGTTTTTCTGTTCTATCACTCGAAAAGTACGGGATTTCAATTGACCACCTGGTTTACCGCAATGTAAGAGAATACCCCCTTAGAATTAAATACCATAATCTTTCCATAATTAATAATAGTTTAATTTTTCCATGTCTTCCCGTGGATGTCGTAAGAGGCGACTAAGGGAATAAAGGCTTGTAGTACTGTTAGGCGATTGGCTTGCAACCTGTCACTAATACATCTTGGCCTGTTTGTGCAAAATATGGTTACAGAATTATCAACAACTTATCAGAGTTGTTGGTAATTCTGTAGCTCTGCCTACCCCACTCTGGGAATGAAGGCGTGAGTTTATGTAATCTTTTTCCAATCTATTAATTAGAGCGGGGTTTTTGCTGCCATTAAGCACAAGATGTTGATCGCTGTGGGTTCTGTGTGTGACCAACAGATGTCGCCGTGTCCCGAAGAGCTTTAAAATCTCTTACGCCCAGGTCTTTACGCCAATGTATAAGTTGCAGAACATTCTCAATAGTTAAGCGATCTTCTCAAGACTACTGAGAATATTATCGGAAAAATTCGAGAGTATTGATTTGTGAATATTCTTAGACATTTCAGAGAATTTCTCATAAAAAAACTTTCACAATTTGAGAAGTTACTTTTCGGTACAATGCTACGCCCAGGTAAATTCAGTTTCGCCCTATCCAATTTCGTTTAGACCATTTTACTTTTTCTAATAAGAGTCATAATTAGGCATCGGAGTTTTTGTCGCACGGTCAGACTAATAGCAAGCTATGGAGTCGTCATTTGCCACAAATCTAAACTCTTATTCATATTCATACTCATTTATTTAATTTATCTTAAAATGCCTCTATAGAGGTCCGTCGTGTCTTAGTCAAGCTATATAAAAAAAAACTATTAGATTATAAATTCATAACTTGAACTATTTTAACATACAATTCGCCACTAGTGTGGACTAAAACATTCCCTTCTTCCGTGTTTTAATATATCTTTTGTTTGTTTATAAATTTTCGTAATTAAATCAGTATAAAAATGGTAATTATTTTTTATTGTAATGTTTATTTTCCAAATATAACATTAAATAATCGTTTCTGAACTCGTCAACGTTGTTGTCCTTGATTATAAAAAAAACCTAAATAATTAAATAAATAAATGAGTATGAATATGAATAAGAGTTTAGATTTATGGCAAATTACGACTCCATAGCTTGCTATTAGTCTTACCGTGCGACAAAAACTCCGATGCCTAGTCATAATGTCATTAATACGAGAACGATATAGAAAGGTACGCTAAAACAAAGTACATGGAAAAACAGTCAGCTAGAGCAGTTTTACAACTAAGTCCCTTTCTCTCAACCTTTTAGTACATCAGTTTAACTCCCCTGGGGCCGTAACGTTTTTCTTTTCTATCACTCATGAATCTCATGATCTCGTTGTTCAGGTGCTTCGCATGAGAATGTCATCCCATACATTTCGAGTGATAGTGATAGATAATAAAAACGTTAGTAGCAATTGCATCTTGCCTCTGGTAGCATAAAACTGGCCCAGAATTAACTTATACAGGGTGTTTGGTAGCTAGGTGCAATGCTTTAAGGCTTGATATAGCAGCTCATAAGCTATCGATTTAACCCCCATGTATATTCAGCAATTGTTATTAGTTTCCGAGGTATTGATCATTTTAATCGGAATTTTTGAAATTTTTCCTTTTTCCTTGTGTGAATTTTAAAAAAACTGTGTTTTCTTGCATTATTCGAATCGCTATGAACTAAGGAGGTTTTTAAAGCTACATGACAAGTTTTTTTATCATTACTTTTTGAGCAACCGCACAGAGTTACTTTCGTGGCGGGGGTGGGTCCAAATCAACGTTAGTTTGCGACCGGTCGCCAGATGATATGGGTCCGTCCCTATGTCAATCTACTTGTCCGGTAGTTGGTTTGGCTAACGGCCGAGGGTGGAGCTCACAGTTGCTATGATACCCCAGGCAAGACTGGTTGTGTTCCTTCCCGAGGTTGCTGCCTGTCAACTACTCGGTTTCCCGCATTAAACGAGTAGAACAGAAACAACAGTCGCACTCCTGACCGTCCTGTTTTCACCCCTCCACGCCTCCTTCATTTCCTATCCAATCAGCTGCAAGCGATATTGTGGCATGTCGCAGCGGGCCTCCTATCCAATAGGAAAGGATGGGGGGCGGTAAAATGCCACCCGCGTGTTTGTGCCGTGCGCGGGGACCCGTACGGGTGGAGAACGAGATCCTGGTAGGCTGAGTTTGAAGAGGGTCGGAGTAGTTACCCTCGGATAACAACACGCCACTTTGGCTCGGGATTCATCTCACACGGGAGGTTCTGGCCCAGCCAGTCAGAATCAATCGGCTGTCGCGTTTACAGTAGTCTGGCCGCGGGCGAGCGTTCTGGGGTGATGAGGTCAGTAGCCGGCGGAGTACGGCCCCGAGTCGCTGTAGTGGTGACGGAGGGCCTGACATCGTGCGGGCTCACTTGACAGCTCACCCCGGAGCGCTATATCGGACTCGTATCCCTGATGGGTCAAACCATCCCCAGTAGGAGGGCTCCGAGGAGGGTGGGGAGCGAGTCGGATGAACATTTAGAAGGAAAACTATGGAACACAAAATAAACCAAAAAGATGTAAGAAAGGGAGCGAAAGAGGCAGAAGTGGGAGGGAAGCCGAGCACCAACAAGATGGTGCAAGGGGGACCCCCGCAGATGCCAGAGTGTAAGGGAGCGGAAGGGGCAGAAGCAGGAGGGATGCCAAGCACCGACAAGAAGGTGCAAGGGGGACCCCTGCAGATGCCGTGGAGTGAGCTGGTGAATCTGTCCTTGGACGACGAGGAGCGTTTGCTGAACCCACCATCAACTTCGGAGGAGGGAACCGCCACGGCGGCAACCCCGACGGAGGGAGGCGAGTTCAGCAGACTACCGACCAAGGCAGAGAAAAAGAAGGCTAGACAGGCCAGGAGGAACCAGCATAGGTTAGCGAGGGCGGCGGGAGAAAACCCTTGCCACATTCAGGCGAAGGGGAGGCCCCCGCCGCCAGGGAGGGCGCCGAAGTTGAAACGGCAGACAACTGACCCGGACGAAGGACCCTCGACACGGCCTCCAGCGAAGAGACCAAACCGCGGTGACTCGCTCGCGAGCACCCGTGCGACCGCAAGGGAAACACGGGAGCTCGCAGTGGCGATCTGCCGCGTGGACGGTGTACCGCTGGATGAGTCGCTAGGGACCGAAGTCCGGAGAATTGTCAGCCGTTTCATTACGGAGGCGATTAAGGAGCAGGGAGTTCGAGGGAGGCAACTCCAGTTCGCCATGTCGGGATTGGTGTCAGAGGGATTTTTCCTTGTGACACCATCCACGGCAGAGGCGAGGGAGTGGCTTCTTGAGAAGGACCTGGGGGAGCCTCAGGGGCATAGGCTGCAGGCCCGGATGTTGAGCAACACCCGGGTCAATGTCTGGATCCCAGGCCCGCCGGAGGAGCTCCTGGAGGATCCGCTCCTCTACCTGAGAGCCCAAAACTGGGACAGGGAGGGGGAGCTGAAACTCCAAGAGTGGACGCAGGTGGGGCGGGAGAACCTGGCCACGGGTATCCGGGTGTGTTACTCGGTGCCCAAGAGCGTAGAGGATGCGTGGGGTGCGGAGACTAGCCAATGGCTATTTTTCCAAGCCACACGCATCAGGGCGCGATTGGTCAGGGCTCAGCCCCGGAGGAAAGATGCGGAGGCAGAGACCCCGGGTGGGAGGGGAAGCTGTAGCTGCAAGTGCAGTTGTGGCGACCCAGCGCTGCAACCCGGAAACCAGGCAGAGGCAGCCCCGATCGATGACCATCCACCACGGATGGAAACCGAGGGGGGCTCCTCAGTCTAGGGAAACGGGGGGCAGCAACACTACACATAAACACAACCAGCAATGGACAACACAGACAAACAACCAGCACTACACAACAACACACACAACACAAACTACAAAAAAATAAGAATATGTCAAGTAAACCTTCAGCATTGTAAGGACGCAATGTCGGAACTATGTCAATACATAGTAAGGGAAAAGATTGATATAGTCCTGATGCAAGAACCGTATGTATGGAAAAACCAGGTCACAGGCCTGGGAAGCCTGGGGGGTGACCTACACTTCGAAAGAAATGGTGAGTTACCACCTAGGGCATGCATTTATGTTAGTAGAGACTTAAGAAATATGGGATGCCTTGTGACCATATGTTTCAGAGACCTAGTCGTGGTAGAAATCAACCTCGTGACAAGGAGTGGAGAGAGAATCAAAGCAGCGATGGCAACATGCTACATCCCAGGTGAAAGCAACGCGCCAACTAGAGAATTGGAGGAAACGATTATAAGATATAAAGGTAAGAAAACACCCATTCTTGTAGGCTGCGATGCAAACTCACATCATGAGGTGTGGGGGAGCACCGACACCAACAAGAAGGGGGAAGCACTACTAGAATTTATTGTAAGTAATGACCTGGACATACATAACACAGGGACAACCCCAACCTTTGTAACCAGGGCTAGAGAGGAGGTATTGGATATAACAATTACCTCAGGGGGGATAGGCAAACATGTAAGAGACTGGAGGGTGGACAGGGAGGACAGTATGTCGGACCACAGAAGACTACTGTACGGCCTGGACTACTACACGGAAAGAACGAAAATAAGAAACCCTAGAAAAACGGATTGGGAGCAATATAACGATATACTGAGTAAATGGACACCGAGCCATAGAAGACCAGAAACGAGTGAGGAGCTGGACAGAGCTGCAGAAGATCTGAACAAGGCCATATCAAAAGCCTACCTATCGGCGTGTCCGGAAAAAACGAGCAACGGAGACAAAGGACAGCCGTGGTGGAATAAAGAGATACAGAAACTGAGGAAGAGATCTCGTAAAGCGCTAAGATCAGCTCTGAAAAGGAACAATGATCAGTGCTGGCACGAGTACAGAAGCATTAGGAACAAATATACTAATACTAGAGAAAAACTGAGAGCACAGGGATGGAAAACATTCACGGGAGAGATACAACGCTACACAGAGGCAGCGAGATTAGTAAGGGTACTGTCGAACGAGAGAACCTGCCAACTGGGTAGCCTGATAGTAGGATCGACCGAACTGACAGACCCCAAAGAAGTACTGCAGCACATGGTAAAAATACACTTTCCCGATTGCAGGGAGGACAACTTACATGAGGCTGCAGTAGAAAATAATAACGAGATAAGGGAAGCAGGGGAAACGATGAACCTCAAGATAAGTGATGAAGTGGGGGAATGGGCTATAAACTCCTTCGCCCCCTACAAAGCGGCAGGACCAGATGGAGTGATACCCGCACTACTACAAAAGGGGTGGAAATACATCTGGAACCATCTGAAAGAAATTTATGAAAGAAGTCTGGTGCTAGGCCACATCCCGAAAATCTGGAGCGAGGTAAAGGTGGTATTTTTACCTAAACCAGGCAAGAAAAACTACAAGGACGCCAAATCCTTCAGAAGCATAAGCCTCTCATCATTCGTTTTGAAGGCATTGGAGAAGATCATAGATACACAGATAAGGACAAGCATGCAAGGTGGTAGACTACCCTTACACGGGCATCAACACGCCTACATGGAAGGTAAATCAACAGAGACAGCTCTGCACAACCTGACTACAAGGATAGAAAGAGCATTAGAAGACAAGGAGTTGGCACTGGGATGCTTCTTCGACGTAGAGGGAGCATTCGACAGAGCTACTTTTGGTGCGATAAAGAAATGTATACGGAGGGATGACATAGACCCCGCAGTTAGGAGATGGATAATGGCCATGTTAAAAGAGAGAGCGATCACAGCACAACTGGGGGGAGACTCAATAAGGATAAAGACGAGCCGTGGATTCCCACAAGGAGGCTGTCTGTCACCACTCCTATGGTGTCTCCTACTAGACTCGCTCATAAGAGAAACTAACACAAGAGGTATACACATGCAAGCGTATTCGGATGACGGGGTACTCTTAGTGAGGGGAAAAGTCCTCAGTGTAATGAGAGAAGTCATGACAAGAGGGATAAAACAGGTACTAAATTGGTGTCAGAACAGGGGACTAGACCTGAACCCGACCAAGACGAAAATAGTACTCTTCACCAACAAAAGAAAGCTGCCCGTCCTAACACCAATAAAAATAAAAGGTGAAGAGATAGAAACACTCAAGGAAATAAAATACCTTGGAGTAGTACTAGACAGTAAGCTGCTATACAAGACACATGTAAAGGAGCAATGCAGAAGAGCCACCATAGCCCTGTGGCAATGCAGGAAAGCCATAGGAAGGAGATGGGGACTAAGACCAAGGATAACGCAATGGATATACAGAGCGGTGGTCCTACCCAGACTCCTATATGGAGCCATCGTGTGGTGGCACAGAGCAAAGATAAAAGATATAGACAAAGAATTAACAAAGGTTCAAAGACTAGCATGTCTGATGACAACCGGGGCAATGAGAACAGCACCTACACAAGCCCTGGAGATCATGCTAGGATTGAACCCGGTGCGCATAGAGGTGGAGAAGAGAGCCACAGAACAGTGGTATAGAATAAAAGCGAGCAGGGAGTGGATCGGGTCCGAGATGGACAAGAGACACGCAAGCATACAGAAAGAGTCAATGTCAAACATGGATATGCTCATGGTAAACAATGACCTAATCAAGAAAAGGAAGAGGTTCGACAAGAAATACAGAATCCACATAGGAGAGAGAGACAGCTGGGAGAGAGAAATACCAGAACCCAAAGTGACATGCTTCACAGACGGTTCATGGAAATCCTCAACCAAAAGAGCGGGAGCGGGCATATATAGCCAAGAATCAGATGAGCACACGACGATACCACTAGGAGGCTCCACCAGTGTGTTTCAGGCAGAAGTCTTTGCCATCATGAAGTGTGCCCTGAGCCTCAAGGAAAAAAGCAATGTAACGGGTAGTCACGTTATAATATACTCAGATAGCCAAGCGGCACTCAAAGCACTAGGCAATCCGGTGATCAAATCATCTCTAGTGCAAGAGTGTAGGAATGAACTGAACACTCTAGGCACCACATCCCATGTAACACTGGCGTGGGTGCCAGGACACAGTGGAGCAGTGGGAAACGAGAAGGCAGACGAACTAGCCAGAGCAGGTGCGGACCAACAGTACCTAGGCCCGGAACCGGTTTTACCGATATCGGAGATGGTAACCAAAGGAGTTATCGCCAGAAGAATGGAAAAGAAAACAAATGAGGCATGGGGGATGACGCAAGGGTGCAGACAATCCAAACTCATGATAGGAAGAGTTAATAAAAACAGAACAAGGTACCTTCTAAACCTGGGTAAGTACAATCTAAGCATACTAACAGGAATCCTGACTGGACACTGTCCGCTCAACAGACATCTGACGGTAATAGGTATTAAACAGAACCCTCAATGCCCACACTGTGGCAAAGAGGAAACTAGTCAACACGTCCTAGCCGAGTGTGTCATGTACTCGTCACTGAGATACCACACATTCGGAGAGGACGTTTTGTCCACAGAAGATCTCAAAAGCATCAACCTACGGGACGCACTGTTGTTCTGTAGGAAGACAGGAAGATGGGATCGATGCTGGATGGGAGCGCCGCCGGGCCAGTAACCTGAGGCACGACTGAGGGGAATAGGGCAGAATGAACGGCTGACCGAATCGACTGCCCGCCTGCTTCGGCTGGGCGTCCCCACCTATCATCATCATCATACTTTCTCCATACTAAGAGAACCCCGCGTTTGTTTTTCGCCTAGTATGGAAAAACAAACTTTGTGCGTTTACTCAAAAATATATATGAAATTTGGCATGTAGCTTTAAAAACTTCCTTAGTTCATGCAATAAAACACTGTTTTTTTTTTAAATTAATACATGAATCTAGGGTTTTTCGTAACATGGACAGATATAAGGAAAAATTACAAAAATTCCGATTGAAATGATCAATATCTCGGAAACTAATAACAATTGCTGAACATTCATGGGGGTCAAATCAATGTCTTATGAGCTGCTCTGTCACCCCCCTTGAAGCTTTGCACCTAGCTACCAAATACCCTGTATAACGTATATAATACGATAACATGGTCAAAAGTAATATTGGTTTACAGAATAAAATAGAGCCCCCTGAAAGTGTATTCTACCATGATAAAAAAAAAATAGTTGTACTTACCATCACATAATTTGCTATAAACGAGGAAAAAAGCGCATATTGCGAAATAATGCATAGTTGCCATAGAACTACTAATTTTCAATTAATCCTAACGTCTTATACGACAAAGACTTAAATCGTGTTCAATTGGAAACTAATTAATTACTAAATACTTGATACGATGGAAGTAGCCAAGTCCTACAGATCTCATAATTATAATACAATATTTACACGATTCGTTCGTGAAACTTAAGAATTTAGTCTAAAGCCCTAGAAAGATACGGAGGAATTGATCATTTTCTGGAAATCGATTATAAGTAGTCAAAATACCGTGTCAATAATACTTACTTTGCCACGGACACAAAATGTTGGTGCCATACAATTATAATGTACAATATAAAATAAAATATACTTATAGACGCCTCGTTAGAGTCATTCGGGGTAACAGCACGCAGTGGGTAAGAGTACGCAGGGACCTGTTCTCCGACTAGGTGGGGGGGGGGGCAAGGTGCATGATGGCTTAAAACAGTGGCGCTGGCATGGCCACTTCGGAGCCAAAAGCCGCGTGAGTGCAAAGCAAGTGCTTATCGAGACAGATCTCCGTGTTAATTCAAACTGAATCATTTCTTTGTTTTGTGTGTTGGGGAAAAGTGTGTGGGAGTCATATGAATGCAGTTGAGCCAGTAAGTGTTTTACATTTATATTGTTCGTACATCGTAATATACATTACAGAGCAAACATTGTTTTTAAAATGTATTGAAGCGTGGATGGGGACCTATCGTTTTACATTTTTGCTGATTGGGGTAAGAGTACGGGGTCAAAAGTACGCACGCTACGAGTATGAAAGCTACTATTGAAGGTTACTTAAGTAATGTTTATTATTTCAGATTACAGCAAAATGCCGCGAAATAATAAAAGAAAGGCTCCATAACGCGCCTTGATCTCAGATGATCAGATAAAAAAGCCAAAGAGCTGGTTTAGCAAGGATCTAGTCAGAGACGCGCCGCAGAAAAATTGGTATAAGTGAATTAAGTTCTCTCTAATTATTGTAAATATGTCTAAACTCTAAAGTTCCTAATTATATCCAAATAAAGATCTGAAACTTTAATAAATGTTGAATATACTGGTAACCTGCATTTTATTATTAGTATTATGCAGATTTCTTGAGCTGCGTACGTTTACCCCGCATGCGTAATTTTACCCTTAAGCTTGCGTAATTTTACCCGCATGACAGGGCAAGAGTACGCGGTCGGATCATGTTGCTTTTTTGACATGTACAACGAAATCTCATAGAATTTGACCGTAAATCTTCTTAAATAATGGAAATATACAAGATTTCCTATGAGCTTTATATTGAATCAATTTAAAAATCACACTTGTGACAACTTTTTGAGACCAGAGAAAATAAAGTGCGTACTCTTGACCCAAATGACTCAATAGGGCTGATTTGACAGTTGTACAATTGTGTTAGTATAATGTATGTGTTTGAGGTTATATTTGGCCACTACATTGACAGCTGTCAAATTTGGCACTTTATGACGGCACGACTATAGTATTTTTTTAATGTATGCAGTGAAACGACCAACTAGCTTAACCACGACGTTAATTTTACATGGGAAGGTTTTGTCGGCACATCGTGAAAATGTATTCAAAATCCAAAAACGGGCTATTCGAATAATCGCTAACAAACCCTATGACTACCCTGCACAGAACCTTTTTAGAGAGCATAGAATACTAACACTACCAAGTGTCTACATTCTGGAGGCTTGTCTATTCGTGAGGTCGAATCTTGACTCGTACAAGACTCGAGCCCAACATCACGGCAGGAACACGCGTGGTCAGCACTTGCTGGTGATCCCGTCGCGGCGACTGGCAAAGGCTCGCAAATCACTCGACGTAGTAGGCCCTAAGCTATATAACGCTCTCCCGTCAAACATTAAAAACGCATCAAGTGATGCATTATTTAAAAATAATTTGAAAAACTTGCTAGAGATGGCGTGTTACTCAATTGACGAATTTGTCAATAACATGAAATCGTTGACCCGAACATAGACAAAAAGCTACGACTAAGTTTGTAAGTACACCACTTAATTAATATAATAATTATAATAACAATGTTAAATGTATACTTAGCTAGATTTAACTTAACTATAATAATAATGTATAGGTACTTACCTAAATTTAATAATGTTTATCCATTAAGCAATAATTTAATATTTCAATAATTAATTGTGTTACAAAAATTATGACGTGTAAAATGTACCATTTTATCAATAAATGCTTGAATCTTGAATCTTGAATCATATTAAAAACGAAATTTAAGTGCGCAATATAGCAGCTATATTTACAAAGTAAAAGGTTTAAAAAGTCTATCTAGTTCGGGTGAAGTCACCTCAACTCTCCACTCTCACACATGGATAAAAGCGTATAAGGGCGAGTGAGAGCGAGTTACAAAAGTACAAAACCGAACCACAGCATAAACAGCAGTTCATCTTCAATCAAAGGTATATCGCGCTGCTTGCATGTGTGCGTGACTCAACAGGACGGATCAAGCCGGCTTAGTGACTGGATTGCTTCCTTTTTTATCGTATTCCTGATTGGTCGTATTCGTTTATTGACACATTCTTGTTTCGTCGCTTTTTCTATTCTTGTTTGGACACAGTGGAACTACCACGTTACACTATAAAATGCATATGACGTTACAAGCATAATAAAAATATAAAGTTTATAATAAAAAGAAAATTATTATTTCGATGAAACTTATTTATAGGCAATAAAAATCTTGCAGAACTTGACACAGCCTATTAGTTAAACCATATTAGTGATAGACAATTTTACTACGCATGTAATTTTTTATGTCGGAAACGGAAAGTGACGTAACAAGAATATGTCGACGCAAAACGGAAAAGGAAGCAATCCTCCTCCTAAAGGGCCGGAGACAAACTTCTTTCCTATTTATACTTTGCCAGAGGTTTGAAAACCTTAAGTGCTATCGTACTGTAAAAATCTTAATAAGTGCTGTAAATTTGCGTTAAAACCATTTTTATTTAAACACGAGTTAAATCAAGACGTCTTGGAACCTTGTGTCGTCGGGATCGATGTTTTTGTCTCTTTTTGGAAGGTCTCACGTATCTTTGCTGTAACTTCATGTGGTAACGGGACATGCACTTGTCCAGTTTATTGTAATTACGGTCGTGGTTTTTTATAATGGCCTGCATGTCTGCAACGTCCACTATGATCTCATTCAGTTCCTCTCCAGCTACACGGATTAGTCGCCTGTGCTCTGAAAAACAGTATCTAGTAAGAAAGAAAGAAAAAAAAGCGTTATTTTTGTGACATAACTACTAGGGACAGATTACCTAATACGCACAAGACGAATGTAACAAAATGGTCCCAACTCAGCGTAATACTGGCATCAAGGTCAGCGCTGGTCTTCCGTGAAAGAACCTACTGTCGTAGTACATTCGCCCTTATACGAATCTTTGTACCTTGTCGCTCCAACGCCTTCGATAGATTATCGCAGCTGTTCAAACACGACGTTAAAGTGACAAAGGACTAAAAGGCTGACCTTGATTAGTATGGCGCGACCTACTGAGGAGACCAAGGCTCAAAGAACCCTTAACAACGACATCAGTTTAAAATAAGCTAGTAGTCATGTTTAAAAACTGGGTTTACGCAAGTATTTGAGCTACTAGCATTATAAACAATGTATTAACATTGTAACAACAAGGTACAAAATAAAATAGGATTTTTAATACATCTTTTTATATAAAGTAGAGTTAGTTATTTATTTATTTATTATATTTACCTCTAGAGTTGCAAGCTATAAATAAAAACAACTTTCGATTACGAATTAAATATGATTAATTTTGTTTAAAAATCAAAATGCAAATCATTTAAGTCGGAAACGCACCGACAAAGTGTCTCCACAGCGTGACGAAGGCGTTTTTTGTATGGGGAAATTGGGAACGCAACGCTTCCACTCTCAGTGCGTTCCCGGCTTAAATTCTTACAACTTTGTAAGTCAATGTTATTCAATCGAGAACGTTTTAATTTTCCGGGATAAACAGTAGCCTACCTATGTGATTATCCAGGGTGTAAGCTATCTCCATTTCAAATTTCATCAAAATCCGTCCATTGCAGCGTGAAGGAGTAACAAACTAACACACACACACACACACACACTCACATTAACACACAACTTTCGCATTTATAATATTTGTAGGAAAAAAAATATGAATATCCCACCCAAAACATAAATGGGGAAAAATGGCCAAGTTCAAAACTTCGCCGGGTAAACAATTAGGATCTAAATAGGTGCCAAATTCTATGATACTCGTAAACGAAGAAATGTAGAAGTGTTTTGCATATTTCATAAGGATTTATTTAATTTTGTTACATCCGTTTCCATTTTACCACGCAACTCATCAAGGTGAAGTTATCCTTGATCAAGTTGAAGTTAAACATAAAATGAATTGATTCATCTTGTAGACGTCAGTTAGACAACCGAAATTAAATGAGCTTGGAAAGATAACTTAACCTTGATTGAGTTGCGTGACTGTTTCGACCGCGTAGAAAGGGTGTAACTTGGCAAGTTTTTAGTGCTTAACTTTTAACGGTTACACAAATAATTGTTTTTTTTTTCTGCAGTATTTTCGGTCCTCAAAGTCGTGTTTTGCCTGTTGAATTGACATCGCACGATAAACCCCTGATTAACCTCCTAAAAACTAGATATTGGAACATATTTTTTAAATTATTGTCACCACTGACGTAAGGTTCAACTAGCCTACAATGGGGGGGGGGGGGGGACCGACAATAGGGTTTTTTGTTCCTAGGGTGACGGCCAGAATGATGGACACTTTTAGCTGACAGGCACCCGTAATGAACACTTACAAATTTAATACGGTCGTAAATTGATTCTTGTACAAGAAATGTATAACCCTTATCTGGTTCAAAATAAGAATCAAGTGCCCATCATTCGTCCTTCTCCATTACTGGTTCCATCACACGTAAAGTTAAATATGTAGTGGGAAATGACTTTATGGTTTAAAAAGAGCTCTTTGTGCGTACTTACCATCACTAAATTCAATTATAACTACTAAAAAAGTGCATATTGTGAAATAATGCATTGTGGCTATGAAACTACTAATTTCCAAATAATCTAAACGTCTTCTGCGAAAATTGAAGTCGTGTCCATTCAGAATCAAATTAATTACTATACATGAAACGATTAAAACAGCCAAGTTCTGCAAATCTCATATCCTACATGGTGTGTTCAGTGTTTGAGAAATTAAAACAGATAGTTTTAAATATGTAACACAACTTTTGATATGTATTTTTACCTTATTGAAGAGGTAAGTATAATGTCGAGTCAACCCGTAATCGGGCGGCGCAGCAGCTGATCAGGCCCAAACCATCAAGCGGTGCAAATTTTCATCATTATTAAATAATTACGCATTTGTGGCACTTGCAGTGGAGACCATGGGACCTTGGTCAGCCGATATGAAAAGCTTTATTAAGGCTCTGTCATCCCGGCTCAAAGACACCTCCGGAAATCCTAGAGTTGGTGCTTACCTCTCCCAAAGGATTAGGGTAGCTATCCAGAGAGGTAATGCAGCCAGTGTCATAGGGACCATGCCGCGAGCGGACCTGCTAGAGGGGGTGTTCTTTTTATAGTGGTGATTATTATTTACATCTTTAATATTTGAGTAGCTTAGTTTTATTTTAATTTAAATAAGTTTAGTTTTAACTTTTAATTGTTAACATCAAAAAAGGTAAGTATGATTAAATATTTGCTATATTTTTTTACGTTATAATGTATGTTTAAATATTTGGACGAAATGTTAGCCTAGTTGACCCTGGGGACCGATTTTTGACTTTCGAGCCCTCGATTTCAAATCCGAGCGGTAGAAAATATTCGAATGCGAAAATCTTTCACGATTTATTTTCGAATGGTCCCAAATTCCATATTTTTGAGATTTTTACTCGAAAGTGAGGGATTGACTAAATAGTATTGTTAAGTTGGAACTTGTTTCATTATACGCAGAAAGTCGATGTTTTACCGGTTTTTTTATTCATATTTTAATTGCGAATAAATGTGTGAAGCTAACAAAAGATGAAATCATAACAAGCTCTTTAATATTTCAGTGCCAATAAGATTTTTTTACGCTTTATTTACAAATTCTTGACTGGTTATAAATGTAGGAAAAATTATGCTTTCTCGTCTGTGGATGTCTATGGCATTGTGCTAGGTTTGTTTATGCTTCGTGTATAGGGCATGAATTCCAAGATCTCGGAATCTCGGACCATTTTTTCAGCTATTACAATTCCGAAATTAGACGGAGCAATACCGGAACACTTTTAATATCGAAATTGAATTCCGATATTGGGCCTACCAATACCGTAATTCCGGTATTCATTACCTTTTCATTCCGGTATTCTAATACCGAAACAAAACGTAGTATTTCGATAATTTCGAAGATTAAGATATTTAAGATTATTGCATACTGTCAGATAGAATGCTAGATTATTTAAAAAAATTAAGAACTCACTTCCAAAAAAATAAAATTTACAAGATAAATAAAGAGCAATAAATTAAGTAACATACAAAGATTCCAATGTTTTTAATTTTAGTCGTTATTAAACAAGAATAACAAAATATTTACATACTATTAAATAATTTAGATTTTATTTCATACGTCGAAATATTTGGATAATATTTATTGTTCAATTAGTATTTGTAGTTCTTTAATTGGGATTTATTCTGCTAAGCCAAATTCGTGATCTCATTTTATTAATAACTAGCGGCCCGCCAGCGGCTTCGCCCTGCTTCAAATTTCAGACTATCCCGGTGGATTTTTCAATTATTTTCTTTCATACAAACCTTTTCCTGACAATGACGAACACAACAAAAAAGAAATCAGCCAAATCGGTTCAGCCGTTCTCGAGTTTTGCGCTTAGCAACACATTTAGCGATTCATTTTTATTATATAGATGTACCAAAGTATAGAAGATGATTCTATAATTCAACATTTAGTGTTTATTAACTTAAAATACTTAATGGTAAACATTTTTTGTTTTGTCTTTTGTTAATACACAAAATGTAGAAGTAAATAGTTAGTGTATAAAAAAACCTTACTTAAAATAATTATTTTGTTTATTCAGTTATGCTGATAATTTAGAGGCTTTATTTTTATTTCAATACTTTTTCTTTTACCTTAAAAAGTGTGTTTTTCTAAAAGATCCCCAATTCCGATACTAGTATCGGAATTCCGAGATTGAGACACAATACCGAATTTCAATTCCGGTATTGGAAAATAGTTATTTGTTCAACAAGAGAGCAAAGTTGGTTTTTGCTGCGAGTGATGATTTTGAATCCCGAGTAAGCGAAGGATTCTAGGTTAGAATCCTGAGCGTAGCGAGGGATTCAAAGATACGAGACGTAAAAAACTTTGGTCTCGTGTGAGACATACAACTTTTCACCTCAGCAGCGAGAACAACACAGCGTGAAGCTGGTAGGGCCAACGCAGGTCTTCCGTTGTGACCATTTGGTGAATACACGACTAAATAACGACACGATTGCATATGCATCAATCACAAGCATTTTTGCAAAATACTAATAAAATAAAAAGTGGAAAAAATAAACATGAAACAGATAAAACCTGTCACTCAACTTGATAATGCCGTAGTGCAAACACAACTTTATACAGCTTTATGTAGTCTGTGGCTTTAAAAAAAACCTAACTAGGCCTTGTCTATAGCTATTGGCTACAATAATCCCTCTATTTTTGAAATGCGTTCTGAAACTGCCCCCGCGGTTTATGTCACGAAATTAAAGATTGTTAAAACGATAACAAAATTATGTAGATACATGATAAACTTCTTATTTTTCATTAATTTTGTCTTCAAAACATCAAATAAAAAAAATGATTGTACCTACTGTATAAAATAATTATAATAAACACATTTCAAACTTTAACAGATAGTTTTATTTGCAATTTTACGGTTATGTGTGCATCCGAACGTGCGTTTCTTTTTGGGCCTACTATGTGTGGAATTTGAAAATCGAACTTCGAATCAAGTTGTTTCTATCTCTCGCTTTTTTCCTATCGAAGTGAAAGTGACAGAACAAAGTGAAGTTCAATTTTTTCGAATGTTGTGAGTAGCCCCAGCATTGCTCACGGCATTTAAAAAAAATAATTAAAAAGCTACTTTGCCTCTCGCTCGCAGCAAAATTTAATTTTGCTCACTGTTTTTAAGCAGCAAAACCTGCTTGTTTGAGCTGCTGAGGTGAAAAGTCAATATTGTATGCCCTGCGTAATTCCGAGATTCCGATATTGAGGTTCAATACCGACTTTCAATTCCAATACTGGAAATCGTCCGATACTGCATGCCCTATTCTATTCGTGTACTTCCCGGCATACATACCCAAGTTGGGTAACCATACCCAGGTTTGAAAGATGTCAAATTATACTTTCTATTGATAGAATTCAAAACGAATGCCACGGACCACTCGTGTTCATATTTTCTATCGCTCGCAAGTCAAAAATACCATTTCATTGTTTTTTGTCACTTTTGAGTGAAACTTTCGAGCGCTCGAAAGTCGAAAATCGGTCCCCTGCCTACGAAACTAGCGGTCGCGGGTTCGATTCCCAGTATGGCCAAATATTTGTGTGATGAGCACGAGTATTTGTTTCTAAGTCTTGGAGGTTTTCTATCTATTTAAGTATTTATTTCTCTATATTTATATCGTCGTCTAGCTTAGCTTCAGATTAAGTCAACTTTTATAAAATTGTCCCCTTATACTCGAACTACCATTCGCCCGCGATTCCGCCCGAGTAGAAGTCAGTTCCCTCGGGAACAGTCCAATTCCGAGATAAAAACTATCCTATGTCCTATTCCAGGACCTAACCAATATGTGTGCAACGTTTCATCTCGATCCGTTCAGTGGTTGAAGCGTGAAAGACGGGCAAACATACACACTTTCACATTTATAATATTATAGTATGGATTTATTTATTGAATAGGTACTTTATTACCTTGTTATGTTTTATGATAAAATACAGAGATAGACTTTATTTAGTGCTATTTCTTTGCAATACTAGACTAATATGATGGTCATATCTGGAGCGCTGGTAGATTCAATCTGAGATGTTTGGGGTGGCAGTAATACAGCTGTTATTCTTGTTGCGGTAAATGAATAACGCTGATGCTTGGTAAGAACTTCATAGCTTGTCTTGTAAAGGTGAGAGGCAATCGCTAATAACTAATTAAATTATTTCATTTCATTTACACACTCGCTGTCTTATTCACACAGTCATCCGTCCTCCTCTATAAATCATGTGTGTGATGTATGGCTAGTAGCGCGGTCTTGCTGAAACCATGTTGCAGAATTAAACCCAGTAAAAGTGGTACCAAAAATTGCGTAACATTTTACAGTATCGATTGGAATGAACTGTGAGCGCGAGACATCTTCCATCTTCAAAAAAATAAGGACCAATAATGCCTTTAGCGGAGCCAGCATCCCATACGACCACTTTAGGGCTGGGTCATTATTTGGGCGTTTGTTCCGAATCACCTTCGTGGTCACATCTTTGTAGGTGGTTGGTGTTGGTCTTTGGTGTGGTTGTTAGGTTAGGTTTCTAAGTTTACCGGACATCTAACAAATATTCAAAAAGGCTATCAAAATATACGCCCAATTCTTCAAAAATATGTCCACAAAATTGATGCCGTTGATGGTTTTTCTTGGGATTTTCGTTGGTCCAGTAACGGCAATTCTGCTTATTAACACTGCCAATCTAATACAAGTTAGCTTCATCGCTAAACAAAATGTTATTGAAGCTAACAAAGCGCTCTAACATTTCAATTTTAAAATAGAGGTGTGTAACATAGTCAGTGATCTTTAATTGTTGTACCAAGCATATTTTATATGCATGTAGACGTAAATCAAGTTTTAGGATTGTGGGCAACGATGACTTTTTAATGTTAATCACCTGACTACACTTACGCGAAGACAACGTTGGATTTTGCCTGAAGGAGTTTTGAACATCTTGTATCGTTTCGCCAACCCTAATGTTACTTTGTTATTTATTTTTTGTTGAAACAGTACAGTCTATTGTTTTGACCCATTTCCTAATGGTTTTAGCACTAGGCGCGTACTTAATGTCTCGCAATTTGTACTCTGCACGATATAGACGTTAGACTGTAATAAGTAGTAATAAAATAACCGACGCAAAAATAACGCTGTGCACTACTAAACGAAGCCATGTTCAAATTAAAATCTACAAAACAAAAACACAAAAAGTCATATTTTTTGAACCTTCATAATTTAACTAAAAAATAGGAATACGTCGGTGATACTGCTAAACTGCGTAAATAACAAATTTATGATAGAGCAAAATATACCTTACTGACTCATGAATAAAGTGCATTTTGCTCCTTATTAAAAAAAATACTTAGGCGGTTTTGCAGTTTACCGACGAATACCTTTTTTGAACACCTTGTAGTATATGGTAGGTACGGTCACGGAAGTTAATTTGCTACCCTTTTCAAAGAAAATCTGATTGAAGACGTCATTGTCATTAGAGATGCCAAGTCATTTGTAATTGATAGGAAACTCAACCTTATTGCTGTAGTATGTCAGATTGACTTTGGACCTAAGGTGGGTAGCAAATTTAATTCCTTGACTGTACCAAATTTCTAATGATGCGGTTTTGTTTAGACCACTAACTGCCGCACTCAGAGACTTGTTTAGTGACGTGTTGTCTCATTCTATTGCTATAGCAATGAAAGTGATACGTGATAGTAGGTACTTGTGGGAGGACCTTGTGCAGGGTCCGTCCGGGTTGGTACCACCATCTTATCCATTAACCTACCGCCAAGCAGCAGTGTTCGCATTGTTGTGTTCCGGTTTGGGGATAAGACAGCCGGTGAAGTGACTAGCATAGAGGCATTCCATCTTAGTCCTCAGGGTTGGCAACGCATTTGCAGTCTTGTGAATGCGAATGTCTATGGGTCATAGTTTC
Source organism: Acleris emargana (assembly GCA_927399475.2). Classification (NCBI taxonomy): domain Eukaryota; kingdom Metazoa; phylum Arthropoda; class Insecta; order Lepidoptera; family Tortricidae; genus Acleris; species Acleris emargana. Next base: position 6,306,282 of record OV656850.1, read on the forward strand.
CACTTACCATCAGGTGGCCTGTGCGCTCGTTTGCCTTCCTATGCAATAAAAAAAAATAAAAAGATAATTTCAATAAGCATGACGTTTAATTGACGTCTATGAGTGCGGCAGTAAATACTAGAAATGTTTGAAACTTAAGCCTATTAACTTAAGTGGTTTCAAAGATAAATGGTCTTGACCGACCGACGGACAACAAATTCATGTTATAGGGGTTCGTTTTTCAGTATTTGGTACGGAACCTTAAAAGATACCAATTGAGAAGGAAACCCCCCCCCCCCCATTTTCAAAAGACCGTAAAATAAATGAATATGGTGAAATGTACGTTTTTTTTAGAATATAAATCATTTATAATCATTAGTTAAACATGGGAAGGTTTTTGTGGGTAAATATCAAAAACATAATTTATTTTTGGAATGTATTTTTAATTTCACACAAATACAAGTAAAATAGCAATAAATGAAATTTAAGACCTTTTAAATCCTTGATATTGCATGTGAGGAAAATTTCGTTGTTTTTTTTTCCGGGGGTTTTCCTTTCCACTACCCAATATTTTGGATGGTTTCACTTGGTTGTTTAATTTTTTGTTGTAGCGTGCCATGCAGGTGTCCAATTTTCGGTCATTGTCGTGATGGTTGCTTATTATAACCTTTAATTCTCGAAGAGTCTGTTGCATTGAGCTCAGATCACTTTTGGCAGCATTCATTAGTTGCCTTCTCTCTTAAAATAAAATAATTAAATGAACAATATCCCTTTTCAAACCTTCGACATTTGTTCTATCTCACAAAAGCGGATTTGCCATACTTGTGTGTGTGTGCACGTTGTCTCTCTCTATACATGTTACAAGTACAAGTATGGTAAGCCCGTTTTCGTGAGATGAAAGTATAAAACAACTGTTGGACGACACGTGGCTTAGTTCGTAGTGGCCCTGGAAAATATTTGTGTAAGGGGGCTTCTAAACGAGCAACATTTTCACGGCAATGTGTGGCCGGCAACTATACGCATCTTGCTCTAACCTACGAAGTAAGAGTAAGATAGCACTAGTTGCCGGCCACAAATTCCAGCAAAACATGGTCCGTTTAGAAGCCCCTTAACGAGCGTGAGTATTTGTTCCCCGGTCTTCGATGTTTTCTATATATTTAAGAATATATTTGTCTATACAGGGTGTAAGGGACGGCTCACCGAAAACTGAAACCATAGCTTCAGACCATTGTAGGTACTGAACTGAAATCCAGTGGAAATTTTCCCGGGAAAACGAAAATTTTCTCGTTTTTTTTTCCATGTTTTTGCATATAAACCGATCTAGGACAACATATTATGACATACTGAAGCTCTTATGAAGCTCTTATGTAAAAAAAACTGTGAAAACGGCATTTTCACGTAAAAAACGAGAAAAAAATCGTTTTCCCGCGAAAATTTCCACTGGATTTCAGTTCAGTACAATGGTCTGAAGCTATGGTTTCAGTTTTCGGTGAGCCGTCCCTTACACCCTGTATATATACCAATACAGAGTGTAAGGGACCGAAAACTGAAAGTAACGAGAAAATTTTAGTTTTCCCGGGAAAAATTCCACTTGATTTCAGTTCAGTACAATGGTCTGAAGCTATGGTTTCAGTTTTCAGTGAGCCGTCCCTTACACCCTGTATAAGTATTTCATCGTTGTCAAGTACCTAAAGTACAAGCTTAGAGCTAAGCTTGGGACTAGGTTCATTAGTGTGACAGTGTCCCCTGATATTTATTTTTTTACTAAACAGTGGATGAGACATATACAAATGGGTCACGTATGAGTTAGAGTAAGAGGTAGATCCGTTGTTGGAAAAAAATGAAATATAATAAAACGTACTAAACGAGAATCGAATTCAGTAATTATTCGCTGTTGTTTTTATCTAAGTATCGGACTTTTGTTTATTTTTGCCACAGAGTTCAAATGCAAATCTCTTTACCAATTACACTATCAATTACAATGAGTGTTTTTTCGGGTAATGTACCATATTTTATAGCAAATAAATGAACTTGAATTTGAATTTAAAATTTGGATCGATTCTTAGTTAGTATATTTTTTTAACCTTGGAATAAAAAATCGAACGGTCAGTTTAGGGTTTTCAGAAAAACGAGGCGAACCTCAGTCGCCCTGATAAAGTGATAAGATAATACATAATGTTTTGACGGGACTTTGGTTTGTCGCATGATAAATCGAATTAATTGTATATTGAAAATCACACAATGCTGCCTTCTGCCTATAACATAAAACATTACGTAAAAAAAAAAGCAAACTTAGGTAAAAGTAAAGAGCTAAACAAGATGCACAATGCTAACGTAAACGATTATCGAAACCTGCCAAAATGTATAAGCGCTCGACGCGACCGTCCAGCAGCTTACCCTATACGTTTTCGATCACGATATCGTTTGTCGAATGCATCTCGTCTAGGGCCAGACTCCATCATACAACTTGATTAAAGCTAGTCAATTAAATCTAGAACTTATGGTTAAATATCTTTCTATTTTAGTGAAACAATATGTTGTGAGCATTTATTCATTTTGGTGGCATGTATTTAGAGAGAATTATTGCAATTTATTTATAGATTTGATTGGGCATTTGAACAGAATCAAACAACAATCTAGTAAAATAAATAAAGCTCAAGTTATACTTATATTATTTAAAACAAGTAAGTTTTTTTATTTACCCCAAGTATTGCAAGCTAAAAATTAAAAAAAAAAAAACAGTTATAATAGAGAATAAACCATTTTTTTCCGATTTATTTATAGAATCACATTCGAAAGACAATTAAAAATAAGTAGGTCTGTGCAATTTCTTTATTAATACAAACTTGTCTAACGTCTCAACGCGTCATCAATCATTGATCGTGTGCTAGTTTGGTAAAAGTGACCAACAGAGGTCGCCATGTACCAAGGTACCTATTAAACGGTATAATATATTCCTGTCAAAAATTTAATTTTTCGGAACTAAATTTGCTTATCAATACAAAACTAAAGGGTCCCTACACGGTGAGTCTACGTTAAGTATTGTGGAGATCCTGTCGTCATCTTCCGACTCCATCATCAGATCAGCTCCTATCGTTATCGAATTTAAAAATGTGGTCCAAGTTTCAGCCCAATCCACCAACGAAAATTTGGTTCGAAATTAACTTGCAAGATTTGACCTAAACAAACTAACAAAAACATTGCAAAGGGTTAAAAAAGATCTCTTTGACGTACCATTACTTAAATTGATAAAAACGAGCAAAAAAGTGCATACTGCGATATAATGCATCGTTACAATGAAACTACTAATTTCCAAATAATCTTAACGCCACATACGAAAATTCAAGTCATGTTTAATCGAAACCAAGTTAATTAATCGATAATGGAACCGATTAAAACAGCCAAGTCCTACAGATTTTATATTGATATGTCATTCTCGGTATTAATATGTCAGTTATAATAAAACTACTGTTATGCATATAAAATGACAGTTGGGGGCCATTTGCAACGTTAAAAGATGGCGGTCGTGTAATTTGTTTAAGACTTTAATTTTTGGGTAATTAGGTGTTCAAATTTCTTTTCTGATAGTGATTTGTACTTTTTATGCCTTTGTGTCGCACAGTGATTGAACACTTGGACTTATTTCGTGTATCTGGCATCTTTCTTCTCGTTTCAAGTGGACTCGCAGTGGTGCAGAGGTTAAAACTATCTTGACCTCTGACCTACAAATCACCGTACAACGTTGCCCCCAATCTTCCTAGAGAAGATTGGATTGTTTTATTGCTATATTGATTTATACTTATATATACTTGACACTGGCGAAATCACTTAACGTGGAAACGCCATATCCCCGCGGTAGTAGCTGTTCAAGTCGCCGCGGGGGCAAAAGAAGAAGAAGAAATGACAGTTTATAAGTACCTACCTTTATAAATTAATTTAATTACTTTTGGGCTTTACTAAAAGCGTACAGACTTAACTTTTCATAATAACTATAACATTAAAATAAACCGGACAAGTGCGACTCGGGCTCGAGAACCGAGGGCTCCGCACATGACACATTAAACTCAATTCAAAATTTGGACCGCCGGTCCTTGTATACAGAACCTGTTTTATTTTATGATTCAAATAAAAATGTATAGTTTTCAAATTTTTCTTATACTAATAGTCAAAGACGGTATTACTTGCCAAATTTCATAAATATAGGTCAACGAAAAATACCATATAAATTTAAATTCCCTTGAGAGTGTCGAAATATACGTAGTCGAAAAACAGCCGTATCTTTTTTTTACGTTAACTTACAAGTTTGATTTTTTTACAACTTCAAGAGACTGTAGACTTAAGTATATGGTTTTAATTTCAACTCGATACCTTCATGCGTTCCCAAGATAAAGGTTTTGACAGACAGACAGACAACAAAGTGATCCTATAAGGATTCCGTTTTTTCCTTTTTAGGTACGGAACCCTAAAAATCGGATTAGCTTTAAAGAGTGGAACAAGAACTTTCCCGCTTTTAGTATAAAAACTTTTAACCTCACGATTGTGTGTGTATATGATAAATAATTTTAATAGACAAAAGCGAACAATATTTCCTACGGTAGAAATATCGACACGAATTGATTAATTTATTCAAGTCGATTTTTGCACCTTTCGTTTCGTGCCAGAAATAATTATTTTTCCGCATCGGAGACTACAAAATGGTTATAAACAAATTTCACACAAATAAAACGTTTCTTTAATTGTAAACATTTATTAAATATTATTATTAATTTTAACCCCTCGGACGTCGGTAGCAATGGCGTCATTGCCGCACGTTACTATGTATGGAAGTTTATAATCATTAATTATCTATGGTCTACGATGTTCAAGTCAATAAAGTCGAAAGTAACAACTTTTTATAAGACCGTTTTTCACCAAATCTGCGGGATTCGATTACAGTAATTGTTATAGGCTCTTTTTCTCTTAAGTAAATCATTTAATCAGAACAAGCAATCAATTACAAATACACACAACATCACACCTAACTAACCATTAAAGACAGAGCAGAGAGAAAAATAAAGAGATGTATACATATATGTGTATACTGTCAACTTCTATGCATTCTAGTGCGACTCTCTTTCATGCAATATTTCAGATTTCTGAAGTGTATAGCTAGATGTGTTGCTGTGTGTACAATAATGCTCTTAAAAACTAGACACTACGCGTAATGTACCGGCAATGGACACCTGCTGCACCAAATAAGAAACGGAACGAGGGTCGCAGCCCCTCCCTCTCAAGCGACGACCCAGCTCTTTAAAGAGCTCAAGAGCTTCAAAGCACCAGGGGGCCCTGCCAAGGTGCACTACGCTAACTAGCGTTTCTAATCGTTTCATTTGTAAACCGATCGCCTCACTGGTAGACAACGCGATACGAAAAGTCACGTGATCAACAAGTGATGCAATTGATTTTTTTAAAAACGAAACGAATGATGACGTTGTATTGCATCTTGACAGAGCCCCAGGGCCTCGCTTTCTCCACCGCGACTGGCACGAACTCATACGCCAATTCCCGTTGCCAGCCATTGCAACCGTTACACTAGTACACAGCGTGGCGACTACGGCATTCCCCCCCCCCCCCCCCCTAAACTGACTGAGCAAAAATATTATAAAAATTTACATAATATGTTACTAACACATATGAATCAAAATTAATTTGAATTGAAGAGTTTTTCAACCAGGCTCTACAATATTTTATTAAAGACTTCTATGGAGCCATCTTATAATAGAACTCTATCCTATGATTCTATAACACTGTCATGTCATGAATTACCATTACATCACAAGAAACAAATGACAGATACATTTTCACATTAATCTTCAATGACAGCGTTCTATTCCATTCCATTAAAATCTATTGCAATACTAGTTTTCTTAACTCAACTACTAGAATACACACACTTGAGGCCGTAGTAATGAACTGATCTCGACTGTTAGGGCCACCACGGACTATCAGTCGGACTGACAGGCCGAGAGGGACCCAGATATCTGTTAGAATGAGAGACGTATAGCTTTATAATGTGCTTTTTGTTTCTATCAAATAGCTGCGTCCCTCTCGGTCTGTCAGTCCGGCTGATAGTCTGTGGTAATGCCAGTCTCAAGATGCGTCAAAAATTTCAGTTTCCTATGGCTTGAAGTTTACATTGACGTGCCTTATGACGGGCATCTCAGCCAAGACGAGTTTATTAACATGATAATTAGTTCTTAAGTCCCGTCGTACGCCTCGATACGATTGTGTTAGAAACCAACGCTACAGTTCCAGATTGTGAGAAACATTACTATTTACCACTACAAATGATGAATCACTCTTTGACAGTCTCAGACGCTTGTTCTTTGCGCCGTGCTTGGATTTTTTACCACCAGTCTTATGAAGAATCAAGTTTAATTTTTTTCTTATTCTTCTGTGTATATCAAACAACTCTTGCATGTAATTAACTTCGACTTGCATTTCTTGTACGTCTCCTATTATAGCATCAAGCTCGCGTTTGTTCTCTGGAAAAGAAAAAACAATTTGTATGGAAAATATTCAAGGTACCTATTTTGAAAGCAGTGACTTTTGGCCCTCTAAGTCGTAGTCAAAGCAGGCACGTCGCGGCATAGTCGCGGCGTGATTGTTGTGTAGAGTTGAGGCGCAGGCGGATAATTATGCTTTGTTCTATTTCAAGAGAAAACCAAAGAGGCGAAAGCGAATGACAAAAATGGCGGCGGTGTCAGAGCGAATGCCCCTGACACGCCTTAACTTGGCTCTTCCGCGCCTTGCCTCGAATGTGAGCGCACTGTGCTATATTTCCATGTAAAACCTTGACGCGACCGCCTCGACTCTTAAGTATCTAAGCAACTTTTCTAAAGCTGGGTCCACATTACGCGCGGCAAACCCTCGAACATTGGCTCGCGCACCGGCCGTCAAAACGAGAGACCGGGTAACCGCCGCGCGAGCCAATGTTCGAGGGTTTGCCGTGTGGATCTAGCTTAAGGTGAATAATACACGGAGCGGTGCGGTGACGCCGCGTGGTCTGTCGAATCAAAATGTTTATACTACTTGCACTGTACAGTCGATGTCAGATTCATTTTTCCATCGAAATAAGGTGCAAAAATGTAAACATATCTTTAACTTCGATCGTACGACGTGGTGATATGTGTAAAGACTCGACGGATTACCTACAGCGGGTATCCTATCGCCAGTTCAAAGTTTTGTATCCCAAGTCCGAATAGTGTCATTTGTACGAAAATTCATAAGTTACAATATCCGTTTTTTGTAAATCCATTTATTTTTACACACACACACACACACACAGCGGGGGCAATAAATACAAGACAAGTACTTCAGCATCACGTCTCCTGGGGGATTATTATGACATGGCTATGCAGTTCAGTTTAAGCTGAGAGAACAGGACAGAGCTATATAACTGCTATAGCCATGTCATAATAACCCCCCTGAAACCGAAACATCCGTCGCTTCACTCATCCGGGCATCTATTGTTTTCTCGAAATACCTTTCAAGGAACGTATCATTTCGCAGAATTTTGATTTCACTCGCCGCATGAGCTAATTTGGCTGTCACCATTCTAACCTAACCTAACCTAACCTAACCTAACCTACGCAAACAATTTTCAAGAAGCAGAAAATAGCGATTGAACAGAAATTCGATGAAATTACACAATCGATGAAGTGAAATTCGACTAAATGATGAGTAACCCACTAATAATAAGTTTAATAAACAGTTACAGCTGTATTAAAACTTATAAATATAGTATTCAAATAATAATTTACCTCCAAAATTGGCTGAAAAAAAAACTATTTTTAGTAATGTAATATAGTTTCATTCGAAGTAATTGTAAATAAGATAGCTAATCATGGCGGGCTGTTGATAATTGCAACTTTAGGCCTATACAGCTAGTGATCCCGAGTTCGATTCCCGGTATGGTAATATTTGTGTAATGAGCGCCAGTATTTGTTCCTACTTCTTAGATGTTTGTTTCAAGTATGTATTACTCTATATAAGTATACTTATCGCTGTGGAGTACTTACAGTACAAGCATTGAGCTTAATTTTGTACTAGGTCAATTTGTGTGAGAACGTCTCCTGGTCCCCTGGTATTTATAATTTAATTAATTACCTGTTTACGGGCACCGTTATGATGCCTCCAATAATTAGTAATACACCTCTGTCAGTTACACTCACCATTACATATTTTTTTACAAATGTAAAAGCTTGTGGTTCGCAAGAGGCCCGCAGGCCGTCTGTAGTGGACACAGCGGGGCCAGAATGAAACATTACCTTGAAAAATGTACCCTACTAACACAAATCACTTTTTCATGTGCCAGAGCGTTGTAGTATGCTATGACTTTGGCTTAGTCCTCAGGGTAATATTCTGGTTGCAGTCTTGAAAAGGCAAATAGCTATGGGTTTCAGATCTTTCTTACCATCAGGTGGCCTGTGAGCTGGTTAACCTTCTCCTTGCGAGCAAATAAATGAATAAATACAACAAACACGTCACTACGTTTATCACCTGTCTGTCACCTGTATGTCTGTGTCCTGGGGGGTTATTATGACATGACTATGAAGTTCAGTTTAAGCTGAGAGAACAGGACAGAGCTATATAACTTCTATAGTCATGTCATAATAACCCCTCTGAACTTGAAACACCATCTGTTCAAATTTCCAGTGCAAAATTGTCAGCTCAAAACCGTTGCTTGACTCATCCGGGTACCTATTGTTTTCTCGAAATACCTTTCAAGTAACGTATCATGCGGCAGAATTTTATTAATAGAATATAAATTATTGCCGCATTAGCTAATTTGGTTGTCACAAGTCTAACCTAAACAATTTTTTAGTTGTCCGAAAAACAAGATGGTTTCAGCAGAAAATAGCGATTGGACAGAAATTCGATGAAATTACACAATCGATGAAGTGAAATTCGACTTAATGAAGGGTAACCCACTTAACAATAAGTTTAATAAACAGTTACAGTTATTTTAAAAATTATAAATATAGTATTCAAATAATAATTTACCTCCAAAACTTGCTGAAAAAAAAAGACAATTTATAGTAATGTAATGTAGTGTTTCATTCGATGTGTAAGTAAGCTAATCGTGGCGTAATTGTGTAGTAGTTATAGTATATGCCTTGAGCTTAGTTTTGGACTAGGTTAATTTGTGTGAGAACCTCTCCTGGTCCCCTGGTATTTACAATTTAATTAATTACCCGTGTACGGGCACCGTTATGATGCCTTCAATAATTAGTAACACACCTCTCTCAGTTGTACTCACCATTACTTAAATGGACAAAAACAAAAAATAAAATAAAATAAATTACATAATAATGCATCGTTTCCAAAGCACATTGGGTTTTCTTCAAAAGTGTTTTATACAAACCTACCCACCGCTAGTTAAACTTATAAAAATTGATTGAATCTTGCCAAACAATTTGGATTGGCTGTTTCTATTATAAATAACATAATAAGTTACATACATGCCTGTTATTAGAAACCAAAGGCAAACATTTTTGATAATCTGCGGGATGAGGGAGGGGAGGGATTCAAACGCCCGCGCTCGTTTTTAACAACCGACCGACGCAAAAAGAGGGGTGTTATAAGTTTGGCAGCTGTGTGTGTGTGTCTGTCTGTGGCACCGTAGCTCTAAAACGGGTGAACCGATTTTGATGCGGTTTCTTTTATTTTAAAGCATGTCATCTAGCGGTGGTTCATATCTAGGTTTAATGAAAATCGGTTGTGCTGTTTAACGGATATCAGCTCTGAAAGAATCATCATTTTTTCGGGTTTATCTATCTAACAATAGTTATTGTTTTAGAGCATGTCTTTACGTCACCATCATTCCGTGCTTTAAACGTCGCTGACCTTCTGAACATGCCTGCGTGCAGGATCACTCAGTTTATTTTATCATGCTATAGCAAGAACTAAGGTTACCGACATAGCCCGAAGAATAGCTAAACTGAAGTGGCAGTGGGCGGGGCACATCGCACGCAGGACTGATGACCGAGATGGGGTCAGAAGGTTCTTGAGCGGCGTCCGCGGACCGGGAGACGAGCTGTAGGTAGGTAACCCCAAAAAGATGGAGTGACGACCTTGTAAGGATCGCGGGAACGCGGTGGATGCGAAAAGCACAAGACCGGTCTGAGTGGAGAGCCTTGGGGGTGGCCTATGTCCAGCAGTGGACGTCTTTCGGCTGACATGATGATGATGATAGCAAGCAAGCTGATCACCTGATGGAAAAAGATCACCACTGCCTATGAAGACCCGCAACAAGACAAACAAATCGCAGTTACGACGCCGACCTTTTTAAATCCGAAATGGTTTGCGATCGGCCTCAGTCTTACCTGATGTTAAGTGACGACGAGCTCGACAGTATACACGCTTACCCCAGAAATTTTTTTTTCGTGTTGTGTCTAGTGATGGGTGGCTTGTAAGTTTCAAAAGTGAAACTTTTACTTCAATTTCCGCAATATTCTGAAAGTTTCAAAAGTGAAACTTTCACCTAAAATTTCATGCAATATTCTGAAAGTTACTAAAGTGAAATCATTTAATTTCTGAAAATTACTATAGTTTTGTAATGTAACGTAAGTAACGGAAACTTTTCATGAAATTTACATGTGTCAGAATCATTTCCATCTAATTATGTAACTTTCAGAAGCTGTAATTCACGCAGTTAAGGAAAGTTTTGTAATGTTTCAGAAATCGCCCATCACTAGTTGTGTCCCTAAGTCGGAGCGGTCCAGAAATACCGCCGTAATAAAACTGCCTATAAGTACTGTGTTCTTACAAAACGTCTTCCTGTTTTTATCTTTTTTATATTATAGAAGTCTGCGTAGATAGATTGCAATGGCTAGACTGCCTATGCAACAGAGGCCTCGGCATTTCGAGAAAGTTAAACCTTAGCGGGGGCCAAATATGACTGCGTTTATTGCGTGCCAAAATTTAACCTCTTTAACCAGTTTCCTTGTACTAAGAATAGTACAAAATTCGGCCATTGGAATAACACATACATACATACATAAACTCACCTTCATTCCCAGAGTGGGGTAGGCAGTGCTAAAGAATTGGAATAACAATCTAGTGCAAAGGAAGTAAAGTAGAATTTCTTATTTTTATGACGAATTTATGAATGGTTAATTAGAAAATTTACTTTACTTCATTCACAATAGATTCATATTCCTTTGACGAATTTCGTTGAATGGTAGGCCTTAGGAGGTTAAATAAAACATCACTTTCTGACACGTATATAAGTACAAGGGAGACGGATGCTTTATCCACATTTTGTCACGCGATAAACGCAACCATTCCTCGCCTAGCCTAGTTGTAGTAGTAGTTGCCAAGCTGGCGGTCCTGGGTTCAAATCCCGGTAAGGGCAGATATTTGTGTGATGAGCGCGAATATTTGTTCCTGAGTCATGGATCATCATCATTATCAGCCGCAAGACGTCCACTGCTGGACAAAGGCCTTCCCCAAGGTTTTCCACAACGACCGGTCCTCTGCTGCTGTCATCCAGCGGTTTCCCGCGACCTTTGTCAGATCGTCAGTCCACCTTGTGGAAGGTCTGCCAACTCTTCGTCTCCCGGTTCGCGGTCGCCACTCTAGAACCTTTCCGCTCCAACGGCCATCAGTTCTACGAGCAATGTGCCCCGCCCACTGCCACTTAAGGTTTGCAATCCGGTGAGCTATATCAGCTACTTTAGTTCTCCTGCGAATCTCCTCATTCCTGATTCGATCTCGCAAGGAGACACCCAGCATAGCTCTTTCCATCGCCCTTTGAGTTACCTTGAGCCTTCTTATGAGGCCCATTGTAAGCGACCATGTCTCGGATCCATACGACATCACTGGCAACACACACTGATCAAAGACATGAGTCATGGATGTTTACTATGTATTAAAGTATATATTTCTCTATACAAAGTATTTATATCGTTCGTTCTAGTACCCATAATACAAGCCTAGAGCTTAAATTGGGACTAGTGACCTGACCTAATTGGTGTGACATTCTCCCCTGATATTTATTATTATTTATTATTATTATTATACTAGGGCCACCAAAATTATGGTGGCCTTTATCGCGATGGATAAAACATCAGTTACTTTCGAACTTAAAAAGTGACAATGTTTTCTCGACGTTTATCCACACCGATCGATAAATTTGACCATTATAGACCCGCCTGGAATGATCTCTCCCTATCAAAAGGGCGTTTAGGAGATACCACCTTCAAGATAAAGCTGAAGGGATTTTGTTGGCACTTCCTCAATTCTAAAGTACTTCATTAAACCTAATCCTCATTCAGCTTGTACATAAGACTTCACAGAGAATGCACCAACCGTTTAGCGGTGCTCTCATTGCATATTTTTTTGTCAAGTGGAGTCTGTGACCCATAGACATTCGCATTCACAAGACTGCAAATGCGTTGCCAACCATGAGGACTAAGATGGAATGCCTCTATGCTAGTCATTTCACCGGCTGTCTTATCCCCAATATTGTTGTTTTGTAATTTAATAAACTAAAGTTATTGTTGTACTCGAAAATGGATTTGGAGTTGTTTATGAACTTGGCTTTAATTTATGTCCAACTCGAATGGTAATTATCGTAGTTAGAAATTAATTTGGCCAGCAAAATTTCAATTACAAGACTGTATCTAAAATTTTCATCAATTTGGTCCTAAATCAATTTCGCCGTATTTTGTACCGAATTAATTAACCACTTGATTAGTAACGATTACTTTGAAATTGTAAAATATTTTTGAGGAGAATTAAAAGGCAATAATACCTACTAAGATTACCTACTAAGAATATTACAGTAACAATTAACATTATTAAAACTCATTTGTTAAATAAAATGTTATTTAGTAAGCTGTTCGCAACGTTGTTTATTGATTTCTCACGTCAAGCGCATTTGCGCAAGGATAAATTAAACACGGAATTGATATCAGGTTTTTTTATTTGATTTCAGCATTTTATAAATACCTACGTGATTGGTTTTGATACCTTGAATAGTTAAGACTACGAATAGTTTACGCGCTCGCTCGATCGACAGATCAACAAAAAATATTTATAATAAGATACGTCTGGACATCAAATTAGAAAATAACAGTCTGGGTCAGTTTTCTGTTGTTGGTAATTTTTTAGCCCTACCTACCCTCTGGGAATAAAGGCGTAACTTTATGTATGTATGTATGTAAATGAAAATAGTTGTAGTGCATGGCTCCTTGTCATTGAAAAAATCTATAGTATTTATTTTCTTTTAAACAATTCGAAATCTGAGGCTTTATTCTGCTCGTTATAACCATATTGCTCAAGACATCTTATCCTATTGTTTTGAACTCAGCCACTATTACTGTGCAGTAAATAAGAGCTATCATATCGTTGGCAAGACGATTATAATATCAAAAGGAAGATGGTTTTATCGATTAAAATAGAGGCTGCCTCCAACCTGTTTGAAAGAATCACCTAGCACTTTATTTTTTCCGTGTAGTTCATGTTGTAAATTGTTTAAAGGTGCGCTTACAAGGGAATTTTTTGGGCACTTATGTCCCTTCAAGATTACGGACGCCTCATTCCATTACACCGAATAAGAGTAAGACAGCTATTACTGCCGTTGGGGCTCAGCTACAGCTACTATCGCAGGGATATGGCTTCCACGTGAAGTGATTTCGCCAGTGTCAAGGTTTATATGAGTATAAAACACAATCCAATCTTCTCTAGGAAGATTGGGGGCAACGTTGTACGGTGATTTGTAGGTCAGAGGTCAAGATAGTTTTAACCTCTGCACCACTGCGAGTCCACTTGAAACGAGAAGAAAGATGCCAGATACACGAAATAAGTCCAAGTCTTCAATCACTGTGCGACACTAAGGCATAAAAAGTACAAATCACTATCAGAAAAGAACTTTGAACACCTAATTACCCAAAAATTAAAGTCTAAAACAAATTACACGTCCGCCATCTTTTAACGTTGCAAATGGCCTCCCGTTGGGGCTCAGTTTCATTGCGCGCGCACGCATGCTTTTCCTGATACATTGCGTCGCTGCAATAGTTCCCGACTCAATAATGCTAAAACAACTCGTCAATGGATTGCTACAGTATTTTCATTATAGCAAGGTGCGGGTGACAGTTGTCCAAATCACAGACTAGTAAGGCGTACGTGTCGAAATTTGAGTCGATAAAAGATCGGTATTAGGTACATAGTTGAAATGACAATAGAAATATGACATATAATTATTACTTTTTTAATTTTCTAAAAGTTTAACTATACTTTTATTGCCACAAAATAAAAGTCAGAGTCGTTATTACTAAAAAAAAAATTAATACTTGTTTATGCCTCAGTGGACGCCGGCAGCCATTTTGTTTATGTTGTCAACATTCCGTCAACTCAACGTCAGAGTCAGTACGAGTGCTAGTGCCTTGTATGCGATACGTATTCTCATTCTGTTCCACCCAGTTTTAAATATCGCTGTTATTCTTTGTTGTTTTTGTTATTGTCGTTGATATTTGTTGTTTTGTTTTATAAAAACGTGGTTATAATAACTTTACCATGCCCAAACGAACAATATTTTTTTTGAGAAGTATTTTCTCGTTTTATTTTTATCGACATACTCAAGATTCCATTGTGTCCCATCCCTAAACAAATCTCTCATGTTCCGTTTCATTCATTTGACGTTTATTTCTGGTTAGTAATATTCATGGTTTATTATTGAAAATAAAAACCTAGTAAGTTACAGTTATTCTAATATAATCGTTAATTTTATATTCAAATATTCTAAATTAGTTATATTTTGTTGCAACTGAAATGCTCGCTGCCATATAGTAACGCATCCACACCTTTTTGAGCAAAACGAAACGTAGCATCAAGTGTCACCCGCACCTTGCTATAATGAAAATACTGTACAAGCATGCGAGCTATATACCAATGAAACCGAGCCTTGACAAATTTGCCCGTTTAAGTGCACTTTAAGACAATAAGGCTAGGTTCACATGGAGACTATTCTATTTGATATTACCCATACGGTTCACAGGGTACAAGGTCAATTCGGTTTCTTCGCGGATAGGGTAAAGTCACCAGTGGTCGGTCTCGGACCTGTAGTCGGCCTCTGCCTATACTTTGTATAAGTGGGAAGAGTACAAAAGATAAATTACTCACTCTTTACACATATAAGGTCTACTGGTCTCTGGCTGACTACTGGTCACTTTACCCTACTTGTTGTTCGTGTGAACGATACAACGAAAACACAAGCGCCACCGAGCATTGCATTCGATAAAATCGTTTCGAGAATTTCGTATCCAAAACGGTGGCAAAACGCTACGTTAAAATATGTCTCGAACACAAGATTTATTATTAAATAGCCGTGTGAACGATTCTTAAAGTTGCCATACAAATTTTGTAGTCACTGACTCCCTTACTTATAAACGTGGAATAAGCTTGGAATAGTTTATGCCATGCTTTGTCACTTTCTGTCAGATGCAAATGTCTCAATTACAGATAAAGACAAAGCATGGCATAGTCTTGGACTTATTTCGTGTATTTGGCATCTTTCTTCTCGTTTCAGGTGGACTCGCAGTGGTGCAGAGGTTAAAACTATCTTGACCACAAATCACCGTACAACGTTGCCCCCAATGTTCCTAGAGAAGATTGGATTGTGTTTTATTACTATATTGATTTATACTTATATATACTTGACACTGGCGAAATCACTTCACATGGAAACGCCATATCCCCGGGGTAGTAGCTGTTCAAGTCGCCGCGGGGGCAAAAGAAGAAGAAGAAGCATGGCATAAACTATTCCAAGCTTATTCCATGTTTATAAGTAAGG
Source organism: Acleris emargana (assembly GCA_927399475.2). Lineage (NCBI taxonomy): Eukaryota > Metazoa > Arthropoda > Insecta > Lepidoptera > Tortricidae > Acleris > Acleris emargana. The sequence continues at coordinate 6,322,099 of OV656850.1, forward strand.
GGGTTATTCAATAAAATCTCGTGTACGGTAAACGAGAAAAATTACGCCGTGTGAACCTAGCCTTAGACTGCATTAATGTCGAGTAATAATTATATTTTTTCCTTGAAAGCGGCGCTGGTAAACATTTTCTTAGGCTTCCTATCCTTGAACATACTCTTCATGTGATATAAACGTTCTTTCTCGACACCGTCTTTCAGCAATTTCTCCACTTTGACAACCCCAGATAACTTCGTGTTTGTGGAAGACGACATACAATAATCCAGTTTTTGCTCGATACGGTGGTGGTTGTTTAAAATATCTTGCAGCGAAAATATTTCTTCCTCCATTTCCCTCAAGTCGTTTAGAGATTGGTTAATGTTGCGTATATGCTCTGAAAAAAAAAAACCAAATTAAAAGGATTGAGAACCGCTGGGAAAAACACAAAGAAATGCATGTGGAATAATGTAGATATAAATGGAAATGAATTAATTGGAGAACAGTACCAATAAACACAGCCGTCAAACCTACAACACAACTATCTTTGAAAAACCTACCAAAAAGCGTAAAATAATGTTTATGTTTATACATACCATCCAAAAAAGGATTTATGTTTATGAGTCTGTGAAGTACTTTACAAAGATGGTAATTTTTTATTTATTAATTCATACTTATTCGATAACCCTTTCATATATGTTTTTCATAAACTACTACCTAAACCCGCTTTGAAATGTTAACCCTCTTTATTTAGGCCTCTCTCATACATGTTTTTTTTTTTTTGCCCCCGCGGCGACTTGAACACCTACTACCGCAGGGATATGGCGTTTCCACGTGAAGTGATTTCGCCAGTGTCAAGGTATATATGAGTATAAATCAATATAGCAATAAAACACAATCCAATCTTCTCTAGGAAGATTGGGGGCAACGTTGTACGGTGATTTGTAGGTCAGAGGTCAAGATAATTTTAACCTCTGCACCACTGCGAGTCCACTTGAAACGAGAAGAAAGATGCCCTTGTTCCTCGTAGATAACCAAGTTTGATAACTGGTATTCTACTAGGAAAAATAATTCCTTCTAGTTAACTCGGTTATCAAACGGGATTATGGTTTTCCTCGTAAAAAACTGTTATTTTATTTAGTTTTCTACGACGAAGACACTTTTCTTCCTAGCTAACTTGGTTATCAAACAGGATTATTTTTTTCCACGTAGAAAACTGTTATTTTGTTTGGTTTTCTACAACGAAATTACTTTCTTCTTAGCTAACTCGGTTATGAAACGGGATTATGTTTTTCCTTGTAGAAAACTGTTATTCGGTCTTCTACGACGAAGATACTTTTCTACCAAGTTAGCTAGGAAGAAAAGTGTCTTCGTCGTAGAAAACTAAATAAAATAACAGTTTTCTACGAGGAAAAACATAATCCCGTTTGATAACCGAGTTAACTAGAAGGAATTATTTTTCCTAGTAGAATACCAGTTATCAAACTTGGTTATCTACGAGGAACAAGGGGAAAGATGCCAGATACACGAAATAAGTCCAAGTCTTCAATCACTGTGCGACACAAAGGCATAAAAAGTACAAATCACTATCAGAAAAGAACTTTGAACACCTAATTACCCAAAAATTAAAGTCTAAAACAAATTACACGTCCGCCATCTTTTAACGTTGCAAATGGCCTCCCCTCATACATGTTATGTTCCCAAGACGTCAAAAATGTCAATAGAACTTTTTGTCAATTACATGACATGGACAAGTATACATAGACATTATGACGTCATCTGTACATGAGAAATAGTTTATTTGGTGGTAAACTCTACATTTAATCTGACACTTAAACCATTTTTCCAACCAAGGATTTCATTCCACAATGCAGACGAAACATTTAAAAATAGTTATTTGTTATACAAGTGGGGAAAGTTGTATTTTACCTGCGAGTGTTCATTTGAAACACGAGCTAGCGAAAGGATTCAATGATTGACCACGAGCGAAGCGAGTGATTCTAAAATAGAATCCTGAGCGTAGCAAGTGTTTCAAGACACGAGACGTAAAATAACTTTTCACCCGTGTATAACACAAAACTTTTCACCTCACTACAGCGAGGAAACTAAGAAAAGGGTTTGTACTGTAAGCTCAGTTCCGCATTTTGCACGGTTTCCTGTAATTCCACAGGTGTTAATACGTCTTTATCACTCGAATCACTCATTTTTAATAACAAAACAAACTAGAAAAACATGCGTATATTTAACGTTGACGGCTTAATAGAAAAGTTTTGACGTAAGTTTTTTTTTATTATTTCGGATGCGTTTTATTTGCACATCGACTTATTTGGACTGTCAGAACATTTTATCCGTTTTTAAAACAAGAATGAAGGTTAATTTTGAATGCTGATATTTATGAATTAAAATAAAGTTGTAAGACTGTATTTAGTGTTTTTTACTCGATGCAATTCATTAATTGTGATGTTAAAAATTCAGCACTTGTAAGGTTTTACGTTTGGTTAGCTGTCAAATATCACTTAAGCTGCCTTCAAATGTCAAAACTCTTTCTTCACTTGTGGATAAAAAGCGATTTTCTCAATAGATATCAAACAAACAAAAAGGGCTTTCCGAGCTAGTGAGATGAAAAAGTTTTACAAAATAAGGAAAGTTTTTACCGTTAGTGCAAGCTGAAAAAAACATATTTTTTAACAGTTGTTCATTTGTATAATATTAATTGCGAATAATATTTCAGTTTTTAATCTTTTAAAAAGCTTACCATTGCTTAAATATGCAAAGAAATAAAAGGTAATAACAAAAATACATATATATTTCATGGTTTCCAAATCACTTCTGATTTTCGATTAGCCTTAATGCGTAGGTACGTAGATAATAAAACTACTGAGCAAATAACTTAATCAAATTGATTACTTGCACCGTGGAAACACATTTATAATAGCAACTGCCAAGTTCTAAACGCGACTGGCACTATCTACTAGTGTATAGGCACAGAACAGATAAGTACAGAAGTTAATCACATGTATGTACTTCACTTTTCATACCTACGCTCGGCGGTCGCTCTAGGGTTGTCAACTATGACTTATGCACAAAAAACTATCGCGGTAGTGGCACTCGTATCTAGTCGTTTGATTTATTGTTGAGAATGAAACGGGAAGAATGGAAATATAAATTAACAATAACTAAAAAAAATATTTAATGACATTGTTACCTACCTATATTACAAATTTGTCACAGAAAATATAAAATACTTATACCGTAGGCAACTTCAAAAATAACCGACCAGACGAATTAATATTAAAGTGGAGGGGCTAATCCAAACCCGCAGTACCTACCTAATCTACCTATAGCCCGTAATAGCAAAAACTTATCCTACAAAACAAAACAATAAACAATAACCAATAAAACTAGGTATTACAATACAAAAAGTTTACAGAACAGAAACATACAAAATTTTAAGTTTGTCAATTTTCATTATCGAAAATTATTTATAACTTCTAAACGGATTACCCTAGTTACACAATTTCCATTACCATATACGTTTTAGACCTAAACCTATCAAAAGACACTAAAAACAACACAATATCTACACAAACAAAAAAACATGTTTTCAACTTACGTAAGGTGGCGTGAATTTACCTAACAAAAATATAGTTAAGTAGGTACTTCGTTTATACTGATTCAAAATAGGAAACTATTATTTAAATCGATCTTAGATATATTCTTCGGGGGCCGGGGCGGGGCGCTTACCTACCTAACTCTTCTGTGTAACGTTAAAACGAACCATTGAAATACAAGCAGATACCTACTTACCTCTCTGAAGCCACTGGTAGCTTGAAAAAGGACAATTCACCGTTTAAAGTGGAATTTAAGCAACCGTCCACTGAACAGTTATAATAACTTCTTTTTTGTTGCTCCGTTAGGTATACCTGATTATCGCACAAAAAAGTCCACAGACGCGACGCGTGTCAAGCGGACGGCACTCGCGCTCGCACTCGTCCCAACTACTCCGAGATATTGTGTCCGTGAGCGGCGTCTATGTGTGCGTTGCTCGAGCGCACTTTGTATGTAGATTGCTTTCTGTACCTATCTGTTCTGTGGTATAGGTTAAAAAAAACGGTCAATTGCGAGTCGGGTCGGACTCGCGTCCCGAGGGTTCCGTACTGCCGGTAGGTGTTATTATATTCCAATTCAAATTCGAATGCGAATCGAATAAGCGGAAGCCCAACCACACTTGACCATTTTTTAGTATTTTTGGTTTTTCTTCAGGGTTTGTAATATAATCATTCATTATACCAATTTTGACGACACAATGAAAAATAAATTGTTGAAGAAAAATCGTTTCTAGTATAGGGACATCCTTCGTTATAACACTTTCTTATATTTTTTTATTTTTTTTAGTAAATTCGCAAAATAACACGTATTCTGAAATAAAATAATTATCAACCCTATCGCGGTTCAACAGATACTGTTTGAAGTTAGAATAGACGGACGGACAGCGGACTATAATATACATTAATATAATGTAGATAAAAAATACCTTTGCTTTACATATATAGGAGGTAACCTTTTTAAATCATTTAATTGATCCTTAACATAGGCATACAAACACTCATTTAGAAGATAACTACCTTCTTTATAAGAGTGTGAGGCAAACGAGCATGTAGTTTACCTGATTGATGGATCTATTGGAGAAGCGTTTAGTTTAAGATAATACCGATCCATGTAACGATTATAAAAATAGAATGAAAAACAATTGTATTATACATACATACATACATTAAATCACGCCTGTTTCCCAGACCACTTCTTTCCACTTGCTACGATTTTGACAAATTTATTTCGCTTCTTCAACATTCATACATCGAGTCATGCACGCACGTCGATTTCGGGTACTTAAGATTCGGCCCTTCTCCAGTATTTCTCCGATTTGATTCGAAAAAGTACGCCTAGGGCGGCCCCTTCCCACCCTTCCACCCACTTTCGAACTGTGTATCTCTTTCATCCATCCTTTCCAAATGACCGAGCCATCGATAAATTATATTATAGATAAATTGTAGTTAAAGAACTTGGCTGTTATCAGTCGTAAGTATTAACGTCAATTAAAAATAAATTGAGTATTATAATCACTGTTTCAATTAGAATTTTGTAAGTAAACAATTATTTAAACATTATGTTTAGATCCTTATCTATTTTAACAATTTCGTGTTTCTATACTTAGGTCTTGTGTATCAATGATTATTATTTGTTCGAGCGATACTAAAGAACTAAATCATATTTAATTCTTCGCTATAAATACTTCATCATCATCATCATCATGTCAGCCGAAAGACGTCCACTGCTGGACATAGGCCTCCCCCAAGGCTCTCCTCTCCACTCAGACCAAATAAATACTTATTTTACGAAAATGTTTACGTTCTATCAATATTAATTTTCTACAAACATGACAGTAACAGTGACAAAAAGATACCTAGTCCCAAACTTATTTTATAGGCTCGAGCTATTGGTATGAGACTAGGAGGCAACGGAAATATACTTACAATCTTACATAGCAAATAATGTTAATCAGATAGAGAGAGACAGAAATAAATACCTACTTCAATATAAAGAGCAATACTCGTAATAGTCACAAAAATACTGACCCATACAGGGAATCGAAACCAGACGGTAGCTTGAGTGTCCCTCGGAATCCCTTATAGCGTTTGTCCTAACGCTTCGTTTGCCCGAATTTTTGATTGTCCTAAAATTGTTTTCAGCCAAGTTAGACTACTTTTTAAGCGTTCCTATAAAATCTGCGGTTAGGTTAGTTTAGAGTTGTATAACAACACTAAAAAGTTTTGAAATTCAGTCGCTAATGGCTTTAGGATAAACGAAAATTCGGACAATCGATGCATTAGGACAAATGACGATTAGAGATCCCAATATATTGACCCGATACCTTCGTAGGCAGGGGCGCTTATGGCTTATATATTATACCTTCATAAAATAAAATTGTCTACATTAGCCATTTTTAGTAATGAGTGGTGAAAAAAATAATATGCTGCCTTGATCCGTATTTTGATTGCAATTGGGCTGTATTTAACTCTAATTATTTTACCAATTCTTATTTTTTATTGTTTATACCAGTTAATACATCCCTAAACCTGCCAAATTAAATCAGAGCACCCCGTGAAAATTTCGTCATTTTGACGTCATCGGCATGAAAAGTTCGAGCCCTGTGGGCTGATTTTTGACTTTCGAGCGCTCGAAAGTTTCACTCTGAAGTGAGCAAAATCTGTGAAACCGTTTTTTGAAATACGAGCGGTAGAATTGAAAACGAATGGTGTGGACCACTCGTCTTTAAATTTTCTATCGCTCGTAATTACAAAAATACGTTTTCACAGATTTTGCTCACTTCAGAGTGAAACTTTCGAGCGCTCGAAAGTCAAAAATCGGCCCCCTGGTCAGCTTACGTCAATCCTATACATTTTGTCGTTGTTGATGAATGTCTGTTAACGTTAAAATGTCGTTTGATGACCCGCTGTCAGCCTAGTTAATATAGTGACTAGTTGGACTATCAAGCGGCCTGACAGCAGTTCTTCTCCGGGCAAAGGTTTTATTTTTCGAACCGGTGGTAATGCTTTTTGACATTCATAGGTGCATTATATTATGCCTAAATTAAATAATAAAGAACTTTGACTTTGACCTTGTAACTGTTAGGCACTTGTCTAGTCCCATCGCTGACAAGAAAGCGACTATTTTTTTTCTCGCTCAAGAAACGAAGAAAAGATAGATCCCGTGTCAATAAAAGAGACGCATATATTAATAGTTGATTGGTGATTCTACTCGCTTCTCGCTCATTGTCGGTAGTGGGCAAGTGCCTTAGGGCTGGCGCACATACAACGTACAACGATGCGTAGGGAGAATTTCAACACCTGTACAACACCAGGCTTATGGATATTATGTGGCTTTAATTATTTTCAAACTTATTCCAACATATCCAAAGACGATTATGCTTTGGCAGTGAACAATATTCGACCTTGCGCTTCGCGTGGCGTGGTGTAGGACCAGTGCCTTAGTCTGGGTGTCCTGCCGTTTGACCAAAAGTCATTTAGCAAAATTACACTGAACAAACAATGTTTTGCGAAATATGTATGTTTCGTAATAGTCATTTTACAAATGACTTACTTTTCCAAATGATCAACAGTTAAATTTACATTTTACGAGCAAGACGAATCAGGGCAGAACCGACTCGCATCTAGGTTAGGTTAGAAGGCCCAGGCGGGGTTGTTCAAGGTTGCTTTTTTCCAGAAATAGGTAAGTAAACTAATTGCTAATTGATCAATTGCTAAGTGAGTTTTTGTAAGATGATACTTTTGTCAAATGTCTCGTTTACCAAATGATCATTTGGTGAAACGTTATTTGTCAAATGACCATTTGTCAATATTTTTTTGGTCAAACATTAGTGCACCCTTAGTCTGCTGTGCCTTTTAGTAGCGGCGCGCAGTGCCGGATTAGTCACGTAGCAAGAGTAGCAAAGAAGGCCCCACGCACTCCCGTCTCACATGTATTTCTGCCAGTTCTGTTTTATTTATACCCTACACTTAAGAAATAACCTAAAACAAACCGAGGGTCTCTTTATACATAGAATTTGCTTCGGGCCACGCGCTGGCTTAATCCAGCACTGGCGGCGCGTATTTCAGTTTTTGTCTTTTTCTAATCGTTTGTTTTGGTACCAGAAAGCCAATCGTCGGCTTAAGGCGCAAACTTGTTAAATCCATTTTTTTTAAACAGCAGATTTGCACTTAATTTCATCTATTTATGGCCGGAACCCTATAATCAAGGATGACAAGGACGTTGAGCGGGAACGGAGGCTCTTTCAGTTAGGGCCAATATGATAGCTCGTAAGTTTGCGCGCTGTACAAGGGAGGTAAAAGTGACGTTGTTTAGAACATTCTTTACATCCCTTTACACGTGCAGCCTATGGACGCAATACACGTAAAGAGCCTATGGAGCTCTCCATGTCCAGTACAACAATGCGTTCCGGGTGATAGTGGGGCTGCCTCGCTTCTGTAGCGCGTCAGGGATGTTCGCAGCCGCCGGGGTCGACTGCTTTCACACTACCATGCGCAAGCGGGCCGCGTCCCAGGTGCGCCGCGTGCAGGCCAGCCCCAAATCATCCTCAGCATGATAGGGAGCAGAGTAGACTGCCCTTCCATGCGTCATTGTTGTGGGCTACATGCCCCTTACAATTAGTGTAATTTGTAAATTGGTACTAACATTTAGGATTAATGAACTACTAACAATATATGAGTGTAAATTTACTCGAAATAAATGATTCTATTCTATTCTATTCTATATTCAAACCGCGGGCAGGCTTACTTCGGATTAAAATTTGTCACATTTTGTACAGGAAAATGTCAAATTTTAATCTGAAGGAAGCCTTATCTATCCGCGGTTAGAATATAGGGTTCGGCCGTTACAGTGTAAACCAGCTAAATGCTAAAAATAGATTCGCTGTCATTAAGGTAGGACTATAGTGGTGGCTCGACAATTAAATTTGTATGTGAATTTTATTTGAACAATTTATTATATACAATGTATATCATGTTTTAGGAAATAGGATGAGGAATAATAAAATCATGGTACGAACCATGAAAAATACGATACACACTTATATAAAATGATTTAATTCAATACCGGTTTAAGTAAGGCTACTTACCAACAGCAGTAGAAAACCATAGCAAAGTACTTAAAGTCAAGACGCTACAAAGGCTCTAGACAAGATACAATAACGCTCACGTAAACCATTTTCGAAAACTGACAAAATGTAGTGCAAAATTGACATAAACGCTAGACGCGACCGATCGGTGGCTTACGTCAATCCGAAAATATATACATATTTTCGTTAGCGACAACGTTCTTGCAATGCAACTTGTCTAGGGCAATTGGTCCGATTTCAATGTTTTTTTGTTGTACAGTGGGCTGCAAAAGTGCATGGACAGTTCGGAAAGATAATGCTCTGAGGCAAACTGACGCTATCTATCTGCTCGTAGTAGTTCAACAAGATCTCACTAGATGGCGTTGTTGCAGATAATGATCTAAAAATATGAAGAAAAAAAACCGCATACATCAATCAACCATTTTTTCTTTATTTCATAGATTTTATATTTTAGTATAATAGATGATTTAAGTAGTTTCAAAGTATTAGTCAATTCCAAACTAAGAGGTTAAATTTATCAAAAACATTTCATCCACGATGTGGAATCGAAACCGGGACACTCGGGGCTTTGAACGTTGGCGGCCTTATGCCATCGGGCCATCAAACCATTTATTATTGGGTCGAAATTAATTACCAGTTTATTATGATTTGCTTATTTTCGCATGACACAGAAACACGTTAAGTATTACTACTAGGAGGGTAGACTAAAGATTTATAAATACCAGACTGATTATTACAAAGACTTACGCTCGTTCGTTCGTTAGCTGCTTAATCAATTGCCTTTGTTGTGTAGATTTACTTTCGTTGAAATTTCCTTAAAAAATGACTTCTCGTTGCAATATTGACCTAGTCAAAAGATCGCAAATAATTGCTTTGCACAGTGAAGGCAGAAATTTGTCAGAAATCGCTAGAGAAACCGGTGTTAACGTAAGTAGTAATTTTTTAGTCAATTTTTTATAAAATAATTTCGATTTAGTCTTTATTCATTTTATTTTATATCTTTAATTGTTATTATAAATGTCTGTTTTTTTTTAGAGGAAAACTGTTGTTTTATGGGTACGGCGGTTTGAAGAGGAGGGATCTTTGCTACCCCGGCAAAGAACGGGTAGACCACGACTCATAAGCACACCCCAGCGTCAAGCCATGGTGAGGGAGTATGAGGAAGATGGATTTAAACCAACTACGCTGGTTTATTCAATACGAGTGCGGATACTATTCGTCGTGTTCTTCACAGTGAGGGTCTGCATCATCGTATCGTAGGCATGCTGTCAAACCCTTCCTAACAGAAAGTCATAAAAGAGCAAGGTTCGCTTTGGAGTATTTAAATTTTGACTGGAGTAATGTCATCTTTACAGATGAAAATACTTTTAAATCGAGCCAACACGGACGACTAAGCTTGTGGCGCCGAAATAATACTCGGTATAATGACAATCATGTAGTGCCCAACATGGAATCTGGTCGTATAACCGTAAATATGTGGGGATGGATGAGTGCGGCTGACCCAGGAGAACTGGTTAGACTTCCCAGTCGAGCGAACAGTGTTCATTATGTAGAAATGCTGGAGGACACCATGTTGCCCACCGTTCGCAATGTGTATCCAGAGGAGGAGTTACCGGTGATAACGTTTGTGGGTCACACTGTAGCAAAGGGGGGGCCGTGTCTGGGACTTAGATTTTTTTTAAAAAAAAATGAAAAATCATAGGGATTGCAAAACACTTAGAATAATTTTCAAGTTTATGTTAAAATAAGCACATTTTGCTTGAAAAACTTTTCTCTAAAATTAAAAATGGGCGAGATAGACGAGTTCAAAGATTGATAATTTACAAAAGACAGAAAGTTTTTGTTGGTTGTGGTGTCATTATAACACTATTTTTTTATGATTGCAACGTATAGAACACGTCAAAATAAGCACATTTTACTTGAAACACTTTTCTCTAAAATTAAAAATTACTGAGATAGACGCCATCAAAGATTACAATAGCGACGTCGACGGAGGTCCGCTTCGCGGACCTCCTATTCTACGTAGTTTTGGCGCTTCGCGCCTGGACAACAAACTAACCTAACCTAAACCTATACCTATACTGCGCCCTACGGCCTTCGGCGACACCACATCCAACAAAAAAATTCTAAGTCTTTTGTAAATTATCAATCTTTGAACTCGTCTATCTCGCCCATTTTTAATTTTAGAGAAAAGTTTTTCAAGTAAAATGTGCTTATTTTGACGTGTTCTATACGTTGCAATCATAAAAAAATAGTGTTAAAATGACACCACAACCAACAAAAAAATTCTAAGTCCCGGCCCCCCCTTTGCTACAGTCCGACCCGTTTGTGCAAGATAACTGTCCCATACACCGTTCACGTGTTGTGAGGGAGTGGTTTGGTCAGCACAATAATATTAGGGTTATTCCCTGGCCTTCAAGGTCACCGGATTTAAATCCAATCGAAAATTTATGGGGTAATTATTGTCCAACGTTGGGACCACCAGAATGAGCGAACTCCGAAAGCCTTAGAAGACCACTGTTTAAACATTTGGGATAGTATTCGTGGTTCCAATCTGTGTCAGAATATTATCGGTTCAATGCGTGCTCGAATGCAAACTGTAATCGAACAGAGTGGGGGATATACTCGTTATTAAAGTTTAGTATATAAGTAATTCGAGTGGACGACTGGAGATCGGGTTAACGTAAGTAATTATTACAAAATTGAATATTATTTTTGCTCTTTTTGCGTGTCTATACTATTTTGTGACCATACATCATTGTCTTATTTTAAATATTTACGGTCAAACAAATTACACTATTTATACACGAATTTTAATTTTTTATCTATATATAAATATACCCGCCTGTTTCCCAATCGGCAAGTAAAGCATATTAGACACATAAATTTAGCCCTTTCTCTTTCTTGCACTTTAAATAGACAAGGAGAGACCACTTTTAATGGCGGATAAATTTACTTGTCGATTGTTTAAAAAACAGGCCCTAAGAGATCAAAACTGTATAACATAGATAACATAATGCGTTTGACTGTTAAGGTAACCCGATCTCTAGTTTAATTTTTGTTTGTTAATAATTACTTTGTTATTGTGGTGAAACTTCAATCTCTTTCCGATTTCGGAAACGAATACTTAAGTTATTACCTCAATAATATGTTAGGTAGACTAAATTAAAATGTTATTATGAGATATAAAGTTTTTTCATTTCAAATAACAAAAGTTGTTTCATTTCTTGAAAATGATAATTATTTAAAAAGATAATACATTGTGCAAAATGTGGTTACAGAATTATCAACAAGTTTTTAGAGTTGTTGTTAATTCTGTAGCTCTGCCTACCCCACTCTGGGAGTAAAGGCGTGAGTTTATGTATGTATGTATAATACATTAATATATTATGTGAAACAAAATTAATTAAAAAAAGAAACAGGTGGCAATAGGCAGATCCTATCTCCCGACCTACGGAGTAGCCCCGTTTCTAAGCAAGTTGTCAACTAACTCGGCCAACGATCATTTAAATTAACTGGCGAAATTAGCGATTGTAATACTGAAACGTCATAAAGTTGTAGCAAACAACAATTGAACTAGCTCAGATAACAACGCCATCTAGGTGGTTTCTTACGGACGTCACCTCACGTGTTCACAGGATTATAGACATTAAGGTGTCCATGCAATTTTGCAGCTGACCGTACAGTCGATAAATATGTATACAAGGGACATATTTATACATAAATATGTATAAATATGTACTGTATATACATAAATATGTATAAATATGTACGTTGTCACGGCGATTAAAGTGACAAGGTACTAAAGTGTAGACATATTTATGAACTCGAATGTACTAAAATTTTCAAGATTAAGTATATCTACGCTTTTCTTTATTTAATATTTTTAATATTTTGCTTATCACTAAAGAAGTTACAGAAAATCTATTATAATGGGTTCTTTGCTACGGCCTCAGTATTTTTTAAGAACCACTGCTATAGTAATAATATCTTAAACGGTATTTTTTTCTTTATTTTCACCTTTGTCTTTGCCCATTTCAACCTTTTCTTTGCCCTTCCCAGAGGTGCCCCCGAGCTTTATCATCGACCCTCTATGAAAGAAGTCTTTGACAACCCTGCTTTTCATTTTCCAAGTCTTGGGCAGGACACTCTTGAGTTTCCTTATTTCTTCATGGCTCCCATGTGTCTTCTTAGTTAATGTAAGCGTTTGTATGGGCACACAGTTCTCCACCTTCCGCTCTATACGGTTAAAGTTTTTCGTAATTGCTTTCAGCATGTTTATGTCGCTCTGTATCTCCCTCATATCGTTAATTGCTAAGTCGAGTGTCTGACTGTTTTCTAGAAATGTAAAGTCTATTGAGGATGTAGACAAGCATAATTTTGTAGTGAGTCGCGTATTTCCAGGCGTAATGTCTGCTGCATACAAAAGTCTAGCTGATTTTGCGTCACCATGTAAACCAAACAGGGAAGGTTACCATGATATATTAAAGCAGTGCAGTTTAGGTTGAGAGAAAGGGACAGAGCCATTGCAGTTATACAGCTCTGTTTCTTACGCTTAAACTGAACTGAATTATTGGTTATGCTCTTGACTGCTATGGTCTCACATTTAAAACAAACTTAGATAACTTAGCTTCTTGTTAATAATAAAACCAAAAACAGCTGTAAAAATGATCCTAAAAAATTATTCAACATTTGGAAAATCTTACCAGTAGGAGTCAAACAAAATTGCTCTTGGCAGTCAATAGTCATGGCAATCAAGAGCACACGCGTCTAGTCACTCATTGTCATAATACGAGAGCAATATCTGCTGATAAGTTTGCAGTTCCTAGAGTGTCCAATTACTACGGAGACAGGACACTTAAAAAACGTCTATCTTATCTCCTGAACAGATTACCAGCCTATATTGTTCTGGAAACCAACAAACGTAGATTTAAAGCTATGTTACATAGGCATATTCTGAATTCATTGTGAATGCGATGCTCACTTTTAATTATATAATAGTGTATTTCAACAAGCTGGACCGAAGATTCTGCGGTCAAACTGTGCAAACAGTTTTGTGGAACAATGCATAATACGTAAACTTTGTGTTTGTTATAATAAATAATAACTATCTCATGGTAACCCCCAGGTCTTTTGTATGAAACCCAATGCAGCAGAAATTACGCGAGCGAAAATACGCGACTCACAACTCCCAAAATTACGCGAAGAGGACTCGGTTCCTAGAGTAAGATTCGGTTATTGCCGGATGCAAATACATCGTAAGGCCCACCATACTGAAAAATGGGAGTTTTTTGTAACTGGGACTTTGAATCTACAGTCAAGAGAATAAAGTTCAATTGCGATTGTTCGAAAATGCCATTTTGAGTTAATGATCATAGGAAAATAAACCTTATTTTTATTGCAACAGAGTTCAAAGTAAATTGCCTTGATTATGTACATCCTATTGCACACTGGGCCTTACGATTATCGTCGGTGAAACTGCAAAACCGCGTAACTAACAAATTTATGATAGAGCAAAATAAACCTTAGCGTCTTTTTAAAAAGGTGAATTTTTCTCTTTATTTAAAATGTCACTTACGCGGTTTTGCAGTTTCATAGACGTTATATCGAATATCTCTATATTCACCATAAACTTTAACATATCTTTAGTAAAAAAAGTTAGTTCAAAGTTAAACACTATACAGGGTGGGGTCGTGATCCTAACTTAATTTTCCTAACTCAGTAAATGATTAAAATTGTAATAGTATAGTGGTTTTTGAAACAATTAATTCATTAATTCATTAAAGTAAACATCTTAGCCTGTTTGTGAAAATTGTGGTTACTGAATTACGTTCTGTTCCTTGATGGTGTAGTGAGTTTTAGTTTAAGTAATCTACAGATACACGACCCCGCATTCGCTGTATGACTGTTGGTCGTAGTGACAATAAGCCTTTGATATCAAGTACGAACAGACATAATGATTGTAAGTATAATTCCAGAAGGAACCCGTAGGTATATAAGAAAATTAAATGTTGAGACGAGAAATAAACTAGAAACATACCTCTGTTGCATGCTGGAACAAAAAAACATGAACAATTCATGTAAACTTAGTACTAGTAGTTTAATATAACCATAAATATATCATAGTGTCTATATTAGAAATCCTAAGTACCAATTGTTCTGATCATCATTAGTCCAAGAAATCGCTTCTCATAAAGCCACTTTTGTCTCAATTATAAAACTTTATAGTGTTACAATCAATGTCTAAAAAATTCGGACATGATCCATTCTGGGCCGCGTCGGGGCGGGTATGCATAGGCATTTCCCCTGGGTCCAAAAAAATGCTTATGTCCAGTAGTGGACGTCTTTCAGGTGAAATGATGATGATGATGATGTCCAGATCAGTTGTGTGTGGACTTATCTCTTAATTAGTGATTTGGCATATTAAATAGGTAAATATTAGAAATATACTCACCATCACTTAAATAAAAATAAAAGAATATTAAATTACAAAAAATAGTTAAATATTGCATGGTGAACAAAGCTAATCCAATGTTCGATTAAGTTTCTTCTCATAATAAAAACTGTTCAAATAACTTATCAAATTGATTACCCAGGCTGTGTGGAAACAATTATTTTAACAACAGCCAAGTCTTGGAAAAAACTAGACACAGAAATCAGTGCTGACTTTAAAGCTTGACTTCAACCATAGTAAAATTATGTACGTATAAAATAAATTAAAAAAAAAATAGCAGAAAAACTAGCACCAAAGCAACCTGATTTAAGTGGTATCTCTGAAACCCATCTTGCCAGGTCTGAAAACCATGCTCGAAAAAGCGACTCCATGGATTGCAGAACCGCGATATGCCACCAAAAGTCCTAACCCTAGTCATTAGTCATAAAATCAAAATGAAATTTAATTTACTTTCTTTGTCGTATTACTTTTTTTTAATTGTGCTCCATCTCTGTTATATTTTTGTTCGGTGTACAATAAAGTGTTTTGTATTGTATTGTATTGTATTGTACTTATGTACTATTTTTAGCAAAATACCTCTTACTGCCGCACTCAGAGACATCAATTAAATTTAATGCTTGTTTAGTGACGTGTTGTCTTATTTAAGCAACTTACATACATACATACATAAACTCACGCCTTCATTCCCAGAGTGGGGTAGGCAGAGCGACAGAATTACCAACAACTCTAATAACTTGTTGATAATTCTGTAACCACATTTTGCAAAATCAGGCTAAGATGTTTACCAGTGTATTAGTGACAGGTTGCAAGCCCATCGTCTAACAGTACTACAAGCCTATATTCCCTTAGTCGCCTCTTACGACATCCACGGGAAGAAATGGAGTGGCACTATTCTATCCCGGTAACCACACGGGCAAGCAACTTTAGTCAAGCATTAAATTTATTCGTCGGCAGTAAGCCGTTTCACCGATGGTCTTATCCCCCACCGCGACACTACCATATTTGTAACCTTGCCTTTTGTTTGTGCCTTTTCTGTTTCATATAACACTTCGTATAACAGACAGTTTTGTTTAGCTCTTTATGACCTTGATTTTAATTGACACAAGCTATTAAATACTACTGGACATAGGCCTCCCCCAAGGCTCTCCACTCAGACCGGTCTTGTGCTTTTCGCATCCACCGCTTTCCCGCGATCCTTACAAGGTCGTCACTCCATCTTGTTGGAGGCCTACCCACAGCTCGTGTCCCGGTCCGCGGATGCCACTCAAGAACCTTCTGACCCCATCGGCCATAAGTCCTGCTTGCGATGTGCCCCGCCCACTGCTGCTTCAGTTTACCTATTCTTCGGGCTATGTGGACGTCTTTCGGCTGACATGATGATGATGATGATGATTAAATACTAGGCTCTATGGTTAATAGATATTAGGACATAGAAGCTTTAGATCCACATCTCGATGGGACTAGGTAGCCACTTCAACCAGATCACTTTGCAACTACATCGCGATCTGACTTCATAGCTTTGTGCCTAGATCGCTTTACAACTTTGCGACTAAATCTCATAAAGTCTGAGTCGGTAAATTACCACCTTTTTTTTCATTTTATGTCTGTCTTAGCAATGTCGACGTAGCCCCGCCTGACGGGGCTCCTATTCCTTAACAATTTTCCCTTAGGGCATTCGACGTTACTTAACAAACCTAACCTACTTAGTAACGCAAACAAAGACTCCTGCAGCGGCAGCCGCATGAAATGACGTCATTGACACGCCTTTTTTTCGAAGGAAAATCTTCACAAAAGCCGGGATGTGGGATTAAACTTTGGCGTATTACGACCTCCTCGGTGGTCTGCCCTTACACTTCCCGAGCAGCTTTGAAACCATACAAAATTCTTCAATGCTGTCCTCGCGTAATGCAATTGGTACTTCGGCTCATTCTCCAATTGGAATTCCAGCCCAACAAATCATATTCCACTGCAAATATAAAACACTTGATGACAAAAACTTGGCTGTGCTTTTAATACTACCACAAGTTTTCAATAGTTATTTACATCAAAACCTATTGAAGGTAATTTTTCAATAATAGAATTGTAATTGATTATTAGAATATTACTTGGAATTGCATATATTTAGCTCCGCGTCGCTATTATGACGTGCTTCTTGTACCTTATTAATTGACTCTACGACTTGACGAAGCATCGAGCAATAGCCTACTTAGCTAGTGAACCCAGGTTCGATTTCCAATAAAGGCAAATATATGTGTGATGAGCGCGATTATTGTGGTTAAATTTTCGAATGTTCGTTACTAAAGCTAGTTTTGGACGAAGATCAATTTGTGTGAGATTTTTAAACGTTAAAGTTTAGTATGGAATTTCAAGTGTTGACCTTAAAAGGCCGGACTGCATGATTTTGGTTCCTTGGATGGAAGATGGAGGATGCTTGTTTGCGATGCCATCTGCGTAGATACATTAGCCCCGCACGTCTTAAACTTAAGGATTCTAATTGATGAGCCTCTACGGAAAACTGTCGCATAAAGTTAATGATAAATTTTGGCGTAACTGCTTTCATGTTGTGGCTTGACGCTGTCATTATGGCAGTGGCTCAACAATTAAAGTCCTTGACTGTACCTCAAAAATCGCTGACACGATGAGATGCACCACGAGCAGATGTGGCCGAGAATAAATAGAAAAAAATACTCGGGACTCATCGAATACCATTTCGTTGCGTTGACGAGACCTGTTAGGTACCTAACATACAAAGAAAGATAAACGCAAAAATAACCGATTACATTATACTGTGTTGAAATCAGAGTTTGAGAGACGGTTTTTTGACGGAAAGCCGAACAAGAAGTCATTTTAGGTTGGTCCTGTTTCTAAGTATTTGGTGCGGCACCCTAAAAATATAAATATCAGGTTACAAACACACACAAACGACCTACTCGTTTTTCCAAGGTAAGCATTAAAAGTATGTACTTATGGTGAAGTTAGGCTTCAAATAATATAATACACAAGACTCAGAAACGGTGTCCACTTGTTTCACCGACACTCATTTCATAGAAGCTATCATCAACAATAATTCAAGTAGTCTTACCGAGTACTTTTACCAGTTAAACTACTGACCTTCCTAATAGACTTAATAATAGGTTAGGTTTGTTTAAATATCAGGCCCGAAGGGCAAAAACCACCCAGAAATAGGAGCTCCGTCGACCTTGTAGCAGAATGTGTTCAAATAATAAAGTAAAGTGTAAGTGTTTCGCTTTTGCAGCCAGTGGGTTCACTGGTAAGTATATTGGGAAGGGAATTTCTAGTCGTGCGACTGGTAAGACTCGGTGAGACTACTGGGAAAAGCTGATAAATTGACAGAAGTTTCATTTCATAGAAAGCTATGTTCTGCCGAACCTGTGTCGATTATTAATTGTCTGATAGGTATTTATTTATTACCTATTCGTGATAATGCTTTTTGACAATCATAGGTGCATTATATAATGCCTAAATTGAAGAATAAACAAACACTGCAATTGGAACCTCTCACTAATACTCTGGTAAACATCTTAGCTTACCTATTTGTGCAAAATGTGGTTACTGAATTATCAACAAGTTTTTAAAGTTGTAGCTCTGCGTACCCAACTCTGGGATTACAGGCGTGAAGTTATGTATGTATTTTGTTTCAATTAGTGCTACTATGGCACTTTTGGGAAAAATATATCGCAACAGTTCTATGACGCCATAATTTCCATGGGAATGTAGAATGTAGCACGTTTTTGTTTCCATCGTTCTACCGGAAATGCTGGGAAAATATTATGGCAACACTTCTATGGCATCATAGTTCCATAGGACTAATGGGAACTTGAACTGCCTGTATTTCTATAGAAGAAATAGTTTTTTTTTTTCTTCAATAGTTGTACCACATACTGCTGGGAAAAGAACCACTTCTATGACGTCACAGTTTCAACAAAAAAATCCCTCTTCGCCCGTGGTACGGTTGTCTGTGTCCGGTTGACTAAAATTTCTATTTCAAAATCAAATTTAACAGAGTCGACGGAGCTCCGCTCTCGCGGAGCTCTTACTTCTGAGTGTTTTGGCCCTTCGGGCCGGCTGAAGAACTAACATAACCTAAACCTACCTCATATTTATTGGTCAACCGGACATAGCCAACCGTACCACGGGTGAAGACGCAAAAAAATGGGAAGTACCCAGATTTTTCCGATAATGTGTTTAAAAAATGTCGTTTGTCTCGTGTAAAATGACATATACTTCCCGCACTTGCATCAAAATGTACTATTTACATACATACATAAACTCACGCCTTCATTCCCAGAGTGGGGTAGGCAGAGCTACAGAATTACCAACCACTCTAAAAATTTGTTGATAATTCTGTAACCACATTTTGCACAATTAGGCTAAGATGTTTACCAGTGTATTAGTGACAGGTTGCAAGCCCATCGCCTAACAGTACTGCAAGCCTTTATTCCCTTAGTCGCCTCTTACGACATCCACGGGAAGACATGGAGTGGTACTATTTAACTCTAAATAAAAAGGCAAATATAAATAATAGACATTTTATCAACAATAAATACGACAAACATTATAACGTTCATGTTGTGATAAGTCTCAACTCATAAATTTTCCCTCCATGCCTCAAAAAACTGCAGCAATGGGGACAGTACCGACAGCAGGAACACATAGGCCTACTACTCATATAACAAAATTCTTCCAGCTCCATCATAGGTTTCCGCTTCGAACGGCGTCCCGCACGTTTGTCGACTTTACTACGACCTTTTGGTTTATTATTACCCCTCTTTTTCTTGGGATTTCCTAGAGACTTGACTTTCCTAGTTCGATAGCGTTCGGCAGTATCAGAGTTGTTTCTTGAATAATAATACTGAGATACCTTGCCGCGGACTGGGGTCTCGCGATCAGCTAAGGATTTGCTACATGATTCGGCCTTGCTCGCCGCTCGCAGACTCATCCCAGGCCGATCTTCCCGACAATAAGAATCATTGTCGCCGTCCATTGCTAGATTGTTGATTTTCTTAGTTTTTTTTACTTTTTATAACACGTTGAAAATGTTTTTAATTGTAAATTTGGATAGAAGTCGATAATTAACATACGGAAATTTTTACAATGGTTGTTTTTTCTCCTAGTTGTCAAATAGTAACGAAACAATTTTGAACTATAAAATCGATTACATATTAAAGCAGGTTTGTAGTGTCTAGATTCAACCTTTTTTTAACTTTATTGCTTAATTGTTCGGCCAATCCTTAACGATCAATTACTTGGCACAACTAGCTGTTGGAAAAATAAAACATAGCACATGTTACTCAAGGATAATGTAGCATTCTAATGGGGAAATAATTTTTGGCAAAGGCAATGATGTGTGTGGTGTAAGCCCCTTAGAAAGGCCCAAGTATAGGAACGGGTTATCCGGCCCCTGCTTATATGTATAGACTATTTTGAACACAGTCCGCGCGCGAATTAAATGCAGTCGGGGCCTGAGATGAAGGGCGCCACGCTTCTCCTCTCCCTCCTGCAATGTGAATACGCTGTATAGTGCCGTCCCGTAACTAGCACATTCAACTCGCGTGTGGGCTGAGGTACTAGTTTCTAATAACTTTGAGCTCAGCATCACAGCATGATAATAAACAGACTGCTTCTATTGTTTACCCTGTGGTCTAATTTCATAGAAAAATAAAAATAAAACAGAATTAAAGGCATTACAAATTGCACTGCTTTATTTTAATACGTCTATTATAAAAGGAAAACATTATGTCAAATGTATACAATAACAGTTTATGAATACGAACTATACGATGAATCAGTGCTTTCTGGGATTCTGACCCTTCTCGTCTGAATCTTCTTCGCCCTTCTCGTCTGAATGTTCTTCGCCCTTCTCGTCTGAATGTTCTTGGCCCTGACCAAATTCTTCAGGAAAATCTTCTTCTCGATTCTTCTCTTTCTGAGTCTCTTCCGAGGTATTGCTATGGCTGTCTTCATCTTGAACCCGTGAAGAAAACCTGTCATTAAAATTATGGCTCTATTCTTCGCTCGCCTCGGTAAATTACGGCGCAATGGGATATCCCACAATTTCTTTTTTCTTTTTCTGTCGGCGCTTTCTTTGGAAATTCCTGATGCTTCGGGCTCTATGTCGTCTCCCGCAGTGAATCCCAAAGGAAATATGAGTTTTTTAGAGTGACAAGGCTCACAGTGCTCCACTAGTTTTTCAACAACTGGTTCGATCCCGGTATCCAGTGCTTCAGACTCAGATTGAATAAGATCACCCTCCATCGTGTAAATTAAAAATATTAGCAAACTCTTGTAGTCTCCTAGAAAATGCACGAATGTTATGAGTGACGTTTTGTTGACTTTTTTGAGAAACGAAGCTTAAAGGCCAGCATTATTTTGGAACAGTATCAACGGAGGTTCAACGGAGGACAGTATCAAACAATGTATAATGGTACTCTATTGATTATTATCTTCTGTCCACGACATGACTCCTAGGTACGGTCTGTGAGCACTTAGAAGAGGCTGCGGTTTAGTACTTCTCTCTCACTCGCTCTTAATAAGATCGTATGAGAGCGAGTGAGAGAGAAGTACGTACCTACCCTTTTTTGTGCTTGAGGAGGCACACGTGCTAGCTATGCTACACCAGAATATCGTCATTACTTTAAAAAAATCTCGTATCTCTATTTCGTGACGTACGATTTTAAACTTAAGCGCAAAGAGAATTAAGTTCAACCTCATACATCTCGAAATAACAGATACGAGATTTTTCTAAAGTAGTAACGATATCCTACATACATACATACATACATACATAAACTCACGCCTTCATTCCGAGAGTGGGGTAGGCAGAGCTAAAGAATTACCAACAAGTCTTAAAACTTCTTGATAATTCTGTAACCACACACGATATCCTAGGTTAGTTATAAGCTGTCTCCATTTTAAATGACATCCAAATCGATCGACACATTTTGAATATATTTAAAACTTTGAATTTATTAGTGTGATTGCCCGATTCCAATTTTTAAGTTTGACTTGAAATTTGAGATTTGTCACAAACTAAATTGATCTCAAGTATGTTAAAGATTTACCTAGTAAGCAATAAATACAAAACAACACTTTATTGAATGCCACTTTTTTCCCGTAACGTCAAAGTATTTCGTTTTCTACCTCCGACCTTTTCATTTCAGGATATCCGTTAGTGGAACGACCTTTACAGATGTAGTGCATAATTATTTTTCTTCGTATTTTCACGGTAACTTACGAACGTGTCTTGCTATTTCAGTTGCTCACAGTACAAAAGTACTGAGGTTGACTGAAGAAGCATGACAGATACGAACTTTTCCGACAAAATACGATGGAAAACAATTATGCACTACATGTTTACATTTATTATTTTTTTGTATTTTGTGCATTTAAGTAAATTAATTCACTAACCACTTTTTTCACAATCGACAAGTAAAGCATAATTTGACAGATACATTTGACCCTTTCCCTTTCTTACACTTTAAAATAGCCAAAGGAGAGCAAACTTTAAATGGCAAATAAATTCACTCGTCGATTGTGAAACGGGACGTAAGAGTTATTGAAAATAAACTTGAGTTTTCATAGTAATAGGCATAGTCACATTCTTCTATAGCTTTATATTTTTAGGGTTCCCTACCAAAATGTTAAAAAAGAACCCATATGGTGGGTCGGTCTGTCCCTTTCTCTGTATGTCACAGCAGTTTTTTCAGAAACTATACAAGCTATCAAGAAGTTTTAAGACTTGTTGGTAATTCTTTAGCTCTGCCTACCCCACTCCGGGAATGAAGGCGTGAGTTTATGTATGTATGTATACAAGCTATCAACTTGAAATTTGGCATAGGTGTATAACTTACTTGCCCGCATTTGTTTTTAGGATCTGATTTGGGGTCTAGAGTGGGGGTTGAAAAATTAAAGTGTTTTGATTATAGCAAACGAGGTGCCATATGAAAGGGCTCAGATTGCACATTTCATTTTTTTTTTTTATAATTTTCATTGTCGTACTTTTTGATTTATAGCAAAAAATGTACAAATATGTCCGTTCCAATCCGTTTACCAATCGGAGTGCCCGCTAAATTGTATGAAATTTCATTAGTTTCATTACATAGGTACCTACCGCCACCGCGTTTTTTTTACTTTTTAAAACCATGTTTGGAGTGTTTGGACTACGATAACTAACTCTTAATAGCCAAACACTCGTACAATCAATGCTCAATCAAAGTTGCTCTACTTCACATTTATTTTACTTTTTTTAAATGTCATAAACTAAAGATTTCAACTTTTAAAATGGGCGATTACAGCGTAGTTATTTAAAAAGTGTATCAAATAGTTTTACTTTATTTTAATTTTACATTACTTAATGTTACTCTAGAAAGGTTCCACGATAACTTTATACAAGATATTAAACGGCAGCCCATAAAATACCCTTATAATCTGTATTCTTTTATTTCATCATCATCATCATAATGTCAGCCGAAAGACATCCACTGCTGGACATAGGCCTCCCCCAAGGCTCTCCACTCAGACCGCTCTTGTGCTTTTCGCATCCTTTCGCTATCGCTTTCTTACAAGGTCGTCACTCCGTCTTGTTGGAGGCCTACCTACAGCTCGTCTCCCGGTCCGCGGACCATTCTTTTATTTATGTCACTCAAACTCATGTAAACTTCGGGGAGGGAAGATGGCCGATTGTACGATGTCCGACTTTTACTTTTGTTAATTTTGATTTACTGTGCTATTTACTGATTATACTCTCTCACTGACACTGCACTGGGGAAATCACTTGGTGGACCGCCATTTATTTAAAGAAGAAAAAGAAAAACTCATGTTAAGTTTGTCACCGTGACATTACGAGGAGATTTTTTAAGGCTCTTTTAAACATTCGTATTTAAAAAATGGGTAAACCCATTAAAAATCGAGTTCGGGAACTTATATTCAAGATGATAAAATTTCTAAAATGTAAAAGAAATTGAGCCCGTCCGTAAGCAAAAGGAGCATAATTTAAAGATAGAAATGGTATAACGACTTCTGTTTACTTAAAAGGAGTAAAGATGTTTCTTGTGTGTTGTGGTTTAAATTATATATGACCCCAAGCAGCTTAAGGACTTAGGCTTTTTATATTTCATGCTAGTTCAATCATCATATCATTAAAAAATGCTGTCTTACTTTAGGGTGAATTTCAACAAGCGTCAAATTATCCTAATTTAGGTGGTATTTTTTATTGTGTCAGTAGGATTCACAATTTTAAGTGTAAGGGACGTCATTAGTCGTAATTAAAACAGTGTTAAAATGGCCCTTCATTAAACCAAGTCGTTTTAAGATATATCGAATTTACTAATTATATACCACCAAAATTGCTATTATCCACCAAAATTACTTTTCTAAGAAAAACACACGATCAATAAAGACATATCGGGATAGTTAAAATAATAATCGTTAGGGAATCATTCTTGTTATTTTTTAAAACCAACAACGTATTTTATTTAATATAATAAATAGTTATTGCTTGGTGTTTATATAATTTTGGTTGAACAAGGAATTTTGTCAATTTTGGTGTCTTAGGAAAAGCCACCAAAATTAGAACTTGTAGTTTTTTATTTTATTTAACGTGAATATTTTAGTTGTATACAAATTTAACTTCATATAGTTAAAAAAAACACCACTAACATACCTACTCAAAATAATTTAAACAATTGTTTTTTTGCAAAATAACAAGTTATCTAAGTTATCACAATTTTAAAAATGTATTTCGTACCACCAAAATTAGATACTTATGTACTTAGAGGGAAGATGCAGCAAGACGGTATAAATCTTTAACCATCTAATCTATCGCTGGAACTGAACGAACGACTGACACCATATTTGTTTGTTTAATCACTTTTCGTTCGATCATATTAATAAAATCAATTTTAATATTCACCACCAAAATTGACTATTTCGCAAGGACAGATTTATTTACACTGTTCCCAGTTTCTTTTTATTTGCAAATGCAATAATTGTAATATTTTATAATTCCTTAACTAATAGGGAATAGAGGTAACTAAAATATCAATCTAGTTGAGGCTTAATAACTTTGTACCACGGTATATCAGTGTATGCGACAAGTACTGGACACGACACCAAAATTGATTTTGGACTGTTTTTTTTTTACGATAAACATGATAAGTTATTAACAATTTTAACTTTGGCTCAACATGGTACTTTGTGTAAGATTTTCTAAAAAATAAATATTTTTCCAATAAATGTACTTTACACCCCAATTATCACGTCCGCCGCTAAAAAATGTGGTTGGGATAATTACCCTTTAACTTCAGTTCTAGAGCAAGAAACACAATTTTGTTGTCTTGTTCTAACTTCAAAGCTAGAGTAAGATAGCAATTAACTTTGCAATCTTTATTGCCAGGTTAATCCTCGCTTTAGAAGTAATTATGAAATCGGTAGGTCTATTCCGACTAGTTACATTGTTAGTTCCATTGATGTAACTAGATGGACTTTTTTTTCCTAGTAGTTACATTCAACGAAGATGGATTCCGTAACGGAACTACATGGACTTTTTTTTCCAAGTAGTTACATTAATAATAATTATAATAAATTTATATAAAACGAATGCAATCTTATAGAAGGTACTTATTTTCAATTTCTTTGCCTATATTCAAAAAATGCTTTTTTAAAGCGAGTCGAGTCCCTTATGGCGGGAAATTAAAAAAAACGCAGTTAAATAATGATCATTTGATCTAATAATATTTATTATAAGTATTATTAATGTAACTACTTGGAAAAAAAGTCCATGTAGTTCCATTACGGAATCCATCTTCGTTGAATGTAACTACTAGGAAAAAAAGTCCATCTAGTTCCATCAATGGAACTAACAATGTAACTAGTCGGAATAGACCAATCGGTACGGTGCTCGGCTCAGACTCGCACTTGACAGATTTTTCTGGAAAACTACCTTTATTTTGATTCTTTAAATGAAACGAATATTCTTAGTTTACAAAAATATATCTATATTTAGTCATAATCTTGAGTTTTACGAGTTCCCTTATAAATAACATCTACCTAATATGAACAACACAGGCACTAAAATATTTATTCCTTACTTACTTATTTGTTCAGCAAAATAAATACTTTTAACAGAATAATCATAAAACTTTAGCGTTGGGACTTAACTTTAACTAAGAAAATCTACTACTGTGATTCAAATATGGAAACATATTAGGAGGCAGAACTTTCTGGGCTGTATTACTAATCACAGCAAAAAACGACTGATAGCAGGTAATTTTTTTCAGAAATCGTGTATATTCACTTGAAAAGTTTATCAAAAATCATTAAAAATACATTTTGTTGAAGATATCACTACTCGTAAACAAAATCGTGATCCACTTCGAATCTGTTGTGAAGCCGCTGAGGTAACTCCGAAGCTAGATTTGCTGGCACTTTGTCTGAAAAAATAAAAAATAATAATGTTATCCTGGTCAAGGCACCGAAATAAATCATTAGGGTCAACGAAAAGGTCTTCTTTTGCTTTTATTAATGGCAAACATTTTGTTTTCTCTAAGTCCTCATATTGATACTGTTTTTAGTTAAAGTTATGGGTGTTCCTCGTAATCCTTACTAACGTTTGTCCTAATGCTTCGTTTGTCCGAATTATTGATTGTGCTAGACTGGTTTTCAGGCAAGGCAGGAGGAAATAGCTTTAGGATAAACGATAATTCGGACAAAGGATGCAATAGGACAACTGACGATTAGGGATTTAATATAGACCCTAAAATGGTCCAAATTGTCTCACCTAAAAATGTTTAGTCCGAATGTAATTTTATTCCTAATCATCGCAACTCCTTAAGTGTTTTTTACTGAAACGGTTTCTATAAAACAAACCTAACCTAACCTTATCTACCAGTTAGATACATTAAACCATACATAAACTCACGCCTTCATTCCCAGAGTGGGGTAGGCAGAGCTAAAGAACCACCAACAAGTCTCAAAACTTCTTGATAATTCTGTAACCACATTTTGCACAAGTAGGCTAAGATGTTTCCCAGTGTATTAGTGACAGGTGGCAAGCCCATCGCCTAACAGTACTACAAGCCTTTATTCCCTTAGTCGCCTCTTACGACATCCACGGGAAGATATGGAGTGGCACTATTCTATCCCGGCAACCACATGGGTAAAAATACATTAAAAATCCTGAAATAATAAAGGTTTCAGTAAAAAACACTTAGGAGTTGCGATGATTAGGAATAAAATTACATTCGGAATAAAAATAATTATTTCAACTTTGGAGCACCCACCCTAAAATGATGCTACAAAATGTTTCATTTATAAAAACATTGTCGGCAGTTGATCGATTTTTGAAATAATACAGTACACCTTCGATTTTGTACTTCTTTCTCACTCGTTCTCATACGCTCTTATACCCGATCCTGGAAGACCTTATAAGACCTCTATACAATTCTAACTTACCATTACACCTGTAAACCAGGTGGGACCAGATGATCATTTCCTGGGAGAAGGTGAACACGCCAAGCCGGCCTCCCTTCAGGGTTAAATCGAAGACATTCCCTGAGTCAGCCACGAGTTGGTTCCTCTCGTATATCTTCAGGCGGATCAGACCGATCTTGGGCCGGTGGATGAGGCTCCAGCGGTACGCTGTCTTCTCATCCCAGCCTTTGTTGCGAGAGTCCTTCCATAATAGTTGGACCTGTTGAACGAATAATCTAGTCAATTTTGTAGGGACACTACTTTTAACTCTTAAAAATTATGCCTTTTTTTTATTGCATGGGTAGGCAAACGAGCACACAGGCCACCTGATGGTAAGTGGAAACCTTGACCCATAGACATTCGCATTCACAAGACTGCAAATGCGTTACCAACCCTGAGGACTAAGATGGAATGCCCCTATGCTAGTCATTTCACCGGCTGCCTGCGGAAAATCTTAAAATAATCTTATAATGAAATGGAATTGTTTTTATTTTTTTAATTCATTGTTTAGACATAGAAAATACATAGTATGTACAGTACAGTACCCCAACGAAAGTGTTAAGCACTTTAGTGCGTCGTCATATTAAACTTCAAACAGAACATCAAATGACACATGACAATGACAACGACATCCACAATGACAAGGTTCTAAGTATGCTCAACATTTTTACTGAGTGACTTTACAAAGCCCATCTAAGCAAAACCTTTAAGAGGTTTGTATGCCGATGGGGAAAAACTTCCTGAACTAAAATCATTGATATTATTAACAAATACACTCGTATTCATTTTACGGCATAGAGAACGGCACGCAAAAAGCGGTGTCGGCGACTTCAAAGGATTGTAATGCACACTATTTGAACGAACAAACTATAAGGGACATGAGAGCCATGTATGAATCTGTGGACGGTTACAATCTCAAAATTGCAATCATAATGCAAATGTCAATGGGTCACAGATCCCAGTTACCTTCAGATGTGCTGTGTGCTCGTTTGACTTCTCCGTGTCAGAAAACAAGACTGCAAAAGCATTGCCAACTATGAGGACGAGGATGAGACCTAAAACTCCCAGCCATTTTACCGGGTGTCTTAACCCCACAATGCAAACACGTACTATTTATGCGTAGGATCCTAAGATAGGGTGGTATACCTGATCAGGCGTGGATTCTGTGTTCCACAGCGCGTTCCTAAGGATCTTTCCGGGGCCGGTCTTGGAGTTGACCAGCTTGAGTTGGATGCCGGGCTCAGCCACGGCGCGGAACGGCGTGGTCTGCCAGTACGTCTGCTTCTTGCGTTTCCACATCACCACGTAGAACCGCTTGTTGTTCTGGTATCTGAAGACATTGATTACAAATGAAAAGTTGAAATTTAAACGTCGAGCGACGAAGGATAAATTCTGTGATCCTAGTAAAAATAGTTATGTTTTCTGAAGTCCTGGTGAAATTATGTCAAGTTTACTCTGTCTATGATGAACCCTTTTTTTAAACTTTTATTAAAATTGCTTTTTTATAATTTTAAACGTCTTACCGTTATTGTAATCGTATAGGCAAAAAAATTAGGAATACACAAATAAACCCGCGGGCAATGCAATATTGTAGAGCTGTTCTGATTTTGGGCCCGAATCGTTGCAATAGGCAACCCCGTCGTAGTAAACGTAACCTAATCGAGTTTTGTCTCAATAACCAGATAATTTATGTCTAAAAAAAGTTCAGTCGGCTACAACAACTTAGCTTAAAAAAGGATTTTTTCAAGAGAAACTTAGTATTACAAGCCAAGTCGACTTATTCCCATTTTTACAAGCTGTTGAAGATGCTAGTCACTTTACAGACCCGGAGAGGAAGACGATCGTTAAGTTGCTTAACCCTCTGCAACTGTGGTGACTTTTTTAGAAACATTCTACTGAGGTGGAGTCTGTCAGACGTCATTTTTGACAAAATGAAGAAAAAAAAATGGTTTAATGATAAGTATTGTTTGTTTAATGCAAAACATGACTGATTACTTAATTTTAATGCGAAACTTGGGTTTTTGGAGTTGTAGGTAATTCTGTGGCTCTGCCTACCCCTCTCTGGGAGCGAAGGCGTGAGTTTATGTATGTATGTATGTACTTATAATAAACATGAAACGTGATATGGGTTTTTTAATTTAAAAAAATGTAATTCACTTTAGAAGAAGATACTGAGCGATACAGAGCTATACAGTATACGGCGATTTTTTTTGGCAACGTCTTACATACGTCAATTCATACTTTATATAACGAAAAAATGTATCATGATGGTTTTTATGAATTTCACCTACTAAACCGCATCGCAACGTACCTGCGATTTTTCGCCTCGTAATCTGATTACTCTACATCAGATGAGCCGTTGGTTCATTCATCACAATAATCACGTAAAAAAACTCTATCTAACTTGTCTACCAGTCTTTTCAGTAAAATTACAGACGAAGCGCAAGCAATCGCCAAGCTCAATTGGGAATAGGTTGGGTATGTCTCTGGCATGCCGGAGGAGTTGTGGGCTAAAGTGTGTACCAAATAGGTTCCACGTGACAGAATTCGGCATCGCCGCAGACCATGGCGACGTTTGCGAGATGAGCTTGATGCTCATCAAGACTGGTGGGAGACTACCCAAGATAAGGCTACGTGGAAAGAAGGGAGGGAGGCTTTTGTCAAATAACCAGTCTTACCCAAAGATGAATCCAACATAGTCGTCATCAATCTGCGTGTCGATGAAGAACGTCCCCTCAAAGTCGACTCCGCCGAAGCTCTCGTAGCCCACGGCCAGGCCAGGGTCCGAGTTGAGGGTCTGGATGATCTCCGCGCCCTCGTTGTTGACCACCCAGTGAGGGTCCTGTTGGGACTCACCCTCAGGGTCTAGCAGAACTATTGCGAACTCCCTTAACATGAGAAATTATTATTATTATGGGTATTGGATCTTAAGACCGGCCAAGATTAGTTAAACTAAATATATTATGGAAACTGTTAATTCTGTCTGATAAAGTAAATATCCTAGAAAACTTCAATTTGTCTGAATCGTTTACGAGGGAAATCCTTTGTGATATCTTGATTGATGTATGTCGTACATTGGTTGTATATTTTACTTAATTTGAGTTATATAAACATACATCTTTAATTTTGAAAGATTAACTGATTGGTGGTGTTGAAATAAGGTTGAAGTCACTTTAAATATATTTTTACCTGAAATCCGTTCGATGAATCTTAGAGTTATTAGGGCAGTTGTCTAATTCGTTAATCACTTGATCGCCATCAAAGTCGTTTTCGCAAGCATCGCCAATTCCATTATCTAAAAAGAGAAAATGATGATTAGAGTAAAAACTATCTTACTTAGTTAAGTACCTTTTTTTACTAAATCTAGATAAATTAAGGTTAGGTTATAGTTTCATCTAGCCAAGGTATTCACGGCTTTTTGATACAGTGATAAATGTAATTGTTACAGTATTTAGGATTTACGAACAAAATAGTTCGCTAGTTAGGACGATCCAACATTACCCCAAAAATCAATTTCTTTGCATAGTACCCAATGGAATTGCATATAATCCAATAGGACTTACGGTTAGCATCCAACTGGTCCCTGTTAGGGATGAGCGGGCAGTTGTCGTCGCGGTCGCGCACGCCGTCGTCGTCGTCGTCGTCGTCGCAGGCGTTGCCACGGCCGTCGCCGTCAGTGTCCAGCTGCTCGCTGTTGGGCAGGTTAGGACAGTTGTCCAGCCCGTCTTGCCAGCCGTCGCTGGAGACGAAATTAATATTAGGGGACTATTCTTACACTTACACGCATTGATCTATTCATAAAGTAAGCTACTAGACAACGATAAACATACTCATGAAGTTATGATGTGTAGTGAATAATATACTACTCATTGTCTTTAATTTTATATTTACCTCCCTACGTCACAGTCATCCGACAGCACCTTTGTCTTCCTTCTTCGGGTCCTTTACGCGAAGACAGTTATCACTGACATCTCTAATCCACTTATACATACCTATTTACTTCGTCTACTTCTTCTTCAATCACAAGTTCCATTATAACACACTCCTCATTATTTAAAACTGTATCTACTCACAGGTCTCTGTCTACGTCGCTGTCGCAAGCGTCCCCTACGCCATCTTTGTCGTTGTCTTCTTGCTCCGGGTTCCGTACACGAAGACAGTTGTCACAAACATCTCCAATCCTGTCCTGGTCCGTGTCTTCTTGGTGCGGGTTGTACTTGCGAGGGCAGTTGTCTTCTTCATTTGATATCCCTGATTAAAAAGCAATGAATTTGCCCATGTAAATATAACTCAAATTCTACTATTCCTACTCGTATACATGTAATATTAACACGTATTTGAATAAAATTTGGCACACAAGGAAGTTATGAACAGCTGGGTGGCCTATCGTTAATCAGCGAAAGTAATAGATTCCGTTTGATCATCATCATTATCATCATCATCATCATGTCAGCCGAAAGACATCCACTGCTAGACATAGGCCTCCCTCAAGGCTCCCCACTCAGACCGGTCTTGTGCTTTTCGCATCCACCGCGTTCCCGCAATCCTTACAAGGTCATCACTCCATCTTGTTGGAGGCCTACCTACAGCTCGTCTCCCGGTCCGCGGACGCCACTCAAGAACCTTCTGACCCCATCGGCCATCAGTCCTGCGAGCGATGTGCCCCGCCCACTGCCACTTAGTTTAGCTATTTTACTTGAATTCTACTTGATACCGCTTGATGCATACGGAATATACGAATAGTAGTGGTTAGCTTTGAGGTGGGTATTAATTCAGGAATATATTTTGGTTGACATAATGATAAAGAACACTTCGCCGTTCAAAGGCATCATTAAACGACTTTAAACTTGAAGAGTTTCTTCTACGACGCAACGATCACGATGCCAAAATTGAGAAATCAGGGTAACTGGTAAAGAACTGCTCCTAGACCTTCATTACTTTTGTCACTATCCAACGTTTTTACCCAAAATGGGTTTGAGTTTGTCCTCAGTCTCACATGTTATTAAGTGACGACGTGCTCGAGGATGGTACATGCTTACCCAGAAAAGAGAGCACTCCCCTTCTTATGCGAAAACAATGCGAAAAAGAAATGACGCAGCAAACTATAGTTGTTACCATCATTATCGATGTCCGGGTCGCACAGGTCCCCAACTCCGTCGCGGTCAGTGTCCACCTGGTCCGGATTGTACAGGCGGGGGCAGTTGTCGCAGGCGTCGCCGAACTGGTCGCTGCGGCCCTCGTCGCGGTTCAGCTGGTCGGGGTTGAACTTGAGGGGGCAATTGTCCTGGGGAGAGGGACTGGTGTGATTACAACGTTATCAGTCCAGTTGTCTAGGTTTAGCTTACCTAGATAACTTTACATTTTTCTTTGAAAAGATCTTGAGACTTGCCTTGGTTTTGCAAACAGTTCAAAGCATTGTTAACGCCTGGGTAGAAATTGGGAATCGCGATTTTTTTATTTCTGTAATACATTTGATAGGCACACGGAGTCACTCAATATGACTAGCGGTAGGTCTTTTTTGGGGTTCCTTATTCAACAAGGAACCGTTACAGTTTCACCATGTCCATCTATCCGCG
Organism: Acleris emargana; assembly: GCA_927399475.2. Taxonomy (NCBI): domain Eukaryota; kingdom Metazoa; phylum Arthropoda; class Insecta; order Lepidoptera; family Tortricidae; genus Acleris; species Acleris emargana. The sequence continues at coordinate 6,355,286 of OV656850.1, forward strand.
GTTTAAATGAGAGACTCTTGGTAATAGAAAGCTGTAATTTGGCATATTTTGTTGTACATTTAAATTACGACGACAGAGTTGAAAAAAGTTTTTCGGGTACCTTCCATACTAGTGAAGCAAAGGAAAAAATTCATTGTGACGTTAGATGAGGTATCGGATAGCACACCTAAGAAGTGTATAAAACTTACAGGATTGTTAGAAATGCCGTCGTCATCAGCATCAGAGTCGCAAGAGTCCCCAAGCCCGTCGCCGTCGGCATCCTCTTGTCCCGAGTTGGACACGCCGGGGCAGTTGTCCGCCTTACAGTTCCGCTCGGAACAGCTGAGAGCAACGTCAGGGTAACCGTCCAGGTCGCTATCTCGCCCACACACAGTTCCGTTGCCGGTGTAACCAATCTGGGAAAATCGATTTGGTAATTGATTGTTTTTGGCTTGCATACGTGTTTGAAATTGGTTTGGATGGTTATAATATCGAACTAGCGAGAGATGTCTCTTGACTATCACGAGATTCGTCGGAAAAGTGGTGGATGCATGCAACGGTAAAATAAAAAACTATATTTGTAACAATTGTTACAGGTCAGTTTACATATTAGCATCATATAATATGCATTATAATTATTAATTAAATGATTAGTAGGTATGTAATTCTGTAGCACTGCCTATCCCACTCTGAGAACGAAGACGTGAGTTTATGTATGTATGGTATGTATTCAATGATTATTAAATAATTTATTAAAACTAACAAAATGTCGATATCTTAAATTAAAGATCAGTGTCAAAACGACGGAAGTATTGTACACGCATGCTACGAGGGGAGGTCCAAAAGTTCGCGGAATGGAGGGGATGGGGGTGGGGATGACTATATTTTTAGTATAGTACTAATGGCGAACTCATTAAGAGTATACATACCAACTTTCAGCCTGAAGAGCTCATTACTTTACAAAATATCGTCGAGCAAGCAAGTCAATCTGGAAAAATCCTGGAAGTATGGAGCAAATTGAGTATCGAGCCGTCATCAAGTTCCTGACTAAGCAAGGAAAAACTCCTCAGACCATCATGAGTGAGATGTCAGCAGTTTACGGTGATCATTGCCCTGGAAAAACAATGATTTACAAATGGCACGGTCTTTTTAAAATTGGCAGAGAGTCCATTGAAGACGACCCTCGCCCAGGACGGCCTGTCGAGGTCACCACATCAGATACCGTCGGAAATGTTGAAAAATTAGTATTAGAAGATGCTTGCCTGAAGAAGAAACAGATTTCTGCATTAGTTGGAGTATCTGAAACCACTATTTTGCGGATTCTACATGAACACCTCGGCATGACTAAAGTAAGTGCAAGATGGGTGCCGAGAATGCTTACGCCGCATCAGCGACAGCAGCGAATCGACGCGTGTAGCAGTTTTTTAGAACGGTGTGGAGAAGAAAGTACGTCGATTTTGAAGCGAATTGTTACTGTAGATGAAACTTGGGTTCATCATTTTGAACCTGAGTCTAAACAGGAGTCTATGCAATGGCACAAGAAGGGTACCCCCCCACCTAAGAAATTTAAGGTGTCAGAATCGGCCGGAAAGTTGATGGCTACGATTTTCTGGGACTGCCAAGGAATTTTGATGATCGACTACAAAAGCAAAGGTGTCACAATTACTGGAGAGTACTACTCTAGGCTACTGGAGCAGTTGCGGGAAGCTATCAAAGGAAAAAGGCGAGGAAAGCTGGCTAAGGGTGTGCTGTTACTTCAGGATAATGCTCCAGTTCACAAGAGTCGTATTGCGATGGCTGCCCTGAACAAATGTGGCTTCGAAAAATTGGTTCATCCCCCCTACAGCCTGGACCTGGCCCCTAGTGATTATTATTTATTCCCAAATTTGAAGAAAGAGTTGCCGGGAAGAAAATTTCACACCGATGATGAAGTAAAGGACGCAATTTTGGCTCATTTTGACAGCAAAGAAGAAAATTATTTTTATGTGGGTTTAGAAAAATGTATATCCCGATCTAACAAATATATTAACCTTAAGGGAGATTATATTGAAAAGGAAAAATAGTAACGTCTTTTTATTTAATTATTTAGCACTCCATTCCGCGAACTTTTGGACCTCCCCTCGTATGTTTGCCTTCAATTGGATAAGCACTCTGTAATTTATTATTAATGCACAATTACTTTCTCAATTTTAGTATTGCATCTGTTGGAAAACCTTTAAAAAAAATGTTGAAGTAAGTAGTTTTTGACAATCATTTACTTTAGTGGTGACATTTATTGCCGCCTAGATTGTAAGTAACATCGCCATAAATTATCCAATCATTTTGGTCCCATAATACCCTACGCAAAAGTTAGTATTTTTTTCTGTTTTTGTGTCATTTATGTTGGATAGACTGATAAAAAAACATGTTATTTTTTACTTTTTGGTCTCGCATTCTTAAACGTGTACAGATAATTCTACTTTTAATATTGCATTAGAACAGTAATTTTACCTTTCACAGAAGATTTTTTTTTTAAATTAAAAGTGCTATTTTTTTTTGTAAAATTTTGATGATGCGTTCCTGACTATTTTAGCAAAAAACTTAAATTTAAATTATCGCAGAAATGGTTCACTTTTGCATAGGGTATCATGGGACCAAAATGATTGCAAATGACCCCTCCTATAACCCCTAGAGGGAAATAGGTCAACATACCAATAACCCTGTACCTATATAATTGAGTTAAAAGGTCGATCCAATGACAATTCCAGGTACCCTTTGCAGGAAGACATATTTAGTAACTCGTGTGTACACTAGCAGGCTGGCGATAAAGATGATTCACAAGCCTGACATTTAAAAACGAAGAAATCTTAACCTACATCTAGTCATGGATGTTTACTATGTATTTAAGTATATATTTCTCTATGTAAGTATTTATATCGTGGTCTAGTACCCATAATACAAGCCTAGAGCTTAATTGGGACTAGGTCAATTGGTGTGACATTGTCCCCTGATATATATTTATTGTGCGGTCACCGGGTTAGAATAGTGCCACTCCATGTCTTCTCGTGGATGTCGTAAGAGGCGACCAAGGGAATAATAAAGGCTTCTAGTACTCCTAGGCGATGGGCTTCCAACCTGTCTCTAATACACTGGTAAAAATCTTAGCCTGATTGTGCAAAACGTGGTTACAGAATTATCAACAACTTATTTAAGAGTTCTTGGTAATTCTGTAGCTCTGCCTACCCCACTCTGGAAATGAAGGCGTGAGTTTATGTATGTATGTATGTATTTATTTATCTAGTGTACTCACAGCGCATTTACACTGGCGGCCATACCCGCAGACCGCGTTGAAACGTCGACAGTAGCTCGGGTCACAGCGTCGGACGAGGTTCTCGGAGTCAGGCTCGAAGCAAGACGTCGTCGTGTTCACGTAGTAGTTGCCTCCGCACGGCACGCATGTGTATGATCCCTGCAACCATTTGGCACGACTGAGTTTTTTGGTGTACCGACGGCGAGGCTAAGGTTGTGAGACATTTATGGATGCAAGCGACGCGGGATCGGTCCTTGTGGCAAATTTTAAGGGAGATCTATATCCACCAGTGGACGTGTTTTGGCACGAGCAGCCTATGGGTCAAATATTCTCAGAGATCATGCAATGCTCTGCGGGTCCAATTTAAAAATGGATTCAGGGCACTGATAGGGTTGCCTCGCATTGTTTGCGTAAGCTCGCACCGATGATTTCTATGCTATTCGTATAATAAAAGTTGCATCACTTGAGAAGAATGCGGGACAGCTCCAAAAGGATCCTTGAAATGATTTCAAGTAAATTCGATTGTCCTATAGTCTTAAGTATGTAAAATTTAGTTAAATCGAATTTAGAATTTAAGTTTTGATCCTCAGTAGTAACATTAGATAGTAAGATAATAGTGTATGCTAAACAATATGCGTCAGATACCCGAAATAAAATATGTTTTGAATTTGAATTTGAATTAAGTACTAAAATTTCCTAGCCCGCTGATTTTCGTATCGTCACGTCATCAAGTATGACGTATTGTAATGTAAATAAACGCACGTCTGGTAAAGGGGAACGTGACGGATAAATTCCGTGAAGGTGTAGTACCAATACGTTTTCGAATAGTCAAGGCGATTCGAAACGTAACGTATGATTGGAAAGTTTTTGCAAGAGTTAATGATAAAGCGCAAAAAAAAACCAAAATTGCTAGGTACAGTCAAGGGCATTAATAATATACAGTCGTCGCGTCAAAAATATGTATACATGGACCTTATTGCCAGTATATAGGTGTATAGATATTTTTGATGTCTTGGGAACCTTGTACCTACTTATATGAAAGCCTTATATTTTACTGCTTAAGTTCTTTATGATTATTGATACCTAAGCTGCCCTAAACGTTGTGAATAATTTCCGTTTCCCAAACTGATCCTGACCTGATGATTGACGCAAAGCCGTCCTCTCTGGCAGTCAGCGCGTCCCTCAGCACACTCGTCGATGTCCACGCAGGACTCGCTGCGACGGTCGTTGCCCGCGCCCCTCCACCCCTGGCTGCCCGTGTAGCCGTGCGGGCAGGGCCCACACTCGAAACCTCCGACGAAGTTCACACACGACACCAGCTCGTCGCAAGGACGGATGAGGTCACATTCGTCCATGTCGCGGCATTCGTGGCCTGGTCGAAACAATTTGTTTACTACGAGTAATATTATAAACAGAGTGAATAGAAATGAAGGGTCCACGGAAAGAACATGTCTAGTCACTTTTTTTTGAAAATGAGTTTTGAATTTCAAAATGTGGAGCACGAAATGAACTATTACCTACCACTCAGATTCAGGTATAAATCTTCATATAACTTGTATCTTTTCACTCTTATAAAAACCTCTACTTACACGAAAATTGCGTACAAAATGACATGGTTCCTAACTTTCAAATCGCGATATCTCAAAAAGTTACTAATGTGACTAGACATGTTCTTTCCGTGGACCCTTCAAATATAGTTTACATATGGAGAGTTATCCTCAGAAACACGGCACCTATTTGAAAAACATTTTACTATTTATGTTCATTACGCCAGATGGAGATATACGAGTAGATTATCTACATATATTACTATATGATTCAACCTGGGCAATTTTGGGACGGACGCTGTAGTGCATTAAAGGACCGTGCCACGATTATGTCTAGTCTATCTGTTCAAATAAAATTATTCAATGACAAATTGACTGAACACAGCTTAAATCACTGAACCTAGCGGACTAAAGGTTGGATGGCATATTCCTTAGGTACCCCAGGCTTATACTTAAAAATCAAAACATTCACAACCCGTAACTTTGCTCGCTAAGATTGGGTAGTGAAAAATATTAAGTTTGGTCTACCTACAGAGGCCATAGGTATACATTTTTATTTTATTTCTCGTTTTCTGGGGTTCGATCTCGTAAGATATTTCTGGCTGCCTTAAATTGCCTATAATTATGATTGTTTCACATAACTCATCTTTAAAATTAAACCTCTAATGGTAGGTCAAACAACGACCGTTAATGCATATTTTTATGGAACAATTTCTAATAATGCGGCCTCTTCCAGACTACTAAATATAACGGATCTCGGAAAACAGTTCATCTTAAAACAGTTATGTTCATTATATTCGGCACAGATCTCTAAGAACTCACCATTCCAGGTGTACCCATTAGGGCACCCCTCGCACTCGTAGAAGGGCTGCCTGCTGGACGGGGAGCAGCGCCTGTCCCCGCAGGGCCTGTGCGAGTTGCACACGTGCTCGCAGCTCTGCCCGTTCCCAGAGTAGCCCTCGGGGCAGGAGCCGCAGCGGGGCCCTGACTCTGTCTCCTCGCACTGTACGCCTGTCAAAACATGGGGTACTTATGCTAGATACTGACAGTTAAATGATAAATACGAAATAAGTTACACTATTACAGGACCGGTAATCTACTGGCCAAAACCATATCGTCGGTGATATTGTAAAACCGCGTAACTAACCAATTACGATAGAGCAAAATAAACCTTACATTATTATTAAAAAGGTGCATTTCGCTCCTTATTAAAGATGTTACTTACGCGATTTTGCAGTTTCACCGACGATATTGTCTTTAACGTGTTCTCGAATTGTTTCAACTTGGCCGCCATTACTTTTAATTAAATAAGAGGTACGAAAACGTTGACAATACTAAGGCACGTCAAAAGGACTAAGGTTTGACCGTGTAGAATCCCAGCTCAACTCTACAAGCATCGTGCAGGTTGTTCAAAGTTAAAAATAAATATTATGCGAAGAATAGTACATTTTAATGCAAGTGCGGTAAGAAATCTCACTATACACGAGTCCCGAGATGTCTTAGTCTGAGCATCAAGCGAGGGACAAGACTCAGGACGAGTGAAAATGACAGTCCGCACGTGTCTCAAACGATGTTACATGAACATCATCATCATGGTTTAACATCTACGCTATTACCATTGGTGACCGCTATTCTTTTTTTAATCTTGTCAGTTTTTTACCACATCATACATTACATACATAAACTAACGCCTTCATTCCCAGAGTGGGATAGGCAGAGCTACAGGATTACCAACAACTATAAAAACTTATTGATAATTCTGTAACTACATTTTGCACAATTGGGCTACGATGTTTACCAGTGTATCAGTAACAGATTGCAAGCCTATCGCCTAACAGTACTACAAACCTTTATTCCATAAGTCGCCGCTTACGACATCCACGGGAAGACATCATCATCATCATCATCATATCAGCCGAAAGACACATAGGCCCGCCTAAGGCTCTCCACTCAGACCGGTCTTGTGCTTTTCGCATCCACCGCGTTCCTGTTATCCTTACAAGGTCGTCACTCCATTTCACGGGGAGACATGGAGTGGCACTATTCTAACGGCAACCACACCAACATTTTTCCAACATTTGGCGAGCAATCTTCCAACTCCCACTATTGAGTTTAACAAATCAAACATGAAGCTGACCTTGGTAACAAGAGATTTGGGCACAAGACGATCTGTGGCACTCTTCACCGTTGCCCTGGAACCCTGCAGGGCATGAGCCGCAGCGGTAGCCCCCGTCGGGCAGGTCTTGGCAGGGCACACCTGGGGAAACGAGTGCGTTTCAATCAGTCTAACTACCTACGATATGAGTTCTAAATGTCCATCATGAAAATTATAATGCTTAATGTTGTAGCATGTCGTACAAATTAAATAACCCTTAACAATCATAAAATTTGTATAGCATTCATATCGAATAGTGACATTTTATGTAACATACCATCGAAGAGAAGTAAGAGAAACTGTCTCCGTCGTGCACATGAGATTCTTATGTAAAATTTATATTTAACTCTTTCACATTTTCTCACTTCTGTCTTTAATGTGCAGTTAAGTTTGTGGCTGTTTGTACATTGAGTATAATTATTAATAAGAATAAAAACAATTAAATTAATGATCAGGTGACGCCTAATACATCGCCTCTTCAAATTAAATATTCGCTCTATTCTGACCAAATCCAAAATAATAACCATTTACCAATTCTTTATTATAATATAACATAACCAACGCATGCTGAAAATCCCTGACTATTTCCACCAAAGAAAAGTGTGCGCAGCGGAAAACCTTGGCAGGGTCCTGACAGTGCTTCACTAAAACAAGCAACCAGTGCCCTGTGTTGGTACTCGCGTCCTCCGAAGCAAGGGTTGGCACTGCATGCAGAGCGGCAGGTCTGGCAGTCGCTGGTCCACTGATCAGGACAGTACGCGCAGCGGACACCCTTGGCAGTGTCCTGACAGTGCTTCACTAGAACAAGCAACCAGTGCCCCGCGTTGGTACTCAAGTCCTCCGAAGCAGGGGTTGGCACTCCATGCCGAGCGGCAGGTCTGGCAGTCGTTGGTCCACTGACCAGCACAGTACGCGCAGCGGACACCCTTGGCAATGTCCTGACAGTGCTTCACTAGAACAAGCAACCAGTGCTCCGCGTTGGTACTCACGTCCTCCGAAGCAGGGGTTGGCACTGCATGCCGAGCGGCAGGTCTGGCCATCGCTGTTCTACCGACCAGGACAGCACACGCAGCGGACATCCTTAGCAGTCTCCTGACAGTGCTTCACTAGAACAAGCAACCAGTGCTCCGCGTGGGTACTCACGTCCTCCGAAGCAGGGGTTGGCACTCCATGCCGAGCGGCAGGTCTGGCCGTCACTGGTCTGCCGACCGGGACAGCGCACGCAGCGGTCACCCTTGGCAGTGTCCTGACTGTGCTTCAATAAAACAAGCAGCCAGGGTCCTGCGTTGGTACTCACGTCCTCCGAAGCAGGGGTTGGCACTGCATGCAGAGCGGCAGGTCTGGCCGTCACTCGTCTGCCGACCGGGACAGCGCGCGCAGCGGTAGCCCTCGGCGGAGTCCAGGCAGTACTCCACTAGGAAATAAAGAATATGAAAGAGGTGATTAGGCTTGTTTCATGTATGTAAAACTACAAAAGTGAAGAAAAAAAATTGGCCAAGTAAGAATCGAATTCCACAGAACTCGGTTATAACTTGACCAGTTTTAATTATTTGTTATTCTTCTATATAATGAATCACACCGAAAATTTCACTTTATTGTAACATTTTCAGAACAGAAATAAACATTCTCACGTTTCTAGTACTTCCCACCTAAGCAAATAAGTAGTATCACAAAATCAATAACCAAAGCAGTTTTAGTTCTCTTCTCTTAGTAATAAGGTTGATATTGCTACAGGAATTTTGTCTAACTTACTGCGTATTAGCTTAGGAGGGCAGAGTATGCACCCGTTATTATTTAGATTCTTATATTTGTTAGGAACACCCCAATAAAACAATCTTCTTATATTATGCTTCCAAAGATAAATACATATTTTTAAAAGTAGGACTGAATGAGAGACGGAAAACGTAGTTATAATAGGTAATGTAGATAAAGTATACGAATATGCAGCAGATGCGAAAGATAAAGCACTCACCAGAGGAGCACGGCCGCCGGTTGCAGGAGATGGGCCGGCAGCGGCGCCCGTCGCCCTCCGAGCCGCGCGGGCAGGGCCCGCACTGCACGCCCGCTTGTGTGTCGCGGCACTCGACGCCTGTTGCATAAATTGCTTTCAAATACGCCGTTCGGGGGGAAAAATATGGCAGGCGTTTTATATTTTTTGATAAAGGATTCTTACTTACGTATTCAGTGTAACTAAATAAAAAGCAAGCATAAATATCCGACTTCGTTTTTGATATTGTCGATATATGATAAAATCCGCGCTTTTTTTTAATTATGTACCCAATGACACGCGCGCCATAAACACTAATCTAATGACGTACCTTTAATCAAAATCCGTTGAGCCTGTGAGTAGTTATGAGTGGACATAGAAACGGATTTACGTACATACAGGTCAAACACGTAACCCTTTTGCGCTTCGCCGCAGTCGGGTAAAAAGAGGGCGTAACACTTTTAAAACAGAACAGTTACCCATGTGTCATACGTATACTTACAGAACAAATGTCTTGAATCCACTTTGCACCCTTATATCAAGCCAAAAGATAAAAGCAAGACAGCGATCGTTCTGAATATTACCTGTCACTCAAAGCGGTTGGTATTCAAATTGTTTTGAAAGGCATAAATTATTACATTACATACATTAAATCACGCCTGTTTCCCAGAGGGGTAGGCAGAGACCACTTCTTTCCACTTGCTACGATCTTGACAAATTTCTTTCGCTTCTTCAACATTCATACATCGAGTCATGCACGCACGTCGGTTTCGGGTACTTAAGATTCTGCCCTTTTCCAGTATTTCTCCGATTTGATTCGAAAAAGTACGCCTAGGGCGGCCCCTTCCGACCCTTCCACTCACTTTCGATCTGTATATCTCTTTCGTCAATCTTCTTTCATCCATCCTTTCCAAATGACCGAACCATCGAAGCATGCCCTTTTCAATCTTAGTCACTACATCTTCTTTTATTCCACATTTCTCTCTGATTTTTTCATTTCTTACTCTATCAATCAGTTTCACACCACACATACTACGCAAAGAGCGCATTTCAACTGCATTTACACGACTTACATGCTTGTCCTGCCACACCCAACATTCACTACCATACATCAGGGTAGGTGCCAGCACTCCATTGTGAACAGCCAGCCGGGCTTTTTGTGAAACGCCCTGTCTGCTTACAAAGGAGTACAGGGCCCCATTAATTTGATTGCCCGCATTCACCCTCCTCTCGATATCCTTCTCACACTTACCATCTCTTGTAAACATACTTCCCAGGTACACAAATTCGCTCACTTGTTCTACTAATTCACCATTTATATTTATCACGCACTCAGTCATCTCCTCATCCTTCTCTATCACCATGACCTTGGTCTTGGTAACATTTACTTTCATCCCCTTTTGCTTAAATCCCTCATTCATCACTGTCACCATCTCCTGCAACTCAAGTACCGATGGGGCAAGTATAACTTGATCATCGGCATATAAGAGGCATTTGATTAGCAACTCTTGCACACGCAAACCCTTATCATACCCTTTCAAATCCCACATACAACTGTCCATGAATAGATTGAACAGCCATGGTGAGGCAACACAGCCCTGTCTAACACCTTTAGAGATGTTAAACCAGGCCGAGTATGCGCCATTGATTCTGACACAGGCTTTGGAACCCTCATAAAGGGACCTCAAAGCCTGCACCAGGTTGCTGCTCACTCCATACATAGACAGCACCGTCCACAACTCCTTTCTATCTACCCTATCATAGGCCTTTTCCAGGTCCACAAAAGCACAGAAAACCTTTTGGTTCACCGCCAAGAACTTTTCTGTGATGGACCGTAGTGAAAAGACCTGATCCGTACATCCCATTCCCTTTCGAAATCCCGCTTGTACATCCCAGATTTTGTCATTCGTAACATTCAATACCCTTTCAATTAAAATCTTCGCATATACTTTGCCGACAACACTAAGGAGGCTGATACCGCGGTAGTTTTTGCAGTCTTGCTGTGACCCCTTTCCTTTATACAGAGGGACGATAACGGCCTTGACCCAATCTTCCGGGACTCGGCCGCTACTCCAACATGCATGGAAAAGACGGTACAACAGACTACCCACCACGCCATCTCCTCTCCTCAGCATTTCTATCGACACTCTATCACAACCTGCTGACTTTCCCGCTTTCATACTTTTTAAAGCCTTCATTATTTCACTCATACTAATCACACTTTCATCTTCGCTACTTGCATCTTTACTCATGCTTTCTGGCTCACGACAAATATCTTCGCATTCAAACAAGCTTTCAAAATAAGTTTTCCATCTACCAAGCATTTTTTCTTCCTCACATATTAAGTCTCCAGACTCATCCCTCACCGCGTTTAATTTAGTTTTCTCCGATTTCCCCCGAGCCGAATTAATCAAGCTCCAAAAGAGTTTAATATTCGACTGGAAGTTGTCAGAGAAACTCCTGTCATACTTTTCATTCAGTAAATCTTTCTTTCTAGCCACAACGTCTTTCACTCTTTTCTTTGATCTATTATACTCTTTTTTCTTTCTGTCGCTTAGATCTTGTCCTGGATCTACAGCTACAAAATCCAACCAACACTTTTTCTTCTCTTTCACTACATCATCTACCTCTCTATCCCACCATTCCGGTCGTTCATTCTTGCGTTTCCTTCTTTTTACTACACCACATACTTCAGTGGCCGATTTGACCATTCCATTCTTCATAATCTCCCATACATTATTTACATTATTCTCAACTTCACTGTCTTTCATCTTATTAACACATTCAAAACAATCTTTCAGCTTTCTTACGTACTCATCTTGTATAACTTCGTCATTCAGTTTCTCTACTTTTATCCTCTCTAACGCAGTGGAAGGTACGGGAACACTATGGCGCCAACGTGTGAACAGACCCCTTACTCGTGTTACCAGTGATCTGAACCTACGCTAACTCCTCGAAATGCTCTGGTATCTACAACTTTGTTACGCAACCGTTCATCCACAATCATCAAGTCTATCATAGACTTCTCATTCTGCCGTCTCCACGTATACTGATGAATCTCTTTGTGATCAAACAAAGTGTTTGTCACGCAGAGATTCTTGGCCAAACATACATTGAGAAGACATTTGCCATTCTCGTTCACTCGCTCATCACCATACTTACCCAGTACCGATTCAAAACCATCCCTTTGCACGCCTGTCCAACCATTAAAATCGCCTAACAAAATAATCCTCTCTTATATTTATTTATTATTATTATTATAATAAATTATTAAAGTATTATTAATAGGTAAATATTTAAAATTACAAAACAGAATATGAGTTTTATGACTTACATTGTTTTTTTACATTCAAACTTCGTTTAAATATTGTACGTTATTAAAAAAAACGTTAATATTTAGGTATTAAAATATAAACGAAAATTGTGTACAAGTAACTATACCTAATACCAAAATTCCACTGGCCAAAATAAACAAGACGACATAATTGCCTCAAATTCAATATGGCCAAAACAATTTTGAAGCGGCAATTTGGAGGGACGAATTCTAATTTGCCCACGGAGTTACCGGCCCCAACTATATTTGTAAACAGTTACATATTCATCAGCTGACTCAATCCATTCAACATAGGCTAATCAAGCAACTTAACTTTCAAATTATTCGAGAACAATTTACGTGGGCAATCGTAACTCTGCAGGTGAATTGGAATCAAAGGTGAAATAAAACCCGGTTTATATAGAAATGTTTAATAAAGATTAAAGACCCACACAGTAAGTTGCTTGATTTACCTTAAAATTAGCTTGATGATACCCTTCTAAATATAAAAGAAGTATATATATGAATAAAAAATGAAGTACAAAGTGAGAATAAAGTGGTTATTACAAACTATATTATCAAATAAATGATATTAGAGATGTGTCATTAGAAAAATCGTAGAAAAGACTGTCTGATGTCCTGAAGATCCTAATATAGCTTTAAGGAAAGTATAATTTAAAAACATTTGAAGTTGGTCCATCACTAACAATGAAAAAAACAATTTAGTAGGGGAGCGCTTTGTTTCATAAAAAAATGTAGTTAAATGTATTTCTACTCATAATCATCGCAAGTAATAAAGTGTTTTTTTACTGTAACCGTTTTTAATTTCAGGATTTTTGAAATATCTAGCTGGTAAATGAAGTTAGGTTAGGTTAGGTTTGTTTTATAAAAACCCTGATATTAAAACCTTTTCAGAAAGAAACACTTTGACTTGCAATCATTATGAGTATAATATGGACAATAATATGGGCCAATGCAATAGTTGTATCAACTCTGAATTAAGTCAGAATCTGTAGTGACGAGAAAAGAAAGAACCTTTATGAGGCTTTGGTTCAGTCTGATTATTCCTATAATGTTTCTAACTTCACAGTCAAATTCAATCCTCAGTTTGAAACAAATGAAATGGTTAATGACCGCGATAGCAAGAAGAGTCCGTGCAGCGCTCCACGACTGGAGCTGGGTCCCTGTGGCAGCACTCCCTCAGCTGTCCATTCAGACCATCAATGGTGCCCTTCTGGTCTGCGATCTCACGGCGCAGCTTCTCAACTGTCTGACTCAGTATCTCTAGTTGGCGGAAGACTTTTTCTGGAATAGGAAATGGATTTAACGTCGCTTAGTTAGAAAGTTTTTAAATGCCGAATTGGTTGAGGTGGACTTGATTTGAAAGGGAATGAAGGAAATATATTTTTTGTACGGACATTTCCAAAAAATAATCATATCATGTAAACTATTGTATTTGTAAGCCGTCGTCTAAATATATATGGAAAAAAATACAGTACAATTCCATGGAGTCGAAATACAAAACAGTTCACAATTCTTCAACAGAATCTTATGGTTCGCGGATATTGATAAATATGTTATTTGGGTTTTCTACTGTTTTTTTCTATTGTTTTCTTTGCCAAATATAATAATTTTCTTACAGTTTTATTCGTCGACCCGAATTTACACAAACTTAATATCAGTGGTGTCATGTAGTAGTTATCTTAATCTCAAATCTAGAACGATCCTTACCATCACAGTCAATATCAGTAGAAGGGATATCTCCCCTAGGCCTCTGGGTAGGCAGTATTCCATTGGAATCGATAAAATTTGTCCTGTAATCGTCTCCTTGCATCTCTTCGTCTTCTTTTGGCCTTACATCAATATGCTTAACTTCCACCATGTCATCTACACTGACTAGAGTGGCTTTATTGTCTTCTCTTATATGGCAGCCGAGAGAATCGAGGGCAGCTCGTTCATTGCCGTAGATCTGTACATGGGCGTTTTCCTCGTGATACTGGAAAAAGATATGTGCTTATTGTCGAATGTCGAATATTTTTTCCGAGACTAAATTACTTCTGCTACTAGTACAGGTGTAAAAAGTACAAAAGCCCACGACAAAACATACATAACATATCACATTGTTGTGGCCCCTTTCAGTTTGTTTCTATAGTTTTAGGGTTCTGTGGTCAAACTAGGAAGCCTTATAGTTTCGCCATGTCCGTCCACGCACGACGCAAATTCCGTTGTCCTTTTGAATGGATTTATCCGAGTTTGAAGTAAAGCGACTCAAATAAAATATTGATAAAAAAATATTGTGGACTTCAAGTAACGTGGAGATGTATTTTTTTTTCTCGTCTTCCCCTTAGTGTTGGGTGTTGTTGGGTAGGTCTTTCGAAAATATTGCGAATTTTCATTCACAATTTTTCGATTAAAGGATTCGTTTATGTAATATTAAGCTTTAAAGCGCAAATTTTTGTTAGACTCAAGTGTCCCTAGAGTCATGTGGGGCAAGTGTGCGCACTTTTTTTTAAGCTAGTAGGTATCAAAATCAAATTATAAGCATGAAAGAAAAATGAAAATATGTATCTAGCACAGTATTTATTTAGGTAATGATTTAATCAAGAAATTATCAATAAAACTTTGCCACTTCGAAGAAAAATCACCTTAATTCAACCAGCTCAAAATGCGCACACTTACCCCATACTGCGGGTAAGTGTGCGCAGTTAAGAGAACTTTGTGGTTTTTTTAATATTCTTAGCAGACTGATTTTGATCCAACTTACCTCATTTTATTGAGACATAATATAGCTTCAAATGATATGGAAAATAAAAGGCTTAAATACATTTTTAACAGATATAAAGATCATTTACTCGTGTCAATTTTCGCCATGACAGCAAATTTTACCTTTACAGCTTCGGATTCTGAATATTTTCTTTTTCAAGTGAACTAATGACACCATCTGGGTTTTTCTCGCATAAACTAATTCTCTACCAACATAACTTTAATTTGTCGACACATATCACAAACTTCTCCCTCCCCGTTCCTAAACAAAGGGGTTGCGCACACTTACCCCCTGCGCACAGTTACGCCACATGACTCTATAGCCAAAACTACAAATACTAATAAACTGAAAAATATCTTAAATAAAAGCTCATATAATTAATTTAATAGGAAAACTATCACTTCTAAGTAGACTTCAGTGGTTCTTGAGTTACAAACGATTTAAATGTTTTTACCTACCGAAAACTTATTTGCGGTGTTGGTAAACTGTCCGCGACTTATGTCGATGTATGGGGATAACAATTCCCCAACGGCAAAGTTAAGTTTGTCGCGAGGTCTAATTTGTTTGTAGTAACGGCTTCGGAACCCTGCACTGAGCATGGTTCGACATGCTCTTGCCCGGTTTTTTGTTTAGTTTGTGTGGTATTGACATGTACATACAGACGGCTAAATAAGTAGTCCTTAGGGTTAATTTCGTTTCCACGTCAAAAAACAAAAAGTTTCATAAGAAGCGTCTGTCAAATATTTTATAGGACATTGGGTAAAAAAATTAAGGACCACTTATTTGGACAACTATACACCGTGGGAACGAGTAACCCGACAAATTTTAAACATCGATTCTAGAGCCAATTTGTAGTATATAATGTGATATACCTAACATGTAGTCCAATAAAGCATAATTTCCAAGATATTTATTATTTAAAAAAAAAACATAGTTAATTTATTTTGATCTTTGTCACCTACCTATACCTAAAGCATTATTTACTAAGAAATTGATTAAATCAATTTACGTTGTACGTTGATGACATTGCTATTTACAAGATGAATCTTTCTTAGAAAATATTGCTTTACGTTAAGGTGACAGAGTTTAAATTTAATTAATTATGTTTTTTTTTTTTATAATTAAAAACTCTGTAATTATGCGTTATTGGGCTACATGTTATATCACATTATATACTACAAATTGGCTCTAGAATCGATGGTTAAAATTTGTCGGGTTACTCGTTCCCACGGTGTATACATATACAGATTAATTCCACCATAAATCAAAATAACTTAGTGAATGTAATACATCAGCAGGTCTATGTAGCTAACATGGTGATCTAGAAATCGTTGTCAACTATACAGGTGGTACAAATGCTTAAAACTTAAGAACTATACTTACGAATCTCAAATCCTTATTGGTGAGCAGAGTCAGCAAGTCGTATCGTCCAGACAACGCGTGGTAATGCAACGGTCTGCAGCCGATATGCAGTTTTACCCTGTTAGCGGATACCCCCAAGGTCAGGGTCCCTTTAGTGTCCGAGCCCAGGCCCCAGGACACTGACTTCAAGTGACCTTCGTATAGGGTTTCCAGGGATACTGAGGAATAAACCAGAATTGATTAATTACGAATAAACAAAATATATACTTTAGGTACCTAACTAAATGTAAACAAATGAACCACGTGATATATTTATTATAGTTCGTCAGCCAACAGAAGCAAAACACTGATACGTCAAAACTAGAAAAAAACAAAACAATTGGTTTTTCGACTAAAGTTAAAAGTAACATTGTCAAAATGTCTTTGTAAAAATATTATTTGTTATTGTAACATTTAAATTTGACAGAAGCAACTCGTCCTTTAACAAAATTATGTTTATAGTGCGTTTATGAATATGGGGGTAAATGATCAAAGAATTAGCAAACTTTTAAACAAAACTTAGTAATTGGGTCAATCAATTTTTCTACCCACACTTTTATTTTACCGGATTTCAACAAACATGTTTGTTTTTAAATATAGTGTCACTGCTTATTTTCGTTTTTAATGATATAGTCAATTTACTAGTTCATCAATCTATCTTTGTCAAGTACCACAACTACTTACCCATATTTTAATTTCTAAAATGTGTGAAAATTGGAATTTGTGTGATAAATAGTAAATTGTCAACTGAATTACCACATTTTATTACATAAGTTTTTAATCAATACAATATAATATGATTTATTAAAGAAGTTAATGATATTACTGCAATTAAAAAAAAAAAACACCTACAATAAGTCCCCAGATTTTATTTTATTCATTAAAATCTGAATGTTGGACAATAGACAGAAATATGTGGGTAAAAAAGTTGATTGACCCAATTGCACTATTACCTAGGTACCTACGAGTAATCCTTGGCATCCAGGTGGAGGACTATCGCGTATGACTGTTAACCTTGCCCAGGAGAAATTTTCATTATCAGTTTTCAAGTCTATTGGTATGATTTTTTAAAACGCCTGAGATACCTTTATGACTCTTCCTGTTGTAAAAGAGTGATACAGAGTGATCCTCTGGCCCCTTGAAGTGCAGCAGTTCCGCTCTCCTCGTGCCTCGGGAGTGGAGGCCCATTACGAAGGCTACCTCCCCGCCAGTCTGAGTAGAGAGGGCTGCCGCTATGATGTCACCCGATGTTTCTGGAAAACGAAATATTATAACCATGAAATATATAAAAATCCTGTATAATGGCCTACTCTCAGAACTGCAGGTCTAGTATGGTTGCGTTTATACCGTGACAAAATGTGGATAAAGCATCACGACGGTTAACCACCAATACCTCCTAACTGACATTTTTGGTAACGAACTTTTTTTCGCAATTCATGATAAATACCCTCTAACGCACACATTAGAAAGATCTCCTATTTCAAATAAAGCATATTTCTAGTGTTTTTGTTATCCTGGCAATACCTGCTAAATGACAACGCGCGATTTTTGCCCAAAATACAAAGTTTTTTGTGTCTACTGTAAAGTTTTAACATATTGAGATAGGAGGGATTGGTGGTTAACCGTCGATCAGTCACCTGTTCAGGTGACTGCGGGGTCGTGTAGCAACCAAGTAAACTAAACCTTAAACCTCACTACACCATTAGGAACATAACGTAATAGATTTTAAAGCGTTAAGACAATTACTTTGATTTTCATTCAAATTAACATTTAATGAATTCATGATATTCGGGATCATGGCTACCGTATATTCTCAATTTCTTAGTTCTTACTCGTCTAATCGTTCGATTTTTGAATAGGTTTTAAGTAATTATAACATGAAAACGTTAGGTGACCATAATTTTAGTAATATTTTAATGTTTATTTTCATACCCGTGTGGTTGCCGGGTTAGAATAGTGCCACTCCATGTCTTCCCGTGGATGTCGTAAGAGGCGACTAAGGGAATAAAGGCTTGTAGTACTGTTAGGCGATGGCCTTGCCACCTGTCCCTAATAAACTGGGAAACATCTTAGCCTACTTGTGCAAAATGTGGTTACAGAATTATCAAGAAGTTTTAAGACTTGTTCGTAATTCTTTAGCTCTGCCTATCCCACTCTGGGAATGAAGGCGTGAGTTTATGTATGTATGTATGTTTATTTTCATAAAAAACAAAGTAATTGTTTTAATCTTTACGCTTTTAAATCTAGTACATTATGCTCCTAATGGCGTAGTGAGTTTTAGTTTACTTTGTCCACACGACCCCGCAGTCACCCTGTAGGTATACGTTAGCCGGAGAGAGATGAAAATAACCGTTAATGTCCGAAAAGTATTACATCAAAAGTTACGAGGTAAGCCAAGTTGGTAGTGATCCTGCAGACGAAGCTAGCAGCGACCTACCCGTGGGTTCAATTCCCGGTATGGGCAAATAATGTGCGAAGAAAGCTAGTGTTTAGTCTTGAGTCTTGGATGTAACCTATGTATTTAAGTATTTATTTATGTATGTTTATCGTTGTCTTCTGGGACTAGGTACACCAATTTGTGTGAGATTTATGTATTTACGTTCGTAAAAAACACAGAAATTCAATTACAATATTTACAGAATAGAAATTTACAAAGACGAAATCATCCCTTTTTGGCATCCCGTGATATAAATTATTTATATGCCTATGTTCGTTCATATTACGTTTTTACCCAAATTAATACCTACATCAAATCTAAACCACATAATAAAAATATCCTGTACCTACTGTACTGTAGGTACCTAATCTTCATATCTACATCCTCTCCGCGATAGGCGCACTACGAATTATGGCACCAATTCACAAAATAACAGCCATCGCTTACCTACTTCTGGTATCACTTTATTTATTTCGGCTCGGGACTTGATCCACCAAATTGGAGGGAATATTGGAAAACAGGGAGACCAAGAAGAACTCTGGGGTCTTAGTGAAAAAGGGTACAAGTCGACTTAACTCGTAAAAGAAAAGTGTATATTATACATGAACGGACAGTACTGGACTTAAACCCTTTTTCACTTGATCTTCAGAAAACTTATATCCTTTTTCACTAGAACCACAGAACTTACCTAGACCAATTAAAAGAAAGAGTAGGCGTCGTGCCGTATCAGTGTGTCAAAGAGCAGGCTTGGAACAGGCAAGAATGGAAATTACTCCACCGACAAGCATAGCTTTTAAGTAAATGATGATGATTCCTTGGATATACTAGGGTGCACTAATAAAGGGATTTTTGGGAATTAATCCCCCAAGGGGTTAGAATAAGGGGAGTAGTGGGAGCGTCTTCTAGTAACTTACACTTGTCCTGTTATTCTGTGCTTGTGATAGTACTTTTTCGTCGATGAAACTGCATAACCGCGTAAGTAACATTTTGAATAAGGAGAAAAATTTACCTTTTTAATACGATAGTAAGGTTTATTTTGCTCTATCATAAATTTGTTAGTTTCGCGGTTTTGCAGAATCACCGACGTTATGAAATTTGACAAATGAAACACTTGGGAAACGAAACTTCTGCGAAATAAGGTACCAAAAAGATAGCTTATGTATCGCAATGGAAGCTACAAATATTCTAGAAAAATGAAAATAAATATAAATATTTATGGATTGGATATGGATATGGCTTAGGTGGTTAGTTTTAATTTAAATAGGTGCTAAGTACATATAAAATGTTATTAGTAAACTTCACTGTGCGTTAAATTAACAATCTGTTAAACCAGTCATCTGCCTAAAGGCTAAGCCATGGCTAAGCCTGTCCCGCACAATAACTAATTCTTGTTTACCGTTTTTGATGAAGATTTGAGACTTCTAACTTAAAATGTACTTATTCCTAGATGTACGAGTAATCTGGTTGTGTTCATCGCTGAACTCGGTGGTCGTTGACCTAACTAACTAAATCGGGCATCTGAATGTAATCGTTAAATTGTAAACAATCTACACGCTTCGCATAACTATGTGTGATAATTTCAATACTTAGTAACACAATTCACGAATCATTATAAAGGGGACTTGGGACCTGATATACAGAAGCTGTCTCTGTCGAGCACATGAGATTCTCTCTTTCTACATCTTCTCACTTCTGTCTTTAATGAACAGTTAAGTTTGTGGCTGTTTGTACCTACGTATTACGTGGTAATTACTATTGGGATAATTTGCGATTGTGAAAATTCGCTACTATGAAAAAAAAGATCTAACAAATCGACGCCCACTCGATCGACCGTTTGTTCGACAGACAGCCGAAAGAGAATAGCACCGAGCTGATATATCTTAAACGGCCTAACAGATTTTCATGAAACCTAGCTTAGGCGTAGGTACTTTTTCGAATCAAATCGGAGAAATACTGGAAAAGGGCCGAATCTTAAGTACCCGAAACCGACGTGCGTGCATGACTCGATGTATGAATGTTGAGGAAGCGAAGGAAATTTGTCAGGATCGTAGCAAGTGGAAAGAAGTGGTCTCTGCCTACCCCTCTGGGAAACAGGCGTGATTTAATGTATGTATGTATGTAGCTTAAAACCATGCCAATAAAACTAGCACTAATTTAATTAAACGACAACTAAAATGCCACAGACAGACACACAGACACATAGGTAAAGGTGAAAAACTTAAGTAAATGATCTCTTGCATGTAGTTGTAATTGTAACACATCGGTCTGTATAGACCGTTCGACATTCTGTATTTGAAATTTGACGTATATTCCATATACATTTTGTACACAACTACATGCAAGAGGTAATTTACTTAAGTTTTTCACCTATACACTAGTTAAAGTTAAACGACTCCTCGTATTGTGCCCTATATTTGTTTATTCCAAAATCATGCAAAATTTTAAAAATACGTAATAATAAATTGATCTCAGTTGACATAGGTAGCTGTTCAAAAGACTTGTCAAAGTAAAAGGAAACTGTAATTTTGCCGTGTCTTAACTTCTTGAGATGGACATCTCAGTCAAGATTTCTAAATATGCGCGTGGTTGGTTTGGTAGTTAAAAAGATCAAACGTTGCACCAATACTTAAAAGTTTTCACTTCCTTGCTTTAACCCAAAACTTACGACCTTTCGAAGCCAATTCGTCCGAGATTGCCTCTCAGCGATAAGTATCGTATTCGTAAATTGTCCCCAAGATAAGCGTTTTTTAACCCATTGAACCGAGAAGATAAGGTTTCCGCTAAATTACTGTTATCTCTTGTTTGTTTCTTGTAAGATTTACGTGGGATTTATACCGAAAAGTGGTTTTGCTGTTTCTAACAATATACGTGCGGGTAATGGAATGATATCGTTGTGAAACACCCAGTGTTATAATAAATAAGTATGATAGTCTCATAACGACCATTGCAGCTAATTCTTTATTTAATTTGAAAAATAAACCAACATCGACAAACTACCTAGATAATTAAAAACAAAAACATCTTAAAATTTAAATGTCTTTTGAATAAGATAGATCTGCGATTTGAATACTAAGCTCCTATGCAATTTTTAATAGCAGCTTCGGTGTGTGCTACAGAATTACCAACAAGTCTAACTAAAATAAGATGTTTTTACCAAGTGTATATAAGTGACAGGTTGCAAACCTATCGCGTAACAATACTACAAGCCTTCATTGCTTTTGTGTATGAATGAATGGGTAAGGGCCAAAAAGTTGGCCACGCTACCCCACTCAATTAAATTTTCTATGAAACTTGTCCATTGATAATTAGCCATACAATTGTAGGGATATTTTTCGTCGCACAACGGAACTTTTTTCGTCATCTTTATTTGTATCTTTATGGTCCTCATCCGTGTGTATTCTCGTTAAAGCACAAAAAAGAGTTACAAATATACAAAACACAGGTAATATAAAAAAATCAAGTGCCAATGCGACTCAATACTCAGTTGTTTTTTACAATCTACAAAGTTTACAGCATGTTAAGTGTTTATCCTTTGCCCTTATACTTGCCAAACCTGCCTAAGCATTAAAA
Source organism: Acleris emargana (assembly GCA_927399475.2). Classification (NCBI taxonomy): domain Eukaryota; kingdom Metazoa; phylum Arthropoda; class Insecta; order Lepidoptera; family Tortricidae; genus Acleris; species Acleris emargana. The sequence continues at coordinate 6,377,728 of OV656850.1, forward strand.
AATAGGCCAAAAAATGGACGTGGCGTCATCGCTAAATCTGACCAACCAAAATTTTATTAAGCGTGTGAATTGTATTAAAAAGCTTGCCTATTAAGACATTATTTTGCCCGCTTGTCTGCGTAGAATTTGTTAACTGCTGTTCGCTCGAGAAATTTAATTTTCCGTGATAAAAAGTAGTCTATGTCAGTCTTTGGGCTACATGGTCTGTTGGACCGAGTCGGAACAAACTAAAAAAGTTGGTAATTTATTATAATACTTACGGATACCCTGTGTGAGGTAGCGGAGCGGTGTGCGAAGAAAAAGAAAACCACCAATAGGAATACTCTAATTTCCTAGCCTCGGTCATCGCAGCGCTCCTATTGGTGGATATACTCGCACATCGCGCAGCTGCCTTGCACAGCTCGGATGGATACCACAGAGAAGTTAAAAATGTTAACAGTAACACAGATGACGGTAACACACGGTCAGGACTGCCGGAGCAGGAAGGCCTTACAAGGAGACGTGAGTTTTTACCCCGCACCGTTACGCCATCAAACAGGTGCACGCCAACCTACATTCTTGATTCTAGTTACTGTTAAAATTTCGGTAAGCATTTCTTATCGGACTTACTTCCAGGGACAAAGTGTATCTAATCTGACCTTTTCTAGTCTTTATTTATAGTAAAAGTTGTAGAAGCTGTAGAAGTTAACATAAGACTGAAATGGACATCAGATTTTTTTCACAAAAAATTGCTCAACGCCAAATGGAGCAATATTATGTGTGCCGAGAATACTATATTTGTTTATCCGCTAAAATACAATCACAATTCAAGAATAGGTACAGTCAAGCATAAATAAGTGATCATTTCTGTTCCTTGTCGCTTTCAATTGTTTCACAATTTTGTATAACATTTCAAACACAACTTTAAAGTGACAAGGTATTTTTTTATGATGTGGACTGTACGTGATCTACATATAGCCATATTTTTTTTATTTTTTTTGTGGCATAAGAAGGCCAAAAAGCACACAGGCCACCGATGGTAACCCATAGACATTCGCATTCACAAGACTCCAAGACTGCAAATGCACTGCCAACCCTGAGGGCTAAGATGGAATGCGTCTATGCTAGTAATTTCACCGGCTGTCTTATCCCCAAACCGGAACACAACAATGCAAACAGTGCTGCTTGGCGGTAGGTTAATGGATATGATGGTGGTACTACCAACCCGTACGGAACTACGGACCCTGCACAATGTCCTCCCACAAGTAAAGGATCTTGGAAGTAGACGTCAAATCGAAGACGATTTGTCATTTCTATTTCTGTCTTAAGACGGACATCTCGGCCAAGATCGGTTTATGAATTTGGTTTTAAATATATCATAGATCATAATTAAATTGATCTTTTAACCGTCATCGACATTATTTAAAAGCTACAGTGTAACGCGTAACGCTGTGTGGTTGGAGTGCACCTGAGACGCAAGCGTATCGTTAATGGCACGTTACGGGATCAAAGTGTTAAACGTTTACTTTCGTCCTGTTATTATTGTACTGTCAGCTGATTGCGGTTTTTCTACTAATGTTTCTTTACCTGTTTGTTTGTTAGTACATTTACTCGGATCAAATCTTGTAGAAAATGTATGAAATGGGTTATACACACACACGCAGCCACACACACGCACGCACGCACTATTTTTTGGTCTATTCCAATTGTTAAACAAAATAGAAAGCACCGGTACCTGTTATACCTACTGTTTACACTACTTAGTACAGGTACCAACGTTTTAACTAATCTCTGTAAGGCAACCACACGTTAATGGAAGAAAGTGTAACAAGCATGTTTGTGTGTCAATTAAGTATTTTATCCATACTATCCATACTAATATTATAAATGCGAAAGTGTGTCTGTCTGTCTGTCTGTCTGTTACCTCTTCACGCTTAAACCGCTAAACCGATTTAGGTGAAATTTGGTGCAAAGATAGTTTGATTCCTGGGAAAGGACATAGGATAGTTTTTTTCCCGAAATTTATCCTAATTAATAAGCTACCCAAATTACTAATTCTATGCAGACGAAGTCGAGAGCAAAAGCTAGTTATTATTATAAGTATTAAATAGGTAACTCTTTTATTAATGAACATGAACTATTAAAAGAGATTTGGCTTGCCGTAGTTGGTTAAAAAAGAGAGCTTATAATTTTAATGATGCGAAAAGAAACCATAAAAGCTAAGAACTGAGTCAGTCGGCAGAAATAGCAGAGGACATTGTTCCTAAGGTTATAAATAAAAATAACAAGTCTTTGTTTATAAATAACTTAGCGTGACTCCACCGTAAGAGAGGTTAGGATCATTACATACGATATAGCTTTATATTCTTGGAAATCAAATTGGTTTTGGAATAAAAAGGCAAAATTGGCTCAGTGTAATTTACTTGAACAGTTTTTTATTAAGAGTTTTGAACTGGGGAGCTTTAAATGTCTTGTAAAATAACATTTTGAAATTCTAATTCAAATTATTTATTTGTAAATAAATATAGGTAAGTCACGTCACATCGCACGCAGGACTGATGCCGATGCCGATGGGGTCAGAAGGTTCTTGAGTGGCGTCCGCGGACCGGGACACGAGCTGTGGGTAGGCCTCCAACAAGATGGAGTGACGACCTTGTAAGGATCGCGGGAAAGCGGTGGATGCGAAAAGCACATGACCGGTCTGAGTGGAGAGCCTTGGGGGAGGCCTATGTCAAGCAGTGGACGTCTTTCGGCTGACATGATGATAGGTAAGTCAATTTGCTCATGTTTTTTGTCTTTAGGTGCAAGTTTTAAGGACGAAGTCTAAACCTTACACTACTTACGCTATTTCTATGCGAACGTTACCCGTTAACGGTACACGTTACGTTATAATTCCTTACATTTTGACAGATTTTTCCAGTCGCTAGCTTTTAAAGAGAGACTAGGTCCTCCAGTTTGATTTTTTGACGTTTGCAATCGCTGGCAAGTCGCCTCGCTTTTATACCGGCCGAAGTACAAAATAGCGATCCATAATGATGATGATGATGATGATAATGATGATGATGATGATGATGATGATGATGACTAAGTAGTCTCTTGTGCACAACATTAGTTGTCACTCTGGAGTGTGGTACCGTGGTAAGAGGTCAGTCGGCCTTATTACTAAACATCACCGCCTCTAAAGATGTAAAAAAAACCTGTTTGTCGACCATAAATTCATAATCCCACTTAGTACCACTGTCATACTGTCACAAGGTGCGTGTCTCCTTTTAAAGCGAGGAAGGTATCGGTACGAAATATTATGACGCGTGGGTCGACCTAACCATATGCAGTAACGTGACTTGCAACGAGTTTATAATAAAGAGTTACTTAATAGGTATAAATAAGTATTTTATGAAGAACTGTCTTATCTCACTGCAAAAGTAATGACGTTTTGAAATAATTTTCTGCATAGTTATGTAAACCAATCTACCATCATTAACTGAGACTAACCAGTATAGGTATAATACATTATTATTATTACGTTATCTGAAATACGTTTTATAATACTACGAAATGAAAACTATGAAAACTAAAACTAAAGCCAAATTGGAGCTAACGTCAACCGTGCCAAAACCTAAGGAAGTCAAACAGCGCGCTGTGTTCCATATAATTGATTGATTAAAAATCATACATAATGAACACAAAAATAATAATAGTTTATGCAACTGATGCATAATGAGAGGCCTTAAAATACGACTGTGGTTTTATGAAACGAGCATCGATCACATGAGTGTTTTAAGGCCTTATTACGTACAGTTGCGGCAGTAAGTCGTTCCTTATTAACGATATTTCTTACACAATTTTGAAAAAGGAACGAATTAATTGTCTCTAAAATATCTCTAAGTACGGTAGGAAACTAGGAAGACTGGTTAAAATATTAAAAGAGGCCAGCTCTACAATAAGACCAAAGAGTTCGTCAATAACCTCAAACTATCAATTTTGTCTATAAGTGCCGCGTGTGCGAAATGGACTATACTATGACAAGACATATGATGCCTAGGACAAGCGGAAACAGGACTTCTCTGCACCTGTTGCCGATATTCGATATTGGCTCACAAAGGATCCTGCCACGAAACTTCACGCATACTTAGGTACTAATCAAAGCATTTTTGTTACTTTCACATGTCGTCGCAGAGGAAGACAATGTACCTATATTTACTTTTTTTGTCATCATCATCATCAATTATTTTAAGCTTGGGTACTCTTAGACCGTCGTCGTTGTCCTAGCGGAGTGCAGCCTAGCGATCGTAAGGTCCCGATTTCGAATCAAAGCAGTTGTCATATACCCGCTGAATGATGCTCTAAGGATGAAGGAAAAAATACTTTAGTAATTATTATTCGTATTATTCGATGCAACTTACGAGTACGTCGTAAAATTTGGCCAATCCTTGCAATTTACAATTTTGTATATTGACATTTTAATTTCGTAAAAGTTACTTTAATTTAGTTTATCCATATATTATGTACAGCTACAAGTCAGTCTTCAGTTAATAATCAAGTAAAATTAATGTCACTGTGGCCAGATGAGGGCTCTTTTACACGTCGGTATATGGAGTGAATCTACTAGCGCTTCGGATAAGACCATCGTTGCGGAGAAGAATCGCCGCAAGCAACTCCAGCAGAAGGTCATTTTTTCAATTATTAAATACAATAATACATAAAATCGCGAGAGATTAGAATCCTGAACAGTATCTCAGTACAAAGCTCAGTAAATACTGAGTAATCATTTCTCATTAGAAATTTCTGTTGGTCTGTACATGGCTTACCTCTACTATTTACAATCTCAGAATGAATCTTATTCGTATAAAATCAAGTTGAATTTCAATTGGCCTCACTGACCTGTAACTCAATTAACAGCATCTACAAAGCTTCCTGTATCTATGATACGTGTTAAGTCAGTGTTGATACACTAATTATGTATTAGGTCACCGACTACACGGTAAGGTACTTTTAGGTTAATATCTAACTTGCGTGTTTGAAGCCAAGGTCTAACATAACTCTGGGGCCCTAGTGAAAAAAGTTTAAGTCTTCTGAGGATCAAGTGAAAACGGGTTTAAGTATAGTATACTCCGTTCACGTATATAACCTTTTTTATTGAGAGTTAAGTCGACTTGTTCCCTTTTTACTAGGGAACTTATGTTAATTTCATTTATAAAAGACGACGCTTTTAGTCTTGTTTGGTAGTGACCCTGCCTACAAAGCTAGCGGTCCTGACTCCTGTGTTTGATTTCCGGTACAGAAAAATATTTGTGTGAAGAGAACGAGTATTTTTGTTCCTGACTCTTGGATTTATCCATGTATGTATTTAAGTATGTATTTCTCTATATAAGTACGTTAACGTGTCTATTTATTACCCATGGTACAAACCTCGAATTTATTACCTATTAATTACTGTTTTTTTTCCATGCCTTGAAAACATCGTGGATGCGCTGATTTCAAAAAAAAACATTTTTAAATAGTCAATTTAATTATGTTTTGCTAAACCCGCGAACATTATCATCACTTGTCATCGTCATTACTTATCACGTAAGAAAAGGAATACATACAAAAAATTCACACATTTAACTGCCCATTAAAGACAGAAGTGAGAAAATGTAGAAAGAGATAAATATAGATTTTACATAAGAATGTAAAATGTTTATGTAAAATTTTCATGTGCACAACAGAGACAGTTTCTCTCAGTTTATCTTCATTGGTCACTCAGCTGTGTGGGCGATTGTACATCATGTACATACACACATCGATCCCACAGTGGGGTAGGCAGAGCTACAGAATGTAATCTGGTAAATAGTTGTGAAAAAAACATACGGCTTTTTATTCTTAGCCAATTTAAAGTAAATATTTCAATAATTTATTAAGAGAGGTAATGCAGCCAGTGTCAGAGAGGTAATACAGCCAGTTTCATAGGGACCATGCCGCGAGCGGACCTGCTAGAGGGGGTGTTCTTTTTATAGTGATGTTTATTATTTACATCTTTAATATTTCAGTAGCTTATTTTGAATAAGTTTAGTTTTAACTTTTAATTGTTGTACCTATATTATATTAAAAATAATTTATTTATTTATTTAGATACCCGTGTGGTTGCCGGGTTAGAATAGTACCACTCCATGTCTTCCCGTGGATGTCGTAAGAGGCGACTAAGGGAATAAAGGCTTGCAGTACTGTTAGGCGATGGGCTTGCCACCTGTCACTAATACACTGGGAAACATCTTAACCTACTTGTGCAAAATGTGGTTACAGAATTATCAAGAAGTTTTAAGACTTGTTGGTAATTCTGTAGCTCTGCCTACCCCACTCTGGGACTGAAGGCGTGAAGGTATGTATGTATGTATGTATTTATTTAGACTTCAAAGGAGCCTAAAACTGTGCCTCAAATTCAAATATTGCCTAAGGCCAAAACGAGTTTCTGAATGCCCTTAATAAGCCCTAAGTCGTTTGCCGTAAATCGCGATGCGTGGGCGCACCGCAATGATTCGATGATGTCATAATGCAATAATGTACAAGTATTGCATGACACAGTTCATTTTCTTGTTAATTTGGTGGGATCATGCCTTTAAATTATAAGGATAATAAGTTGGAAATTAACTGTCGTTCTTACAAGGTTGAAAAAGACGTTTTTATGCGCTTTGTAAACTCTTGTTCCAAATACAGAACTAGGGTTTATTCACTTACAATACACAGATCTTAGTGATTTATTTACACGTATCATAAGCCATACGGTTTTGTCGTGTTGAATAGCGGCCCAGATTGTTTGAATCTTCCGGCATTTTCTACCATAACCTTTTCATTTGTCGAAATAATTAAATTATGAAACGCTCCATACTAAAATAATGTAATACTTTTTTTATGTTTTGGTATCTATCCATTTTCAAAAGTACCTAATAACCAGGGATCGGAAATTCGGATCGATATTTACCTAAAGATGACAAAATCCCGGAAAAAGATAGGCAAACATGGCGTCGGCATCTTAAAAATATTATTTTTATAATATAAGTTCCGGGATTCTGGGATTCTACAAAATGTTAATATAATCATTACTTTACATGTAGGATAAAACATTCATTTTTGCTGCTATTAATTCGTTAGGTTAATGAGTTACAGTTAAATTAAATAACATTTGGTAAAACTATACATGAAAAATACTTCAAACGGTTAATATTAATAATTGATTATGAATTAATGCCGGTGCAATTTATTTATTTTGAATACCAGAAATTTTAGTAATGAATTCTATGATTGAGTCCGCCTCCATACAACTAAACAACAAAGCCGGTGCGAAAGTATAGGTAAATATCGATCCGAATTTCCGATCCCTGATTATGACAGTAATAACTAATAACAAAACGTTATATTAGTCTCGAAAATAGATCTAATAGATATTTAGTCTACGAGCTGCGAGCACTTAGAAGGTGATTCGGGTTTGTACTTCTCCCTCACTCACTCTTGTTAAGAGCTTATGAGAGCGACAGAGACCAAACCCTAAGCAACTTAGAGCTATCGCTCTGTACGCAACTAGTAAAGTCTTTGACCTAATTCTTCTCCTTGATTAGAAAAAAATAATTTCAACGCAGCTTAAACTGGTAAAGTACTTAATTCCATCTGCAACACCAATTGTTTTTTTAATCTCCTTCGTATAATCTGGTTAAACTATTAAAGGCTTAATGATTGTTATGTTCATGTGCAAGCTTCCCAGATGTTATTTAATCAGTCGGGTATTCCCTCGAGGATTTGAGGGTGAACAAACTTCGTAGATTAAGAAATACATAGACGGCATACTCGCAAGAATGAATGTAAACAGCAACGTATTTGTAATTTATCTGGTATTGATTGATTAAAGTTTTATTGCATTAGTCGATCAAGCTGCTCGTAGTACTTTGCGTCATTGCAATACTTTCCGACTCAAAACGTTAATTAATACTAACTTGTCATTGTATTGATCTTACAATTCCGCATCACAACAGCTCTATCATTCATAAAATAATGTATCCCGGGACGAAATTTTGGAATTTTCTTGCGTTATTTAGGGCTTCGTTGATTTAGTGAAGCGAAATTAGCTAACTAATAATTTTAAATCTATTTTTTTTACGTTTACACAAGAAAACATGACAATGGGCCATACTAACGGGTAACACGATGTAAAAGAGGCAGAGACAAATGCCTGCTATAGCTCTATCCCTTTTATTGACTTGAACTTTGCAGCTTTTAACAGCTTGTAATGTAATACAGCTTTTAAAGTGTTATATGTAGACCTAGAGATTTTCCTAGCACGAACGACGTGTTGTTAGTGCTTGACACGATATAAACATCGACTATCCTGTTATCGATAAAGTACCACTACAATGTCATAGAGCGTTCACTGAAGTATGTTAAATATAAAAAAAAATATATATAAAAAAAAAACGTTGAGAGTAACAAATCGAACAGTTTTTGGTTTAGTTTTGTAATTAACTTATTATTCTTATTTACATTTTTAAAAAGCACTAGGTACATTGTTGAATCATATGATATATGATGGTTTTTTTTGCCTCTATGACATAATTTTGCTATTTTCTTATTAAGAACTTCAATGAGTTTTAGGACATGTGAATATTTTTTAATAACTATAATATAATGATGTACAATTATTTCCTCTATGACGTTGAAGTGGTGGTTATCGATAACAGGGTTATCGATCTTTTTATTGTGTCAAGCACTTACAACACATCGTTCGTGCTAGGAAAATCTCTAGGTCTAGTTATATGTATATACCATCATATATGTATATACTCCTAAAACAATATTGGATAGAAACACAGATGACTAGCGCTCTCAGTTATATCACCAAGTAAAGTCAAAACCGATATAAAAAGATTTAGCTCGTAATAAAAACGGTTTTAAATCAAATACAGATTATACCAGACTTATGCCCTTTTCCATTTGAACCTTGAACGGGCCTGAATTATGGTCGCCTTTGTCGCGGTGGATAAAGCATCTCTCACTCTCGCACTCACATACTGGTCAGAAAGTTACAGATGTTTTACCCACATCGATAAACACGGGCCCAAATTATGCTCACCTTTATCGCGGTGGACAAAGCATCCATCACTCTCGCACCCCCATACAGGTCAGAAAGTGACAGATTTTTTATCCACCTCATTAAACACGGCCCACAGAAAGCCTTATGCACTAACGGGTTTCAATATACAATTTCGTTTGTTACAACATCAATCCGTTATTTTTGCTCAAGAATACAATCATTGCGCGTATCTTCTGCGCATGCGTTTGCGCAAGTATTTGCCCAATCCGGCGTAGGACCATCTGTCCGCTGACCCACTGAGGATATCAGCAAAGGGCTCGTTATGCCGACCTTGAACCTATATTAAATATAATATATTTACAATTCGTATCTATTGGTTTTTAGGTTACTTTATGTGTTTAGCAAAAAACAAGAGCATGAATAGCTGTAGGTATAGGGTAGGGTAGGATAGGATAGGATAGGATAGTGCTGTTTGTAAATGAATTGGCAGGCACCATGATCCAAATTTTATTTCAAAACTAATAATACAGCGGTTGCTACTTGAGAATACTGTAGTACCTGTTACCTCGTCAAACTCTTTTTTACCAAGCTTTAAATCATAAACATATTTAGATTGGGGTCATTATTAAAAAAATATCAATCCATCTCTTTGTTCCATACAGGAGAAAGAAAAAGAAACGTATACATTATTAATTTTGATAATGTATGACAGTTGAAGACATATAGACAGTCTTTTCTAGCAGTACTTTGATTTACTCTTGATGAAAATTCGTATATAACCTTTAAAAGTAATTTGCAACCATTACACTCAACGCAATATTCCAGTAAGTAACCATATTAAAATGTTTATGAGCTCGTCTATCTAAAGTTTATACGATTTATGCCGGGCTTAAACGTTATTTATAGAGTTCCATTAGACCTGGCTTAACTTCGTCCTGCAACGTTACCTGCAAAGCTCGTAAACTTTCATTTGTTTTTCGCGATGACTGATGAAGCATTACGCTTTTTGAACGAAGTATGTATGACGTGTCCTTTTAAACCAGGGTCTTCCAACCTTTTCTGCGTCGAGCCTTTCCCGAATCATGTTAATATACTAGCTTCTACCCGCGACTTAATCCGCGTAGATTTCAATTGACAACAATTCATTTTGTGCTAAGGTAGTAAAATAAAATACCGTTTCTAGATTTTACACTGCTGATTACAGAAAAAATATCTTTGGATTTTTTTATGCAGTACCTAGTTTTATTTATATTTAGGAAAAACAGTAAAAAAAGTTGGATTGTGAATGTTAGGAATACACTTATAGTGTGCCCTTAGTCCATTTATTACCAAAGGAATTCAAAAAAATATACAACTGTCATGTTCATTGTTTATCTGTCTGACGGATTACTTGATTCTGACGACACGCTTTCAATTCTACGCAAAATAGTTTATTTATTTTAATGGCGTCTACAAATTACGTAGTTAATTAAATTACGCAAAATAACAAATTTGTGAACGAACGGCAGCGAATGATTGACATGACATGACAGTCAGTTCTGTTTCTGTTTAAAGTTACTTTTATTTTATTTTATATCAGGCTAAGATCACGACATCAGTATTCCTAACTTTGTATACAGGGTGCCTCTGACCTTGGGGCTTTAAATGCATAGATCAATTCTACTCCTGAAACTAAACTTCTTTTGTTCTGTAAGTTGTTAAAAATATGTTCAGTTTAAATTTATTTTTTATCATACAAGTTAAATCTAATTTTCAATGTACGCAATCCAATTCTCCATTTTCCTCTAGCCCTCGTACCAAGGTAATGTCGCCCCCGTACCATGAGATAGTGATTACATGGCCAGTATGTAATACACTGATTTTACACTTAGACTTTAACATCAATTAGTTATCTAAATTTAAGTTATTTTTTCATGTTGCAGAACAAAAGTAGTTCAGTTTAGCGAGTAGAATCGATCGTTGAAATTAAAGCCCCAAGGTCAGAGACACACTGTATACGGTCTTTTTAATGACTATTTCTTTAATAAATTATTAACGACGAATTTAAGTTAAATAAAGTAAAACCAAGAAATACGGGTAGTATAATTTTTAACCAGCTATTAACGCGAAAAAACAATAATGCTTTTTTTTAATGTTGTCAATTATTGTTAAACTGTTAAATTTACCGAGATTAAAAGTAGCCTATGTATTCAGGGTATACGGTATCTCCATTTTAAATGTCTTCCAAATCCGTCCAGGCGTTGCAGCGTGAGGGAGTAACAAACGAACACACACACAAACTGTCGCGTTTATAAGATTAGTAAGATATACATAGCTGTGATTCTTTTTCCACAATGTATTAGCCCATTTAGCTTGTATAAGTAGGTAACCATTTTTTGTTTTTTTAGTACTCTTACGGCCAAACCCTTTATTCAATCCGCGGACAGACAGGCTTACTTCGGATTAAAATTTGGGCAAATGTCAAATTTTAACCCGAGGTAAGCCTTATCTATCCTCGGTTTGAATATAGGGTTCGGCCGTTAGTCCCCTGCCTCACCGGGACGCCATGGCAACGTCGCTGGCCACGTATCCCATACAAATTAACGTAGCCAAACCGTCGTCATGTGAGTGAGGCCGTCTACTTTTCAATATGAATTATTTTACTACGGTGGCCGGCGACGTCGCTATGGCGTCTCGGTGAGGCAGGGGACTTAGGCGATGGGCTTGTGACCTGTCACTAATACGCTGGTAAACATCTTAGCCTATTTATGCAAAATGTGGTGACCTGCTGAATTATCAACCAGTTTTCAAAGTTGTCGGTAATTCTGTAGCTCTGTCTACCCCACTCTGGAATTTCAGGCGTGAAGGTATGTGTAAGTAACCATATTGTTGAGGTTACGACATCTTACTTACATGTCAGTATACTTCAACAGTACCTATGCTTCAAGATGGACTAAACCAAAGTAGAATAAATCAATGGCCTTGAACTCTCGCAGCCAAATAACAACTAACCATAGCAAATACATCCGACGAGGTTTGTTAGCAAATTCTGAATTAGGTAAGGAGCTTTGTAACCTCTCGACTACATGCGGTCACTGATCGTATTAATTTAATAACCCTGCCTAGGAAGGAGTCCGTATCCGATAACGGAAATATTTGTGTGATAAGAACGAATATTAATTTTGATACACAAGAATTGTCACTTATTCGTGACTAATTTCAACATTGACTTGGATTGAACTAAACACATAAGTCACATTCTAACACACTAAAAGCATGAAATAAAAACCAATACACATACACACAGGTAAAGTTAAAGTTAAGTTCGAACACTTAGAACATTTCAAAAAAGAAAAACGAAATTTGAATTCACTTTTTTCTAACCAGCCAGTATCTACTGCTGGAAAGGTTGCCAGGCAACAAAAACAAGAAAACAAAATCAAATATGTCAAGTAAACCAGCATAACTGCGCTTCCGTTTGTCTGTATCTCGACGTATTCCTATTCTATTTCCGAACGGTTGCAACACTTCGCTAATGAGTACGTAAATAGTACGGCTAAATGAGGGAGTTTGGAATACTAGCGTGTTTAAACTTTGAATGTAACCGAAAAGGTTTAATACAGGATCACAGGACCAATGGGAGCTCGTCCTTATTGCTAATTATTTGAAATCATTCGTACAAGTAATTTAAAAGATTTACTAATAAAGTCAGTCAACTTTTTATGCGACGAAATTTTGCTTGTGAATATTTTAAGTTTTGTAAAGTTTCTTTGGGATTAAGAAAACTTTACTTACGTGATCCCTATCGAAAATTCTATCAAAGGAAACTTCGTGAAGGAATTCACAGTTGGGATAGGCGAAAAAGTTGAACCCTTTGAAGTAAATAAGTTGTATAAAGCAATTACCCAAGATCCATTCCGTATTCCGGGTACCCAGCTGATGTATATCTGTATAAAACGAATGTACCATTACGCAGAAATTTCATTTCCTCGACAGGCATTTCTCGCCTCATGTTTTCGTTTTTTTTTAGTGATGAGTCTAACCTAACCTACGTAATTAATGTTTAAGATGTCTTGAAAACATTATGGTTTCAGCTGTGACAAATTCGATAAAATGAAGAGTTAAAAATTATTCACATGACTAAGTTTTGTCTTAAAAGAAAATATTTTATGGGTCTTCATCATCACGTCACACACCTAATACAAAAGATAGGAGTGTGTATATTTTTTGCCATTTTAAATATTATGATGTTAATATCGTACTGATGTATATCTACTCATCCTTTACAAGTTTTTTTATTCTTTAACGTACAAAAAATCTGTCTGTCACCAACGAAGATTGGAACGGCGCGAGGCGTTTCCCACGTTCCTAACTTTACGAGTATAGGCCGCTATAGGATAGTTTCTATCCCGGAAAATTAAACAGTCCGCGAGGGAGCAGCGTTAAACGACTTCTACGCGGACGGACTTGCGGGTGAAAGCTAGTATTTTCATAAGTACGAGAACACCATGATCATTTGATATTTCAATGCAAGAATATGTCGTCATCATACCCTGGTCCAAGGTGAGAGAGTGAGCAGCCATCACGAAGCCGATGAAGATGAGGGCCTTCACACCCATGGCTGCAGCCGCCATGATTACCTGTTGAATTGTTTTTTTTTTTTATAATCTCATTGTCATTATAAATGTCTAGTTCTCATTCAAATCCTAGGTAATTTACAAGATTGTAAATGTGTGGATACATCTCTTTGTAGTCCACTGTACGATAACCTTCCTTCCTTTATTGCGTATTCAGATTTTTATTACACTTAGCCAACTTTTAGTGAAATCTTGAAAAGACCTCATTATTCGGTATACCTGTTTCGGCTATAGGAGAGAACAGACAGATGGAACACACAAAACTATAACTTACCTAAACTCTTATAAGAAACATTTCAGATTAACACAGGACCGACTCAACATGGTAAATAACTTATCCTAATGCCCTCGGCCGGCGGGAATACTCTAAGGTGCCCAAAATGAGATAATTTCATGCTCCGTTGGGATTATCTCATAATTGAATGACGGCTCGGGCTTTCAGATAACCATATTTTAGACGAAATCTAGCGCGTAACTCTACTTTTAAACACTAATGTTTCGTTCTTAGTCAATTCCCATCGTGAGATGAGACGACCTTTAACAGAAACTAAGGGGCGTATTAATGAACTGATCTCGATTGTAATGCTCATCTCAAAATACCTACGTCACAAAATTGGTGACAATACGATAACAGCTCAAACACGATATTGTTTTTACCTTGATTCCGGTAACCGTCGGGGAGGGAAGATGGCCGATTAAAAAATCTCCGGCTTTTAATTTTGACTTCTCTTTACTCATTATACCTACTCTCACTGGACATTGGCAAAATTACTTAATTAATATAAAAGAAGATGGATTTTACCGTGTTGAATAGACATGCTCAACAGCCTAAACCGCTGGCGATTTGAAATTTGAAGAGAATATTCCTTGGATATCGTATGCACGGTTGTGTACCTACTGAGTTTTTTTTTCTAAAATTAGCCCCCTTCTAAAATAAATAGGAGGAGTAGCCGGGAATTTCAATTTTCACGTACGATGGGCGTTATTTAGTATAAATTTAGGTCAATTTGTGGCTTCGATGTGTCGCGAAAGGTCAAGAAACGAACTCATACTCGTACACAATTATAATGACCCGGTAAGTAGGACTTGCGACCGCATTCAGTCAGCTAATGACGTTTAAGTCGTTCCTTAGTGCAATGATATTTTATATTAATATACGTCATATGCGCGCAAAAGCGTTCCTCAAAAAGGAAGGTAATTTACCTTACTACTGTTTAGTAGCGGCGCGGCCGCTGACACGGACACATCAAATAAATAAATATTTTTTTATTACCGAAAAGTAACAATTATATTTCATAATAAATACCGTCTTGAGTGTCTCATTTCATTCGTAAGTACCGTAAATATTTTAAAATTTGATTTACGTCGCTATTATTTGTTTAATTTACACCGGCGTCACTGTAACCTGTGAAACATGAGATACACAATTAGCTATCGCATGAGTGCGATAAAGACGGGTAGCTAAGGCGGTCGTGAGCGGGCACTTGTCTTGGCGGGAATGGTGAGCAATTTGAAACAACTGTTTATCTTTTTTTAACAATAGTATTCGCTACGGATTGCCGTCTTTGTCTGTAGAAATATGGTAACGTAGCAACTATCAGTAATTGCCGACGAGATGACCATAACGTATCTAAATATAAAATATCATGGCCTTAGTGACGGTTTTTCATACAAAAGTTTGAAAAACCGGTCAAGTCCGAGTTGGACTCGAACACCGAGGGTTCCGTACCGCTGCACAGTAGCTATTATTATATTTCGATTTTAATTCGGTTTCTAATGGAATCAGCGCGATCTTAAGTCAAACTTGATCATTTTTAGTACCTAAGTTGTGAAAAAGGATACAAGTCTCCCGAAGTTGAGGCGAAAAACGGTATAAGTCTAGAATACCCTGTACGTGACGTTTACCTTTTCTTATAGAATAGAATAGAATAGAATAAAATCATTTATTCGGCTAATTAATAAACACAACAATCACATACATTTGAAAAAACCAAAAATAAAAGTACATAACCTATATTTAACTAGTTAAAATGAATTAGCCGAAACGGTGTACCAGCTCAGCGTGGTGCTGTAGCACGGAGCCGCAGCGCTGATTTTCAGCTGGACCCGCATGAGATAAATGGCAAATAAGTAAAGAAATAAAACATTGAAAAAAATAAAATAAAACACAGCATAAAAGTTATTCGAGAAATAATTAAAAACTACAATTCAAATAAACAATTATAAAAAATAAAAATGTTGAACATTACAACAAAGTGAGATCTAGCGTCCGAAGCGCATTCTTATTGGCTTATATAATTACTCATATTATAATCTAAGTTGAAACTTCAGCAACACAAAAATAAACAAGAATGTTATTTATTGAACCTGAACAACAAAAACAACCACATTATTACAAAAAATGATCTGTGCAACTGTCCATTTGTAGCGTCAAAGCTAGCTCTTTCAATTTGTTCTTGAAACTACTTATGTTTTTACTTATTAAGAGCTAAATCGACTTTTATCCGTTTTCACTAGAACTACAGAATTTTAAAATTAATTTCTGATTATTTATGTTATACTTTATACGAGTACTCACTACCCACTACTAAGTATATATTTACTAGAGATAACACATCGATATCAGTGATGTTTTATTTTTACATCAACTTACAGTTTGCAAGGGTCAACTGCCTATTTGTTCACATCTTAGATGCGAGATAATAATTAAACAAGTGGATGTTTTTTCACCCGATTGCTGAGTAGGATATACTTGTGTTTTTATCCTAAAATAGGGAATTTGCATGATTTTTTTAAATCATATTTCTTAACACTTTATTCTAACAAAAATTGGCCCCTTAGCTAAATATTTCATAAACGGATACCTTAATCAAAAAATGGTTTTCACAAACCCGTAATTTTTTTGAAAGATCTATCCAACAACACCCCTTACTATGGGGTGGGCGAGAAAAAAAAACATCCCCACGTTATAGGTACACAAACAAAAAAAATAATTCAAGATTTTATTTACTATGTTTTTGGCGTGACCTATATGTATGACTAATATTATGCCAAATTACAGCTTTCTAGTACTAAGAGTCTCTGAGCTAGGCTGCGGACGGACGGACGGACATGGCGAAACTACAAGGGAACCCTAAAATGATCACCTAAAGTGAATTTTAAATTAAAATCGGCCACGAAAGACGGATGATACAAGCATTTTAAACTGCTAATTGGACAGTAGACAGAGAGATGCGACATAGAGAGGTCGCCATATAAACGCCATATTAAATTCTGTTTTGCTAGAAAGAGATAGGAACAAACATTATTTTTATAGCTATTGAAAAAATGATTTTTCTCAACTGTTTGTTATATAAATCAGCTTTTATTGAAAAAGTCATGAATATTCCCTATGGCTTACAAATGTCACTTAATGAATTTGACCACATTATTGCTTCTTGAGCTTTTCAAACATGTTCATGAAAAATCGTCACTAAGAATCAACTGACCTAGTAAACAAACAAATACTTAATTAAAAAACCCGCCAGGTGCGAGTTGAACTCTCTTGGAGAAGGTTCCATACAAAGGCAATTTTTTTTTTAAGAATTCTTATAAGTATGTTTTCCTGTAGTCTACAAGTATTTTTTTCAAAATATTAGGCTCAGTGGTTTCGGAGATCAGGGGGGAATGGTCAATTTTCGTCTCCTTTCATGAATAAAATCAAAAATATTAATTTTACAATAATAACACAATTATATTTGAGATCCTCATGACGAGCTCTTACATTTTGATATATGACACAATAAGATGACTTTTTAATAAAAACTTTTTTTTTTATTTGCTTATTGGTCCCCTGGAAATGACCTTTATCTTAAACACATTTATTTACTTTGCACATCTGTGCTTGGGTGATAGGATTACACCTTCCAACCAAATTTCACCTGATTTGGTCCAGTAGATTCGGAGAAAATTGGCTGTGACAGAAGGACGGACAGACAGACAGACGCACGACTGATCCTAAAAGGGTTCCGTTTTTTTTAATTTTTTGTACGCACCCTAAAAATCTACAAATATTGAACTAAGATCACCAATATTTTAATTCGATTTTTTTAGTAAACTAAAACTAAAATCCCCACAAAATTAATAAATAAACCTAGAACCTACCTAGTTTTTGACGCACAGATTTCCCGCGCAAATTGACACAAAGTTCGATCGTACAACGCATGCGCGACCGAGGCGCGCCGACTGACCACTGACAGTTTCGCTGTACGGACTTATGAGCGTGGGATGGGATGGGATCATTCATGAATACAGTTTATTGCTCATGCTATCTCAAGACTGTACTACGAAACACCAACGCCACATTCGGTTGCCCGACATTTTCACATAAAAAATGCAAAAATAAATGAACAAAGAAAAAGTTTTAAAAGGTTAGGTTGTTAGTTACTAATAGACTGGATAAGTTTGCAAATAGTTCAGTCTACGATTTCACTTACTGCGACTCTTTGATAATAGATCCTTATAAATAGACCCCATTTGGTTCACTGTGTTACTTAGAATCGTGAGTAGGTTAACTTCCAGACTGGAAGTCCACGTTTAACTAAATTTAAAAATTCAAGTTTCAGGTTAAAGAAACTTAAATCTTGGCTGTTATTGTGTTTCGGAACATTACGAATGTAGATTGTCTATTCTGTAATATATGATTCGTACCTAGTAGGCGTAGTATTTAGTTAAATGAAGTTAACAAATTCGGTATTACGCTCCTTCTGAATTTAAGACGTTACAATAAAAGTAAATAGCGAAAGTTAATTAAATTAAATTCACGCATATTTTAAATATGGCGCTTTAAAGGTCCTTATTGCCAGTACAATTTTAAAAAAAGTCCCATACTGCATCACGTACAAGTTATTTTCAAAATGTTTATTAAATTTACGAATAAAATTAAAATATAAATTGTATTTTATATTTTATGAATGTAAATATTTTAAATTATATTATTTGTAAATGTCTATGGTATTCTCATGACCGTTCGTTTTACGACCTGGCAACAAAATTCTAGATTGGCTATAGTCGCTATTTTTTTTTATAGTTTGAGTGATTTGTCTGCAATCGTAAATGTCATAGCATTTTTGAGCTCAATATTATATCAGAATGGCAGAAAATAGAGAGGAAATTTTAGCAAACTTTCAGGTAAATTACTTGATTATCACTGAACTCGCAGTAAAAGTAAAGTTTAATTTGATCATATACGCATTGTTCAGGTTATGTGATGAACAACAACAGTGACTGTTAATTCTTCTTTATCTCTTTGTACTTGGCTGGTTTTCTAATATTTTACGTGTATAATTATGAATTTGTGATCTAAAATATGTCGTCCTTCGGCGAAGCATGGTTATTATGGAGGTTGTTTATGTTTTGCTGCTAGTTCACTATTCTGCTAGTTTTCCATTGTATCTTTGTAAATTCTCGATCGTGGTCATTTCTACAAGGTTGATTTGATCTCAACTGCGTATCATAACCGCGGTTAGCATATCATGAAGGCGATATTCCTATTTTTTATATTTTCTCATGACTTCCATTGTTTCCTTTGTTTTGTGTCAATAATGTTTTGTTGTTTTCAGGGAATAACAGCTATAGAAGATGTTGCTGAGGCAATTTTACACTTGGAAGAGGCAAACTGGGACTTACTTGTAAGTCAGCAATGTATTTTATACTATTTTGTAACTCTTTCTTTATTTAAATAATACATGGTCATGGAAAATTCAATGGTCACTATTCAGTTTTGTGTCCAACCGAACTAAAAAGAGAAGAGAGAAGGCGGCTTGTCCGTGTAAAAGATCCTAGTAACGAGTGCACTTAAAGTAAAATTTAAATGAATATATAAAATAAACAAATATTGACTTCATACCCTTCTCGTCATTGTCCAAAAGTAAATACTAAGGCACTATTCTACGTAGAACTTAATTGCTTTTGACATGTTATCATATCAGCTGCTCCAAAATATAAACAGAAACCATCTAGTCATCAAATAACTTGGCAGTTCAACTAATGCACTAAAGCTACATAATGAGGCTACATAATAGAGAGTAGCCATTTTTCAAAGATTGTAGCTGTTCTTACTGGAAAAAGCTCTGTACAATATGACATATACAAAAAGCATGTGATTATAGTCAACAAATCAGATTAATAATAATAATAAATAAATATCAGGGGACAATGTCACATGAATTGACCTAGTCCCAAACTAAGCTCTAGGCTTGTACTATGGGTACTAGACAACAATATAAATACTTGTATACAGAAATATATACTTAAATACATAGAAAACATCCATGACTCAGAAACAAATATTTGTGCTCTTCACACAAATATCCGCCCCTACTGAGATTTGAACCCAGGACCGCTACCTTCATAGGCAAGGTCTCTACCAACTAGGCCAGCGCGTTGTCAACATTGCCAACAGCAATTTAATTTAATTTAAAAAAAGTTATATTGTCATCTAAGGTTATCAAAGCTCTAATTTACATAACGGTAATGTCATTTGGTTATGACTATTTCAATATTTTTTTTACTTGTGTACTGGTGGTCCCCATTTATTTTTGTTTACCCTCTTCTATTGTGATATTAAAGATCATGTTAGTATAATGACTGCTGGATATGTTCCACTCTTAAAGTTACAAACGCACTTTGAGTGGAGGCGGCGCAGCGCTGCACGTTCCTGTAGTAAAATGCTTTTGGAAGGGTTTTTAGTATGGGAGACGCACCGCAGGGTGCCGCTTCTGTCCATAGTGGGTTTGCGACTTTTAGGGCACCATTATGAACAGATTATTATTATTTTGTTATTTTTGCAAAATGTGGTTACTGAATTATCAACCAGTTTTTAAAGTTGTAGGTAATTCTGTAGCTCTGCCTACCCCCTTCTGGGATTACAGGCGTGAAGGCTTTTTTTTTTTGAGGGCACCATCACCGTTTAATTCATGCCATATGAACATGATACAATTGCTCAAAAAATCAAAATCAAGTTTTATATACCAATTTCAAATATCGTCATTCCCTCGAGAACCTTAAAAAAATCCGGGATGAAATGTAGCCTATGTGTTAATCTAGGGTATAAGCTATCTCCATTTCAAATTTCATCCAAATCCATACAGCCGTTGCAGTGTGAAAGAGTAACAAACATCCATCCATCCATACATACAAACTTTCACGTTTATAATATTAGTAGGATGTATAAAGACTTGAAAGTATAATTAAAAACTTAATAAACAGCAAGCAATGGTATGAGTAATCTTATCTTATCTTATCTTCTTAGATATAGATTAGATATAATTAGATAATATACTACAAGAAAAATGTAAGCACAAAATGGTCACGAAAACTCAACGTAACGCTGCGCTGGCATTTACGTCAGTTTTGGCATTATCATAAAAATGTCCTGAATTCCGCAGTTTAGCATTTTAAAAACAAACTAACAATAGTAGACTGCAGATTGAGCCTAGTAAACAATGCATACCGATAGGGTATTAATACTTTTGTTTAATCTTGATAGATTTAATTACATATCTGATTTATATGACTGCTACTTTCAGCTGCAACATAGGTATTGTTTATCGCCTATTGGAAAGAGGCCTATGTCATAAAATTATAGAAACGTTCCTTACTTTGTTTGCGTGCTTCAAAAATATAATTTACTTTGACATGAAAAAAATGTACTTACTAAATAGCATCACCTAGAGAAGTTTTTTAATTCAAAGTCTTATATGTACTCAATAGGAATAAGATTTTATCATCTCTGTAGCAGCTTTTGCTTTTTGTCACAGTCCGCCATCAACAAAGTCATGCCCCAAGACAATAACCGCTCAGTACAAGTCAACGATATTCAAGACGTTGACGTCGAGATGATCGATGAAGATATATCTGTGATAACTCCAAAAACACGCCCACCGGGTAAGAATAACTTCTTCTATTCTGTTCAATTCCAACTCGGTAAAACCATATTGCTTTTAATATGTTATTATATTGTCAACTTACGTTAGCTGTTATTTACATGACAGGTAATGGCTGCCGGGTTAAAAACAATACATGTCATAATATTGTTTTAGCGAGTTGAGCCGTAGATTCTGTGAATAAACATATAACATTGTTATTAGTCGGAAATATTCATCTTTATCTTGCTTTCTCAGTCAGCTAAGTTAGTACCCAATCAAACAATAACCTAAATTGAAAAAGCAAGAAAATTACGAACTTACCCGACAAAATACGTTTACGCATCATATCTTTACACTTCGTTATGTCAAAATATGATGTAAAATATGTTGTGATTTTATTACACAGTGATTTTAGTGATCCTGACGTATTTAGTAAATGCATTAATATCCTTATTTCAATTCAAAATATTTATTCAGTATATGGAGTTAATCTATATTCTGTGTTAATTGAAATTGCCAAAGATGTAAACAAATTAGTACTGTTTGACATATCGTCGGTAACAAATTTATGATAGAGCAAAATAAACCTTGCCATGTTATTAAAAAGATGCATTTTGCTCCTAAAAATGTTACTTACGCGGTTTTGCAGTTTCACCGCCGATATAACCTTGAATATTCATCAATCATGTTTCTATTTGAAATACATACATACATACATTAAATCACGCCTGTTTCCCAGAGGGGTAGGCAGAGACCACTTCTTTCCACTTGCTACGATCCTGACAAATTTCCTTCGCTTCTTCAACATTCATACATCGAGTCATGCACGCACGTCGGTTTCGGGTACTTAAGATTCGGCCCTTTTCCAGTATTTGAAATAATGTATAATTAATAGTTATTTAATCGTAAACTTAATGTGAAAATGAAGATCAAGTGTATAAATTATTCCTAAGACACGTGATTATCGAGTAATGATGGTAAATTGGTTCGTTTCGTTTTGTTTAAATCTTTACCAATTTAAATTACCACGGACTAGACTATACTTAGCCCTACAATTCCAACACCAATCCCATGATTTTATATGAAAATAATTTCTTGTCTCTTAAGTTACCCGTATTTTACGCATTTTTTTCTCATTTACGAACATGTAATCTTGTAATAAAAAAATATAGTTTATACCTGGCATGGACTTAAAAATAACAGTTTGTTTAATGTACAACTAGCTTTCGCCCGCAACTCCGTCCGCGTAGAAGTCGTTCATCGCTGCTCCCTCGGGAACCGTCTAATTTTCCGGGATAAAAACTATCCTTTGTCCTATTCCAGGACCTAACCAATATGGTGTGCCAAGTTTCATCTCGATCCGTTCAGGGTTGAAGCGTGAAAGACGGACAAACATACGCACTTTCACATTTATAATATTAACTAAAAATAGTTTGTTCACCCTGAGAATCGTTTTTTTTTTTTTATTAAAATAATAAATAATTTAAAGCAGTGTAATATGTTTAAATCGTCTTGTCAAATGTTTTTTATACCCAAAATAATTGTATAAAGAAAAAGCAATTTACATGTAATTTTAGGTGTAAGTTAGTTTTAATAACAAATCCGTGTATAGCTTTGGTTTCTTACTGTAATGCTACATTATGTAATGATTAAATAGTAATATAACATTGAGAACTTTTAAATAAATCCACAAAGCATTGTGTTTAAATTAAACTGTCTAGGAAAGGCCTTATGTATGTATATATCTTAATAATTGATGCCACAATTAAAACACACTGAAAATTATTTACGACAATTAGTAAACACATTGTGGTAGAAAAGTTATCAAGAATTTTATGGTAGGATATAAGACTGATTCATGCCTTGGTTTCCAGATCTAGAAGATAGTAATCAAGCATCAACCTCATCTCCTAGAAATAGTTCCAGTAAACTGCCGCTGAATGGAAGTCTGCATCTGAAAGTTCACTTTGAAAATAAAATACACGATATCACAATGTCTAACTGGGCCACAGTCGGTAAGTAATACAATATAATACAAATATTCTTTATTGATCGTGGAAAGTAATAAAATAAATGTTAAAAAACAAAACGCAAAAAATTGCTTCTTTTAATGGCAGGTATAGTGAAGTTGGCTTTTGGTTAAAAATATTGTGAGTCGCCGACTTCAGTTTGACTGACCTTTACCTACCCATTTTAACACATTCATTGCCGCCCAGCCAAACAAGACATCGCGCCAGGCCATTAAAGTCGTTATTTGACTTATCAAACAAAGAATGAAAGTGACTAGTCGAGCTTTATCGTACCTCATCCCCGCACCCCCGCACCTCATGCAACTCTCAATCAAGTTGTATTCATATAGTACTTTGTGCTCATGATCACATCAGTTAACAGTATTAGAAATTTATCGTTTAATTTCAAATTCCCTTGAGTCGTTGGGGCGGCGCAGATATCCAGATGGTAAAAGTATCTTAAAAGTATGTATCGTAGTAGATGATGAATTATCAACTCGACCAATGCTTTAAATATATGGCACTCAAGTTTCGTATAATTCTAGAGATGCGAATAATATAAAACAATTAAGAAAAGTTCGCCTAGAAAGTTAGCTATTCAACCGTTTCGACGCAAAAAATCAAGTTAATCAAACATTGACTTTTGCATCAGCAGTAGCGAGCTTACGCTGAGTCTGCCCCTTTTGCCACTACTAAACATTTTAATATTTAGTTAAGAATACATACATACATACCTTCACGCCTGTAACCCCAGAGTGGGGTAGGCAGAGCTAAAGAATTACCAACAAGTCTTAAAACTTCTGGATAATTCTGTAACCACATTTTGCACAAGTAAGCTAAGATGTTTCCCAGTGTATTAAGAATACAATTGTTATGTATGTAAAAACTTTTTATTGCACCCAAAACTAATTACAAGTAAGTACGTACACAAACTTAAGATTAACGTGTACAATGTGTATATGTAAAGGCAATATAACATTGCTTTTAATCAATCAATTGTTATCCCCAGGCGACTTAAGAAAGCGGTTAGAGTCAGTGTGCGGCGTGCCAGTGTGCCGGCAACAGCTGTCGGGGCTGGGCGGCTCGCGGGCCACGTCGGGCGCCGCGATCGGCAGCCTCGGGCTGCAGCCCAACTGCGTGCTGCGGCTCAAGGCCGCCGACGAGCTGATGGCAGATGACGAGTGAGTACTCCATTGGGTTTTCTTTTAGAGGATTGTGAGGCTGAAAAATAAATGCAATAAAAAAAAAACGTTAATTGATAAAACATGACGACGCGCTGGCCTAGTTGGTTTGGTAGTGACCCTGCCTACGAAGCTAGCGGTCCTGGGTTCAAATCCTGGTAAGGGCAGATATTTGTGTGATGAGCACCAATATTTGTTCCCGAGTCATGGATGTTTACTATGTATTTAAGTATATATTTCTCTATATAAGTATTTATATCGTTGTACCCATAATACAAGCCTAGAGCTTAAATTGGGACTAGGTCAATTGGTGTGACATTGTCCCCTGATATTTATTTATTTATGTAGCAACAGCACGGTACTCTTTCTAGATTCTAAATTTTTAACTACAGCACTAGGTGAGTTACTGCACTAATTTTGTATAATATCCAATCTAGTGCGATCGTATGTGCTCTGCCGCACTAGCACAACCTAGCGCACCGGAATCAACGCTCTGCAATTTGTAAATAGTAATGCCGGCTTGAAGAATTCATTGTTGAAAATATATCTATTAATAAAGGCTTGTAGTACTATTAGGCGATGGGCTTGCAACCTGTCACTAATACACTGGTAAAGATCTTAGCCTGATTGTGCAAAATGTGGTTACAGAATTAACAACAAGTTATTAGAGTTGTTGTTAATTCTGTAGCTGTGTGTATGTATCTATTAATGTACCGTTATCTTCCGTTAAACACGGTCGACGTGATCGTTGCAGGGTGGCGGAGCGGCTGACGACGACGTACACGTTACACGTCACGCACGACGACAAGGACTATACCCTCAAGTTCCCCGGCACCAAGACCGTGCAGGAGGTCAAGAACGACATATTCTCGCTCACGGACATCCCTGCCAGGCATCAAGTACGTAGGGAGTTTTTTTTAAATATTTGTACAACTGTCACACAGTGGCGAAGCGTCACGTAAATAAATAGGCAAGCCGGAGCAAAAAAAAGGTGTATGGCGTGTGTGCTTGTTTGCCCCTTCCGTGACATTAAAAAAACATACCTTAAAAAATGGATGTCGTCTTTCTAGTTCTCAAAAAGCAGTGCTGAAGTGTCGCGTGCGTTAAAAGTGCGCGGAAAGGCAATTCTTGCTTTCCAAGTAGTACTACCGTATCAATTAAACGTTTCAATAAATTTCGATTACGTTCCACTTACGATTGTGAGCCTCAAAATTATTACCAAAAAAAGTTTAAATTCTACTGTTACCAATCTCATGTAATAATATACAACTCCGTATATGTTTCTCGCTTTGAGCAGGTTTTCTAGCTGAATTACTTATAGAAAATAGAATAAGTTTTTTTTTCTTGCCTTTTTCGTGCTTATTAAGATTAAATCTTAGAAAAAATACAAATTTATTTCCCTATTTCTGGGCGGTTTGCCCTTCGGGAATATATAAAAACTAACCTAACATAACCTATTTTTTTTACGTACTTTAATTCAAACCGTAATGTTTCAGTAATAATTGATTTTAGAGAAAAGTTTGTTTAAAAAAATATGCTTGTTTTAGTATATTCTAAACAATTAAATCATCATAAATAGACCTTATATTGACATAATTTTCAAGCATCAAAATTTTCTAAGTCCCTGACGCCTTGAAAATGACCAACATTTGAACCCCTATAACTCGGCCAATTTTGATTTTAGAGAAAAGTTTTTCAAGTAAAACATGCTTATTTTAACGTGTTCTATACGATAAAATCATTTAAATTAGGTGTCATAATGATACAATTTTGGCCTGCGTCCCCTAACTGAATTATATAAATTGTGAATATCTGCAAAACCTGTTCGATTCCAAACACTGCTAGAATTGGAAAACAGCAAAGATGAATAGCAAAATAATTTGTTTAATTTGCAGCTGCCAGTCAGCCAATTGTATTTGTAATTCGCTGTGGAAATGTTTGAAGAATCCATCTACGCCTATAATCAATTTTTATGTCTGGGCGAGCGCGTCCTAATCCTAACTTAATGACATGTTTCTTATTTCCAAAGGATAACTTTGATAAACATGTTTGTTCATTAAGTAGGTAATCTGTAAGATAACACTCAATTTGCACCAATGCGGCCGTTTGTACTTTGAGTACAGGCAAAAATATTTAAAAACCAAACCACGAATATAACCTAAAATAGATCGAAGCAAAAATAACAATATTTAGGTACTTAACGAAATATAAACAAACCTCCGTTGTCGCCACGAATCTGCAAATAACACAATCCAAACAGAAAAACATTCACAGAACACTAAACAAGCTAAATTTCACTAGTTGAGTCTCATAAAACACAATAAGTTAAGTAATAACACAAATTTAACTATAAATCAAAACAAAACACCGCGTATTTTAGCGCGAGGATGCGAAAGTAATGGCGTAATGAAAAAAGTAGTTGAAGGTCGTGAGGCCAGGGGGGAGAGAGACGGTTGAGTTGAGTTGAGTGTCCTTGGGAAAAGAAAGTTAACGCATGCACTTTAAGTTCAAAATTGGATGCAATAAGCCGTAGTTCGTCGGCCGGACTTGCGTGCTTCTCCCTCTTGCGTGCTCACACAGGTGCCGCTGTGTCTGTGTGAGAGTTTAAAGCTAATGTAGCGCTATAATTTTATACCATTTGGTTTGAATTTGTTAGTGAGGTCCGGCGCCGAGTCACCGGCTTGTATGGCGGTTTTAATTGTGGGTGTAAGTTCGAGCGCGCGTAGTGAAAGGTAACTGAGCATGTGTGCGTGTATACGAAAATATTGTTCTTGTTTCTTTCTAGTAATATAGGTTAGTGAATGGGTGCGAGCGAGTGATAGATTTCGGCTTGGTAAATAAATAAATTTGAATTGCGGCGTTAGTGCGTGTTCATTCATCGTATTATGAAGCAAGGTAAAGCTATAGTACACCGGGTTACTTTCGGTTTTACGTTTTGTTGTTTGTATACCTAGTAGGTACCTACTCTATGCATAGGAATTTTTAGGGAAGCCGCTGGGAATCGGGTTGTATGGACGCTTC
This sequence comes from Acleris emargana, assembly GCA_927399475.2. NCBI lineage: Eukaryota > Metazoa > Arthropoda > Insecta > Lepidoptera > Tortricidae > Acleris > Acleris emargana. Next base: position 6,405,499 of record OV656850.1, read on the forward strand.
GCTACTGTCAAATATACCTTATAGTATATTTCTATGGAACTTGCTAACTATGTAAACAAAAGACTTAACTTTGTTTTGTCGCTGTTTATCCTTGAATTTTCACACCACCTCATCAAACACCATTGAAACCATAAACTATTGAAACGGCCGTTACTTTAAAATACAAAATCACCAAATATGTAACTGTATCTTGGATATTTCATTAAAAGTTTAAATGGTTTCATAAGGTAGGTTACTAGGACCTGATGGGATGACGTTTTTGTTTCTTTTAAAATCTACAATTGTCTATGATGGGTAGTGTTGTGGCTAAAGTTGGCGATATATTAAGGCCCCTACACATTACCTAACTCACGCTGATCACACTCACAGATGATATAACGGCACCTTTTGTAATAAATACTGGTGATATATCATCATCAAGCACCGATTTTTCTTCAGATCGTGATTAAACAAATTAGAAATAAGTAACTACTTGTTTTTTACTTTCGGTATTTTATTATTTGATATGGTTTGACATAAGTAAAGGAGTTTTGCCCATCACTAGTAAATTCATCATTCAGAGACAATTTCAATATGGCGGTTTGTTTACATAGTTAGCAAGTTCCATAGAATTAGACTTTACGCGATGTCTAAAAGTACGTGATTATAGTGTAATAACGGTAAATAGGTCCGTTTGGTTTTGGTTACATATTTTGTCATTTCTATTGGCCCCGACAGAATGTGAGGCACTCAAGTCTGCCCTAATACCTGCTTAGTAATAGTGTAAACATTTCAAGATTAATATTGTTACCTATATATTTGACTACAACATTGCAGTTAGCCACCTTCTTTGGTAGCCACCTTCAGCAGTATTCTAATAATGAGTTCGAGTAACTTCCTAAGATAACCTTAAAAGAAATGGCAACGTAATTTCATTCCTTTGACTCGAAAGGAATGAAATTACGTCAAATTATTCATTACCTTGCGAACGAATCGTTACGCAGAATGTTCTATTCATCGAAAATCATATCTCGCAGCATGATTTTTTTTCGGTACTCACAAGTTTAACCTCACCTAACCTACGTAATTATTTATTAAAATATCCTGAAAACAAAAAAAAAAAAGGTTTTGGCAAAAAATAACTTTCGATGAAATGATACAATGTAATGAAGTGAAATTCCATAAATTATTGGTTACCATTTGATAGTTTAATAATGGCACAGCAGTTATAGTCTAGATTTATTCCCTAGTGTCTAGTGTTTGTTTTTTTAGAGTGGTTGACCATACCAAAAATAACCATGTGTTTCAAATTTTACTCAAGTTTGTCCGTGTTTCCAGGCGTGGTCGGGCTGGCCGGAGGTGTCGGGGCTGGACGAGACGGTGCTCGCCATGGTGGGGCTGGACACGCCCGTGCACGAGCTCGTCGTCAGCCGCAAGCATAATAAGGAGTACAAGAGGGTCTGTGTCTGTCTATTGCAATTTTAATTTAAGGCTACAAGAGGCATACCTCCGCGCATTACTAAGCTGATGCAGGGCACATAGCTCGAAGTTCCGACGGCCGTTGGGGCGGAAAGGTTCTTGAGTGGAGACCACGACCTGGTAAGTGCAGCGTGGGACGACCGCCAGCACGATGGGCAGATGACCTAGTAAAGGTAGCAGGAAATCGGTGCATGCACGTCGCATTGGATCGTTCTCGCTGGAATTCAAAGGGGGAGGCCTATGTTCAGCAGTGGACGAATACGGGCAAAATTTCTCATCATTTTCCGCCCCTTGGTGACCTTGAATCTTAACCTGGCCCTTATTTAAGTGACCTTGAACATAGAGAAATCGTCCTACATGTGACTCATCAATTTAGTACCTGCGACTGCGGGGTCTGCAATGTTTGATGGTAATTAACTCTAGCTACTCTTAAGGCAATGTACGGCTACCATAGTCCTATTATTGTGACTGCTTCTAAGACTAGCATTAAGTACCTGAACCAGTACATTTTTATTAGTTGAGTGACCTTGAACCTTTGTCTTTTTAATTATTTGCGTTACCTTGGACCTTTTAAGAGGTCAAAACAAATAGATAATAACAACAAACAATTCTTTGTACAGATAATAGTGGAGAGTTCTGACAGCGAGAACAGTTCTGTGGAAGAGGTTGAGGACGCCGGCGACGGCTTCGCCTGCGAGGACGACATGTTCGTCGAACTTGTCAACTCAGAGCGATTACGTCCGCTCAGTAAGTACTGTTTTAACTATGTGGTAGAAGTAAAGTGTTACGCCAACAATATTAGCTATTTGAGCCTTCTTCTCCAAGTCTCCAAGGCAGAAGGCAGCGGGTTTTAGTAACTATAAAAAGCATCTTTACTAGTGTACTGTCAAGGGTAAAAATAAATATCCGCACAAGGTTGCTAACACCCTACACCTACGTGTTGCATACACCTTATTATCATAGTAATAAGGTCTGTGTACATATTTTTGAGACTGGGGTGTATACAATATTCGTGCCCTTGACAATTAACAAGATTGTCAAACAATTTATCTTAGCAGAAATTGCCTGCGACAACTTGCCAATGGAAATGCGTTAACGCGTACCACTCAGATCGGGGATGGTTACGTGGGACTCACCAACCGGAAGCTGCCGGAATACTCAATAAAACCTCACCGGTAAACCATCTGCGCCTTTCAGAGAGGTGCCACGCACCTACGCAGTGTTCGCATTCTTGTGTTCCGGTTTGGGGATAAGACAGCCGGTGAAATGACTAGCATAGAGGCATTCTATCTTAGTCCTCAGGGTCGGCAGTGCATTTGCAGTCTTGCGAATTTGTATGGGTCACAGTTTTCACTTACCATCAGATGGCATGGGTGCTCGTTTGCCTTCCTAAGGTTTAAAAAATTAAAAAAAAGTTCTAGAAGCCACATGTTTAAGCTTGATCATGTCTAATCAAACAAATCACATAATTTATTCCAGTGTCAGAACACGTAGAAGACGAGGCCCTGGGTTGCATAGAGTTCGCGGAACGTTTCCGCACGCGGTACGGCCCCAACACGCCGTGCTTCTTCGAGGGCACGCTACACGACGCCATCAAGGAGTCCTGTCTACAGCCCGCACGGGAGGTCAGTCTATAGAATGCAATGTGTAAAATGGCGCAGCCAGGTGACCAAGGGCCTTGGGGCAAAAAAATTGGGGCCCCTAAACTGTTTATATTATATCAATATACAAATGCAAAGCTACATTATCATCAGAGATCGGAATATGGGTGTCATTACTCTCAATAATGTGGACATGACTTCGAAGATTTTAATTAAACAAATTAAATTACATTAATTGATTACTTACCCTAAAAAATATTTTGATCCTTTGTAAGACAGTAATAAATAAATAATACAAACTCCTGTAGGTTTATCAAATCAACAGTAATTTTCATATTTTTTCCGTGATTAGATTATTCCTTATCACGGTTAAAGTAAACTTACGAGGTGAAAAGCTTCTTTCGCAATCCACGGATGTTAATGGAGATAATTTAAGTAGATTAATATAAATGGCCACTCCTCACGTCTTTGTATTCTTTATTTGGGTGATTCCACGGGCGTTTCAACCGCTGTCAGTCCCTAGTATTAGTATATTAAAGAAATCTGCCATAATATGTTTAAAATTCGATCAATTGTTACATTAAATACGGTAACAGTACATCTTAGTATGAAAGTCTGCTGCTTGGTGTAGGTCATTATTTCTATATTTATGACTAGGGACTGACGACGGTTGAAACGCCTGTGGAATCACCCATTTATTACTGTCTTGCAAAAGAACCAAGATTACGTCTCAGGTAAGAAATCAAATAATGTAATTTATTAAAATCTTTGGAATCATGTCCACATTATTGCGAGTAATGACACCTCAAGTTATAAAATAAATAATGGTTTTCGTTATTATACTGATTTTAATAAAGCAATTTAAACGGATTGAACTTCCCGATATTTCGAACGTTTTTCATCATTGACCCCTGAAAAGAGTGCGTAAGTTTCATCGGAATTAAAAAAAATCGATAACATAATAAACAGCGGTGTTCTCTCCCTACGACTTGTCAAAAGCCGCACCGAAAACTCCGGGCCCTAATCATAATCAACAACGTCATTCTTGGTGCATTCAAGATCGTTATCAACCGGTTTGTCCGCAGCGGAAACTACTAGGGCTGTACCTGCACCACGAGCAGTCGGTGCTGACGAACGTGTTCTGCGCGCAGCTGCTGGGCTGCGACACCGTGCTGCACACGCTCAGCCAGAACTTCGTGCTCTACGGCTGGGACCTGACGCACCCCAACAACAACAACTTGTGAGTTGGCAACCCTGATCAAGAGTTAACACTCCTACTGCAGGCTCCCTGCCTGCTAAGGAACCATGGGACCGATTTTTTACTTTCGAGCGCTCGAAAGTTTCACTCGAAAGTGACAAAAAACAATGAAATGGTATTTTTGACTTGCGAGCGATAGAAAATATGAACACGAGTGGTCCGTGGCATTCGTTTTGAATTCTATCAATAGAAAGTATCATTTGACATCTTTCAAACCTGTTGGGTTACCCAACTTGGGTATGTATGCCGGGAAGTACACGAAGCATAAGGGCATTTTTTTTCAAAGTTGTACCAACAGATTTGTGATGATTTTTTTTCGAACTTATTAATTGTTGAACTTTAAGGGTGTTGAAGCATTTTTAGTAGTCTTAGGTATCTTAATTTAGCAATGGTTTTGTAAAACATACGGAAATTAAATTTATACAGCGATTTCAAAGTGGCTCGGGCTCATATTTGTTTCCCTTCCGTTACCATATACATTTATTGATATAACTTGAAAGAAAGTAAAACGGGGATAAACAAATGCTTTACTTACTTGAAAATATAGTAAGTTATGAAAATAAGTTTTATTTTTAAAACATTATGAACTAATTTGAAAGAAATTACGATTATTGTAACTATTTCGTTACCAGACGACCAAAACTACTTACAATTTTCTTTACCAGTTGGACGTTATGAGGTTTACCCGACAAATTTATTTATACGTGGATACTTTAGTAAAAAGTTTATCCATATAATACACACATTGCAATGTTTATCAATTGGGGATTTAATAATAAAATAAAATGTTAATTATTTTCAAAGGACGGTAACGAAAATAATGGTAACGAAATCATAAGGCTGCAGTTATACCAAGATCACAAATCCACAAAAGCTTTATTAACCCGACTGACCAAAGCAAAATGAGGGTTATGGTTATCGCATATTTATAGTGGTTACATTTTAGACTTTCCTGACCAATACTGGTTATTGAGAGACAAATTATGAGCAACTGCAATGGTATTAGGTAGGTACCTATTCTTTGGTGGATGCTTCATTTTTCGGGATAGTTTGATAGTTTGGTAGTTGCAATTTTTCTTGCCTTTATATTTTTTTTTATTCTCGCCACGTCCTTTTTTCTTTGGATTTCATATTTAATAGGGTTATTTTTAATCCTTTCCCGATACCGTTTTTGTTTTTCGGCAGCTGTGAGAGGAGCCATTTCTATAACAAATGTAGGTAGTTTAGTCGTATTATTTAAATTTAATTGAGATATCTATAATAATAATAATAATAAAAATCTTTATTGTTCAAAATATACATTATTTGTTAAATTGGAGCCATGGAGACTGCGTTAGTTTTCACTGTGTTGCAGCCCCCATTGGTTGCCCAAAATCATGTACAGTGAGTTGTTATTGTTATTGCTGCGGTTAATGTTATTGCAACTACGCAGCAGATTAAAAATAACACGTTGTATTATTCTAAAGACAATTTTGCAAACCGTATAAGATGATTTACTTTTGTGGTACCTACAAATAAATTTACCTATGTAAATACTATAATTTATTCAAATGTGATCTCAGTGTAATCATAACTTTATGTTTCCATTCCGTTACTTTTTAGATTCCCCTTATACATGACTGCCGACATGGCAACGAAAGGGGAAGTAACGGAAGTAATGTTTTGCACTTTGAAATACAAATTAAATATGCATTCGATCTTGATTGTAAAGATATTTTAGTGAAATTGAGTTTAGATATAAACAATTATTTAGGTAAATGTATCACAACAACATAAAGATAAAGATTTTACCTTCAAATCTTGGTAACGGAGTGGGGGAACCCATTTTGAACCACGTAAAGCACGACACTTCAACACACAATTTTTTCGTTTACAGACCGTTTGAAGACAAATATTGTGCTGCTACGTGAAAACTAAAGTTTCTAGATGAAAATAAAGATATATTTTGGTAATAAAAATGATACCTTAAGCCTAATATACGGTAACGGAAAGGGGGAATTCCCCTTATGTCGAATGTGGTGGACACGATTTAAACTAGTTTTTTGTTAAATATTAACTCTAAAGGAGACAAATTAAGGGCGTTTTTAGTAAATTCACATATTAGACTCCCGAAAACAAGTGTTCTCATGTACGACAAAAGTTTCCAAACTTGTTTATTTGAAGTTCGAAAATGTAACACCAGGCCTGGACGCGGAAAAAATTGGGGGTCTTAGGGAACAAAAATAACAAAAAAACTGTAAATTTAACGTTATTGAATACTTCTAGTAGCATAATTTTAAACGTAAGAGTATTGTTTATCTGGTAATTTAGCTACAAGTCAAAGTTTTTAACATAATCATGTAAAAAATATTAAATGAAGTTGTCGGACACGTGAAAAACGCTAGGTACACTAGAAAAAAAAAATGCCCATAAACAAACCTAGCACAATGCCATAGACATCCACAGACGAGAAAGCGTTTCATTTCTCCTACATTTATAACCAGTCAAGAATTTGTAAATAAAGCGTAAATAAATCTTAATGGCACTGAAATATTAAATTGCTTGTTATGATTTCATCTTTTGTTAGCTTCACACATTTATTCGCAATTAAAATATGAATAAAAAAAGACGTGTGGCACTCGGGGACTGCCGCGGTAAAGCTATTGCATGTCGTACAAACGCACACAACGCCGTGTCGAAGACTGCCGAACTGAAACGACGTTAGACGATGCACGGCCTTCAAGCCACACCTCCTTGCCCGTCGGAGTGGGGAGCGTGAGGTTTTTTCGTTACGGAATTTCTGGATTCGGTCCCCGCGCTCAAGGCCCGCGATAGAAGCTATGCAATAGCTTAAAAAACCGGTACATCGATTTTCTGCGTATAATGAAACAAATTCCAACTTAACAATACTATTTAGTCAATCCCTCAGTTTCGATTGAAAATCGTGAAAGATTTTCGCATTTGAATATTTTCTACCGCTCGGATTTGAAATCGAGCGCTTGAAAGTCAAAAATCGGTCCCCATGTCTTTGAACTTACAGGGGGGCATGAGGGTCGACCATCAGTAAATATCGTTACACCCTTATGGTGCTGATAGACTTGAGCACATTCACAAGAATGCTCGCTGAAATAAGCGTTCTGATTGGTTGTTCATTTCGAACATCAATTCATTCGTTTTACCTACTTCTAATTGTCGGATTGGCTTGACATTTTGCATACGTATGCAGTTCCGATGACTATACATACAATAATATGGTACCGTCAAGCTAATATGAATATGGAGACGGACTATTGCTATGGGAACTCTTCAATCGCTCAAAGAGTTTGGACTCATTTTTCTCGTCTTTTGATAGTGAGTTAATTATCAATGTTCGAAGTACAGTCGGCATAAAGTAAGTTCACTATCATTTCAGCCCACATCAATAATTTTTACACCACTTGGCCCGGTCTCGTGCTAACGTTATTCATATTTTCCCAACTATCTGCCAACCGCCCTCGACCATCGTCTCGCCTAGCCAAGTGGGCCCATCTCCACTTCAGTTGCGTTTAGTATGTTTTTTTAAACTTGTTTATGTATGTGATTTGCAGGTTGTTGAACTCGGTGGCGAATGCGCTCGGGCCGGTGGCGTCGATGACGATCCGCAGCATCCCCGTGGACCGGCTACCGGCGCTCGTGCTCATCATGCGCGTGCGCTCCAACACCGAGATCTACTCAGTCATCAATGGTACGAACACTTAACCAAGAGTTTTACGGCCACTACAGAACTATGACCTTTAGTGGACAGACAGCCTAAGGGTCTTCCCAGACCTATCGACGCTGAATCGTCTTGAGACGGTAAAAAATAGTTTTATGTCCATGCGATAATAGGGAAAACGACGTCGTTCTGTTCGCAACGCCGAATTGAGCCGAGCCGAGCCGAGTGATGTCGTTTTCGCTCTTATTGCATGGACATAAAACTTTTTCTTACCGGCTCAAGTCGATTCGGCGTCGATAGGTCTGGGGAGACCCTTAGGCTGCCTGTCCACTGGAGCGGAGCGAAGCATCGGAGCGGTGAGCGGTGAGGAAAAGGTGCACCAATAGGAATAATTTATATTCGTAGTCTCGCTCAGCGCAGCTCTCCTATTAGTGGATTTTTTCTTCGCTCCACTCCAGTGGACAGGCGGCCTTAATCGTGTAGCTGTCAGAATTTTTCCATACTTATTTAGCTCCGGGCCATAACGTTTCTCACACCCTAAATAATATCTACAAGATATTAAAAAATCGTAAAATTCGGTCTAGGTTTAAGGGGAAAGGATCGTTATTGCATTTTGTATGGATTTTTTAGCTTCATAACCCTCTTAACAGCAGAGTACAAGTGACTTGTGTCTTAAGGATTTATGAAGACTTTATGCCTACTAGATACATAGTTTGCTACTAAATCAATTTGTGTGGATTGTCCCCTCGTATTTATTTATTTTACAATAAAATAAATGGTGATATGTCATATATCTTAAGGTTCAGGTAACATACAGTTCGTTCGCTCAAATAGTGTGTGCGCAAAGCGGTGGATTTATTGTCTCAATTGTAGCGGCACATCAAAGCATGCTAACTATTTCAACGAACGAACTATAATATAATAATAATAATATATCATAATATATCAGGGGACAATGTCACACCAGTTGACCTAGTCCCAATTTAAGCTCTAGGCTTGTATTATGGGTACTAGACAACGATATAAATACTTATATAGAGGGGTAGTGAACTTACTATGGGTTCACTGTGCGTTTTTAAAGCCGTGTACTCACGCGCGATTGCTTTAGTGTTGCCATTATTTATGGACATCCACCGATGATGATAAAACTTATGATATGGGACCGTAAAAGATCCTTTAAATTATTATTATTGTTATTATTGCTAGCCCGAAATGTCCCACTGCTGGGCAAAGGCCTGCTTCCTTCCCACCTATTTCCTTCCTTTACATAGATTGCATTAAATTGATTATTTTCCATTGCAGGTAATGTAGGCGTGTCAGAGCTTGTGGGAGCGCTAGTAGAAGCGATGGAAAGGTTCGCGGGGCAGAGGGACGAGGACGCGAGACTAGAGCGCGAGCGAGACGCGCGCCAGAAGGTCAAGCATGAGCAGGACGAGGCATACCGATGCAGTCTCGAGGCTGACCGGTGAGTGAGCAACAAGGGTTTGGAATAATGAGGTGTTTTTAGGTCACCCAACGGGACCCTATAAATGTGCCTCCGCTGTCCGTCCGTCCTAATTTAAAACAGCTGTATCTTTTGGACCGTAATAGACAGCGGGTTGTTTCTTTTATCAGACTAGTGTTTTTAAGGCGGATTTACTAAAAAAAAAAAAGTTAATTAATTACGGCAGTCTTCAACGAGAAACTTTTGTCAACATATTTTTGTTTTATCGTATAAATCGGCATAGCATACAAGCGTCAAAGGGTGATGGGCAATTTTATATGGACCCCGTCCCCACCCTCCAACAGTAACGGGATGCAGGCCTATATGTTCATTAGGGTTCAAAACAAGACAAAATACCTATTTTAGTAGCAACATCGATGGGATTTTTTTAATGAAAAAAAAAACGTTTTGAGAGCCAAGCAAGGCAAGAATGTGGTCATTTTCAAACAAATTCCATACGATACGATTATGATTTTCCAAGAAAACCACATACATATGTTGATCGTCATCATCATCATCATCATGTCAGCCGAAACACGTCCACTGCTGGACATAGGCCTCCCCCAAGGCTGTCCACTCAGACCGGTCTTGTGCTTTTCGCATCCACCGCGTTTCCGCGTTCGTTCGCGCGTTGATCGTCGCCATAGTGAAAATACATCACGTTGCCAAGATCTATAAACTGGGACATGTTTCATCCCTGTTGGTGGGTGGGGACATTTTTGCCCATCATCTTTTGGTATGATTATCAAACAAACACTGAAAAAAAACAAATCGGTACTAAAAAAAATACAGGTGTAAGTTGGGGTCGCGCTAATTCGATTTGAAATCGAATTAAAATTGGAATATATAATACTTACAGTGAGGCGTTTTTTTTAAATAACAATGTTATAGTCCTGTCTACGCAAAGGACCTACAAAGTTTGGTGTATTTTTGTTACAGAGCCAAAGAAGAAGTAAAGAAGCAACAAGAGCTTGAAAGAAATCAAGAAATAGAAAGAGTAGAATCCGAAAGGCAACTAGAAGAGGCAAAAAAAGAGGTAACGCGACATTTTATTATATCGGCTCAGGGTTTTTTTTATGAAATGTATTTATTTAGGGCCGTAATATTAATAATATAATTAATAATATAATAATAATATTAATTATAATATTTTGAAGTTTTAAGACTTGTTGGTAATTCTTTAGCTCTGCCTACCCCACTCTGGGAATGAAGGCGTGAGTTTATGTATGTATGTAAGTATATTTTTTAATAAAGGGATTAGTTTGTACATACATAGGTGATCACATAGTTAGAAACGTGTTTACAAATTGCCTACAACTATGACTTCTTAATGTTGACAACCAAATAAATAGGTTTTTAACCTATTTTATTTAGTTACGTATCAGTACTATAACAATTAATAAGCCTAATGTTTTATAATTCCTAAACGTTCATAATACTTAATGGGTTTTTTTTATGATACTTTAAACTTTTCAGGATGTTACAAAACAAACTTAACTTAGTCTTTCAAAAATCCCGAAGAGTTTACGGATTTAGTTTTTTTTTATTAGGTATTAAATTAACTATGTAGTTTTAGGAATTACGATATATTAGGCTTATTAATTTTAAACGTTTTTTATACGTAACCATTTTATTGTTAGTTAAACGTATCATTAACACCATAAAAGTTGTAACCTAATATTTGAAAGATATATTTCTGTTGAAAATGAAGAGCTCCATTTTCCGACAGTTTTTTAGCAAATCATGGTAGATCCTTGATGAATTCGTCCCTAAAAGTGGAAGCTTAATTATTAGTTGTACCTGATGTCCCCCCCCCCCCGGCAGGAGGAGTGCGCGCGCGCGCTGGCGCGGGTCCCGGCGGAGCCCGGCGCGCGCGCGGGCGACGTGGCGCGCATCCGCGTGCGCCTGCCGCCGCCGCACGAGGACGCGCTCGAGCGCCGCTTCCACGCGGGGGACACGCTCTCGGTCAGTCTAGCTCTTATGTACTTCACACCAATTGACAACAATTCATTATGTGCTAAGGTAGTAAAATAAAATACCGTTTCTAGATTTTACACTGCTGATTACAGTAAAAATATCTTTGGATTTTTTTATGCAGTCGTTTTTTTTTATATTTAGGAAAAACAGTAAAAAAAGTTGGATTGTGAATGTTAGGAATACACTTATAGTGCCCTTAGTCCATTTATTACCAAAGGAATTGAAAAAAATATACATCTGCCATGTTCGTTTTTTATCTGTCTTACGGATTACTTGAGTCTAACGACACGCTTTCGATTCTACGCAAAATAGTTTATTTATTTTAATGGCGTCTACAAATTATGTAATTAATTAAATTACGCAAAATAATAAATTTGTGAACGAACGGCAGCGAATGATTGACAAGTGAGTGACATGACATGACAGTCAGTTCTATTTTTGTTTAAAGTTACTTTTTTTTTTTATATATCATGCTAAGATCACGACATCAGTATTCCTAACTTTGTATATACGGTCTTTTTAATGACTATTTCTTTAAAAAAATATTAACGACGAATTTAAGTTGAATAAAGAAAAACCAAGAAATACGGGTAGTCTAATTTTTAACCAGCTGTTATAAACGCAAAAAAACAATAATGCATTTTTTTTTGAAATGTTGGCGATTTCACATTTTACAAACAATGCCTCCAGCTGGGCGTTCGCGGCCGCGCCGTTTGTCTATACGACTGATGGAGTGTATAGTCATATAGTCATATTCATATTTATTTAGATCATAAAAATACAGTAGGTAGCTTCAACATAAACCCTGCAAGGGCACTGCAACAAGACACAATAATATATTTTCTCAAACATGCTCGGAAAAAACGGTTTTCCGATTGAAACACAAGGACGGAAAGTGCCTCATTTTACTCCTAGGAGTAAAAAAACCATATGAAAACACTTTCCGTCCATGTCCATATATTTCTTAAAAATGCTGTCAATTTGCATACAAAAACAAAAGGACCAAGACAAAAATTCCAAACAGCCAAGGTAACTGCTCGCTTTTTTAGCACAGTGCGTGTGTTTCTTTTTGAATTTGCATTCCAATGTCTATGGTTATTATTTAAAAACAATTGACAGTCATTCTGCATAATATAATTGTGAAACCGAATATTAAACTATTTGTTGTGTGAAATACTTACTATAAAAAATGAGCTCAAGCAACGAAAACGACGAAATAGGTACCACACGGCCTATATTAAAATCTGAAGCTGCCTCGGTTAGGCAAAACCTGCTTCCCGCTAAATCTAAGGAAATTAAATTACTTGCTTTTTAGAAATGTACTTGTATTATTTCCTCACATGTTTGAGAAAAGCATTATGTATGCCTCGGCGGAAACGAGGATTTCCTGACTCGTATTTTAGCAGGCCTCGCTGTTGCTCGGCCTGCTAACCACCTCGTCAGGAAAACCCTTACTTTCCGCGCCTAGGCAACAATGTACTATTACGTGTCTATTTAGGAAAATCACACTTATAATATAATAGATGGAAAACAAATTTTATTCACTCTTGTAACGCAAAAAACTCTTCCAAATTATAAAACATTTTGAAATCAAGAAACTCCTTAACTTACTACAAAATATAGACTCTTTTCTTTTGTGTGTATACAATTGGATGGGCGTATTAACCACTTCACGGGCGCGCCCCGGCCCGCCGCGCCTCGCCGGTTCGACATCACGGAGCAGAGTGATTAGACAATGGTAGCCAGAGAACGCTTCACGACGACGCCATTCGGCTTGGCGCGGAGGCGGGGCGTATTCCGACGTTGAATTACAACATTCACGGTAGTTCCATTCAGATTGCGCGTTGGCGCGTCGCCCTGACTTTCCGTCTATTTGAAAATCGAACATACCGCAACTTTGACATTCACGGATCGATTTTAGCGCGAGGCTAGTCTATTCGGCTTGTTGGAGCGGTCGTGAATGCCCAGTTTAACATCATGGCAGCGTTGTCGTATTTCTGTGTTTTGGGATAGGAACAGAAGCCAGGTATGGTAAATAATGAGCAACTTTTTGATTTTGTTTCAGGCATTATTTGACTTCCTCGCATCAAAAGGTTTTCCAACAGACAAATACAAGGTGATCTCTAGTTGGCCTAGGAGAGACGTAAGTTACATTCTTTTGTACAAATGCAATAAATGTCTATATCATATTTTTCATATATTATTGGGCTTGTGACAAATGCCATTTGACAAATTTAAGATCGGATTTTCATTCCCACAGAAAAAATGTAAACAAAGGTGTCGCCGTTAACGAAAAACATTTACAGTATTCGAAATATTTATACTTTCCACATTTAAAAGAAATTGAGTTTCTATAAAAAAATAATTGTTATCAAGATTGAAGAATTTAATTTGTTGATAGCAAACATATTTTGATATAAATTCTCTGTTGTATTAATTTAAAACGAGAAAACTGTTTTGTATGCATAATTTATTTATTACACTGGTATCATTGGCTCGATACACCTGTGTCACCAAGTTGAAGGCCGTTTGATTGATGTGAAACTGAGACGTCACTTCATTCGCTTCACTTCACAATTCGTGCTCCCGTCGTAATCACTTTCCAGTGAATTTATTTTTATATCACGGTTAGAGCGAAATGATAACTTAATATTATATTTCTTGCTGGTACAAACTTTGAGATCCCCTGAAATGTCACTTTGACAGTGACTTAACTTTGTTTATATTTATTCTGTAGGAATATAAATCCGACCTTAGTCAAGTTGCTAATTAAAATAGCATATACTTTTCTATTATCGTTTAGGTTTATGAAGGAAATGTAATCGATTTAGTATTCTGTTGTTTTGTCAACTTAATTTACGTACCAACTGTAAAATAAGGTATGATAAATCGCCGTGACATCACGCTATAACTATTGCGATTGTATGGTAAAGTCTAGATAGGTGATTTTAGGTGGTAAAATAAAACTCGAAAAAATTAAAGGAACGACGTTATTTTCAAATGAAATTAACGGGTCGTTTCGCACATAAAAAGTAAAAGTAGTTTAATTAGTTTTTAAAAATGCGTGAAACAATAACTATGTTTTTTTGAGACTAATTTACTATAGATACATGTTTTTTTAAGTTAGTTGTCTGCTCAATTTGCGGAAACATCGTTCGCGTGAAATGAAAAATTTAGATCTGCCACAGGGCCAATAAGATATGAAAAACATTAGTTTGATATAAACCAGACATTTAGTATTTGTATAGATTACTAAAAAGCTATAGTGCTTCAATATAAGTCGTTTTATGAACACTGTACTATACTCCCGCGGCTGTAAAAGTCCCGATCTGACAGATGTCAACTCAGTACAAAAATATATGTTTGAGGCATGTTGAGGTGGGAGCCTGCCGTTTAACCGAAATATGTTTGCCAAATATAACCTTTTCATTTGCCAACATTTTTTTTTCCTATAACTGTATATATTTCAGGATTTATTTCAATGCCATCGTGTAAACCCTATAGGTTAGGTAGGTAAGTTTTTATAAAGTCCTGAAATATTTACGGTTACAGAAAACAAAGCGGGTTGACCAATGAAATGGTTGGGTAACGATACATTTGGCAAAATATTTCGCTGAAACAAAGGTAACCCGTTTGAGGTTATATTTTGTACTTGACACCTGTCAAATCGGTCCTTTTAAAGCCGCGGGAGTAGGTATAATAGCAAATGAAACCCTAGATGCTTTATAATTCATATTGTTTTCCAGTTAACGACAGAATCTCACAGTAATACGCTGAAAGCGATGAAGCTATATCCGCAAGAAACACTAATGTTAGAAGAACGGTGAAGCTGCATACACACACATACACACACACTGGAAGCTTGCACACCAACATACCGAGGCTCTGGTCAGACGTGAAATTAAATAAAAACTATGTTGTATTTATCATTTGTTTTGTCTTTATTTTTTTTGTGTCTCTATGTCAATCGCATCGTCGTTCTTTGAATAGATTCAATTCTTACCAATATTGTAGCCTGCCTTGCATGTGTTAAAAATATGACAAATTGAAGGGTTAGAAAAACAAGCGCCCTACATAAACGTACTAGAAAAAAATATTTTTATATAACATAACAATACTCCATTAATATTTATTTTTAAGTATAATATAATAAGATATGTCGGTTAATTTCAAACTCGGATAAATCCATTCAAAAGGACAGCGGATACGGGTCGGGTCTTTTTTCAAACAAGTTAAGTGTTAAATTCGTATACCAAATTTCAAGGAGATTTCCGTGTTTGAAGTAGAGCGACTCATATGTGACAAATACGTTTTAGAGAGGAAAAATGCATTTTTAATGCTCTATATTAAAAAAACAACAAAAAATGATACAATTACGAATGAACTATTTATACTTACGACTAGTACTTATTCACACACTATGGGTTAGTCATTTGATTATTTTAATTTATTTTAACTTTTAATGTATAGAACAAAATAAAGCACAAATTCTAACCACGACATAGGGTGCCACACGGTACAGATATATTCACGAGAGTTGGCACGAATGGATTGAACGAGTGAGTGAAAATGTCTATGTGTGCATGACATAATTATTAAATACAGGTTGATGCAAAAAGTAATTACGATAATTGTGTCTAAGAAAATCTGGCATACCCGCCAAAATAAGAAACCTTTGGAAACCAAGAACACCTAACGTAGTATACTGCAGTGCCACGCAAACCATCCATGAAGATAAATCTAGTAAACTAAGGTCTACTTTCATCATGAATAAAATGTATGAAAAATCTTTGACAACGTTGTCAACGGGAGTTGCCTTCTAAGCAGCGGTCCTGGGATTGATGGGTTTGATAGATCTATCAGTCTTAAATTAAAACAACACCATTAATGTAAATACTTTATCCTCATATGTACAAATGCATTAACCCACTTAGCCCGACTAGGTGTTATAACACCGCTCAAATTGATAACCTATTCGGGCTACGACACCTAGTCGGACTAAGTGGGTTTAATCAATTTGAGCGGTGTTATAACACCTAGTCGGGCTAAGTGGGTTAATTGACTGTGGTTTATGTGCAGTCAGCGTCAAATAGTTTGTAGCAGTGAAAGTGGTCAAATAGTTTGGTATAGGATACATTTAGTATGATGTACCGAACTTTTCGACCACTTTGACTGCTACAAACTATTTGACGCTGACTGTACAGTCGAGTTCATAAATATGTGTACCCTTTTTATCTAGTCGAATGCGTTTGCAAACTAATTGTTAGCGACCGCATTCGAGTAGGTAAAAAAGTGTACACATATTTATAAACTCGACTGTACATACATATGCATAACCTGACTATAAAATTTATTTATAAAATTGTTAATCCGACTCTGCATCACTTGAACTACTAGATGTTGAAGATTCTTCGTCCTCGCTGTCACCTATATTAACAATGAAACCATCAGTAAGGTCGTCTAGCCGGTGTTCCATAGACTCGTACGAACGCTCTGTTTCTTGGGCCTTTCTCCAAGTATCATGAAACGTTTCTGTTTTAACGGCATGAACTTCATCGATGAATAGTTTTTGAACTTCGTTCATATTAAAAGTGACGTTCCTTGTCCCTACTTTACCTTTTATAATCCCCCACAACATCTCAATTGGGTTTAAATCTGGATGGTAAGGTGGAAGACGTAGTACAGAATGACCGTGGTCTCGCAGTATTTGATCTAACTTGTAAGTTTTCTTTGTGTCTTTATGTTTCTTAATTATTTTGTACAGAACGATTTTAGTATTTCTTTTTGGGTATGATATTTTATTTTTATCTAACCAGGTCAGCATCTCTTTTTTATTTGAGTTTTTTACTGGAGCTCGATCCATCTGAACGTTGTGATAAGGAGCGTTATCGACGACAAGGACGCATCTGGGCTTTAAATTCGGTAACAAATATTCCTTCACCCATTTTTGATAATTTATAGCATTCATATTACTGTGGTAATCTCCAGACTTCTGGTTAGATTTGAATGTCAGCAAAGCATTTTCTACAAAGCCTTCCTCTGTACAAGCATGAACCGCTATAAGTCTTTGCCCTTTTGATATGGGAACTCTGATGCCACTGTTGCTGTTGTCAGTCCATGCGTTTGGCGTAGTATGAGTGCTATGCACGTAGGTCTCATCGGTATACACAATAGGCCGTTTTTGGTCTCTATATTCTTGTAATTTTTGTAAATACATAAATCTTTTGTAACGAATGTGGTCATTTTCAATTATCCGCATCCTGTTGTTCTGAATCTTCTTCCACCGGAATCCCATTTTATGTACCAGTCGTAATAAAGAACTGACACTGCCAGGAAAATCTATCGACTCCTTTAAAACTTTGTGTAATGTTTTAATAGTTGGTAGTGTTTTGTGTATTTTGTGAAAATCGTAAATACACCTTCGGATGACGTTTAAATCAAAATTGTCCACCTCCGATCTTTTCGACAAACGTGATCGTTTTTCACCGGGTGTCACGAACACATTAGAAGTCGATCCCTCAGTCGCATTTTTGCAGATACAGTTAACGATTCGCTGTACACTTCGTTCTGATGTCCCAGTCGCCGCAGACGTTAATTTGTATAACTCTTGAATTTTTAGAAATCCACCTTCAGCATTTTTAGTTTTTTGTTTAAAATAATTAAAAACGTTAAAAATTATTTCTCGAGACTGTCCCGATAATGTTTTTCCTCGTCCAAAAGTAGGTGTAGTCATTTTGAGAATAAGATAAAATTACATTACGGTATAAGTATTGTTTGTCGCTTATATGACAGTAAAAAATGAGTGAAGTGTCATTCTAATAAGAAGGTTATCAAGCACAATGTAATCTTATCTATGTAAGTTCTTACTTCGTAATCTAGCCTGCATTTTGCATTTTACAAATTAATAAAATATAAACATTTTTCATGCGTAATGACGATGTCGTGAAACTTTTTGCCATTATTTTGTTAATTGCGGCGTCGGTATGAAAACAGGATAAGACAGTATATTATAAATAAATTTAAAACTCTTGTTGACGACGGACTCCTCGGTCTGATCCTTTTTAGATTATTTACTATTCGAACACGCCATCACCTTTCTTCACAAATAAAAATATTTATGTTTTTTTTTTAAATACAATGGACTTCAAAAATTACTAAAAGGATTAACATTGATACTTGGTGCAGATTTTTTTTTTTTCCTTAACAACGAGAACGTGTTAGGTACGTGTTTACAGAATATAAGGAGGCCCCTGTATAAGAAAGGCACTCACACTGCCACTCACAGTGACAAGTGACA
The DNA here is from genome assembly GCA_927399475.2 of Acleris emargana. NCBI lineage: Eukaryota > Metazoa > Arthropoda > Insecta > Lepidoptera > Tortricidae > Acleris > Acleris emargana. The sequence goes on from OV656850.1 coordinate 6,424,246, forward strand.
TTACTTTAGGTCAATCCATTCGTGCCAACTCTCGTGGATAGACCTGTACCACTAGGCTATAATGGGTATTGATTTCTTTCACAAACGAGTGTAGCAAACAGCTTTAAAAAAAACGACTGCTGTTTGGATAATGTCGTCAAAGTAATGTTACTTATCATGTATATATTTTCCCCGTGTGGTTGCCGGGTTAGAATAGTACCACTCCATGTCTTCCCGTGAATGTTGTAAGAGGCGACTAAGGGAATAAAGGCTTGTAGTACTGTTAGGCGATGGGCTTGCCACCTGTCACTAATACACTGGGAAACATCTTAGCCTACTTGTGCAAAATGTGGTTACAGAACTATCAAGAAGTTTCAAGACTTGTTGGTAATTCTGTAGCTTTGCCTACCCCACTCTGGGAATGAAGGCGTGAGTTTATGTATGTATGTAATTATTTTTTATTGCGATGATTTCACATTTAAATAATTTTATAGCCTATGACACTAGTGGTTAAGACGAATCTAAACCCGTATAATTTATTAAAATCGGTTAAGCTGTTAAGTAGTTACGAGGGACATAGAGTCGGACATATATACAGGTCAAACATAACCCTCCTTTTGCGCTTTGTCGCAATCGGGTAAAAAGTGGACTGCTTTTGTGTGTTCTGTATATTGAACAATAAATAAGTAATAAATACGTTTAATTTATCTTTTTTTTTGTTTACCACAGGTTAATATTAATAAGACTTTGTGACGGTAAAATATGGAGGCTGTAATAAAAACGAGGTAACGTTTTTAAACAAAATACCATTTTTCGTAATACTAACAAGTATCAAATATGCCTTGTTCTTCTGACCCCTTCAAATATCAATGTTATTTGTTGACAGTCTCGACTGTCATTTATCGACATTTCAAATTAAATTGACTCTATGAGTATTAGTGTGGTTGAATGTGAGTCTTACTTAAACGGTATAGATTACAATTTACTGTATGCTCTGTAATGTATAGACAAACGATACTAGATAACATCAAGAGGATTGTGAAGCTAAAAATTTCCATACAAAATGCGAATACGTTTGTCTACCCTTAAACCTAGTCCGATTTTTACGACTTTTGAATATGTTATATTATAATGACCACGAAAATACTTCTTAAAATAAAACAAATTTAAAAACCAAAAAAACAGAATCGTACTGACCTAGTCCTGTATAATAACTACAACATTCAGAAATCGTGGAAATCGGACTTGATTTAGGGGGTGAGAAACGTTAACGGCCGGAGCTAAGTTTGTATGGAATTTTTGACAGCTACGCGATTTTAGTGGCGCTTCACAATCTTCTTAAGGTTGTCAAAACAACAATATTTCGAGGCATATCTTAGATAACAGATATGCGTCCGTATTTGCGCTGCGAAAATTAAAAAATCCAAAAAATATCTTTATATTTTCCTATTAGGGGGTTCAATTGACAAGATTTCATATTTTCAAGACCTTTAATTTTATTCGTTTTATAGATACTGTTTGGAAGGAGGAAGACACTAATAGTTTTATTTTTTCCCTAGGATGTATTATTATTTTATTAAGATGTTCTTATTCTAAAAGGGCGTAACTTCATTTCTACGACACAATGGACATATTACGTTAGTCCAATCTGTATAAAAAAAAAAGTTTTTCTTTTTAATAATGGCGGTCAACCGATCTCAAGTATCTATCCATCTGTCAATAGTGTCAATGTCAAACTTGAAGTATGACAGCTTTTTTTCTCGTGAAAAAGGCAATGGTATTATATCTATTCAGGCATAGTATTGGTAAAACTCGTTTTTTTTTTAACTTACTTGTAATTTTGTCAATAAAGAAAAATAAATCTAAATAATTATTTTGCCGTGTTCAGGAGGCGAAACCCTTTCGATTCGTATAGTAATTTGCATGTGTCACCAAAATGAAATGTTGTCAATTTATAGCCAGTGGAAAATAATTAATCTGTACTTATTACTGTCCGGTACCCATATGCGAAGACGCGCTCTTTAGTCTGTTTCATTGAATGCAACTGCGTAGCATCAGTAAACAACCAACAAGATTATAATTTTATTATTTAAAGATTCTAGAGCAAACTGGATTGAAGCTTGGAAATATAACCTTTAATTACGTCACGTATGTTTTGTATTTCTTCCCTTAGTACCCCAACGAAAGAAATGTACCACGGCACCACCACCACCCACCAAATCGTATTAATTTTGGATAAGTACCTACGGTTCTCTTATGTCATTTCTTACATTCCTTGTGTTAAAGAAAGAGACCCAAACGAATATTCGCTTAATCTAGCAGATGTGACGCTAGCATTACAACCTAGCCTCCAGTGGCCTTAACGTGAAAGTAAATGATTTTTTGAAAACTCTCAAATTATATGGGATCGGCAAAGCGCTTGACGCCAGCTTACGTGAATTCTATATATTTTCGATAACGACAATGTTCTCCGAATGCGTTTTGTGTACGGCCAAAAGTATTAAAATCTGTAAAGCCAACTAAAATAATCTACGCGGTTTTTTTTTAGCTAGAGTAAAGCTACGGCAAATCATGTAACAGGCGGGGTGACAACGTTATCAGAGGGTTTTGACCCTGTAGAATACGGATCTGCCTGTCGCCATTCCGAAATTTGAACCGGAAATACGGTGTACCGGAAAAGGTGCAGCCCATACACAACTTTTTTCCGGTTCAAATTTGGAATGGGACAGCAGATCCGTATTTAAAAACCATAGCTGTTGATCTTATTAAGTTAAATATGTTCCCACTTGTTGTTGTCATGGCCTAATGGTCAATTGCTGCAAGATAAATGTCAGTTCTATACATTTTGACATAACTGTACTTAAGACTACTTACTTAATCTCCTTGTAAGGCCCATGTCAACTTTTGTTAGTTCGAAAATGAATCTTGTGTCGGTCAACTAAAGTCGAAAGACGCTATGCCAAATGTCCTAAATTTAGGACCTTACGAGGTTAATATTTTTACTACAAGTGTATCTAAGGGGAATTTTTCGTTATTCCACATAGAAATATGCTACCAATTTACCCAGCTTCCCAGCCATTCCCAGCTTCTTAATAGCTTTCGGCTGGCTATCGCTATCACGGTTGCACTCGCAGTTAACAGTATATTTGTCACTCGTGAGTCATAGAAAAATCAAGATTGCCGATAACTATTAGGAAACTGATAGCACTGTATAGTAGTATGTACAGTCAAGGGCATGGCGTATCAAATATATGCGTACATGCACCTTATTGCCAGTAGCATAAAAGTGTATAGATATTTTGACGTCGTAGGGCATTATATATGCCCTTGACTGTTCAGGACAATTTATGTTAAATTAAATGTAAAGTAGGTACCGATTTGCACGTGGCATAAAGCTTAAGGTGGATCCACATATGTTCGTTTGTGGTTTCCACTGTAGTTTGGACGCCGTTACGATACGAATACAGAGGCTCTATTTTGAAGATCGAAGTTACGTTCGCTCCATCCCTTTCTCTCGTTTCTTTAGTTTCGAACGACGAGTGACAGGGATGGAGCTAACGTAACTTTGAACTTAGATTTTAAAAGTAAGGTCGGGTTTTTTGTTCCCTTAGAAATAATCTAAACAAAGTTACGTCACTGTCAAAGTAACATTTCAGGGGATCTCAAAGTTTGGACCAGCAAGAAATATAATATTGAGTTACCATTTAGCTCGAAACGTGATATAAAAATAAATTCGAGAAATAATTGAATTTAGAATCGCAAAAATGAATCACTGTAAAGAGATTAAGATACGAGAGTACGAATTGTGAAGCGAAGCGAGTTAAGAGACGTCTCACAGTCTCACATCAATCAAGCGGCCCTCAACTTGATGACACATGTGTATCGAGTCAATGATACCAGTGGAATCAATAAATTATGCGTGCAAAAACAGTTTCCTCGTTTTAAATTATTATTACAACGAAGTTTAAATCAAAACAAAGTTTGCCATCAACAAATTAAATTCTTCAATTTGATTAGAATGTATAGTTTTTATATAGAAAGTCTATTTCTAGTAAATGTGGAAATTTATTAATATTATGAATTCTGCAAATGTTTTTCGTTAACGGCAACACCTTTGTTTACATTTTTTCTTTAGGAATAAAAATCGGACCTTAGTGCCTCAGAGGCCTTACTTTTAAAATCGAAGTTGGAAGTTACGTTAGCTGCATCCCTTTCTATTGATTTAATCTCGAATGACTAGTGATAGGGACGGAGCTAACGTAACTTCCAACTTCGATTTTCAGGTGCGCTCCGATCCATTGTGTCGATTTTCTTCGCCTGTTTCGAATAGATGGGATACTGAACGCCCCAGTCTTGACGTGATCGCCGAACGTGCGTCCAAAACCCCTCGAGATACAGAACAGAACGGAACGGAGTTTAAGGTACGAACTAAAGAACATGTGCACCCACCTTTACTTAAATCTTAATGGTTCTAAAGCCCGATTTACATTAGGACAGTGGCAAGGACATTGGAGTGAAAAAATAGAAAGCGATTTTATTTGGATCCACTGGCAAGGCAACGTGACTTGCTAATGTATATCGGGCTTAAGAAATGTCAGCACCCTATAGATGTCGAATCGCCCGAAGCCCGTAATATGGTCGCCTTTATCGCGGTAGATAAAGCATCCGGCACCCCCGCACTTACGCAATGGTCAGAAAACTCAGAAAGTAACAGGTACCTGGTCCTCGTTTATCCACATCGATAAATATGATCATTTGATCAATATTATCATACGACCTCGTATTTTGGTCGCCTTTATCGCGGTGGATAAAGCATCCGTCACCCTCGCACTTACGCAATGGTCAGAAAACTCAGAAAGTAACAGGTACCTTGTCCTCGTTTATCCACATCGATAAACATGATCATTTGATCAATATTATCATACGACTTCGTATTTTGGTCGCCTTTATCGCGGTGGATAAAGCATCCGTCACCCTCGCACTTACGCAATGGTCAGAAAACTCAGAAAGTAACAGGTACCTTGTCCTCGTTTATCCACATCGATAAACATGATCATTTGATCAATATTATCATACGACCTCGTATTTTGGTCGCCTTTATCTCGGTGGATAAAGCATCCGTCACCCTCGCACTTACGCAATGGTCAGAAAACTCAGAAAGTAACAGGTACCTTGTCCTCGTTTATCCACATCGATAAACATGATCATTTGATCAATATTATCATACGACCTCGTATTTTGGTCGCCTTTATCTCGGTGGATAAAGCATCAGTCACCCTCGCACTCTCGCAATGGTCAGAAAACTCAGAAAGTAACAGGTACCTTGTCCTCGTTTATCCACATCGATAAATATGATCATTTGATCAATATTATCATACGAACTCGTATTTTGGTCGCCTTTATCGCGGTGGATAAAGCAACCGTCACCCTCGCACTTACGCATTGGTCAGAAAACTCAGAAAGTAACAGGTACCTTGTCCTCGTTTATCCACATCGATAAACATGATCATTTGATCAATATTATCATACGACTTCGTATTTTGGTCGCCTTTATCGCGGTGGATAAAGCATCCGCACCCTCGCACTTACGCAATGGTCAGAAAAACTCAGAAAGTAACAGGTACCTTATCCTCGTTTATCCACATCGATAAACATGATCATTTGATCAATATTATCATACGTCGTATTTTGTCGGATACGTTTGACGAAAAGTCGTACTGCGTATTCAATTAGCTTATAAAAGGGTACTTAAGCTGATTGATGGTGCGTTCCTATACCTGTTCAATATCGTGGATAGAGTTATGACGTCACGTTAAACATGCCTACGACGCTGTTAGGTATTTCAAACAGTACATATGCTCAGGTTAATCTTTTAATTTGATTCCTATTTTAGCCGATCATTTAACATTTATTGTATATACATATCATAAATTTCCAGCGGGCCTAGTATGCTGCGTCTATATCGCGCGTCAAATGTGTGTAGCCATGAAAGGCCCCAGGGATAGAAATATCGTTAGACTGTGTTAACATTTTGCAATGTACCTATTGCGTTACGGTCGGTGCGTTGTAAAACGTCAAAATAATGTATAGTACATTATTGCCTAGGCTGTGAAGCACTCGCAAGCTCGTCCGTTTAAACCAATACTCGGCCCGCAATTGCCGTTCCTGCCGAGGCATATACAGGGTAAACTGACCTATTATTGGCAGACTACCGATTATTAGCCACGTAAACTTTAACATAAAGTAATAGAGACGATAATTCAACAATCACTAGGTGCCAGTAACTGGTATTCCTGGAGGCCAGTTACTAGGTGTTTTACCCTAGTGCTTTTCTCAAAAATCGCAAGATACAAATCGCATATAAACAGAAACTTCACGTGAAATAACATCACTCTTTACCGCCTTTATGTTTATGACAAGTAGAAACGCAAGCTTTTTTTAGGAAAAAAAACTAGCTATTCCAGACTCAGATAAAAAAGTTACGTTTCGAATAAAATATGGATGTATAAGACTTGTGCCCTCATTTTATTATGGCCGTTTTCACTTTTGAAAAAGTTACAAACTAGATAACATTGGAATTTGAATGGAACATTGCGGGCTTGTGTAGCGAGCACGCAATGTATTTTTTTATTTATTTGGAAACTCTGTAAACTATGTACTTCGCGTCTCAGTATGGAGTTAGTAATGTCAACTTTTCCGGTAATTTTTGAGAAAATATATTTTTTATCCATGGGTCGCCTTAATCGTAATGGAAGAACCATCCGTCACTCTCACACTTACGTACTGGTCAGAAGCGACAGATGTTTTATCCACGTTTGTACACATCGATCAACACGACCATAAAAGGCCCGTGGTGGGGGCCATTTGCAACGTTAAAAGATGGCGGACTTGTAATTTGTTTTAGACTTTAATTTTTGGGTAATTAGGTGTTCAAAGTTCTTTTCTGATAGTGATTTGTACTTTTTATGCCTTTGTGTCGCACAGTGATTGAAGACTTGGACTTATTTCGTGTATCTGGCAGCTTTCTTCTCGTTTCAAGTGGACTCGCAGTGATGCAGAGGTTAAAACTATATTGACCTCTGACCTACAAATCACCGTACAACGTTGCCCCCAATCTTCCTAGAGAAGATTGGATTGTGTTTTATTGCTATATTGATTTATACTTATATATACTTGACACTCGCGAAATCACTTCACGTGGAAACGCCATATCCCCGCGGTAGTAGCTGTTCAAGTCGCCGCGGGGGCAAAGAAAGAAGATGAAGGCCCGTGGTCATTTTTGATGTGCGTATACTTTCCATGTTCAAAAAAGATTACTTGTAATTTATTGTATTGTATTGGACATCATTGTCATAGCAATCAACTGCAATACTGCCCTCCTAAGCTAATACGCAGTATGTCAGATAAAATTCCTGTAGCAATATCAACCTTATTACTAAGAGAAGAGAACTAAAACTGCTTTGGTTTTTTGATTTGTGAATACTGCTTATTTAATTAGCTTAAGAAGGCAGAATATATCTACAATGATTTAGTACAGTCAACAGCATAAATAAGTGATCATTTATGTACCTTGTCGCTTTCAATCGTTTCACAATTTTGTATAACATCTCAAACATAACGTTAAAGTGACAATGTTGTCTGGAAGAGATCGCTATTTAGTGGTAAGACCGCCTGTTGTATACCTATAGTTAAAATGTACTGTTCCGTGTTTTGTTTTCTTTTGGTGTTCAATAAAGAGTATTTGTATTGTATTGTATATAAATGATCACTTATTTATGATGTTGACTGTACCAAGTGTATAATATTACGACTGGTTTTATCATAACTGGTCAGTATTAGAAAACCTTAGGTACCGTTATTCATATTTCCAAATAATGGTTGTAATAAATGAGTCGCTTTACTCCAAACTCGGGTATCTCCTTGAAATTTGGTATACGAATTTAAAACTTAACTTCTATGAAAAAAGACGCAAATTCCTTTGTCCTTTTGAATGGACTTATCGGAGTTTGAAGTTAAGCGACTCAAATGTTAGGAACATATTTTTGTCACGAATTCAACATACATAGTTTTGAAGTGAATAAAACTATGTCACATTTGAAACAGTTATATGAGTCTCACTTAGTTTAGACAACTCACACCGAGTGTAATATAGTGGCCACGTTTTAAATTGGTCCCATATTGTACAGTTAGAAAAGTGATTGCAAGACTTGGCATCTGACATTCGTTTATGCTCAGTCTTCAACCGTCTTCCAGTTTTTATTCAATCGTAAACAATATAGTTTTACTTGATGGCGTGCTTTTTCGATTCACGACAATTTATGTGAATAAATGTATTATATTCATTTACATTTAGAGAAGTCAGGAATGAGCCTATTGGACTATTAGACGACATTTGTACATTACAAATTTTAACGCCAGACTTATGTATACACGTAAGTGGTTGTACAATAAAAATGTTTTACTTATCTAACTTAACGAGAGAACACTTTTAATATATATTATATACATAGGTATAGACACTGATTTGCCTTCGACTTAAATAGCGAGCTTCCACGAACATTCAAATAAGCATTTAATGTAACTCCTGAAGCCCTTGCCAAGATGCACTAACTAACGTTTCTTTCTTCTTAAACCAATCGCGTCACTCGTAGATGACGTGATACGAAAAGTCACGTGATCTACCAGTGACGCGATTGGTTAAAAACGAAACGAATAGAAACGCATCTTGGCAAGGGCCTCTGACTGGTTACAGTTAAGCATATCCGACAGGCCTTCTGAAATAGTTGTATTAACATTGTTCCTCTATTCGTAGCTTCGTGTTCATTTATATTTATATGAATGGATAGCTTGATGTAATTAGTGATACAGATATCTATAGCAAAGGTTCGCTGCACGGATTTTGGACGTTTATAATTTTTCACGAGCCCGTTACGATCATAGAAATAGTATAATGAATGTAACGTTATGAAGTTACCCGAGTAAATAATGCGATGGAGATGATAGAGTTTTTTTTTATATATACCTTTTTCAAAAAATTGAGGGGAGGACTTTGTAGTAGGTATGTCTTAAATATCAGTGAAGATGTAAATAAATTCTGAGAGAAGAGCCGTGAAAAACTGCGAAGAAATTAATTTATTATGCACTAACACACCGTCGTACATATACACCTACGTATCTAAGTAATCCTGATAATAATGGATACCTACCATATGTAACTGCTATGTTGTAGGGTCCGCGGGGTACGGGGTACCCAAAAGCCTTTCCCTTCTAACTTTAACAATATTTTCGTCAAAAGTCTATAATCTCTTATTAGTGCATGTACTTGAAATTGTTAATTTTACACGTACATTCAAAAACAGAAACACAAAAAAGAACATGTGGTCTTAATACTTAATTAGACACTAATATACTGTTGGAGGACTAAATAAAAATAAATAGATATCTACAAAAAAAAACGCACCACTACAAAACCTTAAATAAACGCATAGGAACCATTATCACGACTAAGAAGGCTTCACTGGCGTTCTTTGTAGGTATTAATATTCAACTAAAATGTATACATACCTACTCATACCTAATGCATCCTGCTTGGCCGTTTCATTTACGTTACGTCAATGTCGAAACTGGATCCCCTGCCCAGCCAATCTGAACACCATCAGCTCGGCCAAAAACAGCATCGTGGCTGCGACCGTCCCCACCAGTAGCACTATTAGGGGCGTGGAGAACTCTCTGAGGGAGACGGTGAAGATGCTGGAGTCAGGCGTGCGCACGCACGGTGGCTTCGGCTCGTCCCAGATGGACCGGAGCCGGTGCATCAACCCTGCTTCGAACATCTTGCGGATGCTGTGGACAGAGCCGGATTATCCATTAGGAAGTGTATGCAACTGCCTAGGGGCACCGCATCGGCTAGGGCCCTGTATCACCAAGGGCCCGCACCAAAAAAATATGTATGTTAGGAATTGAATGGTCTACAGGCCCCGACATTGTTAATCCGGCCCTGCTGTGAGGGAAGGGTGCAATGGGCCCCACAGATTCACAGCTGGACTGATGCCGGCTGTACGCACCCGTCAAGAGCCTCTCGCCGAAACTTTTGGGAAGTACCCACCGCGACCAGGACATGGCAAGACGAGAGCAGTATTTACGCACTTGCTCTTGGCCTGTCTCGGGGTGTCTTGGCGAGTGTGTACAGCCGGCATGACAGGCCGAGGGCGACCTATTTATTAGAATGAGAAAGTTATACACGTCTTATTCTAAGGCAGCGTTCCTATTATGACGTACGATATATTTAACGTTGGACGACCGTCTACTACCTACTATCTTCCATCACGTTTTTACTTTGAGGATTTACTTATCGTCGACGGTTGTCGTTCTAAAAAAGTCGTGAACGCTGGTTAATCGCGTTGCCTGTATAACGAAAGGAAACCTCTATTTAACCCCTGGTGTCCCGAGCTATCCTCGGGTAAACGATTTCTTAACATAATCATCGTAAAAGCGTGTTAACTTAATCACTTCTTACCTTCACTTACTACTTCGCAAAGTGTAAACCAGCCTTAAATTAGATTGATAACATCGAGTGACAAATACATACATACCCCACAATCGAACCAGTAAATCGGTAGCAGTTCTACGTCAGAGTTGTCACTAAGTATTTCTTAGTGGCCCCTACTCTCTTAATGCTTTACCACGTTGTATTTCTTGATTATACATTCACTGCACATAAAGTTAAAATAATATTTTTTCGTTCTTTTCAAGCACACTAATATGTTGAAGCAATAATGATTCCATATCAATATTTGAATGAAATATGTTATTTCATGAACAAAATGACAGACGACACATTGAAACGCAGTTAACAGTGACATGTTAATTTATTTTATTTGATAGAAAATTAAACAAGGTTTATTTCAATATAGGGTCAGTAGGTTATCATTATAATAATATTATGTACAATAAAGTACGAATCATCAGAAACGTCAACCCTTACATTAAACTGTCAAGTGCTACCGATTTAGTACTTCGTTTGCGGGGTATTCAAATAAGACAGTTAGGTATTAAATGTAGGGTAACCACACTTTAGGACTTAAATCATTACTTTTATTAGAAAGGTAACGATAGTTAATGAAGGCTAATATGTATAGTTAAAAAAGGTAAACAACTGAGTTAGTCAAATTCATTATCCGTCATTAACTGAGCCATAATCAAGTGTTATGTCACCCTGTGTAATATTATTTAGTCTTACTCACCCGTAGCTCAAGTGTTTTCTATAAGGCGATTCCTTCTTCATCACTGCATACAAGATCTGCGGTGGGAACATATTCACTTCCTGTAGCTCGCAGATCTCTGGCTCCGTGAACGTCTGCTTGATGATAGGGTAAGCAAAGGCGGGATCTGCGTGGTAAGCGAAACCGCCGCGTTTGACCAGAGACATGCCTTGCTCGGGGGGGAGGAAGTTTTGGGGGGAGGTAGACGCGATTTTGTGGGAGAACAGTTCGAGAGCCACTGGGTCTGTTGTGCGCTGAAATATGAATTAAATATTTAGGAGTCGATATGTTTGGTTATTTATACGTAGTTAGATGTTATATTTAGAATATACCTTTTAAGATTGCATGATTGGGCCATACGAGATTTCATTACATTACATTAAAAAAAATGGTAAAAAAAACGAGAAAATGGGTTTAAAAACTTCGCTGATTCGCAATGAGTGTTAATAATTATGTAAGTAACTGCTGAAAAACTTTTGAAATAAAACATGAAATTAAGGATTTTTCGTGACACGAGTATAAGGTAAAATTCCTAAGGTCCGGATTAAAATGATCAATATTTTCGACACTAGTAAAATTGGCTGACAAACATACATTGGGGTTAAATCGATAGCTTTTTAGCTGCTCTTATCAGCCCTATAGGCGGGTTGACGTCGGTTTATGGGGCACCCTGTAGGTATGTATAGTCGGTAACGAACCCTGAAGTAATCCCTGTTATACAGCGTGTCCTCCACGCCTGCCCTCAGCTTGCTACGCAGCAAGTCTTCCAGGGTCCGGATGGTGACCGGCGGCGCGCGCAGCAGTGTTGACACCACTGTCGCATTGTAGTACTGGTATACCGTCAGAGAGAACAGGAACGATGTGAACAGCACCAGCTTGACTGATGACGCGTGCCGGTTGACGGCCATTCCTGAGTGCAAATAATGTATAAAATATAAAATAAAATAAACATTTATTGATAATACACCTCCACCAACATAATAACATACTTACTTACTTTTATTAATTAAAGCTTACAAGGAAAGGTACCCAACTTATATTTTACAAAAAAAAACACCTTCAAAGTTTCATACTTCATGGTTTCACTTTTTTTGTATAACATAACTTTGAGCCAAAATAACAAAACACGAGTCCATTATTTTTTCGTGTTCTCTAATATATAATCAATCCAGTAATTAACTAGCAATTTGCTTTAACAAAACTCTCTACAGAACTTAAAGCATTTGGTCACTTTTTAGTACTTTGGTGGGCAATTTGTCCGAATACGTTGAGTAGCTAAAAAAAATACGTGTCCGTTATTTTAGACTACTCTCTATCAAATCGGAGCCGGACAGTTGGGTGCCTTTCCTTGTTAGTCACATTCCACCAATATCATTATTATATTGGTGGAATGTGACACCAATAAGGGTCCCACTCGACTCAGCATGTGCTGCAGTACATACCATTCCCGTACAAATTCGTAAATTAAGATGAAACTGTAGGGTATGTAGGTAGGCAAATACGGATTGACCTTGAGCCTTGAGAGGGGTACCACACGCACGAGCGTTGCCTGTGCGGCGTCGTTGTCGTTGGTCTACGTATACATTAGGACGACATGCCACAAGGACGACATGCCACAAGGACGACATGCCACACGATGCGTTGAAACACCTGCGTGTGTAGCTCGTGTAGCATCGCTCTAACGTTTCTAAATCTAATTTTAGTCTTTAATCTAGATTAAAAACAATTTCTTACATTTTGCATACCCCCATGCAATGCACAAAACCGAAGGAATATTCTAAAACCGGTTTTTCGGTTCTGAAGTTACGTCAAAACCGATTTGCCATGTTTTTCGGTTTTTATGTTATTCTGATAAAACTGTCTTATAATATCTACACTTGATTATATAGCCATTATTATAGTCTTTATAATCACATATGAACATCTTTATTTATGCTAAGCATTTCCTCGTATAATTTTATATACACTGGCCCGCAAAACTAAGTATCACACTTTTAAAATATATTTTTTTTATAAACTATAGCAGTTAGAGATTTAAAATAAAAAACGTTTTATAGCAAATTTTATCAGCTTTCTTTTACAACTATTGTTAACTATACAGTAACATTTTCAACTTAAAAAAAGATAAAACAATAAAATAGCCATTTTTAGCTTAATTTAAAAGCTCAATTAACATTTATAAGGATGGTTTACATGTTGTTATTTAATTTTTAATAACTGGTATTGCCTCCTCGGGCTCTGACTACAGCTTCGAGCCGGTTTGGCATACTGAACACGAGGTTTCGGAGCCGTTGTTGGGGAATATTCTCCCATTCTTCTATTAGGGCCTGTTTTAGAGCCCTGAGGGTGGTAGGTGGTGGTCTGCGGCTTCTGACTAGCCTCCCTAGCTTATCCCAGGCGAGCTCAATTGGGTAGAGATCAGGACTTCTTGATGGCCAAGCCATCACGCTGATACCAACTTCCTGAATATACGTTTGCACGACTTGAGCCGTGTGTGGTCGGGCATTATCATGCATCAGCATCGATCCATCACCCATATTTGCTAAATACGGCCCTGCATACTCATTAAGAATCTCTTGGGCATATCTTACCCCAGTCAGAGTGCCATTTTCTATGGCCACTAACTCTGTGCGACCTTCTGAACATATGCCAGCCCATACATGTACACTGCCTCCACCGTACTGGACTCTTTCTGAGAAGCAGGCTTGAAGGTATCGCTCACCAGATCGCCTGTAGACACTTCGCCTTCCATCAGAAGTGTAAAGTGAGAATCGAGAGTATCGAGACTCATCTGTGAACAAAACTCTTGACCATTCTTCTTCATCCCATTATCTGTGTTCACGGGCGTATCGCAGTCTCGCTACTCGATGCTCTCTCTCGAGTTTGGGGCCGCTCGCTGGTCTTTGGGGTTTCAGATTTCCTTCAGCAAGTCTTCTTCTCACTGTATCGGCACTAATGTAGTCCCTTCGGGTCTGAAGAAGCTGTTGCTGGACTTCAACTGCATTTAGGTGGCGATTTCTCAGCACAGTGGTAACAATATAATGGTCTTCTCGAGCACTAGTACATCTGGGTCTGCCATTACAAGGTCTCCTCAGATGGTTTCCAGTCTCTTCGTACCTTCGCGTGACCTTCTGGACCGTTCGTAACGTCACACCCACCATTCTTGCAGTACGACGCATACTGATACCTAGTTCCAGATAAGTCATGATTCTAGCACATCCTTCAGTTGAAAGAGGCATGATAAATAAAGTTTATGGGCTGTTGTCTAACTTAGCTTTTGTAACAAGAGTCAACGATCAAGAAAATTTTTAAAACAAAAACAGAAACAAAAAAATGAATGGTAAAATGGTAATTCGAAAAAGAGTATTTTTGTTTTTAATTTTTTTTTCAGCCATTTCTTAAAAGAAGGTTACTGACTATGAAGTTTTTATATACAAAATTAAACTCGTTTTCGAGTCCCTTTTATTCCGAAAGTATATCTTGTGTACTTAAAAAGTTATTGCAATTTTAAAAGTGTGATACTTAGTTTTGCGGGCCAGTGTATAAGAGAGGGTGGCAAACGAGCATATAGAGGTATAAACAAAACAAAAAAACAATTTAAACAATTAAATAATAACCTCTCTTACTTTTGGCGGATTGTGCATTGGTAATGCGCGCGATCGTAACTTTGACAGTACCTACGAGTACGTCCAGAGTGTCATCACTCAGCGAGGTTCCAGGAAACAACCAGGACTCAGAAACAAATATTTGCCCTTACCGGTACTGTTCTTTTTTAAAAACAAAAGAATGTATCCTTTAAGTAAAATGATCTAACAGTGCATCATCTGGCAGTTCCCCTCCAGGCCACATTTTTTTTTCACCCTGTATAATATGCCGTTCATACCCTGCTGGCACACAGAACTCCAAACAGAAAGCAGCGCGAGGCTCGCGGACGAGTCTCCCTCGTCGCCTGCCATCCGGAGCGCCTTGAGCTTGAGCAGGGCACACAGCAGCACGCTCGCCACCGCCAGCAGCCCGAGGATGCAGCACCAGACCTCGTCAGTCAACGGCCGCGTGTATATCGCCAAAAACCCGCCCGGGTGCTTTGGGTGACGGAATATGAAGCAGGGTCTGTGAATGTCAAAGGTAAATACTCAGAACATATAATAAATATATAACATACAATAAATATTAATAATAATAAATAAGGGGACTGCAAAGTGAATTTCAGGTTTATGCTATGATGGGTACTATAGACAAGTAGACAAAGATAAAATAATTTAAAATACATGAAAAAATATCCAACACTCAAGATCGAATACTTGCACTCATCAAACAAATATTTGCCCTATAGCTTCGTAATCGAATCACCACCATCAAGGCTAAACAGGCCGTCGTTCGCATAGATATAAAATTAAAAGGGTTGATTAGAGTAAGGTAACAAACAAAACGACCCGATAATGTTTCGGACTCGTTAGGTTAGGGGTAGTTCTTTAAGCAGCGCAGGCGCGGTCTCCCCCGGGCACACAGTAGTCAGAAGCCACACTATTCGTCTTTAAACAATGGAATATCGTGCGGCTTGCATGTGTGCATGCCTCGACGGTACGCATCGCAAGCCCCACAAGCAAAATTAACAACAGAACTCACGCCAAGTCGGTGTAGTCGGGGCTGCACCGTCGTTCGGTTGCTTGCTAAGTATTGAGCGGCGCGCATCCACGCAACCCTAGCACCCGAGCGATAATCGTGCGCATAAAGCAGGTCGTGCGCCGAGCGGGTCAGAAATTTGGCGGGTGTTTTAAAATGGAGTTATATGAACGCATTCACACACGCGGCAGACGCGGGTCGGCTGTGGGTCGGGAGCTGCGCCCACCGCCCGCCACTACAAACAGCACTCGGGTGGGGCGGGTCCGTCGTGGACGTCTTTGGTCGTAATACACGCATTCTCCGATAGGCATTCTGATAGAGCGCGTGCGCGGGCGCGTGTGGCGCGGTTCGTGAATACCCGCTTGCCCGCGCGTGGCCCGCGGCGTTTCGGCACTGTATGAATACGACCATCCCACGCGGCTCCCGCTATGAAAACGAAATGCTCGGCGCCCGACCCGCGCCCGCCCGTAGTGTGATTTGCGCTTAAAGGGACGGAGACGAATTACTTTTCTGTTTATAATATGCAGTAGCTGTATTAATTTTGCTCGTATATTGTATTGTAAAAATATTAAATAAACTATTTTTAAAAGCGATGGAAGGAAGTCATGACTGTTTACTTTGACGGCCATGTAGCTGTCACATAGTCGATGTACTTCGCTCGGTCAGGCCTGATGAATACCGGAGAGCCTCCGATATCCGTCTCGCCTCTCTGCAGAGTGCCAACCATGCCGTCGAAGCTGCCGTTGATCAGGTAACCCCAGGAGGCCGTGCGTTGCAGAACGAAGCTAGAACATAGAGAAGACGTCCAGTGCCGGATTAACCATGTAGCAAGAGTAGCAAATGCTACGGTCCCCGCGCATTGGCAGGCCCCGCACCCACGGCTCCCTGACATGCATTTCTACCAGCACCGCTAGCACATGTTGTCTGCGACTTGATTGTCGCTAGGATCTCCCTTTCTTTTCTAGTCTGTAACGATAGAGACGCACTGAGCGACAAACGAGAAAATACAACTTGTGCTACCCGTGCAGTTCTGTTTTATTTAGCACCTTACACTTAAGAAATAACCTAAAACAAAACATGGGTCTCTTTTTACATAGGATTTGCTACAGGCCCCGCGCTGGGTTAATCTGGCACTGGAGATGTCAGTGTTCAATGTAAAAAAGAATGTTAGGTTAATCTAGGATAATAAATTAGGTACAATAATATAACAGATGTGCTCCATACAGGTCCAATTTTAAAAGAAATTCTAAAGTAAAACTGTAGATAAAAATGACTAAATCTAGCGTGATGGCATTAATTATGGACACTAAATCATGCGGCTATATAAATAAATTGTTTAAAACTAATAAATAGCGTATAAGTATATTTTTTAAATAAGAATTAAGTGTCCATTACTGGTGCCAAACCATAAGGACCTGAGTAGGTAGGTACCTGAAATTGTACATTTCGCGCAAATACTTTAACAGCGTGAAATATTTAAGCTTACCTAGTCGGTTACTAAGTTCTGTTACTGAGATTAATTACAATAAAAAAAATATTAAAGCAGTTTTGCATAAACCTGTATATTAATCAAAACTTTGATTTATATAGAATAATAATAAAAATAATGTATTCTAAACTATTGCAATTATTTGATGTACGAGCTTGAAGTATTCCCATTTCGGACGATAAAATCATGGTTAAAATCACGCACGACGATGATACTGATAACGGCCCCAACTTTTGTAAGAGTTCCTGTAGAGAGTTCAAATTTGCGTGACATATTGAACAGACTTCTAGCTTTAAATTTTGATACGAATGTATTCAAAGCAACTAAAGATCCGCTTGGACACCGGTCAATCTTGATGACTCATTAAATCGACTTTAAGATTTCACATGATTTTGCAGAAATACGAAAACACACCAAATCTCTTGCTTCATAAGTTGGAATTAAGTCATGTTGAGAAATATAATTTTGGTCTCTAAACATATACAGAGATAGGATTTTTTATAATATTATACAAAAAAAGTTCTTTGGTAAACAAAGACTAACTTTTAAGCGATTTCAAAAAATGAAATTTACAGAAAAGTCATGCGTAATTTCATCGATGCCGGCTGTGAATGTTAAAAGATCGTATCGGGAATTGCGGAAACTAAGAAAAATTATTAATTGTTTTTCAAAATGTATATTAATTAAGCTTTTAGTTTTTATACATATTGAAATTAAAAAATAAACATAAGTTAGTTTTATTTGCATCAACCTTAGTAACAGAACTTAGTAACCAACTAGGTATGTAAAGAGTCCACTTCCAGTTTCGACCGGCTCAAGTACTCCTCAAACGTTTGGCTTGAGATGTTGTGTGTAACCACTGCAGCAGCTTTGAGGACGACTCCAGTCAGATCTGTCCTCCTTTGTTGCTTTATCCTCAGTTTATAATTCAAATGCCCTATCGGCTGAACGCAAAAACGCCCATTCCCATAAAAACCAGAGTTGTACACTTCAAAAAACTTGAAAGTACCCTCATTTTCATTGATAACTGTGACGTCAGAATCGATTTCCAAAGGATATGTTGACAAAGCCTCGGGTGTCGCAGTGGCATCCTCTGAGAGTATCAGCCAAGAATAGAAAGCACCTCTGAACAACTTTTCATCGAAAGCTTCAAATACTTTTGTCCAATTTTCACAGCTGGTTTTTAAAATGATGTCAACTCTGCGATCGGTATTTCGCATGATTGGTAACCCATCTTTTTATCGAATTCCACATCATCGATTGTATCATTTGATCAAACTCTATTATCTGCTGAAAGCTGTAACTATGATGTTTTCAGGATATCTTAAACATTAATTACGTAGGTTAGGTTAGGTTAGGTAAGGCTTGTGACTACCAAAATTAACTCATGAGCAAGAAACGGCTCTCGATAAAATGTTTTATTCTCAGAAACCTAATGATACGTTCGTTGAAAGGTGTTTCGATAAAATAATACATACCCGTTACTAGTACAGTCGCGAACCGGGATTGTTGAGACACTTACCCATGTTTCTAATTTGGCTATGTAATGCAAATCGAATAGCTGTCAGCCAGTCGTTGACATCGGTTATTGAATACACGGCTAAATTACGAACAATGGCAACTGGCTCAACAATCCCGGTTCGTGACTGTACATTACAGTGCATTACATGGCGCTCAGAGTTGAGGTCAAGGGTCAGAGTAAGGGTCAAGGCGCGGCGCGGGCGCATGACTCTCGGTCTCTTTCGTTGTAATATATAATCTGGAACAAAGCATAGCCGGCCGTGTCTCAGCTCTTTACAAACACCACCCCGCAACCTCGATTTTGCTATGAACGACTTTCCTAAGATACGAGCGAAGCAAGAAAGCGAGCGTGTCACGGCGGCGACCCGCGAGCGCCTCACTGGTGCGAAGACACTGGTGACTACGGGTCGGTAGGAAAAACACGATCTAGAATAAACTTTAATCTTAAGTAGGAACCCATCTTAGGCACTGGTCCCACCGCCGGCTACAGACTATAAGCTAGTAGAACTATAAACTACAAAAGAGTGGGCGAGCGGCGAGAAGCGAGTAAAGTTTTGATAGTTTTGACGCTCGGCTATAAAGCGAGTGTTCGCGGACGACGGGCGAGCTAGTTTTATAGTCGATAGCTTTTAGGCACTTGTCCCACCAAGAGCGAGTAAGCGATTAGCTATCGGCGATTTTCTCGCCCAAAAAACGAACAAAATATAAGGATCCTGTGTTAGTAAAAGAGACACGTATACCTACTAATCGTTCATCGCTGGCTGTTCACACTGCCGGCGAGAACACTCGCTCTGCTAGTTTGCCGCCGCGATAAGAGCGATAAGATAAAACTAGCTGAGCGATACTCACTTGGTAGTTAGAACTCAAGCTGCGATACCAAAGCGGTGATTTTACGACGTGGATTTCAGTGCAGATATTTGCTATGAATTTGAGCAAAGCATTTGAGCTGTCATTGTTGTCTAGTTCAGACGACGATGATGATGAATTGTAATGGCACTCGAACACTCGCCTATAGCCGAGCGACAAAACTATTGGAGCTAACACTCGCTTCTCGTCGCTCGCCCACTCGTTTCTAGTTTATCGTTCTACTCGTTTATCGCTCATTGTCGGCGGTGGGACAAGTGCCTTATCGCTGCGGTCAACTAGTAAACAGCGGTCCCACCGCCAGATATCGGCGAGCTCGGCGAGCAACTACCTAGTAAAATTATGTACTAGAAACAGTTGACAATCGGCGGGAGGCAGGTAAAAATGATATGGAATTATAGCTTACTCGCCGGGCGTTGGGAGAGTGTCCTCGCCGGCAGTGTGAACAGCGAGCGATGAACTATTAAATATATATCTCTCTCTTTTATTTACACGGAAGCGATTATCTTTTGTTCGTTTCTTGGGCTAGAAAAAAAGTCGATAGTTCATATCTCACTCGCCGGCGGTGGGACCAGTGCCTTAAACAGTTCCCAGGCTTTGACCGGCTGAGGCAGCTACTCCTTGAAGAACGTTTGCCCTAAAATGTTATGCAAGACTACTGCGGTAACTTTCAACGGCTCGGCGGCGTTAGAGGCACTGCCAGGGTCCGCCCTCGGGGGTTTTACATTTTACTATCCAGTGGTCTGTTGCTTCCTCGAAGAAGTTTCATACCTCCTATCCTATTTACTAGGTTGTCGCTTTTTTCTTGTAATACTTTGATGAAATCCCGATAGCGCTCCTCTAGTTTCCGGAATTTCTTCCTGTGGCTCATTTCTCGAAACTCATTTCTTTCGTGAGTTACATTAGTTCACTTAATACATTTTTTATTGTGAATTGTCATGTCTTCGTCTCAAGATTTAAATAATTAAACAAAAGTAGTTGCCCTGCAACGTTCGGACCTATTCGCACCCAGTCGGTATCGTAGAAAGAGAAATCAATAGCATCTCTCTTCTACGCCATCAGCTACTGCAATACTCATTCCTGTTCGTGCGCGCACGGCGATCGCACCTAGTGACTATGCCCAAAAGGAAGTCGGAACGTTCTGAGGAAGAACGGTTAAAAAAGAAAATAAAAAAGTATGAGGCTAAGTTGAAGAAAAAATATACACGAATAGTTTATTCAAGTGATGAAATAAGTGAACCAGGTGAGTAATTTCAATCCTTTACGTTTCAAAAGTGCAAAATATTAAATACCTACGTGCTTAATTAAAAATATCCCCGATCTAACACGAGATGTTAGACAGTGGAAAATAGACAACTCAAAGTCATTACGAGATAATGACGAGTAGTATTAACAGA
The DNA here is from genome assembly GCA_927399475.2 of Acleris emargana. Taxonomy (NCBI): domain Eukaryota; kingdom Metazoa; phylum Arthropoda; class Insecta; order Lepidoptera; family Tortricidae; genus Acleris; species Acleris emargana. The sequence continues at coordinate 6,445,380 of OV656850.1, forward strand.
GTTAACACGAGATGTTAACCGTCAATATTTGAAATGACCAGGCTAAAACCTGTCTTTATTTATTTAAGATGACCCGCCGCCACTACAAAACGTGCAGGCGCCATCGTCTGTTGAACATGAGGGGGTATTTGAGGAGACCGAATCGACGAACCAGCCGGCCGCGCAGACCCCGGAGGCAGCTGCGGTGCCAAGTACATCAGCGACGGAACCCTCAACGGAAATAGTTTCGACGCCAAACCCCGAATCCGATCCAGTAGACCCGGCCTTGCTACTGGCCTTAGGAGATTTCATACCAGAAATAGCCGAGTGGGGTGATGACATAAACGGCAATTTAGCTAAAATATTGGAGCCCATTTTAAAAGATGGACTTAAAAAGGAACTAAAAGAAGATATCTTAAAAAAATATTTGCTCCCAAAAAATTGTCCGTTATCGAAATCACCGATACTCAATCCTGAAATTAGTGCAGTTTTATCCGAAAACGCTAAAAATCGGGATTTACGCATTATTAAAAAACAAAACCAATTGGGTTGCGGTTTGGCGATAGTTGGTAAAATTATTACGGGTATGCTAACAAAGTCGTTAGATACCCCCGGCGCGCTTAAATTACTAAGCGACCTCTCCAAGATGTTAGCAGATTCTCATTTTACAGAAACCGAAACCAGACGGGCCTTAATTACGCCCATTCTTGAAAAAAGCTTTGTGGAACCCTTTAAAGACCGAAAGCGGGATTCTCACCTTTTTGGTGATAAACTAGGGGAATTTATTAAATCCTCTAGGGGAATTAAAAAAACTGGACAATTAATTCAGGGCGCTTCAGTTCCTAGTTCAAATTTAAACTGGAGGGGCCCACCGCCCCGTCAATTTCAGCGCAGCTCGAGATGGACGCTGAACCGTGCCGGTGGGCCGCGAGCCCAACCGCCCCCGCAGGCACCGACGCGCCAGCAGCGGCAGACGTCAGCGCCGGCCGCCCGACGCCCCGCGCCGCCAACGGCGCCCCCGGGCCCAGCGCGCCGCGCGTTCACCGCGCCCACGACTCGGCGACGTTAGACACCGAGGTACTTGCTGGCCGTTTAAGCCTTTTTGCCGATAATTGGAGGCTCATAACTAGTGATAAGGTGGTTTTAGACGCCATTTTAGGTTATAAGATACCATTTACCACCCAGCCATACCAATGGCCGGGCACGCGCCCAAAATTACTTTTATCGGAAAATGACCGTACTTTGATTAGAAACGAACTTAATCGCTTAACCAATATAGAAGCTATAAGACGTTGCAGTGTTACTGAAAATCAATTTATTTCTAGTATATTTCTGGTTCCTAAGAGTAACGGTGAAAAACGCCTAATTTTAAATCTAAAAAATCTAAATAAATTCATAATCCCAAATCACTTCAAAATGGAAGAGATGTGAGAACCGCGACGAAATTATTAACATCTGATTGCTATATGGTTAACTTGGACTTGAAAGAAGCTTACTTTTCTGTACGTATTCATGAGACGCATAGAAAGTATTTAAGATTTTTCTTCGATGATGAACTTTATGAGTTTCTTGCGCTACCCTTTGGTTTATGTTCTGCGCCTCACATATTTACTAAAATATTAAAACCAGTGTCTGCTCACTTGAGATCACGTGGTTTTACATCTGTTCAATATTTAGATGATTGTTTACTCTTTGGAAATACTTTTGAAGCTTGTATCAAAAATTTAGATGAAACTATAAATTGTCTTACTAATTTAGGATTCGTAATAAATTACTCAAAAAGTTCATTAACTCCCTCTAAATCTTGTCAGTTTTTGGGTTTCATATTAAACTCCGAAAACATGATGCTAGAATTACCCCCAAAAAAGAAAGAAGACATACTGTCACGTACTAAGGTGTTGTTAGCTAGCAAAACTATGACTATTCGTTCTTTTGCTCGTTATTTGGGCACACTGACAGCTGCATGCCCTGCCGTTGCTTACGGCTGGTTACACACTAAAGCTTTGCAAAGGGCCAGATACCTTGCTTTGTTAAAAAATAATGACAACTATGATAAACCAATGGAAATTTCAAGTAATTTATATGATGATTTGCTGTGGTGGAAGAATAAAATTTTATTATCATCTAAATCATTAGATTTTAATGATTATAAATTAGAAATTTTTACAGACGCTTCTTTAGAGGGGTGTAATGGAGAAAAAATTCGTGGTTCGTGGGATAAAGATGAATCTACCCATCATATAAACTACTTAGAATTACTAGCTGCGTTTTTTGGCCTTAAATGTTTTGCGAAGAATTTAAGTAATTGTAATGTTTTATTGCGCATAGATAACACCACTGCGATTGTGTATGTTAATAAGATGGGTGGAGTGCAGTACCCACATTTAAATGATGTTGCTCAAAAAATATGGGCTTGGTGTGAAAAACGAAATATAATTGTATTTGCGTCGTACATAAGGTCTTGTGAAAACACCGATGCAGACAGGGAATCTAGGAACATCGATATTGAATGGCAACTGGATCAGAATGCTTTTACACAAATTATAGAAAAGTTTGGTAAACCAGAAATCGATCTTTTTGCATCGCGGGTGAATGCAAAATGCTCTAAATACATTTCATGGAAGAGGGACCCTTTTGCATTCAATATCGACGCTTTTACAGTTAAATGGAGTTTTTTAAACTTTTATGCGTTCCCTCCTTTTTCAATGATACTAAAAGTATTGAAAAAGATGATTAACGATCAAGCCACGGGAGTCGTGGTGGTGCCATTATGGCCATCACAACCATGGTTCCCCTTATTTAAATCTCTCAGTATTAGTGAATCTATAATTTTTACACCGAATAAAAAATTACTTATGTCTAATTTCAGAGAATCGCATCCAATGCATCAACATCTTTCCCTGGCTGCGAGTATATTATCCGGGAGGCGTTCGCCAGACGGCAAGTCCCCGCGTCAGCATTGACAGTTATGCTTTCATCCTTGTCTCAGAATACTAAATCGCAATATTCTTCGAGCCTTAAGCTTTGGTGGCATTACTGCAAAACAAAGGACATTGATGCTTTGGATATACAAGTTTATGACGCATTCGATTTTTTGGCGGAATGCTTGAGGAAGGGGTCATCATACGGAACACTTAATAGCCATCGATCGGCTTTATCAATTTTTTCTAAAAATAATTTGGGTCAAGACGACCGCGTTAAAAGGTTTTTCAAAGGTGTATTTAAAATAAAGCCTTCCTTCCCTAAGTATTCCTATACCTGGAAGCCTACGGTAGTTCTAGATTATCTGGGTAACCTTTATCCTAATGAGACATTACCCTTAGATGTAATTAGTAAAAAATTAGTAGTTCTGTTAGCTTTAGCCACAGGCCAGAGGTGTCAAACACTGTCTTTGATTCGAATTTCTAATATAAGTATTTCTAATGAACGAATTGTAATATTGATTACTGATTTAGTGAAAACATCGGGCGTGGCTAGAAAACAACCTGTCTTAGATCTACCTTTTTTCTGTCAACGCCCTCACGTATGCCCCGCTAAGGTTTTAGTTGATTACATAAGTATTACGGCTTCAATTAGACCTCTAAATGAAGACAAACTGATTTTAACATCAAAATGTCCGTACCATGGAGTATCATCCCAAACCATAGCACGGTGGATTAAGCAAACCCTGTCTTCTAGCGGTATCGACACAAGCGTGTTCAGTGCACACAGCACTCGGCACGCTTCTACCTCTGCCGCACAGAGAGCTGGCGTTAGTGTCGATACCATTAGAAAAACAGCAGGATGGTCCGATCAATCATTAGTTTTTGCAAATTTTTATAAACTACCAGTTGCAGAACCTAATTCTGATTTTGTAAGTGCTCTTTTCAATTAATAAGCACTTGTAAAATACTGAGCCAATTGTTGTTGTTGTACAAGACTGATTTGATATAATAATATGTTATTACAATATAGTAATGATTTCATATTTTCGAGTTCTTATTTATATTTCAACACTGACCTACGCTAAACATCTACTTTTTTTTAATTATTTAAATCTTGAGACGAAGACATGACAATTGAATGATCAAACGAACTTACCTGAAGTGAAGTTCGATCATAATTGTCATGTCTTCGGCGAAAAGATTTATGTTCCCTCCCTCCCTGTCCCTCATTGTTGAAATATTCTTTGAATAGAATGAGTATTGCAGTAGCTGATGGCGTAGAAGAGAGATGCTATTGATTTCTCTTTCTACGATACCGACTGGGTGCGAATAGGTCCGAACGTTGCAGGGCAACTACTTTTTCACCTCAGCAGCTCAAACAAGCAGGTTTTGCTGCTTAAAATCAGTGAGCAAAATTCAATTTTGCTGCGAGAGAGAGGCAAAGTAGCTTTTTAATTAATTTTTTTTAAATGCCGTGAGCAGTGCTGGGGCTACTCACAACATTCGAAAAAATTGAACTTCACTTTGTTCTGTCACTTTCACTTCGATAGGAAAAAAGCGAGAGATAGAAACAACTTGATTCGAAGTTCGATTTTCAAATTCCACACATAATAGGCCCAAAAAGAAACGCACGTTCGGATGAACACATAACCGTAAAATTGCAAATAAAATTATCTATTAAAGTTTGAAATGTGTTTATTATAACTATTTTATACAGTAGGTACAATCATTTTTTTTATTTAATGTTTTGAAGACAATATTAATGAAAAATAAGAAGTTTATCATGTATCTACATAATTTTGTTATCGTTTTAACAATCTTTAATTTCGTGACAAACCGCGGGGGCAGTTTCAGAACGCATTTCAAAAATAGCGTGATTATTGTAGCCAATAGCCATAGACAAGGCCTAGTTAGGTTTTTTTTAAAGCCACAGACTACATAAAGCTGTATAAAGTTGTGTTTGCACTACGGCATTATCAAGTTGAGTGACAGGTTTTATCTGTTTCATGTTTATTTTTTCCACTTTTTATTTTATTAGTATTTTGCAAAAATGCTTGTGATTGATGCATATGCGATCGTGTCGTTATTTAGTCGTGCATTCACCAAATGGTCACAACGGAAGACCTGCGTTGGCCCTACCAGCTTCACGCTGTGTTGTTCTCGCTGCTGAGGTGAAAAGTTGTATGTCTCACACGAGACCAAAGTTTTTTACGTCTCGTATCTTTGAATCCCTCGCTACGCTCAGGATTCTAACCTAGAATCACTCGCTACGCTCGTGATTCAATAATAGAATCCTTCGCTTACTCGGGATTCAAAATCATCACTCGCAGCAAAAACCAACTTTGCTCTCTTGTTGAACAAATAACTATTGTTTAATTATTTAAATCTTTTCGCCGAAGACATGACAATTATGATCGAACTTCACTTCAGGTAAGTTCGTTTGATCATTCAAATATACCGCATATAGACTAACATCATTAGTCTAGTGAGTTTCGAGAAATGGGCCGCCATCTTGGATAGCAGTAGGTAGGTACAGTGTCTGCTAAAAATGACTAAATGTAGGGTGATGGCACTGATGGCACTAATTAAGTATGGACACTCATTTCTTAATTCAATGATCATGAAGTTATTAATGAATTGTTTAAAACAAATGAAAAGCCTATCTTTTTTTATAATAAAAATTTTGCGTCCATTATTGGTCGTATTCCATTACTGGTGCCAAACCCTAAGGACCTACCTGAAATTGTACATATCGCGCAAATACTTTAACAGCGTAAAATATTTAAGCTTATGTACAGAATCCAATTCCAGTTTTGCTCGGATCAAATACTCTTCAAATGTTTGGCTGGAGATGTTGTGTGTGACCACTGCAGCAGCTTTTAGGGCGACTCCACTGAGATCTGTCCTCCTTTGCCGCTTTATCCTCAGTTTATAATTCCAGTGCCCTATCGGCTGAACGCAAAAACGCCCATTCCCATAAAAACCAGAGTTGTACACTTCAAAAATCTTGAAAGTACCCTCATTTTCATTGATAACTGTGACGTCAGAATCGATTTCCAAAGGATATGTTGACAAAGCCTCGGTGGTCGCAGTGGCATCCTCTGAGAGTATCAGCCAAGAATAGAAAGCACCTCTGAACAACTTTGCATCGAAAGCTTCAAATACTTTTGTCCAATTTTCACAGCTGGTTTTTAAAATGATGCCAACTCTGCGATCGGTATTTCGCATGAAACGCGTTTCATTTTTGTTTATCTCGAAAGTTGAAATTCGAAGATCATACTTATTCAGCATTTTCTGAATAAAAACAGCGTTGTTAGCACTTTGGCAGTGAAATAGCGTTCCGAAATTCAATGCTTTATGCTTAAACACATCTTTAATTAGGTGGATCTCAGCAGTTGATAATATGCTTAGAATTGCACTGTATGGAGATAAATTCATGTCGAAAGCTTGAAAAGTCAGGTTTAAATGATGTTCAAGCGCGGCAAAGGGAAAAGTATCCTATTGATATGAGAATTATACTTGATTGCAGTTACGTACGATTACTGTCAACAGAACATTTGCATACTGAATTACATCTGTCAGGTTGCAACTTAGATTACCGTAAATAATTTCAGACGTTGGTTTACGTTTTACGGAATGGAGAAGGCAACCGAGCACAAAGGCCACCTAATGGAGCCTAAGTGGGATCAGAGACCCACAAACATTTACATTCTCTAGACTATAATTACAATACTGTACCTATGTAATCGTAACACTGTAAATGTACCAACCCTGGTACAGTCGCCCACACACTTAACTAACCATTAAAGACGGAGCTGAGAGTAAGTATCAATGCTTGAAAGGGATGTAAATATATTTGATATGAAAAATATATGTACATCCCTGTCAAGCATTGATATTTTCTCTCTGCTTTGCCTTCAATGGTCAGTTAGGTGTGTTGCTGTGTGTACATAAGGTGGTAGGAAAATGTTAGTATAATTCGCTTTCTTTACTTTCCAAGGGCCCCAGCATGTTTTAAATCGGCCTTAGTCGTGGTCGGATTTTCGGTCAGCATCTGCCAAATCGGAACGTCTTTACTAAAGTCGCCGTCAATAGAGCTTGGAAAAGATGTAAACAAAACCAGTTTTAGTGGTAACCCATATTTTATCGAATTAAACATCATCGATTGTATAATTCCATCGAACTCTATTTTCTGCTGAAGCCTGAAACCATGATGTTTTTATTTATTACGTAGGTTAGGTTAGGTTAGACTTGTGACTAGGTACCTAAATTTACAAATAGGACAGAAATGCCTTTCGATGAAATGAAAATTTTGCGTACCTAGGTACTGTGGAGAGGGGTGCAGATAAACACTGATGTCTTGATTATAAATATACTTTTTATTCACTTCTTCATTATATTATTCACGAGAATACCAAATGGTGCGCACTGCGCTGGGGCTTCCGCCCTTCGGCCGTTTTCGAAACCGTAGGTTCGAAACCAGTAGAGAAAACGGAATTATTTTTCTTTTTTGGAAACCTGGTTTCGAATCAAGAATAATAATTCTGTTTTCTAAATTGGTTTCCAATACAGAATGTACAGTCTTCTTTTGAAACTTATTCATAATATGTAAGATACAAACTACCTACTTGACCAGAAATAATTTGCGACACCACCTCTTTTTGTAGAAATAAACTCAATTTTTGTCGATGTCATTGTAAAACAATTACATTAGTTAAAGCTGTTCGCAATATATATTCACAATACACAAATCACTTAAAATTAATCTACTCTTGAAATCTTCTCTTCTTTCTTTGCCCCCGCGGCGACTTGAACAGCTACTACCGCGGGGATATGGCGTTTCCACGTCAAGTGATTTCGCCAGTGTCAAGTATATATAAATTAAGTATAAATCAATATAGCAATAAAACACAATCCAATCTTCTCTAGGAAGATTGGGGGCAACGTTGTACGGTGATTTGTAGGTCAGAGGTCAATATAGTTTTAACCTCTGCACCACTGCGAGTCCACTTGAAACGAGAAATCTATCAGTTCTATAACACACCTATTGATAGTGAGATGACGTCTTGTCATAGGGTAGGCGGACCAAAAGTTGAACGATTAAGCGACTACACCAACTTAAGACCGTTTATTCTCAGTGAAATTAACCAATTTCACCCTATTTTTTTTTGTTATATGGTACTGTATATAGTCTAGATTGAAGATCGCTATTATAAAGCCTGTTATTATAACACAGTATTTTTCTAAAAATCGTTGAAACCAAAAATGTGCCGATTTGCCCAAAACATGAACAGCGTGCCCTAATTCTGAACGGTTTGGACCCAAAAGTTGAACTAACATAATAAAAAACCTAAAACATTATAATTTTAAGGAAGTTTCAGAAATAAAATGCAACTTAACGAAATCAGTCTTTATTTTTTTATTGTTTACTGATAAATTCAGTGATCGGAGTTAGGTTAGCCAAAATACCTACTTATTCTTCGCAAGAGGACATAATATAGAGTTTTAGGGTTAATATTTGGTAAAATTACCTATATCTTACAATGAGACAAATAAACATGTATACATATACAGTTCCGTTTCTAGCCAGGGTTTCATGTCTAGCGGTAAAAAACATAACAATCTGATAAACAGACAAACAAAGTTACTTTCACATTTAGAATATTAGTAAACTTTCTATAAACACTAGTAGTGTTCATATTACAAAACAATGCCAAAAAGTTGAACGACTGAATTTACTTGGTTTAACTTTAGGACACAGAATTTGTGAAATGAACGAACAAAAACCATTAAGAGTTCACCTATTGGAATAGAATCCAAAACATGAACTAGTAAATTTAACTCGTTCAAGTATTAGGCACACATTTTATTATTGAACAGTGATAGTTTTCATAGTAATTGAATCTCCAAAATCTTTGGATTAGACATCAAAAGTTATGTTCATCTTTTGGTTTAAATATACAAGAGCATTGAACGATCACTTTAAGTTATAAAGATTCCATCTGTCATTTCAGGACGATTTATTAAAACGTTTTAAAAAAAGTACGCCTTGCCTAGTAGCTGAACACCGTTCAAGTATTGGCTTGGGTATACATTTTTGAAACCATTACTTGAACGGCATATTACTCGCTAACTAACAAAAAAAAAAAAACAATTTATGACTCCAATAAAAGAGTGATTATTCAAGAATACATACTAAGCAAATCCTTCTAAGACTGTCAATTATTAAATTTTATACGTAATTAAAAGCTTAAATTTGGAGTGCACTGTCCTTATCTATTCTCCCATACTATCGACGTTTTCAGCGGGAAGCTCCACAACGATGACCGATCACGGCCGCGGCTGTGGCGTAACTGTCAGTGAGTTTGGATTACGGCGTAGACAAAGAGTTGCCGCTTAAGACAAAAAAAAAACGAACTTTGTAACACAAGTGACGATTTAATTATGTGATTATTTCGATCGACTGTTCAGCTTTTGGGTGGCGTTCATCTTTTGGAGCCCCTACCCTAGCTGTATAATATTTCTAAGTGGCCAGTAAATTATTTTTGGTCAAGTAGTTTGTATCTTACATATTATGAATAAGTTTCAAAAGAAAACTGTACATTCTGTATTGGAAACCAATTTAGAAAACAGAATTATTATTCTTGATTCGAAACCAGGTTTCCAAAAAAGAAAAATAATTCCGTTTTCTCTACTGGTTTCGAACCTACGGTTTCGAAAACGGCCGAAGGGGGCTTCCGAGCGACTCCCGAAACTATACAAAACAATGAGTCGCTGCTGTATCGAATCATTTCCTTTTAAATTTAAATAATTAAAAGTAAATGAGACATTGTATACAAAGTGCAATGCAATAAGGTTTATTTTAGATGTTATAACCTTATTGTATTACAGTACCCAATGATAGGTTCGTTGAAAGTTGATTCAATAAAATAAGAGGTAGCCCATACCCGTTACTAGTACAACACAGTACCTACATGGCGCTCACAGCCGAGCCGTCGAGGCAGAGTCGAGGTGAAGGCTTAGAGTAAGGGTTTAGGGCGTGGCGCGGTTGCACGACTCTCGGTCTCTCTCGTTTCAATTTAATTATCTGGAACAAAGCATAGCAGGCCGTCCCTCAGCTCTTTACAAAGACCTCGCCGCCAACACGATTTCGCGAGCGACTTGCCTAAGTAAGATACGATCGAAGCAAGAAGCCTAAACTTGTAGCAACAACAGCGCTCGACTACGGGTCGGCCTGCTGAGAGGAACTTGCAAATCTTACAATTCCAAACACTCAAAACTAGCTGTCATATTTACTTCGTAAATATCAGTACCTACCTGGATGTTTTTATTTTGGTAAGTTTTCTAAAAATTACATCTACCTATATCGATTTATCGCCCCCCAAAACCCCCTGCATACTAAATTTCATGAAAATCGTTGGAGCCCTTTCCGAGATTCAGATTATATTGTTTGTTTAAAGGTATTCGATTGTCACGTCAATAGCAATAATCAGGAACAAATACACTCCAACTCATACAATAAGTGTTTACATACATACACACATATAAATATACCCATGGTTTTAAAATAGGGTTGGCTTCCAAGAAATGAAGGTACTGTGACAACATGAAAATTATACCGATCTGGTTCACATCAACAATCACTGTCAGCAGACTATTTGCATACTAAATGACAGTGGTTAGCTCGCAACTTAGCAGCTACAATAATATATAAAATGAAAGACTGTGATAGACCAAAGACTAATAAATAATTTTCACTTGTTACACTTTAATAAATAATTTTCACTTGTTACAATAAATAGGGTAATTTAAACTAAGTTTTTTTAAATTTGATAAGGCGGAGAATGTGTTTATAAATAATGGGTTTCATAGACGCTTTTCAGTTATAAAAGTCAGTTCTGGCAGAGCCTTTTATGAATAATAAATAGATAAATTATGAATCATAATTTGGGTAAGTTGAGAAAATATCTTGAAAAGGAAACTCTGCCTTATCAGGCACTAGCAGATCACCCAGGAAGCAGGCAGTGCCAGCAGTGCCTTCAAACAAAGACTCTGGATTGTCAGGGACCCTGGCACCAGATATGAACTCCTCAGAGTTCACAAAGTCACCAAATACCTTTGCTCTGAACAAATACTTTTCATCACCAGTCAGTCTGTAAAGCAGAAGGAAAGCATATCCATTGCCAGCAACACCGTGGCAAATGCCAGGACCCTTGAGCAGCAACCCCTTGCTCCAGATCACTTCGCCAGCTTTAATACAAGCATTTATATACTTATCCTCCTTGTACTCAAGGTATGCTTTGGCCATCAGGTATACAACTCCTGGGGCGCCATGACACCAGTGCACTAGTTTATGCTCACGCTGACCTAATTCTTCCAAACAACAAGGCCAGTTTCCATCTTCAGTCTGAATGGAAACTAAATAATCTATGGTAGATTTGATAGCTTTAGCAGATGCTGCACTTTGCTGTATGAATCCAGGGACAGTTAAAAGGGTCTGTAAGATAAAGCTCAAACCATGAGCAGCGCCCAGGTACTCAGTATTGTAGTAATGAAACATCAAAGGACAGGGGCTTCCATGCTTTTCAGAATACTCCTTACCATTCTTTACTATCATATGACAAATGTTGTGCATTTCTTCATTAGACAACACCGGCACCTGCAACTCACGGCTCATCCACAAAGCCCCCGCCAAGTATCCTGAACGCCCAACAAAATACTCATCTCCACCACATTTGAGAAATTTCGATGATAAATAGCAAGGGTACAAACTCTTGTACTCATTCAGCTGTTCTATGTACGTACCGTCTCCCATTTCTTTTTTTATAACGGCGGCCAGCGCGAAGGTGCCAGCATCACCGAGCATAAATGAAGTTTTGTCGCCTAATTTTGTTTCTACCATGGGTTTAATATATTCGTAGCTTTTCTCGAGGAAAGCTGTCTTATTTTCAGCGAGCAAAGGATTTTGAGACAAATGGTAGAACATGTATGCGATGCCGGAGATTCCGATGTAGATCCCGCCGTTCACGTACTTGTGCGACGGCTGCAGCCGCTTTAAAATGCTCTTGACGTATTCATCTATCTGCGGACGTATTTCCTCTTTGGTAATAGCCAAGCTTGTCCCCGGTTTATAGTCCTCGAACGTGTTAGGGAAGAAACGAACCATATTGCGGCGAAATCCAGACGTGTTATAAAACAGCCTTTTGAAATGTTTGATAGAAGTAAAGAACTTCAATACCTTCCTTAGACTCATGCAGCGAAAAAAAAACTTTTTATTGTGTATAGTTTTCTCGATTTTCGTTTGCGTGCGCAGTAATTGACTTGACAGTGTTTTGTTTTGTTTATTTTGATTGAAGTGTTTTTTTTTTATTGACCTTATTCCGGGTAGGTTAAAGCACATAGATCATACAGCCATATCTTATTTAAGTTTACAGAAACCGAAGTATAAAATGAAGTCTCACTAGTTTTTATTTACCTTGAAGTTTCCTCATTTTTAATATACCTTACAAAAAAGTGGATTACTGAATAGAATTCTGTTTTGTTATTCCGTTTTGTAACAACATTATTTGCTATTCGAGTCACAGATAAATCCGCTTCAATAGTTTGATAACGCACAAAATAATTAAATATTCAAAAGTTTATTTACGACAAATAAATTGTTTGCGTTTTTGCTTCACGATTTTTAATTAGTTAGCCATATATCAAAAAGTTAACTTGAAGTCTGCTCTGAATATTCGAAATGTAAAATTCAAGCGAAACTTGACACTTGACTTGTCTAGCTAAAGACTTACATAAAAAATTTAAGTATTTACTAAGATTTTTATTTACTATTGAATTCCACAAACAGACAAAATTAATTTCTGCTATGTATAGGCTAATTGAACGTTACTTGATGCCTACATCTTATTGTTGCTATGTATGTATTTTACTACACATAACGTCGTGCACCTACATTAACCTGTAGGTGGGCACTTCGAAACTCACTAAGTTTTGCTACGACTAGACACTCGTAAACTTCGTATTTTATAGCAGCTCATCGAAATTCAATGGAAATTCGTTAAAATCGATTCAAGGTCGTTGATACTGTATCCAAGCAACGAGTTGATATTTAATGTTGATAAAATGGACCAAATATGCCTTTTGCATAGACTTATTTTTTACCATATTGTATCAATGGGGCCAATTTATTGTAGTGCTGTAAAACTGTTGAAAACTTAGCAATTAAATATATTTCTGATACTAATGCCTATCTCGTTCAGCCGTGGAAACGTGAGTATTATTATTAAGTAGTAGAAAGCTTTATACAATTTAGAAACACATAAAAGTTAGTTCCTACCACTGATTCTATTCGGGTACAGTTTGATTATCATTGTTCCTTTGAAAATGGTCTAGTTTTTCCAGAATGAAAAGTAGCTAGCCTATATCATTGCAGTCACTCATGAGTCTCATCATGACCCAACTCCCTGCCTAAGTACTTTGCAAAAATATAGTGCAGGTCCATTACCCAATTATGGCCAGAACAAAGATCCAACGCACGCAAATAGACAGTCATAAAGTCATAATCTATTATCCTACCACTAGATAGGTCGTGGGTGATGTTATGTTCATTCTTTTGAACCAGAATGGTCCTGAACTCTTGAGCCCATAACTACTCCTGAGTATTGATACCTACCTATCCAATAAGTACCTAGGTACTACTTTTTACACAGGGGTAGGTAGTAGAGATGCGCCGAATATTCGTTTGGTATTTGGTATTCGGCGTACTCTGCATCTTTTTCACTTTTTGTATTCGGCGAATTATTCGGGTTAGGCGCCGAATATATTCGGTTCGAGTATTTCTATTTTCTTGGCTACACGACACGCTATAGAACTAAAAGACAAAACTACTTATATAAGATTTATGTTATATTATAATTCAAAGAGATCCTATGAATAATGTGTTGAACAAAGCTATTAAAATAAAGCAATTAAACTTCAAATTAACATCATGTTTTGAAGAAAAGTGATAGCGTCCCCGCTGTTTCTCATCTTCAAGGTTAAAACGAATAGTACCTATTCGGTATTCGGCTCTTCGGTGAAACCACTATTCGGTGCATCTCTAGTAGGTAGGTACTTGTGGGGCAGGTACATTAACTCATTTAATGATGAAATAGAGTGGATACTCGCCACTTCGTCAGCGTGTTTCTTTACCGCTTTCCCTATTTTCTGTTAGTCCCTCCTTAATCCTTTCTTAGTGACTTTACATTACCTAATACATTTTATATTAACCTAGTTATATTATATACTTTATATACTTACATACATACTTACATTAATCACGCCTGTTTCCCAGAGGGCATGCAGGGAACAGTTCTTTCCACTTACTACGATCTTGACAAATTTCTTATATAAAATATAAAGTTCAAAATACATAATGGATCATACATAATAGTCATCTTACCTACACTATAATCATCATCTACCTACCTACCTATATTATAAAGAGGGAAGATTTGTATTTTTGTATATTTCAGTTTTTTAAAAGGCCATTGCATAGAACCCATTAGGTTAGGTTAGGTTTGTTTTTTTAACAGTCCTATCCTACTATTATCTATATACAGGGTGTACAATCCAAATGGGTCAGAATGGAGAAGTCGAAAACTATGAGAGATAGCCAGATCTGTTCTTAGGAACCATGACGTCGATTTTAGATTTAATAATAATTACATTCAAACTTTTTTATTAACTCTCATACATAACCGGGAATCGAACCTGGTCAAAATCAATGTGTATAAATTCTGCAAGTCGCAAGAAGCACAACACTAATGGAATCTTGTTTAAATAATTGAAAGAAAAACCCACCAATAAGATAATTATCGTTAAACGCATTTTATAAACAGTACACAACACAAAACACAATAATAATGTGAAAGTTATAAAAAATCAACACGAGGAGGTTATGAAAAGCCGTGTTTCATTTGAAGTTAATTCCAAAAACAGTATTCCATTTTCAAATTTTAAATGAATTGGTACGCCCGCTGAACAAATGCGTTCTAATTTTAAATACCTGAACGCTATTTGTAATGCATAATACCGATGCAGATAAGATATGCATAAGTGGTCTCTTCAGATAATTGATGATCGATTCATATTATTCACGACTTTTTGCAAATTAATAAAACTGTGGGCATTTTAGTCTAATTTACTGTCAGTTGTGTTTACACAAGATTTCATAGCCAAATTTGGTCCTTTTTACTTAACGCGGTTACAAAAATATTGACCAGGTTCGATTCCCGGTTATGTATGAGAGTTAATAAAAAAAATTGAATGTAATTATTATTAAATCTAAAATCGACGTCATGGTTCCTAAGAACAAATCTCGCTATCTCTCACAGTTTCCGACTTCTCCATACTGACCCATTTGGATTGTACACCCTGTATACTTTACTTTTTAAAACTGTACCGTTTCTGCATGTCCATTATCTCAATTTGCTCACTAATGACGAGCAGACCCTTCATATGAATGACGAGCTGCCCGTACAACAAGCCTACAGCTTAACTTGGGATTTGAGAGCGTCCGTCGGTGGCCTAGTGGCTTAGGGGGTTGACTCGAGATTGTAATTACAATGGTACCCTTACCGAGTTCGAACCCCAGCGGTCACCAATGAGTTTTTCACCAATAACTTAAGTACATTACTCGATGCTGAGCTAGAGTAAGAGAGTAATTTGACAAAGGATCCTAAAAGGGGTCGGTGTATCCGAAAGGGCCGAAGGGAAGGGTTACTTGTGGGAGGACCTTGTGCAGGGTCCGTCCGGGTTGGTACCACTATCTTATCCATTAACCTACCGCCAAGCAGCAGTGTTCGCATTGTTGTGTTCCGGTCTGGGGATAAGACAGCCGGTGAAATGACTAGCATAGAGCCATTCCATCTTAGTCCTCAGGGTTGGCAGTGCATTTGCAGTCTTAGGATTGCGATCTTGTGAATGCGAATGCCTATGGGTCACAGTTTCACTTACCATCAGGTGGTCCTGTGTGCTCGTTTGCCTTCACTTATTTCACTACGATATAAAAAAATAAGCTTGGGACTAGACTAGGCAATTATTTACTTATTAAAATAACAATTGATCACAGATAAGGAAGACTGCATTCCGCACTCGGGGACGGTCGGCACAGTCGCTCGATGCGGGCGCCCCGCGCGACGCTGGCGACGGCCGGCTGTTCCTGCAGATCCGGCCTGCGCTCGCAGACTCCAGGGCACCCATACGCCGCTCTAACACCATACTCACCGGGTAATCTTAGGGTCTTCCGAGAACTATCAACGCGGAATCGGCTTGAGACGGTAAAAAAAAAGTTTAATGTCCGTGCAGTAACAGAAAAAGGCGTCTTTCGGCTCGGCTCAGTTCGATTCAGCGTTGCGAACTCCCGTTCTTTCCGACGTCATTTTCGCTTTTATTATATGGTCATAATAGTAGATTATACACCGAGGGGATAAAGCACTGTTTTATGTCACGGGTGCGATATTGAATCGTGAGCAAATGTACTCCAGATTTAACTCCCGAGCGTAGCGAGTATTACGAGTTAATTCCTGAGCGAAGCAAGGGAATTAAAACTGAGTCCTGAGGGTAGCGAGGGATTCAAGCTCGCCTAAGACGAAAACAGCTTGATCACAAAGGAGAGTACTCTACTTTTCTCACCTTTTGCGAGACAATAATAAGCAAGGCTTCTTATTAGAAACAACGTTTTATTAAAACTTAGAGTACCTTATTTAAAAAAACGTACAAATTGTAATTTTTCATAGGAATTCAAATCTCATTATTAACCAGCGGGTCATAAATGTCATAATGAGATTCAGTACCATATTATAACCCGCCGCCTCGTTATATTGAACTGAATCTCATTATAACCCGATG
The DNA here is from genome assembly GCA_927399475.2 of Acleris emargana. Lineage (NCBI taxonomy): Eukaryota > Metazoa > Arthropoda > Insecta > Lepidoptera > Tortricidae > Acleris > Acleris emargana. Next base: position 6,462,173 of record OV656850.1, read on the forward strand.
GTTAGCCGATGGCAATAATGACTTTCTTTAGGTTAGGTGAGGTTAGCATGATATATAATTGGGCAATTTCGAGCATGTGGTGTGAAAAACTTTTTTCTAGCCTAATGCGCGTTGATGGGTCTGATGACTCCTTACTGTGGTTTTTTTAGACATGCGGTGTGAGAAGCTGGCGGTATTACTCAGCAAAGAGGCAAGCGCATTTGCTGCGCAAGAGCGTCATCCCACTCTGTCATACCCAAAATACCATAATTTGAAAATACCTGATTACACTATACGAGATTCCCAAAACACCAGATTTAAAATTAATTTATTGTACTTACTTAAATCTGGTGTTTTGGGAATCTGGTATAAATTGTAATCGTGCTACTTAGACTTTATTGTGGAACTGGTCTAAACCTCTGAACTAGAGTACTAGGCAGATAGGAAGGCAGTCCTGTCAGGACAGCCATGAAGTTACTAAAATATTTATAATGTTGACAGCTGTAGAACAATGCCGTAATTAGCCGTGCCGTGTCCTCACGCGCAACAAATAAGTTTAGCATTGTTTGACTCCTGTCAACATTATCATTATAAAACTTAATGGTTGAGCAATGTATCAGGATTTACTTCTTATCTTCTAGTACTTACTATAAATAAATCGGAGATCAATCAGAATATGGAACAGCCTAGATCTAGAAGTTGGCATTACTTTATAGTTAATTTATTGCAGCAGTGAATGTGCTATTAGAGAAGACGGCAAGGATGACACCATTAACCTTCAGGCTGTGGGTGAAGGCAAGGTTCAGCTGTATCGAACGCCACAGGAGAAAGATCGACTGCCGGACAGGATAAGTCTTGACAGGTACCTTTAGCAGTAATTCCTTAGTTACAGAGTCTACGGTCTTGAACTTTTGAACGCCACAGTCGAATTAAATTTCTATGAAGCGAGTACGTGATTTGCCGAAATGGTAGAAATGCGTCCCCAACACGAATGTTAACAACATATCTTGCGTACAATTCTCTAATCAACTAAATTAACCCCAAATATAAGATATCTTGTGTGTTCTCTTCCAGAAGGGGCCTTTCATCCATTCCTTACATAGTCGGGGAGCCAGGGTTAAGGCTCCTCTCACTGCAGCACAACCTGATCAACAGCCTCTTCGGCGTAGCTCCTTTAGACTTAGGCAAACTCGTGTTCCTGGACGTGTATGATAACCAGATAGATAAGATAACTTCCTTGGAAAGACTATTTAGCTTAAGAGTACTCCTGATGGGAAAAAACAGGTAACAGATCCAATTCAGCTGATCAAAGCAAATGTGGACGTTTAAATCGAAAGGGACGGATGGCATTTGCGCTGTGACAACTATTGTGGTAGCAATAAAAACAGGATAGATGGAAAATGTAACCGTACCAACCTCTTTAAAAACTGTTGTTTTAATATACTATTAGATTGTAATATCACTTAGCTATGAACCACTATCAGAAACTCCTCGTTTGTTCCTGGCTATGACAGCCAGTGTACTCAGAAATAGACACATATAGCCAAACGTACCAAACACCTCTTTCTGGTCTTAGTCGTTAAGAACAGTAGCTGCCAGTCGTCGTAAGATCCCTTGATTTGAACCGGCCATAAACAATGCAGTTGTTTCAACAATATCTAATTATCATTACAGGATTAAGAGGATAGAATGCCTCGCTAATCTCGTAAAACTAGAAGTATTAGATTTACACGGAAATAGGATAAGTAAAGTATGCGGACTGTCGAACTTAGCAGAGTTGAAGGTGCTCAACCTGGCCGGCAATCAGATCAAGTGTATAGGACTGACGGATCTCCAGGGTTTAGTGTCTTTGCGAGAGCTGAATCTGAAGAGAAACCGACTGAGGAAGCTTTTAGGCTTTCAGCATACGCCAAAACTGCAGAAGCTTTTTCTTGGTAACAATGATTTACAAAGGTAAGAAACCAACCAGTCTGGATTGTATAACAGTTAATAATTAAATTTAATCGGTAAGCAAGTAGGTATGTGGATAAATATGAAATTTGGTTTCAGCGTGGATGACGTAGCATCGTTAGCTGAAACTACGACTCTCATTGAAGTGTCTTTGGATGGGAATCCAGTCGCCTTAGGTGGCGACTGTACCCCTTTTCTTGTTTCTTACCTTCCCAACCTTTTGACATTGACCAACATGCATGTTACTGAACAAGTAAGTGAACAATTCTGACACTTGATAAAACAAATTTTGGCAGTCTCGGCATAATTTATTATTATGGTTTATTTAAAAAAATCAGTGCAACATGCTTTAACAATTACTCGGTTTACTCTTCGGTAATATTTCAGCTTTCACTGGCTGGCTGGCGAACTGGTTAACTGATTTTGATGAAATTTGGCATAGAGATAGCTTGAGTCTAGGAAAAGGACATAGGGTACGTTTTATTCCGGAAAATTGAGCAGTTTCCGAGGGAAGATAAACGATTTCTACACGAACGGAGTCCGGGTCAACAGCTAGTTTCTTTATAATTTTGCACTTTTAGCGGCACAGATCTCATCGTTAATGGAGAGACTAATTTAAATCATATATTAATCAATTAACTAATAAGTCAATCAAATTGGCTCACACAACTCTACCATTTATGATAAAATATCATTAATATGCTGGTAAACATCTCAGCCTATTTTGTGCAAATTGTGGTTACTGAATTATCAACAACTTTTTTCAAGTTGTAATTCTGTAGCTCTGCCTAGATCCTAGATAGATAGATAGGGATTAGAGGCGTGAAGGTATGTATGTAGGCTAGAGAAAACTATAGTTTTTTTGCTAAAGTCCAAATAATATTTTCTAGGTCCGCCGAGCCGCCATGGCCTGGCGATCGAATAAGGAAGCATCTCACGCAGCTTACTGTGCGCTGGGCGGGTCTGCGCAGCAAGGCGCGCGCCGCGACCAGATCATCAACAACGCTCGCACCAACTGGGAACTGCTCAGGTTTGGTCGATAGTCCCGCGACCTCATTAATATCGCATTAGTGATAATTAGCAGCTCCAAATTACCTTAACACAACCGCAGTTTGCTCGCACGCTAGCTTGTAATCAAGTCAACACGCCCAGTAAATAATCTATTCATACATTTTAGGTCAGAAAACAAATGCTTTGTCAATGTAGCGAGCCCAACGAAAAACGTTTATTTAGAAAAAGAGTTTGTGCTAGAAGCGTCAGCGGCCACTATATCCTCAAACGAAACCGCTTTGAATATGAGCATGGCTGCACTACCAGACGTCGTTGTACTGCTGCACGGCGAAACTGAAGACTCAGACTCCAAGAACCAAAGCAGCGATAATATAAAAGCAATGATTGATAATCCACCCAGATCGCCGACGCCTGTGCGTAAATTTCAAAGAAGTTCAACAGCTAGAAAGCCTTCGGAAAAACGCGTCAATTTCTCAGACAGGAGCGCTTCACAAGATACCGATGCTTCGCACTCTACGTCAACCAGCAGCGATTTGAGGCTTCCCCCAATACTGCTACCTATCATATCGTCTTTGGAAAACGTTAGGCTACCAGACGGGACTGAGCCTGTGTTAAAAAGATGGGAGAGTATATCTAGCGTGGACCCAGTTATGGACTCTTCATTCAGTTCGCTACCGTCTTCGTCCAGTGAGACAGACGAAGACACTAATAAAAAGCAATTTAAACGAGTACCAACGGCCGTAAGGCGCCGTGCTAATTTCGGTACTGTGAGATCGAAGTCCGTGTGTGACCCTGAAAGCCGCAGGATTAAAGCTAACGCTAAAAACTCGGATGTGAGTGAAAACGCTAGTAATATATCAAGCAGTACAAACGTGGGATCCATTGCTACATCTTCCACGTCGGGAAGCGAACAGAATAGTAAAATTTTGAGGAGAGAAGGCTCCGTAAACAGTAGATTGAGCAACAGAACGGTTAGGAGCGCGACCACAACGAGAAGAAGCGAAAGAGCCCAGTCTGCCAACCGAGCGTCCACCGCTAGAGTCAAGTCTGGGAAAAGCTTGGCCAATTTGAAGTCATCTGAGCCAGTGCCGAGACCAATGCCAGCTTCAAAAGATCGAGAACAGGGTAAGTAGCCTTTGCTTCTATCGTAGGTACGAGGACTGATATATAAAAAAAATACAAATCAATATAATGTTTTAGGCGCTCATGTAAACTGTTTTAATCTGCTCTTGTGATTAACCTTTTGCAATGGTCTAAGTATATCATGGGCCGCACGTTATGGTGGGCATTTGCATAACAGATGTTCAGATGGTGAGATAGTACAATCAGTTCCAATAATGCCAATAGCTTATATTTACTAGTAGGCATGCAAATAAGGAAAACCTTAATCAAAGATACGTTACGCTTCAAAAGATACTTTAAACATAGATAGTTACAGTATTCGTGCAAGCTATAAACATATTTAGGGAGAGCCAATTTATCACCGCGTAGGTACTTTAGAATTTTGGAATCGGCAAATCCAGAAAAGCCGATGGTAGTCGGATAGAAGGCTACCTAGGTTGCTTTTTACAATACCCTACCCAGCAAAGAGCACATTCAGATGACACGCTGCTGATTGTTTCCAGGAGTGGACTACCTTGTGGAGGTGGGTGACGGGGTGGTGAGTGCGTGGGGCGCAGGCGCAGTGCGGCGCCTAGCTCGGGACTGGGACTGGGACCGAGCGAGGACGGTCACCAGGGCTGCCTTCCACTACGTGCACTTCAACGCCGTCGCACAGTCGCTGCCAGAGCTGAAGACCAAGTAAGATACTTGTATAGACGTTTTAGGCACGTGCAAAAGATCTTAAATTCTTTCGGGTTTGGGTAAAGTATGTATGTAAACACTTTATTGTACAAAAGAAAAAACAGAACAATACAATTAATATAAAAATATGTACAAAGGCGAACTTATCCCTTTAAGGGATCTCTTCCAGCTAACCCTTGAGAGATTGAGAAGAGTTAAAGGTTGTGCAACGAGTAAACAAGTGTACAAGAAAAATAATAAGAATAAGAATAATCTTTACAAGAAGAATATAACTAGACCCCGTTATCAATTGCTCAGTTTGGGAGCAAACGTCACAATAGGGTAGTCTGGGGACTAAATGGAACGGTGTTCATTAACTCGATATAAATTAAACTATAATAATAAATTACTTACAAGTCTATTGTCAATTGATTAATTTATCAATGATTAAACCCCGTTATCTTATGCTCAGTTTGGGGGCAAGTGATGGGGCAATTTCGATAATCTGAATCTATAAAAATGAAGTTGATTTACTCACTCAGTACAGTAACGTATCAAAAGATCAGATTCATACTTAACAGAGCTTTGCTATAGTGTTTTTTTTCTAAATTATATGAAGTCAAACTTCGCCTGCTTGTAAGAAGCATTTTAAAAATGAAAATGATTTTTCGACCTCTACAGATGTAACTGGCAAAAACTATAGTTTTTTTGTAATGCTCTATGCAGCTTTTGTTTACAATACTGTTATCAATTTGAACTTCCTTATTTTCTAACAACTGATTCATATTTTTTACAGATTTAAAGCCTGGGTTTTTGTTTATTATGTTTGTTAATTTTGCATGAATCAATTTCCCTTTACGGTGCAGCCTCACTAATGAAATTTCATTTCGAATATCATGCACAATATTATCGACTAATTATGTGAAGCAACATCACTATTTGCCCCCAAACTGAGCGGGGGATAACGGGGTGTACTGATTATACAAAAGAAACCGTTGAACACCAATACACTAGGTTCTAGTGTTAAAGAACACCGTTCCATTTAGTCCCCAGACTACCCTATTGTGACGTTTGCCCCCAAACTGAGCAATTGATAACGGGGTCTAAATATAACACATTAAGTAACCAATAAAACTTATATAAATAAAATTAAAATAAAACTACATTCAAATACCTACATAAATAGATACAGAAATATATATTTAATAGTTAAATATACATACATAAACTACATTTTACGTACCTAGAGAATAAAATCGTTAATCGGCTGTGTATGAGTGACAAAAAAACCGAATAATCATAAAAGAGCTGTCGCACTGTTGCTAATTTATCCATCGAAGAGATATTCTGAGAGATTGAGTAAAATAATGAGTCAGGACAATCACTAGAGCTGCCTAGCATTATGTGAATCAATGCAATTCCAAATCCGCCATTTTGAAAAATGTACCTCATTGATCTTATGTCAAATGTAAGTGAAACTTTTGAACTGAGATAATTGAGCAAAGAAGACTAATTATTCCGTTCTTAGCTTAGCGAAAATCTTAACTCTACAGTTTTGACGTTACTGCCCTAATTTATGCATCCCAATTTTATTTATTTATTTATTTATTAAGGAAAACAAACAGCTTACATTATACATTAATATTAAAACGGAGGTGAGTTATTCATAAGCCAACAAAGTTTTCACCGATGTATGTTACACTTTTAGAAATTAACTACACAAAGCTAGCCACTTATATTAAAACATGCACTTAATAACAGTAAATCTCTAGACATGGAATGAAATCAAATAGTTTTCATAACTTAAGATAAAAGGTATTATAACTAAATTATAAAGTCCTATTAACTGCACTTACATAGCTGCCGAAATCGTCATAGAATATGTCAGTATGATTATATTTGCAATTATGAGTGGAACACGCCCTTGCAGGTTTCCCAACGTGACGCACGTATCAGTGCGCGCGACCGGGCTGCAGTGGCTGGGGCAGCTGCACGCGCTGGCAGAGCTGCGGGGCTTGTCGGGGCTGTGCGTGCAGCCCGAGGGGAACCCCATCCACGGCAAGCTGTGGCGGAAGTACGCCGTATACCGGCTGGGCCACTGGGGCTTGAAAGAAATCAACGATGAACCGGTAATTTTTTAAACTTATTAAAGTAGCGAGCTGGTTGTTTCATTTTTTATGGCATGGAAAAGGCAGACTGTGCTCAATAGACCATCTCATGGTAAATGGGCTGAAGTCGGTAGACATTTCGTTACTACTTTAAAAAAAGCTCGTATCTTATATTTTGAGATATATGAGTTTGAACTTAATTCGCTTGACGTTTAAGTTTAAAATCGTATGTCGTGAAAAAAATTACGATTACGATAAGCAATTCTTGAGATGCAAATCTCAAGAATTGCTTAAAATAACAATCTTAGGACAGCAAATGCGTTGTCAACCCTGAGGACTTAAATGGAATGACTCTACGAGTATGCTATACTTCATTTAATTTAGAATTAGAAACCACAACAACATTATATTGCGGCTCGTGAACTGTTATCTCTTTACAATTTGTACTAGAGTAACAATTGACGACACGCAAATAAAGTGACATTAAAACAATTTTATTTTGCGGCTCCCAGACTATTGTACTGTACTATTTGCTAGGTAATAAATAGTTGACGAAACGCAATATAATGTTATTGTGGTTTCTAATCCTAAAATAAATGAACTATATAATTTTACCGGTTGTCTTACCCCCGCACTGGAGCACAACAACGCGAAAACAGTTGTTTGGCGGTTAAAAATTAAGATGGTGTTGGTGGAAGTTTTTTAAGTGCCTCTCGAAGGTCGGCAATCATATTCTGGAATCTGCCTGCAGGCTCTTTGCAGAAGACATGTCTTCTGCAAGGCGAAGAGTTCGGATGCGCTTGCAATCCCAGTCCACTGTCGATTTACGGAACTGCCATATTACGGAACCGCGACTTTTTCCTTCGTCCAATTCGCATCATGCCGGCGACCTTGCCTTTTTATCAAGAAGACCTTGCCTTTTAGAAGGAGTTAGAATGATAAATTGTTTAGAATGACGTTGAGAAGGCCTGGTTGCACGCAGTTCTCTTCTCAGAATTACTGTCTTCCACTAGCCTAGCGATTGTGGACCCTTGAGTAGGTAACGTAAATTTCAATTTTAGGTGACTGATGAGGAAGTGATGGATGCTAACCAGACGTACAGCGGCCTTAGCGACATTGTGCTGCGGGCGCTCCCGGACGCGCCTCTTCAGCCCCTGTTGGCCAGGCTGGGGAGGAGCGGGAACAGTTCCGTCAGCGCGAAGGCTTGGCTGCGAGCTGCCGACCCTGCCCTGAGGGACGTCATAGCGAAGGAAGCTCTGCAGTACAAGAAGGGTAATATCTCTCAGGTGGGCATTTTGTGGAAACTAGACTTCATATAGCTGGGCCAAATAGAGTTTGGAATAATGAAGTCTTTTTCTTCTTTGCTAACGTATACACGTAGAACGCGAGCATTTTTCCTCGTGAAGTAATAATAAAATGTTCAGAGGTGAAATGATCATGTGATGATGGGTGAGAAATGAGTTTAACCTACGTCGTATCTCCTCCTCTACCCCCATAACAAATTGCATTAAGTAAGAAATGAGAGTAATCAGGTGGCCTGTGTGCTCGATTGCCTTCCCAAGCTATAAAAAAAAAATAAAAAAAAAATGAAAGCGTAACAAACAGGCCAGAACATATGAACTCAATTTAACATGACCTAATCATAAATAAACAAAACTTTAAACACATATTCTGCATCTTTACAAAGGCAACTGGTAAATGGTATGCAACATATATTACCTACTTCGCAGAATAACGTCCCTCCCTAAATCCGTTTCACGAATTCACAATTTTCACAAAAGGGATGAAATCAATTCGCGAACGGGACCCTATGCACCATAACTGCAAAGAACCGTCCATCAATGTTCCAGGAGGACTTGAACTGGCGCGTGCGTGGGCGCACCCAGTTGGCCGTGGCCGTCGATCTGGCGTGCGGCGCGGCGCTGCGCCTGCGCGCGCTCGAGCTGCAGTGGCCCGCCATCCTCGTCGACATGATAGAGGACGCGCTGCGGGACTTCGCGCGCATGGACGCGCATGTCAAGCACCAGATGCGCCTCATCATGGAGACGCTGTGACTAGGGAATGCAATTTAACCGGTTAAAACCGGCTATTTGCATTCCCTAGCCGTGACCAGTACTCGTTGGACTGTCATTACACAAACACCAGTCACAATGGATCTTTTGTTACACTTCCATACGAACCAAATTCGTAATTTATATTTGTTTAGAGACCCTATTACTAAGATTCCGCTGTCCGTCTGCCCGTCTGTCTATCACCAGGCTGTATCTCGCGAACTGTAATAGCTAGACAGTTGAAATTTTCACAAATGATCTATTTCTGTTGTTTTTTTATAGATAATGGGACGGAACCCTTCGTGCGCGAGTTCGACTCTCACTTGGCCGGTTTATTTTACACTTACAGTCAAACCACATCCGTAATAGTACGCCACTCTGGGTTGTAAGTAGCATTTACCATCAAACAATCGCAGTGGAAAAGGAAAGAATGGATGAAAGAGGGACCCGCCATAGCAAGCGTATAGCTCCGGGGCCTCCGGGCAAAGCAAAGCTTAACAAACAATTGAGGCTAGGAATAATGATCTCAAATTACCTTAGGTATCTTTTGCATCTCTTTCTCCAGGAAGGAAGACAAGAAACGGTAATTATTTATTCCTAAGAAAAGAGATGCAAAACATACGCGACAACGTGACGTAAATTGACGTAATTCAAGATTATATTTTCTAGCTTCAATCCAAAGTTAGCTCTGCATTCAGTCTTTAGTGTAGGTACAGTCACCAGTAATAATATATTGTCCTAACTACATTGGGCGCAAAGATATCTGACACATCCTTATGCGTCCGATATTTTTGCGCCCAATGTAGGATAATATACCTATTACTGCTGGTGACTTTACCTATAAGCTTCTTGAATTGTACAGATTACTTTTTTATGTTACATTTCCTGTCAAATAACAGTCACTATGGATCTTCTTACTCTTGTTACTCTTACCTATATACATACAGGGTGTCACTGACCTAGGGGTTTTAAATGTATAAATCGTTTCTACTCTTGAAATTGAAAACCAAGGAAATGTCGCCCCCGTACCATGACATAGTGATTATATGGGTATGATTTAATACACTGATTTTACAATTAAATTTTTAAAACAATTAGCTTATGAAACCAAATTTATTTTTTAATGTTGCAGAACCAAAATTAGTTCCGTTTAGCGAGTAGAATCGATCGTTGCATTTAAAGCCCCAAGGTCAGAGGCACCCTGTATTTAAACACCAGAAACCACGGGTAGTCTGTTCTATTAACAGTCGAATAACAGATACAATGCATTTTTTTGTTCCATTTTACTTTTAAACAACAGTAGAATAAGTACATCTTTTTTTAAGCGAGGTTTAGACTAGCAACAAAAACTGCAGAAGTTGACTGCTGGCTTACTCTAACTTAAATTAGAAAAAGACAGCAAAATTGTGCGTCTTGCTCTAGAACTAGAGTTAAAGTAACACAGCAATCAACTTCTGAAATTCTTATTGCCAGTGCATATTTGGCGCATTACAATTACAACTATAATTACGGTAAAATTTATAATATAGGTAGGTTAGTAGAAGTAATTATTTGTTTTGCGTAATGTGACATGCAATATATTTTGACTTTGATTTACCTACTCGGCTGGTCCGGGATATTTCCCCATTACGTTTGGTCTAAAAGTTTTTATTGTATCATGCAGTAATAGGAAGGAAAATTAAAAACCTATATAGGCTAACTTATAAGCAAAATGGTCCTAGTGAAAACGGGTAGGTAAGGTATGTGTACCATATTACGGCATATTAAGGCATTTTCTAGTTTAGGGATGATTCTAAGAAAAAATTGTATGGTTTTGGACTGAAAATTGTTTTATTCTGTAGACTGTTATTATAAGATGGACGTAGAACCTTATTTTGCGCCGAAGCCTCTAATTTGTAGAAATAATAATAATCGCGGTCATTCATTCATTAGGTACCTACTTAATTTATTTGATAATTTAACCCCAGCTATAACTTGTGGGAGGACCTTGTGCAGGGTCCGTCGGGGTTGGTACCACCATCTTATCCATTAACCTACCGCCAAGCAGCAGTGTTCGCATTGTTGTGTTCCGGTTTGGGGATAAGACAGTCGGTGAAATGACTAGCATAGAGGCATTTCATCTTAGTCCTCAGGGTTGGCAACGCATTTGCAGTCTTGTGAATGCGAATGTCTATGGGTCACAGTTTCCACTTACCATCAGGTGGCCTGTGTGCTCGTTTGCCTTCCCATGCAATAAATAAAAAAAAGACTAAAACATTTCGGACCGATTTTCCCTTATTGCGTGATACGCACGCAATTAGGTACACCGGCCCAGACCCAGTAGCGGTTTTAGGGTAGGGCGCTTGGGCGGCAGATTTAAAGAGGCACATGCGGCTGGTGATTTTATACTATCCCTTGCCTTTTTTCGTATGGGTTTGAATGGCAAATAGGGGTCGCCGTAGAAACTGCTCAGGGCGCTGATACTGCTAAAGAACATAATGCAATTTGTCTATAAATATGCTTTATAACAACTCGAATTACCTATAAAACCTTCTTTTGATAAATACTTATCAATAATTTCACAAATTTTAATAAATAAATTCACCGGTATCACATGGGATCCTTATGAAAATTGCACTGACACCTTAAATTCACCGACAACACAACCGTACGGAACTGTAGTGTGGTTGCGACGGAGGCGACCGGAATCGCGACACGTCTTTTATAACTATACTAGCTTTTGCCCGCGATTTTGTCCGCAGTAATTCTATAGTTTGATCTCCTCCCTGGCCAGAATGATCTTTTGAACAGAAGTTGAATTGGATAACATTTTAGATTACAATATTTTTTGTTCTGCCATTAAATGCCGCTGAAAGTTGTATTTTTTATTTATAAGCTGTAAATCTATACAACAATTTTCAAGAGGTTTTTTTCTTAAAAAAAATGTCCCATAAAAACATCTACCCCCAATTTATCGCCTTAGGGGCAGTTTTTCCAAAATCTATGAAAGTGGTATTGTTTATTTATAAACAGTTACCTAAATAACAATATCTAAGATGATTTTATTCTAAAATGAATAATGTCCCATTAAAACTTCTACCCCCAAATTATTGCCTTAGGGGCAGTTTTTCCAAAATCTTTGATATTTTTATTTTTAAACAGTATCGTTAATACCAATTATCACGTTTCCAACTACAAAAGTGATTATAGTTTGATACAAACTTCCACCCCTATTTTAACACCTTAGGGGATGTATTTCCAAAAATCTCTTCTTAGTGCACCCCTAGGGTACGCAAGGAATATTCCCTTCAATTTTCAAGGTCCAGCGGTAGGCTGTGCGTTGATCGATAATTCTGACAGTTTTACCCCTATTCATTCCTTTGGGGGTGAAATTATCAAAAACGCTGATACACGTTTACATTAATTTCAATCGCCAGCCGAAACACAAAATTTGAAGAGCCTAACTTCAAAACTGACGGACTTTCATACGAATGTTTATCCCCTATTTTACCCCCTTAGGGGTAGAATTTCCGAAAATTCTGCCTTAGTGGATCTCTCCACTATACAAGGTATCTATGTGCAAAATTTCAAGTCTCTAGGTCCAGCGGTTTGGGCCGTGCTGTGTTGCTATATCTACAATCAGTTCAGCATTTTATATTATAATATAGATTATTTGTTTTCAGAAATCGTATTTTGGCTGTACACAAATTAAAGTTGATTTGGTAATGTATCTAAACATAATTTTACTGACTTTTTTCTTATTTTGCAACAACATTCAAAATGTCACGGCATAATGTACTATGCCGGCGTAGTGTACATTTACCTTAGTCGACTTTTTGTTAGACTAAAACCCTTTATCACTTGATCTCAAGACGTAGCTTAAAAAATTTCACTGGGACCCCAGTGTATGTAGGTAGTTATTTAGGTGAATAAGTAGATAACGTTGAACTGAATTTGTCGAATTTTGTGCCACTGCTCAATATACAAAGCTTAATTCGACAGCATGTACCTTGTAGTTGTTGTAATTGCAGAGTATTTTTTTCGACAAAAACTTAAATACCTAATAAGGTTTTATTATATAGGATTCGATCTGCAATAAAAAAAACCCCCTTAAAAACCTACATGCGCAGCTCGCCCTTAGAGGTTTGGGGGGGCAAAGTGATAATCAACGGCGCAAGGGACACGAAACGCCGTTGCCGGGCAATCACATGCATAAAGTTGACGACCCTAATATACAAAATTGGACCCTCTGGCCCCCTATATATGACACAATGAATTTTGTTTGACAATCCTTACAGTACTTTTCTCTAAAGCTGGGTCCAGGTGGTGCAGATTTGCGTCGCGCAGACTGTTGCACGGACAAAAGTATGTGCGACTCACATCGTCCACACGATACAGACATGTTAGTTGTTCTATAAACGTCGAGGCGTACGTTTGCAATGGCAGATATCAATCGACGGCGTCGTTTACTACAAGTAGCTGCTCTTGCCGTTTTACTAGGAAAAACACGTACCAAGCGCGTAGATCTATAAATTCAACTAAGAACTCTCTCGAATATTTTCTTAAATCGTTCATTTTTATAATAAAAACAAAGCAAACTGTGAATTAATTAACCAAAGTTGTCATAAGTTGACCCAAACAAGTCTGAACATGCGTCCGCACAGTGCAGTAGTAGTCGGCGCAAACACGCATGTCTGCGCCGATTTTTTGATGCCAGATACAAAAATGCATAGACGTTACAGACTTGAGATTTCACGTCCACACGTCCCATTTGCTCAGACTTAAGTCTGTACAGACGTACAGACGATCTAGTACACATTCGTCAGATTCCTTTTTCGTCAGAATAAATTCTAGCCTGTTTTTTTTCGGACGAAAACGGAATTACTTTTTGGACGGAAAAAACTTTGGTTAATTTTTATAATTTATTTATTTGTTACACCTATTAACAAATCAATCCTAAGCTTAATCTAACGATAGTATGCCAATTGTACACAAAAAATGGGACCTTCTTTAGGTGCGTGACCCACCTTCACACTGATCCATAACACTGGTGTTACTATGACCAATTATTTCTATTAAAATCTAATTTAACAGAGTCGACGGAGCTCTGCTATCGCAGAGCTCCTATTTCTGGGTAGTTTGGCCCTCCGGGCCTGCTAAAGAACTAACATAACCTAAACCTACCTCGTATTTATGATACTTAATTTATACAACTATACATTTCTCTCTCTCTCTCTCTATGTATTTAGCCCACTGGCAAAACAAATAAGCATATTGAGTGTATCTTCTTTTAATTATTGTTAAGTAGGTACTACAGAAAAAACAGCCTACATTTTATTCTGACGATAGCGGAATCTGCTCGAAAGTCTGTTTTCGTCCGAAAAAAACAGGCTATAATTTATTCTGACGAAAAAGGAATCTGACGAATGTGTACTAGATCGTACACACGCTGCGCAGACTAAAGTCTGTGCCGTGTGGACCCACCTTAAAAATAACTTTGAGTTGAGTCGTACTTACTGTGAGGCCTACTTTGAAAATAGAAGTTCAAAGTTACGTTAGCTCCATTCCTGTCACTCGTCATGCGAGACTAAATCGAGAGAAAGGGATGGAGCTAACGTAAATTCGAACTCCGGTTTTAAAGTAGGGCCTCAGAGTAGGTACGAAAAGTATAGTATCTGTCAGTGTTTTGGTATGCCAGATTGGCCAGAGTGTGAAGGCGATATATAGCCAAGTTTTAGTATTTAAATAGATTAATGCTATCGCTACGGACTTATAAAAGGGAAGGGTCAATCAAGAAGTGTGTAGAGTAGAAAATTATAAACTTATTTATTTTTAAAATATTCATTCCTTTCTATATAGTTTTTGTTAACCGCCACTAACATAGTCAGAACACTAAACGTAATGTTACGTACTGTTTTATAAATAATTGAATTGTTACACTTAGTTAAAAGTAAGATTAATAAGGTAATAAAATAGTTTTTATTCAATTTTGCATTTCATTGGACACATGTCATGGTGTGACACACACACCTATGTCCGCAGAAAGTCCAGCCTATACTTAAAATACCTAGTATAACATTATTCAATAACATTAAAATAGCAGCATTAGTAGCTCTGCCTACCCCACCCTGGGAATGAAGGCGTGAGTTTATGTATGTATGTATTAAAATGGTGTAAAATTTATGTAAAAAATACAGTCCAGTTATGGCAGCTACTTATTCAAAAGCATGGTTAAATTTCTACCGGTTGAAGAATTGCATCATTTTTATATTTTTTAGCGCTCTGCACAACATCTTGAGGAGTGAACTGTAAAATCGCAAATGTTAACTCTGGCATCATATTTTCACAAGCAAATTCCAGAAGTGGATACAAGCCCTCAGGAGTGACAGTTCCAGCCAACTTGTTGATGCATTCTGTTTTAAGTTTCTCTATCATGTAGCATTTGGCTAGAAGGAGCAGGGGTAGTAGGCCATCATTGGGTAGAGTACCAAGGTACATATACTTCTTCAGGTTTTCAAGGGTATTTAAACTCGCCCCCTTTAGCTCCACGCCTTGCTCCTTGGTCTCCTTCCATTCCTCCATGAGCATTGCCTTGAACATGTCGCTGTGAGATGCTAGGATCAATCTGTGTACGCCCACGCTTTTTCCATCTGATGAAGCCAATTTGAAATCCGTAAAATGTGTATCTTCATAAAAGTTTGCGGAATGCAGTAATTTTCTTCCTTCGCCCACATTTATATATAGAGTTACAGTAAACAATAATACGTTGTTACATATTGCTTTATTGGTGAACTGCCCCACAGTTATAAATTCTATCCAATCTCTCTCGATAATCAGTTCTTGATAAAGTTTGGGTGTTTGTTGGCCTGTTTCACAACATGCCACATTCAGGGTTAATGGGCCATCTGCTGCAAGTTTTTTTGATGATATTTTAAATTGCATTTCGTCACTTTGATCTTTATAGAGCATTTTAAAACGAACCATTGCCAGATCGTCTATTTGATATTCTTCACAATCAAATGTTCGGTCTTTATAACGCCAGCAGCTTACTATTAAGCTAAACTCTGCCGATCTTAATCTATCAATTCTTGACACAATCCTGAAAATGCAATAGAACTTGTTAGATACCTATCTTACTTTATCATCATCTTGTATTTTTAACTTGGTTTTTTTATTGTGGGATAAGACAGAGAATAATCAATAGGTACTTAGTAGAACTAGAGTCTGTCAATTCTATCTTGCAGCAACATACCATACATACATACAGACATACATAAACTCACGCCCTCATTCCCAGAGCGGGGTAGGCAGAGCTACAGAATTACCCACAAATCCAAAAAAATATGATAATTCTGAAAACACATTTTGCACAATTAGGCCAAGATGTCCACCAGATCTTGCCAGCAAAGAGGTGGTAAATCTATAATATGTGTGTACACTTTAGTCTTGTATTTTTAATGTCATGTTAAAACCCCCATAAACTAATTATCACAGCAATTAAAGTGACGAAGTATATACATAGTTATGAACTCGACTGTAACTATGGAAGTAATAGAAAATAAAGATTAAAGATTAAAGACATTTATTCAGTAAGTAGGCCGCACGGGCACTATTACACGTCAAGAATCTACCAGCGCTTCACAAGAGACCACTGCTGAGAAGAAACGCCACAAGAAAATCATTTTTCATTTTTTAAACATATTTAATATTACAATGGTATTACTTAGTCTAGCTATAAATATTACATTAAAATAATATCAAATAACCTGTGTAGTTTCAGCAGGAAAACGTGCCAAAATCCTATGAGAGATACAGGGAGAAAAGGAAAAAAAAACACCTACTTATGTGAATATAAGTCGGTACAAGCTTAGTTTGAGGCTAGGTCAATTTGTGTGAGATTGTCCCCTGATATTCATTTATTTACATAATTTAAAAAAAAAAACAATTAAATAGACCAAGAATGCAAATTTATCTGCCACTGTGTTAAGTTGTGAAACTCGCCACATACTCATAATCATCTTCAATCATTTATGGCATTCCACAATTTATTTATATCATTAATAAAGAAAATCATTACAATTATATTGATATATTATTAATTCTGTTTATACAATTATTAATTAAGTAAGTAGTAATTGAGTTTTTGGTAATTCTGTAGCTCTGCCTACCCCACTGTAGGAATGAATGCATGAGTTTATTTATGTATGATAAAGAGTACCTAATATCCATCCAGTAATATCCATCCAGGCATATTGTTAAAGAGTAATATCGAATATAGTCAGATTCCCGATCTCAAGCAGTATAATATAGAAAAAATCTTCGAGTCCTGTGGGTGGTGTTATACTATCAAATGAAAACATATATCATCATTTGCATTTATAGTGTACCTAACAAAACTAGAGAACAAATTGACATATTTTTAAACAAAGTTGATGATATTTTATTTCACTTAATGAAAAACTCCAAAAGAAAAATAATTGTGGAGATTTCAATATTAACCTGGGATTTTTCAAATGAAAACATTAAAAAGTTTAAAGATAGCATACTAAATTTATGGTTGTACGTTATTTTACAGACAGAAGTTGTTTAGAATTTCATTTCTCGTAATTTTTTTCTCGTATTATTATTTCATAGAATAATCAATTTGTAGAATAATTACGTTGAAGACATTTAAATCATCGATTTTTAAATTAAATGAATTTCAATGTTAATCTTTTGTAATGTTAATGTAGGATGACGATCACGTCGGGGTCACCAATGTAGGACGAGAGGACAATAGTGAGATCTCTCTCCAGGCGGGTGTTATATGCCTGGGGACCGAAGTCCCCCTTTGAGACCAGAGGTTGATGGTGATGTGATGACGTGCAGTCTGTGCGTCGAATTGCCGCTTGCAAGTGCCAGTGGATGTCTCCAATGGTGCTCAGAGCCGCGTTGGCGAGCGTAGCAGGAGGAGAGGAGTGTGAGTGGAGTACACAGTGCGTCGTGTACCTGCTCGTGAAGTACTCGTTGTAGGACGCAGTGAGTCGCGTTGTTGAGTGAGAGTAGGGTTGCACACTGTAGACACCAGGCATAGAGATATCGTCGGTGAAACTGCAAAACCGCGTAAGTAACATTTTTAATAAGGAGTGAAATGCACCTTTTTAATAAGGTAGTAAGGTTTATTTTGCTCTATCATAAATTTGTTAGATACGCGGTTTAGCAGTATCACCGACGATATGACAGAATGCTAGTGGTGCACAGTGCGAGTTGGTCTGGCTTGCTGTGAAACTGCGTCATGTGCTTGAAGGTCGTCAGGTTGCGTAATTGTCCATTGTCGAGGGTCACCAATGTAGGAAGAGAGGACAATAGAGAGATCTCTCTCCAAGGTAATTGTCCATTGTCGAGGGTCACCAATGTAGGAAGAGAGGACAATAGAGAGATCTCTCTCCAGGCGGGTGTTATGCCTGGGGACTATGGACTATGGACTTCCATTAGGATAAAGTTGGAAGTGGTATATATGTCAACCGACTTTAGAAACTTCGTTAGCGCGTTGTAGGATTCTTAGTTCCGCCGTCTGACACTGTTGGCGCTAGCGAGTTGTTGATACAAGTTTCCGTTAGATGTCGCTAGGTCGCCACAATATCATATAATTTCAAATTAAATATTATTAGTTCTCATGTTATTTAGTTCATATATGATATGACTTAATAACAATAAAATCATCTTATACAGTAGGTAGTATAAAATAAATACCTAATATATACCTATAAAAGTTTATTCAAGGGATGTAAAAAAAATAACCTCGAAGGCTAACCTAACCTAACCTAACCTAACATAACCTATTCGAGTCGGTTCAGGGTAGTGATTCTCTCAACAACGTCGGTCGAACGGACAAATCATACCATATTATTTATCATATTACCCTTATACTAAAAGATAATAATGTATTATGTTGTAGTGATTTTGTGATTATTGGTATACCCTTATTATGCAGACAGTAATTTCGGTATGTTTCACAAAAATTAATCACAGAACATAATTATAGTTTCCCACGAGTTTTTATACTACTTTCATTGAAATAAAATACTATGAAAAAATGCATTGACCAAGCAATATTCTTTAAAAAATAACTATATTCTTTGATAAGTTTGATAAATGAAAAAAAAGTATTATAAAATCATTAAATTGATGTTCTGTGGAATATGTTTCATTCAAGTAAATAGTTTTAGTAAAAAAAAATCGAAGCAAAAATACAAGAACCAAACAGTATATGAAACATTTTTTGTGAAACAATATTCTGAGAAATTTCTGTCTGTAAAATAAGGGGCACCAAAATTTATCTTTTCATGATGTTTTAATACAAAATTATACTAATAAAGCATTAATCGAATTCATGGATGTATATAAACTGTTTTATGATCTTTGCTTCCCTAACAAACGAATAAAAATAAAAAAAGTTAACAAAAACAGTTGGATTACAAAAGGTATAAAAACCGCGAGTAAAGTAAAAAGGAAGTTGTACATTTCGTTTAGATATAAAGGAGATGAATCGAAACGAAAGATGTATGAAAACTATTCCCATCAATTAAAAAAATGCATACACGTCATGTCGTTAAGGAATACAAACCAGAATATTATACAAAATTCTTATAATAAATGTAAATCAGTTTGGAAAATTATAAACAAAAACACGGGAACAAATAAAGCACCAGAAACAATTAAAAAGGTAACAGACAATAATCAAGTTACTACAAATCCGATTGAAATACACTCGGCGTCATAAAAATCGCACCTTTTGGTATGTTGACTTCAAGCAGCTATAAACCCTATTTAATCTAAGATAAGGTATGAGTGTGGGGCCTCATTTTAAAGGTTATTGAATCCTTTAATTAATAAAAATGTGATAATGATTACTAAGCTTTAAAAAAATCGTTTTTCATGAAAAGAGGAAAAACTTTTATTCACGCCAAAATTACACAATCTAAAAACATAACAAAATTAAAAAATACAGTAAAACTAAACTTAAACCCCCCCCCCCCCTAGCCCTAATTACAGCCTCCATGCGATCCTTCATTGACCTCACCAACGTCACGATGCGTTCTTGAGGAATGTCACTCCACTCCTCGACGACGGCGGCGTCCCGAAGCTGTTCAAGGGTGGCAGGGGCAGTATCACGAGACCGCACCCGGCGTTTCAGATCATCCCAAAGGTGCTCTATGGGGTTCAGGTCAGGACATCTCGCTGGCCACTGCATCACGGGGATCCCAAACTGATCCAGGTAGTCCCGCAACAATCAACGCCGTATGAGAGCGGGCGTTGTCGTGCATGAATGTGAATTCAGGCCCGACAAAACCAGCATACGGGACCACGTGGTCCTCCAGGATCTCTGTGATGTACCGATGAGCAGTCAGGGACCCCTGGCCACGTCCACCTCCAGTGCGGGAGACGCACACAAGGTCGGTTTTGCCCTGGATTGAAATTCCGCCCCAGAACATGCAGGATCCTCCTCCGTAGCTGACGGTTTCTTCACAGCAGGCTTGTGAGTACCATTCTCCCTGCCTCCTGTACACTCTCCTACGCCTATCGTAGCAGAAAAGGCATACCCTCGTCTCGTCGGAGAAGAGGACAGACTTCCATTGTTCGAACGTCCAATCCACGTGGTCTCGGGCAAACTGAAGTCTGACTCGCCTATGCTCTGCTGTCAATTTGGGGCCCGTAGCAGCCCTACGAGGCAGGATTTTCTTCTCTCGCAGCCTTCTTCTTATTGTGGAGACGCTCACCGACGTCCTCCGAGCTGTTCGGAGCTGCTGTTGCACCTCAACAGCGTTAGAGAATCGGTTACGCAAACACGTCGACACAATATAGCAATATAATATAAGTCTCTGTCGGAAGTGCAACGTCGTCTCCCAGATCCATGCTTCCTGATGTAGCCTCCAGTCTCCTGGAACCGCTGGGATACTCGTTTCACCCGGAAACGGCTTATGTTGAGTTGTCGAGCAACATCAACCTGCCGTAGTCCTGAATGCAGTAGTGCTACCACTTGAGCTGCTTCTTCTGCCGTGGTATCCATTTTTCAGAGTTTTCTCTTACTGGAGCTGTTCAGGTGTGACTTCTGTGATGTCTGGATAGCAAATGACCCATAATTCATTTTTACCCCCCCCTTTTATTCGTGTTCAGGGTGGCACAAGTAGTGAGTCCTCTAATGAGTTCTTCATCACTTTTTTTTAAAGACCCTAACGTGTCGTGATCATTGTTTTTACGAAAAAGAACGATTCGCGTTTTTAAAGTTTATTAACTGTGCTTTCAAATGATACTAATATTGGTAGGGTACAATAAATAAGTTAAGAGCTTTATTCGCTTGAAGTCAAAATTTCAAAAGGTGAGATTTTTTTGACGCCGTGTGTAGTAACTAAGTTCAACAATTTTTTCATTGACTCTTTACCTGTATCCTAAATAAAAACACAAGAAAGAGTAACAAATCTAAAATAATTAAAGAAACTGCTATCGAACTAACTGTACCTCTGACACATGTTATTAACTTATATTATAACTAAAATAAACTACAGAATGGTGTATTCCCAGAAAATTTAAAAAAATCCATTGTTAAGCCGCTTTATAAGAAAGATGAAAAGGATCAACTAAAAAACTATGGACCGGTAACTTTGATTCCCATTTTCTCAAAGTTGTTTGAGCGTATTATGTTCAAAAGACTTTTAAATTTTTCCAACAAGCATTCTATTATAGTGAATGAACAAAATGGATTCCGCAAAAATCGTTCAACTAATTTAGCAATCTATCAACTTCTAAAAACTATACAAGGTTACTGGTTAAGTCGACCTAGATCCTTTAAGGGGTTGTAGTTTCTATTATTTCTGACCACTTTGACTAAGAAACACCATATCCTAAAGTTCCTAAACTTAACCGTTTTCAAGATATTTAACTTTTAAGATAATTATTCTTAAATACCGATTTATTGTATATTGCAACATTTTTTTTGGAATCCTTTCATTTGATTTGTTATAAGTGGATTGGGAGAGGTGGGCCCATACCATGGCCAGCTAGAAGTCCGGAATTTTAATGTCTTTATTGGGCATTTTTTTTTTCTAGTGTACCTAGCGTTTTTCAAGTGTCCGACAACTTCATTTAATATTTTTTACATGATTATGTTAAAAACTTTGACTTGTAGCTAAATTACCAGATAAACAATACTCTTACGTTTAAAATTATGCTACTAGAAGTATTCAATAACGTTAAATTTACAGTTTTTTTGTTATTTTTGTTCCCTAAGACCCCCAATTTTTTCCGCGTCCAGGCCTGGTGTTACATTTTCGAACTTCAAATAAACAAGTTTGGAAACTTTTGTCGTACATGAGAACACTTGTTTTCGGGAGTCTAATATGTGAATTTACTAAAAACGCCCTTAATTTGTCTCCTTTAGAGTTAATATTTAACAAAAAACTAGTTTAAATCGTGTCCACCACATTCGACATAAGGGGAATTCCCCCTTTCCGTTACCGTATATTAGGCTTAAGGTATCATTTTTATTACCAAAATATATCTTTATTTTCATCTAGAAACTTTAGTTTTCACGTAGCAGCACAATATTTGTCTTCAAACGGTCTGTAAACGAAAAAATTGTGTGTTGAAGTGTCGTGCTTTACGTGGTTCAAAATGGGTTCCACCACTCCGTTACCAAGATTTGAAGGTAAAATCTTTATCTTTATGTTGTTGTGATACATTTACCTAAATAATTGTTTATATCTAAACTCAATTTCACTAAAATATCTTTACAATCAAGATCGAATGCATATTTAATTTGTATTTCAAAGTGCAAAACATTACTTCCGTTACTTCCCCTTTCGTTGCCATGTCGGCAGTCATGTATAAGGGGAATCTAAAAAGTAACGGAATGGAAACATAAAGTTATGTTTACACTGAGATCACATTTGAATAAATTATAGTATTTACATAGGTTAATTTATTTGTAGGTACCACAAAAGTAAATCATCTTATACGGTTTGCAAAATTGTCTTTAGAATAATACAACGTGTTATTTTTTATCTGCTGCGTAGTTGCAATAACATTAACCGCAGATATCTCAATTAAATTTAAATAATACGACTAAACTACCTACATTTGTTATAGAAATGGCTCCTCTCACAGCTGCCGAAAAACAAATACGGTATCGGGAAAGGATTAAAAATAACCCTATTAAATATGAAATCCAAAGAAAAAAGGACGTGGCGAGAATAAAAAAAAATATAAAGGCAAGAAAAATTGCAACTACCAAACTATCAAACTATCCCGAAAAATGAAGCATCCACCAAAGAATAGGTACCTACCTAATACCATTGCAGTTGCTCATAATTTGTCTCTCAATAACCAGTATTGGTCAGGAAAGTCTAAAATGTAACCACTATAAATATGCGATAACCATAACCCTCATTTTGCTTTGGTCAGTCGGGTTAATAAAGCTTTTGTGGATTTGTGATCTTGGTATAACTTTTTTCCGTCGCCGCCGTTTGTTCGGAGTGGACGTGTGTTTGGTGCTTTTGTTTGATATCATTTTTGGTTATTTTTTAAATTATTAAATCAAGTTAGTAGTGTCTCGAGTTTATCGGTGCCTCCTTGTTTAACTAAGGAGTTGTTCCGTTGAGCCTGGCGGCCATATTGCCTGGTGTCGGACCTCTCCCTCGTCTCCGCGTGCGTGTATCAAGTGACGGCGACCCTGGTGTCGGCTAGAGTGCTTTGCATCTTTTTGCATGTTTTGTTGGGACGTGTGCTGGAATCGATCCTCCGACCGCTGCGCCGGAGTCGCGCGCTGGACCGCTACGCTACGAGAGTGTGAGTGAGGCGGCACGAATTTGCGTGGCAGATTCAACACGGTAGTACTGTTCTTATACGGCTACCTTGGAGAGCGGTGAGCGTATCGGCTACAACAGCGGCTACGAAGCGCTACGAAGCGTGCTACGATAATCAGTCACTGCAGGTGCTGCGCAACGGATAGTCAACCCTACTGCATATAAGTACGTTGTAGATTCTCAAATCATGCTGAGAGCCGATAGCGCTGAGATGATTTGCCGCGCGTGCACGATGGAGCTTGCTGTGGGTGAAGAGTTCTTGCAGTGTATGGTGTCTACTTGCGGTAAGCTTTACCACTATTTATGTACGAACAAGTCTCTTACGACGACCGAAAAAGAGACATGGGTTTGTCCGGAGTGCTGTAACGTTCGTAAGAAGGGTGGACGAGATTATGAAACCCCCGTCGGCACGCCAATAACTATTAAGAATGTTGCATGTCGGACTAAAAATGAGTCCCCTCCTTCGATCTCGCAACCTGCTAATGGACCGTCACTATCTCTCGAAATGCAACAAATGCGTACAGAAATGTCTAACTTGGCGGGTGCGCTCGAGACTGCTGTTTCCACAATTGCTCAGTATCAGGCCGCACTAGCTGAGAGTACCAGTAAGTTTGAAGCAGTCAGCGAAAGGCTCACGAAGCTCGAAGTAGCAACGATTTGTCACTGTAAGTGCATAGAATCTCAACAGCCGAAGACAGGAACAAACAAACGGACGGCAAAGTCGAGGCAGACGCCGAAGCAAACGGCTGGCGAATCGGGGTATTCGGCTATCGGATCGGAGGTTGGCTCGACAGCCGCGAATACTACCTGTGTGCTCCAAGACTCGCAAGATATGGGATCACCTGCTATGACACCGACTGTCTTAGTTCATCCCGAGCAGAATTCGGTGCTTATTGGAGCGAACGCTGCAGTTACGGAAGTTGGTGATGAAGAGGATTTCCAGGAAGTTCGCTACCGAAAAGGGCGCCTCTCTTCCGTACGTTGTACTGCTGGTCCTGAGGTGACGTTTCTCAGAGCGGTTGAATACCGCAAATATATCCACTTATGGAACATGGCGTCGGGAGCGGATGATATTACTAGGTACTTACAGGACTTATGCCCGGGAAGCACATGCTCGGTCGTTGAACTCAAGCCAAAGGGTGACTACAAATCTTTTAAGATAGGAGTCCCTCCCAGTATGTTGGAGAAGTGTCTGTCTGCATCTGTTTGGCCTGATAACGCCAGAGTTAAGTCATGGTCATTTCGTAGACCACAAAATAACGGATCACCCCCAGGGCGCCCCTAGCATACAACCAAGATCCAGAACAACGTCGAATTTGGGTGTAATATACCAGAATGTAAGAGGCCTTAACACAAAGCTCACCCACTTTAGGCTCAACCTATTGACGTTGGATTGTGATGTGGTGGCTGTAACGGAAACTTTTCTGACTGAGGCCATTGTCGACTCCGAGTTGTCCGGTGATGGTTGGAGTGTGTTGCGCCGCGACCGTGCCACAGGTGCGCGCGGCGGTGGTGTGCTGCTCGCGGCGCGCCCTGGACTTCATATCAGGCGGTGCCGCAACCTAGAGACTGCATCGGGCGAAGATTTGTGGGTTTCATTCGATCTGGACTATGTAGTGTGTTATATGTGCGTGGTGTACATCCCACCTGGCGTTTCTAATGAAATGTATATGAATTGGTTCGATTCAGTTGAGCAAGCGATCGAGTGTCTGAATGGTGTAGTGATAGTAGTAGGCGACTTGAATTTGAATCCGCTGTATACGTCACGTAATGTTTTATATTACTATTCTTACTTCCTAACTGTCTGTGGCCTGTGCGAGACGAATGAGGTGAGGAATGCCAGTGGAGGGCAACTGGATGTTGTTCTGGTGTCAGAGCGTATTCGCGGTGTCAGTGTCTTCGAAATTGATGGCGGTGGGCTAGTCCCGCGTCGTGACTCGTATCACCCCCCATTGGAGATATTAATTCCAATTAAAACTTCTTTGCGACCCCACATCAAACAGCTTGATCCGAGTAATTTGGACTTGGGAGGAGACTGGAATTTCCCAAAGGGGAATTACGAACTATTGTTTGAGCTCGTTTCTGAGGTAAGCTGGCAGGATTTATTTCAGTCTGGAGATGTAGACTATGCTGTGGACTACTTCTACAACATAATGTATCGCATCTTTGATGTCGCTATACCTAAGAAGATTCGAATTAAAAGAACCAGTAGACGATATCCGGTCTGGTTTACTGCAGATTTGATTGCTCAAATAGCGCTGAAAGCTAGTCTTCATCGTAAGTGGAAGGCTACTAAAAACGGAGATATTTACGCCGCATTTAGTTTGCTTAGGGCTGACATTAAAAAACGAATCACTATAGCTTACAACTCTTTCCTCGACCGAATCCAAGATAGGCTAAAGATCAATCCGCGTTCTTTCTGGCAGCATATTCGCAGCCTTAAATCAAAGGGGGGTTTTGTGGACGAAGTTACAGTCGACAACAAACAGGTCTCTGGTGCTGAGGCGGCATCAGCTTTCGCGAACTTCTTTTCTGGTGTATTTCTGCCACATGCTCCTAGGCTGGATGTAAGTGCACAGCATGGTCAGGGTCGTTCTGCCAAATATGTGAATGTGGCGTGTATAACTTTGCAGGAACTAGAGGCAGGCATAAAGTCACTCAAAGCTTGTAGTGCGGTTGGTCCCGACAATCTCCCTGCATTTATCATTAAAGGATGCATGGACTGGCTGAAATTCCCTATACTCCACTTGTTCAACTTGGCGCTTTCCACTAGCACTTATCCTTTCCAGTGGAAGATTACGCGAGTAAGACCTATCCCAAAGACTAGCGAGACAGTCCATGTCGAAAATTATAGGCCCATAGCTATCCTATCGGCCTTAGCCAAATTGTTTGAGGGTCTACTCCATCGGAGCATATCTACCCAGATAAAACCTTCTTTGTGCGACTCGCAACACGGTTTTCGGGCAAAGCGTTCCGTGGACACGAATCTTCTCACACTGGTAGACGATATCTCAGACCATCTCGACAGAGGCGTCCAAGTCGACGTCATTTACTTCGACTTCAAGAAAGCCTTCGATCGCGTGGATAATGACGTACTACTAAGCAAGCTAGATGATATTGGTTTCTCTCCGAAGCTGCTTTCATTTTTTGCTGGTTACCTACGCGATCGACAGCAGTTTGTCCAACATGGATGCTTCGTGTCGCCGTTTTATCATACCCGTTCCGGCGTCAGTCAGGGATCTATCCTAGGTCCTCTCTTGTTCGGAATAATGGTTAACGATTTGGAGTCGGTTGTTGAGCACGCCAAATGTCTTCTGTACGCTGACGACCTTAAGCTGGTATACGGAGTAAAAAGCCTAATGGATAGCGAATTGTTACAGAAAGATATCACATCTGTTGTCCGATGGAGTGAGCGTAACAAACTCCTCTTCAATTCAGAAAAATGCTGTGTCTGTACTTTTAGCCGTGCAAGTGCCCCTCTTCATGCTCAATACATGCTCGGAGATGAGTCGATCCACCGTGTATCCTCTATCAAAGATCTTGGTGTTGTCTTTGACACGCGGTTGACTTTTCACGAGCATATCCAGACACTCGCCAGTAATTGTTTTCGGAAACTTGGTTTTATATTGCGACACCTAAAAGATTTCCACAACCTTGGAGCTGTAACGCTAGTTTTTAACGCTCTCGTGAGAAGTAAACTTGAAGCGTCGTCGGTATTATGGAACCCTTACGAAGTTACTTACTCTCTCTTGCTGGAAAAAATCCAAAAGGCGTTCCTTAGACATTTATATAGGAAACGGTATGGATATTTCCCGCTTCTATATCCGTCAAAATTTTTGCTTGGCGCTCTAGGGTTTAACTCATTGGAGGTGAGGCGAAATAATAATTTACTGCTCACGGTCTGTCGCATATTGCGGGGCGAGCTTGATTGCCCTGAGCTTGTGGGGCGGGTCGCTCGACTGTTCGTCCCGGATGTGCCGCGCATAGGGCTGCGGCCGCGCGCGCGAGCGCTGCTGGCCGTGCCGGCGGCGCGCACGCAGGCGCGCAGACACTCCCCGCTGCCGCGCGCACTCGCGCTGCTCAACGCGCTGCTGGCATCAGCACCGGAGTGCGACCTGTTCGCATCCACGTTGACCGTTTTGCGTCGCGAATGTTTACGTTTCTGCGAGGCGATGGATGTGAGGCCATCCAGTATTAGTACCTAATATTAAGTATTGTTTAATCGTATTGTAATTGTTATTGTTGTTGTTGATTGTTGTAGTTTGTTAATTTATTCGGCGCACTAGTATGCACTGTAATGCCGTATAAACGTGTTTGTAATAAAATAAATAAATAACTGCAGCCTTATGATTTCGTTACCATTATTTTCGTTAACGTCCTTTGAAAATAATTAACATTTTATTTTATTATTAAATCCCCAATTGATAAACATTGCAATGTGTGTATTATATGGATAAACTTTTTACTAAAGTATCCACGTATAAATAAATTTGTCGGGTAAACCTCATAACGTCCAACTGATAAAGAAAATTGTAAGTAGTTTTGGTCGTCTGGTAACGAAATAGTTACAATAATCGTAATTTCTTTCAAATTAGTTCATAATGTTTTAAAAATAAAACTTATTTTCATAACTTACTATATTTTCAAGTAAGTAAAGCATTTGTTTATACCCGTTTTACTTTCTTTCAAGTTATATCAATAAATGTATATGGTAACGGAAGGGAAACAAATATGAGCCCGAGCCACTTTGAAATCGCTGTATAAATTTAATTTCCGTATGTTTTACAAAACCATTGCTAAATTAAGATACCTAAGACTACTAAAAATGCTTCAACACCCTTAAAGTTCAACAATTAATAAGTTCGAAAAAAAATCATCACAAATCTGTTGGTACAACTTTGAAAAAAAATGCCCTATTACGAGGTTAGGTTAGGGGTTAGATCCGGACTTCTAGCTGGCCATGGTATGGGCCCACCTCTCCCAATCCACTTATAACACATTAAAATTTTACTACTACCTGGGAGACTTTCAACTAAGATTTTTCTATTAGTTCTGATAATAACCAAAATTGCTATACCTCGTTGGATAGCTGAAGAAATGTAGATATTTTTAAGATTGTCTGCAGTATTACTGAAATTGACTTTTTTTTAAATATTAGTATAAGAAAAAAATATTTTGTGAAACTTTATTTCCTTCTTTAGCTATCATTCATATTCTACTACTCAGTTTGTTCAGTTAATGGCAATTCAAGTGTCGATAAAGTTGAAGCAACTTATCTGCTACATAATTGTTGTATAAACAAACAAATCAAATGAAAGGATTCCAAAAAAAATGTTGCAATATACAATAAATCGGTATTTAAGAATAATTATCTTAAAAGTTAAATATCTTGAAAACGGTTAAGTTTAGGATATGGTGTTTCTTAGTCAAAGTGGTCAGAAATAACAGAAACTACAACGCCTTAAAGGATCTAGGTCGACTTAACCAGTAACCCTGTATACAGTTGCATAGATAATAGAGTTTACGTATCAGCAGTCCTAACCGATATGTCGAAAGCATTTGACTGTGTCAATCATAATATACTCATCAAGAAACTTGAACTGTATGGTGTAAGAGGCATAGCAATCGACTGGTTAAAATCATTCCTACTAAATCGAGAGCAATGTACAGAACTAAATAGCTTATGCACACTTAGTAAGGAAATAAAATCATATATATCCGAATTCAGAACAAACAATAGAGGAGTCCCACAGGGTAGTATATTAGGACCCCTACTTTTTCTTTTTTATATTAATGATCTACCGAATCATATCGAGGGCCAAATGGTCCTATTTGCTGATGACAGTACTTCTATAATAAAATGTAACGACTTAGAAAAATATGAAAATGACATTAATAGTACACTTACCAATATTATACAATGGTTAGAACTCAATGATTTAAATATCAATCTATCAAAAACAAATATAATACAGTTTCACACTCCCCATAGACTCCCCGTACCATTAAATATACATCATAATCAGAACAACGTAGAAGAAGTTACAAACACCAAATTTTTAGGTCTTATTCTGGACAGTAATTGTAACTGGAAACCACATATTGAAGATCTTTGTTATAAATTATCACGATTCGTATTTGCGCTAAGACGAATGATAAAAAACACCTCAGAAAATGCTGGATTGATGGCTTACTATGGATTGGTTCAATCTAAATTAAGCTACGGTCTCGTTTTTTGGGGAAATTCTACGGATTTTTTGAAAGCGTTTAAAATACAGAAGTGCTGTGTTAGAGCTCTCGGTGGCATATCAAGTGTAAGCCTCGTTTTAAGCGTTATCAAATTCTTCCTCTTCCATGTCTATATATAAAAGAAGTCGCAATGTTCGTTGAAAAACACCCGTCACTATTTGAAATAGCTACACCTACTCATAATATCAATCTTCGTAGATTGTAGTGATGCACACACACTTTTTTTTTTTAACAACTGTATAACATTATTATACTTGATACCTAGTCATGCAATAAAATATTTTGATTAGATTTGATTTGATATGTATATAATAATTACGCTAAAATAATTACTGCACAAAATAACTAAGTATATGGTTATTATTGAAACCGAAAAAGTTACTACTTACGTTGTAAAAGCCATCCTGAAAACAGTCTCTTGACTAGTATAGTATGTGAGTACCAGTTGTTAGAACTTGACGGTTTACTTATGGTTTAATTTATTCTATCCAAATATACGATAACTTAACTATTATTATTAACAACTATGAATAACATCACATTACCACACCACATGACAAAATACAACAACATCTTACAAGTGTTGCAAGATTAAATCTGAAAATCATTAAAACAGTAAAATGTTATCCGGAAAACCATCTCTCGACAAGTAGTCAATGATTTCTTCTTTGGGTAAAGTTTACATAGATTGTACAAAAAAACCTACAGCGTAACATAATTTACGTAAATGCATTACAGAATTCACAGACTAACAGATCACCTGCGATCCCAAGTCTGTCAGGCCAACTGCCGGCAATATTCGTTCTGCTGGCATCAAAACTATCTCACGCAGTTTTCAAACAACAGTTCAAAATCGGCCAAGCGCTAAGTAACGGCGATCGTCGTACCGGACACCCGCAAATGTAGAAGCGCGTGGCTCTAACACCGTGTGCTTCTATTTAGTCCATTAGAGACCATACTCTTTTACCGAACCATTGTCTTCGCGCGTGATATCCATGCACTTATTTCTCTAATAAGTCCATGGGAGTGTCCATAAATAACTCGACATTGACGAAATACACCTTAGCAGGAGTCCAACATAAACCCATTAATTAAATTAGAATTGGGTTAGTAATTTGTACAATACGACAATACAATACAAACCTTCACGCCTGTACTCCCAGAGTAGGGGTAAGCAGAGCTACAGAATTACCTATAACTTTAAAAACTTGTTGATAATTCAGTACCCACATGTTGCTAAAATAGGCTAAGATGTTTATAAGTATGAATCTTCCCAGGTGATTTTTTCACCTGGAAAGATTCATACTATACCAGCGTATTAGTCGCAAGCCCATCTCCTAAAGTACTAAAAGGTAGTGGGTGACATGTAGTTGCACTATTCTAACCCGTCAACCACACGTGGAATAGTAATAGCAAGTTTGAATTTACAAAATATGGCTGTAACATGGACATCGTACACAGAACAGAATTCAGTAAATGTCCTGATAAATCAGAAAACCTGGCAGCACTCGCTAACTAAACGTCATAAACTTGTGAGTTGGTACCGTTTCATTTTATTTTACCAGTGTTGCTAACTTCTACAGCTTCTATTCCCTAGTTTGCGGGTAAAGGTGGATTCACATTAAGGTTGCACTCGGAAGGTAAAGTTAATTTTATTTATTTATTTCCAGTAAGTGTAACATTTATTTCGCCTTATTTTTACATGTTTACACACGCATGGAAACCCCTAATTAAACCATAATTTAAGTGTCCAATAGTCCAAATCTGATCATTGATGATGGAGCTGGAAGATGGCAACAGGATCGCGGCATCGCGCTGATTGAATAATCAAATTCCTAAGCTCTGAACGCGCTTGAAACAGAGTTTAGAAAAAACAAAGCCGTAATACACAAACTTGCGCGAAATAAATGCCAGACAAAGTAAATTCATATTAGCATCCCTTAAACATAAGGACGTACATAATCTAATAATCATCATAGAATCGATTGACAGGGTAACTCATAAAATAAAACAAAGAAAAATAAAAAAAACGATGAATCTGCTAATATAAAAATAAAGTATTACTTTTCTATTTCAGATGGGCTCTTGCCGAATTTTCGGTGTCCCCTTGTTTCACGACACGACACACATTTCATAGAACATATAACTTAGCACATTTTTAGTTTCACAGAAAGCTGTTATCTGATGAACCCAATTCTCAGTTCTTTATTGCTTCCATAAGTTATACATAATATACACCCCCCATATTACCCGTGTTGATTTTGGGTTATTAGATTGATTTGGTTTTTAGATTGAATGTGTAACCATCACAAGTCGATTCCCGTAACCTTCGGGGAGGGAAGATGGCAGATTGAAAAATGCCCAGCTTTTACTTTTATTATTTTTAATTTACTGTTCTATTTACTGATTGTACTCTCTCACTGACACTGGGGAAATCACTTGGTGGACCGCCATTAATTTAAAGAAGAACCATCACAAGGTAACCTGAGATCAACATGGTTTCAGCAGAAAATATGCTTTCTATGGGAAAATTCTTCGAAGTAATACATTTTATGAAATGAGTGTCTACAACACATGGGTAAACCCTAATGTTCACACAGCAAATTAATAGTTAACATTAAGGACATTATTTTGTTTCATTTTCAGTTAAGCTTGCCAATATAGGTTTCTTTTGAGCATCAAGTTCGGTTATCTCAGTTTTTTCTCGGTAAACTGTATTAACAATAAAATCAGGAGTAGAATGTAGAATTACAAATGATAATTCTGGTATTCTATTATCACACGCAAATTCAAGGAGCTCATACAAGTTTTCTTTTGTAACAGTTTCCGTCAACTTCTGGATGCATGCAGTTTTCAGATGATGTATTTGGTAGCAGTTTGCTATCAGCAGCAGAGGACACAAATCCTTATCTGGCAGAGTACCCATGTACATGTAATCTTTTAAGTTCTGCAGAGTCTGTCGCGTAACTCCTTTAATTTCAATACTATCTTCAACAGTCTCCTTCCAATCCCCTTTAAGCATTGCCCGGAATGTTAGGCTATGAACTGCTAGGATCACTCTATGCACAGCCACACTTCCATCAGGTGCGGTCAGATGGAAGTCCGTAAAGTCTGCATCTTGATAAACTTTTTCATACAACTTTATCTCTTTTGTTTTGCTAGCCCATATCCTCACATTTATCACAAACAATCCTATTTGAGATTCCAAATTGGCTTTGAAATGAGGCTTACCCCCATCCAAGACAATCCATAACGACCAATCGGTCAGGCAAGTCAATTGCTTTGAAGATTGCTTCGCAGATTGCTTTACAAATTTCTTTAAATTGCTGGTTGTATTATCTGTGTCCCAGGTTACGTTAAGCTTCGTTGAGTGATCATTTGCTACATCATTTTTTTTTGCAGAAAAATAAGTAATAGTATCACATCTCCCACGATCAAATCTAAATTTAAATTTGATTGTGGCCAAATTACTAACGATAAAAGCTTTACTGGATAATTCGTTATCTTTATCATATGCCAGCATAATTGAAAACATCAGTTGTAAGGTAGGACCCCGCTGATGCTCTGTAACAGATCTGTAAATAATATCAGTGAATTGTGAGTATGCATTAAATTATAAAAATATACCTATCTAATCGATTTTTTTTGAGAAAGATAAGATCGGTGCAAAGTAAGAACACTATTAAATCTGGGGTCTTAGTGAAAGAGGGTATAAGTCCTCTGAAGATCAAGTGAAAAAGGGTTTAAGTCTAGTATACTCTGTTCATGTATGTACCCTTTTTTATTTATTACGAATTAAGTCGACTTATACCCTTTTTCACTAGGTCCCCAGAAATTATAAGTGAATGTGCACAGTAAAATAGAAGATCGTGTAAACATAATGTATTTCTCCATGGCGTGGTTTAAAAAGTTCATTTATGTTGGATTGGCAATGAAATCAAACGAACCACGCAATAAAATTAAGGAATACTTAACACAAAACAAAAACGAACAATACTTAATACATAAAGTACACGACTATAAAACTTTATGAAGTATTAAAGTTAACTTTACTTACATAGACATTCTGAAATTTCCAAACCAAGTTCTTTACTAAAAGTAGGTAAGGTAAGGTGGGGGAAGATTGAATGGTTTTTTGATGAGATGGATAGTGTTGTGTTAAAACCCTCGTAAAATAAAAAACTATTTACTTCCTTTCAATTGCATAAATTGGTAGGTATGAGCAAGGGCTATATTTTTGTAATCTGTCGATAAAACTCGGTTACGCCTATTCTAATATATAAAAATAATAAAATCAAATCAAATTTTGTCAAACAAATTGACGGGTTAAGATGGAATGGTCGAGGGGTAAGATTGACATAGTGTCTAAAGTCTTTTAAATGAATGCTAACGGTTACTGTTGCTCGTTATTGTATGGAATTCCTTACGCTTAACAGATACATATGATTTTTGCGTAAATATTCCTGATAGGTAACAAGAAAAGTGCAGTTGAAAAAAAAAGTATTTTACTCTTACCCCGCTTCACAGGGAAAACGACAGTGATACTCAAACTTTTTATTGTATATTCTTCATATAAAAAAACGTAAACACATTTTTTTTTAATATTAAGAAGATCAGTTTGGAATTAAAATAACAGTTGCATGGAAACAATTATTTATTTTATAAAAGAAATGAATACAAAAAAGTAAGTATTTTCTTGCAGCATGACTAATTTTGTCACAAATTAAGCTACTTACATGTAAAATATTAGAAAATAAATATGAATCTGTGTAACAAATTAAGACACATTTAAAATACAAAAATATACCAAATACTTAGTAATCTGTGTAGAAAATTTAGTCACAGACTTACTTACATTTATAATATTAGAAATCCAAATAAGTACTTCTAGTAAACTTGAAGAGGTTTTTTTTCTCTCGAAACAAAAAAATACAGATTTATTATTGATTTCACACAATAGTTTCACACAACACTTCTTAGTTACTATTTATCTTATCGTTATATTAGGTCAGAAAATAAACCTTACGTTAATTATTTTTTTAAGTGCAAAGTTTGAGAATATGTGTCTTTTTCTATGACTTTCAAAAACGGGGGAAGATTGAAACATTACTATTTCAATGTTACCCCAGCGAAATTGGCTGGGTAAAGATGGAAACTTCTCGTAAATCTAAATATATGATTAATAGCTACACCTAGCAGAAGTAAATAAAAATAGAATCTCAAATAACACACAAATAGTCAGTCAGAACTTTTATACTCCCCTTATTAATCAAGTTATGAAACACGGGGTAAGATTGAAAATCGACGAATTCACCACGAAATGCCGACCTTCACAAAATAGCACATAACACACGTCTACTTACTCCGAGCGGTCACTGGCGAATGTGCGGCGGATCGTAACAAAATGGCGGCTTAATGGATGATACCAGCACTTAAAAATTTAAACCAAATAGGGAGTTATGTGAGACTTTCAATCTTTCCCCTTTTTTCATCTTCCCCCACCTTACCTTACTATTGAAAGATGGAAAGTCGGTTCAGTCGCTGCCTGAGTGGTTTCTCGGTTCCTCTTAGCAGAAACGGTTTAATTCTAAGTACATGCTCTGTTTCGGACTTTCGGGTACTTATAATAACCAGCTCGAAAAAATACGGGTTTATAATTAAAAACGAAAAAAGACTGATTATAAGGGTACCTATCACAGATTATGATTACAAGTGAATGTGGGGTGGAGGGGGCGTTCGCGGGTTCGCGCATGCTTCGCGCCTTGTTTAACGCCACGTTAACGCCTTGTCGGTTTTTTTGGCTCGCGTTAAAGAGCCTGCGAACGCGTGAACGCAACAAGGCTCCAAATTCACGCGCAACTTTTATAAAATATTAACCCAGTAGCACCAATACTGGACAAAATATTACAAACCTTGACCTATTACGATGAATACTCGTCATCCACTATCTTCGTTTCCTTCATTTTTTCATTTTTATACATGTCATCTAATGAAATTGTCGAGCGCGCGAACTATACTATTCATGAACACAATTGTGAACATTGTGAATGTGGAGCCAAGAAGAGTTTATTTATTTTATTATTTATTTAATTATTAGGCACGGTACAAAAGTAAATGTATAACAATATTCCCGCAAAACTGTTTTTACAGTTTGTCTGCAGGCAGGAGTCTCTATTTAGCTAAGTAAGTAACAAATAAGGTAAGTGAGTACAGGTACATAAGGTTATAAATATGATACACACCTGAGTGACAATTGCTAATGAAAGCAGTTGTCACTCAAGTGTCTGTAGTAAATATTTTTTGAGCTCTTTCTTAAACTTAAAAATATTTGGTTCATGACGGATGTTCACAGGTAGGCTATTTAGGAGGTAAGGCAGTCTTTTTTTTAACGTTCTGTCTCCAAAATAGTTGGAGACACGGGGAACCTCAAACTTACCCGTGGACACCGACCTAGTAGCATGAGTATGCTCAATGGGTGTAGGGACATGCGCTAGAGTGCCATGGTTGTTAACTGCAAGAAGGTATTTATGTTTTAAGCTTACTGGTAATATTTGACAGATTTTAAATAACTTAGTATAATCTCCTTCACAATTTGCTTTTGTTTTTTTACTAACCATTAATTTTAGGAATCGTAATTGTAAAGCCTCTAGTTTGTCTACGTAAGATTTAAATGTGAGTCCATAGCTGTCCAGCGCATAGCCCAACACAGAGTCTACTATCGCATAATACAGACATTTTAATATGTATTGCTAGGGACCTTATAACTTAAGTGGTAAAATTTACCAAGAAGGGTTCTTAATTTGTTACTAATGTAGCTTATATGTTGGTACCAGGAGAATGTGGCATCGACTTTTACACCAAGATATGTTACAAAGTCTACTATTTGGATAGGTTTACATTCACAATTTTGAAGGTTTTTATGGAAACAATTAAAGCTATGGGTATACAATAATGGAGGTGTTTCTGATCTGTGCATATATGGAGATTGTATAATTATTAGTTTTGTTTTATCTACATTTAAAATTAATCCATTATCATGAAACCATTTTACAACTGCGTCTACATCTTCTTGAACCAGGCGACACGTAATTCGCGTCGTGATTCGCGCCCGCGAATTGCGCGTGAATTTTGAGCGCTACAGGGCAGAACTGTAAGTTACAGTGAGATAGAAATATATCTTGACGTGTAAAAGTGCCCGTGCGGCCTACTTACTAAATAAATGTCTGTTCTCTTTTTATCTTTAATACATTGTTCTAACTTTAACATTAAGTTGGGTCCCGTAGAGTTTGTGGCAAACACCAAGCATGTAAATGCGGCATTAAATAAAATATTGCAGTCTGTCAAGTCAGACTAAAAGCCCTTTGTTGAAATTCGAAGTTCGAAGTTAAGTTAGCTCCATCCCTTTTTCTCGACCTGGTCTCGAGAGACGAGCGACAGGAATGCAGTTAACGTAACTTTATAATTCGATTTTAAAAGTAGGGTCTCTGGATGCTTACAAAACGAATTACTAATATCGAAACTTCGTATTCCCTTTAATTCCTCATTTGTAACTAAGTCAAGAGAAAGAGATAGAGATAATTTAACTTCTAACTTCAGTTTTCAAAGAAGTTTTTCTGGATTTTGTATAGATTACACAGGCATTTATTAATTATTTTAAATAACGATAAAACGAGGTAATATTTATGTTTCTTGTGACCTTAGCCTGTCAAAATGGACAAATTGAAAAAACTGGCTGTCAGTGTCATGTA
This sequence comes from Acleris emargana, assembly GCA_927399475.2. Taxonomy (NCBI): domain Eukaryota; kingdom Metazoa; phylum Arthropoda; class Insecta; order Lepidoptera; family Tortricidae; genus Acleris; species Acleris emargana. The sequence goes on from OV656850.1 coordinate 6,499,870, forward strand.
GTAAACGAAACGTCATTCTCTGTAATCATGAGCACGTGTTGTTATTCAGTGCTGTCCAAATTAAAATAAAACTGCAATTAAAATGAAGCCAAAACTTAAGAAGAACTCCAAAGCCTTGCTTTCGGATAAAATCGCCGATGCTTTAACTGTGAAACCCCGAGCAGACATCGAAGACGATCAGGTATTTGGCACTAAGCCGTACACCGTATCACGAGCTGATTTCAGCTCATCTGAGAGCGAAGATGATGCTGCCATCAGCGATTTTCGAAAAAGGAATGTTAATTTACTAAGTGAAATCAGTAAAAAGTATGAAGGGCGAGTGGTAACGCGGAGAGACTTGGATAAAGATAGCTCGGGAAGTGAAATTGAGAGTGACTCGAATGATGACAAGACTCAGAGTTTTGAGTCAAAACTGGCGTCAATCACTACTAAATTTACTCAAGATGGCTCTGAGAATTCCAATGAGGCCCAATCAGGCCCTGAAAAGGATAAGAACTTGTCATATTCGGAAGATTTTAGCTCTGGTGGCGAAAGCGAGGACTATAGCATTATTAAACGGCAGAAAGAGTCGGACAGTGAACAGTCTGAAAAAGAAAGCGATGACGAAGGTGAAGATGGGGATGGCTATGATATAAGTCAATTGGAAGAGCCTGTGAAGGAAGAATTTGAGCACATGAAGAAACAGAATGTTCCAGAGGAGGTAAAGAAAGGTGCTTGTGTTAAGAACCAGCTGCTGGTCTGGGAAGGCTTGCTCGAGATGCGTATTCATCTTCAGCGTTGTGTAAATACAGCTAATCAGATGCCATTTCCAGACACCCATAAGGATTTGTTGCAGAAAAATGAATTTGCCGAGGCTTCGACATCCACTGCAGCTAATGTTGCTGGTGTTTTAGACAAGTAAGTCTTAAATATTATATTAGCCCATATATTATTGTTTTCATTAGCTCTGCATTCTTAATTATTTATTTATTTATTTAAACTTTATTGTACAATATATGCCTTGAGGCGTTCTATACCGGTCAATCATTGGGTCAAACAGAGACAAGTTCGCCTTTATTCTTCTTTTGTGTTTCTGTCTATTTTGTTGTTTGTTATTTTCCTGTTTATACAATAAAGTATTTACGTACCTACATACAAACATACAAGTTGCTGCTGAATTTGACACAATGTAACAAATTCTGTTATTAATACATACATACTATGTGATGTACATTATAAATTTATTAATCTTTAAATATGTCTCTGTTTCAGATTATTACAACTACAAAGTATGTTGCTGAATGGCTTTCCTGAAACCAAAACACTTTCTACAAAGAAGCATACAGCAGGAACAACTGCAGAAACAAAAGAAGAGAGTGATGAAGAAATTCCCAGTGATACTGATAATGAGGAAATACCGTCGGATACTGAAGATGAAGAGGGATTTGTAAAGGAAAAGTTACCAGAGTTATTAGTTAAAAAAGTACAGAAGAAACGGAAGTTGCAGGATTATGAGCGTGAGTTGGCGACAACAGACAAAGTGTTTAAACCATTTAGAGATGCTACTATTCAAAAATGGAACGAGAAAACCCGCTTAGCTACTGTAACTAGTATTACGAAGACTCCTGTAAACACAATCTTACAACAGGTTTCGTACATCCTATCAGACAGAAGCAAGCTCACTAAAAGGACACAACTAAAACGCTCAGAATATGATATAGTTGGATATAAAAAGCAGTTGTCCGAAGAAAATAAAGAATTAAGTGGCTTAGAGAATCATGTTGCAAAAGACAGGAAAGATGATGATGAGTATATCACAGAGATATTTGATGATAGTGATTTCTATCACCAGTTGCTACGAGAGCTGATTGAGTGCAAGTCTGCCGATATCTCAGACCCTGTTCAACTGAGTCGCCAGTGGATAGCATTGCAGCAAATGAGGAGTAAAATGAAACGGAAGGTGGACACTAAGGCCACCAAAGGCAGGAAGATCAAATACGTTGTTCATAACAAGTTACTTAATTATATGGCACCAGAAAAGTGCACTTCTTGGACTGAAGAGAGCACAAATGAGTTGTACAGTTCGTTATTTGGCAAAATGTTTGAATATAATAATGTTGGGATAAATGCAAATTTAGAGAATGGTTTCAAAAATAAATATTGATATTCTTTTATACTGAGTTTAATGTGATAATTAATTAGCGTGTACATGCGCCATACCCAAGACGCTTTAGTATATGCTAAAGCGAACCTGGGACTGCTCCCTTCGTAGGCAGAGTCACTACCAACTAGGCCAACCCGGAAACCAGGCAGAGGCAGCCCCGATCGATGACCATCCACCACGGATGGAAACCGAGGGGGGCTCCTCAGTCTAGGGAAACGGGGGGCAGCAACACTACACATAAACACAACCAGCAATGGACAACACAGACAAACAACCAGCACTACACAACAACACACACAACACAAACTACAAAAAAATAAGAATATGTCAAGTAAACCTTCAGCATTGTAAGGACGCAATGTCGGAACTATGTCAATACATAGTAAGGGAAAAGATTGATATAGTCCTGATGCAAGAACCGTATGTATGGAAAAACCAGGTCACAGGCCTGGGAAGCCTGGGGGGTGACCTACACTTCGAAAGAAATGGTGAGTTACCACCTAGGGCATGCATTTATGTTAGTAGAGACTTAAGAAATATGGGATGCCTTGTGACCATATGTTTCAGAGACCTAGTCGTGGTAGAAATCAACCTCGTGACAAGGAGTGGAGAGAGAATCAAAGCAGCGATGGCAACATGCTACATCCCAGGTGAAAGCAACGCGCCAACTAGAGAATTGGAGGAAACGATTATAAGATATAAAGGTAAGAAAACACCCATTCTTGTAGGCTGCGATGCAAACTCACATCATGAGGTGTGGGGGAGCACCGACACCAACAAGAAGGGGGAAGCACTACTAGAATTTATTGTAAGTAATGACCTGGACATACATAACACAGGGACAACCCCAACCTTTGTAACCAGGGCTAGAGAGGAGGTATTGGATATAACAATTACCTCAGGGGGGATAGGCAAACATGTAAGAGACTGGAGGGTGGACAGGGAGGACAGTATGTCGGACCACAGAAGACTACTGTACGGCCTGGACTACTACACGGAAAGAACGAAAATAAGAAACCCTAGAAAAACGGATTGGGAGCAATATAACGATATACTGAGTAAATGGACACCGAGCCATAGAAGACCAGAAACGAGTGAGGAGCTGGACAGAGCTGCAGAAGATCTGAACAAGGCCATATCAAAAGCCTACCTATCGGCGTGTCCGGAAAAAACGAGCAACGGAGACAAAGGACAGCCGTGGTGGAATAAAGAGATACAGAAACTGAGGAAGAGATCTCGTAAAGCGCTAAGATCAGCTCTGAAAAGGAACAATGATCAGTGCTGGCACGAGTACAGAAGCATTAGGAACAAATATACTAATACTAGAGAAAAACTGAGAGCACAGGGATGGAAAACATTCACGGGAGAGATACAACGCTACACAGAGGCAGCGAGATTAGTAAGGGTACTGTCGAACGAGAGAACCTGCCAACTGGGTAGCCTGATAGTAGGATCGACCGAACTGACAGACCCCAAAGAAGTACTGCAGCACATGGTAAAAATACACTTTCCCGATTGCAGGGAGGACAACTTACATGAGGCTGCAGTAGAAAATAATAACGAGATAAGGGAAGCAGGGGAAACGATGAACCTCAAGATAAGTGATGAAGTGGGGGAATGGGCTATAAACTCCTTCGCCCCCTACAAAGCGGCAGGACCAGATGGAGTGATACCCGCACTACTACAAAAGGGGTGGAAATACATCTGGAACCATCTGAAAGAAATTTATGAAAGAAGTCTGGTGCTAGGCCACATCCCGAAAATCTGGAGCGAGGTAAAGGTGGTATTTTTACCTAAACCAGGCAAGAAAAACTACAAGGACGCTAAATCCTTCAGAAGCATAAGCCTCTCATCATTCGTTTTGAAGGCATTGGAGAAGATCATAGATACACAGATAAGGACAAGCATGCAAGGTGGTAGACTACCCTTACACGGGCATCAACACGCCTACATGGAAGGTAAATCAACAGAGACAGCTCTGCACAACCTGACTACAAGGATAGAAAGAGCATTAGAAGACAAGGAGTTGGCACTGGGATGCTTCTTCGACGTAGAGGGAGCATTCGACAGAGCTACTTTTGGTGCGATAAAGAAATGTATACGGAGGGATGACATAGACCCCGCAGTTAGGAGATGGATAATGGCCATGTTAAAAGAGAGAGCGATCACAGCACAACTGGGGGGAGACTCAATAAGGATAAAGACGAGCCGTGGATTCCCACAAGGAGGCTGTCTGTCACCACTCCTATGGTGTCTCCTACTAGACTCGCTCATAAGAGAAACTAACACAAGAGGTATACACATGCAAGCGTATTCGGATGACGGGGTACTCTTAGTGAGGGGAAAAGTCCTCAGTGTAATGAGAGAAGTCATGACAAGAGGGATAAAACAGGTACTAAATTGGTGTCAGAACAGGGGACTAGACCTGAACCCGACCAAGACGAAAATAGTACTCTTCACCAACAAAAGAAAGCTGCCCGTCCTAACACCAATAAAAATAAAAGGTGAAGAGATAGAAACACTCAAGGAAATAAAATACCTTGGAGTAGTACTAGACAGTAAGCTGCTATACAAGACACATGTAAAGGAGCAATGCAGAAGAGCCACTATAGCCCTGTGGCAATGCAGGAAAGCCATAGGAAGGAGATGGGGACTAAGACCAAGGATAACGCAATGGATATACAGAGCGGTGGTCCTACCCAGACTCCTATATGGAGCCATCGTGTGGTGGCACAGAGCAAAGATAAAAGATATAGACAAAGAATTAACAAAGGTTCAAAGACTAGCATGTCTGATGACAACCGGGGCAATGAGAACAGCACCTACACAAGCCCTGGAGATCATGCTAGGATTGAACCCGGTGCGCATAGAGGTGGAGAAGAGAGCCACAGAACAGTGGTATAGAATAAAAGCGAGCAGGGAGTGGATCGGGTCCGAGATGGACAAGAGACACGCAAGCATACAGAAAGAGTCAATGTCAAACATGGATATGCTCATGGTAAACAATGACCTAATCAAGAAAAGGAAGAGGTTCGACAAGAAATACAGAATCCACATAGGAGAGAGAGACAGCTGGGAGAGAGAAATACCAGAACCCAAAGTGACATGCTTCACAGACGGTTCATGGAAATCCTCAACCAAAAGAGCGGGAGCGGGCATATATAGCCAAGAATCAGATGAGCACACGACGATACCACTAGGAGGCTCCACCAGTGTGTTTCAGGCAGAAGTCTTTGCCATCATGAAGTGTGCCCTGAGCCTCAAGGAAAAAAGCAATGTAACGGGTAGTCACGTTATAATATACTCAGATAGCCAAGCGGCACTCAAAGCACTAGGCAATCCGGTGATCAAATCATCTCTAGTGCAAGAGTGTAGGAATGAACTGAACACTCTAGGCACCACATCCCATGTAACACTGGCGTGGGTGCCAGGACACAGTGGAGCAGTGGGAAACGAGAAGGCAGACGAACTAGCCAGAGCAGGTGCGGACCAACAGTACCTAGGCCCGGAACCGGTTTTACCGATATCGGAGATGGTAACCAAAGGAGTTATCGCCAGAAGAATGGAAAAGAAAACAAATGAGGCATGGGGGATGACGCAAGGGTGCAGACAATCCAAACTCATGATAGGAAGAGTTAATAAAAACAGAACAAGGTACCTTCTAAACCTGGGTAAGTACAATCTAAGCATACTAACAGGAATCCTGACTGGACACTGTCCGCTCAACAGACATCTGACGGTAATAGGTATTAAACAGAACCCTCAATGCCCACACTGTGGCAAAGAGGAAACTAGTCAACACGTCCTAGCCGAGTGTGTCATGTACTCGTCACTGAGATACCACACATTCGGAGAGGACGTTTTGTCCACAGAAGATCTCAAAAGCATCAACCTACGGGACGCACTGTTGTTCTGTAGGAAGACAGGAAGATGGGATCGATGCTGGATGGGAGCGCCGCCGGGCCAGTAACCTGAGGCACGACTGAGGGGAATAGGGCAGAATGAACGGCTGACCGAATCGACTGCCCGCCTGCTTCGGCTGGGCGTCCCCACCTATCATCATCATCATCATCATCACCAACTAGGCCAACACCTCGTCATTACCAACTAGGCCAACACCTCGTCATTACGTAAATGATGGCAAAAACCTGTTTGTGAGATTTCATTAGGTATTAATTAAAACAAACTTTCGCTGCCATCTGCTTAGCAAACTATGTAAAGTAGGTACAGCGTAAGTGCTGTCTCGCTACTCCATCAACAGGTCAGTTCTTAGATTCCGTAATAATTGCATTTTCATTGGATTTGAACATGTTAATATTTAAAATTTATTTCCAAATTAAGAAAGTGGTTTAAAATTGACTCACAAGATTTGAATACATTTTTAACCACTTCAAACACAAACACGGCAAGCCATTCCAAAATAGCTCTTGACTATGAGTATTCATCATCACCATCATGTCAGCCGAAAGACGTCCACTGCTGGACATAGGCCTCCCCCAAGGCTCCCCACTCAGACCGGTCTTGTGCTTTTCGCATCAACCGCGTTCCCGCGATCCCAAGGTCGTCACTCCATCTTGTTGGAGGCCTACCTATGAGTATTAAAACCCATAAAAGAATCACGAGTTCTAATTGGGTGTCTGCGATTACAATAGTTTTTTCTCAAAAATGACCGGAAATGTTGACATTATTAACTCCATACTGGGACGCGAAATACATAGTATACAGACAGTTTCCAAATTAAAAAAAAAATTACATTGCGTGCTCGCTACACAAGCCCGCAATGTTGCATACAAATTTCATTGTTATCTAGTTTGTAACTTTAAAAAAAGTGAAAACGGCCATAATAAAATGAGGGCGCAAGTGTTATACATCCATATTTTATTCGAAACGTAACTTTTTTATCTGTGTCTGGAATAGCTTGAGTTTTTTTTTCTAAAAAAGCTTGCGTTTCTCCTTGTCATAAAAATAATGGCGGTAAAGAGTGAGGTTATTTCACGTGAAGTTTGTGTTTATATGCGATTTTTTTCTTGCGATTTTTGAGAAAAGCACTATATATGCCTCGGCAGGAATCGCAATTGCGGGCCTCTTATTTTTAAACGGACTCGCATTCTCGTCCGTTTAAACCAATTCTCGTCCCGCAATTGCCTGCTTCACTGCCTAGGCAATAATGTACTATTTTTAATAAGTAACTATTTGTTTTTGGGCTTCCGGGAGCCTTCGTTACATGACGCGATGAGAGTTCTTCCCCACGCACCAACTAGAATGCACAACTGACCAATGATATCTATTCCAAAAACAAATTTAACATCGTTGACTAATTACGTCTGATGGGTCGGGTCAGGGGTAGTCAGAATCGCATTCTGAAGGTGATTGCTGGTAGATTTAGCTGCCCGATTTTGTAATCGTGGTTTTGGACTGGACTGGTCAGGACTACTTTGACGTACATCAAGTAATCATATCATGGCAGTCAGTATATCTATCTACCTATGGTTCTATATCGAAACCAATTTTGTAATTACTAACTTAGCTTTTAAGTTTCTTGACTGTTACTAACAATATACGGACCTGGTCTGAAATAAATCATTTGAATTTGAATTTGAATAAGCTTCGCTCTCGCGGAGCTCCTATTTCTGAGTGTTTTACCCTTTGGACCAGCTGAAGATGTAACATACATAACCTAAACCTACCTCAAATTTATACTCGAAATGGCGACGGGTAAGGGCACGCGTCATACTCATGTGGAGTTATTAAAATAAGTAGGGGAAATGCATACAAAATGACATGTGCAAAATGGCACAGTTGGGTTATTTAAAATTTGGCGGGCTTTGTATGTATGTAATGTATGTATGTAAACACTTTATTGTACAAAAGAACAAACAGAACAATACAATTAATATAAAAATATGTACAAAGGCGAACTTATCCCTTTAAGGGATCTCTTCCAGCTAACCCCAAACGCCAAACTGACAGCGAGACCACGCGCAACGACTATCCATAATCTGCGCAATTTTGAATGAAGTCATTTCATCCGTCTTGGTGCTAAGCCTCCATCCCTGTCAGTCGTCATTCGAGACTAAATCGAGAAAAAGGCACGGAGCTAACGTAACTTTGAACTTCTATTTTCAAAGTAGGGCCTTAGATACCAGGTTCTATCGTTGCACGTTGAATGCACTAGCTAGGTAGGTACGTTTCATCCGCGAACCTCTGCCCCGGCTATCGGCGACCTCGCCCGGGTTATCTCGCTCCTCACAAACGCATTTCATATGTTAAATTATTCTCTGCATGTTTTTTGTTACTTCATAATAAACATGGTGCTAATTATTAAGACAGGCGCAATTGTGTTATCTTGCGAAGCGCAGATTCAACGGCCAGCGACAAAAGAATATACTTACAATGTTTCGTGTCTTCTATACTTAAGTTACTTAAGTAACACAAGTCAGATGAAAAGCAAGGTTCGTAAATAAAAACAAGGTTCGACTGCATTTTTTGATATCGTCGTGTACTCCGAACCAATACAACCAAGACGAGTCTAACCACACCTCATATCGCTCATCCATCAGATTAATAATGAGATACCTACTTATCTTATCTTATCTTACAGATAGGCCCTTTCGGATACACTTCGACCCTTTAGGATCGTTTGTGCAATTACCCTCTTACACACTCAGCTGTTGGGATGTGCAGGTTTCCTCACGATGTTTTTCCTTCACCGTAAGAGCATCGGGTAGCACTTAAGTTAAAACTTATTTGTACATGTGTGTGTGTGTGTGTGTGTGTGTGTGTGTGTGTGTGTGTGTGGGTGTGTGTGTGTGTATGTGTGTGTGTGTGTGTGTGTTTACAAGTTTTTGTCAAAAAAAACTTTACAATCTTAAGTACCTACCCGAAACCGACGTGCGTGTATGAGTCGATGTATGAATGTTGAAGAAGCGAAAGAAATTTGTCAAGATGTAGCAAGTGGAAAGAAGTGGTCTCTCTCTACCCCTCTGGGAAACAGGCGTGCTTTAATGTATGTGTGTTTGTAAATCTTTACAAAGTTCGTTTCCACTGACCTGACTATTGATTGTTATTACATTGTTAAATGCACTAGCTCTAAAATGTCTAACTCATAATAAGCTGTTACACTAAACTTGACAAAGTCCTACAGTTTCGTACGTTTCGGCACAACTTTAGCCTCTCTCTGTAGTCGGTCCCTCATTGCTAAGGCGCCTTGGAAGGCGGGGATAAATATTGTTGTCGTAGGGCAGGATGCGTTCGATCTTTTCACATTATGTCTTGGTCGTCACCGCTCCATGGTCGCCTTCTCTAACCCATTATAAATACGTTACTTAAGAATACATACATACATACATACACTCACGCCTTCATTCCCAGAGTGGGTTAGTCAGAGCTACAGGATTACCAACAACAGTAAGTATACATACTTAAGAATAAACTAGATTTCTCTTTTTGGTCCAAGTTTCCATGGAGTCCTGGGTCTCCTGCAAATGATTTTGCCTACCTATAGGCGGGTCTAGCCCAGGTTACGCTCGTGTGCAATCTATAACACCCTGGCTGTTTCTAGGGTATTTGCCGGCGCAGCGCCGCGAGCAACGCATACTTTTTTGCTGCGGCCATATTACAGTATTAAATAAGAGCTATCAAAGCGTTGACAATATGATAACAGGTCAAAACGATATGGTTTCTACCGTGTGGAATAGAGGCCCAGGGTGTCGCGAGAAGCGCTAGACTATTTTCTCGGTAAAGAAACGAACAAAAGATATAGATCCCGAGACGATAAAAGAGACACATATATTCAAAGTTGATCGCTGGCTCTACTCGCTTCTCGCTCATCGTCGGCGTTGGGACAAGAGCTGGAGACCCTGCGCCCGAGTGAGCTGCACACCTTGGACCATAGGTAAAGCCGGCTCTGATTTTGTAAAGAGGTAAAGTGGAGAAGTGACTAGTAGAAAAATAAGGGAGGGCGGGAGAGATAATCTTTTGTACGTTTTTGGTCATAAATCCGAAAAACTGTGTTTTTTTTTTTAGAAATACCTAGTTTAAACATAGACCTCTAATAACAGTCTGGGGATGTTCCAGTCAACATAAACGAGAATCTAAATTAATGAATCTTCATGTTTTGCCTCGCTGTTTGTTTGTTACCCAATATTGAGATTGTAGGTAGACTGTTGTATGTAACCTGCCTGTGTGTGGAGACTGGGATTCCATTGTTGTATTAAGTAGTAAGTTGTTGTAGTAAGTACATACATACATACCTTCACGCCTGTAATCCCAGAGTGGGGTAGGCAGAGCTACAGAATTACCTACAACTGATTTGAAGTGTTGTTAAATAAAATCCAAAAATGGTAATTTATTATTAGCAGGATAGGTAGTGGTACAGCCACAACACGGGATAGTTGAGCCACTATTGCCACTGTGCGTATTTTGGCCGTGTAATACAAATTAGGTTTAGTCGGTTATACTAGTATATCTAGACAAGGAAAGTCGCAGTGAAAGTATTCATCTTTGTCATCGTGTTTGACAGGCGAGAAATGCCGTTTAGAACCACTTGATTATTACCTATAAAGTTATATTTTCATGCTATTTAAGTGTTGGCTAACCCGAAATCCAAGCCTGCCAACCTGACAATATAGTGATTACACATGGATTACACCCAAAGCCAACCAATTACAGGCCTAGAAACAGTAACCTATAGTTTTGATTTGACAGCTGTCAACGCAGTGCAAAACATAACCTCAAACAAATAATTTGTATTGAGTTGACAGCTGTCAAATCGGACCTCTTAGAACGACAAAACTGTAGCAACAATAGTTATAACGTAGCGATATCAGCGGAAAAATCAAGATTGGCCATAAGTACGACATCAGATAAATTCGGAATCAATGACTTTATCCGAAAGTTGTTTACGAGTCTAATAATTTCATAAATTACCGATGTTCTGTCAGATCATTTTTGACAGCTGATTTGATGGAAATACCGAATGAAAAAGATAGAATACTCTTTCTGTTACACGAATATAGACATGTCATCATTCGTTCACGACGATGTCACACGAGTATGCCTAAATTATGAACAGTGGCAAGTGGTTCAACAATCCCGTGTGGTGACTGTACTACCTGCTTACATTTACATAAATTTTTTTCGGATAAGACTTGTAGCCATGGAGGAGCGGGGCTTCCTGACACAGGGTATTTGTACCTAATAGGAAGTTCCAACCGTTTGATGTCATGTATAGCCTGACAAGTTCCTATTTAGCCCTGATGTAGTGTCGCTACAAACAGCATACATATGGCAATTATACGTGTACGTCATGAATAGTCGGGACAGTGAGTATTGGCATCGTGCAAGACCGAGTGAGATATACAATTAAGTACTTGTAGATTGTGAAACTATGTTTTCATGTAATCGGAAGAGCATGTCTAGTTGATAATTAAATATGAATAATTACCTATCCGTCAAAATCCGATTCTAAATATTCGACATCCATATATTCATCAGATTCTGGCTCCGATGTATTTTCACTTTCGTCCGTTGAAGAGTCACTTTCAGGACCACCAACCTCGATTATAAATCTTTCGGTCTGTGATTCGATTATAGGACCTTTTGTCCTATATCCGTCTTCTATTTTTTTTACGTGTTCGCAGCATTTACTCCAATTTTCTATAGTCACTTCCTAAGTAATAACGAAGTGTAAAAGTAAGCTATATTTTTAACTGTTCAATAAAATTCATTGATAAATGTAAATACCTGAAAACTATCTTCAACGAGCTTTAGGAAGGCATCATTCGTGATGGAAACATTTTTAGTTGCCACTTTTGCTTTCATGATGCCCAAATCATCTCGATGGGATTTAAATCACAGTGATAGGGCGGTAACCTTATCACCTTGTGACCATGATTAGAGAGAATCGTATCTATTTCGTATACTGGCTCGGGTTTATGACGTCTCAAAATTGTGACCAATTTATCTTTAGATGCATTTTGGGGAAATGAGATGTTATTTATTAAACGCAGCCACTCAGCAATTACGTGTTTTCTATCGCCAGATGTTGGAGCTTTGTTAATTTGGAAAGAATGGTACCGGGCATTATCCATTATAACACACGTGGGTTCACTGAGATTGGGAATTAATCTCTGCAAAACCAATTTCTTAAAATTGTTCCTGTTCATGGAGTCATGATAATCGGCTTTCTTTTCCTTATCATTATATATTAGGAGTGCATTGGGAACAAATCCCGATGGTCCGCTGGCATGAACTATAATATATCGTTTGCCGGTTGAAACGGATTTCGACACACCGGGTTCATTTTCGCTTTGCCAGCATTTTGCGTGGTTAAGAGAAGTATGGATGTAAGTCTCATCTAAATAAACAAGAGGTATATTTTTGTCCCTTGCTTCTTTTATTTCGTCTAAATAACTTTCTCGCCAAACCACAATATCCGAACGCTCCTTCAATATGTACCGTTGGTTTCTGCACTTTTTGTATTTGAACCCCATACTATGCAATAGCAATCGCAAGTACTCCCTACTACCGGTAAAATCAATATCTTTTTTCAATTCGGTAAGCAGACTTTTGAGAGTTGGTACTTGCTTTCGCACAGCATAGAATTCATGAATTTTGTGCCTTATGGCACATTTGTCGAAGTCATCTATTTGTATTCTTTTTTTTGGTTGTTTTTTTTTTGGTACCGATGGCAATAACGGCTCATTCTTTTTGTATATATTCTTAATTGTAGCACTACAGACGCCTTGAATGAGAAAAAAAATAAAATTTAATAATTAATATACATATTTAGTACCAAGCTAACCAATTCATGACAATCGCACTATGAATATCATACCCGTCATGTCAACAACTAATTTCAAAACATTGTTTATTGGAATGCTGCTGAATCCTTCGTCCTTTTTCTGCCGCAACCATTTGAATGTATTTATAATAATGTTTTTTGCATCGGGGTGAAATTTCTTGGGCAATTTGATTTTTAAATCGATTTGTTTACATCGGTGACATTCAATGACTTCCAACGTCCGTTGTCAAAAAAAAACTTTGCCATTTAAATAAATTAGTTCCACTGAAAATCCGCAACATGGCGAGGGCTAACAAGGAACTTGTCAGGCTTTACACTGAAGTTTAAGGAAATTAAATATTTCAAAATTCTTTCCTGAATTTCCATTCAAATTTTATTACTTTTTTTACCGTCGTTTTTTCCCTCTGCCTTTTTCTCTGTCGCATTTTCCCTTTCCAACAATCAATTTGACTTTGGCGACGAGCTCGTATCGGAGGCTTTTCCCATCCCAATTTTTCTTCTCGAAACTATACTACTCGATCGGTGCAAATATACGTCTTTTAATTGTTTATATGCAATAAATAAAGTATAAACATACATACATACCTTCACGCCTTCATTCCCAGAGTGGGGTAGGCAGAGCTACAGAATTACCAACAACTCTAAAAACTTGTTGATAACTGTGTAACCACAATTTGCACAATTAGGCTAAGATGTTTAACAGTGTATACATATTAGTGACAGGTAGCAAGCCCATCGCCTAACAGTACTACAAGCCTTTATTCCCTTAGTCGCCTCTTACGACTTCCACGGGAAGACATGGAGTGGCACAATTCTAAGCCGGCAACCACACGGCAAAATAAAGTATAAATATTTTAAATAATCATCAGGGGACCATTTCTCACAAATTGACCTAGTCCAAAACTAAGCTCTAGGTATGTATTATGGGTACTAGACAACGATATAAATACTTAAATACAAAGAAAACGTTCAAGACGCAGAAATAAACTGCGGTCATCACACAATTTTTTGTCCCCAGACCCCCAACAGGTCAATACCCAGCAGGGAGTCTTTCAGAAGATGAAATTGATTATCCTAATTTTTGCATTTCGGTTTCGGTTTTATAAATCTCCGTAATAAAAAGAGAAGTACTGAGGCATAAGGAGGCAACTTAACCTTGTTGTTAGGGTTCCGTGGTCAAACTACCCTAATACCTCAGTGAATGAGTATATGGAACTTGACTTATAAATAAGAGAGATTTGTGTTGACTTTTACTATTATCATTTAATTCTTTTTCTGACTACCTCAAAGTAACTGCATATAATTGGACATGCCATGTAATTTATACTGTGTAAAATCTGAATATGAATCTATCCTTATAGTTTCGCCATGTCCATCTGTCTGTCTGTCTGTTTGTATGTCACATTTTCTTAGAAACAATCAAAGGCAAGCTGAAATTGTACGCAAGATATTTATTACGCATTTTAAGACCAATACTGCCCTGCAGAGCCTAAACCGCCGTAAGTGCAAAAAGTTCATTTCGAGAAAACGTAAAAAATGTCTATGAAGTGTAATTTTTCTACCTTTCTAATGTTTTTTGTGTTAATCATTGAAAGTCAATCATTAACACAAAAAACATTAGAAAGGTAGAAAAATTACACTTCATAGACATTTTTTACGTTTTCTCGAAATGAACTTTTTGCACTTACTGCGGTTTAGGCTCTGCAGGGCAGAATAATGAAATATCCAAAAAAGCATGGTACTTGAAAAGCATGGATGTTTTTTTATCTTATATTATTTTGTGAGGTATGGTTGGAAATCTCGTAAAAACCATTATGTGTAAGTTACAATTACTATTTAGATTTGGGGATCACCAAATATCAAAAACGAAAAGTAAAAAAAAATCATTAGATATTAACGCATATGTTTAACGAACGACGCGATAGCCTAGTTGGGTGCGGCTGCGATTCCCGGTACAGTCGAATATTTGTGTGATGAGATGAGCAGGATCGACGAGTATTTGTTTCCGAGTCTTGGATGATGTAGCATTTATTTCCCTATATAAGTATTTATGTTGTCTAGTACCTATAGTACAAGGCTAGAGCTTAGTTTGGGACTCGGTTAATTTGTGTGACATCTTCCCTTGATATTTGAGATTTATAAGTTATGAACGTTTTTGGTAAATAAACAAAATTTTATTTATTATTTGTGTTAATTTTATTTAAGTGCCGTGTGGTTGCCGGGTGCCGTGTGGTTGCCGCAGTGCCGTGTGGTTGCCAGGTGCCATGTGGTTGCCGGGTTATAATAGTGCCACTCCATGTCTTCCCGTGGATGTCGTAAGAGGCGACTAAGGGAATAAAGGCTTGTAGTACTGTTAGGCGATGGGCTTGCTACCTGTCACTAATATACACTGTTAAACATCTTAGCCTAATTGTGCAAATTGTGGTTACAGAGTTATCAACAACTTTTTCTGTCGGTAATTCTGTAGCTCTGCCTACCCCACTCTGGGAATGAAGGCGTGAGTTTATGTATTTATGTTATTTATTATTTTAAATGACAAAATAAACAAGAAAATGAGCTCATAGGTACAGTCGAGTACACTTTTGGACTTTATTACAATGCAGTAAGATGAAAAAGTGTATACATCTCTTTGTTGTCGATTGTACTTGCAGTTTTTTTTGTGTTGGTAGTAACAGCTTCGGAACCCTACCCTGAGCATGGGCCGACGCGCTCTTGCCCGGTTTTTCTTGCTAGGCTCACCATCCCAAGAGCGTCGGTAGCGATCCAATTTTCCGACCAAATCAGGTGTGTAATCAATTGGCTAACAATATAGGGTATAAACGTTTCGAACCATATTCCGTAGGTACCAAATGGTTTATTTACCGCTTCATTCCCAGCCTAAAAGACCTAAAATCCATACTTATACTGATATTTTCAAAAGTGAAGAGAAGTCCGCTGAACCGATTTCGATCTTATTGGGTATCGAGGTAGTTAGAGGCGCCCAAGAAATGGCATTAGGTACTTTTTACCCGCAATAAACGACTTGTACGCGGACGGAATCGCGGGCAACAGCTAGTTACCTATAAAAATAAGACTAAGTTGTTTGTGCTACATTTAATAGTATGTTAGCTGTGTTATTTTTATAAGTATTTAGCAAATTTTAACTAATTCAAGGCTGTCAGGGCCTGTTTCACAATCGACGAGTAAATTTATGTGCCATTTAAAGTTAGCCCTCTCCTTGTTTATTTTCAAGTGTTAGAAAGAGAAAGGGCTAAATTTATCTGTCAAATATGCGTTACTTCGGTTAGTAAATAAAGTGGTAAATATACAAAACAGTAGGTGCCTACCGACAATGGTTCAAAATGGTTATCCCCTATAATTATAGCTAAGAACATAGTGTTTGTACCATGTCACTCTAACTTCATGTTTGGCCTATTATACTAATCCGTCAAACGCTGTAAAGCGACAAGGTACTAAAGTGTGCAGCGTCTTATAAAGCGACTGTACCTCAACACATACGGCGTTACTTATAAACGTGGTGTCTACCACGGAACCTTTCTTTTGATGTTCTCTACTTTATAGTTTGATTTGATATTAACAAAATCTTAGTTTTTTTTTTTTTTTTTTTATAAAAGAGGGAGGCAAACGAGCAGGCGGCTTACCTGATGGGAAGTAATCACCGCCGCCCATGAACACCGGCAACTCAAGTTGAGTTGTCGGTCCGTTGCCGGCCTTTAAGGAAAATAAGAGCTCTTTTCTTGAAGGACCCCATGTCATAACTGGCAGGAAATATCGCCGGAGAGAGTTCGTTCCACAGTTTCACCGTACGAGGTAAAAAGTGCCTAGAGAAACGCACGGTGGAAGAACGCCATTCATCAAGGTGATGTTGATGGAACCTGGCCCTACGACGGGTGGTACGGTGGTGGAATACGGCGGCAGGCAACAATGCGAATAGTTCTTCAGAACACTCCCCGTTATAAAGCCTATACAGCACACAAAGTGAGCTGATGTCCCTCCTGATAGCAAGTGGATCTAATCGGACAGAGATCGCTGGGTCGTTGACAATTCGAGCCGCTCTACTTTGAATCCGGTCAAAAGGAAGAAGAAAGCATTGCGGTGCTCCAGCCCAGAGATGAGAACAGTACTCCATATGCGGCCGGACCTGAGCCTTATAGAGTTGGAGGCAGTGGACAGCTGTGAAGTACCGTCTCGCTCTACTAAGCACGCCTAGCTTCTTGGAGGCTAATTTGGCTTTATCTTCCAAATGACTGCGGAACTGAATATCATGCGATATGTCAACACCCAGGATTCCGATAGTAGGCTTAACAACGAGGGAAGTGCCTTCGAACTGAGGTGTCATGACAAAGGGGCTTTTTTTGGCAGATAACACGCACACTTGTGTCTTGGCGGGGTTAAATTGGACCATGTTTAGTCTGCCCCACTTTGAGACCACCTCCAGTGATGACTCAATTTCAGACACAAGCTTTGCTCGGCACTCATCAGTGTCAGCTCGAGAGTGATTGCTCCGGCCAAAGTAGCGTGAGTGACCCGTGCTGTCATCTGCATAGCAATGAATGTTACTAGACTGCAACATATCATTGATATGCAGAAGAAACAGCGTAGGAGACAATACACAGCCTTGCGGCACACCAGCATTAACGGGCATGAGTTTCGAGCATGAGCCATCGACTGCTACTTTGATGCTCCGTCCCTCAAGAAAACTGGCTGCCCATTTACAAAAACTCTCCGGGAGCCCATATGAAGGCAGCTTTGACAAAAGTGCTTTGTGCCAAACACGATCAAAGGCTTTCGCTACATCTAAACTAACGGCCAATGCCTCGCCCTTGCTTTCCACGGACTCAGCCCAGCAATGAGTGAGGTAAACTAAAAGATCACCAGCTGAACGCCCACGGCGGAAGCCATACTGATGGTCACTTAACAGCTGATGATCTTCAAGATACCCCAGCAGTTGGCGATTAATTATATTTTCCATGATCTTGGAAAACAAGGGCGTTATAGCTATAGGCCGATAGTTTGATGGATCTGAGCGAGTACCCTTTTTTGGGATCGGGTGAACCAAAGCTGTCTTCCAAGGGCTTGGGACTACACCGAGAGAATAAGAGAGCCGGAACAGACGCGTTAAAACTGGAGCCAGCTCAGGAGCACACATTTTCAAAACAATAGGAGGAATACCATCAGGCCCGCAAGACTTATGAACATCCAGGGAACAAAGGATTCTGTAGACATCTCGTTGTATAAAACGGATTTCAGGCATAGTGTCCTCACACCGCGGGATAGTCGGCGGTATGTTTCCCCGGTCGTCCAAAGTCGAGTTTGACGCAAAGAGAATACCCAAGAGATCGGCTTTCTCCTTAGCAGTGTGGGCTAAAGTATCATCCTCCCGTTTCAAGGAGGGGAACGATGACTGGCAAAAGTTGTCTTGAACAGCTTTGGCGAGAGACCAGAATGCACGAGAACCGGAAGGTAGGCGCACAAGTCTGTCACCAATTCTGTTAATGAATTTGAATTTTGCCCTGGCTATACTCTTCTTGAATGACCTCGTGGCAGAGTTGTACTTCTTTTTAAATATCCCAGCGTTCGGATCACCAGCGCCCAAAGCTTCCGACCAGGCCCGATAAGAGTCCTGCTTTCGGCGGGACTCCGCATTGCAAGTCCCATCGAACCATGGTCGGGACTTGCCACCAACGGGGACCACCGAGTTTGGAATAAATAATTCCATTCCCTGAAGCACCACGTCGGCGACCGAGTCAGCACAGGCGCTGGGATCTTCTGGTGAGAAGCACACCTGTCGCCATGGGTAAGATGCAAAGAAACTTCGCATCTCGTCCCAGTCAGCTGACCTGTAGTGCCAAACACGACGACATCTTCCATTGCGTAGGCGACTTTGGCGTGTGAAAGGCACCACACTCCGAACCAGGCAATGGTCGGATGTCCCGAGAGGGGCATCGACATAAACCTGGTAGAGTTCAGGATGGGAGGTCAGCATGAGGTCAAGTAAAGAAGGCGCTTGGTCTTCAACATCAGGAAGACGTGTTGGTGATTTAACCAGTTGTGTCAGACCATACGCCAGGGCGAATTCGTGGACAGATCTCCCCGCTTGGTCAGTAGAACGAGATCCAAGCCATTCAGCGTGGTGGGCATTGAAGTCGCCCAATACTACAATCTCGGCAGTGGGGGTCTGCTGCAGTAAAGTATCTGTCACCGTTCGAATGTGCTCCATAAGACGCTCCGTTTCTAAATTGCCACTATGGGACCTGTAAAGACACGCGTAAATCCTCACATGATCCTCGAGATCAACGCGTAACCAGATGATAGACAGGTCCTTTTCTTCAAGCGTGCCAAGGCGCCGACAACAGATATCCTCCCGGAGGAACACGCATACACCTGCTCGTGGAATGAAGTTATGTTCCACAATGTAGCCTGGGTATCGTAGATATGAGACATCTGCCGGGGAAGATATCTGTGTCTCCGTCAAAAAGAGTAAAGCCGGCTTAGCCGTCTCGAGATGGTGATGGACGGCGTTCAAGTTAGAGTGTAGACCCCTTACGTTGCAAAACTCAACGGCAAGCAAAGGGATAGCAGCCTTTTTACCCTGTTTGCCTCTGGCAGAAATACAGAGCGGGATTGTGCCCTCCCCAGAATACGCAGGGCAACCTGAACGCTCACGTTCAGGAAGGGATTCTCCTGCACCGAGGGTGCAGGTACCCTCCTGGGGTAAATTTCTATTCAATACCGCTGCCATATTTGGGGGGGGGGGGGGGAGAGGGCCACTGGCGCACCCACTAACCGAACGAAACGCAATAGTAATACTATTACTTCACGCCGATATTCTGTGGGAGGGTGGTACTACCCCAGACGAGCCGGCCCATTCGTACTGTAACCAATAAATGGATACAGTGTGGCTCTACCACCTTCAAAAAGTGAGTTAGTGATCATAATAGCCCAAAGAATAGCTTAACTGAAGTGGCAGTGGGCGGGGCACATCGCACGCAGGACTGATGGCCGATGGGGTCAGAAGGTTCTTCAGTGGCGTCCGCGTGTGACGTTTAGAGTCACAAGTAGAAAAGAATCTAGTGAATTAAAAATGCCGGAATAAAATATACTTAATTAATTTATTATGACTTTACAAAAATCGACTTTAGGTCGCGGGTAACTTAAATTACTGGCTGGGCATACATCCGCGCGAAACAAATCCTTTAAGGGGTCACTTCCCTGCACTGCTCGGGTCTTGAGGCAGCTGGTGTCGCTTTCTGGGTCACTGGTCCGGATCGCGGGATTCACGGGATTGGCCGGGAATGCGCGGGAGCATGCGCAATAGGTCGAGGTGGGTCCTCTTTGAACCCCAGACTTGGTCCCTGAAATTCCCGGAAATTTGCCATTTCATGAAAAGTCCAATTTCATGTTAGTGACTACGACATCGGGATTTTTGGGTATGAAATTTTATGCAGATGCATTATGAAGGCTGGTTAGGTGAACCCCAAGCACTAAATGGTGATCAATGATGTGGCAGTCACAAACAAAATCAACTTTTAGAGTAAGAAAGAAAGATTGGAAATTACAATGAATTTTAGACTATTTAAAGGACAGGAAATAATAACAATGTGAGAAAATAGCATGAGTAAACAGTTTATATTGAAATTAATAATTTCTTTAACAAAAGAAGTAAAATTGCTAGTTTTACATGTTACCTTTTTAAGTTGAGGGTAGGGTGAACCTTCTAGAATCTAATGGAAGTGTACAATTCAAGCAGATTTTATTACAGTTAGTTATAATGATGCATTTAAAATGATTGATAACGATCATGAATGATGATTAAAAGCATAAATGTTCAAACTATGAAATGGTAACTTAGTATGCTACATTTACTTATTCTACGTAATAAAATGTTCGCAACACTCACCCGATTCGGGGAACCACAGGCACTTAATTAAATTAAAACTTGTTAATTGTATTTAGAGTACAAAATAACTTGAATCACTGCACCAGAAGTAAGTAGTAGAGGAATCTCAAAATAAAATATTTAATTTTGACCTTCTGCTGTCACTGTCGTAAAGGTAGTGTCGGCCGGGCGCGTCACTCGCTCGCGGCGCCGGCGCAGCCGGGCCTTATCGCTAGATGCAGCGGTGACGTAGTCCTTTGTATTCGTGTCTAGTTTTATCTAATAGTAAATATGTTGATTCCATTCAGTTTGTAAATTAGTTTATTTTTATTTTATTTAGTGTGTTATTTTAAGTTAGTTTAATAGTAAAACGTTATTATAATATAGTTTAAAAGTAGGTTTAGTGTGATATTGTTTTTATTAGTATTAATTGTATAGTTTTAGTTTTTAAGTTTCAATATGTAGATTTATCTAATAAGAGTAACGCTGAACCGTTACACGCGGACCGGGATACGAGCTGTGGGTAGGCCTTGTAAGGATCGCGGGAAAGCGGTGGATGCGAAAAGCACAAGACCGGTCTGAGTGGAGAGCCTTGGGGGAGGCCTATGTCCAGCAGTGGACGTCTTTCGGCTGACATGATGATGATGATGATGATCTTAGTGAAGGTTACAGACGGTCAATTCATATTTCCTGAACTACACAAGGTTTTATCTTCACATTCGGGGCCATGTCTCTCTCCTTATTACTAATCTGTATACAATACAGAGCCGGATATCAAGTCCGTAGCAGCTGTTCCAAAGCTAGCGTTACTGAGAGATGATCAACAAAACAAAGTTGACTCGCCGAAATTTGGGTCCAAATGATTACTCCTTTGTTCGTAATTAAACAAAGCGACAAAGTTTGCGAGTTTATCTGAGGTTGTTACAACTTTTCTCTTGTTAGGAAACTTTTGCCTTTTTAAAAGAAATGCTTAATAAAGATACTGCCAGAAATAATCTCATTTAGGTAATTGCAGCGCAAAAGGTCCCAAAAAGTATTTCGGGTTAGACTCGTAGAGCATATAGAGATAAAGATAAAAACATTTATTTAGTAAGTAGGCCGCACGGGTACTTTTACACGTGAAGAAGCTACCAGCAGCGCTTCACAAGAGGATTCCACAGCTGAGAAGAAACGCCGCAAGAAACTCAGTCATTTTTTAAATATATTTATTATTACAATGGTACTACTTAGCATTATTATAGATCTATAAATATTATCCGTGTGGTTGCCGGCTTAGAGTAGTGCCACTCCATGTCTTCCCGTGGAAGTCGTAAGAGGCGACTAAGGAAATACAGGCTTGTAGTATTGATAGGCGATGGGCTTGCAACCTGTCACTAATATACACTTATAAACATCTCAGCCTGTTTGTGCAAATTGTGGTTACAGAATTAACTTTTTTTTTTTTTAAGTTATTGTTAATTCTGTAGCTCTGCCTACCCCACTCTGGGAAAGAAGACGTGAAGGTATGTATGTATGTAAATATTAAATGAAAAAATATATCAAATAACCTGCGTAGTTTCCGCAGGAAAACACACCAAAATCTTACGAGAGAGATAAAGAGAGATAAAGAGCGCATGAGAGAGAGGTACAAACCCGAAGGCTGAATGTTTCTGTACTCTTATAGTTAAGTATCCATGTAGTATTACATCGTAATAGATACAAGATGCAAACGCTGCTGTTTTCTATCGAATCGAATTGTATGGAGTTAACATTAGCAGTTGACGCCATCTGTTATCAGCTTACTACGCCAATCTTATGTCGAATTTCGAAAATCGCTTACCTAACGTTATGCATCTTGACTATACTCTGATCATTCTAAGGTGATGCCTGTGACAGCTCATATTAACCGTCGTTCGTCTATACCTATTGTGGCCTTATTCTAAGATGATGCATGTGACATGTATTTCGTAATGTCAATAACTTCGTAAACTCACAAGCGATGTGTTTAAAATAGGCGATTATCTATAATATTCCTGAACGGCGTTGCTAGGTTTGTACCGATGTAGTATTTATGTTAGATAAAGAAATAAGGTTAAGGTAAGGTTACCGAAATAGCCCGAAGAATAGCTAAACTTAAGTAGCAGTGGGCGGGGCACATCGCTCGCAGGACCGATGGCCGATGGGGTCAGAAGGTTCTTGAGTGGCGTCCGCGGACCGGGAGAAGAGCTGTAGGTAGGCCTCCAACAAGATGGAGTGACGACCATGTGAAGATCGCGGGAACGCGGTGGATGTGAAAAGGACAAGACCGGTCTGAGTGGAGAGCCTTGGGGGAGGCCTATGTCCAGCAGTGGACGTCTTTCGGCTGACATGATGACGATGATGAAAGAAATAAGTGTAAACAGTGTAATATGAGCTGTCACAGGCATCACCTTAGAATGATCAGAGTATAGACAAGATTCGTTGAGAGTAAGTAATTGTTATCGAAAGTGTATAGAATTGACGTAAGCCGCCGAACGATCGCGTCAAGCGCTTATGTCAATCCGCATACATTTTGGCAGGTTGTTAAAATCGTTTACTGTCACTGTCAATATCTAAGGCTCAGAGCTAAGCTAACCCTGTTGCCAAGCAGTAGTGTCACACACTGTAAAGTTTCAGCCAGAAATATACTAGCAGAGACATCTCTATTCTAGTCACGAGGCAAAATAAACATGCACACATTTGCCTTTTATAAAATAAAATAAACAAATAACAGGGGACAATGGACCCGATACTACGTGCACATCGCTTAAAAAGCCTAAAACTAAATTGTCTAATTTTAAGACATAGTTTAGACGGCAGATTTAATCAGTGCTATTCCAGAATGTCAAGCTGACAATGTAAAGACCGCCTAAAATAAGAAGCGTCAGATTCAAATTAGCGCTGTCATGGCGCTGTCATTTGATTATGACAGCTGCTCATAGAATAGCAAAGGGTTTTAGCGGCACCTAAATAAAATTAGGAAGTTTAGAGGCCACTGTAGAATCGGGTCCAATGTCACACCAATTGACCTAGTCCTAAACTAAGTTTGTACTATGAGTACTAGACAACGGTTTAAATAGTTATATAGTTAAATATTAACTTAAATACATAGAAATCATCCATGACTCAGGAACAAATATTCGCGCTCATTACACAAAAACCTGCCCTGGAGGTTTAAACCTAGGACCGCTAGCTTCGTAGGAAGGGTCACTAACTAGGCCAACGCGTCGTCAAATCGTATGTTCTATTATTACTTTTGCGTTTAATTGATGGTTTATCCACTCGGCTAGTGTTGCCTATCGTGCGTAGCTCTAAAGAAGTTACCAAGTGCCCCCTTGAGACTTTGTTGCTATCTGTAGATGAGCTTCGATTTATTCGACAAGAGCTCTTAACGGCCTCGTCAAACGAAATCGGATAAGTTAAAGTGTTTGACCGGCCCATTCTGTGTTACGAAACATTCGACGTGTAGGGTGACTATGTCGGTAATATCCTGCGATCTGGATCTTAATAACTATAACGCCTTTGTGTCTGTTCATTGGATCAAACTTGATCAAATTTCCTTGAGACTGATAAACGTTAAAACATGATTAGAATCAAAATCGTCGATCGTTTATTTTTTAAACATGACACCTTCGTTTTTAGGGTTACGTACACAAAAGGTAAAAACGGGACCCTACTACTAACACTCCGCTGTCCGTCTTTCCGCCTGTCCGTCTGTCCGTCAGTTGAAATTTTCACAGATGATGTATTTTTATTGGAGATGTTTTATAAAGTAAATAATTGAGGAGGCTCCCATGCGACAAACGTGATTTTATATGGATAATAGTACGGAATCCTTCTTGCGCGAGACCGGCTCGCACTTGGCCGGTTTTTTTAGTTAAATTTATGAAACCCTACGATCTTTGACGGTGTTTATTGATTCAATAGTTAGTAGGTATTTATGACTTCATACACCTGGTTGATTGCTTAGTTTGCTTTACATGTACGGGAGGTGCCGAAAATAAGCTTATTCAAGATTTTTTTTTTTTTTAAATCGGCGTATTTAAAACTACAGCTTTGAAGTACGGACATGGCGACGCTATAAGGGTTCTTAGTTACACTTCGGATCCCTAAAAAGGAAGAGGTGCCTTCTCAATTCTTCGAGTTAATATTTTTTATTTTAACTCTATTTAAGCGTACGTACCTTCCTAGAAAGATACTCTAATGCAACGATGCTGTTGTCGTCGTGGTATCCAACCGCGTGGACCTTAGGCTGCATTCGTCGTCAAGCGCAGCGATTCAACACCAGCGTTGATAAGACGTTCTATTAAAGCGTTGGCCTAGTAAAGCTTGGCCACTCAATTTTACGATGTTGTTGTAGTGTCAGTGCGGCAGGGATCCACTTGCAAGTAAGGCTGTGTTCGTCCTTAAGCGCCGTGTTTTAGTTTATAAATGAACAAAAATACCGTCTGTCACTATCTGAAGTTAAGTAACCGTTGCATAAGGTAAAGGTAAGTTTAGGTTATATATCGAGCAGTAAAATTAGAACCCCGTGTTTATCCCAAAATATTTTATAAGGCTGATGGCCTTTGCCTGCTTAATTTGATAAATACCGACCAAGTGCGAGTCGGACTCGTACAGTCAACAGCATAAATAAGTGATCATTTATGTACCTTGTCACTTTAACGTTATGTTTGATATGTTATACAAAATTGTGAAACGATTGAAAGCGACAAGGTACATAAATGATAATTTATTTATGCTGTTGACTGTACACGGAGGGTTCTGGACACGTTGCTATGGTATGGGAACCCTCGTTGTTTTATAACTTTATTCTTCTGTTATAGCGGCTATAGTAATTACACACAAAATTTCAAGTCTCTAGCTATTACGTTTCAAAAGATACAACCATGTGACAGATGGATGGACAGACTGACAGACAGCGCAGCCTTAGTTATAGGGTCCCGTTGGCGCCCATTGCGTACGGCACCCTATTTTTTTTTACAAAGAAACTTTTAGAGCAAAAAAGAAAATTGATTTCTACAGATTTCATTTTTGTTATGCTACTCGTTCAAGTAAAATAAATCATCAATATAATGTGATTGATAGTAACAATATTTGCCACGCGCATTATCTATGATCACCGTCAGTCCTGTGAGCCACCGCCTCCGCTTGATAACCTCTAGGTGAAACCCGCTAGCTCGTTAAACGCTAATAAAAACATACGGGATATAATAACAAATTTGTTAGCGGACGAAACTAGTGACAACAGTAAGGACTGATCTATAGAAATGCGGTGCGATGAGCGGAGCGTTGTGTGGCGCGTCCTTCAGTAAATTCAAACACAAGGGATGTATGAGAACGTTCATTATAATTAGTATCCATGATTCTTAATACAAACGAACGCACTCACCCCACAGTTTGCCCATAGCGGGATTTGATCCCAAAACTTAGGTACGACACAATATGCACCGTTCATAACAATTGACTATAGTCACTTGACTGTAGTGTAAAAGGCCCGATTTGACAGCTGTCAACACAGTAAAAAATATAACGTCAAACCTGCCTCAAACACAATTTTCTGGGTTAACAGCTATCAAATCGGGCCTTTTGTAAAGGCACGACTAAAGTCCACCACGGGAATACATCCAAGTGACCTCACTAGTCACTAGTACGTACGTTCTAATCACCTAAATCACCATATAATACTTACTCGTACCTCTTACAATGTTATTTATTATGTCACCTATAACACAGTTCCATGGTGGTTTAATTTATTAATAATAATTTACAAACTACGATCTATATAAAAACGGCAATATTTCGGCCAAAAAAGAACAAAGGAAACCACTAAATCTGGGCCTCTATACTAGGCGGTAAAAACGATATCGTAGTTAACCTATTATATGGTATTATTTTGACGTCGCGTCAGCCGCAATTACTGTCAAGTAAATAAGAGCTATCAAAACGGAGACAATACGATAACAGCTCAAACACGATTATGGTTCTTACCGTGTTGAATAGAGGCCCTCTTTAATTTCAGTAAAAAAAAAATACTTACAACATTTATGGTAGTAATTAGCAATATAAAGTATGATTAATATACTAAGCTAAAGCTAAGTATGAACTGGTAAGTTGCACTATGAGAACGAATGCAGAAATTAACAAAAAAAAACCGCAAGTCAGTACATTTAAACTTATACATTATTGATGTGTAAGCTGTCATGATTTCACCTTTTTATCCAGAAGTTAGTTTCGGTAGATGCATCTTGTCTAGCCTAATTTTTCAAAGTTTTTCATAGTTTGAATCCTTATCCTTAATAAGCAGTTTCCTTAAACTGTTTGTTTGTTTGCTCCGACCCGCGGTTCAACGCATGAAGCGATCGATGACAAATTCAGTATACTTGGAATGGCCCACACAATTTATAATAAACTACCAAAAAATATTTTAGCAAATAAAAGTAACGATGTGAATTTTAGGAAAAACTTAAAACTGTTCCTTATAGAAAAAGCCTATTATTCGATAACAGAATTTTTGAATGAAAATAATTAGTTTGACACTGACATATTATTGTAAATATCGTATATACGTCCTATCTTTATTTTATAGCAAATTACCTTACCTAACCATGCTTCATTTGTACAAACTTATAATAAACATTTGTATGCCCGTGGGCACCATATTGTGATACAGTAATATAATTAAACATCGTGTAACTAACCTATGTTGGACAAATAAATGATTTTGATTGATTTTGATTTTTGATTTAGAGAAGGATGGGGCACTTACTTACTTCTCGCTCCTCCTAACAGTAATTTTAAAAAACTTTTTACCATCTGTTTACTTAAACTGTTTGTTTGTTTGCTCCGTCCCACGGTTCAACGCATGAAGCGATCGATGGCAAATTCAGTATACTTAGAGAAGGATGAAGCACATACTTACGTCTCGCTCGTCCCAGCAGGCATTTTTTTTTTACTAAATGCCATCACCACGCTCCGCTCCCCGTCGCCAGTGTGGCCGCAGCCCCCGCCTGATAAGCAGATTGGGCGCCGCCCGCCCGCCGGCCGTCAGTCTGGGCGACGCGCGCGACACACACCAACGTCCCAGCAGTGGGCAGTGCGCGAGTGAGTTGGGTTCAGTGTTGTGAGTGTTCAAAGTTGGATGAAAAAAGTGTTGGTGAGTACACCGTTCATATTTGACACTAATAATATAAGGAGGTAGGTTTGTGACTATGACTTAATTTACGGAAGTATTGATTTGGTTTTTTAATTAAAAAAAAAAAACAGGAAATTGTGGAACATAATTACTTCCGAAAAACAAACTGTACTGTTTAATTTTAAATACTTAGATTTTAATGTGTAAACTGCAAATTAAAAATAAATATTTGAACTCAATAAATACCCAACTACATAAACAATTGAAAAATACTGAAAGCTAAAACTGAGACTAAACCAACATACATCCATCCATCCCTAACACAGGTGCAGCTGGCTGCATTTCCTCGTTGTCTTGCATTCTGATGCGTTGCGCGGTCCCCGCTGAGCTCTGAGATCCCATAGCGGCCCGCAACGTCTGTAATTATTTTAACCTCTCTTTTGGCCAAGCTGGGAGCCTGACATCTGTCACTTTTTAAGCACACACATCGTATGTAAGTACGAGGGTGACGGATGCTTTATCCACATTTTGTCACGCGATAAACGCAACCATACTAGGCCCGCTGGAGCCGTCTAAATTTTTTTTTTTTCAATTTATGTTTAACTTGCAAAGTCACATAAGTACATAAGTTAAGTACATACCTTCACGCCTGTAATCCCAGAGTGGGGTAGGCAGAGCTACAGAATTACCTACAACTTTAAAAACTTGTTGATAATACTGAGACAAAGGACACAAAGCTCATTTTGCAAAGTTACAAAATATGGAAGATCTATGTTTTTTTTTAAGTTTTCGTCAAAAATTCTTTTCTACTGGTTTGTTTAAAATTATTTGGATCATTAAACAGTTAGAACGAGCAATTAATTCTAGACACAATCCTAAGGGGAGCAATGAAATTGGTGTGAGCAACACCGTGTATTATTTAAACACGTACACTGCTAAATCGTTATCACATCGTTAACCTTATCTTGATCTAATGGCGGCCGTATCGTTAAAAGCAATATGGTTAAAACAAAGTGGAATTAAATCCAGACGACGCACAGGGTGCTTCTATCCGCATGTAGTTGAATTTCCAATGGTTCCGACGCATCGGTTTACTGCGTCATTTCTTATTCACACTGCCAAGAAGTGGAATTAAAATTTTCCAATTCAAATTCAAATCATTTATTTCATGTAATATTATGTAGATTATTTTATTATTGTTGCACAGCATTAGATAGGTAAGCATTATACTACCATTTAATAATGCTGGAGGGAGCATGCCATCCCGCACTGTGTGACATAATAGCACAATCAGGCTTATCACTTATCATTCTTAGGATGGTATTGGGACTGTCCCGCACCCGGCGCATGCTCTCCTTGCGTAAATTTCCCGGAATCGTATAATTTTGCTAATTCACAAAAAAAAATGGCCCACCTACTTATTTTATAAATACAGTGACAATTACGCTGAACGAATTTAACATGAAAAAGCTGCGGGTCGATATTTGAGGATTGGACATTTGAAAACTTCATTCGAAATCGATCGTAAAATTGATTTTTTAACGTTCGCGGTTGGTCGTAACTTAGGACGGTCCTTCGCAAGCGATTTCTTTTCTACTTTCAAACTCTAAAAAATCAATCAATTAAATTACAAGGTCAATTATAATTTGCTAAAGCAAACTCCCCTTCAACTTCAATTCCGACATGGGGCAATTCTAAAATCGAAGTTTGAATTTAGGTTAGGTCCATCTCTTTCTCACGATATCCTCTAATAAAGAGTGAAAAGGATAGGATATCCGAAGTTTCGAATTTAGTGCTTCGCAATAACCACCACGGACACGACACTTCAATAACGAGCAGTCTGACAATTAAATTGGACAACAAAGCAATTATAGTGATGTAACGACCCCGTCATTTTATTTAAGGACGCGGCCATCTTTGGAGACAATAGGAAATAATAAACATTTAACCGGTTAAGCCAGATCGCTTTGGGATTGCGTTTTAACATAGGTAGTCAGGCTAATGCACGAAATACGTTCTCCCTTATTATCTCGTTGCGATTAGTACCCCTGTCCTTTTTTCTCGCATGTATTTCTTATCGAATTATTATTTTTCTTATCGGCTTTACGTTTATCTATTATCGATCTAGTAGGATCTTAGTTATGGTAGCTACAAGCCCATAGTCTTTTTGCTATCTCAGGACAATGTATTTGATGTTTTGAGATTGCAGTCTTGAGGACTAAAATGGAATGGCTTTATTCTTGTCATATTGAACTTAAACAATGTCACAACATTTATTCGGCTAAAACACACAGCAAACAATAAAATATTTTGGCGAAATAACATCATTAGTAAGATGTAGGTATAAATAGATGGATGGATGCATAGATGTTATGATATAGGCAAACTATATAATTTTTCAAACTTTCAATTCGCAAACAGGTAGTAACTAGATTTATTTATATTTTTGTGCTCAAAAGTCTAACTTAACCTAACCTATTTAATAAGCCTATGCAACTAATGTAATATGTAACGTTTTAAGCACACACATAAATTAAAGTTTGTAAAACCATATAGTTTGTCAAATGATGATTTGGTCAAAATTCGGGATACCATTTATAGTATTATTATCGTTGTCTGATGCCCAACGTATAGGAAAGCCTAGCCTGAACGTAACCGATATCAAGTGTCTGAGATCAATAGAAAATATTCAATAGAGGACTGGGTATTTCATACGTAGGAACCAATAACAATAAGGTTCTAAATCGATTTCGTTTAATGAGACGGAGGATAATAACTTAATAACCGACTTAACTACGAAAACGCAAATCAATAGAATTTATATGTGATTTCAAATTGGTAATACAAAATCAACCCTGCCGCCTCCAAGCAAATCAAAAATGATTCAAGCCTGCCGTTTGGCAAAAATATGTTTGCCAAATGTAACGTTTCCCAACTTTTTCATTTGCCAACCTAATGTTATATAATTTTTTCAGAATTTATTTCAGTACCCTCGTGTAAGTAGAACCCTATAGGTTAGGTTAGTTTCTATAAAATCTTGAAATATGCAAACATATTTCGCCGAAACAAAGGTAACCCATTATCTACACATCTTCTCTAAAATAAACCCCTCTCCTAAGTGTCATGCTGCTAATTCAATTAAAAGTGTATTCCCATTATTTTTGGCTAATGCCGTTACCCTACCACTATCTTTAAATTAGATTGATAACATCGAGTGTCAAGTACGATATTTTGGTATTAAATGTAGGGTAACCACGCTTCAGGACTTTAATTATTATGTTATTAGAAAATTAACGCTCATTAAGGAAAGCTAACAAATGAGTAAGTGTACGAGTAATACACTATTCATCATTAACTAAGCCACAATACAGTTTTTTGTATTCCGGAAAACTTTTTGATGAATATGTATCCTAGGTGGAAAAGCCATGTCGTTATTGTCAACGTTCGATAGCTCTTATTTACTTGACAGTATCGGCGGCTAAGTTGAAAACAATACCGTAACATGTATAAGACCAATGATAGAGATAGAGGCCTTCGGTATTAACGATTACGCGGCAACTTTTAAAAAAGCTATTTTTAAAATATCATGTTTATAGAGGAATGCCACGAAAGCATCCTTTTTTTTGGGCATTTTTTTTGCTAAAGAAATTCTGCTAATGGCAAAAACTATCTTCTATAGTCTTTTATAAGTCACAGATAGACTTAAAAAAACCAATCGCGGCTACAAACAAATTACTCAATTCCATTCCGACCACTCTAATCCAAAGCGGGCGTAGCAAACACTGATAAAGTTTTTTTTTTCTCAGTAAGAAAAAAATAAATTAAAATAGTATGCTTTAAGCCTCATAAGGTATAAGGTCAATAATTTAAACCTCTATAAGCTTGTTTTTTTTTCAAAACATCTCTTGTAAAAAAATTACAATTTGTCAGCTCTTTTTTCAAGATGCTCAACCTATATTTTGAAGTTTACTATAGCCACGTTATATTTCGTTGTACGGTTCTCGCATCGCAACTGGAACTCGCGGAGCCGGACCAAACTCTGGGGTCCTAGTGAAACAGGGAACACACAAGTCAACTTAACTCGTAATAAAAAAGGTATATAAAATATACATGAACGGAGTATACAGGACTTTCACTTGATCTTTACATAGAATACTTACACCCTTATTCAGTTGATCTTTACAATACTTACACCCTTTTTCACTAGGGCCCCAGAACTAAGCTCCAATATTTAGGCATTACGTCCCAAAGCCATTGCGATGTGAAAACTATGCCGTACCGGACTAATCTAATAATTAATTTGTAGTATTAATTTCTCATTTTAAGTAAATATTGTAATATTCTTATGAGAATAAATGTCTTACACCATAAAGATAAAGTTTTACACGACAAGAATATACCAGCGCTTCACAAGAGGAGTACGCTGAGAAAAAGAAAAAAAAAAATATATATAAATAAATATTTATTTATATTATTGTCCCCTGGGACAATGTCACAAAAAACGCCGCAAGAAACTCGGCAGTTAGTCATTTTTTAAATATTTTTAACATTACAATGGTACAGTCAACGTCAAAAGTAAGTGATCAAAATTAACATTTCAAAACATGTTCAAGCATGACGCCCCAGATAAAACAGATTATAACAAAGTGTCATTTTCAACTGAATATTTAATGAGTCAAAAGAAAATGATCATAAACGATGCCATAACTGTCTCTTTATAGAAAATTTCAATAAAGAATAATTTTGTTTTCTACCTGTGTGTCAAGTGTCCAACAAGATAAAGTCAAAATTACTAAATCTCCAAATGAAAACTAGGGTAATCACGGCAGTTAAAAAGGATTTATTTTAAATGTTGCAAAAAAAAACAAAGCGAAGTAGTAGGAACTTATTTCAACCCTTGATAGAAATGAGAGGTGTTATAGTTGTTTCGCGTGTTTGTCTTACGAGTATAACCGACACTAACCGAACGTCTGACTTGTATTCCGAGGTGGTCTTGAGAAGACATGAAAGCCCAAACATTTATATTCACTTACATGTGATAGTTTGGTAGTATTACTGACTATTGCTATTTTAGAAAATCAGTTTAATTTGAAACACTCAGTAATGACTTTAACTGTTTGAATGGCATGTCACTTACTTATGACACATTACGAGCTAATTTACTAATGCTAAACTACAATAATCAGATACATCTGTCTTAATTTATTGTATATACTATTTTGAGACCCTATTTCATCAGTTTCTTTTGCTGTTGACTGTACAACTTAGTCTAGCATTATATAAATCTATAAATATTAAATTATAAAATATATCAAATAACCTGCATAGTTTGGGCGGGAAAACGCACCAAAATCTTACGAGAGAGATAGAGGGAGTTTTTTTTTTACCATAAACCATAACAATCACCCGAAGCCCCGGTAGGAGCAGCACAAACACACACACCCACATAAATGTGACTTGCTATTGTCATCTATTTGTCCAGGATAGTACACGCACATATTCCGAACAGATAAATCTATACCACTGAGACTAAAGTACAAATAAGTTAACATAAACAAAGAAGTAAATAAAATAGAAAAAGTAAAGAATTAACGTTAAAAACCGTTGCTTACAGTCGGGCACAAAAACTAATATAAACTTTTGCGCGTTAATTCAATGATATAAGGTGCAAAACCTTTGTAGAACCCCTTCGCAAAACGGATTAGGATTTATAGTGAAGCATTTAAATTACCAAGATACGTAGTAATAATTAATTTACCGCGCATGTGTTGGATTTCCACTGGAATTCACCAACAAATAATGAACCCTAGGATTTACCGCAACTGTGAGAAATCGAAAATCAAATTATACTGGTTTCATGGTTTGCAACCAACCCTAACCACAATGCTTTTCTGTCCAGGCTTTAGAAAGAAAGAAAGAAAGAAAGAAAATCATTTATTCGTGACATGCATAACAAAGATCAGATAAACAAATACAAGAAGAAAGAAGCCACGAATAATTAATATTAATTACCTCCATGGAAAATTCAATAGCGTACGTATTCGTTTTTGCTTTGACCAGCGGTATTGATACAGAGTGGTCCACGAGTTGACCATAAAAAATAAAAGCAGGCGTCATGCCTCATGTTGCCAATTTATTTTATTCAACTACCATAATCGACGACGTCGACTTAGTACTGTTTTCAAGAATAGCACCAAGGCTGGGCCGTGATGTGAAAAGTTCTCGGAGGTACTAAAGCTCATTTAGCTTCCCACACATCTACAACTCGAAGCTCATTTTACGCATCGATCTATTATATTGTTTTTGGTTCCTGGAATCGGTTATTATGTCGTTTTGATAGCGGAATTCCCTGGAAATGTCTGGTTTGTCTTGTTATTTGCAAGGGAAATATGTGCAGGATAAGTCTTATTAAAACGACATTGGCCATATCTGAAATTAACAGACAGTTTTTATGGCGTAGGAAGGCAAACGAGCACACAGGCCACCTGATGGTAAGTGGAAACTGTGACCCATAGACATTCGCATTCACAAGACTACAAATGAAATGCCAACCCTGAGGACTAAGATGGAATGCTATGCTAGTCATTTCACCGGCTGTCTTATCCCGAAACCGGAACACAACAATGCGAACACTGCTGCTTGGCGGTAGGTTAATGGATAAGATGGTGGTAACAACCCGGACGGACCCAGCACAAGGTCCTCCCACAAGTATATACTTATTTCTTTCAAAAACAGTAGGAGAAAAGTTTACGAATATGGAATTGACAACATTTCAAAAAAAAAAGCATTATTGTTTTATCGCGTTTATAATAGCTGGTTAAAAATTAGACTACCCGTATTTCTTGGTTTTTCTTTATTTAACTTAAATTCGTCGTTAATAATTTATTAAAGAAATAGTCATTAAAAAGACCGTATATACAAAGTTAGGAATACTGATGTCGTGATCTTAGCCTAATATAAAATTTAAAAAAGTACCTTTAAACATAAACAGAACTGATTGTCATGTCATGTCAATCATTCGCTGCCGTTCGTTCACAAATTTGTTATTTTGCGTAATTTAATTAATTACTTAATTTGTAGACGCCATTAAAATAAATAAACTATTTTGCGTAGAATTGAAAGCGTGTCGTCAGAATCAAGTAATCCGTCAGACAGATAAACAATGAACATGACAGTTGTATATTTTTTTGAATTCCTTTGGTAATAAATGGACTAAGGGCACTATAAGTGTATTCCTAACATTCACAATCCAACTTTTTTTACAGATTAGCCTAAATATAAAAAAAACTACTGCATAAAAAAATCCAAAGATATTTTTACTGTAATCAGCAGTGTAAAATCTAGAAACTGTATTTTATTTTACTACCTTAGCACAAAATGAATTGTTGTCAATTGTTTAAGGTAGCAAGTGTTCTTGATTGATTGAGATGAATGTTAGGTTTATTTTTATTACAGCAACCCAAAGGGAAACATTTGATGGTCTGTTTTTTTGCATTGCCTTCAAAACTACTGGAGCGATTTGAAAACATCTTTCACTATTAGAATTCTACATTATCTCTGATGAACATAGGCTAAGGTAAACGCAGCTATCAACGACCCTCCTAAGGCAATTTTGAAATTGATCATACTTATTAGGAATATTGGTAGCCGTCACAGTATTTTTATTATTTTTATATGGTAATATTGAATCAGTGGTCTTAGATCCTGCCACTACATCACCTAAAACTATAACTAAATCCCTCGTGGGGTCCAATCTTGTTAGCTTAGTCTGCTAGACACTTTAAATTCTATTTAAACGTCGGTTAGATAGCAGTTTTTTTAAATAATCTCATACGATGAATACTATACTAAGTATATTTTAGTTTTCTGCGCAGACGGAGACCCTGGCAACAGCTATATAACGAAAATAAATATTTCCCAAACCAAAATACTTCTTTTGCGACGACACCGTGTCTCGTCTGCTCTATGAGGCTAGACAAGTTGCTAAACGCTAAAGTCAACGATTTTCAAAAAATTGAATGCATAGAATTGAATTCTGATTTTTTTTACCGTTCGACGTTACGATGGTTTAAATCACTTAACCAGACAGAACGTGGTGGCGCGAAATCAAAGTACCCACCCCGAATCATATTTTTTGTGATAACCAACACAACCCGGCAGCTATGGTTGTGTTTGACAGATAAAAGATAAAAAGATGTTTATTCAGTAAGTAGGCCGCACGCGGCACGATCACTTTTACACGTCAACAGAACGTTTGAAGACATTCAGAAGAGTTTGAATAGGTACTCCTTTTCAAAAACAAACCCAAAGCCTTCATGAATTCCACAATTTAATAAAACGTTTCCTAATCGTACAAACGGGTATGTATTATTTTATGGAAACTTTTAGCTAACTTTTACAGTTGAACAACAGAATTTTTATATAATTGTTGAGACATTTCTCGCGACATGTTCATTTTTTTGGTAGTCACATGTCTAACCATTATGGTTTTAGCTGAAAATAGCGTTCGATGAAATGAAATTCGATGAAGCAAAGTTAAAAGATAAAAGGAGCGACCCCACCGCTGCTTAAAATACGGAGACGGTACGGAATCGCAGCGACGCATCGTATCCGTACTGTTTTTATCGAATGGCCTCCACACCGCTGCTGCTCAAAATACGGTGTCGTTGCGTAAACATAAGACGGGGTCATAGTAACAACATGGCGCCGTTTTTGACGCACCGTAATATACGCACCGTTAAGTAGCGGTACGCATACGATGCATCACTGCGATTCCGTACCGTCCCTGTTTTTTAAGCATTGGTGTGGGCGTACCTTAAATCCATAAGGTTATAGTCTTTATTATTTGAACTGAGCTGATCTTCTATACAAAGGCCATTGTTTGTGTACAATACTATTATCTTTCTTTGTGTCCGTAACCGCAAGCCGATTACATACAAAAAAGTTAGAACTACATTGAATGTACATTGAATTATCAACCCTATCCTCTTAGTCAGTAGGTTTAAAATGTAAAGTGTCAGGATACAGATATAAGTCTTTATTATTTGAATTGAGCTTATTCTTTACACAATACTATCATCTACACAAGACTTATATTTGTATCCTGACACTACATTTTAAACCTACTGACTAAGAGGATAGGGTTGATAATTCAATGTACATTCAATGTAGTTCTAACTTTTTTGTATGTAATCGGCTTGCGGTTACGGACACAAAGAAAGATAATAGTATTGTAAACAAACAATGGCCTTTGTGTAGAAGATCGGCTCAGTAGAAATAATAAAGACTATACCTACCTAGCAGTTTTTTTGGCATGGCAATGATAGTTTAAATGTTCTGATCTAATGTACAGTCAACAGCATAAATAAGTGATGATGTACCTTGTCACTTTAACGTTGTGTTTGAAATGTTATACAAAATTGTGAAACGATTGAAAGCGACAAGGTACAGAAATGATCACTTATTTATGCTGTTGACTGTACAATCGCTCAAATTAGAGCTTTCGACTACTACTTAATTTAACTACTTGACGCTACCTCTCAACGTCAACTTGATTGGTGGAGCGTGCTGGCATGTGATTAAGCGTATCACTTTTAATCTTGACGCAGCTTATATTAACCGGCTTGTTCAAGTAGTTAGCGTACAAAACACAATTTAACGCGTGCATCCTCAATAAGTCAGCTTTATACGACATAGCTCGACGCACTTCTTAAAGCTATTCAAATTTCTGTAGCGAATTGAAGATAAATATACAAATTGTAGGTACATTGAAGCTAGAAATTCGGATCTGGATCGGAAGTGGCGCAAAAATGGGTCTGATGCCAATGCACATTGGGCAGTTTCAAGATATGGTGCGTATTTGAATTTAAAATAAATAAATACATCGACGTTTGTTGACAGATATTGCATTAACATATTATAAAAGAGTTTACAAGGGCCCGTTGTGTGATCAGTAGTTAACTCAACTAATTGTTAAAAATCGAAGAAGGAATCGAAAATTTGGCACATTTCCTTGAGATTTAACTTAGTTACGATTTTTCCCAATAGGGAATATGCATGTTTTTTTTTACAGCTTCAATTGAAGCTGATTCATGTAACAAACAGATCACAAAAATCATTTTTTGAATAACTATAAAAATAACCAAGATATAAGCCAACAAAGATTTGTTGGCCGCAGTGCACAATGACGTCACGGTGCACATCGGATCTCTCTGTCTAATTAGAAGTTTGAAATGCTTATAACTTCCGTATTTCTTGACCGATTTTAATTTTAATTTCCGTTTTGGTGATCTCTTTTACGGTATTTTCATATTTTGATGAGAAATGCGATTTTTAAAATCCATGCATATTCCCTATTAGTTACTTTAACAACTGATCAAACAACAGGCCCTAAGCTTTTGCTGGAGTTTTTAAAGTTAATGAAAATTTTGTGACGCTACACTTCCATCTTGAGAAAGGGCGGATCAAAGCTTGTCAAAGCTCCAAGCTCTCATCCTAATTAAGGTAAAGACGGAGCCTTATTAGGGTAAAGGCGGTTAATCCGGTAGTGTTACATAGGCAGACAGTCGCTTGCTTTTATCTTAATTGATGACAACGGAATTTTACCAAGAAGCAAGGCGTATTTTTAACTTAACAAAAGGCGTGTTATTTGCTATACGCCTTTATAATCAGCCGAAGTAAAGGGTTTTTTTCGTTAGCCCAAAACATTTTTGGTCAAATGTATCATTTCCCAAATTTTCAATTCCCAAAAAGTTGTTTCCCGTCGCAGTTGTTTTATTTTTCATGTAGTCCCAAGTGTAACCTAACCTAATAGACGTAGGCAGCGGTTTCAATATTGCGAATATAAAGCAAAAATAATACAAACTGCTTTTTGGGAAATGAAAATTTGGGATAGTATACTAAATATGATTTTTGTAATTTATTACATTACATTCCACCTGGGACTCTATTCTAGGCAGTATAAATAAACCATAATTATTGTATTTCGTCGGTGAAATTGCAAAACCGCGTAAGTAACATTTTAAATAAGGAGCAAAATGCACCTGTTTAATAAGGCGGTAAGGTTTATTTTGCGCTATCATAAATTTGTTAGTTACGTGCTTTTGCACTATCACCGACGATTTGACCTATTAGTCGTATGGTATTGTTTTTTAACTCGTCCGCCATTACTGTCAAGTAAATAAGAGTTATCTTAACGTTGACAACACGATAACAGGTCAAACACGATATGGTTTCTACCCCCCAGAATGGTATAGCTCTGTCCCTTTCTCTCAGCCTAAACTGAACTGCTTTAGTATGTCACGGTAACCCCCCTGTAAGGGAACATCGTCTACAAGTATACAGGGTGTAATCGTTAAGTGTGACCAGGCGATTATTCCGGAACTATTACAGATATCTAAAAACTTTAAATTGATATCAAAAACGTTACCTAATCAGAAAGATGACAACGATAACTTTTTAAAATTCAAACAAGAAATATCCAAAATGTTGATATTAAACACTACATTAAGTATGAAATTAGATCCATTTCATTAAAAAAAAAATTGTTATCATTTAATTGATTAGGTAACGTACTTTCGATATCGGGTACAAACGGAACCCTATTACTAAGACTCCACTGTCCGCCTATCTGTCTGTCACCAGGCTGTATCTCATGAACCGTGATAGTTATATAGTTGAAATTTTCACAGATGATGTATTTTTTTTGCCGCTATTACATCAAATACTAAAAACAATAAAAAACAATTAAGTAAGTGCGGCTCCCATACAACAAACGTGTTTTTGTGCCTTTTTTGCTCGATTTTAATAATGACAACTGATATAGTGTCTAATGTTGTATAGATAATGGTGCGTAACCCTTCGTGCACGAGTCCGACACGCACTTGGCCGGTTTTTTATTCAAACTTGTGTATAAAAAGTCAGTGCGACGCTGAGTCCTTTTCTTTACACCTTTTTAAGGTTCCGTACGAGTTATCCTACGTAAAACCTTACAAAACACACTCCGTATTTACAAAATAAGTATGATTACACTCGACTGATTGAATACTTACAGACTCTTGACGTAAGTAGATAAATTATTTTATTACGTTGGAATGGTTCGAACTTCGCGAGGGAGTATTGTTGGCAAACTTATTAATTTCTTATACGGCATCTATACAGCCAATACTCGGTTTAGATTGTCGAAAGGTAAAGGTCTTGGGCACAATTGTTTAATATTGGCCTGTTGGCGTTTAAATAAAATAAAACAAACTCGTCAAATGTTAGCTTGAACTTTTTAACCTTTTGAACACCACCGTCGGCTCTGGCCGACAACTGAAAGTCGTGCCACTGACGCCACCGTCGGCCACAGCCGACACAAGTTAGAGATTAAAAGAGACTTTGTTTCGTATGGATTAAGTTGTAATTTGCGTAGCATAGCAAACATGTTTGGCATGTGAGTGACGCATTTTGTATTTGACGTACGGCGTAATAAATTAAAGTATTTTCTTGAAATCGGACTATGCTTTATTGTACTACAAATGAAAACACAACTTATAGGATATATCACGTAGTTTAATTACAATTGACCTTCGAGTTATCAACTTAACGGAAAAAAGTAGCCACCTTTTCCCGTTAAGCTGACTCAAAGGGTAACTGTTATCAAAGTTTGTTACGTATCCTATAAATTGCGTTTTTACTTGCGCTACAAAAAGGCATCGTCCAATTCCATGGAAATTCTTTAGTTTATCAGAAAACACAATAATAGTATTGAGGGCGCCACTGGACGCTCGACGTTTGCTCGGCGCAGTCTTAAGCTATGGGACCTTTTGAAGAAAATTCATAACTACCGTCACTTGTCGTGTAAATATACAGTGTGTCTCTGACCTTGGGGCTTTAAATTCAACGATCGATTCTACTCGCTAAACTGAACTACTTTTGTTCTGCAACATGAAAAAATAACTTAAATTTAGATAACTAATTGATGTTAAAGTCTAATTGTAAAATCAGTGTATTACATACTGGCCATGTAATCACTATCTCATGGTACGGGGGCGACATTACCTTGGTACGAGGGCTAAAGGAAAATGGAGAATTGGATCGCGTACATTGAAAATTAGATTTAACTTGTATGAAAAAATATATATTTAAACTGAACATATTTTTAACAACTTACAGAACAAAAGAAGTTTAGTTTCAGGAGTAGAAATGATCTATGCAATTAAAGCCCCAAGGTCAGAGGCACCCTGTATAAATGCCCAAATCGAAATATAGTTCACTGTTTAATTTCTTTGTGCATTTGAATTACCATAGAGGCATTCCATCTTAGTCCTCAGTAGGAAACGCATTGGCAGTCTCAGTCTGGGTCTCATTTTTAAACCAATCGCGTCACTGGTAGATCACGTGACATTCGTACCACGTCATCTACCAGTGACGCGATTGGTTTAAAAACGAAACGAAAAGCAACGCTAGTTAGCGTAATGAACCTGATCCTACTTAATAAACCGGGTGCACTAAATAACTCCGAAGAGTCATAATTTCGAATTGATCACCATCCCGAATTTTCATAATTTCGAATGCAATGTTTTGATAAACCAAACTGTGCGCACGTTTGCCTTTTTTCTTCTAAATATAGATTTAATTTAGTTTTAATTGTGTTTCAATAAACTTCCTTACTTACTTTCTTTCTTCTATTCTTGATTCAAAGTATCTTGCCTATAAACACGGTACTGCTCTGGTTCTATATATTAAAAGACTTCCGATACGGATGAGAACAGCTAAAATGTTCCACGCCTTCCTTTTGATTAGGACGGACGTGAATTTACGAGGTATTCTCTCTACAGCAAATATACTATCCTTATGTATAGTGTTTACAATCAACGAAGACCCCTTTCTGCTTAATTGTCCGTACATATCCATAGGTAATCGACAAATCGTGCAATGTAAAATTAAGTGGTGCTGCGAGTGTTTGGGAATTAAAATGATTGTTACGTACGTGGGGGTAGGGACTGAGAAATGCACAAACAAACCGATAATTAACAGCTTTACTCTACTAACGCACTCACTTAAACCTTTAAAATAATTATCTCACAGTAAACTATTAATACTTTGATGATCGCTCGGTTCGCTCTTGTTAGCACTGTTCGCCGTCCAAGTAAAGAATGAATCGTAACCTTTTTTTTTCGACTGACAATGTAGTTGGTGTCCCCACCGTAACTACTTCACCCGGGCATGGGTAGCAGTGCCCCTCGTGGGGGCATGCTGAACCCTAAGTTAGAGGTGCGGTGGTGGGCGCACCTCTGGAGGGGTGCCTCCATCGGGTGTCAGGCCGGTCGAGCACAGCTCGGCCGGCTGAGTGTCTTGATAATCTTCGTTTTCTTCGGTTTCTTCAAAGTGTTCGGATTAATGAATCGTAACCGCAAGCGTTCTGCCTTTTATAGTGCCAGTGTACGACCTTCTGGAATGATCGATGTACCTGCTGAGCACGACCGAGACTATTCGTTGCTGGAATGTTCTACGCATCCCTTTTTTACAATCGCGATTTCCTTGGCTCACGGGTCTGAAATGTTCCGCGTATTGCTGCCTCATTTTTAATCGTGCTATCTCTTACATACGCTTCTTGAATGTTCTCAGTATTAATATCTCTCAGTAATCATGCTCTATCTTTCACTCTTAGTGGATAATTGCCATATACTGAAATGTACTTCAATCAAAGGCCCATAAGGGGTTTTCAGGTGACGACTTAATCTGATAGAGGGTGGCCTGAAACGGACAAAAATATGTTTCAGGCGCCTGAAAACAGCAGCAAGTTGGTCAAAATTATGATAATCTGGTATGTGATAGAGCTATATCTGAAACGGTCTATATTTCAGCCTGCTGAAAACGCTTCCAAAGCACCAAAAATCACTATTGAAAATTAGACGCCTTAGTTCACCGGTGTAACACTATGTTACAAGTAAACACGACAAACGCAGGTTAGAACGGTTGCTTATATTGATGACTTTTTGACCAATTTCTCAAGTCAAGCATCATCATTGGAATTCAGAAATAGTTTTGTATTTGTATTATGAATTGTTAAAGCCTGTCTAGTTCTGGTCTAGGAAAGGCATAGAGTTATAGAAGTCATATTAATTAAATACAAATATCACTTATCCAATTTGACCACCAATTAAAAGTAGTTTTTTCAAATCCCTGTTAAAAGAAAGTTTTGTTGTCAAAAGAGATAAATTGTACATAATTTAAAACTTTATTTTAAACCTTTATGAGTTCACGATAAGTGCAACTAACGATAAAATCG
Organism: Acleris emargana; assembly: GCA_927399475.2. Taxonomy (NCBI): domain Eukaryota; kingdom Metazoa; phylum Arthropoda; class Insecta; order Lepidoptera; family Tortricidae; genus Acleris; species Acleris emargana. The sequence goes on from OV656850.1 coordinate 6,543,102, forward strand.
GTTCAGTACTTTTTGATTAGAGTCTAAATTTAAAAGACATATTTGTTTTTGTTCCTTATAATATAGTTTATAGAATACAAAACGGACACATTCCAAAATCAGTCAGTGTTGCATTTTAAAATTAGAAGGTGTTAATACCTATAACATTTTCAATGAGCGAGAAAATGTATGTGTTCAACTGGCTGGAACTTGTCAGATTTTAACGGGAAATACTCCCAAATCATTTATTTTACAAAGTAAAAATATTTTTTCTCAAATAAATGTACCAAAACGGGAAACTAGTAAGTATTTTCCTTATTTACGTACATAAAAAACCGACTATAGATTAAAATTCTTGAGTGAGCGAAACTCAAAAGTCGGCCTTCAGCTTGTAAAATTGAAGCAAAGTTTTCCATTTCCCACTCCTTCGGAACCAATTGAAGAACTCTTCACTTGGGGCAAAAGATCTCATTAATAAGACCGTTTCCGATATCGAAAATAGCGAACAACTTATTGAATCAGCTTATTAGATTTTGATGCCGAGTGTGAAACGTAATACTGAATACGGGAGATGTTTTATCAAATTATTTCCGTATATTCAGAGCTCTAAAGTATGTCAATTTAATAAAATTACGTTTAACGTTTCGAAGCATCTAGGCTGCTTCATTTTTCGAGCAATGACTAAATTTGTACATTTATATTTATAAATGCAAATTATTTTAAGTTAATATTAATGACTGTGTTTGTAACGATTTGGTTATGTTACTGTTATGTTGCAAATTTTATGAATAAATAAATAAATAATAAATAAATAAATAAATAATAATAATTGAAAGAACATGATGCATTTTGTAACAACTTTTACGACTGAAATACGAGTAAGTACCAGGGCCTATATTCAACACGGTAAAAAGCAAATCATTTTTGATAGCTCTTATTTACTTGGCAGTAAGGGCGGCTGAGTTCAAAACAATGCCATAACATTTCTAATACGATTTGGATTTGACTGGCTAGAATTTATTAGCCCAGGTTGATTTTTTGCTGGTGGCCATATAAAGCGGCAGTACAGTCCAAGGCTGTTTTTCTCTATTCCCTCTAGAAATATACTATTTCAGGCTATAAACCTCTGTGCCAAATATCTCATCGATCGGTTGAAAACGAAATAAATAAACATTCTTTCGAATTGATTATACGTAACAGAGAAAATAATCATAGCCACAGTACTCACAGCACACTTAAAAGCGGTTTAGATATATACGGTTAAAAGTTGTTGTTGAATTTTCGTAACTTTCGTGTATGCCCCGAGGTATGGCTACTCCAACAACCAATCTGTACCTGTGCCTGAAGGTAAAATTAATATACGAAATAAATTGTACCTCTAATTTGAGCACAAGTCACAAATTATCCAGCCTTTGTAGCTCTTTAAGTCGTCTGATTGTTATTTGAGAAATGTACAATTATAAAGTCGTAATTTGAACAAGGTTTTACAAATAAAATGTAATAAGCAAAATATCGCTACGACCTCTTTTATGTAATTTTCTAACGACATGAGATCATCGTACACTTACATCTCAAATCATCTATGAATTACCAGTACGTAAAGTTTCCCCGCATGCCCGTCACTGAAATTGACGTTGAATTTACGCGTCAATGGTACCTAAAGTCCATACCATCTGACTTGTCTTAAATGGTAAACACTTTTAGAACCTCAAAATGCTCCCTTTTCGCCTATAATAACGATTTCGTCATAAAAAAAACCATCCATAATTTTAAATCAGGAAAATGGCGTGAAAAAAGTGGTATTTAGTTGCTTTGAGGTTGTAAAAGTGTTTACTAAATAAGAAAAGTCAGATGGTATGGACAATACATTGACCTTTTTATAAATTAAGAAGTGGGGCGGCACTTCATTGATTTAATACACTATAGGTAGGTAGAGTTCGGTAATTCTACCGAAGTAATCAAACCTGCGGCTACACGGTTAAAAATAACCTGTCAATCAAATACGGTCACATGAGAGATGTTAATTACGGTCGCCATACGTGCACAAATATCGTCGGTGAAACTGCAAAACCGCGTAAGTAACATTTTTAATAAGGAGCAAGATGCACCTTTTTAATAAGATGGTAAGGTTTATTTTGCTCTATCTTTTTTTTGTTAGTTACGTGGTTTTGCAGTATCACCGACGATATGCATACCAAGAAGCTTATTTACCTATGGAGAGTGCACAGGTAGGTGATTCTCATAACCAAGTCGATTTACAACTCGACGGACGTATTGTTAACCGGCGAATTTAAATCGTACCGTCAAAGCGTATTAAACAACATTTATGGGGGTGCATTTACCGCATTACTCGTCAAGTGAGCCCGCTCGTATGACTTCATTCACTCGATCGACCGGTCGGCAGAGCCGTTTTTAATAGAATAATACTCGTAAATACCTCAGCTAACAAAAAAAGTCTGAAAATATAACTTTGAATTACGCTTTCTCCAAGGAGGAAGTAAAACCCCGGCAAGAGCGTCTCGGACCATACTCAGTGTAGAGTTCCGAAGTCGTTGTTGCTACAAACAAATTAGACCTCACGACAAACTTCACTTTCCCGTTGAAAAACTGTTATCCCTATACATCGACATATGTCACGGTAAGTTTACCAACACCGCAAATAAGTTTGCGGTAGGTATAAACATTTAAATTGACACGACTCTAACAAAAATAGCGCTTTAAAGCTTAATATTTCATAAACGGATATCTTAATCGTAAAATAGTTTTTACAAACTTGCAATATTTTTGAAAGGTCTATTCAACGATTTCCCACACAATGGGGTAGACGAGAAAAAAAAAAACATCCTCAAGTTACGTGTAGGGGAGATACACTAAAAAGATTTTATTTAAGATATTACTACCCAATAGTTATTATTTGAAAAAATAGTCAATCTAACGTTGGCATATTCTATAGGCTTCATCCTTTCGATTAGTATGTAAGTAATTAGTCTAATTATGCAAAAATAATCGGCAGTGAAAACTAAAAAGCAAAGGACCGCTAGACCTGATTCCCTAGAAAAGATGCTTAACGCTAACGTAAACAATTTACGAAAACGGACAAAGTATATGGTATTGACGTAGGCGCTCGACGTCTGACAGCTTACATCAATCCTATACATGGATGACGATAACGAGCGCCGGATGCATCTTGTCTAAGGCCACGGGAGATTAGTGGAGATTACATAATATACGGGTAAGAGCGTCATGTCTATACAGGGTGTCCAAGAAACCGACGTCAACCCGCCTAGGGCTGATAGAGCAGCTCATAAGCTATCGATTTAACCCCCATGTATGTTCAGCAATTGTTATGAGTTTCCGAGATATTGATCATTTTAATCGAAATTTTTGTAATTTTTCCTTATGTCCGTGATACTATTAATTCATATTTTTTTCAGTGTTTTCTTGCATGATTAGATTCACTGTGATATACAGAAGTTTTTAAAGCTACATGGCCATTTTTTTTACATTACAACTTTTCGAGTCAACGCACAAAGTTTGTTTTTCCATACTTGGTGAAAAGAAAAGCGGGGTTCTCTTAGTATGGTTGAACATACGTGGGGGTTAAATCGATAGCTTATGAGCTGCTCTATCAGCTCTAGGCGGGTTGACGGCGGTTTCTGGGACATCCAGTATAAGCACCAGTATACAAGCGGCTGAAGTTAGGGCTGCCCTTGTCAACGTAACAATGAATCTCTGCACACATCAGGGGTCGACCTCGACGAGTAACAATACTCGTCACTTCGCCCCGTTTCCAAATTCACGTGTCATTTGCACAATGCTTTACAAAATGTTTGTATTGTGGATTAGTTAAAATATCACTGTCACTGCGAGTTTTTAGGATTCCGTAGTCAACAACGAACCGTTATCGTTCCGCCATGTTTGTCTGCCCGTCTGTCCGTGGTTTAACTGAGAGACTCTTGGTACTGCAATGCTGTAATTTGGCATAGTTATACATTTACGAGTAAGTTACCCCGATAAAGTTGTAAATAATGATGACTCATATTTGCACTCTCAAGACTACAATCTTAATACTGCCATCCTAAGTCAGTTGTGCTAGCCGTACAGGTGCAGTTACGGGGTTAGTTCAGAAATCTCGCACCACCCGCAATCATTGATGCTCACGGCTTCATTCTGCTCGTGACCATTAGTTTCAATTTGGTCGAAACGCCAAGATAATTAATTAATAATGATTATTATAGCAATTTTTGCCCTTTAACTAGAAATACATGTGTAGCATTCCAACGGGACATAGACGGTGTCCAGGAAGCATAGCCTTCGTTTGACCTCACTCCAGATTATAGGATGTGCGCTCAGGCAGGCAACCACAGATTGTAAACGTGCATGGCAGTTGGCACAAAAGTGTAGCTAAGCTGATAAGCTAGTTCCTCTGGTTGCCACCTGAGCGCTGGCGCTGCCTGTTTTAATGACTATGGTTTTTTGTTTTTATTTTGCTTTTGTTTCGTTTTGTTTGTATTAATGTAATATTTATAATGTATGTATCACCTTCTGTGTTTTCACCGAGCGGCCCCAACGGAAGACCAGCGTTGGCTTCACAGCCAGCACATGCCGAGTTGGGACCGTTTCACAACATTAGCACATCTCTATTCGCTTGTCTCATTTTCTTAATTTTTATTGCTACTTTTTTTTTGTTGTGTGTTATTGTTGTGAATAAATGTTTTACTTACTTACTCCTCGCAATTGCAGTGATCTTTAATGAGTTTCGTACCAGACTAGCTCAATCGTCAGGAAGCGTAAAGACAGGAAGCTTAGCCGCTCGTATTTAGTTAGTTGGTGTGCTTTGCATGTGATTTCCGCTTTGAAGGGTAGCTCTTGGGAGCTGTTTGAAAGAGCAGTCAAAGACACGGGCTAATCCAGTGCGCGATGATTTTTGACATAGTACAGTCAACAGCATAAATAAGTGATCATTTATGTACCTTGTCGCTTTCAATCGTTTCACTATTTTGTATAGCATTTCAAACATAACGTTAAAGTGACAAGGTACATAAATGATCACTTATTTATGTTGTTGTACGCCGTCTGTGCCCTCTGTATGTACGCTAAGATCTTTCAAACTACGAAACGTATTTTAATACGGTTTTCATCAAACTAAATTTTACATACATACATACATACATAAACTGACGCCTTCATTCCCAGAGTGGGGTAGGCAGAGCTAAAGAATTACCAACAACTCTTAAAACTTGTTGATAATTCTGTAACCACATTTTGCACAAGTAGGCTAAGATGTTTCCCAGTGTATTAGTGACAGGTGGCAAACCCATCGCCTAACAGTACTGCAAGCCTTTATTCCCTTAGTCGCTTCTTACGACATCCACGGGAATAATAATACTAGCCCATCTTGCTGCTAATGCGTAATCATATTTATGTAGTGACTAGCGGGCCGCCAGCGGCTTCGCCCCGCTGCAAATTCCTGACTTTCCCGGTGAAATTTTCAATTAATTTCTTTCAGAAATACCATTTCCTAACAATGACGAACACAACAAAAAAGAAATCAGCCAAATCGGTTCAGCCGTTCTCGAGTTTTGGGCTTTGCAACACATTTAGCGATTCATTTTTATTATATACCTAGATTAGCACTCTTATTTACTTGACAGTAAATATCAGGGGACAATCTTACACAAATTGACCCAGCCCCAACCAAACTAAGCTCTAGGCTTGTACTATGGGAATGACAATGATTAACTTACTTATATAGATAAATACATAGAAAACACCCAAGACTCAGGAACAAATATTCGCGCTCATCAGGCAAATATTTGCCCGTACCGGGGATCGAACCCGGGACCGCTAGCTTCATAGGCAGGGTCACTACCGACTACGCTACCGCGTCGTCAGTAAGAGTTCTCAAGACGTCAACAATGTGATTTTGATATCAATACAAATGGGCTAATCCCGTGTGGTGGCCGGGTTAGAATAGTGCCTCTCCATGTCTTCCCGTGGATGTCGTAAGAGGCGAGTAAGGGAATATAGGCTTGTAGTACTGTTAGGCGATAGGCTTACAACCTATCACTACTATGCTGGTAAACATCTTAGCCTATTTGTGCAAATTGTGGTTACTGAATTATCAACAACTTTTTAAGTTGTAATTCTGTAGCTCTGCCTAGCCCACTCTGGGATTACAGGCGTGAAGGTATGTATGTATGTATGTACAAATGGGCTTAACCAACTGTGCCTCATAAATCCATTGTACCAGGGCAACATGGACAAAAGAAGACCTTCACAGTGAGCCGTGTGTGGGCCTGCCGTGTAGGGCATGCGGTACCGGTACCATTCCCGGAACTGGGACTAAGATTTCCGGTACTGAGTCGGAACCGGGAATTCCCGGGATTTCGGTACTTTTCGGTACTGAGTAAATTATTTGTATTTTTTTGTTGTTTAATGGTTTTAGACACCAGTTAAGTGATAATTATTAATTATTTAATCCAGAACACGAGTTTACCAAATCAGAACAGCTATCTTTCTGACTACCATACTACCTGTCGGTCGGCCCGACCGGTTGGCCTTGGACTGGGTCGAGGCGTCGGGTCGAAGGGTGGGGTGACTGGGGTCTCATACCGCATCCGAATAAAAGCGAGCTGGTGCGAATTGGCCGGGGGAAAGCGTCACCAGGCCACCACGTAGTTTTGAAAAGAGAAAATGACAATTAGTCTAGTCACAAACTCAGTACCGAAGGAACCGAAGAACCGGGATTTTTTATCGCCAGTACCGGTACCAGTTGAAATGATAATTCCCGGGATCTCCCGGTCCTTTTAGTACCGGGAATTCCCAGGAGCATGCCCTACAGCCGTGCCTCACCTGTCAATCTACAGAGTCGTCCTTCACATTCGAATGGTTCGCAACTCATCGCGGCTGGGATTAGTTTCTAGTTTAATCGCTGCTCCCCCGGGCTTGAACTAAGCTCGCAGAAGTTGTGTAAGTTCGCGTAACAGGTGGTATGATTGGCAGAATTAATTTAGATTGAGATAGTTTCAAGGGTTCGTTTCGTACAGTTTGTTGACCGATCTTTACAGTGAAGTACTTGCTTCTTTAAGTTGGACTGACTTTTTTGCCGCCCGCAATAGGGAATATGCATGGATTTTAAAAATCGCATTTCTCATCAAAATATGAAAATACCGTAAAAGAGATCACCAAAACGGAAATTAAAATTAAAATCGGTCAAGAAATACGGAAGTTATAAGCATTTCAAACTTCTAATTAGACAGAGAGATCCGATGTGCACCGTGACGTCATTGTGCACTGCGGCCATATAAACTCCATGTAAAATTCCGTTTTTCTAGAAAGAGATAGGAACAAATCTTTGTTGGCTTATATCTTGGTTATTTTTATAGTTATTCAAAAAATGATTTTTGTGATCTGTTCGTTACATGAATCAGCTTCAATTGAAGCTGTAAAAAAAAACATGCATATTCCCTATTGGGATTGTTCATATTTTTATCATTACTCTAATTCGAAAACCATTTCGAGGAAAAGGGTTTTAAAGCCGTTCTGCATTATTAAGTTTTTGATAATTATTACTCTTTTTCTGATATTTCGACAAAAGTATATTTAACCTTTGTTTGACTTTCGTTTTCGGTTTGATGCCCTCCTAGGCGTATCTTACGGGTTAGGCGAAAACCGCTTGAAATAATATGTTTTAGTACACTATTACAATCACTTTTTATCATTAGATATCATTTAATTGTTGTAATTTCTTAGAAAATGCCATCCCAAGTTTAAATTAATCATGTCATCTATAAAATGCCTGCTTAATAATTAAATATATTTAAAGAAAACTATTGGGTCAAATACAAAATTATTTAAATTGAAATCCTAAAATTACCAATTCTTATAAATGAGAATGTAAAAACCGGGAGTTATTTTTTGGACAATCCCAATTGACCCCAGTTTATTTTGACCGATATTTACGACTAAGCGAAGAATATATAAGGCACTATTGTATTAACCACACTTAATAAACTTATAGAGAATGATACAATGACAAAGGTGAAGAACTTTGAAACTTTATCAGATCCTCTCTTCTATCTTGAACAGTTAAGGCTTTGCAAGTCTTATCAGCCAGACGATGTTTACGAACTACTTTTACACATGCACTAGATCAGAGTTCAATCAATTTGTCATTCCACTAAAATCAAAAAATAATAACGCTCTACAAGTCTTTCATTACGTAAATATAACATAGATATAAGTTCTATGTATCACCTTGTCTAAGACCTTCAGCGACATCTTTCCAATAATGGCCAACTAGTTTCTACGTCAAAGAATTTCACTATAGGCGTTTCAATAGAAATACTGAGCTTTTCTATTAAGTGTAACGATTGCAAGCAGATAACTGTCGTCACAGGGCGTCACGTAACTTTCACGTTTCGCACCACGTTCTGATATCAACGTGAGAAGAATGTTTATTGGACACCCTTGATATCATTTATTTTGTAGCAATGTGGACTGGATATTCTTAAAGCCAAAGAAAACAAGCTTCCGGTCATGGGATTGGTCTATGTTTTTAGTTTTAAAAATGAGTGTTTTTTTTTGCTGTTACTCAGTAATTTTATTGTACGGTGTAATAAGAGTTTTCGATATGTATGTTTTTTTATTTTTTTTACTAGCCTGTTTTGGTGTCCCACTGCCGGGCAAAGGCCTCCGCTCTCTTTCTCCACTCGTCCCTATCCAGAGCGCATTCCTGCCAATCCCTCGCAAACGAATCTAGGTCATCTCTCCATCTCCTTCTGGGTCTACCTTCTGCTACGATGTCCATGGCGTGGCAGCCAATGGGTGGTATTTTGGCCCATCTCCCTTCGTGCATGCGGCAGACATGGCCAGCCCAGTCCCACTTTAAATTAAAGTTTTAATTTAAAGTGGGATGTATGTATTATAATTATTTTATTTTAGGCAATTTAATTTAGATTAGCGCCTAGCTATTTATTTATTTATTGGATAACCCTTAAGGAATTTATGTAAGAAAGGCACAGTTGTCTGTATGATAGATAAAAGGTATCATCAGATCCAGGAAGCCCAGATTAGTTACATTCTGTGAACGGTACAACCAGCAGGGTTCAAAGAAATACACAAACGTTTATTAGCACTAATGTCGCATGAAACCTGTTTCTTTCTAATTCGGCAAGGTAGGAAGTGACAGTACGTGGACTTACGGCGACTTTGGCAGTAATCATTAAATCATTACGACTTTATTTCAGCTCGGTTGAATCTCACCATTAGACGAATATATTAGACAGTTTAAAAATAAAAAATACAGGAGGCAGAGGATATGTAACTATCCTGTAATTTATATCATAGGTCATAAAACATTTCGGCCCCTGACCTAAGGCGAGGACGGGCTGGGAAAGTTGGAAGAGTTTTAAAAGGGACATATTTAAAGTTTGACACATTTATTTATTCCAAAAATATTGCGATACTCTTTGTCTTCTCCTATTTACCAAAGCTGAGTGTTTAAATAGGTATGCTTTATACTCACGTTTGCTTGTCTTTTTGTTTGCGGGAAAGTAATTTCAAATTACCTTCTTGGGACCCCCTGTTTCTAGATTAAGATTCGGCTCTAATTGTTAAAAAAAAAAACAATTTATTGAGATAAAAACAATGTACAAAAGCCAATCTATCCCATACCCTAAATATTATCATTATACCTAAACCAATTAAACTTCGACGATCCGTTATAATTGCAACATTATGATCACGTTGAAATTTAATTTAAACTTGACCATCGGCCGAAATTTCCACATAATACCATTATGTCGACGATGATATGATAACAAAATACCCCGCCCAGATAATGTAATTGAAAACCTATGAGCTTATACAACAAGGCTATTTTCATTTACAAAATGCAGATGTATTTCTGTCTTTAATCTTGTTTGTTATTTTCCTGTTTGTTCAATTAAGTAATTTACATATAAACATACATAAATAAGCTCGAAAGAGCTGCATGGTTAGCCCTTTCGAGCTTATGTAATATGAAAAACTAAACGCGAATCTTCGAATGATTTATCTCCTTTACTCGTCACAATGTCACGACTAAATAAAGAAATAATTGTTTGACCTAACGTAACTTCAACTTTGATTTCCAAAGTAGCTTTGTGCGGCCAGTTAAATTTAAAGTATTACTAAGAATGTCTTTGAATTTTTGCACAATAGATAAAAGTGCTAATGGTGGTCTGAATACCTTGAGGCCTTCTCTACCAGTCTTATAAAGCGTGATTAAAATATAATTCATCCTCATCTCACGTGAAATTTGAATTGGGCAGAAAAAGACAACTTCAACAGTTTTTGTTAATGGATAAGGGTGTAAGTAAGTGCATAAGTAGATAATTTGGAGGTGGGCGATTATAAAACCGAAGACTATTTGTTTTCAAAAAGCGTTATTATTTTATAAAATTATACCATTACATATAAAAAAGGTACTCTATAATATTTTATATACTAAATTTGATTTAAAAAAAAACACCTCCATTATAAAGCTATACAGTGTGTAAATGGAATATGCGCAAACATTTCAAGGACATTTTAAAAACATGTGTATCGTTAGCATAATTTTTTTTTTTTTCATACAAATTAATTCGCCTCGCTATGTATTAGCAATAGCCCAATTAACCTGCAATTAACTGAGACTTAAATCTTTGTTTACACTATACATTGCTCCTCGATGGCACGTTTAAAAAATAATTACGCTCTATGTATTAGAGTTATTAACGAAATTCCACATTTAAGTACATGACTTGTAGAGCCTAACCTACGTTTAGTTTTAATGATTGCTCGTATTCCATTTACACGCTGTATATAAGTTGCGGGGCGGGTAATCACAAAGGTCCCTCTTTCTCATTCCCGCTAATGAAGAGAAAGATAAGCTGTGACGTGCCGCTATAGATTGGAACGTTCTCAACCAGTTAATTAGTCGTTTAATTAATTCTCAATAAAGGGAGATAAGAGTAAATACCGCGGAGTTCAAGCGGGTCGCGCAGGCGGATTCGCGATACTTAGTACATTTTACTAGAATAAACGTGTATCTACAAATCAACGAATCACTTACAACTTTATACGGCAAATGGGGTGAAAAAGTAGTATACTCCGGTCATAAATACACCCTTTTTTATCACGAGTTAAGTTGACTTGTACCCTTTTTCACTGGGGCTCCAGTGCCGGCGACATCGTACGCGTAGAATTAGTTTCCGCTACTCCCCCTATTTCTTCCCGTTGGGGGTCGACTTTTGAAAAATCCTTTCTTAGTGCACCCCTAGGGAACCCAAGGAATACTACCTCCAACTTTCAAGTCTCTAGGTCCAGCGGTTTAGGCTGTGCGTTGTTTGTCTGCCAGTCACTTAGCCACGGAACTATCTTTATATCTTCTCTATATGTATATATAATTCTTCTGTCCGTGTGTTGACAGTGAGATCCTCCTAAACGGCTGAACCGATTTGAATGATTTTTTTTGTGCGTGTTCAAGTGGATTCGAGGATGGTTTAGATTCACCAATAAACCCGGCAGATGGCGTTGTCCTGCATGGCAGATATCATGCAGGACAACGTCTGTCGGATCCGCTAGTTTTATATAAAAGATAAATTTGCAACGCGGGTTGATTATTTATGCCCTTGAATTTCGGTAGTAGATAAACACAGAGAAACGTTAAGCCTTAATTCCTTCCTACAGTTATTTGCTGTGTTCCGATGTGGGGCCATCTTTATAATCTATAAATGGCAACCGGTGACTATTGTAGGGCCATTACCAACTGAGCGTCGGGGCAATAAATCATTTTTATCGGACTCTCTCGCTCATACTCGTGGGGCTTACGGCGAGCGTAAGGGATACAAGATAACGCTGATACTACACGCATCCCTTACGCTCGCCATAAGCTCCACGAGTACGAGCGAGAGACTTTTTTTTTTTTTTTTTATAGCATGGGAAGGCAAACGAGCACACAGGCCACCTAATGGTAAGTGGAAACTGTGACCCATAGACATTCGCATTCACAAGACTGCAAATGCGTTGCCAACCCTGAGGACTAAGATGGAATGCCTCTATGCTAGTCATTTCACCGGCTGTCTTATCCCCAAACCGGAACACAACGATGCGAACACTGCTGCTTGGCGGTAGGTTAATGGATAAGATGGTGGTACCAACCCGGACGGACCCTGCACAAGGTCCTCCCACAAGTAATCCCACAAGTAAAAGAGTTACCCTGAAGGTCGAGTAATTGGAGCCCCGCCACAAGGTTAATTTTAAGTCCTTTTTGTGAGAGTACCGACCAAAGATCTGTCCATCTTTTTAAAGGAGGAATTTTGGGCGTGGGGTGTCGTGTCATAATTCGTGGCCGCCGGCTAGCTGACACCGCGTAAGTTTAGGAATTAGTAGTAAGTTAATTTTTGCCTGAAATAAAGTTATTCTATTCTATTCTGTTATAACTAGTGCACAGGGTTAGTAAAGCATTTTCAGATTGATTTTCAGTCATTACATTCTTGAGTTTGCAAATGCGAATGGGTTCAGATTCCACTTACCACGTGGTCTGTGTGCTTGTATTCCTTTTCCTTGCCAACAAATGATTGAAGGGTCTAAATATGACTATCCAAATAGGATACAATGGTAGTTTTCTCAAACATGCAATGAAATGTTGGCGTTATGTTAGTTATTTTAGGCTGCAAAGTATCACGTTTCGGGCGGAACAACTTGAAGGAAGAGAACTGTAGGAATTTCATACAAAATTGAAGGCCTAGGCCGGGAAGTTTTTTTTTAAAATGTAAACATGGCGGCTGTTATTATGAACAGGCTAGATAGCTATATTTTTTTTGTGGCTTAATGGTTATTCCCGCTAGTTATCGTAATGCATCTTGGCTAGGGCTCCCTAGTGTTACACTTTTAAGGTAGGTACAGAAGGGTTATTATAACATGGCTATGCAATTCATTTTACGGCGAGCGTAAAGGACAGAGCTATGACAGTTATATGTCTGTCCTTTTCTCTCAGCGTAAACTGAACTGCAAAGCTAGGTCATAAACCCCCAGATGGTAAAAGATGACTGCGGTAAAATAAATTGCAACAAAGAACCGCCATAACGTAATCCAATCGGTATTCAGCGAAATTACATCGTATTTTCATGCAAATTGGCCTTAAATTAGAATTGTGCGAGACTGGATCCCAATCGTTCTTAAGGGCACGAATGTTTTATTCGGATCCATGTAAATAGTGGAATACATACTACATACATTAAATCACGTCTGTTTCCCAGAGGGGTAGGCAGAGACCACTTATTTCCACTTGCTACGATCTTGTCAAATTTCTTTCGCTTCTTCCACATTCATACATCGAGTCATGCACGCACGTCGGTTTCGGGTACTTAAGATTCGGCCCTTTTCCAGTATTTCTCCGATTTGATTCGAAGAAGTACGCCTAGGGCGGCCCCTTCCGACCCTTCCACTCACTTTCGATCTGTATATCTCTTTAGTCAATCTTCTTTCTTAGTGGGTTGAGGTTATCTAAAAAGTGTTCAATACAAATTTCCCCTGTTTTCAATTGCATCTGTGCTAGGAGTATCCAATCGTCTTTTGTTTCAAATTATTATTGACTTCGTGCAATTTATTACTTCGAAAAGTTATAATATGAGATTCATGAAGTAGATAACAAATATTTGTAGCGAGTGAAGAAAGTGCGCGCGGGAACGAGCCAAGAACCAATTCTCTTAATATCGGCTTCTTTTAGATCGGTCTACCGAGCGAGCGAGCTCTTACAATCGATGGTTATGCTATCTAATTGAGAATGCAGGCCATAAAATGTTGTTGGGTACCTGATAAAGTGATAATCTACCTAATACTATTAGAGGGCTTAATATATATCCGTCACTTTCTGACACGTATATAAGTATGAGTGTCGGATGCTTCAGGGCGTTTTCACTAAAAAGTGTACCCAATTAAGGACTGAAATTAAGGAACTTTAACTTTGTCAGTTTTGTGACGAAAATTAGCCATACATTGCGGCCGTCAATATATCGCACCTTTGCGACAAAACTGTGCTATCTCCAAAGTTGCGATTTTACAGAAGAGCATTTGTAGATAATAGAGTTTGAAATGGCGGTTTTGATTATCCAATAATAAAAAAAAGTGATTTTCCCAGATGTCACAGTTTTGTCGCAAAGGTGCGATATAGCTAATTTTCGTCACAAAACTGACAAAGTTAAAGTTCCTTAATTTCAGTCCTTAATTGGGTACACTTTTTAGTGAAAACGCCCTTCAGCTACATCGACCATGTGTTAGTGGCGGGAAGGCAATGTGAAGGACTCTAATACAGTAAATTTTTGTTTCTTTATTTAATCAATAATCAATAATCAATTAAAACCTCTGAACTAGTGAGATACTTTTGATAGTTGTAATTATTGTGGACTTGAATATAACCTCTGAAACAAAAACCATCGCCGTGAATTGGCTCAGCCCACTGAGTCCCAGAAGACGACAGAAATTGTAGACAGAAAAGTGCTTTAAACACATTACACTCTTCTTTGTTTTTATGGCAGATTAAAATATTTCGTTTGAGCGTCCTTCAAAAATGAGTAATGATTTTTATATACTGCTTTCTCTATCGTAATCACCAATTCAAACATGATGAAAATAGTTCTATATTTATATAAAATCACATACGTTAAATCAAATCTCTTGACATTTACGTCCTCTTGACATTTAAGCAAAAGTCAGATCTACCACGTTGGTAAAAGACTCATATTTCTATATTGTCGGTGTAAACAAATACTGTTGTTTGCTAAGTTATTCTCTTAAAAAGTCATGGGTAGGGAGAAGACCCCTGGGAGGTTGACAAGGGTTCATCAGGACAATTGACGCCGGAATTTGGTTTCAGTACAACATGAAGCAGGAATAACAAACAATTTGTCGAAGTGTTCGGAGGATCGAAACAGTTTATTTGGATTGTTCAAACGATTCTGGTCAAGTTATGTAATTAAGCATAACACGTAAAATAAAAAAAAAAAACCAAATTGTTTTATAATTATCTTACTTCAAATAAGTATCTGGAACTGTAACACCAATATTGCAAAGGATCTAGCTGGCTTAGCTAACTTTATTTTCGTTGACATGATGCACCATGATATTTGAAAATGTTTTTGAATGTATACGTAGTTGACAATTGTGGCTTGTCACGTAATTTTTTTGGTAGTTGTGTCTCCGCGAGAAGTGGCAAGAAAATAAAGCGAAAAAAAAAAACATTTTTTTTCCATCTAAGTTTAAGGACATGAAGGTCTGTAAAAATATGCATTGCTAACCCCATCCTATCCTCTTAAATTCTGAATTTATTTGGTTCCACTCGCATGCTTGGTTTAGCTAAAATAAAAGTTAAAAATTACCTTGATGTTTTTACATTTTCGTGAATAAATTAGAAACAAAAGAAAATCGTAGGCTGATATTAAACATACAGTGCTAGGTGCTGCCACTACTCCACGTAAAAGTATAACCAAATCCCTCGTGGGGGGCAATGTTGTAAGCTTAGCCTGCTAGATAGACCCTTTCATCGAATCGTTAGAGCCGTTTTCGAAAAGTTGAAATCTCCCCTTCCCTGTTTTAAAATACATTTTCATCAGTTGGTTTACACTTTTGAACATTAAACAATACCTTGCCATCAACTCTGAGACCCTATAATACATCTATAGTTTCAAAAAAGCCAAAGCCGCCTTCCCAATCCAAAGAAAAAGTTCGATCTTAATTCGTTTTCACAATCACTAGCTTCCTTAACCCGTTCAAAATGAATTGAGACTAATTGCTTAGCGAAGACAATCCTAGCTAAGTGTCTGAAAAAGTCGAGTGAATATCGGATTATCAAAACTTACCGACGAAATACGACCCGTCCAATTTAAAATCTACTTAACTAGTAGAATCTGAGATTACTCGTTGAAGGGTACCTGAAGAACGCCACGGTAACAAAACATCTCCCGTCTGGGAACCAAGCTTCGAGAATATTCTGTAGTATTTGTTTGGAAAAGCTATATAACTGATTAATAAGATCGGCTGCCGGTATGAAAACATATTTATTGACTACGCCTTGATGTTTTAATACTATAAATAACTATTATGCATCCGTTGACGGTGCGTCTTGTAATGAGATTGTAACTAGCTATAGGATGTAGGTATACATTTAGCTTGGTTGAAGAAGATAGTTAAACATTTGGCACACAAATAAATATTCACTTGTTAAATGTATTACAATAAGCATAGACGCAGTTCTTATTTAATTTTACGCTTTCCTTATCCATACATATCCATACACTTGACATCTTCTCTCTTAATATGAAGTCAAACGCAAGCCCATTTTTTTTTAAAGCGAATGATGCTTCTTTGTTTGTTGATTACGCACTCACAGCTCACAGCTATATCACTGAACCGATTTTGTTGAAATTTGGTATGCGAAAGCTTGAAGCTCGGGAAGGACTTGTAATACTAAAAAACCCGTAAAATTACACAGTTCCCGAGGGAATAGCGATACATTTCTTCAAGTCGGAGAGAGTTGCGGTCTTCAGCTAGTCTATCCATATACCCTCCTAAGGTTCCTTGTTCTACAAATAGTACATAATACGGCCAATGAAATAAATATCTAGTGCAAAGGAAGTAAAGTTTAATTTCTTTTGTTTTTGTGACTACTGATCAAATTAGAAAATTTTCTTTATTTCATTCACAATAGATTCATAATCCATTGCCATTTTTGTTTGTATGGTGGGCCTTAGGAGGATACAATATAAAACAAGAAACTGAATGTCTGGCTGATCGATCAAAACCACTGAAACTAGGGACTTGAAATTTGGAGGAAATATTTCATGGATATCCTCGGGGTGCACTAGGAAGGAAGGGCTTTATGGAAACTCATCCCCTATGCGGTTTTAAATGGGGGGAGTAGCGGGAAACTAATTCGCAGGCGTCCTCTAGATTTATATAAATATACATAAACTCACGCCTTCATTCCCAGAGTGGGGTAGGCAGAGCTAAAGAATTACCAACAAGTCTTAAAACTTCTTGATAATGCTGTAACCACATTTTGCACAAGTAGGCTAAGATGTTTCCCAGTGTATTAGTGACAGGTAGCAAGTCCATCGCCTAACAGTACTACAAGCCTTTATTCCCTTAGTCGCCTCTTACGACATCCATGGGAAGACATGGAGTGGCACTATTCTAACCCGGCAACCACTCGGCAAAATGTGGCAAAATTAAATGTTATTCAGAATTATTGCATCAAATAAACATTCTAATTCTCACATAGCAAATATTTAATAGCAAACGAGTGTTATAAAATAAGTAAACCACTTCACATTAAATAGCACAAAAGAGCAGAAATTAGATTGAGTGGCTTCAGACAGAATTATTCAAATTGATGGCACTCTTGACTGGGTTACGATTTGCAGCACAATTTTCTTTTACGCTCTCAGACGTTTAATACGTAACCCAACAAGCGTTATGTCGTCGATATAAACGGTGAAGTTTAAATTGCGAAAGAAACATGTCTTCGTACGGACTGTGTTATTATTTTGCATTTTTTTTTAATAAGTGAGCATTTCTGATCCTGGTCGCTTTCAATAGTTTCTAAATTTTGTATAGCATTTCAAACACAACACAACGTAAAAGTGATAAGGTACATAAATGATCACTTATTTATGCAGTTGACTGTACTACCTCGTTTGTGTTTTATGCCACTGAGAAAATAAACTACTCACAAGCCCACTCAAGACTTCAATCTGAAGTCTGATTTCGTAAAAGTTAAAATGCGTCGCCAACCCTGAGGACTCAGATAACATGTCCCTATGCCTATCATCTTCATGCACTCATGAACCCTTGTTGGTAGAGTATTGTCTTCCTTATTCTATTGTTATTATATAATAATAAATGGGTGTGTAATGTTTAGCATAAAAACAAAAGGTCTAATTATCATTTTACCTAACACGAATTGCATAATTTTGATCTGTATAATAAACCATCGATATAATAGTCATGATGCATAAAACGAAATGCATAAATTCAAAAACTTTAATGTTTATAAACTAAAAAATAACTATTTCTAACGACTTTCATTAATATTAATGCGGTCACAGTTCTAACCTAACCTAACCTAGTTAGCAGAATTGACTTAAAATGCATAATAACCAGAAAATCATGGTTATACTAAATCAGTGTTATGTTACTCGATCGTATGCCAGATAAAATTTTACAATTGGTTTTTATGCTAAACATTCATTAAGCTTTTCTAGGTTGAAGCGCACTCATAATAAAAATTGCAATATTCGGTAAATAATTTATTAAAAACAGTGACCT
Source organism: Acleris emargana (assembly GCA_927399475.2). Classification (NCBI taxonomy): domain Eukaryota; kingdom Metazoa; phylum Arthropoda; class Insecta; order Lepidoptera; family Tortricidae; genus Acleris; species Acleris emargana. The sequence continues at coordinate 6,561,432 of OV656850.1, forward strand.
TTCACGGAATACTAGACGGAATTAAGCAAGAAATACAAATATATTTGCGCAAATTCGTGATCGTTTGAATCAGTAATGTTTTTTGCATTATTTAAATTATCTGACTGATCACTAACGAACCCAGAATGGTTCTCTTGTCTCTAATCAGTTCAACCTAAAGCTGAATTCGGATATTGTGAAATCGTTGGAGCGTACCAAATTTAGATCGTGAACTTAATCAAAATTTTTCTCTCACTCGACTTATTTTATTCGACGGATTTACCACGATGACTGTGTGATTTTGTTCACTTCCCACTATCTCTACTGCAGAACTATAGTGTCCCATGTGTTACATGCAATCTAGCAAATGTATGACCTGACATTCTAGCAACATGTGCCACAATCGCATGGAACATAAAATGTCCTTGAGGCAATTTAGATCTATATAAGAAACAGATATTTCGACGTAGTTTCTCTCGCCGTGGTCACGCAATACCACAATTTAATAAAGGCTGTTGTAAAAGCTATGCCGTCTGCGTAAAATATATGCAACTTGAGTCTTAAGACATTCGTTATAAGATATACTTTTGAGTGGGTAGGTACAGGTATAGCACAGTGCAATAGCTTTCAAAAGGATCTTTGGGTGTGTACTTCCCTCTTACTCGCTCTCATACGCTTTTATGCTGATTTAACCAACTACAGTAGAACCCGAAAGCCTTTCTAAGAGCTGTCACTTGTTTTAATAACAACCAAGAAACAAGATCCAAATCATATTTGACATCATACGTTTTTTTACGCGTGAGGGGCTTTTCAATAAGCCAGCCTGAATAACCTCACCGTTGATACAGAAAATAGATCAACGTACAAAATACGACTACTTATAGGGTAAAGCCACCAGTACTCAGCCGAAGAGTGGGAAGAGTACAAAAGATATATTTCCCACTCTTTGCACTTATATAAGGTCAAGGTTATACAGGTCTCTGGCTGACCACTAGTGACTTTACCCTATTACATAATCTTTTTTAATGTTCCATATTTAATTAATTTTGAGGTCGCTTTGTCAATTGCCTCTTTTTACATGGTCGTATAAAATAATAAACACAATTAAGGAAGCAAATAAGGCAATTCTTAGTAAGTAATTGTTTCGGATAATTAACTAACAAATCTGCTTTTTCCTTTCAAGATTTGACGAAACATGGCGGTTTTTATATAACTTTTCGACGGGATAATTATGGCGTTGGATGAACAAGGGTATCCCGTTGCTGTTATTTTGGTTGTATTTTAGGCCGTAGGGCAACAGGCGCGGTGTTTATGTTGGTAAACTGGGGGTCTACCTTGAAAATCGAAGTTTGAAGTTACGTTAGCTCTATCCCTGTCACTCATCATTCGTATCTAAATCGAGAGAAAGAGATAGAGATAACGTAACTTCGAACATCGAATTTTAACCTCTGTTGTTGTTACGTCAACGATTTGAATCGTATAATCTTACAACACCTTACATCTCCCTGAGGTCCTAGTCCACCGGTGGCTATCGCATCGCTATTTTACAGGAATATAGTGATTTTAATCCACGGCGGTGCGCCCCACCAGTTAAATTGACGTTACACGTATGTAATACATACATACCTTCACGCCTGTAATCCCAGAGTGGGCTAGGCAGATCTACAGAATTACAACTTTAAAAAGTTGTTGATAATTCAGTAACCACAATTTGCACAAATAGGCTAAGATGTTTACCAGCATATTAGTGACAGGTTGCAAGCCCATCGCTTAACAGTAGGTACTACAAGCCTATATTCCCTTAGTCGCCTCTTACGACATCCACGGGAAGACATGGAGTAGCACGTTTCTAACCCGGCAACCACACGGGAATGTGTGAATTTCACTTCATCGATCGTATCATGTAATTGATGCTTTCAGGATATCTTAAACATTAATTACGTAGGTTAGGTTAGATTATGACAAACATAAAAATTAGCTCATGCTGCGAGAAATACCTTTCGATGAAATAGAAATTCTGTGTAATGAAACGTTTGTTGAAAGATGTTTCGATAAAATAATAGGCACTCAGTGGGGTGGGGTGTCGTGGATTGAAAACACTACTACAGTATTACAACCCTTTTAATTTTTTTAATGTTTTAAGCCCTTTTCCGTGTCTCTCTGTGTGCTGCCATCCACCAAGGTGTGACTTGGACCCGCAACATCGTAAGTTGAAGCATTTTAAAATTATGTATCACCATGTCAGCCGAAAGACGTCCACTGCTGGACATAGGCCTCCCCCAAGGCTCTCTACTCAGACCGGTCCTGTGCTTTTCGCATCCACCGCGTTCCCGCGATCCTTACAAGGTCGTCACTCCATCTTGTTGGAGGCCTACCTACAGCTCGTCTCCCGGTCCGCGGACGCCACTCAAGAACCTTCTGGTCCCATCGGCCAAATTATGTATAACAGGTAGCAATTTTCATATTTGTATAATTTTTCAAACGCATCATTTTCAATTGATTCTCTATCCGCAGATATTTTCAATTTCAGATTTTCAAAGATAAATCTTTCACCAATCCGAGTAATAAATAGATACCTTCTTAGTGTTTCTTAAAAATCGCAAAATAATTAAAACAAAAAACTATCGGAAAACTTACTTCCTTAGTAAATTTAACATTGGAATTATGCAAATTCTACTATTTTACGCCTATTCATGAGTACAAATCTTAAATAATTATCTCTTGTGCCTAACTAATATCATTCCTGCTGAACTATAATAAGTAAGTAAAGGTCGGTGTCACAGATACGGTGACCCCAGGGCTAGCTCGTCTTGACAAACTTGTTTGTCGCTCGGTAACCCCCTTCCACCCAGATTATGAAGAAAGAGACGCATTGAGTGACACGCGGGAAAACACTGCGCTAGCCGAACAGTAAGATAACGGACGGACTGGTGTCCACGCCTACTGCACTCGTTACTGTGACGCATGCACCCAGTATCTGATCTATATCGAAGACGTTAAAAACACAAACAGTTTGTGACGCAATTTAATGACATCAATTGTTCCGAACTCGCCATCTTACTTATTTACCTACCCCAAGGTTTGCCACGAGGACCGGTCTGGACAACATCTTAAGGCCGTCACAGATGATCAGTCGAACTGACAGGCCGAGAGGGACGTGGCTATTCGATAGAATGAGAAATTTATATACCTCTCTCATTCTAACAAATAACTGCGTCCCTCTCGGCCTTTAAGTCCGATGTATCGTCTGTGACAGTCCTTATAGGAAGGGGTCGCACTTTTCATGCCGATGACGGCGATTTGTATACAGGCTGATTAAAAATGAAAGTCTAGTATTGAAAGTTTGAAATTTGGATCGAGTATGGCGGGACAAGATCGGTATAAACGTAGAGGGAGTTTATGTAATATGTAGGTGACCAATACTGAATCTAATGCGAATTAGATCACTACATTTATTTATATTTAATTTTGAGTACATCGACTTAACTACTTGAGTCCTAGACATCGACTCATGTGCACATACACTGCGATATGAGTTTACGCAGCATGCTGTGTCCCTACATATATATTATTTAACTCTCTGAGTTTAACGATACTGGCATTGAGAAGGACAGTATATGATTACATAGTCATAAATACAATTATGGTATTGATATTCATAAAAGATAATTGTCTACATTTGCCATTATTAGTAATGAGTGGTGAAAAAAAATTGATGCGGCCGTGATCCGTATTTTGATAGCGATATGGATGTATTTAACTGTAATCATAGTGAAGAGGGCAATAATATACTAAGTACGGTACGGACTTAATGCTTTACAAATGCACTATATAAACCTATTTTAGTTAAAGTACGCGTTTGTCCCTTTCTGTCACATGTTAATATCACAATGACAGATAAGGACCAAGCATAGTTTAAGCACACAGCTCTACACACAGCAGCACTTATTTAGCTACCGGTCACCCATTAGTCCAAACAGAGGCAAGTTGAGTTTGGTCCTGAATTAGAATATTATAAGCACTCGGTTTCTTCATCATGGTTTTGTCCCCTTCTACCAACAAGTAAGGGAAGGAGAAAAAAATCATAGACCTTGTTTAAAAAATTGCTTCATCAGTCCATTTAAAACTTAGGCCCCGGCCTTGAAATTAATGCCTATCACAAAAAAAACTGGCAAATATTGAACAGGAAATACCACACAAATTGAACTCTTCCATGCAAATCTAAAAAGGGTGGGTGCTGTACGACGGAAGACGAAAGGGTATGTACAAGTACCTACTCTCTACGCCGCAGTTGACGGGGGTTATTATGACGAAACCATGCAGTTCATTTTACGGCGAGCGTAAAGGACAGAGCTATAGCTGTTATATAGCTCTGTCCTTTTCTCTCATCGTAAACAGAACTGCAAAAGCTATGTCATGATAACCCCGCTGAAGGGAAGTTGTACATATTTACCTCCAAATATTTGCACAGAGTCAGATATCCAAAGTGGCCTCGAGAAACTAGGGACGACGTAGTATATTGGAATATTTAGGCTGGGGTTTTTGCGAAAAAGGGTTAGCGTTTGACCTCAGTTTCACTTGATGTTAATATATCTTTTGGATTTGGTAGGATACTCGTTTGAAGGTTGCTGGTAGGAAGTGAGTTTTCCCTACTAGCCTCGTAAGATTAGACAAGCATAAAAATTGCAGAAGTTGATTGTTGTCTTACTTTAACTTCAGTTCTAGAGCAAGAAGCACAACTTTGCTGTATTTTTAAAGTTCGACCAAACTTCTGCATTTTTATTGCCAGTGTAAACCTCTCTTTAGGGTTCAATTCCTTGAAACGGGTTGTTTTAAAAAATAAAAAAAACCTCATTCCTTCCGAGGTTAACTGGAACATATCCCAAAAAGGGATTCGTTCGCTTTTGAACTAGGGATTGCAAATAACCGGTTATAACCGATTTATCCGGTTATTTTCATACAAAAATACCGGTTAAATTGCATTCTCTATTTCGACCATACACTGTCTTCATATAGGTAAGTGTATTTTCTCGAAACCAGAAAACCCTTAAAAGTTCCAGTAGTCGTCTAAATAAATAATTCGCTAAATTCAATGAAGTATTGAACAAATATAAGAGGCTTAATTATATTAATTATATTGAGGCGCTGACAAGTCTATCGACTGATTGATTGATTGATGTAACCTGCCGTGGGTCATTCGGCGTTTTAACCGCCGTCGTTATTGTCTTCGCATATTATTCAAGATACTGGTGGGCGGGGCACATCGCACGCAGTACTGATGGCCGATGGGGTCAGAAGGTTCTTGAGTGGAGTCCGCGGACCGGGAGACGAGCTGTAGGTAGGCCTCCAACAAGATGGAGTGACGACCTTGTAAGGATCGCGGGAACGCGGTGGATGCGAAAAGCACAAGACTGGTCTGAGTGGAGAGCCTTGGGGGAGGCCTATGTCCAGCAGTGGACGTCTTTCGGCTGACATGATTATATTATTTAAGATAAACTTTATAAATTTCTAGTTATTTTAAATGGAATGGATACTACCACCGGGTCCGTTAATTTTGACATCAAAAGTTGCTGGTAGTTATCATTATTTTCGTCAATATATCGAAGACAATAATGACGGTGGTCGATACCGCCGTACCGTCGCCGCGTCTCGGTCTTGCCTGAATCGATTTCGTACATTTTGACAGATTTCTACACTTGATCAAATTGTCTACGCATGTACTTTAATTGTGATGATAAAACATCTATACTCACATAAATTTTTGGCGACGCGGTTAATCTTGATACAAACCTTAAGATTGCAGTCGCCAGACGACATTAGACCTAGTTGTAGCCCGATTCCCGATTAGGACATATATTTGTGATAAGTGCGATTATTTTGTTCGTGAATTTTTTGTTTGTGAATTTTATTGACGTAAGTATGACTGACTGACATATGCATGACTCGATGTAATGAATGTTGAAGAAGCGAAAGAAATTTGTCAAGGTCGTAGCAAGTGGAAAGAAGTGGTCTCTGCCTACCCCTCTGGGGAACAGGCGTGATTTAATGTATGTATATGTAAGTTTATCGTTGTCTATAGTACAGTCAAAAACTTTCATTTTTGAGGACCTATAGAACCCTATCATAATGAGAACGTCAAGTGTAAATAAATAAATTACGTCAAAATTAACGATTGTCTTTCTGCGACAAGGTCTTAGGTGCTCAACAATTTAAGTTGTTGACCTTACTCGTGGTACAGACCTAGAACTTATTTTGGGACTAGGTCAATATAGACTGCTAAATTTGTAAGTAGCCCTTTCTTAGGCCGCATTTCACCAAACTTGTACAGATGTAGTGAATAATCCTTTCCCATCGTTTTTTGGCGTATAAGTTCGGATTTATCATGCTTTCTCAGTTGGCTTATTGATGGATACTGAAGCAAATTGAGAAAGCAAGCTAAATACGAACTTATCCGACAAAAAACGATGGGAAATGATTATTCACTACATCTGTAATAAGACTTACTCCGAGATTATTCTATATTTTTTTGCGTTTAATATATGTATAAGACCTTATTCCAGTTTGGTCGAATGCAACCTTAGCCGGATGAATTGACATTGACGCAAAAGCATAAAAAACTTGGTTTATTGTTTACAAATAATGTAACAGTGGACGGATTTACTATCTTTGGAATCATAAAATCGAGTATGTTAAAGGTTAAAAGGGTAGGTATGTCTACACTTAAAATTAACTGCAATTTAACCCTTTCCTTGCTATAAATAAGATTCTCAATGCAATGAAACTTCAATTATAGTTACACTATGTTGGTTGTCCCATATTAACTAATAGGTACTGACTGGCCATAAAGATATTGCAGTGCAGTGTGGTTGCAGGGTTAGAATAGTGCCACTCCATGTCTTCCCGTGGATGTCGTAAGAGGCGACTAAGGGAATAAGGGCTTGTAGTACTGTTAGGCGATGGGCTTGCAACCTGTCACTAATGCGCTGTTAAACACCTAAGCCTAATTATGCAAAATGTGGTTACAGAATTATCAACAGGGTTTTGGAGTTGCTGGTAATTCCGTAGCTCTGCCTACCCCACTTTGGGAATGAAGGCGTGAGTTTATGTATGTATGTATAAAGATATTGTTGTCACGAAAGGGAGTTATTACGTCGACTGCAAAGACGTAGGTGGACTTTAATTAAAGAAACTATGATAGATACTACGTAGTTTTTGGTGCGCGGATTTTTCATGACGTAAGTAGTCGTCACCGTGTATTGGTAAAAACCTTTGTAAACATCTCTCAACCAAAATACCATCGGTATGCCTCATAAAACTTGGAAAAAGTATGTTAAATGAATATACTAAATTATCTGAGTGTCTTAGAGAGCAAAACTCAATTAACGGTTAAACAAATTGAAATAAGAAGTTTTTGGGCCTAATAACGTAAAATGCTTCGGAGTACTTACTTAGTTCATTAGATTACCATAATTCTGAATTACGAGTTTATTTGAGTCTGGAGTTACGAAGAGATAATTGAAACTTGCCTAGTGAACAGACCTAGGAATATACGGGGCAAAATTAAATGACAGCTAGGGATTGCTTATATCGATAAACTCAGTTATCGATGCTTTTCCCATAAACTAGTGATCGCTCCAAGTTTTGTTTGTAAAAATATTTTTTTATTGAAAGTTTGCAAATGAAACAAAATAGCAACATAATATTCGTTATTCTTTATTTTAAAAGGATTTTTTAACCTTCACTCGCCATCATATATTTTTCCTTATTGTGTATTTCAGAATGATTGTCTCATTGAATTTACTATTGTTAAAATAAACTATCAGAATTTGATAGGAGTAAATAAAATATGATGATGATGTCTTCACATCATCATCATATTTTATTGGCGAGTGAAGGTTAAAAAATCCTTTTAAAATAAAGAAAAACGAATATTATGTTGCTATTTTGTTTCATTTGCATACTTTCAATAAAAAGTTATTTTTACAAACAAAACTTGGAGCGATCACTAGTATATGGGAAAGGAATCGATAATTGATTTTATCGATATAGGCAATCCCTGGCTGTCATTTAATTTTGCCGGTCTGCTAGTGAATATACATATGTATGCATCACGAAACCTAGTTAAACAGAGTCAATAAAAATGTCTTTGTATATAGGTCACTGAACTGAACGATTTGAAATTCAAAATTCAAAATATTTATTCAGTAAATTGGCCACATGAGGGCTCTTTTACACGTCGTTAATATGGAGTGCATCTACTAGCGCTTCGAAATCCGGTTTACTGTTTTAGTTATAAACATCAACGCCGTTCTTGCTCTATAGAAGTTTAAAGTTTCGATTGCATAATAATATATATAATATAATAATTACTAAGTTCCAAATTTGGTACTTCAAAAAACCCGTTGGTAGGTTACATACCAATTTCAGCTTTCTAGGACTTCAGAAAGTGCTTCACAATTTTGATGACCATCAGTGAGTCAGTGACGAAATCGTTTTTTTTTAGATATCAATAAAATCTAAAGTATAAGAGCTATGCGATTGAAACTTTAGATGTTTAATAAATATACTATTGACATCATTTCGTTTATCTGGGGTGTTATTATGACGTAACTATGCAGTGCTATGCCTGGGACAAACGGTCCAGTTAGGTAGGTCCAACTTTGAGAAAGAGGTCACTCGTCGAATCCGACTGGGCTGGGCAGCGTTCGGGAAGCTTCGCAGCACCTTTCGTCCAAATTACCGCAGTGTTTGAAGTCAAAAGTCTTTGACCAGTGTGTGTTGCCAGTGATGACTTACGGATCCGAGACGTGGGCGCTAACGATGGGCCTCATAAGAAAGCTCAAGGTCACTCAGAGGGCTATGGAGAGGGCTATGCTCGGGGTTTCTCTGCGTGATAGAATCAGAAATGATGATATCCGCAGGAGAACTATGGTTACCGACATAGCCCGAAGAATAACTAAACTGAAGTGGCAGTGGGCGGGGCACATCGCACGCAGGACTGATGGCCGATGGGGTCAGAAGGTTCTTGAGTGGCGTCCGCGGACCGGGACACGAGTTGTGGGTAGGCCTCCAACAAGATGGAGTGACGACCTTGTAAGGATCGCGGGAAAGCGGTGGATGCGAAAAGCACAAGACCGGTCTGAGTGGAGAGCCTTGGGGGAGGCCTATGTCCAGCAGTGGACGTCTTTCGGCTGACATGATGATGATGATGATGAACTATGCAGTTAATTTTACAGCGAGTGTAAAGGACAGAGCTATAGAAATTATATAGCTCTGTCTTGTTCTCTCGGCGTAAAATGAACTGCATAGCTACGTCCAAATCTAAGTTTGGAGTGTCCAAAAAATCGATTAAGCGCTTCGAGAAAAGGTAGGTAGTGCCCTTGCGCTTCCGTTGGTTAACAGTTAAAATTAACATGTTGCTTGTTTTTAGTGTAAACTTTGGCTTCATCTCTCGCCGTTTTGGTAACTTGATATTTACTCGGTCATTTAAAACGCTGTAGGTATATTTAGTAATTGCATAACAACATATTTATTTATAGGGTGTCCCTAAAACCAACGCCAACGATGAGAAATGATACTGATTAAGTTGATGAAGCAATTTACATACTCTCTCAATTATGGAACTCGTAACACTGTCCCAAGTGATCAAAAACCACGAATTTTATGGTGTTGTGCTCTCTGTGGCTTGTGAACATTTGCAGAATCATAATTTTGATAGAAGTACGATGCAACTCCTCTAGGGGTGTTTCACTTTATAAGAGCCCCTGCATGTATATACAGGGTTATTGGTAAGTCGACCTATTCCCCTCTAGGGGTTATGAGGGAGATCATTTGCAATCATTTTGGTCCCATAATGGGATTTACCAATAACCCTGTATATAGGTATAAGTAATTGCAACAGTTGCTTTACATTTCATAGCGAAACACAAAGTGCAAGCAAACTCCTGCTCCCCGGGAGTAGGCAGGTAAGATGGTTGAATCACCTGCAATATAGAATAATTGTTGTGTTTGGCTACAATAGTAACTTTTTTTTAGCTTTAAACTTTTTTTCTATGTTCCTTCTCGCTATTGAGCGATGTTACCGTCTGTTGTAACATATTTTTTTTTAGATTTATACTTCTCTTCTTTCTTTCTTCTCGCTATTGAGCGATGTTACCGTCTGTTGTAACATATTTTTTTTTTAGATTTATACTTCTCTTCTTTCTTTCTTCTCGCTATTGAGCGATGTTACCGTCTGTTGTAACATATATTTTTTATAGATTTATACTTCTCTTCTTTCTTTCTTCTCGCTATTGAGCGATGTTACCGTCTGTTGTAACATATATTATTTTTAGCTTTAAACTTCTCTTCTTTCTTTCTACTTGCTATTAAGGGATGTTACCGTCTGTTGTAACATATATTATTTTATGGCAAGGAGAAGGCACACGAGCACTCAGGTCACCTGATGGTAATGGTTGGTTATGGTAAACGGGATTTGAGACCCATAGACATTTGAATTCTCTGGACTACAATCTTAAGACTGCGTTGTAACATTTATTTTTAATTAACTTTCCATGCTTTTATTATATGTGGTGTTCAATGAAGAATATTAGTATTGTTACTTTACTAATAAAGTCCTTATGGACGAATATGTTTACCAATAAGCCTGCATATTGTCAATCTACAAATATTGTAAAGTTAAGAACACGGAGCGTTATCTAGGGTCAAACCCCGACCTTCCCCGTACACGATAGCAATGATACGAGTGTTTGTAAAGCTTGCCACACAACACTGGTTTATTATGTTTCGGTAATGTTTGCACACGTATTTAATTCACTCGACTCAAAGTCAACAGAACCATAATTTAATAAAATAGACTAACACGCGACGGTACAGAGAAAACAAAATAGGTATGAGGAGGCCATATTTGCTGCCACGCACACAAGAGAATCAAAAGGGATGGTTTTATGTACTTCCGCGCTAACGTTAGAAGGAGATAGTTTGCGTGCCTTGACTTCAGCGCAAAATTGAAATAAGTACATAATCAATAATTAAAAAAAAATGTTTACCTGCCATGATTAAGAAGTTATAAATAGTCAATTATTCATAAAAAACTCATCGTTCAAGATCGTAGGGTTTCGAAGATTCAATCAAAAATATATAAAACGGTGTCCAGTTTGAAAAATAAAACTATCGAGGATTTTGTTTTTAATCGTTTTTACATGTTTAACAGTCTCAAGGAAACAATATCATGTTTAATATATCCAAAGAACGGTATCCAATCATTTGCTAAAGAGCATTTTAAAAACTGGTTTATTTCACAGATGTACACATACATACATACACACCTTCACACCTGTTATCCCAGATTGGGCTAGGCAGAGCTACAGAATTACCTATAACTTGATAATTCAGTAACCACAATTTGCAAAAACCGGCTAATTACCAGCGTATTAGTGACAGGTGTCGCCTAACAGTACTACATAAAAGCCTCTATTCCCTTAGTCGCCTCTTACGACTTCCTCGGGAAGACATGGAGTGGCACTACTCCAACGCACGCAACCACACTGGACAGATGTATCATTTTGCAAAACGTTTCTTTTTTTGGAAACTGTAAATATTTCGGGATTTATTTCAGGACCAATTTTTAGTTTATTTTTTTGTTTTATAAAAAATCTTGATATAGGTAATTAGTTTCGGGAAAAAATAGTTTTGCTAAATGATTTGTTTGGGAAATTAATTAGTTTGCGAAACGTTTTTTAGCAAATGATGGCAAACTCCAAAGAACGGACGCATACACGTTACCGTTATATAGATCAAGTACCCTTAACATGAGTTACTATTAACGTACCCGCTAGCGAGTCGAATGCTCTGTCCCTCGCAGACCTCGCCGTATTCTTATAGAGTGTGAGGGACAGAGCATTCGACTCATTAGCGAGTACGGGTGCTATAGGTACCTACTCAAGTGATTTAACTTATATATTTACATACATACATACCTTCACGCCTGCAATCCCAGAGTGGGGAAGGCAGAGCTACAGAAATACATACTTATATACAATCACGGTCAAATAATACGGGTCGGAGTGCGTTTTTCATACTAAAGAGGCTATTTCGAAGCCTTGGTTCCTCGCCAAGGGATGCTTTTAGTGAAATCTGATGATGGACTCCCTGAGCATCCATACAGGACTTGCAGACTGCCTAGGATATCATACTGATTGAATTTGCGGTTAACGCCCGAATTGTGCATGTTCAGAAAAACATCTGAAATGGCAAAAAATGTAAGGAAATCCCAACGCCGACCCAAATTCTCTCTCTGTGGTGTTAACTGATTGTTCGATCAGTTATGTATCTTAAGAACTTTTGACCTCCTCCATTGAACCTCGGAGTATCCACCATTAAACCTCACTTAAAACAACCCCTGGCCAGGTACCAACGCTTCGAAATAGCCTCGTTTGTATGAAAAACGCACTCTGACCCGTATTATTTGACCGAGAGTGTATTTTATTGAGTTTAATCATTAATTGAGTTTAAAGACGCACTTTAGAGCGTTTAGAGCGTTTTGTGAGTCCTTCTATACGTGCAGCCTGTGGGCTAATTGCTCCAAGAAGATACGGATTGATAGCTTTGGCGCCGTGATGCGGAAGCGGGCTACGGCGTGGTGCCGCGTACGGGACAGTCAAAACAACATCCTGCAGCTGGTCTTCCTAGCCCATAAGGACTCCATTCATATGGAGTCCAGAGCGAATTTATATAGGATTTTATAAGTACCTACGTTGTATTACTATAAGACATTTATAAGTAACACTATATGGACTCATGTCTGAAATAAATATTTGAATTGAATAACATTAAACCCTATGACCCACGCACTAAGCACTGATACAGCGTGAATACAAACATTAAAAAATAGCAGGATGTGAATAATTAAAAACGCAACATTATAACTTTAGCGGTCACTGTCCCAATTAACGTTAAGTTAGATAACGTTATCTCGTCATTATCAACGGTCGTAAATCCGTAAAAACAAGTCGCTTCTCGAAAATCACCCGACACGTTTTTGAACGATAAATAATTCGTTAGCGCCAATGATATCCTCTCTACTGGCTACCCACATCAATCAAACTACTCTGACCTTCCCAATGACAAAATTAAAAAAAAAACGGGTAAGAGCATGTCTGATCATGCTCAGTGTAGTGTTCCGAAGCCGTTACTACACAAAATAATCTCAAAAAACCACTAGTATGAACTAATTCTCTGTCTATTGAAAGAGGTTTGTTGCTGTCTTAGGTAATTTTAGTAGGTATAAACTCTTTAGTGGCCTGTATCTCAGAAACCAATAAAGTCTTGTTAGTCGTGATAGTTTTTCTTTAAAATTCGTTGAGTGCTGTCATTTAAGATATTTCTCTGATTTTATGCATGTGTAGTTTTGGCTGTAGGGGTGGGTGGGGGTGACACGTGACTCTAACAAAAAAAAAGCGCTTTCAAGCTTAATATTTCATAAACGGATACCTTAATTGTTTCTTTTTTACAACCTAACCTAACCTAACCACGAGAAAAAAAAATTACCCCCGCGTTACACGTGTTGGGGAGGTACACAAAAAAAAACCGCCCAGTAAGACGAGTAAGACGGTATTACTTGCCAAATTTCATAGTTGTAGATCAACGGAAAATACGCTATAAATTTTGATTGCGTCACTTTTTTTATTAAACAGTTTCATCGTTTAAAATCTATTTTTGCGAACTTTTATAGTAATTCAAGTACCTTAATAATTTCTAGTAAAGGAACCATAAATAGTTTTAAAACGTTGAATTCCCTTGTAAAATTAAGTGACGCATTTACCCCTCTTTCGCTGGAATAGCCCCGCTTGACCTTACTTATTCCAAAAATAAATCAACTTGTTATTTGATACGGTCCAAAAGATACCAAAAATAGAAAAAAAAAGAAATGGTTTAAAGTTTCAAATTTAAAGTAAGGACGGACGGACGGTGAGCGTAGGCATATTAATATAACCTAATCCTATACAGAAAACTTGAAAGAAACCTTATTTCTGTAAACGTCCACCGTCTGGCACGTACTACTCATAACCGCCGTATAAATTAGTGCACAGACCTAAGTGTTCTTAAAATGCCTTCGACTCTAGAATCCTTAATATTTTCTTTGACCTCTAATGCCTAAGTATTAAATGGCTCTACGGGGGATGAATATTGAAGACACCTGCCTATAGTTGATAAGCTGTGTCGATTTAGGTAAGACGAAAATAATGCCTAAGCCAGCCAGGGCCCGAAACTAATACAAACATAAAAGCTAATGGATACACCGTAATAAGCTTAATAGCTAACTTAATATCGGTTATGATTACCTAGTGTTGTTGTACGTAATTATTAGCCGTAAGGTATCTTTTCGACAAAGTAAATAAATAGGTTTATATACTCAACAATCCAAGCTAGTATTCGTAAACATTATTAAAACGAATTAGCTTTTTTGTCGTGATGTTAATATTTGTTTATTTGATGAAAACCTGTAGTATTTTTTAAAATTATGCGCTGAATAGCAAATTACTAACATGTTTTTTCATATTTTTTTTAAGGCATAGGCATAGGGAATGCAAAAGAGCGCACAGGCCACCTGATGGTAAGTGGAAACTGTGACCCATAGACATTCGCATTCACAAGACTGCAATCCTAAGACTGTAAATGCACTGCCAACCCTGAGGACTAAGATGGAATGCCTCTATGCTAATCATTTCGCCGGCTGTGTTATCCCCAAACCGGAACACAACAATGCGAACACTGCTGCCTGGCGGTAGGTTAATGGATAAGATGGTGGTACAGTCAGCGTCAAAAGAAACTGATCACTTAAATACCTTGTCGCTTTACTGTCACATAAGCAATGTCAAACAAGATTGTCTAATCTGTTAATGCGATTAAGTACAAAAATAGCTTGAAGTGACCAGTTACTTTTAACCCGGACGGACCCTGCACAAGGTCCTCCCACCCGAACAAAATTACTATTTTATAAGCATGTAAATACCCCGTTGCTTATTTTTGAAATACCCTCCTCTAATTTGGTGACAACCTGTATGTTATTTGGTCTATAAATACAAAGTTACGCACAGGACAAAACCCCCGATGTCCTCCGTTATTCTTATGTTATTTGAGAACATTTGACAAGAGTGTGAGGTAAACAACAATAAGTCTGTTCTGCTGTGTTCCCCGCTTGGTTTGCAAACGGAAAATAAATAAAGGAATTAATTATGCCAAGACTTATACTAAGACAATGAGTAGGTATGTAAAATAAATGTACACATGTGGACACAAAGAGAATTCCAAAGCTTTAAAGCTAGATAAACCTCGACAGGTTGAATACCACTTCTGTGAAAGTTCATCTTTATTATACTTGATAAAAAATCTTAGCATCTTAGCCTATTTGTGCAAAATGAGATTACAGAATTATCAAAAAAAAAAAAAGTAGTAGGTAATTCTGTAGCTCTGCCTACCCCATTCTGGGATTACAGGCGTGAAGGTATGTATGTATGTATGTAAAAAATATTAACTTTAAACTATAAGTGGTAATAAGTTGAAATTTAACAATCACCCCTTGCGCTTTCGAAATTATTTTCATTGCACGAAGCGTCTTGTCCGTGTATTCGACCTTGATCGTACTTCGACCCTACTCTGCCAAAGTCAAATTATATCGGTCGAAATTATTTTAGAGTAAAATAAGATAGCCACAAACTATTCGTTCATAACATGATTTAAAAAACACCATACCTATGTACTTCTCTCACCAAGATTATGAAAAATCCTAACTAACTTCAGTACAACAAGTTTTCCGAACGATACTACTTTTTACCCGACCTATGAAGGAAGAGGGTAATGTGTTTATCAGCCTATAAATGTATGTTTGTTCCTTTGTGGCGCTCTAGAAACTAAACGCGTGGACCGAGTGGGATGATTCTTATGAAAATCGATTCGTCTTAATCTTGTGAGTACCACTAAAGATATGACAGTAATTAAAATTCAATATGGCGGCAACTTGTGGACCTTGTGCAGGGTCCGTCCGGGTTGGTACCACCATCTTATCCATTAACCTACCGCCAAACAGCAGTGTTCGCATTGTTGTGTTCCGGTTTGGGGATAAGACAGCCGGTGAAATGACTAGCATAGAGGCATTCCATCTTAGTCCTCAGGGTTGGCAGTGCATTTGCAGTCTTGTGAATGCGAATGTCTATGGGTCACAGTTTCCACTTACCATCAGGTGGCCTGTGTGCTCGATTGCCTGCCTATGCCATAAAATAAATAAATAAATAAATAAATACTAGACGCCATATTGTTAAAATGAAAACAAAAAAAAGTCGACGAAATATGACAAATGGAGTATCATTGAATAGGTACTAAAAATCATTAGGTTTCTTTCATCATTTAGGACTAATAATGATTTAAAGTTGATTAGCAACAATAGTCAGGTTTTTAAAGCTGTTATTTATATTATGTAACGTTATAACGATCCGGTAACTTTCCTCATCAACTTCCCTAAGTCCAGGCCGAGTTCTAGGATTACGTGTACCTATAAGATACACTTATATATAATTAATCTCGATTGGCGATTAAAACTTAGCCTAGAAGGCCTATATTCTACTCGGAAAAATAATATTGTTTTGTGACATGTCATCGTATTATTAACGTTAGGTATGATAGCCCTTATTTACTTGTTAATAAATGGTGGCTTAGTAAAAAAAAATGCGATAGCATTTTTACTCAAACATTATAATTTATATATACCTAACGTAATTGCCCCGCAGAAACCTTGATGAGAGGCCATTATTGAGTCGCATTCTATTCAGTAATGTTCGCAATCGACACGAGATAGGTACTTATACAAAATGTGATAAAAAAGAACTACGAGAAAATTCTAATAATCAGTGGAATTCGGTACTCTTACGAGTTATATGTAATTACCGTACGCGTTTGCGAGTCGAATGCTCTGTCCCTCACAGTATTCTTATAGAGTGCGAGGGACAGAGCATTCAACTCGCTAACGAGTACGGTTATCGTAAATCATGGCAAGTGTTCGCATTGCGAAAAAAAAAGCTAAAAGACACTCAGTAAGTAGACCACACGGGCACTTTTACATGACAAAAATCTACCAAGTTACGTTCCGGTGTGGGGATAAAAAGGTAAAATTACTTGCATAGAGGCATGCTACGAAACCGACGTGCGTGCATCACTCTACGTATGAATGTGGAAGTAGCGAAATAAATTTCTCAAGATCGTAGCAAGTGGAAAGAAGTGGTCTCTGCCTACCCCTCTGGGAAACAGGCGTGATTTAATGTATGTAGGTATGAGGCATTCCATCAGAACTGGCAAATCATTCGCAGTCTTCGGCTTGCAGTCTTGTGATTGTACTCGTAGACGAATGCAAATGTCTTTTGGTCTCAAATCCCACTTACAATGAGGCGGCCATTGCCTTCTCATTGCTGTAAAAACCACTTTAAAGTCGAATCAAGTCTTTATTTGTTAAGCTTGTAACTTCATGGCCGAGTTTAATATAGCTTAAGGGGCAACGACTTTGTCGGATTAAATGGCGTGGGTGGAGAACTCTGACGCCGTAGTAACGTTTTACTACAGTATTCGTAGTATTTTCTCCTCATGAGTAAGCGCGTAGTACAAATAGCTATATTGTCCGCACTTCGGTTTTCGCAAAATCTTTTTTTTACCAAAAAAATAAAAAATCTACGGCTTACTCACGTGTTGACGCCACGGCATGTCGGGCCCCTTCCTGACGTTAAGACGAAAGTAAGCTGTAGCAGTATTTATTTTTTTCTATTGTATTTACATACATACATACATAAACTCACGCCTTCATTCCCATAGGGTAGGCAGAGCTACAGAATTACCAACAACTCTAAAAACTTGTTGTTGTTGTTGTTCTTTAGTATTGAGGAACATGTGCCTATGTATGGTCTGTTGTGTGTCTAATGATTTTCCGCTAGCCTCGTAGGCCTGTGGTAACCAACGCTGCTGATTGCGTAATCATATGTAGATCATGAATTGAATTAAGCTTTCTTATCGTAAATTGAACTAAGTACTAGTTTTAACTTTGTACGATTTAAATAAATAATGTTGCTTACCGAAACCAAACAAATCTCATTTCTCAAACCAAACAAATCTCAATTCTGATTGCGATGGTGTATCCTTTAGTATTCTAAAAATGCGAGCTCCAAATAAAAAAAACTAAAATCAAAACAAATGTAGCTTGAGCTAGTTCATTGTGCACAAACAATGCCTAACGCAATAACAACTTTTAAATTATTTTCGCAACTTGAAATTACAATGGAGAATATTTCATCAAAGTAAGTTCTCTAACCAAAAAAGCTTTATTTGCAAATGTTTCATCTAACAACCGTGTATTCTGGGAAAGGACCTATCTACTATACAAGCTTTTTAGTAAATCCAATCTTATCATTAGCAACATTGAACCGAATATGCCTTAGTTAGTTCATTCCAAATGTGCTCTTTTGGTTAGGATTTATGTGCCTTTAAATTAAATTACAAAATGTTCAATGCTTTATAAAAGAGTATTTTTCAACTAACTATCGTTAATAAATAAAAAAATGTTAAACTTAAGCAAAAAACGACTGAAAACGTTATTATTATTTACGTATAACCTTAATATTTCGGCAAGTAATCTATGTATCGGAGAGGGAAAAAATTTACTTACTTAATAAAGGTGGGTTAGATTAATATTAAAAAATATTTTCATTAGATGCGATGAAACATGACAATCTCTACCAAAATCCGAATAAATATATGAAAATATTTGGGCATGTGAGCGATTCAGGTGAAACATTTAAAGCGGCGATTCCACATACACGATTTAGGCCGCATTTCACCAAACTGGAATAAAACTTACTCCGAGATTAGTCTAGTCAGTCTATTGTGTGTGGGAGGACCTTGTGCGGGGTCCGTCCGGGTTGGTACCACCATCTTATCCATTAACCTACCGCCAAGCAGCAGTGTTTGCATTGTAGTGTTCCGGTTTCGGGATAAGACAGCCGGTGAAATAACTAGCATAGAGGCATTCCTTCTTAGTCCTCAGGGTTGGCAACGCATTTGCAGTCTTAAGATTGCGGTCTTGTGAATGCGAATGTATATGGGTCACAGTTTCCACTTACCATCATGTGGCCTGTGGGCTCGTTTGCCTTCATATACCATAAAAAAATACAAATTCAGCGTTTAATCTAGGTATAATACTTTATCCCATCCAGTTTGGCCGCATGCAACCTTAGCCGCTTGGCAATAATGGGCACCGTCACGTTACTGCAGTTGCAGCTGCAGCGCTACTTATGTTTGATTTACACTTTGCGAAGTGCAAGTGCAAAGTTTATTTATTTGCTACTTGTCACTTGACAGCAAATGTAACTTCGCACTTGCACTTCGCAAAGTTTAAATAAGGTCCTAGTCGATTAACACTATAAAGTACTACTTGGAGTTGGTACTACACACGTACAAAATGTATGAGCAACATTTTTTTGATACGTGATTTTTTTATTAAATTATGTTAAAAACTAGCTTTTGCTCGCACCTTCATCCATTACGATTATCGTTATTCCCTTGGAAACTTTCAAATTTTCCGTGATAAAAAGTAGAATATGTGTTATTGGCCTTGGAGGCAGGGTATAAACTATCTCAATTCTAAATTCCACCCAATCTGGCCAACCGTTGCAACGTGATGGTGTAACCAATATTGTGTTAACACACCACACACACGCACACACACACACACACAGACACACACACACATCATATTTGCCCGTGTGGTTAACGGGATAGAATAGTGCCACTCCATTTCTTCCCGTGGATGTCGTAAGAGGCGACTAAGGGAATATAGGCTTGTAGTAATGTTAGGCGATGGGCTTGCAACCTGTCACTAATACGCGCTGGTAGTAATCTTTGCCTGATTTTGCAAAATGTGGTTACAGAATTATCAACAAGTTTTTAGAGTTGTTGGTAATTCTGTAGCTCTGCCTACCCCACTCTGGGAATGAAGGCGTGAGTTTATGTATGTTTGTATGTATAATATTATTAGGACTAACTTCTGCCCGTCTTCGTCCGCGTACCTTTCGATTATTGTTATCTCTATCTTCATTCCAAATTTCATCCAAATCGGACCGGCCGTTGCAGCCTGAAGGAGTAACAAACTAACACACACGAACTTTCGCATTCAAAATATTAGTAGGATAACCCATTTGAGAAAATAAGTTTACATTTACTTTGCTTCGCGGGTATTCAGCTACAGGAGAGTTGAGCTTGGCTTGAGTGTCTCCTTAAAAAACTAAAATGGAGGAGCATTAATTTCTACAGTTTAGTCTGCCGCCTACGAGGTGTCCGCTATTCTAAGAAATTCCTCGAGAGCTCCTCCATTTTCCGCGTTTTACCCTATCTCTCTCTCTCATTTGAATGAGGCAAAGGAGGCTAACAAACACACTTTGCCTTTTACAATATTTAAATGTCGACTGCTTATTGAACACGCAAAGTTGATTTAACACAAAAGATCATAAATAAGAACTCAGCAAACCTGGAATAACAAAACGGAACTCCTAATGAATCTAACTGAAGTGCTTTTCTTGTAGAAACGTTTTCAATGGAGGTAATTTAAATAGCTTACTCGGAGTAGAACGTTCAGCTTCGTTACAAAAAATAGACTCACTTGAAAGGAAAACAACATTTTATAATGGCCTTTTACCATTTTATACAACCCTATAAAAGGCTGTTATGCTCACGTTTATAAATACAAAACTACGAATAAAAATGGGATTGTGATGGATTGAAATCCTCCTCCTTTTTACCCGACTTTAAAAAACAGGAGGTTACCTTACTTAGGTATACCTGCCACTGTATATGTATTATTTTTAATGTATGTTCACTGATATCTCCGTCAATTACGATCCGATTTCAAAAAATCCCATTGTCACCAAATTGTAATCTAATGAGCGATTAGAAAACGTACATACGAGTTTGCTTGAAAATGTCCTTGCTAGATTGACAGACTTAAATGTGCATATTTAAATGATAATTAAAATGAAAACCAAGGGACAAATCTCACGCAAATTGACCTAGTCCCAAACTAAGCTCTAGGCTTGTACTATGGGTACTAGACAACGATATAAATACTTATATAGAGAAATATATACTTAAATACATAGATAACATCACCAAATATTTAAGCTCACCACACAAATCTGCTCTTACCGGGATTTGAAACCAGGACCGCTAGTTTCGTAGGCAGGCAGGGTCACTACAAACTAGGCCATTACATTCAAACTCTTGAATGATTTACCAATACCTACTTCATTAACGGAATTTTACAATCACTATCAAATTACAGTAAGATAGACTTTCGCCTCAAATTCGACTTGTTATCGAGACTGTTTTGCTCGCCACGGCCAATTTACAGCTGATACAGGTCCCATTAAATATACTGCCTGTTATGTAAACGTCTCACTAATGACTTTATAAACATTTGTATTTCGCTTCAGTATCGCTAAATAGAAATAATAGCCGTGGATTTTTAAGCTATTGCATAGCTTCTATCGCGGGCCTTGAGCGCGGGGATCGAATCCAGAAATTCCGTAACGAAAAAACCTCACGCTCCCCACTCCGACGGGCAAGGAGGTGTGGCTTGAAGGCCGTGCATCGTCTAACGTCGTTTCAGTTCGGCAGTCTTCGACACGGCGTTGTGTGCGTTTGTACGACATGCAATAGCTTTACCGCGGCAGTCCCCGAGTGCCACGTCTTTTTTTATACGACGTCTAAACTTTGGTCCGTATACATACTAACTTTATAGCGCATTAACTTGTGGGAGGACCTTGTGCAGGGTCCGTCCGGGTTGATACCACCATCTTATCCATTAACCTATCGCCAAGCAGCAGTGTTTGCACTGTTGTGTTCCGGTTTGGGGATAAGCCAGCCGGTGAAATGACTAGCATAGAGGCATTACATCTTAGTCCTCAGGGTTGCAGTGCATTTGCTGTCTTGTGAATGCGAATGTCTATGGGTCACAGTTTCCACTTACCATCAGGTGGCCTGTGGTAAAAAACTTGTATACATCGACATTTCGCCTGTGTTGTGACCGTGGGCACGAGATGATTGAAGAACTGGGGGGTTATTATGACAAAGCTATGAAGTTCTTTTTACGGTGAGCGTAAAGGACAGAACTATAGTAGTTATATAGCTCTCTCCTTTATGCTCGCCTTAAAGTGAACTGCATAGCTATGTCATAATAACTCCTCTACTGTTGAAACGTGATTGTAACGCAATCGAAACGTATATTTAAGTACATTTTTTTTGTATATTGTTTTGATTATTTCTTACGTTTCCATTCCAAGAGTAGGTAACATAAGTTAGTTAAGGGACAATCGAATAGAATATTGTCTATATAATGTTGGATATAGTCAGCCAGTTAATAAAACACATCTCATAAATTCCTTGCCTCTGTTCTCTAGTATCAGATGGGCAAACAGCACGTGGTTACCGACGAACCGAGACATTCTACACAAAATTAACTCTTTCCTTTTTCTAACTTGTGTATGAAAAAGTCACAAAGGAACGTACATTCGTCATTAACTCAGTAGTCAGGTAGGCATTCGTCTGTTTGAACTTTGAATGTTTGTTAAAAGATAGCTTGATATTGTTGATCTGATCTTTATGTTTGATAGAAGGTATTCGAGGCAAACATTAATATTAAATTGGTATTACTATTTGTATTGTTTGTCGAGCAGCCGCTCAATACGTCCCTCCGCTACCGCTCTAAGTTTGGCCTTTCACCTAGTACGCACGTACAGTTGGTCTCGCCGCCCCCCGCGACGTCTATATCGAATCGTTCAACAAAAATCGCTCGTCTTATCGCCCAGCGTGTCTCCGCGTCTTCGTATTGCATCACAATTCGTATGTATTTGTAAATTTCCACTGATAGCATCGCACCTAGCAAGGTCGTATGCTGGCGTAACATATACAAGACAGTATTTACATTTAAGTATGCCTATTTTTTAAATCATGTTAATGAGAAGCAGATTGACAATGCAGGTTGGCAATGTATTTTGAGTCTTAGGGTTGTATTAATGAACTCATATTGGCTGATACGCCCATCAAAAAAAGTCAACAAAATGACGCATCTTGAGACGAGCATTACAGTCGAGATCACTTTATTAATACAGTCCTTAGGATGGCAGTCTTGAGAATGCAAATGTCTTTGGGACTAAGATCCCTCTTGTGTGCTCGTTGGCCCTCTCGTTGCCATAAACATGTTTTTTTTTCGATACGCTTGAGTAGTCCTAGGAATAAATACTATCAGTCCAACCCTGATCACAACTGAACCAGAACTGTGTCACAGTGACGTTATGATTCAAGTCGTAAGAAGTGTCAATCTTATTGTTTTATAATGTCACTGTGACACCGTTCTATCGTGGGTCAGGTTTGGCATTCCATTGGTTTAATTGTACCTTTTTATACAAAATATCGTCAATGGAAATGTCAAGTCAACTGGTGATACTGGTCGAGTAATTCCGTTACTGCATAATAAAAACTCTTTTATTTAGTTAGCCTGTACATGTAGATTAAATGGCAGAGAACAGAGAAAAGTGGTTTTTACTTAACCTACAAAAGGCTAGTCTTGAAAATTGAAATGATTATGATTTACCTACATTTAAGTAGACACAATTTCAAGGGCCAGAAAATACTGTTTAAATTTAAGGGATGTCAATCCAAAAATAATAACGGGTTAATAGTTAAGTTAAATTCGTTTATTGCATGTCACACTACAGGTATATAGATGGAATTACATGGAAGGTATGCATGTGACACCCTGCAAGGGCGTAGCAACTTAGGACAGTAGGGCTAGTACCTAATTATTAGAATAAAATATTATCTACGAATATTGCACATATCATTAATTATTACATAGGTAATTTTTTTATTTATTTCTATAAAGAATTATATATATAAAAAATATTATTATTATACTTGTACTTTATAAAGAATCATACTCTAAATTTGGTATTTAATTTTTGAGTATTTCTTTGACGAAGACTTCGGCCCCGACTTGCAGTGATATATCGAGAATATCGAGATTTGGTGTTACTCTAATCTATCGAAAAAGGTCGTCCATATACTCTGCAACTGAAGACTGATTTTTGGATCACGAGGGTTTAATAAATTTCAGTCGAAAGTTATTAATACGATCTTATTTTCAGCTGAACTTTCGTAGCAGTTACGGACTCGATTTCAATTCATGACTGAAGTTTGCAACTTCGTTCTTAAATCTTATTTTTAGCCCCATTACCGAAATTAAACTTTACCTAAGATGTAATGGTAATTGAAAAGTTTCTATAGTTGGTGGTGGAACCAGTAATGGAGAAATACAAATGATGGACACTTGATTTTTATTTACAGAAGTATAAGGGTTATTCGTTTGTTTTGCAACAATCAATTTATACCCGTATGATCTTTGAATTAAGAGTTAAGTATCCTACATTGGTGTCAAATATATAGGCTAAGTTGCAATGGAAGAGGTCACGAAAAAAGAGGGCAGCGCAAAAAGAGACACGCGCAATGAAAAAAATATCTGCGGGCAAAAGAGTAAGCCTCAAAAAAGGGTAGCCTCACCCATAAAGATAGTGTCCACAGCCACACAAGCGGTCCAAAAAGATCTCCGACCCAACTCTACCATCGTCGGGCAAAAGAAAGGAAGCCCGTAGTCTGCAAGCATGCATCAGGATTCCCACTTCGCGACTCACCCAGGTTAAGCCACCCCATTCTCATTCCCCATTCCCATCCCCTTCTTTCTAACCCCGCGGATAAATAAACGGAAGAATGAACTTCTCCTCCGGCCTTTCAGCTCTGGCTGGGGTAGTATCCGCGGGAGTTTTTAACTTCATTTGTAACAAAAGGGGCATTGGTGTTAGCCGGTGCGGGCCCAGCAGTACCTAGGCCCTCCATCCCCAGGTCTCCGGAAGGGATTTTCATCTCTGCCCCGTTCAAATGTAATTTTCAAATATCCTGCTAACAAAAGCAAGGGCTTTGGCCATTCAGGTGACCACCAAAAAAAATATATTGGTGCCATTACCCCATCGCTATGTCAGGTTAGCGGTTAATCCATCATTTTATCGAATTTAATTTCTTCTATCGTATCATTTAATCGAATTTCATTTAATCAAACGCTATTTTCTGCTGATACCATGATATTTTCAGGATAACTTAAACATAAAATCACGTAGGGTCTTGTGACTATCAAAGAAAAATTCATACGGCGAGAAATTACTTTTGATGAAATGAAAATCCTGCGTAATTTTACGTTTGTTGATATCCGACACTTTCGATAAAATAATATTTACCCCAGCCTAACCATATTCTTGGAACTTTCCGTTCCTGTTACAAACAGCTACTGAGTTGTTTCCAATACACTTAACTACACAATACACACTGTCGCATACAGTCAAACCTACAAAACATTAGCAAAACAACTTAACCCACCAAATCGCTTTAAACAATCGTTACTATAACAAGGCAACAACAACCCAACGTCTCACCGTCTTGACACGTTTATCAGATGCCGCGCAGAGGTCGCGGCTAACGATGTCTGCGGCAGTCGGCAGTGATTGCTGACATCCACGATACTTTCTGACACTTGCTGACACCCGTGACCTTTGGAGGTCACCCGTGTATCAAACAACAAACAAAACAAACTAAATCGCTTTAGCCTTGTCATTGCGTGCGCGTCCAAGTTCCTACAGAGCTGATATTGTGCACGGTGATTCCTTATTATTTTTGACGTGTTTCCGTATTGTAAACGTTTTGATAGCTCTTATTACTTGACAGAATAGACAGCCGAATTAAAAACAATCAAATAATTGACGGTTCGTTTTTAAACAAACTGGCCTGTAAATAAGTAAATCAATGAAGAAAATAAACCTTTTCTTTCGCTAAATTCAGAAGACAAAGATACAGGAATAGTTTTTTCTTTCCATAGTCTCTGAAGGGAGCCTGCCGTTTAGCCAAAATATTTTGGTTAAATCTACCATTTCCCAAAAATTTCCCATTGGATAAAAATATTTTTTTCGGAATTGAATAGACCCGTCTCTGCCTAGTGATGAGCGATTTCTGAAACATTACAAAACTTTCCTTAACTGCGAAAATTACAACATCTGAAAGTTACATAATTAGATGGAAATGATTCTGACACAAGTAAATTTCATTTAAATTTCATGAAAAGTTTCCGTTACTTACGTTGCATTACAAAACTTAAGTAATTTTCAGAAATTAAACGGTTTCACTTTGGTAACTTTCAGAATAATACATGAAATTTTCAGAATATATAATTTTACTTATGAAACTTTCAGAATATTGCAGAAATTTAAGTGAAAGTTTCACTTTTGAAACTTACAAGCGTTCATCACTATCTCTGCCTACCCCATTGGGAGACTGGCGTGAATGTATGAATGTGTGTTTGGTTTAAGCTGAACTTCGTCGTAACTAGTATATGTGTTGGCAATACTGCGTAAATCCCCGAGTTGAAATCCCTAATACCGGGGACTTGTTCAGACAGTTAGATGTTTTATTAATTCTGTTTTGTTGGATAAACATTTCGTGCGGTTGTTTGCTTTTTTGTTTAGGTTTTTAATTTGAGTTAAAAGTCAATATTGTTAAGGTTTTGTTTATATTTATAGATATTTGTGTGATGGACTCGAGTATTTGTTACTGAGTTTTGGATATTTTCTATGTATTTAAGTATTTATTTCTCAATATAAGTGTGTGTAAGATTGTCCCCAGGTATTTCTCTATTTTGTTCTTTTCTCTCAACCTAAACTGAACTGCTTTAGTATGTCATTGTAACTCCCCGCGGGCCTAATATGGTCGCGTTTATCGCGTGACAAAATGTGGATAAAGAATCCGTCACTCTCGTACTTATATACGTGTCAGAAAGGGACGGATGTCCATATTTTGTCATGCGATGAATGCATCCATATTAGGCTTCCTGCTCAAATCGAAGAAGAGGAAGAATTAAAGACCTATGTTACGTGGTACCTTGATTGTATTACTTTTAATGACTCTTCCTGAATATGCTTCAAGGTATAATTTACCCTAATCACATTCACAAAAGGTTTAACTACTAGATGGTCTTTGCTACAATTACCCTTTATTTGGTCTATTAGAAGACTTGAGAATTAATAACAAGTCGAGACCGACTATAACCCTTATTTAATGTAAGCGTTCAGCCGTTAAAGTTAATATTTATTATTGTTAGATAAGAGTACTCAATATTGTATGTAAGTTGTTTATCTTTGTGTTTTGATTACAAGTTGGGTTGTACAGTCAATAAATATACGTTGCCACAACACCTTTATGCTACTGGCAATAAGGTCCATGTATACATATATTTGACGCGATAGCTGTACAGATATTAATGCCCTTGACTGTACTATGAATAAATTAATTTGATATATTGACGGTATTTGAAAGCGACTAAAATTTACACCAACTTGTGTTTGGTGATCGTAAGACTATGCATGCAGGGTCCGATTGGATTGCTTCCACCGTCTTATTCTTTAAACTGCCACCAAGCAGTAGTATTAACATGGGTGTGTTCCGGTGTGAGGAGAAGACAACAGGAAAATAG
The DNA here is from genome assembly GCA_927399475.2 of Acleris emargana. NCBI lineage: Eukaryota > Metazoa > Arthropoda > Insecta > Lepidoptera > Tortricidae > Acleris > Acleris emargana. Next base: position 6,589,066 of record OV656850.1, read on the forward strand.
CTGGTAAACCAGTTAATTGCTGATTCTGAAGACTAAGATAGAATGCCTCTATGCTAGTAATCTCACCGGTTGTCTTATCCCCACACCGAAAAGCAATGGCGGTTGGCCGTAGGTTAAAGGCTCATCATCATCACATCACCATGTCAGCCAAAAGACGTCCACTGCTGGACATAGGCCTCCCCCAAGGCTCTCCACTCAGACCAGTCTTGTGCTTTTCGCATCCACCGCGATCCCGCGATCCTTACAAGGTCGTCACTCCATCTTGTTGGAGGCCTACCTACAGCTCAAAAGGGTTAAAGGGTAAGATTAAGTTAACAATCTCTCATTAGGACACCTAAAACTTTATTCTGCGCCAAGGCGTAAAGTGATAGCACTGCACATAAACTAAAATAACATTAAACTTTAATGAAAGCTTGTAAAAGTTACCATCTGCCTAAATACAATACGAAATAATCTTTACTGAACGAACACCAAAAAAACAAAACACGGACCTGTAATTTAAAATAAAAGGTATACAAACACTAAATCACGTTCTCTTCCAGACAACCACGGACAGAGAGATATACTAAGGACAAAGATACATAATAAGATACCTAAGATACCCGTATTAACTACCAGTGCCAGTACTTAAAGCCTGGCAACTAATAATCCAATTTCCTGAGCACCACTTCTCGGTATTACTAAGCGGCCCTTGTGAGGCCCGAGGTCCCGTATCCGATATCAGCTCTAAAAGCCTATTAAATCTTTAACTTTTTCACATCTCTATTGCGGGGTAAAATTGGCATTTTCATTTTAGGGAGGAAAGTGGTTTTGAAAAAGATTTATTTAAACATAACTTTTTTGACTCGTTACTTAGCGTTATATAGGTCTGGGGGTTAGTATGAAATGGATATGCAGTTCATTTTACGGTGAGCGTAAAGGTCAGAGCTATAACAGTTATACAGCTCTGTCGTTTCCTCTCAGCGTAAACTAAACTACATAACTATGTCATAATAACCCCACTGTGGGGTTATTATGACATAGTTATGTAGTTTAGTTTACGGCGAGTGTAAAGGACAGAGCTATAGCAGTTATATAGCTCTCAACGTAAACGGAACTGCATAGTTATGTCATAATAACCCCTCTGGGCCGGTATAACCATATCATCTTTGATCTGTTATAGTACTGTCAACTTTTTCATAGTCCTATTTACTTGCTAGTAAAGGCGGCCGTTAAAAACAATGCCTTAACAGATCAAATACGATATCGTTTTTATCGCCTAGAAAGGCCCAGGAACCCTTAAATTGACAACATTTAAAAAAAAAGCATTTTTTGTTTTTGCTTTTATAATAGCTGGTTAAAAATTAGACTACCTGTATTTCTTGGTTTTTCTTTATTTAACTTAAATTTGTCGTTAACAATTTATTAAAGAAATAGTCATTAAAAAGACCGTATATACAAAGTTAGGAATACTGATGTCGTGATCTTAGCCTGATATAAAATAAAAAAAGTAACTTTAAACAGAAACAGAACTGACTGTCATGTCATGTCACTCACTTGTCAATCATTCGATGCCGTTCGTTCGAAAATTTGTTATTTTGCGTAATTTAATTAATTACGTAATTTGTAGACGCCATTAAATAAATAAACTATTTTGCGTTGAATCGAAAGCGTGTCGTTAGAATCAAGTAATCCGTCAGACAGATAAAAAATGAACATGACAGTTGTATATTTTTTGAACTCCTTTGGTAATAAATGGACTAAGGGCACTATAAAGTGTATTCCTAACATTCACAATCCAACTTTTTTTACTTTTTTTACTGTTTTTCCTAAATATAAAAACAATTACTGCATAAAAAAATCCAAAGATATTTTTACTGTAATCAGCAGTGTAAAATCTAGAAACGGTATTTTATTTTACTACCTTAGCACAAAATGAATTGTTGTCAATTGTTTCGCCATGTCATTCTATCTGTTACACTGTTTTTTTTTCTCAGAAACTATCAAACTAACAGAGCTGATATTTAAAATGACATTCAAAAGAAATTTAGCTCATACGTTTCGGAGGTTGCTTTTTAATTTACTGCGATGGAACCCTACACAAAACATATTTTTAAATAGAGTCAAAAATGTAATGACAATCATATTTTTTACCCGACTGCATCACAAGAAGGGTTATGTTATTCAAGTGTATGTATGTATGGCCGTCATTACTGTTAACTAAATAATAGCTACATAACATCGTCAATACGATAACATGTTAACAGCAATATGTTTTTACCAAGGAGAAAGGAGGTTTTGTCCAATCATCTGACGAAGTAATGGGTTTCCATACGTGTATTTTACTCCTAGGTAGAAAATAAGGCTCTTTCCGTCTTCTTTTTTCAAAAGAAAGACCATGCTTTCCGAGCATGTTTGAGAAAAGAACATTTATGTTGTAGATCATCCAGGGTTGATATTGTACACACTAAAAACCTTATTTTTGACCTGTTACCATATTGTCAAAACTTTAGGTAGCTCTTATTTATTTGACAGTAATGGTGGCTGAGTTAAAAACAATACCATAACACGTCAAAAGCAACATTGTTCAAATACAAATAATTTGGATGTAATCGCCTAGAGTAGGAGGCCGCTATTCTAGGCGATTAAATCCAAATCATTTGTATTGTTATGGTAATAGCGGGCTTTATACGTAAAGTTCGGACCGCGGAAAATACCACGCACCGTTCCAACCTTCGTTCCGAACCTTACATGCAAATGCAACTGTAATAGTAAAATAGTAAAAAAAATACGGTTCAGAACGAAGGTTGGAACGGCGCGTGGCGTTTCCCGCGTCCGAACTTTACGTGTAAAGGCCTCTAGTGTTTTTAACGCGTTCGGCATTACTTTCAAGTAAATAAGAGCTATAGTAACGTTGACAATATGATAAAAGGTCAGTTGGTTGTGGTTTTTACCGTGTGTAATAGAGGCCCTGTTAATATGATTAATATGTTTAATGTAGTAATGCGGTGAGTATATTGTATTTATAAATATCAAACCGCTGCTATTCTTGTTTGAGCGAGGCTAAGCCTCTGACTTCGTTTTCAAAGGTTATTCTGGAACCCTTGGACAGGCGGCGTGCTGTCTCAGCCAGACAAACCTCAATCTCCCCTCAGTACCAAAACGACTGAACATCTTTAGTTAATTAAGTAAATGTAACTCTCCACATTCAGTAATAAGGCCGCGATTACAATGAGATATTTACAACAAAAACTGTATTTTTCTAGAGAGAACACAGACAAATTTTAACTCACCAATTGTAACGTCAATAAGCTTTGAAAATGTAAGGTCGTTATTAAAATAGGCGATTGGAATCATGTTTATTATATTTCAATCAAATTACAAATGCTACGAGTTTATGATACATTTTTTTGATCTCCGTGAAAGAAGCCAAAAACCTTTGAGGTTTAATTCGTTTTTTTTTACGTTTCTTGTTCGTACAAAAGCAAACAATTATAACTTTAAAAATCACAAAATACTGAACGAATTTTAATGTAGCTGGTAGTGATTGGATGTTAGTTAACCTAGATATATTTTTTTAAACGTTGTATCTCTTTCTAAAGTGAAAGGCAGTCGTACAAAACACAAATTTTACTACAAACAAGTAATTTATGGATCTTTTGGGTTCCTTTAAAAAAGTAACGACCTTCAGAAAGAATATTCGGTGGCCATTTTGGATTTAAATTAACTACCTAACAAAAAAACACTACCATTAACATGAAAATTGCTTAAAGTAAGAATTTAAACAATGGTTTCTTATAGTACAGTCTTTAGGAATTAATACCCCGCCAAAGGTGTGAAATGAACCCTAGTTTTTGACCTTTTGGACTGGCCACCGTGGTCAAGGCGCCAAAATGTATAATTTTAAACAAAATTAAAGGCTGTTTATTAAATCTTCCCAAAAAAGTATCTATCAGAAACATTTTAAGTTACTGACTTACGTAAGTTTTCAAACTTGTGTTTAAAATTCGTTACTAACTATGCCAAATATAAAAGGCACCCGCCAAATAACGACCAATATGGGGGGGGGGGGGGGGTTATTATGACGTAGCAATTCAGTTCATTTTACGCTGAGAGAAAAGGACAGAGCTATAGCAGTTTTATAGCTCTGTCCTTTTCTCTCAGCGTAATTGCATGCAATCACAATGTTACTAAAATAGGTAATGGGTTAAGGGTAAACAAGTCAACGTACTGCAATCCAGTCAGATAATTTAAATATAACCCGTAATTTGTGTAAATACAAACGAAGACCCAAATCAAATAAGTTGGGAGCTCTCGTGCCTTTGCCAGACTTAACGTGTCTGTCTGGTAGAACCTTTGATCATTTACCTCTGAACATCTAACACGTCCAGGACCTGAAGTCAACGGTAAAGACCATATCGTTTTTTTCCTGGGGGGTTATTATGAGATAGCTATGCAGTTCATTTTACGGCGAGCGTAAAGGACAGAGCTATGACTGTTAAATAGCTCTGTCTTTTTTTCTCGGCGTTAACTGAACTCTATATTTTATCTCATTAAATATTGATTCCAGGAAAAAGTGTATTGCTTTTTTTGTAGAGAATTCTATGTAGATTCGTTATGGAATTAAATGGAATGCGTTGGGCCACTGTTTACGAGTTATTTATGAAAAACTAAAAAAAAGGACCTTTACACTCCCCTTCACGCGTTAGCATCATTGTTGATCTTCGCTGGGAGAACTAATAGCTCTTATTTACTTGACTGTAAGAGCGACCAAGTTGAAAACAATACCATAACAGGTCAAATAATAATTCGATTTTAGTGCCTATAATAGAGGAGCATTGTCATCGTCCCGATAGTCACCGGACTACATACAGGGTGACTTCAAATTGGTCATACAAAATACTTGATGTTAATGCACAGTTAATGACGAATAGTGTACATTAACTCAGTTGTTTAAATCAGCCATTATTTTTATATATGATAGCAACACGGTATAACACAAACCGTTGTTGGTTATGTACTTTGTTTATTCCAACTTGTTTACTTCGCAAACAATGTTCCAACCCAAATGTTTGCATTTTAAGAATACAACCGTTATTATCTCATAAAGGCAACCCGAGGCAAACTCCAAAATTATTTAACGATAATTTAGTCTAGACACAATTCAGTTTCAAGAAAATTGCTGTTCCAATTTTAAAAAAGTTAAGTCAATATTTAGGTTACAATCTTGTTTAATTAACAAGGCAAAACTAACTACAAAACAAGTAGGTTATATTATAAGTTGTAGCTACAGGGTTATTTTCAACATATTCAAAAATCATAAATTACATAAATCATAAGTTTCGGTTTAGGTTGAGAAACGATATCGCATTTTGTATGGAAATTTTTAGCTTCACAATTATCTTAATGCTAATAAAACGCCGTAGTGTATATTTACCTGTCTACGACGGATCGTAGGCAGGTGAAGAGGCGTAGCATTGGGTTACGCCGTAGCACGTATGGGCGATGGCTTCAAGCCTACGAGTTTTATGTACCCCTTGTATACCTAAAGTTAAAATGTAGATTGCTTAATTTTTCGTCGTATTCTTGTTTTTACGCATTCTTGTTTCGTCGCTTTCCGTTTTCAACATAAAAGATTACATCGCACTGCTAGATCAAGACAGCATCAACTCAAAATCATTGTTAGTTCTGTTTCAAGCTCATAGACGTTGTATTAGGGTTGATTTTAAAATACAGTTGTATTTTGAGTTACTACACCTTTTGATCTGGCAGTGCGACATATAAAAATCAGTCTGGCTGTGTTAACTTATGTAAGATGTGTGATATTTAAATGTTTTTTGTTTTATTTTATTTTATTTCATTTCATCAAAATAATAATTTTCTTTTTGTAATAAACTTTATATTTTTGTTATGCAAGCAAAGTCATAGGCATTGTATAGAGTAACTTAGTAGATCCACAGAAAACGGATACATACTTAAATAAATGAAAAAATATTCAAGACTCAGGATACTCATTTTCATCATAAATATGCTGCCCAGGACCCAGGACCACTAGCTTCGTAGGAACGGTCACTAGCAACAAGGCTAACATGTCAACTTATAATCTTCAATGCACAGACTCACTTCTGTTTCTGTAAACTAAAGCGGTATTAATAATAAAAAGTCTATTTAAATGTAAATTATTAAATAACCCACCAGAACATCTCAATTTCTTTGTTTGAAACCAGTTTTCGTCGATTACCCTATAAACAATTCCAATTGGTTTTCCCTCATGGGACTTGTTTATAAACTTCCTAACTCCTGGCAATTGAGAAAATTCAGTCACAGAAAAAATATATTCAAAGAGAACGGTAAATATCTCAATATTTGTAGAGACAAGTGAAATAGAATGGACAAGGGAAAAATGCGTTTTTGTAAACACTACTGTACAGGGTGGAAAAAACGAATGCCACATGGACGGCAACTAGGTACCCTAAATATTGAAAATAGCAAATTCTACAAAAGAAGACTAACTTTTTTTTAAATTCTGCTTTTATAGATTTTTGAAAATTCATCTGGCTTAACCGGGTATCGATATGGTCGAATATGATAAAACAATAAAGTTATGTTTTTTTACAGTCTTTATTTAGTTTAAATGTATATGAGTAATAGATATAAATGATCTATCAATGAACCTTTCGATCTGTATCATACAACGCAATTCTATTGTTTTGTCATATTCGACCGTAGTTCCATTCAAATTCAAAAACAAAAATCCATAAATGCAGAATTTATTATTTTCAAAACTAAAAGAAAGTAATTAATCCTAATTACGTAGAATTAGCCATATCCAATATTTAAGGTAGTTGCCATCCATGTGGCGTTGGATTTTTCCATCCTGTATATATAAATTAAATCTATCTCCGGTTTTGGGTGATTTTATCATAACCTAAAAATGTTTTGGGTAACTCATGGTTCTTATATATTATTATGTACAGATAGTGAGACCTGAGTTTGCACAGCTTCCACAATCTCTCAAATTTATTAAATGAAAGCACATAAATCGACAATAAAAGGAAAACGATCACTGCTATTTAGACGATTGGTTCCTGAGATACAAGGGGTTAAAGCGTTTCTACCTACTTAGTAAAAATCAGTCAGGAAAAAGCTTTAAATAGATAATTATTTCATACTTGTTATTTTATGAGATCATTTGTTTTTGGGTTTATTCTAACGGCTTTCGAACCCTACACATGGCCGATATGCTTTTGCCCGGTTTTTGAAATAGCCATTTGTGAAGTCAGTTTCATTCTAAAATTTTATAAGCATTATCTTTTCAATTTCGCCTCTTTGATAGGGTAAGCAGATTCGCTCGTACGAATGCCTTTGTTCCCTTTTTATTATTTTAGGACCGCGGTCAAGACACCGCCTTTGAAGTCTTACGAAAATCCAAGCCTTTATATTGGACTGGACGTGGTTGGAAAATCAACAATATTTTAGGAAGGTAAACTGGTGAAATTACTAGCATAGACATTCCATTTTAGTGTTAGCAACACTTTTGCAGTCTTGCAGCGTTATTGCAATTGAGATTGTAAATAACCATAGTATGGGTCTCAGAGCCTGCATACCGTCAGTCGCCTGCGTGTTCCGTTGGCTTCTTTTTGCGTGAACGCATGTGTATATATTTAAATTCTCAAAACCTTGTAAGTATCAAATGAAATACATTGTTTCATTTAATTAAATTACCCTTAATAGAGACGTTAGGGAAAGTATTAATGGACTCATTATTAGTTTAGCTAAATTAACAGTTTATAATAATATATAAAAATTACTTTTAGGCCAGATTGTAATAATTACACCAGTTTTAGTTAATTTAATGGAGCTTCATTAAAATAATAAATAAACGTTAATTCATAAAATAAAAAAATATTCAATTTATGTAACATTTAAATCTGTGCTACAGAGTTGTAATGAAAAACACGCAAAAAAAAAACTTTTTAAAATGGTAGGTTAGTCCAACGGGGCATGTTCTGAAAAGTTATTCGTACTTTTACCGGCCGTTGAGTGAAAAAAAAAACGTACTTTTACCGGCCGTTGAGTCAAGTTATAAAATATGAAGGTTTTCGTAATTATACTGATTTCCATAAAGCAATTTAAACGGATATTTCGAACTTTTTTCATCAGCACTCGCTGAAAAGAGTAAGCAAAATTTAAGGTTTTATTAAATAAAGATGTAAATAAATAAATAAAGTATCGATTTATATATGACGAATGATATCGATAAACAGCGGTGTTCCCCACCTACAACTTTTCAAAAGCCGCCCCCAAAATTCCGGGCCCTAGACATTATATTGGTCTCCAGCAGTCGCCGAAAATCAGTCTATACTACAATTGACAGAAAAATCAATTAACATTCATAAAAGAAATACAAACAGCCGAACAGAGAACCTCCTCTTTTTATGAACTTGGTTCAAAACACAGTTTTTTTTTTATTCTTATCTTTACCCGCGCTGTAACAAGGTTTATGTATTCCCGATACTCCCGTAAAAAAGCATTTTAGCGTTGCGTCCGATTGTAATTTAATTTTAATTTTAAAGCTATGTCCATACGTGGCCGTAGTACGAGTATCATCACAGATTAAATACAAGTTACGTATCGTCACGATTGAATGTATTATTTGAGCATGGTGGTCAAATATAACTGTTTTGTTCCAGTGTGGGGATTCGACCACTTCTCTCTCATCTTCTCTTCTTGTCTATTACTAGCATAGACATTCCAGCTTAGTCGGTACGGATACATTTCGACCCTATGGGATCTTTTGTGTAATTAATAATAATAATAATCCTCTTATTCCAAACTTGTTACATTTTTCATACTACCTAAAAATCAATGTTATGAAATACATCACCATAAATCAGATTTAAAATATATGTAAAGTTTACAATACAAAACACATACATATGTATTTACAATAATTTAAATCATATAATGGACCCGATTCTACAGTGGCCTCTAGACTTCCTAATTTTATTTAGGTGTCGCTAAAACACTTTGCTATTCTATGAGCAGCTGTCATAATCAAATGACAGCGCTAATTTGAATCTGACGCTTCTTATTTTAGGCGGTCTTATACATTGTCAGCTTGACATTCTGGAATAGCACTGATTAAATGTGCCGTCTAAACTATGTCTTAAAATTAGACAATTTAGTTTTTGTTAGTTTTAGGCTATTTAAGCGATGGGCGCGTAGAATCGGGTCCACTATATTAATATAATTTCATTAATTAACGATTTTGTTCCAATCTACATTGCAATAAAATAAAAACAATCATAACCATCAAAACTCAAATTAATTACCCACAATGCATAGTTTCTTCAATTAGTATCCTACCAGCAGACAGGGCGTTTCACAAAAAGCCCGGCTGGCTGTTCACAATGGAGTGCTGGCACCTACCCTGATGTATGGTAGTGAATGTTGGGTGTGGCAGGACAAGCATGTAAGTCGTGTAAATGCAGTTGAAATGCGCTCTTTGCGTAGTATGTGTGGTGTGAAACTGATTGATAGAGTAAGAAATGAAAAAATCAGAGAGAAATGTGGAATAAAAGAAGATGTAGTGACTAAGATTGAAAAGGGCATGCTTCGATGGTTCGGTCATTTGGAAAGGATGGATGAAAGAAGATTGACGAAAGAGATATACAGATCGAAAGTGAGTGGAAGGGTCGGAAGGGGCCGCCCTAGGCGTACTTTTTCGAATCAAATCGGAGAAATACTGGAAAAGGGCAGAATCTTAAGTACCCGAAACCGACGTGCGTGCATGACTCGATGTATGAATGTTGAAGAAGCGAAAGAAATTTGTCAAGATCGTAGCAAGTGGAAAGAAGTGGTCTCTGCCTACCCCTCTGGGAAACAGGCGTGATTTAATGTAATGTAATGTAATGTATCCTACCAGTGTTATATTGTTTGGATGTCCATTTTTGGACGTAGGCCTACTCCATGTTGCGCCAACATCGGCGGTCGTATGTTACCCTTTGCCATGTTCTGCCGGTGACTTGGACTAGGTCATCACTCCAACGCCTTATTGGTCTACCTCAAGTTCTCGACCCGTCCTGTGGGTACCACTGCAGGATACGCTCGCTCCACCTGTCGTCTGCGGCCCTGGCAACATGTCCAGCCCACTTGCACTTCGTTCTGCATAAAGTTTGAACTATGTCCGTTGCTTTTGTTTTATTTTTCTTATATGTGTGCTGCTGACTTTGTCTTTTAGTTTTATTCCTAACATTGATCCCTCTGTTTCTCTTTCGAATGTTCTCATTGTATGAATGGTTGCATTTGTAAGAGACCAGCATTGGCACCCGTATGCAACGGTAGGTAGGATAGTGTTGTCTAACGGCCAAACCCTATATTCAATCCGCGGACAGTTAGGCTTACTTCGGATAAAAATTTGACACATTTTGTATAGGCAAATGTCAAGTTTTAACCCGAAGTAAGCCTTATCTATCCTCGGTTTGAATATAGGGTTCGGCCGTAATAGTTTTTTCTTTAATCGGGCAGGCTGGTTGCTTTTGAATACATCTTGAACCCTTTTCCAGGCCTTGCTAAAGTAAGGATACAAGCAAGAAATGGAATAGAGCCACGAACTCGTAATTTCCTGAAGGATACTGATCCATGAAGTCATATTTCAGGAAACTTCAATTAAATGTGTGTTATAAAATTGTAGGTAGTTAAGTTAAATTTTGAGCGACATGAATGTGGTCGATGAAATGTAGTATGCCTGGAAAAGGGTTAATCGCCAAGTATTTTCACCATCACATTGCGATATTTCTGTCTTAATCGCGTGCTATTGTATTTTCAAAGGTTATTAATCGGCCTGAGTAAGTATGTATTCCTTTGCGTACTCAATATTTGCGCTATGTACTTTAATATACCTTTTCTTCTACATACATTAGTAATTATATTGGTTTTTGTTGTATTCATATACAAGCCGGCACAACGACTATCCACGTCCAGTGTTTGAATCATATTTTGTAAGCCTTCATGTGTTGTTGTCCAATGCAGTCTTCACCCCATCCACCCTTCTAGAACGCGGATAGTGGAGTGCAATGGCAATAACTTGAAATCGCTTGGTTCTGGGTGGCCACAACTGGATTTTCATTCTTACTCCGGCAACTCACACAATAAGTGTCTAATTGTTTCCACCTCTTCATTCATGTCAGCCGTAAGACGGTCACTGATGGACATAGGCCTCCCCCAAGGCTTTCCACTCAGACCCGGTCTTGTGCTTTTCGCATCCACCGCGTTCCCGCGATCCTTACAAGGTCGTCACTCCATCTTGTTGGAGGCCTACCTACAGCTTGCCTCCACTCAGGTACCTCCACCTCTTAGGCAGTCCGATTGAGAAATAAATATTCGACAACGCGGTTAGCCTACTTGGTGGTGACCCTGCCCTGGTAGTGTTCCCGAGGGAATAGCGATAGACGACTTCTACGCGAACGGAGTCGCGCGCAAAAGCTAGTCTGTCTGTATTAGGTAAAGAAACTGATTGACTAGGGACTTGAAATTTCGCGAATATTCTTTGGATATCCTTGGGGTGTACTAAAGGATCTTTGGAAATTCATCCCCTAAGGGGTCAAAATAGAGAGAGAATAGCGGAAAACTAACAGGCAGAAGCTAGTATTATAATATAATATATCAGTTTTCGTTCTCTCGTGCCATAACGTAGGCCTAGAGCTTTGTCTTAACTATATAATATAAGCATTGTTTCAGACGAACCCTCTTATTCATAATCGTACAATAGCTAAAATATCCTTTAGCCTATGTCTATCATTGGGTTATTTGCATCTGACAGAAGTGATGAAGTACACTTTAACTAAAATAGATACATTGTCCGTTTATAATTTGTGTAAGATTGTCCCATGATGTTTATTACACTACAGTCAAGAGCACTGAAAACGGGTAATTTTTTATAGAATTTCCATATAAAGTGACCCGTTTTCAATGCCTCTAAATATTTTTTAGACCATTTGTGTGTATTTTTTTCCATATTAGTTCTTTTTATTATTCCAGCTTAAGTTAAGACACTTACTGCCGCACTCAGAGACGTCAATTAAATGTAATGCTTGATTAAAGTTGCTGCTGTCACTTTCTTTGCTACAGCAACAGAATAAGATAACACGTCACTAATCCAGTATTAAATTTAATTAATGTATCTGAGAGCGGCAGTTACAGATGAATAAATAATTTGATTTTTCAGTGACACTTTCTGAATCATTTCATTTTAGTACTTGTGGGAGGACCATTGTGCAGGGTCCGTCCGGGTCGGTACCACCATCTTATCCATTAACCTACCGCCAAACAGCAGTGTTCGCATTGTTGTATTCCAGTTTGGGGATAAGACAGCCAGTGAAATGACTAGCATAGAGGCATTCCATCTTAGTCCTCAGGGTTGGCAGTGCATTTGCAGTCTTGTGAATGCGAATGTCTATGGTTTTCACAGTTTCCACTTAACATCAGGTGGCCTGTGTGCTCGATTGCATGACTATGCAATAAAATAAAAAAAGTCAATGTTGAATGCCGCCGCCGTCTTAAAGAAAAATTAAATATAATATATAAAGTCCCTATAGGTACTCTTAATGCATAGAGATGCCTATACGGAAAAATAACGCCTAGGGCTCTGTTCTACTAAGTAAAAACAATATTACTTTGATCATTTTGTATTGTTTTTAGGGTTCCGTAGTCAAACAAGGAACCCTTAAAGCTTCGCCATGTCCGTCCGTCCGTCCGTCCGCAGCCTAGCTCAAAGACTCTTAGTACTAGAAACCTGTGATTTGGTATGAAAATACATATATCCGTTTATGAAATATAAGCGCTAATTTTTATTAGATTCAAGTGTCGTCATCGTACAGCACCCCCCCTCCACCTCCTAGAGCCAAAACTACAAATAAAATCTGAAAAATATCTTCAATGAAAGCGCATATAACGAATTTAAAAGAAAAACTATCACGACTGAGTAGACTTGATTAATTCTTGCGATACCAGGCGACTAAATTGTTTATACCTAATAAAATCACCTAAGACAGCACCAAATAACTTTAATCCTCTGCGACTGACGTGAGGTCTATCAGACGTCGCCAAAAAAAAATCGCCGTATACGGTGATATAGCTCTGAATCGCTCAGTACCTTCTTCTAACGACTCGCGGCATTGTAAGTTAATCTTTGTGAAAAATACCAGATTTTTGTACCTTATTCAAGTAAATTACATTTTTTTTTTATTTAAAAGCTCATATACATGTTTATTAAAATTAAATAATCATGCTATACACTAAATAAACAATACTTATCATTGAACCATTAGTATTTTTTCTATATTTTATTAAAAATGACGTCTGTCAGACTCCACCTCAGTAGAATGTTTCTAAAAAAGTCAAAAAGTTAAATAGAGAATTAGTACATACATGTTTTTGTTGAGATAGTTTTTGTAATGTAACGGCTTTGGAACCCTACACTGAGCACAGACAGACATGCTCTTGCTCGGTTTTTACAGGCTACCATTACTGTCCGTCTAGTAGAAGAGCTGTCGTAACGTTGACAATACATCAACAACGTAACGTTAATAATGACATTGTCTAAAAAAAAAAAAAAAAAAATGTCGAGGTTTTACAGAGTCGAGCCACTGAACCCCTGCCGAGTAGCTAAATAAGATATTTAACTTGGATAACATTCTAAGTAAATATTAAATTCACTTAATCTAATTTCGTGCAGGCATGTTACTTCTAGTTTTTGGGAGTGTGTCAAGCCAAGTTCAGGCGTAACGAAATTTCAGTATTCGTTCGCTTGTCTTTCTCAGGGCTAAGACGTTAGTATTAAAAAACACCTATCGTAAATAATGCTGTTTTTAAATGAATACAGAGTAAAATCTCAGTTAGCTGCTAATTATGTTTATTTCGTAGTGAACTTTTTTATATTGACCTAAGTTTGTTCTGAAATAAATCTCTTCAGCGCTTCGAAAAGTAACTTTAAGTAAATAATCTCTTTACCAGAGTTGACAAAAGAATCTTAAGTTGCTTTGAATTTTTTACGTCGCGTAGAACTTTTTTAAAAACTAACAGCTATTTAAAGTTAAATTATGTAAACACAAACTTAAATAAGGCTTAAAGTTTCCTACATTACTAAATGTACTTAAAGCATTTCTTAGTTATGTTCTAAACAAATGTTTAACTTAGAAAACAAATATTAGGTCACGTGTGGTCAGGATACGGATCAGATAATTGAGAAACAATTTATGTTACCTACTATAAACATATACTACGGGGTCTTTTTTTTATCGAATTTTATTTTTAATGGTTGACACGCTGTTAGCAAAAAGATCAACTTCATTAAACGAATTATAAAAAACGAATACAAACTTAAAACCGAACTTACATACATACATACCTTCACGCCTGTAATCCCAGAGTGGGGTAGGCAGAGCTACAGAATTACCTACAACTTTTAAAACTTGTTGATAATTCTGTAACCACACTTTGCACAATTAGGCTTAGGTGTTTACCAGCGTATTAGTGACAGGTTGCAAGCCCATCGCCTAACAGTACTGCAAGCCTTTATTCCCTTAGTCGCCTCTTACGACATCCACGGGAAGAAATGGAGTGGCACTATTCTAACCCGGCAACCACACGAACCAAAAAAAAAAAAAATAAAAAAAAAAAAACCGAACTTTTATCCAAATAATTTGACAGAAACATGAATGCTGAGCCTCTATTCAACATGGTAAAAACCATATGGTTTTCGACTTGTTATTGTATTGTCAACGTTATAATAGCTCTTATTTACTTGACAGTAATGGCGGCCGAGTTAAAAACAATGACATAACAGGTCAAAGACGATATGGATTTCACCGCCTAGAATAGAGGCCTAGGGCCTTTATTCTACATTGATTTACCCCGTCTTGATTTAATATCGTTATCGTATTGGTTACAACATTGTAGCTCTAATTCACTTTACAATAAGAGCTGTCACAGAGACCACAATATGACAATATAAAAGCAGTATGGGCTAAACACATAAACAAAACAATTTTTTACTTATAGAGTAGTTAAAATGATAAAATAAACAAAACAAATATCTATCTGAGGACCACCTTACACAAATTGACCCACTTCCGAACTAATCTATGACCTCGATAACGCAGCAACCACTAGATACACTCGTATAAAGATAAAACATTGACTTGGGAAAAACAACACAAATTGATTTACCCTTACCAAAATTTAACCTGAGACTGCTAGCTTCGTAGGTCACTTCCAACAGTTCCAACGTAACGAACCGCGTCCCTCTTATTTCTAAATAAAGAAAGTACAGGTTACTTGGATTATTTTCTCCGACTTTGGCACGTACAGTTTAACTTTCGGCTCGCGTTCTACTTAATTTGCGACAAACCAAAAAGAACTTTGCTTGTTTTTAACAAAGTTGTTTTGCTGAGGGTCAACCCCGCAGGCGCAGGTCAGCTGCCGCTGTTGATCTCACAGCAATAAGTCAATATGTCTTCAGAATAAACATTCTAAACAAGTTCTTTGAGAGTGTGCTATTCTTTAATACGAGACCAGCTCAATAAACGCACCATCATATTACGACCCTTGTAATCTTAGCAAATGTTTGAAGTCAAAAATCTAGAACGCTGGTTCATTTCTCGTCACCAGCCGACGTGTTCAATACGAATTGAAGCATCAAGTGCGGCTTGGAACTCGATTGTTAGAGAATCGCCTCCCAGGGCTTTCCAATTTAAGTTCTTTTAACACAATACCTACTGGAAACTTCGATCAGGTTAATACATAGAAGGATTATTAAAGTAAAGGCTACTTTATTTAATTCTAGCTTTTGCCATTTATTCATTTAGACGAAAAGTTATTTATGGCCGTTCCCGGGATTCTAGTTTATTTTAGACCACATTTAGCGAACGGCTTAACGATTTGGCTGGGAACCGTAAACACTGTTATTTGTTTATCGTATCGTTTAAAGCCTGCGATGGAGTTTTAAGCCAGTTCCCGTTATTGGAATGGGCTAAATATTAGTATACATTTGTAATATTTATGGTGTCCAAGAGCTGATCTGACCATGGAGTTGAGTTCGTTTCGTTTTTAAACCAATCGCGTCACCGGTAGATGACGTGTACGAAGGGTCACGTGATCTACCAGTGACGCGATTGGTTTAAAAGCGAAATAAATAGAAACGCTAGTTAGCGTAATGCATCTTGGCTGGGCCTCTGCTATACCGTCGAGTTTGGATTCGTTAATTTGATCTCTATAAGCAAAAGAAAGTATCATTTTTGACAGAAAATTGTATAACACGTGCCACCAATCCCTAGACAGTTAAACTCAACTTCAAGTTTAATATGTATGTATATATACCGTTATAAAAGAGTTACCACTCTGGAGGCGTTAACAGGATTTATACGTGATCCAAATAACTTGGGTACCGCACATGCGCGGGGATTGAAAAAGTTTATTTTTCTCTGGGGATAAGAGATAAGCCCGGTCATCTGAAATTTAATTAAAACCGAATCCATCATATTAACGAACATTCGAGTTTTATACAGGCTTTATTGCGACTGTGTTATCGAGTAATATGCTTGTCATCTGTCAGTTACGTGAATATGGGCGTTTATTCTACATTGTTTTGATTGTTTATTACTCATCCGCCTTTTTTATGGCATAGAGAAGGCAAACGAGCACACAGGCCACCTGATGGTAAGTGGAAACCGTGACCCATAGACATTCGCATTAACATGACTGCAATCCTACGACTGCAAATGCAACCCTGAGAACTAAGATGGAATGCCTCTATGCTAGTCATTTCACGCCTATTCGGATATTCGTCTTTCACGCCTTTTAGTTAATACTAACACCAATTTCACAATCGATCAAACATCAAATCGACAAAATTCGGAACGAAATAGCCCGTCAGAGATCCAAGGTGACCGACATAGCTCTGAAAGTTAGTAGGTTGAAATGGAAATGGACTGGTCACGTATGTCGCAGAACGGATAACCGCTGGAGTAAGCGTGTTCTGGAGTGGAGACCGCGTCTTGGCAAATGTAGCGTGGGACGCCCTCTGGCCAGATGGCGGGATGACTTGCATAAGAGGGCCGGCAGCGACTGGATGCATAAAGCATTAAACCGGGCTCTGTGGCGTTCCTTGGGAGAGGCCTATGTCCAGCAGTCGACTGCAATGCGCTGATGATGATGATGAGCCAAATTTACTCGTTGATTGTGAAACAGGCCTTTATTGTAATATAGCTATTTGAGTATAGTCGACGTCAAAGATATGTTTACATTTTTGGACCTTATTTCATAAGAGAAGGTGAGAAAATTTAAACATCTTTGAAGTCCATTGTACAGCCAACAGCATAAATAAGTGATCATTTATGTACTTTGTCACTTTAACGTTGTGTTTGAAATGTTATACACAATTGGGAAACGATTGAAAGCGACAAGGTACAGAAATTATCACTTATTTATGCTGTTGATTGTACCATAAAATGTTTAAATAGTTATGTAAGTACATACGTTTCGAGCCTTTGTCCCTGTCGCTGTACAGCGCTGTCACTTTAATCGCTGTGACAATTCATTTATGGCAGTTTAAACAGGACTTTAAATAGACGAGGTAGTTACTAAAGTGTACACATATTTATGAACTCAACTGTAACAAATTAAATTGATCCAATGTGTTTGTAGTTATGGCCAAAACAGTCTCACTATTGACAAACGTGATGAAAAGTACGCCGACTTAAGTAGACTCACTCTTTTTCTTTTGTGCAACAAAAAACAGTTTAAACGGTCGCACTCAGAGTCAAAATGACGATTAAGTCGTTCCTTAGTGACGATTTTTCATACATAAGTTTAAAAAAGGAACGAGCTTGTCTCTAAAATGTCTGAGGGTTCGGCTAGGCCATTTTGCCTTTGACATGTTACGTTATGGTTTTCAAACTTGGCCGCCATTACTATCTAGTGAATAAGAGCTATCAAAAACAATATGATTTTACAAAACTGAATAGAGGGCCTGTAATGTGAATTGCCTGAAGTGAGATTCAAGTGCCATGACTGTCGATCAAAATGTCGTATAAGGCTGCCTAATTGAGAACGCACGCGCTATAATGTGTTTTGTACGCTTTGACGAGACTTCTTAAACTAGCCGGTTAATATGAGCTGCGATGAGAGAACGACTGATACGCTTAAGGGCCACACACCAACAATTTAACACTGGGTAATATAATAACTCGAGTAAGTAAACGTCAGATTCATACGAAAACTGTAATTTTAACTCGAGTATTTTTATTATTTTTTTGGTGCAAGTGGCCTTAAGAGAATCACACCCAAGAGAATCACAACCCTGCAGGATCATTATACAATTACGTCACAAATCACAACAAAACTAACGGCTGAACTCAGAAGCATTTCAAGGACCAACGTTCCTTTTTCAAACATGTGTATGACAAACTGACGCTGTAAGAATATAATAGATTGACCGTGTGGTCGCCGGGATGGAATAGTGCCACTCCATGTCTTCCCGTGGATGTTGTAAGAGGCGACAAAGGGAATAAAGGGTTGTAGTACTATTAGGCAATGGGCTTGCAACCTGTCACTAATACACTGGTAAACATCTTAACGTGATTGTGCAAAATGTGGTTACAGAATGAATGAGTTGTTGGTAATTCTGTAGCTCTGCCTACCCGACTCTGGGAATGAAAGCGTTATGTATGTGTGTATGTAGAAATCGTTTAAGGAGCGATCGTAAGGAGCGATTTAATCGTGACTTTGAGTATGGCCGTAACTTACATAAGAGCTATAATGACCTATATTATTAATAAATCTTTTCAAATGTGTCCCTTTCTTCGCCTATATAACAAGTAGGTAGTATCTTTATTTAGCTCTTATCAAAGCGAATGTTATAATTGAAAGATTATTTATGTCATGGTAAATAATATTTCAGGGTGGAGGGCCTTTTCAGAGGTGAGGGAGGTGACCTCCGAGCGGAGTTCAAGTAATGTTATCTCTACGTTTAACTTGGCTGTAATGAGAAATATCTGGATTCCGTCGGACTTTCATTTTCAAATATGTCTAACGGTGAGCTCTATATAAAATTTGGGGAGGAATTCCTTTGATGTATCAATTTTGATAAAAATATCAATATAGAGGTACCTAATACCTTAAGTATAGATATACAAAATTACGTGATAATAATTTGCGTGTGTTTTTCTGGTACTGTCTACTAATACTCTCTGCTAATACGCTCAGCTATGTCATAATAACCCCTCTGGACTCGTTTTCCCCGAAAAAATAAAAAGAAACTGTGGTAAACGTAATTTATTCAGACAAAGTCGCAGACAGTTTATATTATATCTCGTGTTCAGATTTTTCATAATATAATGTATTTTTATATTACAAGCGTATTTTAATGATCGTAATAAGAACGCCTGTATCTATTACCCCCTTTGGTTCAAGAAAAATTAAAAACGCCTTAAATAATCATGCTGGTACTTACTTTAGAAAATGTGATACCTCTGCTGTTAAAAATATATTAAGCCACGCAGTCTTCTTTTTTGCGCACGATTGTACATGCTATTGTTTATTAATTACTTGTGGCAGGACCTTGTGCAGGGTCCGTCCGGGTTGGAACCACCATCTTATCCATTAACCTATCGCCAAGCAGCAGTGTTTGCATTGTAGTGTTCCGGTTTCGGGATAAGACAGCTGGTGAAATGACTAGCATAGAGGCATTTCATGTTAGTCCTCAGGGTTGGCAGTGCATTTGCAGTCTTGTGAATGCGAATGTCTATGGGTCACAGTTTTCACTTACCATCAGGTGGCCTGTGTGCTCGTTTGCATTCCTATGCCATAAAAAAAATATATGAAAAAATACCTAACGTTTGTGTTGCAGCCTGGTAGGTACATGAGCACCAATGCGTTACAATAACTAAAGTAGTAATTTAAAGTAACTAATTTATGATTAAAAATTGATGCCACATTGTAACTCAACAATGTTTTAATTAAATCGAGACAAAAGATTTTTCTCTCACATCATTTATTATAGCTAGGATTATAATTAATTCAATCTTCGCTGCTTGTTACAAAACGTCAGTTGGTCTTTTTAATATTTAAATGTGACTCACAAAACTTCTTTGATAGGTAATATTTTCAAATTGAATTTCTGATCCAGGGCTTTGGAAACAGTAATTGTTTAAGTGGATTACAGACCAATCGATTTTAACGAAGTCTTTGAAGGTTTTATATTTAAACGGTAATAGTTATTCGTTACCTAAGGCTGCAAAGTATATTAAGTACAAAATTAATCAGTTTTCTGCTTTTAAAAGCATACGCCAGCAACATAAAATTAATTTTGTTCCGTTTAAAACGGCCTTACTCTCAAAAAGTGTATTCGGCATGGCACCGAGATTATATAATAAGTTATATACCGGAATGTATAAGAGAGTGTGGCATACCACAATTTAAAAGACGTTAATTACCTGCTTTAATTATAACTAGGACAATATTTAGGATTAATATCATGGTGTAAGCAACGCGTTGCATGCTTATTTCATAGAACATTTGTATGCCTAATGGCTGAACATAGTGATAAATAATCTTAAGACTGTACCATCCTTACTACCTATGTTTCACAAATAAAATTGATTAGATTTGATTTGCTATTTGGTGTTCTGAGTACCCGTATTGACTATTGAATCCAGAGCTAACAAAAGATCCTAAAATTGGCGGTTCTAGTGAAAAAAGCCTTCTAAAGTTCAAGTTAAGGGTATAAGCACAGTATAAGAACAGTAGAACGTCTTCAAACAAAGGTACATCGCGCGGCTCGCGTCGGTGGGCGGGGCTAAACTCCCACCTTATACTAAATCTCAGGATACTACGAGTGTACATTAGTCAGGGCTGCGGCGTCCTTGTGCTCGGTTACGTTTTGTTGGTAGTGCGCGTACTTGCGCGAAAGCGGCATTATCAAAAGGTCAAAAAGGAATTTACATATCACATCCATCACATACCTATAAATATATATTTTAGTGTCAACAGATAAAATTATATAAGTAAAATAATTTAAATTTGGTACTTAGGTACAGTCACCCAATAAAAAGGTTGAGCATACTTAGAACCTTGTCATTGTGAATGTGAATGTCATAGTCATTGTCATGTGTGTCATTTGATGTTCTGTTTGAAATTTACTATGACAACGCACTAAAGTGCTTAACATTTTCGTTGGGGTACTGTACCTAACAATATTTATACTTACTTACTTTAAGTTTGTGTAATTTATGAAAATTAATATTCTTATAAATCATAGAAAGTATGGCCAAGTAGGTGACTTAAATTGAAAAACAAGTTTGGACAACCCTGACGCCCGAGCGGCAATTGTTATCAGAATCTCCTAAAGGGCCGGAGTCGAGCTACTTTTCTATTTATACTATGGTATAAGTCTAGTTTTTATTAAACAACAATTACACGAAACACATAGGAATAAAACAAAGTTACTTATCCCAAATGCAATCACATACACAGTAACATACTCGGGGTTTATTATGCATAGCTATGTAGTTCAATTTACGGCGAGTGTAAAGGACAGAGCTATAGCAGTTATATAGCACTGTCCTTTTCTCTCAGCGTTAACTGAACTGCATAGTTATGTCATAATAGGGCTCATCATGGAAACATACTACCATTAAACAATTTTTTTAACGAGTTAGTCGACTTTATTACCCTTTTTACCACTTTTTATTTAACTTACATTGCAATGCATGTTACACACTTTCCGGTTTCCGATGAGGCTGAAATTTTTTACACACATTTAGTTCTGATGACAGTACAATAATATAGTACCATTGAGCTGGTCTGATGACGGAGACTTAGGGTGGCCATAGGAACTCCTAAATTACACATGACGAACTTATCGTGTTAGAGCTCGTTAGAGTCGTCTTAACAAGTAGATGACGATTGTGCAAATAAAAGTACAGTCGGCAACAAAAGCTTGTCCCAATTTTTTTTTACCGGTATGTTACCGATGTTATGGATATCGATGCCACTTCTTTGTAAAGGTTGAAATATAAAGGTACGCTACTGGTATAATATAAAGGTAGGTACACTATTTTTCATATGTACTTAAACGTTTATTAAAACGGTAGTCAACCGGTATTATTTCGGTATACCTTTACGAAATCGGTCAGGTATCGAAAAAAAATTACAGTACCAATATATTCCGGTATCGTTAAAATCTTTTACTTTTACATAACCTGAAGAATAAACACAAAATTTACTGTGTCCTCGTTTATCAAGGGAGATAATCTTCCGGCCCGTTTCATTAACTCCGGTATCGATTTATAATTGAGTCTGTCGCGACGGGGCTGCGTTTCCACGTGCAGCCAATAAGTGCAGAGAAACAGTCACAGTGTCACTTGACAACACTCTGTGCTTGACCACGATCTTTAAACTTCTATCAATTGAATTGGAATCAGTGCCCCGTGTCCGTATTTACTACTAAAATTTCATAGCAAAGTTGACAGTGACGTTGACTTTCATACCGTCATCGAATAGTTAAATTAAGGATCTTTACTTTGTCAGTTTTGTGACGAAAATTAGGTATACGTTGACGGCCGCAATGTATGGTTAATTTTTGTCACAAAACTGACAAAGTAAAGATCCTTCATTTTAGTCCTTAATTGGGCTACACGTTTTAGTGAAAACGCCCACGTAATGAAAGGGTCAGTCTGTTTTAAGGATTCGTGATACCGATAATCCCTGCCAGGACAGGATAGCGATCGCGTCAACCGCTAATGTCAACTGAAAAAAAACAGAAACTTAACGTAAACGTTGCCTAAGCATACTGAACACGTTTACGAAGAGTAAGGGCGATGCGAAAACTAGCTCACCCTGTACTTACGGTTAAATATTTATTTTTCTCAAAAAAAAAAAAACATACATACATACCTTCACGCCTTCATTCCCTTAGTGGGGTAGGCAGAGCAACAGAATTACCAAAAAAAATCACTTGCAGGGAAAATAATGTTTAACATTAGCAAAGAAGTACGAAAGCAGACATTACAATTATCTCCCCGAACCAGACCGTTTATACGTTACTCTACTACGGCAAGTATATTATTACTATTATCTTTTAAAAACAATCCTTATTACTTTAAGTAAGTAGATAAGTAAGCAATGTAAGGTGTAATTCGGTAGGTACTTCTGGGGTTATTATGACATAACTGTACAGTTCAGTTTGCGCTGAGAGAAAAGGACAGAGCTATATAACTGATATAGCTCCGTCCTTCACGCTCGCCGTAAAATGAACTGCATAGCTATGTCATAATAACCCCACAGGCTTGCATCGCTCTGGGTTGCATTTTATGGGCTGAGTTGCGTGCGATTGGAAATGCAATTGCGAAAGTTTATGATAGATATAGAAGCACAGTGTAGGCACGTTCGACCTTAGCGCTATTTAGTTAGGAAGAGCACCTTCTGTACTTGTATTTTTAAATATTCTATGATGCAATACAGGGTGCTTATAAATGAGTGCGGGCTTTTCAGAGTAGTTAAAGTGTCAAGTTTTCGCTTCTAATAAAACATAATTATTTTGTTTGTAGATTAATTACTTACAAGGTTAAATATACTTTATTTATATTATATCACCATTTCAACTACTTTTTTACCACTTATTTTTCAGTTTTGCTATTGAATAGAATTTTTAAGCGCCTATTAAAATACGAGTTATATTTAGACATTACTCGGGCACTGTGACTTGTGGGCGTCAATTTTGCTCTGAATCATTGTTTTATTGCTTTACTATACATACAACTATATATAGGTAGAGGTCATAAATATACAGGGTGTTTGGTAGAGCGTTGTCTAAAAAAACAGGCAAATAAGAGGCCATTAGCTATCCATTTCAGGTACTTTAACCCTTTATTTGTCTAGGGGCTATTTAATACCGATTTATTTATTATTTTATTAAAAGTTACCAAAATTCGACCTAGAAACCGCGAAAAAAAAGGAACTATTTGTTGTATCCACAAAATTATTATTTTGTTAGAAAGTTAAATGTTGTGGTGTTTGAATAAAAGTGTTATTGGAAGCGTACAGCAACATTTAAAAAAAAATGGGGCCTTTCAAAGTTTCAGAAATCAGTAAAGAAATTTTTCAAGATTAAATTTACAACGAAATAAAAAAAAAACGAAAATGATTACAACTCTTCTATTTCCCTAAAAACATCTCCAGTTTATGTCAATTCTAATGGTGTGCCACATGTATTACAAAACTCTTAATAATTTGAGTTATTCGCTAATAACTTCCACCCGGCCGTGAAGGTGGCGATTTTTGGGAGAATTAACTTCTCTACTCAGTTACCACGTCTTACGCAGTTAGATGTTTTCTCGTTGTAAAACACATATCTAAGATGAGAATTAATCTTATTATCTAATTAAACGCCAAACTTCAAAACGTCTATCATAATCATTATCCTCCAGGCCTAAAACAAATAAACTAAGGATAAGAATGAATGATCGGACACTTGGTCTTGTAAAAGCTACATAGGCCTGCCAGCCGGGCAGCCGAGGTAAGGTAAGCTGGCCGCGGGCACTCGTAAAACGTTTAAAAATGCAAAATTGCTTCAAATTTAATACACAACTAGCGGCCCGCCAGCGGCTTCGCCCCGCTGCAAAGTCCTGACTTTCCCGGTAGATTTTTCCTGAATTTTCTTATAAACCTCACGGAGCCCGAGACCTTTCCAACGAATGCAAAACCGTGGAAATCGGTTCGTGCGTTCTGGAGTTATAGCGTCAGGAAGGAAAACCCGACTTATTTTTATATAGTAGATAGTGGCAAAAAATTAAGACTACAGAGAATAATAATGAAAAAAAACAGCAAATTGAAATGAACAACTTGTAAATACCTTGCACAGGAGTGTAATGAAAAGCGTGACTCCCATCAGCCCGAAGCACTGACCACACTTTCCATATGCTCAAGTCAAGCATTTCAGCAGCAACTCTAATGCAGGTACCATTTTGGGGATTTTGATTCAATAGCCTCAGATTTTAACTTATAAAATTCTAATGAATTAATTCTCATCTTAGATATGTGTTTTACAACGAGAAAACATCTAACTGCGTAAGACGTGGTAACTGAGTTAACGGAGAGCGAATAACTCAAATTAAGAGTTTTGTAATGCATGTGGCACACCATTAGAATCGGCATAAACTGGAGATGTTTTTAGGGAAATAGAAGAGTTGTAATCACTTTCGTTTTTTTTTAATTTCGTTGTAATGTTAATCTTGAAAAATTTCTTTACTGATTTCTGAAACTTTGAGAGCCCCCATTTTTTTTAAATGTTGCTATACGCTTCCAATAACACTTTTATTCGAGCACCACATCATTTAACTTTCTAACCGGGGTTTCAAGGTCGAATTTTGGTAACTTAATAAAATAAAAAATAAATCGGTATTAAATAGCCCCTAGACAAATAAAGGGTTAAAGTACCTGAAATGGATAGGTAATGGCCTCTTCTATATGCCTGTTTTTTTTAGACAACGCTCTACCAAACACCCTGTATATTCGTTCACAAGGCTACAATAAATCTACACGCACATATACCACTGATAATAAGGTGTATGTTTAAAAATAAAGACAAAAGATAAAGATAAAGACATTTATTCAGTAAGTAGGCCGCACGGGAACTTTTACACGTCAAGAATCTACCATTGTATTTGGCACGATGACCAGGTATACATTAGTGCTTGTTACTGTACATACACTGATGTCAAAAGTACACGTATAAAACTATAGATAAAAAAATACTGTATCGTGTCTATTTAAAATTGTAGCACATGAACTTTTTTTAAACCATCCTTTTGGTATTTAATGCAAATCGATTATAATAAATAGGCATCATAATATTATTGTAGAACTATATAATAGCTTCCGGTTCCGTGATGACAAAGAAAACGCGGGCATGAGATCGATGCAGACACTTTGACATAATCAAATTCAGCGGGCTCGCGGTGCTTCCTTTATCGAAACCGAAACCCTTTGATCTGAGAAAACAAATTCACTTCCTGAAATTTTAGGTCATGCTGTATAACGTAGATATATACGTTAAACTTCCGTCACTTACGTTGGCAAAGGGTAGGAGGAGTTCTTTTTTAAGTTTAATATTGACTTAACTTTAAATCATCATTTATGTTATAAAAATTTAGATTCCTTTACAAAAAAAAACTGATATAGGTACGTAATTTAAATAAGTACTAGAAATAATTGATGGGGTCAGAAGGTTCTTGAGTGGCGTCCGCGGACCGGGACACGAGCTGTGGGTAGGCCTCCAACAAGATGAAGTGATGACCTTGTAAGGATCGCGGGAAAGCGGTAGATGCAAAAAGCACAAGACCGGTCTGAGTGGAGAGCCTTGGGGGAGGCCTATGTCCAGCAGTGGACGTCTTTCGGCTGGCATGATGACTAGAAATAAAAATAAAATCGCTATTCGAAAATTCCGCGTCCGTAAAGTATATAAATCAATTGTTGGTCAATGTATTCATTTCTATTATAAATTACCTGACGTAGTTTTAAAGTTAGCCTTTCCAGCACTTAAAAATTACTTGAAAAAGTCGTTAATGTCTAAAGCGTATTATGGGATCGAGGACTACCTAATAGAATCAATAATAAAAAAACATCAAATTCAAATGCTTTATCTTGTCTAGGGGACACCGTTGATGTAGGAAAACATATCAATCTTATGTGGTCGTCTTGCACCGTCGTCTTATATACATATAAGTAGGTGTTATTTCTTTCCTTTTCTCTCTCTATCCCTCTCGTAAGATTTTGTTGTTTTCCTGGTCTATTCCGACTAGTTACATTGTTAGTTCCATTGATGGAACTAGATGGACTTTTTTTCCTAGTAGTTACATTCAACTAAGATGGATTCCGTAATGGAACTACATGGACTTTTTTTCCGAGTAGTTACATTAATAATACTTAAATAAATTTATATAAAACGAATGCAATCTTATAGAAGGTACTTATTTTTAATATCTTTGCCTATATTAAAAAAATGCATTTTTAAAGCGAGTCGAGTCCCTTATGGCGGGAAATTAAAAAAAACGCAGTTAAATAATGATCATAATTTGATCTAATAATATTTATTATACTGAAACTGCGCAGGTTATTTGATACATTTTTTAATTTAA
The DNA here is from genome assembly GCA_927399475.2 of Acleris emargana. Classification (NCBI taxonomy): domain Eukaryota; kingdom Metazoa; phylum Arthropoda; class Insecta; order Lepidoptera; family Tortricidae; genus Acleris; species Acleris emargana. The sequence goes on from OV656850.1 coordinate 6,616,242, forward strand.
TATTTTTAGATTTATGTAATGCTAGACTAAGTAGTTCCATACATACATACCTTCACGCCTTCATTCCCAGAGTGGGGTAGGCAGAGCTACAGAATTACCAACAACTCTAAAAACTTGTTGATAACTGTGTAACCACAATTTGCACAATTAGGCTAAGATGTTTAGTACCATTGTAATATTAAATATATTTAAAAAAATGACTGACTGCTGAGTTTCTTGCGGCGTTCCTTCTCAGTAGTGATCTCCTCTTGTGAAGCGCTGGTAGATTCTTGACGTGTAAAAGTGCCCGTGCAATAGACAATGATTATTTAATATATTAGTAAGATAGTCTGTCTAAAGACTCCGGTGTGTGTCTGTTATATTACCTAACAATAAATTTCGGAACAGGGGAGATAATATTCACCGCACTAATACCTATTTCCGAGAGATCCATCTTAACCCGCTCATAATTATGAAGTGCTTACTGTTAACCCTTATCATGTTTGTTATACATCATAATCTACCCCGGCTCATTGGATCGGGAGATAATTTGATACGCGTTCCCAACAGCGAGCTCATCGGGAAATTGATTAACAGAATTAACGCCCAGCTCATCGGAAATATGAGGGTCTAGGGTTTAAGGCTTAGAGGCAGGGCTTACTGCCATTCTAAAGTAATTTGAATTACTTAAAGAAATTTCGGTGCATTTTAATGAAGATATGGTATCCCGGAATTGATTTGTTTACGATAAGGGTATTGGTCCCAGGATTAGATACAAATCAATCCAGTCTTATTTTATTGTTAAATTTTTAATTCATTTTATTTGATTATTATCCCCTATTTTTAATTACATACATACATTAAATCACGCCTGTTTCCCATAGGGGTAGGCAGAGACCACTTCTTTCCACTTGCTACGATCTTGACAAATTTATTTCGCTTCTTCCACATTCATACATCGAGTCAAGCACGCACATCGGTTTCGGGTACTTAAGATTCGGCCCTTATCCAGTATTTCTCTCATTTGATTCAAATAGTACGCCTACGGCGGCCCCTTCCGACCCTTCCACTCACTTTAGATCTGTATATCTCTTTCATCATATTTTTAATTGTTTATTTTTACTCTTATATTTTTAATTGTTTCCAAATTACCTTAATAATCTAAATATGCTTTTCAAACAATATCAAAACTTTTATCCCCACTAAAATAATCAGTTGAGCTTACACGAGTCAAAAATGACAAGTCACTAGCTTTCCAAAATTCCATTTAGCTCCGCATAATTTTGGCACTATTTTTGTATGCCAGTAACCTATAATACATCTACATCAATCGAAGTCAGCGGTCTTAGGGCCTTTTGCCTATCGCACTTGCAATCGCAATCGTTTTCAAAGTGGAACAATTGTTTCCATTTTGTATGCAGACAAGCCTTCGATTTTCAAAATTAAAACGATCGCGATTACGATGCATTAGGCAATAGCCCCTCAGGTGTCGACAGCTACATCCAGGAGGTCATGCTCTAATTTAAACCGGTAATTATCTACATGGATAGATAGAGGCATCTCGGTGCTCAGGGTTGTCAACGCATTTGGAGTCTTAGGATTGCAGTCGTTAGATTGTACTCTTGAAAATTCAAATGTCTATGGGTGACATCAGCCCGCTACCATCAGGTGACATGTGTGTTCGGCCGTCTGCTTGTCTAAACATATTTTTTTTTAAGGTTAAAATGATTTTCAAGGCTAAATTATATATTACCTTTATAGGAGAAAAAGTTCAGTAAATGACGTCTTGCATGTAGTTGTAACCCATCTGTATAGATGGTTCGATATTCTATATTTGAATTTGACGTAAATTCCATATTAGTTTTGTACACAACTACATGCAAGAGGTCATTTACTTAAGATTTTTCACCTATACCAGGTTCAGTCTTATTCTATCATCTACATAAACGCCAACACCAATAAAAGTGACGATCAAAAGATAAGCACATGGTGTAAAAAAAATATAAAGCCCAATAACTAAATGTTTCAAAGAAATAATTTTATTATGTCCAATTATTTTGCCATTTACTCGACGTAAAGTCCCTGAAACACGCCTATAAATAAAGCTCTTAAAACACATACACGTCTAATTTAAGAGCTTTAATATACCAAGGATTACGCGGATTAAAAATCAATCAGCGGGCCTGGTATGGTTGCGTTTATCGCGTGGTAAAATGTGGATAAAGCATCCGTCACTCTCGTACTTATACACGTGTCAGAAAGGGACGGATATTTTATCCACATTTTATCACGCGATAAACGCAGCCACATTAGGCCGACTGTATGTCACAGCAAGTTTTCTCAGCAACAACAAATGTATGTATTTATGTATGTAAACTCTTTATTGCACAAAATAATTATCAAAACTCTTTATTGCAAATGCTATTAACTCGAAATTTGGCATAATTGTACGACTTGTTTGCCCGCATCTGTTTTTAGTAAAAATACATAAAATTAATTTTATAAATAAGTTTAGTTTTAACTTTTAATTGTAGTACCTATGTTATTAACAATAAAGTATATTGAAAAGGGGTCTAGAATGGGGGTCGAGAAATGAAAGTTGTTTGATAAAAGCAAATGGGATGTCATTTGAAAGAACTTAATCTGCACATTTCAAAACTATTTATTTTATTTTCTTTGATGTACTTTTGATTTATATCAAAAATGTACAAAAAAATTATGTCCCTTATCTCCTCCAAAAAATCTGAAAAAATCCCGCCGTATTACTTATATTTTATGGAAAAATACAATGAAGTGTTCATTATTTTACAATTGTTGAGAAATAACAAAAAACTTTGAAATTCTGTATTAAAATTTAGGCAAGTCAAAATAGACCTCATTGCATAGAAAATAAAGTTAATAATAAAATGACTTTTGCGGTAACCAAGCATATTATCTTAAATACGGAACCCTCACTGCGCGAGTCCGAGAGCTGTAAATGACAAAAGTAGCTAAGTAACTTATATTTATAAAAAGTCTTACTTAACTTACTTACTTTAAATACCTTAAGGGCCACTCGTTATTTTTTTTAACACTGAGTTAAGACACTAACTCAAGTTAGTAAACGTCAGATTCATACGAAAACTGTCATTTTAACTCGAGTTTATGTCCTAAACCAGTGATAAATTTTTGGTGCAGGTGGCAAGTCTTAACTAAAACACAATTTAAAAGAATATAAAACATATATTTAATATTAAAAAGTAACGATAACTTTTGCACAAATGGTTATTAAAACCAATCTCTTGCCCTTTTATACGTGAGTCAAATTTTTATGCTCTACGTTAAATCTAGATGTCAGTGGAAGGCAATTCTATTGTTAAAAATACGAGTAACTTATCGAGAAAATATTTTCTAATACCGTATTTACATGTTCAGCCACTTAAAACCCCTCTTGTGGCCAGAGGGCACTGACCGGAGCCCCAAGATGGATGTGTAAAAAAAAAAAACTTCGAGTGTACAGTGACGTAGTGTAGATTATTTCTTGCGTAGATTTGTTAGATTGAAATATTTCAAGTGAAATAATATTAAAACTTAAGTGTTCGTTGGCTTATTTGGTGTTCTTTCCAAGTTGTAGTCTGATATTAATAATTAAGAATCTGAACTATATAATAGACTTATTTCAGATTTGGTTTATTAAATATGCTTTTCTGAGTGCTAAGTTGAAGTCACATCACTTTATTATTAATTATTAACTAAAGTTAAGTAAAGGCAAGACTTGGTAAATTATTTAATATTTAATGCGGCGACATACAAATATTTATCATAGGTACGTTAAGTACACTTCTTATCCAAGGACTGATCGGTGGTAGAGCACGATAGCAAGTGAACTTAATATTCAATCCGCGTTAAAGCCAACGGAGATGGGGTAAGTCTAATTGGCTGGACTGTAAATCAATTAACAGTTCTAAATACCGATATAACGATGGAAACTAAATACTATGTTTTAACTACCTATTAAATACTAGCTGTTGCCCGCGACTTTGTCCGCGCAGAAAAGTTTAACACACTCAGGGATAATGTAGCATTCTAATGGTGAAATATTTTTTGAAATCGGTATTGTATTTTTTGAGTTTAAACGTTATAATCATACAAAAACTAATCTTTCCTGTAGATTAAGTAGAAATTAAATCAAAGACGGCCTCTACGTTGTTCCAGCCTATTTTGGCTCCTAGACTCTACTAGCCTTCAGATTGCCAAGCCTAAGTGAGGCTACAAAGTGTAGCTCCTTAACGACCTTTGGTGCGTTACAAAATCATACTTAGCACTAATGGCTCGGAAAATTAGGTGGAATATAAATATAGATGAACAACCTTTCTATATTATTATTGCATTAGGAGATTCGTCACGTTACGTAATAGGACATTATTACCTAGGCCTGGAAAGTACGGATTGGCCTGCTAAAATCCGAGTCAGGCAATCCTCGTTGCCGAAGAGGCATATGATGTTTTCCTCAAACAATGTGAGCAAATGATACAAATAAAAATAATACCCCTATGGAGTCCCACTATAAATGGCGCCCAACATGGGGCAGGGTTTTCCTTGGGAAACCAACGTTGTGGTTCAGAGGTCAAGAAGAGAATGTGTTAAAATAAAAGAAACAATATCCTAAAAACAAAGAAGAGAAGAGGTTTTGAAACAAAGAGTTGTAAAAAGTCACAAATTGGCCAGCACAGGGCCAGCTCAGGTGTTATAAGCGTGTATACCTCTACTATCTATATCTCTATATGCTTATATACAATTTAGTCCACAGATTGTATTAGAATTTAAGATATTTTGTTGTTTAGAAAAACTTAATACCTAGTTGCCGAGGGAATAATGATAAATCAGACCTAACCGGACGAAGGCCAATCCAGTTGAATTAAAATATAAACAATTTGTGAGACTGTTGTAATTTTCCAGCATATTAGCAATACCTGTCAGTAAAATGACTAAGTCCTGACATCTCATTTAAATCCGCTATGGAATAACACCCGTAAGCTAGAATTTTGTTGACTAAGCTCGTTACGGCGAAGCTGCGGTCGTTTGAACCGCCTTAATTTATGCGAAAACGCTTACACCGACGACCCATCAAATCACGTTTAAATAGTCCTCATATTCGGATTGAATTACTAGATTTGATTACACTTTGATTGAATATTATATAAATAAAGTTTGAAAATGCAGCAGCGCTGTTTTATATTAAAACTAGACTGTGATATAGGTAAAAAAAACTTAATTATAGCCGTTCTTGGATGTAGTAGAATCATATCGTACATGTATATAGACGTTCAACATTCTATATTTGAAAGACCCTACCTATATATACACGACCGAAACAGGGCAATACGGCATGGTAAACAAATAGGTGTGTAAATTCAAAATGTAAAAAACCTCCACGCTAAATAAGAGATGTTTCATAGCAAAATCAATTAGCGGTATCCGCATATTCACGGTAATTACACACGCGGTCAACAATACACTATCAAACTTTAGCTGCCCTAAGTTGCAAAAATATTTAATAAAAGTTTTTTTTTGAGAAAAAGGTATGTTGACATGTTATAGGACTTAGTCCTGACATCTCATTTAAATCCGCTATGGAATAACACCCGTAAGCTAGAATTAATATTTTTTTAAGGACATTTCAAAAAGGCTAATAGAATCAACCGGAGACCACAGAGCTGGCAGCTTCCTCGGGCAGCGCATTAGCATTGCTATTCATCGAGGAAATGCTGCCAGCATCTGAGGTACCTACTTTGCCACGGGGGCCCTCTCTTTTTTAGTTTTTATTTCGTTTTAATTTAATCGTATTTAGCATAGTTATAATTAGTTTTACTTTTAATAATTTAGTTTTTATTTATGTGACAATGTTTGCAATGACACTCCTTACTATAAATAAACTAAATTAAACTATTTTAAGTTCTACAGCACCTCTGTGTGTAAGTCAATGTAAAATAATTACCTATAAATTAAAAATCACTAAAGCCTTTTAACTCCCGCCAAAAACGCAAAAAGAGCAACATTAAAATCTAAAAAAAAGTATTCTTTAAGTGGCAATTACGGCCCAATTAGCAAAAACCGAACAATAACTAGCTTCTTTGTTGCAGGTTTATAATGAAACTGCCCTGAACTTCAGACATGGATGAAAAAGTGTCAGGGACCGGGGGCGCTTCACAGCGGAACTGGACCCATTGGAACGCCAGTGATGAGTTGCCCCTGGAGATGAGGTTCAACCATGGACACATGGTGTCCATCACGGTGTACAGTGTGCTGATGGTGGTGTCGGCCACCGGGAATCTGACGGTGCTGTCACAGCTGGTGCAGAGGAGGCGGGCCGGCCGTGCCAGTCGGCTGGATGTACTGCTTATGCATCTAGCTGTTGCAGACCTTATGGTAAGATTATAGTGTTTAACTTTGAGGGTTCCAAATCAAGGAAGGAATGGTGAGACTTCGGTATCTGTCTATGTGTTAATTAAATGTCCAAGTTACCTTAAATTTTAATTCTCTAACCTCATCAAAGGATGTATTTCCGCCTTTACCCCTACAAAAATCAACATTTCCGTTAGATCATAGCTTTGCGGAACGACCTTGCTTTAAATTGCTTTGCTCTTTGAGTGGGAATATACCTACTGTTCAATAATTAAATTCTTTATGGATTCTTAATTGTTATTGCTTAATAATGCTGCCCGTTGAAAGGAACATCATGAATGAATGATGATAAACATCTTAGCCTGATTGTGCAAAATGTTGTTACAGAATTATCAACAAGTTTTTAGAGATGTTGGTAATTCTATAGCTCTGCTCTCCCCACTCCGGGAATGAATGACATGAGTTTATGATTTATGTATGCGCGTGTGTGTGTGTGTGTGTGTGTGCGTGTGTGTGTGTGTGTGTGTATTGAAAGGAAATTGTGTTTTGATCTATTTAAATAAAATAAATATTAGGGGAACTAGTCCCAAAATATGTTTCAAGCCGGGAATACACGTGCCAGTCGCAGGCCCACTTGAATAAGCTCCTTGCACGTGCAATCTACTTTAGTGTGAATACACTTAACTGACATGTCTGTATCTGGCAAGCAAGTAGATCGCAAGCAATTTGATTTACGGGCATTCAATATAATAGAGGTTAAGCGGGGGCTTCCAAACCGTAAGCTTATGGCACGTGTGAATTAACGCGATAACTAAAGGTATGCCTTCCTGGCGGAAATTTCATGCAAGTTAACTTGGAAATGTATTTATTACCTTTGTGCCAGTTACTTACTTATACATGCAGTTAACTAGTATTCACGCTAATGTTAAGTTTTACAGGCATGTGCATGTTCGACGTTCCCAAGACGTCAAAAATATCTATACACCTTTATGCTATATATATTTGACGCGATGGCTGTACAGATATTAATGCCCTTGAGCAAGTTAATTTGGTACAGTTAAGGATAAAAATTAATATTCGCACAAAGGTACGAAAATATGTACAGTCATGAGAAATATGTACTATCCAACATTAGACGCAAAAATGTCTGACACGTTTGTCTTTATTACAAAAAGAGCGTGCCAGATATTTTTTGGCCCAATGTTGTATAATATATTATTGCTGGTGACTGTACATTGCCATAATTGCCTTTGTAATAAGGACTATGTTCATATTTTTGAGCCATTGTGGTGTATTAATACTGTACTAGGTCCATTTATATGCGATTGTCCCCTGGGGCCCTAGACAAGATGCATTACGCCGAGTCGCTTTTCTATTCGTTTCGTTTTTAAACCAATCGCGTCACTGCTAGATCACGTGACTTTTCGTATTACGTGATCTAGCAGTGACGCGATTGGTTTAAAAACGAAACGAATAGAAAAGCGACTCGGCGTAATGCATCTTGTCTAGGGCCCCTGATATTAGAAAAACGGAAGGCCTATGCGAATGAACAATACAACTTATCTTATACTAATACCATAAAGAGGTAAACTTGTGTATTCGTTTGTTTGTTTGTATTCAGGGGGTCTCCGGAACGAATAAACCAATTTAAAAATATATATATAGAAAGCTGGGTTATCTTTGAATAATAAGAACTTTTTTGTTTGAACTGGAGCGAAGTGAGCGTGGTCGCTAATCCTCAATAAGGATAATGGTTTATCCGTTTAAACATGATTCCTAAAGAAAAACGAGGGTAAACAGGAAATAACCGGTTTGTTACTTAACAAATGAAAACTCGGATTGGGACTTGACAGGAGCGCGTGGGGTTAACCGTGGGACTTATTTCTTTAATAAGTCCATGGCGACTAAAACTTGACACTAGGAGTGAAAGCCATTAATTAAAAAAAACAATATACTCTGATCGAAATTATAAGCCTCGCCCGACGAGTAAACCAGCATAAATTTAACTCCGATTACAAAAAGTTGTTGCGGTCTTAGGATTCAAAAGCCATGCGTCGTAGAATAATGCCATTGCCAACGCTGACGTCCTATCAAAGAACTGCTAACTGCATATATATATGCTGTAATAGTATAAGCATTTTAAATTTAATGTGATTACCAATAGAGTATAGAATGGTTCGACTACTATATTGCAGTTAGCCGCCTTCTTTGGTAGGACCGCAGCACGTTTGAGTTTTATTAACCTCGCAAGTCTCAGTGTGCAATAGGATGTACATAATCAAGGCAATTCATTTTGAACTGTGTTGCAATAACAATAAGGTTTATTTTCCTATCTTCACAAACCGAAAATGGTATTATTGAACAAACGTAATTGAACTTTATTGCCTTGATAGTAGACTCAAAGTCCCACTCACAAAAAAAAAAGTTTGTTGTATGGTGGGTCCTACGAGGCGGGTTTCAAAGGTTCGGCTGATAACAAAAACCCTTTGGTCTCTTTTATAAGGGACCACTGAGTTAATTAGTAACCGTAGTAGTCGTAAGGTTTGAACGATGATCGCTTGAATTTCTCCGTGGGGTTTTGGTCAAAATATTTTATTACGCTGAAGTGAATTGTGGTTTTCATAATATTTGCTTCCATTTATTAAGATTAGTCAATGTATGAAGTATGAACCCATATGGTTACGCCATGTCCGCCTATCTGGATGTCACACTCAGTTTTTCTTAGAAATTATCAGTTACAATGCAAAAAAAAACTATAGTTATAGCGCGCAAAAAGACAAATAAATTAAGGTTTTTTAATTTTATAACAAATAAGTCTGGCAGTCACTTCAAAAGGTCCCTTATAACGTCGGGAGAGCTTGACACTCAGAGCAGGACTGTACAACATCACGAGGTCGCCATTATTATATATTATGTTTTTGGCCTTCTCGTCATAATAAGCTTTCTGCTTCTGTTGGGCTTCACGGATATTTTCGCCGACCTTAGACACCAATAAGGACATTTGCGTCTAAGGTTTCTGGGGTTTTATCTGAAATAAATACTGTTGATGATGTTTATAATTATACTTTTAATTCTATTATTTTCTTTATGATTTGAGCAAAGCAGTCGCTATTCTATCGAATCATCTGCTTTTAAATTGAAATAATGAAAAAGAAATGAGACCTATCGTATAAAAAGTACAATGCAATAAGGTCTATTTTATATGCTACTAGCTGACCCGGCAAACGTTGTTTTGCCTTATAAATTAGAAATGAAAAATAGATAGTAGCCGATTCTCAGATCTACTGAATATGCATATAAAATTTCATAAGAATCGGTCAAGCCGTTTCGGAGGAGTACGGTAACTAACATTGTGACATGGAAATTTTATATATTAGAGAACCTTATTGTATCACAGTACACAGGGATCAGAGTCATTGAGGCTCAGCGTTGTTGCTTGTTAAACACCACCCGGGAGGCACGTGTAGGGGTTGACGACGTGGTTACTAGGTAGTGATCCTGCCAACAAAGCTACCAGCAGGCTTGGGAACGGTCTAAAAAATCCGGTTATTTATGGTTCTTCCGTGGATGCGAAAAGCACAAGACCGGTCTGAGTGGAGAGCCTTGGGGGAGGCCTATGTCCAGCAGTGGACGTCTTCCGGCTGACATGATGATGATGATGGTTCTTCTCGAAGCGGAATCGATTTGCGAGCGTTATGATCGCTTGGGGTTTTGGTTGGTGAGACAGGGGTAGCGGTTGACTACGTGGTTAGCCTAATTGGGTGGTAGTGATTTTGCCTACGAAGCTACCAGTCCCGGGTTCGAGTCCCGGTCAGGACAAATATTCGTATGATGAACGCAAGTATTTATTTCCGTTTCATAGGTGATAAGTATTTATTTTTCCATATAAGTATGTCTTTCGACGTCTAGTGCCCATAGTGCAAGCCTAGAGCTTAGTTTGGGACTAGGTCAATTTGTGTGAGATTGATCCTAACTTATTTATTTATTTTATTTATCTGAGGGTACCTGCGGACGCTCTCTCTAAATATAATTATAAATTTCTAAATTTGGATCGAGTATTGAGGAGATTTTGGGGCCAATTCGAATCGTGCTCTCAAAATTTAAATAAAGATCACGAAACACGATCAGAATTGCCCCATATTGAGCTCTAAAAGTATTATTTCCGCTAAAGTAAAAAGTATTCAGTCCTTTCTCAAGGTTTAAACTGTCTGTAGAACACGCGATCCTTTTGTATAAGATAAGAGCTATCTCACTGGCTCGACAACACGCTAGTATCAAGGTGAACACGCACTCTCACCTACGTTTCTCGTGACACTCCGCAACCCACCCACTACCGGCGCGCACGACACAGTGCAGAGTATACTATACTTATGAATATAGATAGATACATCAAAACACTACACTGTCTCCATCCCAAATTTAATTGAAATCGGTTCAGCGGTTTAGCCGTGAAAATTAAAGTTACTTTCACATTTATAATACCTATTTACTAAGTAGTAAGTCTAGAGTTCAAGGAACCTAAACTTTGATGTGACATTTTGATAGGTACTAACATTGTGAACATTGAAAGGTCTTCCATACATAATAAGATCAACGATCGAAATCCAATTTTACCTTTGGAATTGTATGATGTTATATTCATATAAACCCTCTTTGTTTACCGTTTATCAATAAGCTTGTCCCTTACATCCTTGTGATTTATTTTTGCATATTTTATTTTGTAATAGTGTGTTTTGTACGGTTACTATTTTCTGTTCTGGTCAATTGACAGAAGTTAGTGGATAAGCAACAAGTAAGTAAATACGTAACGTAGATTAAAAGCCCTTCATATAATTTCACTTTATCTATCAGACGTCCGTTAGATCTGTCAGAGTCTTAAACCGATTTTTATGACTTAGCTAAGGCTCCATTTCACCAAACTGGAACAAGACTCACTCCGAGATTACTCGTACCAAATTCGGCGTTTAATCTAAATTTAAGCCCTTATTCCAGTTTGGTCGAATGCAATGTGAGAAGTAAGAAAATGCTGATTTAAATTAATTGTCTTTTAAAAAAAAGTCGCTTCTAACTCGGTCCATTTATTTGGGGGCTATGATGCCACATACATGACACACAGACAGACATATTATTATGTATATTTGAGATACACACGTCAATTGCCTGGGGTGGATTTATCATCACTATGCAGTACATGAGGTTTAATACAGTATCCTCTTCTTTTCCTAGAATTTGTTTTAAAGTTTCCATCTTTAAATAATACGTTTTTTTTTTCGTTAGGATTTAGGCACTGGTCCCACCGCCGGCGAGTGAGATATGAACTATCGACTTTTTTCTAGCCCAAGAAACGAACAAAAGATAATCGCTTCCGTGGAAATAAAAGAGAGAGAGATATATATTTATAGTTCATCGCTCGCTGTTCACACTGCCGCCGGCGAGGACACTCTCCCAACGCCCGGCGAGTAAGCTATAATTCCATAGATTTTTTACTAGCCTCCCGCCGATTGTCAACTGTTTCTAGTACATAATTTAACTAGTTGCTCGCCGAGCTCGCCGATATCTGGCGGTGGGACCGCTGTTTACTAGTTGACCGCAGCGATAAAAGCTATCGACCAGTGCCTTAGGATGTCAAAAAGTAGCATTAGTGTAAGTATCCAAACAAATCACTTAACGACTGTATTGAGCACTTTGATCTCATTAAAAATAAATATATTGACAAACAAAAGAGAATACAATTTAAGGTGACAGTCAACATTTACAAAGGCCTGAGCAGGGCACCCTGTAACTAAGTGAAAACAAGGCGTTGACATTTTCTCTTGAAGCTTTATTAGAGGGCTTTCCGTCGTGTCAGAGAACGCTTCGCTCTGTGATCTTATTTTGCGCGTCAGCTAAAAACAATTCCTGGCAATATATAAATATATACGTGTCAAAGCGACAGAGGTAAGAAAGCGTCACGTCACATTTCTTTTGCCATTAAGTAAATAATAAATGTTTTGAAAGAGAAACGAATTGAGAACTTAGTGAAAATAACGACTTGAAAAATGATCGTTTTAAAATAGAAACAAATTGACAAGGAAATCAGTGAAATAACGACTTCAAAGTTGGAATTTAGTCGATTATTTTTAGACCTTTCGAACCTTTGAAGTAAGTTTTTTTTGGATGAATTAGTATTTCTTGTGTATTTTTGCTGTATCAAAAAAGTATATCGAAAATCGATCTAAAAATGATTATTTAAAGTTAGTTTTCGAGTAACATGTAGTACCTACGTAGCTGTTTGGTGTATTGCAAAGGTCTACTATAACGGTCGACGATGAATGCTTCCGTACACCCGTCCAATTTAGGTAGACACCTACTTAGTTCAGCTACTCAGTTTAAACAGATAGAAATTGCCTGTATCCATCCGGAATAATATACCTTTCAAATGGTGAAAGAATATTTATACGAGGTACCGAGTTCGAGAGATTTAATGTGGAATAGTAGAAACTCACAAAATTCGCACTCTCTCTTTGTAATAGTAGTATAGAAAAGATAATACATCTTTTTTTATGTACGAGCTACTAACCGTTTCTTTTATGTATATATGTACCTATGTATGATTCTTAATTCCACCATAACTTCTAAACGCCTGAGCCGATTTAGATGTGTGTGGTATCGTTAGAATTCTCTTAACTTCCCGAGTGATATAGGATACCTAAACTGTTAAAACTTAATTAAGAACAATGGAAAAACCACAATTATTCATGTCAAAAAAAAACGTAATTATTACAATATAGGTATCATTTGAAAGGTCTTAACGTGTCCATTTAAAATAGATATATACGAATATAGTAGCATTAATAAACGGATTTGCCTGTAAAACGTGATAATTACTAGAAAATACTTTAATTTCTTCAAGCACATAAAATTATTATTCAAGCACGTAAAAAATCAAGTTGCGTTGGTTAAAAACACATTTTTATTAAAACTAGGCTTTACTACTAAAAATGGTTAAAATTAAATCATGTAATTAAAAATTCTCAAACCACGACTGCCGTTAAAAAAAGAACTAAAAAGTAAAAAATAAGTTTTATTAGTATTTGAAAAAGTTTTGTTAGTATTTTTTTAATGCAGCCGGGGAATGTGTTCTACTAAGACGACGACGAAAAACTTTTTCTGTCCTAAATAAAACTTATTTTTTTCTTTTTAGTTCAATTGTTTTAACGGCCAGTCGTGTATGTTATTTTTATTTTTATTTTCTTCTATCTACTAGGTACTTAATTATAGAACGTAGCCAATGTCCTCGTAAAGTCAGGCAAACTTAAAGTAAGTAAATGTAAAGTTAGTCGTTAATATGATAAAATAATTATCATAATTTGAAAGTCTTAATACCTACAAGAAAACTCTTTCATCTGTGACCTTAAGCTGACTTTTCAACTGCTAGCCGAGACATGAATAAATTAACTAAGCTTAAGATTTGGATCACTGCAAGTTGATATAAATCATAATTTTGTTTGTAATTCTTTATGTGAAGTGAAAAGGATTTAAACCCGCCTTATGAAAAAATAATCTGTACACAATCTGATCATTTAACGTCTTATTTTTGTTTTGATTTTCTTATCCCCTAAGAAATCGGTGGAGTATCCTGCATTGCACCTCTCTTCGCCACAACTTGTAGTTAATTTCCTGTATAAAAACATTATACTTACTTATCTACTCTTTTAAATCTTCTTGGAAACGAAACTAATTTCTGTTGTCGCACGCATGCATGCATGCGTTAAAAAAAATCCGGGATTTTCAAATCAACCCACGTCACGATCTTATAATGGTAGACATAAGACATCCAATTTACCTGGAGTTTCTTGCGGCGCTTCTTCTCCGCAATGATGGTCTTGTCCGAAGCGCTGGTAGATTCACTGTACATTACCGACGTGTAAAAGAGCCCGCATGTGGCCAATTTACTGAATGAGCATTTCTAAAAAAGTTTGTACATTTCATTTACGACTTCGATTTGCAAAAAAAATTGCAGGTTGGTAGAGTGAATGAAGCTGAGCCTAAATAACATAGTCTCCCAAAATGTCCTCATACATTTGTATGAAACTTTCCTTTTTTGTTACCATGAACCAAAGAAAGTTAGTAACAAAAAAGGAAAGTTTCATACAAATGTATGAGGACATTTTGGTAGACTATGTTATTTAGGCTCAGCTTCATTCACCCTACCAACCTGTAATTTTTTTTGCAAATCGAAGTCGTAAATGAAATGTACAAACTTTTTTAGAAATGCTCGAATAAATATTTTGAATTTTGAATTTTGAATTTTGACCACTATAACCTACTCTACTACTACTACTGTCATAATAATGGATTTATTATTTTCCAGGTCTACCTTTATTTTTAATATTAGATTACTCACTAAGTTGTTGTGAAGTTATTTATAGTCCCTTCTTTTGCATCGCATCAAAATGATAATTTCGATAGGCACTACCATAGATAAGATAGGTTGTATCTGTTTTCTTTCTTTGTTCCATGTTAGGCTTAGGCACTTTTGCCCATTCCGCCATATATGTATAGAAAGGCATGGAAAATTCAAAATATAACGTTTATTATTATTTTCATTTCATAATTTATTCTGTGTTCATATATTTCCTTGGTTCCTTCCGTGATTTCACCTAATGGTTCCAACGGAAGACCACCGCTGACTTTATTGCCAGCATTACGCTGAGTTAGGACGAGTTCGTGGCTACTTTCTTCTTGTGCGTATTATAATCTGTTCTTTGTTATGTATGCCACGAATAAATTATTTTCTTTCTTATTATTTTCTTCATCCGACCGGTGTAAGACTGTCATTATGTTTGAAACAACAGGGTTGGGAACTTTGAATCCTTTTCGACTCAGTCGCGGTTTTTTTTAAAAGAAAGCTTCTTTAATCGGAATGGTTCCAAGCTTGGTTTCATAAATATCTGTTAAGCCTTTTAAGAGATATTAGCGTTGATAGTAGGAGCAATTTTTTTTTATGGATGCAGAAGGCAAACGTGCACACAGACCACCTGATGGTTCTGTGACCCATAGACACATGCATTCTCAAGACTACTCTTAAGACTACAATCTTCAGATCGCAAATGGCTAACGAAGGACTAACATGGAATTTCACCAGTTGTCATATACCCACACGGAAACATAACAACCGATTCGGATGAACCTTGCACAAGGCCCTACCACCGCTGTAATTTGCAAAACTTTAAATATTGAGTATAGAATTAGAAATCCTAGAGCCCACTATAAAATAAATTTAAATCTGATATAATAAATCTAAGAAACTATTCAAAGCTCATATTTGTTCAGTAAGCTTCGCATCGCTCGTATCATAGACGAGTTTCACCGACAAAGCCAAAAGGCACTAAGTCGGTGTAAACTTACACGTTTTTACGCTGGTTTAGAAATATGAAACGATGCGCTCGAGCGGCGTATTGAAAATAACCAAGTATTAGGTGTATTTAGAATCCAAGCAAAAAAATAATTTCATTATACTCGGGGAATGTTGTTTATCGTAGGAGTATGATTTGTACGGCTTCAGAATCAATGTTTTCATAGCAGATTAAATAAGTTCAGTTCGTTCTAAAGCCGGGTTTACATGTGCTTAGTACTAGGTATAAGTACTTGTCGTTGGCGAGTGGCACTAATAAAAGTACATTTAACAGTGTTTGCCCATAACCGCAATTTTTTGACAGTAGAGGTATTTTTCATTCGAGGTAATACGTGGTAGATACTATACAATATATGTATAAAAAAATACCTAAACTTTCATCTTTTAATGTACGAAGTATAACTAACTGCCAATTGATAAATTTCCATAAGAGTCGGGTAATTGTAAAAATAAATATATTAGGGCCTGTATTCTAAGCGGTAAAAACGATATGTTTGTTAACCTCTTATGGCATTGTTATGCCGTCAGCTGCTACTACTGTCAAGTGAATAAGAGCAATCAAAACTTGACAGTACGATAATAGGTCAAAAACGATTTGGTTTCCACCATATTGAATAGAGGCCCTGAAATGGTGTCAGCTTACATTTTCAGGGCTCGTGATTCATTTAAGTTTAATTCATCCTATAAAAGATAAAACTTTAGTTCATTTGTCCTCATTAACTCATGTGGCCGTGTGGTTGCCGGGTTAGAATAGTGCCACTCCATGTCTTCCCGTGGATGTCGTAAGAGGCGACTAAGGGAATAAAGGCTTGTAGTACTGTTAGGCGATGGGCTTGCCACCTGTCACTAATACACTGGGAAACATCTTAGCCTACTTGTGCAAATTGTGGTTAAACAATTATCAAGAAGTTTTAAGACTTGTTGGTAATTCTTTAGCTCTGCCTACCCCACTCTGGGAATGAAGGCGTGAGTTTATGTATGTGTATGTAACTCATGTGAACATGAGTCATATTTTAGTATTACTTTAGCGGCCTTTACACGTAAAGTTTGGACCGCGGGGAACGCCACGTGACACGTTCCAATCATTGTTCCGAACCGTACATGTAAATGCAACGCGGCTGGCAGGTATATCCTTGCAGGCGGCGTGAGCGCATATTTCTAGAGTTCGGAGCGCGCATCTAGCGTCGACGTGTAAAAGAGCATGGCGGTTTGGAGCTCGGAAGCAATTACGGTATTTATTCATTTGTTCCGTGAGCATCCATAACGTATCATTTCTAATAAAATAAAGAATCAAAATAGTCACTATCCATCCATGCGTAGGTAACTCTTGAAATCTTCCGGATAATTCTCTCGTAATTCGCAATAACAATTGTAAATGACCACGTCTATAATATTTTTCATCACACTTGCACGTAAACAGTATCTAAACATACAGGTTAACTTGGCCGCAATGCCCCATATAAAACCCTCGACCTTTCTTTTTACCATGAAACCCAAGGTCGGTAGGTAATTTTTTTTTTAATTTATAGCACAGCACACATGTCATGCAAGTTCAAGCAAAGAGTTTACACGCAATTGAAAAATTGTCTTAAAATGTTATTTAAACAGGTATTTCATTGCAATCTCGCTACATGTTACTTAAATACTCAATTAATGTTCTTAATAATCGATTTTAATAGTTTTGTGTATCAAAACGTCGTTTTTTTTTACACTCCTTCAGGGCTGTATGTATACCTACGTATGTATTTGCCTTTAACGTTTCTGAACGAAACATTTGTATAGTCTGTGGAGTCCGCTCGCCATCCGCTAAAAAAAAGTTCAAGTAATTCGTAATAATATTAGTTGTGCTGACTTGTGTATTTATTTACTCGCAAATGTGATGAAAAACATTGTATGTTTCACGGGCGGTACGGGAATTACGAACCTCGACTCAGAAAGCCCTCAGTCTTCGACTTCGGGCTTCTACTAGAGCCTCGATCTTAATTCCTTACTTACCGACCTTAATACACAATGTACTATTACCCACATTTTCGGTTGAAACCAACTACGAAACCAGCTAACGCAATGACTAAACGGGGATCCATTTTTATTACGTATGAAGGAAAAACTTTTGTGTTGTGATCACATTCCTCGCGCCAGTCTAAACTGACCTCCGAACTCTGGAGTATCGTTTACACGGACAGTTAGAACCGCGGTTCAAACCGTGGTCACATAAATAAAGTCTTGAGAGTTTGATGCGCGGTCGAAACTAGCGGACGGACCGATTTTATCTGCGGTTCGGAACGCAGTCCCAGATGCGCAGACCAAACTGTGCCGTGTGAAGGCCGCTTTTGTTTCTTTTCTGCCGTGAAGTCATCAAGGGGCTCTATTCTTCTTGCAAAAACCATGTTGCTATTGAAATGTTTTACTTACTTGACAGTAGTGGCTGCCGAGTTAATAACACTATAATAACTAGAGTTAGGACTTTTGGTGGCAAATCGTGGTTCTAGAATCCATGGAGTCGCTATTTTCTATTTATTGTGATACATACCAATTTGATTTTGACCTTCAGTATTTTAATATTTTAAAATTAATTTATTCAATAAACAGCTTAACCAATTTAAATGAATTTTGGTATGGAGGAAATCTCTGCTGCGAAAGCGTTACAAATAATCAAATATTAGTAGGGACGGAAAAACCGAAATAAAAATGTAATTAGTTCATTTTGAAATATGACCATACTGAAGGTCAAAATCAAAGTGTCATGTATTATAATAATTAGGAAAAAGCGGCTCCATGGATTCTAAAACCACGAAATGCCACCAAAATCTTAACCCTAATAATAACATACCAAAAGCAGTATAGTTCTACTACAACGCATCTAATGATATAAATGTTTCAATGTATAAATGGTTGTTAGATACAAGATATAAGCTATTATTAGTCGCGCAGCTGTGCAAGTTAATAATAATCAGATCGTATCAGATTTTCTGAAGCGTCCCATTTGAGTCAAAATTAGTTTGCATGCGTAGAACTGGCAGTTTGGTTTATGTTCAATGTGTTTTTAGGGTTCCGTGCCCGAAGGAAGCCAACGGGACCCTATTAATAAATAAAGTAAATTTGTATCCCATTTATTAGTAATTCATTTCCTTAAAAAAAAAAAGTTAATTCGTCGTAATAATACCCGCTACGAGTATCTATTACGGTTTAATAGATACAGGTCTAAAGTTTTTGCCGTGTGGTGCCGGTAGAGTAGAATAGCACCACCCCATATCCTCCCGCGGGTATCGTAGAAGGCGATTAAGGGATTATTACATAGGAAAGATCTCCTCCGGGCGAGATAGGCGTCGTTAGCATTGGGCTGCTACCTATCTAGGAGAAGGAAAACTCCGAATTCAAACCCGGCGGGATAGGCGTCGTTAGCATTGGGCTGCTACCTATCTAGGAGAAGGAAAACTCCAAATTCAAACCCGACCCTGCATAATGGACCATGCGAGCACCATTTAAAAAGTTTATACCCCAGGAGGGTACTGGCAATGCCAGAGAATCCCTCCCTAGGCCTAGCCTGGGCAGCCCTTCGTACTCTGGGGGGGGCAAAATAGTGCGCGTATGTTCGGATCCCTCCGGGGATCGGAACGGCGGCGATGCCGTTTGCCACGCGTCACGCTGTGTTCGCAGGGGGGTTGGCAAAAAGTGGGCCGCTGAAAGCCGCCTTGCTACGATGAATGTTTGTGGAGGGATGGAACATAAATTAGATGAGGTATGTATGATGATGAAAGAGAGAAAGCTGGATGTTCTATGTGTGACTGAGACGAAGAAAAAAGGGGTGAGTACGTCCACACACGGAACCTTGACGGCTTTGTGGTCCGGAGTTCCGGTATCCGAGCACGGTCGTCAGGGAGTTGGCATCGTACTCACAGAGCGAATGGCTGAATGTATGCAAGAGCATGAATGTGTGAGCCCAAGACTTCTCTGGGTGAGAGTCAAGGTAGGTCTCACCCGTTTATTCGTAATTGGGGCTTATGCCCCAGATACGAATAAATCTAAAAAAGAAAGGGAGGAGTTTTGGGAAAGTTTGCATGAGGTTTCAACAAAATGCAAGGAGAATGAGAGGATTATTTTGCTAGGCGATTTTAATGGTTGGACAGGCGTGCAAAGGGATGGTTATGAATCGGTACTGGGTAAGTATGGTGATGAGCGAGTGAACGAGAATGGCAAATGCCTTCTCAATGTATGTTTGGCTAAGAATCTCTGCGTGACAAACACTTTGTTTGATCACAAAGAGATTCATCAGTATACGTGGAGACGTCAGAATGAGAAGTCTATGATAGACTTGATGATTGTGGATGAACGGTTGCGTAACAAAGTTGTAGATACCAGAGCATTTCGAGGAGTTAGCGTAGGTTCAGATCACTACTTAGTGGTAACACGAGTAAGGGGTCTGTTCACACGTTGGCGCCATCGTGTTCCCGTACCGACAACTGCGTTAGAGAGGATAAAAGTAGAGAAACTGAATGACGAAGTTATACAAGATGAATACGTAAGAAAGCTGAAAGATCGTTTTGAATGTGTTAATAAAATGAATGACAGTGAAGTCGAGAATAATGTATGGGAGATTATGAAGAATGGCATGGTCAAATCGGCCACTGAAGTATGCGGTGTAGTAAAAAGAAGAAAAAGTAAGAATGAACGTCCGGAATGGTGGGATAGAGAGGTAGATGATGTCGTGAAAGAGAAGAAAAAGTGTTGGTTGGATTTTGTAGCTGTAGATCCAGGACAAGATCTAAGCGACAGAAAGAAAAAAGAGTATAATAGATCAAAGAAAAGAGTGAAAGAAGTTGTGGCTAGAAAGAAAGATTTACTGAATGAAAAGTATGATAGGAGTTTCTCTGACAACTTCCGGTCGAATATTAAACTCTTTTGGAGCTTGATTAAATCGGCTCGGGGGAAATCAGAGAAAACTAAATTAAGCGCGGTGAGGGATGAGTCTGGAGACTTAATATGTGAGGAAGAAAAAATGCTTGATAGATGGAAAACTTATTTTGAAAGCTTGTTTGAATGCGAAGATATTTGTCGTGAGCCAGAAAGCATGAGTAAAGATGCAAGTAGCGAAGATGAAAGTGTGATTAGTATGAGTGAAATCATGAAAGCTTTAAAAAGTATGAAAGCGGGAAAGTCAGCAGGTTGTGATAGAGTGTCGATAGAAATGCTGAGGAGAGGAGATGGCCTGGTGGGTAGTCTGTTGTACCGTCTTTTCAATGCATGTTGGAATAGCGGCCGAGTCCCAGAAGATTGGGTCAAGGCCGTTATCGTCCCTCTGTATAAAGGAAAGGGGTCACAGCAAGACTGCAAAAACTACCGCGGTATCAGCCTCCTTAGTGTTGTCGGCAAAGTATATGCGAAGATTCTAATAGAAAGGGTATTGAATGTTACGAATGACAAAATCTGGGATGTACAAGCGGGATTTCGAAAGGGAATGGGATGTACGGATCAGGTCTTTTCACTACGGTCCATCACAGAAAAGTTCGTGGCTGTGAACCAAAAGGTTTTCTGTGCTTTTGTGGACCTGGAAAAGGCCTATGATAGGGTAGATAGAAAGGAGTTGTGGACGGTGCTGTCTATGTATGGAGTGAGCAGCAACCTGGTGCAGGCTTTGAGGTCCCTTTATGAGGGCTCCAGAGCCTGTGTCAGGATCAATGGGGCATACTCGGCCTGGTTTAATATCTCTAAAGGTGTTAGACAGGGCTGTGTTGCCTCACCATGGCTGTTCAATCTATTCATGGACAGTTGTATGTGGGATTTGAAAGAGTATGATAAGGGTTTGCGTATGCAAGAGTTGCTAATCAAATGCCTCTTATATGCCGATGATCAAGTTATACTTGCCTCATCGGTACTTGAGTTGCAGGAGATGGTGACAGTAATGAATGAGGGATTTAAGAAAAAGGGGATGAAAGTAAATGTTGCCAAGACCAAGGTCATGGTGATAGAGAAGGATGAGGAGATGACTGAGTGCGTGATAAATATAAATGGTGAATTAGTAGAACAAGTGAGCGAATTTGTGTACCTGGGAAGTATGTTTACAAGAGATGGTAAGTGTGAGAAGGATATCGAGAGGAGGGTGAATGCGGGGAATCAAATTAATGGGGCCCTGCACTCCTTTGTGAGCAGACAGGGCGTTTCACAAAAAGCCCGGCTGGCTGTTCACAATGGAGTGCTAGCCCCTACCCTGATGTATGGTAGTGAATGTTGGGTGTGGCAGGACAAGCATGTTAGTCGTGTAAATGCAGTTGAAATGCGTTCTTTGCGTAGTATGTGTGGTGTGAAACTGATTGATAGAGTTAGAAATGAAAAAATCAGAGAGAAATGTGGAATGAAAGAAGACGTAGTGACTAAGATTGAAAAGGGCATGCTTCGATGGTTCGGTCATTTGGAAAGGATGGATGAAAGTAGATTGACGAAAGAGATATACAGATCGAAAGTGAGTGGAAGGGTCGGAAGGGGCCGCCCTAGGCGTACTTTTTCGAATCAAATCGGAGAAATACTGGGAAAGGGCCGAATCTTAAGTACCCGAAACCGACGTGCGTGCATGACTCGATGTATGAATGTTGAAGAAGCGAAAGAAATTTGTCAAGATCGTAGCAAGTGGAAAGAAGTGGTCTCTGCCTACCCCTCTGGGAAACAGGCGTGATTTAATGTATGTATGTATGTAGGTCTAAAGTGAGGACAGACGGACAGACTGCATAGGCATATTACGATTGATTCCTTTTTCGGCACATTCCTTTTTGGACATAATCCGTTTTCGGCATATTCTTGTTTCGGCACATTTTAGTAAATAAATTATACTATGAAATACTTGTGACTTTGCTTGCGTAATAAAATAAAATAATATTTATTAGTAAAATATTATATTTTAATCAATAAAAATAAAAGACCAAAAATTAAACCATTACCCACACTGATTACTTAAAATAATTGGGCAACTAATGATAACCAACTAGGTATCTAAATGTATATGCTTATATTATATTTTATGACTTGAAAATAAAAATAATTATACCTAGGATTCATTTCATTAATTGTATATAATGATTTCTGCCAAAAACGGAAAGTGCCGAAACAAGAATATGACGAAAACGGAATATGTCCAAAAAGGAATGAGCCGAAAAAGGAATCAATCCATATTACTAGGGTCCTATTAGGCTTCCTCCGGGTACGGAACCCTACAAAAGGGTCCTTACTCCACGCAGCAGTTATGGTATTAAACGGCAGCAGTGCGTCCACAGGTGACCTTCCTCATCATGCCCCTGGAGATCGCCTGGGCCGGCACCGTGCAGTGGCTGGCAGGCGACCTCATGTGCCGGCTGATGATGTTCGCCAGGACCTTCGGCTTGTACCTCTCCAGCTTCGTGCTCATCTGCATCGCTGTTGACAGGTGAGTGGAGTCTCCAAAGGCGCACCATACAACGAAATTTGACAATATGAATCTATTGTAAATGAAATAAAACAAGTGAATTTCCACTTTACTTCCTTTGCACTGGATCGTTGATCCCTGATTATCCCGGATGAATCCCTGGATTATTTCAATGGCCGTATTGTTTTCTATTTTTAGTACAAGGAACCTGTGAACTGAAGCCAAATGAGTGTATTCAATTGAAATGCCAATCGCATATTTTCGGTTATTTCTGCTGCATATAAGTCCAGCTGACGCGTTGCCTTGTGGACCAAACAGGACTTTTGTATGAAACCCAATTCAGCAGGAATTGCGCGACCGAAAATGGCGCTCGGTGGCCTTAGAGATTTTTCTGGAGAATTCACGTGAGAACGACATGAAACGAATTCCTGGGAAAGGTATATTTTCTGGAAAGTCCTGTAAATGCAATATTATTGGCTTGAGTTTGATGTGTATAATAACCGCCGCACTCAAAAACATTTTAACATGGATAATTCGTTCCTTTTTTAAATTTGTGTAAGATAAATCGTTACTAGCAACTTTATCGTCATTAACTGACTCTGACTGCGGCCGTAAGAGTAAGGTAGTAGACGTGTTTAATTTAGGACCTCAAAGACGATGATGATACAGAGAGAGGGAGCGAAGGGCGCTATCAGCGAAGGCCCACAGGTTCACTCGTATTATCTAAATCGACTAACGCTTAACAATGGCACTTACAAAAGTATCACCTAATAATAGTTGTGATAAACATCTTTGAAAAAAAAAAACATAAATAACTTCTTTCAACTGAAATGATTTTTGAATTGGAATACTTCTACTCGTACAACGCTGGCTACCTCAGCCCTAGAGAATTATACCACTTCACTAAGTAGTCTTAGGGCCTGTCAATTTTGACATTTTGAGATGAGCATGACAGTTGAGATCAGCTTATTATTAGGGCTATACAACTAGATTTGCCAGGTCTAGGTGCCAATAAAAAATCGGGACCTGGGTTTTGAAATCGGGACAATACAAATCTACCGTTTATAACCTCAGGTGAAAATCGGGACAATTAGCATCCCAAGTAAATCGGGATGTGTCCTACCTCTGAAAATTGGGACGTCCCGCATAAATCGGGACGTCTGGCCACTCTATCTACTTTGGGATTGAATCTCGAGCGCTGTTTAGCGCTGTGAACGGGTATTAGCAACCACCTAAGCTGCTCTTAACGCGGCATTAGAGCAGATTACGCAATAAAGTAGCTTTCAGCGATTAGCTTCGCACGCTGAGTAGATATCGATGGTGATAACTGATAATTATATTCTTATTGTTGTGCTTCTTGACTTACATATTATTTATTTATGTCATATGAAAAAAAACTTACATAAATTAAACATAATTAGGTCCTGTGCTAGAGATCCCCGTTTTACAGGGCCCGGTTCCGTATCAACAACAATTGAATTATAACAGGGTTATACAAATACTAATTATTAGTTACCTTAGTGTGCGTGCGTGTGTGGGTAATGATTTGTACAATAAATGTACATACATACCTTCACGCCTTCATTCCCAGAGTGGGGTAGGCAGAGCTACAGAATTACCCACAAATCTAAAAACTTGTTGATAACTCTGTAACCACAATTTGCACAATTAGGCTAAGATGTTTAACAGTGTATAATAGTGACAGGTAGCAAGCCCATCGCCTAACAGTACTACAAGCCTTTATTCTCTTAGTCGCCTGTCTCTTAGTCTTAGTCTCGTAGTACGACTTCCACGGGAAGACATGGAGTGGCACAATTCTAAGCCGGCAACCACACGCCAAAGCCGGCAACCACACGGCAAAGCCGGCAACCACACGGCAAATTTACAATAAATGTAGTTGAATTTATTTCAATTAATAAACATGTCAATACATATGTAAGTTTCTCTTGTCTTGTGCGCGTTTAGTATGCTTACAGCTCGCTGTCGCTGCACCGTTCTGTGGAGTGGTAAAAAGTTTTGATTAAAAACTTCTGGGTCTGTATAAACTCAGGTTTTCAGTTCAGGTCAGGTCAGGGCTTCAGGTTTTAAAAATACGGTTTATTATAAAATACGGGTGCCCTTTAATATTATTTATTAAGTCCTCAAAACAGAACTGGGTCTCTACTCTAGGCGGCGGTAATAGTTATTTATGTAACTGGTACGTAATGAAGCTTCTTAAGGTACGAGTGCTGAGGTTAGAGCGCGAGCTTGCGAGCCCTCTAATTACAGGCACGAGAACCTTAAGAGCTAATTATGTAGCGTTGCATACGTAACTTTTTCTACAAGCTTAAAATGATAATGACAAAAATTAACAATCGTTAACTTTCCTGTATACTTTCCTCGATTTTTCTGCTAACAAATTACTGAGTTGTCAGTAAAGTTATTTTCATTATTCCGATTGGCGTTAATAGTTTATGAATTTTTTTGCTAAATATTTACACATGCAATTGTAATTGTTACTAAAACAGTTCTGACAATTTATCGTGAAAGTTGAATGCCAATCAGTTAAGTGTTAACTTAACTATCCTCTTGTTCTTTTTTTGCTTGCTGTTGCTCTGTCGTTGGTGGGGGTTGTGGCAGAATACCAGTGTTTTGCTCACTATGAGCAAAGTTATACGCTGAGCCATTATTTGGCCTGCCGCAGCGCACACATTCTTTTGTGTGTAATGTTAGTGTCACACTGCTATTTTTGTACAGTCGAGGCCTTATTTGCATGGATAGCTGTCAAACAAAATCCTATAAAGTGAAATCGACGCCATTTTTGTGCTCGTTTCGTGTTTTTACTTACCTATGAGGCTTCTCATTTCAATGTCATCATGCTAGATAGCGCTGTATCACCACATACTGTGAAAAATACATTCTTCGGCATCTTTACTTTTCTGCCGAAACCGCATGACATGTTCCTTTATTATTTATTGTCTTAAACTTATAATATAAAACTCCCAACACAATTAAAATTGAAACTTCCAAAAACACTAAACTTTTGCATGGATTTGAACTCGTATCATTTAGAATGGAAAGCACCCTTCCGTGCCGTTTGACCATAATCACATTTACTTGGTCCGGCGAAATTGTGTATCACGTTATTTTACGTTTAGATTATCTTTTAACGAATACGGTTAGTATTAAAATTTGCGAGGGTAAGCTGACAATGTCTGAACACCGGATCGGTTTTACTAAAGATTTACTTACGCCCGCTCGTTCATTGCTCCCTGTTAGATTGCCTTTGTTCTCGATTAATACTTACTGTTGATAATTTTTAATTATGAGTTCTCGTTGCAATATCGACTTGGTGAAAAGATCGCAATTAATTGCTTTGTATAATTAAGGCAAAAATTTGAAGTAGTTTTTGTATATAAGTATAATTTAAATTACTATTTTTAATAGGTTATTATTTTTAAATACATATTTTAAAGATAATTTAAATATGTGATGTTTTGTTATAGCGAAAAACCGTTGTTTTATGGGTCCGACGATTTGAAGAGGAAGGTTCTTTATTACATCGGCAAAGAACTGGCAGAGCTCCACTTATAACCACACAGCAGCGTCAAATCATGGTGAGGGATTATGAGGAAAATGGACTTATCCCGACAAGTCACTACGCCAGTTTATTCGACACCAGCATGCGCACTGTGCGACGTGCTCTTCACAGCGAGGGCTTGCATCACCGCCGGCATGCCGTCAAATCCTTGCTTACTGAAGCTCACAAAGGAGCCAGGTTAGGGTTCGCCTTGGAGCATCTGGATTCCGACTGGAGTAATGTCGTCTTTACTGATGAAAAAACTTTTAAATCCAGCCAACACGGACGACCTAGTTTATGGCGGCGGAATAATACCCGCTATGATAGTAATCACGTTGTGCCCAACATGGAGTCTGGTCGGATAAGTGTGAATATGTGGGGCTGGATGAGTGCAGCCGACCCGGGGGAACTAGTGCGAATGTCAAGCCGAGCGACCGGTGTTAATTATGTGGACGTGTTGGAGGACACCATGCTACCCACTGTTCGCAATGTTTATCCGGAAGATGAATTACCGGTTATATCATTCGTGCAAGATAACTGCCCTATACACCGTTCGCGTGGTGTGCGGGAGTGGTTCGGTCATCACAATGATATAGCGGTAATTCTTGGCCGGCTAGGTCACCACACCTAAATCCCATTGAAAATTTATGGGGTGTGATGGTTCAACGGTGGGATAACCAGAATGAGCGAACCCCAGAATTATTAGAGGCTCATTGTTTGCAAGTTTGGGAAAGCATTCGTGGCTCGAGCTTGTGCAGGAATCTTATTGATTCAATGCGTTCTCGTATGCTGGCTGTTATCGAACAGAATGGGGGCTACACTAGCTATTAAGGTATACCTATTAAGTAGGTAGGTAGATAATATATTTGGTTGAGACCGGGTTATTTACTTAAATCTATTTGACAAATGACTATAAAGTGAACGCAAGCATAACGTTATAAATAAATATAACTGTTTTATTTCTAGTGTGCAAAACCAAATAAAAACTTAATTTTATTTCATAAGTTTACTCACAAATTGTCCTATGCCCACTGTAATTGGTTTGAAGTGGGTAATCAAACTTGCACTATTTATAAATAAGCTAAAGCTAGAGACACACGTTTTTGTAATTATAATAACCCGGTCTTTAGAAGTTAATATTTGTTTTTTATTGTGGTGGAGCTTCAATATTCTTTCCGAATCTGGAAACGAAACTTAAGCTTTTGGCCTCGATAAAATGGTAAATAGGAGTTGTTTTATTGTTTCTTGTATACGTAATATTACTATCAAATGAGTATATCTAATTTCAGTTTATTGAAGGAATAAATATTTAAATAAAAAAAACAATGGTTTTATTTAATTAATAAATGTTTTTAAAAGCATGCATGCTTTTTGCTATGTTATTTATTTATTTATTTCATAGGGCCATCAACATTATATAAAGTAATAACATCGTTCTGAAAAAATACAAAAAGAAAAAATGTTTACCTTGATGATATTCGAACTTCGGTCTACATGGATCAAAGGAGTTGTAGTCAGGCGTAAACCCACCGAGCCATTACTTCGTCTAAGTGGATGAACGAAATATCGACTATAGTACTACTATCTTAGGAAGTTGTAATAAAGACAAATGAACTGGTTTAGTCAACACCGCCATCTAGTTTAATGTTTGAGAACGTGGGCGAAGTGCTCAGAGGATTATCGCCTTATAGATGCCCATGCAATTTTGACCGTGACCGTACATACATACATACATAAACTCACGCCTTCATTCCCAAAGTGGGGTAGGCAGAGCTAAAGAATACCAACAACTTTTAAAACTTGTTGATTCTATAACCACACTTTGCACAATTCGGCTAAGATGTTTACCAGCGTATTAGTGACAGGTTGCAAGCCCATCGCCTAACAGTACTACAAGCCTTTATTCCCTTAGTCGCCTCTTACGACATCCACTGGATAACATGGAGTGGAACTATTCTAATCCGGCAACCACACGGGGAAATCTATTCTATTATATCTATCCATTTTTTTATTTTTGAAAATTTTATGTGTTTTGTAGTACGCAAATAAACGTAATTTCTCTATCTATTTATAAATAGGGAAGATTTCATTGTTTCTTTACTTTGAACAGGCTCCGAAACTACTGAACCGATTTGAAAAAATCTTACACCATTAGAATCCTACATTATCCCTGAGTAACATGCCTATGTATGTTTTATTCTGCGCGGACGGATTCGCGGGCAACAGCTAGTAATTAAAAACATACTTAACTGAATGTCTGTAAGATCTTCGGCCTAAGTAAGTTCCAAATCCATGTAACACATTAAGTATCCTTCTGTTAAGCGGTTAAGTACCGGCATGCCAGACAACAAACAACGTTAAGCATTCTGTGCCAATCCCCAAAACGTCTGTACCAAGTTAGTAGTTAATTAATCGCTTGTGTATGTGTACTTGGCGGTATTTAAGGGGTGCTCCAACTTGGCTCTTTGATAATGGGCGCTCGTGTCAACAAACACCCTAGGGATAGACTAAACAGTTTTCGGCTACTATACGTAAATTAGGATTAGAAGTTAGACACCCAGGCTAAATACCAGAGATGTCTAATCAATTTCTTTAACCTTTTGAACGCCACAGTCGGCTCTGGCCGACAACTGAAAGTCGTGCCACTGACGCCACCGACGGCCACAGCCGACACAAGTTACAGATTAAAAGAGACTTTGTTTCGTATTTATTAAGTTGTAATTTGCTTAGCATAGCAAACATGTTTGGCGTGTGAGTGACGCATTTTGTATTTGACGTACGGCGTTCAAAAGATTAACCCACCAAGCGGCAGTGTTCGCATTGTTGTGTTCCGGTGTCGGGATGTGACAACCGGTGAAATCAATAGCATAGAGGTATTCCATCTTAGTGATCAGAGTTGTCAAAGCATTTGGGGTTGATAGCAATTCATATTTCGCCATTGTTGTTACTTACATACATACATACATTAAATCACGCCTGTTTCCCAGAGCAGTGTAGGCAGAGACCACTTCTTTCCACTTGCTACTATCTTGACAAATTTCTTTCGCTTCTTCAACATTCATACATCGAGTCATGCACGCACGTCAGTTTCGGGTACTTAAGATTCGGCCCTTTTCCAGTATTTCTCCGATTTGATTCGAAAAAGTACGCCTAGGGCGGCCCCTTCCGACCCTTCCACTCACTTTCGATCTGTATATCTCTTTCGTCAATCTTCTTTCATCCATCCTTTCCAAATAACCGAACCATCGAAGCATGCCCTTTTCAATCTTAGTCACTACATCTTCTTTTATTCCACACTTCTCTCTGATTTTTTCATTTCTAACTCTATCAATCAGTTTCACACCACACATACT
This sequence comes from Acleris emargana, assembly GCA_927399475.2. NCBI lineage: Eukaryota > Metazoa > Arthropoda > Insecta > Lepidoptera > Tortricidae > Acleris > Acleris emargana. The sequence goes on from OV656850.1 coordinate 6,646,304, forward strand.
TGTTCTTACTTCAAATTTAATATTTTAGGTACCCTATGTCAAAGGTGAAAGGATTCTAACGATACCACGCACATCTAAATCGGCTCAGGCGTTTAGAACCTATTGTAGAATAAAGAATCGTACATACATAAGTACATGGACCCTGAAAACATTACACTCCTTTTGTTGGGCAGTCGTGTAAAAACAAAAATAAGACTATCCGACCGTTATCTATTTTGTTTATAGTAATTTCTTGTCTCAACTATATTTGTAAAATAGAAAATAAACTATCTATAACTTGTATTAAAAAATAAATTACTGTCATTAACATCTTTAATTAACTCAGGTAATAAGTAAGAGACACTTTTACTGTACCTACCTATATCAATTTACTTCGTATTTAATTAAATTTTAAAGTGCAATCCTTAAATTTAATAAAAAGATAATAAGTAGATACCTAAGTTGCCGAAGAATGTTTACTTTTTATTATATAAGTATAATGGGACAGCTGGCGGTTCATAACTTTAATTAAAATCTGTTCATCTCTTTGAAGATAGTGCTCTGAGAAGTAACCGGGGAGATCTTTCCTATCAGAACTCAAGCAGAACTATCTTGTTTCAAACTTAACACTGAGTTTAAGTGACGCCTCGGGGCGTCGCAGAGCTGTTCAAGGAAGTAGGCACGTTTTAATAATCCTATGAGCTAACCCTGAAAGATAATATAAAGATAAAGATAAATAAATTTTCAGTAAGTAGGCCGCACGGGCACTTTTACACGTCAAGAATCTACCAGCGCTTCACAAGAGGAAACCGCTGCTGAGAAGAAACGCCGCAAAAAATTCAGCAGTCAGTATTTTTTTTAAAGTTGTATTTAATAAGTATTAAAGATTCATCCGACATAATGGCGACAAAGCTGATCTCTTAAGCAGCCCAACAATTTTAGTGAAAATTACCTAAGAACCATCCCAATTTGTCGTCCGAATCGGTCCATCCATTTGTGCGCAAACATACCACTGACAGATTTACAGATAAATAGGCGCACAGATATATACGTAAATCTTATAATACCCCTCTTATTGAATCGGGGGTTAAAAAGATAGGGCCAAAATTGTATACGCCAATTAAAAAAAACGCCCCTTCGGACCCTTCCACTCACTTTCGATCTGTATATCTCTTTCGTCAATCTTCTTTCATCCATCCTTTCCAAATGACCGAACCATCGAAGCATGCCCTTTTCAATCTTAGTCACTACATCGTCTTTTATTCCACACTTCAATAACATCTAGTAATAATAAACGAACTAAATGGTGTCAGGTGGCTTTATTTCCCAGTGGTCCTGCTTAAGTAACCAGATTATCTGTGTTTACTTGGTAAAAGGAGTTTCATTTTGTTCGCGTATATACTGGCTACATTATGACATTTATGACTTACAAAGTAGACTCGCTAAATACAGGGTGCCTTTTATTTATCCAGACTGTTTCGCAGAAAGAATCGCTGTTGTTATCTGAGTTGCAAATTATGTTTGAGATATGATGAGAGTCTGGGCAAGTTACTTCTCGAAATATAATATTTATGGTAGCATATTTTTTGAAATGGCATTTTCTATAAGTTGAATTCAACTGATAGGTTGTGCTTGAAGTGAGTCATTTTTTTCATTCTCATATCGGAATTACGTATTAAGGTAAATGTCCGAGTGGACGACATTGACCCACTGTATGACTCTTTTGCAGTTAATTTGAAATAATAAGATTACGGATTTTAATTTTACCCGAAAATCGGGTCTAACCGACTACTAGTTCTATCTAGTATTTTTGTGCAGAAGTTTTCATAGATGCGATAAAACACTTTTAATTTGCGAATAAGTTTTCGCGAGCAGGCGCTTAGAGTTTGCCGTGCGTCTGTCTACTTATGTAATCTGCTAAGACATCAGATCGGGAAAGTGGATATTATACCCCTGAAATCAAGTTTTATCGGTAAAGTGATTATTGAAATAGGTAAATCATTAAACAAACCATAGATATTAAGTGTTAAAAATTTATTATATTAATTAAGTTATTATTTTTGAGGCATGTCATACACTGGATATATTTTTTTGTGTTTAGTAGTGGATGACACCCATGTCATTCACTCGATACAAATGAATATTCTTTAAAAATGCATTTCGATCGTACTAAAAAGATGTAGAACATATATTTGAGATACCCTGTAAAAAGCAAGCCTTTGTCTATCGTTTGAGTAGTATCTGACAGGGGTGTCAGAGACTGTTTTTCTATGGAGTACCAATGAATGACAGTTGCGTATTGAGGTGTCATTCTTTAGCTCATAACTATAGTCATACATTGGTTACAGGTATTTTGCTATGCAAACATGCCTCCGAGATCAAATAAATATACAGCCGAATAAGCAAAAAAACGATTAAAAAAAGGGAATAAGACATAAAGAACAATCTTTAAAAATATATTCGCCTCTAGCAGTGACTCCGAATTCCAAATATGAAGAATAATGGCACGAATAAAATCGAGAGGAAGTACATGTGACGTGTCGTCTGAGGACTAAAATATATTTTAATTAATTGTTATTGCAATTAAAACATATTTTATTCTTAAAATACTGTTTACCAAAGAACATTGTTAAACAATTGATAAATATTGGATTTAATTTACTTTTTTTTACATGTTTATCATCATTGAAATATATACAGTTAAATATATATTTAATTACTAATACTTAAATTATAATTAATTGATCATAAAAACCCGAAAACGTCCTGTCATATATTGGTACCCCGCCAAATTTTTTCATAGTCATATAATGGGACATTCGAAATAATGTCAGTCATCCACTGGTACAATTTTAGGGGTTGCGATAAACTGAAATAACTAAATATTGGTATTATTTTTATACAATTTATGGTACTTATAACATTCATGAAGAACCGGTCTATTCTTTTGCGTATGCGTGTAGTCGATAACTTTGACAATTGTGTAGTTATATAGAAATATGTAAGAATTCTCCCTTATAGTGTCATTCACTGGGACATTTACCTTAACGTTGACGAAATAAAATCTGCACCGATTCGAGGTAGCGTGTCTAACTAAGACGAATGGGTGCAGATTATATTTCGTCACCGATATACATAAAATAAGGGTCTACCATATTTCCTATAAAATCGAGTGTCATAAAATAAAATGCTATAAAGTCATTTCCTATAAAATCACTTGCTATAATCATTCATTTGCTATAATAGCCATTTTCTATAATGTGTATTTACTATAATTAAAAAAAAACTAATGTTTATAACATATAAAATCTATATAATTGTGTTTTATAATATTTATTTCCTATAAAGTTTATTTTAATTAATTACCTTTATTAATTATCTCTCAAACTTTCTGTTATGTTTGATGTTTCAGGTTTTTATGGCATATAAAAAAAAAACCTCGAAGGCTTAACTTCTAACCTAACATATCCGAGTCGGTTCTGCCCTAATTCGGCTTGCTCGTTCTGGATAGTCTAAACACCATGTTATAGCTAGTGATGATTAGACATTTCGTTTGTAAAAGTAAATGAATCTTATGTCATTTAAAGCTTTTCGCTAATAATTATTAAAGTATTTTTTTTATAGAATTTGAAAGTATAGCAAATAATTTTATAGCATCTAAACTTATAGTAACTGAACATTATGGAATCGAACTGTTATAGCATTTGAATGTATAGCATGTGACTGATTATAGCAAATGAATTTAGAGAAAGTGATATTATAGCCATTGATTTTATAGTAACTAAGGGGATACCATAGAATATAATTCAAAAGTTACATCTTTCTAGTTTTCATTATGAAATATTCCTACATACCCGCTTTGTGAAAAGCTACTCGGTACACATTACATTCCAGCTTCAACATAGTTTTTACTCAGTAATGCTTAATTGTAAATAAATGCGAGTTAAATTCAAATTCAACAACTTTAATTTGAAAGTTAAATGCGAGCCTGAAACACCCTTGTGACGTTAATGTATTCAGTCGCGTTGTAGATTCCCAAGTAACCAAATAAAACGAAATTTGAGTATAATGTCGTATGCAGAGGGACATAATAATTAAAATACTTATCCCTAAGCACCTGGTTCTCCCGCGCCTTTCATCCTAACTCAAAACTCATTTCCAATAAAGGAAGTTACATTTAATCGTTATTCAAAACTGCCATGGTTAATTACTTTTGAAGAAGTAAATTAGAAAAGTTCTTACGCATATATTTTGTATGTATTGTTTGTTAATCAAACTTACAACATTTCTCTTCTTTTTTTAGGGTTACGAACCGATTTAAATACTAAAAAAAACCGGGCAAGCACTCAACGTAGGGTTCCGAAGCCTTTACTTCACAAAAACCATCTTAAAAAACAAGAAGTATGTACTAATTCTCTATTTAAAGTTATTTGGTGCTGTCTTATTCGATTTTAGTAGGTATAAACATTTTAGTAACCTGTATCTCAGGAACCAATCATTTCTTCTTAGCCGTAATAGTTCTCCTTTAAAATTCGTTATATGCGCTTTCATTGAACATCTTTTTTCGATTTTTTCTTTTTCTAGTTTTGGCTGTAGGGGACAAATTTGCGCATTACATACATACACACAGCTACAGAATTACAACTTTAAAAAGTTTTTGATAATTCAGTAACCACAATTTGCACATAGGCTAAGAAAAAGTAGCGCGAAATTGAAGCTTAATATTTTTTTATCTTTACATTTTACATCAACGTGATCGCCCGTTTATAAAAAAATGTTATACCATTCATATTAAAGAATAACTAATGGTTATTTCTTGATGGCATGGCAACCAATACATTTTTATAATTGTTGAATTTTAAATTTTCTACTCATTTGAACTGTAAGTATCTACTTTTTATAGTAGTTTAGTACTAAAGGTTTGGAAATGTCTTTAAATTCGAACTCGTGTTGTTCGTTACACATTTACTGTGTTTCACGTCAGTAGTTTAAGCTAAATTGCAATATTTATGCGTGTAACTGTTTGTTGTACCTAATAAAGAAAAGAAAAAAAAAGGAACATAAAGATAAACATATCCGTCGTAAATGCCAGAATGCCATATATGAACATTTTAGTAAGGAATTGACCAGTATTTACAAAAATGACTTAATCATACAATTTTCAAAAAAGAAAAAAAATATATAATGAATCTGTAGTCATCTTTATTTATTTATAGGAACCAAAACATTGCATGCCTAACTAATTTGGAAGGACATCACTCATTTTGTTAATGGAAAGTTATTAGTAAATATAATATTTGCCCGTGTGGTTACCGGGATAGAATAGTGCCACTCCATTTCTTCCCGTGGATGTCGTAAGAGGCGACTAAGGGAATATAGGCTTGTAAATAATACTGTTAGGCGATGGGCTTGCAACCTGTCACTAATACGCTAGTAAACATCTTAGCCTGATTTTGCAAAATGTGGTTACAGAATTATCAACAAGTTATTAGAGTTGTTGGTAATTCTGTAGCTCTGCCTACCCCACTCTGGGAATGAAGGCGTGAGTTTATGTATGTATGTATGTATTAGTAAATACGGGGGGCAATCTCACACAAGTTAATGAGTTATAAGCTGAAATATTAATTAATAAACCAAATTAATATCTATTGAACCCCAATGGTAAATAACATTATCAGGCAATATTCCATATTCATAACTCTGTACACAACAGAACAACGTAGAATATTTTAACAACAGAGTGTTCTCAAAATGTTCGCCGAAAATTTAAATTATGTAAAACCAGCTACATTTCGAAATGTTTTAGATTTCTCAGTATTTTGTCGACCTCTAATTAGTTAAAAGTAATATTGACTCTTATATATTACAATATATATTATATATTATTATCTTAGCCTACTTGTGCAAAATGTGGTTACAGAATTATCAAGAAGTTTTAAGACTTGTTGGTAATTCTTTAGCTCTGCCTACCCCACTCTGGGAATGAAGGCGTGAGTTTATGTATGTATGTATGTATATATTACAATTTATAAAGCGATATTAAGTTATTATTATTACTAAGTACGATCGTAAAATATAGACGCGTCAATTTTCTTTTTAGAAAAACGACTTCAAAAAAAAGGAGGAGGTTCTCAATTCGTCTGTTTTTTTCTTGTTACCTCAGAACTTTCGACTGGGTGAACCGATTTTGATGATTCTTTTTTTTAATTGAAAGCTGGTGCTTTCCGCGTGGTCCCATTTTTATCAAAATGAAGATTTAATCATGGAGTCCATAAGTAATCAACGGAATTCTGTGGTCTTAGTGAAAAAGGGTACAAGTCGACTTAACCCGGAATAAAAAAGGGTATATACATGAACGGACAGTACTAGACTTAAACCCTTTTACACTTGACCTTCAGAAGACTTATACCCTTTTTCATTAGGACCCCAGAATTTATAGGCACACCTACAGCGATTTTGGTATTTTTCATTCATTGTAGTTGTTTGCGGGTGGTAGGACTTTGTGCAGGGTCCGTCCGGATCGCTACCACCATCTTATCCATTAACCTACCGCCAAACAGCAGTGTTCGCATTGTTGTGTTCCGGTTTGGGGATAAGACAGCCGGTGAAATGACTAGCATAGAGGCATTCCATCTTAGTCCTCAGGGTTGGCAACGCATTTGCAGTCTTAGGATTGCATTGCAGTCTTGTGAATGCGATTGTCTATGGGTCACAGTTTCCACTTACCATCAGGTGGCCTGTGTGCTCGTTGTCTTCTCTATGCCATAAAAAAAAAAAAAAAAAAAACTCGCATACATCGCATATTTTGTGAAGTGGAACTGATGATGAAGACCACAGATGGCCACTTGGACTCCTAAACGGTATATATTTCAAGGGTGGCTACAAGATATTTCGATTAAGATAGTTGAGCGACTATGGCGAAGCATAGTTAATTAGGTTTAAATATAATGACCATAAATTTCCTAGTCTCTGCCTACCCCTCTGGGAAACAGGCGTGATTTAATGAATGAATGAATGAATTTCCTAGTTTCAGTTGGCGGTTTTTTGTTTTTATTTTTATTTTTTTGTTAATAAGCATCGTCAAACTGTTCTCTTGTGCAATAATGGAGTTTAAGGTTTTTTCATTATTTTATAAATTATTTAAACCTTGAAAAGTGTTAGATTGGACTCAATTATGTTTATTTATATGTATTGATAAACTTAATTAAGTATTCCAACAGCGGTATGTCCTTCCTTAGTTACTTCTTTTTTAATATCGTTAATCCAAATGAAGGTTAAACCACTTTCGCTTGATACGTGGCTTGTTATTAAATGATGTTTGTTTAAAGCGGGTTATAATATAATGATTTTTATTTATTAAAATTTAGTAACGAAAACAATTAAAATACATCAATAGAACATTGTCCCACAAAACTGTTTACACAGTTTGACGGCGGGATAATTGAGTCTCTTTACTAGGATATAACTTTACTTACAATTAATTTTAAAATTTATATAATACTAACTAAATAATTGAACATTCTTCTTTTAAACTTTGCCTTATTGGCATCTAACCTAATATCTGTGGGCAAGCTATTGAGAATGTAGGCTAGTCGTTTCTGCAGGCATCTGTCACCGTAGTAGTTAGCGACCCTCGGCACAACGTACATCTCCGCACCCACCGACCTAGTGCCGCATGAATTGTTGAAGGGATAAATTATGCTCTTGAGCGCTATGATGGTGAAGTGCTGTAGTGAATGTACCGGGAGAATTTTACAGATTTTAAACAGTTGATGATAGTCTTTAATACACTTAGCTTTAGTTTTTCTGTTTACAAGAAGTTTTCGGAATCTAATTTGCATATTTTCAATTTTAGTTGAATTTGTTTTAAAGGTTAATCCATAACAGTGAAGAGCATAATCTATAATTGATTCCACTAAAGTTTTGTACAAACACTATAATTTACCTAAGGGAACCTTGAAACTTAAGCGGTAAAACTTGCCTACTCTTGTATACTCGAAGTTTACTACATATAAAATCGACATGATGGGACCATGAAATGCTTTCATCCACCTTAAGACAAAGGTAAGTTACACAATTAACGCGTGAAGTAGGTTTGCATTGACAAGATGACTGGTTACTATGGAAACAAGAAAACTCATGGGTTGATTGACGTGTCAGCATGTGATCATCTACCGCATATTAGACACAGCATATTTATCTTGTCCTAAACTGAGATTCCATGTACTTTCTTATACATTCAATCAAGAAAAAAAAAATGAAATAATTTGACCGTTGTTATATTTTATAAGTATGTTATTTTTTATTGTGATTTTATCTTCTGTGCCAAATTTTCGCTAGTGTTCATTATTTTACTCGTTACCTATCAACTGCTACCTGTTTTTTGTTAAATTATGATTAGTGTTTAAAGTCAAAGTCACTCTGAAAATTATCGCCGCCGTCTCACCTCGTCACAATGCTGAGAGGAATCTTGTTCTACGTAATGTCCTCTTTATAGGGTTCCGTAGTGAAACTAGGAACCCTTATAGTTTCGCCATGTCCGTCCGTCCGTCCGCAGCCTAGCTCAGAGAGTTTTAGTACTAGAAAGCTGGAATTTGGCATGAATATATATATTAGTCACGCCAACAAAGTGGTATTTTGTAAAATAAAATGTTTTTAGTGTACGTCCTCTACACGTATCGTGGGGATGTATTTTTTTTTCTCGTCTTTCCCATATTGTGTGGTGTCGTTGGATAGGTCTTTCAAAAATATTTATGAAATATTTAGCTTTAAAGCGCAAATTTTTGTTAAAGTCAAGTGTCCCCCAAAAAAAGCCCAAACGGCAAATACTTGCTAAAAATCAGAAAAATATCTTTAACGAAAGCGCATATAAGGAATTTTACAGGAAAACTATCACGTCTAAGTAGTCATGATTGGTTCCTGAGATACAGGCGACTTAGGAGTTCTCATAGACGGATTCGAAGATTCTATTTATGAAATCGCAAAGTCTCTGGCTCTCTGCAGATCCAACTCTAATACCCTGCAGTTTAAAAAAAAGTTAAAAGCCGATCGGCGCACACGTCGAGCATGCTGTAACGAACCCTTTCAAGACCCTTTACACTCTTTACAGCAACCTGTATCGAAGTATCGCAAACTTTATAGTCGCAATGGTGATACAACATTCTATTTATGTACTTTACAATCTTTCTATGTTCTATAATGTTTTATCTGAAACATTATAAGTATATTTAATTTGATAAGTTAAAAGATCAAAACTGGCTTTTACTGGCCCGGGCTTCGTCACCCTAGAGGCCTGGACGATTCCCAGAAATCTCTATCCAAAAGTAACGGGAGAAATTCATTTCATTCACTTTGTCGTAGTAAAGCCTAATAAATGACCTTCATATCGGGATCACCGTGTAATCCGGTTTTTACCTAATTTTAATTTGTCCGAAGTGTTTTTTCCGAAAGTTGTGTTTTCCTGGAAGCTGTTAGTATTTTTTATTGCTTAACGTAAGCTAGGTTAGATTAAAACCATGAGTAATAGCAAAAAAGTCTTTGAGCCAATAATTTCAATCGGAATTATTTATACTTGCTAACGTACGTTACGTTACGAAAATACGTTAAATTCAATTACAAAAGGTCAGATTTAATAACATTAATCGCGTCACAAATCAAAGTTACGTATTTTCCGATGAGAAAAGTAAACACACACAAAACGCGACGCTACAATCAGCCCTACCCTCAAAATATAATTTTAAAGTCACCGTCCCTTTTTAACTATCGCATAATAACTTTAGAGTAAAAGGGAAAGAGCTTCGTTTCGTAGAGATCCACCAAGGAGGTTATTCTTAGAATTCGCGCGTTCGATGCTCAGCTGCTAGATTTTTGAGAAATCGATCGCATGAACAAAGGACAGTCACAATCACAACCAACACCTGCAGTTCAATAAATTCAATTTTTGAATCTTCTGTCTCATTAATCGACCTGCAGATCGACAGTAATCATGTCTTGATCCGTCTTACCATTTTAGGCACCCTTGACCTCGGTCATCCGAATTATCCCGGATTGTAACTTTGTAAGGGCCTTGAATTCTCCTGGGGCGTCATTTAAGGTCGTAGCCTGCGCTTAGCGGGCCTGCCGGTGAGAGTCCTAGCCTAGTGGAATGCGCAAGCAGAGGCTGCGACCCTCGCCAACAAAAGCTTCGAGAATCGCTGGGTTTTAGTGGGTATTCCTCCCACTCTCCGTTGGTGAGTCCCACATAACCACCTTAGTTCCCCCCGAACCCAGATGGTATGCTTAAATACATTTCTCCAGCCTTTATTACTTTAATTTTAGTAACGATAATGGGTTCACAGTATTCGTTTTGCTTTTAAATAACATCGTCTCACTTACGCGGTCCCTATAATTCCGCCCGAGGATGGGATGGTAGGATTTATTCTACAAAAAAATTCGATAGAACATACTGAAATAACAAGCCAGCTCGCTTGAGGGAGAAATGTGTTTGCGTTTGCATCTCTACCCCTCCCATTCTTCTTTTATAGGTATAACGCAATCGTGAGAAACAGACAATAACTCCTATAGAATTGAATGAATTATACGAATAACCAACCAGTAACGTATTTCTGTAGTTCGTCGTAAGTTCACACTTTACGATCGCCACACACGACACAACGCTTCCCCACGAGTGTTGTGTTTACGAACCATTACGTTAGTAGCTTCACTTGTACAGTGCCACCATTTCCTTAATAGCCATTGGTTATCGCTATCACACTCGCACTGGCATCTAACAATACATTTGTCACTTTTGTTTTTAACAATTTAAAACTGAAAATACCGTGTAAAAAATGTAACGCTTTTTGAGTGCCGAGAACAAATTGGGTTGATTTTTGTATGGAAATCGGAGAGTCTGGACTTTTTAATTATCAACTTAAGCAAAATACTTACCTTAATCAACAATTCCATATCCTATTATCTGTATATGTTCTGTATTAAGTTAGTAGATAGACACCTACAGCCTAGCATCACGACAATCCAAAACTTCGTTAGACTTATTGCCCTTGTGTCGTATTTCTTTCTTATTCATGTACAATAAATAGTATGCATATGTACATACATACAGTCGTCGTTAGCATATAGTGAACAAAATGCGTTTTTTGTTGGTTCTGTTCCATCTTAGACGGTCACGAACGTAAATTAAGGAACCATTTAAAAAAATGTGCCTTTTAACCTAATTGCTGTAGAATGTCAGATTGATTTTAACCCTAAGGTGGGTCAGAAAACCTGGACTGTACGTGACGTGACGTGGCGTATCTTTGGCTGTAACCGACTGGTGTGAAATCTGGCACAGGGATTGAGTACTTTTTGTCTATCGCGGAAAATAGGACAGTCCCCGAGAGTCTATGAAAGATTACTTCGATATTTTGATAACAAGTGGAATAGTTTCAAGTTTTTGCAATTTCATGTTCTGATAGACACGGGTTTCTCAAAGTTTTTTCATCGGTCGATGAGAGTTGTGCTTCGAATTTCAATATTCCTAATTTCCCCGGTGGCCTTAAAGTGTTTTACGATACCGAGCGAACTAGATCAAGCTGTTAGGCGACGATAGAAAGAGATAAAAGTCAGAATATAGACATGTACAGTACAGTTGCATTCGGTTATCAACTACATATATAAATCTGTAAAAAACTGTTTGGAATTGACTTAGGCGAACGCAGTACAAATCTACAACTTAAGTACACAACGTTCTACTCAGGCCTTATTTTGTCAAGTTATGGTATTGTCAACGTGACGATAGCTGTTACTTGACAATAATGGCGGCTGAGTTAAAAACAATACGTTAACAATGTTTGTGTAAGCACAAACACAACAAAGCAGAATAAGGCCCGAGATGTAGTCTATACATATACGAGTACCTACAAAGGAGAGGAAATTGATTGGGTGACTGGTCGATCAAAGCACAGCAGAACCCGCTGGAGCCGTCTGAAGCGGACTGAAAGCGTTTCCTTCTCCGTGTCGAGTTTGGTTACTTACTATTTAATTTTAATATCGAACACAGCAGCAGGAAGCTGATGACACTGAACTATAGTTATGACAAATAGAAAAGATAATCGCTGTTTATTTCAATTATATTCATTCATTTTGTTCACGTAATTTTATTTATTTATTTTTTCATTTTAGATTTGGCTCTCAATTGGGATTGTTCATATTTATACAATTATACTCTAATTCGAAAACCATTTCGAGGAATAGGGTTTAAAAGTGGTACTGCATTATTAAGTTTTTAAAATAATAATCTATTTCGGATATTTCGACAAAAGTATATTTAATCTTTGTTTGACTTTCGTTTTCGGCTTGAAGCCATCCTATGTGCATCTTACGGGTAAGGCGAAAACCCTTTGAAATATAATGTTTTAATACATTATTACAATCACTTTTTATCATTAAATATCGTTTAATTGTTGTAATTTGTTAGAAAATTCATACTCAACTTTAAGATAAATGATACATACCTACATACATAAACTCACGCCTTCACTCCCAGAGTGTGGTAATTTAAGATAATCATCCATAAAATGTCTGCTAAATACACAAAGATATTAAACCAAAACTATTGGGTCAAATACAAAATTAATGAAATTGGTCTCTTAAAATTACCTATTCTTCCAAATTAGAATGTAAAAATCGTAAGTTATTTTTTTTGGTAACTATATCCCAATTCCACAGTTTTAAATTATTTTGCATTCCGAACCAGAGGCGGCGTAGGGCATAGGCGGTGTGGCCGAAAATAATTTTGAAATTGTATGGAGAATCCACGTACACGCGACAAGGTTTTTATTATAATAAATACATCAGCAGGCCTAGTGAAATGTGCGTTGCCCACGTTAAGTTTAGGTGTTGCACCACCACTGCCGAACCAGAGTTTTTTACTATACGGTGCATTTACTATCAAGTTAGTCGGAACAAAATACTGACTCTACCCTGCATATATATACTAGAAATATGTAAATTTGTTCGCAAATATAAAAGCTTTTTTACCACCCGAGCTGATCTACCTACAACGTATACACTAAGGAACCGGCACCAACTCACAATACCATCCTCCAACTTACACATTCACTCCTCAAGTCCTTTTGTCATGGCAATTAAAGTATACAATAAATTACCCAAGTCCTTAACAACAATAACAGCTGATCATTTATTTACTAGACAATTAAAAAAACTACTGAGTGTAAAATGCTACTACACCATCAAAGAATATTTAGTAGATAAGATAGTTTTTTAAGCAATTTAAAATATTTAAAATATTGTTGTATTGGTTATAAGTAATCCCCTCACTAGTTTGTAAGTTGCTGTGCCCTACCTGCCTATATATATATATATAATATATATAATATCTTATAACTACTTATAAGGTATGAAATCTTTATGGACCCATTATACCCATTATATATATATATATATATATAAACTCACGCCTTCATATTATGTATAACTTATGGAAGCAATAAAGAATTGAGAATTGAGAATACCTAACTAAGTAGAAGAACAAAAGCCCAATACATGACACAATAATAACTTTTACCTTCTTTTCAGATACTACGCCGTCCTCAAGCCGCTAAACGTGACATGGGAGGCACGAGCGAGGCGAGCGCTGCACATCGCGTGGTTTGCCGCAGGGCTCGCCAGCCTGCCACAGAGCTTCATCTTCCATCTGGGGGAGCACCCGGAAGTTAAAGGGTAAGTCACGTCACGGGGGCAAAGTCAAGAAGCATAACGGTAGGTTAGCGATTTTCGAAAAACGACCTAATTGACGGTTTGACGTAAGCTGGTGACAGATCGCATCGACTGCTTATGTCAACTCCATACATTTCGAGTTGACAGGAAACAGTAACATTTGCAGCGTTTGTATCTTGGTTAGGCCTACAGGAGAGGCGAAAGCAACGCCAAGAGTTCTAGCCTAGGACAAGCTAAATTGTTTTATCTTCACACATATCATAAGTCCTCTATCATGCGTTCAAAACCCGTACCGTCCGTCGTACGGTACCGTCGTAATTGAGATTGTTCATATTTTTTAAATAATTCTAATTTGAAATTCATTTTGAGAAATAGTGTTTTAAAGCCGTTCTGCATTATTAAGTTTTTGAAATAGTTATCTATTTCGGACATTTCGACAAAAGTATATTTGACCTTTGTTTGACTTTCGTTTTTGGCTTGAAGCTCTCCTAGGTTTATCTTACGGGTTAGGCGAAAACCGCTTGAAATAGTATGTTTTATTACACTATTACTATTACTTTTTATAATTAGATATCATTTAATTGTTTTAATTTATTAGAAAATGCCAACCCAAATTTTAAATACTCATGTCATCCATAAAATGTCTGCTAAATAAATAAAGATATTAAAACAAAACTATTGGGTCAAACACAAAAATATGAAATTGCTCTCTTAAAATGACCTATTCTTTCGACTTAGAATGTAAAATCCGTGAGTTTCTTTTTTGGTCTATCCCAATTGTGTGTTATTATTACGTATGTCTCTTCAATATAGTTCCATAATAATCATAGAACAATTCTGAATGTGAACAATGCCAATAAGATCATAAATATATAAATACATTTGAACAGAATCCAATCCAGAATAGATCGAGAGAGTGCATTGGCATGGCCACGCGATACAAATAATTCAGCAACACCGATTCATTACGATAAAAGCCCAAGTTAAATGGATTTTACTGATTTAAAAGCTATATTTAGAGTTTAATTTAGAATCAGGAGACACTTTAATGTTACCACAAAGAACACGTCTGCGACAGTACAGTGGTCATTTTGACAGTTTTCGATAATCTTTTACGTTAGTGTTAAACGTCTTGTTTAGCCCTTTAGGCGTTTGGAACTGTATGCAACACTTCCAACGTACGATCCCTCAAATTTTATAAGAATAAGAATAAGAAAAAATTATTGCCACACACCAAGAAAATTTACAGACAGACAGTATTTACAATTTAGACTTAGTTATATACTTAAATGATCTCGGCCGAGTGGTAAGGAGCGGGCTCAGCGCGTGCTGCGAGCGCGGGCGCAGCCGCGTCTGCGCAGCGCTGGTTTTCAGTCCGTTCCTTTATGCCTTCTTCATGCAATTTTTACGCCACCAAGTGTCTAAATTTTCATGTATTGTAAATTTAAATAACCATCAAACCATCCATCCCAAACAAACCATCAACCAAACCAAACCATTCCCACATCCCATCTCGTATTGACTGACTGATACTCTCAATGGAGTAAATCAAACATAAGTCACTGCCAAAAACTTGATATTAAGGCCCGTATTAATACACTCATCTCGGCTCAAGGCAGCTCAAACCATAGAAAACTGTCATTTTTGACGCATCTTGAGACGTTACAGTCGAGATCAGTTTATTAATACGGTCCTAAGTCTATTAGTACCCGACTGCCCGAAGGAGGCTTACGGTGTGTTATGAAAGTTGTGCAACATAGCGCTCTAAGCCTATTTATGGAAATATCAATGAGGCCCATTGACGTCACTGGAGACCAAAGAGCTGGCAGTTTCTGGCGAAATAGTTAAGCCTTCAACGAGGAAACGCTGCCAGCACAATGCAATCTCTGGTACAATGCCACAGAACCCATTCTGAAATTATATTATTTAGTTTATTTTATATCATAGATTTAGCTTTACTAGCTAATATATTAGCTTAGTTTTTGTTTTCATTGTGCAAATTAAGACTTTACCAGGGATTTTGATTGTTTTTACCTTTTGGGTATGGGACCCTAAAAACCATCACCTAAAACGCAAAAAATTACGTCTTTTAAAATGGCAGGTAAATAGATCAGTCCAATTGAAATCGGCGACTCACAATATTTTTAACCAAAGGCCGACTTCAGTTGGACTGACACCTATTTACGTTTTTTAAGGCGGTTCTTGTTTTTAAAACCATTTATTTTAGTTACTTTTCATCATTTCTCATGCGCTTAAAACTTTACTTTAGTCTCTGCGTATCGGGACTATAAAACTCCTTATTAATCTCTAGGCATTAAAGTTTTTTTTAATTTACTACTTTGTGAGAAACTTTCATATAATCAATATTGTAATTTTGTATAGAATGACGTCAATGTGGGATTGAGCAAGCACGGGGTCCGTAGCAAATTATATAAAGAGACCTCTGGTTTGTTTTAGGTTAGGTACAGGTTGTGGCGGGTTAGTTCCACTTCACCAAATGTAAATTAAAAGTTGCATACCAAAACCTTTTCCAGAATGTAACAAATACTTTTCTGAAAACCGCATCAAAATCGGTTCAGCTAAACTCGAGATAATCGTGGAAAAACGTACATTGGTCAATAGCCCGCATGCTTGTAGAAATTCATTTGACGAGTAGTTTTAACAATAGTAAGAGCGGCAATGTTCCGTGCAAATGGGTCCCTATAGACACTTTTATAACCTCAAAATGCTCCCTTTTCACCTAAAATAAGAATTAAGACATAAATTAAACCATCCATGATGTAAAATCAGCAAAATGGTTTGCACAATGTAGTCTCTAGTTGATTAATTCAGCAGAAAACGGTCATTTTAGCCAAAAATTATGCATTTTGAGGTTATAAAAGTGTTTATTAAATAAGACAAGTCAATTGGTATGGACCATACATAAGTACAAATGACGTGTCAAAACTGAGAACCTCCTTTTTTAAACTCGGTTAAAAAGCACTTAAGTGTGCAGCCACTTGTAAGGCCGACCTTACATAAACACCTGCGTACTGGCACGGATGTGTCAACGCGTACTGCCCGAAATCATTTCTGAAAGCAACCGGCATTTACAGAACGGGTCTTCTCCGAAGCGTTCTGTGTTAAAACCTTTGGTTGAAACTTCGAAGCCAAGTGGCGGGATGACAGAAATAAAGCTGCACAAAACTTCATTAACAATTTGCTAATGATATATTTACCTTAACGTGTGCATGCCATCTTTGAAAGCGATTAATTTTTTGAAATTAAAAAAATTACTGTTAAAAAAGGAACACGTAATAACAAATTTACATTTATGCTGTGTACTTTATTTTTCTTCCTGTTCTGGTAATTAATACTTTATTATGTTAAAAAAAAGATGGCAACCCTAGTCAACCTAGGTTGTGTAATGAATATATGCCTGACTACAAATTTCCTTAAAAAATTACATGAGATCGAGTACTTGGCAAATTAATTACGATTGATTGCGTTCTAAATTGGTTTGAGCGTCGATACCAGTACCACGTTGATTTAATCGATTATTGTGTCTGATTAATTTTGATGGCTCGAGTATGAATCGAATGAGTTACGACTCGATTATTATCTACCAGTCGAATGTAATGTATCCTAATTTATTTTATTGATGATATTAATAACGTAAGTATACGTTATGCTGAACCATAATCGCTATTGAAAAAGCTTTTAGGTTTTATCAGAAATAATTGACGGTTTATTTACTTAAATTTTACATTTATTTGAACTTCTCGTTTTGATTTGACTATTTACATGGTTTTGCTGGATTTCAAAGGTTACACTGTATACACCGTGTTTTTTTTTATTTACGATAACATTAAGGGAACGTTTTTTAGGTCAAATAAAGTTAATTTCCCGAAGACAGACCAATGATAACTCTTACGGTTTTAAAGATATTTAATTTTTAAATTTAATTATTTAGTCACGTTGAACTAGTGTAAAAGGGCTCTTCATTGTGTGTGTGTATGACACGCCAACATTGACGTATTTGACACTGACTACTAGTTAACTCTAAAGGCCCTTTAAGAATGACCAAAGATACAACATTTAATTACTTTGTTCTAAACAGAAAAAAAATCTGGCAATATTTAAAAATCTAATCTACCACTTAGTTTCTATGGATGTACCTGGTAATATGCCGAAGTTATCGTAAATCGTATTCATGATATGTTTGTTGACAGCTAAAAAGCAAATCTAAGGAAGACTAAATATAAAATACAGCGATATTCTAGAAACGGCTTTTAATCGACGTCATGCGAAAAAACACGAAAAAGTAAAGGACCAATAAATAAAAGAAAAACTAAGCGACACCTAAAGCATCAGTGCACAAATAGTTAAAGTTTTTCATCATCATGCCAGAATGGACGGCCACTGCTGTTTAATTAAAGCTCCTAGACTGGAAGGCAAATATCTATGCATAATTGACAACATTTCAAAAAAAAAGGCATTATTGTTTTTTCGCGTTTATAATAGCTGGTTATAAATTAGACTACCCGTATTTCTTGGTTTTTCTTTATTTAACTTAAATTCGTCGTTAATAATTTATTAAAGAAATAGTCATTAAAAAGGCCGTATATACCAAGTTAGGAATACTGACTGATGTCGTGATCTTAGCCTGATATAAAATAAAAAAAGTAACTAAACAGAACTGACTGTCATGTCATGTCACTCACTTGTCAATCATTCGCTGCCGTTCGTTCACAAATTTGTTATTTTGCGTAATTTAATTAATTACATAATGCCATTAAAATAAATAAACTATTTTGCGTAGAATCGAAAGCGTGTCGTTAGAATCAAGTAATCCGTCAGACAGATAAAAAATGAACATGACAGTTGGATATGTTTTTCAATTCCTTTGGTAATAAATGGACTAAGGGCACTATAAGTGTATTCCTAACATTCACAATCCAACTTTTTTTACTGTTTTTCCTAAATATAAAAAAAACTACTGCATAAAAAAATCCAAAGATATTTTTACTGTAATCAGCAGTGTAAAATCTAGAAACGGTATTTTATTTTACTATCTTAGCACAAAATGAATTGTTGTCAATTGCATACCCCGTCCTGGCCCCCACTAGCGGTGGGTAGGAGCACAAGTAGATACAGTCGAGTTCAGTATACACTTTATTACCTTGTCTATTTAATGTCATGTTTGAACTGCCATATACAGGGTGTCCCAAAAGTACCACGCCACAGTGACACCGGAGGTAGGTCAGCTCAAGAGGAACCTAACCAGCCTAACATGACCTCAGTAAAAGTTGCACCGTTTTCGAGTTATACCAATTTAAAGATTTTTCCAAATTTTCACCTCTTTTGACATTGTAAGTGCTCGCATTTACTGGGATAGCTTTAAAATTTAGTTTTTTTTATTTGTGCGCGTTTATGAATAGTTTATTAAGATGATAGAAGCATTATTATGTCAATAACTAATGTAAAAGTTGGAAAAATACTGTAATGAACTTGACTTAAATTATCATCAACATAGTAATTTAAACTTTGAGCACCTGCCATAACTTTTTTTTACAATAAATAAAATGAGCAAATTACTTTAAAAACATGCGTATTTTATGCCAATTCTAAAATGGTATGACACATGATATCTTAATGCATAAAAGTAGGAATTCGTATGACATTTGCCAATATGGATCCTCGGAAATCAATGCTAATCATCTAAAAAATTATCTTGTACTCTACGATATCTCATTTGTTTGTGCTCCTTTGAAGAATATGATTGATTTTTGGTTGACCTTGGTTCAAAGATAATAGAAAACGGGTTTAATTTTCATTAGTTTTTACAGTAAATGTTCGAATTGTTTCCCTCCGACTCTAAGGCACAAATGGCTTCTTCGAATAAAATTTCGGTTTAATTTTCGTAAACTGGTTTCCGATATGTCTCGGGCTGCATTGAAGACACGTCGCCGTAGTTCCTCTTCGTTACTTATTGGTTTTGAATAAATATTGTCTTTCAAACATCACCAAAAAAGAAACATTTTACAAAGCGAAATCAACTTCCGTTAAGAGTGCCGAGTAGTGATGATATCTTAATGCAAAAAAGTAGGAATTAGTTATTGACATAATAATGCTTCTATCATCTTAATAAACTATTCATAAACGCGCACAAATAAAAAAAAACTAAATTTTAAAGCTATCCCAGTAAATGCGAGCACTTACAATGTCAAAAGAGGTGAAAAATTGGAAAAATCTTTAAATTGGTATAACTCGAAAACGGTGCAACTTTTACTGAGGTCATGTTAGACTGGTTAGGTTCCTCTTGAGCTGACCTACCTCCGGTGTCACTGTGGCGTGGTACTTTTGGGACACCCTGTATATTATCACAACGATTAAATTGACAGGATACTAAAGTGTAAACATATTTGCGAACTCGATAGGTACTAGTTATGTTAGTTGTATAATTCATAGTTAGTTGTATTAATGGAGGCCTATAACAGGCAGCCGAAGACCTGGTAGAGCTAAAGCTAGATGGTCCGAAGACATTTTGGCAATAGCCGGTAGGAAGTGGAGAAGAGAGACGTCATCTAGGAATAAATAGAGGGAATTTGGGGAAGCTATATTCAATACTGGACCCATAGATGCTTGAGATGATGATGATGATAATTCGTTACTCAGTAGGCTTAACCAAGATGTAAACGCTGCTAACTGTAAGATAAAGTACTCTAAGTTTGTATTACTCTACTTTTTTTTTTGGAAATGTTTTTGTTTTTGTTGTTGTTTCAGTTCAGTTTCAGTTTCTTTATTTGCAATAAATTGTATGTACAAAGATGGAAAATAGTTTGTTATTAGAACACGAATACAATTTTACCCATAAGGTGTAGCAAACAACAAATCATTAGTATAATATAAATTAAATGTCAATATCATCACATTACATATAATTTTAGACTAAAAAAAACAAAAAAATATATTAATTAATTTTTTATCTTAATTTTATTTTAGCACCGAATAAACGATTTCTATTCTATTCTATTCTATTCTAACGTTTGTTTTCTACCGACTCGAAATGTATGGACTTGACATAAGCGGTCGACGCGATCTATATCTTAAGGCAATCCTATAAAATTTGTGTTCGAAAATCGCAAACGTAGTGTTAAGGTGCGACCCCACCGCTGCTTAAAATACTCGTAAATAAATCGCAGTAACGTACCGTAAACGTCACGACTTTACCTTGACATTTACGGCACGTCACTGCGATTCCGTACCGTCAGCGTATTTTGAGCAGCGGTGTGGAGGGCATGCGATAAAAACGGTATGGATACGATGCGACACTGCGATTCCGTACCGTCTCCACCTTTATGCTGCTTGACTAGGACTTCAGACCAAAACCCTTAGACACTAAAGCGCTAAAGACTGTTGCCATCGAAATTGCTGCCCTGCGGTCTCGGCTTCGGTAAGAGGCTGTTAGTTCCCTCGCCTTCTCCATCGAAGCAACTCTTGAACACGGCAGACTTTGGAACTACTTATTGCAAGCGACAGACAGACCCTTCGATCCGTCATCCACCGCTCCCGTTTATGGCATTGGCGTAAGCCAACCGACGCCGACCTAGTTTCCGCGGCATGACGTTGCAAGTTGCGTCTTAGCATTGTCAACGTAACGCCATCATTCGCACGTCACAATTAAAACTTCATAGCACTATGCTCTGTACGCGCCCATAGGAACGTCACGATGACGTCTTGCTCTCCGCATACCATTTCACGAAAGTTATGAGGTATTTACAGAGTTACAGACACAAATAGCGACACGATCTTAGCACTTTCAGGAGCCAAGTTACAGCCACCTATCTTATAAATGAATGTCCTTATTCACTGCAAGAGTTCCTAGAATAGTCTTAGCAAATAAATATTAAATAATAAGTGTTAAGGTAATTTTTTCTTAAAATTACTATTTTTAAGTGAGTCTATTATAATTCCTTTTTATGATTTGTTATGTTGTATAAATTCTATAAATTCTATATATCTATGTACATTTATATTATACTTAATCTTAATTTTAAGTACCTACTTAACATTAAGATAAATTTGTTGCTACACCCTAGTAGGGTCCATGTCTTGTACTGATTAAGAAAAACAACATCTTGTAATACCATGGTTGCACGAAATAAATGAATATGAATATGAATATGAAGGCCTCTTGTTACTGATTGACCGCTATAAATGTGTGTGTGTGTGTCCGTGTCGGTGTGTCTGCCTGTGGCGCCGTAGCTCTTAAATGAATGAACCGATTTGAATGCATTTTTTATTTTATTTGAAAGCGTGTTTTCTAGCTGTGGTTTTTAGCTTGGTTTCATGAAAATCGACCGGATGGTTTAAGAGATATCAGCTTTGAAAGAAGGGGTCACCATTATATAGGGTTTTTTATCTATGTAATAGTTATTTAACTAACTTTATTTATTCCAGGTACTACCAATGCGTGTCGTATGGCTCGCTGCCCACGCGCACGCACGAGTTCCTCTATTTCCTGGTGAACATGGTGCTGATGTACGTGCTGCCGCTGGTGTCCACGCTCTATTGCTCCTCGGCGGCGCTGCTCGAGATCATGCGCCGGGCCAACACCACCAATGGTAAGCAAATTTTAAGTTGCGTTCGTTATAAAATAAGAATCTTTAATCGTTCAGTTAAATGCGCTGTTTGACTACCGAATATTAGACCAAATGGTCTGGCAATCGCGCGGTTCACGCTAGTTTTGACGCACGTAATGTAAAGCCTTGTCTATAGGTACTTATATAAAGTCAGTGGCTTGGTATAAATAGTTGTTCAAGCCAGTTCAGCGTTGGCCTAAATAGAGCGTCCGTCTATTAGGGTTCCGTACCCAAAGGGTAAAAACGGGACCCTATTACTAAGACTCCGCTGTCCGTCTGTCTTTCTGTCACCAGGCGGTATCTCACGAACCGTGATAGGTAGACAATTGGAAATTTCACAGATGATGCATTTCTGTTGTCGCTATAACAACAAAACTAAAACTAGAATAAAATAAATATTTAAGGGGCTCCCCCCCCATACAACAAACGTGTTTTTTTTGGATAATGGTACGGAACCCTTCCTGCGCGAGTCCGACTAGCACTTGGCAGATTTTTTTCCTAACGTAACCTCCACCCGCGTCGCCCTCATCCAGCGCACCAGGAGCTTTGCTTGAAGGCCAGTCACTGGCGTATCAAATATATGACACACAGACGTGTGCACAACTGAAGAAATATTCAGGAATGACTTGCCTCGTCCAAAAAACATCAGCTGGGCCATGACTAACTTTTCTGTATGACTAAACATATATGTAGATAAACACGGCTTATTACTTTTTCGTTATTTTAAAAAGTTTGACTGTTAGGTCGTTGAGTTTTGTTGTGGTGCATGTTATTAATAGTTACAAAACTAAGACATGTGAAAGTGCCTTAAGCACAAGGATAAAGATTTTCATAAATCCATTCATCAAACGTCGCGTCGGACCCGAGATTTCTATTTTCTTCTGAGTTATTGATAATGTTAGCGGTCCCAAGTCCCATTAGTACGGCCAGTATTGAAAAAAACTTGTATTTTTTGTATTATGCGCGATTATTTCATCCTGAGTCTTGCATGTATTTAAGTTTATATTTTTATATACATTATATATATGTATGCTTTTCGTTGTCTAGTATCTATAAGTACAATCCTAGAGCGTAGATGGTGACTATGTAATGTTTTTCCATAATCCAAAAATACCGCTAAGTTTTGTAGCAAAAGATAGTATATATAGAACGCTTTCGAAGATTTACTATAATTTGAAACAAGAATCACCTTTCTGGACTGTAGACCAATATCTAAATAAAAAGTATTTGGATATACTTTTAGGTCTGTAATATCAACTATCGACTGTCTATACCTCGTAAAATAGATACTTCACAGCGGAACTGGCAAGAAATTGTTTTTTATTTTAATTAAAGAGAATTGTATCACAATCGTGTTTCAAGATATCTAGTTGATAAGCCTTTAAATAGAGCTCATGAGAAACAGGATGTGTACATGGATGAATGTTCAGCAAAGCGACTAGTTATTATCTACCCTTTACGCTTGAATCACTTAAAGGTTTAATGGCATAATACTAGTTCTGCCGGCAAAGCTTCACATAAGATACGTAATCATTATTTATAAATAAACGAGCTTTTGCCCGCGACTTCGTCTGAGTAGAATTAGTAATTTGGGTAGCATATTTTTTATCCAAGCAGTTTTTTTATCATTGCTTACTTAAAAATAATACAAGAAAATGATGGTTTTGATTTGTAATCACCAATAATGCTGCTAAATTTAACTCATTAAATTCTGGTTGTACGAATTTAATGAACAGATAAATAAATGATTAGTAACTGCGCCATATTACTTAGTTTAATACGTTTCTGTAAACTACGTTTTTTGTTTTCCCGACCTTTGGTAACACGTGAAGATTTTGTTGGACTTGAGACTCGTGAGCACGCCACATATAGTTATCCATGGGAAAAACCGTTTTTAACTTAATGTACACCTGCAACTTTCAGTGTTTGTCCTTGTGCCTTATTCAGTGTCATCGCGAATGATCGTTTTGGGAATCAAAAAACTGACAATTAAGTAGCACTTTAACGAAAGTATAGGGTAAAAAAACATAAGTAAAAATCAGCTTGAATAAAATATTACCCTCGTGGGTTTGATGGACATTTATGAATAAAGGGGGTATATTTAAAATGTTAATTCTATCTTAAAAACTTCCTATAAGGGATGAAAACGGAATTACGTATTCAAAATGGTTCACTAATGTTTGACCAAAAAATTATCGACAAATAGTCATTTGACAAACAACGTTTCACCAAATGATCATTTGGCAAACGAGACAATTGACAAAAGTATCATCTTACAAAAACTCACTTAGCAATTGATCATTTAGCAATTAGTTTACCTATTTCTGGGCAGAAAAAAAAACAACCTCGAAGGCCAAGGCGGGAGCCAAGCTCCCGCCTTTGCCTTCTAACCTAACCTATCCGAGTCGGTTATGCCCTGATACGTCTTCCTCGTAAAATGTAAATTTAACTGTTGATCATTTGGAAAAATAAGTCATTTGTAAAATGACTAGTAGTAAAATGATCAATTGACTTAACATTTTTTTGCAAGACGTTGTTTGTCAAGTGTAATTTTGCCAAATGTCTTTTGGTCAAACGGCAGGACACCATTCAAAATATCTCTAGACCAAATTTTATGTGAATTTCATAGGGAATCATCTTCCATGGGCCACAAACTATCTCTATACCAAATTTCATGAAAGTAAATACGTAAAAGTAAACCACAAAAAAAACGAGTTACGAGTTGACCGCATTTGTTATATTGCTATTTCATTTTCCTATTTGTAACTAGAGACGGACTGAACGATAATCCAGAATACTCCATACTGTAAACCTTAAAAAACTGATCAAATAATATTCAATATGGATACGCTTCGGTGAGTCACTTATCATTATTGTGTACAAGTGGCGAGATAAGACGCCGACTAAAGGGCATCGAATGCAATAAATGCATCACACGTGCTATAATCGTTTTCGAAGCTCGTAAAATGTTTATATCGATGCCAAGATGCTTTCAGCAGTATAAACCTAAGTCACACGGTGCTAGCTACTGCCTGGACAGCGAGCGAGCAGCTACTGCCGTCGTACACTCGCCTGTAAAGTCGACTCAGCCATGTAAATGTAAAATTGACATGCGAGCTACGTGCAAACCGTTTCTTGTGGCATGGCGTGCGGACTGCGACGAATGAAAACATGAGATAGGTAAACAAAGTTGTAATATAGATAGGAATCAGATATATAGATATACAGATGGGGTCAGAAGGTTCTTGAGTGGCATCTGCGGACCGGGAGACGAGCTGTAGGTAGCCCTCCAACAAGATGGAGTGACGACCTTGTACCTAAGGATCGCGGGA
This sequence comes from Acleris emargana, assembly GCA_927399475.2. Taxonomy (NCBI): domain Eukaryota; kingdom Metazoa; phylum Arthropoda; class Insecta; order Lepidoptera; family Tortricidae; genus Acleris; species Acleris emargana. The sequence continues at coordinate 6,671,955 of OV656850.1, forward strand.
ACGTGGTGGATGCGAAAAGCACGAGACCGGTCTGAGTTAAGAGCCTTGGGGGAGGCCTATGTCCAGATTGTCCAGCAGTGGACGTCTTTTGGCTGTCATGATGATGATAATGATGAGATAGGAATACGAAAGTTACTGTTGCGGTCGGTTTTGTATTCACCTCTCGGTCATACATAGAATACTAATAAAGAGTAAAATGCGTTATGTTTGCGTCGACTATAATTTCTTTGACAAATTTCCATGTGATTCAGCCACTCGGTGCGAGTAGCTGTAACACAGTAACTAACCATGCCAACTCATAGCGTGAGGTTAATGCATACTTAGAAGCGATCAGCTGGACGATGTCACTAACCAAGCACTTGAGCCCGTGAAATCTTTAAAAAATATTAGGGATCAGAGTTCAAAATATACTGGTTTGCGCTGGCTAGGACAAGCAGAGTTAATCCAAAAGCAACAATGCTCTGGCTATTAAAAGTTATTCGTTGCATTTTTTATTCATTGACGGGGACACGTGGCCGTGCCATTGCATGGCAATTCGTGGACGGTTTTAGTCCAGGGAAAACTTCCGTGATTGCCATCAGTGATTGCATTTCATTGTTCGTAACAAGCTGTACACAATAGGGCTTGTTATATTGAAATGCCATTCAAGACGATACGTGGTACGGTTAGTAAATTGAGAATGTGTAGTTCAAATGCTCGATATTCACAATGACAATTGATTCCCATTTTTTTGTGATGAAATATTTTTGTTTCGCTGGAACCGTAAACTTTTAAGCATTGCAGAATCCTGTATTTCGTAAATTGTAAAATAATTTCATTTAATGTCAATTATGATCAAGATACAGTCAACAGCAAAAGAAACTGATGCAATAGGGTCTCAAAATAGTATATACAATAAATTAAGACAGATGTATCTGATTATTGTAGTTTAGCATTAGTAAATTAGCTCGTAATGTGTCATAAGTAAATGACATGCCATTCAAACAGTTAAAGTCATTACTGAGTGTTTCAAATAAAACTGATTTTCTAAAATAACAATAGTCAGTAATATGTACTACCAAACTATCACATGTAAGTGAATATGAATGTTTGGGCCTTCATGTCTTCTCAAGACCACCTCGGAATACAAGTCAGACGTTCGGTTAATGTCGGTTATACTCGTAAGACAAACACGCGAAACAACTATAAAACCTCTCATTTCTGTCAAGGGTTGAAATAAGTTCCTACTACTTCGCTTTGTTTTTTTTTTGCAACATTTAAAATAAATCCTTTTTAACTGCCGTGATTACCCTAGTTTTCATTTGGAGATTTTGTCATTTTGTCTTTATCTTGTTGGACACTTGACACTTAGGTAAAAAAATATATATTCTTTATTGAAATTTTCTGTAAAGAGACAGTTATGGCATCGTTTATGATCATTTTCTTTTGACTAATTAAATATTCAGTTGAAAATGACACTTTGTTATAATCTGTTTTATCTGGGGCGTCATGCTTGAACATGTTTTGAAATGTTAATTTTGATCACTTACTTTTGACGTTGACTGTACATTATAACTAGAAATAATAATGGCGGGCAATATAGAACCCAATTCATTAGTCATGTAGTGAATAATAAAACGACATCGTATTTTGTGAGATGAGATCGTATGTTATCCCAGTTAGGTTATGTATAGATGGTAACTAAAATTAAATCAGGAATCAAGATAAAACATTTGAAATATTGTCTGAGCAATATTATGTTTAACACCCGCCACATGAAGAGGGGTTTTACAAGTAACAAGGTATCGTTTTTTTTTTTTTTTTCAGCTAGTTTTATTGCAATAGTTCTTAGTTAAGTTTCATGCGTAGACAGAGTATTAGCAAGACGAGCTGTTCGCGTATACCCTTTGAGACAGCAATACAGACAACCCGACCAAATCACATAATTATCACCTTTAGCGGACAAAGCTTCTGTCATTGAGTACCTACCTAAGGCGGTTTATCATGAGAAATTATTACCGATGAAAGGTTATGTTTTCATTTTGCAGCTTCAAATACAACAATTGAAATGACAGATGACTACGATACCCACAAAAAGACCCATTAACACAAACAATACAATAAAATAGTTAAATGCAACAATTCACTCCATTGTTTGGCACCAGTTTTGGTGACAAATAAAACTGGCCTTGAAAAAATGTTTACGCGGAGTAAGATAAAATTGAAGATACCGTAAAATGTGCCTACTTTGCTCCCCCATGGGTAACTATGCTCCATAGTGACTTTTTTGTATGTTACTTATAAGACAAGGCCGATGACAAATTTTCTAAAAATAATTGCGCTGCGCAGTGAATGAAAGCACTAGAATGATTTACAATACAGAATACCTCAATATAACGATGGAGCAAGATTACCCGTGGGGGAGCAAAGTAGGCACATTTTACGGTACCGTCTTTTCTTTCCGTACTTGCTTTCTTTTAGTCGTTGTATTATTTATTCATGTCCCACCTAAGTGATACTTTGTCTACGGTTTCATGAAAATCGGGTGTTTGGGTCTTTTAAGAGAGGTCCGAAGGTCAGGACTGAGAGCTGAGTTTGCCATTATATACATACATACATACATAAACTCACGCCTTCATTCCCAGAGTGGGGTAGGCAGAGTTAAAGAATTACCAACAAGTCTTAAAACTTCTTGATAATTCTGTAACCACATTTTGCACAAGTAGGCTAAGATGTTTCCCAGTGTATTAGTGACAGGTGGCAAGCCCATTATATAGATTGTTACAAATCTTTCCTCAGTATTTAATAGTTATTCTACGTTTTAAATCATTGTATAACAATTAATTTTATTTCAAAGAAACAGTAAAAACTTATAGATTTATAGATCAAAATGCTGAAAGTTATAGCAAGTGTCATAACAAAATATGTACATAATTTATTTTTATTTAATATAATTATAGGTACTACAATTAAAAGTTAAAACTAAACTTATTTAAATTTAAATTAAACAAAGCCACTCAAATAAAAATAAATCTATGCTACTTAAATATTAAAGATGTAAATAATAATCACCACTATAAAAAGAACACCCCCTCTAGCAGGTCCGCTCGCGGCATGGTCCCTATGACACTGGCTGCATTACCTCTCTGGATAGCTAGCCCAATCCTTTGGGAGAGGTAAGCACCAGCTCTAGGATCTCCGGAGGTGTCTATGAGCCGGGATGACAGAGCCTTCATAAAGCTTTTCATATCAAATTATCATTGTGGTGTTGGCATTATCACTTCACCTCATTATTATTTTATGGTATATTTAACTCATTGTATACAATAACGAAAATCATCTTCTTAAAAGTTTAATTGTATCTACTGCGGAACCTTAAGTGATTTGTTATCAATTATTTTAAGGCACAAAGTAATGTCTAGACTTTGTCGAGTGAATTTCTAAGTAAGTTTGAGAACTAAACTTGAACCTTTGTTAAATTTCTTAGTGAAGATAAGTCGATCTCTGGCTTTCAGGAGAGAACTTTTCCTAAAAGTATCGTGTCCATTTTCGAGTCCTTGGTATTTATTATTGCTTTTAACTGAGAGAGTAATTTTGCAACGTCCTTTGTGTACTTTTTAAAAGTTATCCGAACTTTCACTGTGGCCTTTTGTGGGATATTTGCCTCATTTTTGCCAAGATCCGTATAACTTTTATTAATGGTTTCGATTTGTTAATGTTTGTGAATCCACGGTCTTATTGTTAGAATTCCTTGGCATAATATCAACAAGACTTTTTAACGAGCAATGTCTCAACAGGGGCTCTATTCCACACAGCAAAACCATATTGCTTTTGTCATGTTATCGTATTGTCAACACGTTACAATAGCTCTAATTTAATTCACAGTAATGACCAATTAACGGAGCCGGAAAACCATACGATACCAAATCAAAAGTAATAGGGTAAATACACCAGTGGTCAGCCATAGACCAGTAGTCGACCTTATCAAAGCCGAGCAAAGAGTGGAAAATATATCTTTCGTACTCTTCCCACTCATACAAAGTATAGGCAGAGGCCGGCTACAGGTCTCTGGCTGACCACTGGTGTCTTTACCCTACATATGTTTTTACCTAGCCCCAGTCTGGTTGAAAAGCATCAAGCTTATCTCGGCTTTATCGTTTATATATGTAGGGACCGTATTTAAGATTACTTTAGCACATGTCTTTCGGAATGCAGCAGACTTTAGGCCTGTCAGAGCTACAAATCATTTAAAAATCATTTATTTCAGCCATCTATGGACCATAATAATAATGATAAAGTGTTAGTAAATTAAATTACAAATTAAACCTAATGTTAGTAATGCTCTAACTGTAGACATACCTTCTTTTTTTTTTCGCTGGAGTAATGCGTTCACGCATACCTTCCAGGTCCTGGGGGACCTGGGATGGTTATGTGGGACTCACCAACCGAGAGCGGCCGGAATACCCACTACAAACCCTCTGCGTCCTTCAGGGAGGTGCCACGCGATCACGAACAAGCGCATTCGGCTGTGGCACCTCGACGCCAATGACTCCGGGAGGGTGGCTTGGTTTACTAAGGCACCCTCAGACTTCCGGTGCGCCCCGGTGGACTAAGGGGTCAACTATAGACATACCTAAGTTAACCTACTCGGATTGATGTGCCAGTACCTGAATCAAACAACAATGATTCACATACTGACAACCGAACCTCTAGGCGAACAACGCCAAGATGCTGTTGGAGCTGGCCCGCACCCTGCGCACCAGGGATGTTACGTCTGCTATCTGAATGTAGAGCGTATTTCTGAATTATGAGTCCACATATAAAAGTAGTTCGTGCGGCCCTTGCAGTTTCTGTTACCTATTGCCGCTTTAAAGATGAACTACTCTTTACTGTGGCTGGGCTTAATGTGTCTCAAGATGAATGATGTCATTTTTTTAACCCCCGACGCAAAAAGAGGGTTGTTGTAAGTTTGACTGCGGTGTGGTTGTGTGTGTGCGCGTGCGTTTGTCTGAGCCACTGTAGCCTCAAACGGGTTACCAGATTTGAATGCGGTTTTCTAGCGGTGGTTCTTAACTAGGTTTTATGAAAGATGGGGTCACCATCATCATTCGTTTTTATCTATCTAACGTTTATTATGGTTTCAGACAACATGCGCCGCAGCGGCGTCGGCATCCTCGGGCGGGCGCGCGCGCGCACCCTCAAGATGACCATCGTCATCGTCATCGTGTTCTTCACCTGCTGGTCGCCGTACTACTGTTACTGCTTGTGGTGAGTTTTTAATCCAACGAGAACATGAATAGCATGGAATAGAAAAACGTTTATTCAACAAACACATCAACACAGTGGTACATCACAGAAAAGATACAATAACGCAATACAATCACTTCTTATCCCCTGACAAGCGACACCATTAAATTAAAAAAGTACAATGAGGATGATGTGGGCCGAAATGGTCTCCACTCAGCAAAATGGTTGGCATGGGGATGACAAGGGACAGCGTACTGTGACTTACGAAGGATAACTACTTACATATATTACAATATGACAAGCGATTGAATGAAGATGTTACATACAGACATAATGTTAAAGCTATTGTCCTGAAACACCATAAATTATAGAAAGTAAATAAAATGAGAAATTTAATTAAATAAAGAGGTATGGTCAAATACGAGCTGTGATGACTGAAGGGAAATAAATAAAACAAAGGAGAAAACCCAAAATCATCATTATAGTGACATATACAGAGGCTGGTTGTTTGACTACGTGCCCTAGACTTGATGCCTTTTGTTAGTCCAAAAAGTGCCGTTTGAGTCTATGTTTAAAGCTGCTAACAGATTTGCATTTTTTTATCGGCATGACACACCTACATACATCATACATCATATTTTTTACATGAGGCACCTGATAATAAGGTTTGGAGGACCATAGGCATCATAATCAAGGCTGGATATGATGATAGTCATCATCATCATCATCATGTCAGCCGAAAGACGTCCACTGCTGGACGTAGGCCTCCCCCAAGGCTCTCCACTCAGACCGGTCTTGTGCTTTTCGCATCCACCGCCTTCCCGCGATCCTTACAAGGTCGTCACTCCATTTTGTTGGAGGCCTACCTTATTGGATGATAGTGCAAAGCTTTAATCACTACGAATGGCTAATAAAAACCGCCATATTACGTGGGTGTGGTCGGGCCCCCTCGCTACGTGAACCCACTCGAAATTCACCGGTCTCTTTGTTTTTAATATCAGTCTTCATGTCTATGCTTGTTTTATTTACAGAAGCTTTATATTAACAAAATAGTTTATCAGATTATACCTAGAAGCGAGTTGAGTTTGCTTTGCTATTTCATAAAAATACTACGCTTCGTAGCATCATAATATTAAAAAGCCTTTTAATAAAATGTTTCCTGTACAGCGAGACGACGGCGGCATTATCTTATTAGTTTATACAAATAACAGGGGAAATCTCATAAAACAATGTAGTTCCAAACTAAGCTCTAAGCTTGTACTATGAAATACTTAAATACATAGAAGGGTTAAAATCGTTTTCGTTGCGTTGAAATTCTCCACTCTGTCACGTCCGTAATTTTTTTCTTTGAGTGGTGATGTTTTTTTAAACTAAACTATAGAATTGTTTTATGGAATTAAAATCATAACAATTAACTTAGTAACTGTTTGACAATAACCTCGTTTTTCGATCGAATTGATTCGCCGATACGAAATACTAACTTTATTTATTTATTTACATATTTATTTATGTTTAACCTGACGAGATTCTGTTCTAAAAAATACTAGAGACTGCACAATCTTTATAAATTTACAATAATACAGATATCGGTGTTCAAACTTCGCCTCCTTAAACTAAATACATGTTTATTTATTTGAATCATTAAAGTATTGTCAAACATAGTCAAAAAAAACAAAATATTACTTCGTACAAAAACAACCACTCTGTCACATTTTTCGGGGACAACTTTCAATGCCACGAAAAAGATTTTAATACAGAAACATTCAAGACTCACGAACAGATATTGGCGCACATACATACGTACATACATACATACAAACCTTCACACCTAACTATCACAGAGTGGGGTAGGCAGAGCTACAGAATTACCTACAACTTTAAAAGCTTTATACTCGCGCTCATTTCACAAATATTTGACATTATATTTGAAATCGAACCCAGGACCGCTAGCTGCGTAAGCAGGCCGTATATCGACGACGCGTAAGCCTAGTTGCTAGTGACCGCCTACGAAGCCAGCGGTCCCGGGTTCAAATCCCGGTAAGGGCAGATATAAATTGTGTGATGAGCGCGAGTGTTGGTTCCTGAGTCTTGGATGTTTTCTATGTATTTGAATATGTATTTATTTATATAACTAAGTTTATTGTTGTCTAGTACCCATAGTACAAGCCTAGAGCTTAGTTTGGGACTAGGTCAATTTGTGTAGTTGTCCTGTGATATTGTTTATTTATTTATCTCAGGGCACTTCAGGCTCGGGTTAGGTTACAGCCTGGTTAATTAAGGTAAGGTTTTCTATAGTGCTAATATTTATTTTTAACCCCTAACGCAAAAACAGGGGTGTTAATAGTTTGATCTGTGTGTCTATCTGTGGCAACGTAGCTCCTAAACAGGTGAATCGACTTGGATGCGGTTTTTTTATATAGAGTTTATTATCAAAATTATCAGTGTTTGGCATCATCATTAAACTAACTTTATAACTAACTTTTTTATAATAAGCTTACTTTTTAGCCCTCAACCCTAATGAAAACAGGTATTTTTATTAAGTTTAAGTCTAACAAACACGACTGTATTTTTTGATATTATCGTCTACGTAATTGAATACTTAAAAAAACGCAATTTTGATTGCTAATAATTTTAATATAGCCTATGATAGTTGTTAAGACGAATCTAACCACAAATAGTATATTAAATTAGGTCTAGCTGTTTAGTAGTTACGAGGGAAAATAGTGTTGGACATATATACAGGATAACCCTCCTTTTGGGCTTTTTGATATTTTATCCCGGAAAATTGGATAAGTACTGAGGGAATAGCGGTAAGCCACCTAAACGAAGTTGCAAAAAAAAAAAATTGCTAATTCTTTATGACTGTGGGAGTGCAATGAAAGTTTGCAATTACTAAAGAAAATAAAAAATACAGTTTTCTGTAGGTAGGTACTGAAACCACGCCTTTGTATCGTATAAATATCTAGGCTCCGACGCACTCAAGAGTGTTACATTATGTATAGTACATTACTGCAAAGGCCAGTAAGTGAGCCTTCCTGGACGAGTAGGAGTTAATAGGCCGAACCGCCAGGTGAGGCCTTTTATAGATACGAGTCCAGGATGGCTCTTAATGGGCGTAGCATGTATAGTGCTTTTCTCAAAAATAAAACAAATATAATGATTAAAAAAAGTTAAATAAATTAAAGTTTTATAATATTGATGACTACATGTGCACAACCCTCAGAGCGGTAGTTCAACACACGCTTAGCCGGTTTTTTTAATTAATTTAAACGATTCACTTTCGATGTAAGTACTAGGCGCGCATTAAACTGAGATGGTGCTAGTGACGTTCTTGTCAGTAAAGAGAAATCGCGCGATGTCTGCTTTGGACGAGATAACGCTTTTGGTTTATGATGCCTTGGTACTTATGCAGATATCTTAATGTCGTCAAAATTGTTTACACTTTCATTTTTTTGTGTCATGTGACCTTTTCTTGCTTACCTCTGTGGTCTGTATTGAAGGCTGTCACAGGTCTGTACAGATAGTTCCAAATTCAAATAATATGGTATGTTATGGGTTTTCCATACTTACTTATTGGACACTTTTTGGTTTCCTAATTCAAAATCACTCTACTTACAGTACTTACTGGACAATTTTGAGAGTGCTCCAGGAACTTTAACCTACTGGCTCCTATTTGATGATGTTATGACAAGATTACGTAGCATTTTTGAGAAAACACAATAACATATCTACCCTAGGCAGTGTAAGCACCCGCCAGTTAGTAAGTTCGCACAGTATAAGGGACGGAATGAAAACTAGTGCTGTGAGAGCCATATCCTGCCGGAGCACGCCTACAGCAAACGCTGAGTCTGATCCTTTGCCACATATTTCCTTCTTTGTTCTGTGTTAGCTATTATTTTATAATATACTTTAAGTTTATATAAAAAAAGAACTATTATTATCTATTCTATGTCTATCATAACTACGTTTACGAATAACCGCTCTTATTACAACTCAGGTAAATAACATTGTTCAAGCTCTGATAATTGCTTAACGTGTGATGGAATACGAAGTACTAACCAGCCTGAGGGCCAATCTATTTAGTATTCAGTATTAATTCAGCAGCTGCGAATCTTGTGAAGGTCCTAACAACAACAGCGTGTATTTAGGATAGAACGAGAAATTGTTCTGAGAAGTTCACATTTAATTACTACAAAATATTTTTCATATCTCATACTCTGAAAGTAGGCCATTGTTTATCTTGGGAGCGGGTTGAAAGTGGTACATATCCACCCTAGGGAAGAAAACTAATTTGAAAAAATAACTATGTGTATAGATCAGTAGCCTCTCTGTAGAAAGTTTTTTATTTTTTAAGTTTGTACTGAGCCATTTCAATCTGCTTTTAAGCTCTTTTTTATTGCAAACTTGTTTAACTGGTTCTTCCGGATCTAGAATCGGAAATTATGAAATAAAAGCTCTTAAACTCGATTTACATTGCTCAAGGACAGTGGATACCAGGCAGTAACAGTGGACAGTACAGTATGGTACAACAGTAGTGTGAACCGCTCGGCCAGTAGCGAGTCAAGTTGAATTGCCAGTGGATCCAAATAGAATCACTTTCTATTTTTTCACTCCACTGTCCTTGCCACTGTCCTTGACCAATGCAAATCGGGCTTTATGGCTTCCCCATGTCCGAACGTCCGTCTGCGGATTAAGTCAGACACTCTAAGCTGCTAACTAGACAAAGTTTTAATTTAGGGTGGTTACCACAGTAGTATACATATTAATCACGACGAAACACTTTTTATTTTATTAAAAACTCACCACATTAAATTAAATTATGTTCGTACGTCAGTTTCAAATTATATATTAGTGAGTCGACTCGTAGGGAATATAACACATATACCTATACATGGACGGACAACAAAGTCATCTTATGGGTAAGGACCAAAAAGTTGGACCACTGTTAAGCGCAGTTAACCATACAAACAGCGAAGTTGAAAAAAGTTCCGTTGTGCGACGAAAATTATCCCTACAATTGTATGGTTAACTTTCGTGTCACAACGGAAAAGTTTCATAGAAAAGGACCATGGGGGGGGCCATTTGCAACGTTAAAAGATGGCGGACGTGTAATTTGTTTTAGACTTTAATTTTTGGGTAATTAGGTGTTCAAAGTTCTTTTCTGATAGTGATTTGTACTTTTTATGCCTTAGTGTCGCACAGTGATTGAAGACTTGGACTTATTTCGTGTATCTGGCATCTTTCTTCTCGTTTCAAGTGGACTCGCAGTGGTGCAGAGGTTAAAACTATCTTGACCTCTGACCTACAAATCACCGTACAACGTTGCCCCCAATCTTCCTAGAGAAGATTGGATTGTGTTTTATACTCATATAAACCTTGACACTGGCGAAATCACTTCACGTGGAAGCCATATCCCTGCGGTAGTAGCTGTTCAAGTCGCCGCGGGGGCAAAAAAAAAAAAAAAAAAAAAAAAAAAAAAAAAAAAAAAAAAAAAAAAAAAAAAAAAAAAAAAAAAGGACCATGGGCAACTTAGTATGGAGCTTGGACCCAGAACCAACACAGCTGAGAGTTAGGTCATTAAAAGGATCTATAAATATACTTCATTTTGTTCTATAGGCACCAAGTTGTATTCCATTGCAGAACCGAGATATTCATATTTCAGTCAGTGTGTATGTATAAGGTCTATAAACGGGTTTCTCTTAATGATAGGCTACCATACCAATCATTAATCGATAGGATAAGAATATAAAAGCGATACACAGAAAATAATAAGTAGGTACTAAAACAAGAGGAAGATAACAGGCGGTCTAATCGCTAAAAAGCGATCTCTTCCAGACAACCTTTAGGTAGCGGAAAAAAGTTAAAATGACATGACAGAACCAAGCGTTTGACGTTTGATTATTTTATTTATTAATATAATCAGTATTTACAGCAAGTTAATGTTATCTTATTATTCTCATTATACATTAATAACCAAGTAATTCAAATGACCTGCAGGATGATTAAATGGCATATGCCTGCCTAACCCTAAGTACCATATAATGGAAATAGTGTGAGCAAAAGAGCCTATTGTGCGTCTTCCAGTTAAGCAAGAACAGTAGTAATGAGGGATGGCATCTACGCCATTTTGATTTCTATCCAATGCTACACTGATACACAACGAGTATAACACTTGAAAATATTATAGGTACGTATAAGATAGCGTAGATGTGTGAAACTACTTCAAACGTCTTTAAATGCGTTTATGTAGATAATTAATCAAGATATTTCAAAAAATATGACTAGTTAACCCACGACGAAGACGAATGTAGTTCACGCCATGTTCGGTAGCAATACCTTCATTATTACTACATATATTGTTTGTTACCTACCCTCCAAAATGTTAAATACTCTAGCCACAGATTCTTCATAGTTTGGTTGTGGGAGGACCTTGTGCAGGGTCCGTCCGGGTTGGTACCACCGTCTTATCCATTAACCTACCGCCAAGCAGCAGTGTTCGCATTGTTGTGTTCCGGTTAGGGGATAAGACAGCCGGTGAAATGACTAGCATAGAGGCATTCCATCTTAGTCCTCAGGGTTGGCAACGCATTTGCAGTCTTAGGATTGCGGTCTTGTGAATGCGAATGTCTATGGGTCACAGTTTCCACTTACCATCAGGTGGCCTGTGTGCTCGATTGCCTTCCCATGATATAAAAAAAAAAAAAAAAAAGTTCGTTTTCACTCTAAATTAAAAAATGAATATCTCAGTTCTGCAATGGAATTCGACTTTGTGCCCATATAATTAAATGAAGTAGATTTAAAGACCTATTTAATAGCCCAACTCTCATGTCTGTTGGTTCTGGGTCCATTTTGACGCATGGTCCTTTAATTGCGTGAGTTAGCGTGGACAACTTTTTGGTCCTTACCCTTATAAGGGTTATCTTTTCAAACTTTGCTACAAAACCCTTATTAACTATAACACTTTTTTTTAATAACCACTAATGTTATATAAATAATTACGAATTTGTGGCACTTGCAGTGGCCTTGGTCAGCCGATATAAAAAGCTTTATTAAGGCTCTGTCATCCCGGCTCATAGACTCCTCCGGAGATCCTAGAGCTGGTGCTTACCTCTCCTAAAGAATTGGGCTAGCTATCCAGAGAGGTAATGCAGCCAGTGTCATAGGGACCATGCTGCGAGCGGACCTGTTAGTACCTTTTTATAGTGGTGATTATTATTTACATCTTTAATATTCAAAACTTATTGTTTTAAATATTAACTTACGCAATTACAGTAATGTAAGTACCCAGGTAATTATATTCGATTAGACACATATCGTCGCATCCAACGAATAAGGGCGCGACTACAAAAAGTCAACTTTACAGGAGAAGGTTTTTTATGTTTAAAAAAATCAGTTTCAAAGCTATTGTTGTGAAACTTATTCATTATATGGTAAAAGTACTAAGCCAACTATTGATAGTTATATTTTATTTTATTTGCATTATAATACGATAAAAACTACCGTAAACCTTTCTTCCACGTCGAATTTAATATTAGTGATTTAATTATCGATGGAATAAAGGCCTTAGTCACCAACACGACCTTATTCGTCGGAATAAGCAGGGTCATAACGGTACTTAGGGCTTTTTCAAAACATTTTGATGACAGATTAAACGCTTACAATAATGAAAATAAAAAATGGATGTTGTTAAATATATTTTGATACACATAAAAAATGCTGGAACCCATGGAATAGAGGCGCAAAGGCCGCGGCGAGAGCATGCGCGCAGATATTTAGTCCGCGGAAAAAGGGCCCGCTGTGACCTCGCGCCGTTGTTCCGCGCTGGATGCTTAAATTACTATCATGTATAATTTTATAAGATAATATTACCCTATTACGTGTAACAATGCCATAATATATACATATATTATTTATTACAATAGAAATGATACTTGACATGGTCAAAATGAAGTTATAACAAATAAAATAGAGGAAAAAAAGCGCTTAAAAAATATATACTTACGTGTTGCGCTCCGCGGGTAATAGAAGCGACGGCGCTTGCGACCCCGCCCCGCACTCGGCTCCCCCGCGGAACAAAGACCTTGAGGACCTCGTAACCTTGTTCGTCGGAGAAAATGTGCAGTGACCGTTTACGTCCGAATTTAAAACCTTAATAACTTTTTCAAAATTACGATTTTGGCCATATTTTAAATGTCAAAAGGTGTAGAAAAATATGGAGAACACGATTCTGTAAGAATCGGAAAAGAGTCATGAGGGCTGGTCGCGCCCTTATTCGTAGGATGCGACGATATACCCAATGTACATAACAAGTTTGTAAACCTATATTATATCAGACCTTCTATCGGAAAATTGTTCAGATGTTTTATACAGACCGGAGTTTTCCAATATCCAATTTTATGGTAGGTATTTGTCGGGTAAAATTCCCCGAAATTGCTTGCAGTAGTCTCGGTAAATGTTTGACACGTTGCTTTAAAATTATAGTTTTATTCTCAAAGGTTTTCGTTTAAATATTAATACTATATCGAGCGCTACTGTACCCGCGCTAGTCAGCTTTCCACTTTGCTCCTTTCTTATTTTTATTGAAACTTAGTTATATTCGTTTCCTTGTAATGTAATGAGCTGACATCATAATTGTAAATAACTTTTAACATCTAAATTGTACTACTTTTAAGATTTTTTTTTTGTAGTTACTTAATTGTAATTATCATGTTTGAATTGAATTATTGATAACCTAGTTTTATTGATTTGATTGCAGCGCCCTCACAGGGTTTATTATTAGACTAAATATATTTTTAAGATCATGTATACATGAAATGCAATAAATAAATGAGTATGAGTATTTGCATTTTTTGAACACAACGATAAAATTGTATGAGGATTAGCTTACATCAACCCACCTTTCGTCTAAATCTAACTTTTCATTCAATATTTCACTTTTGTTTCTTATTCGTTAACACCCAATCATAATAAATAAGGGCAGATATTTGTGTGATGAGCGCGAATACTTGTTTCTGAGTCGTGGATGTTTTCTACTTATTTAATTATATTTTTCTCTATATAAGTATTTATATCTTTGTCTAGTACCCATAGTACAAGCTTAGAACTTAGTTTGGGACTAGGGCAATTGGTGTCACATTGTCCCCATAAATATGATAAATAAATAATAAATAATAGACATTAGACCTGTGTAGGTGCCGGGTTAGTATAGTGCCACTCCATGTCTTCCCGTGGATGTCGTAAGAGGCGACTAAGGGAATAAAGGCTTGTAGTACTGTTAGGCGATGGGTTTGCCACCTGTCACTAATACACTGGGAAACATCTTAGCCTACTTGTGCAAAATGTGGTTACAGAATTATCAAGAAGTTTTAAGACTTGTTGGTAATTCTTTAGCTCTGCCTACCCCACTCTGGGAATGAAGGCGTGAGTTTATGTATGTATGTGTAAATAATAGACATTACACAGTCACTTCGTCGACTCTCCGTTCTATTCTTTTCAACGAGGAAAAAACTAGTACAGCAGGACACAGCTAAATTGGCGCGCGGGTTAAGCAACAATAGACTCTCGGTCGACGGAGGAAGCGCTTCGACGCGCGCCTTTGTAATTGTGTTGTGTTTGACCAAAGAACATAAATCAAAGTTGGACTTTAATTTTCAGGAATCCGTCTTTAGGGTGCCAATGGGACCCTATTACTAAGCCTTCGCTGTCTATTTGTCTGTTTGTTTGTTTGTTTGTTGGTCTGGCAGCGAGCTATATCTCATGAATCTTAATAGGTAGACAGTTGAAAATTTCACAGAGTGTGTATTTCTACATATTACCAGAAGGGGAAACAGATTTTATGACGTTTTTTGCTCTACCTTAGCAATTGCTGTATCTCTTCAACCGAAAAAACAATTAAGTAGTACTATTCCCGCTATAACAACAAATAGGTAATTAAAACAAAATTAAATTATGGTAGTTCGTGAGCGAGTCCGACGCGCACTTGGCCAGTCAATAAACCACACAATCATACTAACAAGGCACAACCAGTGATGGGCGATTTCTGAAACATTACAAAACTTTCCTTAACTGCGAAAATTACAACTTCTGAAAGTTACATAATTAGATGAAAATGATTCTGACACAAGTAAATTTCATTTAAATTTTATAAAAAGTTTCCGTTACGTACCTACGTTGCTTTACAAAACTTAAGTAATTTTCAGAAATTAAACGATTTCACTTTGGTAACTTTCAGAATAATACATGAAATTTTAGGTGAAAGTTTCACTTATGAAACTTTAAG
This sequence comes from Acleris emargana, assembly GCA_927399475.2. Taxonomy (NCBI): domain Eukaryota; kingdom Metazoa; phylum Arthropoda; class Insecta; order Lepidoptera; family Tortricidae; genus Acleris; species Acleris emargana. The sequence continues at coordinate 6,687,460 of OV656850.1, forward strand.
AATATTGCAGAATTTTAAGTGAAAGTTTCACTTTTGAAACTTACAAGCCGCCCATCACTAGGCACAACCCTACCGAGTTCGATTTCAAAACTCGTAGAGGTCCCGTTTTGCGTACCATTGATTTTATTCAAGGAATTCTACTTCAGCTACAAATAACTCCGAATACGAGAGAAGGGTTGCCCAGTATTAAAATACCTTAATTTGATTGTCCTGGATTTACTGTGTGATATATTAACAATATATAACGTGGGGTCTATATCGTGTGGCGTAGTTTTGTATTGTTTGGTCGAAAACGGTTTTTACTATTGAATACAACTCGCCTAACCAAGAAGCTAACAGGGTGCTAGGCAAAAATATTATAGACCAAACATTCGACGCAAAAACAATAGATGTTTTAAAGGGATGCCATAAAACGATGTTTAGAGTTGGGAGGATCAAACTATCAATTAATATACTTATTATTATTTGGCACTTTCATTAGATATTTTGGAGACGCGGATTAGTCCGACTATATAGTTATGACGACGCTTGCCCTTGCTAACCATCGGATTCCACGAATTCGAGAGCTTGTACCCATCACCCTAGTTTTAGATTTATAACAGTTTGTGTGAACGTCGCGACAATATTAGCCTTTGTTTGGGACTAGGTCAACCTACAACCTACGAGTATTGTTGGCCGTGCCTGTAACCTCAACCATCCACTATATTTTTCTCATGTTCTTCAAAACTATGCATGGTCGGAAGACATCAGAAGTCACAAGTGTCTAAATATATTCAAACAAATGCAGGATTTCGTAAAAGAAATATCTTTCCTGTTTCCAGGTACTGGGTGGACTCTGACATCGTACAGAACCTGGACCCCGCGTTCCAGAAGGCGATGTGGCTGTTCTCGTGCACCAACTCGTGCGCCAACCCCATCGTGTACGGCATCTTCAACCGGAACCGCTGGACGTGGCGGTCGGGCACGGTGAGTACCAGCTTCAACCACAACTGCTGTTGCTGCTGCCTGCTGATATTATGATTGACCACAACCGTTGGTCTAAGCAAATGGACTGTGACGGTAGAATTGGGTACAAAAAACTTGTAACTTTGACTGAATAATCCAGTGCACATTTATAAATATTATTTTATCCTCCTTATTATTTTATCCAGAGTATAATACCTACGCGTTTTCATAGCAAAGATATTTTCAACTGTAGTAAGTCTGTTTTTGTATACCGTATTCGTCAGCTACTTACGAATCCCTATTAATGTTGTTAATCTTGAGCCGCATCACACATACACACACACACACCCACACACACACTCGTTTAAGTAAATTTAATAATTTTCTCTTTTTTAGTTCTCATTAGTACTATTGTAGGGGACAGGGTTATAAGCAAATTTCCGAAAACAAAGGGATGTTTGTAAGAGAGCGGCGTGCGTCTTAGCGCGTATGAATTGTTTTAGCGACTGATGGCCCGGCGGCCAATAGAAATCGTGGATAACCAACGGTCACCCCGCGGGCCTCTCCCCCTCGGCGCTCCTACAGAGACACGTACCGCTCTGTTTTTACAGACACCCTCATTTTTAATAAAATCTAACAAAAATGTAACAACTTAAAACTAAGGTAATACAAGAGAGTTATACGCGTCGCCTACAACCCCCACCCCAGTGCGGCTTCCGCACTCACTCATCCCAAATAGGAATTCGCGCGACGCGTGTCGCAGGTCGACGCAGTACTCCTGATTTGGTTTTTATGTGGACCACCCTTACGCGTCCGTCTTTACCCGGGACTGTTTCTTGAATCAGGCCTCTAGGCCAAACATTTCGAGGTGAATCCGGGTCCACAATCAATACCAGATCTCCCACTTGCAAGGGTCTTACATCCTGATGCCATTTTTGGCGAGGAGCCATCTGTGGCAGTACTTCCCGTATCCAACGTTGCCAGAATAGATCGGCCAGTCTCTGTGAAGTACGCCACTGTTTTCTCATATACATGTCAGAGTTATCAAATGCACCCAGTGTCGGTAAGTTTGAGGAGCTACCCAATAAAAAGTGGTTCGGTGTCAATGACTCATCGCTATTTGGTTCGACCGCAACGTGCGTGAGAGGGCGGCTATTCACGATTTGCTCAACTTCAGCCATTAGCGTGCTCAATACCTCATCCCGAGGAGCGTGCTCTTTTAAGATGACCTTCAGGGATGTTTTGACACTTCGTATGAGCCTCTCCCATGCCCCACCCCAGTGTGGGCTTGCTGGCGGAATGAAATTCCAGGTCGTGCCGTAATTAACGGCTTCATTCTTCAGAACATCCTCGTCAAGTTCACTAATCGACTTTCTTAGCTCATTATCAGCACCTTTCAGGTTTGTCCCATTGTCCGAGTATAACTGCTGGGGCCATCCTCGTCGAGCTGCCATACGCCGCAGAGCCATTATCATCGCATCGGAGGTAAGTCTGGTGACAATTTCAATATGAACGGCTCGAACGGTAAGGCACGTAAATAGAACTCCGTAACGTTTTTCTCTACGTCTCAGAACTGTTACTTCCATCGGTCCGAATAAATCGACGCCACAGAAGGAGAACGCGCGCTGATGATGGGCCATCCTGGCTGGAGGTAAGTCACCCATTCTGGGCGGTTGCGGTTGTGCCTTTTTTATTCGACAAAACATACACTTACTAGTCACGTTCTTAACTGTGGGCCGAATGCGAATAATCCAATACCTTTGTTTCAAGTCATTTACAATAGTCTCTTGGTTTCCATGAGCGGCCCTCACGTGGTAGTGTTGCACAATCAGTTTAACAACATGATTGCGTCCGTCAAGAATTACAGGTTGTTTTGTTTCAGGTAGTATCCCGACAGCAGCTCTGATTCGACCTTGAAGGCGGAGCAGTCCATTGTCATCAAAGGTAGGTGATAAGGTAAGTAATCTACTTTTTCGACTAATACTTTTTCCACTTTTCAGGGTTTTTAGGTCTTCAGGGAACGACTGCGCCTGTGAGTATTTTAATAGCAATCGCTCGGCCCGCCCCATCATGGCGCTGTCCGTCTCGCCGGTAAGTTTCTTGCATTTATCAATAAACGATAACATAGTACAGGTTGATTTCAAGAGCCTCAACCATGAGGAAAACTTTTCAGGTTCTGGAACAGCAGGTAAGTTTTCAGGAGCGACGTGGAGGGTCATCACACGTTCCAGGTCCACATCAGTAGGCTTAAGTAGCTGTATATTTGAAGGCCACGTAGCCTCGTCATCGAACAAGAACGCCGGTCCACGTAACCATTCATTTTCGAACAAGGATAAGTCGCAGGTGTCTCTCGTCGCGATATCGGCGGAATTCATTTTAGTAGGTACGTATCTCCACTGATTAATCTGGGTTAACTCATCTATTTCCCCGAGGCGGTGCGCTACGAATGATTTGTAAGTGCGCGTGTTGTTGTGTATCCAATACAATACAGTAGTTGAGTCGCACCAAAAAAATATTTTCTTAGGTTTCATTTTGTGTTCTTGAGTTATAGTATTCGCCAATCTCGCAGCCAGACACGCGGCTAGTAACTCTAGTCTAGGCATACTTATTTGTTTAACGGGCGCGACTCGGCATTTACTAGAAATAAATGCTAATCGCCACTGTTTGTTAATATCAATCCAACGCCAGTACGCGACGCAAGACATCGCCTGGGTCGATGCATCACACAGTACATGTAGTTGTAAGTATCTATAGTTCGCACTACTCGTAGCTGCGCCCGCGTCGTGCCCCGGCTGGCCGCAGCGGCTATCCGGTGCATTGAGTGCATCTTCCGTCCCGCTCGCTCCCGCGGCTGCTTGGTAATGGCGGGGTAAACGTATTTTGTTTACGTCTTTTAATAATTGCAGCCAATCAATCCATTTTTTGTGTATTTCATCCGTGATCGTGTCGTCCCAACCGATTCCCTGTTTCCAAGTGTTCTGTAACATTATTTTAGCCTTTATAGTAATCGGCGATAAAACCCCATAGACGTCGAATATCGACATAACGACACGTAGCACCTCTCTTTTTGGAGGTATTTTCTGTCCATTTATTATAGTGTCTGGAATGCGTTTAAATGACACATCGAAGCCCAACATGTCTTCTTTAGGGAACCAGACTAGCCCAAGTGTCCTTTCACCTTCACCTTGTTGATCCATTTTGAACCTTATAGCAGTAGATCCCAAGGTTTCTTTTGGCAAGCTGTTTATCAGTGGTTCGTGGTTGCTGGTCCAGTTACGTATTTCGAGTCCACCTTGTTTATGTACATACATTATTTGCTTCACAGTCTGTATGGCAGTTTGTTCGTCTTCAAAACTATCTATATAATCGTCCATGTAATGTTGTTTACAAATAGCTTCCGTAGCCGCCGGCATCGTCGACTGATAACGTTCAGTGTTTTTATTTTTTATGAATTGGGCAATGAATGGGGAACAGTTGGCGCCAAATATCAATGAGGTCATACGGTATGTTTTTACAAATTCCTCTGGAGCATTCGAGTCTGCAGGTACGTTTTTCCATAAAAAACGGAGTGCATCTTGATCTTCGGGCAAGATTTTTATTCGCAAAAACATGTCGCGAATGTCACCAGTAACAGCGATTCTATTTTCTCTGAATCGTAGCATGATTCCATATAGCGATACGAGTAGGTCAGGTCCTTTGTATAAATAATCGTTTAAACATAAGCTATTACTTTTTGCTGCGGCATCAAAGACAAGTCGTAATTTTTTCTTGTTAGGGTTGTCGACCCCGAAATGCGGGAGATACCAAACTTTAGGTGAATGTTTCGGGTCGACAATTTCCTCCGCATAATCATTCTGGAGTAGGTGATCCATTCTTTCTGAGTACCTCGAAGCGTAACCTTCATCTTTTTTCATTTTATTTTCGACGCCTCTCAACCTGGATATTGCATTGTAGTACGAGTTAGGCTTTTGACAATTAGCATCTTTCCAGGGCAGTCCCACGTGCCACCTTCCGTTGATCAGTTTAGCCGTTCGTTCCAGGTGTTCCTGAGCGCGCAGGTCCTCGGAGTTCTGACGCGGGTTGCACGTGACCCCCATGGATTCAATGGTGAAAGAGAGACGAAGTTCTTCATGCATTTCTCGTAAAATGTAATCGTTCACTGTCTTTTTAAGTTCCAGGTCTTCAGTGAGCAGCAATGCCGAATGATGCTGGCGCTGATCAGGAGGCGTGCTGATGCAGCCATGGATACTCCATCCCAAGGCAGTCTGGGTCAGGTAAGGGTCATAAGGTCTGCCTTTGATGATTTGTAAAGGTAAAAGTAGATGATAGTGATCCTGCCCTATTAACCTATTTGTGGTTTTTTACAGGGAGTTTCAATTAACACATTTTTGAAGGCAGCCCTAAGTTCATAGTTCGTAAGGTTCACAATTGATGCGTTTTGCACAGGTAAGTTTAGTCCGTCAACACTTCGGGCCCGTATCGAAAACATCTGTCCGTCCTTGTTTGACACATTAAAGTTTATTATTTCACTCTCACATACTACTTCCGTATTGTTCCACGCCCCACTAACACGCATAGTTTGTTTTTTTCCATGCAAACCGGCTCGCGCCGCTAGATCGGCACTGATAAGCGTCACAGTCGACCCTTCGTCCAGCAAAGCGACCACACTGATTATCCCGCTAGGTCCGTGAATGTTTATATGCACAGTTTTTAGTAACACTTTGCAGCTATTCGCGTTAATATTTGATACAGTCTCAGATCGCGACGACGACGGTTCACTCACCACGGGCTCCGTTATTTCTGTAATGTTTACGCGTGATTGTTGATTCGTGTTATAGTTCGAGTTATAGTGCAACAATTGGTGATGCGGCTGAGCACAGCCATCCACGTCACAGGAAGGCGCGGGACAAGTTTCTTTGTTATGACGCGACACTAAGCACTTGTAGCACAGTCCAGATCGCTTAATAAATTGCCACCTGTCCTTCCGAAGTGATTTTTTAAACTTTCTGCAGTCCGTTAAGTTATGTTTCGATACGCGACAAAATTTACACTTATCTTCACTTTGTTCGTTTTGCACTAATAATGTTTGTGAACGGTAACTCGAGTCACTTTGCTTACGTTTCGTAGAACTATCACTATAGGCGTTAGTTAAGTTCACAGATGTCTTCGAAACCTTGATAGCTTCTTCATTTAAAAAATCAGACAAGATAACCAGTCGTGATTTTACTCCTTCGTTGATGAGCGGATAACTGTAGTCTACCCATTTAGATATTAACACAGTCGGTAATTTGGTCAATATTACGGAAATAACATTGGTCCCCCTTAGGTACTCATCTTGTCCTATAGCTGACACTGCTGCCACGCAATTCTTTATCCTAATAGAAAATGGCACAATATCTCTGTGGTATTCTTGCGACATCGGTTGAAGCTTACTTAGATTTTGTATTATTTTTGAAACGATTATATCAGGATTTCCAAACTGAAGCTCTAAGGTTGACATAACAATGTCCGGTGAAGTGGCTCCAATCATGAGAGCCGTCACAGCTTCCTTCGCGGGTCCATGAAGGCATTTTCTTAACCTCCATAGATTTTCTTTTGTGTTGAAATTACACACTTGAGTTGACTCGTCATACGCCTGTTTAAACTGTAGCCACTCCATCGGGTCACCGGAGAAAGATGGAAGATCTCGCGGTGTGCAAATACGGCTTAACATTTTAGCGTTGGGTCCTTCAGCAGCGGAGGCAGCAGCAATGTCCTTCAGTGCAGTCGCCAGCATGTGAACTGTGTCCTCGGTGCCGACGCGGGCTGGAGCCGACGGCGGCGGGTGCGGCCTGGCCATTTCAGTACCATTTTGTGGCACAGGCTGCGATTCCAGTTGTTGTTGACTACGTTCTAACCATTGCTCCACCTCTTTGTGTGTGTGAATTTCACTTCCTTCCGATTGTGAACTGTATTCTTCTAATTCTGCTAGGTCAGCCGCTAATGTTTTATCAATTAGCTCCATTTGTATACGAGCTTTTGCTTCCGCCGCTTCTAATTCGAGCTTCTTTTTCCTAGCCGACACTGACGAGGAGGTTGATTTCGACACCTTAGATGCACGTGTAGATTTGAACTGTAAATTTTCCCCACTTGCACTACCGCTTGCGATATCCAAATTTGCAGTAGCAGTAGTTATTTCTTTATTTTTTACAGGTTCACTAGTTTCAGGCATCGGTTGTGATTCCTCGGTCTCAGTTAATAAAAATAACGGAGGTTCTAGTTTCGGCTCTCGGGCTTGCTGGGCTGCCAATAGGTCCTTTTGTTTTTGAATACTGCTCCGTGTGTTCACCATCTTACGTGGCGGTGGTGTCAGGAACATTCACAAAATCCGGCTCGAAGACCAGCTTGTAGGGGACAGGGTGAAATTATAAGCAAATTTCCGAAAACAAAGGGATGTTTGTAAGAGAGCGGCGTGCGTCTTAGCGCGTATGAATTGTTTTAGCGACTGATGGCCCGGCGGCCAATAGAAATCGTGGATAACCAACGGTCACCCCGCGGGCCTCTCCCCCTCGGCGCTCCTACAGAGACACGTACCGCTCTGTTTTTACAAACACCCTCATTTTTAATAAAATCTAACAAAAATGTAACAACTTAAAACTAAGGTAATACAAGAGAGTTATACGCGTCGCCTACAACTATTAATAATGATCATAGTGTGCTAGCTTCAAAAAATGAACCTATACTTGTTTGCTTAAAGACTGTACACGATAAAATCCGGGCATGCATGCTCTGGTGTATTTTTTGAATGAATGCTAATTTTCAAGCAGCACTTTTTTGTAATAGTCAGTGGTTATGAAACGTCATAATAAAAATACAATCATAATGAAATGTTAGAGCGTCTGTGACTTAGACCATTATACAGGGTGTATTGCAAGTCGTGTGCCAAATGAATATGGTGGGTAGCTAAGGTCACTTGCAACACGTTTTGGCCCAATTAACACTCATCCTACCCACGGTGTTTTTTTAATTTTTTTTTTGAAAAAATCTCGGAATCTTCCAAATGGTAACCATTTTGTTCACCTATCTTTTTTTTTAAATGTGACAGCACAAAAGTACTTATAGTTTTTTTATCTTTAATGTTTGCGCATTCGAATGAAATGTTATTTTTATTCATATAGTAAACAAATAAAAAAATATTAGCCAACAAAGTGTGAAGGACAGAAAAATAAAATCTTCACAGTCAACTTTACGGCACAATTAAAAAAAAAGTACAAGCTCCTCAGATCTTCCAATATCATAAAAACTTCTCCAGTTCCTGACAATTCTTACGGTATACCAAAATGTCTAGAATCACGTTCAGTTTTTCGTCAAAATATGGTGTCAATCTAAAATGGTGGTTTTATTCGGTCAGTAGATCCAGCCAGTTAAATGGGCTAAATGCACGATACAAAACGCAATATGGTTAAAAATCATCTTTATTTTAATAATTAGGTACTTCAAATTTTGTTCAAATTGTCTTCCTCCATAATTGATACATTCGCGACACCTTTTTCGTATTTCTACAGTAGTTGTTGTACGAAGTGTCATTTCTTGCCGCATTATTGCGAACGCGTCATTAATTTTTGCGATCAGATGCTCTCTGCTCTCTACCTGTGTTGCGTACACTAGCTCTTTGGCCCTTCCCCAGACGCACGTAAAAGTCAAAGACACTTCGTACAACAACTACTGTAGAAATACGAAAAAGGTGTCGCGAATGTATCAATTGTGGAGGAAGACAATTTGAACCAAATTTGAAGTAATTATTAAAATAAAGATGATTTTTAACCATATTGCGTTTTGTATCGGGCATTTAGCCCATTTAACTGGCTGGATCTACTGACCGAATAAAACCACCATTTTAGATTGAAACCATATTTTGACGAAAAACTGAACGTGATTCTAGACATTTTGGTATACCGTAAGAATTGTCAGGAACTGGAGAAGTTTTTATGATATTGGAAGATCTGAGGAGCTTGTACTTTTTTTTTAATTGTGCCGTAAAGTTGACCGTGAAGATTTTATTTTTCTGTCCTTCACACTTTGTTGGCTAATTTTTTTTTTTTTGTTTACTATATGAATAAAAATAACATTTCATTCGAATGCGCAAACATTAAAGATAAAAAAACTATAAGTACTTTTGTGCTGTCACATTTAAAAAAAAAGATAGGTGAACAAAATGGTTAACATTTGGAAGATTCCGAGATTTTTTCAAAAAAAATATTAAAAAAACACCGTGGGTAGGATAAGTGTTAATTGGGCCAAAACGTGTTGCAAGTGACCTTAGCTACCCACCATATTCATTTGGCACACGACTTGCAATACACCCTGTATAATCCGCAGTACCAATATTTTTTTGTACACGGTCTTCTGACAGTGTTTACTAAATTCTCGTGTGAAAAACATTTTATTATTTTTAATTATACAAGCCAAATTATACCGTATTACATTATCTTTTCACAGTAGTTAAAACTTTTGTAATTGTATTGAGATTGAGATAGTTCTGTTTTTTTTTAACTTTGTCGAATTTGACTTTTTGACAAATAAATGCCTCCCATACAAAAACAACCTTCAGTGCTTGAAGTAAAAAGTCTTCCTGACTACTACAAATTGAAATGAGTTAGAAAAAGTATTTTTTTGGTAAGACGACATTCTAATGTGAGTAAAACAGCTTGTAAAAATATAAATACAGTTGTGACATTGTAGCAGGAAGCGAGTGAAGATTGTCAAAAAACGCTGGACAGAAGTGGAAAGGTATGATAGAATATATTCGACGAAAACTCACACATACCCATACATTATGTGATATGATTTTATTTTATTATATATTTATATAACTATACAAGCTATGAAAAAAAAAACTGCTTGAAAATATGCATTCGTTGCAAAGATACACCAGAGCATGCATGCCCGGATTTTATCGCGTACAGTCTTTAGTTATAACTCCTCTTGTATTTTTGTATTCCTTGTGGTCATCTGTTATTGGCTTACTGAAATGTATCCATATCTTAATTATGTCATTCAACGTATCGCTGTTGACGTCACATAAAAAAAATGCGTCCTGTTAACCTGTTCATAATCAAAAGATCTGCTTATCCATCGTTTTCACATATACAAAAGACAACAAAGTGATCTTTTACGTGTCTGATATTTAATAATGAACCCTAAACATTACTTGTATACGAGTTATAAAACCCTTGATTACCTTTTCGATGATCATCGTTGTTATTCCAGAACACCCGATGCCGCGGCAGCAGCGCCCGTCGGGGCTCCCGCCTGCCCTACGGGGACTCCATGGAGATATCGGCGGCGGCGCTGGCCCGCGCGAGGCACTCGCTCCACGGCAGCCGCCGGGGCTCCGCGTACGTCACCCACAACGGACACAAGCACCACAACAACAACAACAACCATGTTGACAACGGGACTGTGTAGAGTACTAGACACGAGCAGATCCACTCAACTTGAATGCATAGGCCACAATGGAACTCTGTCACAGTGAAGTTATAGTTCAATTCGTTCAAGTCTCACGTTGACATAGTTCCATAGTAGCCTAACTGTACAGTGCAAGAGGTCTTTAAAAGTCATTAGGGTTCGGGTGACGTGGTAAGATTTGCAAGAGTTTAAAGAGGAAGTTAAAGAGAAGTAGAAATCCGAAGGTCCTTTGAGAGCTATTGCACTGTAGATGATAAGAATTTAGAGTGATTTTAATATAATTCACGAAGTCGCACTCATCAACACGTTGCTTGGTGTCTTCAATGAACGTAAAATAAAGTACTATTAGCGACTTCGTGGATTGAAAACGCCATAGAAAAGTAGCAATCTATCAACCGTAACGAATATATAAAATACTTAACGAGCAGTTGAAATGGCTTGGTTTAAAAATAAAAAATCTATATGACTTCGTTATGAGGCACCGTCTGAAGGTACTCGTAATTTTAAAGTTCTTACCAATTATACGTCTACTTATATGTAGTAATTCATGTTGGATAATGGTCTCTATTACCATACTAAAACGCTAGTCCCTGAGCTAATTATAAGCTAAATTAATGTAATAATCCGCATGTATAAATGTAATGCACATCGTGTGTCGATGTGTATGGTATGTGGTGAATCATTTGAAATCTTCAAAAGGTCGTTATTTTTTATTTGTTAATTGAACGTGAAACAAATTTTCTAAACATCTATGACATTTTTATATAGATGATGAAACTGCTATTTTGTTTTACATCTCACATTTATGGAATGTAGTGACGTAGGTCAGCCAACGAGTTGCGAATCTGTGTTTTATTTTCTGTTGTTTTTTATCTTATCCTAATTCCCATTATTGTATATACTACATTTAGTTATGATTGATAGAATGCATCTTGTCTATTGTACCAAGAGTTTGGCTGTAAAAGTGGTTTCTTGAAACACATGTGACACTGGTTCGCCGCAAGCATGGTAAGAAATAAGAAGAACATAGTTATCTTGGACAACCATTTCCCAAATATTTACACCATGTTCAGCTATTTTCTCCCTCTAATCTAGCTGAAGAATATATTGTACATGTTTGTAGTACAGATAAAAATATTTTAACTTTAGTTACCTAGTACAATGCCGTAATATTTAAGCATGATAAATAATAACATAGGTATGAAAATGATAATTCGACAGTCGACATCCGGAGAGGAAAAGGGGAGATTTTTTTTAATACATGTCGCATAAACCTAATCCCACTGTAGTTTCGGTTAAGTTTTTATAATTCCTGTGGCCATAAGAGTCATAACGCTAACTTAAACGATTATCGAAAACTGCCTAAATGTTTGGAATTGACGTAATAATCGCTCGACGAGACCGTTCGGCACCTTACGTCATATTAATTCTATACTTTTTCGATAGCGATAATGTTTGCCAAAATCTAAATGCATTTCTGGGGTCATTGCTACGATCGCCGTTTAGGCGGGATATACTTTTTCAATGGTTTTTATCTTGCATACCTTTATCAATAGGTAAGTAATTATTTGTTTTTGTTATGTTTACATCAATCGGAATTTAATAATGCTGTAAAAACTATTACTGGATTTAGGGAAATTGCTGTGTGTAAAGTTATAGAAATTGAGAATTATAAACCATATCAAAAGGTGGTGTTGAAAGGGCCATTCTGTTTTACAAAGAATTATATAAAATGTCCTATACTTAGGATTATTGTATAGCATATTATCATTGTATTTAAGAGGAATATTTATTTTATTAATACGGCCACCGCCATCTGCTATTTCGTGATGATATAAAAAATATCTTATATGTTCTCATTCACCTGTATTTTTTAACTAAGGCTGGGTAATGAGGTTTTTTTTTGCAATGTGTATATACTGATTACTGATTAATTTAAATATATTCCTTCACGCGGGCACTAACAAAGAGTCACTGTATAATATTTCTAAAGAAGTTGACACTTTATTTTTGCTCATGTTACAGGATAAATAATATATGTATATATTTCAAACATAATCTAAATAATCTAAGCTATTAACTATTAGGCCGGGTGATAGACCTTCGTTAAAAAATAAAAGAGAATGTTGAAAACAAATGAAAAAGTAGATTTGTTGGTACAAAATCATTCCTGAATGTGTAAAAGAAAGCTTTAAAAGTTAGTCTTGATACATATCTAGGATATAGGCAGGCAATGGCGGAGCTAGCTACGTTTGTGCCTTGCATGCCTTTGTAGAGTCGGTTCTCACTATAACCTTGAACGCACTTAGAGCGGAAGCGGCGGCGCGTTGCTGCGCGTTTCCATACTAACAAGGTTTAAAAAATCCGACTAATGCTAACCAACTATAAATCGTTTCAAATCCTAAATATTAATTCAATATTAAAAAATTATGAAAGAAACCCAAAGATGATTACTAAATACCTATTCAACGATACCCCACGTGTCATAATTGTCTGGTTGCCATATTGAATTTTTATTACTGTCATATCTTGAGTGACACACAAGATTAAGACAAATCGATTGATATAAGAATCATCGAAATCGGTCCACGCGTTTAGTTTCTGCAGCGCCATTGGGACCGCGCCGCACCGCACCGCCTCCGCTTTCAATGCGTTTGTGGCTTATAATATCCCATCTGTTTAATAGAAAAAGTTTGTATGGTTTTTGAGCTGCTACCCCATGGGTTTCTGAGTGCGTATACCATTAGGTGGCCTCAGGCCTAGTATGGTTGCGTTTGTCGCGTGACAAGATGTGGATAAAGCACCCGTCACTCTCGTACAGTTTGTGAGCACTTAGAAGATGCTTCGGTTTTGTACTTCTCTCACTCGCTCTTAATAAGATCGTATGAGAGTGAGTGAGAGACAAGTACAAAACCGAAGTACCTGTACCTACATACGTGTTAAATAGTGACAGATTTTTTATTCACATTTTGTCACTCGATAAACGCAGCCATATTAGGTGTGTTCGTTTGCCTTCTGCATCCCATAAAAAAGTGAGTTTTTATTATTTTATTGTATTCTTTCTGTTAAGTAAGTTTTATTCTTAAAATTAACTTTAATTACAATTCTGAATTAGTGTGAACCGGCGAGAATTAACTTAATAAATTATGTTAAGTTGTTTGTAAATTATAAATTTAAATGTGCATTGCAAAGCTTACGTGTAGATAGAATTAATTGTAAAGTGAGAGCGAGAAGAATACTCATAGGTCATGGTTCCAAACATTCCATTTTTACCGTGCCGTCGGAGACGGATCATTTTAGATTGGGTACCTATTATTTTATCGACAATCCTTACAACGACCGTATGCGCAGAATTTAACCTTAATCAAACGGGACATTTTTTTTTATTTATATTAGAAAATACAAATGAAGTGGGAAATAGTTTCCCAATATTTGATTAAGGGTTAAATTTCATGGAAAGGCATTTCTTGCCGCATGGGTGGTTTTTTTTGCTAAGCACAAGTTTAACATTCTTTTTTTTTGACAGAGAGGAAACGTCATTACGCGTCGCCTCCCCCGGCTAGGGTAGCCAGTGGAGGGGAAGGGAATGACGGACTCTCGACCACCTCAGTCTCCTGCGAGAGCTGAGGTGGAAGTATACCGTCTAAAACCTCTCCGGTGTTAACTTCCAATAGGCTGTTAACGGGGGCACCGCGGGCTGAAAACACTCAATCTCACAACATCGATAAAACTAAAAAGTAAACGAAAATAACATAAAAACATTTATCTACAAGTAGAGAATTTTGAGACGTTGTGCTTTGTGCTGTAGTGTGAGATCAAAAATTACTCGTAATGTGTGTGTGTGTGCAGAGTGAGGTATAAAATTAATGTATACTTGGGAGCCATGAAATCGAGCCACTTTGTACTGAATTTCCATGGAAAGTGGCTTGATTTCTTTGCTCCCAAGTATATAAAATATCCTGAAATCATCATTGATCGACGAAATTAAATTCGATAAAATGATGGGTCACCCTTTAAATTATTATGTAAATTGTTAAGAGATAGTGTGGTGTTTTATTTTATTGCATTAGCAGTCTAAAAGCCTCCTGGCACTAGAAGTGCAGGTAGGTTTGTAGAAACGTAAATCTGTACATACTAAAATATCTGTCACTGACTCCACAATTTTAAGTTACGTTATAATTATTTCGAGATCGAATAATCTAAAGCCAATTTATCTAAAGTTTGCGTTGTCTTTATAAATAGCTAAGGAAATGTTAGACTACTAAAAATAAAATTATTTGTTTGACAAGTCTGGATTAAATTAAAATGTACGATGATGTAAAACTGGGCATAACTTAATAATATTGTTTCACATTTTGGAAGTTTTTCATGCATTCGAAGTTTGTAGGGGATATTCCTTGGGCACACTAGAAAGCCTTTTTTTTAAATTTAGTGTTTTAAAACTACAACTGGTATTTAGAAAACCCTATATCACCGTGTTTGCAATGACATTATTTTCATTTCGGTATAAATTTTATTCAATAAACCGTCCCGACTCACCTGTTTATAACTGCCTACCCAATAGTTATGACGGGAAAAAAATAGTCAACCTAACGTTTGCATATTCTATAGGCGTCATACTTTCGATTGGTATGTAATTTGTTTATTAAAGAAGCAGTCGCAATTAAAAAAAAAAAGTTCATTTTCATTTTTTTTTATAATTATATACTGGACAGAAAATTTTAAGCCTGCTTATTCGGCTTCTTTTTTTTTAATAATTATCAGGGGACGATCTTAATTTGGGACAATTGACCTAGTCTCAAATTAAGCGCTAGGCTTGTACTATGATGGGAACTAGACAACGATATAAATACTTATACATATAGAGAAACATATACTTAAATACATAGATAACATCCATGACTCAGGAACAAATATTCGAACTCATCACACTAATATATGCCCTTACCGAGATTCGAACCCAGGACCGCTAGTTTCGTGGGCAGGTTCACTACCAACTAGACCAACGCGTCGTCTAATTTATTAGGTACTTAACATATAAAATTTGATATAAATACTTTTTATCGAATAAACAGCAGTGTGGAGACTTTCACTCGTTCTTTTTGGATCCTCAACTCTACTCTTTGTTTACCTATTTACATAGTGTAAAACAAAGGCCCTTTCCGCGTCTGTTTTTCTGTATATTCGCTAACTCCTAAACCTCACAACGGGTTTTGATACGGTTTTCAACATGCATCAGTTAGATAAATTGGCATGAGGTTTTTACGAAAACTTACATGAAAGGGCTGCTATAGTATACATAATAAAGGCAACACAAAAGGTAAACAATCTTCCGATTATCCGATCAATACATCTACTTATATTTAAAAGACTGACTGACGGAAGTCTCTTCTATTCATGACGTGTCCAGGGGCCTTCTAAATCGCCTTCCCTATTTCTGTTATTGTATTTTCAACGTTACGATAGCTCTTATTAACTAGAAAGTAATGGTGGCCGAATTAAAATCAATACGAAACAATGTAGATTAAAGGCCCTGGAGCTCTATTCTAACCGGTTACCCATATCGCTTTAGACTTGTTGTCGTAAGCTATTAACTCGTTCGCTATTACTATTACTTTCAAGTAAATAGGAATTATAAAACGACAAAAACAATATGGTTTTACTGAGTCGAATAGCGCCCCTGAAAGAGTGAAGACAGTTTTATTGTTTTTTTTACGTCGTTATCGAGTGACCTTGGCTGTGACCTTTGCTAAAGATTGAAAGGATAATGATTTTTATACCAAAATCTATGATTCTAAGATTCTAAGTCAATGCCATAAGGTAAGTAATTTTGTTAAATAAATATATTAAGATTGATTGTGGTTGTTTATTTAACTTTAACTTTTCAATAACTACCTAAACCTTTTTCCTTTCCTATTTGCTGTTAAGTCAATCAGTAAGCGCTATTGTAGTAAAACATTATATCTCTGTCCCGGATCTATTATTTACTGCCATAATTACCTATTGCAAGTCACAAAAGTAATATATTTTTAGGAATCCGTTACTTTTTACCCGACTGCGTCAGTAGGAGAGTTAGGTATTCAGGATTGTCATTCAAACCTTACTCAACTTAGCCTTATCTGCACGTTAGACAACTTAGAAATTCTGAATTTTTAAGTCAGCGACGTGTTAGGTATGTATGCCTTGAACAAATATGTAAGCTGATATGTATGCAACGCATTTGTGGTCTTAGCATTGCAGTCCTAAAGCGATAGCACATATCTATGGGTCCATCCATCCAGGTGGCCTGTGAGCTCGTTGGCCTTTACAATCCATAAAAAAATCGCATTTGGGGCCATCATCTCCCAAACATGCTAAGTACCTATGTGGCAACCTAGCGGCATCTAACGACAACGTATCAACCAACTCACTAGCGCCACCAGCGTCAGACAGCGGAACTAAGGGTTCTACATCGCGCTAACGAAGTTTCGACAGCCGGTTGACATATATACCACTTCCAACTTCATCACAATGGACTTCGTTCCCCAGGCATAACACCCGCCTGGAGAGAGATCTCTCTATTGTCCTCTCTTCCTACACCTACTTAGCAGCGAACTTTTCGCTACGTTCCTCGTATTAAAAAGATAAGATCCAGAAAACACTGCTGCCCACGCAGTGAGTTTAGCGCACTCTATTCTCCAATCGAGTCTCTAGAAAAACGCTCAAAAATCACCAGTGTAACAAGGCCCTTATAAAAGTAGACGAGTCCTTATAAAATATTCGAATCACTGAAAACTTTGTTTTGGTGTTATATGTTATCGACTGTAAATATAAATTAAGTAGTAGTAGGTAAGTAGGTATATTACCTTGACAGGGAGGGATGTCACTGATTATTGTTATGAATGTTTAAATTACGTCACGCGGCGATCTCGTTGGACGTTGAGTTACAAAAAAAGGAACTTCTAGAAATCAGATAAAATCTGCATATTTGTTGAGAATTAAAAACCGACTCGTGGATGTTTAACATTAATATAATAGGTAGAAAAAAATAACAAACCTCCGTCGCTTAGCGATCTGTTTAATAAATAAATAGTTCCTACTTACATGTTACCATTTAAAACTTATAATGTAGGTGTGATACAATTACAAACCTCCAAATGCACGTTGAAATAAATTATTTCGAACAATTGAATCATTTACAATGATTTAAAAGAGACTCCAAGTCAACGCCAACAAGTAAAATTACCCAACAGATAAAACATCGTATTAATAAAGATATGTATTGTAATTAGGTGGAATGCTGTAAGTTAATTTTTTACAAACCAAACAAACCAAACATTTAACACTTTTTTACAACACATTTTAAACTAAGTTTGATTTTTGTAAACATTCAATAAAAACAAATAAACTGCTAAAAATACCGACGTAAATTTATATTAATACAATAATGACTTTATTCTTTAAACATTAATTAATTCCCAATTACATACGTTATACATTAGTTAATTCCCAAAAGTGAACAAACATTACATCTTTAACAATTAAATAAGCCAATAATTGTCACACACAATCGTAAGATACCATTTGCATACCGATTTAAATAATGATAAGTGTAAATAATACTTTAGTAAGATACATCCTTTACAGCGCAAAATTAGTAAATCGAATGATTTGTATACAAAATGTAAAGTTAACCTTTTTGCGTTAGAAAAACAAATGATTGTGAACCTTAAAAATAAAGAAGAGTTAGTATCGGTCAATTAAAAACATACCACTAAGCATTACTGCGTACACATACAATTAATACTTTACCAGTTACTAAGCTTGAGTTTAAATGGCTATATACGATAAAGCATACTAAAAATGAGCTTTTAAAATCATACTACGTCTTTAGTTAACTATGGTTCGAAATGGTTGACACTATTAAAGTACTTAGTTGATTTTGGCATTTGACAATACATAATGTACTTGCACTTACAAAAGGGGCTGTACAAAAATATATTTAAGTATACGTACTTTTACGTACATATCTTAAATTTCGGAAAAGGTCGAGTAGTTTTTCGTTACATTTTTAATCAGCACTACCATTTTTAATTTGACTCTAAAAAAATATATCAGAAAAAGCTCTTGTATTATTACAACTTGAGTTAACAGCTTTTTCCGTACCTACCCACTATTAGTAATGGCACACAAGAACACGACACGAACAATGTCAAAAGCTCTTTCATATAACTACAGATTACATTTTTAATACACTCAGCGAACGAATTCACGTCCTTAAGTAGTTCCTAACTTTGGTATAACATCGACGCTAGACAACATTCAATACATCTATTAAAATACACTTTTTACTTAACCCGTCGAGCGATATGTCAAAATGGATGTACATCAAAATTAAACTTTATGTCAAATGAATAAGTCACGTAATGTCAAAAAATCTACGCACACATGTTGTGCGTAGGACACCTGAGGGGTTAAACAACTATTTTTACAACGTCTAACTACGAACAACAAGATCCTCACGGTTACATATTAAATAGCATAAGCAACATTGAACACTTTAAAATTATTATAAAATATTCTTGCTTTACACCGACCTTACTACCTTTCGACCATCGTCTACATAAATTGAAGATCGTACCAATACAAAATATGAGTATTAAAACAGATCACACTCAGATTGAAAACCGGGTAATACAGGGTAAAAAACCACTTATAGTACGGTATCCTACCTTTTGGCCAAAATATATTTGGCAAAATGTATCGTTTCCCACCCGTTTCATTTGCCAACCCTCTTTTTTTCTGTATCTGTAAATATTTCAGGATTTATTTCAGTATATCCCATGTGGAACCTTATAGGTTGGGTTAGGTTAGTTTTTATAAAAATCCTGAACTATTTACAGTTACAGAAAAAAACTGGGTTGGCAAATGAAACGGGTGGGAAACGATACATTTTGCCAATCATATTTCTGCTAAAAGGCAGAAAACCATATTGTACTGGGCCAGGGCCTATATTAAACATCACCTAAACAATATTATTGTTTGGAAAAGCAAGAAAATTTCTTATAGAATAGACAATGTTCAATATAGAATACATTTAAATCTTAATAGATAAACTTTCCTAAGACTCAATAACTTATAGTCAAAAAAAACTTAATGGTCGAACAAAAAACAACAATCACGCACGCAGGATACATACATCAGACACAATACACTGTATAATTTATACCTCACTTATACTCAGGTAAAATCAACCAATTCAAGCAAATTATTGTCCTAGCACGAGATTTAATTTTCAACACAAACCAGACCGACCTGACACCAGACTAAGGACCATTACGCACTGTTGTTAAATCTAGGACTAGCTCACAGGTAAGCGACTAGGCAGATGGACCCCAGACAAGATAGATAACGCTAAAGTATACTATTTTCGAAAAGTGTCAAAATGTATGGAACGCACTAGATGCGACTGTCAATCCTGTACATTTTTGACAACAACATCGTCACAGAATGCATCTTGTCAAGGGTCATAGGCCATTGTCATTGCTCACAGCCATAGCAGGACTAAAAGAAGATTGGATAATAACGTAAAATAATAAAAGCCAAAGATCTCAAGCATATTTGACATAAATATGGCAAGATTGTAGCATGACTATTTGTAACGAAAACATCAGCGAGCGACTCATATATCAAAAACCACGGTGAACAAGAACGTTATAATATAATGCCGTAGTTCGTCTAACTTACGGCCTTTTGCTTTAAGCACTCCGCTGCTGCCAGTATTTGTGACGATAGCACACTTACCCTCTTCACCTAACTAACCCACATTAAATACGCACTGAGTCCGGGTTGCTTTTTGATGAACCAGTGACATCATTTTACGTGAATGACGTCGCCTATACATCGACGACCTCAGAGCTACTTGAGAATATAATTTTCTCAAACATGCAACGAAATGTTGGCGTTATGTTAGTTATTTTAGGTTTCAAAGTATCACGTTCCGGGCGGAGCAACTCGAGAGAGCTGTTAAAGAATATCATACAAAATTGAAGGCCTAGGCCGGGAAGTAATTTTTTTTAATTTTTATGTTGACATGGCGGCTGTGTTTATGAACAGCCTAAAAGCTCAATTTTTTTTAAATTTTTTGTGGCTTTATAACCATAATCCCAATCCCACCATCGGACCAAAAATATCCGCGCTAATGCCTATTACACACATGTTTTTTTTTATTTCATTGCATATGTTTGAGAAAAGCACTATACATACCTCGCCGTGAAAAGGGGTTGCCAGCCTCGTAACTATCCGTCCGTCTATATAACTCGGCAACCCCCTACTTCCCGGACTCTGTAGTAATGTACTATTGTTCTAGCGGCTGTGTAGTTCTCCAGAAGTCCAGAGCTCACAGTCAGTGCGTAACAGCTTCTCCGTCAGGCGTTCAGTGGTCGCCCTTCTCGAGTTCAGCAAGTTCTAGGGCGTTCGCGCCCTCCCGGTCGTTATGCGCTGCTCGTGACTTTTCGAGATCACCCTGCGACAGCGACGCCACAATGATGGCGCCCAGGGCGTCGCATACCACGTTGATCGTTGTGCGGAATCGGTCACTGAAACACGAAGCATACATCAGGGCCTCTATTCTACGATGACAAACAATATTGCTTTTGAACTGTTATCGTGTTGTCAACTTTTTGATAGCTCTTATTTACTTGACAGTAATGGCGGCTGAGTTTAAAACAATTCCATTACAGGTCAAATACGATATCTTTTTTACCCAGCCCAGTTTCGTTTCGAAGAGTAAAAAGAATACTCTTAGTAAATTTATCGTAAATGTTCATTCTTCTACAGATTTGAAAAATAAGCAGTTCTTACGCAGTTCATGACGATGATTCGGAAACATCCATGGAATCTCCACCAACCAGTTCAACGTAACTATCAACTTTCATACGAGTATAACCTTCAATAGCCTTGAAAAAAAACTCTGATAAGAATTATCTACGTGTGTGACATAGCGAGTTGCTTAATTCGTGTTACCATTTAACCAGGACGCTTAATTGACTGATTAGAAATTTGAAAAGAAGAGAACTTGAAAACGCAGCTTTTGTTAGAGTGGACGACTACAAGTGCGTCTATATTTTCGACGTTATATATAAGAAAAATAAGAAGGAGATTTTTTTTATAATTGCCCTCACTGTCAAGTGAAAAAGATCTGTCATATCGTCAACAATACGGCTATTTACAAGGCTCAGAAAAACGCCTGTCATTTAAAAACTAAACTCTGTTTCATATAGTAGACACCGAATGCAGTAGGTATTCTGTAAGAAGTAGTGGTAAGAAAGAACTGAAAATATACAAACTCATTTACTTGTTGCAACCTTTCATTTCCCTCTTTCAAAGACCATTTTGAGACTTTACCTGTGTATTTCTAGCAGTATATGAGGGCGGAATGAACTTACAGGAGCCAGTCGACCGCGAGGATGATGGACACATCTTCAGCGGGCAGGTTGACGGTATCCAGCACCATGACCATGGTCACCAGCCCCGCCTGCGGGATGCCCGCCGCGCCTATGCTCGCCGCCGTTGCCGTCACACTGAAAAAACCATACCATCCATATTTATTTAAAGTCGACATTTTTGTTGACTAAATTGGTAACCTGACTAGTAAACAAGACAGCAAGATGGAGTGACGACCTTGTGAAGGTCGCGTGAACGCGGTGGATGCGAAGGAAGGCCTATGTCCAGCAGTGGACGTCTTTCGGCTGACATGATGAGACTAGTAAAAAATGAATATAAATATTTTGATTCCATAATATATGATTCCATACTTCCACAGTTAATCACCTAGAGACATTCTTGTTTGATCAACCAATTACCAGCTCACCTGACAGCGATGATCTTGCCGAAGGACATGTCGATCTTCCGGAGTTGCGCGATGAAGATAGCAGCCACGGCTTCATACAAAGCTGTTCCGTCCATGTTGATGGTGGCGCCGATCGGGATCACGAAGCGCGTGATGCGGGGGTCCAGGCCCATGTCGTCGCAGCAGCCTATCGTGATCGGCATTGTTGCTGAGCTGGAAGTGGAATACCCAGTGTATTGCATCGCGTTTTAGGAGAAAGGCCCACCGCCGAGTATGAGCGAGAAGTAAGTGGAGCTAGGAATTAACTAGTAATATATGCATCTCTTTTATTGATACGAGATAAATATCTTTTGTTGGAGAAAAAGTTCTCGCCGGTAGTGTAAACAGCCAGCATCAACATTTAATATTTGTAAATACAATCAATAAAAGAAATAACTTACCCGATATTCAGTGTACCAGTCTTACATTCCCCCTTGTTCGTTTACTAATGTCCCATGGCAATACGATTCCTCGAATTTGGTCGTAATTCATAGTAATTTGTAACGCCCTTTTTAATAAAGGTATTGAACGCTTTTGACTGGGTTTGTTCGTAGGTACTCTAATAAGATTTTAAGGTCAAAGATGATTTGCCACCATAAATCCATTATAAAACCTACCTCGAAGCAGTTCCAAACGCAGTGGCCATGACCTGACCCATCTTTCCAATATAGCGGCACGGGAGCTTCTTAGTGGCCAGTATGAACAGCACACTGAGGGTGCCGAAGCCGTGGAGGAACAGCCCCAGGAGCACTGTCATGAAGTACATGCCCAGCCGCCCCACCAATTCGGCGAACGAATCGATCTCCATGATCTTAGCGGTGATCAGGAAAAACACGCCGAGGGGAGAAAGCCTGTTTAAAGTAATAAACACCAAATCAAAACTTCATATAAGTAATACAAATAAATATGGGTGTTTTCCAATCCTCGATGGCCCGTCTCGATATTTTTAAAACAAGTGAAACTTGAAAGCATTTTGAAAACTTGTCAAAAGGATGTCATAGCAGATTCAAATCAAAAGACTTAGGAAGGGCAGAAGTATAAAATAACCAATTTTAATATCAGTGAGGCATTCCCTTGGTATTTCGAAGAACAAACACATTTTGAGCACCTTTCGTTGTGGCAAGGCCAAATAAACCAATACAGCTATAATGATGAACTTGTTTTAAGAGGATAGTAAATCCTACTGCAGGGTCTTTTCAGATCATACACCAAGATGCTAGTTTTACTCCCTTGTGTTGTAAAGGAGATACAGTGTAATAACTGGCATAGAGGCATTCCACCCCAAGTCCTAAGAGTCGGCAGTGCAAATGTCCATGGAACTCAGAGACCACCACTGAAGTCACGTGGCCCCAATCTTTCGGTTCTCAGGCAGGGTATTTTCAAACTGAAACTGACCATATAACCCAGCTCGTGATGATCATCATGGCCTCAGACAGGGCCTGGAAGAAGTCCTGCAGCGGCCGGCTCTTGTCGCCCATCTTGCCTAGGGTAATCCCCAGGACGATGCTGAAGAACACCAGACCAAGGACGTTGGTGCCGTTCTGGTAGTCACCCTCGATCTTGTAGGTTTCTGGTTTTCCTGAAATAACGTAAAGGCCAAATTTAGGTAAAATGTAGATTCATCCCTAATCAAAGCCAAAAAAACTATGAAATCCCAGCCACGGCGTATAAGTAGCTCTGCCGTGTCATGACAAAATGATGTAACTCCAACGAGCAAGGTTTTCAGAAATTAAGATTAAAGTTTGAATCGTGTTTGTTAAGTTATTTTGAGACCCGTTAGTCAGGTATATGAAGTTTTATTCTAAATTAGTGTAATATTAGTTCCTTTTATATGGCCGTATATTTTTTAAAGATATTTATAGTATTGTTTGAGTTATTGTCGTTAACGCAGTTTGTCATGACAACACTTTCATACAAATCTTGTCATGACAGAATATTGTAACTATAGTTAAATCATCTTGCCGATAGTTTGGAAAAAAATCTAAAGAATTCTTGTCATGACAGAATATTGTAACTATCGTTGACTCATCTTGTCGATATTTTGGAAATATTTCTTTAGAATTTCCTATATTGTAACTATTCTAAGCAAACAATTTGTCATAACTATTAAGGTTTGTATGTCTGTCAGTCTGTCTAACTGTATTTGGGTGAATATTCGGGCGTTTCAACCGCCGTCATTATTGTTTTCGCATATTATTTAAGATAAACTTAATAACTTTCTTGTTCTTTTACATGGAATGGATTACTACCCACGGGTACGCTGATTTTGACATCAAAAGTTGCTGGTAGTTATCATTATTTTTGTAAATATAAGTACCTATTGAAGACAACAATAACGGTGGTTGAAACGCCCGAATATTCACCCAAATACAGTTAGACAGACTGACAGACATACAAACCACAAAACCTTACCACAAGCCTCCTTTTACCGTTAATACTTCGGTATGGAACCTAAAAACTGGTCAAGTGCGATTCGTTCTCGCGCACTGAGGGTTCCATACACATTTGGCCGGTTATTTGTGGTTTTTCTATAGGGTATGTACTTTGTACTACAATTAAATACAAAAAAAAGTTGATAAAAAAGTTACTTGCATATGGGGTTAACTACTCCTTATTATTTTACTTTTTTGTGAGGAAATCTCTCGATATAACACGTATCCGGCAAATGAAACAACTCTATATTTTTTAAGGTTCAAAGATACAGTTAGGTATTTAAAATTTGGACAGACGGACAAGGGAAGGAGGCTTAAGTTAGTAGTAGAACCATCCTTCGGGTACCGAACTCAATAACGACGTGTACGGAAAACCTTAATTTTCTTTGACGAAGTTTAAATTTCGTTTACGTAAGTAAGTAATGAATTAATGACACCAATAACGGAACCCTCTGCGAGTGAGTCCGACTCCCACTTAGATTTTGTATGAGTGAGTTGCTCTTTAAATTTGCCGTGCTAAGTGCATATAACTTACCTACACGTCACATACCTAACATAGGTAATTAATGCAAAATACTCTCGTTTTAGCTCCAGTTTCAGCATTCCTATGCTGCAGCTGTCCACAATTATTTTTTTCGGTTTCGATAAGTTCACTGCACTATCACTTTGGTTCAAATCCTGATCAAATTTAATAACATTTTCACTTGAATGTCGTGTTTCATACACTTTGTTTTGTTGCGAAAGTCTTAAAATAAAATCGCGTCTTTTCATTGTAGTGCCAATCAATCAATACCCAACAACAAAATCACTTGCCTTCTTGTCCCACACCTTTCTCAACGAAACTAAACACGGAAGTGATTTGTCGAAACAAGTAAACAATGCAAATCATCTATCTAAAATAACAAGATCATTGGCCGCCCCCGCGGTAAGTCAAATAACAGGCCCCCGCGGGGGAGGGTGCAGATAACCACTCGATGTACGGTCGATGTATGGACAACTCATGTAACTGCGAGATACAGCAAATTGACGCGTCTATTTAGCGAGCTTTTGGTCACGCCTACCTCAGGTAATTTATGATACAATAAGTAGCCAGGACAACACCGGGGAAATTTCAAGTTACATGGGTTGGTAATATCACTTTTCTTCTAATAAGAAGTTTTTCAAGGCCAAATATTTGTACGGGGCGAATAGTATGACCAAATAAATACTATAGAGACCTGTTACCACTAACTCATGTATCTATAGTTACATCATTTTGTCATGACACGGCAGAGCTGCATACCTTTGTACCTTGTCGCTTTAACGCCTTATTCAGATTATTGCAGTATTTCTAGCACGACATTAAAATGACAAAGCACTAAATGGTGCACGTAATTACAAAGCCGACCGTATGTACAATGATTCATCATCATTGTCCTAAGTAGATTTAGGTTCTTTTTTAAGGACATTTCAAAAAGGCTAATATAGCTGACCACAGAGCTGGCAGCTTCCTCAGGCAGCGCATTAGCATTGCTATTCAACGAGGAAATGCTGCCAGCATCTGTGGTACTTTGCCACGGGAGCCCTCTCTTTTTTAGTTTTTATTTAATTCTAATTTTATCTTATTTAGCATAGTTATAATTAGTTTTACTTTTAATCATTTAGTTTTTATGTACGTGACAATGTTTTTAATTTAGTTTTATTGTAATTGTATTAATAAACATAATGCGTAATAAATGTTATATTCTAATAGGTTTATGTATTATAATTTATGACATAAATGTATACCTTTTGTAGCATTTAAATCATTCGGGTCGTAGACCAGTCTCGTTCTGTAAGACGCTATCGTGGCTTGAGCGATGTTCTCAGGGAAAACGTTTCTGGAACAAAAATGTACTTAGTATTAGGGTATTACCTATAGGTGCATACGTTAATGTAAAGGAAACTACCTATTATGGGTTTATTATAGCAGACCGACAGTAATATTGAAATTTCGTTTGAACGCTGACATCTCAGTCTTTTGCTGGCTATTGACCGTTCCTAACATGTATCTACAGAGCCAAACCAAGATCATGCAATTAGAAATAGTCATGATTTCAAAAAGGGTGCGTCTTAAATCGAGCAATCAAAAACTAGATCACAAGAAAATGTTAAAGTGAACGCCCTTAATTCATGCAAAAACTAATTAGGGTAGGGGCACCAAAAGATGAACGCCACCCAAAAGCTGAACAGTCGATCGAAATAATCACATAATTAAATCGTCACTTGTGTTACGAAGTTCGGTTTTTTTTGTCTTAAGCGGCAACTCTTTGTCTACGCCGTAATCCAAACTCACTGACAGTTACGCCACTGCCGTGGCCGTGATCGGTCATCGTTGTGGAGCTTCCCGCCGAAAACGTCGTAGTATGGGAGAATAGATAAGGCCAGTGCACTCCAAATTTAAGCTTTTAATTACGTATAAAATTCAATAATTGACAGTCTTAGAAGGATTTGCTTAGTATGTATTCTTGATTAATCACTCTTTTATTGGAGTCATACATTGTTTAATTTTTTTTGTTACTTAGCGAGTAATATGCCGTTCAAGTAATGGTTTCAAAAATGTATACCCAAGCCAATACTTGAACGGTGTTCAGCTACTAGGCAAGGCGTAATTTTTTTAAAGCGTTTTTATAAATCGTCCTGAAATGACAGATGGAAACTTTATAACTTAAAGTGATCGTTCAATGCTCTTGTATATTTAAACCAAAAGATGACCATAACTTTCGATGTCTAATCCAAAGATTTTGGAGTTTCAACTACTATGAAAACTATCACTGTTCAATAATAAAATGTGTGCCTAATACTTGAACGAGTTAAATTTACTAGTTCATGTTTCGGATTCTATTCCAATGGGTGAACTCTTAATGGTTTTTGTTCGTTCATTTCACAAATTCTGTGTCCTAAAGTTAAACTAAGTAAATTCAGTCGTTCAACTTTTAGGCATCGTTTTGTAATATGAACACTACTAGTGTTTATAGAAACGTTTACTAATATTCTAAATGTGAAAGTAACTTTGTTTGTCTGTTTATTAGTTTGTTATGTTTTTACCGCTAGACACGAAACCCTGGCTAGAAACGGAACTGTATATGTATACATGTTTATTTGTCTCATTGTAAGATATAATTTTAACAAATATTAACCCTAAAACTCAATATTATGTCCTCTTGCGAAGAATAAGTAGGTATTTTGGCTCACCTAACTCCGATCACTGAATTTATCTGTAAACAATAAAAAAATAAAGACTGATTTCGTTAAGTTGCATTTTATTTCTGAACCTTCCTTAAAATTATAATGTTTTAGGTTTTTTATTCTGTTAGTTCAACTTTTGGGTCCAAACCGTTCAGAATTAGGGCACGCTGTTCATGTTTTGGGCAAATCGGCACATTTTTGGTTTCAACGATTTTTAGAAAAATACTGTGTTATAATAACAGGCCTTATAATAGTCATCTTCAATCTAGACTATATACAGTACTGTATAAAAAAAAATAGGGTGAAATTGGTTAATTTCACTGAGAATAAACGGTCTTAAGTTGGTGTAGTCGCTTAATCGTTCATGTTTTGGTGCCCCTACCCTATCAAGAAGCGTATTTGTTTATTTCTTTAATTCAATTTAACGCTTATTCGCACAATAGGGACAATGCATGGATTTTTAAATCGCATTTCTCAACAAAATATGAAAATACCGTAAAACATATCACCAAAAGTTAAATTAGAATTAAAATCGGCCAAGAAATATGAACTGCTAATTAGACAGAGAGATCCGATATGCACTGTGACGTCATGTAACAAGTCGGTCAATGTCTTGAAGTTAAATTCTGTTTTGCTAGAAAGGAATAGGAACAACAATTTGTTGTTGGCTTATATCTCTATCTATCTTGGTTTATATCGTCGGTGATACTACAAAACCGCGTAACTAACAAATTTATGATAGAGCGAAATAAACCTTACCGTCTTATTAAAAAGGTGCATTTTGCTCCTTATCTAAAATGTTACTTAAGCGGTTTTGCAGTTAAACCGACGATATAGCTATTCTAAAAATTATTTTTCTCATCTGTTTGTTACATGAATCAGATTTTATTGAAGCTGTGAAAAAAAGTCACATGTAGGGTAAAGTCCTATAGTCGGCCTCTGCCTATGCTTTGTATGAGTGGGAAGGGTACGAAATATATATTTCCCACCCTTCACACTCATATAAGGTCGACTACGGTCTCTGGCTGACCACTGGTGACTTTACCCTATTCCCTATTTTAAACGCATCTGATTGTCTGTATCTTGTGTGCATGATTCTAGAAAAACTTATAAGTGTAAAGTAACAAGTGACACCAGCGTACATCCCAGAAGGACGATATAATTGAAACGGAAAGTCAACGCGGCGCGGACGCAATTCGATGCGGCCTATGAGAGACAAGGTCGTCGACTTCCGGTACAATTTATACGATGCCTATCATTTATTTGCACATCTAAATATTCATAGCTGCCGAACTCAAAAATTACCTAACGGTTACTGGCAGTTACACTATAGCACTTAATTATAGGAACATAATATGACCAGAGTCGGCTGTCTATCGCTTTCACACTCTCTCTGGCATAAATACCAACCAATTCCAGAACAAGTGACAATAACACGAATGACATGGCAACACCAATCCGAACAACGGAAACGCACGTTGCCATTAAGTCCTTTTTAAATGAGAGACCCATTTATTTCTAGATTTTATATTTTTAATTCACGGTTACTGGCCGAAATAATTGTAATAATCATAACACGATTTTAACCTTGAATATGGAACAATGGAATTGTGAAACAATTTAAAAAAGAGCAATCTTTCGCAAATCGAGTTGTGTGTATGTACAGGATGTAATCAGATTTGGGTACGGAGTGGCCCACAAGGGGCTTTTATAAAATTTGCCCCTAATCGGAACGCTTTTGATGTTGCCTGCCAATGTAATCTTGTTTCGCAGACCCTGTATATGTACCCGCATACATTGTAATCTGGTAAAGGGACAGGATACAAATTGGAACAAAAAACGTATTGTATATTTTGCGTATTCTGCAGATTAGACGCAACCCAAGCGTATTTGTAATGTTGCCCTAAAGACATCGTCAATTCATAAAGACACAACCAGTCAGAGTTATTTTTTTCCCTTTGACTTTACAATCTTACTTGCTTTAATCTTTTTTTATTAGCATTCAACTCAACCAAGCGAAACATCAAAGATAAATAAACTTGGCAGATCTTAATGCAAAACTTGACTCAATCAAACCCAACCAATGTAGTAAGTAATGAAACGACATCGTATTTGGTCGAATAAACTCATTATTTTCCTGCTTGCTCAATAGTACCTATCGGTAAGCCAACTGAGAAAGCAGGTAATACGAACATATGCTACAAAAAACGATACGTATTAGGTTATTACATTATCATTCATGACGAGCTCTCAAAAATCTCCTATGTCATATCTTAGTGCAAACTACGTACATTCAGCGGGCCTAATCAGATCGTGTTTATCGACGTTGATAAGCGTTGATAAAACATCTGTCACTCTCTGACCAGTATGTAAGTGCGAGAATGACGTGTGCTTTATTCACCGCGATAAACGCGGCCATAATGCGGGCTCTGGGATAGGAAGCGGGCCGGCTAATCGGGTCCCGTTCGACGTAATGTCACCTGGCATTTTGCTCCGCGCCAATCTGTGGCATCATTGTCTCGTTAGATTGCCCTGGCGCACAGGGTCGGCAACCGCGGACACGTCATTTCATTATGATTGTATTATGAATAGTTTCTGTTATCGTTATTATCTTGGTTATTGTCAATTTGGTCGGAACAAAAAGTACGTTATAAGTATGTTTCCGGGGTATAAACTATCTCTATACCAAGAGGTTTGGCAGGTTGAGGCGTTAATCGTGAAATCGGAAAAAACCAACTCACTTTAGGATTATCAATATTAATTGGGATGGACCAAAAAAAAAAACTTACGGTATTTACATTCTTATTCGAAAGAAAAGGTAATTTTAAGAGAGAAGAGAGAGAAGGTAATTTTGTATTTGACCCAATAGTTTTGTTTTAATATCTTTATTTATTTAGTAGACATTTTATGAATGACATGAATATTTTAAATTTGGGATGACATTTTCTAATAAATTGCAACAATTAAATGATATCTAAAGATAAAAAGTGATTGTAATGGTGTATTAAAACATACGATTTCAAGTGGTTTTCGCCTAACCTACCTAGGAGGGCTTCAAGCCGAAAACGAAATTCAAACAAAGTTTAAATATACTTTTGTGGAACAATCCGAAATAGATAAACATTTCGAAAAGTTTATAATGCAGAACGGCTTTAAAATCCTCTAAGTACCTGGAAATGGTTTTCGAATTAGATTAATTGTAAAAATATGTCAAAGCCCTATATTTTAATTTAGGGAAGTACAAAGTTATTATAATCTAAGCAACTACTTAGTAGCAATAAAGGCTAGAAAAAAACCGCCCTATTTCCATTTTTTTCTTAAGCGGGATCATATTTAAATGTACACCCAATACATTGAATATAAAGACAGTATATCTATTTTCATCTACATAGCTTAATTGTATGCAGAATGGAGATGGTGACAGAGCTGACGACTAAGTTCGATTCCTGGCAAAGGTGATGTGTTATGAGTTTTTGTTACTGAGTTTTGGCTGTTTTGTAAGTACTCTAATTTAAGTATGTTTTTTGATTATAAGTATGTTTATCGTTATTTAGCACACCCATAGTACAAGGCTAGAGCTTAGTTTGGGACTAGGTCAATTAGTGTAAGATAGTTCCTTGATATTTATTACTCGCTAGCTAACCTCTACCGCGTAGAAGTGGTTTAAGCTATCTCCATTCCAAATTTCATCAAATCGGTTTTGCAGTATAGCCGTGACACCGTAAAAAACAGAAAGACAAAGTAACTTTCGCACTTATAATAGTGTGGATTGCCAGCCCTAATAGCGATCTAGGGCGTAGTATAAATAACGCCGCTGATGATGAGTGACGAGCAGGGAACCGCCGCCTGATCCACTTCTCTGCGCGCGCGCAATTGATGGATCCACGAAACGATGCGCTTTAATACTTTGACTGAAAGCTCAATTTGCAATGGCCAAGGAGCGTTGTCATCGGAAATTTGCCGAATTTAAGAAGCAATCATGTCTAAATTAGATGGTAATGGCGAGTTTTTTTTTAATTCGTGCAATTTTAATGAGTGAAGTTCTTAAAGTGGATAATTTCAAGCAAATTCTAGAATATCGTACATCAAAACGAAAAAAATAACGCTCATGGGCGCAACTTCGTTGTCCGTCCATGTCTGGCTGTAAAAAAAAATATTCAGGAACGCGTGAGGTATCACATAATGAATATGACGGTCCCTTGGGCTACGGTCTCTTGAAGCTAAAAATGAAGACTAAGTTAGCATAATCAAAAACGCGGACTCACCGCATATTTTAACACTCGCAAATAAATAAATGAAAACATCCCGTTGGCCTAGAATTATGAAAAACACGAATCGAGGTGTCACAGCACAAGTAAAGGAAATATCCGAAAGTCATTAATTTGCAGTAATATCACGTAATATTGCTTTGGAAACTGCTGATGCGTTCAACAAGCTCGTATAACCAAGAAAATTAAGTTAAAAGGCGAATTAACATTCAAATTACCCTACCACGGCATGGCGTATTTTCTTGAAAGGTTTGTATTCATTATTTGTAGGTATGTTATGGAATACCAAAGGTGCCATTCTGTACAATTCCGAAACCATTTTAAGGAATAGCCTTAGTCACAGACATTTAACTGTCAGTTCGTTCCTACTTAAGACCTTGTTTTTATTTAGGTTCTAGCCTTTATTTAACTTCTCTTCTATGTCCTGGAATTTAGCAAGTCGATTTTGAACCAGATCCCGTCAATGTAATGGGCTGAAATTTGGAATACATGTGAAAACACGGTAACAATGCAATATTATGGTACGATCTAGCTGATCTGATGATGGAGTCAGAAGGTGGCAAATGGACCTTTGCTGTACATAATATGTACCCGTCGTATTGTATTGATAAGCAGATATTTTTTGAGGGAAAAAAAGTATAGCTGACAACAAAAGATTGTCCAAAAAAGTTTTTTAAATTGATTAAATAAAATTGTACATTTTAAAGTTATTATCATTATTTATTTTTTAGGTGAAGGTATCCTAATTATTTATTATATAAAATAATGGACCAAAATATATGAAACACACATCCATTTGCTCATAAAATATTCATTGTTTTCTCAAGTTTCCATAAAGTATACTCCATGTATGCACACAACGCGTCAAATTGCATGCATGCACAATTCCAAGAGGTTAACCCAAATGTGTCGCAATGCCTTTCGGTGACGAATGGAGATTGAATTGGTCCTAATTGGTAACGTAACTCGAACCTAGGGCGACGATAAATAGTCACGCATAGCAAAACCTCCAGGGCATACATTGTACAAGAGAAAATAAATGCCACTGTATTAGTTGTCTGTGGCGATCTTGTCGGTTTAGTTTACGAATTATTTAAATCAAATTTAGTGATATTATTACAAAATTGAACGTGGCATGTAAGATGTCATGTATAGTATAAGATGTATCAAAAGTTAGACTTATGGCGTTTCTTACAGTCGTTTTGTTTTTCTTTTCAAGAATGGAGTGCTTCAATTTACATTATAACTTATTTTAGCTAACAAGGGAGGCAAAAGTGTCACAAACGTGTCTTAAACGAATTAACACATTTCAAAGTTAAAAGTATATTCTGGACCAGTATAGAAGGGACTTTTGTATATCTTAATATTTACGCCAAGTTCTGGAACACCCTGTATACTAATCGCCGTTTAACTCTTAGCAGGAGCTCTATTCTACTACCTATTTAAAACCACATTGTCAAATTTTAGTAGCTGTTATTTATTTGACAGTAGTGGCGGCTAAGTTAAAAACCAGACGATAACATGCAAAAAGCAAGCTTTACGAAGTATAGTATACCCTGGTTTATGCACTTCATGACATCTGCGCGGTGTCACCACGACTATGAATGCGGGGTTCATTTAGAGTGACGTTTAGATGATGCTTTTAATTTTACCTACCCAGTAACAGTAAGGACGCGTTAATGTGCCATATTGAGTTATTTGAAAGTAAGCAATTCAAATAGATGAACTAGCTTCCTGGATTCTTTATGACAATAAGGGCCACTTGCACAAAAAAGTAAGTTAAATTAAAAATAAGCCGCTAACTCGAGTTAAAATTTATTTTTTTGTATGAATCTGACGTTTACTAACCCGAGTTAGTGGATTAACCCAGTGTTAAATTTGTGGTGCAAGTGGCCCTAAGTATAGCAAAACCCAAAGGTGGCACGACCCGTCATTCGAAACCCCCGTGTAACAGAACTTGACGTAAATATTACAGCATAAAAAGCGCCTTTTTTACCGGGCCAGAATATCATTTTAACATTTCTATATATGCTAATTAGTTTAAGAGTTTACGTTATAATGATACTGGCAAATAAACCTTGCGATCAGAACTGTATTTTTCAAACTCTAAGCATTTTGGGATGGGTGTGTTTTTAAACCGAAATTAGGTCACGTGCAATAAAATCATCTATAACTTTATTTTTTGCCTATTTTAGCGTCTGTGTATACATTATATTTGTACCTTGTTACCTACAAGATAAAGTAATATTGACATATAGTTTAGTTTGTAAGATTGAGATTAGGTCAAATCCAAAATTTTCACGGACGCGTGAATTTAATCATTAAATGATGCTACCTTAAAGACCTGATCAGAAGTTAATATTGGTTTATAAATGACATTTAGTTTCTTTAGATCAAAATATAACAAATACAAAGGCCAATATATTATTGTAAGTTCCGCATACCATTCTATTTTAACGCAGCCAAATGAACTACATTCTCCGACACTTCGATTGAGAGTTTTCAAGTCTTGCAAATTAAACTTAACCCGACTAAATTATGCTGAGGGCTTCTTTTTACAGAAACCCTTTGAAGATTTTCCATCACTGGAACTTTCGCTGACTTGGTGCCTAGTAAGATGTCCTTTAACTTTTGAGATGAGTATAAAACTTTTATTTATTGCTTCATTTCTAGTATTATGTTTAATTTCCCTGGGTAAGTATGTACGGTCTAACTTAGAAGTAGAGGATTTTAGTACCTTGTCGCAGCTATTGATATAATAAATGCAAACCACTTTCACTTAAATACGTTACAGCGACAGAGTGCTATGTACAGCTCCTTCTGAGTTTGCGTGTCAAATTTTTTTTAGTCATGTATAAACCGTCACTTTTATTAGGTAGTGAATTTTGAGTCCAGTCCTATAACGGGAACTGGTAAAAAGTTAAACATTCGGTTGACCAATAAATTAACATCTCTCTGTAGTGTTGTCAAAAGTAAACATTAGTAAAGCTGCTTGAATTATTTAATCTTTGTTTATAGCATAGTTTATTTAGATAGTTTAGTCAAGTGAACAAAGCGTTTGACATATTAACTTAAGGCCTTGTCCGTCTAGGGACAGACAGAGCTAGACTCTAGGTCACCGTCTCATCTCGCCTTGTCTGTTGTCTGTCTACCCCTACGTAATTTTACTTGCACATATCCAAAACTGTATTTCTTTCTTTCATCATTGTGAATCATTTAAGAGCTACGCGAGAAGCAGGGATGTCTCAATAATAGAAATATAAATAAAAAAGTGTAAGTCTAATATGTGACCTAATGCAATTTACACGAGAAACGTAATTTCAAATTTAAACTGCACAATACAATATGTACACATACATACATACATACATATCTTCACGCCTTCATTCCCAGAGTGCGGTAGGCAGAGCTACAAAATTACCAACAACTCTAAAAACTTGTTGATAACTCTGTAACCACAATTTGCACAATTAAGTAGGCTAAGATGTTTAACAGTACTACAAGCCTTTATTCCCTTAGTCGCCTCTTACGACTTCCATGGGAAGACATGGAGTGGCACAATTCAAAATATAATACTAAACACAATTGTTCAATAATAGTTGAGTGTACAGTCAACAGCATAAATAAGTGATCATTTATGTACCTTGTCACTTTAACGTTATGTTTGAAATGCTATACAAAATAGTGAAACGATTGAAAGCGACAAGGTACATAAATGATCACTTATTTATGCTGTTGACTGTACGTGGAAAGGCGCAAAACTCAGCTATTGCGCTGGCTATGCTAGCCAACCCACCGTGTGTTTTACCTAGGGCTTCCAATCCCGGGATCCCGCGATATTTCATGTCTTTTTCAATACCGGTATTCATTAAGCAATACCGGGATCCCGCCCGCGGTATTTAAAATAAAAATGGAGAAATAAACCATTCGTTTATTTATATGGTTTATTAACAAGTGTGTTTCAATTGCTTCGAAACTTTTGTAAGTTACATGTAACGTAAGAGATTTCGATACTCAGCCGTTCTCTGGTCATTGTTTTAGCAATACCGAAAAAAAACTGTTGACAATAAGGTTCTAACGGTACTTCCGCTCTGACTGCTGTCCTGCTTATACATATGCCTCGCGTTTATCTTTTATCTTACTCTATGCTTTGCATAGCCCTTGCTAAAGGGAGTAAGTCAGTTGCCTGCCGGAGTTTGTCGTGTTTGGTCACGTGCCAGTCACATCACGTCACGTGCCAGTAAGTGTTAACCTATCCGACGGCGTCTCTTCTGGTATTTGGAGTGCACTAAAAAAAAAAATATCTACAGAAAAATCACCAACCATGACAATATTAATAGGAAATACTTTAATTTTTACTTGTTTCAATTGTGATTCAATTACAAGGATGATTTAGTTTTACGATTATATACATTATATTTGTAACCTGAAAATTAAAAAAAAAACATATTTTATCAAGTTTGTTATTATAAATCAACCAGGTTTTGACGCTTTGTGCCAGAATCGAAAAACGCCAGATTCGCGGAACGCCAGATTCGCAGAACGCCAGATTCGCATAATGTCAGATTTTCAGATTCGCAGTATACCAGATTCGCAAAATGCCAGATTCGCACGATGCCAGATTTCAGATTCGCAGAATGCCAGATTCGCATAGTACCAGATTCGCAGAACGCCAGATTCGCAGAATGCCAGATTCGCAGATTGCCAGATTCGCACGGTGTAAGAGTGA
Organism: Acleris emargana; assembly: GCA_927399475.2. Taxonomy (NCBI): domain Eukaryota; kingdom Metazoa; phylum Arthropoda; class Insecta; order Lepidoptera; family Tortricidae; genus Acleris; species Acleris emargana. The sequence goes on from OV656850.1 coordinate 6,724,357, forward strand.
AATAATCAATTTCCGTTGCCAGCTCTTACGCAATCATTGGTTCAAGTACAGTAGTAATAAAAAATACTTTTTCTCAATAATGAAATGATTCAACGCTCTAAAACGACTTGTTCCTGATAAAATAATAGGCAGTAATGTTGCTTAGTAATGTTAGTAATGTTGCTTTATAATTAGATTTATATGGATCATTCCCGCCCTAGCGCCGGTAAAGTGATCGTCAACTGATATGGCAAAATTATCCGATAACGGTTCTGTACCTTTTGAGGTATGGAACTCTAATTAATCTTACTCTCTCTATTACTATTATGTGAAAAATAAATCTGGCACTGTGCAAAATCTGGCAATCTGCGAATCTGGCATTCTGCGAATCTGGCGTTCTGCGAATCTGGTACTATGCGAATCTGGCATTCTGCGAATCTGAAATCTGACATCGTGCGAATCTGGCATTCTGCGAATCTGGTATACTGCGAATCTGAAAATCTGGCGTTCTGCGAATCTGGCGTTTTTCGATTCTGGCACAAAGAGTCAAAACCTTTTTTTTAATAAAAGGATATATCGAAATTAATCTGCAAGTTTTATTTTTAATAAAAACTCAATTTTTATTACTTTTTCTTAATACCGGTCCGGGATCCCGGGATCCCGGTATTGAATAACGAATACCGGCATCAATACCGGTATTATGAAAAGTCCGGTATTTGGAAGCCCTAGTTTTACCACAAAACCGTAATACAGCAGTACGAACATTGCTTCTTGGCGGCTAGATCAACAGAAGGCTGCGGCTCCACTGAGGCGGAGACAAGCGGAGCGGAGCAGTGCCAATATTAACCAATAGAAGGCGCATGCGGTCACGTCGAGCGCGCCTTGCGCACTTTTGTTAAGATTCTATATATTGGCACAACTCCGCTCCACTCCGCTCATCTCCGCCTCAGTGGAGCCGCAGCCACCAGGTTCCAAGTGCATACATGACAAGCCGTTTGATCCCATTCGTGTAAGTGTGATTCAATCTTGTTCAAACCCAATCGTTTGTTATTAAGGCTCAGTTTCATTAGTCCCGCCCGCATTCTTTAAGTTGTATATTGCGTCGCTGCAATAACATCCAGCGCATAATGTTAAAACAACTTGTCAATGGATTTCTACAAGCATGCGACCAATGAAACTTGGCCTTTAAGCTAATTGTCAACTGTCAATGTTTAATTTCCACTCTTTTGCTCAAGGAGTGGTACAGATATAGCTTACAGCTCGTTTGGCTTAGCTATTACAGCTCATGATGATGTCCAAACGAAATAAACTCGTGCGTAGGCATAATTGCTTTAAAAATGATATTGCGACGTAACTCGATTCTAGCCCATCAACCCAATTCCTCGCCGGATAGCGGGATCATTTCGCGCCACCCCAGCAATGTTCACTGCCACCATTTAAGAAATAGAAATATAAATGATTGATTCGACGCTTATTTATAGCAACACAATTAAACCAAATGACAAATAAAAAACCAATCAAACATGGCATTGTAAAGGGCCTACTCAGTATTTTGCCGCAGCAAGCCACGGCGCAGGTTTTCAGAGGACTAGGGGGATTATTATGACAACTACGCAGTTCAGTTTAAGGTGAGAGAAAAAGACGGAGCTATATAACCGCTCCTAACTTATGATATTATTTAACCTCAAACTACTCGAATTGAGCCGAGAACTATTCGGGTCAAAGGGTTTGAAAGCGTTACTCATTGTGAAAAAAACCACTAGGTATTAGCTCTGTCCTTTTTTTTCAGCGTAAATTGAACTACATAGCTACGTCATAATAACCCCCCTGTACTGACTTATAAACTACTTTTAAAAATCGTACCTATACAATTTGAACTTTTTATGCGATCTACTCTTATAAAAAAAAACACCCCGTGTGTGGGTCTTGAAAGTATTTTAAAAATGGTACATAAATACAACCGTATATGTATTTGTATTTTAATCCCACCAAAAGCATTTAATATATCAATTAGGCTAAGTCTGTATTAGGCAAGTCCAGAAGCACCATAAATAAAACAGAACAAGAACAAAAAGGCACCTACTTTAGACATTGGAAGTGTATAAATAAGAATAAAATTTTGTAATTATTTCCAAGTAAACCAAGTGGAAGAGACGGTCTTTATCAAGACATTTCCAGCCAGTTGGGCTCATCCCCCCAGAGATAACTGGCGTATTCAGCGCCATTGCTAACGATCCGTCCCTGATTGATGGCTGGGGCCCGCGATTTCACAAACGCGGGATTACCCGAGATTAACCGGGATTAACCTATATTCAGCGATGAATTGATTCTTCGCTGAATATGACGTATTATTGGGGATTCTGCAAGCGTTTCACTATATTGTGCGCGATCGTGGTTTGAGATGAAGATGTATATTTAGGATAAGGATGATATTATTCTTCGCTTCTATATTTTTGATTGCTTTTACTTCATAAAATGAATTACGAATTATGCTTTTGTTTCGTTATCTTCTGCACTTTTTTTTACACTTAACTTTAGGATTTGCTGTTTCAAAACTTTTTTTTTTTCTATCGGCTCTAAGATTTCACTTTTCACAAAAAATATGGGTAAGATGATATAGTTAAAAGGATACAATAACTCCATCACTTGTTTAATGTGAGTAGTTTAGCATCAAACCAAATATTTTTTAATCGTTTTTCACTTATGCTTAAATTCTCTGTCCCGTTGTTTAATAACGACAGTGACATAAATTTATATCTTAATTAAACTTTACAATTAAATATAAGAGCTTTTTGCAGATTAGCAAGCCACGTAAAAGTTTACAATAAATGTACATAATAAAATCTCGTGAAACATTCAAATTGGTTTAAACCATCGGCACTCGCGAAAGTTAAATATCAAGATAAAGATTAAGCTTCGTAGCCTGCTACGCCACAAGAAGAATGCTACGCCGTAGCAAAACTCCCTAGCCTTAACTTATGCCAACTTATAAAGTTTTGGTGTGATTTTTGCTTTTTTATTAAAAATAAAAGTAATTGTGGTGACGAGCCGTGTTTCTAAAGCGTAAATAATAAACGTCATAATTGAACAAATGTTTTTTTTTGTAATATTAACCCGTAGATAGTTATTTTAGTTCTTGGAACTGACAATATTTTTTTCTGTACAATGCCGCAATGGTTTGGTTAGGTTAGGTTAGGTATTAGGCTTCCCGTCTAAATAGTATAAAATATGAATTCGCTACTGGTACTATCTAATAATGCCTACTTACTTGTGGAAACAGTAAATGTAGAAAAAAAAACTTCAGACCCAAATAAGATACCCAAAAACTTTCCCGTATTAAAACTGCTTTTTGTACGCAGCGCTTCCATCGGCCGATCAAAAATGTAAATACTTAATGTTCTGGCCGGCGCAGATAATTAACGACTTTACAAACTGTCAGCCGCAGTTACATGAGTAGCCATTTTTCATGCTAAAATTCCATAAAAATGGTAATCGGGTATCAAATTATAAAAATAAACTTTTACTAGTACCTTATCTTCATTAGATTGCTCCATAACATTTTAATTTATTCGTTGTAGGAAATTATATCTTAACGCGGTTATGCATATGATACACAAGGAACATAGATGTTTTCATAAAGAACACGAGAAATAAAATTTAGCAAGCAAAATTCATCATCATCATCATCTTTCTCCTGCCCTTATTCCAACTTATTTGGGATCGGCGCAACTCTTATTACTCTGGAATAAGGTGCATTGGGACATATTTTTGATAGCGTTGTCCCATATTTTTACACTTGACTGTACTAAGGGCACTAGGTAACGATAAACATACTGATATTGGGAAATAATACATGAATACATAGAAAACTGTCTGTTGAGTTTCTTGCGGCGTTTATTCTCAGCAGTGCAGTGGTCTCTTGCGAAGCTCTTGTAGATTTTTGACGTGTAAAAGTGCCCGTGCGGCTGACTACTTACTGAATAAACATCTTTTATCTTTTTAAATCATCTAAGACTCAGGAACAAATACTCACACTCATCACACCAATATTTGACCTGACCGGGAATCAAACCTGGGACTGTTAGGTCTGTTAGCTTCGTAGGCAGGGTCACTACCCACTAGGCTAATTTTGTGCGTGTGCCGCATTAGGGGTCTCTCTATACATATTGATACGAAGCGAATTTATAACCGCGTGTGTGTAGCGTGCGCCGCTATGGAATTCCACTTTGGCTTGATAGTGGTGACCATCAACTACCACTGACCTGATCAGATCAAGCAGCGTATCCGCCGTGAGCGTGTCCTTGGTGAGCACTTTGGTGGTGTTCGGCTGCGTGTACGAGGAATCGCTCCCAGGCTTGATGGTGGTGACCAGCGCGATACCCAGCATTACCGCGCACACCGTCGTCGTCATGTAATACACGATCGCTCGAAGACCGACCCTGCACGGAATTTATACATTAATCTTCAGGTTTGGCAACACATTCCAAAATATTATGGAGTGAATCTACTAGCGCTTTGGACAAGAGCATCATTATCAAACACCAGATTGACGAGGGCAAAAATGTACAAGTGCTAGTGATTCACTAAATGTTGGCCAAGTTTATCGACATCGATAAAAACCAATTTTGAATCATCTATCATTATCATAAGTAATGGCCAAGTTTGAATACCTTTTAATTATGTGCAAAGCTCTTTTATTTATACTTATCCCAACTATAAAGAACCGGTATCTGACATTCACCCTGGACTCGAGTTACTTTTGACAACCATCAATATTCTTTAGCATTCCGACGAATTGAGAACCTTTTTGTTTTTTAAGTCGTTTAAAAATGCCTCGAAAGAAAAAAGATCGTTTATCGAAGATAAAGGTACGACTTACTTTGGCAAAAAATGTAAGATTAATATGTCACGAAAAAAGTTGTCGATAAATTTTGTCGATATTTAATGAATCACTAGCACTGGTACATTTTTGCCCCCGTCAATCCGGTGCATGATCATTATGGGGAAGAAGTACCACGCTAGTCTTGAGAATGTACAGTCCGCGCGCGATCTGAGTGCCGAGCTTAGGAATGTGCTAATACGGAACGGCGCTATACAGTGTAGTGCACACTGCAGGCGAGAGAGGAGAGGCGTGGCTCCCTTCACCTCAGGCCCCGACTGCACTCAGATCGCGCGCGAACTGTGAATGTCTATGGGTCACAGATCCCACTTACGAGTACCACTAAATATGCTAAAAAAAACAGGTAGTCTCATTATTAACCCCTGACGCTAATAGAGGGGTGTTTTAACTTTGACGTGTGTTTCTGTATTTCTTGTCATTCACAAAGGGTCTAGCAGGCTAAGGAAGGAGAAGTGGCCCCTGTGACGAATATCGGATTTTTATAATGTCATATGTTGGCTATCTCATAATATAGAAACACCTTAACTTACAGCCCCCTATCTTGAACCGTCACCGAGATACTGTCAAAAACGTCATTTTATGGACACATTTTTCAAAGTAGTTTTTCTCCTGAACTATATAAGGTAGAGCAATCAAACCAAATCATAGCTACAAAGGATGGGTAGGAGTATAACTCTGATTTTTTTAAATATTTAACTCCATGAAAAAAAAATGATTAAAATGTCAGAGAATTTTTTGACAGCACTTTTCAACAAGTACTTGTAAAGGTACAGCTACGGAAAAAATCACATAAATTGCTAATAGTATTAGCTAGTACCATGCGAAAAATCAATTCAATATAATTGGTACAACATACTTAAAAAATATGTCAAAGAAAGTGTTTCACTTTGCATTTTCAGTTTATTTGATAGCTTTATTGACATGACAGCCATGCGTGAAGTTCAAAATAAACATTATGTTGCTAGGCAACGAAATTAAACCTCATTGGATCGAAAAATCTCCTTGAGAATGAAAGACTCATTTAACGCTTTCTTTGACATTTTTTTTTTTTAAGTATGTTAATAAAAACTTTAAATTATTTTGACGCACTTATTTAAACAAAAAATAGGTATCTGCGATAAAAATATGTTTTTGTACAGCTGAAAAAAAAAAAAAAAAAAAAAAAAAAACTGTACAAAGTTATGGAAAGACGTTGCCCTACCCGTCACCTTGAAACCAAACCAAAAATTATTATTCAGTATCTTATCAGATTACCTATTCCTAAAGTTTCTGAGCCTTACTGCCGCGCTTAGAGACGTCAATTAAATTGAATGCTTGATTAAAGTTGCTGCTATCACTTTCTTTGCCATAGCAATAGAATAAGACAACACGTCACTAAACAAGCATTAAATTTAATTGACGTCTCTGAGTGCGGCAGTTAATCAGTCGTATTACCTTGAGGTAACTTAGATTCTGGAATGCGATAAGTATGACAATGGCGCATTAAAGCACAAACGAACTTACTTGCCAGACAAACTAAGATCCAGTGAACCGATAGCCGACACGATCGACGACACCAGCAGCGGCACGATGAGGGACTTCAGCATCCTCAGGAACAGCTCCCCAGGGTACTGGAAGTACATGACCTCTCGCCGCGTGAACTGGTGCCCGGTACTCCGTAGGCCCCATCCTAGCAGCGTCCCTGACACGACCCCGATGACAGTAAGGAAGGTGAGGAGGTTCTCCCTGAGGAAGGTCCAGGTGCCTTTTCTTGTTATGGGCATGGTTGGTTCTGGAAGAAAGGATTATTTTTAGAATATTTAAAAAGTGAAAGAAACCTGTCTACTTCGGTAATCAAATTGTAAAGGATCCTAGGTGACAAGATGCATTGTAAAATCGTTATAGTTATAGAAAATGTTAAACATTGACGTAAGCTGCCGGTCGATCGCGTCGAGCGACATCAATTCCATAAATTTTGACAGTTTCCGACGATCGTTTACGTGAGCGTTAAGCAACTTGTCTAAGGCTGCTGACTTGATTGTTAATGGTATAAGAAAACGGACTTTCAGGGCTCTATCCTACTCGGTAAAACCATGTTGCTTTTGACATGTTATTGTATTGTCAACGTTACGATAGCTCTTATTTACTTGTAGGTAGGCCCTTTATTCAGCTCAGCAAAACCATATGCTTTTGCCATGTTGTGGTATTTTTAACTTGGCCGGCATTACAGTCAAATAAATAAGAGCTATCACAATGTTGACAATTCGATTACATTTCAGAAGGAGTCAAGTTTAGATAGGGTAGAATAGATTCCCTTAATAGTAATGTCGGTCGAGATAACAATAACAAAAAAAAAGATACATATAAACTAGTAATGGGTGATGTCTGAAACATTACAAAACTGTCCTTAACTGCGAAAATGACAGCTGATGAAAATTACATAATAAGATGGAAATGATTCTGACACAAGTAAATTCCATTCAAATTACATGAAAACTTTTCGTTACTTTTACGTTACTTGTCAAAACTATAGTAATTTGCAGAAATTTAACAAAATTTACTTGCCGCCCGTCACAAAGCAGAATAAGGCCCAAGCGTGTTCCACTTTGTATTGTCAAAAGCAATTAGATTCAGCCCGAGTAGAAAGAACCCCGGCTAGATTTCCAATAAAAGAAATGAGAGTGCTTTCATTTATAATCGGCCCATGCTAACGGTTAATATTAACACTTGGCAGACGGGGCTGGCGCGGCGTACTATTGTACTAGGAATACTGTCATTATACATTGGCCCAATATATTGGCGCCAACATTTGGACATTGACCGTATCCCACTGACCGATGACATTCATTCGGTGACGTTTGATTCGTCCCGAGTTCCTGGCATTGGATAAATAAACAATCTTACAGGTTAGCTACATCGTTTTACTCAAGTACATAGGGGAAAAAAAATCATAGAAGCATTTTTATCAACCCAGTGATCCCATTTTAAACCACAATTCCGTATTGAGAAAATCTCATAAGGATCCTTACGTTTGGAACTGCGTTAACCTCTTTCTTAATCCTGTAATAAAGGATGCCAAAAACGAAAGCATTCAATAAGGCTTAAAAAAACGATGTATTCGCTTGCTTACAACAGAGCACAGACATACCTCTTCATTGATTAAGGCCACAAAAATATGTGTTTTTTATGTTACTAAAAATCCTTTTTCAGTCGCAATCAAAGAATACATTTTCAAACACACAAAAGGGCTTATTTCATGAACTGCTTCATTTCATAATACCCTATTCATCTCCCAAAATATATTTGAAGCAAAGAGGAAAAGGACACTTACATCATCATGCCAAATTAAACTTCCCCTTCCATAAATCTGCCAAAATTTTCCTGAAACCCACAAACAACATAAATATGATCCTCGCCAGTCGGCCTGCGCCCGCGCTGGGAGCGGATGCTGCGCGGAAATCTTGATTTAGTGATATCGGGATCAAACCACTCCCCTCTGTCGCTCACACGAGTCCCCAATCAGACCTACCGTACATTGCGAAATAAATTGATCTCTGGATACATAATGCTATTTATAAACTTGTTTTCTGCTATTTTAGGCGGTTTGGAAAGGTCACACGTTTAACTGTGGCATGGTTAGCAAGGACATAAACTTAAATAACTAGATCCAAATGGGAATATGAAAGGAAATCCAATTCACTAATTCACACTTCAAAGTCAAATGGTATAGTTAGTAGTTAAGGCAACAAAACGATCGACAAACGGTATAGTTGGCCTTATATTGCTGCTTACTTTTGTGACATATGACAGATTAGTACAGAGGTTTTAACATGACATTAAAGGGACAAAGCGCCAAAGTGTGCAGATACTTATAAAGCCGACTGTATTATTACGTTCTATACTATTAATAGCAGCCCGCTGAAAATTTTATGCAGAAACGTTCAAATCCCAAGAAATACAAGTAGTTAAGTATGTAACAGACTCAGAGGAAAACGTCGGTAGTCCCAATAAAATCATCAATATCCACAAAAATTTGGTGTTTTCATTGAGTAAGTATAAGAGTCTAATCTTAACCTCGCCCTTAGTCTTTGCGCAAGTACAAAATAAGATTTAACAAGATGAATATAATCTGCAGAGCTAAAACTTTAAGTACAAGTTGAGAACTAACTAAATCTTGTCTAATACTAACAAAGCCGCGAATATGGATGCCTCGGCACGGACAGGACAACAGAGAGCAGCCGACAACAGAGCTCTGTGCACTTCGTGCTAGGAATTAATTGGTATGTATTCATGATTCATAATGAATTATAAGGTGTTCCCATTGATGTCAGTCAAAACACGGGATTGTTAAGCCCCTTGCCACTCGTCCAGTATGTATTACTCGTCTTGGTTATGAAGGGACAGTTTATTCTATAACCACATTTTGCACAAGTAGGCTAAGATGTTTCCCAGTGTATTAGTGACAGTTTTAAGACTTGTTGGCAATTCTTTAGCTCTGCCTACCCCATTCTGGGAATGAAGGCGTGAGTTTATGTATGTATGTAGTTTATTCTATAGTCTGTGGATTTCAAAGGTTGGGAACCTCCAGTATCGAGCTCCTTGAAAGATGGAGAAGAATTGTTAGTCTCTCAAAGACTAACTTTGAATATAGACGTAAATAGTGCTAAAACGCTAGGCCGGCCATTCGCAGAGCGTTTTACCCGCTTGTGTCCCGTGGCCTATAGTTTCTTATTGGCAATAGGGACTATTTCTGAGAACTTTAATGTTTACATCTAGTATAGTTTTGGTAATTAAAGCACATTGCAGTGCGCAGGCCAATTTCAAAAGATGGCATGCACAACGGGTTAAACTCACTTACTGCGATAAAAATCGTTGTACATTTAATTAATTCATAATATTCAAATACCTAAGGGTTAGATTGCGGAACGGAAAACAGTGATTTTGCACTTGGCATATTCTGATTTGAAACCGCACTTTTGTTGGTCCAATTATTACTCAATGAGAAATTGGTCTACCGGCTGCCCATTTACATTTATATGGTGTGATAGAAAGTAAGACGGGCGGTTGAATGGCTCTTACAATGGCTAACAGAAAAGACAACAGCACCTCTATTGTAGGCCGTAAAAACCATTATCGTCTTCGACCTGTTATGGTATTGTTCTGAATTTGGACACCATTACTGTCAAGTAAATAAGAGCTATCAAAATGTTGACAATACGAGTACGTATTTTCACGTTTGAGATAGTTTTCTCAACTCAGCGCGTTAGACTCGTGGCTATAGCGGACAGACTATTAACTCAAAATTTTATGAATGTGACAGTACGGTCCCTAACGTAAATTTAGGACCCAGTTTCAAAAAAAGTAGCTTGAAGTCGTAAATGTCATAAGAGATGCCAAGCCATTTGTAACTTATAGGTAACTCAACCATATTGCTGTACAATGTCAGATTGAATTTGAACCTAAGATGGGTCACAAAATTAAGTCTTTGACCTATAGAAACGCGCGCGGTCAAAGTGATAAGTGCCAAGCAATAGTTGCGCGTGACGTCACCCAGTCCGTCTTCATGATAAATGCAGCGTGAAGAGAATCAATCTCAATGACAAGTGCTAACGGGCCGGATACATCACATACTCGTACTACTTTGTAAGTAATAACATAGTCATCGTCATATAATTTATTGCCTAATGTTGTACAAAATATCTTAAAACTATTACATGCTTCAACACTAACCCTGCAAGGGCATTGCAATTTAATTTTATTTTCCTACTTTATCCTACTTAACCACAACCAATCACTATTAATCAGTTTACTAATTATTTAATCATCACTATAAAATAATTCTTGTAAATTATAAAAGGAGTGTAATAATAAAAATGTATGTAACTCATTCATAAATATTGTGTCCTTTTCTATGTTTTTAATTGAGTGTGGTATTTTGCTATAAATCTTCATGGCCATGTGCTGGGTGCGCGCGCTCACAATTTTGAGACTAGCAGTATAAGAGCCAACAAGTTTATTTCTCTTTCTCATATTAGGTCGAACATGATCATCTCTTTCACGTCCAAACAGGTCTTTGTGATTTCTTAGAAATTTATAAATTTCGTAGATGTATATTGACATTGACATAACATAAAACAAGCTTTAAAAACCCAACTGTTGCCAACCAACTTTGAATCGTAACCAATAAAAAAAGAAAAATAATGTAAGATACCTAAAGATGATTTTTAAATACCTATTCATCGATATCCCACTTGTCATAATTCGTCAACTTTTTATTTTTTACAATATGGCGTCTGATTGTCGCCATTTTTTTTTATTACTGTTATATCTTTAGTGACACTCACAAGATTAAGACGATCGCCATATGAACCATCAAAATAGTTCCACGCGATTTCTAAAGCGCCACGAAGGAACAAACATACATATATAGGCTGATAAACAAATAACCATCCTCCTTCGGCAGTCGGGTAAAAATACAAGTTAAAAAAAAATGCGAGTAGTAGTAGTAGTAGTAGTATTTTTAATTGAAAACTGTGTACAAAAGATGTAAAATAAAAGCTTTAGCTTTTCTTTTCGACTGTTCTTAATTATGAGGCTGAAACTTTCCATACAAATTGCGATAAAGTTTCGTTACCCTTAAACCTATTCTAATTTTTACGATTTTTAATACGTTGTTGATATTATGAAAAACTATATCTATATGAGAATGTCTTCGTTTCCAAGAAAATATTTTTTACAATGAAACAAATTAAAAAATCAAGACACAGAAACGTACAGACGTTGTTTTTCATAATAACATTAATAGCTACAACATATTCAAATATCGTGGGAATCAGACTTGATTCAGGGGATGAGAAACGTTATCGCCCGGAGCTAAATTAATATGGTGATTTTTTTTACAGCGACGCGATGTAAGCGTCGCACCCAAACAAACAAATGTTCTTACAAGTTATTTTGTAAGAAGCCGGTAAAGTAACCATAAACTGCGTAGCTTTATCAAAAAGACACAAACAGGTGTAGTAACAGTTGTAGAGTTTAAAGAGCGGTATATTGTAGGCAATATTGCGCTCATCCCCACTTGTGCCGCTTCCCAGGGGAACAAAAAGCCTCCTCGACCCATATTGCCTGGTTCCATATTGCCGTGGTGGGCGCGGCACTTGTGGAAAAGGCTTTTGTACAATTTAGGTTTATTATATTAACTGTTTGAGTACTTTAAGTGTATGAAATAAGGATTCTACTAGATTCAGCTGTTTGTTGCAAGTTGACACACTTTGTGACGTTTATTTTCTATTAAATGTTGTCCGCGTCTCTGTCCGCGTCGAAGCCTTTTATCGCAATTCTCTCAAAAACTGTCCAATTTTCCGGGTTAAAAGTAGCCTACGTGCTATTCTAGACTATAATCTATCTATGTGCCAAATTTCACTCAGATCCGTTTAGCCGTTCAGGTGTTATAAGATTTAGTTTCTGGCTGTTATTGTATGTGCTGTTCCATAAAGAGCCATATTGTATTTTTTTTGTATATTTTTAAATATGCATTTTTTTTATTACTACTTAAGTATCCATTAATACTTGCGACGTTAAACGCGAATGTAACGACACCTAGTTCATCACGATTTGGATGTCCGCCGTTCAGTCTCTACAAGAGGGACCAAAGAACCACACGCACATACAGACCTTTATGTGTGTATGGCTCTTTAGTTCTACAAATCTCAAATTTTCGGTACCAACAGATCAAATGTTACCTTCGTTCTTGGGCAATCGTTAAAAAGGACTTAATTATTTAAATGACATTTGTTTCGTCGTTAAAACTGTCGGATATAAAAACTGGCAGGTTACGGCCCGGCACCCAGGGGATTACGTATGGTTTGGTCAAGGCCACAATAATACTATCGAGCCTTTCCAAGAGGCCCGATCTGACAGCTGTTATCGTCGTTCAAAATATAACCCTAAACATGTCTAACGGTATCCAATCACTTGCTAAACCTCATTTCACAAACATATAATTTTGCAAACAGCTTAATTTTCAAAAACTGTAAATATTTCAAGATTTATTTCAGGACCACCTGTAGAACCCTATAGGTTAAGTTAGGTTAGTTTTATAAAAAACCTGAGTTATATACAGTTTCGGAAAAGAAAGCGTTTTGCAAAATGAGATGTTTGTGAAATGAATCAGTTTGTGAAACGTATTTGACAGCTATCAAATCGGGACTTTTTGAACTACGCGACTATTGTAGTCGATGAGGATATATCTCTGAATAGGACCCTTATTAGTGTTCAAATAGCGGTAACATTTAAAAAAAAAAGCGTTTGAATACGCAATCTATCACGAGTTAGTACTTTTCGAAACCTAGCTTACCAAAGCTTATTACTAAAACTTTAGTACCAAGTCACATAAACTGATTCATCAATTAATTCAACAGCGCTTACGCGACATAAATGCGACAAGGTACTTAGCTTTAGCGTGCCGTTCGAGTTGACCGCAGAGCAAGTCTCAACAAGTACGGCGCTCGCCGAGCCACTTGTTGAGGACCCCCTCACCCCCACAACCTGTTGTGTACAGGGCTGGGTGGCGCGCGGAGCGGGGACTACTGACACACTGAGCGGGTAGCGGAAACATCAACATCATTCCTACCTTCTCCTTCTTTATCTTTGCATATAATAAAACAAAGTCACTTTCCACGTCTAGCTGTCTGTATATCCGTTAACTTATCATAAACAACGCAACAGATTTTGATGACGTATTCACCATCAGTAAGAGAATTTTTCACGACAGGCTGTTATGTATAATATATTCTGGTTTATTTATATGTGTTACATAAACCGAGGCGAAAGTCTGTCTGTTTGAATTACATTGGGTTAACGCAAAACATTAAGCATGTAAAACAGAAAAATGTAAGTTTATACACGAGTTGGAACAAAAATACTGAACAACACTGCGTCATATTTATATAGGTTATTAAAGTCACATCAAGAACGCCGAACGGTATCTTCGTAAAAGTTCTCTTGTTTATAAAGGCCTGCGTCGCACAGTGTTTTTTTTACTCCAAAAAAGTGACATCCGCCTTTTATTGAATATATCTACTAAAAACATTATTCCAAATGCAAGAGTAGAACTCCCATGTGTCAATTTTCCATAGTTGTTTTTTTTTTAAATATCAAAGTTTTCGTGACCCTACAATTACTCAAAAAAAATCATAAAAACTGAAATAATAAATAAATAAATAAACTTGTATTGCAGTTTTATGAAGCATTTCTCAATGCATATTATGCAGTTTTTTTAAATTACAAATGTTGAAAAATGCCATAATAAAAAAATGTTTTATCGAAATCAGTATTTATTTTTTTATAATTTTTCTAGCACGAAGTAGAACCTGTGTCTAGCACAAAAAGATTCCTCACACTAAGGTTTATCATCCACAAAAATATCACATTCAACTTGGGCCTAGATTTTGAGAAAATGATTTTTAAATATTTGTATCAGGGTTGCCACTAATATGACCTTTCGTGTTATTTTTTTTTACCTAATATTAGCAGGTTTTTCACTACACTAACGAAAGAGGGTTATGTTCTTAAGAGAATGTATGTATGTATGTATGTATGCATGTATGTATGTATGTAAATTGTCGGCGCAACGCTGTCATTTTAACATAAAGTGACAGACGTATTTCAAGGCATCGTGTGGCATTTCGTTGGAATTTATAATTATGTAGAACAACGCAGCGGCGACGACGCGACGCACCGGCAACGCACCTGTCTTTAAGTGTGCATAATTGAAGACAAAATATTATTTTGCCACTTTTCCAATTTTCTGTTAATATTTTATTGTATTTAGTATTTATGTCAGTAGAAGTATCATGCGTTATATTTTAATCTTTGATTATCAACTTCTGTTACGCAGAGAGGCGTAAAACGCGGTGTTGAATTCTAAATACAAACAACGAGAAGGACAATTCGTTACTAATATTCAATAACCATATTTTACTAACAAATTCGGATTTCCAAACTTACTTTTTTGCTAAACTTTTCTTATATTTATTAATCACTATCGAATCCGCTTCCGCTCGCACATAATCCTATACTTTAGCACCAAACGTAAAAGGGAGTCTCAAAAGACTGTAACGAAGCCCTCGAGTTCGCTCGAGGACTTAATTAACCTGCTTCTGAACATCGAGCACGTGCAACCAGTTTTGATACTTGGAATAAGACCAGTTTTGACACTTAGGACCGTATTAATAAACTGATCTCAACTGTAATGCTCGTCTCAAGATGTGTCAAAACTGACAGTTTTCTATGGCTTGACCTTTACTTTATCTTGTGATGTGACGGGCATCTCAGCTAAGATGAGTTTATTAATACGGCCCTTAGATGTAAGCCAATATGACGTGTGACTCTACGATTTAAGCATTTGTGGTTAATGTGAGGAATAAACATTTTAGGAAGCCCGTTGAATTCCTTTTTTCTTAGTCATATCTAACATAATGTTTGTTTATCGATAGTCATAATTGGAACCGTAGACTTTTTTGAATTCCTTAAGCATCTAACCTAAAACGACAATCGACTAGTTGCTAGTGACCATGCTTATGAAGATAATGGTCCTGGGTTCGATCCAGGTATGGGCAAATATTTGTGTGAGTATTGTTTCTGAGTTTCTGTATGTAAAAGTATTTATATCGTTGTCTAGTACAGTCAGCATTAAAAGTAGCTTATCACTTTAGTATTTTAATAAATTTTGTTTGATATTGCTTACTTTTGACGCTGAATACATAGTACAAGCCTAGAGCTTAGCTTTGGACTAGGTCAATTTGTCGTGAAAACGTCGTAAAAACACATTACGACTAAAAATTATTATGGCAGACAAAACACAACATAGAAAAAAACTTAGCAAGGAAACACCGCAATAATTCCTCATTACATTTTTTATAAATATTAGGTGTTCTTCGAGAAATTTTGGTTAATAGCATCTCATTAATCCAATTGGCGAGGGAACGGTGACGTGATATTTTCGCTAAAAAACGGCAACCTAATTAGAAATCTGAGAGGGAAGCTTTCGCGAGGGCAGCGCGCGCGCAATTTGCGCAACGAGCGCTTCCGGCGCGACAAGGCGAGGAAAGGACTAGTGTGGATACACCATTAGCCCAATAAAATTAACAGATTAACAGGGCCTCTTTTCTAGGCGCTAAGAACTATATCGTCTTTGATCTGTTATCGTCAACGTTTTAGAATAGAATAGAATATAAAATATTTATTCAACGCACACAAAAATACAGTATAAAAATATCAAGTGAAAAGAAGACATCAATTAGTTACGTTGAACAGGATCTCTCTCAGCATTGTGCCGCAGGAAAACTGCGGCGCTGATTTTCAGAGGGACCCTGACTTAAAAACAGGTACCAGGTAACATGACGCGCTGGCCTAGTTGGTAGTGACCCTGCCTACGAAGCTAGCGGTCCTGGGTTCAAATCCCGGTAAGGGCAGATATTTGTGTGTTGAGCGCGAATATTTGTTCCTGAGTCATGGATGTTTACTATGTATTTAAGTATATATTTCTCTATATAAGTATTTATATCGTTGTCTAGTACCCATAATACAAGCCTAGAGCTTAAATTGGGACTAGGTCAATTGGTGTGACATTGTCCACTGATATTTATTTACTGCTTTATTAAAAATGTGATATTGTTTTTTTGTAATTGATGACAAACACTAGTGACAATTCTTTTATAAAGTGAAATAAAAAATAATATAAATACACACTGAAAAAACTTAACAAAGACTAATGCTATTTGTGTGGCAACACCAGAACAACACAACTGTTTCCTGTTGGATCGTTGCAAGTGACGGCCAATTTAATCTAGTTTTGATAGCTCTTATTTACTTGACTGCAATGGCGGCCGATTTCACAACGATGCGATACCACAACAGATCAAAGACGATATGGGTTTTGCCACCTGGAATAGAACAGAGGCCCTGGCTATTTGATACTACAGTACTATACTATTACATATCGGTATAGGTGTACTGGGAAAACTAAGGCTATGATGTACTAACGCTCTTAAGCAAAGTGACTCATTGTACTTGCTACTCATGGTAATGTTTTTCGTAGGTATATATATGTACTCGTACACGAATGTATATCGTCATTGCTTTGAAAAAACCTCGTATCTCATATTTCGTGATGTACGATTTTAAACTTAAACTTGAAGAGGATTAAGTTCAAACTCATACTTCTCGAAATATCAGATACGAGTTTTTTTTAAACTATTAACGATATTCATAGATAGAGCATATAAGTAGCACATATAACACTAAATTCAAACGTATCTCAACGTACGTTATTGCGACAAGGTACTAACATGTAAAGCTTCTTATGAGCTCGTCTGTACGAGTAAAATTAGTTTCCAGCAACCCCGTATTTCTTTCTCTGGGGGGTAGATAGGTTTGACATTTCTTGCACTGTGTTGGGTGATCGGAGAGTTATTTGGAAAACCCTGTGAAACATCACCGTGCCGCAGGAAATAGCAGTTAGTTAGATAAATACATAGTCACTTTCATTGCCAAGGTCTCTGATTTTCATACAAAATCGACCCGCCTAGCGGGTCGGCGGCAATGAAAGTGATAAAACAAAGCCGCTTCCCCTCGTCTGTCCCTCTGTATGTACGCTTAGATCTTTTAAACGACGCAACGGGGTTTAATCCAGTTTTCATCAATAGGTCGAGTGACTCTAGAGGACAGTATTTATGTATAAAACATTCTGGGATATCTACGGGTTTTACAGAGAACCTAAACGAAGCAAAGGCAGGCCACTAGTATGATATAAATGTCCTTCAAATAAATAAATAGGTGGGTCATCCATCGTCAGCTGTCAGTGGGACCCTGAGGCCCTAGCCAAGATGCGTTACAATAACTAACGTTTCGTGTCACTTGATCTACAGTAACTCGATTGATTGGTTTAAAAACGAAACGAATAGAAACTCTAGTTAGCGTAATGTAGCTTGGCTAGGGCCCCTGAGGTCATTATAGCAGCTGCTAGAGAGGCCAGTAGGTCACTTAATCCGCGCCTATTAGTCCGGCGTGATGAATGTCTTTATGATATAAGAGTACAACGACATTATACAGTATGACTCTTCGGAATTATGTAGTGTACCCGGCCTCTAGTCTTAAGGGCAATCTTTCAATCTATACAGCTCGATTTGATTTGATGGAAAACTGTATATCACTGATACGCATAAAATAACGGTCCCGATATGAAATCATTACGACATCACTCTGATTTCAACAAAAGATATCACAATGCAACTAGGCTACACCAATTGCAGGCAACAGAACTCAAAGACTGCAAAATAATTAAGCCACATGCTTATGCCAATTAACATAGTACCTATAAGCAATCGATGTACAGAGCAGAGACTGTTGCAGTCCAGTCAGGCCGGAGACAATCCAAAATATGTAAATAAAAGTATGAAATCTT
Source organism: Acleris emargana (assembly GCA_927399475.2). Classification (NCBI taxonomy): domain Eukaryota; kingdom Metazoa; phylum Arthropoda; class Insecta; order Lepidoptera; family Tortricidae; genus Acleris; species Acleris emargana. The sequence goes on from OV656850.1 coordinate 6,742,680, forward strand.
AAGATAACTCATAGTATGTATTCCAATACGATGCACTTACTCACTTAGGCCGGGATTGGCCGACGGACTGTTAGTCTGTGGTGCCCTTAAGACTAAGAATTTCGAAGAGTCATAAATGTCATGATTCCGAATTTTAATAACACCGAATGCAAGTTTTGGATAGAGTTCTTAATTTTTTGACATGGCTTAGAAATCAAACCTAACTTATCCACCGTATAGCAAATAAATTATAGGTTTCAGAAAAAAAACCGGAAAAATTAAAACTCGGAAATAAAATGAATTTTAAGCTGTGTCCCTTATTTAGTGGCCACCATGTTAAGTAGGATTTAAGATCCATAGACATTTATAATCTCAATAATATAATCACAAGACTGCAATCCTAAGACTTCAAATTCGTCGCCGACCCTGAGGACTAAGATGGACCTCTATGCCTGCGCATCTCAAACGTTTTAGCGAAGAAACCCTTTGTAATTACTAAATATTAGAAGCAGTACCTGGTTTTTAAATAAATATGAAAAAAAAATTGCTCTGCATTACATTTCAAAAAGCCCTTGTACAGGCCTTGCGGAGCCCTAGGGCTCCGTGGAAAATACTTCGAGAATAGCTGCTATTATAAAAAATAAAATAAATAACTGATCCCCACACCGGGACACAAAATAAGTGAATATACATTTTTTTTATGGGGCCATTCTTACGTAAATTTACTTAGTCCCAAACTAAGCTCTAGGCTTTTACTGTGGGTACTAGACCACAATAAACAAACCTATATGGAGAAAAACGTACTAAAACAAATAGAAAACATGTAAGACTTACACACACAAAAATATTTGACTACACCGGGGTCGAACCCGGGACCGCTAGCTTCGTAAGCACGCTCACTACATAGGCTAAAGCCTGCCTTACACTTGTAAGTTTTACTTACATAAGTAGTGACACGGCTATGTGTTAGGATGAGAGAAAAAAAACTAATTCTAACAAATAGCTGCGTCCCTGCTTCCGTAGGAAAAACTTACGAGTGTAAGGCAGCCCTAAACGCGCCGTCAAATTGGGTCTAGCTTTTGTTGCGTACTGTAAGATTTTTCACAGTCACTATGACCAAACTAAAGAACGCTAATTTGGTGTGTCTACGTTAATAACAGCGGAAATGCTGTTGCCACCCGCCGACTCGACCATCAGATAGTTCCTAGGTGCCATCATTTGCATTGCCATCGGGTTAATTTAAGACCATTACGATAGCGGAACAAGATTCAAAATTGACTTGCAAGATTTGACCCAAACACACAAGTTAAATCAAAGTTTGTAATAAAAAAGAAAATAGCAATATCCACATTATTATTTCTATCTCGAGATTCCGCATCAGTCGTTTGCAATTTACGACTATCGCCCATTCACAACTCAATGGAGCTTTCAGAGGAGAATTGCTTGGATAGCACGCAATGTATGTGCACATTAGTAGGTATCTATCATGTTTATTGTAAATCTAACTCGCAGTATGACAATGCGTAGTAACTTGAAATAGTAACATAAACAATATGTTATTTCTCGTAACGTAATTTTTATCATTCAAATAATTTATTTGTATTAAGTTGTTTTTTTTTTTTTACGAAAATCAGAAACTTCACTGGGACAAGCACATTGCGTACCAAAACAGTACCCGTTTACAAATCAACAAGTGGCCAAACCAAACAAGCCAAAACAAATATATTTAAAAAAACTCACCGTTACAATTTTAGTCCAAACTCTTTGTCACTGCTATTAAAAACACATTACTGCGTGCGGCGGGAGCGCGGGGCAGAGCGTGCGGGTCCCCCGGCTGCCGGCGGTCGACTGAGGTCTGGCCGGCCCTCTCCAGGTACAGGATCCTCCAGGGCCGAGGGGGTGGGGGGAGCAATTGATCTGCTTCCTGCGTCCTGAATGAAAACACTACGGGACACCGATTGCGATACTGATATGCAATTGCCTATTACACCGACATATACTTAGCGTCGGTACGCGCCGCGCTTGTTGGTACAGTCATCAGCATAAATAAGTGATCATTTATGTACCTTGTCACTTGTACATTATGGTTGAAATGTTATACAAAATTGTGAAACGATTGAAAGCGACAGGGTACAGAAATGATCACTTATTTATGCTGTTGACTGTACTACTCGTATGCCCTCCAAAAGAAAAAGATAGAATACGAGGCTAGGCTTTTTTGTTTGGGAGGGACTAATCGTTTATATACCACATTGTCCTCATTATAGCAGACGGTGTATTTTTGATCATTTCTGTCTTTCCTGCAATTTTCTAAAGTGAAACGTCAACACGAAACGAACTGATAACTTTTAAAGTTCTAACCGATATTCTTTAAACATATTTAAGAACCAACTTATTGTTAGTTAAACCATAGTTACTAGTTATTATTCTGTGGTTAAACTAGCTTTCAAGAAAAACGGTACCCGAAAGGGTCCATACGTTTAGGAGCTATGATGACACGGGCAGACACACGCACGGGCACACAGACACGTTAAGTGATAACATACCTCTTTTTGCGTGGAGGCTATAGTAGGGATGATTCACTCTTCGTCAATGGAGAAGTGACCCAACCATGTTGATATAGATATTCGGTATCCAGTTACTTCTCCGAATGTTAATGAAATGAAACGTCTGAACACAGAAAGGGTATTTGTTTGGATTTGGCTATTGTTCTCGCGTTAATTCTACGCGTTAATTAGACGAGGTTCTTGAACAAAAGAACGGAGTTATAGCAGCCCTACGCTTCATTGGTACGTAATACCTATGGTTTTAAAAACAAGACGTTTTAACAAAGAGATATAAATGATTTTGTATGTCAACTTTAATAATAGTAATTAATTAATTTGAGGGGACAATCTAGCAAAAATTTACGTAGTCAAAATTAAGCCGTAGGCCTCTACGATGGATACTAGACAACGATATAAATACTTTTATTTATTTATTGTTTATTAAGAAACAAACGGTTGTATACATTTAATGTTACACAAAGTATGAGTAAACTTAAACCTATAGTTTCCTTAATTAGTTATAGATAAAACAGCTATAGCCTACTATTTAACAATCATAAACTAAAAAGATGAGGAAAAAAGAGCATATTGATTCTTACAATATGATACATCGTGTAGTGAATACTAATATAGTTACTATACAAAAACTTGCACTAAATATATGACCATTTGGTCCAGTCGAAGTCACAAACATGGTTGCGCTCCAGTCCCTTGTCACTTTAATCCGTGTGCAATTTAACTTTAATTTAATTTAACAAAAATACTTATACGTGTATTGAAATAAATACTTAAATACATAGAAAACATCCAAGACTCAGAAACAAATATTCGCCTATACCTACCGGGAATCGAGCCCAGGACTACAAGAATATTGATCTAAACATGAGCCATTCTAAAAAATAAAAGTATTTTTTATATTTATCCGAAAATATCTGCCAGAAATACGATTTTTATTAAAATCAAGTAACAAGAAAGAAATTATTTTAGGGATTCCTAATTGCTTCCGATTCTCCGTAGAACAAGCTACGAAGGCTACGGCGCGTAGGCGGTGTCTACGTCAACACTTTCTGCGTAGCTCTACCACTCCACTTATTTTGCTTTTCTTTCTACAAGCATTAAGAGGATTGTGAAGCATTTTGTATGGCTCCTCTTAAACCTAGAGACAGATTTTACGATTTTTGAATCTATTGTATATATTATATTAGTTATAATATATTATGATTAACTACTAAGATCTGCACATTTTCCTTTACAAGAAAATATTTCTCACTAAGAAATAAATTTAAAAAAATAAATAAAAGTAAACCTAGTTTCTTAATAACTGCCATATATCCAAAAATCCTGGATACTGGAGTTGATTTAGGGGTGAGAAACGTTGATGTAGGAAAACATATCAATCTTATGTGGTCATCTTGCACCGTCTCTCATCTCATACACATAAGTAGGAGTTCTTTTTTCCTTTTCTCTCTTTCTCTCTTAAGATTTTGGTATGTTTTCCTGCGGAAACTACACAGGATATTTGAAATATTTTTTAATTTGCTATTTATAGGTTTATATAATGCTAGACTAAGAAGTACCATTGTAATACTAAATATATTTAAAAAAATGACTAGCTGCTGAGTTTCTTGCGGCGTTTCTTCTCAGCAGTGGTCTCCTCTTGTGAAGCGCTGGTAGATTCTTGACGTGTAAAAGTGCCCGTGCGGCCTACTTACTGAATACATGTCTTTATCTTTATCTTTTTTATCTTTTTACTAACCGGAGCCCCAATTTCATAATCGATTTAATGAAAATCGGTTAGGCTTTGAACTTTATCATCTTTGAGAAACGTTATCGCCTGGAGCTAAATTTGTATGGATTTTTTGACAGCTACATGATTTTATCGTCAGTTAAAAATCCTCTTTTACAACTTTTTTTTACTTGTGCCGAATGGTGAGTTTTTCCATTCAACTGCCCGTATAGAACTTATAGTTTTTGACAGCCAATCAAAACGCTTTTTTCCAATTTTATAAATAATTACACTTATCGTTAACTAATAAACCAAGGTCCAAAATCATGTACTATTAATCTCTATTAAATACAGAGTTCATATTACAAATTAGCAGTTGTACAAAGTTGAAATATTTTTTTCATCTCACTAGCTCGGAAAGCCCTTTTTGTTTATTTGATATCTATTGAGGAAATCGCTTTTTATCCACAAGTGAGGGAAGAGTTTTGACATTTGAAGGCAGCTTAGTGATATTTGACAGCTAACCAAACATAAAACCTTACAAGTGCTGAATTTTTAATATCACAATTAATGAATTGCATCGAGTAAAAAACACTAAATACAGTCTTACTACTTTATTTTAATTCATAAATATCAGCATTCAAAATTAACCTTCATTCTTGTTTTAAAAACGGATAAAATGTTCTGACAGTCCAAATAAGTCGATGTGCAAACCAAACGCATCCGAAATAATAAAAAAAAACTTACGTCAAATCTTTTCTATTAAGCCGTCAACGTTAAAATATTCGCATGTTTTTCTAGTTTGTTTTGTTATTAAAAATGAGTGATTCGAGTGATAAAGACGTATTAACACCCGTGGAATTACAGGAAACCGTGCAAAATGCGGAATTGAGCTTACAGTACAAACCATTTTCTTAGTTTCCTCGCTGTAGTCAACGTTAAATATTCGCATGTTTTTCTAGTTTGTTTTGTTATTATAAATGAGTGATTCGAGTGATAAAGTCGTATTAACACCTGTGGAATTACAGAAAACCGTGCAAAATGCGGAACTGAGCTTACAGTACAAACCCTTTTCTTAGTTTCCTCGCTGTAGTGAGGTGAAAAGTTTTGTGTTATACACGGGTGAAAAGTTATTTTACGTCTCGTGTCTTGAAACACTTGCTACCCTCAGGATTCTATTTTTGAACCACTCGCTTCGCTCGTGGTCAATTATAGAATCCTTTCGCTAGCTCATGTTTCAAATGAACACTCGCAGGTAAAATACAACTTTCCCCACTTGTATAACAAATAACTATTATGGACACCTCAGCACTTTATATTATAATCTCTTCGAGATAAAAGGACCCTTTCAACAATAGCAGTTCACTACAGTTTGAACCTTAGAATAGATCTGAAGTAAAATTCGATTAATCACGTTTGTAGGCAATTATATGGAAAAAACGCGAGCACTACTAATATGAGACCACCACTGGACCTCTTTTCTACGCGGTAAAACAATATTGCTTTTGACGATAACCTTATACCTTAACCTGACAAAAAATGGCGGCCGTCAACATGTCAAAAGCAATTTTAATAATTAACAAAATAACAGAAACGAACCATTAATACACACATCCGCCCGAGACAGGGAAAACTGCGGGGTTATTATGACATAGGTAGGCAGTTCAGTTTGCGCTGACAGAAAAGGACAGAGCTATATAACTGCTATAGCTCTGTCCTTTACGCTCGCCGTAAAATGAACTGCATAGTTACGTCATTATATCTCCCCTGCTGAAATAAAATAAATACATAGTAAATATGGGTAAGGACCAAAAAGTTGGACTATAGTTAACCATACAAAGAATGAAACCGAAAAAAGTTCCGTTGTACGCGTTGTACGACGAAAAGGTATCCCTACAATTGTATGCCTAGTTTTCGTGACACAACGGAAAAAGTTTATTAGAAAATTTAATTGAGTGTGTCAGATTAGCCAACTTTTTGGCCCTACCCATATATATATATATATATATATACCACAAACGTAATCAGCAATTGAAACCTACCACAGAGTTAAGGATCAACACTCCGACTCATCTTGTTGATTTGATTTAGGCACTAAGAAAAGAAAGTACTTATAGATAGGTTAGGTAAGTAGGTTAGGCAGGTAAAATTCAAAATTCAAAATTCAAAATATTTATTTAGTAAATTGGCCACATGAGGGCTCTTTTACACGTCGGTAACATGGAGTGAATCTACTAGCGCTTCGGACAAGACCATCATTGCGGAGAAGAAGCGCCGCAAGAAACTCCAGCAGAAGGTCATTTTTTTTTTCAATGATTAAATACAATAATACTTAAAAGTATCTAAATTACATTACAAGGTAATGAAGTAATAAATAATTATTTTTAAAACTAACATAAATAAAATCATTACAAATGTAAGGTCAATAAAATACAAATAAAATACCTAATGTCTAGGAGAACAACATGACGAGGTCTCTACGTCAGGAACGATAATTAAAATAATTAACTGAATAACAGGTCCTTGCAAGCGTGAACAGACCGGACCCCACAGAGAGCACCCGTTCACGAGTATGACGCGTATCTCAGCCATCGCCTCCATCAACCATGTGTTCGGGAAGGTGGCGACCCGATCAACGACGCCGCCGTAAGCAAAGACCTTAGAGTGAGCATGACATGCTCATGCTGCCGGACAAAATATATCAATAAAAAAGGGAACTGTCCGGCGAGAAACATCACAATGTGTTCTCATTTCTTAAGTGTCTTGTGCACAAGAACCAATAAAAAATACTAACAAAAAAGGATACATTAGGTAAACTTAAATTTAAATGTCTACATCATTGGCTTAAAGGCATTAAACAATAAGCGCTGCTCAGTGCTCACATATTAGATATATTTCTACTCAAAATGCTTAAAATTAACCACAATTTCATTAATAGCTCATACTAGTTACTTAAAAACGTCTTTATCATCTACGAAGTCATTAATAGTATAATATGCCTTACCCAGCAAGCAGTGCTTATTGCGAGACTTAAATTTATTGAATGGCATATTGACAATATCGGTAGGTATCTTATTGTAGAAGCGTATACAGTTCCCCACGAATGATGTGCTTACTTTACGAAGATGGTGACCTGGGACTACGAGTTTATCCTTATTTCGCGTGTTGAGCTTGTGAACGTCACGGTTATGCCTAAATTCATGTATGTGTTTGCGAACATACATGATATTTTCAAAGATGTACTGCGACGCGACAGTAAGAATATTAATTTCTTTAAATTTATCTCTGAGTGAGACCCGTGAACCCAGCTGATAAATAAAACGTATAGCCCGCTTTTGTAATATAAATATGGCCTGGATGTCAGCCGCTTTTCCCCACAACAAAATCCCATAACTCATAACACTATGATAGGTAGGTTAGGTATAGGTTTGTGTGATAGAATTACGAAGAAATTGTTGGTGGTGTGTGTGTGCATGTGTTGATGCACCTACGAGAGTCATTATATAGGTATTCGTGGCAAGATCATCATTCATAAGGTCCATCAGGGAGAGGAAGACATCGAAACTGGCCCCCGCATTTGCAAATCATGAGCGTATAATGTGTTCGCACTTGGATGGTATAGAAAAATGTTATGAAATTAAATATATAGCTCGACCATCATAAACCCACTATCTCTGCTGTGTTAAACGCCATCGACCACTTCTGAGGCCTTTACCAAGATTCATTACGCTAACCAGCGTTTCTATTCGATTCGGTTTTAAACCAATCGCGTCACTGGTAGATCACGTGAGTTTTCGTATCCCGTCACCTACAAGTGACGTGATTGGTTAAAGAGGATTGTGAAGCTCAACATTTCCATACAAAATGCGAAAACGTTTGTCTACCCTTAAACCTAGTCCGATTTTTACGATTTTTGAATATGTTGTTGAAATCATGAAAAACTGTGTCTGTACGTTTTCCTTTCCACGAAAATACTTCTTAGAATGAAACAAATTTAGAAAACAAAAAACAGAAACGATCAGACCTAGTTCCCTATATTAACTACAACATAATCAAAAATAGTGGAAATCTGATTTGAATTAGGGTGCGAAAATCGTTAACGGCTGGATCTAAATTCGTATGGAATTTTTTGACAGCTACGCGATTTTAGCGGCGCTTCACAGTCCTCTTAAAAACTAGACCCGGATTCGAACCCGTGACTTAATATTGCCATTACCACTAAGCCACCCGAGTAAATTCGCGCCAAACCCAGTATCAGATGTTCTGTAATAGATATCCCACGTCCTCGGCCAAATGCCTGGATCGGATCGCCGCCATTAACAGCTGTTAACACTAATTATCCGGTGGTGCTAACAATTAACATCCTACTGCTCCTAAAACCTAATCCATTCAATGTCGGGCTGGAAAAAACATTATATCCGTTGAGTTCTAAGCTACTAACCTACTAACCCATTAATATTGTACTATCCTTCTTTATTATAAATGTCTTTATTTTCCTATTATAATTAAAATCCCGTGTGGTTGCCGGGTTAGAACAGTGCCACTCCATGTCTTCCCGTGGATCTTGTAAGAGGCGACTAAGGGAATAAAGGCTTGTAGTACTGTTAGGCGATGGGCTTGCTACCTATCACTAATATACACTGTTAAACATCTTAGCCTAATTGTGCAAAATGTGGTTACAGAATTATCGACAAGTTTTTAGAGTTGTTGGTAATTCTGTAGCTCTGCCTACCCCTCTCTGGGAATGAAGGCGTGAGTTAATGTATGTATGTACCATATATTAAAATTATTAAGGTTGCCGGGATAGAATAGTGCCACTCATGTCTTCCCGTGGATGTCGTAAGACGCCACTATGGGAATAAAGGCTGTTAGGCGATGGGCTTGCAACCTGTGATTAATACGCTGGTAAACATTTTAGCCTAAAATTATGCAAAATGTGGTTACAGAATTATCAACAAGTTTTCAGAGTTTTTGGTAAGTCTGTAGCTCTGCCTACCCCACTCTGGGAACGTAGGCGTGAGTTTATGTATGTGGATGTATTACAAATGAAAAGGGTGCGATATATCTTTTGCAGAGATAGGCTAGTAGTAGGTACCTACCACCAAATTTAAATAAATATCAGAGGTATATGAACCTGATTCTACGTCCACATCGCTTAAATAGCCTAAAACTAAATTGTCTAATTTTAAGACATAGTTTAGACGGCAGATTTATCCAGTGCTATTCTATTCATCTATGCAAGCTGACAATGTATAAGTCCGCTTAAAATAAGAAGCGTCAGATTCAAGTTAGTGCTGTCATGGCGCTGTCATTTCATTATGACAGCTACTCATAGAATAGCAAAGTGTTTTAGCGACACCTAAATAAAATTACGAAGTTTAGAGGCCACTGTAGAATCGGGTCCAATATCACAAAATAAATTACAGCCGCACTCAGTCTGTTAATTAATGACGATTAAGTTAGTGACGATTTTTCATACACAAGTTAACGTCTCTAAGCACGGTTGCGATACGGTGGTTAGTCCTACCTAATCGAAGTATGTGGTAAGACCTCGAGCAAGCTCCGTCGCTACCACCACCTTTTTCCTTTAACCTACCGTCGAGTAACAGTGTTTCTATTATTGTTTTCCGGTGTGGGGATAAGACAACAAACCGGTGAAATTACTAGCCAATTGGGATTGTTCCGATTTTTACGATTACTCTAATTCGAAAACCATTTCGAGGAGGGGTTTAGGGCTTTAAGACCGTTCCGCATAATTTGAAATTTTGAAATATTTGTCTATTTCGGGTATTTCGATAAATGTATAAATATACCTTTGTTTCACTTTCATTTTCAGCTTGAAACCCTCCAAGATGTATCTTATACGGGTTAAGCAAAAACCGCTTGGAATAGCCTAGTATGTTTTAATACACTATTACAATTACTTTTTATTATTAGATAACATTTAATTGTTTAATTTAGTAGAAAATTCCAACCCAAATTTAAAATTATCATGTCATCCATAAAACGTCTAAATAAATATAAATATTAAAACAAAACTATTCAAATACAAATTAGCGTCAAATACAGAATTATTAATCTTTTGAAATTACCTATTCCTTCGATATTTTTTTTATAGGATTATAGGATTATAGTCTTTACATTGTAGTCTTGAGAATGCACATGTCTATGGGTCTCATATCCTACTTAGGTACCATCAGGAGGCCTGTATGCTGGTTCGCCATCTCCATGCCATCAAAAAGTACAGTAACTACTTCCAGATTCTTAATAGCGATCGGCTATCTTCATTTTTCTATGAAATACGAGTAATAAAATATACTCTCAGTTGCGAGTGTAAGTGTCACAGCGATAGCTAGTCGAAAGCTATTGAGAAGCTGAGGCCCTACTTTAAAAAGCAAAGTTCCGGTCATAGGGGAAGTACAAACCCGAAGCATCTTCTACTGTTGTACATTAATCTTATGAATGTGATCATTATTAATGATCATATTCATATGTGATTCATTTAATGTGATTCCTTAACATTCGCATTCGCATTCGCACATTCGCACTCTGAACATTCGCATTCGCGAATGTGAAAATATATGACATTCGTAACATCCCTAAGGCTTAGCACGCACTGCGATTTTTCACAAACGGTTTCAGAACCGGAAAAAATGTAACGTACGGCATGCTTTATAAGCGCACGCACTTGCAATTTATTTCAGTGACTGATTTTAAAAACGTAACTTTTTACCATTCAATTTGCGGTTTGCAAACGCGCGTTTTTATGTATCCCATACTTTATATATAGTGGCGCCCCCACTGCGGTTCGCAAACGCGTTTTTTTCGTCAGTTCGGCTCCGAGAGCGGATCGGTGAGGTGTGTTGTAGCGCGCTGCATTATGTCATCGGAGTCAGATAGAACGTTGCCGGTAGATAGCGAAAATGCAGCTAAACATATTATTAATGAAGTTGCAAAACGGCCAACTTTATATGACAAAACAATACAGCGATAGAAAATTTAAAGCTAAACTCTGGCTTGAGGTCCAGTACCTGTGTTGGCGACGTTTTCTAAGTTTTTTATTTCTTATCACTAAGACTACAATACATGCTACTCTGCGGAAATCCATTGTCATACTGAACGTGAAAATCGCGAAAACACAAACCGCAGTGCGACTTCCTTCGCGGTTCGACGGTTTCAGCAAGACTGATACCGCAAGAAATTAATCGCAGTGCGTGCTAAGCCTAATCATTAACCACCTACTAGTCTAACCGCATCGTCTAACACCTTACTTATCCGGTAAACCTATTAATTATTAATTAAAGTGTGTTGGTTGGTCCTTCTTTCACGCAGCTACTGAACAACGCCTCAATTTTTATTGCACAGAGATGCCACTGGGCAACATAGGACAAATACGCAATCGACTTCTAGATTTCAGTTTTTTACGCTCGCGTCACTTACTTTACGATCACTTACAATATGATATTATTAATATTAAATATGTAAGGCTGAATAGTCGGTATAATCATGGTAACCCCTCCTTTTTTTATTCCCTAAGACACCCCGAGATGTCAATGTCACTGTGAGTAAAGTGTCAAAGTTGTACGAATACGGATAAAATTTGCAAGACGTGAATAGAATTGCTTATCGCGTATTTATTTATTACATTGTTAGTTAACAATATTTATTTTAAGATTATAATAAAAGTTACTACTGCGAAAAAGATCTAACCAAAACTGTAAACGCTACAAAGAATTATAGTGATATTTTATCTGGTCGCAACCATGGCCACAAGAAAGCTTTGGGGTGAATTTGAAAATGACCAATGGGACGAGACATTACTGAAAAATGTGAGCTTCAATCCCATTATAGAGCTAGGCATGCAGAACATACCAGAAATACCCATCACCGTAAAATCGTCCCCTATTCAGTTGCCGAAGGCAAATCTTATTACCCACACTATCGACCTCCACTCGTACTCCAGACAGCTTACGGCTTTATTAGAGCAATTAGAGATCGCGGTATTCGAAGGCGCCCGTCTAGACCCGATAAGCCTACCGCCGATGCCTCCAGAACCATTTATTAAACTCGAGCACGAAGCAAAGCCGCCTATAAACTTCCTTGAAAAAGAATACTGCGATTTCTCTGTCGGTAAAGGTAATACTATCCTCCCATTCACACCTGAAAGCCACCAGAGGGCATTGCGGCAATGTGCAGCCATAGCCTTAGGACATGTGGGAGTATCCTCATGTACCAACACGGCGTTAACGGCACTGACTGATGGTTTGGACTACTACATGAAAAACATGTGCAAAGTTATGAGGACAGTAGCAGACAGGGAAGCCAGTGGACTCAAATCTGGCTTTCCAGATGTTATTCAGAAAGTATTTGCCGATCTCAATGTGGGACATTTAGGAGAGTTCTATAATGACAAAGTTGTTAGATACCATGCTAAGCTTAAAAATAAATGCATAAGTTTGAAGGAACGGTGTGAAATTATGGCACTTGGTGATCTTGTTCCGCAAGAAGTTCTTGAAGAGGTCCCAGAATTACATTTTCCGGCTGCTCTGGATGGAGCTTTTACACCGTCCTTGGAGCCAGGGTTTCAGATGCTTCACAGTCTGGAGCAAGAACAGCTCCAAGGCTTAGATCTCCTCGATACTGTGTCGACAGATGACATCAAGATAGAACCAATGGAGTTCTCCCAGCCTGAAACCGCTAAGTTATTATCCTTGTCTCCTAACGCTAATGTTAAGAAAAAGAGGAAGTAAATGTCTTTATAGAATAGGACTAAGGACTACTTTTACTTGAAAAAGTGTTATCAACTTGACATTATTTCTGCAAAATAAGAATAATTCATATTTAGTGTCATGTAATGTTAAAAAATTACAGTCTTCGAAAGCACTAGGTGTTGGTGTTGCAGACAAACAAAAATAAATATCATTCAATTAATTAAGCCTAACCAATAATTCTCTCACTAACTCACTGCAGAAAAAGTCATGTTGTTAAGACGTGTTGCAGCTTTTGACCTTTGGCTCGGCTTAGACTGTATAGTAATAATAATGTAATTTGTAAGTGTGCACCTGCAACTGAATATAAATATCTTATCAAAACTTTTTACAAAAACATCAAAAGAGGTCTTGCTAAACATTTGAACAAGCTATTGCAATACATTTTACCCCATAATAGATATAAGGCTTGTGTCACATTAACATGCCTGTGTATAATTTCCTCCTTAATCTCTCATTCCACATGCAAAATTATACAACAATATTAAGATAAAATAAAATATGTTTCATACTCCCTATTACAGTCTCTGCTGTACATCCATCCAAATATTATCATCTTTAATAGGAAGCTACTAATAGTAAGCTGTATTTTTTTTAAACACTTGTGTGAATCGATAGTACCTACACTGTGACATTAATAAAATAATATTTTTTAGAAAACAAAATATTAAATTTATAAATCTTGTTTTTTACAATCAATAAAATGCAAGTTGCCTGCAGGAGTTACAAGCATCTCATAGTTTACCTGTTATGATATTGTTAAGACGTCAGCCTCCATTACTGTCAAGTAAATAAGAGCGATCAAAACGATACGACGACAGCTCAGTGTTGAATAGAGAGTGCTGTTTGATTTGTACTACATACCGAACTGAAGTTATTTTAAATGTTAACTTACTTTAGCTAACATTAATTCCATACATCCTTTGTTTTCTTGTGTAAGTGAAGCATAAAACTATGAAAATCCTTTGAATAAACGTCGTATTTACCTTGCTTTTTCAGTCAGTTTCAGTATTCATAATAAGCTAATTAAAAAAGCAAGATGAATAATGAACTTACAAACATATCTGACAAATATATTGTAAGGTCAAGCAGGGCAATAACGTCGAGTGGCTGTATCTCCCGTTTTAAAGATCGTATCGAAAACTTACATTTATTGACAAGTCGATATATTTTTCTCTACTTCAATCACTCTTCGTTACTAATTGTAGAACGGGAGTTAAAACCACTCGACGTAATAGCCCCACTGACGTAATAGCCCCTCTTGACCTTTCCTAGTATAACTATTCACTGCATTATAAATTACAGGCCAGGCCCCCTTATGTGCTTCTTATAATAATAATATTATCATTATGATATGAAAACAGGATGGGCTAAAACAACAAGTCAATTAAAAACCAGACTGCATATGTTTAAAAAAATACTCCTCCCTCTCGTTACTTTCATTAAAATATAGCCTAGGTATGTCCCTCCCACAACCAAGACGAAACTAACCACAACTCATATGTTAAATTCATCAAACCGTTTAGGCTGTAAAGCGTAACGTGCCACAGAAATAGACATACATACACTCGGAAAACATAACCCTCGTTGACAGTCCGCAAACCCTACCCAAGATGCATTACGTTAACCTAGCATTTCTATTAGTTTTGTTTCTAAACCAATCGCGTCACTGGTAGATCACGTGACTTTTCGTATCTCGTAACGCGATTGTTTTACTAACGAAACGAATAGAAACGATAGTCTTGGCTAGGGCATAAGAACTTAATTATTCTTATGGCCCTCTAGGGCCCGATTTGCAAGACGTTCGATCAAGCAATCATTGGACCGGTCCGGCCGTGACCGTCACAACTACTACGTCACAGTTTAACAATCCTTGGAGATTGTATTGTAATACTCTGCTGTCGTGGCGCAGCGCAGATTCGGACGCGGTTTTTAGGGTTCCGCACAAAAATGAAAAACGGAACACTTATAGGATCACTCGTGTGTCTGTCTGTCTGCCCGTCCGTCTATCACAGCCAATTTGCTCCGAATCTACTGGAGCAAATCTGGTGTAATCCCATGCCCCAAACACAGATGTGCAAAGTAAATTTAGTTATTTTTTAAATAATGGTCATTTTCGAAGGACAAATTTGTGTCAATTTTAAAAATTTAGTTTTGCGAACCTTACTTTGTCAAGTATATCAAATGAAAGGGCTCGTAATGAGAATCTCAAATTTATTTTATTTATGCCGAAAGAAAGGTAACCGGTTTCTCTCAAATAAGCTGCGAAGCAGGTCAACAGATTTCAATGAAATAAACTAGAAATTTCGTGTAGGTGTGATCTATTTCGATATCTTGCAGAGTTCAGAAATTTTGGGAATATAAATATTTGTTAAGTCATTATTGCAATACCGGAGCGAAGCGCGTGCAGTTCACTAGTTATAAATAAAAGACCATGTTGTAACGTAGCACCAAATAATTTATTACCTGTACCAAATGAACCAGTCAGTTATTAAAACAATTCAATAAATCATGACAAATAAATACTAAGCTGCTGATTCTACGCTTAATAAATGTTTATTTACACACTTGAGAAGTCAATAAATTTTCAAATCAACATACATATTCAAATATTATGCGCATGTTAAATCAAACAGTGACACTATGCAAAAAAGGAATTCATACATAGTTAATTCTTTTTAATTGCAATAATATCGCTATTCGAATAGGTTTTTTCGTAACTTACAACGTAACTTTGTTAGTGTCACTGTTGGATTTAAGGTGCGTAGGTCAAACTTAAAATATCCAAACCACAAACAATTATCACGTTTACACATAACGCAAGTTAAGCATCACAAATCATGCACGGGGATTGACAACTACTATAGTTGTATATTAATGCATCAATAATAATCATATTTTAAAAAGACTTTCACATTTAGAAGACCTTACATACCGCTACACTGGCCCAGTTAAGAATTCTGTATATTCCATTACTATATAAACACTGATATTATTATGGATGTTATGATACAAGTGTTCTAAGTTCGTCATTACAGTCGAGGTGTTGCAATAATGGGGCTGATAGTGTAATTGACAACAATTCATTTTGTGCTAAGGTAGTAAAATAAAATACCGTTTCTAGATTTTACACTGCTGATTACAGTAAAAATATCTGGATTTTTAAATGCAGTAGTTTTTTTATATTTAGGAAAAACAGTAAAAAAAGTTGGATTATGAATGTTAGGGATACACTTATAGGGCCCCTAGTCCATTTATTAACAAAGGAATTCAAAAAAATATACAACTGTCATGTTCATTGTTTATCTGTCTGACGGATTACTTGATTCTGACGACACGCTTTCAATTCTACGCAAAATAGTTTATTTATTTTAATGGCGTCTACAAATTACGCAAAATAGCAAATTTGTGAACGAACGGCAGCGAATGATTGACATGACATGACAGTCAGTTTTGTTTACTGTTTAAAGTTACTTTATAAATTTTATATCAGGCTAAGATCACGACATCAGTATTCCTAACTTTGCATATACGGTCTTTTTAATGACTATTTCTTTAATAAATTATTAACGACGAATTTAAGTTAAATAAAGAAAAACCAAGAAATACGGGTAGTCTAATTTTTAACCAGCTATTTTATAATAGCTGGTTAAAAATTAGACGCGAAAAAACAATGCTTTTTTTTTTGAAATGTTGTCAATTAATGACCAATACTCGCCTTGCACGTAAAAAATATGAATAGCCATTGTCTTTATTATATTTTGACTAACACAGTTTATGTGTAGGCAACAAGTTTACTATTTCTCAAGACATGAAAACTCTTTGGTTAGAATAAAAAATTAGACGTAAAAAAAGTAAAAGATTCGATTTACAAATTGGAACTCGTTGGTATTCAAATTAGAGATGGCGGTAGCCACTTAGAAAGTCGCAAACGTTGCTACATACAAAGGAGATTAGTCTCTCACTACAGCTCTTTACCAGCAATCAGTCTAATACTTCAGTGAAAACGTTAAACATAAGGACAATGCCAAAACAATCAAGCATAAATAAATATCAGGTCTCAAATAAAATAATGTAACTGCTGCAGCGTTTCTGGGCTTTTGCTTCATTTTTGGGCATTGTCCTTTAGATGCTGTCTTGACACCGAACCACACTATAGACCTCAGTGATAATTTCAATGTGAAGTCACAAGTAACATATTGCCGCCAATATTAATTGGCTTTCTACGAGATGGTTAAAGTCTGTGACCGCAATGAGTTGATTGAAAGTCACTACCTCACTGTAACAGTTGAACTCTACTGAACCAAATGCTGCAAGTGAAAGGTTCTCATGGATAAGGCATTAATGTTCCTTTTCGTAATATTTACAATAACTAGAAATGTATGTGCAGTGCTAACATTGGTGCTTACATAAAACATAATGTATACAACACAACCGTAAGTCCACAACTGCATTGCTATGATGCTAACTTTTATGAAAACATTGAATTCTTCCTAGCCAGCAAGCAAAAGACAAATATTGTTCTAAATGTTGGCAACATAGCAACTAGAGATTGGTGATTTATCAATTGGTGACTTGTGGTTGGATTATGATTCTTATAATAATGACTAAGTTAGTGATAAAACCTTAATAATATGTGGAATGAAGATCAAATGATGGGCCCATAACATAATATCAAGTAAATCTATAGAGATAATAATGATAATTTAGATTCAGGCTAAGGCACTTAAACGCTAGTAGATAATAATGAAATGAAGATTTTGGCTAAGGCACTGGTTGTTTTCTTTAAGCTAGTCTAAAGGTTGTATGCACTCCAGAGACATTAAATACAATCCAGGATTTAAATAATAGCTGGTTGTCAAGTTAATGAGTAAATGTATGTAAATAACACTATCTTAAATTTTAACTGCCTGGATTGCAAACTTAAGAAAAAATATTATTAAACACTAACATAGTTTAACATAACTGGTTTTAACAAACCACCTCATGAAATAAATATCCATTTGAAACTTGTGTTTTGTCTTTAGATTTAATTCTGCCATGATAAGAGCTTTCTAAATTATTATAAATAAATATACATCACCTTTTTTTCATGATTGTTAAGATCTTTGTTAATCACATTCTGTATGTCTACAGTATGCGGGGTCAGACACCGCTAAGTTACATTTAACAATACTGTTATTCCCAGAATCCATGAAAATGCCAAATGGTATAATTACAAAACTTATTTGAGGCATTGCATCGACAGCAGGGATTGAACTGTCCGTAACTTAATAACAGTTATGGGCCGTAATTATAACTACCAACTAAGACTTATTCACAAGCAAAGTTTAACATTGTTCCTATTTATTTTCAAGGGGAGTAGTCTTCTTTCGTCGGAACAGCAAAATATGAGGTTCTGAAAAAAAAAAGTTCACAAATCAATCAAATTGGCGAAATAAAGTTACTAGTTATTACTAATAGTTAACCTTAACTTAGTCTTTTTAACATTCATGCCATTGGATGTGCTGGTGGCCCCTATAATAATTATTTTCATTCCTTCACTTGACACACAGATGGGTGAATCAACTTTTAAGGTACTCCCCATTTTTCGACATGTTTCACAAATTATATGTTTTTAGAAAAACTATATATTTGCCAACGACGTAGCTTACACGCTTATTAAATCAGACAATTAGGCTAGCATTTGAAATGATTTGATTTAAAAATAGTAGTTTGAAATAATAATATTGTTGGTAACGCAGCGGACGATGTTGTCCCTAGGTTTTGTATGGAAAATGTGCATTTTCCCCTGAGTTACCAGGTTTTTTCGAAGATTAAATAATATTTGAGGTGTTTAACATGTAAGGTCTGTAAATTTGGTGGTCTGATATTAATATTCATACATTATTATTAATGATAAGTCACCAGGAAAGTTTTGAAACCGCAAAAGAAAAGGAGTACCTTAAAAGTTGATTCACCCAGATACACTACCAAAAATGCACTTCTAGCAGTATGACTTTTGATGTCCAATCACATTAAGGATCTCCAGTGTTAATAAACTGTGTTAGATCTTGTTTAGTGAAGTCACACATGCTAGTCATGCTTACTTATTACATACCTAGTAATTTCTCTGAAAAACAGACCCCCGGGCCTGATGTAATTTTTTATTACTCCGCTCCGCTATTTAGTTACCTATTATGACAAATCAGATGGTTCGAATTTAGTGTACAGTAATCCAATATTATTGAATTTTGTACAACAAAAGAAATTATCTATGTAACTTTTTTATTAAGCACAGCTGAACCACTTGTGCAAACATAACTTAAAAGTAATTTATTTCTTATAAATTAAGGTATTAAGGAGTGGACCGAAAAAAAAATAGCAGCACATAATATGGATTTTATTTTTATTTTGTGGTAATTTCTAAGCAGTTTTATCTTTACATAATATAATATACATAAACACTCGAAAAAAAACACTACTGTTTTGGGCAGTTTTGTACAAAGATTTTTTTACAACCAACAAATTTAATTATTCACAATGCTTACCTTAGCAAAAAGAGATTTTAATTTGATAATTTTACTGTTAGTTTAATTACATTTTTCTTGGTATTGTTGATTACAGAACCTGACAAATAATTAGGTACTTAAAATAAAAGAAAAATAATATCCTACGTTGTTTAATTGTCTTTAATTCTCATTTTAGTAACAACCCATATCAATTTCGTAACAATATCATAAATTTTGCACATGACCCATAAAGCAAAGTCGCCTCCCGCCATCTGTCTATTTGTATTCTTTGAGCTAACAAACTATGCAACAGATTTTAATGCAGTTTTCATCAATAGACAAAGCAACTCAAGATGAAGGTTTTAATCTATAATAAATTCTTGATTATGTACGGGTTTTGCATAAAACTCATTTAAACCAAAGAAGCGGGTGGGTCACAAGTATGGAATAACATACCTAATTATTCTAAAATCTAAGAACATACTAAAATAAAAATCATGATGATCAAGATATAAAGGTGTGGGTAAGGACCAAAAAATTTGATCACCGATAAGCGCAGTTAACCATACAAACAATGAAGTCGAAAAAAGTTCAGTTGTGTGATGATAATTATCTCTACAATTGTATGGCTAACTTTCGTATCACAATGGAAAAGTTTCATAGAAAATTCAATTGAGTGAGTTAGCGTGGCCAACTTTTTGGTCCTTACCCAAGTACTTACTATCTTACCAAAAGGGATAACCACACAAAGTCAACCAAATTTTTTTTAATCATTTTTATAAATTGTTTACAGAGATGTCTATAGATTTATGTTATGCTACACTACACTCTGCTTTCCTATTAATGGTAGGTAGCATTCAACCAGATTAGACATCTAACAATCACAGGAACTTATAAGAAAAGTAAATATAATTATGAAAAATGTTAATTAAACTTTCTAGAAACTTTAAATCATCTTACCGGGTTGGTGTGTCATGTAGTGGACCCATCCTTGGCTTTGCTGCACTCCGATACCACGCCATTCTTGTTCAGACATCAAATGGTTTTTGGGGACCAATTTGACCATTTCTTTAGGTAACACCACATGTCTAAAACGAGAGCAATTAAATAATAAAACAGTTGCTGTGCATTATAGAACCCTAAACGATAAATTGATTATCTTTTCCGACAGTTCGGGTCTGTTTTGGTTACCCATAACTGAAAGCAAGCAATAGTAATAAACTTTGCTACAAGTATGAGGTTATATCATAAAATATCTTGTGTATTAATGGATAAAGATAAGGTACCTGTATTCATGTTCCTGGTCGTAATATTTGTCTGAATAATAAATATCTCTCGACATAGTGAAAGTTACGATTTTAAATCGCCAACTAGTTCGATAGATCACTTGTTCTGCCGAATATGTGACTTTACTGTGTACAACAAACGAAGTCTTTCACTTTAAATAAACAATCACTGTTTCACGTTATCAGACAAAGAAATCTAAGAAAGAACTCGAAAAATCACACCGTTTATATGAATTCGACAATGAAGCGTGTAACGACTATCAAAATTCGAAATTTAAAATGTTGTCAGTGTAGTTCGCTTGTGTCTACGGCTTGTGTACACTTTTTCACCAGTAGCAACACTCACTTTGTAAATTTTTATTAATAAAATTTGATTCTCGTGAACTTTTGTGATAGCAACTAGTTATTCTAAATATAATTATTAAATGATGCCTAAACTCTTACAAATTAATGTAAAAATCGTTCATTAATACAGCCGGAAGTGTTTCATGTCTAGTTTTTTTTTAATTAAGGTTCTTTGGAATCTTTTACTTTTGCCATTAGAAAAGAAAGAAGAGACTTTTATTTTTGCAGTTATATTTACAAGTATAGCTAGGCCCAAAGACCTTTATATAACTAACGTAATAGACGAACAGACTCCCTTTTTCCCGCGTTACCAAAACGGAAATGTCAACGTGTGCGTGATTTTACAAGTGTGTGAGTAATTTTAGTGATGTCTGTACGTTATATCGAAAAAATATCGATGAAAAGACTCGCTTATATAAGACTTGTTTGTATCTTGCGTGGAACTTAAAACTAGCATTCTTCACTAATAAAACACAAGATTCTTTCATTATCTATAATAATACTCTTTTCATGGTAATTACCACACACATATCATACAATCAATTTTTAATGTAAATAATTAATAAATTTCAGTCTTACACAAATTCTAGGCTTTTAATATGGGCATGATGGAAATCTGAAATGTACCTTTACTTTTAGTGGACGGTGTACGAAGCAAATATTGCTTGAAAACCGCAAATCGATGTACAGGGTAGCCTTTTGGTATACGGGTACTTTAAGTTAAAATATTTCTTCAAAATATTGATATGGGCCAGTACTTAATGACATAATATTATTGTTGTATGGGAATTATATTTTTTTTCGGACACCTATCATGTGTGGTATCAAATGAAAGGACTTCATGAGCCGGTCCTCAAAATATACTATACCACCACCTTTCGGCCCCCTTTTTTCTAAAAAACCATGAAATATTTTTAAACATATTAAGTTTGGGTTTTTCCAGGTAGGAGACAACTTGGACTTTTTTTGTACAACATACCAACGCGAAATGATTCTTAATATAACCGTACCTTATCACAAAAACGCGATATTATTAATATTGAGATTCACTGTTTTTGTTTTTTATTTATTAAAATGTTAGAGATTAAGAGATTTTGAAAGTTATCGATCTGTACTAAAGTTTTAGAAATCCTGTGGCCAAAAGGTGACGGTTGGTAAGTATATTTGGTTGGGTTATAGGGGCAAAGGGGGCCCGATTTTAGGACTTTTAGGTAAAAGTTTACACAACAAAAGATGGTTATTTTAGTACTATCTACACAATACATAAATAAAAACCGAATGTTATACAGACATAATTTTCACCCCATCGAAATTTCTCAAACGCCTTGTAGGTACCGAATTTACTAACTTTTGGACCCCCCATATCTCGGTAATTATCAACCTGAGAGAAAAAAACTTAAATGCTTATTTTAACATTTTCTACACGATTTAATTAAAACTTTAAAACACACACAAAAAACATAAAAAAAAAAAATTGAAGTCCTGTCGTAGCCTGGACCACTGCATTTAATGATAAATAATAAACTGCGATCAATTTACCTAGCTGCGTTTTATAATCGCTCGGAATAATTTTTAAATAATTATGAGAAGGAATGAAAAAATATCGACATATTGATAACTTTATCGATAGATGAGTGTGATTCAAACATTCAATCACTACCTAAAAAATGGAAATTTTCACGGACACAACATCTTTTCATTTTACATATAAAAATTAAAAATATGCATAAAACACAAAACTACATGATATATCGTACTTATTAGACCACTAACCGTATTCCTTGGACCTAGGAATCCTTGAAAATATGAGTTCAAAAATGACTATGTGTGGATCATAATTACCTGTGAAATGACTCATTGTTTGGATTATTCCTATGATTGACTTCGCAATCAGGTACTGCACAGCCCACCATTGTTGTTTTTAACGGTTTTGACACCACGTTTATACAATTATCCTGAATATTTTAATAAAAACTAAAAGACGCTGTCGCCAGTGGGCTACCGTGGGCTACCATTAGCTTTCAAAATGGTTACAACGTCAACGTCTTTCGCTGTGACTGTCGCACTCGTATTCGTGCATAAAGAGGCTGCGCTCTCGCTTCCACAGACTGTTCGTCTATTATGAAGGTCTTTGGAAATAACTTATATTGTTTCATTTTAACATAATTATTGTACCAAAAGGTTGGTTTTTTCTGAAACGTCACAATGATGATGACACGTGTAACTGTGACATTTCGCCATCTTTGGTAGTTTTTTTGACGTATACTGGAATCTAATTAGGTTTCCAAGTTTAAACATATCCCTTATTCGTTCGAAACTGCTTGCTGCAATAAAATATACTTACATTTACAATATAGTCAGCAATATGGCCCTCTACCGATGCTACGTTTTGATTTTAGATATTGGGTTTCCTTTGTGAGACATCAATAAAAAGTAGGAACGTCCTTTGAAGTTGTTGGGTACCTAGAGTGCCTTAACTAGATAATTTCTAAGTGACGTAGGTACCGCAAGAGCAAAGTGTTTAATAGCTATCCAATTACGAATTTAATAATCGTGAAAAGTCTATTATACTACGTATGTAAAGATTTTGAGAAATTAATTTGAACATGGTATAATGACAAGTCAAAATATTTATCTCTTTAAATAGTAATCTTAAGGAATCACGGGAGTTAAGATTATATACAGAATTTATATACCTATAGAACAAATGGCTCTCTTTTCTGCAACACGAATATAGTCTGTATGTCAGCAGCTTTTCCCCATTACTGTCTAGTAAATAAGAGTTGACAATACGACACCAGCACAAAAAGGATAATTATGGTTTTTACCGCCTAGAATCTCGACCCAGGTAGGTTACTCTAAAACACCAATAACATAACTTTCAAAGTTTTTAAAGAAAGAAAGAAAGAAAAGGGACAGGACAGGGTTAACGTAAGATCGAATTCGATTTGGAGATTTGAATTCGATTCAGAGTATTTACACTCAGCGCGATCCTCTCTTGTAGCCGCCCCCTGTGACATAGGTACCTGTATTATTCATTATACTTCTCGCGTTTAACATTTAATTATAAAGATAAAGAAATAAAACGGTATTCAGAAGACATTCATTATTTAATTTAAGATTGATTACAAAAATAATTGTCAGTGTCAATTTTATCATGCTAGTCTTTCTTTTCATGCTTATGCTTGTGTCTTTCCAAGTCCGACTTTTGCGCAAACTTAAGAGAGCACCTACTACAAGTGTAAGGTTTCTCTCCATTGTGTTGGTGCTTCACATGTCTCCTGAGGTTTGATGCGCGCGCAAACCGGGAACCACAGACACAGCACACGTGCGGTTTTTCCCCTGTGTGGGACAGGATATGCTGCTTCAGCTCACTGCGAGTTATAAAAGCTCGCGCGCACATATCACACTCGAAGCTCGTCTCGCCTGTATGTCGCCTGTATAATAAAACCATTACTTGTATTTTTTGTACCTACTCATGTTAGAGCCTTATCACACTGGCGATTTGCGTGAGAGTTGAAAGCGAGGTGAGCGCGCAGCGAGTTTGCCGCGAGAGCGCAAAGATTAAGCTGGGTCTTCATTACGTGGGGCAAGGCAAACCCTTGAACATTGGCTCGCGTGGTAGCCGAGGAGACGGGAGACGAGATAGAGGCTCGCCGTGCGAATCAATGTTCGTGCGTATATCGCGCATAATCTGTACGCGCCCTTACGCGAGAGACTCGCGGCGAGCGATCCGCGTTTTAGACAGTATGTCTGTCAATCTTTAGACATATCTTTAGTAAGTTAAGTTACACAATAAAAATACAACATAATGGATTCTGACGAGGAAACACTTCTATTAGCTTTCTTACTTCGGATACGTAAGAAACGAAAATAAAAACTGATAAGACGAATTCAGGAGGATCCATTAAAAAATAATCGACCGAAAGAGAGCGACTATTGTGTGCCGTTTTGAAAACGAATCTATAAAATACTACAAAAAAATCGGTACATTTTGATGATTTTGAATTTCAGTTATTATCATAATAGCGTCCTCGGCGCAATAACATGCTGCGTACTCGCGGCGAACACGCTGCGCGCTCGCATCGCTTTCAACTCGCCCGCAAATTCCGAGTGTAATAAGGAACTTTTGATTTGGACACTAATTCTTTGGGATATCTCTGAACACAAGGAACCAGAAAAAGGTTGCCAGCAGAAGTCGCCGGTAGGTATAAAATAGATACCAATGGCATGAATTGGAGGAAGCCTATGTTCACATACAACATGATTCTGAAGTTCTAACTCCAGAACTTGCTGGCAACCGTTTTCTGGTTCCTTGTGTTCAGAGATGTAATTACATTTATATTTAATGAAAGTAGCAATAGATATCAGTGAATAAACGTTATTTAAATGACTTCTTGAGTGCAGAGTTGTGATAACTTTCCAGCAGGGAGCATTTGTTGTTTGATATAATTGGCCTAACACAGGGTGTGCCGAACTTACCTTACATGGTACTGAAGGTGCCCAATGGTACGAAAGCTTCGTGGGCAAAGTGTGCAAGTGTATGGCAGCTGGCCAGAATGCTTCCGTCTGTGCGCCAGTAGGCCTGATGAATGGGCAAAGAGTACTCCACATATTGTACACTCCAATGGTTTTTCTCCCTGTTAATTTGAACACGGCATGAAATGAACTTTCTTAATGCAGATCTAAAGGATTTTTTTTTCACTGATGAGTCTAATATTGGTGACATGCCATTAACAACAGCTGAGAATGAAATCCTATGATTGAATTATACAAAATGTACCTAGCACTAGTGTAATAAAAATAATGGAACAAAGTTGCTTTTAACACCTTTGAAAGATTAGTGCAGCAGTTCAAACCTAGCCTAAGTTCAGGCTAAGGCCAATTGTAACATTTAAAAAAAATTACACACATCTGATATAAATTAATAGTAAACACTTACTGTATGGACTCTTAAATGAACTTTAAGGTTTTGTGACAATGAAAAGCTCTTGCTGCAGTGAGGACATGAGAAAGGCCTCTCCCCAGTATGTATTCGAAGATGCATTTTAAGCCTAAACCTAAAAATATAAATAGTCTGTGCTTTAGTTTCAGAATAGTAAACATTAAGCAAGTTACACATTTATACACCTACTTGGAAGACAACACCTTTCCACAAGTAGAACACTGCTCCTTCTGTGCCTTCCTAGATTTCTTCTTCATGAAATAAAGACCAGTTTCTTCTATTTCCTGTTTTATTGGTACTATTTCATTATCTTCCTGTTCTGTATCAATAATACTTTCATTGGCTTCACTAAGCAACTCCTTGTTATCTTCAACATTGTCAGCAGCAATTATTTTCCTTAACTCTCTCAATTTTAAATCTGAACTTTCACATAGTTGTATAAAATCTAAACAATTGTCTATTTTAACTAAACATTCCGTGCAAACTTTGTCCGGTAGGCCATCATCAATAGTTATCTGTAATTAAAAACGACGTGTAAAGATTTATGTGCTAAAGCACATTTAAGATCCGCTCGCATACCACTCAGTACACTCACCACTACTTTCGCCAGCATCATTATTTTTGTTGATATCATTACCCCGCCTTGCTTTTGAAATACACACGTAAGAGCTTCCTGATCTAAACATATCCTACACTTTTCCAAAGCCATATGTTATAAATAAATAAATATTAACCAGACCGAATAAAAATAAACAATAAATTAACAAACCAAAACAAAAATTGAATTGACAGGTAAGGCTAACCACAGAGTTAGAGGATACTTACACCCAGCGCATAATACAGTACCTCAAACGGTTCCTTCCATTTACCTATCTCGCTGTATTTTTGATCTAGTTTCTAGGGCTTATTAGAGCCCGATATTTAGGGGGGCAAAGCCGAATGCATTATTACAATAATCGACGCCATAAAACAGTTACAAATACACAGTCTGAATCTGAACGTTAACGCAGAGAGTTGAAGTATCATGGAATGGCAATACAATTTTGTTCTTTTTTAAAATTATAGTATCGTATAAAGCCATGCGCAAAGATTTTGAGCTATAAATTTAATATTTATTTATGATGCAAGTAAAGCAACTGAGCTGGCAGGTACCTTTCTTAATTAGAATGTTTTTTTACAGAACCTTGATATTCATTTACAAGTCAACTTCTACAGAAACTACATTACAGAAAGTTTACACAATCAACCTCAAGCATATAGGAAAATTTTACGGCTGCTTTTGATCGAAAAACTGCAAAATGCAAACTGTGTCAAGAAAAACCGGCGGAGAAACTACCAGCTGTTAGCACGTACGCATATCCGGACAATTCGTGACAAACTGATTATAAATAAATTTTTAGTCGATTTTATATGTATTTGTGACTTTGTGAGAGTAATTATTATAAATGTTGTATTGTATGTGCTGCTTAAGTGCTTAGTGTAGTCATGGCCTCCCAACTCGAACAACGTATAATTATTACTTTAATGAACTCATAGATGGCGTCACAGGTATCGAGCGAAACATTTGAATCAGTAATCGTGAAGATTGAATGATTTTTGCACCTTAATAAATTCAACGTACCTTAATTACATCAAAAACATCCTTCTCTACATAAAGTAGGGTATATTTTACAAGTTTAATAAATGCAATAAATTTTATATTAACTCCATCTAACTCATAAAAATCTTATAAGTTTTCAAGCTTGCTACGCCTTATTAGGTACTGTCACTAGATGGTGCCATCACGGATCGCGAAACTACTATCACAGTATATAAATAAACCAGTAAAGAAACTAGGCCTACTTTTCAAGATAAATACCTACGCTCCAATTGAGCGTAAGGGTTGTCCACTGACATTTTGTAAAATTGAAAAAAAAACTTGTTTATTGTATCTCAGCTAGTTAGTGCAAAATCGATACGTGTGATCTGCGACAACAAATCCGTTGCAGATTGAGAAAAAGTAGCCGCCATCTTGAACTTTTTAGTTATTCAACCGATTGCTTCCAAAATCGATATATGGGGATGTGTATGGTCTCCGACAACTTATCTGTTGACAGATTGAGAAAAAGTAGAGGCCATATTTATTTTTTTATTTATTCAACCGATTGCTTCCAAAATCGATATCTGGGGATGTGCGTGGTCTCCGACAACGAATTTGTTGGCAGAATGAGAAAAAGTAGCCGCCATCTTGAACTTTTTTATTATTCGACAGGCTAATTCAAATATCGATTTCGAGAGTTAGGACCACACAGATCTCCAGATATCGATTTTGGAAGCAGCCTGTCGAATAATAAAAAAAATCAAGATGGCGGCTACTTTTTCTCATTCCGCCAACAGATTAGTTGTCGGAGACCATACACATCCCCAGATATCGATTTTGGAAGCAATCGGTTGATTAACTAAAGAGTTCAAGATGGCGGCTACTTTTTCTCATGCTGCCAACGAAATCACTGTCAGAGACCACACAGATCCCCAGATTTCGATTTTGGAAGGAATAGGTAGAACAACACAAAGTGTAACATGGCGGCGGTTTCTTCTTTTTCTAAATTCGAGAGGAAGTATGCTTATTTGACATATTTCATAACCTAATAAACAAAATGTCAGACGTGTTGCAAAAGTTCCCGATTCGTCGGGAGATCTACCGATTTCGGCTCTTCCCTCCCGATATCACGATTTAGCGACCCCGTTTCCCGAATTTCTACATTTCGAACCAAAGTAACAAATTAACAGTATTTTTAAGACGACAACACCAAAGGTAGACACTCAAAGAAGGACCTATCCACGGTCGAGAAAAATATTTAAAAAAAAACACTCAATGTTCAAATATTGCAGAGATGTTTATTATTTTATATCGTTTAATAATTTAATAGTTTGTAAATTAAAGTAATAAGTGTAAAATAGAGTTGTTTTATTTCGACTAAAATCTCCCGAGTTCTCTCGAATTTTCGCTGGGAAATTAAACGATTTTTATATTTTTACTTTTGCAACACGTCATCGTATTATAAAAAGCATTTTATTTAAAAATATTTTATTTATTCTTACCTTTCAACACCAGCAGAGAGTTTAAAAAATGAAAGTTCCGGGTTTGAAGAAGCCGAATTCAAACAACCGTATATACTCGTACCACGCAATACTTTTGTGGCATCTTTCTCAAGAACGAACGTAAAATGCGAAGGAGCCCATTCGTCTCGACGCGACACACGCGGCTGACAGCACCGCCAAATCCTCTTAGCGGTCTCGTAGAGGCGTGCGTCTGTGTGAGTGCGTCGTTTCGAGCATTTTTTCGTAGCTTCTTTACTGGTTTATTTATATACTGTGCTACTATGCACTCACAGACCCCACGCGTTTCGTTTTTACAAATTCTTGTTTGATGCGTAAAATTAATACTCAAAATACTTCTTTTATATTAAAAACAAAAAAACAATAGAGAAAATAATGTCTTGGCGAATATAAATGAATATTACAAAATACTGTTTTGGCGGTTTCGGTGTATTAAAATGTTAGTACAAACACGGAACGAACAACGTGCTATCTTTAACCATTGAAGTATCAAAACGCGCTGACAGTTTGTGTACAAACATTTAAACTACACTCGGCGTCAAAAAAATCGCACCTTTTGAAATTTTGACTTCAAGCGAATAAAGCTCTTAACACGTTCACTGAGGGTTGAGGCAAAACCGCCTCAAGCTCGACGATACGTCGGTGCGGGGCTCAAAGTTGTGATATCTCTCTCGTGCGGGAGCTGTTGCCGTTTACTTACAAGGCGTATGATAAAGACAAATATACGTTTATTTATGTTTCTCAAACGCTGACTCTTTTATACAGAAAAAAGGTTAGAGGTCTAAATAAGCCTCGAACGCACTGGGTATATAATTTTTTCACACAGTGCGGGTTGAGGTTAATTTAGCCTCAAGAAAGTTGACCTCAAGGCCGCACGGAGCGGGGCGCGAGCGACGCGGGAGTTGACCGCTTGACGTCAGTGCGGTGATAGTTATCGATGCTGAACCACGCGTGTTTTACGTAAATAATAGGTATTGAATACGTAAGTGATCGTAACTGATCGATAGTGTTTGCTAGATAGTTACATACATACATACATTAAATCACGCCTGTTTCCCAGAGGGGTAGGCAGAGACCACTTCTTTCCACTTGCTACGATCTTGACAAATTTCTTTCGCTTCTTCAACACGCTAGATAGTTATTGTTTATAAATGTGAATAATTATTGTGTTGTTATTTTATGTGTAGTGTGTTTTATAAAGTAGGCATAAGTGTACACACATTTTATAATTGACTATTATATACATGTGCCCCGTGTGGTTGCCGGGTTAGAATAGTGCCACTCCATGTCTTCCCGTGGATGTCGTAAGAGGCGACTAAGGGAATATAGGCTTGTAGTACTGTTAGGCGATGGGCTTGCCACCTGTCACTAATACACTGGGAAGCATCTTAGCCTACTTGTGCAAAATGTGGTTACAGAATTGTCAAGAAGTTTTAAGACTTGTTGGTAATTCTTTAGCTCTGCCTACCCCACTCTGGGAAAGAAGGCGTGAGTTTATGTATGTTATGTATGTATTATATACATTTAAATAGAAATAGAAACATTTTCCCATTATTATAAAGAAACAAAATTTACTCTACACAAGTAAATCTGGAGACAAGCTTTTTTATCATACATATGTATAAGTACCTGCACTGTATAATGTTATAAATGAATGGGTTTTATTTACATAAACAAAAATTTATTTTCTTCCTGTTAGAGCATTTATACAAACCTACCTCTAAACTAAGCAAAGCTTGTACTATTGCTACTAAGCGGCAATTAACAAACGTATGTATAGATAAATAAATACTTATATAGTTTTTTTTTTTTTACTTATTGAGTTTTTTTTTTTGTAAACCAGATAAATATGTATTAGTGTATGCACGTTGCACTGTTGTTCCTTTTAAGATAACTGTAATTACCTACCTTTTCTGTCTGTAAACCGGCTCACTGGGCCCCAAGATACAGGCTCAGCCTAGTCCACTGGATATTTTCTTGTATATTACTGTGCTTGATTAATCAATAAATTTATCTTTATCTTTATCTTTAGATAAGCAACCATGACCCAGGAACAAATATTTGTGATAACACACAATTAAACGCCTTAAAGATGCTCGATAAGATGATCATTATTTCATCGATAATTTAGCTCTAAGTGCCATTCCCTGCTCTAGTCTCAGATAAAATTTAGTGCGTTTTGAGGGCTAAAAGACCTCAAAAATTCTTTAGGTATTTTTTCTTAAGCCAGAGGTCAGAACCAAGGGCGAAGCTAAGTGTATATTAAAACATTTACTGAGCAATGACTACAACACGAAAAAAAACCCTGGTCCTATTCTTGGCAAAGTTATGAAGTATTTAAGTAACTACTGAAATTTGAGAGCGATTCGGCCTCACCCGCACTGTAAAAGAGTTCCGATTTGGGCTGATTCGATCTCAACCGCACCAGCCAAAAGTCCTTCAAGTTGAACTCCGCAGCGAACGTGTTAACTTATTTATTGTACCCTACCAATATTAGTACCATTTGAAAGCACAGTTAATAAGCTTTAAAATCGGGCAAAACCGACCTTGTGTGCGTCTCCCGCACTGGAGGTGGACGTGGCCAGGGGTCCCTGACTGCTCATAGGTACATCACAGAGATCCTGGAGGACCACGCGGTCCCGTAAGCTGGTTTTGTCGGGCCTGAATTCACATTCATGCACGACAACGCCCGCTCTCATACGGCGTTGATTGTTCGGGACTATCTGGATCAGGTTGGGATCCCCGTGATGCAGTGGCCAGCGAGAAGTCCTGACCTGAACCCCATAGAGCACATTTGGGATGATCTGAAACGCCGGGTGCGGTCTCGTGATACTGCCCCTGCCACCCTTGAACAGCTTCGGGACGCCCCGTCGTCGAGGAGTGGAGTGACATTTCTCAAGAACGCATCGTGACGTTGGTGAGGTCAACGAAGGATCGCATGGAGGCTGTAATTAGGGCTAGGGGAGGTAACCCTAGGTTTTAAGTTTAGTTTTAAGAATTTGTTTTACTGTATTTTTTAATTTTGTTATGTTTTTAGATTGTGTAATTTTGGCGTGAATAAATGTTTTTCCTCTTTTCATGAAAAACGATTTTTTTTAAGCTTAGTAATCATTATCACATTTTTATTAATTAAAGGATTCAATAACCTTTAAAATGAGGCCCCACACTCATACCTTATCTTAGATTAAATACGGTTTATAGCTGCTTGAAGTCAACATACCAAAAGGTGCGATTTTTTTGAGGCCGAGTGTATAACTTTGTTTCGTTGGATTCGGATAAAGTTGAAGTTGAAGGCGATATTTCCTTTTTATGTAAATACGCACGCTTAAATACGCTCACCAAACTATTTTTAACTTATTCTTAATTCTCATTGTAAGTGAATTGTAAAATTCTTATGAGAAAATTAATTCTTTAAACCTAATAAACCAGTTATTTTTACCTATTACTTTTATTTATTGTCAGCAAAAAACTTCCCAAACATGTCATTAAAACATTCCTATTTGTCCTGGACATCATTAATCATTGTCACCGGTAGGATTATAGCCATTACATATTAATTTTAAGTCAACAATTTTCTTGACGTCTCATTCTTGAAGTCAATGCCATCTGGTGATACGTTACTAAAACTATTAGGTAGGCTGCCAGCATCCAGTGGTGGCTCAGATACGGCATCTACTGGTGTAACTACGGGACTAAAATTGCCTACCGAATTGTCTACCTTAGGACGGCACGCTTTTGCTGTATGAGATTGGGTATCTGTACTTGTATTCTGTTATCTGTGGTGTAGTATAGTCAGCGTCAAAAGTAACTGGTCACTTCAAGATACTTTTGTACTTTATCGCATTAACACGTTAGACAATCTTGTTTTGACATTGCTTACGTGACAGTAAAGCGACAAGATATTTAAGTGATCAGTTTCGTTTGACGCTGACTATACACACAAAAAAAACAAATAATACCCTATCTGTGATTCCATTTAATTTAAGTTATACCAGAACTTGTAATAGAATTGAAATAATTATTTTGTTGGTTTGTAACTGTTTGTTCAGCTATTTTCTAAATGTATAATAAGCTTTTTTTTAAATAGAGAAATATACACAAACGAGCAGAGTATTTTTTTCACTCTATTTAAAAGTAACAATCCCATGTCTCACTCGTTTAGGAAACGATTTTATTTTTGTTATTTTTTTATTGAAAATCGAATACCGGTATTAATACTGGACTTGGGAAAGGCTCGGTATTTGGAAGCCCTATCCACTTACCATGAAGTGGCCTGAAAATCTTTCGAGCGTTGATGGTCAAAAATGTTAAAAGGACCAAAAAATAGGAACATAACTTACGTAGCTAGTCGTTTATTTTATATCAGATCAGCACGAAGGGTAAACTGTCCAGGAATAGGGGCCGCGCTTAGCAAGACGACGACTTCGAGCCGGTATTCACATCTTGGTTTTGGCCAATTTAGAAGTGGTCTCTGCCTACCCCTCTGGGAAACAGGCGTGATTTAATGTATGTATGTATGTAGATATGACCCCAAATAAAAAATATTCAACTTTGTTTAATAAATTTGGTTTCTTTCTTAATTATTCGACCACGGATAGAAAATCTTGGAAAGGATCATGGGCAAATTGGGTGTGCCACCAACAGAATTGAAACCTACACTCGCGAGCAAAAAAATCGACTCATGCTGCACGTTTGGGTTCTCCGCCCAGTATATCTTGACCCATTCAAAATATCATGAAAAAAAAATGGTATCAAACGAAAGCTGATAAAGTAACGATTTCAAAAATGTATAATTTTCAGTCATGCCAGGTTCCACAACTGATGGGGCCAGATTTTGCAAAGACGAATAAAAAAAATACTATGAAAATTAAAAGGAAGTCGTGAAATAAACGGCATTTTAAGAAAAATAAGATTTTATTTGTTAATTTAATATTTTGTATTTCCACCCCTAGCCCTTATCACAGCATCCAGGCGGTTTTTCATCGATCTGATGAGCTTTTTGTGAAGCTCCTGGGGGATGACATCCCACACCTCCTGCAGAGCTGCCTTCAGCTCCGTAACATTTGACGGAGCTGGTTCTCTCTTCCGAACTTGTCTTTTCAGGTAGTCCCAGACATGCTCAATGGGATTCAGGTCCGGGCTGAGAGCTGGCCAGTCCATGGTGGGTATGCCGACCTCGGCAAGGTAGGCCCGAGTGATCCTTGCGGTATGACAAGGGGCATTATCCTGCATTAGGACGAACCCCTCGTCATAAAAACCGGCGTAAGGAACAACATGCTCCTCAAGGATCTCGGTGATGTACCTGGCAGCGGTCAAACCACCGCCACGGCCCCCACCAAGTACAAAAACGAGCTCGGTACGCCCTTCGATGGAAATGCCCGCCCACACCATGACGGAACCCCCTCCATAGGCAACTGTTTCCCTGAAACAGCACTGTGCGTACCGTTCCCCTGACCTCCTGTAGACCCTACCCCGTCTGTCACAGCCATTAAAGCACACCCTGGACTCATCGCAAAAAAGAACTGGGGTCCATTCCATTGCTCAATGGTCCAGTTTTTGTGCTGATGAGCAAATTCCAGGCGTGCTTGGCGGTGACGTGGGAGCAGTCTGGGGCCCGTGGCGGGCCGTTTCGGGGTCAGGTTAGCTTCCTTAAGCCTTCGCCTTTACTGTCCACTCACTGGCAGTAACCCCTCTTACATCCTGAAGATGCTGCTGGATGGAAACGCCGGTCTGGTGCCGATTTCTGAGAGATGTAGTGACCATAAAGCGGTCATCCCTCTCAGATGTGCACCTCCGGCGGCCAGAACCTGGTCTTTGTACCAAGGCCCCAGTCTCCCGATACCGTCGGTAGACTCGGGATACTGCTGACTGGCTTAAATTCAGCTGGTCAGCCACAAAGCGTTGGTTGTGTCCCTCTTCCAGCAAGGCCACGACTTGGGCGGCTACAGTCATGGTGGTATCCATTTTCTCCAAGGCTTCTGAGTAGGGTCGTTAGCAGAGATGTGTACCGGTCAACTTCTGATAAGTGACTGATGACATTTCCCCCTCCACCCCCTTATTTATAGGGGTCAAAGGGGGCACAACTCGTACGTTTCGGAACGAGTAAATGACCCACATATCGGAAAATAAGGCATAACTTGAAAAATCGTAGATGGATTTCCACGGTTTTTACACGTTTACACGGCCCATAAGGGCCCGCCAAAGCCGTCCCGGGTGCATATTCTACGCCCAAATAAAACGTGATGTCGACACCGCCGCCAAGATCTTCCGGACCACAGAAGTCCTCTGTATGCCGGGGGTCATTATCGAGCCCTGGAGGGGAAAACGGGGACTAGCGCAGTGCCACCGCTGCCAGAAGTTCGCGCACTCCTCCCACAACTGCCACCGCCCCATAGCCTGCGTGCGGTGCGGTGGACCACACGCCGCCGGCGACTGCGACCGGCCCAGGGAGGACCCACCTACGTGCGCGAACTGCAGCGGCGCGCACACCGCAAATAGCACTGCCTGCCCGGTTCTCCTAAGGGAGAACCGGAAGGCAAAGAAGACAGTCCATCCCCCGAAGCCCAGACAGGGCTCAGAGCTGACCCGAGTGGGGACCGTGGAGGCGACACAGGAGAGCGCCACCCTCATGGCCCCTGCCAACAACCCTGGAGAGCCACGCCCCCGCCGCGTGAACGCGCGTAGGGGGAGGAGACAGCGAGGAGAGCCCCCCAAAGGCGAATTCGGCGCGCCTGAGGTCGATGCCCCCTTCACTTCTGCTGCAACCACCACCTCCACTTCCATCGATCCAGTTGTCACCAAGGCCGCACCCCAGGCCACTATTGCTCCTGCACAGGGGCCTGGCCTGAATGGGGCCAGTAAGGCGGACACGGTCAAGGTGGCCCTGGAGATGACCGTCACGCTGAAGGTGCCCTGCTACCACGTTTACCGACAGGACGAGGTAGGGCCAAACAGGGCATACCGAGGACTGGCCGTCCTGGTCCGTAGAGGAGTCATACACCAACCGTTGCCGCAAATCCACCTGGGCTCTTTACAAGCCCTAGGTGTTGAGATCCTGGTCGCCGCCGCCCGCACGCGAGTCTATGCTGTCTACAAGCCCCCGAACTCACGCCTCGACCTGAACGAGGTCAGGGCTCTGCTAGACTCGCCGCTGCCTACTTTAGCGGCCGGCGACTGGAATTGCAAGAACCCGGCTTGGAACTCCTCTACCGTCAACCAGGACGGACATCGACTCCTCCTGGACGCTGAGGCCCACGGCTACTACGTGGACGGTCCGGAGACTCCGACGCACTACCCGTTCAACAACGCGTTCACTCCGGACGTCCTGGACGTGGCCGTGCACCGCGGACTCCAGGGACAGCTCCTCCAGGAGACCCTGGACGATGAGGTCCAGTCCGACCACCAGCCCGTACTCCTCGTCTTGTCTGCGGCGCCCGCAGTCTCCACCCCGAGAAC
The DNA here is from genome assembly GCA_927399475.2 of Acleris emargana. NCBI lineage: Eukaryota > Metazoa > Arthropoda > Insecta > Lepidoptera > Tortricidae > Acleris > Acleris emargana. Next base: position 6,779,320 of record OV656850.1, read on the forward strand.
TCCCAGACCCGTGACAGACTGGGAGGAGTTCTCGAGGCGCATGGACGCCCCAGTCCCACAAGAAAAGCTCACTGATGCAGCGGACATCGACAGATTCTCGATCGACCTAACCACTCGCATCCGAGAAGCTCTGTCCGCTGCATCACTCGCAAGGAAGACCACCAACAAGCTGCCTTCACTGCCAGCGCACATCGCCAAAATGATAGGGGACAAGAGGCGTCTCCGAAAGCGCTGGCAGACCATTCGCTGTCCGGGGATGAAGACCCAACTGAACGCCCTGACAGCGAAGGTCAAGGCAGCTCTAGAGGACCACAGGACAGAGCAATGGGAAGAAACGCTAGCCGGCGCGGCGGACGATTGGAACTCCATCCATCGTCTATGCCGCCGGCTCAGCGGAGCCCCCACGCCTGTCCGCCCCCTGATTCACACCGACGGTACCCCCAGGTACCGGGCCGAGGACCGAGCGGAGATATTCGCAGAGTGCCTGGAGCGGCAGTTCCAGCCGAACCCATCCGACGAGGCAGACCACATCGCGGCTGTGGAAGAGCACCTTCGAGTCTACTTCGAATCGCCGATAGCTCCTGATAAGGACCCCATCTTCTTTTCCCCTGGCAAAGTGTGGCACATGATCACAAAGACAAAGCCCAGAAAGGCCCCCGGTGCGGATGGCATTTCAAACGCCACCCTCCGCCATCTACCGCCTCGAGCAATCGCGGCGGTAACCCACCTTTTTAATGGCATCCTCCGCACCGGTCATTTTCCAGCAAACTGGAAGGCTGGAAACGTGATCATGTTGCCAAAACAGGGGAAAAACATCTTGAAGCCTGAGAGCTATCGGCCCATCACCCTCCTCCCGTGCATCTCGAAGGTGCTCGAAAAATTGATGCTAAAGAAGCTGGTCCCGCACATCACGCCTCGTCCCGAGCAACATGGGTTCCGCTCGGAACACAGCACAACGCTCCAGCTGTCCAGGGTGCTGAACTATATGGCTGTCGCCGCGAACAAGCGCGAGCACACGGCCGCAGCATTCCTGGACATGGAGAAGGCCTTCGACCGGGTCTGGCACGCAGGCCTGGTCTATAAGCTCGCACTGTCCTCGGCCCCCCGCAGACTGACGAAGGTGGTCCAGTCGTTCCTGACGGACCGCACCTTCAGAGTGGTTGTGGAAGATGCCATCTCCGAAGATCGCCCCATCGCAGCCGGAGTCCCCCAAGGCAGCTGCCTATCGCCGGTATGTTACGGCCTTTACACCGATGACATACCGGTGGTTGACGGATCCCACCTGGCCCTGTACGCTGATGACGCGGCGTACTTTGCCTCCTCTTACAAGCCAGAGTACGCCGTCATCAAGCTGCAGCGACAATTAGATGCCCTACCAGCGTGGCTCTCCAGGTGGAGGCTATCCGTCAACGTGGCGAAAACCCAAGCGATCTTCGTGAGCAACTGCATACGCCGCCTTCCACAACTAACTCTTCACGGACATGACATTCAGTGGTCCCCGGTAGTTAAATACCTGGGGATCACTATCGACAAGCGACTCACCATGGGTCCCCACACTAAAACCGTCGTCGCCGCCGCGAGAACAGCAAGATCACTTTTGCGTCCAGTGCTCCAGTCCAGCCTCCCTCTGAGTGTGAAGCTCGGGGTCTACAAGACCTACATACGACCCCGCCTCACGTACGCCGCACCATCCTGGTACGCCCTCTTGGCCGCAGGGCACAGAAAAAAGCTGAACTCCCAGCAAAATCTGTCCCTGCGAGCCGTCACCAATGCCCCCCGCTACGTGAGGAATGCTACCATTCAGAGGGACCTCAGGATCGAGAGCCTGGACGACTTTATCGGACGCCTTGCCACGTCAATGTTCGCGCGAGCTGAGGAGTCGCGCTTCCCCCACCTGAGGGATATCGCACCGCAGCACGCGCGACCCCCCGACGGCAAGGCCTACCCTCGCGACCTCGTCAAGGCGACGACGACACCCATGTGAAGACCCATGAAGACGCTGCTCTGCTCGTAGGTCGCTAGCCGGGCCTCCCCCAACGGGGTTTCACCCAGCTGGCTCGACCTCGCGAGCAGCGTACACCCGGACATGACGCCCCCCCCCCTTCCCAATACCCCCCCCCCCCCTCTCAACCAAAATATCCCCCGCCGCCGGCGCCTTCGGCGCCGGCCGCTCTCCAAGGACCCGGCCGTATTCTCGGCCGGCGTGGAACTCCCCGGTAAAGAGCCGACAAGCTCGACACCGGCTCCTCGTCCGCCTTTCAGGCGGACCGAGAAGACCGCCCGATCACGGTTTTTCATTTTTTTAATCGTTACAGTATCACCTTTCGTTTGATACCATTTTTATTAATATATCATGGATGGGTCAAGAAATACTGGACGGGGAACCCAAGCGTGCAGCTTGAGTCGATTTTTTTGCTCGCGAGTGTATATCATTAAAAAGATTTTAGTTAAAGCATCATTTCTTAATACTGCTGCAAATATCTAGCTCACCAGAGAACAAAAATATGGGCACTTCAAAACAAGATATATCATCCGTAGAAACTTCGGCTAATTAATGTATAATTGTTACAGTTTATTATAGAACTTCGTGTATTACTTAGGGTATTTGATGTACAAAAATATTTAAACTAGTGTTCGTGCTTCTCCAGAACTTGTCTAAAAAGTATATTTAAAAATATTCGTAACAATATTCTTGTAGTACTGTTAGGCGATGGGCTTGCAACCTGTCACTAATATGCTGGTAAACATCTTAGCGAATTTGTGCAAATTGTGGTTACTGAATTATCAACAACTTTTTAAAGTTGTAATTCTGTAGCTCTGCCTAGCCCACTCTGGGAGTACAGGCGTGAAGGTATGTATGTATGTATTCGTAACAACACGTTACTCGCAAGATTAAAAGTATCTCGTAGAACTCTATCATCAACATACTCTCTCTATTTCAAGAAAATACTTCAGTTTGTTAATGTATACTTATTACCTAAATTTTATATAGACTGTCTTGTTTTCAAGTGATCATATTTTTGTTCTGCGGTGAGCTAGGTATTTGCGGCCATAATAAGAAATGATATTTTCACTAAGTTCATTTTAAATATAAAGGTTTCAATTATGTTGGTGCCATACCCAATTTCCATACAAAAATGCCCATGATCCTATTGCAACTTACTGCGTTGCGATACGTTGTAGAAGGTTAAGTTGGTAAATGTGGTCATAGCATAGATGGCGTTTGCTAAACATTTTACATGTTTGAATAAATACTGAATTTTCTTCCACATTACTTTAACATCGTGTCTAAAATGGCTTATATATTGTTAACGACTATTTTAATAACCCGTTTTTATTTATTCAATAATATACAGATGATTCTAGAACAAAGAAAGTGGTTATATACGCCATCTGTTGTCCAGCAGACATACTACTAAAATATTAATTTATATTTGAACTGCATTGTATTGTATTTTAGTTCCCCGTCCTGTTTCTGGGCGAAACTGAAATAAATGAAGCTCATAAAAAAAAGCTTAATGTCACACTTGGATCATTGGATGGCTTCCTGTCAGACAGTAAATGGGTGGCAGGTGATAAAACAACTATTGCAGACTCATCAATTTATGCTTCAGTGTCAAGTATTTTGGTAAGATAACCTTTATTAGTCCCAATGTATGTGCATTTGTTTTGTTTTAACAGCTAAAATGCAGTTTTGATGTATTTTTTTATAAGATGTTTTTTGTAAAGTTCTTAACAGATACCAAACTCCACAATAAAAAAAAAGGACCTGACATAAGTGTTAAGGGTTGTTCTACAATATTTATCATGCTTGAAGGCATAAATGCACTGAAAACGGAGGCAGTGCGATGAGGCATGTTCACATACTAAAGAACAATCACAAAGCATTGCAGAGTAGTTTTTAGTGTTTGATATTGCTTTCAGTGAGTTTGTGCCTTAAGCAACAGAAAATTTACAGTAATATAACAAACTTAAGTATAATTATTATGACTGATTACATACCTACATGCACAATCTCTGCTTGATGTTACAAAAGCCTGCCCAAGTCAGTAATCCAGTGAACTAATTTTTTTAGGCCATAGGATGGGATATCTCTGCCTTCCCTAACATACAACGCTGGGTCCGAGACTGTGCCACATTGCCTGGTTATGAAGAAAATGAAAAGGGTGCACAACAATTTGGAGAAGCTGTGAAATTAAATCTTAAGCATTAATATACATATTTAATACCTAATTTAAATGATCTCATACATTTTATTATGTGAATAAAATTGAACTATGTGCTATATTGATAATAATATACAATATTGTCAAATATAAAACTTCAATACAAATTACTGCTCATTTCTTACCCTCCTAATCATAACTTCAGATTAATATTCATATACTGTGACTTTTCAATTTAACAAAAGACAGAAAATGCCATCAGGTGCCAACTTCTTTGGTATCATGTCCAGTAGTCTGTCAGTTACTTCCCAACCTTTCGTACCCCAGCCCAGCTTGCTGTGATATCAGTGCCCCGCCCCCTCAACTATATGAATGTCTATTGGGGTTAACAGTGTACTTTTCTTAGGCGGACTGAGTGACTTTGCCTTATCTAAAAAGGACAGTAGTAGTGTTGAGAAAAGGACAGTGCCTATACCTATAACTGCTATAGCTGTTATTTACGTTCACCGTAAAATTAACTACATAGCTATGTCGTAATAACCCCCCCACGTATGTTGACTTTGTTGGCTGTTACTTTTGACCATCCTTCCTTTGCCAGTCTCAAATTAACATCAGTGGCTCGCACAGAAATGCCATTCCAAAAGCTGTTATAATTGAACTTCCTGTTGCATCTTCTAGACAAAATGTTGGATTATAGGTCTGTTTTATAGAGCTTCTACAAGCAACAACTGTCTTCAGCTGGTTCATGTACATGGTCTAACTCAGCGCCTTGTCTTTATGGTTCCAAGACCTTGTTGATGCTGCCCTTCGCAATAAGCCTTGTGGCTGCATTTAAAGCGAAGAAGAAGAAGAATGCTGTCGATTGCTGCCCTTCGCAGACACTGCGGTCACTGGGGCTTTTGCCCACCCTTTTCCTTGGTTACCGTAAGCCATTGATATATTATTTGAAATATTAGACATTTCTGTAGGTATTTCATGTGACATGTAACGGCGGGCTTTTGATTTTGTTTTTTTTTTTTTTTTCTTGCTTGAAAAAAGAGCGGGAAACTTGATTTGAAGCGGTCGTGATTTTTCTATCGAAAATTTTATAATTATTATAATTAAGTATCATTGGATGTTACTACGATGTTGCGAATGCGTGCAAATGTTGAATTGCTGTGAACGTGGAAAAAAGGGCCGTTTGTTTTTGCCTTGGCGGTTTTTTGGTGACAGCACGTGTGCGTAGATTTCCAAATCAAATTTAGTGTTATTTAAGTCGTTTCGTTGTGTTCCTGTGTCGTATCTGCGGTAGCAGTAAGTGTATTAACCGTATTGTGTGCTGATAACCATAGCTTTAACTAACTATGGCTCCAATCCTCCCTAAACCTCCCGATATACAGAATGATTCCGATATAGCGGCTCCCGATTGCCCATCAATCGAAATGTCGCAAGATATTTTCTCTGGTGAGCAATCGGTGGCTGAAAGACGCAATAATAAAAGACCGCATCCTCGAGATGACGTTCAAGAGCCATCAAAACTGCAAAATAGGGCTCCCGCATCCGCGGTGCAGCAAATATTTTCTCACCCCAGCCTAATTGAGACTAAAAAATATAGTGACGTTGATACGGGACCCTATTTAGTGCACGTCTCTCGATCGGATTCCCACCCGGCGGCTGGGACTACACTGAATCCTATCAAGTTTGGCCAAGTAATGGTCAATTGTAAAGTACAAAATATACAAAGAGAGGGAATTAAAAGTGTAGGCAGGAATAGGATTTCAATTAAATTTAAATCTGGGGACTCTGCCAATTCTTTTCTCAGTGATCCTCTGCTGGCTGCAAAGCAATTTGTGGCATTCATCCCAACATTTAATGTTACCCGAATGGGTATTGTTCGAGGTATCCCAACAGAGTTTTCCATGGATGAGTTTGTCAAAACAGTAGAACTGCCAACGGGTTGTGGGGAAATTTTAAAAGCACGAAGGCTAAATAGGAAAATCCACAGAGAGGGGGTTATAGAATGGGTCCCCACAGGTACAGTTGTTCTGACATTTAGCGGACAGGTTCTGCCGGCTAGGATTTTTAGCATGTATACATCCATCATTGTTGAGACCTATCAGCTTCCCACCATCCAGTGTCATAGTTGCTGCAGGTTTGGTCATGTGGCAGACCAATGCAGATCAAAACCTCGCTGCTTTAAATGTACCAAGGAGCATATTGGAAGAAGTTGTCCTGTTCAGGAAGAGTTAGCTTCATGTCTTTTCTGCTCAGGCAGACACTTCGCTACGAGTCAGACGTGCCCAGAGCAAGGTCGCCAAAAGGCTATTAAGGCTACCATGGCCCAAGAGAACATTCCATATGCAGAGGCTTCGGAAAGGTTTCCACTGGTTAGGCGTTCTTATTCAGATGCCGCTAGGACTATGTTTGCTCCCGTTAACCCCCCAAATTCCCAACGCGTCACTGCATCCCCTTCTCCCCCCGCCCCAACCCATATTTCCTCCTCCCAAAGTTACAGAAAAACCGTATATACCCCCAGATCCCCTCGACAACCCCTATCCCAGGGTTATAATCGTGCAGCCCATCAGACTATTATAGGTCAGTTTAACCCCCCACCTCCTGCCAACGGGGTTGCTTTGCAGTCCCCTTTGTCAACCCATGACCCGTCTCAATCTGCTCCTAATGACAATTTAATAGAGGTCATGCTTTCTTTGCTTATCAATATGTTCACAAAAATGAACGACTTCCCTATACCGTCCAACATTGCCAACAAACTGAGACTACTCTTGAATGTTGTTAACATTCAACATGATTCAATGGAATAGCCACAGCCTACGTCCTAAGATACATGAAATACATCAATTGGTTAATTTATATGATCCCATCGCCTTTGCCATCTCGGAGACATGGTTGGTCCCGGGTTCCCGATTCCGGGTTCCGGGGTATGTGTGGCTTCGGGATGACAGAGGGGATGGTTATGCTGGTACTGCTTTACTTATCAAATCATCTACTATTTTTAGCCGATTAGCTCTTCCACCGATTCCCTCAGGAATCAATGCAGTAGCAGCCAAAATTTTAAATTTTTGTGTGCTTTCTATATATATTTCCGATCCACGCTCAGTCGTAATTGCAGATCTCGAACCCTTATTTTCTGCCCTTGCGGGGTCCTTCATAATCTTGGGGGATTTTAACTGTCACCACTTTTTGTGGGGAAGCTCAGTCTGTGACTCATTGGCTTGTGATCTGGTGGACCTGATGGAGGAGAAAAATATCTGTCTCCTTAATGACGGCACCCCTACTCGCAGGACAGCTCCTGGTCTAAACACGAGTGCAGTCGACCTATCTCTATGTTCTCCCAACCTCGCCTCTTTGCTGTCATGGTCTGTGCTGCTGGACTCCTGTGGTAGTGACCACCTTCCTATTCGTATCTCCGCCCCCTCTTCCTTTTCTCCACCTTCAACTTCGTCTTCTATTTTTCGTTTCCGCCTTTCCAAAGCTAATTGGGACAAATTTTCCGACGATATAGATTCCGCTGCCAGTGAATTTCCCCCGGTATCCCCTAATAACGCTCTTGTTTGTCACGATAGATTGGTTGAAACCCTGACATCAGTGGCAAAAAAAAATATCCCTGTTAAAAAACCAGGTAGAGCTTTCCGACTCTCACCACCTTGGTGGGACCTAGATTGTACAGACATGATCCGTCGTAGACGAGAAGCTGAGGAAGCATACTGTGCGTGCATGTCCATCGATAATTATCTTATTTTTAAAAGATTTACAGCTTTGGCTAAGCGGCTCTTTAAAAAGAAAAAAAGATTTGGGTGGATTAGATTTTGTCAGAGCATATCCCCTCGTACTCCTGCTTCATTGCTTTGGAAAGCAATCAAACGCTTCCGTGGAGCCTTTGTACCCTCAGATTTGAGCAGCAACGACTCTTCAGGTTGGCTCAAGGATTTTTCTGACTCTCTGTCTCCTCCTTCTGTCCCTAACCTAAACTCTCTTCCAACCAATCATAATGCTTCTTCTCCATCTAGTAGATTTGACGAGCCCTTTTCCATTCTAGAGCTTCAGGCATCCTTAGAACACCTACGTCATTCAGCGCCAGGCTTAGACAACATTCCATATGCCTTTATTATTCACTAGCGACCCGCCCGCGGCTTCGCCCGCGTGGAATGTATTATACATATAAACCTTCCTTAAGAATCACTCTATCTATTAAAAAAAACCGCATCAAAATCCGTTGCGTAGTTTTAAAGATTTAAGCATACATAGGGACAGACAGCGCAAGCGACTTTGTTTTATACTATGTAGTGATTCGGGTCAAATAACGAAAGCTCTGTTTCTCCAGCTTATCAACTCGTTTTTTGAAACAGGTTTCATACCCAACTCATGGAAAAAACAGTTAATAATTCCTATCCTAAAACCTGGCAAAGACCCTTCAGTCGCTTCTTCGTATCGCCCTATCGCCCTCTCATCTTGTTTACTTAAAATCGTAGAGAATATGATTAAGAAGCGTCTTGAGTGGTGTGTCGAGAACAAGAAAATCCTGGCCGGGAGCCAGTTCGGCTTTCGACGGGGAATGGGTACTATGGATAGCCTGTCTATTCTAACCACGGATATAAGGATTTCGCTGACTAAAAACGAATTTCTGGTTGGGGTTTTCTTAGACATCTCGTCTGCATACGATAACGTAATGCTCTCCTTACTCAGGGAAAAATTATTCCAGCTGAGTTTGCCTGAGAAGCTGATCAATTTCACATGCAATACTTTGATGGAAAGATCGATAGTAACCAAACATCGCGACACGCTTTCTCCTCCCCGTCTTACCTGGAATGGCCTTCCTCAGGGGTCAGTTCTTAGTCCGCTGTTGTATAGCCTCTATACCTTCGACTTGGAAGAGGCTGTTAGCCCATTCTGCAATGTCTTACAATACGCCGATGACTTAGCTCTTTACACTCAAGCCAGTAACCTCGACATGGCTGCTAACAGCCTCAATCAAGCCCTGTTCTATCTGGGCGAGTGGCTCTCTTCCCACGGTCTGTCTTTGTCCGCCTCTAAAAGTAATGTTGTTATTTTCACCAGGAGGAGGGCCATTCCCCAGATTGAGATTGCATTTAATAACCAAGTGATCCCCATTTCTAACAATGTCAAATTTCTGGGAGTCACTCTAGACTCTCGTCTGACTGCGGCTGCCCACATAAATTCGGTGGTTCAAAAATGCCAATCAAACATAAATATCCTTAGATGTTTGTCGGGGGTGTGGTGGGGTGCCCACCCGTAGGGGAGACCGGGGACAATTGAAACGATTTGACTTTGACTGCCTGTTGCCGTTTTATTTTTAAAGTTAGAAAGATGTTTGCCATAATTATTTCAAGGTTAGTTATCTGGTTCCTAAATAAAGTATATTTGGTAAGTCTATCATTAATAGTTATTTTACAATAATGTAATAAAGAGAATGGGGGAATGTGGTTCAATTGACCTCACACCGTTGTTAATTGAAACACTATGTAAGGTCAATTGAAACACCGTAATATCTTTGACACAATGAAAGTAATGTTATCAGTCCTACTCGTTTTCATCGCTATATTGGTATATAATACGACCATCAAAAGTTCACAAGCATAACATAAACATATCGTCATTTATAAGCATCAGAAAATCTCGATCATCAAACGCAGATAAAAAAAAATATATGACTTGTAGCTTTCTTTGTTGCTGGCTACCTTATACATAAAGCTTAATAGAAAATAGTTTGAATGTTATAATAAGCTATAATGATATGGAATTGTGTTAAAAATACATAATTATACTACATACAAAAATGCTTGTTTCAATCATAACAGTGTTTCAATCATAACTTAATGAATGGATAAACTTGAAACGTCGGGATTTTAAATAATATACACAATATAATCGGTTAAGATCGTTTTATTATAAAACAAAAACAGTTACAATAAAAATAATACCACGGCTACTTATATGCCGAATTAAAATAAAATCAAAAACGTAATTCCTCTTGCATGTAGTTGTAACACATCAGCTGTATAGACTGTTCGACATTCTATATTTGAAATTTGACATAAATTCCATTCTAGTTTTGTACACAACTTCATGCAAGAGGAGCGTTACTTAAGTTTTTCACCTATTCGTCAGAATGATAGTAAGTAGTAGGTACACATACCGGACTAATACCAAAAGTGGCACCTATATCTATACTTCTATAATATTAATATGAATAAAGTAACTCTGTCTAGTGGTTTATTTATCCAAATCACGGGCAAAAGTTAGTGTAGGTATAATAATTATTGACCATGAAAGAAATCATTATAAAAAAGAAGCCATTTGCGCAAATTCATTTTCACATTTATTAAATAAAAACATGCGTCAAATACAGAACCACCTCATATTTAAAGGCGACTATATTTGGGGACGATTAAAACGCCAGGACGAATGAAACGTTTCAATCGTCCACACGCAAGTTGTTCCTACCATCCCCAAATCACAGTTTTTAATTCAAGGTCAAATATTAAACGCAAAAACAACTCGAACACTGATAATTGGCAATAATAAACATTCGTTAATTTATCACAATCACGCTAAAATAGTTAAATCAGTTAAAATACAAGAACAAACAAAGTTATTAACAAATATACAAGATGAGAAATACTTACTTTTGACCGCGAAAAAATTAAATCGCTCCGTGACACCGCTGCGTTGCTCGGTCGCTCGCGCTCTACTGACCATAGATTAAGATATGGCCGGCGGAGTCCTGAGTGTTGCGTCATACTCGTAGGTATTATAGTTTTTGAGAAATTTGACTTGTTTCAGTCATGACGTGTTTCAATTGTCCCCGGTCTCCCCTACTCCCAAAAACTTCTGTACAACGCCTTAATTCGTAGCATCCTAGATTACGGGTCTTTTATCCTAGAACCTTGCAATAAGGTTGCACTTAAAAAAATGGACCGCATACAGTTTCAGTCCCTGAGACTCATATTGGGAGCCATGAAATCTTCCCCTACGAACGCGTTGCAGGTGGAGGCTCTCGATCCCCCCTTATCGCTTCGTCGTCAGTACCTCTCAGACAGATTTCTCTATAGGATCGCCCAACGCTCAGATCACCCACTCCTTTCTAAACTTCATGTTCTCTCTGACCTCATCTCCAATAGTTATTTCTGGGTTAATAAATCTACACCGTGTCTAATTAATAGCCTTCGTAAATTTAAAACTCTTCCTCATCCAGTGTTTACCTGCTCTCTGTTTCCTCTTTTTTCTACCCCCTATGACGCTCTAATCTTCCAGCCTTGCATTGATCTGGACTTCGGAATTTACAAGAATCAACCCGGTGCTGAGCACCTGTTCAATAATAAAATCGGCAAAGATTGGCACGATTGGACGACTGTCTTTACGGACTCCTCTAAACTCTCAAACGACAGTATGGTAGGATCAGCTGTTTGGATCCCTAAATTTTCCATTGTCTTGAGCTTTAAATGTCCCCCTCAAGTCTCTGTTTTCACGGGTGAGTTGGTGGCTATTTTGGAAGCAGTAAATTTTATTAAAGCGCACAAATTAAATAAATCCATCGTTTTCTCGGATTCCCTAAGTAGTTTACAGGCCATCAAGGCCAACCAGTTCTCCACGAAAAACTTATTCCCGTTAGTACTCCGCATAAGACAGTCTCTTCTTGAATGTCACCATGGTAATATTGTGGTAACTCTGTCATGGATCCCTAGCCATTCGGGGGTCGCTGGGAATGAGATGGTGGATTCTTTCGCTAAAGGGGCAACACTTACTGGCATTCCTGATCATTTTCACTGTTTCCCTCATGATCTCTCTGCTGTGTCCAGGCTTGATATGGCATCAGTCTGGCAACGTACATACGACCTCTCCAAACATGTCAAGGGACGCTACTATAGCGATATTCAGCCTGACATCCCAAGCAAACCTTGGTTCTACTTCTGCCGTTTAGCTAATAAACAAACTACCTCTGTTCTTTGCCGTTTACGGATCGGGCACACCTGCACTCCTCATCACCTGCACAGGCTGGGTATTATCCAATCCCCTACCTGTGCATGTGGGCAGGAGGATGGAACCACGGATCATATTTTCTTTAACTGCCGTAACCATACTATTGCTCTTTATGATATCCTTCCGACTACTATCCCAAAACCGATCAACTTCAAATCACTTCTTACCCTAGCATTTAAAAATAAAAAATATCTGAAAACGCTTTTACATTATATCCACTCCCAAAATATTAAACTTTAACTGTCTCCTGCTGGATTTTGTTATTCCATTGTTTGTTTGTGGTGTCTATAATATGTTGTGTTCGCCCTTCGCCCTTCACAGGTTCTACAACGAACACCGTCTGTTACCTGTTTCGGACCATATTTTAAACTGGTCAATCAGTTGTACACTGTGCTGTTGTCAAATTAAGTCATTGGCAGAAATGGTCGCACACCTATTGTGACCGATTGCCATAAAACCAATATTGGATTGGATTGGATTGGATTTTGTTTTTTTTTCTGGTCGTGTGCTTTGCCGTTCAAAATATTTAATGATCTTTTTTTATTATTGAAAGAAATTTAAACAATTTAACGCGAGATATTTTTAGTATGAATGATGAAGGACTACGGATTAGGAGTGACATCAAAAAAATATTAAAATTTGTCGTTATAGGTCTATCAGAATCTCATGATAAATTTAAAAGTAAAAATAAATCGATTTTTATATGGCAATGTTACCTCACGCCATTCAATTCCAATTTCACCGCTCGTCCGAGTTAGTTTCTTTAGACATACCCTTATAATCTGTGGTTAGTTATTGTTTGTTGTTTTTAATTACTCAAATAATAGAGTTAGTTATAGTCGTCTTCGATCTCAGGCGAAAAATATCGTTAATCATTTGTAATGTAAAAATTGTGAGCAAGACGATGTAAATAAAACACAATATTTGGTTTAGTGTTGTCTTTTTAATAGACTATTTAGTAAATGAAGCCAAATAATATTGATAGGTACTTTAAGTTCCTTTGTACATTTGCAGGAACGTTACTCTATTATTTTTTTCCTTGGTACGGTTAACCGGATTATCAAAGCGTTATTTTTCCCTGGTACAATCATAGGTAGTTAATAATGGAAGACAGAATACTTTTTAATACAACTGTACTGCCTATATCACCGACTTTCGAAATTCCCATGTTTTGAAAAACGAAAATAGGTAAATACATCAAACAGTGTAAAACTGGTAATAGATGTGTAGGTAAGTGTGGAAATGTACGAACAACAAATCTTTTAATTCTAGGATTCCACTCTTCTGTGTAGTTGGCAGTAGGTAGGTATATGGTGTTACGGACACAAAGAAAGACAATGGTATTGTTTACAAACAATGGCCTTTGTGTAGAAGATCAGCTCAGTTCAAATAGTAAAGACTATACTAAGTCTAACTACACGGTACTCTTCACCGGACAAATCGAAGTTTTTTCACGCCTAAAACTATTTCGCTAAATGAACAGGCCTATTTTAACGCATTGGAATTCGGGAATCTTCTAGATTAAATGTAATCCTTCGTTTTCCAGCTTCCATACCATATCATCATTCATGATACTGCTTTTGGATGGATTCGAAATTAGTGCTGGTCCTTTCCTTTAGCTTGTGAAGGGTTTGCATGAGTGTTCTTTATTTTTAACGGTATCATTCCACGTAGATAATTTGATACTTGCCAAGCAACCTCCACTGCGGTTGTTCGTGCAGAGCCAGTACATACGAGTAGGGTAAAATTGGGGGACCTGGATACGTACCGAGGTATCCAAGCCCCCCCAATCTTACCAGTGATCAAGTTTTCATCATTTCATCTATTAATTCTTCTTTTCATCAATTAATCTATTACCAGTGATCAAGTTTTTATCAATTCATCTATTAATTCTTCTTTTCATCAATTAATCTATTAATTCTACTTGTTCTTCTCTTTAAGATCAGGTATCCAAGTCCCCAATCTTACCCATGAATACTAAAATAGATCAAGTTTTCATCATTTCATCTACCTATTAATCGACGTATCCACGCCCCTATTAATTCTAATAATTAATTCACCAATCTATTAATTCTACTTTTCTTTTCTTTAAGATGTTGATCAGGGTCTGCCTATATATTCAAAGGTCGTTGATTAGAACTAATCGAAGATGTGGTACGAACTTCAATGATTACTGTTGGATGTTGATGTGATAAATATGGTATTTACTTATATAACGCGGAGGGAAAAAACAAAACGAACAAATCACTGTCATACATTTATTTAAATCACTTTAACAAACCAGTTATTTATAGTGTATAGGCCTTAGATAAGTATAAGTACACAATTTAAAACATAAATAAAAATTAAAAAGTACAAATGTTGATCGATAAATCAATAAAATATTATTGATTTATCTACCTTTCTCCATTGAAACTTTGAGTATTTAGAAACAGATAAACATGTAACAGAAAACTAATCATAATTGTCTATATTAAAAAATAAAACATTGCTATCTTTGCACCACTTTTTTAAGCAAGTAACATTTTTGTAAGCACATATATTATCATGATAAATACAAGTTTGTACATCATACGATGTTGCATACCTTTCATAAAGAGAAACAAAATTAGGACAGCTAATATCTTCTAAATTATGAACAATCTCAGTACCTAAAATTTCTTTTAACCAATTCACTTTTTCATACCCTTTTGTATGAATACATTTGTTTTTACAGTAATCAGATATTAAGAACTTATAATCGCAGTAAGGTACATAACCTTCATTCCACAGTATTCCCCTGTTCCTTTCTATCCATCCTACTTGTTTACGTTCTTTCTTAGTTAAATAATAAAACGGATATGGGGGTTTAATCAACAATACCAGGACATGTTTATCACTTAAAATAGCTATTTCTTTTGGTATAAGCTTGTTCTTTTCATCTTTAAAACCTTGGACATCGATGATAACATTCATGTCAGTTTCCGCACTATGTTACTCAACGGTTTATACTCAATAAGGCGATCGTTTATGATAAGGCAATAAGCTGTAGTATTCTCTGGGATATCTTGTGAAGACTCTACTTCTAGACGAACATCAACTGGTCCAGTTTTTAGCGTATCGTTTTGTCTTGAACAATCAATAACAAATAATGGAGCCTTTTCTCCAAATGTCTTCAAATCAAGCAACGGATCAATGTCGGCTTTGTAATACGACTGACGAAAATTAGCATACATCTCATATAATATACTGTACTTAGCTTCATCAAATTTCAAGTTTAATGAATCATATGGAAAATATTGTGAATTTAAAAACAATTTCACATTTGTTATATTACAATGATCAAACAAAGTCGAATTTTTTGTTTGATTTAATTTTCTATTTGTTTGAAATCCCAATATAACAAATCTAGGTTTCTCCAACTGAGAAGCAGTTTTAACTGACCACGAATGTTTGGTTGTTTGAGGTACTAATGGATATTCATATAAATCCCAATTTCTAAAGGCAACTTGTATAGCTCTATCTTTTTCCAAATGCTTTAGCAGTAATAACCTGTTGCGATCAGAAACTTTAATATGCGGTATACGCCACTGAACCTTTTGTACGTCTATTATGACGGTATCACCTTTATCCATACACACACTGTTTGAAACAGAACTACTTCTATGCAGTATAAGTTCATGTCTACAATTTATAAGTATTTTATTATAGTCTTCTGCGAATCCTAGGACTTTATTCAATGGGAGAATAAAAGAGAAATGAATTTTTTTGCTATGGGTTCCGCTCAGGTTCCACCCCCACAAGGCCGCATTTTTGCTTTCTCCTCCGTTCATCGAGATATAAGACTTCATAGTTGTAGTTATTCCAGCATTTTTTATATGATCTATTTCAACACCATTTAATTCGTATCTGATATTTTGAAATAAAAACAAAATCGGGTTGTTCGTCAACTTAACTTCTTTATCTATATGTTTTCCTGTTGCATCGAGAGAGGACGCAGTGATATACCCCTCAATGTAAATGGAGCTAGCAGACGGTAGTACATATACGTCTTGCTGATGAATAGGGATTCTGATTTCATCATTTTCTTTGAAGCTGTTAGTATAGGGATTGTAAGTATGAATTTCATAGCTTTCAATCGAATTATCGTGCTGTGGCAAGTCAGTGATTTGAAGCATTTTATATTTTAAATCCAAGAGAACGTAGAAATGTTTTATTAATTTTGGTAATCACTCTAGTTGATTTTAAACGTCTTCTACCTTTCGATATCGGGGGTGAAGTATTTAGTTTTCTTGTCTGAGCAGGGATTTTATTGAAAACAATCATTCTAGGTCAAGCAATCACCGACTTAAACATGTACATGCTAATAAGATCACCGATGGTGTAAGAATGTTAACTAATTAGAAGTATCTCGATATTTATTTGGTTTAATAAATCTGATTAGCGAAATGTATTTTATTTACGTACGTAGTTCCTTGTTTTCCAAAATGAACTTAAGAATTTTAAACATAAATGACCGCAATTGTATATGCTATTACCCTGTAAGTTTTGATAATTGTAATTAATTTTCGATCCCATATATTTAATAAATTCCTTTGGAGGTTTCAAGTTACCATAACTATCAAAGTATTCAATATAATCATATATTTTTGCATAGGCTACCCAATGACTACCACTAGATGATGAAGAATCTAAATTTATAATCCCACATTCGATTGGTAGTGGTGATTCTGGTAATTCATCTCTCATAAATACATTACGAAAATGAGGTATATTTTTCGCGTGATTTATAATGTCGATGTTAGTTAACGCTCTTTTAGGTAGCCGACTGATTAGTTTTTTGTGTTCGTAACATAAATCCCTACACCATTCTTGTACGGCTTAAGATGCAGTCCTCTTCCAATACACAGTCCTTTCATGTTCTCGTTTTGTTCCTTTACTTGTGCTAGTTGTTTTTTAGCCGATTTATATTCATTGACAGCTTTCGTGATTCCTGCAATGCCACCCGATAAAGTGCCGCTGGCAGACAATCCAGCAAATATAGGTATTAACGGGAGAAAGCCACCAGTTTTAGGTACAGGTATCACTCGCGGTATTTTAATAGGTAAATCTGACGCGAACTCTAGCTGCTTCGTATGCTAACTCTGTTAGCATTTTCTTACATTTAGGTTTTAGGTTACGAATGTGTTTTTTTGTATGTGAGACAATATTATTAAATGTTTTCTTTAAACCAGCACCAGTTTTGAACTTCAATAATGTTGGTGTTTTATTCTTCACTTTATGAATATCATGACATTGTCGTTTGCTCCTCATGATATAATAATTTAGTTTAATGTAAGGATTTCAATAAAATTTCGAGTGTAAAAGTCCGTATCGTTTAAAGATTAACTTTCAAATGAGCACAACGTGAGAAATATATCTTTAAATACATTCATTAGTGTCACTAAAATATCTACAAACAATTTGTCTTTTCTAGCCAAACAAAACAAATAACAAGTCAAACAACGATGTGTTAAATGAAACTGTATGATAATAATAACAATAATATATATTATAAGAAATAAAGACGCATCACATTATCACAGGAAACCATACATATTGGACATTTCGGTTTTTTTATTGATAACGCACATTTAGCGCATGCAACGACATGACCGCACGGTACAAACGCGACATCACATGCCATGACGTAACATATTTTACACACTTGTACTACGTCACTATTCACCACCTCCTCCTTTGGCCGGGAGACAGGTTGCTCTAAGAAAGAAACAGTGTTCACTTTCTCCTTGACGTAGTCTCTACCCTTCACCAGTTTGACGTACGCACATCGTTCAAACCAGCGTGCGTGCTGCTCCCACGGCTCATCACCCTTCTCCCAATCCTTTAGACCACCATCACAATGATAACATTTGGTTTGATCTCCGCACCCAGTATAATAGAAACCGGCTTCTGCTAACTCTTCAGGTCTTTGTGTCATACTACAAGGCCAATCTTTAAATGTTTTCAACCGTACCGCTTCCGTTGCATATTTAGGGTGTGCAGGACGCTGTAGACTCATGGTGGTGGAAGGAGACATGTTCGCACGATCGTTTTCTCCTTTCATTAAGTTACTATGTGTTTGCGGTGACACTGACCTTTCCTATACTCGTATCAATAAATAGTACGAATGTTATTAATCACCACAAAGTTAAATAAATCTTACCAAACAGCAGTACAAAGCTGTTTAAATCTCATTGAGAAATCAATATCGGTTGTAAAAGTCTGTACTGTTTTAATATTAACTTTCAAATGAGCACAACGTAAGAAATATATCTTTTAAATACTTTTGTGCCAGTAAGAATATCTATAAACGATTTGTCTTTTCTATCCAGCTGTTCTCGCTTGTAGGTAGTCCTAGCCACTTCACATATACTTTATTCCCCCTGCTTTTTATTACTTTTTCAACCAGATATACGTCAGGATGTAAAGTTTTTTGAATTTCTTGTCCATAAAATGCTCCTAATATCGGTCTCGACTTCATATCTTCTAATAAATAAGTAACAGGATTAGTGTGTTGAATCTTTGTTATCTTAAATATTTCTGTAGACCAATTAGGAGTGAAACCTTTTTCAAAACAACCTTTATACTTGCTAATTCTAACAAAGTCACCGACTAGAAATCTCTTGATTTTCAACTTTTTCTTAGACTGCAATTTAACATATTTTTGTAATACATCCGCTTTATTTTCATGGGTGATTGAAGCAGGAGGTCTACCTATAGTTCTATGAAAATCATGATTATATTCATAAATTTTATTATCTAGCATCCCATCAATCCATTTATAATTGCCTTTTAAACTGAACCCCTTATAAAGCTTATTTTTAAGCGTTCTTATAAATCTTTCCACAATTGATGCTTTTTTGGTGGAGTATGTTGAATAATGGTTAATATCATATTTTCTCATTACTTTGAGAAATGTTTTATTATAAAACTCTTTACCCTTATCTGTTTGTAAATTACTTGGGAATCGTCCTTTAGCTAAAAGTGTTTCAAATTGCTTACATACGATTTCTTTAGTCTTCTGTTTGAGGGGAATTGCCCAAGCGTACTTTGAAAAACAGTCAATAATTACTAATATATATTTATAGCCAGAATTTACGTCCGATAATGCCTGCATGTCAATCAAATCCGCCTGCCAGAGGTCATCTATATCTTTTAACATAACACTTCTCCGAGGAAAGTTCACTCTAGCATTTTTGTGAATTTCATTTACGACGTCGGCTTTGCTCATAATGCTTGTCCAATGCTCCTTGAAGATCTTTTAAGGCAATATCTTTTTTTATTGCTTTAATACTATCTTTTAAACTTTCAGTTAGTATTAAGAAATTATCTCCCTGAAGCTTATTTAAAGCGATATCTTTTTCAATGTTGTCTATACGATTCAACAAACTCGAAGTTAGCTTTTCCCAACTTAGCACTATATTACGATTGTCCACGACATGTTCTTTATTTGCAAAATTTGACGCACTAGGTTCATTTCTAGATTTTATTTTAATGACTTCTATATGACAACAATCAACTGAATGATATTCACTTTTCTCGATACTCATGTCTAATGCTCGTCAGAGCATTAAGTGCAATGATAGCAATAGACGATATTTTATTCTTTTATTATACCAGCTTCTTTTAATTCTTCAATAATAGATACGATTTCATTATCATGATTACTGTTACCAGCACTTTTAGATGCAATTAATAGTTTGAGCCTTTCAATCAATTCATTCGGGTCATCCCAATAAACATAATCAGTGTTTTTCTTGTACTTTTTTAATAAAGGCAAGAAACCACCGCTTTTTAATTTCGTTAATTGTTCTGGGAAATCCTGATTTGCATCATTAAGCTGTGAAAATAAAGGTTTTATAATGTGACGGTATTTCGAACCTTTGTCCCCCTTCAATGGTCCGCTAGGATTGAAGTCTCGTTTGTGTGCGTTAGTATTAATTAGCATTTCTTTATAATCAATTTTGTCTTGTTCTGTTACGACAGCAAGATTAGGCTTATTGCGTAATAAAAGTTCCTTTAAACCATCTGTTAGTTCATAGTTTTTGTTCTTAATTATAACCATATATTTTTTCCCCGCATCATTATTTGTTGATGACAAACGTACATCAATATTTCCCATCATGAGCTTCTTGTTCTCGCTCCGAATACCAAATGGAACGTTAATGTTATCATAAATATTAAGCATATCTTCTTTTTTAAGAGACAATAGTGTATCATTATTTTGATTTCGCAAACTACCATCTGCTAAATCATAATACTCTGAGCACTTACTAGAATCAGTCTTGATTATGTCTCTAAAATTTTCGTATTCTAAAGAAGAATCCAAGTCATTAAAAGTGTCTTTTACATTTAAACTTTTTGAAATATTTAATTCAGGACAATGCGAGCCATTCACTTTTATCAGAGTTTCTAGAGGATCTGTAATAGGTTTAAATACTTTCTTAAATTTAAGATTAGCTGCATCTTCTTCATTTTGAATCAACTTTATTTTATTTTTTATGTTTTCAACAGATTTAATTAGTTGTTCTTTTACATTTGTCTCCATTGCAATGACTGTTTAATACTAATACTCATCATCTAGTGACATATTTTAAGCTTTGAACAAGTATTTATGAGATGCTTAAAAATGGATAAATGTGTCAAATCCTTTTCTATACCTTCCTTTATCAATAGCACAATCTTTATTAATCAGCACGAAGTTGAACTGATCTTGCCAAACAGCGGCACAAAGCTGTTTAAATTTTATCCACTCTACATCTGTATTGACATGCTCATTGTATATATGTTTTAAATTTGTATCATCTTGTTTGTAGATAATTAAAAGATTAGCATTATCTCTAATAAGCTGTTTTGGTATCTTTGAGTATGTTTGAGATAAATAAAAACAGTCTATCCGTCTGTGTCTTCCCATGGCAAAGTAATTTCGTATGTTCACCTGATTTTCACACGCAACGTCATCGAAAATTATGATTGAATTGATCAAAGCATCATTAGGGTGAAGAACTTCTTTATTCTCATTGTATAAAAAGAATTCAGCTTCTGGAATTTTCTGCATGATTTGTCTTAAGAAAATATACTTCGCCTGAAAGGCTGTCTTTGAATACAAATATATATGCTTAAACTTCAAACCGTTTTCATGTAACAATAAATTCAGCATAACATTCGTTTTACCACAGTTAGAAGGTCCACATATTATGCATCGAATTGTGTTTGGTAACAGTGTGCTATGTTTGACTTTTTGTAACCGATTTTCTATATCAATAGTTTTCACTTCTAAAGTTTGAGTTTGCTTGACGAACTTCATTGTGTAGTGTGAGCTTAATCGAACTTTCCAAGTATTTATATACCTCATAAAATTATGTAATTTGAAGTAAAATGACATTATAAAATTGGAACAGATTGTAAATGTCGGCATTACATTAAGATGTAAGAAAACATAGTTGGATTCCTTTATTTAAATACATGTTCTAAGTACCTAAAAGATAAAATAAGATTTAACACTTCCTTTTCTATAGAAATGCAGTTTGAATGTGGTGTGGTAATTGAATGGGGGTTAGCTATAGCTAGAAAGAAACAGATCAATTCACTTCAACAGTTTATTATAAGTATTCGTATTATTAATTATACATGTTCTTGCTATATAAAACAAATAAGAAATACTATATTATTACATATAGGTACAAAAACTTAATTTTTTTTGCTACTCAATCATCTATTAAATTCGATGTTAATGTAATTAATACCTCATTAATAAATAACAAATATAAAAATTAAAACAACAATCTGCATTTGTCATTACCGATAGTATTATTCGTGGGGGTAAATATTTATTACACATATCCATAATTCATAATAACCAAAGACGACTTTTACACTTTATTTATGAACAATACTTAATCATTTAAAATATCGTCTCACAATGACCCCATGGTAATGTATGTATTTGATCTCTCAAAACTTGTCTCTTATCATCACTTCTATTCAATACTTGTTTGTCTACTTGTTGAGAGTATAAAACATGTTTTATAGACCGTATCATGTTCATCTTACAACGAAGTTGTTTATCAGCTATCAATGCCATATTATAGTCATTTAGTGTTAAACGCTTAGAAATGTATTTAGAGATACCTTTTGCTTTTTTAATGGCACTGTTCTCACTTTTGATGTAATATAGTTTAGCCCTCAAACCTACAAATTCTGTTATTACATCACCTCCCATCTCGTCTTTGAATATGCCCGGTATTTTCTCATTCACTTTCGGTATGTTATACGGATTATTGATTGCAAAGTTGCTAGTGTCAAATTTAGAAATATCACAATACATCTCTTGATAAAAATCTTCTGTATAAATCAAGTACAACAGGCTGTCAGTATCTGTGTAGCACAGGTGTACATCGTTTTTGAATTTATTTTTGATATAGTCGTAATGAAACTGATATAGGTGTTGTTTGGCAAGCTCTAAAACTGTGAATCCGATATAAATTGGCCTGTCTAAGACAATTTTTTCATGGTTTAACTGTATTCCTACAAAGTTTTCTGAAAATATAGTTACACTTTTAAAGTTAGGTTTGGAGATCAATTTTTCAGCTGTAAGATGTTTATTTGTTACATTTTCATTGTCTTTCCATTTAGTTACCAATTTTACATCGATTTGGTTACGATTATTTTGCAGAGTCTTTCCGAAAATTGCGTTATTGGATAATTTAAAATGGTTCTTTTCATATTCAGTTTTAGCTGCTTGACGAAGGGTTGTATTTAAGTCAATGTATTTTTTCAAATAATTTTCTTGCCTAAAACTAAGAATGCGGTGAATTTTATTTAAAACTAGACCATGTTTCAAACAATCTTTTAAGTGGGTGTAGTGAATAATGTAGTTAAATTTATCATAAAGATTTGCTATTAGCTTTGCACATTTACCACCGGGGGGGATGAACTTTTCTGCAGCGAACGGTAAGTCATTGTGTTTACTATGCAAATGATCAGGGTATGCCAGGTCTACCTCCAAAATATAGCCGTAGTCATTGTTAGCTGGAATACTCAACACATCAATTGTTTCAATTTCATTTTGACTCAAAAATTTGAACTCTGATATAGGAAAGCGTTGCATCATAGCGTAACCATACAAGTTATTACAGTCAAGATAAATCAAATAACTAGACGGTTCAGCATCATTGAAATCGGACATATATTTATTATTTGCTTTGGCGTGTCGAAGGGAGCACTGTGCTAACCCCCCGCGTATTCCTTTTTCTAACATTTGATATATCTCTAAGTCACTTATTAACTCTAATTCAACCTGCGTATACAGAAGCATTGCATCCCAACTTAAACTTGGGGAAGTGATGTAATACGCAGGATCTAGATTATAATAATGCAAACTAGTCATCCTAAACTTTTCGAAAATGTCACATAATAATAATACGTCACTTTTTAAATATAAGTCGGTATATTCACCAAGTGATTTTATATTAAAGACATTCCATATTGTTCGCGCACGTTCGTATTCAGCTTCAGTGATATGACTATCGTTCAAACTGTTGTAGAAACAAGATTTTAGAGGAAGTTCGGTTTCGGAAAATTTGAAACAGCTATTCATGTAATCATACGGGTAGACACCTTTTTTATACAATAATTCACGTTGATTTTTATCAGGAAACTCTCGTGATAAATTAACAAAATCGTTTTCCGATAAACTTTTGCTTAACGCATCCAGACTTGAACTCATAAACTGATACGAATCAATGAATTTAATTTGAATAGAACGAGAGTTGGTATCAGTTTTTATGTATTTTGTTATAGAAAGGTACTTTTCTTTAGTTTGAGGAATAATTTTAACGGAACCTTCTTGTTTTACTAATTCCTCAATAAATAAGTGAGAATCGTAACCTGATAAGTTATGAAAAACAACAGGTATGAATGGACATACTCTATGCATTAAGTTACAATGAGAGTGCGCCGGCCCTCTGTACAAGGATGTAACATGATCATGATCTCGCACCTTGTCACCGAACAGATGTTGTTTACATATATGGCAATATGTTGCGTTTTGATAAGATGATTCTTGTTCAGCAGTTAATGGAGTCATAGGTTTAACATTAGATAATATTTTATGTAATCGTTTTACATCCTTTATTATTCTCTTGACAAAAATTTCAACACAGTCTTCACCTCGATATGTCACAAATTTATTTAATTGATCATCATACGAGCAACATATATAATAAGCAAAACATGACGGGCGGTGTTTTTTCAAAATTTTAGTGTTTTCAGATATGTTTTCGGTGTGGTTACTCAGGAGGCATTCAAAATCTGCGTAAATAATGAAGTTGAGTTTCTGTTGTCTTTCATAATGCTCGAATTTTAAAACAGAATTTATTTTAGGCAAAGTAACTAACACGTCACTACAATCATGAGATCTATATTTTGTTTCATCATTATAAAATTGTAAACATGTCTCACATAAATATATCTTACCTTTGTGGTGCGAAACTTGCCGTCGAACTAACCTTACAAGATCTTTTATTAAACAGTAATGTGCTTTTCCCCCCCTTTCAATATATAGTAAATTAATGTGATTAATTTCTCTTTTTTTTGTCTTGTATAGAGGTCCGGTAACTTTTGATTTATTATCTAACCCATATATATTAACGCTTATATTCGGGTTATTTTTTTCAAAAAGTTCAATTTGTTTAGGCGAAGGTGGGAATGACATTCCTTCTGTGTTGAGAACGGAAGAATAATGTGGATATGAACTGACTTTACATACATTCCTTGTAGAAGGAAACAAACCGGCCATAATACTCCACAAGAAACAATGATTATCGCTATTCTGTATACTTATACAACTTTTCGAACTTCTGACTGCCGGAGGTAACGGAATATAAGAACCGCCTCGCAAAGGAGAATACTTGTTCATGTTAATTTCAATATGACTTATAGATAGGTACGTCCATCCAGATTCACGAAGTTCGAATTCGGTTAGTTTTTTTTTCAGAGTGTTACTTGTATTCAATAATAATTCATTAAAATCAGTGCTCTTGTAAACAGTTTCATATTTAGTGTTGAATGACTTTAGCTCCTGTTTGTCTGAGTGAGGTTGTATAAAGTACGCAAAGAATTCAAAGTTAACTTTAATACAAGTAAGGCTCTCTACTGATATATTGATAAGTTTTAGAAGATCTTTCTGACACTCATTAAAGAATATCTCTGGCGTGAAATAATCTACTTTCTGAGATGGATTTATACGATATGAAACAATTCTGTTTTTAAAAGCAGTAGCAATCATATAAATATTATCGAATTCTGTGTTCAGTAAGCAGTTTGACTTATGTAAATTAGTTTTTAAGTGAGATGAGTATTCCTTTCGAGACATTTCAATTTTACAGTTTTCACAATTCATTAATTCATATTCAGGTATTAAGGCTGATACAGGATGAACTGTAAAGAAAAGAAAAAAATTAAAGGGTTACAATCTACTCATTTATTTTATAAATCCTAGTAATAGTTGCAAGCGGTAGTTTAATAAGCTTTACACTTTAGTATTAACTGTTCTATAGTTAAACATTTTTTGAATACATCTTAACTATGGGTACAATAGAGAGGGTACAATTAAGAGCGAGCTCTATTTTAATAATAACTTCCGATAAAAGTAGGCGGGCAAGGCTTGAACTCCTTTCGCGTAGCTTTTATATACTCGGTTAACGCACGCCAGCCTTCCGTACTATCATCTGTTCTGTTTTTTAAGCTTATTATTGCGTGGCGCCATCGATTCATGGGAGGTACGCGCTCTATTTCATCGCATTTATAAACTTTTAATTCTACGTAATGAGAACCGAGTTTACAGTCGTTAGACTGGCGAGCAACTCCGTTTGCGATTCGTCGGTTTAGAAAAGATACGAGAGGAGTCATTTTTTTACCAGGTCTGAGGGCTTGCTCATCTACTTCGTCATCCTCAGAGTCGGTCCCGAACACATCGCGCGCAGACTCCTTTCTGCTAACGTCAGCGGGAGTAGTATGGCTCGCTGTAGTTGGAGTAATAATGCTGACTTTACTTTTCTTTCGCTTCGGCTGCTCCAGTTCACTGTTATGCGGCTCTTTGCTTCCATGTTTTCCCACCTTTTGTATTTTCAGGCTTTCACACCGTACTCCATCTTGAACAAATGAATAAACATTATGACTAGTGTTAATGTTATAACTTTTTGGATATCTTTTAAACTCTTTTCTTATAATGCTTACAAACTGCTTTAGATATTGCCAGGCTTCTGAGTCGGTGTTAGTTTTATTTTTTAATTTTAGGTCAAATAATATTTCATCTTCCTTGCACAATTTCAAAACGATGTAGTATGTTCCTTTTTTATGTTTATCGATCTGACGCGAAAATCCTTTCGGAATTTTGTTAGTGATGTAGGAATAAAGATGATTGTATTGTTCCTTACCACTATCGTCACTGTTTCGATCCTCCCCCTCGCTATCTGTCCCGAACAATTCATATGATAACGCTGGTTCGATGCGAGCGGGATTAATTCGCTTTTTCCCCTTTTCCGAAGTGCTGACCCGAGATGCTGAGTTCGAGTTTTTTTATGAGTATAATTCTTCTCATCCTCCTCCGTCCGAAGCGGTCTCTCTTGAACATGACTGGACCTGAAAAGGTAATTTTATTAAATTAATTTGATAATTGAACCCACAAGCAATCAGTAAAACAACTCAGATCGCAAGAACAAAACACAAATTTATTTTAAACTTTAACTATCTAAACATACGAGAGAATTGAATGGATGCATTCATTTCTCTACTATTGTCAAACTACACTAAGCTTGCGCTCAGAAAAAATAATCGTATTTTAATAGATGAAATATCTGATAGATGAATAGATGAATATTCGAATGGTACTTACATGATAGCAGATATGTTGACACTTATTGATGCACTTTAGTAACTTGAAGATCAGAAGACTTCGCTTGCCGATGACAATGTGTCTCAGTCTCACAATTCCCACTTTAAATATATGCGAGCGATAACCATTTTTGGAACGAAAAACACACATTCAAATAAAAATCAAGCAGACTTGCACTTTTGCTGCTCCATACTTATCATGCACAATAGCTGTTGTCAGCGTTCTGTATCCCGATATAAAAGTAAAAATCTAAATATTTAATTACAACCTTATGTACTATGCAACAAGCACTATAAATAAGTGCAACCAAGAAATTAATCACTATCATGTTTTTTTGTCTCAACACGATTGGAATTCAGTCGGAAGTATACGCGGGCCGAACATTGAAATTAAACTTTATTATTTGTAAATATAGTTCAATTTAAAATGGCAGAAAAATCAGACCTTATAAGTCTCACACCGAAAAGCTAGAATTTAAATAGATAGGGAATCATCTTGCATTCGACACGTGCATAAACTTTCCTCTTATGGCATATACCATAAAGGATTAGAATGTTAGATCAATATCCAATATTAAGCTACTTTGAATTCTATCGACACCATTTTATTTATATATAAAGCTAAAAATTTCTGAAGGGATACCTATTGTAATAAATATTTTGAACGTACGTGGTTCTCTTGCAAAATGTCGGTAAGTTAAATTTAATTATAAATATCGGTACATATGTTTTCTGTTTATATATTACATGCTAACCGGTGTGTAAATTTCAGGATACGTCTGAGCATCTATTCAACTTTGTACCCTGCAATGCATCGCGACCTACATATGAACCAAGGCTCGGGTTAGATCGTAAACGAAAGCCAGAAAACACAACAATTTATTCGTATATCAAGAAACCTCATCAGAATAGAGCTGCTAAAGTGATTAAAATAGAAATTTATGACGGAGACAAAATAGAAGATAGTGAGCGAATATGCAAGTGTAATGCAGAATTGTGCCTGCAGTATGCGGTCAAAAGCGTTCCTCTAGACGGAATATATGAGTCAACACTTAACGTAATAGATAAAATAACGGAGTCTATATCATCTAATATTTGTAATCGCTACACAGTGTTGTAAAAATATGCATTTTACAGAATAAATATTAATCGAGTAACAATGTGTTTATTTATTTATCACGCCACTAACCCACCATTTTAAATTCGACTTATCCGACTCGCGTTGTTTTGGAAAGGTGAGACCGCTAATTAATTACCGGCGTCGATAACACTGTACGTCTCATAATTATGTTCACGTCGATGTATGAATCACTATCTATTTAATAACGCTTAATATAAAATGGAGCACTCATAATTGATGTATTGAATACATGAATACTGATTTAGATCTATTATAAATTTTGCCTAGCTCATAGGTATTACACTAGATGAAAACTTGATCTATTCAGTATTCAGAACATGAAAGAAGAACAAGTAGAATTAATAGATTAATTGATGAAAAGAAGAATTAATAGATGAAATGATGAAAACTTGATCACTGGTAAGATTGGGGGGGCTTGGATACCTCGGTACGTATCCAGGTCCCCCAATTTTACCCTACTCATACGTATTTTCATTTACATACGCAGCCGAAGGGGTTTCGTCATTGCAGAGGTAGTTTCTATGAAATCGCAATAAGACATTATTTCAATAGCCTAAATATAACATTTAACATTTTTAATTTTAACTGTACATTCCGTCCACATACATTTTAAAGTACTATAGTCAAAAAAAAAACTGGTCAGGTCCACTGTATCACGGATCACTAAAAAAAGAAATGGTCCGGTCAGCTGTAACACTGTTAAAAGAATTACCGTATACCGGTCAACACAGAGCCAACTGTACTACGGGCAAAGAGGAAGAGAAAGAAATACCTCACATTTCTTCACAAAATGAAAGTGGCGCTCTACTTTGTTTTCCGTAATCCGAACTTCGTATATTGCTATCCCTTTTGCTGTCAACGCGTAACTTATTCGCAAGAAAGTGACGGGGCGATACGAAGTTCAAATTACGAATTTCAAAGTAGCGGGTAGCGGGTTGTTCACGGTAATGTTGATGTAAAATTAAACAACGCAGATTGGCAGCTGTTTAGATTAGACAAACAGTGGGACTAAAAACTACCGTCTTTCTAATAGCGATCAAATTTCTGCGGATATGCTTACTAAAATTCTTATCAAGTCTGCGGACGAGACTCTTGTTATTAAAAGTGCAAAAAGGTCTCATATCCCGTCCCCTCCTTGGTGGGATTGTGACTGTACAGTAGCAGTTAAAGCAAGGAAATTGGCAGAGAAAATATGTTGTAGCGAGATGACTGCAGAAAATTTCGAGTTTTACTTAGAGTTTTGGGGTAGCCGTACCGAGTGGTAATACCCGTTTATATACGTGTTGCGTAGCGGGGCTCGTTGCAGTGGTGAGAAGAGAAATTCCGGAGATAGTTTTTACTGGATTTAATCTTGTTTAATACATATACATCGGAAGAAATAAAATTAATGTGCGTCCGCGCTGAGTAGCGGCCGGTGAGCCAGCTTTACATTTCACAATGTTGCCAACATACAATTTGGCGGCGTCGTTTTAGGTGCACAATTTGACGCCACAGAGTCAGACCGTAACTGCAAGGTTTTTTTTTAAATAAGAAATTTTAAGGATGGCAATCATTTTGTGCAAGTAGTGTCAGTCCCTTCAGTGGTCTGGCGCAACATTGGTAGGTTCAGATCTCATTTTAATGGTTCGTCTTCGAAACTTCCTCTCTCTTTGGCTGACCGCTTAATGGATCATCTCGCTCCCCCTTCTGTTCCTGAACATGAGCCTTTACAAATTTCCATTCCTCCATTCATTGTAAATAATCTTTCTGGGTTGAACCCTCCCTTCTCTCTTCTCAAACTTAACTGTGCCGTGTGAAAGACTCGACTCCGGGTGAAGATGGAATCCCTTATTCATTTATCAAAAATCTCAGTGATAAAGCCCTTCTGTTATATCTTGATATCGTTAACTCTATGATGACTTCGGGTTGTTCCTCATTCTTGAAAAACTCAGACTAGTTATTCCTATTATAAAGCCCAATACGACCCCCGACAACCCTTCCTCTTACCGCCCTATTCTTCTCTCATCTGTCCCAAATTAAATAACCGAACATTTAGTTAGTAAAAACCGTCTTGAATGGTTTGTTGAAAATGGTAATCTCTTAACTCGCTCTCAGGTTGGCTTTAGACGAGGCAAGAGCACATTAGATACGTAGTTTAGGGTTTTTTATATAGTTGCTACTTTCTTCTACATCAGCGCAGCCTATGACAATATTCTTATTTCTTTACTAATTAAGAAATTCGTAGATTTGAATGTTGGAATTTGCTTTGAGCAAATATGACCGTTCATCTTTCCTAGTATTACTTATTTACCTTAAAGTACCTTTCCCTTCCTATCTATCTTGTTTACTGTCCCCTGTTAATTCTGTCATACCTACCTATACCAAATTTTAACAGATTTTAGTATATTCAATCATATAATTTTATTTTCTCGAAAAGTTGACATTACTAACTCCATACGGAGACGCGAAGTACATAATTAAAAAAAAAATTATTGCGTGCTCGCTACACAAGCCCGCAATGTTGCATACCTACACATTATATTGTTATCTAGTTTGTAACTTTTTAAAAAGTGAAAACGAACATAATAAAATGTGGGCACAAGTCTTAAACATCCATATTTTATTCAAAAAGTAACTTTTTTATCCTAATGACAAAAGCATTCGTGCGAGTCCAGGAAAAAAAAAATAAAAAAACTTTTTTATTTGTGTCTGGAATAGCTTGAGTTTTTTTCTCTAAAAAAAGCTTGTGTTAATCAAGTAAAACGAATGCAAGCGGCCGCACTGGGGGCTGATTATTTACTTCATATAAAAGTCACGCGGTTAAAAACCGCGGCGATTTAGCCGCAGTGCGGCCTTAACATAAACATAACAAACAGGCGGTAAAGAGTAATAGTTTTTTCATGTGAATATTTTGTTTGTTTGCAATTAAAAACACAATTTTTCTTGCGATTTTTGAGAAAAGCACTGTATATGCTTCGGCACGAACGGCAATTGCGGGCTTCGTATTTTTAAACGGACGAGCTTGCGAACCAATACTCGGCCCGCAATTGCCTGCTTCACTGCCTAGGCAATAATGTACTATTATTGTTCAGTTATTCCATTACTCCATTACGTATCCTTTCCATTCCTGATCTTTTATTCCGATTTTCCAAATTCTGTTTAACTCTTTCTCTGATAATTATTTTCCGTTTCCCCGTTTTTGTTGTCCTTCTGGCCAAAAGCACAAACCGTGCTAGGGCCATAAAGATAAAAAAAAGATGTAGTGTCGACGTGCCGCGTAGCGTAAGTAGAGTAGAGGGGAGGGATAGGTACTCTGTTTAGGATAATGTGTGCATACGTGCAAGCACAGAGTACTTGTTGTATATATATTGTCGTGTGACATAGTTTATCGTATTTTATTATATTTAACAATGTCTTCGCCTATAAAGCTTTACTATTCCCCTGTAAGCGCGCCCTGTCGCGGTGCTCTTTTAGCGGTTAGAGCTATCGGAGTGCCTGTACAAATCGAATTAGTTAACTTGTTTAAAAAAGAACAACTTAAAGAAGACTTCTTGAAGGTGAATCCTCAACACTGCGTACCGACTCTTGATGACGATGGCTTTATTATGTGGGAAAGTCGCGCGATCGCAACATATTTGGCTGATAAATATGGAAAAGATGACCAACTTTATCCTAAAGATTTAAAACGGCGCGCCATTGTCAATCAGAGGTTACATTTCGACAGCTCGTCTTTGTATGTAAAAATACGAGCTATTTCCGTAAGTTACTTGTTGAACTCGATAAAATAGGGATACATTTTGATATTTATTATTAACATCCGCATTGTGTAATTTTAGTTTCCAATCCTGTTTCACGGCGTAACTGAAATAAAAGAACCTCTTAAAAACGACCTTAATGTCACACTTGGATTTTTGGATGGTTTCCTGTCAGACAGTAAATGGGTGGCAGGTGATACCGTCACTATTGCAGACACATCGATTTATGCTTCAGTGTCAAATATTTTGGTAAGATAACTTCAGATGGTCCCCACTGTCTGTTCATTTGTTTTGTGTAATAGCTCTAAGTGCTCATGATGATTTTTTTCAAGAAGCTAACATCAAGGCTGGATGGGGTAATACAAGTTTCAAACAAATGCCAAGCTCTCATCTCAGATTTTGAAAAAATATAAACCTGACATTAGTGTTTATAGTTGTAATTGTTAATTCTATTCTAAAAGATTTACTCCTTATACCTTGTGGAAAGCGTAATGAACCATGGAGTATTTGATTAGATTATACACTTAAATACAATTATATTTGAATGAAGTTGCGATCAACAGCTAGTTGTGTCGTTGTTATATACATTATTAACAGTGATCGGAATAGGCAGAGCTAATTTGCCTAAACTTGACTCATATTCATTCATGAGTGAGTGAAATAGGAACACATTTATGAATGGACATGCATCAAGTTTAGGCAAATTAGCTCTACCTATTCCGATCTCTGATTATTAACTTGTACAGGACCCGGCTGGGCCAGGGATTGCTCTTACCATCTTATCCTTAAACCTACCACCAAGCAGCGGTGCTTGCATCGTGTGACCAGTGAAAATGTATTATTCCTTACTTATTCCACAGGGCTTGAGACCTTAGGGAATGCTGTCTTAAGATTTTAGTATTGAGACTACAAACTTCTACAGGTCACAGATCCCACTTACAAATAAGATGGTGTTTTTGTTTACCTTCTCTCTTAACCCTTTATAGCCTGATTTTCTTTGATTATTTAAATTTATTTTGAATTTCAATGTATAGAACAATAAGGCACCAATTCTAACTACTACATACTTTGTCAAACTGCACCACTAGGCTATAATGGGTTAATGAATTTACTCTTTATATTTTAAGAGTTTTTAATCTGTGCATCATTGTCACAAAACCGAACCCAATTCTGATGAAATAATTTTATTTAGGCTATAGGATGGGATATCTCTGCCTTCCCTAACATACAACGCTGGGTCCAGGACTGTGCCGCATTGGCAGGTTATGAAGAAAATGAACAGGGTGCAAAACAATTTGGAGAAGCTGTGAAGAAAAATCTCAAGCAATAATATATAAATATTTATTATTTAACTTAACAGAATTTGTTACTTATTTCTTACTTTTATAGAATTGAAAATGTGATATTTCTTATAATACCTGCAACATTGTCAAATATAAAACTTTATTACTAATTGCTGCTCATTTCTAACCCTCCTTCTGATCACAACTTCAGATTTATATCCATATGTGGACATAATAGTGGTCACTTCTTGTGGAATGTTTTCTTCAATTAGCAAAAGGTAGAATGTGCCGTCAGGTGCCAACTTCTTTGGTATCATGTCCAGGAGTCTATCAGTTACTTCCCGACCTTTCGTACCCCCAGCCCAGCTTGCTGTGATATCAGTGCCCCCACACTCATTAGAATCAGTGACCACATACGGTGGATTAAAAATTATAACATCAAACTTGCTATCAAGGAATGAACCACACAAGTCCATACAAACACTGTCTAGGATGACCTTGTTATGTGTGGCTGTAACCTTTGATAGTGCACAAGCTCTCAAATTAACATCTGTGCTCATACAGAAAGTTTCAGGAAATGCCATCCCAAAAGCTGTTATAACTATACCACTTCCTGAGCCAACTTCAAGACAAAATGTTGGATTTTTGGCTTTTAGGTAGCCCAGGTCTTTTTCTAGAGCATCTATGAGCAGAAAACTGTCTTCTGCTGGTTCATAAACATGGTCAAACTCAACCTTGTCTATGTGGTTTTGGTATGGAGTTTCCATGGTTAATTGATGCTGCCCTTCTCTGACACCACTCCACTACCACTGGGGCCTTCTAAGGGGTCCAGTGACTGAGTTGTTGATACGGTTCGAACACCCTTTTCTTTGGTTACCATACGCCTTATGTCATTGAGTCTATCCTGGAAATATTAGACATTAATGTTTTATTAGTAAAAATAATATATTTTTCTTATATGAGCTATTTGTATTACAAAATTTTGTTTATTAACACATTCAGTGCCAGCAATACTACAACTGCTGTGCTATAAGCTGGTAGCAGTATTTTTCCTCTATGAAGCAAACATCTGCTCCAAACAGTGAACCCAACAATTGGGTTGTTAGCACTGGATGTGTTAACATCTGAGATGATAAAATATACATTACTTGAGATGCTTGTAAAACATTAAGCACTACGGTAACTTTGTGCTTGCAAGCAATCAGCTTCTTGACATAGGGGTCCAAGTCAGGATGATTGTTGAGAGCCTCTCTAACTTTTAGCAACTCCTCGTTTAGTGAATCTATCTGTTGTTTTAATTCTAATTGTGATATCCTAAAAAAAAAGAAGGTTATATATGTTTAAATATGATGTTTACAATAATGTTCAAGATAATAGTTCTAACTATTTACCTAGTAGCTCTAACCCTTTCGTCTAACTGGTCGACTGTAGGTTTCAAAAGCCCCAATAGACCTTCAGCAAGTGTGTCTCTAGTCGGATTATCGCACAAATTTCCAGTGTTTTCGTCGGCCGATGTAGTCGTGCTTTCTGTGTCGTCCATAGCGAGTGTTACTGTTTCATTTTGGTGTGTATGTTTTAGCGCAGATACTGTATTTCTAATGATAAGGGAAAGTAAATTTCTTCACGAAACGAAATATCACAATTTTCTGCTAAAGTAAAGTAAAGGAAAGGAAGGCAGGAAACGTCTTAATGACGTTTGAAAGCACATCGCAGATAAAAAAGTAAATCATGTTATTCTGGCCTTTATATTCCAGTAGCTTGAATAGCGCTAGACCACAGTATATATAATTTTAGAGGTTATCGAAATTTATTAGAGATGGGCCGACTAGTCGCCGACTAGTCGGGAACGCCGACTATTCGGCACCATTTATAGTCGGCCATTAGTCGGCGACTAGTCGGCAAAAAATGCCGAATATTCGGCACTTAATTGCCTACAGGAAAATATAACATTTGAAGTTTTTATTGCACAGGATGAATAAAATTAAGTTATTGTTTGTACTGTAATAATAAATAACGCAACATACTTATATGTTGCGTTATTTATTATTAAACAAACATATCTTATTTTACTCTAATTAAAACAAGAAATAATTATAACTTTCTGAAGGCAGTAACAATTATTTATAATATTAGTATCACTAAAAAATCAGTCACATATCACACTGGGTACACAAGCAGAGTCAAAAATAGTCAAAATGGTTAGTCGTACTCTTCGTATTTGCAGCTCGTCCCTGCCCGCCACGAAAAATAAGCATTTGACACTGGTTACACCGCAATTTATTTTATATTTATTAATTTAATCGTCGAAAAATGTCCAGACACGGGATTTCCTTTTCAATATTCTGTTGATAGTTTAAACTTTTATTTAATTGGTTCTTCAAGTCACGTGGCACGCCGGCGAAACAATAACGTAAACAAAACTGGTCAAAACATGAACGCGAAACAAATGAGGCGGGAGACGAAGCGACACGAACGTTTCCGATTGCCCCGAACTTAGCTAAAAACTACGATCGGCATTGCCGACTAGTCGGCCGATTAATCAGCATTTCAAAAACCGACTAGTCGGCCGACTGGCTAGTCGGCAAAATCCGTAGTCGGCCCATCTCTAAAATTTATAGATTGATTACAAAAGGCGCGAAAAGTGATAACGGTTTGACAGCTGCAGCCTGCTTGCAGCTGATTGTCATTGTCGTGTTGTTGGTCGTTATTTTTTTGTTGATGTGAGCAACTTTGTGATTTTACAAACATCCCTAAAGAATGCCTAAAAAAATCATTCCTTCCCAAAACTTAACATGGTTAAGTGAAAAGATAATTCATGAACAAAATACATCTAGTAATTTCCACTATTATGAGTAAGTAACCTTTGTCTACAATCACACTTGTCTGTTACCGATTTGTTCATATGTGCTCGTTACCGTATCTTATAAGATATATTTACCGATCTAAATTGAACATACGTGTTTACAGAAAATTTAAGTTCGGGCAGATTACAGCTGAGATCGGAGACTTTGTTCTGATTTCAAACGCCGATTCTGCTGAACCGGACACGGAAGAAGGTTGCGATGCAGCCCAGATCCTCGCCCTGTACGAAGATGTATCAAGCAGTCATGACCAATACAGAGCTAAGGTCCAGTGGTATTCGAAACCCAGTGATCTGCCTCACTGGTGTTTTAATAACATCGAGCCTCTTGAATTTATGCACAAAGAGGTAATTGGATAAACTTTTAACTACAGTCATGTAATTGACTTAGTACCAATTTCCCCAAAATTAAATTTGACATTGTTTGGTGAAATTGGTACTTAAGATTAAAGCAAGTGTAGAGTGCTGGAGAAGATGTGGGAAAGCAAGAATTAAGTTCTTTTTTAGGGTCTAAAACAGATTTTTATCAGTAGTTAGATCTTTACCTGTGGTATGGATCCAGAGGCCCTACTTTGAAAATCGAAGTTTAAAGTTACAATAGCTCAATACCTTTCCCTCGACTTATTGTCAAATGACGAGTGACAGGGTTGGAGCTGACTTAATTTCCTACTTCGATTTTCAAAGTAGGGCCTCAGTAATGTAATTCTTAACTGACAGTATATTATGGACCAATTTGTCCAAATAATTTTTATCTACATCCATATGATAACTTTCCTACAATACATTCAGAAACAATAAGAAAATTGACTATATTAAGAATCCTGTATGTGTGGTGCACTTTAATGTTTACATAGTCTTGCACATATTGCATGTCATTAAACAATTGGTTATTAATGTGGTTGCATCTTAATGTTCACATTAAAGTATTGGTGACCAATAAGATACAGGTACATCAACATACACGGCAACCACAGATACAGGTTTCTCTCATATTTTAGAAAACTTATGATATGCATGTAGATAAAGTTATGTATTGACTATACACATTATTGGGCATTAAAATACTTGTGTGATCTTATTATAAAACTTGCCTTTTAGCTTGTTCCATAAAATCACACTCATGTATTGCCTCTCATTATGCAGTCACATAAAATACTATTATGATAGCAAATAATCAATACCTATTCCATAATCTATTAAAAAAAACTTCATCATTATCATGTCAGCCGAAAGATGTTCACTGCAGGACATAGGCCTCCCCCAAGGCTCTCCAAAAAAATCTTAAATACTCGTATAATAAATAATAACTGCAATTTCACAAAAATGGACCTAGTCCCAAACTAGTTAATATAGAATCACCAGAATCAGATTCAGATTTTATTACTCAATATAACACAGTATAAATTACATGACATGTTAAATTATATGCACCACATACTGAATTTTTTATTATATTATTTGTTTAAAGTAATAACTGTGTTTTTCCTTAGGTCTTACAAGACCACCGTCCATTCTCTACAAATGTCTCCATTGAAACTTTCTACAAGAAATGCCAGATCAAGCTTTCACACACAAAAACCACTAAAACAGTTTCCTCATCAAACTACAACTATGTTTGTCGCTACAGAATCATTTCGTTGAGCAAAAAAAAGGTACAAATTGAACCTGTTCTTGAAGAAGAAAGATTGGCAGTGGAACTACTGTCTACGCCAAGCAAAAACATTGCTACCTCTAAATCTAGGACTCCTAAAACACCTACAAGCTTAGTCAAACGAATGGGAAGGATTTCATTATCAGAACAAAAGAACTGGAGTGTCAGTAAAAATGATGGTACAAAACTATTATTGAAACGAGCAATTTTAGCTGATAAGACCGAAAAAGAGTCTCCCAAGAAAACCACTACAAAAACCAAGGCTTTAGCAGAGACCCCTAAAAACACTAAAAAGTTAAATAACAGCAATATTGAGGAGTTATTGTCTATGGAATTGAAAGAGAATGCAGATGGTGGTTTGCCTACTCTTATAATTCGGCAGCATGCACTTGGCACGCCGAAGCGGAAGGCTTCTATTTCTAAAACCTCCAGTGACACACCAAAAAAAGTATTAATCTTTG
Source organism: Acleris emargana (assembly GCA_927399475.2). Taxonomy (NCBI): domain Eukaryota; kingdom Metazoa; phylum Arthropoda; class Insecta; order Lepidoptera; family Tortricidae; genus Acleris; species Acleris emargana. The sequence continues at coordinate 6,817,530 of OV656850.1, forward strand.
ATGAAAATGATGAGAAGGAAACTAGGCTGCAACGCAAGAATAGTTTGATAACTCATGATGAAAATATGTCCCCAGTAAACAATCCAGTTAAAATCACTCGATCTGGCAGAGTAACTAAAAATCCAATAAGTTACCTTGAGGAAGATTCGCCTATTAAAAGGACCCCTAGAAAATCCGTTAGAAGAATGACAGAAAGTGATGATGAGTTTAAACCTACTCCTATCCTAAAAACACCTAGGACTTCTAGAACCCCTAAGGTCACTCCTGCTAAAACTCCTAGGCGCAGTGTCAGTAGAAGAATTCTGACCAGCCAACTGACGCCTACTTTACACTCTAGAGCACATTCCGTCGACAATATTGATGGTAAAAAATCAAGATTTACTTTCACCATTAATTATATTATAATTTTGATTTTGCTTACATTATTTTGACTTTTTTTTGCTTTTTTTTTTAAAGATATTTCGGCAGAAAACAAGTCGTTACCTGGAAGGGAAAGTCAAATGGATGAAATATTATCATTTGTTCGATCAAAAGTTTTGGGTGGTACTAGTGGGTAAGGAATTTAGTACAAGCTTTAACATACAACATAAAAACATTGACCTGACTCAATAAGACCTCCACTGGGATTTTCTCATACCAATTATCCTTCCATTGTCATTTTATCCTGGAACATAAATCGTTATTTCGTAGTAAAAAAAATATTTTTTTTCTCAAATTTATTGAATAGTGTCCTGCCACAATATTTTCCATGCCAAACCCCGTATCTATTCCTTATCTTGCAATAAATTATTAAGATATAAACATACCAGATTTTCCAAAAGAAAGAAGTCCTTGTAAATTAATTATTGATTGATACCACCATGATATTACTGCATTGTCTTTCAGTTCTAATCCATGTTTAAAGTTTAAAGTCTATCTAGCTCCTTGGGAAATAAGTTTAATATTGATTACAAATAGACAAACATAAGAAAGCGAGCTTATAAACACATGTAAAATGTCTTCATAAAAATGACCATCTGTTGGCAGATGTATGTATATATCCGGAGTGCCTGGCACAGGGAAGACCGCCACGGTGTGCTCGGCGCTTCAGATCCTGAAGGAGGAGGTGGATCTTCCTGACTTTCAGCTCGTCGAGGTCAACGGGATGAGGATAGCGGAGCCAAGGCAGGCCTATGTGCAGATTTATAAGCAGCTTACTGGTAGGTGTTCAAAATATTGGGAGCTTTTAAGTAAAAACAATGCAATGTTCTTCTACAAGTATAAGCAAGCTCCTATACTTATTGTTTGTTTAGGCACTTATCTTTGACGCATTCCCAGACTAAGCTGAAGTATTACATTAAGGAGTGGTTCAGTAAAAAAGTAGCAGTGAATTATCTGTTTTTTTTTATTCTAATTATTTAAAGTTTTTGAGAAACAACAAATAAAACGTTGAAACTCTGTATAAAAATTTAGGCTTGTCAAAATAGACCTTATAGCATAAACAATTAAAGTTCATAAGAAAATTAGTATTTTCACAGGTATATTCTTTTGAGGTTGCCAAGCATTAAAAAAAGAACATAGGTATTATGTGCTGCTACTTTTTTTCCGAACCACTCCTTGCAATTGACAGGTAAGTCGGTGGTGTGGGAGCAGGCGTGCGCTCTGCTGGAGAAGCGGTTCAACGAGCTGGGCCCGCGGCGGGCGCCGACCGTCCTGCTCGTCGACGAGGTCAGTGAAAAAGACCAGCGGGCCTAGTATGGCTGCGTCTATATCGCATTTCAAATGTGGATGAAGCATCCGTCCCTCTCGTACAAGAGTTTGGCATGGCTGCGTTTATTGCGTAACAAAATTTGGATAAAACATCTGTCACTTTCTGACACTACTACCAAACCATAGCACGCAGAGGTCGAATTTACATCTCAATGTCAGTATCGAACTCTGAAAGATTATTATGGGTTTATGCAGGACCAGAAAATTTCAAGCTTTGTTAATTTATTTAAAAAAGAAAGAGAAAGAAAAATATTTATTCGTTACATACATAACAAAGAACAGATTAACAAATACAAGAAGAAAGTAGCCACGAAATGGTCCCAACTCAGTGAAATGCTGGCATTAAAGTCAGCGCTGGTCTTCCGTTGGAACCATTTACTAACCATCCTATATGCAAATTGACGTCATCTGCACCAAAGGTTCGACCCCTAATAATGACACTAGATTTGGCCCGTCACATAAACTGCCTTAATACGAAAAATGTCTAACTGCAATGTAGCATTCTGTACGCTATTGGTAACCACATTAAATTTAAAGTGCTTATACTATTACTGTGCAGTTGAACGCCTCCTCAACGGGATCTTTCGTGGTGTTATTTAAATAAATATTAAATAGATGAAAACCCCGAATATAGTGGTGACAGCTCTATTGTATTTCTTCTTCGCCTTACGTGGAATACAAAATGTCACTCACACGCCAAACACGTTTGCTGTGCTATGCAAATTACAACTTAATTTATATGAAACAAAGTCTCTTTTATTCTTGAACTTATGTCGGCTTTGGCCGACGGTGTCGTCAGTTGCTCGACTTTCATTTGTCGGCCAGAGACGGCTGTGACGTCAAAAGTGATAAGGGCCGCCATTGACGGACTGCTTTAAGCAGTCAGAACCGAAAGCCCCATGGTCACAATTTTTATTTTTTAATGCTCTAGGTTCGTATTGAAACTGCAGATTGTCCAATAGCGACCACGGGACTGTCAGTCCTGAATACTCCAAGCAGTCCGTCTATGGACGCTCTAACATCCCTATTATTTCGGGGCTTAACGACGGGTCCATGCTAACACACCATTTATCAAAGGCAGCAGGCTTCACAAGTTTTAGTTGGCACCACACCACGACATTATGTGCGATGTTTCCAGCTGGACGCGCTGTGCACGCGGCGACAAGACGTCTTGTACAGCGTCATGGAGTGGGCGGCGCACGACAAAGCACGGCTGGCTGTGCTCGCCGTCGCTAACACTATGGATCTTCCCGAAAGGGCGCTCGCCGCGCGTGTTGCTTCTCGGCTTGGTGAGACCCTGTACTAACTAACAGCGCCGCGGCAGTTTTCTAGTTAAAGACAGACAAACAATATAATCTAGCGCCCTATTCCACATTTTTGAGGTATTGGTAGTTATACTCTTGAAACTTAAAGCTACTATGAAATAGTTTTATTCCGTAAAACAGGTTCCATATAATAATAATAATAATAATAATACTGATTTATTTCGAGTAAAAATAGTTACAACTCATATTGTTAGTTTCTGCTTAATCCTATGTGTTAATAAAATACACTTAAACCTATAATTAACTACATGGACTACATGGAGCATGTAGCCCACAGCAGTGACGCAAATAGGGGCAGTCTACCCTACTCCCTATCATGCTGAGGATGATGTTGGGGCTGGCCCGCACGCGGCGCACCAGGGATGCGGCCCGCTTGCGCATGGTGGTATGAAACCCATCGACCCCAGCGGCTGCGAACATCCCTGATGCGCTACAGAAGCGAGGCAGCCCCACTATCACCCGGAACGCGTTGTTATACTGGACGCGGAGGGCTCCGTAGGCCCGTTTCGTATACCACCCCCATAAGCTGCACGAGTACAGGGAGGTACAGTATGCTCTAAATAATGTAAGCTTCACCTCCCTCGTACAGCGCGCAAACTTACGAGCTATCATGTTAGCCCGGACCGACAGAGCCCTCCGTTCCCGTTCGATGTCCCTATCGTCTTTCAGGTCCCACGAGACTAGATGCCCCAAATATTTGAAATCATCAACCCTGTCAATAGCTACCCCGTTAAGCTTGATGGGTGGCACTTCATGTGTCCTGCCACGTCCCACCTCAAATACCATATATTGGCTCTTTGCGACATTGTATTTAAGGCCATGGGCACCAACATAAGTCTCACACACTCCTAACAGCTTACGTATGCCGCATACTGATGCGCTCAGTAGAACCATGTCATCCGCATAACTAATATTATTGACGCAGACGTCGTCAATATGACACCCGACATGCATTCCACTAAGCGCATCAAGCAGCTCGTTCACGTATAAATTGAAGAGTGTGGGTGAACTTAACCCCCCTTGCCTCACCCCACACTCCAACCTATATGGGTTGGAAAGCGCATCCGCCCATCTAACGCTGTTAACCTGGTTTCCGTACCAGTACTTGAAAATTTGAACCAGCCCAGAGGGAAGTTCTATGGCTTCAAGTTTATTCCATAAAACCTCATAGGAAACCAGGTCAAAAGCCTTAGACAGGTCAAGGAAGCAGGCATAAACTGGCGATTTTCTGGCCACATAATACTTGATAGTGTGCTTAAGACATAGAATTGCGCTTTCTGTGGATAGTCCCGGACGAAAACCAAACTGATTATGACTTAATTCCACATACTCGTTCAGCCGTGTATTAAGCACACCATCAAATACCTTGGCTACAACCGTTGCGAGTGATATTGGCCTATAATTGTTTACGTCTGACAAGTCTCCCGTTTTATCCTTCACTATAGGCACAACAATCGTTCTCATTAAGTCGTCGGGCAAGTATGAATGGGTTACACATAACTTGAAAAACATTGCTAACACTCTCGAAATATGAGGGCCGGCGTGCTGGAGATGCTCGACGCTGAGACAATCGTGTCCCGGTGATTTACCCCCAGACATGGACTTGATGGCTTTGGCTACATCAGCTGTGTCAAATCCCGGGTTCAAGATCGGAGTTGTATTTGCCCCAGCCTCAAACTTCTCCGCTGCCTTGGGTCCCAAAAGAGGTTTAACAAAAAAGTGATTCTTAAAAAGATTAGCAATGCTTTCTGGGTTACTTTCCCCATTGACACTCACCGGGAGGCCAGACCGAAACTTCATACTATTTGTAGCCTTCCAAAACGACCTAAAATCCTTTTTAGAATGATGGGAGGCAATAATATCCATTTTGATCTGGTATTGATGGTCCTGACACCATTTCAATCGTGACTTAAATACCCTGCGGCTTCCACACATCTCTTCAAATAATGATCCGCTTCTAGGCCTGCCATGTACTGTCCACTCATGAAATTTCTTTCTAGCCACCCCGTGAGCCTCCCTGACATGCTTATTCCACCCTACTATTGTTTTCCTATTTTTAGGATTTCTACCTTCCCAACTGGCATATGCAGCCTCTTTAAGGGCAGACACTATATCACTATACATTGTATTTATGATATTTCTATGACTATGTATACCACAATAGTTATCGGCACAGATTCTGAATTCCGACGGAAAGTCGATGTTTGCTAATTTTTTATGACATTTCCAAGTGTATTCACAAACTTGTTTGTCTGTTCTTACCCCCCACACAATAGACTGATCAACATTGCAGTTATGATTATTTAACCTAGGCGTTAAAACATTAAAATCACATTCCATTATGATAGGGAAATGATCAGACCACGTGACATCGTAATCTACATACACTTTGCGCACTGATGTCAATGCGGATTGCGTCACGACACAAAAAACAGGAACACAAAGAACAGGATTCGATAAATCCGATATTTATTTATAAATATCCGATTATTTGATCCGAATCGGATAAACATAAATTTTTATTATGAATATCAAAATATCCGACGTTTCATTCATTTACATCCAATACATATATTAAAACGGATAAATATCCAGTATAATTGAAATCAAATTTGTAACTACTACCTATTTATTATGAATTTTACTCCGTGGTGATGAGGTTTGGAATTCGATATAAAGCTAATAGAAAACGAATGAAATTAAGTGATTACCCGAAACTTGAGTTCGGTTAGTTATTATTTAGCAACGGCAGCGGCCGCAAAAAATGTATGAAATTTCATTACGTACCTGGTTTTACTTTTTAAAACCATGTTTGGACTAGGATAACTCCATCAGCCAAACAACCGTGCAATCAAAAATCTTCCTTGTATATTTTACTTTGCCTTACCCCATCTTCCATCACCTCTGCGGCATATGTGTCCAGCCCACTTCCACTTCCTTTGGGTGATAACTTTGGCTATATCGGTGAGCCTTGTTCGTCTCCGGATCTCCGTATTTCGGACTCTGTCTCGGAGAGAGAGGCCCAACATCGCCCGCTCCATCGCCCTTTGCGTGACTTGCAGCTTATGAACCACCTTCTGCGTGAGCGTCCAAGTTTCGGCTCCATATACCAGCACGGGAAGGACACACTGTTCGAAGCATCTGCGCTTGAGATTAAGCGGTATGTTCCCTTTGAGCACGTCGGACAATTTACCGAAAGCCGCCCAGCCTAAGCGAATTCGGCGCTGAATTTCTAGGTCTTGTCCGTTCTTTTCTAGGCTCATGGTTTGACCGAGATAAACATACTCCTCCACTCTGTCCAATATCTGCCCATGAACTGTAATGTGGGTGGCATCGGTGTTCTTGCACATTATCTTTGTTTTTGCCATGTTCATTCTAAGACCCACCATTACTGACACGTCGTACAGTTCAGTGACCATGACTTCCAGATCTTCCAGGCTCTCTGCGAAGAGTATGATGTCATCTGCAAATCGTAGGTGTGACAACTGTTTGCCGTTGATGTTAATGCCTCTATTTGACCAATCGAGAAGCCTAAATACACCCTCTAGGCAAGAAGTAAACAGTTTAGGGGAGATGGTGTCACCCTGTCTCACACCCCTTCTCACCGGAACTGGTTTTGTTAGTTCGTGCAGTTTGACTTGCAGAGTAGCCGAACAATAGACCGCTTTGATGGCTTCTATATACCTACTGTCTACTTGGCATCTTTGTAGGGAGTGTATAACTGCCCAATGTTCTACCGTGTCAAATGCCTTTTCGTAATCTATGAAGGCTACGGCGAGGGGCTGGTTATATTCGTTGCCCTTCTCCACCACCTGGCGAACAGTGTGTATGTGATCGATTGTTGAGAAGCCGCCTCTGAAGCCTGCCTGTTCCACCGGTTGGTCTGCGTCGAGCCGGCCAGTTAAACGTAGTGTGATGACTTTAGTGAAGAGCTTGTAGACATGACTCAGCAAGGAAATAGGCCGATAGTTGGAGAGTTTGGTGACATCGCCTTTTTTGTGCAGCAGAATCACTATTGCATTTCTCCACTTCTCCGGTGACACACTCTCGAACAACACTTTGTTGAACAGTATCTGCAACTGCTTTAAAACTGCTCTCCCGCCATGCTGCAGACTTTCGTATGTCACCTTATCCTCGCCTGGCGACCTTCCAGCTTTCATGAATTTAAGGGCACGTCTTATTTCATACAAGCTGATCTCGGGAAGATCCTCAGTAAGATGTTTCCTTAATGGAGCTCGCGGGTCCTTGCCGACTGTGGCCTTTTCCGGATTCTTGCAACTGTATAATTCTGAATAATAGTTTTCAACTGCTTCCAAAATTTCCGTTCGATCAGTTGTTATGGAACCTTCTTCCGTCGTCAGCCTATGAATCTGCTGGCTGCCTCTTTTTAGCTGTTTCCTAAACACCTTTGGCCCCTTGTGCTTCTCAATAGTCTCTAAGATAAGCTTGTGTTTTCTCTGCCTAAGATGTTTCCGAAGGAGGTGCCTTATTTGCTTGTTGACCATCGAGATGCCAGTCTGGCTTGTGGAGGCCAGGATGTTCTTGCGTTCTTCCAACAGCGCGGAAAGCTCTTGTGACTTTGGCTCCTGTGCTAATTTAGATTTAGGTCTTATCTCCGCTAGCGTTTCGTTAATAGACCAGACTAGTTGGTCGTTTATGGCGTTTATGTCCCAAGCATCCTCGGCTGTCAGTTTCTCTGCGAGCTTCCTCTGGTAATAATCTTGCTGTACTTCTATATACCTTCTGTCTTCAGGTGGTCTGTTACTTTCGACCAAGCGTCGCCGCTCGAGCTTGAGGTTGAAGGTTAGTCGAGCTCTAACTATGCGGTGGTCACTTCCCGCGCCCACCATGTTGATAACATCCACGTCCTCGAAGATATACCTTCTAGAGCTAAGAATATAATCGATTTGATTCTTTGTTTTACCGTCTGGGCTTCTCCAAGTCCACATTTTTTGTGGTTTCTTTTGGAAAAACGTATTCATGGCAAATAATTTTTGCTGACAGAGATAACTTGCCAGGTCATGCCCTCTTGAGTTCCTTTCCCCCAAACCAAATTTGCCCACAAACTCCTCACCTTCTCGGGGTCTCCCTAACTTGGCGTTGAAATCGCCAATAACAACGGTGTAGAATGCAGGATCTACCCTTATAGCAGTACTTAAGTCGTCATAAAATTCCAAAATCTCGTCATCTGAGTGTGAGGATGTTGGTGCGTAGACCTGGATGACCTTGAGTGAGTAACGTTTACTTAAATCAAAAGTGGCATAGATGACACGTGGTGACACCGCTGCAATGTTACGCATTTTCTTTGCCATTGAGGTATTAATGAGGAGTCCCACACCACCCTGCGACTTGTCTTCGTATCCTTTGTAATAATTAAATTGTCGAAATAACTTAAACGCGTAGTAAATGTTATAATTTAAACTATATTTTATTGAACATGAATTTATTACGTATAAATGCGTGAGATTATTTAATGTCACTAAATCGTACCTGTTTCCTGTTTATTTATTGAGATAATAATAATATTATCAGTGTTTGCTGCGCCTGCTTTGGAGTAGTGGTCGGAATGATGTCATATTGTTTATAACCGCGTTGCGTAGCCTAGCTGTGACCAGAGCTGTGACTTAGAAATGACCATGTGACGTGCTCGTTAGCCATTAAGGTCAAGCGGGGCTATTACGTCAAGTGGCTTTAACTCCCGTTCTAAATTTCGTATAAAGAGTGAAGCAAGTGAGTGAAGTAAAGAAAATAAAATCTACTCATCAATACGAGGGCTGTTTGATAAGTCGTTTTAAAAAGCAAAAAATATTGTTTTTTTTTTAACAATTTACATTTATTTCTCAGCATAGTCTCCTTTGAGGGCCAAACACTTGTTCCAGCGAGTTTCCAATTTTTTTTTGCCCTCCAAAAAATACGTTTTGTTGAGGTCTTCAAAATAGCCGCTTACACCTGCAATGCAGTCCTCATTTGTCAAAAAGGTTTGCCCTCCTAGCCATCTTTTCAGATTTGGAAATAGGTAATAATCGCACGGAGCTAGGTCCGGCGAATACGGAGCATGCGGAACCAGCTCGAAGCCCAACTCGTGGATTTCGGCCATTGCAATAGTGGACGTGTGAACTGGGGCATTGTCTTGATAAAAGAGGACTTTCTTGGGGGGCAATTTTGGTCGTTTTTCCAACAATTCGGCATTGAAACGGTCCAATAACTCTGCGTAATAACGACCAGTGGTAGTCTTTCCCTTTTCCAAGTAATCAATCATAATGATTCCTGGACTTCTTCAACAACATCCTCAGTAGTGACTACGATTGGGCGACCAGAGCGTGGAGCATCAGATGTGCTTGACCGACCACGTTTAAAATGAAAATGAATGGTGAAATGACTAGCATAGAGGCATTCCATCTTAGTCCTCAGGGTTGGCAACGCATTCGCAGTCTTGTGAATGCGAATGTCTATGGGTCACAGTTTCCACTTACCATCAGGTGGCCTGTGTGCTCGTTTGCCTTCACATGCCATAAAAAAAAAAAAAAAAAAAATATCCAGTTAAACAGTCTGCAACGTTGGTGCGTTAGTGCCATGAACAGAATCAAGTTCAGTTTTTATTGTGGCAGCACTGCAACCCTTCATAAAAAAATGTTTTATAACGGCACGAAATTCAGATTTTTCCATAGTTGTTGAAAATTTACGAGTGATCACCAGGGATCGGAAATTCGGATCGATATTTACCTATTCTTTCGCACCGGCTTTGTTGTTCAGTTGTATGGAGGCGGACTCAATCATAGAATTCATTGCTAAAATTTCTGGGATTTCAAAATAAATAAATTGCACCGGCATTATTTCATAATCAATTATTTATATTAGCTGTTTGAAGTTATTTTTCATGTATAGATTTACCAAATGTTATTTAATTTTCCTGTAACTCATTAACCTAACGAATTTATAGGAGCAAAAATGAATGTTTTATCCTACATGTAAAGTAATTATTATATTAACATTTTGTAGAATCCCAGAATCTCGAAACTTATATTATTAAAATAATATTTTTAAGAAGCCGACGCCATGTTTGCCTATCTTTTTCTGGGATTTTGCCAACTTTAGGTAAATATCGATCCGAATTTCCGATCCCTGGTGATCACAGTTAAACAATAGTTAAACTGACAAAAACTTGTTTTTTTTTTTGCTGAATTTTTGACAGTCTTCATTTGAAAGATTGTGCCTGCCAGTGTTAATGCCATTTACCAGAAAAAAGGTTTTACAAATAGTTTTTAAAAGGACTTATCAAACAGCCCTCGTAGATGTAACTTTTCGATATAAACTTTAAAACGGGAGATAAAGCCACTTGACGTAATTGCCCCACTGACGTAATAGCCCCGCTTGACTTTAGCAGAAATTTGTTTATTTTCTCAGTCTTGAGACAAACCTCTACAACAATGATTTATCGGAACACCTTTTAAAAAAGTTCCTGTTGTCAATTTGACATTGTATTCTACAGGTCTGACTCGACTGACGTTCCCGCCGTACACTCACGCGCAGCTCCAGCGTATCGTGGCGACGCGGCTTGCGCGCGCGGCGCTCTCCGCAGACGCCGTGCAACTCATTGCCAGGTATTGTGAAACTGTTTTGTTACCGACGTACCGAACGTATTAGTTAGCGTTAGATCATTTATTCATTTAACTTAACAGGATTTTGAAGATGTAAACTGCCATAAAAAAAGTGATGACGATTCTCTCCCCTTAAGCACAGTCCGATGTTAACTATTCATGAATATGTCGTAGATATTATGAAAAACTAGGTGCGTTTTCCTTTTCAAGAAAATATTTCTTAGATAGTAAAAAAATGGATACGTACAAACGTAGTTTTTAATAGTAATACAACGTATTCAAAAATCGTGGAAATCGTACTTGATATAATGGGTGACAAACGTGATCGCCTGTAGCAAACTTTGTAAGGATTTTATTTGAGAGCTACGAGATTTGCGATTTAATTCCTCTTAAGAAGCTCTTGTCGGTGGAGTGTTGCTACTTTTTCTCTTTTCTCTGTCAACTTTCCCTTAATTGGCTAGAGTAAGTAAGCCTAAGCAACTGCTAGTAAAAAACACAAAAGGGCATTGGGTAAGTTTGTATAAAGATTTATGGTATGTATGGTCATTATTTTTTACAGCGGCCAAGTGTGATTTTCTTATAATGGTTTAAAGGACCTCTACACTACATACATACATACCTTCACGGCTGTAATCCCGGAGTGGGGCAGGTAGAGCTACAGAATTACCTAAAACTTTAAAAACCGGTTGATAATTCTGTAACCACATTTTGCACAAACAGGCTAAGATGTTTATGAAAGTTCTCCCAGGTAACTTTTGCCCCACGTGACTTTTCGTATCACGTCATCTACCAGTGACGCGATTGGTTTATAAACGAAACCAATAGAAACGCTAGTAGCCTTAGTATGCGTAATGCATCTTGGCAAGGTCCTCTGGTCGGTTAACCAGCATCTCAACGTTCACATAATATACCGTAAACTGGAGTTACTTTGATCAAATTCAAAGTTATATACGATTTTTTATAGAAACTATTTCACGAATTCATAGAAAAAAATGTTTGTAATAATCAACTTTTCTTGTTTTATGAAATTTTTTAATTAGAAAAAAATGAGACTAGTTTCCCGTAAACAAAATAGAAACACTATGATCGAAGTTAAACTACGAATTACTTTGGTTATATACTTTGAAAGCACTAAATATTTGAATGAATATCTCAAGTAAACCCGCTGAAAATCACGTAAAATGTCAAGAAATATAGAAAAGATGTCTTTTTCGATATCACTAATTAGATTTGCTTAATATAAAACACCATTCAAATAACAGGCGTTTTTGCATAACATTTGATTTTTTTTAACCTCAAAAATCAGGACAAAAAGTGCACTAACCATTCATTTTTTTATCTATAAGAACGAAGTCAGTAAAACGCGCACTACTTTAACTTTCTTAAGGAGCAACTATCGACATACCCAGTGGCGAAAAAAAATATGGAGGCGTATTCCAATTCCTCAAAAAATACATGTTTGTGTGGAATGGTAGTTACTTTGCTATTAAAGTCACACCGTAAATTAAAGTACATACATACATACCGTCACGCCTGTCTCCCAATGGGGTAGGCAGAGACTATGGAACGCCAGGTGCACTGGTCTAAGCATACAACTTTCGCTTCCTCTATATTCATCAATCTCTTCATGCACGTACATACGTCGGTTTCGGGTGGTTTTAATTTGGCCCTTTAAATTAAAGTACGTTTACGGTAATCTGCATTTGCATCGTATCGAGCCGGCATCGCGCTAGGCGCGCGTTTTGCACCCTATTTTTAACCTTTTAAACGCAAAGTCGTGCCTCTGACGCCACGACGGCTACAGCCGTCCTAAGTTCAAAATTAAAAGAGACTGCCTCGTATCAATAAGGTGGAATTTGCATAGCATAGTAAACATGAAAAATTTTGTGTTTCGCGCTTATCAAGAAATGTTTTTATAGATACTGGTACGGAGCCTATCGTGCGCGAGTCCGACTCGCACTTGGCCGGTTTTTTTCACAGCTTTAAATTAAAGCTGATTTATGTAACAAACAGGAAAAAAAAAAAACAGCTACAAAAGTAACCAAGATATAGCTCTTTCTAGCCAAACAGAATTTAACATGGAGTTTATATGGTTATATGACGTCATAGTGCATATCGGATGACTCTGTCCAATCGCCGTCTAATTAACAGTTTAAAATGCTTGTATGGTCGTATTTGTTGGTCGATTTTAATTTTAATTTCACGTTTGGGGATCTTTTTTAAGGTAACATATTTTGTTGAAAAATGCGATTTAAAAAATCCATGCGTATTCCATGTGTTCCAGTAAAATTGGGGATTTAAAGTACGGCGTAGTTTGCGTCCAATCCGGAATTTCTGATTTTTTGTAGACGCTTGTATATAGCGTTCATAGAATCACAGCGGCCGCCATTTTGATGGGATCATATCTCCGGATCCAGCACTTCACAGATGGGGTCCCGACGGTTTTAAAGATAGAACATGTTTAGCAACATTTTTTTTTTAATTGCAAAAGTTGCGTTCGTCGCTCGTGGTCAAAAACTTGGATTATTCATTGGGCCAAGATCATAAATAAGTCAGCAAAAAATCAGAACTACCGGATTTGACGAAAACACATATTTTCTAAAGTCACTGGAGTACTATTATTACTTATATTTTAGAAAAGTAGCAGCAGTGTCAGGCGACGCGCGACGCGCGCTGGCACTATGCTCGCGGGCGCTGGAGCTGGCGCCGCCGGGGGAGGTGGCCGGGCTGCGCGAGGTGCAGCGCGCGCTCGCCGAGGCCGCCTCCAGCGCCGCCGTGCGCGCCATCCAGGCCTGCGCGCCCGGCGAGCGGCTGCTGCTGCGGGCCGTGGCCGCCGAGGTAACTACATACTACACTATGCTCGCGGGCGCTGGAGCTGGCGCCGCCGGGGGAGGTGGCCGGGCTGCGCGAGGTGCAGCGCGCGCTCGCCGAGGCCGCCTCCAGCGCCGCCGTGCGCGCCATCCAGGCCTGCGCGCCCGGCGAGCGGCTGCTGCTGCGGGCCGTGGCCGCCGAGGTAACTACATACTACACTATGCTCGCGGGCGCTGGAGCTGGCGCCGCCGGGGGAGGTGGCCGGGCTGCGCGAGGTGCAGCGCGCGCTCGCCGAGGCCGCCTCCAGCGCCGCCGTGCGCGCCATCCAGGCCTGCGCGCCCGGCGAGCGGCTGCTGCTGCGGGCCGTGGCCGCCGAGGTAACTACATACTACACTATGCTCGCGGGCGCTGGAGCTGGCGCCGCCGGGGGAGGTGGCCGGGCTGCGCGAGGTGCAGCGCGCGCTCGCCGAGGCCGCCTCCAGCGCCGCCGTGCGCGCCATCCAGGCCTGCGCGCCCGGCGAGCGGCTGCTGCTGCGGGCCGTGGCCGCCGAGGTAACTACATACTACACTATGCTCGCGGGCGCTGGAGCTGGCGCCGCCGGGGGAGGTGGCCGAGCTGCGCGAGGTGCAGCGCGCGCTCGCCGAGGCCGCCTCCAGCGCCGCCGTGCGCGCCATCCAGGCCTGCGCGCCCGGCGAGCGGCTGCTGCTGCGGGCCGTGGCCGCCGAGGTAACTACATACTACACTATGCTCGCGGGCGCTGGAGCTGGCGCCGCCGGGGGAGGTGGCCGGGCTGCGCGAGGTGCAGCGCGCGCTTTCCGAGGCCGCCTCCAGCGCCGCCGTGCGCGCCATCCAGGCCTGCGCGCCCGGCGAGCGGCTGCTGCTGCGGGCCGTGGCCGCCGAGGTAACTACATACTACACTATGCTCGCGGGCGCTGGAGCTGGCGCCGCCGGGGGAGGTGGCCGGGCTGCGCGAGGTGCAGCGCGCGCTCGCCGAGGCCGCCTCCAGCGCCGCCGTGCGCGCCATCCAGGCCTGCGCGCCCGGCGAGCGGCTGCTGCTGCGGGCCGTGGCCGCCGAGGTAACTACATACTACACTATGCTCGCGGGCGCTGGAGCTGGCGCCGCCGGGGGAGGTGGCAGTGGTAAAAGACAGCAAAATTGTGCATCTCGCTCTAGAACTGAAGTTAAAATAGGACAGCAATCAACTTGTGCAATTTTCGCTAGTCGGTTTCACGCTTAAATATTGTGTAAATATATATGAAATCCGCAGGTGGAACGAACAGGGTCCGACGAGACAACCCTGTCCCGCGCGCTCAACACCGCGGCCGCGATCGTGGCCCTCGACGGTCGGCCCTACAGGTCGGCCCTGAGTATCCGCCCGCCCACGACCTCGCAAGCGTTCTCCATGTGCGCCCGCCTCGCCGCCGCTCGGCTGCTACTCCTGGAGCCAAAAGCCTCAGAACCCAGGTTACTGCTCAACGTCAGTGCTGATGATGTGCATTATGCCACGAGGCAGATCACTGTGTGAAACATGCTTTAATATATTAATACAGATTATAAACTTGACAGGACTGCTCGCGGCTGGTCATGTTCATTAAAATGAACCTTGGGCAGTTTATAGCAGTTTATATGTCGGACATTAGTTTTGATTCAGAATTAGAGAAGCATTAGCATTAGTAGCATTTTCAACTTTTAACAAGTTCTGTTTAATGAAAACTACTATTGACATTTTAAAAAACTATAATTTATAATGCTAGATGGTAAGGACGCATATAACCAAAAAACGGAAACTCAATCCTTCATATTATCCATCCAGTGTGGCTTTATGTAAAAAAATACCTTTGACGTGTCCCATGCAAATACAAACCCCGATATTTAACCAGCATAAAAAAAATAACATTATGGTATGTTCACTGTAATGAACACTGTCAAATTAAGGGTGGTTGGACACAGCCGGATTTCTCAAAAACGTGACCATAGCCTTTGCCATCGCAACAGTGTAACGAACCCACGAGCCTAATTTATGTTCTTTTTTTGCTGCTATGTATGTATAATAAGTTAATAACCATAATATGACCCTTATATAAAAATATTGTTATTGTTAAAACATACTGCATATTAAAAGTACTTATTGACATTTTGGTCATGTATTCAGAGACCGGAGTAGTATGAGGGTAATTCGCCACGAAATTGTGGAATTCGCTTGTGTGCATAGATAATTGTCTCTTCAATAATTTAATCATGTCATAGCTTCGAAACTGGAGGAGTATTGTGTAAGAATTTAATTGACACTGGTTCTTCTAATTTTAAAGTAATTTTGAAGCATGAATTGACGTGATTGATGACGTGACGTGAATTGACGTGACGTGACGTCTCTCTTTTGTTTGACACAACATTTCTGAGATCATACAAATGGAATTGAAAGTGTGATTTATACTCTTAGTACAATTTGTTTTATATATTGTATTTAGTTAATTGACATGAAACAAAATGTTCACTGTTATTTTTGTAATAATTCGAATAATCTGTGTAAAAATAATAATTAAACGATGATAACATTTTTTTATTAATGAATGACTGAATATGGTACCTACAACTATAGACAATAAATTAACTTTTTTTTATATTTGTATTATTTAACAATCTCCCATTTGCAGAATTTTTATGAGTGCCTCCGTGTTATCTTCCATTACAGCTTTTCGGCTCGCGGACACCACTGCCTTGCTATATTTCCCAACTGTAACAAAACGTTAAAAAAACATTACTTTACACAGACAGCTTGACTTCCCCTGTATTTACTTTTTTTTCTTAGTTTATTTGAAGTTATTAAGTAAAATTGAAAAACAAAAGATGCACATTTTTGAAATGTGTCACTTTAACGCCTTTAAGGTGACAAAGCGCTAAAATGTGCAGCTACTTATCACAGTTATCAGTGTTATCACGGCCGACCAGTAGGCAGAAATATTAAGTGTTAAGGGCCACCTGAAGATAAGGCTAAGTGGACTCAGGAGCCCCTAGATAATGCATTACACCGCTTCCATGGTTAGCCGCTGACGATGGAACAAGCCGCGCGCCACTGAAGCCGCAATTACATTGAGTCACCCGCCGCATGCGGTCAATGAATTTGAACTTAAAATGAAGGCGATTGAACCAAGTTCGGCGACCGCATTAGGTAAACACGGTGTATTCGCCGTTTGAGTCGACCACTCCTGCCCCGCCGAGGGTATTGGAGTGCTTTTTATGGCAAACACAGACTACCTTAGGTGGATTATATTCCGGCGGTTTCGGGGCATCCTGCCGGCAGCGACCATGACGCCAATTTTGGCAAAACAGGGCCACGCCGTTTTCGACATTATCGTTAATCTCAATTCAACTATCAGGGATGGTAAAATAAAAACCCAACGATATTTTCGGTTTTTAAAAATGAGGGCAAGTACGAGTACAAAGTTGTGACCCAAATTTAAATCACCGGGAACACCATGCATTCATACAGTCCTTACAACGTCGTAAGTCGCGTTGGCTGTGACCAACAATAATTGTCTTTTTTTATTTAACTAAGAATACCTCGAAGGCGCGCAGCTCGCTGCAGTATAGTGTGTAGAGTCTTTAAGGAAGCTACAGCGTGTTCCTGTGTGGATCGCCTCACGTGGCAGTTCAGCAGTAGCTCCTCGTTTAACATTACGACCTCCTTGTAGCGGCTTAGCATTTCTTTCCTGCACCGAATTTGTTAATTATTATTTGTAAGTTAGTATGTTAATATGATAAATACGCGGGTCCAAGAAATATAAATTGTGGAAGTGTTAACTATAAAATGAAAAAATTGCTATCCTTACATTGTTTCTTTGTTGCAAAAAAAAAACAAATAACTCGAGGACGCGATGTCACGTCCTCGGGATTACGATTGCACATACATCGGACGTGAATTCGCGTCTTCGGCATAAGAATTATGGAAATTACAAATGCACTGAATCCGAAAACCAGCAACAGTATAATATTATCCTTCATAAATAAAGTAACATTTTGGTATCAGCATTTAAGTACAGTTGTTTTCTAGCAAAAAAAAACAAATAACTCGAGGCGATCGCGTCCTCGGCATTACGATTACACATACAATGGGACGCGAATTCGCGTCTTCGGCAATGAATGGGTTAACGCCGGTTGAGGCGTGATGTGAAATTAATTAGGTACAGATATAAGTTTGTAAAAAAATGCAAGTCTCGAGGGAATATCGATAAACAACTTCTGCGCCAACGTCAGTCGAAGAAGTCACAATGAATGGCTACATATTTTCCCCGTAGTGAAAACATAGGTTTATCCGGTCAACCGATTTTTATAAAATTTGCCGCTTTAATCGATTGATTTGTATTTGATGTCCCTATGAACTTGATGGTAAGTGAGATCTATGCGGCCAAAGTCGCTGGAAATAAGTAGCAAGTTAACAATAAGGCGGTGCTTATTGTTATTTCTCAAAAATTATAATTTAAATTTAAGTGCCACCTGAATATATTTCCTGAACTTTACTTACAAGTCATGTGCTGCAGCGTCTTGAGCCGCTGGTAACAAGGCGGTAATTAATTGTGCTCTCTCGGCGGTCTCAGCAGCTAACCGTGATCTCATCTCGCCTACGTGCGAAGCGTTCACCATCTCTTCACGAAGCTGTGTTTCGACTTCGGGAAATTGTGCAGTTGACTAGAAAAATTAATGTTTAAGTTCAATAATTCCCTCTTTTTATCAGTCGTTTAAAAATAAACTTTTTTGCAACCTGAAATAGTTTTTCTTTTGTTGGAACACACCGGAAAATAATAAGTTGTCACCTTTGATATCGATTAAGAGACACGGAACCCCTAAAAACGGGTTTTGTACATCACTATTTAAAATGGCGGCGCGTCTCATTTCTATATTGTCTATGGTATAAGCGGCGTGGAGAACTGTCAAAAATCGAACGGTTTCGCTGAGCTGAGAAAGCCCGGTTTCAGTTCCGAATTATCTCAAAATGGTTGAAAACAACGACGTAGAGTTGTCGGAGGCTGAAGCTGAGCAGTATGATCGTCAAATTCGTTTATGGGGCTTGGAGTCCCAGAAACGACTTCGTGCTTCAAAAGTATTAATCATCGGGTTATCCGGTTTGGGCGCCGAAACAGCAAAGAACATTATTCTCTCTGGAGTAAAGAGTGTTTGTTTACTAGACAACGAGAAACTCAAGGATGTCGACTTGTACTCTCAGTTTTTAACTCCGCCTGATAAGATTGGGGAGAATCGAGCGGAAGCTTCGTTGACGAGAGCTCGCGCTTTAAATCCTATGGTGGACATTACGGCGGAGACTCGGAGCGTCGATGACCTGCCTGATAGCTTCTTTACGGTTTTTGACATCGTGTGTGCAACCGGGCTGAAGCAGGAGCAGTTAGAGCGCATTAACAACGTGTGCCGCGACAGCAACAAGAAGTTCCTCTGCGGCGATGTTTGGGGCATGTTCGGCTATATGTTCGCGGATCTCGTCGACCACGAGTACTCCGAAGAAATCGTTCAACACAAAGCCGTGAAACGTGGTCCGGATGACGAAGAAAAAAGTGCAAGGGAAACCGTTTCTATTACTGTCAAACGCCGCGCCATATATGTGCCGTTACAGAACGCTTTGTCAGCAGACTGGTCGAAACCAGAGCTGCGCTCGAGACTCCGCCGGGGGGACCCGTCTTACTTCGTCATGAAGATCTTATCTCGCTTCAGGGATGAGTACAACAGAAATCCAGATCCAGCTAGTAGAAAGGCGGATACAGAAGTACTGCTCCGCATGCGTAATGAACTTCTAAAGGAACTGACCCTGCCTCCTACATTTATACCAGACTCTCTGTTAACTAATGTATTTGGCACTGTGTCGGGCGCAGCAGCGGTTGTGGGAGGTGTCATCGGTCAGGAAGTAGTGAAGGCCGTCAGTCAGAGAGAACCTCCTCACAATAACATGTTCTTTTTTAATCCAGTAAAATGTGTCGGTTTTGTAGAACTTTATGGTCAATAATCTTATTATGTATCTTTAGAATGTAAGCAGTAATTTTTTAAGTCAAATTATAATAATTTAAATACACAGTGTTTTTGTTTGATACTTATACACTAAACTAATGTGTGTCTGAAGTGTTCAGTCCACAAAGTT
This sequence comes from Acleris emargana, assembly GCA_927399475.2. Taxonomy (NCBI): domain Eukaryota; kingdom Metazoa; phylum Arthropoda; class Insecta; order Lepidoptera; family Tortricidae; genus Acleris; species Acleris emargana. Next base: position 6,837,157 of record OV656850.1, read on the forward strand.
GTGCTCCATTACCCCGATGTTTAACACATTCAAAGTCAAGCCCTCTGATTTCCATGCAAAACATTCCTAACTAGCAGGTTGGCACTGAATGTGTTAATTTTGAAACTGCACAACATCAATTATGATAGAAAACACCATTCTAATTACTTTTTATTAACAGCAATAAACAACAATGATCCAGAGCAAAAGTTCTAGATCCAAGATCAACACATAGAAATTTTATTCCAAATGAGCAATTTTGATCCCTGGGAGCAAAGAAATTAACATTTCTAGCTGGGGTATTAAAGTTAAAATTTATTAATCAGATTTTATTTATATTTTTGATCCTCTTTAATGATCCTCTTTTTGACTTAATATTGTTTCTGGTTCACCTGTGTATAATAATAATATACAACTGTAAGTGTTCTTAAAATAAATGAATAAATTTTGAATGTTTCAGTAGATTTTTCCCCACTAAAGCCCAATTGCCATTAAGTTCATTATAAGCACGATCATAACATAAGCAAAACATTTATAGATATACGTAACAACGCTTACAATTCGTCGTTAACTTTATACACTGACAGACTCAAAACTGCACTAATTCATCAAAGATATTTCTTAGTTGGTGCATTTTATCTGTCCATTACAATATATTAGAGAAAAATACTATGAAGTAGGTATTTAAAGAACACGTTGAGTGCTGCAAATAAATTACCTGTAAGTCACTCAAGTTTAGGTACAAAACCAAACTTTGTACCAAGTCTCCAGCCAAAGACATGTGAGTAGTGGAGAACTTGACAGTACCATCAGCTTCAAAATCCAGATCCAATAGGGACTTGTCTCGCAAAGAGATAAACTTCATATGGAGCTCCTTTACATTCTCCATTTCTATATCCACCTCTTCCTCTAACAAGAAGTTCTGATTGATCCAAATGCAGATTCTTTGAACTCTTTCCGTGATCCGGAAAGTGACGAAGCTGCTTCGCTTAGCTGTCGAAACGGAAGAGGGCGCCAGGGCGTACATGCAGAATCGGGGCAATTGCTTTGTTACTTCAAATATGTGAAACTGTTCACTATCTGCGTAGCCTACTAGGGCCTGAAACAAGAATGTATTAATTATGATGAGTATGTACATTATTAATTTGATATAGGCCAATACATAATTACATATATACCTTAGTCTAGTTGGTTTGTCCTTGACCCTGTATACGAAGCTAGCGGTCCCAGGTTCGATTCCCGGTCAGGCCAAATATGTGTGTGATGATTTGTTTCTGAGTTTTGACCGTTTTCGTAAGTAGGGTAAATCGTCAATTACTGGCCACTTAAGAAATTGTCATTTATTTTATTTATTTATTAGGTTCGTCAACAGATATAACACCACTAACTTAATTTTAAAATTATACATATGTATAGGGAAGAGTGACAGGGTGTTTACCCAATTACAGGCAAACTCAGCTTGCCATTTCATTACTAGCCATCAATTTTATTAACCCCCGACGCAAAAAGAGGGGTGTTATAAGGTTGACGTGTAAGTGTGTGTGTGTGTGTGTGTGTCGCACCGACGCTCTTAAACGGATGAAGCGATTTGGATGCGGTTTTTTTTATTCTGACGCAGTTAGTAAATATACTTTGACAGTACTCCGTTTAATATTTCTGTAGTTCTGTGTTCTAGTCGCTGAAAATATCAGCATACCTACCGGAGGGTGGCCGGTAATGGACGAAGGACAATAGAGAGATTTCTCTCCAGGCGGGTGTTATGTCTGTGATTGGAATGAAGTTGGAAGTGGTAAATATGTCTGCCGACTGTAGAAACTTCGTTAGCGCAATGTAGAACACACACGCTGGTGGCGCGAGCGAATTGATTGATACAAGTTGCCGTTAGATGTCGCTAGGTCGCCACACTGTCTTCCTACTAGAGCTTAGTTCGGGACGAGATCAATTTTAACAAGATTGTCCCTGATATAATTGATCAAAGTTACGAAGAATACCTTGACGTGCATATCGATGGGCACATCCCTAGGCGGCGCCAGCGGGATGCCGAGCGAGGGCCGCAGCTGCGCGTGCGCTGGGTGCCGCGCCAGCGTCTCGCCCGCCGCGAACACGCCCTCGGCCAGCACGAGCGCCGCGCGGATCACCGTCTCGTTGCTCGTGGAGATCGCCAGCTCGAGGCAGCCCTGGGGAAGGAGCTCTTCGACATAATACGCCGCCGATTTTTCCGGACGACGCGCTGGCCTAGTTGGTAGTGACCCTGCCTACGAAGCAAGCGGTCCTGGTTTCAAATCCCGATAAGAGCAGATATTTGTGTAATGAGCGCGAATATTTGTTTCTGAGTCATGGATGTTTTCTTTGTATTTAAGTATATATTTCTCTATGTAATTATTTATATCGTCGTCTAGTACCAATAATACAAGCCTTGAGCTTAGTTTGGGACTAGGTCAATTGGTAGACATTGTCCCTTAAATTTATTTATTTATTTATTTATACATACAGGATGTAAAGTAATTATTGGATATATAAAAACACCCGATTCAATGGTAACCCCTTCTTTCCTCAGCCACCCAACCGATTTTCATATAACCTAGCTAAGAATCGCTAGAAAACCTGCTTTCAATTTAAAAAAATAGCACCCCTCTTTTTGCGTCGGGGGTTTAAAAACAATCATACGACTTGACTCACGTTTATTATTATTTTTAGGCAGTTTTAACGTATCCATAAGTGTCCTGAGTTGACTTTTACGACATTAAAAACTCATACCAACTGTAGTAAATTTTTAATTTTGACATAGTTATAATATAAACTCTTTTCTTAACTTACTAACTCGAATCACAACCAGTAGATAACATCTAGCTTTACGACTTACGAGCTTACGATTTGATAGGTAGGTACGCGAAGTGACTACACGGTAGCAGCGCAATCGCTGAGCAGTGGGCAATAAGAAACAAATGGATAGAGATGTATGAAGTACCTATATATGCCAAGACCATGAGAGTGGCCGCGACAACGAAAAAGTGATATGATATCTAATATTTGATTCCACTGCCCACCGCTCTCTGTATAATCACGCAAGTGAGGGTAAGCGTTTTCTACAACCCTGGCCCGTCACAAGTCACAACGACGGAGATTGTGCAATACCGAAGGCAGCGCGTTTCTATCTGAATTTAATAGCCATACATACCTACTACTTTCAAGATCAATGAAAACGAGTCACTTTCTATAGAAATTTTGACGACGCGTTAGCCTAGTCGGTGACTAGGTCGGTGACCCTGGCTGCGAAGCTAGCGGTCCCGGGTTCGATCCCCGGTACGGGCAAATATTTGTGTGATAAGCACGATTATTTGTTCCTTAGTCTTGGGTGTTTTCTATGTATTTAAGTATGTATTTATCTATATACGTAAGTTTATCGTTGCCTAGTACCCATAGTACAAGCCTAGAGCTTAGTTTGGCGCTAGGTCAATTTGTGTGAGATTGTCCCCTGATATTTATTTATTTATTGATTTATTATAAATCCTATATAAAGTGACCGGCGTCGCTATTGTCTAACGCCCTCGCAATCGCCACCAGCTGTTTACATACATTTTGTATGCAGACAAGCTTTCGATGTTCAAAATGAAAACGATTGCGGTTGTGAGTGCGTTGGGCAATAGCCAGTCCGCGTTCATTGCTCTTGTCTATTTTAAAACCCCAAATATACCTTACCTTATTAATATTCGTAGCTACTACCACATGCAAGCGCGTGCTAGTAGGCATGGCGCTCGCCGGCCTCTCTGCCAGCTCCTGGCTGGCGGCACCACCTGCGCTGGCCTCGTAGTGCTTCAGCTCCATCGTCAGGGTCTGCTTGCGGTTGAACAGCTCCACGATGGCTGCGCGGTCTTCCTCAGAGGGCTGACTCTTGGTTGAGAAGCTGGCGGCTTCTTGGTACGGAGGATAGCCCAGAACTAACAAAAAAACTTTATAATGTGGGTGTTTGAAATCAAACTGACTTGATCGAAACTTTATGGCTAATGTATTTGAATAATAAACTGACCTTATACATGAGATGACGCGTTGGCCTAGTTGCTAGTGACCCTGTAACTGCAGATATCGACGCTGCCAGACGTCAGCAGCGCCAGCAACAAACAAGCCAGAGTTTTGACGCACAGCTGTTCAAGCAGCACGTTCATAGCAGCTCGTAATAGTACTTATTTACCTTCACCCCTGTCCGACACGCAGACCAGATCGGGCGCTCCGACGGCCCGGTAGTCAGCCAGCAGCAAGGCGGCGGCCGCGGAGCGCAGTTGCACGCGCCGGAGCACCCGCCCAGAGCTGGAGTCCCGCCAGTCTACGCGCCCGCTGTACCAGCAGCAAGCCAGCGCTTCGCCGGACAGGTGGATCGATAGCGCGTTGCTTTTGGACTGAATATATTTTTATCGATATTAAGTTAGTTTGGCTTAAAATATTGGTTTAAGGATATTGATTTCTCTGTTTTTCGTAACTAAAAACACCAAATAGGTATTTAAGATTTTTGTTGCATTTGCATCGAAGTTTTTTGTAGGAGTACCTAGTAATGGGTAAGTAAATAATGACCGTAGTAAATTGGAATTTTTGGGACAGTATGTTGTGGGTATATTTTTATTTCTACGACTAACTAAATTATTAGAGCTCGTACTCATAGTCGTAAAAACGTATGTGTACGTACAACAACCACAGATGTCAACTAGGAAGAAAATGCCACTAGGAAATTAAGTTAACCTTTTGTACTTATTTTGTTTATGTAATACTTAAAGATTAAGTAATAATAATATTGTTCACAATTGGTCCTTCGAACCGTATTTTGTATTTAAACCTACTTAAGTACCTTAACCCGCCACAGCCTGATGCCCTCTTCGTAAATGCCGATGGTGCCGTTCGCCAGGCCGTACGCGAACCGCACTTCTGTGATGGCTGCCAGGCAGATAACGGGGCCAGTCTCAGAAATCTCCGTCTTGAACTGATTGTTCTTCAGAACTCTTATGAACGAGTCCTCACATCCGAGGAGAAGCTGCAAAAGGTGGTAGGTAACTAACTTGGGATGCGGTCGTTGGTTGCAGTTGCCCAACCCAACACAAAATGGTTCAGAATTGACTCGGACACGTCACTGTGTTGTGTGCGATTGTCAGTTGAGTTTGTTTTTTATAGGTATCTCGCTATCATGATCTATTCGATCGAAGTTAAGAAAGTTAATGAATTCTCACACGTATGGAAACAAAGGCAGAGATAGAAGGATACTTGAAATCAGTTTTATTAACTACTTATGTGAGGAAATCATGGAGACATCCTATTCTAATACAGATGTCTCAATTCGTTCAGTCAGTCATACGTATGAAAGCCTCATTGGCTCATATAATTAACCTTATTCTGGTTGCAATGACAAATTAAGTCAAGAATGAAATCACAGGGAAAATTTAAAAGAATACCCTGCCTATTCTTACCTCATTCTCCCCATCTTTATCGAAGTCGAACGTGATCAAGGCGCAGACCTTACCGCTGACAACGTTCCAGAATACCTCATTGCCCTGCCAGTCGATGCCCTGGACGGAACTGTTCCCACCCACGATCGCCAGGGTGTTATACTTCCCGAAGGTGCCCACGATTGCGACGTTCACTCCATCTTGGGCCTCTTTGTAGAACAAGTCGGAGTTGTCGTGGACGTCGTACGCTGGTGGCGAGAATAAGAAATTATTATAATAATTATTATTATTAATTAGCCCAATATAGTGTCCCATTATAAGAAATACATAACTTTTATTTTACGGCATGGAGCAGCAGGCGAGTATACGTCACGTGTCGCCCATAGACATTTTCAATCTTGCGATGACATTCTCAAGACTGCGAATACGTTGCCAACCCTGAGGACTTAAGTAGATGGATTGCTTCTATGCTAGATAGTAATTTTACCGGTTCTTACCCCGCGCCCGAACACAACAATGCAATCACGCTGATTTAGTAGTTAGCGATCCAGACGGGCCCTGCACAAGGTCTTTTCAGCACTACTTACGACGATCTGCAATAGACTAGCCTCTTGTGCCCATATCTAGATCTTAGTAGTAAGGAGTAGGGTAACCACGAAGAAGTTATATAAGAATACTAGCTTCCGCCCGCGACTCCGTCCGCGTAGAAGTCGTTTATCGCTGTTCCCTCGGGATCTGTCAAATTTACCGGGATAAAAACTATCCTATGTCCTATTCCAGGATCTAACCAATATGTGTGCCAAGTTTCATCTCGATCCGTTTAGTGGTCGAAGCGTGAAAGACGGACAAACATACACACTTTCACATTTATAATATTACTAGTTGACCCGGCAAACGTTGTTTTGCCTTATAAAGACAAATAATTTTCAATAAAATAATATTGCGACTATAAATTGAAATGTAAGCTATCCTATCTTTCAAGTTGGCTCGAATTGCACACGGTGTGCAAATCAAATTTAAAATCGGTTCAGTAGTTTAGGAGTTCATCGCGGACAAACAACGTGACACGTAATTTTTATATATATATAGATTATTGAATTGTAGCTTATATGAAACGTTTGTATTTTTAACATAGGCCATCTATTGAATATTCACTTAATCCAGTCAACAGATATCGCCATCTGTTAGAATCAGCGCCATCATCTATTGAATATTCACTCAATCCAGTCAACAGATATCGCCATCTGTTAGAATCAGCGCCATCTATTGAATATTCACTCAATCCAGTCAACAGATATCGCCATCTGTTAGAATCCTTTGGAGCTAACAGATAATTATGACTGTCAAGTAATAGACAAATAATTTGCAATAAAATAATATTGCGACTATAAATTGAAATGTAAGCTATCCTATCTTTCAAATTGGGTCGAATTGCACACGGTGTGCAAATCAAATTTAAAATCGGTTCAGTAGTTTAGGAGTTCATCGCGGACAAACAACGTGACACGTAATTTTTATATATACAGATTTCGAAACTTCGATGTTTGTATACGCCGTCTCTTTCACACTGCAATCGAGATTAAATTGGGAGACAAAGATGTAGATCACGATACTTCGACATTAAAAAAACCAGAGGTCAAGTAGTACATCGGTCGGAGGTTACACTATACCCGTGACCTTAATCTTACCTACCCCAGGTACGTTATCTACCCCTACACTAAGAAATAAGCATGTTTAAAAAAAAAATTAAGACTCGTGACAACTTTTAAATACTACATTAGGTAAGTTAATTAGAGCTTGTCTTGTTTAGTTTCAAATAAGATTAGCTGCCAAAGGTACCTGTAACATAATTCGTAAGTTACGCAATTGCAAATATAAGTACCTATACACACTATGCTTTGATTTTTTTAGTTCTTATCATTATCACAGATGTTTTGATGCAATCGTGGGATAGTAAACGTAGAAATTTGAACTTCCCAGTTCGATTTTTGCCATAGTGATTTCTTTGTTTTACAGTATGGAAGATAGTAGATAGATAGATTGCGTAAAAATAAATCGTCGATTTGCTGTGACAAAGTTCTACAACTGCCTTGAAATTAAAATTGATTGAAATGTCTAAATTCCTTGGTTAATAGATCTATACATTATTGAGTAAGTAGGTATAGATCCTCGCTACAATACAATATTGTTTCTTGCCCCCAATGCAAATAAAAGTCAAAGTTCAAACTACAGGTTGGTGAATTTACTGTTCAACTTTTTTTATCTCAGGATTGTTTCTCTTCACTTCGCATTCTACGGGCTTAACTATTGAGCCTCCTTGTATTTTGTGTTCTTGTTCGTGATAATAAATTGTATTGTTTCTTGGTTTAAAAACTACGCCGGTACATAATCAGCCGCGCGTCATACAATCCCCTGCGTGGTCATCAAATCACCTTTGGGGATTTACAGCAAGTAAGTACCTATCCCAGATATCCTTTAAGAAGACTCCAATGCAACTTCCGAGAGTAGTAGAATTTAAGTAATAAATAGACTACCAAGTCCTAGGTCAGACTAAGCTCGACCATTAGTTTCGCGTAGGACACTGCGTTCGATAGGTAGGTACCTACATACTTGTAGTAAGTCGTTTTAGTTATTGACTGCTTTAAACTCCATCTACATTCTACTAAAAACTGCTTACCTACGTGACGGAGAAACTATAACATTCACTAGTGGCAACCACCACATTTAGCAGCGTTTGGTTAAAATTTCACTCCCTTAATATTTCCAGTCTTTATTGTCAAGCCAGTTAGGTACACCGAACAGTGCGCTTATTTTGTTAAGATGTAAATTACCCAGTATCTGCGAAGGCGAGCCGATGAGCAGCATGTCCCGTGTGGTGTCAGGCCGCAGCGGGCCTGAAGCCAACGCTACTACAGCCTGGCTCAGGCTCAGCTCGGAGACCTCGCCATGTGCCTGCGACCGCTGCGCGCGCCCGCTCGCCAGCCCGCCGTGCGGGTGGTGAATGATCACCTGCAACAGGATCCTTCATTCACATTCATTGTTACTTTATGTCAGCCAGTAACTATGTAATTGTTGTGCTGTAGGTGATGCATCGTAGCGTAAGGATAAGTAAATTAGGGAAGGAATTAATTTAACATAGATAGGTACCTTGTCGAAACCAGCACAAGCTGTAAGACAAGGATGTGTGCCGTCATATTTGGCGATTGTTGCAATGTTCGGTGTAACTTTATGATTTAATTCTAGCTTAAATACTGGCTGAATAGTTGATATTTGCATTTTTATTATTTTGTAGTTAGAGTTGTTTTGTTTTTATTATTGCTTATGGTCTGTCGTTATGGTTACCTTAGACATGTATTAAATATGAAGGGATTATGACATTTGTTACAAAACGGTATTTTAAAAGTTGCATTAATGGATATCGTTTAGTGATGTCTAAATCAAAAATAAATTGAAAAAAAAAACAAATTATAAATAATATTTCAAGTTACTTTGATTCGATTAATTTGTGGCGTTTTAGAAATGTCTCAAATCGCTTCCTAGGCAAATGTCAAACTGACACTTCGTTTCTTGTAGAAAAATCGCAGAAGTTTTTTCGGCATGTCACTTTATTTTGCGCATCGGAGTTAAATGAACACGACAGTATTATAAAATTATAGCTTTAGTAGTGATATGCTTGTAACCAAGTTATAAACAGTGGCCAAATGGGTAGCGAAATTAATCTACCGACAAGCGAAAGCAGGTATGTTTGGAATCAGTTTTGCGCATTTTTTTTAGGTACTTGTTTTCAGTAACGAACGATTAGGTTTTAAAACTATTGCACAATCAATTGGTTTAACATCATCACGCAAGTTGTGTTGTTTTTCATACTCACTCAACGCTTTTAGGATTCACGGCTGCATTTCTATGATCATGAGTTTTACCTGAAGCCTATTTTTCATGTGAAGTTTGGAGTCTGTATGTTGCTGCTTATTTATCGATCATTATTCACTTACTGAGGTAATATTCTACCTATATTATGATACTCATTAACATTGACATCTAAGTTAAAAAAAAAAACTCCATGCATCACTTCTACTATCAACTTCATTTATAATCAGGGTTACAGGTGCCTAAATAGTAATTTTTATCCTTTACCTACTCACCAGCATGAATAATTACTTTATTTTATGCTTCCACACCTATTTTATTTATTATTATAATTATATTCTATGGAGTACTTATTCTATCTTAATGCACTGTTGTACACATTTCAGATATCTTTAGGGCTTCAATGGGGTTTGACAAGCAAGTTTTGTATGCTGTTGTTGTGTTTTTGTTAACATTGTTGTTTGTCTATTGTTTATTTTGAGAGCTTGAGACAGGACGCATGTCTATGTTAGCAGTTAAAATGATTAACATAATCTCATTAATTAAAATTACAATACAATACAAAATACTCTCTATGGAACACCTGACTAGGAATCAATATTTAAAAAAGTTACTCAACCGTCAACTAACATGGAATATATCTCAAGGGGAATAGATTGGGATGACCGAAAATCAATGGACCGCTGGCCTGCTCGGGCCAGGCGTCCCCACTCATCATCATCATATATCTCACATACATCATGGCTATTACTTTGAATTTTACTTTGAGTGTGCTTTGAAACCTTGTTGTCAATTAAATGTTAAATAGTGAGTCCACAATCAGTTTTCTTGCTAAATAACAATCTGTCCATTAGTTATTTGCCAAAAAATCTTCTACCATATTCTTACCACCTGGTTTTTACAGTTGAAAGAACTAATATCTCTACGTCTATCATGTCAAATATGTCTACTGTAACCTTATTGTGAGTGGCATAGAAGCGTATAGATATTTTTGATGTCTGCAGAAAAATATGTATTTATGACGTTGACTGTAAATCATCACCTCTGCCCTGTTTGTCGTCTGAGTTCACTCGTGTCACCTTAAACAATAGAGAGCACACAAAATAATTTTAAACAATTCTTGCAAATATGACTTGAATATTCACCATTTTTGTTGTACTATACTCCTTTTTATTTCTGTATTTAGTTAGAAGGCACTTCTATTAATTTAAAAATATAAGTTTAATTGAACTCATACCTATCATCTTAAAAAGCAGATATTCCAGTCATTTTTATTTTACTAGACTAATGCTAGAAATTTAAAATAATCCCACGGTTCAATATTGAAACCTTGATGCCGTAAGCTTCACTTGTGCTTTGAACCAGTTGTAATTTAATAAATATTTTAACTGCTTGTGAAATGGAGACGTAAAAAAAAACTGTGCTAAAATTTAAACCAAACTTAGATTGTGGAGGTGTATACACTCAGGGACAAAGATGAAATGCAAATAGACATGTTGAATATATTACAGTATTTTTAATGTGTAAGTCAGCTATTAATAACAGCTGGAATAATATTATGTTCTTTTAACGCTTTCAGGCGCGGTGACGTCTATAGACGTTCAAGTAGTATCGCTAATTGATCTCTAATCATGGTACCGCACCCGAAAGGGTTAAAATTGATATTTAATTGTTTTCTAATACTTCATTTATTTTTACTTTGGTTTAAATTTTATCCTATCTTTTTGTACAATTGAGTTTGAATAATGCACATTTTAAAGACAATAATCAAACAAATATTATCTCGAAAATCGACGTCAATAATCCAAAAAAAACCAGCATGTTTAAAGGAGTACATTTTTTAAAGAATACAAATACAAGAGTAATTTGTCGAATTTAATGTGTTTCTTTGATGTGTATAGTTCAATCAAATCTCTTTTGTAACACATAAACAATTACTAGACAGATTGGCATAGATATAGTAAATGCATAGACAAGTACAGGTGTTTGTTACTATGTACAAAAAAAGATTGCACAAAAGGTTTTCTCACTACATTTAAAGACAGGAAGAAACTAAATTTTTTGATTGAAGTATGAATTTCTAAGTGCTGTAATTTTATTATTAACTATGTTTTGCGCACCACTCCGTCTGCGTAGAAGTTGTTTATCGCTTCTCCCAAATTTCATCCAGATCCGACCAGCCGTTCTGGAGTAGTTGAGTAACAAACATCCAAACCTTCGCATTTATAATATTAGTGAGATTAAGTATGGTTACACTTTTTTTTCGACTGTTCTTTTAATTCTCCCTGTTATTTCTGTATTTCAGTGTAGTAAGCAGGACATGGATTGGAAATATTGTATCTTTTGTTTGGAAGTAAGATTTATGTTATATTCCAGTTGGTGTCTACATTATTTAATTTGCTTACTTATATTATTGTATTAGCGTGTAATTTAACTTGCTTCATACTTGTACTCTATATAAATTAACTCGCACAAAGTATTAAGCAAAATGCACCCATTTTAACATAGATTAGTAATAATAGTAATATTATATACCTTATCTTCATGAGATCGGGTCTTATCATGAAATGTAATAGGTATATTTGGTTTAGGTGTTGTGAAGTCGGTCAATGAATCAGAAATCTCACTTCATTACAATAGTTAATTTAAAACAACATGTTTTGTCAGCAACAGTCAAAAATTATATTTTTGGTAAAAAAAATTGTAGCTACGTGGTTTTTTGCATATTTACCATCGAAATATCGAGATTAAACTTACAAAGACAAACTAGGTAGATCTTTGTAAAGTATAGCGCAGATCCTGTTGTCATCTTGCGACTCCATCATCTCATCAGCTTTTAGATACCAGTCTATAGTATTGCATTTCTCACCAGGTTCACGTTAAATAAAAGTTCTTAAATATTATTCTAAACTAGCTTTTACCCGCGAATTCGTCCGCGTAGACTTCGATTATCGTCTCTCTCAGAGACTTAATTCTTTTTGGTTAAAAAATTGGATTTAAAGTAGCCTATACATGTATTAATCCACGGTATAGGCAATCTCCATTTCAAATTTCATTCAAATCCATCCAGCCGTAGCGGCGTGAAGGAGTAACAAACAAACACAAATTTTCGCATTTGTAATTGTGGGATAAAGGTGGAAACCCATTACACCACACCATGCCATGACCGTGCTATGAACGTGTACGGATGGCTATGCCCACTATGATCGGTGACAGAACGGGCTAGTATGCATAGCCTCATACTTTGTAATACAAAGAATATTTTTTTGTCTGACACGTTCATAGCACGGTCATAGCATGACCAGGGACCGGAACCGCTTAGCGCGAAAGGGGTTTTCGATATGCTTTTTGATAAACTTGTTGTTACAAACCCCAAGGATGCGCTAAGCTTATCGTCGACTTAGCTCTAAGAAAGGGCAACCAAACGATACGGTTAATTCGACTAAGCTCTAAGCCTATCCCAATACCCTATTGTCTGTTACCTTATTCAAGCTTATTCGAACGGATTCAAGCTGGTTTAACCTCTATGCGCAAGAGTTTAGACTTATTATTGAATTACCTAACAATTTATAGGGTGGTGGCAGGCAGTAGCTGAATTACCTAACAATTTATAGGGTGGTGGCAGGCAGTAGCCGCTTGAGCGAGACGGTTAGAATTCGCCCGAATGCGCAAAAAAGAGAGAGGTGATCAATGGGGTAATACCCAGTCAATGCTAAGCGCTTAAATATTAAACTACCGAAACCCTAATGAACCGGGTAAGCTCTATGGATGCGGTTAACTACCTCAAAGGGGTTCGCCCTAACGTTAAGGTGACTCAATCATAGCTAATCGATGTGCTTCGATTGGCTAACCGAATGATAGGCTAAGCCTATTGATAGGGTTAATCAAATGAAGGGGTTTTCCGGTTCCTGAGCATGACACGGTGTAATGGGTTTCCACCTTTACTATTCACTAAAACAATTAAAACCCAGTGTGGTATCGAACAACGTGACTCATATTGCGTGATATTTACATCTAAACCTATTCCAATTAACGGTATACATCTAAATTCTCGACCCACGGCTCTGTATTCCGAAAACATTCAGGCTCTTACACGTAACAAATTCCTTTAACTGAAATACGTCCGTGCTTAGTTTTAACCTTGATACGTGGACTGACGACGTCGTTTAAGCAAAAAATAATAACGTTTGAATTCTCCAAGGTTAAATGTAATCAGTTTAATTAAACAGTTCGGAATAAAATGCGTATTATTACCCGATTAGACTACGACAATTTAAGTAAAAAGGTTTAAAGAATCTTGCTTTATGATGAATGTGAATAATTGTGACCATCCTCATAAATGTAAGACAGATCTTGAACGAATGTACGAGTATATGCAGGTTGGTGATAAGGACAGCGATGGCAGCGACAAATTACTTTTTAAATAAATATTTCATATATTAAAAAAAACACAGAAAAGAAATGAATTGACCAAAAAATAATACACCTATCTGCGGAATCCAAACCCTGTATGTTAAAATCCTGTCAATGTAGAAAATGTAAAAATTACAAAGGCTAAACGCCGTTATACCTATTAGACACTCAATTTTCTAAATTTTCTCCATTTTGACATGACTAAAACATTAACGGTGCCGTGTCGCTCTCACTCCTTTGACGAATTTCTATGACACCTGAAACTTGTTAAAGGGACAAAAGGCGTAAGTATGAGATTTCTTGACGTAATATCTTACTTCACTCTGCCCAAGGAACTTTGCTCTATGACTCACTATGAGTACTATAATTACAGCATATAGTGAACATCATTACAATTATAACACACCTAGTCACCTACTCACCTGTTATATACTCTTATTGCTGTAGAAGTGTAGACGTATGAGTTCATTTATGTGTAGTTGTTATGTCATTAGCGCTTTAAGTAGCAAATTCCCGAGTCCTGATGCAAAATGTGAATTATAAACACTCGCATACTCTACGACACTACACTGTTAGTGTCTACACAGTCTCTGTGTGTAGTCTATTGTATACCGGGCCTCTTATTCATAAAAGCGCAATAGTTAAAGTGTACTTGAAATATAGTCTGTCCTTATCTGCCATTATGGCATTTGAATTGGACAGGGACAATTAATACCTTAACTTAAATAGGTTTAAGGTGGGCAGTGTACCTATAATTGCCGTACCTATTAATAAACTCACTGGCTGAGTTGCCGCCAGAAGATACGTCAAAGTAAACGTTAGACAAGCCATATAAAACTGTAATTTTGATACATCTTTAGACGGGCAATATAGTTGAGATCAGTTTATTAATACGACCCTAATGTTAAGTGTTTTCATCCATCGAAGTGCAACGTCAATTGGACCGTATTCGTGTATTGCAAGCGCTAAGCACTGCTGATAAACGACACAGTCGAGCTTAGAAGTAGCTGTACGTTTTAGCTACTTCTGAGTTCGAGTGTACTAGCAGGGATGGTTATGTACTTTCAATTTAAGGAAAATGTTTGTACTGCGTATTTTTTTACAAGACCTGCCTTAACATCTATTAAAATCTCTGTATCCCTAAGTGTATAGTGTCGTAGTCTAATAATATGCTTAAGGTATATGTGTCGGCAAACGGACTAGCAAGGAAACGATAGAGACCTAAACTAATGTATTACTAGCTTCTTTGGAGTGTCTGGAAAAGGGATACGTGGGCATTTTTATGTCATAACGAATGTTGCCAGGGCTATTCCGTAGGTTTTTATATCGGCACAGTACAAATAATACATTTGAAATTACAACCTTCTTACAGTGACAAATGTGGCCCTACTGTTTTTGTCCTCCAGTTATTGCCTTATATGTAATCGCTCTAGATGTACTGATAATTGGGACAATTGGCGTCCCGATCTAGGATAAATCGGGGCGTGACCAAAATCGGGAAGTCTAATAGTCATACTTGTAGTTTGTGTTAGTCGAGATACCTACTCCCAAGCACTAGGCAAGTAAGCAGTAGCCTTACCGTTTAAAAAAAAAGTACTTCCCATAGAAATTCATTTGTTTCTTGCTTAGTATGGCGTAATACTTTACAGTTAAAAGAAACAGAGTACGCACCGTGCTGGATACCCTATCACTTTCTTCTTTCATTGAAAAGAAAGGTCGGATAGGTACGTCACTAAAGGCTTCAGTTTTTGTTCTATGATTGTGTACGCAACTAATCGTTTTAATAGGTATCTACTCGTATTGGCCTCTTTCGTGTCACGAAAAAGCCCGATTTCTTGCCAATTGGCCCGGGGACGAAATGGTACGCGACGATGGCAACTATACAACATACTTATAAGCTACTGTATACACCTTATTATGAGTCATGTTCCATTTGGATTACTGTTTGACAGTCAAACATTTATAAACATTCAGTTATCGCCACCGATTATTCAATAATATATACAGGTGCTCTATTTTACTCCGTAAAACCATGTTGCTTTTGACATTTTATCGGATTGCTACGCTATCGTATCGCTGACAATACAATATTATTTTTATTCATATGGAAAAAATAAGGGCGTTGCTTTGCTTGAGTGAAAGGTAACATGATATAATTTTTACTTAGGTTTAACCGCTACTTATTATGGTGACACTTGAAATTAGTAATATGTAGTTCCACCTATCGCCGCGCCAAACTCATACTTATCAAGTTATATTAAATGGCGTGTGGGATAAATAATGGATACACTCGCGAGCAAAATAATTGCATCACTTTGCATTTTTCCATGTACACTCAATATCTTTGTATATCTTTACTCGAATTTAAATATTGTAGTACCAAATGAAAGCTGATAATGTAATGCAATAAAAAATGCGTTATTTCAATGTAATATCAAGTCCTAAGCCTGAAATATGCTCTGAATCCAGAAAATTGTGAAAAACGCTTCAAAAAAAGATTAGGGAAACTAAGAATGATAGGCATTGTATTTATTAAAGGTATTTATTACAAAAAAAAAAATTATACATCAGTATTTGGTATTTCCTCCCCTAGCCCTCCTCACACAATCTAATCGATTTTTCATTGATTTTATCAGTGTTTTGACGTAATCTTGGGGGATGGCTTCCCACTCCTCCACCAAAACTTGCTTCAGCTCCTCCACATGAGACGGGGCAGGATTCCGCTGCCGAACCCTCTTTTTTAGGAAGTCCCACAAGTGCTCAATGGGGTTTAGGTCTGGGCTCATCGCTGGCCAGTCCATGGTGTCGATGCCCACCTCGCGAAGGTAGGCTGTGGTGGCCCTTGCGGTATGACAAGGGGCATCATCCTGCATCAGGATAAACCCCTCATCAAACATACCCGCGTAAGGGACGACATACTCCTCCAGGATGTTGGTGATGTACCTGGCAGCGTTCAAACCACAGCCACGGCCACCACCAGGCACGAAAACCAGCTCCGTTCGCCCATCGTAGGAAATGCCGCCCCAGAACATGACGGAACCTCCTCCGTAGGCGACTCTTTCGGAGATGCAACATTGAGCAAATCGCTCTCCCGGTCTTCTGTACACTTGTCCTCTTCTATCGCAGCCGTTCAGGCACATCCTGCACTCGTCTGAGAAGAGGACTGAGGTCCACTGCTCAATTGTCCAGTTTTCGTGATTTTGAGCAAACTGACGTCGTGCTTCACGGTCCCGAGGCAGCAATTTGGGCCCCGTCGCAGACCTTTTTGGGGTCAGGTTGGCTGTCTTCAGTCTTTTCCTTACTGTCCACTCGCTGATTGCAACTCCTCTTACTTCTTCGAGCTGCTGTTGGACAGCAATAGCTGTCTGGTGACGATCTCGTAGAGATGTTGTCACGATGAACCGATCGTCCCTCTCCGAAGTGCACATTTTCCGGCCGGTTCTTGGCCTTGAAGTAAAGGCCCCAGTCTGTCTGTACCAGCTCTTTTTTTCAAATTCAGCTCTTCAGCTACTGAACTTTGACTGCGGCCCTCTCGCAGTAGGCGAATGATGACGGAGACTTGAACAGCAGTGGTGTCCATTTTTCCAGATCTTCTCGATGGGATAATATGCGGAGATGTGTACCGGTCGACTTCTGATAAGTGACTGATAACCCCCCCCCCCCCCCCCTCTAACCCTGTTTTATAGCCGTCTACGGGAGCGGTAAGGAGTAATCGGCCACGAACCAGGAAAATGACCGTTATTTGTAAAATACTACATCGATTTCCAAGTTTTCTAATTTTTTAGAAAGCTTAAATTTCAAGAAACTATTACATTTAAATATTTCAGAAAGGTTATACCGTTACAAAGATATTGAGTGTACATGGGAAAATGCAAAGTGATGCAATTATTTTGCTCGCAAGTGTATAAGTTGCCAGTGTTCCAGGCTTTTGCACTCCGTTTGCTGACATTTCTACCACTAAATACCAATATTAACACGTGTATCATCCATTGCTTCCTTATATTGTGAGTGTGTTAGTTTAGCGCTTCATTTAACGTTATGTTGGTCGTTATAATGCTGTAGGGTAAACCGTATAAGTTGCCAGTGTTCCAGGCTTTTGCACTCCGTTTGCTGACATTTCTACCACTAAATGCAAATATTAACACGTGTGTCATCCATTGCATCCTTTTATTGTGAGTGTGTTAGTTTAGCGCTTACTTAAACGTTACGTTGGTCGTTAATATGCTGTAGGGTAAACCGCCATCTTGTTAACCCCAACTGAATACCAGTTATAATTCCCATGTTGGCGACTACAAGTGCCATCATCGGAATCATTCCTTCAAAATAGACATTCGTCTATTGTCCGATGCTTTTTTTTTAATCCGTGGATAAAAAAGGTTACTTCAAATTCAAATATGACTGACACATTATTTATGTAGCATATTTCAAATTTAAAAGTAACCTCACTATCCGCGGTTTGAACATTGAAAACGGACGTAAGGGCCCCTTGCACAGAAAATGTAACACTGGGTTGAGACACATTGGCCCTAAAGGTCACAAGCTCATTAGATCTACTCAGCACCCGACCCGCACCGCCTCGCCTCGCGATTAGTATTAAAAACGTGACGTAGCGTAGTTGATGTAGTGAGCGCATGCCCATACAAATCCATATAAAGAATACTAATCGCCTCGATGCGAGGCGGTGCGGGTCGGGTGGCGGGTGGGTCTAATGAGCTGTGAGCTTAAGTCAGCATTTTAAGGGGGTTTACGTTTACCCTACAGTGATCGTATCTTAGAGAGGGTAATGTTGTTTTGTTTTTAGTTGGACTGGTGGATGGTTCAGCTGGACTCGCCAATCTGACGCCATGTTGCGGAACGTTGAGAAGAAGATATTGTCATGTAAGTTATTTCCAGACAACCTTTTTTAGCTAAGTAACACTAGTCTAGATAGTCTTTTGCTACGATAGGTTCAACTGCTTGAAAAAATATGGATCCGGACCGTGCGTACTGAAATGTATTGTTAAACTATTAGATAATCACGAGGTAGTTAGCATGTAGATAATTTGCATAGTGGTCGCGCCGTGTCGTGGTTTTTCTATTAAGCACCTAGAGACACATGAAATTACAATGAGTCGGCCTGCTATTACTATGTAGTATTAGCATTTTGAATTGATGTTTTGGTAATATATGAAAAATATTTCGTATGCTAGGAGTCAGTAGACAATGTCTACATAGTCACTAGTAGCTACAAGTATGGCCTGCATCTTTGTGATGTGAGTTTTGTATGGGCGAATGAATACAAGCGTGCAAACGTTATGTGATAGAAAGGGGTACCCTGCTTAATTACGAAAAATCAGTTCCGAATTGATCAAAGTCCCGAATTTTCATATTTCTGAATGCAATGTTTTCATAGAAGATTTAATTTTTTAATAACCTTTATAGAGAGAGTTAGAGTTAAAATTAAAAATGGACAAAGAAAGGTTAAGTGGATGTCTAAAGGTATTCGTAGGTCATGTCTGGTCAAACGACAAATGCTCCTTCAAAGTAGAAAAAGCGGAGGAAAATCTATCTTAAATAAACAAACTTATATTTAAAAAATATGATAAATTACTGAAAAAATGTATAAATAAATCCCAACAAATAAGTAATTGTAAATATATCCTAACAAATAAGAACAAATGTAAAGCAACCTGGAATATTATTGCCTCACATACATCAAAATTAGAAAATAGAAATGACATTAACCATTTAAAAATGAACAACAAGATATTTACTAATCCGCATGATATTTGTTCCATTTTAAATGATTATTTTATTGAATTAAATAATGTAAATGTAATTAAAAACAGGAAATCGAAAATTGATGTTGAAAAAAATCCATTCTCAATGTTTTTAATGCCGGTAAGTGAGAATGAGGTTTATAAACTTATCATGTCATTGAACAACAGCAAGGCTTGTGGCATTGATGATGTTTCAACTAAAGTACTTAAGTTAACTGGTTTACTTCTTAGCCGCCCTCTTGCTCATGTGATTAACCTATCTTTTAGTCAAGGATACTTCCCTGAACAACTAAAGCTATTTTGTGAAGCCATTATTTAAAAAAGGGGATCGTGACGACCCAGGTAATCACAGGCCTATTACTATTGTCCCAATCTTATCCAAAGTAGTTGAAAAGGCTTTCATTGTTAGATTGCGAAACTTTTTGACAAAACACAATATCTTACATCCAAATCAATATGGCTATCGAAAAGGTTCCAATACAGAGTTGGCATGCTTTGAATTTGTTAAGTACGTGACCGAATCCATTAATAATAAATCGCCGGTTATGTCAATATTCCTTGACATGACCAAGGCATTTGATCTTGTGGACCACTCGAGGCTTCTGCAAAAATTAGATACTTATGGAATTAGAGGAATAGTAAATGACTGGCTTAAAGCCTATTTAGCTGACAGAAAGCAATGCACGGAAATTACTAAAATTGTTGAATGTGAAAATAAAATTCATAAGAATGTCTATAGGTCATCTTTTCGCAGTGTTATTTCTGGAGTGCCTCAGGGTAGTAACTTGGGCCCATTGTTGTTTTTGTTGTATATTAATGACCTTCCAAAAGCTACCGGGCCCAAATCCATACTTTTCGCTGACGATACAACAATCATAATTAAAGGTAATAATTTGTGTACATATGAGTCAAATATAAATGTGGCCTTGATTGATGTGAGGGACTGGATAAGTAATAACGGCCTACTTTTAAATTTTAACAAAACTCAGTATATGCAATTTCACTCTTATCGGGCAACTATTTCTCAATTTAATCTTAATATTAACGACATTGCATTGCAAGAAGTAAAAAGTATATTTTTTTTAGGTTTAAACATAGATTCATTTTTGAATTGGAAAAATCACATTAACTCAATATGTCTTAGGTTAGATCGCTTCATATTTGCATTGAGGAAACTAAGAAGATGTGTATCCGTGGAAGCCGCTCTTATGGCATATCATGGTCACGTGTCATCCATTCTCGCTTACGGTCTCATATTATGGGGAAATTCTGTAGAAGTGAAAAGAGTATTTAAATTACAAAAAAAATGTGTTCGGGCAATAACGAACTCTTGGCAAATCTGTAGTTGTAAGCCTATTTTTAAAAAACTGAATATTTTACCTTTGCCTTGTCTGTATATTTGGAAGATTTGCCATTTTGCCAGAAGATTTCCTGATTACTTTACTAGTCGTTCAGCTATGTATACATGTAATCATAGAGCACAATATAAGGATCTCCTGCATCGGCCGCGCTGTAGGACGGACATTTATAAACAGAATGCTTACAACATGTGCATTCTCATTTTTAATAGCTTGTCGGGTCAAATTCGAGCACTTGAAGGTAAACAGTTTTCTATAACCTTAAGGAAGTGGCTTCTAAATTTATGTTTCTATAGTGTTAAGGATTTTATAAATCATGAGCTTAATGAGATGTGACTATAATTATTGATGGATGACTTGTACCTTTTTTTTTTATTATTTTGTGTGACAATGAAGATTTGCATGCTGTTTTATAACTGCTGGAAAGGAGAAAAACAATATTTATTTTAAGATCTGTAACTACCCTTTTTCTGCAAATAAATGAATTATTATTATTTTATTATTATTATTATTACCTAAATTAAACCTAACCTGACCTAGGGTGACCGCACCAATGATGGACACTAAAAATTATTACTAGCAATTATTCTAAAATAGCTCCTGCAAATAACACTCGGAAAAAATTACGATTCGGACAAATGAACATTCGGTACAAAATATTGAAATTTCAAAGTGTTACCGATGGAAAGGGAAGCATAGAGTAGACCAGTTGGACCTACCTACTCGCTGTTTCGTTATTACAGTTACTACGGTAACTACTATGTTTTTAGTCGGAAAAAATCTAAACTTATCGTCGGCGAAACTGCAAAACCGCGTAAGTAACAAATTTATGATAGAGCAAAATAAACCTTATTGTCTTATTAAAAAGGTGCATTTTGCTCCTTATTTAAAATGTTACTTACGCGGTTTTGCAGTTTCACCGACGATATGTGTCTGTGCATTATTTATTAGTCACATCACATCCGTCTCTGCACTATCATTAATGTATTATATCGAAAGTTGTTTATCACGTTCGGCTCTGCAATCTACGGTAACAACCATAACTTGTGCGAGGTCGGTAAAACTGAATAACATGAACTAACGTGATTACGTAAAGTTCAGCTGTTTTCTTGTTAGGGTGACCACATGTAGTGGTTTTATATGACAAATAACATCCAGTGATCGTGCATAGGGCACAAGAATTGACAACATGAACTTTTTAAATGGTTTTCTAAAAAAAAAACAATCTAAGACCCGTTAATAAACTGATCTCGACTTTAATGCCAGTCTCAAGATGCGTCAAAAATGACAGTTTTCTATGGCTTGACGTTTACTTTGACGTATCTTGTGACGGACATCCCAGCTGAGACGAGTTTATTAATACGGCCCTAAGGGCTCTAAACTGATCTCGATTGTAATGCTCGTCTCAAGACGTGTCAAAAATGACAGCTTTCTATGGCTTGACGTTTACTTGGACGTATCTTGTGACGGGTATCTCAGTCAAGATGAGTTTATTAATACGGGCCTTAGTGTGGTGAAGCGTGATTTTATTCAGAACACCTTTTAATTATGCCATTACCTAACAAAACGCACACAGCGCCGCACATAATAAGTCGAACTATCTGTAATTACATCACTTGATAATTCATGTTAACGTATAAAATAAATGAGCAAATGACGACTTTGTCCTATGATCAGGAATTGATCATTGTTTATCTGTGTCCTTTGCAACAGATGTCCGATAAACGCTGCCTGGACCTTTGTTGTCTATTTGACGCCGCAAAATTTATTGCACATAGATTAGATAAGTGTTGTTACGGATATTGATAATTAATAATGAATCATTTTTTTCTTTATACGGGTATAATGCGTTCACTATTTCCGGGTGTCGAAGTATTTAGCTACCTAAGTAGGCGTCTTCAAATCGTTATCTCCGATTATTTTTGAATGAAACGTAAAACTAAATACAAATACAAATATAATACATGTTTACAAATTAGGCATGCACAAAGGCCAAATTATCATGATCATTAACATGACTGTCCGTCGCTCTGTTTTAAGTTAAAGGATGTCAAACAAATCAAAGTTTTTGTCTCGACGAGACTTTTTGCATAAATATGTTAATAGTTCTACAGCACGTATACAAGTTTTCGAGTATCATCAATTTCCTTAGAAAACCCAATTTAAAAAGTTGAATGCTGATATTGCTGAAAACGTAAATACAAGTGTTTTTGCTGGCGCCTGTGCGAAAGTATAAACCAATGTAATGAGGTAATGACAAAAATATATGACTCGTCCATCTATTGCCTACTTTCCAGCCCTTGCAACAATGTTTCATTACAGGCCTGAAGACGGCGTACAAGCGGTTCTACGTGGACATCGGGTCAGTGGTGGGGCAGAGCGACAAGATCTGGACGATCTCGCTCAACGACGAGGCGCCGGCGACGCCGCTGGTGATGCTGCACGGCATGGGCGCGGGGGTCGCGCTCTGGTGCCCCAATCTAGACGCGCTGGCGGCTACGAGGCCAGTGTATGCTATTGATTTACTGGGTAAGTTGAAATAATGGAATAAGAATAACAAAATATTTATTGTGAACTGTGTATAGTTATGTGGTTATTATGTGGCTACAGAATTATCAAGAAGTTTTAAGACTTGTTGGTAATTCTTTAGCTCTGCCTTCCCCACTCTGGGAATGAAGGCGTGAGTTTATGTATGTATGTATGTATGTGTATAGTTAAATGGATGGTTAACTCGGTTTATGTATTTCAAATAGTAATGTTCGTAAGGAATAATATTTCATCCTTCGCACGGGTGAATATTCCTGGCAAGGAGCTCCGCCACACCGGGCGTTTGAGGACAGTTCCCCGTCGCATGGCACTTGCGGGTAAGAACCCGCGTGTCATCGGTCCCACATACTATGAGCGTCTGCCCGCCAAACTTAAAGATGTACCATCTGACGAAGCATTTAAACATCAGCTGAGAAACCCTTTATTGGATAATCCATTATACTCCGTTGACGAATATATGGAACTTAAATTATAAAATTATTATTGTTTGTTTGACCTTTATTACTTTTTGTATATTGACGTCGGAAACTGACCATTTATTAGTTATTAGTTGTTTATTAATGTTGCCTTTGATTATTTATGTGTTTTTTTGTATTATTATTTTATTATTTGTATTAATGTTGACAATATCAATGTAATTTCATATTTTTTGACATGCAATGCAATCTATATTGTAACATTACATTGATGAATAAATAAACTAAACTAAACTAAACTAACAAAATATATTATGGTTCCAACAGTTGCCCATTCCGGGCATACAATATCATTTACGCTTAGAGTTAAAACGTTATGAATCTATCCGTAAACTTAAGTTGAGTGACTATTTATCCTCCTGAGGTTCCTTGTACTAAAAATAGTACATAATACAGCCATTGAAATAAAGATCTAGTGCGAAGGAAGTAAATTAGAATTTCTTTTGTTTTTATGACAATTTATCAAATTAGAAAATTGACTTTAATTCATTCACAATAGATTCATGTTCCTTTGACGAATTTCGTTGTATTGTGTAAGGCCCACGCCTTGGGAGGTTATAATTGTCAGCGTACATAAAAAAAACATTTTCATACAGCCACTTCTTCAGTTCAACCTTAAATCGATGTCCCTCGAGCATTTTAAATTCGTGAGGAAGAGTATTGAAAATACGTATCGCCATTACAAATGCACTCTTGGGTCAAACGCACACAAAAAACAAAAGTTGTCTCTCCTGTGGTAAATAGTTAAAGGCTTGTGTGCATATAAGATATGTTTTTATCTGATCGGGCCAAAGTAGACCTGACGCCGTATATGCGGGTATGGGTTCAGCTAGAAAATTAGGCCTTAAAAATGTTAACTTCGGGTATGTCCACAAGAAAGACGCGAACCTAACTCTGCGTATGACCCTCTTGCTATAGATTGCGTTATTCGATTCAGGACACATGGTTTGCTATACCTACCTCTGAATCTATTTGTAGATTAGAATAAATTACCGTAGGCGAAAATTACACTTTTCGAATTCAATATTTCCTAAAGTTAAACCCCAAAGTTGTCAATTAGATTTTTTTATAGCTATTCAATGAAACCTCACTCGATGTTATAATGTAAAAAAAGCGAATTTAAATATTGTGGACGCCCAACTGCTAGAGAATTCTACGTTCTATTCATTTTATGTAGGGAAATACGCTATGGCGACTGAGACATATAATCAATAATCATCTATCACGTGGCGTGCAATTAGTAAGCTCAGTGAGGCGTTCCAAGGGCAATTGTCGAGCGTAGTGTCTACTATACAGGGTGTCTGGAAAACCTTCGGAGAAATTTGGGGGGGTAATAGTTGGCACGATTCTGATCACGGGGGTATGGTTCATTTTTGTTTCTGTTAATGTAAAAAAAAAGAAGGATTAATTATATTCATTTTGTTACTTGATGTATCGCAGCCGATATCTCGACCTTGACATTTTGACGTTGATAGTATACTACTCCAACAGTTCGTAGTATCTTACGTCAAAATTCAATGTCCGAGGTCAATGACCTGAGACCATACGTTGTCACATGGTATGTAAACAAACAGTTCGCTCCATGTAAACAAACAGTTCGCTCCATGTAAACAAAAATCAAGGTAGCATTATAATAAAAATAAATGAGTAATTTTAGTGCAACTTACTGTATTTTCGTTTTTGCAATTTGAACACTAATTGGTTTTAAATGTGAAATCACTAGGTCTCTTGTTCATGTTTTGCCGAGACTGATCATATCGTCCGTCTTTTACTGTCGAGATCTAACCATTTACCATTGTTTTCTGCTCTAAAGTAGCCCATATAACTGATTTACAGCAAAAATATTGAAGACGTGAATATTGAAAATAACATAATTTAACACTGACATCTAATGACAGCCATAAATTCATAGACTTCTCAAAGTTCAAATAGACGGATTGAACGATCCGATTATTGCTCTCCGTATTGAAGAAAAAAAAGGAGAAAAAGAAAATCGTTTATTGGTGCAAACCACAGAAAAATAATAATCAAATTAAATACAGTGAGAAAATAATTTAAAACAAAACCTTAAAACTATTTTATAAAATAATAATGCACCAAATTGGGTGCTACTCAGCATCATAATGTCAGACATGCCGTGACGCTGCACGCGCTGATTTTCAGGGCAACCAGACGGGGAGAAAGCGCTGCTGGCTGCTGGTTCTTTCCTTTTGATCCGCATGGTATTTGTGGCAGTAGCCAAAAGTCT
Source organism: Acleris emargana (assembly GCA_927399475.2). Classification (NCBI taxonomy): domain Eukaryota; kingdom Metazoa; phylum Arthropoda; class Insecta; order Lepidoptera; family Tortricidae; genus Acleris; species Acleris emargana. The sequence goes on from OV656850.1 coordinate 6,863,233, forward strand.
AAGTGCAAAACATTTTGTCGATGGATATAAAGGTCGTCGCATAATTGATTGACAACATTGAAAATATACTACAAATTGTGGTCATCCTATCTGATACTAGCGTAAAATAACGTATTTCACTTTATTTCACATTAAATTATGTCTATTTTTTTGGAAATTACACGAAATAAAAAGGATTTTTTTTGAAATTTAATCTGTGGCAAAAACGCTATGTGATGTTAGAAATACTTTATAACCTGTGAGTGTGATGTGAAGTCACATCACATGCAAGTAAACAAAACAAACCCCAAACCAAACATCGCTTCGCTTGTGACATCGCTTCCTTGACTGATTGTGATTGTAGTCCACGTTTTATATTTTCTGGGTGTTCCTTAAGCCGGCTACTCACACACCTGCTGCAGGGGCAATACCGGTCGCACGGCGGTTGGACCAATTTTAGGCTGTTCGCTACACACTAGCCTGCCGTTCAGTGTGTAACTGATAGTCCCGCTGAACGCACGTCCACGAGAAAGCCTCCTGTATTGACGAAACACCAGAGGATTGGTATCGCCTTGGCACTTTCTGTGGTGCTACCAAAAAAAAAAGGAAGAGAAGATATTGGGTGAAGAATTGGTTGCAGAAACGAAGCAAATTGTGCCACATGAATATTATGAAAGAATTGGAAGTAGATGATCTTAGAAACTTTTTGCGAATGGATATTGATTCTTTTGAAGATCTCCTGGCTATGGTAACACCATTTTTTCCATTTTTGTCCACTCCGCTCGGTTGTCACCAATGAACTGACTGGAATTGCCCCAATCCTACTACACACGCAGCAACCTTGCAGGGCGGTAGACACAATCTAGGGAGCTAGGAAGGTCTTGCGCCCCTGCCGCCCTGCCGCAGGCCCAATCTAAAAATTGCTCCTGCTTGCCTACACACATCACAATTAAGGAGGCAATCAAGGGTCCAATTCCCATATTGCCCCTGCAGCAGGTGTGTGAGTAGCCGGCTTTAGTGGCCTTTTTCTTTTAAGGGTTTTTACCACAGAGTGTAATCACGTCGACCTCTTCTTACAAAGCGATCCTATTTTTCTCTTTCTTCTATGATACGAATATCTAGCAACAACATGTATGATGCCAGCTTTAAATGTAATTTTCACCACACTTGCATGTAAACAGTATCTAAACATACAGGTTAACTTGACCGCAATGCCCCATATAAAACCCTCGACCTTTCTTCTTACCATGAAACCCAAGGTCGGTAAGTAATTTTTTTTTAATTTATAGCACAGCACACAGGTCATGCAAGTTCAAGCAAAGAGTTTACACGCAATTGTAAAATTGTCTTAAAATGTTATTTAAACAGGAATTTTATTGCAATCTCGCTACATGTTACTTAAATACTCAATTAATATTCTTAATAATCGATTTGAATAGTTGTCTGTAACAAACGTCGTTTTTTTTTACACTCCTTCAGGGCTGTATGTATACCTACGTAAGTATTTGCCCTTAACGTTTCTGAACGAAACATTTGCATAATCTGTGGAGTCCGCCAGCCATCCGCTTAAAAAAAGTTCAAGTAATTCGTAATAATAGTTGTGATGACTTGTGTGTTTATTTACTCGCAAATGTGATGAAAAACATTGTATGTTTCACGGGCGGTACGGGAATTACGTACCTCGACTCAGAAAGCCCTCAGTCTTCGACTTCGGGCTTCTACTAGAGCCTCGATCGTAATTCCTTACTTACCGACCTTAATACACAATGTACTATTTGATAAAACGTAACGTGTAGGTAGGATTTTTTGTTTACAAATGAAACCTAAAACTCTTTTCATAAAGAGTTTTAATGGTCCAAGATTTAAAAAGATAATATGTCAAATTGTCAATAATTAATTATTGTGTTTTTTATTCGTCGGAAGCCCTGATAGTGGTACAAATCAATGAAATACAGCCATGATTCATGATCTCGTAAAATAAGTAATGTGCCTACGAGTGCAAGTGCTATTTTAGCCGTGTGAGTGTGAGAAAAGTGTGAGTAAAAATCATAATCGTAAGTTTCAGTTTTAGATTATTTCACATAATAGCCCTTATCAGACACCGTCTTTTCATTCACATTACAGGATAATGTGTCAGTTTTCTAAACTCCATGGAGCTTTTGACCATGATTGGAAACATTGTTCATAAGGAACAACTTGTTTATTTACATTACGTTGTGACACATATCGTCGGTGAAACTGCAAAACCGCGTAAGTGACATTTTAAATAAGGAGCAAAATGCACCTTTTTAATAAGACCGTAAGGTTTATTTTGCTCTATCATAAATTTGTTACTTACGCGATTTTGCAGTATCACCGCCGATATTATGAATGAATCAGTTAAGATGGGGCACACTGAGAGCATCGTCAGGAAAGTCGATGATAAATCTGTCTGTAACTCAGTCAAATATTAACTTAAACAAAAGTTACCAATATAGGGATGATCCAAATCATCCACCCTATCTACAGTTAAAATTTCTCCGAAGGTTTTCCAGACACCCTGTATATATCAGATTCTGTTGAACATTAACTGCCCTGCTAAGGCAGATTGTTGTATCTCAGATAAAACTCCTGTAGCAAGTGAAACCCCATTACTAACGGGAAAGGATTGAATTTGCTTTGGCTATCTAATTGAAAGTACCTCTTACTGACTTATGGGCCTTATGGCGGAAGCATAGGTGACCTTCGATCCGGTCTCACGACCATCACCAACTCAACTGTCTACTTAGGGTCATCTATATATTATATTAACGCGGAATCGGTATTTTGGTCTAAAAAGACGTCGTTGAGGTCGGCACGGCGCGACTACACATCTGCCTTCGAAGCTAGAGGTCCCGGGTTCAAATAAAGAAAGGAAATCGTAGATATTTGTGTGATGAACATGACATTTGTTCGTGAGCCAAGACTCAGCAACAAATATTGTGTAGGGGAGGCCGGGGCTTCAATTAACAGAGGTAAGTATTAACAAGCGAATTTCTAACAAACTATAAACAGCACATCACTAGTGATTCCTAAAATTCGTCCCTGGGACAGTGGTCTACAGGTTGAGACTCCTCAGTCCAGCTCAGTGCGCCGTGGGAGTGAGTGGTGTGATGTTCATCTATTTTGGCCAGGTAACGAACTTTTTTCACTTTACGATTTTTTGATTAACGTGTTCAATATTTGATTTCGCCGTTTTTTTTTTTTTTTCGCTGTACCTTGTTTTGTTCTTTATAATGTTACATTGTAACGTTGCGTTTTTATCATGACTTAAACAAACCCAAACTCAGAACTAGCAACATTCTCGAGTAATTTTAGAGGCTGGTAACTGCATTGACGTTTGGTGTCTAATTTTGAATTAGGGTTGTCAGCCTTAGATTTTCTACTCGATTGTTGGGAAATAAAGTAAACATCAAAGTTTATTACTTTATTTCATTTTACATAAATGTATGAAAGTATTTGCTGAACCAAAGTTTTGTAAGAATTTAGGATTCAGGAAGAACAGTAAATGGTTGCTTTCTCAATCAACGGTTTTATTGTTTTACAAATCAGTAATACCAAAGTTAGAAAGTAAGTCGTTTCAGGGTAAATTCTGGGGTAAATATTGTGGGAGAATTTCTTCATTTGAGGGTGCTCCAGGGTGCTCCCGTGGTTGTGTCCTTGAGCCATCTTGGCTGGATTGTGCATATAACAGGCATCTCAAGATGTGTGCCAAAAGAAGCTTGATTCATCTTGTGCAGGACGGAGGTCCTTATTTTGATAGAAGTCTCCTGTGGCTTATTTGGCAAAGGAGCAGCAGATTCAAGAGTTATTTTTTGGCAGTATCAAAATCGTGAGTATTTATTTTGTCGGAATAATACATGTGCACCATGTAACCAAGTTTCTTAACCTCGTGGTTAACTTTCAGTTCTTCAAACCCTAAGAGAGGGTTATTTATGCCGGGATGGAGGGAAAGTCAGCGTTTGAGATAATCTCTATTGGATGGTCTCCGGTAAGCATCTTTTGATCTGCTTTACTCTGCTCTCCGCTCAATTTCTGCCATGTGCATAAGCTAATCGAAGCAATTTGGTTCTTTCCAGCTGGATGGGAAATTAAGAAATTTGGATATTTAGAAATTTAGGAAAAATTAAGAAATTCAGGCAATTTAAATTATGAAATTTAGGAACAAATTATAAAACTTAGGAACAAATTAAGAAATTTAGACAATTGAAATTTAGAACAGTCCATTTAGATAATTCAGATTTGGGTTTCATACAGTTGTGTGCTGATAGTAATTTTGATATCATCACATCTGTTAAGTTTGTGTTTGCTTTCCTTTTCTTCAGAACTTTGAAAGCACATGTTTAGTAAATTTCACTTTGCACAAGAGATTTAGTCTGTGAATGAAGAAGCTAAGGCTTGCTAATTTTGTGTAATTTAGTAGTGCGGGCTAGGACATTTTACCAGCCGCCTTTTGTTTGTGTAGCAAGACCTTGACTATTTTCTTCTTTATCCTTCTGCAACAAACTGCTTAGAGCTCTTCAATGTTAGGGGATCTTACTGCTTGCGCCGCCTGAACCTTATATCTTTGCGCGCTTACTGTGCGGCTTGCACTAAGGAGTCTGCATAGAGTCGACGCCCAGAGCATCGCGTTTCAACTCGCACTGCCCTGATCCTGTCTGCAGCCAGACAGCCCTTTGCAGTAAGGTTACTTCAGATTGAGGTCTGTGAATTAATTATTTAATTAAACTTTAGGGAATTAGGATATAAAAGTAAAATTGGATATTGGAATTGATGGCATTAGGTTCCTTAGGGACTAACCAACTTTAGCATAGTTAATTGTGAACCTATCATAAGAACCATAGTAATTAAGCACGACCCATGCTTTTGCTGAGCTTTAATGTTTATAATGTCTGGTCGCTTCAAAACCAAGGTTTGCAATTAAACTCAGTATCTATACATGTTACAGAAAGAGTAGTAATAAAGATTGTATTCAACTTACTAATTCGTTTCCTTTAGCTCCATAGGATAAACCCACTCTTTGTCCAAAGGTCACGCCGGACATTATTATTTTAAGTTTGGTTTAAGATTTAGTACATTTCGTTTACGACGTGTTCCTTCTATTGGCCGGGTCAGGAAGGCATGTCGCAACATAACTTTACTAACGCTAATGTGCACTATTTCTTAATTATATTTTTGTTATATTGAAAAGGTACCGATGGGGCTAAAATTAACAAAACATACGGGGCTAGTATTAACATGAAATACAAGCACTAGAAGAGATAGAAAGTAACAGAAATTTAAAAAGAAAAAGAGCACAGAATAAAGACGATGGAAAGAATAAAAAGCAAGGTAAAGAAAATTATCAAGGACAAGGTAAAGGTAAGGGCAAAGGAAAGGGCAAAGGAAAAATAGCTAAAAAGGGGAAACAAGGAAACATCACAAGTGGAAAAGGCGAAGAAAAGGATATTGGAAGAAAGCAGCGACAGTGCAGAAGATGAATATAAAGACTGCTACGTTTAAGAATAAGCTGTTTACTCCCTCATTTAAGATGATTATATTGTTATTCGATAACACACATAAGTCTGATTAAACTACTTAAAAGACTGTTAACTTAATAATGTGATTTGTTGATTTTTGTTCTTCTATGAAGAGGTTTTCTTTAAGTTTTTGTTTCTATTCATTGATATAGCTGAAATATTGTTTTTTAACGGGGTGTTATAACTTTTAAGCATAATGTTAATTATTGATCCACAAAGTGAGCATAGTGATTATTAAAAACTAACGTTTCCTTCAATAATATAACAGTAAAAGTAACTGTTAATAAGAAATCATTAAGATATTTGTTGATTTTTGTTAATGTATAGAGAGGTTTTGTTTGGATTTCTTTCTCTATATAGTTATATCGCTGTTGCAGGGACGAAGTGCTATATTGTTTAAGCCTAATGTTAATTGTATTGCTTAATAAAAAAAATACATTGTAATTTTGCGTTTTCTTTATTTATAGAGGAAAATACTTACAATGTTAATTGTTGCCCCTTCTGTTAATACTTACCTCGGAACCGTTAATTGTAGCCCCGAACGCGGGGTAAGTATTAATTTCTGACTTTTCTTTGATCGAGTTTTTTAAAAAGTTACTAATTTCTTGTCAAATTTAAACCAACGATATAGTTATTGAATAGTTTGGACATCATTTGACACAAAAATCATTTCAAAATATTAAGGCGTTTTGAAGCTACAACTGAAAATATAAATTTTGTTAAGTTGCGCCCCGGTCTCCCCTATACAGCCAATCAGAACTATTTGTCGATGTTTAACGCATCAGCGTCCTGCTTCTATTGGCTGATGGGTTTTTGTTTACATTTTGTTAATGACCTAAACGAATGAAGCATAGTAGGATTATTTATTTATATTGATGTAGTTTTTAAGAGCGGAAAGTTTGGCAGGCTTCGGGCGCAGCTCGCGGCCCAAGTTCGCGTCGGACGCGGAGAAGGTGGAAGCCCAGTGGGTGGAGTCGGTGGAGGAGTGGCGGCGCGAGCTCAACCTGCGCCAGGTCATCCTGCTGGGGCACAGCCTCGGCGGGTACATCGCCACCGCCTACGCGCTCAAGTACCCTGACAGGTCATTATTTTTTCTCAAAAATCTCCGGAAAAGTTGACATTACTAACTCCATACTGAGACGCGAAGTACATAGTTTACAGACAGTTCCCAAATAAATAAAAAATACATTGCGTGCTCGCTACACAAGCCCGCAATGTTGCATACAAATTTCATTGTTATCTAGTTTGTATACTTTTTAAAAAGTGAAAACGGCCATAATAAAATGAGGGCACAAGCCTTATACATCCATATTTTATTCGAAACGCAACTTTTTTATCTGTGTCTGTAATAGCTTGAGTTTTTTTTTTCTAAAAAGGCTTGCGTTGTTGTTTTTTTCTAACTCCTTTTCATAAACATAAAGGCGGTAAAGAGTAATGGTTTTTTCACGTGAAGTTTCTGCTTGTGGGTCGTTCTTCTTTTTTACCGACAATAAACCGTCGATTTTCGTTTTTTTTTTATTTTTGAACTATTAATAACTATGGTTTCAGTGTTCGATTTCAAAAAAAGTTGCATTTATTCTTTATTAAAACTAATGAATGTTTCCTGTCTTGCATTAATATTTTATTCTTTTTAATATGGTTTACCAGAAACACTGACAGAGTGGCCGTTTTCAGCCGAGACCAAATATTAGATGACCACTCTGTCACGGCATTCTACGGAAAACCATATTATTAAAAAAAACGTGGGTTAAAGAAAGAGCACAATTATTTGGTACTCTTACATAAATAAAAGTATGGACGTATATTAAACACGAAAAACATAATTATCCATACTCTAATGAGACGCTTAATAAGATGAGAGACAGGCTATTGTCGGTAAAAAAGAAGAGCGACCCATGTATGCAATTCAAAAAATGAGTGATGAAGATTTTACTCCAACACAATTTTTTTCTACCGATTTTTGAGAAAAGCACTATATATGCCTCGGCAGGAACGGCAATTGCGGGCCCCGTATTTTTAAACGAATTTGTAAACCAATATTCAGCCCGCAATTGCCTGCTTCACTGCCTAGGCAATAATGTACTATATTGTAATCAGCTACGCAGTTAAATATTGATTGTAGGTTAAACCTGTTTGATTTCCGAATAAAATGAAATAAAATAAAGTCGCTCCCCGCCGCCTGTTCCTCTGTATGCACCCTTAGATACAAGCAACGGTTTTGTGTAGAGCGTAATGTGTCTCATACCCAATAGCATTTTACAGGTTAATAATTTAATTCTTAAAGGTTAATAAACTTGCTATTTCAACTTTCGCAGAGTACGACACCTAATCCTGGCCGATCCCTGGGGCTTCCCGGAGAGGCCAGCCAACGTCCACGAGAAGTACCAGATCCCGCTCTGGGTCCGCGCGGTGGCCACGGCGGTGTCCCCGCTCAACCCGCTGTGGGCCGTGCGCGCCGCCGGCCCGGCCGGCAAGTGGCTCGTCAGCAAGACCCGCCCCGACCTGTCCAGGAAGTACATGAACTTCGTGCCGGACGCGGAGACGGTTATCCCGGATTATATACACCAGTGCAATGCGCAGACGCCTAGGTGAGTTTTATTTGGGAAAATATTTTGTTCAACCTTTTGAATGCCACGACGGTACAGTCGTTACAAGTTCAAGATTAAAAGAGACTTTGTTTCGTATCAATAAGGTGTTTATGCATAGCATAGCAAACATGTTTGGCGTGTGAGTGACGAAAAATTTAAGATAGAAGATGTTTATTCAGTAATGTCGGGTTCCTATATTCAATCCGAGGATAGATAAGGCTTACCTCGGGTTAAAATTTGACATTTGCCCATACAAAATGTGTCAAATTTTAATCCGAAGTAAGCCTATCTGTCCGCGGATTGAATATAGGAACCGGACGTAAGTAGGCCGCACGGGTACTTTTATACGTCAAAATTTTACCAGCTCTTCACAAGAGGGGATCACTGATAAGACACAACGCAAAAAACAGAACAGTCGGTATTTTTTTTTAAATTGCTACTGGCAATGACTCAATTTGTATTCGAAGTAAGGCGTTCAAGAAAGGTTAATGTTCTCGGGGGCGTATGATGGGAGAGGCCTGTGTCTCCAGCTGAGGATTGGTATAGGTTCATGATGACTATGATGGTCTACTTGATATTGTACTATATTATTTAACTACAAATCAATACGGAAACACTTCATAATCAATAAAGGTTACTGTCTATAATCCGCTCAGGTTAGATACCAGCTAGCGCATTGATTAGCAGGTGTGTAAAGGACATTCATCTTGTCATGTGGCAAAGTCAATTATATGAGGTTACGATTTATGCAAACTGCTTGCAAATTCACTTTGCCCTCATCTATTGCTGTTCCCGAGACCATAGTTATAATATAACCTTATTTTTTTAGCGGCGAGAGTGCGTTCCATTCTCTAATGCACGGCTTCGGCTGGGCGAAGAATCCGATGGTGAAGAGAATATCACTGTTGGACCCCACCCTGCCCGTGACGGTGCTGTACGGCTCGCGCTCCTGGGTCGACAACAGCACGGCGCAGGTGCTGGCCGACCAGCGCCAGAGCCCGCTCACACACTCACAGGTGATTGAAACAGATGCACGAGATGCCCTTTTCAAAATTTTAAAGTAAAAATGGTGAGACATTCTCCTGGCTGAATGATGATTTGTTTTATCAAGTACAGACGGAGTTTCACGCCACTTTTTCTATTTCTTCTCGTCGGGGGTTGATTTTCGGAAAATCCTTTCCTAGTGCACCCCCAGGGGACCTAAGGGATACTCCCTCCAAATTTGAACTCCCTGGGTCCAACGGTTTACGCTGTTTGATGTCTGCGAGTCAGTCATTCAGTCACGGTACTGTTTTAAGTATTTACTATTCCGCCCTGCTAATCCAAAGGGTGGTATCTCATAAAACTCCTTTAGCAATCACAACCTTATTCCTAGAAAGAGAATTGAATCTGCATTGGCTATTAAATTTGAGATACCGCTTACTGACTTAGAGCCGTATTAATAAACTCGTCTTGGCTGAGCTGCGCGTCACAAGATACGTCAAAGTAAACGACAATCCATAGAAAACTTTCATTTTTGACTCATCTTGAGATAGGCATTATAGTCGAGCTGAGTTTATTAATACGGCCCTTAGGATGGCAGTATTGTAGTGAGGTGCGTGACGGTGGTGTGTTGTGGCAGGTGATCAACGGCGCCGGGCACCACGTGTACCTGGACAAGCCGGACCTGTTCAACAAGTTCGTGCTGGAGGCCTGCGCGCGCGCCGACGCCGCCCCGCGCGACGACGAGCGCAGCGAGGCCGCCGCGACGCCCGAGAGACACCCCGAGCCCACAGAGCGATGATCATCCGACTGGCCACGTTGCTAAATGATACACTGGAAGCTCTAAATTCGGACTTCCTCTGTCTACTTTTTCGAAACAGATTGATGTGCAGTTCCGAATTTCGTGTTTCGGAGTGACCTGTGTCACGGCCTCGAGACGATATCCAAAGTTATTGGGTTTTCGCTTTGGGGTTGCTGAGTTTTTATATGGCAGCTGGCGTGTGAGGCGAAGTCGATGGTAGTATGATTTGTTGACTGTTTTAATGTTATTTTCAGTAGTAAAGTTCCACTGCTTGATTACTGAAGAACTTATTATGGTGCATATGAGGTTGTGTGAAAATTGAAATGAGGCAACGTATACTGGTAGTTCGTGAATGTTGCGTCCAAAGAGGCCTTTTTATATGATTATGAAAGTTGTTTTGTTGGTAAGATTTCTTGAAAGCCTTGTCGGTAGGGATGAATTTATAACGAGTTTAAGACATACTATTATTGTATAGTGTTCTTGGTGTTTTGTGATTATTACTGTTGTTGGTAAGAACTTGTTGGGGTGGTGAAAATAGGTCTCTGACACGAAACGAAAGTCTATTATTGATACTGAATACACCATTATTATGATAATAGAGATGGTAATTAATTAATAGACATCTTTATTCAGACGATTCTGGAAAATAATCATGAACTTATATGACTACGAGTAGAAATTTAAAATACTCTACAAGGCTCCATTTTATATATTGACCAATGACCAAAGAAGGCCATGTGTTATTTTCATTTAAAGTTTTATTTTTCGTGTTGGTTTTTTAAAGTTTGATAATAGAAAGTACTAACAACACTGCCATCAGTAAAATTTTATATAACTCGACATTATGTATATAGCCTTAAGGTCCTTAACAGATTTGCGAATAAAACGTATTATGTTAGGTGAGACGGTGTTGCGTGCACGCCGCACACGTGACACACGCACTAATTGTTCCAGGCGGGTGGCACTGACGTCATCTTGTGCATCTCTCTGTAGAGGAACCATTTTGATACGAAGCTAATTTATTCCCACGTGGGCGCTCGTGGCGTGCGCCGCTGTAGAATTTTGGCTTAACACCCACCTTATTAAGTTAAAAACATATTTAGATTTGAAACTCGTGTGATTTTGAACCCAATTATAAAGTGATACATTTCAAAATCACATGTAAGCTGTAGTTATTATCTACTTGGATGTTGAAGTTCCAGCCGATGAAAGAGCGTTCATATTTCCAGTATATGCCCATTTCGTTTCCCGAAGGCAGGGACTTCAGTATTCGTATTACGTAGGTAAGGTATTGACTGGTTACGGGTAGTACTATAATTTGTTGCCATATTGTGACCTGGTAGTTTATCCTTTAGACTTAAATATTGCATCACTTTTACCTCACAAAATTTCGCGAATGCGGCAATCCTTATGAAAAGTTCTCACAGTAAAGTAATGTCTATAGTTTTCCTTTCATCGACAGGCTTTTCCCACTGCGGAGGTCGTTTTATCAAGCGTCTCATTCAATTACACCAAATTAGAGTAAGAGCGCTCAAAATATTGCCCGTGTTAATAAACTTTAACGCTTGTAATCAATATTTCAGGAATTTATGTGAAGTCAATATGAAACTAGTTGGTTGTTCAAGCGTTCCCCACTTTTTGGATCCACGAAATCGCGCCTCTCAAATTATTTATGTTATATGGCTGCGTCAGTGTACGTGAACTCAAGTAGTGGGGTCTGACTTCGTGGATTTAACACTTTATTATTAAGTTTAACGTATGAATGGTTGAAAGTTATTAATAATGTCGCCTGAGAATTAAAAATCAGCCCTTCCTCAATGTTATGAGATCTTTTCACATGGATTGCAGCATTACTTCACCTAATGTTCCTCCTTATATAGCCATTCGTAATAGTTTAATAACTGTATGTCCTTCCATAATGTAATTATAAAATAAAGCTTTAACGTTTGTGCAATGTATGTATTAAAATCAATTGTTTGGGATGTTCATAAATTAAGATGAAATGCACAAGCACTCTTGACGTGTTCGGGGACTAAATTATATGCTGTTGGACTAATGTGTTGTGTTGTGTAGCCGCAGGCTTTTTTGATACGCGGTCCGAATTTTATGTAAATAAAGATAATTTATTGATTTTTAAATTGCTTTTATTTGACAATACTTCCTATTCCCTTCTACTTCTTAATCGTGTCTTCCGCACTCATTTGTACTGCGAACTAGTTGTCCGATATTGTGTACGAATTAACCCTTAAGCAGGTCGTTTCAATCTAGGTATAATACATATTCAACTTAGAGCCAGTTGCACCAAATATTAAACACTGGGTTAAGAGGATTGTGATGCCTAAAATGTCCATATAAAATGCGATTACGTTTGTTTACCCTCAAACCTAGTCAGATTTTTACAATTTATGAATATGTTATAGATATTATGAAAAACCGTGTGTACGTTTTCCTTTCCACGAAAATACTTCTTAGAATGAAACAAATTTAAAAAACAAAAACGTACAGACCTAGTTATTTATAATGTAATATGACTACGACATATTCAAAAGTCGTGAAAATCAGACTTCATTTAGGGGGTGAGAAATGTTAACGGCCGGAGCTAAATTTATGGATTTTTTTGGCAGCTACGCGATTTTAGCGGCGCTTCACGATCTTATTAAAACACTAACTCGAGTTAAATAGTACATTATTGCCTAGGCAGTGAAGCAGGCAATTGCCGTTCCTGGCGAGGCACAGTGCTTTTCTCGAAAATCGGAAGAAAAAAATTGAGTTTTTAATTGCAAACAAACAAAATCTTCACATGAAACAACTATTACTCTTTACCGCCTTTATGTTTATAACAAGGAGAAACGCAAGCTTTTTTAGAAAAAAAAAAACTCAAGCTATTCCAGACACAGATAAAAAAGTTACGTTTCGAATAAAATATGGATGTATAAGTGCCTTGTACCATGTACTTGTGCCCTAATTTTATTATGGCCGTTTTCACTTTTTTTAAAGTTACAGACTAGATAGGTAACAATGAAAGGGTCTAGCAGGCTAAGGAAGGAGAAGTGGCCCCTGTGACGAATATCGGATTTTTATAATGTCATTTGTTGGCTATCTCATAATATAGAAACACCCTAACTTTCAGCCCCCTATCTTGAACTGTCACCTCTGTGTATCTGTTGTGTGCGGAATAGTGTGAATTTATTGTCCCAAAAGTTCGTACTGTGAACTAAGAAAGAACCCCAGTCATCTGCAGTTGGAGGAAAATGAAACGACTAGTTATTAAAAATAACAGACAATGTATACTTAATATTACAAGGCAACACGTTTCAAGAGGCACTTAAGAAGGGTTCAATAATTTTAACGTTTATAAGTTTAAAGTAAAACGTTTAATAGTTATAATTATAATTGAAGATAGCAAACAGTTTAGGCGGTTCGGAAAGTTGATTAAGAGTTACAGTGTTACAGCATCGGCGCGAGAGTTAGGTTAGTATCTTGTTCATCATGTATCTTGTAACTTACACAGAATACAAGCAAGACATACATACATATAAAATTATTGCCTCAACCTTCAATCATATACGGTAGTATTTTCACTGTTAACAGAACCGCAAATGTGTGTGTGACACGATCACGGCCTTGCCCTCGTCTTGCAAGTCGCGGAGGGCCTCGTCCAGCTGTTCGCGGGTCACCGTCTGAAAACGTTTGTAATGAGATATAATAATAATAAATAATATCAGGGGACAATGTCACACCAACTGACCTAGTCCCAAACTAAGCTCTACGCTTGTACTCTGGGTATTAGACAACGATATAAATACTTATATAGAGAAATATATACTTAAATACATATTGACTCAGGAACAAATATTTGCGCTCATCACACAAATATCTGTCCTTACCGGGATTTGAACCCAGGTCAAAATCATGGTGGTATTCATGTATTAATGTATACAACTATGTCCGGTTTTCGGGACCACAAGAATAGTTAGATCGGTTCCCCAAACTGATTAATTCAGCGTAGCAAACTTTCCATTCGCAGTTTTCCCCATTTTTTTTTCTTATCGTATTTTCCTCATTTTTTTTGGGTGGATCAACTTTTTTCTGTTGTTATTCTGTCCCGTAAGCCAGGAGACAACAGTGATAGAGTTTCTTAGAAAAAATGTTATAATATATATATCCAGCACACTCAGGAGAAAGGCCATAAAATAATGGGTGTGTAATTGCCAATAATTTTTTTAGTGGACTTATATCCGTTAAAATCATAGTTTTAAAGAGTGACCCAGGAGACGTCACCATGGCAACGAGCTACAAAGAAAAGTTGATTGACCCTTTTACCAATTGCGTATTTTATAATTTTGATTTTTTCCACTCGTAAAATTTCTCAATGTAATTACTAATTACGTCGAAATAAATCGAAATCCTAGATAGGTTTCGGTTGAGTTAAGTTTTGCAGAAGGCCCGAAGGGCCATAGAATACAGAAATAAGGGCTCTAAAATTGCGGAGCTCCGTCGACTTCTTGAAATTGATTTTGAAATGAAATAATATACTATTTGAATCAAAATGGAAAACATAAAATTGGTAAAAAAATTAGGGAAAATGTGATTGGGTAAAAATGGAAACGGAAAGTTTACAACGCGGAATTAATCAGTTTGGGGAACAGATGTATGTTCTTCAGGGTGCTACCAAATGCCCTATCGCTAGAAATAAGTATAGAAGCAGGTAGCGCTCACGATCTGGCTGGTGGCGTTGACCTCCTGCAGCAGCTTGGCGTGCGTCATGGTGTGCGGCTTGGCGCAGGGCGCGGCGAGGGTGCGCAGCGCCGCCACCAGGTCGGCGCGCCGGCGCCGCGCGGCCGCGCCCAGCCCCGTGGTCAGGATGCCCACGTCGATGCGCCCCGACGCCGGGTCCGTCGCAGACTGCTTCAGGGCTTCGCGGTGCAACCTGATATTATCGAGTGCAATTAAATAAATGACGACCTAGCCAACCTAGGTAGTACCTGACGTGACACGCTAGCAGTCTCGGGTTTGATAAAGACGGATATTTTTGTGACACTATCTATTATATAAACCGTTTATTTACCCAATAAATTATTAATATTGATTTGTCTATATAAGTATACATATAAACTTTTTACTAGTAACTACAACAATCATTAATATACAAAACACCAAAAAGAATATGTTACTAACAAGGTTGTAAATACAAATTTTAATAATGTTTTCAATGCAGTCGCAGATTGAAAAAGTTGGTAACACTTAACTTTATTTCCCTACGAAATTGAAGAATTGTTTATAACTCGACTATAAAACCCAAGAGCCAAATTTTTGACTATAACAACATGTATAGGAGCATCCCCACTGAGAGCATTAGCGTGTAATGAGCATTCGGCGCGAACATCGAGTGGTGTGTAAGCTTTGTAACGGGTTATTCCCACCTGTTACCACCAATTTGTTACCACTGGTAACTACTGGGAATAAAAATTCCCAGCTGTTACCACCAAATATTTTAAGTGTAGTTATCACCAAATATTTTAGTGGTAACAAATTTGAAAAATATTCCCCCTTGTTACCACCGAGTACTTTAGTGGTAACAGGTGGGAATAACCCTTTGTAACGCTCGACTCAACGTCCACGCAACTCGAATATTCACGAGAATGCACTCAGTGGGGAAGCTCCTTAAGATTATATTATAACTCTCCATTTGTTAAGGTAATTAACCAAACTTGTTTACGTAACCATAAGAACTATTTCGTCGAGCTTTGACGTATCAATGTTCTGTTTCTATTGACTGAGGAACTATATCACGTGGTATTTTTGTTCAGTAAACAAAATTCAAAATATACATACATATATACATACCTTCACGCCTGTAATCCCAGAGTGGGGTAGGCAGAGCCACAGAATTATCTACAACTTTTAAAACTTGTTGATAATTCTGTAACCACATTCTGCACAAATAGGCTAAGATGTTTACCAGCGTATTAGTGACAGGTTGCAAGCCCATCGCCTAACAGTACTACAAGCCTTTATTCCCTTAGTCGCCTCTTACGACATCCACGGGATGACATGGAGTGGCACTATTCTAACTCGGCAACCACACGGTCAATCAGTAAATTGGCCACATGAGGGCTCTTTTACACGTCGGTAACAAGGAGTGAATCTACTAGCGATTCGGACAAGACCATCATTGCGGAGAAGAAGCCAATGGAGTATATAGCAAATACCTGGAGGCCTCCTCGACGTCGACGACCTCGACGCTGGGCGCGAGGCGCAGGCGCGCGTGGGCCTCCGCGAGCCGGATGAGCGACTCCAGCTGGCGCGGGTACGCCGAGATCTGCCCGCGTCCGCTGCCCACTCGTCTGGAACATTAAGGAATATATACAATGTGACATCTGCCGTCTAGTCGTTTATGGCAGTTCCAGCAAGAACTAGGATTTCTCATCTTCTTCATCTCTATGTAAAAATCACGTCAATTCGTTGCTCCGATATGGTGTGAATGAAGGACACACCAAAAAACATGTTTTTGCATTTATTTATAACAATAGTAGATAGGGTTGTGAATGTTTATAATATCGATATCAACTTAAGACGATTGTGAGGCTAAAAAAAGTCCATGCAAAATGCGGTAACGTTTCTCTCCCCTAAACCGAGTCTGATTTTTCACATTTCTGAATATCTTATCTTGTAGGTATTATGAAAATTCAAGTCTGGACGATTTACTTTCCAGGAAAATAATAAATAATTAAAAAACGGAAAAAAAAATATCTAGAGAGTGAGAAACGTTATGGCCTGGAGCTAAATTAGTATGTTTTTTTGACAGCTACGTTATTTAAGCGTCAACTTTTTTTACATTAAGTATACATTTATTTTACAGGGCTAATTCCTAGCTGACCTAAAACATACACATACAAGTATATAATAACGCTCACCTCATGTCGACGTACGCATCGATAAGCCGCTGCTGCGCGGCCTCGCTCAGGGTCGGCTGGACGTTCTCCTTCGCGAACGCGATGTAGTCCCGCATCAAACTCATGTCCTGGAAATGGAACAAGCAAACATTACAACTTGATCACATAGGGAATATTCATGACTTTTTTTCACAGCTTCAATAAAATATGTAACAAACAGTAGAGAAATAGTAGATTGTTCAACAAGGGACTAAAACAAGCCATAATGACACGAGCGCTCCGCTTGGGTGACTATAGTTCGAGTGTCATTCATCAATATGGTTGTTTAGTCTCGCGTTAAACACTACTTTTCACTTTGAATGGGAGAAAAAAAAACGACGTTCTGATGGTAACAAAGTTGCTTGAAAATTAGTACCGCGTTTTTTTTTGTAAAGTGAAGCTTTAATTGCGCATATTTAACCAACAGATTCCAACTTGAAAACTTATTGGAACATGTATAATAAAATGAATTCATCCTTAATATAATTAAATATATTCATATTCGTAATCATTACTAGTGTTTCACGAAAATAAATAGATTTTTTTAAAACAAATAGCGCATTTCTCATTTTGAGGTTATTTTCACGACCCAAAAATTGTCTATAATATATATACACAATCACTGAAAATGGCGATAATCCTCCATTCATAAACACCGTGATTGGATGTTTAGGGGTTTCCAAAGGAAATTTTAAAAAAACTTTTATCCCTGGAAATTAATAAGCTGCTTTAATCCCGATATGCAGAGACTAAAGTAACATTTTAAAAGCAAAAGTGTTTTTTTTTATGGCCATATAAATAACCAAGGTCTGTTCCTATCTCTTGCTAGCAAAACTGGAGTTTATGGCCACATAACATAAGACGTCACCGTGCGTATCTCTCTGTCTAATCGCTGTCAAAATAGCAGTTTAAAATGCTCATATCTTGGCCGATTTTAATTTTAATTTCACTTTTGGTGATCCCTGTTTCGGTATTTTCATATTTTGTTGAGAAATGCGGTTTAAAAAATCTATGCATTTTCCATATTCAGAATGTGTTTAACAAAAACCCGTGTCCCTAGCTTGCGTCTTGCGCTACTCGACCGCCAGAGCGTCACGCAGATAAACATTGTTGTTGGAGGGTACTCACGAAGACCTTGTCGGTCTCCACTGGCTCTGCAGGGTCGTCGAAGTAGAGCGAGACGAGATGCGTGGCGAGCCGCCGGTCGAACGCCTCGTCCTGCGGGTCCAGCACCAGGAAGATCAGGTCGAACCTGGAAGTAGCGTTTGGTCAATATGAAGACATGTAAAAATTTACATCACAAATATGCCACTCACACCCTAAGCATGTGTCACAAGCTATGAATACATTAAACCTAACCCATTGCTAGTAATTATTTTAAATAGTGTTTCTGAAAACTATACCCGTCGTTGGCGCTGTAGGCACGACAGCTTGTGAGGACATCAGGCGTCGTTTGCGTTCAAAATGTGATAAATATGTCCAAATTGAGCATAGTTTGCCAGATATGTATACAATATTGTAGTGTTAAAGAAATATCAACTCAACCTTTATGGTGTATCAAGTCAGTTAAAATGTATAATTGCCACCAAAAAAAGGCAGTTACGGTTATTTCGAAGTTTAAATACAAAAGAAAAAAGGTGCCGTGTGGTGCCGGTAGAGTAGAATAGCACCACCCCATATCCTCCCGCGGGTATCGTAGAAGGCGATTAAGGGATTATTACATAGGAAAGATCTCCTCCGGGCGAGATAGGCGTCGTTAGCATTGGGCTGCTACCTATCTAGGAGAAGGAAAACTCCGAATTCAAACCCGGCGGGATAGGCGTCGTTAGCATTGGGCTGCTACCTATCTAGGAGAAGGAAAACTCCAAATTCAAACCCGACCCTGCATAATGGACCATGCGAGCACCATTTAAAAAGTTTATACCCCAGGAGGGTACTGGCAATGCCAGAGAATCCCTCCCTAGGCCTAGCCTGGGCAGCCCTTCGTACTCTGGGGGGGGCAAAATAGTGCGCGTATGTTCGGATCCCTCCGGGGATCGGAACGGCGGCGATGCCGTTTGCCACGCGTCACGCTGTGTTCGCAGGGGGGTTGGCAAAAAGCGGGCCGCTGAAAGCCGCCTTGCTACGATGAATGTTTGTGGAGGGATGGAACATAAATTAGATGAGGTATGTATGATGATGAAAGAGAGAAAGCTGGATGTTCTATGTGTGACTGAGACGAAGAAAAAAGGGGTGAGTACGTCCACACACGGAACCTTGACGGCTTTGTGGTCCGGAGTTCCGGTATCCGAGCACGGTCGTCAGGGAGTTGGCATCGTACTCACAGAGCGAATGGCTGAATGTATGCAAGAGCATGAATGTGTGAGCCCAAGACTTCTCTGGGTGAGAGTCAAGGTAGGTCTCACCCGTTTATTCGTAATTGGGGCTTATGCCCCAGATACGAATAAATCTAAAAAAGAAAGGGAGGAGTTTTGGGAAAGTTTGCATGAGGTTTCAACAAAATGCAAGGAGAATGAGAGGATTATTTTGCTAGGCGATTTTAATGGTTGGACAGGCGTGCAAAGGGATGGTTATGAATCGGTACTGGGTAAGTATGGTGATGAGCGAGTGAACGAGAATGGCAAATGCCTTCTCAATGTATGTTTGGCTAAGAATCTCTGCGTGACAAACACTTTGTTTGATCACAAAGAGATTCATCAGTATACGTGGAGACGTCAGAATGAGAAGTCTATGATAGACTTGATGATTGTGGATGAACGGTTGCGTAACAAAGTTGTAGATACCAGAGCATTTCGAGGAGTTAGCGTAGGTTCAGATCACTACTTAGTGGTAACACGAGTAAGGGGTCTGTTCACACGTTGGCGCCATCGTGTTCCCGTACCGACAACTGCGTTAGAGAGGATAAAAGTAGAGAAACTGAATGACGAAGTTATACAAGATGAATACGTAAGAAAGCTGAAAGATCGTTTTGAATGTGTTAATAAAATGAATGACAGTGAAGTCGAGAATAATGTAAATAATGTATGGGAGATTATGAAGAATGGCATGGTCAAATCGGCCACTGAAGTATGCGGTGTAGTAAAAAGAAGAAAAAGTAAGAATGAACGTCCGGAATGGTGGGATAGAGAGGTAGATGATGTCGTGAAAGAGAAGAAAAAGTGTTGGTTGGATTTTGTAGCTGTAGATCCAGGACAAGATCTAAGCGACAGAAAGAAAAAAGAGTATAATAGATCAAAGAAAAGAGTGAAAGAAGTTGTGGCTAGAAAGAAAGATTTACTGAATGAAAAGTATGATAGGAGTTTCTCTGACAACTTCCGGTCGAATATTAAACTCTTTTGGAGCTTGATTAAATCGGCTCGGGGGAAATCAGAGAAAACTAAATTAAGCGCGGTGAGGGATGAGTCTGGAGACTTAATATGTGAGGAAGAAAAAATGCTTGATAGATGGAAAACTTATTTTGAAAGCTTGTTTGAATGCGAAGATATTTGTCGTGAGCCAGAAAGCATGAGTAAAGATGCAAGTAGCGAAGATGAAAGTGTGATTAGTATGAGTGAAATCATGAAAGCTTTAAAAAGTATGAAAGCGGGAAAGTCAGCAGGTTGTGATAGAGTGTCGATAGAAATGCTGAGGAGAGGAGATGGCCTGGTGGGTAGTCTGTTGTACCGTCTTTTCAATGCATGTTGGAATAGCGGCCGAGTCCCAGAAGATTGGGTCAAGGCCGTTATCGTCCCTCTGTATAAAGGAAAGGGGTCACAGCAAGACTGCAAAAACTACCGCGGTATCAGCCTCCTTAGTGTTGTCGGCAAAGTATATGCGAAGATTCTAATAGAAAGGGTATTGAATGTTACGAATGACAAAATCTGGGATGTACAAGCGGGATTTCGAAAGGGAATGGGATGTACGGATCAGGTCTTTTCACTACGGTCCATCACAGAAAAGTTCGTGGCTGTGAACCAAAAGGTTTTCTGTGCTTTTGTGGACCTGGAAAAGGCCTATGATAGGGTAGATAGAAAGGAGTTGTGGACGGTGCTGTCTATGTATGGAGTGAGCAGCAACCTGGTGCAGGCTTTGAGGTCCCTTTATGAGGGCTCCAGAGCCTGTGTCAGGATCAATGGGGCATACTCGGCCTGGTTTAATATCTCTAAAGGTGTTAGACAGGGCTGTGTTGCCTCACCATGGCTGTTCAATCTATTCATGGACAGTTGTATGTGGGATTTGAAAGAGTATGATAAGGGTTTGCGTATGCAAGAGTTGCTAATCAAATGCCTCTTATATGCCGATGATCAAGTTATACTTGCCTCATCGGTACTTGAGTTGCAGGAGATGGTGACAGTAATGAATGAGGGATTTAAGAAAAAGGGGATGAAAGTAAATGTTGCCAAGACCAAGGTCATGGTGATAGAGAAGGATGAGGAGATGACTGAGTGCGTGATAAATATAAATGGTGAATTAGTAGAACAAGTGAGCGAATTTGTGTACCTGGGAAGTATGTTTACAAGAGATGGTAAGTGTGAGAAGGATATCGAGAGGAGGGTGAATGCGGGGAATCAAATTAATGGGGCCCTGCACTCCTTTGTGAGCAGACAGGGCGTTTCACAAAAAGCCCGGCTGGCTGTTCACAATGGAGTGCTAGCCCCTACCCTGATGTATGGTAGTGAATGTTGGGTGTGGCAGGACAAGCATGTTAGTCGTGTAAATGCAGTTGAAATGCGTTCTTTGCGTAGTATGTGTGGTGTGAAACTGATTGATAGAGTTAGAAATGAAAAAATCAGAGAGAAATGTGGAATGAAAGAAGACGTAGTGACTAAGATTGAAAAGGGCATGCTTCGATGGTTCGGTCATTTGGAAAGGATGGATGAAAGTAGATTGACGAAAGAGATATACAGATCGAAAGTGAGTGGAAGGGTCGGAAGGGGCCGCCCTAGGCGTACTTTTTCGAATCAAATCGGAGAAATACTGGGAAAGGGCCGAATCTTAAGTACCCGAAACCGACGTGCGTGCATGACTCGATGTATGAATGTTGAAGAAGCGAAAGAAATTTGTCAAGATCGTAGCAAGTGGAAAGAAGTGGTCTCTGCCTACCCCTCTGGGAAACAGGCGTGATTTAATGTATGTATGTATGTAAGAAAAAAGGTTTTATGCTAAGACAATCTTATCCTTTAGCCTACCCCTAAGCAGAATTGTTCGCATTATTGTGTCCGGTCTGTAACGTCCGGTTCCTATATTCAATCCGCGGACAGATAGGCTTACTTCGGATTAAAATTTGACACATTTTGTATGGGCAAATGTCAAATTTTAACCCGAGGTAAGCCTTATCTATCCTCGGATTGAATATAGGAACCCGACATAAGACAACCAATCAAATTACTAGCATAGAAGCATTCCATTCTAGTCCCAGAGTTTGCGGCCTTGATTTTTTTTTTCTTATGGCATAGTAAGGCAAACGAGCACACAGGCCACCTGACGGTAAGTGGAAACTGTGACCCATAGACATTCGTATTCACAAGACTGCAAATGCACCGCCAACCCTGAGGACTAAGATGGAATGCCTCTATGCTAGTCATTTCACCGGCTGTCTTATCCCCAAACCGGAACACAACAATGCGAACACTGCTGTTTGGCGGTAGGTTAATGGATATTCATTCATATTCATATATTTATTAATAATATAAATTACAGGTCAAAATCAGTGTATACAATAAGCACTTTAACAGTGCAGTGACGTTAATTGAAACGTAATTCATCATTATAATAATAATAATAATAGTAAGATAAGATGGTGGTACCAACCCGGGCGGACCCTGCACAAGGTCCTCCCACAAGTATGGGTCTCAGATAATATCCCATGGCCTGTGTACTCGTGTGCCTTCTCCTTGACATCCATTGCATAGATAAAACCCCTGATAACGGCGACCCCTTTCAGAGCTGATAATCTCTCAAACAGTCCAACCGATTTTCAGATCTAAGAACAGCCGATACAAAACCTGCTTTCACATTTAAAAAAAACGCATCCAAATAATCGGTTCACCCGTTTAAGACCTTCAGTGCCACAAACAGACACACACACACAGCGGTCAAACCTAAGCCTTTTTGTGCTTGAGCTTGAGCCAGTTGTCCCCCGCCGCAGTTGTACCTGGACATGAGCGTGTGCGGCAGCTGCACGTTCTCCACGATGGTCTTGTTCTTGTTCCACTGCGACTCGGCCGGGTTGGCGGCCGCCAGGATGGAGGTGCGCGCGTTCAGCTGGCAGATGATGCCCGCCTTGGCGATCGAGAGCGTCTGTTGCTCCATTACCTGGGAACAAGGACAAGCTGAAATCAGGTGGTACATCTACAGGGTTATTGGTTATTGTATACATTCCCGTTAAGGGATTATAGGGGAGATCATTTGCAGTAATTTTGACCCTATAATGCATTATGCAAAAGTGAACCATTTTTGAGTTATCGCGTTTTTTAGTTTTTTTTGAAATTAGTCAGAAATTCAACTTGAAAAATTTATTACAAAAAAAGTATCAATTTTAATCGTATTTTTTTTTCTGATTTACAGAAACGATTAAACACTGGTTATTTCTCAATATTAAAACAGTAATTATCGGTCCAAATTTAAAAAAGCGAGACGAAATACGAAAATTTTTCAATATTTTTTTGCGATCGCTTTCCACTAAAATGCCTTAAAAACAAAAAAAGTGTTATGAAACTTGGCTTGCAGATTATTTTAAAAACTTAAATGTTTTCTTAGCTCTCCAAAAATGCATAACAACTAGGAACTTATTTAAAAAAAACGGAAAAAAAATCACCACAAAGGAAGCGGGCGGAAATTCGTATCCGAACTAAAGTCTAAACTAAAGTCAGAAATGCAACTTCATAAATTAAAATTTAAAAAAAATCCAAATTTAAATCAATTTTTTGTATTTGCTTTTGTACAAGATGAAATTGTTGTTCTTATGCAATATAAAAAAAAACTTATCTGTACACGTTTGAGAATGCGAGGCCGAAAACTAAAAAATACATGTTTTTTATCAAACTCCAACATAAATTATACAAAAACAGAAAAATTTACCAATACATTTGGCGTGCAGATTACACATAAAACATCCAGCTTTCTAACGAGCTATTAAAACTAATATGAATTTTGTTAAAGATTGCTTGAAAAAATTGATCACAAAGGAAGCAACAAGGAAGTCACGCCCGAACATAACTTAAAATTAACTTAATAAATTTATCAAAAATAACTGTTATACTCGTAAACACAAAGAACAACAATAACTTATGTAAAAAGTAACAAATTTAGGAGTTTGATAAAAAAACATGTATTTTTTAGTTTTCGGCCTCGCATTCTCAAACGTGTACAGATAATATTTTTTTTAATATTGCATAAGAACAACAATTTCATCTTGTACAAAAGCAAATAAAATAAGTGGATTTAAATTTGATATTTTTTTTATTTTAATTTTTGAAGTTGCATTTCTGACTTTAGTTTAGTTCGAATACGAATTTCCGCCCGCTTCCTTTGTGATCATTTTTTTTCAGTTTTTTTTTATATAAGTTCCTAGTTGTTATGCATTTTTGGAGAGCTAAGAAAACAGTTAAGTTTTTAAAATAATCTGCAAGCCAAGTTTCATAACGTTTTTTTTTGTTTTTAAGGCATTTTAGTGGAAAGCGATCGCAAAAAAATATTGAAAAATTTTCGTTTTCCGTCTCGCTTTTTTAAATTTGGACCGATAATTACTGTTTTAATATTGAGAAATAACCAGTGTTTAATCGTTTCTGTAAATCAGAAAAAAAATACGATTTAAATTGATACTTTTTTTGTAATAAATTTTTCAAGTTGAATGTCTGACTAATTTAAAAAAAAACTAAAAAACGCGATAACTCAAAAATGGTTCACTTTTGCATAATGCATTATAGGGTCAAAATGACTGCAAATGATCCCCCCTATAACCCCCTAACGGGAATGTATGCAATAACCAATAACCCTGTATACATACGTATGTCGGAGAACAAGCTTTAAACAAAATACTTCAGGTTATATGTATGGGTGCCTAAAGATAATAAAACAATGACCCGCAGGTGACGTCAATTCTGAAATAAACGAATTTTCTTTTTAAAGGCAAACTTGTTCAAAGCTTGCTTGATTTTGAAAGGGGAGGTCGTGCTGTCTGAAAGGCGAAAGAATTTGACATAAAGCCTGTGCGGTGAAGGGGGAGAGAGCCTATGATCAGTGTTGGGCATAATTCAATTAATTTGTAATTGAATTGCAAATTAAAATATATTTAATGCAATTGCTTGTAATTAATTACGCTCGCAATTGAATTACATTTAATTGAAATTACTTGGTAATTTTTAATTGAAATTACATTAATTTGTAATTGAATTACGCAATTACGTTATATAAAGTAGTTGTAATAACAGATAATTTGGATTAGCATGTCAGGTATATTATGCGTCATGCGATGCAGGTAGGTGTGCACTCCGGCTAGGACATTGGTTATTGATATTACACGTCCGAAGTTGAATATAAGAGCTAACATAAGTTTTTTAAACTTAAACAAGTATGACAAAAAAATGCTTAATATAAAAACAATGAAAATGCTTTCCTAGATGAATGTAATTTGTAATTTCATAAAGTAATGCATTACCAATTAAAATTACAAAATGTAATTTCTAATTGAATTGCAAATTACATTTTGAAATTCAGAGCTGATCGTAATTCAATTAGAAATTACACATGTGTAATTTTAATTCGTAATTTAAATTACATTCTGTAATTGCAATTCATAATTTGTAATTCAATTACTTTTTGCCCAACACTGCCTATGATTCATTTCGAGGATGGTATGTAATCTATTAGCACTTATATTATAATAGATAATCTCCAGAACCACGGAAACTATTCGTTTTTTTTAAAAGGTAAGCTATGCCTGGACATATACAATTTTTTATTTTTTTAAACCGGAGCAAAGCGAGGACGGGACGCTAGTTTATAACAGTTTCCTGGGTTACGTAACGTTAACTGTAGGATATTTGTTACTTACTTCATGGAGCACACTCCTCGTCGAGTCGTTCATCTTATCGAACTCGTCGATGCAGCAGATCCCGTTGTCCGACAATACCAATGCGCCCCTGTAAAAATATGATTATTATATCAGACTATACTCGCGTCACTCGAAAACATCCAAACTGACAGCTGTCAACTTAGTAACCTCAAACACATATTTTGTACTGAGTTGACAGCGAGACGGGCCTTAAAAAGTTATGACCTCTAAAGAGCGACGGGAGTATTACAACAGTCTGTCGGCCGATGCTTTTAATTTAATCGAATTAGATCACTATCTATCAGTATCTTATAAGGTTTTTACGGTAGAGTCGACTGGGCGTATTTTGTACATGTTTTTGGTTGTATAATATTGTACTGTGCACGGGGCAGTGTACTCACGTCTGCAGCACCAGCTGCCTCGTGTCGGGGTCCTTGGTGACGTAGGCGGTGAGCCCCACGGCGCTGGAGCCGCGGCCCGACGTGTACTGCGCGCGCGGCACCAGCGCGTGCACGTAGCGCAGCAGCTGGGACTTGCTGGTACCCGGGTCGCCGCAGAGGAGGATGTTGATCTCAGATCTGAAACAATCATGATGTTTATGGACGTTCCCGCGTTGAATTTACGAGTCAGCGACGAAGTAATGTGTTTCTCGCACAATAATAAAGAATGTCTAGAAAATTGTGAACGCGTTTATTGCCGGCAATGCATACTTAAGAATGCATTTTCTTGACTAAGTTCAGTGCCTTGATCGCGTATACATGTGCGAGTATAACATAAGATGCGGTACAAGTAGAAATTCCTGGGCAAAGGGACAGCAGGGAGCGATAATAAGTAATACAGACGATTAAAATTAACTAAGATGTTTAGGCACACGAGGAAACGCGATCCGGTGGCCCTGAAAACCAGCGTCAAGGCTAGTAAGCCTGACACCATGCTGAGTGGCAACCTTTTCGGTGTAAATTTTAGATTAAGTATTCTAAGTTTGTATTACTCTACTTTTTAAAATGTTTTTGAAGTTGTTGTTGTTTATGTTAATTTTATTTTAGCACCGAATAAACGATTTCTATTCTATTCTATCTTTAAGATTTTGTTTTATGGGTACAATGAAAATTTACATCTAAATCGAATCAAGACTTCTGAAACAAAGCCAAAGCCTCATCTTGCATGTGGCGTTGACAGAAACTCTCGGGTTCTTAGTCTTGACAGTGGCAAACACGGTTGGAATTTTTTGCGTGCTGGATATATTTCTAAGTAGATAACTAGCTCACATATTTGTCATTGTTAGGTCACCTGAAATGTGTCCTCCCAGCCGCGTTGAAATTCTTCTTGGTCCCGCCGAGCAGTTGCAACAGAACTCCCTTCTTGATGTCGAGGTTTTCGTAAATAGACGGGGCGATGGCTCGCGCCAGCCGCTCGTAACAGTCGGCTTGCTTTGAGAGCGTTTTGAACAGTTCTACGCGTTCTGGCGGGAAGCGATGCTCTTTACTGGGGATTAAAGAAAATAAATATCAGCGGACAATGTTACACAAAATGATCAAGTTTCAAACTAAGATCAAGGCTTGTACTATGGGTACTAAATAACGATGTACCTTACTCTTGAATCACTCTATCTATTGATGAAAACCGCATTTAAATTCAGAGGGACAGATGACAGGAAGCAATTTTTTAATACAGTTGCTCAAAAAGTGGTACTTTTTGTAGCTGTATATCGTGCTGAATGTTAGATATTTCGCAATAGTGCGTTAAACTTTTCCATTTTTTTAAAATATTCTTTTGTTTTAAGCCGTGCATCTAACCAAAGAGTTTGCATGTTTAAATAAAGTACCAGGAACGCAGTGGTACTTAGGGGGAGCGCAGCGCAACTTAGATTGCAGGTGATGACGAGGCGGGTGTACCCGACACAGCGCGGATGTCTAACACAGCAATGTACAGCACGGTAGGTTAGGTACTTCTAATGTTTATGTACTCATAGTATTTAACTTTATAATTTTTGTTTTAATAAATATATTAAAATTTAAGCAGTTTTGGACAGTGTGTTCACAAGACCGCTGCATTACTCCCATAATGTCCAATTCCTAGTCCTAAAATGTCGAATTCCCAGAAAGTACAATTTCCAAAAAGCACAATTCCCAGAATGTCAAATTTCTTCAAAATACAATTCCTAGATTTACCAATGGTCAAAATGTCAAACTCCCAAAATGACCAATTCTCAGAGAGTACAATTCCCAAAATGCACAATTCTCAGAACGTCAAACTCCCAAAAAGTACAATTCCCAGAATTTCGAATTCCAAAAACGTCAAATTCTCAGAATGTCAAGCTCCTAAAATGTCAAGCTATGTAAATGAGAGAAAAATGGAAAGTAATAGATTGTCATGGTATTGCCATGTCATGAGGAGGGATGAAAGTCATGTTATGAAAAAGAGTTTTAAGTATGAATTCTACACGGGCAAAATTGTATTCAGAGGCTAGTTAGGTTTTCGAATTTGTTATAAAGAGCAATTGGATAATGTGGGAATTAGACTTTGTGGGAATTTGTCATACAATAAGGAATTGGTCAATTTGGGAATTTGTCATATAGGGATTGGACAATGTGGGAATTGGTCATATAGGACATTGGCTAATTTATAAATTTGTCATATACGGATTGGATACTGTGGGAATTGGACAATGTAAGGTTTGGTCGAGTTGGACATACACAGATATAAATAAATAAATGTACATCATATCTGTCATTTTACACGAGTCCCGAGGTGTCGTCTCGAACCGAGCTGCGAGCTGCTGCATTTGTTTTATACAACTTACTTTCCGCGCTTGCATCAAAATGTAGGATTGTTTGCGACCATAATGTTTTATAGTATGTCCAGTTATGTAAGATTGAGTGAGTGTTACCCCTCCTCGATCTCGTGCAGGCGGTCGTGGTGCGCCTTGCGGTAGTGCAGCGCGTCGATGTGCGTGCGGTGCAGCGCGCGCAGCGTGGCCTTGCGCGGGTGCACGGCGGAGGGCGCGGCGCGGAACACGCCCGTCACGCGCACGCGCTCGCCCGCGGCCGCCGCCTCCACCAGCGCGCCGTGCGCCATCACGCTCACCGTGGCCGGCGTGCGCCCCGCCGGCATGTCGTCTGGGGGCCCACACCGCTCTCTATACTGCGATAGCTCTCACTCTCACTCGCTCTAATACGCTCTCGTTAAAAGTTAATGAGAGAGAAGTACATACCCGAGGCACTTTCTGAGTGCTCAGAGGCTGGACGTGATTTGTTATCGTGTTCTATGGCCGCTTTACACCCTACACTTGCAACTTATATCTGGTTTTCAAAGCTATATGCAAGACACTCCACCACCACTTCCACTTTACCACTTGCGTCTCAAAACTTACAGCAATAACTTGCAAGTGTAGATGCGGCCTTAGGGTGTCGATAGCGTGTAAAATGGCTGTGTAATGTTTGGTATAACAAAATTTAATTAAATTTCACATGGTACAAGATTATAAAATTTCAAAGGATATAATTATATAACTAGTATTGTGTTACTGTCTACAAATTAACAGTTTATATAAGGAACATTTCACATACAGCTCAACCAACATAATGGATAATATAATTATAATCTTATAATTATGTAAAATAATACTACCTACCTGTAACCCGTTAATAATGTATTATTTACTGCATACCAAACTTTATTATCTATATACAAAAAACCTGTACCATTTTTCTTAAAGCAAAATCAGCTATGCTAAACTATACTTCAATCACGACAACACACAAACAGCTCTGAGAACGTTTCGACCGTGCCCCGCCGAGCGGAGCTCCTATTTTTGGATTGTTTGGCCCTTCGAGCCTGACGCAACACTAAGCTAACCTATTTCTAAAGCAACTTTAAACTAAATGACTGATATTACACTCATAATACGTTGTATTCATCCTAGCTTGTTAACATAGCGCACCTGGTGCCTCCTGCAGCTTGACCAGCTGTTTGTCGCTGAAGTGCGAGCGGTTGTGCACGAGCTGGAAGCAGTGCGCCGTGTTGCAGTGCGCGCAGTGCGCGGGCTCGGGCACGCGGCCGCGCTCCAGCTCGGCGGCGGCGGCGGCCCCGCACACGGCGCAGCGGAAGAACGCCTCGCGCATCTCGGGCACGATGGTCGACGTGCGGATCACCATGCCCGCTATGGTCACCAGCTGGTCGATGTCTGGGGGAGGTTACTTGTTAAATTGACACTTAGCGATAGTTCTAACATGCCAATTAAAGTACACCTTTGTGTTTTATATTTGTGTAAGCAAAGTATGGGCTATACTTTTTCACAACAATTGTCTAACTTCTCTGATAAACTTGAAAGTTTCGTACTGAACTATCCCGATGACAAGTTTTTATTATGTGGTGACTTTAATATGAGTAACATTGAATGGATTTCTCGTGAATCATTTTTGATTCCCACAAATTGTACAAATAGTGATGAGCGTGGCTTCACCGATGACTTAAACTTATTTAACTTGTGTCAATTCAATGGCATCTCTAATCGCTATGGTAAAACGTTGGATCTTGTTCTGTCGAACGATTTTGTATGCGTCAATAAGTGTTGTGACCCTCTAGTTCCAATCGATCCTTATCACGAGGCGTTAATTATATATTTAAAATTTGTTAATTTAAAATGTATTAAACCTGCTTCTCGCACTAAATATTATTATAATAAAGGTGATTACGCTTCTATTAATAATCAACTAATGTCAATTATATGGGATATGGAATTTTCCAAGCTATCTTTAGATCAGTGTCTTGATTTTTTTTATTGTACATTTAAAACCCTAAGGGATAGGTTTATTCCTTGCAGAGTTGTTAATAATGATACATTTCCTAAATGGTTTTCGCCTAGTTTAAAAAAAGCTATTAAAGAGAAAACTAAATATCTGAGAAAATTCAAAATTTATGGTAACAAATCCGACTTCATCTCATACAGCGTACAGAGAGATAGAGTAAAAAAACTGGAACACGATTGTTATGAGGTGTATATCAACCGCATTGAAAACAACATTGCCCGTGACCCAAAGCAGTTTTGGACATATATAAAATCTCGCTCTAAATCGCAAGGCATACCTAGTAGCCTTAAGTACGGAGATAGAGTGGTGAACAATGGTGAAGATATTTGTAACGCCTTTTCTGATTATTTCCGCACCTCTTTTTCGGCACCAAGCAGTAATACAGATAGTCTACCTCAGGTTACTGGTAACTCCTCAACTCAAATATCAAGTATCGAGGTTAATCCTGAGTTAATCTTTAAACTGCTTATTAATCTCGATCCTGCTAAATCAGCGGGCCCGGAGGATCTTCCAGCTCAGTTTTTAATTAATTGTTCTAGAGGTCTTGTGAGACCGATTGAACTCTTGTTTAAGCGTTCGTTCGCTGAATGCATAGTTCCGTCTTTATGGAAGGCTGCTTTTATTACACCCGTACACAAAAAGGGGTCCAAAACAGACTTACTTAATTATAGGCCTATCTCCAAATTGTGCATTATAGCAAAAGTTCTCGAAAGGTTAGTGTATATGCAAGTTTATGACGCCCTCAAAAATTCTTTTAGCCTTAGTCAGCATGGATTTATGCAACGCAAGTCTACGGTTACCAATCTCGTGCTATTAAATGATTTCGTTACTAAGGCAATGGACAGTGGTGCTCAGGTAGATGTTGTATATACGGACTACAGTAAGGCATTTGACCGTATTGATCATAAATTGCTCATCATGAAACTTGAACGCATGGGAATTAGCGGTGATCTGCTGAGATGGTTCTCGTCATACATTGATAACAGGTCGCAGGCTGTTGTCATGAGTAATTATGTTTCTGGATGGGTTACCGTGCCAAGTGGCGTCCCGCAAGGTTCTTTACTTGGTCCCCTACTTTTTAATGTATTTGTTGATGACATCAGCACATGTTTCACTTTCTCGAGATTACTTTGCTTCGCTGATGATATGAAGATCTTCGCTCAGATTAGGTCAGTACAGGACTCTGCTCTCATACAGGCTGATCTCGAGCGTCTTGACACATACTGTCGGTCCAATAAGTTAGACCTGAATCCATCTAAATGTTTTGTCGTTACCTTCTCACGAAAGCGTGCACCAATTAATACTTTTTACAAACTTAAGGACCAACTTCTGTGCAGAGCACCATTCTTGAGAGACCTAGGTGTCATTCACGATTCTAAACTACTTTTCGATGTCCACGTGGAGAGTATTGTTAAAGCTGCTAATAAGTCTCTTGGTTTCATAATGCGCAATTCCGCCAAGTTTACACGGGTTAAAACTCTTAAGATTCTTTATTGTGCCTATGTAAGAAGTAAACTTGAGTATGCGTCTCAAATTTGGAATCCATGTTATAGTACCTACGTTGATAGAATCGAACGCGTTCAAAAAAGGTTCATAAAATTTATTTCCTTTAAATTAAATATTACTTACAACTCGTCCAACTATATAAATGTTTGCAAGAGGCACCATTTAGTGCCATTATTTAAGCGTCGTGAAATTGCTGACACTATATTTTTGTTAAAGATCTGCAACGGCAGTATCGATTGTCCTGAATTGCTCAGTAGTCTCTCATTCATTACTCCTGCTAGGCAAAAAAGATATTTTCCCCCCTTTTCTGTTCCCCTTGCATCCTCTAACTACAGGCTGAACAGTTTTTTTATTCGTGCAAGTAAAAATGTAAACAAATTGTCAAAAGAGATTGACATTGATGTGTTTAACATTAATACGCTGTCACTAAGACGTACTTTAATAAACATTTACTTTGAGTGAGCGTGCCCCTCTCCTTAATCTTAATCTTACCTTCTCTCAGCTTTCCAATAGTTAATCCTTACCCTGCCACCTTCTTTGTACCCTTTCTCCACAGTAGGTAGTATCTAAGCTAAGTATTTGTACTAATTGTATTTGGTTGATATTGTTAATCCTAAGTCAGTGCACCAATGTGGGCTTTATGCGACGTAATTATTATTGATACGATATTTCTATCGGTGAGAACCTGTAATTGGCTTTCTGAATTTATGTATGTTTCTAATGTATTTAGCATAGCTGTTGGTTTTCCTTAAATAAAAAAAAAAAAAAAAAAAAAAAAAAAAAAAAAAAAAAAAAAAAAAAAATTAGTGGGAACTTGGCCCGGACCATATGCATGCACAAGTCTTACCAAAAGTGAGCTTTAAAAACTACTGTTGCTAACGAACTTTAAATCTTTATAAATCCTAAATGAAACAGGAAAACTAACGAAAGAATTAAGATGAATTTTAAATACTTATTCAATGATACCCCACTTGTCATAGTTCGTTGACTTTATTTTTTATCTTTTTTACAATATGGCATCTGGTTTCCGCAGGGACCGGAAAACCCCTTCATTTGATTAACCCTATCAATAGGCTTAGCCTATCATTCGGTAAGCCAATCGATGTGCTTAGCTATGATTGAGTCACCTTAACGTTAGGGCGAACCCCTTTGAAGTAGTTTAGCTTACCCGGATCATTACGGTTTCGGTAGTTTAATATTTAAGCGCTTAGCATTGACTGGGTATTACCCCATTGATCGCCTCTCTCTTTTTTGCGCATTCGGGCGAATTCTAGCCGTCTCGCTTAAGCGGCTACTGCCTGCCTCCATCCTATCAATTGTTAGGTAATTCAATAATAAGTCTAAACTCTTGCGCATAGAGGTTAAATCAGCTTGAAACCGTTCGAATAAGCTTGAATAAGGTGACAGACAATAGGGTATTGGGATAGGCTTAGCGCTTAGTCGAATTAACCGTATCGTTTGGTTGCCCTTTCTTTGAGCTAAGTCGACGATGAGCTTAGCGCATCCTTGGGGTTTGTAACAACAAGTCTATCAAAAAGCATATCGGGAACCCCTTTCGCGCTAAGCGGTTCCGGTCCCTGGGTTTCCGCCATATTGAATAATAATTGCTGTCTTTCTTTAGCGACACTTACAAGATTAAGACAAATCGATTGAACGCGTTTAGTTTCTAGAGCGCCACAAAAAAACAATCATAAATACATACATATACACCGTGTTTTTCTTTACTTACGATAACTTTAAGGGAACGTTCTTTAGGTCAAATAACGTTAATTTCCCGAAGACAAATGATAATCTTACGGGTTTAAAGATGTTTAATTTTAAATGTAAGCGTAAACTAGTGTAAAAGGCTCTTAATTGTGTGTATATGTCACGCCAACATTTACGTATTTGACACTGACTATAAGTTAACTCTAAGGCCCTTTTAGAATGACCAAAGAGACAACAATGAATTAATTTGTTATAAACTTTTTTTTTGCAATATTTAAAAATCTAATCTACCACTTAGTTTCTATGGATGTACCTAGTAATATGCAGAAGTTATCGTAAATAAAATAAAACACGGTGTATAGGCTGATAAACACATTACCCCGCTCCTTCGGCAGTCGGTTAAAAACAGATAGATATTTTGTGTTTACTAAAAGATCTCTTACCTTCAGGATTCAGATCTCGCATATGCCTCTTAGGCGCGTTGAATGGACGCACTTGTATCTGGTGCTCCAGCACGGCCGCCGGATACTTCTCGAAGAACATCTCGTTCACAGCCGCGTCAAAAGCCGGCACCACCTTAAAAAAAACATACTTAAAATGTAAACTCGTTCCCTCATGAAACATTTTTTTTCATGGCATAGGAAGGCAAACGAGCACACAGGCCACCTGATGGTAAGTGGAAACTTTGACCCATAGACATTCGCATTCACAAGACTGCAAATGCACTGCCAACCCTGAGGACTAAGATGGAATGCCTGTATGCTAGTCATTTCACCGGCTGTCTTATCCCCAAACCGGAACACAACAATGCAAACACTGCTGTTTGGCGGTAGGTTGATGGAAAGATGGTGGTACCAACCCGGACGGACCCTGCACAAGGTCCTCCCACAAGTAGTTCAACTAAATGTTAAAATTCGAAAATGGAATCTAATATTACCTCGACTCATGTAAAATCATTCCAATCTTATCTAATCTGTAGACTATCCCATCTAGACGGCTGTTTTTATATTTATATTACAAAAGCGGGCTATACGTTTTATTTATCAGCTGGGTTCACGGGTCTCACTCAGAGATAAAATTAAAGAAATTAATATTCTTACTGTCGCGTCGCAGTACGTCTTTGAAAATATCATGTATGTTCGCAAACACATACATGAATTTAGGCATAACCGTGACGTTCACAAGCTCAACACGCGAAATAAGGATAAACTCGTAGTCCCAGGTCACCGTCTTCGTAAAGTAAGCACATCATTCGTGGGGAACTGTATACGCTTCTACAATAAGATACCTACCGATATTGTCAATATGCCATTCACTAAATTTAAGTCTCGCATTAAGCGCTGCTTGCTGGGTAAGGCATATTATACTATAAATGACTTCGTAGATGATAAAGACGCTTTTAAGTAACTAGTATGAGCTATTACTGAAATTGTGGTTAATTTTAAGCATTTTGAGTAGAAATATATCTAATATGTGAGCACTGAGCAGCGCTTATTGTTAAATGCCTTTAAGCCAATGATGTAGACATTTAAGTTTACCTAAAGTATCCTTTTTTGTTAGTTTTTTTTTATTATTTTTTATTATTGGTTATTATGAGAACACATTGTGATGTTTCTCGCCGGACAGTTCCCTTTTTTATTGATATATTTTGTCACTCTCACTCTAAGGTCTTTGCTTACGGCGGCGTCGTTGATCGGGTCGCCACCTTCCCAAACACATGGTTGAGGGAGGCGATGGCTGAGATACGCGTCATACTCGTGAACGGGTGCTGTCTGTGGGGTCCGGTCTGTTCACGCTTGCAAGGACCTGTTATTCAGTTTATTATTTTAATTATCGTTCCTGACGTAGAGACCTCGTCATGTTGTTCTCCTAGACATTAGGTATTTTATTTGTATTTTATTGTCTTTACATTTGTAATGATTTTATTTGTGTTAGTTTTAAAAATAATTATTTATTACTTTATTACCTTGTAATGTAATTTAGATACTTTTAAGTATTATTGTATTTAAACATTGAAAAAAAAAATGACCTTCTGCTGGAGTTTCTTGCGGCGCTTCTTCTCCGCAATGATGGTCTTGTCCGAAGCGCTAGTAGATTCACTCCATGTTACCGACGTGTAAAAGAGCCCTCATGTGGCCAATTTACTGAATAAATATTTTGTATTTTGTATTTTTGTAGAACGATGCATGCGTGGAGTATTAGGCCGCTTCCTGACTTGGCGGTATGCTTGCAGTAAAACATACCGTCGGCATAAATGCTGCGCGTTGATTGGTGGATGCCACTAGTTGCCTAGCAACCCTTACCGATTCCGTGTTTTATTGCAAGCATACCGCCAAGTCAGGAAGCGGCCTTAGCCGGATACTTACCTCTTGAGGGTAGCATATGAGTTGCCTGTGCAGCTTCGGGTCGAAAATGCGAACATGTTCGCAATCAACGTCCAGAAATGGCTCTTCCAATGTGTGGATCTGGAAAATAAAATAAGTATTTCGCTTTTGAAGTGTTTAACGACTTAACTAGATATAGAAAAAATGATTCAATTTCAACACAAACATACATCGATTTTGGTTTAATAAAATGTATTAGTAGGGTAAAGTCACCAGTGGTCGGCCAGAGACCTGTAGTCGGCGTCTGCCTATACTTTGTATGAGTGGGAAGAGTACGAAAGATATATTTCCCACTCTACGCACTCATACAAGGTCGACTGCTGGTTTCTGGCTGACCACTGGTGACTTTACCCTACCCATCCATAAGCTGATTGAGAAAGGAAGACGTACGCTAACTTTTCCGGTACAAAAAACGCTACATTTGTACTGTTTAACGTTTATTTTGAATTGATACCATTTCTTGCAGTAAAACTATTTTAACCTTTTGAACGCCTTACCTGGTATACAAGATGTGACACGCCAAACATTTTTGCTATGCCATGCAAATTACACCTTATTGATACGAAATAAAGTCTCTTTTGATCTGGAACTTGTGACGGCTGTAGCCGTCGTGGCGTCAGTGGCACGACTTTACGTTGACGGCCAGAGCAGTCGGTGGCGTTCAAAAGGTTAAACAACGAATGTACTCGTATTAGTGACTTATAATAATAGGTATAACTACCGAAACATTACATAATACAGCTACCGGTCATTTTTCAAAATCGCGATCGCAAAAAGCAGGATCTATACTATACTTTCCAATACTAACCTCTTCCAGCTTAATTTCGTAAAGCGGCTCGTTGGTGACGGCGGTGGGCTCCACGAACCGCTGGATGAACTTGAGGAACTTCTCCCGGCACTCCGCTATGGCGACGTCGGTGCCCCACACGACCAGCTGAGGCTCACTCGATGGTATGTCTGCGGTCGGTTCTTCAGTCTGCAAATACAAAAAAGCAATTAAAAATAACTAGCGACCCACCCTCGCTTCACTTAGGTTTATGAGAGCTTTCTGTAACATCCGTACATAAACCAGAATTTCTAACTAACTAGAGCTTATACTTGTTTGAGAATATCGAGAACATACAGACGACGCGGTAGCCTAGTCGGTAGTGACCCTGCCTACGAAGCTAGCGGTCCTGGGTTCGATCCCCGCGAGCGCGAGTAGTTGGTCCTGAGTCTTCGGTGTCTATGTATTTATCTATCATTGTAAGTTCATCATTGCCTAGTACCCATAGTACAAGCCTAGAGCTTAGTTTGGGGCTAGGTCAATTTGTGTAAGATTGTCCCCTGATATTTACAGACAGACAGATAGACGCGGCGGGGAACTTTGTTTGATAATATGTAGTGATCACGCGTAAAATCTGGACAAGCTTATATTATAGCGCAAAACACACTGGACGCGCGGGCGCAAGTGTCGGTCGTGCTCACTAGGGAATGCAAATAACCTGGTTTAACCGGTTTTAACCGGTTATTGACATACAAAAACGGTTAATAACCGGTTAAATTGCATTCCCTAGTGCTCACGCACGCCGTTTGTGCGTTGTCGTTCATATAGAGCGATATAGGCGTATAGGTCCGCAGTACTCCCGGTCCGCGCCCGCGTCCGCGGGCAGCAGACGATATAACGAAAACCTGTCAAGTGCGAGTCGGACTTACGCACCGAGGGTTCCGTACTCCCGCACAGTAGGTATTATATTCCAATTTGAGTTTCGAATCGAATCAGCGCGAGCCCAACTCACTCTTGACTATTTTTTAGTATTGTTTTGCTTCAGGGTACGTTTCATACCAAAAAAGCGTCAACACTTGTATGTTTGACCGTTTTTACGATACAACTAAAATAAAAATACGTTGAAAAGAACGTTTCATGTATGGGGACACCGATTATTATTTCACTTTCTCTATAAAAATAACTTGTTAAAAAACCCGCTCACTATTACGTTTCTAGAGATACATTTTTTTAAAGTTCGGATGGCACGGACAAAGTAGGCATATTAATAGGGTCCCATTTAGCTACCTAAATAGGGTCTGATACCGGCACACTGAGATAGTAAATTCCTAACGATACCGCTTCGTCAATCAAGAATTTACCCCTTTTGTTCGTTCTGTTCTCTCTCCTTCTCCCACTGTTAGACAACGGTGACGTTATAAACTTGACACTCCAAAACGTGTGCATACGATCATGTCTCCCACTTCCGCGCACCGCTAAACCGGTTACCCATTCGTTTTCGACGAAATGTTCTCATCCTGTTGTTTCTTTTTAAGTCTATTTAATCCTCGTTCTCCCTTCTATCTTTCTGAGAGGATTAGCTTTATGGCCACCGGTTAAAAAAACAGCTGATAGTAAATGTAGTTGTTGCCACTTTAAAGTCACAGCTTCAAACTCCTTGTTATACAAGAACAAGAACTTCTTTCAGAAAGAGGAGTTACTATTCTAAAACTTGTGTGTCAAACTGACACACAATTTAATAACAAAATTGCAACAATAGCATGTACTGACAATAACAAAAACCAATTGGAATAGGAAGCCTAGTAATATGAAATTTCAAGTATCATGATTGAGGAAACCAGTGAACTGGTAGATTACAGCCCGCCTGTCGTACACGAGTGCGTTTCGCCCAGTATAAAAAAGACTGTGTCCAGCGTATTTAGTAGCTGCAGAATATGCCTTTCTTCAGTGTTCGACCCGGCGACCCTGACTTGCGGGCACAGTTTCTGTGAGCGATGCCTCAACTTGTATTGGAAGGCGAAGAACAAACTAGACTTTATGATCTGCCCTCTATGCCGCGGCCGCACTTCCAATATTTCTTTCATTAAGGTGAGTGGTGGGCAGATGTATCTTTTGACGAGTCGTACCACCGAAATGAACAGTTCGTAACTATTTAATTCTAAAGTTTTTATCGAAGTGACGGTGGAGGAGTGAGAATGTATTTCATTATCATCACCTCTTTGCTTTTATCAGTCATCTGGGGTTTTGGGGTTTTCTTTTAACATGCTTTATTCTTTATCAGATCTCAGCACAGTATTCACATCTGTTTTCATTATATCATTCTTTATACGGTCTATACGTGTCTATTTAGCTCTTCTGTAGTTATACTATATTGCTACTTCCATCTACTTGAAACTGCTCTCCTCGTAACATGTCTTCACTGTCTGTCACTCCATTTATAAAGTGAAAGTTTTCACTATCACTATCCAAACTCACAACTTCATGCATAAATCTGAATTTTGAAAATTTTACTGCATAAGGTTAGGTCCAATCAGAAAAAAACTCTAGAAACAACTTCAGTTGCTAATATTTACATCTCTTTTCAGAAAGAGAGAACATCATCTACTGAGGAATTCAGAAAAATGTTCAACCTTTCTAACAAAGCAAACATGTATTACTCAACGACATTATGTTTTAAAATAAGTATGATTCCTGTTATGTACTTAGTTATAACATGGCTGAAAAATGTGCTGAATGATCTTTATAACTACTTGCCTTCGAATACAGCCTGACTAAAGTTTAGCAATGTTGAAGTGACCTGTAGCATTATATGTAACAATATGTTTATTTACGATTTGGTTGTTCATTGTTTGCCAACAAAAAAGTATAATGTGATTAAATAAAAGACCTTATAACAATAACAGAGTATATTTAGTAGCTGCGGAATATTCCTTTATTCAGGGTTTATTTATTTATTTATTTATTTATTAAGGAAAACAAACAGCTTACATTATACATTAATATTAAAACAGAGGTGAGTTATACATAAGCCAACAAAGTTTTCACCGATGTATGTAACACTTTTAGGAATTAACTACACAAAGCTAGCCACTTATATTAAAACATACACTTAATAACAGTAAATCTCTAGACATGGAATGAAATCAAATAGTTTTCACAACTTAAGATAAAAGGTATTTATAACTAAATTATAAAGTCCTATTAACTGCACTTACATAGCTGCCGAAATCGTCATAGAATATGTCAGTATGATTATATTTGCAATTATGAGTGGAACACGCCCTTGTGAGGAAGCGATTTTTCGAATAGTTTTTTCTGCAAAATTGTATAGCGAACATATTTTTGGACCGAGTACTCAAACCTGAGCATTTAAATAAAATGTTACTGAGGAGATATGGAGAATCGACTATGTTGTTCAAAATTTTATAAAGTAAGATTTGATCATGATGTTCTCTACGCATTTTCAAGGGGACAATATCTGTGAGAGCGAGATTTTTAAACTTATAAGCCAAGCGTTTCGTAAATTTCTTTTGAATGCTTTCAATAGAATCAATATAACATTGGTATTGTGGATTCCAAGTTGCAGATGCATACTCCAGATGAGGACGAACAAGTGCGTTATATAACAAGATGAAAGTGCTAACATTCTTAAAATCGCTACCCAGCCTAAAAATAAATCCCAACATCCTGTAAGCCTTCGCCACTATAGTGTCAATATGTGATGAGAGTAATAGTTGTTGATCAAGTTGAACTCCCAGATCCCTAATTACAGGTACTTTTTTTTAAAACCAGGGTTGCCAACTCTCAGGCACAGTTTGTTAAACATGTTCTTATAGATGAAGAATAAGCTTATATTATCTCTATGATCTGCTTGCTGAAAAGGTGAGTGGATCAGCAGATGTATACTATGACAAGTTGCAATAGGTCTATCATTCTTTTAAAGCACTTATTTGGTCAGCATTCACAATTCTGGACGTCTGGATCCAATGGTTTGTCAATACGACTCTTTAGTTCTTCCTGTAGTCATACAGCTCTCTTCATTCATACTAAAAACTTTCATCATAGTGACAACAGTTCAATTACTAATTTTCTTATCACTGGCACCAATTTCATAACTAATTGCTGACCCTAATCATTCTCATTACTCCATCTTAACATTGCTGCATCTTGTTTTTTTTTTGCATAGATAAATCGGTTTAACAACATTGGTTGCGAATATTTATATTCAGTTAGCAATTTAATATGATTTATTTTTTCAGAAAGAACAAACATCATCTACTGAGGAATTAAGAAAAATGTTCAATGTTTCTGACAAAGCAAACTTGCTTTATTCAACCACATTATGTTTTAAAATAAGTACAATGATACCCGTTATATACTTGGTTATAAAGTGGCTAAATGGTCTTCTTGGTGATCTTTTCAACTAATTGTCAGCTAACACATCTTGATTTTAAGAGTTGGAGTGATTTTATTATATAATATTGTTGAAGTGACTTTATTATACAATAAAGTTACATAATATAGTTTTTATTTCAGTTAAAATTCCGTGGCTCATTGTTTTCCCAACAAATATTTAAATTGTGATAAAAGTGAAAACCTAGTTTTATATTTAGCGCGACCAAGTGTTTTTCAGCAAGAACAAAAATAAACTAGTACTAAATGCCCAAAGGAACTCTTGCATGATTCAAGGCCATCATTTACAGCAAGCAGCAGCATTTGTAGAAACTGACAGTTCATACCAAGACGATAAAACAGTGTTTAGTGTTACAGTTAAAAAGTATGGAAAGATTATGTCTTGGCGGCAGTTTAAAAAGTTATTGCTCCTGAGGTTTAATATAAAATTATATAATTACCGTTCTGGTAGGAGTAGGAGCAGGTACATTGCGCCCCATTTGATGTCCCCGCAGGTCAGCCCTCTGTCTTGCAGGGGTCATGACGCCACGCATCAGAGACCGGGGGGTACTAAGTGAACTAGGCGTACCATAGTTCAGCGGAGAGCTCATCTCGAAATCTGTACCTGTAACATTTATATTGGGCTCTCAAAATAAATGTGTTGTGAATTTAGTCCTATAACCAGGGTACGAAACTATAATACCTACTTGAAAAAAATAGGTTTAGTACTATATAAAAATACTTACCAAGCGGACTAGATTGCAAACCCTGGGCTGGTGACATGCCTGGTGCTCGAGGCGTGCGGGGAGTCCCTCGCGGCGTGCCAGGGGTCCCCCGTGGAGTTCCTGGAGTCCCATCTATCAAAAATTGCAAACCACCATGATATTATAAAATACTTGGTTTATCTCAACTGGTATAGTCAATTAAGTCTGTGTCAGGTACATATAGCACTGAAAACTCTAGTTTAAATATTCAGTCAGATTTAACTTGTGACTTATTTATTTTAGTATTCAGAATCTTAATAATTAAGATCCACCAAGAAGCCACCCCCGCAGAATAAACCCATAACTTCAAAATGTCAATTTTACAGGAGAAATGAAAAACCGTAATTTTGAAATAACTTCACTATTAAAGAAAAAACACATAATATTTAAATTACATCCGAAAGCCAATTTTTAGTTTTAAC
This sequence comes from Acleris emargana, assembly GCA_927399475.2. Classification (NCBI taxonomy): domain Eukaryota; kingdom Metazoa; phylum Arthropoda; class Insecta; order Lepidoptera; family Tortricidae; genus Acleris; species Acleris emargana. Next base: position 6,905,841 of record OV656850.1, read on the forward strand.
TGTTGTGGATTTCCTGTTAATTTATGTAACGCCGCCTTGAAGATATAGACAAAAATATACTTTACGGATAATTACATCTTAATAGTGTTTGGTAATACACTTTTAAAGGCTTATTCAAGTTGGTTTCACAAATAATTACATCATGCTATAAAATATTACATGGGTATTAAAGGTATATTTATCTTGTATGCAAATTCGCTACTGTAGCGTTATTGGTTTATTCTGGTGTGCGTAAAATATTATCAGAAATGCAGTTTAATGTAACCGGGGAATTCAAAATATTTTCTTATAAGCTTGCACACGAACAAACCTATAAAGGCGTTTGCTGTCAAACGTCCCGTTGTAATGAATTTGAATAACATCATAACAATATATCACAAAAAAATAACTAAAATTTCGTTTTGTAAGATAATATTACCGTTTTTTTGTAAATACTTTTATTTCATAGAATAATTCCTTATAAATCCGTATCTTCGTTAGTAATCCACATAAAAATCTAAAAAAAAATGAGGATATGTATTTGAACTTGTACATACCAAAAATGCATGAACATTAAAAAACCTATAATAGCACTGTTTGGGTTTATTCTGCGGGGGTGACGTTATCACTTTCGAATTCTATAAACATCTAGAGGTTATTATGAATAAGCCAAGTTGTAGCGTTCATGCAATAAACTTTGATTTATAGGTGAAATAGTTGTTACTTTGAGAAGATGTCCCCGAAGCCCGTTGGGGAGTCTCAGGAATGGTAACCTGCTGAGACGACCGCGTCGTCCTGCGAGTTGGAGTCGGAGCTTCAGAGGACGCCCGCGAAGATGGCCGTTTTGACGGAGTTTTAGATGGAGTTGACATTGTTACTTAGTACACTGAGATACTATTTAGTATAATATTTACTTTACTAAAGTAAAGACCAAAACACTAAACACAACTCAACTCAACAGAAAACAACGCGACCGGCGCGTGTTTTGAGCGCGAAAAGTGCACATATGTCAAAACAATAGCTGTCCAATGTTTTTTTAACTGAAATCCGTACAATATCAGCGTGTTAAGAAGTACCTGAAACAGAAAAAATTACCATTTCGAAATAAAATTGTTAAATACATCTAAAATTATAAAATGATACTGAAAACATACCATAAATCCTTAAAAATAAGACTAATAACTCGATATATACCTTTTTAAATTAAAAAGACTTCGCCAACTATCGATCCATAAACGGGCACCCCTAGTACTGTCAAGTTGTTGTCAATTAACCATAGACAACAGAATTAATCATTGATTGATCGTTCATTCACCCCACTGCTGACTGATGTTTTCGTGGTGTTTTACGATAATAAATAAATATAAACAATTATTGCGAAATAATAAATCCAATAAGTAATCGCGATGGTCAGCGGTATGTGAAGTCGGTGCAATAAGCTTTACGAAGTCAATGACAAGCAATTGAAATTGACTATCATCGTAAGAGCTATCTTTGTGCAATCTACCTGCTTTGTCGGGCATATTATTGTGAATAAATTATCTGGACTCTAGGAATATTCGGTATAAACGGACAAATGTATTGTAAATACTGTGTGACTGTTATTTTGTGATTTGGGCGTATATTAGCGGCGTATTTTGAGGTAAATATCAGCGGTGAGTATGGAGATACATATACCTATTCATAGAATGATTCATTTTATCTGCTGCCCGAACATTTGATCACGTACGTTTTTCAACCCTTTCATTATATGATTTGAAACGTTTATATCGATTTTTGTCGAGATATTATGCGTGTTAAGTAGGTATTCAAATGTTGGTTGTACCTATTTGGCTTTGTCTAGCACCTTGTAACTGCAGAATAACATCGTAACGTGTGAACGTTGTGCGAGTGCCACTGACATTGCACTGAGCTGTATGCATGCATGATGCATTCAAAAGTATTGTTAAGTACCTATATTCCACAATTTGTGGCTCTTCCAATCCATTATAATTACAAATCCATGAATACTGGATGCAAGTATGCATGAGGTTTATACTGGCACGTTTATTTAGGCCTAAACCTATATTTTAATATATGCAAAGCAAGCAGTCAATTATTAGACACCACATTTTTTTTTTAAATAGGGTGTTTACCGGATTATTGTCAAGTCAATAACCAACATAACCTTTTTATAGTCTGTGACTTTGGTTCCTTTAAGAAGAGATGGTAGTTATCGTTTTTAAAAACAGATTATAGAGGGTATTTATTTGTAGAACCCATTAAATCCCCATCTTAAATTAAATATTGACTCATTGATTTTACTATAAAACTACTTTATTCACTTACTTCATAGTCTTCATGCTAATAGAATAGGACTACTATTGGTTCAAATAGTAATAAAGATAAATCACTTGTTCTTTGCATTTGCATATTTAGAAGAATGACTTTCCTTGTGATGTAGGCAGGTGAAAAGAAAAAAATATTAAGAAAGACAATGCACTCATACAATTTCAACACAATTTACAGCACAATTATTACATTAAGGTATTGTAGGTTACAATCTTGACAGTAATACCTTACAGTGAACATGTGCATGTACAATTAATAGATGAACAGCTGAAGAGTCCAATTTTCATTTCCATTTTGCTACATTAACATTAAATTAATTTATGATACGTAGGCAAATTTATATGGCCCCTATATGGGTATAGGCATCTTCCATCTTTCCTCATTTCTGTCTGTCCTGGGGAACACTCGTCCCATGCACCCACCTCAGCATCTAACTCTTCCTCTGCAGTCCCACTCTCCTTTTGCCCTTGAGGCCATGCCATTAGTTGTTTGCGAGGTCCATCTTTAGTCTTGGTACCTTTATCAAAGTTATATGCATAGCCTTAAAGCATTGCATATAGATTATTTTGAGCTCTTCAACTATCCATCTACTAGGTACTGCTGATGACTGTACCTACAAAGACAAGTGTGCAATTTAAAATAATATATGATGTGTTGTCTTTTCCAATACTGAATTAATTTTATACTGGCCTTGAGATCTGGATTAAACATTTAATCAAGTGTCATTGACCTACAAGTACCACATTTAATGACCAAGGTATCTTTATAACCCAGTGTCTAGCTCTTGTGCTTGATTGCATGTTTTTATGTCAGCGCTTGATATAATGGCATTCAGGAAATATTTAATTTTTTGCAAACATTTACTAGGTATCTGCAGTTCGGTTTTAGGATATATAGTAAATGAGTTTATTCATTTACTTGTTAGCTATTCTCCTCTAGCTTTCTCAATACTTTACCTATGTTAGTTATCATTTATTATTATAGTAGTCGTAGTATGAGCATCCCATAACTATAAAAAGAAATTTTAAGTCTGAGCGGTTTGGCCACAAAGTTGAGGAAAGAAATATTATTATGATGATGTGAATTTACTTACTCATTCATTCTTTTTATACATTGCTATTTTTAACATATTTTACAATAATATGCAGTCAGTTGATCTTTGTACTACTTTTATTTCTGTACCTAATTTTAATATAATGTGTAATGGAATGGTTTTAGTATTACAATAAAGTGTTGCAGTACATACATACAGAGCACTCACGGTTGGTAATGGAAACTAGGTCTTAATCACTATTATTTTTGTCTGAATTCATTTTTCATAATTTTTTACCTTTTACTCCATAGAAAATTACAAAAGATCTCTTCTTCTCTTCTTCTTTTTTAATAATGGCGATATTTCGCAGTGATTTCGCCAGTGTCAAGTGTGTAGAGTAAATCAGTAAATAGAATAAATCAAAAGTACAAAGCCGGACATCTTTCAAGCGGCCATCTTCCCATCCCGAAGGTTACAACAACAAGAAACAAACACTTTTACATTTATAATATTAGTAGGGATAAAAATGTGCAAAGATGGTAATATCTGAAGAACACAGCTTCTGCTCATCTTAATTGTGGGGACTTGACAGAAGTATGTGGAACTAACCCCATGTGCTTCTGTTTAGTCCATACGATACAATATGATAACAACACAACAAGCAAGCTTTAAAAAAGCCGTCTGTTGCAGCTAACCAACTTTAAATCGGTATAAATCTTAAATGATCTAAGATGATTTTGAATACCTTTTCAATGATACCCCACTTTTCATAGATCGTCGTTTTTTTAAAATTATTTCCAATATGGCGTTTAATTGCCGCCATATTGACTTTTAATTACTGTCATATATTTAATGATAAATGATAATGACACTCACAAGATTAAGACAAATTAATTGACATAAGAATCATCAAAATCGGTCCACGCGTTTAGTTTCTAGACCGCCAAAAAGGAACAAATACGTGGGTCACTAAATAAGTTTTGAGATAAAAAAAAAGTATCCAACATATAACCACAATTTATTTTACATTTTTTCGAAGTACTCTCCACGATGCTCTATACAAACTTCCATTCGTCTAAACCAACTCTGGAAACACTTTTGCCAGTCTTGATCTGAGAGGTCAGAAATGGCTACTTCGTAGGCAGCGACTGCTTCTTCGGCACTCGAAAAAAACTTTCCTTTATTTTTTTCTTTGACAGTTGGGAACAAAAAGAAATCACAAGGAGCTAAGTCAGGGCTGTAGGGTGGGTGAGCTAGAGTTTCAATACCAGATTCCTCAAGAAACGCCTTCGTTCTGAGGGACGTATGTGAAGAAGCGTTATCGTGATGCAGCATGATTCCTCGAAGCCCGGCCGTTGGTCTACGCTCTCGCACAGCTTGGATAACTTTCGGCAATGCTACTGTTGCGTACCATTCCGAGTTAACTGACCTACAATTTTCCAGCATGGATGTCGAAGTATCCACTCCGGCCAAAAAAACTAGCCACCATTTTTTTACCAACATTACGTGGTCTTTCCAATTTTGTCGGTAACTCTCCGTCTGAGTAGACCCATACCGAAGATTGCTTCTTACTTTCAGGGTCATACTGATAGATCCATGTTTCGTCACCAGTAATGAATTCCGAAACACGTCTCGACGCCCCGTTTTCAAAACGTTGACGCATTTCACGGCACCAATCCACACGAGCCTGTTTTTCAGTTTCGGAGAGCATTCGCGGGATCCAACGACAACAAAGCTTCCTGACTCCGAGATGTTGGTGTAGGATTGTGTTCACACTCCCCGAAGTAATGCCCAGGATCTTCTCGATGTCCTTGTATGTAATTCGTGGGTCTTCCCGTACCAACATTCCAGTAGTCCACACATTTTCTGCAGTTACTGCTGTTTGCGGGCGTCCGCTTCTTTGATCGTCTTCGAGGTTAGTTTTGCCCCTTTTAAATTCACTAAACCACCTAAAAATTGTTGCCCGTGAAGGAGCAGACTCTCCCAATGCCGACTGTAGTCGTTGCAAACTTAACTGTTCGGTTAAACCAAATTTAAAATCGTAATAGATCATAGCACGCAAATGTTCGCGGTTAAGCTCCATCGTTTCAGCCAAAAAAAGCGGGAAGCGTTGTAGTAAAATGACAAGACCATCGTATTTTTTTTTTTATTGAAAAAATTGCTTATGGCATTCTATTTTTAAATAAATTTGCTTTTTAAAAATATATAATACCCATGCGTTCCATTTTTAAATTTCGAGCATCTCAAAACTTATTGAGTGACCTACGTATACATAATTATAGGCTGATAAACACAATACTCTCCTCCAATTATCCACATCTGATATCCATGGACTAATGCAATAAGTAAAATGATCAGTAATTTAATTAACAATCCAAAATCATTCTTAGTTACAGTTACATATTCCTTATCTTATAATATAATGTAAGCTTTTCGGGAACCCCTGAGAGTTCGGTAATTCCTATTAGTAATCTGTAATTCCTTTTAACTGACTAGCAGTGATAGCACTGATAGCATATTGGTACCTTTGGCCAGTCAGGGCAGTAAACAGATCATTTACGCAGTAAATTTTACAAGCTGTACGTATGTATATGTGTGGTGTTGTGATTCATCCAGTGTCATACCAGAAATGGAAGTTTAGAGGACACTTGCATTACGTATTTTATTTTTAGAGCTTAGTGTTTATTGGATAACACTATCTTTATCCGAACTTATGGCAACTGATAGACTTTCTAAAGTATATCTATATGCCTAGTTGGGAATCTACCCGATAACTGTCTTTGTGATTCTGTTTTTAAATAGGTGTAAAAGTTAAGTAAATGACCTCTTGCATGTATTTGTAACACATCTGTATAGATTGTTCGATATTCTATATTTGAAATTGACGTAAATTCAATATAAATTTTCTAAACAACTACACGCAAGAGGTAATTTACTTACTTAAGATACAATTATTATTATACAAAATTAATACTGTTTCGTGACTGACTAAAGGTGCGTCCGCACCGCTGCTTAACGGTGTGTATATTACGGTGCGCCAAAAACGACGCCATGTTACTATGACCCCGTCTTTTGTTTACGCAACGACACCGTATTTTACGCAGCGTTGGGGTCGCACCTTTATTATTCAATGACTGACAGATACCTAACGCACAGCCTAAATCTCTGCTCCAAGAGATTTTGGGAGAGAATAGTTATTCCTTGGGTAGGTAGTTACCATAGGAGTGAACTACGAGTAAGATAGGATTTCTTCGAATATCCGCCCTCAACGGGAAGAAAAGGGGAAGTAACGGGAAACGCGTGCGTCCTCTATGTTATAGGTACCTAGTGTTGAACGTAGGTATGTGCGTCTATCTTTAAACTATGAACTAAACACATACTGGACGTAAGTTTTGGTTCGGTCGGTATTCAAATCGAGATAATAGAACATCCAGACATTTTTTATTTAGATTAGACGTTGAGCGAACTGAAGGAAACATATCTCTTAACTTCTAAAATAAATTATAAAATAAATAAATATCAGCGGGACCATGTCACACCAATTGCCCTAGTTCCAAACTAAGCTCTAGACTTGTACTATGGGTACTAGACAACGATATAAATACTTATATATAGAAATATATACTTAAATTAAATACATCCATGACTCGGGAACAAATATTCACACTCATCACACAAATATCTGCTCTTACCGGGATTTGAACCCCCAGCTTCATAGGCAGAGTCACTACCAACAAAGCCATCGCGTCGTCTAAATATAAACGGCTTTGTTAAAAACCTTTTAATAAATATCCCCCTTAAAAGGGTACCCTTTATTTAAGAGCTGATATCTCTCCAACTTCTAACCGAGTTTCACGAAACCTGTCTAAGAACTATCCCGATTAAACTAACTTTCCCGTTTCCCCGTCCCGGTCTACCCGTTTGGGAGCTACCATGCCACAGACACACAGATACACACGTGAAACCTATTTTTTGTCGGTAGCTAAAAATAACATTTTTAATGACGCGCCGTTTAACTTACGATTTGTGAAACCGTTCTGATGTAGGTACCTAGTGATGTAGTAGAAATGTACGCTACATCATTGCTTATTTATTTATTTATTCATGAAACTACAATGTAGGCATAACAGTAGGACACCAAATCGCTTACAATGCAAATACGTACTAGATTAAATTAACAGGAACTGAATGACTTACAAAAGCCGATTATTTTACACAATACTGAGCTCCAGCTGTCGACAAACACATCGGTATCCTGCCCCTGCACCACTGCATTTAGGAGCGCAGGCGCACGCGCGCCGTGCCCGCCCTCCGCGCTGCGAACAGCGGCCGGCGCCGACGCTCGGCGCGCGCGCAGTTCGTGGGAACAAATAAGCTAACACCTTCCAGCGATACTGGGTTATCAACTTGCCCTCTTAACAAAAGACAGAAATGTACTGCGACATGTAGCTTACGTCTAAAATTAAGTGTCTCGAGTCCGACCATTCCCAATACAAAAAGCAATGGGTAGAGAAAAGGATAGGAAACGTACAAATCTTCGCTGAACTCTTTCAAGCAAGAGTCTATAATTGCCTTCGGAAGGGTCCCATGCATTCGAGTTTATTACGGATAAACGCATTATATAATAGTATGGGTACCGTGGTACTGCTAAATTGCGGCGCTGTACGCATTATAAAACCCAGTGTCTTATTTGCACTCTTATATAGCTATAGAGTTTACGTGGGTATGAAAATCAAGTGCGGTATCCAGCTCAAGACCTACATCGCGAATAGTGTTAACGCGTTCCATAGCCTCGTCTCCCAGGCGATAAGTGAAGTGCAAGGTATTCTTACTCCTACTAAATGAAATAACTTTAAATTTTTCCTGATTAAAAAACAATCGCAACAATTCGCTAGACTTCAATCCATTACAGCATCTATGACGCATTGCAATTTATCACAGTCCGACACCGAAATCACAGCGTAGAATAATTTTAAATCGTCCGCGAACAACTAACATTTTGCACTACTAGTAACCAAAGGTAAGTCATCTATCATGATCAGAAACAGAGTTGGTCCAAGCGTACTACCTTGGTTTACCCCGGTCGGACGTGTTGAAATACTCCTCTGATCGATGACTTGAGAGCTAAACGTATTGTCTCCGATATTCCAGATAACTTCCACGCAATTTAAGCAAATCAGGAGAAACTCTAACTTAGAGAGGTTGCCTAAAAGGATAAGCTCTCCGAAAATCGAAATAGGCAGCATACACCTGCCGAGATTTATCCATATGGAGAAGAGCGTAGTCCACAAAGTTGGGATTATTAGTGGTGTTGGATCTGCCTACGCGGAAACCATACTGGGCATCTGTTAGACGCCTTGAGACGAGCGTCGCTAATGGCGCTATATACCTATTGATGACTCCTTCGAAGATTTTACCAACAGAATAGCTTTAGGTCGGTAGTTAGTTACGTCCGAGGAAGATGCCTCTTTAGGTACTCGTGTCACTGTCGATACTTTCCAGCAGGTCGGATAGACTCCTTTGCGGATCGAGGGATTAAAAATAAAAAGAAGCGGCTCCTCCAGCACCAAGATACAGTCCTAGACAAGAAACGCAGGGACACTGCCTGACTGACGCAGAAGAGGCTTTTAGCCTGCTCACGACACGACGCAGCTCTGAAGAGGAGATGCCATCCAGAATTGACAACATTTCAAAAAAAAAGCATTAGTGTTTTTTCGCGTTTATAATAGCTGGTTAAAAATTAGACTACCCGTATTTCTTGTTTTTTCTTTATTTAACTTAAATTCGTCATTTATAATTTATTAAAGAAATAGTCATTAAAAAGACCGTATATACAAAGTTAGGAATACTGATGTCGTGATCTTATCCTGATATAAAATTTAAAAAAGTAACTTTAAACAGTAAACAAAACTGACTGTCATGTCATGTCAATCATTCGCTGCCGTTCGTTCACAAATTTGCTATTTTGCGTAATTTAATTAAGTACGTAATTTTTAGACGCCATTAAAATAAATAAAATATTTTGCGTAGAATTGAAAGCGTGTCGTCAGAATCAAGTAATCCGCCAGACAGATAAACAATGAACATGACAGTTGTATATTTTTTTGAATTCCTTTGGTAATAAATGGACTAAGGGCACTATAAGTGTATCCCTAACATTCACAATCCAACTTTTTTTACTATTTTTCCTAAATATAAAAAAAACTACTGCATAAAAAAATCCAAAGATATTTTTACTGTAATAAGCAGTGTAAAATCTAGAAACGGTATTTTATTTTACTACCTTAGCACAAAATGAATTGTTGTCAATTGTGCAGGTTGAATCATTGACTCCTATTGCATTTCGGGCTGAAGCGTTGACGTCTAACACTGGGGAGCCAGATTGGAAAATAGAGCTAAAATACATTGCGAATTCCTCATCTTCATCAGCTAAAATGTTGCCGCCATCGACATTCCTTGGAGCATTGCTTGGTTATTTGTGTAGGTGTAAGTATTTTTTTATCAATTGTTATGTCATGTAATTTTCTCGGGATCCTTTCGTTTCGTCAAAAAGTTTTTGCCAAACTGATTTATTTCCCAAACATTATCATTTGACCAAACTGCTTTTTTTTGGAAACTGCAAATATTTCAGGATTTATTTTAGGACCATCGCGTAGAACCCTAAAGGTTAGGTTAGGTTAGTTTAATAAAAAACATGAAATATTTAGTTTCGGAAAAAAAAGCGTTTTTCCAAATGATATTTTCGGGAAATGAATCAGTTTGCCAAAAAGTTTGACGACACAAAGGTAGCCCAATTTTATCATAGTGTCGAACCGAGTTCACACATGAGGTAGCTATAGCACGAGACTCACGAGAGGTTAGAGTAAACCTCGATCATGGTGCCAATTTCACGCCGAACAGCGCTTTAATTTTTTCTGCTCTTTTATCCCAAGCTATACGATGAGCCTACCTACCTTATCACAAAAAGACAATGACATATTTTCGATATAGCTAAGGTAGGTATGGTTCACTAATGTTTTACCAAATCATCATTAATTGTCAAACTACTTACCTACTTCCCGCCGCATTATTTTACAATTTCATGTGGTCAAAAGTCTAATCTAACCTAACTTATTAATAAGCCCAAGTAACCTTTGTAATATGTAATGGTTTAATCACAAACACGTTTTTGCGAAATGAAAGTTTGTAAAATGATATAGTTTATCAAATGATGATTTGGTAAAACATCAGGATTCATACCTAATAGGTTTCTTAAGACTTGATGTTACTTCTGAATGACATGATGTAGATTTAGAAAGTACTGGCACCTTTGTCTTATTGAAGTGTGCGCAAGATGAAACTAAATTAGAATTAGCCATATAGGTATCAGCTCATCAACAACGCAGGGGTAAAATCGGGAGTATAAGCTAGTAAAAAAAAAACATCATCAGCCTACTAATCCATTGTTGCCAAAGGCCTCTTCTATTGTAGGATAGGTTAGGTACGCCGGGTACGCGCAGGGAGCGACGCCATGCGCGAAGCGTCGGACGACGCGATGCTCGCGAACAAAATCATATGGGCGATATATGAGAGAAGCGTAAGCTTCCCCATAAACGCTCTGACCCACGCATCGCGTCGCGTCGCCAGTCCGTGAGCGAGGCCTAACTGAATTTGCGACCTAATTCGATCAAAATTGACGGCACGATGCCCGAGGGCTAACTATGTGAATAAAGGTAACATTGCTTCAGCTTGTAATGTAAGTACTCCACGTACGTCACGGGCAACGAAATATATTACTAATATTATAAATGCGGGACTGTTTGTCTGTTTATTGCGTCTCGCGGCAAACATTAAAACGAATTTTGATGACATGTAGATTATGCTCCTTGAAAATATTTATTACATATCTATAATATAGACTTTAAAAGTACCCAAGGGAGTTATGGTGGCAATTCACTTGGATGTTGTTTTGTCAAATATTTTCGTTGCGCTTCATTTGGTATATCAAATGTAAGAGATGCAAGAGCAATATTTGACAAACATTGCCAGTTGAAATCATCGATGGCATACTTGTATCGGGCGAATTCACGGGCAAAAAGTTGTATCTAGTAAGTCTTATAACCAGTGTAACCTGATGCTATGCAATGGGGATAGAGGCAGAAGCCTTATGCGATAGGAAGAAGCATCGCTCGCGAACTTATTTAGCCTTTGCCTTTGATGTTTTATTCAAAGATCAACCCAAAGCGGCACAAACGGATTAGGGCACACGTCAAGTCACCCCCGCAGCGTACCACGACCCGTGAGTCCAGGGGCCCTACTCCAAAAATCGAAGATCCAACTCACTTTAACTTCGTCCCTGTCCCTCGTATTACTCACGAACGGCGAGTGAAAGAGATGGCTCGCCAAGTTTCGAGTTTAGTGACTCGGAGTAACCCTCCGGGGCGCATGCGCGAGCGGACCCCTCGGATACACCGCAATTATTTATACCAATAAAGCCTGCTCAAACCAGCTACCCTATTATTTTGTCAAGTATTGGAGTGCTTAGTTTAATGTTAAGCGTACAATTTGTTATATTCAGTACGCCTGAAATGGGAGTAGTTGGCATACATTTAGCTAATATTTATTTCGCATGCTAAAACCTAGGCTTCATTGACGGGTTTAAAAATTAGCATTTACTTCGCGGTCTTACTTCCCAAGGGAAATATGAGTCACAGTAGGGAAAACGTAAGCCATATTCTTGACGTAGGAGCTCTTATTCATTTGATAGAAAGGGCAGCAATAACGTCAACAATACAACTACGATATTGAAGCAAGAATGTTAATACAACGTAGGATAGAGCCGTACAATCAATTCGACATTGGCTATATGATAGAGTGTATTGTGCAAAGCCTTTCCACTTTGTCTTACACTTATTGTTATCATATTGTTAACGCTACGTTATGGTATGGTATGTAATCGGAAACATTTGTAACATCATCAAGGTAAATCACTTGGTAATGGTAAAACCAATGCAAACATGCCGATGTTTTATTCTATTAAAAACGGTCGATCGAGTGAGCGAAGTCATACAAGCGGGCTCACTACACTGGTAAAGCGACTTAATTAAAAATGCACGCCTTTAAACGTTGTCATACGCTCCGACGGGACAACTTGAACTCGTCGGTTACTATCGTCCGTTCAAGAGCGAGTTGTTCTAGAGGCCTTCCTAAACAAAATTGATGCACGCCTCACGATGCTTATGTTAATTGAATGTCAGGGTGGCTACGAAGTACTTCATTCGAAACTTCGATGCCCCATCCCTTTCGAGACTAAATCGAGAGGGAGGGACGGGGCTAACGTAACTTTGGACTTCGATTTTCGAAGTGGGGCCCCAGTTTCAAATTTGTACGGTCGAACTTGCAAGTAAATAGCTGTACATTTAGTACCTAGTCGCAGATATTAATATACTTAATTCAAACCATTGCGACAAGGTGCTAGAACAGCTACTTCCCAATTTGACTGTATCCATTTCTTCACTTTATTGCAATGTAATAGGTACCTAACGTCCAAAAGTGGGTACATCACATGTCGATTAATACACACATGCACGCAATCGACCCTTACTTATAATATCCTATCCTACTAATATTATAAATGCGAAGTTAGTTTGTTTGTTACTCTTTCACGCTGCAAGGGTTGGACGGAGAGAGTCCTTATTTATTAACCAGCTTCAATAAACGTGTAGGTTCTCAGTTCGTTGTTTTTTTACGGTTCCGTACACAAATCGTGCCAACAGGACCCTAACACGTCCTCCGCTGTCCGTCTATCTGTGTTCAGTGTGTCTTTTGCCAATATAATAAAAATAAAATCAGATAAAAAAAATAAGAAATGTCCCCTTCAATAAACGTGTTTCTTTCGCCGGTTTTGCTCGAAGGAACGAACCTCGTCGTGTGCGAGTGCGATTCTCTGTTTACCGATTTTTTTGCGTGTATGTTGCTCAATTTCTCCGCCAATTGTCAGTTGATTTTAATGTATTTTCTTCATAAATAGAGTATATGCCAAGGTTGGGCCCATTTCTTTTTTCAAAATCTCTTCATGGGATCCATGTGGAGTCAACGGAACTCCTTAATGATTACTGCGTCTCGTCTACGTCGTTTATTGGTTTTTATGATGTGTAGGTACTACCTATTATATTTCGCTGTTAAAGCCGATATGGATGTTTAAAGAGGTACCTACCAATCAGGTAGCGACTTAGCCAGCCTAGCCCCGTTTGTAATTAAAGACCCGCGAATAAACATCATGCAGATTTCCACAGAATTAACCAAGTACCTGGTCACTGTAGTACCTGCGTGTTATAAAATAAAACGCTTTCTTTATAATGCCCGTTTCTTACTCTTTTGTGAACTACAACGTGATTACAATTAACAAAGGAGTGGGAAACAAAGCGTGGCAAACATATGAAGGCACCGATGGAACCCGGCTTTCCTCGCAGGTACCTGCGTACACTTACATTATTCTTGCGACGTTGTTTGTCAAACTTTGGCCTACATAAGATTGGCTAAGTAACATTATTTGTATTAAACATTAATATACTCCTGGTCAACGGCGTTAGCCATAGCTATATATAGGTATTAATTGTGTCCAGGGGTTCTTTTCTATTCACCATATTGCTTCTGATAAGTTGTAAAATTGTTTTTAACAAAGCCACCATCGAGAAAATAAGAGCTACCATAACTTTGACAATGTGTGTAAGTATAGAGCAGGACTCTACACTTCGATATAAGCCTTTTTTGACATGTTTTTTACCCCCGTTGACTGTGATTATGAGCTATATATTATGAGTTTTTGTGTCGTGTGGGAGACCCTTGTGCGGGGTCCGTCCGGGTTGGTACCACCATCTTATCCATTAACCTACCGCCAAGCAGCAGTGTTTGCATTGTGGTGTTCCGGTTTGGGGATAAGACAGCCGGTGAAATGACTAGCATAGAGGTATTCCATCTTAGTCCTCAGGGTTGGCAACGCATTTGCAGTCTTAGGATTGCGGTCTTGTGAATGCGAATTTCTATGGGTCACAGTTTCCACTTACCATCAGGTGGTCTGTGAGCTCGTTAGCCTTCCTATGCCTAAAAAGACTGGCCACCATAAGTGGGTTTAAAGATCCATGGCCATTTGCAAACTCAGCCCTCGTAGCTAGAAATATGCGCAATGGAAATAAAAGTTTATTTCGGTTAACGCCGCGTAAAAACACGTTGAATCGTACTTATCTTTTATGTAGCTTTCTATGCGATCACATGGTCGATGATTGACGCAGATTTTGTGTTTTGATAGCAACGAGAACGAGCCCTATACCTACTCCGTTTTTTTTTAGATCGACCGTTATTTTGCTTTCGTGTTCGCCTTTAACGAAGTCAAAATTAGAAATTAAAGGCTTCTCTTCTATAAGTGATTAAAAACCAGACTTAGAATTTATATTTACTCAACAATTTTCCAGTATTATCTACATTATTAAAGGAAGCTTGTGCAAATCTCACCTTATTTATTCAGATAAAAAGAAAACTAAGTATAAGCATGTCCTAGACTAGTTTTTTTTTAATTTGCTGCCCGTTGTACAGTACGCAGTTTTATTCAACTTAAAAATCAGGAGTCCTCGCCGGTGTAACACAATTTAGTGGTGTAGTAAGACTTCTTTGAATTTAAATCCGTCGTTACTGAAGCCGCTGGCTCTGGCTGGGGTGAACGTACTTTAGTCAAGTTTGAGCACCAGTGGAATCCCCTAAGAAGGGCTGCAGGGTGTTGCCGACCTGCGCAAATGCATTGTGCCTCACAAAAACCACGGGCTTTCGTTTTTTGCTTAACAGCTTTGGGACAAAGAACTGCGAAAGTCAGCGAGCTCGGACCTCTAGAGACATTTCAATTCTATTATAATTAATATTTTATGCTTCATTTACAAATTAGTAGGTAGGTAGGATATGACTGTGCATTGCTTGTAATATTATCTTATGTAAGCAAATTGCTTCGGAAATAGGAACATATTTATCCATTTCCTACAGTCATACAAACATATTCGTGTAACTAACTACCGCAGAACCTTGTCAGGCCACATCACTCACAGTTGAGCGATGGAACTCATTTTCTTGACTGTAAAAGTGTATTTGACTCAAACAATTATTATAACAAGCTATCTGATTTTTCACCATTATCAGAGCAAGAATGTAGATTGGAATAGTAGAATTGTAACGATTGGAATTTAAATATTTTATACGACACGTGTCCAACGTATGGGATTTCCCACGGTGTGGTGACAGTTATGTATAATCGATTTTTCGGTAATACCTACACTATCAAGCCATCAAGTTGTTTACTTCGCATGCGGTTGTACCGTGATTGATTACTTAAAATTAATAGTATACGACAACTGCGACAATAAATCTACTGCAACCTTTATTTTATAAATAGGTATGCACCTATGTTTTAGTTTATTTTTGTTTTCTATTGACTCAAAAATTACATGGTCGAGTTTAATATTATTTTATTAAATTATATCAAACGATCAAACGTCATATGAAAAACTATTATAGTTGGAAGTTCAAAAATGCCTTTGTGTGTTGTTTGAGTAAACAAGCCATCGCAGGTTGCTTGCATTGCATGCTCCAAAATGCAGATTAGGAAAATAGCATGTCATGTTTCTGGCGTATTCAAACATTGTTAGGCTTTCAGGGAGACTGCCCGTTTTAAAAGTATGTGTGCATATACTTACATGTATATATAATATTGTCCCGTTTAAAACTTACAGCTAATATACGAGTAGCTAGTAGCTAGTTAGATAAAATCTACCTGATAGCAAAATGTTTCTTTCATATTCTATAGTGTATGAGAAAAGGATGTTTTGAAAGTGAACCCTACATTACATACAAAAACTGGGGAATATCGGTATGAAATCATAAGGGTAATCTTGCCCCATTCGTGCTTACCTACATCTAAAAAGCACGTAAGAGATTTCTTTTTTTAATCCACTATGTATGTAAACCTTTACCCAAATGTTGTCCAAATTTAAGAGTCGTTTTAGGAAATGTAATAGGACATCCGTCTTTAAGCATGCAATGCGCATGCTCCAAAATGCAGATTAGGAAAATAGCATGTAATGTTTCTGGCGTATTCATATTCATATTCATATTAATTTATTTCGTGCAACCATGGTATTACAAGATGTTGTTTTTCTGAATCAGTACAAGACATGGACCCTACAAGGGTGTAGCAACAAATTTATCTTAATGTTAAGTAGGTACTTAAAATTAAGATTTTAACATAAATTTACATAGATATATAGAATTTATAGAATTTATACAACATAACAAATCATAAAAAGTAATTATATTATATTATATTCAAACATTGTTAGGCTTTCAGGGAGACTGCCCGTTTTAAAAGTATGTGCATATACTTACATGTATATATAATATTGTCCCGTTTAAAACTTACAGCTAATTTACGAGTAATTACGTTAGATAAAACAAACCTAGTAGCAAAATGTTTCTTTCATATTCTATAGTGTATGAGAAAAGGATGTTTTGAAAATGAACCCTACATTACATACAAAAACTGGGGAATATCGGTATGAAATCATAAAAGTAATCTTGCCCCATCCGTGCTTGCATTTAAAAAGCACGTAAGAGTTTTCATTTTGTAATCCACTATGTATGTAAACATTTTATTATACAAAACACAGAAATCCAAATACAATATTTTCAGAATAGGAATATTAGGAATGTACAAAGGCGAACTTATCCCTGTAAGGGATCTCAATGGTCCCTTTTGAATGCGATAGGGCACCCGTGTTTAATAAAATAATGTGAACTTTTGTAAGAATGATTCGATATTTGTAACTCTGTTGCGCTAATAGCTAAACATTTTTTGATGAAATTGGCACCTAGCCTTAGGAGTTCTTGCTCCAGATTAGGACAAAGATAACTTATCGTCCTATAAATTAGATAGCTCTTTAACGAATCAATTAAATTTCGTTAAATGAGTTTTACTGTAATAAAGTCGCAGCCTCGCAAAAGATTGTAGATTTATAAACAAACACCGGATTGATGGGGGCAAAAATGTACAAGTGCTAGTGATTCATTAAATGTCGACTAAGTTTATCGACATCGATAAAAAGTAATTTTTAACCATCATTTTAATTATGTGCAACCTTCTTTTATTTATACTTATCGCAACTATAAACAACCGGTATCTGACGTTAACTCTGGTCTCGAGTCACTTTTGAGAACCATTGAAGTTACATTGAATAACTAATTCATTCGGTGCAATCATATTCGTTAGCATTTCGACGAATTGAGAACCTTGTTTTTTAAGTCGGTTAAAAATGTCTCGAAAGAAAAGAGATCTTCATGGAAAGCTGATCCTTCAGGTATAGAAGATAAAGGTACGACTTACTTTTGCAAGAAATGTAAGATCCATATGTCACGAAAAATGTAGTCGATAAACTAAGTCGATATTTAATGAATCACTAGCACTGGTACATTTTTGCCCCTGTCAATCCGGTGTATGTTTATAAATTTCGGATGATGACGATATCATTAAAGTTAGGTTAGTAGTTCAACTTCAACATAGAAATTGAGACGGTTTCTTGTTTATTAGTTTTGTAGAATTAAGTTATCAAGCAAACAACGATAAGGTCTCACAAGATAACGGCGGCATCAGTCGAAATAGTGCGTGGTTATTCTTTAACCCGAGCTTAACCACAATATATTGAACTTTAGATTCGTTATATTCTACGTAGTCAGGTATCAAATTATGCTGGTGGTAAATGGTTGTTTAGAAATAACCAGAATGAATCGATTTGCCACATCGAATAGTATTTAGGAACGTTTAGATCGAATTACAATGGTTTCTACCTGGATCCCGCGTGTTCATGCGAGTGTGAAAGAAATGACGACTTTCACTCTCACACATGCGTGTGCGTCATGTTCTGTATCATTGGTGTTGGCGTTACACACAACGATCACAACCCTCTATTAAAGTAAACCTATCTAAACGAGTAGTAAAGCTCTGTACAGCTAGTCTTATCTATTTATTATTTTTTATACTAGAGTCCCGCCCTCGCTACGCTCCCAAACCAATAAAAAATAGCCTATGTCCAACTAGAATGATATACTATCACCAGGGATCGGAAATTCGGATCGATATTTACCTATACTTTCGCACCGGCTTTGTTGTTCAGTTGTATGGAGGCGGACTCAATCGTAGAATTCATTACTAAAATTTCTGGGATTTCAAAATAAATAAATTGCACCGGCATTAATTCATAATCAATTATTTATATTAACTGTTTGAAGTTATTTTTCATGTATTGATTTACCAAATGTTATTTAATTTACCTGTAACTCATTAACCTAACGAATTTATAGGAGCAAAAATGAATGTTTTATCCTATATGTAAAGTAATTATTACATTAAAATTTTGTAGAATCCCAGAATCCCAGAACTTATATTATTAAAATAATATTTTTAAGAAGTCGACGCCATGTTTGCCTATCTTTTTCCGGGATTTTGCCAACTTTAGGTAAATATCGATCCGAATTTCCGATCCCTGACTATCACAGAAAACTCACAAAAACCGAAGCATAGCTAGGGCGGGTAGTTTGTATGTCTGTTTTTTTTTAATCTTAAAATATGTCTAATAGTTTAGGAGCTAGAGTGGAAAATCCGGCTTTTATCACATATACACAAACACAAATACGTACATAGGCAGTGTAACTCATCATTACCCGTTTACCCTATTGGCTTCAAGCACTCAAAAAAAAAAAAAAGTTGTAAACCGCGAGCCTATGTCAATTCCAATTCAAGGGTTCCATATTACTAAACCTCCGCTGACCGTCCGGCCGTCCGTCTGTCTGTCAGCAGGCTGTATCTCCTAAACCGAAGTTATGACATTTTCAGTGTGTACTGTTGCCGCTATAACAACAAAATAATAATAATTAAAAGTTATAGGGATACAAGAAACAGGGTTCTTATGGCTATTTTTGCTCGACCTTCACAATCTTTGTATTTCTATTATCTAGTATCTCTTGAACTGTAAACGGTAGACACATAATTTATTAAAAAATGAGTAATCCTATTGCCGTTATTTTAATAAATAAAAAGAACAAAAAGGACCCATACAGCAATGGTACGGGGAGCCTTTCGTGTGTGAGTAGAACACCCTGCCGTTTGGCCGAAATATGTTTGCCAAATGTATCGTTTCCCACCCTTTTCATTCACCAAGCCAATTTTTTTTCCTGTACTTAATTGTAAATATTTCAGGATTTATTTCAGTACCATCGTGTAGAACCCTATAGGTTAGGTTAGTTTTTATAAAATCCTGAAATATTTACGGTTACAGAAAAAAAAGTGGTTTGGCAAATTAATCGGTTGGGTGTTTTTAGTTCTCTGCTATTCTTAACTTAAATGCATCTACTTGTCTAGTTGTTCTGTACCTATAGTAAAGAATAACTCCGCGGGCGGTGCGCCGGCGACGCCGGACCGGATCTAGTAATTAGTTCGTCCATATGGTAGCGTTTGTTTGCCGACCGACGGCGAGCGAGGGCTCTGGTATTTCCTAGCCGATAACGCTTGGAAACTATATTGTTTATTATGGACCTTTTGTTTATGTTGTGATTTTTTCAATTTGTAAGTTTTTGTTAATGAGTAATGCAACCGAGCACACCGTGTTTGATAGTAAGATGAGCTCAGAGGCCGACATTTGTAGTATTTCAAATGCGTTGCCACCCCTGACTTCAGTCCGATAAGAGGAAAGAATTTCTCAATGCCAGCAATTTTTGTGTGTTGTTGTTGTCGAAGTTTTCAACATGTACTGAAAATAATAAATATGGAGTCGTTGTCTTCTTTCAAGTTAATTAGCAGTCAATTGACAACAGGAACTGTTGCAAAAGGTGTCCTGGAACTAATCATGCTTATAAAGGATTGTCTTAAAAGCAAAAAATATTTTTATGTTCATTATTTACTGAGAAAAAGTGCTAATGGCTACATGCTAACGCCACATGGTCTTTTCGCGCGGTTACAAAACAAAATTCGTCTTTCCGAGCACTAGTCCAAAGCGGGCGCGTAGCAAACACTGATTTTATTTAAAAAGAAACATCCATTAAATAATAATAAAATAAAATATAGTATTTTTCTCTATAAAAATGACCTTTTAAATTATCAATTGTGTTTGAATATGAACAGTGACGTCACACTCGGGTCTTCTAAGGAATATCATAAAACGAAACATTTGCAACTTCACTGGCTTCCTCGTTGCACGTAGGCGCGGATCGATAGATGAAATAATGTTAGCGTTAGATATGTATTGTGGCATTAGATCCCGCTGGCGCCCTTCGAATATAAGGGCGCTTTTATCGATTTTTGGCACCCTCCGAGCCGGAGCTCGCGGGGGCGCGCTAAGATGGCGGCGGGTCCCTCGGACCTGCCTCAAGCTCGCTGCCAACCCAAGGTCACGTCCGCACATGCTGCAACACTAAATCTCGATCACATTTTGCTCCCTCACTACACTACCAAATACATTCTCTGTCTCTATCCCGCGGCCCGTGGTCGTAGATTGCCTCTCATCAATAGTGTTAAGGCCAGGCCAGGGCTGACAGCCTTGATGATTGTCATATTAATGACTCCTTGACCGTGACCATGCAGGGCCAATGTCCACGGTTACTTGTGATCGGTAATAATAATACATGTTTTTGATAACACGATACGATATTGTATTAATAAAAATAGAATAAGATTTAGAGGATTTATTTGGAATTGCAATACTCCCCGGTAAACTTCACAGTACATGTTCAATATGTTCATGCAATTTGAAAGAATAGTAATGTATTCTATTCATATTGCTACGCAACAATGTCTGAGTAATCTATTCAACACCAACTCTAACTAGCCGACATCGCCAACCCTAATCATAGTAAACGCTCTTTATCTATATTATGGAAAATTTTGGAATGCGACATTTAATGTTTTCGTCTCGCTCTATCACGCGCGTTTGTGCTATTCTATTTCTATCTCTCTTTAGGGTCGCTACCTACGAATGAGGGGTAGTGGTAGGGAGCGCACAAAAGATTTGGGATAGATTTTTTTCGCGAACTGCACTTTATGGAGTGGCACAGTGCACCCATAACAGTCGATGGGTTGGCACGCACGCCACAACATCTGTTTTTTTTTTCTTATATTTTACAAACAAAGTTATTTGCTTGCCAGGAACGTTCTAGTGTACTATCGGAGTAGTGATAACTTGACAGTGGTTGCCGCATGAACTAGTTATTATTGTTCGAGTGAGTGTAAAGTGATACCGTGGTCCCATTAATGTGTTACTTCATTGGCTTTTTAGTAGAGCAGTTTTAATGACGATGCTTTGTCGATCAAAGCTTAAAATACCTTTATTTAATTGTAATTTAACATAATGGGTACCGAATTATACATTAAAAACATACATTGTTTACCGCAATTAAATTTCATACCACCGTAGATGTATGTACTTCTATGTGTTAATAAGTTCGCATTATTCACTTGTGCTAGGTACTAAACAGCGATAATAATATTACCGGAAATGCTATAAAATAAATTGTTTATTTATTACCGCAATTGAATCATTAACTCGTATGACCGTATCTCCAGTCCGAAAATGCTTAACAACCGTTTGTCTCATGTTAACTTCGTTTTTTTAAATGTGTCCTGTATCTTTTACAGGTCTGATGTCGTGAAGTTTTAAAACCATGACATCATTCGCGAATATGACGCAGGCGCTCGGCGCGAGCCTGCCGTCGTCGTCCAACGGCGGCGCGGGCGCGGTGGCGCGTCCCGAGCAGGAGGACCCGCTCGCCATGACGCTCATCTGCAACCTCCTCGAGAACATGAACAAGCAGCCGTCGAGCCTGCAGCCCGCGCCGCAGTCGTCCATGTCCTACGACATCTGGGCGCTGCCCTCTTGCGGCACTGTGCAGAACCCGCACGGGCCCATCAGCCGCGAGTACCATGGTGGCGCAAACAACAACAACCTGCACCACAAGGAAGACAACTCCAGCGGCTCGCCCTCCTCCGTGTCCGCCTCCTGCTTCCGCAGCTCCCCCGGCACCTCGCCCTGCGCGTCCGCCGTCTGCTCCCGCTGCGAGGAGCGCGTGCCCACCACGCGCTGCCTCGAGTGCAACGACATGTTCTGCTATGAGTGCTGCCACGGCGTCAACTCCGACTGTCAGCTCCGTGAGCATACCTTTCTGCCTGTCCGCCATATCTCGCCCATCGGTGTCCGCCCCAACTCCGTCAACAACGAAAAAGAAGTCTACTGCGAGCTCCACGGTGACCCCGTCAGGTTCTACTGTGAGGGCTGTGTTGTCTTTATCTGCCAGGAGTGCACGCTGTGGGTTCATAAAGACCACTCCTTCACGCCTATCAAAGGAGCTCTCGACATGTGTCGCGTCGGCGTCTTAAGGGCAATAGAAGATACCAAAACTGGTACGAAGGCTATTAAAACCGCTATAGATCGCGCGGTAGCCATGTCGAAGTCTTACGAGAAGGAATCGGCTGAAGCCAGCATGAAAATAAGAAAGGCTATGCGTTGCTACGCGCAAGCTGTTGAAGATCGTGAAAAATATCTATTAGACAAGGTAGATAAACTGCGTCAAGCGAAGATGAACGAGCTTACTGATCACATGAACACACTGCGCGGCATACTTGCCGGTCTCGCGCACACCAATGAGACGTTGGTGAGAACCATGGATTCGGAAGGTTTGGATTTATTCATGGCCAAAGAGAAAGGCAGAAATCAAGTCGATTATTTCTCATGCATGTTTAAGAATATGTACATGACAGAGGAGAAGATTATGTTTGTTCCTCCGAATTACGATCTCGTAGATCAGCTGAAAAGACAGTGCGATGTGCAGTCGGCGCCAGCCAGCTCCATGCATTCTGTCAACTCCGCCTCTTCGCTGCAGACCCGGCAGTCTCTAATGTCTCTTCCGTCTCTGCAATCGGCTCAAACTTTTTCCCCTCTGCCGCCCTATAACATGACATCTACCAGCAGCCTCAGATCGCTGCCTGATTATGGTACTAGTCACACTAGATCCACTAATTATTATGACAACAGCATTTCACCAAGCATGGCATCAGGCATCGCATCAACCATGGCTATGGATTCTAATCTGCCGCGTGGCATCGGTCAAGCTATTCCCGGATACTGGATGTCAGTAAGCGTTAGACCGACCAGGAGCCCTGTGCCGGGGGTCCCTATGTTTTCATTCGGCAGGGAGGGCCAAGACGAAGGGCAAGTATCCAGACCGTGGGGTTTGTGTGTTGACAGAGAGGGGAACATTATAGTTGCAGACAGAAGGAACAATCGAATCCAAATATTTAATAGTCGTGGGGAATTCAGAAGTATGTTCGGTTCCAAGGGTACTGGGCCTGGAGAGTTTGATTTGCCAGCAGGGATCACCACGGATACATTCGGCCGTATTATCGTCATCGATAAAGACAATCACCGTGTTCAGGTATTCACATCTGCTGGAAACTTCATCCTTAAGTTTGGCTCGTTTGGCAAGGAGTGCGGTCAGTTCCAATACCCCTGGGACGTAGCGGTGAACACACTAGGCAACATCGTCGTGACAGACACCAGAAACCATCGCATTCAGCTGTTCACAAGCGATGGGACTTACATTACTAAGTTCATATTCGAAGGCGCTAATCCCGCCAAGATGCTGAAGGGGCCGACGACTCCACGAGGCGTGTGCTTCACTACGTCTGGCAACATAATAGTGTCGGACTTCGAGAACCATCGGCTGCTGATGGTGGACCCGACGCTGACGAAGGTGTTGCACTGCGTGGGCCGCGAGGGCGCAGGCATCGGCGAGCTGAACCGTCCGTCGGGGATCGTGACGGACGACGACGGGCGCATCATCGTGGCAGACTCCAAGAACCACCGCGTGCTGGTGTTCACGGCCGAGCTGCGCATCCTGTGGGCCGTGGACCTCAAGAGCCCTGGGCTGGACGATAAGGACCGGCCCAGCGACGTGGCGCTCACGCCCGAGGGCTACCTCGTCGTGCTCTTCGAGACCCTGCCCGACACCGCCCGCGACATCTCCTCGCACGGCAAGCAATACATCAAGGTATATTAACTTAAGTTCGATTACTGAGCCCGGGCGAATTAAATGTAGTAGTATCGTACGACATCAAAGGCAATTCGAAAGTATTTTCGAATTTGCCTAATTTGAAATTCGTACGGATCTTATAGTCGGTGTCAATTCAGACACTTTCACTACTACATTCAAAAACCGCTGGACCCAGTAATCAATCTATTACTAACTATAGGTATTACGTTTACACTAGCTGCGACCTAAGGTCGATCATATTATATTTTGTTTTTGTTTAAGTTGTGATTTCTTTGATAACGTGCCAATTTTATTAAACATTTTGAAATCCGACTCGAGCATAGCTTGGCCGGAAACTTAGCATTTGCTCATGATAAGTATTTGCGAATCAATTTTCTTTTTTTTAAATAATATTTTGTTAGATGTTTGGTTACCATAATAGTCATTTGTTTTTGATATCTGCATTAGACTAGTCTTAAGGACCAAACGTACACGATGTAGTAGCGACGTATATCCGTAGCCGTCATATTCATAATCCATAGTATAATCTATACTTACACCAAATCCATAGTAGGAGCACTTACAGTATGTCGATTAAGCTCTGTCCGATTAGTCTTACGATTTATAATATTAATTAAGAAAAACCTATAAATCGTAAGGAATGTAAAAATCACAATGTGATGTAAAATATGTTTTTATGTGAGATAATTTAGAGACTTGAAAAGTATTTTTCCAAAATGTTAGATTTTCGTTTATGACTCGGTTAGACGACTAAATTCAGACTGTTTTCTTATGCTGAGTTGATTAACATTTTAGTTTTATAGATTATCTATATATATTTTTATTTAACGCTGTAATTGACCGCTGAAAGCTATTAATAATTGGCGACAAAGAAGCTGTTTATTTTCTCAATGACGTCAACATTTTATTTAACGTTTACCGCAGGGAGGCGTAGTATTATTGTGCACTAAAATCAATGCAATAAACTTTAAGACTGACTTTAGAAGACTGTCTTAAAGACTAGCCCGGACCCGCGGCGACGCCCGGTATCCGACACGCGTATTATTAATTTGAATAAGTATCGTGATATTTTTATTTCATGTTTGAATTACGTCGTTTTTGTTTAAAATTAAATAAGTAAAAGAACGGAAATTGAGACTGCGGCTAAATTATTGACGAACGCGAACGAAGAACTGAACAATGCATCGTAGCGTTCAGTTTAATATTGCCAGATTATCTACCGATACGTCGCGTAGCACGTTTGTTAATTTATTTTCATTTTTAATATGATGGGGCTGTTGTTTACCAGTTTCTGTATAAATTTAAAGATCGTACCGAACTGAGCCCGCGAGTGCACCGTGGACTAGTCAACGTGAGCCAACACGTGATGCATGAGTGAGAGCCCGTCGAGTAGGACCACTTGAGGAAGCACTTCTTACCATACATCCACAAATGTGTGCACAAATATCTCTTAAATGTATATACAAACTGGTATCTAGTGTGACCTGCAAGCGCCGAATCAAATGATTAAGGCACTTGAATTAAACCTAGGTAATTTATAGATATTCTTCTACAAATTAATTAAATTTTAGTTAGTTAATTGTGTGGTCTTATACAATCTAAATTGTTGTATTAGTTTAAATATTGTAGTAAAATGTTTGTCTTAAACTATAAATTGATGCATAATAATTCTACTAGGTACTAGAGATACGTCGATGATATTCGATTTTAAATGCTGTGTTCAGTCGATATGTGTTCACTTAATCTATTTAATATAAGTTTGTGGTTGTAGCGCGTGCCCCGGGCACGGTGTTGGTTCTCCTAGGAGCTTCGTACGTAGTTAAATTCAAATATACCTTAGTAGCGCCGGGAGCAGCCCATCCGCGGCCGCGGGAGTAGTTGGTAGAGCGTAGCGTTCGCTTTGCTGTTGTGTAAATGATTCACTAATAATCGCATATTATAATAGAGGTATGTAGTATCATTAATTATCAGTCTTCTCGTAGTAGGGTGCCATATCACGGCAGTGATCACGAAAACGCGGTCCTGACGCGGTCGTTACCTTATATCATAATAATCGCTTGATAGACAACGTAGTTAGATTGTAATGTTACTACTCTTTATTCTCCAAATACGAATTGGTTGTATTCAAACCTTTAGGAAATATATTTTAGATCTACTTACCTACTCATTAGAACAATGCGTAAGCGTCTTAATTAATGTCGTTTGTCGTCGAACGAACTTGTCGAACATAGTTGTAAAGTATGCTCTAAAGTAATTAGGTACGTCTAGTATGTAAAAGTTAAACTAACATTTTCTCCCTTGTACTTAGGGTTACGATAGGATAATTAATTTAAATAAGAAATGTTTGACTAATTCGGTGTCCTAACCGGTGATAGGCAATAGTGTAAACACTAAGTAATTCAAGCAACAATTTTCTTGTGATTTGAAAATTTAGATTTAAATAAGGAACTGATTAATATTATAGCGGTGACTGGAGCGAGAGTCTGAACTTAATAATTGCCTAAGAGTCGAAAATTGTTGTTTGAAGTTGATGGATGTTTGTGCGCCGGCGGCGGGCCGACGTGGGGATGGAGCGTTAAATCGCTTGCGATACTCATCAAACCATTGTATGTCGCATTCTGGCGCCCTCCCGCCATGGAGCGAATATTCGGACGTTTCAACCCGTCGTCGTTGTCTTTAGTATATTGATATCTTCGAGCAACTCTTGATGTAAATAGAAGCAATGCCGGGAGTAGTTCCATTTCATTCTGAATTGTAATAATTTTGATAATTTTATCTGGAGTAATGTGCGAACACGATGATGACATGACGGCGGGTGAAATGCCGAAGACTCCCGTGGCTCTCCCTGGCGGCCGTCATCGGCGCCCGGGCAGGGCGGGCGCCCCCGCCCCCGCCGCCGGCGAGCGGCGCGTGTGTAGGTTACAGTTAGTCTAGAACAGTGTGCGTGCAGTTTGCGTCTTGACGAATTGACAAATTCCGCTAATGATATAATTATTATTAATATTTTGTTTTCATATCAGTGATAGGTATTTTTTGTTCAGTGCCATTATTAAAGTATTACGTTATTTTTAAAATAATGTGTGGCATGAGATGCATTTTTTATTGATGTATTTTCGGATTAATAATTCTTTTTGTAGAATTCAAAGATGTTTTCTTTATGACTTAATATTTAACAACGAATCTCATATTTTCATGAAATCACAGTTGTTTAAAATCGATTGGATTTGCAAAGCAAACGCCGACACCCATAATAGTAATAAATGTAATAATGTACTGATTACGAGGGCATTCTAAGAATGTTACCAGACTGTCACAATGACATAAAGTAATTTAAAGTAGCCGGCGCGCGGGCTCGGCTCGCCCTCCGCTCGGCCGCCTCGCCAGCGCATGCAGCACACGATGTGCTCAAATTAAATTTAAACGCACTAAGGTTTCTTGGAAACTTGGAATTAAATACCTGTAACAAATAAAAATATTAATTTGAGCAGTTGATCTCGCGTGTCGTACAGCGCGATGAAATGAGGCGCGAGGCGGCCGGGCCCGCGCGACGCCCGAGCCTAGCCTAGCTGGGAGCCGACGAGGCATGACTTCATTTGGAAACACCTTTTTGTTTGGCTTAGTTATGTTTTTTTATATATTTTTTGTTACTATCCCTGGAGTTGCGGTAATATCAAATATACTTGTCTATTGACTCGGATACTCTGTTAAAGCGAGGCGAATAACCTAAGTTAGTGACAATCATTGTGTTTGTTGCTAGCATACGTTGCTCCGTTCCATTGCGAGAAATTAGTGACTCGTTTAGTACGATCGGAGGCGCCCCCGGAATATGTTTGACATTACCGCGGTGTCCGGGAGAGATTTCCGCCGCGAGGGCGACACGTACCTACTTTGTGAGACCTGCTAGCTGCTAGCAGTATAATTGTGGTTTTGTGATAGATACAATAAAATTGGGAACTTAATGATAAAATATTTGAAACGTAATCATAATTTTTGTACAAGTTTTTAATGTTTAAAACAAACATTCACGCACGCGCCGCGGTGCGTGGCCGATGTCGGAGACGCAACTCGGAGCTGCATAATTAATATGGTTACGAGATTTTAGCTAATTGTACTAAGCCATTTTTGTGCTATTTTTGTAAAAGTAAATAGGCGCTTGTGTTGTGTTAGTGTTAGTGTAAATTATATTCATTCTTCTCCTGTTTATGCTTCAGAATGAGTTCGATTTAGAGGGCAATTGACAATTGACAATTGATGACAATTCTTAAAGTTGCTACTCGTCTCGACGCACCGATCAGTCGAGAGGGAAGTGGTTATGAGTGTTAGTGGGAGACCGTACGCTTTCCACTGCGGCTTCCCGCTCGGCCGACTCGGCTGTGTTGAGCCGCCAGTAGCGCTTGTAACGGCTAGTAACCAACGCGCAGGTTTTACCATCACAATCACAAATAGGAGAGGAATGCAATGGTCGATAAATATCATGTGTTTAAGTAAGTAGTATTTTTGTACACGGGCTCGGCGGGAGTGCCGGGCGCTAGTGTTCAAGTTAATGTATAACCACATCTACCTCACTTGTGTAGCGTACAAAGACTGATTGGTGTGTGTAACGGTGGTCAGATCACCGCGAAGAAGTCTGTTGTCTGCTGATAATGTACGCCCAAATATTACTGTGTGCTTCACCTTCTATGATATCGGATTTCGTTTCTAGGTGCATAGTATTATTGTAATTATTGCGACTCATGTTGTGTGACGTGGTGGACAGCAGCCTTTTCCTTTTTTTTTATATGTATATCTTACGTTAACTTCGGTAATACTGTTAAAAGAAGACTGAAATTTTATAAATGTTCCTATATTTTAATTTAGTGCTACCAATATTTCATTTACATTATTTTACCCTTTCGGTAGGTATCGTAACTTCTTATCTTATCAATTGTATGTGACGCTATATAATGTCAAGAAATTTTTGAAATTTTTAATGGAATTTTGTATGGAAATTTAATAAAGTGATTGATAGAACAATGGCGTTGTCATTTGCATCCAATATTTATAAGACCCTGTGTAGTTATTAAGGGTCTCTATTAAAAACTAATATTTGGACTACATTAAAAGCTTAGTGCAGTCGGGAGTCACGTCAATGTATTGGTCGCTTTTATGGAGCCGTAGACAATCTCAGTACTGCGCTTTACTGGCGACAATGTTTTTTATAAAATTGGTTGATTTCGGTGGGTCACCTATCATATCAGCAAATTCAAATTCCGAATTTACATTCCCAACTGTTTATTTTCCCCAAATTTTCATAACGTTAAACGTAGATATGCATTTTTGTCTGTAACTAACTTTTCGGGATACGTTACACGTTTTAAAAATAATTAGCGTGTGGATTTAAAAAAAAACATTCCTAAATTATACATTTTCAGATATTGAAACCGTTGGGAATCAAAACTTCGGAATTGCGATAGATTACCATTTCTGTGTGACAACGTTAATAAATTTGTGCTTGGAAACAAACGTACTGCAGTGAGTTTTTAAGTCTAAATATAAGTTTCAGCCGTGTCGAATCTTACACTTATGGGAATGAGCGACGTGAAAAAATTGTAAGCTCTATTTAACTTTTAACCTTTTGAACGCCGTACGACAAATACAAAATGCGTCACTCACACGCCAAACATGTTTGCTATGCTAAGCAAATCACAACTTAATCCATACGAAAAAAAGTCTCTTTTAATCTCTAACTTGTGTCGGCTGTGGCCGTCGTTGGCGTCAGTTGTTGTTGTTGGTTGTCGGTCAGAGCCAAGTGTGGCGTTCAAAAGGTTAAACTTCAAAAAAATACCAATCCGTCTCTCTGTCTCTTAGGGTGCGGCTCCACTGAGGCGGAGACGAGAGGAGCGGAGCGGAGCTGTGCCAATATTAACCAATAAAAGGCGCATGCGGTCACGTCGAGCGCGCCTTGCGCAGATTCCATTGGTTAATATTGGCACAGCTCCGCTCCGCTCCTCTCGTCTCCGCCTCAGTGGAGCCGCACCCTTAGGCACATTTATTTCACATTTAAACAAAACGTTACAACTACATTCGTTTGCTTAAAATAGTTTGGAGTTTGCTATTATACATACACTTTAAAAATCAGTATTTCTTTATAATATCTAAAAATCGTATATTCAAGGAACGCGTAAAAATCTTAAAGTCATATTACCTAACAGCAAAGACGAAAATACTTACAACTTGCTGATAGAACAAAAACTGGAATGTGGTGGCCCACCACAGGTGGGTATGTTTTGAACCTTTTGAACGCCTTACGTCTAGTGATAGGCGGCTTGTAAGTTTCAAAAGTGAAACTTTCACCAAACATTTCATGCAATATTCTGACAGTTAGGTACCAAGTTGTAACGAGGTTGTTACAACCTCTTTTGTTTGAGTTCCTGGCCACTATTACATTTCGATCTAAATCTTCCAAATTCAAATTCATTAGATTCAATTCCGCTATCGATCCTTGGATCATTCTCCATATTTTTACCATAAGAACTAGACACGCGTATGCGTGTCTCCCCATTATTGTACTTTCATTAATTTACTATATTATTTGGTATTCAGTTATTATAAATTATAAAATATATTCAAGAAGTGTTTCTTTTATCTTCAACACAAGACGTCTCAGTGATACTTACCCTGTACCGTCAGAAAGTGAAATCGTTTGATTACTGAAAATTACTATAATTTTGTAATTTAACGTAAGTAACGTAAAATTTTCATGAAATATATACTTGAGTAAGAATTATATCCACCTAGTTATGTAACTTTCAGAAGCTGTAATTTTCGCAGTTAAGGAAAGTTTTGTACCTAATGTTTCAGAAATCGCCCATCACTACCTACTTACGTCAAAGACAAAATGTGTCACACACACACACACACACACCAAACATGTTGGCTATGCTACGCAAATTACATCTTAATTGATACGAATTAAAGCCTCTTTAAATCTTGAACTTGTGACGATCAGTGGTCCGAGTTTCAGTTGACGCGACGGCCGGCCGAGGCGACTGTCATTCAAAATGTTAATAATATTGGTATACCTATATACCTCTCCCAACTCTAGAGGGCAATGCAAGTGACAAATCATTGACAAATGCATGTAAGGTACTGACAACGTCAACTATTGAAAACAAAGCGTATCAAACGCAAAGATTCAATTGATTACTTTTAAGCATATCCGAATTAGAAATATGGGTGGTAATTTAACCACGTTCTTCTCTAGTCTAGGAAGGTTTTTCGAGTACCCGGTGAAAAGAAAGCCTATATGTTTCTACAGACAGGAAGACTTCACAGCTACAGGTAGGTACTAAAATTACGTAACTGCAGCATATAAACAATTTTAAAAACTTTTCCACAATTGTAGGTTTGGGACCACGTACATCGAATCGAAAAATCGAAAAGTTGCCAGCTTATCTGTATTCTACAGACTAATCGGGGAGTGTAGGTACACAAGAGCTCCACGAGCTGTCTCCTTTCTACCATCGGATTTAGTGTTACAAAAGCCTCGAGCCTTTTAGCCATACATTTAAAGCTCCCGAGTTCTTTTTTAGAGCTGATTTGATGAGATAGGTTACGAAGACTTAGTGATTTTAATAAGGACGATGTCTTAAAAAAGGCTTTAGCTTTTAGTCTTTTAATAAGGTTACTAGCTCCTTCCTTCAATAGAACTAGGCTTAGGGGCTAAAGAGCTTTATAAGCTTTTAGCCTTCTAACTCTTCTAAGCCTCAATAATCGAGGCGAACCTTAAAAAAAGGGCTAAACGGCTCGAGTCTTTTGGAACACTAATCGGATTTCCAAACGCATAGCAGCATACCATCCTTACATGGTTGAAATTTTGCATTTTCCAACGAAGCGCTTTGCATCATCCTTCATACTGCAAAATTGCTTGCTGCTTTACATTGTACTGCAAAAAGGGGATCGAATAACTGGTATTGTGTATGAAACAGGAGAACCCATAAGGAGACAGTGGGACGGCCCGAAGACGGCCGTGACCGACTACGACAAGCTGGTGGACCTGTTCTACAAGCGGCTCGCCGAGCAGCGCCAGTACAACCAGGTATCACTTGCCGGTTGATTACTGAAGTTTCATTAAAAAAACAGTAGCTACATTGGCCGCATGGGGCCTCCTTTATACATCGGTAGGTATTATGAAGTAAATCTACTAGCGCTTCGGACTAGAACATTGATTTCTCCATTTATTTAGATACCTATACCTACTGTCCTCCTACGGAAAAAAGGCACATCTCCAATAATAATTGTATTGCACTTCCAACCTTATTATAACCCCCGAGAGTTCAATATGCTTCTTTTAATTAATTGCACATATGCCTTTTCTCCGTAGTAGGGCAGTATACGTCTAATTAGCTTAGATTCCTTGATGAGGTCCTCCCGAAACACCTAATACTATCAACCGAAAGACGTTACCTGTGGGACGTAGGGCTACCACAAGGGCCGCTGCAAGCCTTCACGGCCGGATTAACCATGTCAGGCCCCCTATACCGCTTTATGGAGAATTCGGCCCTGCAAGCCCAGCCCTTAAAAGTTGGTCCACCTAATTTAAATTCGCTTGAAACCACTTCATTTCAACAAATACGACTAGTGAGCGATAAATAATTATTCTATACCAAAATCTTGGATTTTGGCCGGCGTTACGGTAATCTGGTAGGTTAGGTTAGGTACTTATATTAACATATAATCCGTAACAAGCTTGATAGGTACCTATTAGGGAATGCAAATAACCGATTTTAACCGGTTATTTTGATACAAAACGGTTAATAACCGGTTAAATTGCATTCTCTAGTACCTACCTATACGATTATATTACCGGAACAAAGTAGGTATTATTAAGTAGATAAAATAATTATTAAAATAACTGGTCACATTTATCGCTGTGGATAAAACATCGTCACTCTCTGTTAAGTATATGGGTGCGAGAGTAACGGGTGTTTTATTTACACCTACTGCGATAAACTAAGCCTGGTGGCATTTGCATTGCATTTCTGCTATAAGTAAGCGCTATGTAGGAAATGAAAGAGCTGGACCGGCAATGGAGCACGCAGAAGGTGGTGCGGCGCTTCCCGGGCTGGAATGACGTCACCATCGCCAACCTGCACAGCCTGTTCCTGCTGTTCGACAACCAGGCCAACGGCATGCTGGGGCTGGATGACTTGTTAGTACAGACAAGTAATAAAGTTATGTTAAAGTTTCAGCTGACTCAAAGCGCCAAATCACCTGGAAATAGGAGCTCCGCGTCCAAACAATTTAATGATCGAACTACTTATTCGTAGGACTGCCTGGGTGAATGAAGGATACAATCTAGGAAGATAGGTAACAAAAGTTAAGATAGAGGTTCGATTTGGAGAACGGTCTATAGTTGGGCAAAGTTGCCAGGTTGAATTATAGTTCAAGTGGCAACACTGTCGACCATCACTAACCATCACTTTATTATGCTACAGCGATTGGGTATTTTTGTATAATGTTGCCAATATAGTCTGGTGCGCCTACAACTCACACAATACAAGATCGCATCAAGCGAGCTCAACGTTATTCCGATCGATTCTAAATTCTGATGTTGGAGAAGTACCCTACCTAGCCTACCTTCACCGCAGCGTTTTAGAGTTTAATTGCAAATTCGTGTTGAAGGTCATCATCAAATCAATACAGTGTTCCCACTATTTTTATTAACTCCTCCTGATGCTGCAGTGATCACATACATACAATCTACAAAAGCTTTCAGTTTTCTAAGACGATTTTTAATTCACATGGGACAATACCATGTCAGACCCACCATACCCCTAACTATACCCCTGGGGGTAGGGTGGGACTGAACCATACCACCGTAGTGCTGTGCACTATAATATGCTTTCAGGTTTTAATGTTTTAAAATCCAATTTAACAGAGTCGACGGAGCTCCGCTACCGCGGAGCTCCTATTCCTGATTGTTTTGGCCCTTCGGGCCGGCTGAAAATCTAACATAGACTAACTCTACCTCATATCCAGCACTTCTACGGTGGTATGGTTCCCTAACGGTTACGCTACGACGGTTTAACGCTAGTGAAGAGTTTAAGGAACATGTCAAAGAGTATTCTAAGAATTTCAAGATAGACTGCCGTATAGCTAAGCGAAACTTTTTAAGTCATAAAATCTTGAATAGCTCTGATGTCATTAAAACGACTTGGAAAATAATTAATGAAGAAACAGGTCGCCGGAAAAAGGAAATTAATGACTTTCGTTTAAAAGTAGATGGTAAAATCCTAGAGTCGAATTTAGATGTCGCAATTCAATTCGAAAATTATTTTACCAACATACCAGTGTCAACGACTAAGTGTCTGAACTCTTCGCCGGCGTCTGCCATTTTATTATTAGAAGATAACGTGTCTGAATGCAGTATACACTTTGAATTCAAGCACGTTAATGCCTTGGATGTAATTAAGGCATTCAAGTCAATTAATATAAAGAAAACTAATGACCTTTGGGGTGTGTCGGTTCACGTCCTTAAATCCTTATTGGAAGTCATAGCATCTGACTTAATGGTCATATTTAATCACTGTGTTGACTGTGGCGAGTTTCCTGATCTTATGAAACATAGCAAGATAATTCCATTATTCAAAACGGGTAGTACTTCTGACCCCACTAACTTTAGACCGATCTCCATACTACCCACTTTCAGTAAAATCTTTGAGAAATTAATTTTATCACAATTAATGGAACATTTTCAATATAATAATTTATTACACACCAAACAATTTGGTTTTACTCGGGGTCGCTCGACAACCGAAGCTGGTGTTGAGTTAATTAAACATATTTTTGAAGCCTGGGAGGGGTCACATGATGCCTTAGGTATTTTCTGTGATTTGTCCAAGGCCTTCGATTGCGTTAACCATGACACATTGGTCAGGAAGCTACACCATTATGGAGTTAGAAGTACTGCGCTAAACTTAATAAAAACGTACTTATACGGGAGAATACAAAGGGTAGACGTGAATGGAAAACGATCACCTGGGTCTTTGGTCAAAATGGGCGTACCACAGGGCTCAATTTTAGGTCCTTTTTTATTCCTCATTTACATAAATGATTTACCATACCTTATAAAGGACAAACATGATATAGTATTGTTTGCTGATGATACCTCACTCGTATTTAAAGTCAAACGACAACAGGAGTTTAATATCGATGTAAACAATGCTATATCAAAAGTAGTAGATTGGTTCAGTGTTAATAATTTATTACTGAATGAGAAAAAGACTAAATGTATTAAATTTATGACTACAAATGTGAAAAATAGACAAACTACTGTAACTATAAAAAATGATAGATTAGACCTAGTTAATGATACAGTATTTCTTGGAATAACGTGAGACTCCAAACTCCAATGGGGTCCTCATCTGGCTAAATTAGCGAATAGACTAAGTTCTGCAGTTTTTGCAGTTAATAAAATTCGGAATATAATAGACTTGAAAACCGCTCGATTAGTTTATTTTAGTTACTTCCATAGTATTATGTCATATGGTATTTTACTATGAGGTAGTGGTGCTGACGTAAACAGCATCTTTGTTCTACAGAAGAGGGCTATTCGTGCTGTTTACAAGATGGGTCATAGAGACTCGCTTAGAGATAAGTTCAAAGAAACGAATATATTAACCGTATACAGTCAATATATTTATGAAAATATTATGCATGTTCATAAACACATCGGTAGTTTTAGAAAGAACTGTGACATACATAATGTTAATACCAGGAATAAACATAAGCTCGCAGTGCCCTTTACACGGCTTCACAAAATAAAAAACTCTTTCATGGGTAATTGTATAAGGTTCTATAATAAGCTCCCAAGTAGTGTTACTCATTTATCAGTAAATAAATTTAAGAGTTACGTTAAACGTCAACTAGTTTCTAAAGCGTATTATAGTATTAAAGATTATATAAATGATGACAATGCTTGGGACTGAATTATTTGTATTACAATTATTAATGACCGTGGAGACTATATACATCTCCTTGTATGCTTATTATTTTAATTTGACATCTGGAGACTCTTTACATCTCCAAAATTGACCGTGGAGACTTTCTACATCTCCCTTGTTTGTGTTTGTTGTTTTGTTTTTTTGTTTAATTACCTACTTACCTATATTTAATTTTAATTTGACATTTGGAGACTCTTTACATCTCCGGAATTGTATTATTATTTTAACCTGACATTTTTATTAATTTAATTATTATTACTACTGGGACCTGTACATCCCTGTGACATTTAAATTAGATAGCTTATGTTTAGTATTGTAATAAGTTCTTTATTTAAAAAAATGGCTTACTGTTGAGTTTCTTGCGGTGCTTCTTCTCAACAATGGTCTCTTGAAGCGCTGGTAGATGGTAGATTCAGACTTGTAAAAGTGCCTACAGGGCCTACTTACAGAATAAAAGATTTTTTTTTTTTTTTTTTTTTTACCCCCAGGGGTATGGTGGGTCTGCACCCATAGATAGTAAACAATGTTTTTGCTCTTATCCGAGCATAATTACCCCCTTATTCATAAACGCACAATAAGTCTCTTTTTGTTACAGTATTCTTTGTCTCTTTCTGTCAAATTCAGATGTGTGACATCTTTATCAAGGATAAAGACGAAGCATATTTAAACAGACTTTACCTATCGTGCGTTTATGAATAAGGCGGAGTATATTTCAAGCACACATTAGCTATTCCACGCCTTTGAATACGAGGGTCTTTTACCGCAGCATTATCGTGGGCCTGTGAGGCAACCAATTAACTTGTTGTATGAATGCAGTAACGCGGTCTTGGAGAGCCTGGGCGACGACAGCTCCATGGAGCTCCGCAAGTGCAAGTTCCACGCCGCCGACACCGACAACGACGGCTGGATCACCTACGACGAGTTCTTATCGGTTACTAAAGCTGACTACATGGCTATAACTAGCATAGACCCATTTTATTCTAGCCCTTAGTGTTGACAACGCATTCGTTGTCTTGAGATTGCAAAGTTTCATATTTCATTTTATTTTATGGTAAAGACGGAAGGTAGGCTAAATAGTAACACTGCCAATTGTGATCTGTTTTATAAACATTAAGGCATTCAGTAAGTACCTCGGCCGCACGGGCACGTTTACACGTCAAGAATCTACCAGCGCTTCACAAGAGGAGACCACTGCTGAGAGGAAACGCCGCAAGAAACTCAGCAGTCAATCTTTTTTTTTATAAAGATTCAAATTACTATTTACACGTTACAAGTTTCCATTTGACAGAACTCCGACCAATGATGACCAGCTATTTGAGCAGTGTTGCCAGTAAAATTGTAACTTATAAAACGTGCCACTGATGGTAAGTGAGATTTGGGACCCATAGACATTTGTATTGTCTATAAAGTGGCCTATGTGCTGGTTTGCCTTTTTTATGCCATAAAAAACAAAAGCTGCCTGTGGGTGCTATTCTCTTGAGGAAATCAGCGAGCTCACCGACCCCCATTACTTGACCCGTGACCTTCCGATACTCTGAATGAGCGAGAAAGAGACACGACAAAGGTAGATTTATAATACTTACTTTATCTACCTTTGCAAGGCAGCTAAGCTGCAGATAATAAAATACGAGTTAAGTAGCTCATCTTTCTTGATCTCTTACAGCGGAGCTATTCTATTAGTGGATTATTTCCTCTGCTTTTTAGCTGTCTCGCACGGCTCTGTTGTGAACACTAACGAAACGGTCAGCTGGTCAAAAGAAAAACGTTCAAAAAGGTTTCCATACAATACAACAAGTGACTATAGTGACTTAATGATAAATAATTACCGTTACACCTACTTATAAATACTCGCGAAATTTTAGACAAGGGCGGAAAGGGAGTGGCGAATACCGCACTATTTTCGATTGGTTCTGTGTGTAAGACTAATTAAATATATTTTGCATTTTTAACACGCGGATTTTTTAACCAGCTGTGCGGTTTGCGGCACTTTCAAGGTTATAAAATTTGTCGTTTTATCCTATTAACATCTGACAGATGTCTAGGATAAAATGACATATTTTATCCCTCGGTGAAATTAAGTCTAATAAATAATAAAAAATATAACTTTACAAATGTACCAACCCTGACAAATGCCGCAAATTGCACAAAAGTTACCGATGTATGATCATAAACCGCCAGCAGGGTTAGATTCCCTCGCTCAAAACAGTTAGCGGCTCTAATAAGTTCCGTTCGCAGCTGGTGTACAACTTCAGCCCGCAAGAGGACAGCCACCTGACGGGGCTGGCGCTGCTGTGCAACGAGATCGCCGACAACATCCAGTTCGTCAGCAACCTCACCGTGGGCGAGCAGCTCGAGTACGGGCTGTTTTGAAGTAAAATAACAAGCGATATTCATTTTCGTTTTATTTTCCTTTCGAACTCCCTCCAAACTTAGATCTTAAAGTTCGTCGCGTAATAAGATCGAAACAGTTTAAGGTAATGTTAACTGTTCGTAATAAGATCGAAACAGTTTAAGGAAATGTTAATTGTTCGTAATAAGATCGAAACAGTTTAAGGTAATGTTAATTTTTCGTAATAAGATCGAAACAGTTTAAGGTAATGTTTATTACTTATTACTTAGTAATAAGATCGAAACAGTTTAATGTAATGTTAGTTGCTTAGTAATAAGATCGAAACAGTAAACTTAACATTAATTTCGCCATCTCTTCAAGATTCTCAGAAACAAAGCTCTGACAACCAGTCAGATACATTTTTTGGAATGGAAAACGCAACAGGGATACTTTTTGTTTGGGAAAATGTTCAAACTTTATTAGGTACTGCCTTCTACTCTTCAAAGGCGTGTTCTTTATCTTGCAGGTAATCTCACTGCAACGCAATGCGTTAGTTCGCCAATCGGCTTAGTACTTAGGTAGTTCGTCTTCGCTGAGCGAGTCGACGTCACTGAGCTCGGCCAGGCTGGGGTCGCAGGCCAGGCAGCGCGAGCCCACCTCGCGCCAGCACTCGCCGCAGTACACGAAAGGGCAGCGCCACGTGAAACACGTGTGCCACGAACGAGCTGCAAGTGCCAGGGACCACGATTAGTCTTTTTTTTAAACCCTGAATCCATAAGGGGGCTAAGATGTGAATCAACAACTGAGTGTGGCAGGAATACCCACTCAAAACCCAGCGATTGCGCAATCGATTACGACCCCGAACTGCTGGAAAGGTACCTAAATAGTACATTAATTCGGTTGTGAATCTGGTACATCCTGCCATATCTACTAGCTCACTTACTTCTGTTCCTCGGTTCAATCTCGCTGCAGATGAGGCAGGCCATCCTAGCGGCCGGCAGCACCCGCAGCCACCTCAGCATGTGAGGGAACCGCATGCGGGCGCTCAGCAGGCTCTCGCCAGAGAGGTAGTGCGCGCGGACCGCCTGCACGGCCTTCCGGCGCAGGGTCTCGTCCAGCTTAATGCGCTTCTTGAGGATGTCGTTGTACAGGTGAAGGATGCGCTGCTTCTCACGGCGAGGGTAGAAGTAGCTGCTGATGAGTCTGGAACCATCGGAGTTATTTATATGGGATGGAGAAGATGAACGAACACACAGGCTACCTGATGGTAAGTAAGATCTGTGACTCATAAACTCGAGTATTCTCAAGACTACAATCTTAAGACTGCAATCCTTAGACAGCAAATGCGTTGCCAACCCTAAGAACTTAGATGGAATGCTTCTAATGTAAGAATGATTATAATGTAAATGCTAGTAATTTCACCGGTTGTGTTAACCCCATGTCGGAACACAAAAATGCGAAAACTGCTGCTTAGCGGTAGGTTTGAGGGTAAGGTGGTGGTAGCGATCCGGACGGACCTGTTATAAAGACAAGGTCTTGCCACCACTAAACAGCTTTGTTAAAAGGTGGGAATATTTAAAGATGCTTGTAATTTAACACTTGTGACTACTTACACATTTTTCCGCTTAACTGTCTTACCTTTATCACTTGTAACATAAAACATAATACCCCCTAGCAGGGTACCAGGTAGTATTTTGAGGAACCAATGACGTCATCGCCCTAAATCCAATTCACCTATGAACATATAAACATCGGTGACGTAGGACTTTTGAGATGGGTTTACCTCCTCAGCCGTATGGTATACGGGTTAGCACCCAACAGCAGCACGATCCAAAGGTATCCTCCGTAGATCCGCACAAAAAACATGGCGGGCATCAGACTCGGGCGCGGCAGGCAGACGTTGCTCACGCCGCGGCTGCTGCGGTGCGCCTGGGACCTGAGGTGGGCCAGCATCGCGCGGAGAGTGTTGGCCAGTATGCTAGCACCTTCCACCTGGAAAAAAAGGAATGAGACGGGCATATTTGTATGACGAGGAAGGCGTAGCACAGCTTATTGGATAGGCAATCGCACCTTCGATTGCGGGAAAGCGGTGGATGCGAAAAGCACAAGACCGGTCTGAGTGGAAAGCCTTGGGGGAGGCCTATGTCCAGCAGTGGACGTCTTTCGGCTGACATGATGATGATGATGAATCGCACCTTTCCTCAGATAGTCCTGGCCGTAGCGAGGTGACAACCACGGCCTTTACTCGCTCGCCAAAGCATCCTCAATAAATAAATAATCCGTTATATACGTCGGATTTCGCCGACCAATTTAACACAGTATAAATCTTAATGCAAATATAATAGTAAATGATGTCCATGTAATGTCTTTTCTGAATGTTGACAATGTTGGCAACAGTTAAACAAAGCTTAACTTTGTTGCGAGTAAAGTAATACTAATAATATTTTTTTTTACTGATGTACACATTATCAATACTCGATATCGAATCGATTACAAAGGGCCTCATAAGAAAGCTCAAGGTAACTCAAAGGGCGATGGAGAGGGCTCTGCTCGGAGTATCTCTGCGTGATAGAATCAGGAATGAGGAAATCCGCAGGAGAACTAGGGTCACCGACATAACCCGAAGAGTTGCCAAACTGAAATGACAGTGGGCGGGGCTCATTGCTCGAAGAACTGACGGCCGATGGGGCCACAAGCTTCTCGAATGGTGACCCCGTGTTGGAAGACGCAGCGTGGGTAGACCTCCCACGAGATGGTCCGACGACCTTGTGAAGGTTGCGGGAACCCGGTAAATGCAGATAGGACGTGACCGGTCGTTGTGGCGATCCTAGGGAGAGGCCATGTCCTGCAGTGAACGTCGTTTGGCTGAAATGATGATGATGAGACAAGAACCATGACTCATGATACAGTGCATCAAGCAGCAAACCAGTACCATCCGCACATGCGATTACTTTTGAACTTTATATAATAAACTTCTAACCTCAA
Organism: Acleris emargana; assembly: GCA_927399475.2. Classification (NCBI taxonomy): domain Eukaryota; kingdom Metazoa; phylum Arthropoda; class Insecta; order Lepidoptera; family Tortricidae; genus Acleris; species Acleris emargana. The sequence continues at coordinate 6,947,590 of OV656850.1, forward strand.
GCTCCAAGTCCTCCAGCCCGCGGCCCTCACCGCGCTCCGCATGCTGTCTCACGACGTCAAGCGCCTCGTAGAACAGCCGGTCCAGCATGACGAATGTGGTCGCCGTGACCACCTCCAGGAGCACCTTCAAGGACTGCGTGACCAGGCGGTGACGGTCCGCAGCTGTGTATGCTAGGGCGTGAACGTCCACGTAGCGACTGCGCTCCATCTATTTGATTACACCATGAGATTACACCAGTTCACTAAATATATTTTTTACAAGTCTACTAGTGAAATGTACCGTATGGACAATATTATTAGTCGAGTCAGTATCGAGAAATGGACCCCAGGTACTGTTAAGTTGCGTAGGTATTATGATCAGGATTTTGCACCAGATAGGCACAATGACAAGGCCGTTTGTTGCGTATATTGAGCGTCTATTTTATGTATATCATGAAAACATGTCAAAGCTATACCCAGTAGAATAGAGGCCCTGGTTTGATTATTTCAAAACCAGAGGGTGATAACTTTGATAACATAACAAAAATGTATGTACAAAAATGTAATGAGTTTCTTGCGGCGCTTCTTCCCCGCAATGATGGTCTTGTCCGAAGCGCTAGTAGATTCACTCCTTATTACCGACGTGTAAAAAAGCCCTCATGTGGCCAATTTACTTAGTAAATATTTTGAATTTTGAATTTTGATATTTTTTTTAATTCGCTTTCCTCTTGTTTTAAAAATCATGCCTGTACCAGTAAAGTAACTCTACCTTTTTCAATGGCAACAGCGTGTACTGCATTCTCCTACGACGGCTGCTGTCAATCCTCTTGAAGTACTCCGTGACGTAGATGTTGTCGAACTCGATGCTCGTGAGGAACATGTCGTGGTAGACCATCGCCGCCACCAGGATGCGGAGGAAGAGCAGCGCCACGCAAACGTTCACCACGTTGATGACGCATTGCATGATGAAGAACTTCTTTTCGAATGCTTCTTTTACTCGTTCTCCGGTTTCTCTTGCGTCCTAAATCATGTTTTTAATGTAAGAAGCGGATAAACGTTAACGATCGTTACGTGAACTAACACTTCAAGAAGTTAATTAATAAAATAACAAACCACGGGATGAAGGCTTTCTGGAAAAATTGCTCGACGACAGTCAGTTCTGAGCAAAAAATACCGTTGAATAGGATCGAGAAAGGGTATTCCGATCCCATTACGAACCGCCGGCGCTTTCAGTGGCGAAAGGCAAAAATATATACACAACGAAGTTCACCATTTATTATTTTACCGCACCCTAAATAAATATAGATGTACTCCACTATTGTAAAGTAGAGTAGGTACCTACTCTACTTTACAATAGTGGTGTTCTGAATTGGGCACATTTCGGTTTACGTCACGTCAGCAAAAAAAAATTACAAAACTACCATGTTTTTTCTGTAAGAGGGTGGCTATGGTACAATGAGGATTGGTGTCCACACAATCCTATTGTGACGAGATTACAAACGCATATACTGTTTTACATTAATGTGCCTACTACGCTGAATAGTATACTAAACCGCGATTAGAATACACTTCGGAAGTAACGTCAGCACGCTGTCATTGCATATAAATGACAATTACTAATGGCGGATATAATATGCAATGACAGCGTGCTGACGTTACTTCCGAAGTGTATTCTAATCGCGGTTTAGTAATACATACCTGAGCTTCATACGTGTCATTTTCCTCAGGTTTCTCCGTAATGTTTATGTCGCTTGAGCCTTTCATAAGCTCTGTCTTAGCTTGCTTGAGAGCTATGTATCCTTCACCCAGTCCGGGATCCATCTGTCAATGTCGACCTCATAATAAAACGTTAGATAACGGAAAGAACAGGTAGAAAATATTACAGTCAGATTTTGTAAAATCCTTCAGTTCGTTTAGTCTTCGGTTGATAAAGTACGTCGGTAAACGAGCAAGAAAGCAAGCCTGTTAACAACAAAATCTCATTTTAAAACATCTGATTCCTGGCTAAAAATGGAAACGTTATTAAAAAAACAAAGCAAAAAAGCCACCTGTTTCCTGCTATCGCATAGTCCGGGTCTCATCGCGTGTGGGACGTCGCAGGCGCCGGGCCGCAGCAGCGGCGCGCAGACCGCTTGCGCGTCGGGCCACGGGCCGATGCTCGCGCATAGCTCGTGCAAAAGCTTCATGTCATCCGTACAGCGGAGAACGGTGCGGGACAGGAGGTTGTTGCAGCGATACTCCGACTTCTTAAGGTATTTTTTTTGGTAGATATCTCGAAGTTGATCTCGGGGAGACGGGCTAAGGGGTTTTGTGTACCAAAATACATTTTTATGTTTTTATATTCAAATGGGCACGTAAAAAGGTCGTTTTTGAATACCAATGACATAACGCAAGATTGATGATTTAAGTATTACGTTTCCGAAATACACCATGTTGCTAAATTGCCAGTTGATGCCAAATGATTGGTAATCATTTGCGTTTCCTTGTATCTGATAATTCGGGAATCTGTATCACGTTACAAATGAGCTATGTTGCGTTCGTTAAATAGGTAATATAGCTGGCATTTTAAAACGGCTAACGGCTACGATGGAAATACCGAGACTGACTAAGTTACGGGGTGTCCTGCCGTTTGACCAAAAGTAATTTGGCAAAATTACACTTGACAAACAACGTTTTGCAATATTTTTTTAAGTCAATTGATCATTTTACTACTAGTCATTTTACAAATGACTTACTTTTCCAAATGATCAACAGTTAAATTTACATTTTACGAGGAAGACGAATCAGGGCATAACCGACTCGGATAGGTTAGGTTAGAGCCTTGGCCTTCGAGGTTGTTTTTTTTTCTGCCCAGAAATAGGTAAACTAATTGTTAAATGATCAATTGCTAAGTAAGTTTTTGTAAGATGATACTTTTGTCAAATGTCTCGTTTGCCAAATGATCATTTGGTGAAACGTTGTTGGTCAAATGACCATTTGTCAATATATTTTTTGTTCAAACATTAGTGAACCCTAACTTACGCATATTTATCTTCGATGTCCGCCGACCGATTCGCCCGACCCGACAAAGCGTCGGTCCTCTCAGTAAGCTCCTTGCTGCGGCGCAGCCCGCCGTCGTACTCTACCTCACTCTCTATCGGGGCCATGACGTCTTTAATGTACCTTGAAATAATATCAAATCATTCTCCTGATTTTAATATTTACTTTTAATAGTACGTTACCAATTGACTCGAAAGAAACTTATCTAATACCGGTTTAGGCAAAAATGTAACAAAGGTGAATTTAGTTTAACTTCCATTTATATCTTACTTATTTACAAGAAAAATTAATACATTAATGCTAATCGTTTTGTTAACTTTATTTTATTAAACTCTTAAGCCACACCTATACTCGAAACTGTAATTAGATTCCAAAATCCTAACCTCAACCGACGCACATTCGCTGTGATTACTGCATTTTGGTTTAAGTGTAGGTATTTTTATCAATTAAACTGACCCTAATATTACTGGTTACACGAGTTCTCATTGATATGTTTATGAAATAATATTTTAATAGAGAAATAATCAAGATGGGAACTGTCAGATTTTGGAATCTAATTAGATTTTCGAGTATAATCTGTTTAATTTTGAGAAATTACGACATGGGTTTATATTGTATATGTTCCATGGGTTTAGCTATCAGTTCTGTTACATTTTTGCCTGAACCGATATTTAATATCAAATACAAAGTGATGTTTAATTTTATTAATTATATGAAAATGTGCTAAAGATATGAATTAAAAAACATTTTGCATTTTTTTTCTCCTATTGGTACTTTTACTTAAAAACTCCCAACAAACGCCTGTTAATATTTTTTTCTATACCAAGTTAAACTGATGACCGTAATTCCTGAAACAAAACGTATGCGCGGGGGCGAACTTTTCGCGAGATACAACCTAATAAACAATAATAATGATAAAAAATGCTGTTTTTAATTCGTGCATGGTATAAGTATAAGGCGATTAACGCGATCTTTCATGCTTAGTTATTTCATCATCATCATCATCATGTTAGCCGAAAGACGTCCACTGCTGGACATAGGCCTCCCCCAAGGCTCTCCACTCAGACCGGTCTTGTGCTTTTCGCATCCACCGCGTTCCCGCGATCCTTACAAGGTCGTCACTCCATCTTGTTGGAGGCCTACCTACAGCTTAGGTATTTAATCCTATACATTTGTCGGTTTTCGAAAATCGCTAACTTAGCGATGCATCTTGACTAGGCCCTAAGTGTGTCTCTATCGTAACAGACTAGTTAAAAAGGGATACCCGAGCGACAAATATGTCGCGGGCAAGTTGTGGCTATCTGTCCAGTGGTCCTAAGTAGACAGATGCTTAACGCTACCGTCGTGTCGTCGAAAACAAACTGTCGTTTGGCCAAAATATTTTTGGTTAAATGTATCATTTCCCAATTTATCATTCCCCATAAAGTAGGTAGGTACCTAGATATAGAAAACGCCTTGGTCCGTCAGAGAACCAAGGTGACCGACATAGCTCTGAAAGTGAGTAGGTTGAAATGGAAATGGGCTGGTCACGTATGTCGCGGAACGGATAACCGCTGGAGTAAGCGTGTTCTGGGGTGGAGACCGCGTCTTGGGACGCCCTCTGGCTAGATGGCGGGATGACTTGCATAAGAGGGCCGGCAGCGACTGGATGCATAAAGCATTAAACCGGGCTCTGTGCGTTCCTTGGGAGAGGCCTATGTGCAGCAATGGACTGCAACGGGCCGATGATGATGATGATCGAAAACGCTTGCTACGTCTATTAGGTTAAGTTACACATGTGACAATATAAAAAAAACAACTGCTACTGAAACCACTTTTTGGAAATTATACATTTCTCCAATAATATTTTGCCCTAACGGAATAGACCGATGTATTGACATATATCGACGTGTCCGTCCGGCAGCCTACGTCAACCCTTTACATTATCGAGAATGATAACGTTTCGTCCTGTCTAGGGCCACAGGTCGCCGCCAACTCGCCAGTAAATAACAAAGGTCAAGCGGGGCTATTACGTCAGTGGGGCAATTACGTCAAGTGGCTATAACTCCCGATCTAAAGTTCGTATCGAAGAGTGAAGTAGAGAAACAAAAATCTACTTGTCAATAGATGTAACTTGTGTTTAAAGTTACTCTTTCCAGCACTTAAAAATTACTTGAAAAAGTCGTTAATGTCTAAAGCGTATTATAGGATGGAGGACTATCTAATAGACAAAAATGCTTGGCCTAAACCTGAAACTTAATCAATAATTATATTTATTTTCAAATTCAAAAGTTTCATCTTGTCTAGGGGACACCGTTGATGTAGGAAAACATATCAATCTTATGTGGTCTTGCACCGTCTTTTATACACATAAGTAGATGTTATTTTTTCCTTTTCTCTCTCTTAAGATTTTGGTGTGTTTTCCTGCAGAAACTACGCAGGTTATTTGATATTAATTTTTTAATGTACTATTCATAGATTTATATAATGCTAGACTAAGTAGTATCATCGTAATATTAAATATATTTAAAAAATTACTGGCTGCTGAGTTTCTTGCGGCGTTTCTTCTCAGCAGTGGTGTCCTCTTGTGAAGCGCTGGTAGATTATTGACTTGTAAAAGTGCCCGTGCGGCCTACTTACTGAATAAATGTCTTTATCTTTATCTTATCTTTAACTTTTCGAACCGAGATGGAACTTTAAGACAGAGATAAACCCACTCGATGTTATGGCCCCACTGACGTAATAGCCCCGCTTGACCTTTTATCTTGTAACCTGAAGGAGTCGGCGGCGGCGTCCAGGTCGACCCTCAGCCCGGCGACGGCGAGCCGCAGCGGACGCGCCAGCATGTCGGAGCTGCCGCGCGACAGGTTGTACGCCAGCTCGGTGCTGCACGCGAACACGCGGACCACCTCGCGCGCGTTCAGACCCATGTTGGTTATGGGACCTTCAATAAACACATTCAGCGGTCCCAACGGAAGGCCAGCCTTGGCTTCACAGTAGGGAATGCAAATAACCGGTTATAACTGGTTTTAATAAACGTTTTATACACTTGAATCCATCAATTTGATGGATGGTTGGATGGTAGTATATAAAATCCATTGATGGATCCTGGTATATAAAAACTTCAATAGAAACTATTAATGGATCCTTGTCGACTTGTATAAAAACGGTTAATAACCGGTTAAATTGCATTACCTACTTCACAGCCAGCACATGCTGAGTTGGGGCCGTTTCGCAATACTAGCATTACATGTACCTAGTCTCTCTCCATTCATAATGTTTTTTTGCTGTGATGTTTTACTTAGGTACTTAATTATTCACTGCCATAGACAAGACAAGTTTACAGATAACTTTTTTATTTATTGAAGCACCTTTCAACTTACTAATCGTTACGCAGATTTTTCATTTCATCCAAAGGTATTTTGTTTGTTATGTTTTTTTATAATCACTAGTCTATCCTAACCTACGTCTTGGTAATTAATGTTTGTATGTACATTCAAATCGATTAATGGAGTAGAATGGCGTTATATGTACACTTAAATCTGTTTGGATTAGTTTACACTTTTAAATGGGATCCATCAAAGGATTAAAACGTACTATGAAGTCTACAAGGATCCATTAATGGATCCATTGATGAATCCCAGCGTACTTATTCAAAAGTTTAATTTAATTAATTCCAAATGGATTTGAGAATACATTACAGCCCACTCTACCCCATTAATGGATTTGAATGTACAAAAAGTCGTCTAGACCCCTAAATGGATCCTATTAATGGATCCTAGTGGACGGAGGGTTTTCAACAGATATGAGTACGGTAATGGTAACTCATGGTAAGTGTACTGATCACTGTATGTGTGTCTAGTCTAGGGCGTCCCCTACCGACACCTCCACTCACTCTCGCTCGCCATTACCTCTTGGCCAAAATGCCAAAAGGTGATAAAAAATGACTATTACCAGCAACTACGTACGTCAACACGACGGCCTTCAGGACCCCGCGGCCGGCCTTCCCGAAGTACATGGGGAACGTCAGGAGCGATATGCATCTCACTTGGATTGATGCCACGTTTAATAAACCTACAGATCAAAATTAGTTATTTAAGTTGGATCTTCATCTAACACAGCTACACTCAGAAGTATCTGAACATTGTAGTACCTTGTCCAACTTATGAAGGCACAATAGATATAGATCCCGTGTCAATGAAAGAGACTTATCTCGCTTCTTGCTCATTCTCGGCGGTGGGACAAGTGCCTTACGTGAGTGGTTTTAATTTACACTGCGACAAAGGTACTGAAATGTAGGTTCAGCTTAGGGATGCCAACCGTACTATATTAGTATTGTATTGTAGTATATTTTGATTTTGTATTCTATATACTGTTAAAGAAATATATAGTACGCAAAAATACTATATTTCGGTCATTCCTTATAATACATATGCAGTTTGGGTTGGCCGATTCAACCTGATTTTAAGCACCAATGTACTAGTTGGAGTGGAGAAATAGCATTTTTCAGCTCAGGTAGTTGCCCCTAGGGAATGCAATTTAACCGGTTATTAACCGATTTTGCATGAAAATAACCGGTTAAAACCGGTATTAACCGGTTATTTGCATTCCCTAGTTGCCCCTATAGCAGGCAGAAAGTTAGTAAATAGTAAATATAGTTCATTATATTCAGTTAAGTGATTAGTTCCCGATTCGCCGGATTCTTGTTTCGTCGGATTCCCGTTTCGCTGGAATTTCTTATATACAATATGCGCCAGTCAGAGCTCTACCCTCAAGAATCCGGCGAAACAAGAATCCGCCGAAACAAGAATCCGGCCAATCGGGAACTAAACCAGTTAAGTAATTTACACACTTTTTAAAAGTGGTTCTTCGAAATCCTATATTTTCTTTCAGTGTACTATAACTTTTATACCTTGGGCTAGAAAATACTATAATAGCCCAAGAAATAGTTGGCAACCCTAGTTCAGCTACTTCTCAGTTCGACTGAGCATAGCCATAAAGTAAATCATTTCCTTTGAGACTAGAATGTCCATAGCTTACTTAGGTGGACTTTAATACCTTCAAGCGGAAATTGCTTATCATAACTAATTTCCAGTTGAATATCCCTTAGAATGTTTTTTTTTTGTAATATCCAATTATATAATATCCTAGTAAGTTTCATCGATGGATGTAGGCGGCACGGTACGAGTCATTCAAACGATCTTTCGGTTATGATAATAAATATTCAAAAATATTTACGCACAACTAAACTAGTAATAGACATTCCTATATTTCGTCGGTGAAACAGCGAAACATTTTATGTAAGGAGCAAAATGCAACTTTTAATAAGACAGTAAGGTTTATTTTGCTCTATCATAAATTTGTTAGTTACGCGGTTTTGCAATATCACCGACGATTTGTATGTCAATTCTCTTACCTATTATGACACTTAAAGTTAAAGCAATAAAATTTCCCGAGTTGTAAGGAAACGGAATGCCCTTTAGCATATAGTAATAATAGATCTGGCCCAAAGCGAACCCTCGGACGAACGCCAGCAGACTTCTCAGCCACCGCCCTTTGTCTTCGGAGAAGATAACGCCATGAATCGGGGAGCAACACGTGCTCAAGAATTTAGTGAAAGTCATATTGTGAACAACTTAATTACCAAAAACTTCCTTTATATCCGCGTCACAACACACTTAGCATGTCGTTATGACAGCTTCTCATAAAACACAATGAGACCGGGGCATTCGAGGACTCAAACTTAGTCAAAGACAATTTTGAGCACCAATTGGTACCTACCTACTTATAAACGCAACCTCGTGTAGGTACAATCGCCCACACAGCTGAGTGACCAATTAAGATAAACAGAGAAACTATCTTTGTCGTGCAGATGAGATTCTTATGTAAAATCTATATTCGTCTCTTTCTACATCTTCTCATTTCTGTCTTTAATGGGCAGTTAAGTGTGTGGCCGTTTGTACTGGGCTTCTATTCAACACGGTAAAAACCATTATCGTGTTTGAGCTGTTATTGTATTGGCAGAGTGCAAAGCGGGTGGAGGGGGTAGCCTAAACGATCACAGCGCTCGCTACGGCTAAAATTGTAATTTTTGTCGCTGACTTGAGCTGTCAAATCCATATTGCAGTAAACATTTTCTAATCGTTTTTGAGATAAAAATATGGTCCTGGGGCTTTAAACCAATCGCGTCACTGCTAGATCACGTGACTTTTCGTATCACGTCATCTACAAGTGAAGCGATTGGTTTAACCTTTCGTATGCCTAGTTCCGTATCCGTACCTATACCGGTCGTATGCCGGAGAGGCTCGCACACTTGTACCCGTCGTATGCCTGGTGCCGTATCCGTCCCTATACCAGTCGTATGCCGGAGAGGCTCGCAAATTTGTACCCGTAGTCTGCCGGAACTTTACGTCATCAATGAGGGCGATCGGAAAGGTTCAGATTTTTAAGTTAAAATGAATAAAATTATTAGGTACGCATTAAAAGTGTGGATGTTATCGGAAGTCCGTTAAATAACGAACGTTTTTTAATATATCTTAGTGTCAATATTTGGATTATTTATTTTTTACAGATTCTTGATTACAACATTCTATCTGAAACTGCCACCTTCGTAAGAAAATACGATTATTTAATAAAAATATTTTCGTGAGATCGGTTTTTTTATATTTTCCGACATCTAGAAATAACAAAGCAATCAAGTAATACGAATAACTAGATAATTTAGAAGAAATTGACACATAATTTTCAAGAAGAAAATTGTAAATTAGACACACAATTACGCCATTTTACACTAAGTACAAGTTGAACTTTTCGATACTCCTGTCGCGCAATTATGTGGTCTAAGATATCTGTAAGCAATTGTTTGAATAAAAAAAGTATCCTTTTTCATATTACTCACATAAAATTATGGAATAGCTAAGTCAAATTAGTTTTGAGACGTATAAACTGAAAATAAGGCCGCTTTACTTAACCCACGCTTTATACCAATTTTCCAAACTACTAGATTGTCTATGCCCTATAAAAATGATACTGTTATAGAGTAGAATAAAACAGCTTTCTATTGGTGCGTCACACACTTACCATTACATACAACATATTTATAAATAATGGCAAACAAAAGTATGGTTCCAGATTATCCATTGATTGTTGATCGTATACATGTGTGCGTGAATGGTTCATTCCGCTCATCTGCCTAGTGACGTATCCGGGCGCGCATTGAGAGTCGCCGTCTGCCTAGTGACGGATCCGTACTTACATAAGAAACCCTCGTCTGCCTAGTGACGTATCCGTCCAAACATACGGGATGTTCACTTCGGTTCAATTAAGTTTTTTTTCATGATATATTTATTACACAGAAATAAAACATTTTGCTTGGTAGTAAACATTTAGTTTATTTTGAAAAACATAAAAAATGTTATTTATGCAAAATAAAAATAAAAATCAAATAATTATTTATAATTTACTTCGGCACTTAATTGCATTATAAATGCAGTAAAATACAAATGGCGGACTTAATGCCCAATGGCATTCTCTACCAGTTAACCAGTAGGCGAAACGGAAAAAAATAAACTAAAAGTTAATAGTTATTACACAAAAACACACCGACAAAATGGGTAAACACAGGAACCGGCGTTCGAATAGAATGGGGTGCGCCTAAGTTCACATAATTTTACAAACCGGATTATCGGAAGTCTGAAAATGTTCGTCATAAAATATTACATCATTATAATCACTATTCATAACTAGTCTCTTACTAACGATCGTAGCTCGGAAATATTCAAAATCGAGGAGTGTTAGTTTGAACTGTTACCAAAACAGCGCGTCATAACCAACTTAAATTTGTTCGAAAATTGAATGTAATTTTTATTTTTTATTTTATAAAAACAAAAATATGTGTACAAATATAATCTAAGTAATGCCATTATGAATCAAAATTTTATGAACACACTCTGTTATGAACTTCAATGGTATCTAAGTTATGCCATTATGAATCGAAACTTTCGGAATACAGACTGTTATGAACTTCGATGGTTATTACCATCGAAGTACAAATGTATGTACAAAAATAATATGAAATACCAAAATTAGGAAGTTTGATGAATCGGACTAAAAATAGATAGTAGAAGAAACTTTCTGGCAATCAATTTTATTTGAGCCAATATGGACCCGAAAGAATGATGTGGAAGAGGTGGTCTAAAATGGTACTAGTAATAATACAATTATAGTTTTAAAATAGCCATACATAAAAACAAAATAATATAGTTTAAAAGATAATCATCATACATATGTATAGAAATATTGAAATATATATACTTAAGAAAGATAATCATATAATATACATAAACACTATCTCCCTTACTAATAATCGTTGAGTATCGGTGATATAGCTATACAATGTTTTGTCCTTATCTGTCATTGTGACATTTGAATTTGACAGATAAGGACAAAACATTGTATAGCTATACCACCGTTACTCATCGATTATTAGTAAGGGGGTATATATAATAAACAAGTACAGTCAGCTGCAGAGATAAGTATACCCCTTGTTTGTAAAACTGGACTGACCGAGTCACGTGACAACGATGCATCACGTGACTCCGTCGGAGATGGTTGCCACTGGAATTGTGTTTACGAACTTTACGAGTAATGTTTCCCCCGATTTCTTCAAATTCGAATTACTTAAATATGAACATTATTAACCAAGAACATTTTGCCTCAGAAACATACAAAAAGACAAACACTTGCCGAGGGATCGATCCCGCGACGTCTGATTCCTTTCGATCCTGCTCTGTTTGCCACAGGGCTATCGAAACATTGAGATAATATGGCGAAATTATGTGTTAGTTTTTTGCAATGTCTTGATAGTGCATCCTTGTCTAACGTCAATATGGAACTATTTTTATCTTTGTTTGTTATGTTATCTCAATACTGCACTTGATCGCATACGACCGTCATTTCATCTCGGACTTACGTAAACTGAATGACAACGCTTTAATTATGTTGATAATAGGGTCGCAAATTGAATGCTTTATTCGTTCCGTTTACTTATTGCATTTGAGGGTAACTTCATATTATTAGATTACTTTTAGAAATCTCTTAATACGTGTTGTGTAGTGTGTAAACTTTCACTTATTATTTCTGTATTTTCGTATACTTCTGCGGCATTGTTACAAGTTTCATTATGGTTCGATTGACGACTTTTTTAAAAGCCAAAATAATTGTTCTCTGGGAACAAAACCAGAGTATTAAAAAAATAGCCCGTGATATGAATATAACGGTAAGTAAAATTATGAACTGGACGAGTAATTCTCGTTATATACATATACGTTATATTTTCAAAACTTTTCATCTTAGTGTTTTGTTGTTTTTCAAAAGTGTTCCTTATAGGCGTTAATATTTATTTTCTAGAGAAGAACCGTTCAGAAGTGGATAAGAAGATACCAGGAGACGGGTGATGTGAAGTGTGACCTTCCCGGCCCACGTCCTCGAGTATACACCGATGAATCTGAAAGACACCGTCACATTGTAAATATTCACGCGGAGGCTCCATTTACTACCACTCTTTCAAGTGCTCAAACATTTGGGATTTCGCTCAGTACGGTTCGGCGACATTTGCATGCAGCGAATATTCATCATTACAAACCTGCAAGAAAAATACCTCTTACTGATGCTCATCGAACCGCTAGAATACATTTTGCTGAACGTTACCTTAATTTTGATTGGGAAAACGAGATAGTGATTTTTACGGATGAAAAATGTTTCAAATCTGATAAAGATGGCAGAAAAATACTATGGAGAAGAAGCGGGGAGAGATATAATCCTAAAAATATATTGGATTTGAGAACTAGTGGAAGAATAACATTGGGTGAGCAATTTTACTTACCTATGTAGGTATACACAAAAATATGAAAATAATTATAGTTTTATATAGATACGTGCAGGTAATTGAAAAATACTGGAATTATATATTTATTATCTTCTTAGGTTTTCACGATTACTCGACATAGCAATGAAAATGCATTTACGGATTAAATCGTGTATAATAGTGCATATAATAATTTACTATTCCAATGTTTCGAGTAACGGACAGACACGAACGACGACGAGGACTCGAAACGTCGGAATAGTTTTATTTTTGTAATTTCAGTTTGCATTATTATACGTTACACGATTTAATCTGTTAATGCATTTTCATTGCTATATATATATTTATTGTAATTTACAGCCTATTGGGGCTGGATGTCATCCATGGGCCCCGGAGAACTCGTTCAAGTCGGTGGCCGTATGAATAGCCAGCGTTACTTGGAGGTGCTGAAAGATGTCATGCTGCCGTCAGTGCGAGTTGCATATCCCGAAGGCCGAATTCACCTCGTCCAAGACAATAGTGCGGTGCACCGTTCACGACTCGTCCAGGACTGGTTATCATCACAGGATGATATTTTTGTTTTCACTTGGCCGTCTAAAAGTCCTGACCTAAACCCAATCGAAAACTTGTGGGGTCAAATGGTTTTGAATTGGGACCCCAGTGAAGTTAAGTCAAAGCAACAATTAGATGAAGAGGTCAACAGGACATGGGAGTTGATGCAAAACAGCAGCAGTGCATGTTCAAACATGGTCATGCACATGCGTAGCCGGCTCCAAGAAATAATTAACAATGACGGTCACCCTCTTCGATATTGATACTATTTGATCCGCATAGTCATCATACATAACCCCATAGTTTGTAACTGTATATGTTGTTGTTAGCTTTTGTCAAAAACTGTGATACTTATTTACCAGAGATGTAAATTGTTACACTGCTTGGTAGTTTGACATGTTGGTTCTCTTTCACGTGTAAAAAAGTTCACAGTTTTATAAAAGTAAATAAGTATAATGAGTCGTATTTCTAGGAATATAATGCTCATTTTTTTTATTTTATTGTGGCATATATTATTGCAATACTTTTTACACGCACAAACATTGAATAAAGTATTTGAGTAATCCTTTTGTAAACTTAAAACTACGCTTTCTTAAATCAGGATAGTGTGTTTATATTTCTAGGAATACCTACTCTCCTACTGTAATTTGAATCACCATAGATTAGAGTTGTCGTTTGACAAATGAATAATAACAAAAATTACCCGATTTTTGCAAGTTTTACCGTTTTTTGTAAATACCTTATTTTAAGATTTTCATAATAATGATGATGCGCTTGATAAGAAATAGCTTACAATTGAGGCACTAAAATACATTTACCACAATGTGTAAATAACATACAAAACGTTTTGCAAGCAGTTTTTTGCTTACCTAGTTAACATAATAGGCAAATAAAAACATTTATAAAAAAATGAGTTTTTTTTATAAAGACAAACCTATTCAAAAATATTAAAGAATAAAGAACATAAAAAATACAAAAGATTTTTTCTCTTCGAAGATATTGACAGAAAAAAAAAAGTAATTTCAGCTCGGATTCGAACCTACGATACATTGTGTCACCTACTGTTTACCACTTTCACCACTTGACCAAGAAGCTACATACGTCATGAGATGAAATTGTTTTACCCTTTTGTGTAAAACAAACGCTATTCTTAGGGGGTATACTTATCTCTGACGCACACTGTACATAAAAATATGTTAAATATTCTCCAAGGTATGGAAATCTTTCCAACATGCACCAACGCACAGATAAACCTTGCATTGACTGCACCTGACATTAGTTTTAGTTTGTCTTTTGAGGGAAATGCAACGTACACAGCGCATCCTTTTAAAGCGGTCTTGTTTTGCAGTTCTGTCTCCTGTAACCTCACAGTGCTCGGGAAAATGGTCTAAATCTTTATTTAGCCGACCACTGGGGTTACTTGAGCTGCAAGACTTTGTGGGTGCGTCTGTGCAGTATAGCTGGGTAAGTTCTTCCGCCAGCAGGTACCTAAATTGTCTGTGCGTTAGTGGTTTGCGTTGGCCAATGTTAGATTTATAAATAATATATGAATTCAAAATAGATATATTCATAAGACGACGAAAAACTTTCATGTACCATTTTAGACCTCGTTTCCTTTCCATGAGGTACATAGACAGCTGTTGATCTTTGGAGTCCACACCACCCATAAATTTATTATATTCTTTAATAACTTTCGGTTTTAGCATGGCCTGGCCAGCTCGCCGACCCTCTACGACATCGGCGTTGTGGTAAGTCGACACTGTGGTGACCAGTTTTACGTCTTTCCAAGAAGTGACCGACACGTCACCACAGTGTCGACTTACGACTGTTCCGCGAGGAGTTCTTTTATCGTTTAGACACCTAATGTCTGCAGGTGTGTCCTGCCTACGACGGTTTAAGGTCCCTACGACGTCGGTTTTGTGCGACTTTAAAAATCGGGTTAACCTAACACTATTATAAAAGTTATCCATTAATAGGGTATAACCTTTTCCTAAATAATCTTGGAAAAGTTTGAGCACAATTTTTGAAGTTGCGTTGGTAAAACCAAAAATCGATTCTACCAGTGAGCTATCTTTTCCTGTGTAGAATATCATGTTAAGCACATAGCCACTTACCGCCTCGCAAAGTTCGTAACTCTTAATGCCGAATCGCGCTGCTTTGGTTCGTATGCACTGTATCCAGCTTAAATGCCCCTTCCAAAGCAGCAGCGATTCGTCTAAAGAAAGTTCTTGGCGAGGCGAGTAAATGGCTTTAAACTTTTTATTTAGCTCATCGATGATTGGTTTTACTTTCGCCAACTTCCGGTCGGGGCCATGGGAAGTCATTATATTGTTATCCACGAAATGCAGGAATCTCATTAAAAGTATGTATCTATTTTTGCCCATAAGAGCACGAAATCCCGACATACCTAATACCCCACTGGTCCAGTATTCGTCCACTCTCCCGCGCAGACATAGAGACATCAGTATCATAACTGCTATCAATCGATAGAGCTCTGATACTGATGTCTCTACCCAGTCATTTACCCGGGACCCAATGGGTATTCCTGATCCGGTTTCATTCGCCGAGGCAATAAAATTCCAGGCATAATTATTTGTCTCCGTAACAATACTTTGCATTAAAGTTTCGTCCCAAATTTGAGTGAACAAGCCCGCCGGACTTGTTCCCTCAATTCGGGAACCTGGATCTTCCTGCAAGGTCTCCCTTACGCCAGTAAATGATTCATAATTGTCGGACCACAAGTAGGTAGGATCTTGGGTGAGTTCTACGTTCTCTTCCTCGGGGAACTGTTCGTCTTCTTCGCCTTCGAGAATGTCAAGAATTTGTTGTTCGGTGAGATTATCGTCGTCATCCACCTCACTGCCCGAATCAACAGCTAGGCTTTCGGTGAGAGCAGCGTCCAGAAGATCTTCCTCCTATAATTATTAATTGCATGCCACCTGAACCAAAACAAACACCCAAACAAGCCACACCAAATTCTCATAAAAAACACACAGCCGTATGAGAATACACGCTACAAAAGAAGTAATAAGAGTTGGTATTGTGCATTAGACTTGTTAGTATTTTTTGTTATTTCTAATCATCATAACTTCCAAACGAGAACGAGTGCAATATCAAGCCCAAAACAAATAATGTGTTTGTTAGTAAAATATTAGAAGCTGGAAACCTTGGTGCGTGTGCAGGATTAAGAACACATTATATAATTAAACACTAGTGTAAATAAAAATAAGAAATAAAATAAAAACAATATGCAAGACATCCCATGGGAAAAGAAAGACACTTCAACTCACACACACACCCACACAGTATTTTGCGTGCATATATGCAATGGGTAATTGACACTTACACAAATGCTTCCCTCTTTACTATACCTATTATCCTTCATTTGGCTTCGATAAAATCTGGTCAACAATAAATTGAAATTTTAGTTAGCTTAGTTTAAACTTCTGATGTTGGCGCGACTAATAGACATGAAGAATCTATTCGGTAAATATTGTTTTTTTAATGAAATTTAACTGTTTTCAACCTCATAATTATAAATATTATTATTATATTATAATATTGAAATAAAATATTGTTATTATACCGCTTATAATAATAAGCGGTATACTTACATCGTCCTCTTCGTCAATTGGGCAAAGTGTCTGGGGCCCGGGCTCCGGGGCTCGATACTCGTGGTCGGGCTGTTGGTCTATGAGCTCAATACCTTCCCCAACATTAATATTTTGAGGGCGCCAATGCTGTTAGAAAATGAAAACCAAAATATATTTTAAGTAAAAAAAAAACGTACAATGTTCATATTAATTATTTCTACCTATTTATAATTTGTCTGGACTCCTTACAAGTATCAAGAGCCATTTTCGGCTGAATTAATTAAAAATTTACGTAATGAAAAATTTACGCACTCTAAGAACTCCCATGTCTGTTCTCTCCATCAACACTCTATTTCCAACCCTTAGGGATCCATGTGGCGACCTCTCTATCTGCATGCCGACCAGCAATCTTGACGATGGCGTGCTGGGTGGCGAGTCCATTGTGAATGTTATCTATACGTATATCAAAAACAGTTATATTTAGAGCGGCAACAGAACGTTTTTCGTCGTAAACTAATTTTAATTTACTTTCATTATCAAAAAAAAACTTAAATGTAATAGGTCATTTAACAAGCTTTTATATTGCTAAAACTTACACCAAAAAGTTGAAAATAAACTTATTCGGATTGAAAACAAGCTATTTTCTACATTTTAACTTTCAACCGATTATCAGTGTCAAGTTTTCAAATAATAGAAGCGTGTTACATTTGACAGCAGGAGAGAAAGAGGGTTTGATTACCCAGACACCGGGACAGGTGAAACTAAAGAAAATCTTAATTTTTTTTTTTTGTGACAAGTTGTTCTTGCCGACCGAATTTATTTTACATAGTCATCATCTGCTTATCAAGTCCAATGCAACGAGCCCAAACACGACAAGTTTATCATGAGTAGTTTAGGAGTTCCTATGGCCAGCCTTCAGGCTCCATCATCAGACCCTGGACCCCACCTACGTCTATAGTACTTGTCAAGACAAATCCAACAAGCTCAAACACGGGTTTATCTTATGTAGTTTAAGAGTTCCTATGGCCACCTTCCGGCTCCATCATGCGTCACACATGACCAGCTCCATGGTGCCATATTATCGCATTGTAACCGACTTTGCATACGTGTGCCAAATTTCAGCTCAATCCAACACCGGGAAGTGGGTCATATTTAACTCGTAAGATTTGATTACGGACACCGACACAGGTGAAACTTGTAATAATAATAAATAACGAATAATTCGGATAAACAAGTGTTAATTAATTGCTCACGGTGTTCGCAGAGAATTACAGGTTGAAAAGTAACTAAACTAGCACGTTCGTGGCGAAAGCGGCTTATATCAAAGGACTTTATGGCGGGTTTATCTTATGTAGTTTAAGAGTTCCTATGGCCACCTTCCGGCTCCATCATGCGTCACACATGACCAGCTCCATGGTGCCATATTATCGCATTGTAACCGACTTTGCATACGTGTGCCAAATTTCAGCTCAATCCAACACCGGGAAGTGGGTCATATTTAACTCGTAAGATTTGATTACGGACACCGACACAGGTGAAACTTGTAATAATAATAAATAACGAATAATTCGGATAAACAAGTGTTAATTAATTGCTCACGGTGTTCGCAGAGAATTACAGGTTGAAAAGTAACTAAACTAGCACGTTCGTGGCGAAAGCGGCTTATATCAAAGGACTTTATGGCACTATAGGTACGTAACTCGGCGGCGGCTTTTGACAAAGAACGTAAGGCGTAGCCACGATAATATTCTTTTCTTTATACATATTTCACGTCGGAATGTTTATTTTTATAGGAAATTGATAAATAAATACAATTAATTTTTTACTATTCTTATAAAAATAATAATATACGTCGTTAGTTTTGGATTCGCGATTAATTACATTTTTAGTGGCGAATACGTATTGTCGTAATTTTTTTATCCTCGAAAACTGAAAACGCAAATATCGAAACAGTAATACAAATTTATGCATCCTAAGTAGATACAATTACAAGCGGAAAAAAACATGCTGTATAACCACGGCTGATGCCGTGTACATACATTGGTCGGCCGCCATTTTTTTTGCGTCTGTGTGCGTGTATTTTGAACCCACTTCGATGATTATTGATGTAATTGCTAAAATTCAGTTTTATTTCAAAAAAGTCATGGTTTATAGTAATCTCAATAAAATTATCTTTAAAATGCCGTGAGTTACTCATAAAATTATATAACACAAACACTTGGAAAACACTAATTTAGTTACGCTCGCGAAACAGTTCTTGTTGGGTGTAAGTTTTGATAGCGTATTATTCGAAAAATAGGGAATAGTTACAAAATTGATATCTCTTTATAGCTTCTAGAAAGACAAAATAACAATATAATATAAGATACACTTACCTTTTCTGCGTTTTTCTAAATTATATTCACACTTTTCTTCAGAAACCTTTTCGATGCACAACGGTTACGACGCTCAAATTTGAATGCGCCTAAGAATCGAATATTGTTCATTTGTGATCGAGTGAATGGTATCAAAGGTATCGTACATTCATTTAAGTTTCGAATGACATTGATATCTCACCCTATTTATTACACTATACAGTTCAAAATTACTAAAATGTGATTGAATCTGGTTGGTGACGGATACGGCACTAGGCATCCGACGGGTATAGGGACGGATACGGCACCAGGCATACGACGGGTACAAGTGTGCGAGCCTCTCCGGCATACGACCGGTATAGGTACGGATACGGAACTAGGCATACGACGGGAACAAGTGTGCGAGCCTCTCCGGCATACGAAAGGTTAAAAACAAAACGAATAGAAAAGCGAGTTGGCGTAATGCATCTTGTCTGGGGCCTCTGGTAAGATGTGTTGTTGTGAATTGTAATAACACCAAGAAGAAAAGCGACTGTAAATTTTACCAATTTCCAAGACCATGGTGGAAACGAGACCAAAGAAATAAGTGGATATTTGCCGTAAGAAAAAAAAAGTAAGTTACCTAACCTCTAAAATTTTACTTAAAGTACGTTATCATTTGATACAAGTATTAAATTGAAAAGTTACGGTGAATTACTATGTTACAGTCCCGATTGTGTAATATAGTAAAATAACACAAGATTTCATTAATATTTTTCACAATATTTACTTAGGTACTTCTTGTTTGACAGCGGTGACAATATTGACCATAATGGCCGCCTGTCACGTGGCGCTGTCGTCGCGCTCGGTCGGTCGGTAAAAACAGTACGGATACGATGCGTCACTGCGATTCCGTACCGTCTCCGTATTTTAAGCAGCGGTGGGGTCGCACCTTTATGCGAAAGGGTTAATTGCAACTAAGTCATGGCACGACAAGTAACAAGTGTTTTATTGTTAGTATCCATATGGTTTACATTTAAGGTTCTCTTGTTTGCGAAGTGGACTGTCTAATTGTTAAAACAGATTTAAAATTTACAGTAAAAATGACACACAATATTCCTCGATCATGGTTTATTATATAAGTCTTATAAAATTCAATAGTTACCTACATTGTATAAAGAACAAGTAAGATTACATATAATTGAGAAACTTTAAAACAAGGTGCCTTCAGCAATCAACAGCGCATTTAAAATGCAGATTCACGAGAATAAATTAACAATTCACTAGTGCCGTCGGCTCGAGGTACATCGGAACGTCGATAGTTGATAAAAATAGTTGGCTTAGGACGCCTAGCGAGCTCACTTCAACTCACGGGTACTTTCTAGGATACACGGCGTGTAAAACAGCCTTTACAGGAATTTTGTGCTTAAACAGAGTTCGTTTTCCAGTGAGTACTGGGCCAACACATTTAAATATTTCATTTTATTAAGTAAAATACAGTTGAAAAGCGTACTTCCATATACTTTCAAATGCGGTACTATGACTGAAGCTCAATTAGCAATACCGTTTGAAGTCTCGAAACATCACCGCCGCCGTTTATTACTCTATTTTTTTTCAAAATAAGGGCGAGGTTCTCAATTCGTCGGAATCTCTTTTTTCCTCTTATGTGTCTTATGGGTCACTTTTAGTGAGCGACTATAACTGCCAAGAAACGATATAGCAGCAAGATAACAAGTTGTTTGGTCGAATATTTGCCCTAACGCTGATATATAATAATATTGTATAGCCCTAATAGAGTTCATCATAATGTAATTGACCTAACCTAACCTGATCTACTAAGGGGTTGAGGTGGAAGGGATTTGAGAGGGGGGGGAGTGGTTTTGGTGTGCGTTTCCTTTGATGGAGAGGAGCACCCGTCAGCAAGTCAACGAAGCTTCTACTTTGCGCTCTGAGGGATACAATGTAACTAATGAACCTACCTGTATGATGTTAGGGCCACTTTAGGGTGTTTTCTCATGCCGAACTCCGGCCCCCCCGTCCACTTTTCTGATTGTGTTTTTTGCTTTTTTTACTTGTGGGAGGACCTTGTGCAGGGTCCGTCTGGGTTGGTACCACCATCTTATCCATTAACCTACCGCCAAGCAGGAGAGTCGCATTGTTGTGTTCCGGTTTGGGGATAAGACAGCCAGTGAAATGACTAGCATAGAGGCATTCCATCATAGTCCTCAGGGTTGGCAACGCATTTGCAGTCTTGTGAATGCGAATGTCTATGGGTCACAGTTACCACTTACCATCAGGTGGCCTGTGTGCTCGTTTGCCTTCCCATGTCATAAAAACAAAAAACAAAAATTATAAGAAACGTGCATTATGACTTTCATAATTAGGGCAAATAAGATTAGGTATTTAGACGGTTACGTAATGTAAAATTATGGTTAATGACATTTAGGACAACATACCGTTATGACCTATGACAAACTATATTATGGATCGCGAATGACATCCCAATTATTGCCCAAAAAATGTCCCGTATAAGCGCACCTTAACGCAACAAACGGCACGACGAACCGATGCGTTTTTTCCACAGGGGCCTTCCGTAGTTCGAATTTAGAACATAACCCTATTAACTTGCACAGTATAGTAAATGTCCCGGTTTCCTAATAGCGATCGGCAATCTTCGTTTTTCTATGAAACACGAGACAAATATACTGTCAGCTGAGAGTGCAAGTGTGATAGCAATAGTCAGCCAAACGGTATTTAAGAAGCTGGGAGTGGTACTAGGCTAGCTACAGTAACATAGTGCTATCCCAGTATACTTTATACAAATTTGGCTGTACGTTATTTAAATTAGTCTTTTCATAAAAGTATTTGCTTACTGTCTTAATTTCAAAGCGGGACCATCGTTCATAAGTGTAACGTTTGTTTGTTGACTGTCCGCACTCAGCTAACAGCACTTTTGATACGGAGTCCTTTTGTAGTTTTATAAGCCTTAACCAGGCAAGGGATCAATGTAGAACCCAATAAAATTTACTCAATTGTACCTTTTATTTAGTACTGAGACGTGACGTGTGATCTGTTAGCCTGGTTAAGGGATAAGCAAATGCATAGCGATGAGATGGGTCCGAGATCATTCTAGTGTACTCGCTGTTCAGAATCGACAAAAGGTTTTTTTTTTTAAAGGTGTTCTGAAAAAAATCATACCGAGGTTTGTCTCAAAAGCATACTGTTTAATTTTTTTTTATTCATAATTTACTGAGAAAATAAGTAAACAAATTTCTGCTAATGGCTCAAGAGCTAAAACGCCACATGGTATTTTCTACGTCACAGCTAGTGCTGGACTAAACAAAAACACGGTTACAAACAAAATGGTCCTTTTTGTATCAGTAAAATATAATAAAAATATCAAATTATTTGAGACAAACCTATTTAACGAACACCTTTTCAAAAAGAAACTCGTTGACAATCGGAAACTCAGGAACTTTAAGTTACTTCTTTTCTGTTGCGGTTAGATATCGCGTTTTAGCGGTAGCCGAGACACGTGGAAATGCGTCGCCTAAGGGTTAAAGTGGAATGCCTATATGATACTCATTTTCTACGTTATTTTGATAAGATTTACAGAAGTCGAGTTGCCAGCGACTTGGTCTACGCTAATAAGGGTCGCCTAGATAATGCTGATTAAACCTTAAATCACGAAGCCGCGCCTCCGTATTGACTCCCTACGATTAAATAGTTCACAAATTAAAAGCTAAAACAGATTAGCTTTTAGAGTGACGCATCCTTATCAGTTGTTATATGAGTTGGTCAACTTTTTGTTACTCTGTCCGGTGAGCCAGGAGACAAGAGTGATAGGTTCTTAGACAAGTGGTTACAATGTAAACGAAATGCTTAAGAAAAAGCCCCATAAGAGGGGGTTTGTAATTACCATCAAAAGTTACAGGTGGTAGGTAAACCTAGCCTTTAAAATAATAATTTCATAAGTGACCCAAGAGACAAACATTGTAAGGTCCCCGCCCACCCATCCAGTGTGATGGACCGATGACACTGAATTCACAAACAATTAATTATTTTGATGGTTAGAGTCGGTCCTAAAGGTCAGTTCATATGGAACATCCGAGTTTTTTGCTCTCATAGCTTAGCATAGGATCTAAAGTGACGGGGCGCGTTTTCGTGAGTCGAACTATCAGTAATGCGACGTTGCTTGGGTTCACTCCTACACGGACTCGTGTTAACACCTCATTCAACCGCACTTATAAACCAGTCTCAAACAGGATTAGTACACTGAAGGCAGATCAGTCGGGAGGCCCGCTCGGTGTCGCGCAGAGCCTACGCAAGCGCGGTGGGCGGCGCGCCTGGCGTGTCCTCGCTAGCCTCGGTCACCATGGGCTCCTCCTCCGGTTCCGGGATCTCCAGAATCTTGGGCCCGTACAGTAGCAGATACGCGCAGTGCCAATCACCTGGGAAACATTATTATATTTTAAAGGATTGCGTAGAGGAAAAGTACTGTGCCATGAAGAGTTTTTAGGAAGTACTTAAAGTTGAAACTATTGCTATCACTCTTCTTAATCGAAGAGTGCAGTCAGCCACCGAAGCGTGCCACCCAGGCCACGTGTGTCCCAGCCTGCCTGTCGCCTACCTGTGTGACTGACTACCGCCGCTGAGCTTGAGCACCTCCTCTTCGCTGACGGGCGTGACGGCCTCGTCGTCGCAGCGCAGCCAGCCGTTGGCGCGCGCCACCCACGCCACGTGTGTCCCTGACGTGTGACCCTGCCTGCCTGGCTGACTGACCTCCACCGCTGAGCTTGAGCACCTCCTCCTCGCTGACGGGCGTGACGGCCTCGTCGTCGCAGCGCAGCCAGCCGTTGGCGCGCGCCACCCACGCCACGTGTGTCCCTGACGTGTGACCCTGCCTGCCTGGCTGACTGACCTCCACCGCTGAGCTTGAGCACCTCCTCCTCGCTGACGGGCGTGACGGCCTCGTCGTCGCAGCGCAGCCAGCCGTTGGCGCGCGCCACCCACGCCACGTGTGTCCCTGACGTGTGACCCTGCCTGCCTGGCTGACTGACCTCCACCGCTGAGCTTGAGCACCTCCTCCTCGCTGACGGGCGTGACGGCCTCGTCGTCGCAGCGCAGCCAGCCGTTGGCGCGCGCCACCCACGCCACGTGTGTCCCTGACGTGTGACCCTGCCTGCCTGGCTGACTGACCTCCACCGCTGAGCTTGAGCACCTCCTCCTCGCTGACGGGCGTGACGGCCTCGTCGTCGCAGCGCAGCCAGCCGTTGGCGCGCGAGTTAAGGAACCCAAACCCTCTCCTAACTATGATTTCCAAAAAGGTTCATCATAGAGAACCTTAACCAAAACGTTATTACGTGACGTAGAGCTGCTGATGCCACAGTTAGTTACATGTGTATAATTTAATAGCATCAGCAGACTTCGTAAAACAACGTCACGTACTAAACGTGACTGACATTTGTGCTTTGTACTTATAAATACTGTAACTAATTTAAGAAAAGTAATATTGTTTTAGGCTAGTCGATAGCAGTAGTTGTGTTCATTAAACCTAGTTTGAAGTACTCTCCTGGCTTAATTATTTATCTGGCGCAGTCGGTAGTGGGACCGTAGGTTTTTCAGTAATACGGATTTATAATTTGGAACCGTGTTGCGTGGAGAATCGTGTGTTTCAACACTTTGACGGATCCCGACGAACAAATAAATTTGATAAGGCGATTAGTGCCGGGGAGGAGCAGCTACTGCAGCCGTTATAGTCTGGGGTTCAGAATCCAGACAACGGAGGTCGACAGCCAAGACATATTCAAAACACAAGGAGCATGGGAATAACTACGGATCTGTGAGTAAAACTTTCGCTATCCTTTACGGTGTCCTATATGCATATTCCTTGTGATAAATATATGTGTGTTGTAGGGTTTAGCAACGCTAACTAGTTTCGTTATTATACGAAGTTATTGTTTTGTGTTTTGTGTAGGTATTTCTTTTTGTTTACATTCTTTATAAAATGGAGAATATTAAGCAGGTATCCGCGGAGGTAGGGGCTATCATACCTTTGTTTAGTGGGGTAGTGGATCAATTACAAACCTTTATAAATAAGTGTGAATATGTCATAAAATTATATGGTAGTAACGACAAATCGCAGAGTGAATATCTGTTCCATATGATTTCAAGTCGGTTAAGTGGGGAGGCATCTTTAGAAGTGGCGCAGGAGCAAAATTTGAGGACTTGGGATCAACTGAAGACTTTGCTGAAGCAACATTTTAATGATCCTCGGACCGAGGAATGTTTGCTAATGGAGTTAGAAGGTTTAAAAAAAATGGGAGTGAAAGTTATGAGGGATTTTGTCACAGGCTTAAATTGTTGAGGGGTGTTCTGTTTGCTAAAGTCAATGATAACAATGACGACGCAGACACACGTTTAGTTAAGCATATAATGTTTACGAAAACATGCTTAGAGGTTTTCTTGTTTAATCTCCCCGCTCATTTGGTTAGGTTAGTACGTTTCAGAGATGTTAAGACTCTGGAAGAGGCTTTGAAGGTAGTATTGGAGGAGGAGAATTTTCAAGCTAGATATAGTGCTAGGAATAGATCACAGGATTTAAAACCCGTGGGTTTCAGTGGAAGTAATAAATTCCAGGGGAACGTTTCTCAAAGGTGCACGAATGGTTGTGCATCAAGTAATGATGCTCCTAGGAGGGGGCAGGGGGATAATTCAGCACAAGTTAGGTGCAATAATTATCAGAATAATTGTAACCAGGCTCGGAATTCTAATATGCAACCTAGTCATTCAGGTCAATGGCACCAAGACACTAGGTCAGGTGTAATGCAGCGTCAGCTTGATACGGACTATGCATATGAAGTTCAAGGTCGTTTATTAGTTCCAAGGTAGTTGATCGTTATTACAAACATTGTAAGCGGTATGAACCTTTTACAGTGGTCAGCACTCATGCTGCAAGTAGACATATGAATGTGGAAGAATAAAAGATGATATGAAGCATGAGATTCGTACGAAGTATGAACAACTTATTTAAGATAGAAAATAATATAATTTTAAAATCCTTTATGAATGGCAATACTTTAGTTTTTATATTAGAAATACCCCTTGTAGATAAAAAGACATATATTTATTACAAAATAATTCCCATTCCCATCTACAGACCAAACGACCAACAGACATATGTTGTCATTCCCCAATATCCCTACCTTTTAGCGAACAAGTTGACATTCAGATCAGTAATCCAGCCGTGCGAGCAGATAGAAGAACAAAGATATCTGTGCTCGGAGGAGGTGATTGAAAAGTTCCACACAGAGACCTGCATCGAGCAAGTGATGTTGATGAGCAGCAAGTACTCTCGTTGCGTTCTCAGTCCGGCCAAGACAGAGGATCCGAAAATCTCCCAGTTCTATGACCAGTCAGTACTCTTATACTCTACTGGGGACAGCATAGTGACGGAAAATTGCAACGACGAGGTGAGGAAGCAGACCCTACACGGGACACTCATCATATCACCCAGCGTTAATTGCTCTATGACACTGGGGAACATCACTATAGGCGCATCAACGATCGCAGCACCAATGGATGTTCCGGTCCTACCCGTACTGACGCCTGAGTTACGGATAGCCAGTAAGGACAACACGCCGCTAGACCTTAGAGGCATCGAGTTTAGTGACGTGAAAGAAATCATGAACCGTGTTAAATACTGCAGTGAACCCTCAGACATAAGTGAACCTTTGATAAGTTATGTGGGAATAAATATATGGACCTTATTGTTATATGTAGGATTAATTAGTTTAGTTGTTATAATTATTATCTATAAGTCTTTCAAAATAAAGATGTTTTTTCCAAAGGAACTTCCAAAGGAACTTCCAAAGGAACTTCCGAAGCAGCCCACAGCTACTCCGGGAAGTTCCTCACTAGGGGAGGGAGGAGTTAAGGAACCCAAACCCTCTCCTAACTATGATTTCCAAAAAGGTTCATCATAGAGAACCTTAACCAAAACGTTATTACGTGACGTAGAGCTGCTGATGCCACAGTTAGTTACATGTGTATAATTTAATAGCATCAGCAGACTTCGTAAAACAACGTCACGTACTAAACGTGACTGACATTTGTGCTTTGTACTTATAAATACTGTAACTAATTTAAGAAAAGTAATATTGTTTTAGGCTAGTCGATAGCAGTAGTTGTGTTCATTAAACCTAGTTTGAAGTACTCTCCTGGCTTAATTATTTATCTCGCGCCACCCACGCCACGTGTGTCCCTGACGTGTGACCCTGCCTGCCTGGCTGACTGACCTCCACCGCTGAGCTTGAGCACCTCCTCCTCGCTGACGGGCGTGACGGCCTCGTCGTCGCAGCGCAGCCAGCCGTTGGCGCGCGCCACCCACGCCACGTGTGTCCCTGACGTGTGACCCTGCCTGCCTGGCTGACTGACCTCCACCGCTGAGCTTGAGCACCTCCTCCTCGCTGACGGGCGTGACGGCCTCGTCGTCGCAGCGCAGCCAGCCGTTGGCGCGCGCCACCCACGCCACGTGTGTCCCTGACGTGTGACCCTGCCTGCCTGGCTGACTGACCTCCACCGCTGAGCTTGAGCACCTCCTCCTCGCTGACGGGCGTGACGGCCTCGTCGTCGCAGCGCAGCCAGCCGTTGGCGCGCGCCACCCACGCCACGTGTGTCCCTGACGTGTGACCCTGCCTGCCTGGCTGACTGACCTCCACCGCTGAGCTTGAGCACCTCCTCCTCGCTGACGGGCGTGACGGCCTCGTCGTCGCAGCGCAGCCAGCCGTTGGCGCGCGCCACCCACGCCACGTGTGTCCCTGACGTGTGACCCTGCCTGCCTGGCTGACTGACCTCCACCGCTGAGCTTGAGCACCTCCTCCTCGCTGACGGGCGTGACGGCCTCGTCGTCGCAGCGCAGCCAGCCGTTGGCGCGCGCCACCCACGCCACGTGTGTCCCTGACGTGTGACCCTGCCTGCCTGGCTGACTGACCTCCACCGCTGAGCTTGAGCACCTCCTCCTCGCTGACGGGCGTGACGGCCTCGTCGTCGCAGCGCAGCCAGCCGTTGGCGCGCGCCACCCACGCCACGTAGTGCCCGCTGGTGGCGGTGCGGCCGCGGTGCGTGAGCACGGCCTGCAGCCGGTAGTAGCCGCTGTTGTTGCTGCCCAAATCTGTAAACAGTTTTATTAGTAGCGAGACATTGCACTTGTATTCAAAATCTGAGTGAAAGATTGTGCGAGTACAATTAGAACGTCTATTACAAAACATAAAACATGAAACGTCGATCCGAAAATTAAAATATATATGTCGGCGCAACACTATTCAGTGTTGTAAACAGCACGTGCAACAGCTGACGACGCCTCGTCATCGTACTATAGTAAACAGCAGGTGCACCGGGTCAGACCATCCCCACTGCCCCTCCACTCGTAGTTGTTTACAGCTGGATATAAAAGGGGCGAGGGCCAATGGACTGGCAGTTCTCTCTTGGCTTTGGCCCGATGCACATGCGGTAGCTTTCCCGTAAAAGATTGATTATTGCGTAAAGAACTGAGAACTCATCTTTGATTTCTTAAATTATAATTGTTGATTAGTTGTTAGTCATAAGGACTATAATTACTCTAAATATAAACTGCCACAACTATTCACATCTTTTAATGATGTCTCCATGTCCTTCTCCTTCATATATATATATATATATATATATATAACATTTAGCAAGACATTCTCGAATAAAAGTTATGCTCTCAAATGTACTGAAAAATGAATGATAAATGCGACTTACCATTTTCAAACCAGTATGGCATAGTAGCCTTCGGTTTGCTGATTTTTTTGCTATCACCATGATTCTTATTCTTTGCATTTAGAGACGTTTCCACAGCTGCTTCTTCTAATTCCTGCAACATAACGTAAATTTACAACAATATTCTCTCAATATTTATGTCAATCTACTCCGTCATTCATTACCAACGTGATGTCTCTTGGGTCACTCTTTATAACGTAAATTGACAACAAGATTCTCGAGGCATATGATATTCGGTTCAATCCTCATTACCAAGGTGGTCTCTTTAAAAGGGTCACTATTTAAAAGAGTGACCCAAGAGACACAACCAACTATAATAATTAAGGATATAAATCCACCAAACATCAGATTCTCTGGCAAGTAAAAGCCTATTATTCCATTGGTTTTGCCTAAGCATGTTAATAGTAGGTACATATAAAAATAATTCAAGAAACTATTGCTGTGGTCTCCTGGCTCACGTGACAGAATAAAAACAAAAAGTTGATCGATCCATTTGCATGATATATTTACAGTCTGTGGGCATTTAGAAGGTGGGTGTGTATTTCTCTGTCACTCGCTCTCAATAAGAGGGTATGAGATCGGGTGAGAGACAAGTACAAACACTTAGCTCCTTCTAATAGCACTGTTTGTCATTTAGAACACTTCAATGTACCTTGAACCTATTCCTCATCGGGGCGAGTCTTTCCTGCAGCTCAGGCGTGCACAGTTCGTAGACGTCTAGCTCTAGAGGGAACTTGACATCTTTTAGGATCTTTGCATAAATAGACTCCTTTTCTTTGAAGTAAAATCTAATGAACTGCACTGTTAGATACGCTGGCAGACGGCTGATTTTTGACTGAAACCAAAATGTATTTTTTTATAGAAAATAGAAGAAAAAATTGATGAACTTAAAAAATAGATGAACTTGTACATTGGCAGACTAATTTTTGACTGAAACTGAACTGACTTTTATTTCATTGAATGTAGTGTTATTATCTTGGCATTTTAAGTTTTCTTAATTGGTTACTTACAGTTTTATTGTAGATAGCGTCCCGCCCAAGTGTTTGTGACATTTTCGTGATTTGTTCTGACATTTTCTGAAAAAAAAAACAATTATTTGTTGTTTTTTAACGAAACTTTAATGCCGGGGCTTAAATGCATAAAATTACTAGTTATTAAATACCACCGGTTATAATTTATTTTATTTTAAATACCACCCTGGGCTCATGCCGTTCTTTTTCTGATAAGGCACGTAATTACACATCAAACCACATGTCTCAAACAATCAATTAAAATTATTTTGTCAAGGTTTGACCTTCTTACCAGTGGTGGTATACTTTTAATGGCGACGAACTATATCACGTGTTCGTTTTGTTTACATTTACTTAATTCCCTATCTATACAAATGGAGTATAGGGCAATTTAACGCTCAAACTAATAATTACTATATTAAGTATTATCTGTGGGTACTGACAGAGCGCAGCCCAGTCTGCAGGTATTTGACGTCCTGCGAGATGAAACAGGACAGCTGCAGGAAGGTCTCTTTCGCGTGCGTAGGCGGCTCATCGGCCTCCGTGCACACCAGCTCAACGTCGAGGGAGCCTCCGAAGTACTGCTCCACCACAGACGCTCTAGAATATTGAAAAAACATAAATCAAAAACACGTGTTGACAATTTATTTTAAGAGTATTGTGAAACCAGAGATTTCCATACAAAATGCGATAGCATTTTTCTCCCCTTAAACCTAGTCCAATTTTTACGATCTTTGTAGATATTATGAAAAATAGGTTTGCACGTCTCTCTTTGTACGAAAATATTTTTAGGAAAGAAACAAATTAATGACACACAAAATAAATCTACATTTTCATAATAATTACTACATCACATATTCAAAAGAAATCGGAAGAAGGAAATCGAACTCGATTTAGAGTGAGAAACGTTATAGCTCGGGGCTAAATTTGTATATTTTGTTGACAGCTACGCGATTTAAGCGTCGCTTTACAATCCTCTTAAACATCATAAAAAAAAAACAATATTGCTTTTGTCAAAGTATTTATATAAATAAACGATTGAACTAAATAAGTTCAGGACCATTTTAAGTAACTATCGGAGGGCGTTTCTCAATTATAAATTCATACCCGAAAGCAGTTATTTCAGAAGGACCGGTAACCCTACCTGTCGGGGGTGGGTGTGGCGAGGTCGCCGAGCGCGGGGAGCGCGGGCCCCACGGGCAGCCGCTGCTGCAGCGCGCGCACGATCTCGGTCCAGCACTCGGAGGCGTCCTGCTGCACCAGGCCGCCGCCGGGCGCGCGCTCGGCGAAGCGCGGCGCCGTGGCGTGCAGCGCGCGCAGCAGCCGCGCCGCCGCGCCCGCGCATGCGCCCGCGCCGCCGCCGTCCAGCGCCGACATCGTGTCGCTCAGGGCCGTCGTCAGCTCGCCCATAGTGCCGCCGCCGCTGCCTGGATAACGACACAATATTACCTTTAAGTCGTCCAAATCTGCCTTACTTCCGATCGTTTAAAGCTGGAGCTGGAGGAGCTGTGATAAATGGAATATATGTGTGTGAAAGCCATTTGCGGTGCTTTTAAAATGGACTCGCGCAAGCCCGTGTTTATAAAATTAAAATTATTCACTCTGCCGTGCGTATACAGTGGTGGACATATAATTAGAAACAGTACATAAAACATAGGTAAACACAGAATGAACTATCGTTATGAGTAAAAATTTTATTGATTAAATCACTAATGACTATGCCAGAATATAGCCAATGAATTAAAAAACTCATAAAATATTTAAAAAAGTAAATCTGTTCTATCTTTAATAATTAAAAGATTTTAAAAATCATGATAGTTGAATTTCTATTACTGGCCGCTTGGACAACTAATTAGAAACAGGATCCATGGTTCGTTCCATTTTTGAAACTAAAAAAAAAAAACCTCTTTTTAAGCTTTTTCTGTTGTTTCGGCGGCAATTAAACGTCAATTTGGAAAATTACGTGAATAATAAGTATTGTTAAAAATGGGTAAAAATAAGAGTTGTGACGAGTCAACCAGGCAATTAATCGTTAAATTACATTTAGATCGAAAGTGGACTTATAGAAGAATTGCTAAACATCTAGAATGTTCTGTGAAGAAAGTTTTCAACGCTATTGCTCATTATAAAACTAACGGAACTACTAAAAGTGTTGTTAGAAAGGCTCGTCCAAGGAAAACATCTCCCCGGGAAGATTCGCAAATAATACGTGTAGCTAAACAAGACCCGTTCAAAGGCTCCAACGAGATTAGAAATGAAGTTTTTTCACCTGATGACCCAAGGTGGCAAGTTTTGGAGGTGGGAGGACCTTGTGCAGGGTCCGTCCGGGTTGGTACCACCATCTTATCCATTAACCTACCGCCAAGCAGCAGTGTTCGCATTGTTGTGTTCCGGTTTGGGGATAAGACAGCCGGTGAAATGACTAGCATAGAGGCATTCCATCTTCGGCCTCAGGGTTGGCAACGCATTTGCAGTCTTAGGATTGCAGTCTTGTGAATGCGAATGTCTATGGGTCACAGTTTCCACTTACCATCAGGTGGCCTGTGTGCTCGTTTGCCTTCCTATGATATAAAAAAAAAAAAAAAAAAAAAAGGAACATTTCCTCGAAACTGGTACGCCGCAGATTAGTGGAAGCTAAATTGTTCGGGAGGGTTTCTCGAAAGGTACCGCTTTTTACCAAGCAACACCGAGAGAAGCGATTATTATTTGCAAAGAAATATCTTAACTGGACCGTACGAGAATGGAAAAAAGTGTTATTCTCGGATGAAACAAAAATAAATATGGTGAATTCAGACGGCAAACGCTACGTTAGACGTCCAATAAACCATGCTTTTGATTATAAATACACGAGGAGCATAGTCAAACACGGCGGTGGTAATATTAAAGTACGGGGATGTTTTTCTGGTTGCGGAGTTGGACCCGTCTAAGATTCAAGGTATAATGGATCAATTTCAATACAAAAACATCTTAGAAGAGACAATGATTCCCTACACCGACGACCATTTGCCTGTGACCTGGATCTTTCAGCACGATAACGACCCAAAACACACGGCCCGCAGTGTTAAATCCTTTCTTAGTGAGCAACGTGTTACCATGTTAGACTGGCCTGCAAATAGTCCCGATTTAAATCCAATTGGAAATTTGTGGTACGTCGTTAAAAAAAAAGTCTCCGTTAAACGTAATTCCAGTCAAAATGAACTTTACGAAGCCTTTGTTGAAGCATGGAACTCGATCCCACTCGATAAATGTATGAAATTACTTGAATCAATGTCACGTCGTTGCAGAGCCGTCATTAATAACAAAGGCTATGCAAGTAAATATTAATTGTTAAGAAATTTAGTAAACCAAACATTATTTTACATAAATAATTTGAAATTGTTGACGTTGACACGTTAAAACTTTGATTTTTACCTCATTTCTTTAGTGTTTCTAATTACTTGTCCATGACGGATGGTACTGCAAATGTCGTTTAGTTGTTTGTACGTAACTAAACATCTAAATGGTAGTTGTAAACTCGGATATTTATTTGTTTTTTAATTAATTATAAGTTGTTGAACGTATTCTATGCATTTTGTTGTTTTATTTCCAAAAACAAAAGTTTTACGGCAATGTGCCTTGTATAATGTGAAGTACGTCGCAAGTGTTTCTAATTATATGTCCACCACTGTATATTAAGCAACTAGGTATATTTGTAAAGCAATATCCCGATTTGTTTAAAAAAATAAGAGATGTAGTAGAACACAAAGGAAATGTAATGTTAGTAAATTATTCCTTCCAAAACTGAAGTTGCAATTGTATGAGAGGAATGCCCATATTATGGCCATCAGAATATTTAATACGCTTCCCGGAGATCTATGTGACCTGCCCTTGAATAAATTTAAGACAGATCTACATGCATGGCTGTTGCACCAAGCCTTTTACTCTCTAAATGAATTCTTTAATAATTAAGTTTTCTTGTAAATACTTGCAAAATATTCCCACGCCAATAATGGTGTGATATGCAGTTTTACCTTTAATTTTGGAAGATCCCTGTAACGATATTACGGCGAATAAACTATTTTGATTTTATTTTATGAAACAAATTCCACTTATGATATGCCACCGTTTGAAACGTCAGTCACCCATTTGATCCATTTGTGGCAACTCAAAGTAGAACACAAAATTCAGTTAATCCTTTTTTGTCTACAATTGTTAAAATAAAGTTCATAACTGAGCAATTTATACTGTACATACATACATTAAATCACACCTGTTTCCCAGAGACCACTTCTTTCCACCTGCACAAATTTCTTTCGCTTCTTTCACATTAATATATCGAATAATGCATGTGCGTCGGTATCAGGTACTTAAGATTCGGCCCTTTTCCAGTATTTCTCCGATTTGATTCGAAAAAGTACACCTAGGGTCTTCCACTCACTTTAGCTATGTATATCTCTTTCGTCAATCTCGTTTCATCCATTCTTTCCAAATGACCGAACCATTGAAGCATGCTTTTTTCAATCTTAGTCACTACATCTCCTTTTAGTCCACATTTCTCTCTGACATTTACACTGTAACATTTTATAAAGCAATAAAATCTGAATCTAAATCAATGCTTACAAAAGTAGAAAACAAATATATCAATTACAAAATGTACTGTTTGTTGAAGAGGCTAAATGGACACTTCAAGCAGAAGAGTGTAGTTTTTTTTTGCTTCAGTAGACAATTTATATCCAATTTGCTTTTGAATTGTTTTCATAACAGCCACTGACGTGTATCATGACTTTCAGGACACACAAGGTTACAGAGTCAACAAACTCACTTTTATTGTAACTGAGTAATGCGTTTTTCAACTCTGGCACTGTTTTGAGACACTGTACTGTTGCATTCATGTAGCACGTGTTGCCCAAGTTGATCAGTCCCTCAGGGAGGTCCAGCTAGAAATAGAATCAATAGATTAACCTCAATAATAAAAACAGCTTGACAAGGAAAGGTACATACTTAAAAGGGATTTATCTCATTAGCCCAAGTGGAACTTTGTATGTTGTCTGTAGTGAATAATCAAATGACATCATATTTTGACAGATAAGTTTGTATTTATCTTGCTTTATCATTAAGCTTACAGATCGGAATTAAAGTAAAAGCTAAGTTAAAAACAATGAAAAACTGAAAAAGCAAGAAAAACATGAACTTATCCAAGAAAATATGATCTTCCATTTATAAGACCATAAGAACTTAACTGCATGTAATTTTGCACCTTGGTATAGTATTGAATACTTACAGCAGTGGCTAGCTCCGACTCGTTCATATCCTCAACAAACCGCGTCTGCACCACAGGGGCTGCCGGGACATCCTCCTCCTTACTGCCCATCACAAGCACCAAAGCATTCTGAGGAATTAATCAATACAATAGGATTTCCTAGGTATTTACAGTAGCAGTGATATAAATTCAACTATTTAAATGTATACAATGTATAAATACTCCAATTACATAATCATCATGCAAATCAAAAATTAAGCAGTCATGAGCACCACAATCACCAACAACACCTAATATATACTTAACCATACACACGAGTTGGGCATGGTAACTTACTCAATAAAAAAACTCTATGAAACTTTCCATTGTGTGGCAACGCATACAATTTTAAGGAAACTATTTTTTGCTTTCTTTGTTTGTATGGTTAACTTGGTTAATTGGGTCCAACTTTTTTGTCCTCACTCGCATTCATATGCGACATTTCATGGCACCAACTATCAATTGTATTGGAAACACACCAAATTTGTCACCAGCCATAAATACGTAACATAGTTACATAAAATAGTTTATGCTCAGCACATAGCAATGCTGATATTTCAATTATTTACATTAGCCAGCTTGAAGTTGCCCCACTCCTCATCCCTGAGTGTGACTCCTTTGCACACCACTTTCTGCCGCTCCGGCTGCACACCGGTCAATGCAAATATCTGAGCCTTAAACAACACAGGCTCATCCTCTGTGTTCACCTCCACCCCTGGATACATCTCCTTGCCCCATTTTACTTTGACTGTAACAAACCAACAGTAAACCAATCAACATACTAATAATAACTAGAGAAAAAAACATAGTGTAAGCATACAAATATGGTTCCTTCCAGTCCCTTCATGTGATTGGTGTGGTTGATTAAGTGCAAAAAATATATTAAAATTATGCACAAAGGTACTGTTTTACACTACTTATGCGTCTAATTTACTCATTATCAACTTATCCTGTCAATGAAATGGAATCTAAAATATTTTATACTAGCGACCCGCCCGCGGCTTCGCCCGCGTGGAATGTATTATACAAATAAACCTTCCTTAAGAATCACTCTATCTATTAAAAAAAACCGCATCAAAATCCGTTGCGTAGTTTTAAAGATTTAAGCATACATAGGGACAGACAGCGCAAGCGACTTTGTTTTATACTATGTAGTGATTAGAACAAGGATGAATGATAAAAATACAAAAACAAAGAAAAATATGGAGAACTGGGAGAATGAACAACGAGAAAGAAAAATGATTTGCCAAATGTTGTAATATGTTATTAATTACAAAGTTACACTGTATTGTGAATTTGAAAGAAAAAAGAATGATCACAAAGGCCAGCAATATTTTATCAAATACCTTGCAGATTACGTATCCGAGGGTAACAATAAAAACATGATTTGATAGCTAGGACCAGTTATCTAGTTAGAAAGAAACAAGACCTCAAAGCGAAAGTCAAGTAAGTGAAACTGTTACCTAAAATATAGTGGTTAGAGTTTTGATGTGTGTATTGTTTATTACTTATAAGGTGTTAAACCTAAAAAACTACATTTTAATTTGGAAATCGAAGCGAGATGCCGGCGGTAACGTCGCACCGCTCTCATTACCATGTTTGGGCAAGATGACACGGCATAAACCACTTTGTCAAAGGAGTACAATAAGTTAAATTTATCTGCAAATAGGTAACGATCGTAAACAATTAACGAGCTCAGAAACAAAAAATACAACAAAAATACTCGATTGACATTTTGATGATTATAACCTCATCGCTTTTGGAATGTAACAGCATTTTAAATTTCATGGCACACTTACCCGAGTATTTAGGCATTGTTTTGTGTTTTTCAACAGAGATCTTATTCAAATCACTGGTTGTGTATGAAACTACACAACTTTTACAATAAATAAGAATTGAAAGTCACGACAACTACTCGCCGTCAAGTTTGCCACAGATGCAGAACATACCTTCCTGCCACAGACTGACTAGAATGCAGAATACGGTACTATCTGTGGCTAACGGAGGAGGTTGGTTTGTCTGTTTCCCTAATTTCTCATATAAAAATCTCAACCTCAATAAGTACATTAAAACCTTTGATTATTTACTCTCTAGATAGAACTTCGATGACACGAATGCGTCGAAAAATTTATCAGCTAACTGTTAGCCTATAAGTATCTTTCCGCTCCTCAGTGTCAAATGTGTTGTCAAGGGATACGGTCGTGTTACGTGTCAAAATTTATTTTGCTAAAAAGGCACTAAAATTACGAGTTGTGTAATTAAACTTTGTCGAAATTACAAAGGACGTATGAAATCAAACAGCAAAGTCACCTACCACCGGTAATTAATTCAGAATTCATAGTATTTATTTCAAAAATCCATCCGTTTAATATGTCTAATTAATACGATTCCATCTTGGCATTATTGTTGGTGTTCCCAGTTCTGAAATACGAAATTCCCTAGTCCCTAGTGGTGTGAGTATTGAAGTATGGAAGTTACTTTAGGATATGTACGAGTATACATTAAATTAATAATAGAAAACTGCCAAGTGTAAGTCGAGAATAGTGGAAATTGATAAAAATAAATTTTGACTTACAAACTGGAAATTTGACATGGGGTCAGGTCATTACACATATAGCTCATTGAAAACAAAAAAATTTGAAAACGGCCAAGTGTGAGTGGATAATGAACTATTTTGTTAACATAACTTATTTAGATTTTGAAACATAAGATTTGTAGGAATGCATACATAATATAATCAGAAATTGGTCAAGTGCGAGCCGAGAATGGTACAGTCGATATGACAATGTATTATATTTCATGGGTCAATAATAAATTTGCCTTACAATACATTATTAATTTATAGAATACCTAGTGATCCTATAATGCACAATCGATGGGTAGACATTATAAGAAGCAGTCGTGGAGAAGATTATTGGAAGCCGACTAAAACAACTGTTGTATGCTCTGATCATTTCCATACAAAGGACTTGTATTTTGTCAGCAATCAAAAGCGTCGGAGATTGAAAAAGGAAACGATACCGAGCAAAGTAAAACTTACCTTAGTTGTTATAAAATGATCACAAATTGTTATAAAATAATTATTATACTTTTATTGCAGGGACTCCTCGTTACCAGTTTAGGGCAAAAAATAACTTTTTCAAATGTCTTCCTCTTATTTTGTTCGGAAAAATTTGCCGGTGACTGTATTTTGTGAATCGAAAACATTAAAGTCAACCCATTCCAATTCGAATCGATACCTATATTTTTAGTTTTTCAAACACTTCACAATAACTAAACCTTACTGTGATCAGTTTTCCCTGTAAGTTAGTAATTATGTCTTTAGCTGGCATCCCTATGTATGCCCACAGAGATAAAAAGAATGACGTTTTGCGAGTGTCAGACAAAGGACTCACGCACACAAGCATACAAAAACTGGCCTGTTTCTGTCGTAGTGATTACAGGGTCACACTCTATCTAGAGAGTAAATAATCAAAGATTAAAACCTACTCAACTGATGTTGATTCTCATTGAAGTTTGTCTTTTTCAGAATGGGGGCGATTTAATTGGAATTGAGGGAAATATTTTTTTACATTTGTAACATATAATTGTATTTATAAACGTAATCAATCATTGAATAATGTCCAATTTATCCCAAACTGGCAGATGAGCAAAATAGTAATTTACGCTCAATATATTAAGAACTTTTTTTTTATCAATTCATCAGTATGGAGTTGGCTGTGGGCATGGCCTCCCAACTCGAACAACGTATAATTATTACTTTAATTAACTCATAGATGGCGTCACAGGTATCGAGCGAAACATTTGAATCAGTAATCGTGAAGATTGAATGATTTTTGCACCTTAATAAATTCAACGTACCTTAATTACATCAAAAACATCCTTCTCTACATAAAGTAGGGTATATTTTACAAGTTTAATAAATGCAATAAATTTTATATTAACTCCATCTAACTCATAAAAATCTTATAAGTTTTCAAGCTTGCTACGCCTTATTAGGTACTGTCACTAGATGGTGCCATCACGGATCGCGAAACTACTATCACAGTATATAAATAAACCAGTAAAGAAACTAGGCCTACTTTTCAAGATAAATACCTACGCTCCAATTGAGCGTAAGGGTTGTCCACTGACATTTTGTAAAATTGAAAAAAAAACTTGTTTATTGTATCTCAGCTAGTTAGTGCAAAATCGATACGTGTGATCTGCGACAACAAATCCGTTGCAGATTGAGAAAAAGTAGCCGCCATCTTGAACTTTTTAGTTATTCAACCGATTGCTTCCAAAATCGATATATGGGGATGTGTATGGTCTCCGACAACTTATCTGTTGACAGATTGAGAAAAAGTAGAGGCCATATTTATTTTTTTATTTATTCAACCGATTGCTTCCAAAATCGATATCTGGGGATGTGCGTGGTCTCCGACAACGAATTTGTTGGCAGAATGAGAAAAAGTAGCCGCCATCTTGAACTTTTTTATTATTCGACAGGCTAATTCAAATATCGGTTTCGAGAGTTAGGACCACACAGATCTCCAGATATCGATTTTGGAAGCAGCCTGTCGAATAATAAAAAAAATCAAGATGGCGGCTACTTTTTCTCATTCCGCCAACAGATTAGTTGTCGGAGACCATACACATCCCCAGATATCGATTTTGGAAGCAATCGGTTGATTAACTAAAGAGTTCACGATGGCGGCTACTTTTTCTCATGCTGCCAACGAAATCACTGTCAGAGACCACACAGATCCCCAGATTTCGATTTTGGAAGGAATAGGTAGAACAACACAAAGTGTAACATGGCGGCGGTTTCTTCTTTTTCTAAATTCGAGAGGAAGTATGCTTATTTGACATATTTCATAACCTATTAAACAAAATGTCAGACGTGTTGCAAAAGTTCCCGATTCGTCGGGAGATCTACCGATTTCGGCTCTTCCCTCCCGATATCACGATTTAGCGACCCCGTTTCCCGAATTTCTACATTTCGAACCAAAGTAACAAATTTACAGTATTTTTAAGACGACAACACCAAAGGTAGACACTCAAAGAAGGACCTATCCACGGTCGAGAAAAATATTAAAAAAAAAACACTCAATGTTCAAATATTGCAGAGACGTTTATTATTTTATATCGTTTAATAATTTAATAGTTTGTAAATTAAAGTAATAAGTGTAAAATAGAGTTGTTTTATTTCGACTAAAATCTCCCGAGTTCTCTCGAATTTTCGCTGGGAAATTAAACGATTTTTATATTTTTACTTTTGCAACACGTCATCGTATTATAAAAAGCATTTTATTTAAAAATATTTTATTTATTCTTACCTTTCAACACCAGCAGAGAGTTTAAAAAATGAAAGTTCCGGGTTTGAAGAAGCCGAATTCAAACAACCGTATATACCACGCAATACTTTTGTGGCATCTTTCTCAAGAACGAACGTAAAATGCGAAGGAGCCCATTCGTCTCGACGCGACACACGCGGCTGACAGCACCGCCAAATCCTCTTAGCGGTCTCGTAGAGGCGTGCGTCTGTGTGAGTGCGTCGTTTCGAGCGTTTGTTCGTAGCTTCTTTACTGGTTTATTTATATACTGTGCTACAATGCACTCACAGACCCCACGCGTTTCGTTTTTACAAATTCTTGTTTGATGCGTAAAATTAATACTCAAAATACTTCTTTTATATTAAAAACAAAAAAACAATAGAGAAAATAATGTCTTGACGAATATAAATGAATATTACAAAATACTGTTTTGGCGGTTTCGGTGTATTAAAATGTTAGTACAAACACGGAACGAACAACGTGCTATCTTTAACCATTGAAGTATCAAAACGCGCTGACAGTTTGTGTACAAACATTTAAACTACACTCGGCGTCAAAAAAATCGCACCTTTTGAAATTTTGACTTCAAGCGAATAAAGCTCTTAACACGTTCACTGCGGGTTGAGGCAAAACCGCCTCAAGCTCGACGATACGTCGGTGCGGGGCTAAAAGTTGTGATATCTCTCTCGTGCGGGAGCTGTTGCCGTTTACTTACAAGGCGTATGATAAAGACAAATATACATTTATTTATGTTTCTCAAACGCTGACTCTTTTATACAGAAAAAAGGTTAGAGGTCTAAATAAGCCTCGAACGCACTGGGTATATAATTTTTTCACACAGTGCGGGTTGAGGTTAATTTAGCCTCAAGAAAGTTGACCTCAAGGCCGCACGGAGCGGGGCGCGAGCGACGCGGGAGTTGACCGCTTGACGTCAGTGCGGTGATAGTTATCGATGCTGAACCACGCGTGTTTTACGTAAATAATAGGTATTGAATACGTAAGTGATCGTAACTGATCGATAGTGTTTGCTAGATAGTTACATACATACATACATACATTAAATCACGCCTGTTTCCCAGAGGGGTAGGCAGAGACCACTTCTTTCCACTTGCTACGATCTTGACAAATTTCTTTCGCTTCTTTAACACGCTAGATAGTT
Organism: Acleris emargana; assembly: GCA_927399475.2. NCBI lineage: Eukaryota > Metazoa > Arthropoda > Insecta > Lepidoptera > Tortricidae > Acleris > Acleris emargana. The sequence goes on from OV656850.1 coordinate 6,989,496, forward strand.
ATTGTTTATAAATGTGAATAATTATTGTGTTGTTATTTTATGTGTAGTGTGTTTTATAAAGTAGGCATAAGTGTACACACATTTTATAATTGACTATTATATACATTTAAATAGAAATAGAAACATTTTCCCATTATTATAAAGAAACAAAATTTACTCTACACAAGTAAATCTGGAGACAAGCTTTTTTATCATACATATGTATAAGTACCTGCACTGTATAATGTTATAAATGAATGGGTTTTATTTACATAAACAAAAATTTATTTTCTTCCTGTTAGAGCATTTATACAAACCTACCTCTAAACTAAGCAAAGCTTGTACTATTGCTACTAAGCGGCAATTAACAAACGTATGTATAGATAAATAAATACTTATATAGTTTTTTTTTTTTTACTTATTGAGTTTTTTTTTTTGTAAACCAGATAAATATGTATTAGTGTATGCACGTTGCACTGTTGTTCCTTTTAAGATAACTGTAATTACCTACCTTTTCTGTCTGTAAACCGGCTCACTGGGCCCCAAGATACAGGCTCAGCCTAGTCCACTGGATATTTTCTTGTATATTACTGTGCTTGATTAATCAATAAATTTATCTTTATCTTTATCTTTAGATAAGCAACCATGACCCAGGAACAAATATTTGTGATAACACACAATTAAACGCCTTAAAGATGCTCGATAAGATGATCATTATTTCATCGATAATTTAGCTCTAAGTGCCATTCCCTGCTCTAGTCTCAGATAAAATTTAGTGCGTTTTGAGGGCTAAAAGACCTCAAAAATTCTTTAGGTATTTTTTCTTAAGCCAGAGGTCAGAACCAAGGGCGAAGCTAAGTGTATATTAAAACATTTACTGAGCAATGACTACAACACAAAAAAAAACCCTGGTCCTATTCTTGGCAAAGTTATGAAGTATTTAAGTAACTACTGAAATTTGAGAGCGATTCGGCCTCACCCGCACTGTAAAAGAGTTCCGATTTGGGCTGATTCGATCTCAACCGCACCAGCCAAAAGTCCTTCAAGTTGAACTCCGCAGCGAACGTGTTAACTTATTTATTGTACCCTACCAATATTAGTATCATTTGAAAGCACAGTTAATAAGCTTTAAAATCGGGCAAAACCGACCTTGTGTGCGTCTCCCGCACTGGAGGTGGACGTGGCCAGGGGTCCCTGACTGCTCATAGGTACATCACAGAGATCCTGGAGGACCACGCGGTCCCGTAAGCTGGTTTTGTCGGGCCTGAATTCACATTCATGCACGACAACGCCCGCTCTCATACGGCGTTGATTGTTCGGGACTATCTGGATCAGGTTGGGATCCCCGTGATGCAGTGGCCAGCGAGAAGTCCTGACCTGAACCCCATAGAGCACATTTGGGATGATCTGAAACGCCGGGTGCGGTCTCGTGATACTGCCCCTGCCACCCTTGAACAGCTTCGGGACGCCCCGTCGTCGAGGAGTGGAGTGACATTTCTCAAGAACGCATCGTGACGTTGGTGAGGTCAACGAAGGATCGCATGGAGGCTGTAATTAGGGCTAGGGGAGGTAACCCTAGGTTTTAAGTTTAGTTTTAAGAATTTGTTTTACTGTATTTTTTAATTTTGTTATGTTTTTAGATTGTGTAATTTTGGCGTGAATAAATGTTTTTCCTCTTTTCATGAAAAACGATTTTTTTTAAGCTTAGTAATCATTATCACATTTTTATTAATTAAAGGATTCAATAACCTTTAAAATGAGGCCCCACACTCATACCTTATCTTAGATTAAATAGGGTTTATAGCTGCTTGAAGTCAACATACCAAAAGGTGCGATTTTTTTGAGGCCGAGTGTATAACTTTGTTTCGTTGGATTCGGATAAAGTTGAAGTTGAAGGCGATATTTCCTTTTTATGTAAATACGCACGCTTAAATACGCTCACCAAACTATTTTTAACTTATTCTTAATTCTCATTGTAAGTGAATTGTAAAATTCTTATGAGAAAATTAATTCTTTAAACCTAATAAACCAGTTATTTTTACCTATTGCTTCTATTTATTGTCAGCAAAAAACTTCCCAAACATGTCATTAAAACATTCCTATTTGTCCTGGACATCATTAATCAGGGCAGATGTTCCTATTAATTAATAAAAGCTAACACAATGTCACCGGTAGGATTATAGCCATTACATATTAATTTTAAGTCAACAATTTTCTTGACGTCTCATTCTTGAAGTCAATGCCATCTGGTGATACGTTACTAAAACTATTAGGTAGGCTGCCAGCATCCAGTGGTGGCTCAGATACGGCATCTACTGGTGTAACTACGGGACTAAAATTGCCTACCGAATTGTCTACCTTAGGACGGCACGCTTTTGCTGTATGAGATTGGGTATCTGTACTTGTATTCTGTTATCTGTGCTGTGGGCTACACTACACAATAAACTTTACAGTAGGTAAATAAGTAAGATCTACAAATCAACGTTCGAAAGTATTTAAGAAAGAAATAAATTTCTTAGCACCACCGGACTGGACGGTCGCCGTCGTAATGTAGCAGGAACTCTGCATTAAAAATGTATTGATCTTTTTTGCATTCAACCTTCTTATAACTGTTCGAGTGTGCAGGTTACTAAATAAAATAAATAGTTTAATGTAGGTAAAATCGGCCTAATCGAACCCTGACATGCCCTGACTCACCATAAAACTGTAATTGAATTAATAAATCGTAAAAAAATACAAAACAAATGTCACTAAGACACGTGCTTTGGTGGGTAAAAGGTGGGTAAGGGTTCCACGGTGCTGATTGTACGGTAGCGACCAGGTACAAAGTGTGCAGCTAGTGCAGCTACCCAGATGGTACCCATACCTACAATATAATTTCAATAATGTGTCACAGTCAAGTAGTTAAATTTAAACCTAAGGATTGTTAGAGAAAAGTCACTGTGACACAGTTCTACGGTGGATCTGGACTTGTTATTGCTCATTGTAGGTACTTACATTAGGAAAACTCAATGGTATGGTAAGTATGTACATAGCAAACACTGGGTATAAAACTTGGTGCCTTACAATCACGAGTGGACACCCTAAGCCACTAGGCAACCGACACTCTGTTTAATCACTACATAGTATAAAACAAAGTCGCTTGCGCTGTCTGTCCCTATGTATGCTTAAATCTTTAAAACTACGCAACGGATTTTGATGCGGTTTTTTTTAATAGATAGAGTGATTCTTAAGGAAGGTTTATATGTATAAAATACATTCCACGCGGGCGAAGCCGCGGGCGGGTCGCTAGTAAATAATAAGAAGGAAAATACCTACGAGTAAATAAGAAACCTTAAAAGTAACTGCAACGTCGACATTTGTGAGACTCTTGACGACCAAAAATTGTAGAGGTACTTTGAAAGTCGAAGTTCGAAGTTACGTTATCTTCATTCCTTTTTGCCAATTTAGTCTTGAATTGATCGAAGGTTTTCGAATAACAAGTGAAAAGGGCAGAGCCAAAGTATAAATAGAATACCTACTGTATCTCTATGCTTTGGCGGAGCTAACGTAACTTCGAACTTAAAATATTTTGATTTTGATTTTTTTGAACTTCGATTTTCAAAGTTTTCTGTTACTTACTATTTAAGAGTTAGCACTCCGCTTGGTATAGAAACTTATGTTCGCGGGGTGCCAACTAATAGCAACCGGGCTATAACAGTACCAAACGTAACATCTGTCTCGCTAATCGTATATCCAAGGTTTCCACAGACCCGCGGAACTTCCCAAAGGGTTAGCGTTTTTCACGTGTGGAGGTCTCGCTCTCGTTCGATGAACTTTCCACTCGCGGCTGCGCCGGCGCCACGGACAGTATTAACTTAACTCTAACTCCAGTCTCCACGCAACTGCCGACGCGAGTGCACGTTCGCATGCGACCGCGGTGATCCGAGTTAAACTGGGATTAGATTAGTGAGTGTTAGACAGTGAAGTGAAACCGGCGTGTGATCCGAGTGCGATTGTTATTGGACGCTGTTACTTCGACAGCTGAAGCTTAATGTAAGTTCTCAAGCTTTGTGCTTGTTAAGAATGTGAGCTTTAGCGAGTGAATCCACCTGCTGGTTTGATCGTCTTTAGCGAAAAGGTCTTGAACATATTAGTAAACGGTGTTATTAGCCGCAATGAGTTTACGTCATGCAACTTTTAAATATTTATGTACCTAGTCTGTAGAACACCTTTAAGGATTGTGAGGCTGAAAATTTCCATACGAAATGCGATGACGTTTCTCTCCCCTTAAATCTAGTCCGATTTTTACGATTTTTGAGTATTTTGTAGAAATTATGAAACATTAGGTTTCTCAACCCTAGTTCTATATTATAATAACTATAATAAATTCAGTAATCAAGGAAATCGGACCTGAATTACGGGGTGAAAAACGTTATCGCCTGGAGTTTTTGTATGGAAATATTTTGACAGCAAGGTACGCGATTTAAGTGTCGGTTTACAATCCTTAAGTGATTTAAATTAGCTTCCGAATTCACGGCCAATAAAACAGTTTCACTTGGCTGTTTAACTAAATACCTATGTCATGGTAGTCGTTTAATACCTTGAATGGTATTCAATTATTCACAAGGTAAGGTAAAATTTATTAGGTATTATTTGAAACTATACGCACCCATACTAAATTCATATACAGGGTGTCCCAGGAAGTAGTGTCAAGCGGAAGTCCAGAGGTAGAGCACCTCAAGGGGCATCTGAATCACCCCCATGTATGTTCAGCAATTGTTATTAGTTTCCGAGATATTGATCATTTTAATCGGATTTTTTGTCATTTTTCCTTATGTCCGTGCTACGAAATATCCCTAAATTCATGTATTAATTCATATTTTTTTTGTGTTTTCTTGCATGATTAGAATCACTGTGAAAAAAGGAAATTTTTAAAGCTACATGCCAATTTCTTTTTTATTACAAATGTTTGAGTAAACGCACAGAGATACTTTCTCCATACTAAGAGAACCCCGCGTTTGTTTTTCACCTAGTATGGAAAAACAAACTTTGTGAGTTTTCTCAAAAAATTGTAACGAAAAAAAAGCTTTAAAAACTTCCTTATTTTACAGTGATTCTAATTATGCAAGAAAACACTGAAAAAAATGTGAATTAATACATGAATTTAGGGATTTTTCGTAGCACGGACATAAGGAAAAATGACAAAAATTCCGATTAAAATGATCAATATCTCGGAAACTAATAACAATTGCTGAACATACATGGGGGTGATTCAGATGCCCCTTGAGGTGCTCTACCTCTGGACTTCCGCTTGACACTACTTCCTGGGACACCCTGTATAATAAGGAGTGACAATTTTGAATAACTTAACACATTAAAAACTTGGATGGTAAAATGCGAAACCAAGAGTTATAGTGTGAAGTCTGTCGCTGCGTCAAGATCCCATTAAAATGAGATCACAAGTTAATTACCGTATTCGAGATATTCATGTTCCATTCACTGCATCCTAACCAAGAACTAAAGAAAAGATTAATGAGAGAGAACATTCCTCTCCTACTGTGTTCTCACAGTAAAGAGCGAGCACGTAGCAACCTTTGAAAAGGCCATAAATACCTTAATAGTCCTATTATTGTGATTCATCAAATCCTTCAGCGCTACGTAAGAAAGCATACTCTTTCGTTCACACTAATTATGCTTTTTCGCACGAAATAGCGTTGACAGCACGATAGAAAAACTTACGTGAAGACATTTCATAGAAAAACGTACGTGAAGACATTTCATCAACGTGCAAGCATTACTTAGGCGAGAATAAAGTACGTCCTTTTCTCACTAAAGGTATTAGAGATAATCATTATTTAGTTATTATTCAAAACATGAATGAAGCGATTTTATTATTCATCGTAAGGAATGGCACCAGATCCAGATACACACCAGTCACCAATACACCATGCAGTACCTGCTGAAGGGTTATTAACTTATAGAAGTAGCAAATACATCATACCTAAGACTTTGTTACACGCATCATATCATAAGTGTCCAGTGATAAAAACGATCAGCCAAATAGCTATTAGGTATTTGCCACACAGTATCTATGTACCTATGAGTAAATCGCAAAATAACAAAATAATATTTTATCTCTGGACATGACGACGCGCTCGCCTAGTGGGTAGTGACACTATACCTACGAAGCTACTAGCGGTCCTGGGTTTAAATCCCGGAAAGGGCAGATATTTGTTTGATGAGCGCGAATATTTGTTTATTTGTTTGGAAATGTTCTATGTATTTAAGTATTATATTTCTCTATACATACATGTAAGTATTTATATCGTTGTCTAGTACCCGTAGTACAAATCTAGAGTTTATATACATAAATATCAACCAATTTTCAAGATCAAACTGTACTTTTACAGGTCCCAGAGTTATTCTATACACGCAGTAATAACATAAGAAAAAGACAAATCATTTATTTCTCAATAATATTACATAAGTTTAACACAAGTCAAATTGTATATATAAATGAGATCGGCAGCTTACAAATAACGTTTTACCATATATGTAATTAAACTGCAAGTACTAAACGCAACTAACACTGACGCTCATCACACTCAATTTGTGCTGAAAGCACTGATTGCCTCTAAAGCCGTATAGTAGAAGTTTATAAGATTAGAATGCAAAAAGCGCCATTACGCAGGCTGTGTTTACCACACCCAGTGCCTCCAACACAATATCACGTACATCATTTCGTATGGGGTTGAGGGCGCTGGGCACGGAATAAGTTTTCGAAGAGACTGTTCGTTTTTGCAGGCGTGGAATGTTATAGGATCTACCTGGCCATACAACTCGCCGCTAATGATAACATTGGCTGATCCCGTTCGTCTAAACAACATTATTAAAGTCTCCGCGTTTAGGTTGTGTAAACCTTTATACAGCAATAAATCCAAAACAAAGGCACTGTGGGATAGGCTAGTGTTTATAGTGCTGTGTTAGTTAGATTGGAGGTTTACAATAGGTACGTAACTTAAGTCATAGCTCTTTTTATGTTTGCATTATCTTAAAATCACGTTATTAAGGATGTTTTATTACATTGTTTACAACCTTACTTACTTAATTATTCTAAATGGGAAAGTGTGTTTGTTTATTTGTGCCGTGACGCTCAACGCCTCAACCGATCGATATGAAAGATCGAATTGTGAGTTCCTGAGTAAACAGTAGCGATAAACAAATGCGAGGAGGCGATTCGTAGCATAGTACCAACATCGCAAAGTGCCATTTGGGGTTTCGCGTATAAGTATGTATATTTTTTTTACACGCAAAGCACCAGTTTCTCAGAATACCAAAAAACGGTTAGCACCATTAAGCATAATGCTAAATTCGCCAAGTGACAAACCAACGAGAAATAGGAGCTCCGCGGTAGGGGAACTCCGTCAACACTTATTGTTTTGAAATTAGACAGTGTCGATGGAGCTCCGTTAACGCGGAACTCCTATTTCTAGATGGTTTGGCCCTTCGGGCCTGCTGTAAAAAGAACATAACCTTAACCTACCTACGTATTATATTGGTACTATGAAGTTGGTACTATGCGTATTACAGGTTGGTAACTAACGTAGTTGGTGTTTGCGAGTTTGTCACTTTACAAACTTGGTAGGTACTTGGCCAAATTGGAGTTTTACGTAATTGGTCATATGCGTGCGTTGGCACTTTCCGTATTTCATAGTATGCTACGAAAGGATGCGTGGCCGGCGTCGCGGGCAAAAGTTGGTAAATAATTAGATCTCTATTTATTTAGATACCCGAAACAATACTTTGTAAATAAACAACATATTATATGTATATAAACAACAGCTTGTAATAAACAGAAGGTCGATTATACATACATTACACAATATACCTAGTATCTACGCTTTAGCTTAGGGCCTTCCGCTCGTTTCCCTGTACCTATCACTGTTTTATTAAAACAATTTTGTAAACACAACCACAGCCATTATCCATCGGTCCAAGGAAACCCTCTTAAATTGAAACTGGCTGTCAAGACAAGCCATATAATTATGACTGGCATTAACGAAGATTGGTATGGCTTTAAAAATAGCTTCTGAATCGCATAACTTGCTCATTGGCATGCGGGTCACAGCGGCCGCCATTCACCGGCATCTTGTACGCTAACCCAGGAGACGAATAGGGTAAAATCACCAGTGGTCGGCCAGAGACCACGGGACCGATTTTTGACTTTCGAGAGCTCGATTTCAAAACCGAGCGGTAGAAAATATACGAATGCGAAAATCTTCCACGATTTATTTTCGAGTGGTCCCAAATTCCATATTTTTGAGATTTTCACTCGTAAGTGAGGGATTGACTAAATAGTATTGTTAAGTTGGAACTTGTTTCATTATACGCAGAAAGTCGGTGTTTTACCGGTTTTTTTTATTCATATTTTATTGCGAATAATTGTGAGAGCTAATAAAAGATGAAATCATAACAAGCAATTTAATATTTCAGTGCCCATAAGATTTTTTTACGCTTATTTTACAAATTCTTGACTGGTTTACTACATTTATGTAGGAAAAATTCAACGTTTTCTCGTCTGTGGATGTCTATGGCATTGTGCTAGGTTTGTTTATGCTTTGTGTACTTCCCGTCATACATACTCAAGTTGGTAACCCAACAGGTTTGAAAGATGTCAAATGATACTTTCTATTGATAGAATTCAAAACGAATGCCACAACGTATTTTCTATCGCTCGCAAGTCAAAAATACCATTTCATTGTTTTTTGTCACTTTCGAGTGAAACTTTCGAGCGCTCGAAAGTCAAAAATCGGTCCCCTGCAGTCGACCTTATATGAGTGCGAAGAGTGAGAAATATTTCTTTCGTACTATTCCCACTGACTGTATAGGCAGAGGCCGACTGCAGGTCTCTGGCTGACCATTGGTGACTTTACCCTACTTGGAGTATAATAACCAACCAGTCGAATAAGGGTATACATTAACACACTTACGAAGCTCAGCAAGCTGTGTACATGTTTTTTATTAGCTTTGTTTGAGAGAGGGCTTTGCTTATGCTTATGAGGATTGTAAATAACAATTATAGATAAGGTAAGAGTTTCTGGTTGTATGTAGTTTGATAAAGAATAACTAAACTAAATTTAACTAAATTTGTGTGTGATAACCTAAAACAGCCTATTTAAGGACGATAAGGTAAGACAATAAGTAGCAAAGTTACAAATGTAAATTAAAATTAAGCTAAAACTGAAAATGAATAAGTATATAAATCTTACTTAATTATATCAAACTGAAATTATACAGTTTATAAGTCGAGATGCGTATTGCTAAGTTATTGATATCTCCATACATTAAGAGTAGGTCGAAGTTGAAGAACACTAGAACAGCTAGCAGCATTTGCATCTTGGCTACTTAATTCTACGCCTACTGTATTTTGTTATTTTCTAATACTGCAAAATAATTAAAATAACGGCTCCAAAATAAACATTGAACCTCTCTTACTCCTAAATGCCACCAACTATATTTATTTGTACAAAAAGATGACGGAATTTTAGCCTTACCTATTTTATAAACTTGCAATATTTGTATAAGTACAATTACATTTATCTAGTTAAAGAACATTAATAGTAACAGGTATTTATAAAAAACAGTTTTGAATGAGTTCGTCGTATTATATCTATTTAACGTGCGATAGCTCTTAGAAGATGCTTCGGGTTTGTACTTCCCTCTCACTCGCTCTTAATAAGATCGTATGAGAGCGAGTGGGAGAGAAGTACTAAACCGAAGCATCTTCTAAGAGCTATCGCACGTTAAATAGATATAATACGACGAACTCATTCAAAACTGTTCCTAAGACCCACCATACAACGAAATTTGCCAGTGGAAAATAAACTTATTTCGATTGCAATAAAGTCTATTTTCTAATTTAATTGCCAGTCATAAAAACAAGAGAAATTCTACTTTATCTTCTTTACAATAGATATTTTATTGCAATGGCCGTATTATGTAAATTTTTTTGTACGCGGGGACTTAGGAGGATAAAGTTGTTTTATCTCACGAGCGCGGTTTGACCATACTTGTGTGTGTAGACGCAAGTGCACGTTGTAGTTCGTAGCTGTCGATGCTAAGCGTCATCGCCGTAGTGTGCGTGTCGCTTTCGTAGCGAGGCGGACTCGCGCACGAAGGGTTCCGTACCATTATATATAAAAAAAACACGTTTGTTGCATGGAAGCCCCCCTTAAATATTTATTTTATTCTGATTTTAGTATTTTTTGTTATAGCGGTATCAGAAATACATCATTTGTAAAAAATTCAACTGTCTAGCTATCACGGTTCGTGAGATTAGGCCTGGTGACAGACAGACGGACAGCGGAGTCTTAGTAATAGGGTCCCGTTTTTACTGTACTTTGTATGCTTCACCAATATCCTTGTATGTTAATCTGTAAGAAAAAGGTACGTACGTAATTTCGAGGTGGAAATTCATATTATTAAGTGAAGTTGGAACTGGTAATTATTCCACATGTACAAAGGCTAACGGGTAATATTTGATGACTGCGGCCGGCCGAGTATTCAGTTAATTAGCAAGTTGTGTTATAAAATTGTAATCATTGTCGACTCGGCACCGATGCTTTCTCACTTCATAACAACCTCACTGCCGTCGCCACCGCAGTCTTATCGACATCTTCCTTCTTACGTACAGTACGTTTAAAGGCTACATTTGTATATCATACCGTTGCTACAGCTACAAAACCCCAGTGTGTATTGTTTTTACGAGACAGTTTCATTGAACGCATCGGCAGAGTTAGCAAAACGATGTGAAATAAATACTGTCATTAAGTTGGTCGAAGAAACGGTGACATTGGAGGCTGAGTTATTAAATTCTTCTCACTTTACGAGCAAATGGCAACCTACTTTGGGCTGGTGAAACTTGGGTAGAAATGGTAGAATGTACTTATTTATAGAGTTCCTATTAATCAAAATTAATACACGTATATACATACATACATACTAACAATTATGGGTTTCTCAATAAAAAGGTGTGAATATTTATTGGCTTTTCAATAAAATAGGTATTGACGGAAATTTAATGTTTTAATGTTTATTAGGGTACAAACGGTACAATATGGCTCATACAATAAAAAATCTTAAATTATACATCAACCAGTAAAGTTACCACAGTTAAATAATACAAATACTAACCGAGCAATATGGTATTAAGTACTTGAAAATGTGACATTAGTTTAAAAAAAAAAAAGGATACCTTTAAATTGTGATTATTAGGCGGCTGTTATGGATAACGAATTAACTGACAGTTATTTTGCAATTATATATCAACCCACCATGATGGGTTCTGAGGGTTGACTAGTACAGCGGAATTTTCCATACAAAAGGCCATAACGCCTCCCCTTAACGCGTGTCCGATTTTTACGCTTTTTGAATATGATGTAGATATTATGAAAAACTAGATTTGTAAGTTTATCTTTCAGAGGTCTAACTTTGTACAAACCTAGATTTTCATTATAACTAAGTACAACATATACAAAAATCGTGGAAATCAGGCTTGATTTAGGGAGTGAGAAACGTTATCACACGGAGCTAAATTTATACTTTTGTTTTTTTTTTTGACTGGTGTGCAATTTAAGCGTCCGTTCACTCCCCTAAACTCAAACAGGGCATCCCCTGTAGGTACTAAAAGTAGACCCACCAAATTGGGATTACAAAACAAAACTACCAAAAAAAAGTACAGTCGCCGACAAAAGCTTGTCTCGAGAATAATTCTTGACAGAAACTGATTACCATTTAGCTTTTTATGTAACGTGGCCACTCTGGTTGTCAAGAATGGCTAATCGACGGCGATACTGCTAAACCGCGTAAGTAACAAATTTAATACGGAGCAAAATGTACTTACTAATTAAGTCGGTAAGGTGCATTTTGCTCCTCATTCAATTTGTTTCACTATCGAAATGCCGTCCGTCTAAATCCCATCGCGGAAACGCTCACCAAACATCAGACGCGTTTCCAACGCTTCCATGTGTATCAGTGATCGAGGCCAACGTGTCTCCTTTATTGCCCGATGGAAATTAAAACCGATCGATTTAAATATTTACTCCGTTACCATTAATATTTGTTACATGACAGGTGAATGCCGATTTGTAAATCAAAAGATTTCTAGATGTGTTGTTTATTGAATTGGTTTAGTTGAGTGAGATAACAGTCGGTATTTTGATCTAATTTGTAAGAAATATAAATATTTATTGAATATAATTTTTGATGCGTTTGGCATACATATTACTTTAAATATCAGAAAGAAACATTCTAGAATTATTGGTATTAGGTATCGCTAACCGTTCAGTCAAGATTACTAACAAGTACTTTTTGCCTGTCCATTTAGTCTTTTATTCACCGCTACATATTCATATATTCGTTTATTATAATTTGTTGACATCTATGACATTATATTATTTTTTACAATTATTTTAGATTTAATAGATAGTTTAGCGTAGTTTAATTTTATTTTATTCAATAATGTGTATCTATGAGTATTCTTACTTGAAATAAAGAATAATATAATTATATATATTAGCCAAACAACCGCAACATCATTGCAATAATCCACATAGAATACCTCCTATCGTTCTGACTTGTCATCTGTCCTTTGTTTGCATGTACAACACGGTTAGACTACTTTTTTCCTGCCGCGCTCGCTGCCCCTACGGACAAATATTTGAATAATGAGCAGCAAAATTTGATTTTGAGTCATATGAAATACGTGAGCTATCTTAATATCTATGTGCATATTTATCACCCATAGTAAGCCTAAACTTTATTCTATTTAACTTATCTTATATAGCTGTTTCTCTCCCACTGTGGCCAAAATTATTCTGAACCCAGTGTTTAAGAATTGGTGAGTCTTCTTTTTTTATAACGCACTAGTGACCCGCCCTGGCTTCGCTTGGGATTATGTGAGTTTTCTGAACACCCGTACATAATCCAGAGATAAAAACCTTCCCCTTTAATCAATATATCTATTGATGAAAACCGCATTAAAATCCGTTGCACAGTTTGAAAGATCTAACTGCCGCACTCAGAGACGTCAATTTTAACAATGATTGTTTAAAGTTGCTGCTGTCACTTTCTTTGCTATAGCAATAGAATAAGACAACACGTCACTAAACAAGCTTTAAATTTAATTGACGTCTCTGAGTGCGGCAGTAAGCGTACATGGGTGATTAATTGATTATTCGGCGTTTCACCCGCCGTCATTATTGTTTTCGCATATTATTCAAGATAAACTTAATAACTTTCTTGTTCTTTTAATTGGAATGGATACTACCCCCAGGTCCGCTGATTTTGACATCAAAAGTTGCTAGTTGTTATTATTATTTTCGTCAATATATTGAAGACAACAATGACGGCGGTTGAAACGCCCGAATATTCACCCACATATAGAGGGACAACGCGGGGAGTGACTTTTATTTTTATACAAAGATTATCTACGCTATTGCTCTGTAACACAGCCCTAGAGCAGTTTTTGGGCGCGGGTCGTTGTCCAGGCGGTCACGGTTCACGCACCGGCGCCTGCGTCTCCTTATGTTACAATCGTCCTACATCGAGCCAAGAACACATAATAACCGCTTGATTGAGGACTACAGTTAGCCTGATAAGCGGCTGGAATTTTAACGTTGCGTAAAGCAACTTTGAAAATGTATTTTTTATATTGCGAACTTACGAGTCATGACAAAATCGATATGGTTCAATATTTTGCTAACGGGCTAAAGGATTGACCATACCGCGGTGTCTAAAGTACGCTGATGGTACGTATCCACACTGACATGACTTATGTGTCCTAACAGTCACAAAATTGCGTTTACGTACCGTATCAGCGAAATCAGTGTGGTCATTTTTAAATTAGATTACACCTAAAAAATAACCCTAGTCGAATGCCTCTGCTCTGGAATATGACCCCTAATTCTAAGTCTTTACTAAGATATGTTAGGTAATGGCACTAATAATAGAAATAGACCAGTGCTGAAAATGTCTTATTTTAAATCAATTTTTTTTTTGTTAATAAAATCATAAATCTTAAGTCATTTATTTTTAGTATAGTTATAATAGCTTTTATAACCTCATGATGTGTTAATTTAAGAGGGTCAGGGGTGGTGCTATCTGCTCAAAGCATCGAAAACTGGTGCCATTACGTAGAACCAGTTCCTCAGATTTAAAAAGTCACAATATAAGGAGGATTAGTTAGCACACACGAAACAAAGTAAAAATTAAAATTATAATGTTAGTACAAAAGACATCAACGGGCGCGCTACAGAACTTTTAGTTTTTTACGAAGTTGTAGTTTTTTATTTCATGTGTGTTTTCACGTGTTTGAACTAAAGTCGCTACATGAAGAAATATTTTTTAATTCGTACATAAAATGATTGCAACATTACCTATTCTGTATTTACAAGCTGTTAAAAAAGCAACATTAATATTAATCCGATAGTATCGTGAAGTAATTTATTTTATCAACTAAGATAAAAATATTAATTTTATCTACAAAATTAGAAACAGTTTTTTATGAAGTGCCATCTTTGACAGATCTTACCGACTTACTTTCTACTTTATTAATTTATTTTATTCGTCTCTTTGCTATTCGAGGTTAGAACAGTTAGAACATCACTGTTGCAATTCATCAACGACTAACGTCTTTTAGATTTCGCAGAACTTTCGGACTCGCGAATATTATTAGATGAATGAGATCATCTACCTAATAGGTACATATAAATACTCCTATTTATTTCTACAGACACTTTAAACGGTTGTACGTTATTTTACAGACTGAAGTTGTTTAGAATTTCATTTCATAGAAAAAAAATCTCGTATTATCATTTCATAGAATAATCAATATGTAGAATAATTACTTTGAAGACATTTAAATCATCGTTTTTCATTTCAAATAAAATTCAACGTTTCTTTTTTCATATCATAGAATAGCAAATTAAATATTCTTTGTTCTCATATTATTTGATTTACAATCAAATTATATCGCATAGCTTATTCAAGGGATATAAAAAAAAATAACCTCGAAGGCTAAGGCGGGAGCTTGCTTCGCTTCGCTCCCGCCGCCATAGCCTTCTAACCTAACCTATTCAAGTCGGTTCTGCCCAGAGAGGTCTTGCTCGCTCACTCATATTTATAGGTTGTACGTTAATGAGTTTCTAATGAGTTTTGAGTGAGTATGAAAAAATACACTGACCAAACAATATTCGTTGAAAAATAATTATATTGTTTGATAAGTTTGTGTAATGAAAAAATAAAATTACATAATTCATTGAATTGATTTTCTGTCGAATTTGTTTCTTTCAAGTAAATAGTTAAAAAATAATAATATACGAAGCAAAAATACAAGGACCAAATAGTATATGAAACATTTTCTGTGAAACAAAATTCTGTAATTTTTCAGTCTGTAAAACAAGGGGACACCACTTTAAACATTGGAGGGATGTCCCTCCAACATTGGCAGATATATGTATACAAAGGGACAGTTGTAGGTACCTAGATAATAGTTCAAATGCGAAAATAGAATGACATATTCCATGTTTAGTGGTATACGATTTATAAACATTATTTGAAAAAATCTAAGGATCAAAAACGGAGCCCTTAGAATTTTACATTTGATTTGACGTTGCACTATTACCTTCATATTTGCTTATTTCAAATTAAGAACCGGACAAATTTGACCAATAGGAACTAACACACAAATAAAAACTAAAATAATAATGCGATTTTCTTGACTTTACTCTCTTGTCAAAAGTTCTGTAGTAAGACTAGCCAAGAGACAAACGCTGCTAACATTTCTATTGGCTTGAGAGCTAAGACATGTTGCGTTCCGCGAAATTTTACATCTTCAGAAATCTGTCAAAATCATCAACATCAGCCTGCATCAACTTCATTCCTTGTTTTCTTCAGTCGCGTTTGCAGAATTCATCGTCTCTAGCCAAACGGTTACTATACCATTTGCCACCAAATTGCCTATAAACAAACACAATCAGACACGTCCGTATCCATTTTGTTCGCTAGTTGCGGGACTGCGTCGTTGCCCCAGTGCGCTCGCGCCGGCTTCAGTAATCACCGCTTGTGGTCTCGCCACTCGATTGGGACATTCAGCTTGGCTTTCGATATACATTAGACACTTCACCGGGTTCTGAGCGTAATACATACATACATACCTTCACGCCTGTAATCCCAAAGTGGGGTAGGCAGAGCTACAGAATTACACACAACTCTAAAAACTTGTTGATCATTCTGTAACGACATTTTGCACAAATAGGCTAAGATGTTTGCCAGCGTATTAGTGACAGGTTGCAAGCCCATCGCCTAAGAGTACTACAAGCCTATATTACCTTAGTCGCCTCTTACGACATCCACGGGAAGACATGGAGTGGCACTATTCTAACCCGGCAACCACAGCGTTCTGAGCGTAATTTATCAATATTAAAGTGGCTTTCTTTCTATAAAGACGATCATGGACATTAACATTTGTGTCGTATGTATTTTATAGTCCTTTCTTTAGAAATGTAGAGTCGAACATTGATTAATGGTAAGGAACATTTGAGACGCGGCCACTCTCGCCTTTTCTACGCGGTAGAACCATCTCGTCTGTGACTTGTTATGGTATGGTTTTTAACTTGGCCGCCATTACTATTAACTATCAAGTTTTACGAAAAGCAAGCTTTTTAAAATACACAACTGCTGTTTGGATGATGTCGTCAAAGTAATGTTACTTATCATGTATTTATTTTATATTTCGCCAATTTCACATTTAAATAATTTTAATATAGCCTATGACACTCTCGTGGGAGGACCTTGTGCAGGGTCCGTCCGGGTTGGGACCACCATCTTATCCATTAACCTACCGCCAAGCAGCAGTGTTCGCATCGTTGTGTTCCGGTTTGGGGATAAGACAGCCGGTGAAATGACTAGCATAGAGGCATTCCATCTTAGTCCTCAGGGTTGGCAACGCATTTGCAGTCTGGTGAATGCGAATGTCTATGGGTCACAGTTTCCACTTACCATCAGGTGGCCTGTGTGCTCGATTGCCTACCCATGCTATAAAAAAAAAAAGACGAATCTAAATACATATAACTTGTTAAAATTGGTTGAGCCGTTTAGTAGTTACGAGAGGACATAGAGTCAGACATAAGTACAGGTTTTGATTATACAATTTTGTTTTATTTTTTCTCAATTATTCTATCAATTTGTATTGAAACCGACTAACTGAGAGAGTACGAAGACTAAGATTTTTTCAACTAAAGTAACGAGTAAAAGAGTTTTGACACGTTTTCCTACTCAACTACGCGTGATATTTTTATTTTATATTCATTGTTGCATACTTATAATTTTAGGTTATATAAGTATAACTATGCCATAAGAAATATTTAAAAACGGCCGACTGTTCAGTTTCCGGCGGCGTTTCTCGGCAGTGGCCGCTACACTGGTAGATTTTCGACGTGTAAAAGTGCCCTTTATTTTAAAAACAATATCATATGACTATTACATCTAGTTAGACACAGTCTGTAAGTACATAGAATCTAATCCTAACAATGCAGAATAACGTCGATTAATTAAGAAATGCATGTGGGTGAATATTCGGGCGTTTCAACCGCCGTCATTGTTGTCTTCAATATATTGACGAAAATAATAATAACAACTAGCAACTTTTGATGTCAAAATCAGCGGACCTAGGGGTATATACAATATGTAGTATCCATTCCATTTAAAAGAACAAGAAAGTTATTAAGTTTATCTTGAATAATATGCGAAAACAATAATGACGGCGGGTGAAACGCCGAATAATCACCCATGAAGACAATTGACAACAATTCATTTTGTGCTAAGCACAGAACAGATAAGTACAGAAGTAAATCACATGTATGTACTTCACTTTTCATACCTACGCTCGGCGGTCGCTCTAGGGTTGTCAACTATGGCTTATGCACAAAAAACTATCGCGGTAGTGTAGTGGCACTCGCATCTAGTCGTTTGATTTATTGTTGAGAATGAAACGGGAAGAATGGAAATATAAATTAACAATAACTTAAAAAAATATTTAATGACATTGTTACCTATATTACAAATTTGTCACAGAAAATATAAAATATACCGTAGGTAACTTCAAAAATAACCGACCGAATTAATATTAAAGTGGAGGGGGTGACTGGAGGGGCTAATCCAAACCCGCAGTACCTACCGATAGCCCGTAATAGCAAAAAACTTATCCTACAAAACAAAACAATAAACCTACCTACTAGGTATTACAATACAAAAAGTTTACAGAGCAGAAACATACAAAATTTTACGTTTGTCAATTTTCATTATCGAAAATTCCTTATAACTTCTAAACGGATTACCCTAGTTACACAATTTCCATTACCGTATACGTTTTAGACCTAAACCTATCAAAAGACACTAAAAACAACACAATATCTACACAAACAAAAAAACATGTTTTCAACTTACGTAAGGTGGCGTGAATTTACCTTACAAAAATATAGTTAAGTACTTCGTTTATACTGATTCAAAATATGAAACTATTATTTAAATCGATCTTAGATATATTCTTCGGGGCCGGGGCGGGGCGCTTACCTACCTAACTCTTCTGTGTAACGTTATAAACGAACCATTGAAATACAAGCAGATACCTACTTACCTCTCTGAAGCCACTGGTAGCTTGAAAAAGGACAATTCACCGTTTAAAGTGGAATTTAAGCAACCGTCCACTGAACAGTTATAATAACTTCTTTTTTGTTGCTCCATTATACCTAGTTATCGCACAAAAAAGTCCACAGAAGCGACGCGTGTCAAGCGGACGGCACTCGCGCTCGCACTCTTCCCAACTACTCCGAGATATTGTGTCCGTGAGCGGCGTCTATGTGTGCGTTGCTCGAGCGCACTTTGTATGTAGATTGCTTTCTGTACCTATCTGTTCTGTGTGCTAAGGTAGTAAAATAAAATACCGTTTCTAGATTTTACACTGCTGATTACAGTAAAAATATCTTTGGATTTTTTTATGCAGTAGTTTTTTAAATTTTTAGGAAAAACAGTAAAAAAAGTTGGATTGTGAATGTTAGGAATACACTTATAGTGCCCTTAGTCCGTTTATTACCAAAGGAATTGAAAAACATATACAACTGTCACGTTCATTTTTTATCTGTCTGACGGATTACTTGATTCTTACGACACGCTTTCGATTCTACGCAAAATAGTTTATTTATTTTAATGGCGTCTACAAATTCTGTAATTAATTAAATCACGCAAAATAACAAATTTGTGAACGAACGGCAGCGAATGATTGACAAGTGAGTGACATGACATGACAGTCAGTTCTGTTTCTGTTTAAAGTTACTTTTTTTTATATCAGGCTAAGATCACGACATCAGTATTCCTAACTTTGTATATACGGTCTTTTTAATGACTATTTCTTTAATAAATTATTAACGACGAATTTAAGTTAAATAAAGAAAAACTGAGAAATACGGGGTAGTCTAATTTTTAACCAGCTATTATAAACGCGAAAAATAAATAACGCTTTTTTTTTTTAAATGTTGTCAATTGATATCTCTAAGTTTATTATATCGCTTTGAAACTTTTCTTTGTGTTGGCTGGCTAGTGGCGCGCTTCAGTAGGCTGCGCGTCACGAACTAGCACAATAGTTCCCAGCCGTTTATCATTTACCTACATTTGCCTAATTAATGAGCGCTCATCTGTCCGCGATTTCTCTATTTGCGGCATTAAAATCGAAGATGGTAAGCTAGATCCGGTTTATTGTTATTAAACACTAGTTTTGTGCATGGTCCGCTTGGAAATCGTTTATTGTTATATGCGTACGAACTACTTATTAAATTTCCCTGCATTAAATTGGCATTCCCTCCATGCTAAAATTTATCAAAATTAATGAACACAGCTCCAGTAACTTCCCAAAAAATAAGTCTCTGCAACCGCTAATTTTCTTTTCATCATTACAAAATTCTACCCCTTTATATTTTTTTTGGTTGTAGAAGAATAAATTAATAAATTAATAACTCTGTAACCACAATTTGCACAATTAGGCTAAGATGTTTAACAGTGTATATTAGTGACAGGTTGCAAGCCCATCGCCTAACAGTACTACAAGCCTTTATTCCCTTAGTCGCCTCTTACGACTTCCACGGGAAGACATGGAGTGGCACAATTCTAAGCCGGCAACACAATAAAAAAATAATCTCACACAAATTGACCTAGTCCCAAACTATGTAAGCTCTAAGCTTGTACGAGTACTATAGGTACTAGGGAGCGATATAAATAGTTATAATAGAAAACATCCAAGAATCTGAATCAAATACTCATGCTCATGACCCAAATATTTGCCCATACCGGGAATTGAACCCAGGACCGCTAGCTTCGTAGGCAGGGTCACTACCAACTTGGCTAACGCGCCGTCAAATAATTTACTTGCATTTTTTAAAAGAGTTTTTAAACCTTTTTAAGATATTTTCCCGGAGATTTCTCAGTGTATTATGATGACATACAGGTATTCGTGAAGTTATTTTTAAAATACGCACAGTAAAATTCCACTAGAGTTTTAAAGGTAAGCTGCGGAACCAGTTAACTACACAATGAATTAAATGCAACTTACAAGTACTGGAGGCAAATAAATTGTTATCAGCGCCAAGTGCACCCGGTTTGACAAGAATGCGTCGCAAGTGGATCTCCGTGCGCTCGGAACTTAGAGAAAGTCCGCAAATTGAAGACCAGTTCCAGTGGCATGTAGTGCACAAACATACTGACCATGCTAATATTAGGAAGCAATTTAATACACTTGTGGAATAAGTTGGGATAATTGATGACAGGAACTTTTTTCTCAAAGCAAACTTTTTTAATTTACTGAGAAAATAAATATATAATAAAATAAACATATATATTGGATGTCGTAAGAGGCGACTAAGGGAATAAAGGCTTGTAGTACTGTTAGGCGATGGGCTTGCCACCTGTCACTAATACACTGGGAAACATCTTAGCCTACTTGTGCAGAATGTGGTTACAGAATTATCAAGAAGATTTAAGACTTGTTGGTAATTCTTTAGCTCTGCCTACTCCACTCTGGGAATGAAGGCGTGAGTTTATGTATGTATGTATGTATAAATATAGAAAATTTTGGCTAATGGCTAAAGAGTTTAAAAGCCCGGTAAAAACACCAGAGAATCCCTGAAATGAAACGATGATTCCGTGAAATGTTTTTTTTTTGTCCATAATGGGTTTGCGTTTGACCTAAGTCTCATCTGATGTTAAGTGACGACGAGGTCGAAGGTGGTACACGCTTACCCAGAAAATGCCTATTCACTCATTCCGGAAATCCAACTCAGGACCGCTAACTTCATTGGCATGACAATATCAACTACGCTAACCGCGTTGCCAAATGGCGACCTCACCAGCTCCTTTTCCACCACATTGCCTATATTTGATCCATCGATATAGTTAATCCAGATTTTACTTCCACTACCGGCAGTGAAGTAAATTAAATATAGGTTAACTTAGATTATCCCATCGGATCCGGCTCGGGGTTTGCAGAATCATAATATCCTAAGTAAAATCATTATCTGAACCACTTGTGTCATCTGAAAGCTTAATATTAAGGTGAAAGTGCAGAGATTTCTCCTTGGATAAGTGGAAAATCTTCAACAACGCTTTTCAACAAGTGTGAATGGTCGAAAGTTGACAGTGTAAGTGTAAAGTACGAATCTCAATAAACGGACCGAGTCGGGCCGCTGTCTTCAGGTGTTTTTTTTGTAATGAAATTATTCTTGGTCTATATCCTAGTCTAATGTTAGCACGAAGTTCGGGTCGCCTATACAAAATTGGATTGTTCATATTTTTACAATTACTCTAATTCGAAAACCCTTTCGAGGAGTAGGGTTTTAAAGCCGTTCTGCATCATATTTTTTTTGAAATATTTATTTATTTTGGGTATTTAAACAAAAGTATATTTAACCTTTGTTTGACTTTCGTTTTCGGCTTGATGCCCTCCTAGGTGTACCATATGGATTAGGCGAAAACCGAACCGCTTAAAATTAAATGTTTTAATACACTATTACAATGTCTTTTTAACATTAAATTTCGTTTAATTGTAGTAATTTATTAGAAAATGACAAAACAAATTAAAAATAACCATGTCATCCATAAAATGCCTGCTAAATAAATAAAGATAATAAAACAAAACTATTGCGTCAAATACAAAATTAATGAAATTGGTCTCTCAAAATTACCTATTCTTTCGAACTAGAATGTAAAAACCGTGAGTTATTTTTTTTGGCTTATCCCAATTACTGTATTAAGTATTCTGATAATTCCGTTGTTGTCTATGACTTGTTTCGTCATTTAATCACATGTTAATAAATTGTGTAGTCAGGTCAGATTACATTAAGAAAAACATTAACCGCATGACATCGATTAAAACAGCAGTTAATATAACGTAATTAACGGCGGTTCTCATGCAAGTTGACAGATATTAATTATAATTATAACAAGTGAATTCATGTTCCAACGTTTTGACAACATATTATAAATTTAAGCAATTCCGAAATTCCCACCATCGCGTCATGTAACAAATCCATTAACGTCACAACATGGCGGTTACGTCAAGATGGCGGAAATAATCCAGTGACACGGAAAGTGTACGGAAGCGAGGTTTAGCTCATTAATTTTTATTGCATTTATTGGGCGTGATCTAGAAAAGTGGAGCGTGGACGGCGTGTGAATATACACAATAATTACAGGTTATGGGCCCAAAACTTCACATTGTGCTAAGGTTAAGTTAGGTTTACGGGTCACGTATGTAATACGAGAAATGGTAAGCCGAATGTTGATACTCTCAAGCAATGTTAACTAGGTGTTGTAATGAAATTATTCGTGAAGGTACCTTTTTAGGGTTCCGTACCCAAAGGGTAAAAACGGGTCCCTATTACTAAGACACCGCTGACCAGTATGTACCTATATCTCATGACCCGTGATAGCTAGAAAGTTGAAATTTGCACAGAAAATGTAATCCTGTTACCGCTATAACAACAAATACTGAAAACAGAATAAAATAAATATTTAAGGGGGGCTCCCATACAACAAACGTGATTTGGTTGCTGTTTTTTAATATTGTTGTATAGATAATGGTACGGAACCCTTCGTGCGCGAGTCCGACTCGCACTTGGCTGGTTTTTTTGCTTGCCGGTGTATCAGACATATAATTGAACTTTGGTCAGTTTTCTACCATTTGACAGATAGAAATACTAAACAGTTACAGATAATACAGATTTTAGTTGGACATGGCCTGTGTTAAATACAACACTTCTTACTACTTTACGATCAGATACAACAGACGGCTTGGCAGGAAGGAGTTTCACGTGGCGAACTAAAATAATTTCAAGTGGCAACACTCGCGGTAAAAGTTTGATAATATTGTTTATCTACTCTCATATTAGTTCGAATTATAAACTTCAAAACGAATTTATATTGGCATACTTTATAAACACAATACCGTAATTAAAAAAAAAACACTTTATAACATTATTTCTCTAACAAAATAATGTTATAAAGTATTTTTTTTACCATTACGATACAAGTTAATGCAAAAAGTTGATGTTCAATATCATTTTTTTTTTTATAATGGAACGCACATGCGGTTCGCGTCATTTTTACAGCATTACAAAAAGTTTTAATTCCAATTTTTACTTGTCTGTGACAGCGCCCGCTTTAACGCATGCTGCGCGGTGATGTGCTAGGTTTTGGCGCCATTCATTGAATACGTTTTGCTGTAGTTATTTTATTAACTTTGATCTTTTATTTAGTAGGTTGAATCGCAATGTATGAGAGTAGATAAAGTAGTGTATGAAAGTGCACATAACTACACTCGTGTGATACTATTAAAAACCTCGCCTAGCGGCTCGGTTCTTAAACACACACTCGTGTTTTAATACCCCTCTTTATGCAACAATTTCATAAACTACTATTATCTACATATTTACTTAGAACAGCGGTTTCGATATTTCCACTCTTTTTGCCAAGCTATTTTAATGTAAATATTTTCTGTAATAACCTATCGCTTTTTACATGTTATCTTATTGATAGCCATTTGGTGCGTTCCTATATTCAAACCAGCGGGTAGACTACTGACGACTCGTTAAAATATGACATTTGCTACGTACAAAATGTGTCAAATTTTGAATAAAGGAACCTATTATTACTTGACAGTTATGGTGGCCAAATTAAAAATAATACGATAACATGTAAAAAGCAACATGGTTTTGACAGAGTAGAATAGAGCTCCAAGATTACTGTTTAAGTTGCAAACTAGACTATGATATACAGTGTGTTACCGGCATGAGGGCTTTCCTTGATACAGAGTAACAATGGGCAACTCCTTAATGTACCTACATGTTTATTTCAATTAACACAAGAAAAAATAGTACACACTTGTTTTCTAACAAAAAATAAATTGCAAGCAATGTACACTGTGCGGTAAAGTTAATTAGTAAAGTCACGTGACCGTACTTAGCTTATTTATAAGTGACCATAGCAGCCCCATTTGACGTCTGACTTGATCATCGTACTTATTCATTCGTAGTTCATTGTAAACAAATTCAAAACTGTTAAAGCCCAATTCAAAGTGTTTCAAAGAAACTAAAGCTTAATTTTGCTTGTATCGATGTGAAGATAATGTTTACGAACTATTATTAAAAATGTATTTAGTTGGCTGATACTAAGGCTAAAAATAATGTATGAAAAATTAAAAGCAGTTGACATTTTTTTTTTTTTTTTGCCCCCGCGGCGACTTGAACAGCTACTACCGCAGGGATATTATGGCGTTTCCACGTGAAGTGATTTCGCCAGTGTCAAGGTTTATATGAGTATAAATCAATATAGCAATAAAACACAATCCAATCGTCTCTAGGAAGATTGGGGGCAACGTTGTACGGTGATTTGTAGGTCAGAGGTCAAGATAGTTTTAACCTCTGCACCACTGCGAGTCCACTTGAAACGAGAAGAAAGATGCCAGATACACGAAATAAGTCCAAGTCTTCAATCACTGTGCGACACAGAGGCATAAAAAGTACAAATCACTATCAGAAAAGAACTTTGAACACCTAATTACCCAAAAATTAAAGTCTAAAACAAATTACACGTCCGCCATCTTTTAACGTTGCAAATGGCCCCCCCAGTTGACATTATAAAAATTATATTAAAAGAAAAGCAACGTAAAAAATCTATATAATATGCTCAATATGGCGACCACCACTATTAACGCACAATTCATAACGTCGTTTTATGTTGTCGTGAATCGATCGGAAATCCGTCGTTTCTAGCTGACGTAAAGCTTCCACTATTTTAGACTTCATTTTGTCTAGAGTTTCGCTGTCGGTAGCGTAAACTTGATTTTTTATAGCTCCCCATAAAAAAAAATCAAGAGGCGTAAGATCAGGGCTTCTTGGTACCCAATTTTGGTGGCCATAACGCCCTATCCAGCGTTGTCCAAACATTTCATTTAGCTTTTCTCTCACAACGAGCAGGAGCACCATCCAGCTGAAACCATATTCCACTGCGATTTTCTTCAGAAAGGGTATTCAAATGATTGACCAGAGGACCACTTAGAAGTTCTAGAAACCTCTGTGCGTTCAAAGTCCCATCAATAAAAACAGGTCCGATGATAGTATTATTGTGGATAGCTGCCCACACGTTTATGGTCCAACGGTTTGTATGGGCAGTCTCCCTTAAAACATGAGGATTATTTTCTTTATCGGTCCAGTGGTGGGTATTTTTGCGGTTCCACATTCCATTCCGGCAAAAAGTACTTTCATCCGTCCACATAACCTTTTGTTGTAAGGAATCATCCTCTCTACACATGCTTAAAAACCAATAGCAATAGGCTACTCGTAGTGGCAAATCTCTCGGTAATATTTTTTGTACCTTTAGAAATTTAAATGGAGCATTTTGTTCCTTTTTAAAACTCCATGAACGGTCTTGTTTGTAGTGCCGAACGTTCGCCCAGCAATACGAGTACTGGATGTAGGGCATTCTCTGAAATGTTCCAGCACCCTTTCTTCCAGAGCCACAGACACGATCCCATTCATAGTTCTTTCTGGATTACTAGGAACAATAGGCCTATTTTCCCGAACTCGTTGCACGGCTTCCAATAAGAATCTGGGATTGTGAGGGTGTCGCCTGTCAGGGTATCTTTCACGATACAACCTCAACGCTTCTGCTGCGTTGCCGCGTGTTTCACCGTACAACAAAATCATGTCGCACATCTCACGAGCGTCGTAGGCCATTAGTTAAACTCACGATTTATTCCACAATAAATTTACGAGTATTACTAGAGGAATGACTTTCGTTCAAGTTTGACAACTTTCTGTCATTTTAGTTTCATAAATCTGACAAATTCAAGTAGTATTTAATAACTCTCTATGTTTTGCCCCTGTACCAATGTATGCCTTGTACCAAGTAATAACGATTCTGATTACGATACCTACACTTAGCTCCATTACGTTGATGGTAGTTAAAATCTACGAAGTTAAATTGCAGCGTTACGTTAGTTAACTTCGACTTAATTATACCTGCAAATAATTACTTATGCAGCATACTATCGTTAGTCAAAGCAGAAGCCCTCTTGCCAGTAACACACTGTATAGTATATCCGACCAAGCTAGTTCGCGTGGGCGGTAGTGAGATGTTGCGTACTGGATTGTGATTTCCTGCTCAGTATGCCGTATTGATGTTTATGGGTTAATATTGCATAACAGATTAATAAAGTGATACCAATAAATCACGATATTTATTAGTTGTATCGTGCGAACGTAATATTTATATGTATATCAATGAATAATCATACATACATGCATAATACGGTTTAAGGATCTCGTAATCTGATTGATCTCGTTTAAATCCAAAGTTTATGCAAATTGGTGTCAGAACATTCTTGAAACATTTCACAATTAACAACCTGTTTAATTGATTGCAAACAGCCAAGATTAAATATACTCGTAAAGCATCCAAGATACGACTAATAATACCAAATTTACCAGCCGCTTAAGCCATTAGGCTCGCTTTCAAATAAAGAAGGGCAGTTTTGCTCAGAAAACAGTAAATAAACGTTTGCTCTACGATTACCCTAGTACCTTGTCAGTTTTAATTATTTAAACACTTTGTAAAACAACACAAACATGACGTTAAAGAGATAAGGTACGTGCACAAGTGACCATGTTAATACTCATGACGATTTCGTTCGTGCATCTGGTCTTAACACCGTTTACTCTCAGGCCGACAGGCGACCGAACTCAAGGGCATAAAATAGGAAACAAAAGTCGATCGCGCGGCCAGCTGCTTCGCGCACCTGTCGCCGCCTTCGAAGGGATGCGTAGAGCCTTGGTAAAGCCACACGCTGAACGAGTTATTTATTTAGTGCAGCGTTACAGTTAGAAAACAAAGCGGTACACATACATAACATAAACTCACGCCTTCATTCCCAGAGTGGGGAAGGCAGAGCTAAAGAATTACCAACAAGTCTTAAAACTTCTTGATAATTCTGTAACCACATTTTGCACAAGTAGGCTAAGATGTTTCCCAGTGTATTAGTGACAGGTGGCAAGCCCATCGCCTAACAGTACTACAAGCCTTTATTCCCTTAGTCGCCTCTTACGACATCCACGTGAAGACATGGAGTGGCACTATTCTAACCCGGCAACCACACGGTAAACACACAGATCCGTTAACACACAATCGAACCGTACACAGAATCGTTAAAACTAACTTACTTCTAAAAGGTGCCTATCTTGATCACGCTCCACTCTTCTATTCATCGTACGAGGTACCATCAGCCCAATGGAGCCCTGACCCTCCATAGAACTGTCACAGTGACGTCATGATTCAAGTCGTAAGAAGTGTCAAACAAATTGTTTTATAATGTCTCTGTGACACCGTTCTATGTTGGGACAGGATTCCATTGGGCTGATAATACATCGTAATATCGCTTATATCTAGGTACTTTGGGTTTAAATAAATATGAATTCTTCTAACTTATACTTAATATCATTGTTAAGTAGTTCGTTTGTTATCATAATTTCGAAAACAGCTATAAGATATCTCGATTTAGATAGTTGAGCGACTATAACGAAGAACATTTATTTGGTTAAATATGACTATGAATTTCCCGCGGCTTTGCTTGCGGTGAGCTTGAAATGTCTTAAACTTTCATATCAACTAAAAAGTGGGACTAGGGATTGCAAATCCGGATTTATTTTGTATGAAAATCCGGATTTAATCCGGATTTCCCCATACAAATCGAATCTGGATTGCACTCCCTAAGTGGGACTACATAACAGCTTACTATGACCACTTAAATGTATAAAATAAAATAAATGTATTAAAAACAAAAAAACACCTTCGAAAATGGCGACTTACAATATTTTGAACCAACTAACCTAACCTAACCAAAAGTAGACTTCAGTTGGACTGACCTAATAGGGCGGTTTTATGTTCTTATTCTCATCACTACATAGTATAAAACAAAGTCGCTTGCGCTGTCTGTCCCTATGTATGCTTAAATCTTTAAAACTACGCAACGGATTTTGATGCGGTTTTTTTTAATAGATAGAGTGATTCTTAAGGAAGGTTTATATGTATAATACATTCCACGCGGGCGAAGCCGCGGGCGGGTCGCTAATTGAATTATAAATGAAAAATAATATCACTTGCCGCCATTACTGTCAAGTAACCAAGAACAAGAATCGTAACGTTGACGATATGATAACATGTCAAAGGCGATATGTTTTTACCCAGTAGACTATAGAGCCCCCACGCTTGTAGTGGGGGGGGGGGGGGGGGGGGTGGCGACCGCAGCCGACCGATAGTTCGAAGTTATTTATCCCGTAACGGTGCCAGTAACTGTATGGTAAGTGCTCCGGCAAACAGACGTCAATTGTGGGCATTGAGGCCTGTTGTCCTTGGAAATAAACAACCTCGAGATAGATATACTGTTGATGAGCGCTACTTTTTACCCTCTTAAAAGATAAGTAAGGTTAGGAGGGGAAGTGCGACAAACCATATATTTTTAGGAAATAGTGTTAAAATATACTATTAAAATACTAGTACTTACCACTACGTACGCGCGTACTCAGTACTTTTTTAAGCGTACTTTTTCGAATCAAATCGGAGAAATACTAGAAAAGGGCCGAATCCGAAACCGACGTGCGTGCATGAATCGATGTATGAATGTGGAAGAAGCGAAAAAAATTTGACAAGATCAAGTGGAAAGAAGTGGTCTCTGCCTACCCGTCTGGGAAACAGGCGTGATTTAATGTATGTATGTATGTAAAATACTAGTATAGTATAAATACGAGCAAAATGTATTTATTTGTTGCTTTCTCGAAGACTGCTCTCAAGCTTTTGATAAAAATTGTGTATTTCGTGGTGAGAAATCAATCTGTCCAGCTGCCATCTTCGGGAGAACACAATTTTATTTCGAGCAACGATTATTGATATGGAGATGTTATAGTAAGAGCAAAGGGTCGCTTAAAGGCATTAAAAGAATTAGTAATCTGCTATGAAGCCTTTTAATTTTGTCTACCAAATTCATTAAGCCTTAAGCCTAGTACTTAACACAGAGTAAAGTAAAGGTGGTGAAATACCGAATAAACATTACGTACCTATAAATTACAGTTAAAGTTGCAATATTTAAAATTGGCACTAATTCAAACCTCTTTTGTTTTGATTTAGCAATAAAAAATTGGGTGTCCTAAGATTAGTTAATCTGGCTTGTACTCGTAAACTCGTAACATTACCAAATAAAATAAAGAAGCAGTGTAACATTGCAACGTTATAAAATTAACCTCTGTCGTTTGCGGTTTTCAGTATTACGTTATGAGGTTAGGATTACGACCCGCATTGCACAAAGGAATTCGCTGAAATCTACATCAATTTATGTGTAATTTTCTTGTCATTATTGATTTCTTTTACTGCAAGCTTTATACCTCGCTTACCTCGCTTTGCTTCGCTTTTTCGCTTGCTTAAATTTAGGACATTTGTCAAAGTGACTTTTTACTTTAGTTGGTAGACACACAAGCTTCTTTTTCGAACTAACGAACTTTGACGTGGGCGGCGGACCTTACGAGGTTAAGTTTGTTCCATTTAACTCTGGGCGATAACGTTTCTCACCCCCTAAATCAAGCCAGAATTTCACGATTTTTGAATTTGATGCAGTTTTTATGAAAAACTAGGCTTGTACGTTTCCGTTTTATTTCTTGTTGCTGAGAAAGGAAAACATACATACCTAGTTTTTCATAATATCTACAACAAATTTAAAATAAAAATAAATATTTTATTATAAAATCGGACTGGTCAAACATTTGCGATTGCATTTATTGTGGAGATTTTTAGCTTCACAATACTCTTAACGTAAACCCGCTGAGTTGGACTCGAGTTTGGTCTTGATGAGCGGAAGTTACAGTCAGTAACAAAAGCTTGTCCCAAAAATGAAATGTTCGATAGAAAATTATTCAACATGCCTTAACACACGGTTGGCAGAGGTTTCGTAACACCGTTCAACAAATTAGTGCCGTGTTAAATCCTCTCACGTACTGGACTGTTGACCCTATTGTTGAATATGAATAGACGATGAAAATCATTACGTTACATCAGAAAAAGCTACGGTGTTTGTAAGAACAATCCAAGACGAACTTGAAGAACTATCTAAATGCACGAATAATTGTACTCTACCTACCTGAAGTTTATTTTTTTTTCAAGCTTTTATTTAACTTGCAATGTACGTATGTATGTATGTAAGGATCAAATCTTGCAAGTTAAATTTGACCCACTTCCCAGTTTCCGCTTTTCGTTTCAGCTTTTGTTGCCGACTGTACTGTTTGTGCAGTCATTAACATAAACGAATGAGTCCCAACACGGGGGGTGTACGATAAGTAGATATAGCAGAGATTCTGTCGCCACCTTCAGACTCCATCATTAGATCAGCTCATTGCCATAATAGTATTGCAATGTCATCCAATTTACACATGTATGCCAATTTTTAGCTTCATCGGAAATCGGGGGGGATTTAATTGGCAAGATTTGACCCTTACATACATACAACATACATAGCAAGATAAATAAAAGCTGGTAAAATAAGCGC
Organism: Acleris emargana; assembly: GCA_927399475.2. NCBI lineage: Eukaryota > Metazoa > Arthropoda > Insecta > Lepidoptera > Tortricidae > Acleris > Acleris emargana. Next base: position 7,020,643 of record OV656850.1, read on the forward strand.
GTTTTGTGGATAAGAGTATCTAACGATTTTGTTTTTACTAGATTTTACACTAGGTATATTTAAATAAATAATTACGTAATTTTGTCACACAACCAGTAAAATTACTATAGGCATTCCATCTTGGTTCTCGGGGTTGGCGAGGTGTTGGCAGTCTAAGGATCGCAGGTCCTGAGATTGCACATGCCTATGGGTCATAAATCCCACTTTCTAACAGGAGGACTGGGTGCGGTTGCATTCTCCATGCCATAAAAAAACGAATATAAAACATTATCACTATAAATGCTGAAACACGTGACTCTATAACTCTAGAATCATAAAATTGGGTCAGATGTTGGATAATAGAATAATAAAATTTCGCCTTCGGTCGACGCCAAATTTTTGCGGCAACTTGATAGATTGATTTCTTGTCCTAAAAAATCCTTAAACCTAAATCCCTATTCTAATTTATAAAAATCGAGCTGTTTTCAAGTCGAGATCAAAAACAAACAAATACAGGATGACTTGAAATTGGTAATACAAACAGTTAATGACCAATGGTGTATTACATTAACTCAGTGGTTTAAATAACCCTTCTATAATTATCGTTAATTTTAATACCACATAAACCTACGTTACATAAGCGACTGGCACTCACGCCATCGTGGCAGTGGTGGCGAGCTAAGCGCATCCATTACCGCTGTTTACGCGGAGTGCACTCACCGGAGCCGCCGCAAGGACGCGCCATTCATGAAACGGGTTCCGCCCGACTGGCCCGCGGCTCTCGAGATGAACCTACATGCGAGATATGTCACGAAATATATGCAGTCACTCACTGGCGGCTCAAAGGGTGATACGAAGAGTCACGTGATCTACCAGTGACGCCATTGGTTTAAAAACGAAACGAATAGAAACGCTAGTTAGCGTTAAAGCTAACGTAAATTACTTTCGAAAACTGTTAAAAAGTATGGAATTGATATAAGCGCTGGACACTGGACATTTTTGATAAGTTAACCATAAGTAATTGCCGCCCAATACATCTTTCAGCCACGGGCAGCCTACTACTATAGGTAAGATGCATAACGCTGTAACGTTAGCCATTTTCGAGTACTGACTAAATTACTGGAATTTACATAAGGTGCAGACGCTAAAAACCGGTCAAGTGTGAGTTGGACTCGCGCTAGTTATTTATGTGGTAAAGACACAACCAAATATAATAGTACATTGTGTATTAAGGTCGGTAAGTAAGGAATTACGATCGAGGCTCTAGTAGAAGCCCGAAGTCGAAGACTGAGGGCTTCTAGGAGCCGAGGTTCGTAATTCCCGTACCGCCCGTGAAACATACAATGTTTTTCATCACATTTGCGAGTAAATAAATAAAATTTCATTAATTGTTTTTGCTGCATGGATAATATCTGGCGGTGTTGCATTTAAATTACACTCATCGGACGATGACGACGACATTTTTTATAACTTTTTTTTGTCTTCAAATATAAAATGTAAATAACTATGAATTATAGCTTTAATACACAAGTTAGCACAACTATTATTACGAATTACTTGAACTTTTTTTAAGCGGATGGCGAGCGGACAGATTATACAAATGTTTCGTTCAGAAACGTTAAGGGCAAATACTTACGTAGGTACGTATACATACAGCCCTGAAGGAGTGTAAAAAAACGACGTTTTGATACAGAAAACTATTCAAATCGATTATTAAGAACATTAATTGAGTATTTAAGTAACACGTAGCGAGATTGCAATGAAATTCCTGTTTAAATAACATTTTAAGGCAATTTTTCAATTGCGTGTAAACTCTTTGCTTGAACTTGCATGACCTGTGTGCTATGGTATAAATTTAAAAAAAAATACTTACCGACCTTGGGTTTCATGGTAAAAAGAAAGGTCGAGGGTTTTATATGGGGCATTGCGGCCAAGTTAACCTGTATGTTTAGATACTGTTTACGTGCAAGTGTGATGAAAATACATTATACAATTAAAAGTTAAAACCAAACTTATTTACATTAAAATAAAACTAAGCTATTCAAATATTAAATATGTAAATAATAATCACCAATATAAAAAGAACACCCCCTCTAGCAAGTCCGCTCGCGGCATGGTCCCTATGACACTGGCTGCATTACCTCTGTGTATTGGATAGCTAGCCCAATCCTTTGGGAGAGGTAAGCACCAGCTCTAGGATCTTCGGAGGTGTCTATGAGCCGGGATGACCAAGCCTTCATAAAGCTTTTCATACCTTGGGTATTTGATATTTATAAAATTAGATATTTGCCTTATACTTTAATGTGTTGAATTTCAAGCGCCACTAATTCGTAATTATTATTCGGTATTATTCAAATTGAAATATAATAATACCTACAGTGCAACACAAAAGAGCAGAAATTAAATAAAATGGAACTAAAAAAAACATACTAAATTGTTGTCATGTTTTACATTTTACATTTGCATTGCCTGTTGCATTTTACGGCAAAAATGTGACAGTTACGTAGAAAGCGGCGCCCTCATTTAATTTCTGCTCTTTTGTGTCGCACTTAACTGTACGGCGGTAGGGAGCCCTTGGTCCGCGAGTCGGTGTTCACCTGACGTAACCTACCCAAGGCGATAGCCATGGTCATTTTGAAATTCGCCTAATGCGTCTTGAGTAGGTAGGCCTCCGGCAAAACCGAAAAAATTACCGAATTGATTGAAAGTATTTTTGGTATGGCACCGACTATTTACAATAAATTACCAGATTGTATAAGAAATTCAGACATTGATAATTTTAAGAGGAAAGTATTGAGTTTAGTAATTGACAAATTTTATTATTGTGTGCTTGACTTTTTAATGGATAATTTAATTTTTCAATAATAAGATTGAATTTTGAACATTTGTACGCCAGCTGGCAGTTTATAGTGATACTTTGAACATTTGTACATCCTTTTATGATTAAATAAATAAATTGATTGATTGATTGATTAATTGATTGAGAAGACGAAAATGAAGACCAACATACATCGTAAACCATTACAATGTAGACTTTAAGGAAATGTTGACAAATTGAGCTAAGAAACATACTAACATGTACATAGACCAAAGTATTTGATTTGGGTTTCCAATAGGGGATTTGGTGAGTGTTCCGTTACCTTAAATGTTTGGGAACCCCTGAACACTTTGTCGGCTTCTAAAGACAATTTTAACGATACTTTAATAATTTAACTTCATTGACCCGTTTGGATTCTACTAGGTAGGTCACAGAGAATATAACCATCACACAGACTAACATAAACACAAACATAAGCCACTATTTCTGTCGGGTAAAAACTTAAAAAGGATATAGAAAGCACATTAAATCGTCAATACATTGTAAGTTTATAACAACTTAATCGCTACCTAACCTAACTATGTAAGTAAAATTAAAATTAATAAGTTCGATCTTGATTTTAATGGACTAGCTGCCTACAGCGAAAACTACTTTTTACTTTTACGAGCCACTTTTACGATAATAATCGGTTTATCGATATGAATCATCGATCAACAAACTAGCAGCAGAGTTAGCTGACTTAATTGGATCTCACTTGAAATTATAAGCTTGCTAGGAAATTTATACTTCGTTGAAAATCATCAGCAGATGGGGTATTAAAATGCCCATGCTGCTGAAGGTATTGTTTAAACTCGTTCTCAATATTCAAACTGCGAAGAGATTTGGTTTTTCTAACTTACCGTATTCGGTTGTTTCCATAACTTTGGCATGAAAAAACTAAAGCACATGCCGTCTGTTCCAAGTTTTCGGGTAAAATTCAACACACTAAAGTATAAGGCAAATATCAAATTTTAGAACCTGTAAAAACGGATTGGTATGTGTACGCGCCCTTAGTTCTCGGTTTCCGAACCTTTTCTTTGGATGCGAATCGGATGCGGTATGAAATGGCCTTTAATCTGCTAATTCCCCAAATACATTAGTGGCACTTACAGCCGAAGATTCCCAGCGTGCCATAATGAGCGGCGATCGCTGGAGTCGGGTGGCGGCGATTGTCTGCGGTGTCGCGGTATCGCATTCTTGGGTTGAATGACCACTCTAACACCCCGAGACTGCATCGCGCGACGAATACGAGAATGTCCAGTGTCCACGCCATTCAGATTTGAAAGAATTTGATCCAGAAACTACAGAATTCTATAACCATTTAGTTCTAATACAGTTGGTTGCTGCGTGACCTTGGTCTTGTATCGTAAGACTTTTTTATAGCAAGAAGGCCAACGGGCACGGACGCCAGCTGATGGTAGGTATAAGGTCTGTCAGACGCCCAATTATGACATAAGCAATTCCAAAATTGCGATCCCTATTAGAACCTAGATGGAATGCCTAAATGCTATTCACTGGGGTCCTAGTTAAATAGGGTATAAGTCTTCTGAAGATCAAGTGAAGAAGGGTCTAAGTCTAGTATACTCCGTTCATGAATATACCCTTTTTTGTTTAGAGTTAAGTCTGCTTGTGCCCTTTTTCACTAGAACCCCTTTTACTCCGGCTGTCGTTCCTACCTCCCGGGACATAATAATGCAAGCAATGCTGGTGGCCGGCAGGTTGGAGGGTAAAATAGTAGTAGGAATTTAAAGGGGTTGTATAAGGTCGTACCACCACTATTTATCCCTGTTTATCAATTTATCCTTGGTTTACGAGTAGATTTGATTTTGGTATCCCTAGTGGATGTGACATTAATGAATCCAAACGTCGATCAAAAATACAAAACAAACAAGAGCTAATTCCGCGAAGGTCAATCCAACAGAATACTGAATGCGTCACAAACAACTGCTGACTAACGGAAGTGCGGGAGGTCGCCGATGGCATTGTCTTAAGAACGTGGTTACACTGGCAACTACATATGTATCAAGTTGAAGCTGAATGGATATCATTTGATAACAATCTGAACCGTCGTTCATGGTGTCGATTGTATTGTGTCGTGATAATATCTTAGCGGAGCTCGGTATGCGATGAATATGATAGAAATTTCTTTATTTCACAAGCTTTTATTTAACTTGCAATGTATGTAACGTATGTACGGGTCAAATTTCCGATGAAGCTCAAAATTTGCAAACATGGTGTAAATAGGATGACAATACAATATTATGACAGTGAGCTGATCTGATGATGGAGTCAGAAGGATGCGACAGAATCTATGCTATAATTAACGTAGACCCACTGAGTTCGGGCTCTGTAAAAAATGTACAGTTCGCAACAAAAGCTTGTCGAGAAAAAATGTTTTTTTTACAAAAACTTATTTTGTTTAACAACCGTTCCTGACATTTAATCTATCGGTTTTAATAGGTTATGTAGGTTGTAGTGGGTTTTTTTTTTCGCAACTCGACTCGGCTTGGTGACATTCCTCATACTAACCCAGTTTCTAGCAGACCCTTATGTTTTGGCCAAAAAATGAATTTTCGGGACATGAGTTTTGGCAAAGTCAACTTTTTTTGCACAGTCATTCATCAGCTGTTTATGCCGTGCATATGTTCAGATCAAATTTTTAAACGACATCTTTATGTTGGTGTGAGAGTCTAATTATTACTCTTTTAGGATCTAGAATCGCACTTTAAGGATAAGCTCTAGTTACTTGTTTTAGTCATGTTAGGGCCGTTGATGTTGCTAATAACGTCCATCCACAGACCGCGGTTACCACTTATCATCAAGTAGACCGTATTTGGTAATAAAAAACTAGCATTATTCGCCATATTAAAGCTTTCGTTTGACGTAACTAGCGTGAGAGCGATACTGGGGGGCTATTATGACATAACTATGCAGGTCAGTTTACGCTGAGAGAAAAGGATAGAGCTATATAACTGCTATAGCTTTGTCCTTTACACTCGCCGTAAAATGAACTGAATTGCTATGTCATAATAACCCCCCTAGTCATTTTGAAATGTTTACCTAACACGTGCGGTGCACCTTTAACTGTCATATAAGGAAAACGGGCTCAAATCCCGGTACAGCAAACGAGTTAATTCAACGATTAATCAATTGGCTCGGCATAGCAAACATAGCTTTGTACAAATAGAGGCTCGGTCCCACGGACACCGGTTATGCAAATATCAAACAATGGCCGGGGCTTCGACGCCTCGCTTCTGATAACTGAGTACAAATGAGGGCTAGGTCAGAAAGCGCTCGTCTGTTGTATTGGCTTGAAGTAATGTTTGAAACAGGTGTTTTACAAACCAACATCTTGTGAGGAAGTCATTGATGGATGGAAAAATCGTGCCAGATTCACAGTCGGCTACTATTTAAATGTGTAAAAGGTACTTGTGATTGTATAAAAACTCCTGTAGGTACTCCTGTACCTGAAAGGGCCGTACTCCTGAACAAGATAAGATAAGATAAGACCACTCATGGAAAAGTCTCTATCATCGCTGCAGCCAAGGCAGCTCGCAGCCTGCAATCACATTCTTTATCTATTTGGATCTTCTTTGTTAAGGGATGCAAGGCGTGATTTGATGTATAGGGATATTAAGGACTGATTTTATTTGACCTAGTTCCGCAAATCCTGGTTATAGCATACCTATTAGGACGGCAAGCCCTAATTTACAGAGCTAACCTAAAATAATAGGGTCAAGTTAGAATCATAAACAAAATATTCTTCCTGCTTCGTTTCTTTTCCAAATTCTGATTACTCAAATCAAAATACATACAAGTTGGCTGTGTGAAGTTTCTGAATGTTACGCTCGAATGACGGATGTAGCAGTCTAATTAAGCTGCGGTCTCATTCAAAGCCGAATGTATTTACATTCCTCGAGTTGAACATTGAAATTCTCGACAACGCGGTGGTAATAATGATACAGTGAAACTCGCTGTAAGGCATATCAATGATTTTGACGTGCCTATAAAAAATCTTCGGATCCCATTTATTACATCTACGATAGATACGCTCTCGTATCGCGCTTCGGGGTAAAATTGCTCGGTGCTTTATTTAATAATCTCATTTATCAAGCGGACCCAAAACTGATTAAAATAAATGAGAATAATTATTCAATTTCATACCTGTCCGATGAATAAGATAAAGAATAACTCTTCTTACTAATTTAGCATATTTCATCCGACGTTGTGTGGCCTATGTAGCCTATGTTACTCTCATCATAAAACTTACTTATCTTTAAACAAAGTAAATTTAAGTGTGTTTATTTGTTTGTTTGTTGGTGCCGTCTTCAAGTTGAAACGCCATTATTAATCGAGTGATAATAATATACTTTTCACCTCAGCAGCTCAAACAAGCAGGTTTTGCTGCTTAAAAACAGTGAGCAAAATTCAATTTTGCTGCGAGCGAGAGGCAAAGTAGCTTTTTAAATATATTTTTTAAATGCCGTGAGCAGTGCTGGGGCTACTCACAACATTCGAAAAAATTGAACTTCACTTTGTTCTGTCACTTTCACTTCGATAGGAAAAAAGCGAGAGATAGAAACAACTTGATTCGAAGTTCTATTTTCAAATTCCACACATAGTAGGCCCAAAAAGAAACGCACGTTCGGATGCACAGATAACCGTAAAATTGCAAATAAAACTATCTGTTAAAGTTTGAAATGTGTTTCTTATAACTATTTTATACAGTAATCATTTTTTTTATTTAATGTTTTGAAGACAAAATTAATAAAAAATAAGAAGTTTATCATGTACTAGCTTTTGCCCGCGACTTCGTCCGCGTAGAACTCGTTTATCGAAGTTAAGTACATTCATAGTTTAAAGTAATTTAATAGTTAGACGTCCTCCCTGGCCAGAATTATATCGACATAGCTTTTGCCCGCGGCTTCGCTCGCTTTAAGAAGTATTATTATTAATTATGTAAAGTTTTTGTGGCTTTACTTTTTATAGCGTGTGTAAAAAAATAGGGCCTTCAAATCTTCTTTGTACACAATATTCTTAACTAATCTGTCATTAGGCGCTAAAACAATCAAGCTACTGGGTGAACTTACTCGAGAGCAAGCAACATAAAACTGTCCATGAGAGAAGCAATGTTCTCTCAAGTTAATACCCGCAAATTTGAGAGTTTGCCCCTGAGACTTGTTTATTGTCATGGCAAAGCAGACTTTTAGGGGAAACTGTAATCGTTTAAATTCACCCAGTTAATATAGTGGCTTCCACTATATTGCGATGTAACGCTTTCACTTGCAGTCTCGTACCGTTACAAAGTTTTGGTGGTTTTAAATTTCTCAACCACATAATTGGAGTGCCCACACGCAGAATAAGCTTATGATAAGGCAAACCTGGCGGTTTCAATGAATTTAAAAATTCTAAAGGGTAATTAGTAGTGTCATCTGTATTAACCACAGTATCAATCGAAGTATAGACCTTTTCTTCGCCCTCAAACGACATGAGCAGTAGTATATCGTTGATAGCTGCTGCTTGATCGTTCTTTGGAGTAAGAATGTTACGCTCACATAACTATTCAATAGGCTTGTCATGTATATGAATAATGTCTGGATAAACTTTAGACAGTAATTCTTGAATCGTAGTAACAACTGTGCACAATTCTTCCGGGATGGTTATCGTTCCCTCAAACGATGGAAAATCACCATTACCGATGTTAAGAAGGAGATCTGAAAATCTACCAGCAGACTCATCCCCGCCCAAATGTGCTCTCATATTTTTAGAGAGCTTAAGAATATTAACCTGGGGCCACAAATTAGTTAATGCACGACTTTACTTCGTCAGCTCGGGTTCCTTTTGGCACCACTTTTAGAGTCTGCCGAAAGTCTCCGGCCAGCAAAACTGTTACTCCACCCATTAATTTTGTATCACCCCTTGTACTTATCTCTTAGTGATCTGTTTAAGGCTTCAATACCACCTTTATGAGCCATCATTATTTCGTCCCACACGATTATTTTTGTACTCTCACTTCAGCAAAATTACTTTGTTAGGAGATGTTGCAAATGGGAGTCTCGGCAGTGATTAAATTGAGTGGTAACTTAAAAGTAGCATGAGCAGTTCGATCACCTTCGAGTAATGTAGCAGCTATGCCGGACGACGCCACAGCCAGAGCAATGCCGTGAGTACTTCTTACTTTTGCCAAAGTAAATTAATAAGGAAGGTTTTACCAGTTCCACCTGGTGCGTCTAAGAAGAATATTCGACCGTCATTTGCGTCTACACTCGTGATAATTTTACTGTAAACTTCCTGTTGCTCGTCATTCAAGGATGCTTCATTTTGTCTTACTGCGTCTTCTAAGGCCACTGTATCGTAACTGGTCTCCTTCATGTACTCTCTATTTCCAAATTGTATTGATGGAATTGGCTGAGGTAATCCATACTCTTTAAGAGGACGGCCGCCTAATGATAATACGGCATCCTCTAATACCGACAGGCATTTGTTAAATATCAGGTCCGATGAGTGCTCTACATCTAAGTCACCTTGCCTTTCCAGTTGTTTTTTAAAGTCCTCAGAAAGGTATTCTTTGTATTTTTCCCAAAGACATAAGGGGTCGGAAACCTGGCAGAACAATAAAATTATAGCAAAAAGCTCTCGAATGATATGCGGTGTTTGACAAAGAGCTGCCTCTTCAAGAGCTGACTCCAAATGACGATCATCTTCGAGTAGACCTAGAGCCTTGCACGCGGATTGGAAAGTGGGATGTAAGTGACCATCTACAGCTTTCAACGCTTCAAATGAAATTGGGCCTCTGATCTCATGTAGAAGCATTCGAAGGTGGTAGCATTCTGTATTGTTTGGATGAACAGTATAAACCCTACCTAGAACGTGTTCTTTTTTGACCCCTGACCATTCTTCAACATTCACTCCTCTCTTCCTTTTCGTTCCATTAGGTACTGATAGGTTCAAATTAATACATTTACATCCTCCATCATCCCTTATTTTATCCCCATGGGGGTTGAATTTATCAAAATCCTATTTAAGCGGGCTGTGCGTTGATATGTCAGTCAGTCAGTCAGTTTCTCCTTTTATATATTTAGATAGATTTCATACAAACTTTCATCCCCTATTTTATCCCCTTGGGGGTATAATTTATCAAAATCCTATCTAAGCGCACGTCTTCACCATAGTAGCTCCAATCTTTAATTTCAGTTCAATCAGTCGAAAATCTAAGAAGATTTATACAAACTTTCATCCCCTTTTTATCCCCTTAGGGGTGGAATTTATCAAAATCCTATTTAAGCGGACGTCTTCACCATTGTAGCTCCAATCTTTAATTTCAGTTCAATCAGTCGAAAATCTAAGAAGATTTATACAAACTTTCATCCCCTTTTTATCCCCTTAGGGGTGGAATTTATCAAAATCCTTTCTTAAAGGATGCCTATATCATAGTAGCTATATGCATGCAAAGTCTCAGCCCGATCGGTTTAAAATTGGCAAAGTTTCATACAAACTTTCATCCCCTATTTTATCCCCTTGGGGGTAGAATTTATCAAAATCCTTTCTTAGTGCACCTCTACGGTACCTAAGCTACGTCCCTTCTAAATTTCAAGTGCCTACGTTTAGCCGTTTAGGCTGTGCGTTGATATGTCAGTCAGTCAGTCAGTCAGTCAGTTTCTCCTTTTATATATTTAAATAAAGATTATGTAAAGTTTTTGTGGCTTTACTTTTTATAGCGTGTGTAAAAAAATAGGGCCTTCAAATCTTCTTTGTACACAATATTCTTAACTAATCTGTCATTAGGCGCTAAAACAATCAAGCTACTGGGTGAACTTACTCGAGAGCAAGCAACATAAAACTGTCCATGAGAGAAGCAATGTTCTCTCAAGTTAATACCCGCAAATTTGAGAGTTTGCCCCTGAGACTTGTTTATTGTCATGGCAAAGCAGACTTTTAGGGGAAACTGTAATCGTTTAAATTCACCCAGTTAATATAGTGGCTTCCACTATATTGCGATGTAACGCTTTCACTTGCAGTCTCGTACCGTTACAAAGTTTTGGTGGTTTTAAATTTCTCAACCACATAATTGGAGTGCCCACACGCAGAATAAGCTTATGATAAGGCAAACCTGGCGGTTTCAATGAATTTAAAAATTCTAAAGGGTAATTAGTAGTGTCATCTGTATTAACCACAGTATCAATCGAAGTATAGACCTTTTCTTCGCCCTCAAACGACATGAGCAGTAGTATATCGTTGATAGCTGCTGCTTGATCGTTCTTTGGAGTAAGAATGTTACGCTCACATAACTATTCAATAGGCTTGTCATGTATATGAATAATGTCTGGATAAACTTTAGACAGTAATTCTTGAATCGTAGTAACAACTGTGCACAATTCTTCCGGGATGGTTATCGTTCCCTCAAACGATGGAAAATCACCATTACCGATGTTAAGAAGGAGATCTGAAAATCTACCAGCAGACTCATCCCCGCCCAAATGTGCTCTCATATTTTTAGAGAGCTTAAGAATATTAACCTGGGGCCACAAATTAGTTAATGCACGACTTTACTTCGTCAGCTCGGGTTCCTTTTGGCACCACTTTTAGAGTCTGCCGAAAGTCTCCGGCCAGCAAAACTGTTACTCCACCCATTAATTTTGTATCACCCCTTGTACTTATCTCTTAGTGATCTGTTTAAGGCTTCAATACCACCTTTATGAGCCATCATTATTTCGTCCCACACGATTATTTTTGTACTCTCACTTCAGCAAAATTACTTTGTTAGGAGATGTTGCAAATGGGAGTCTCGGCAGTGATTAAATTGAGTGGTAACTTAAAAGTAGCATGAGCAGTTCGATCACCTTCGAGTAATGTAGCAGCTATGCCGGACGACGCCACAGCCAGAGCAATGCCGTGAGTACTTCTTACTTTTGCCAAAGTAAATTAATAAGGAAGGTTTTACCAGTTCCACCTGGTGCGTCTAAGAAGAATATTCGACCGTCATTTGCGTCTACACTCGTGATAATTTTACTGTAAACTTCCTGTTGCTCGTCATTCAAGGATGCTTCATTTTGTCTTACTGCGTCTTCTAAGGCCACTGTATCGTAACTGGTCTCCTTCATGTACTCTCTATTTCCAAATTGTATTGATGGAATTGGCTGAGGTAATCCATACTCTTTAAGAGGACGGCCGCCTAATGATAATACGGCATCCTCTAATACCGACAGGCATTTGTTAAATATCAGGTCCGATGAGTGCTCTACATCTAAGTCACCTTGCCTTTCCAGTTGTTTTTTAAAGTCCTCAGAAAGGTATTCTTTGTATTTTTCCCAAAGACATAAGGGGTCGGAAACCTGGCAGAACAATAAAATTATAGCAAAAAGCTCTCGAATGATATGCGGTGTTTGACAAAGAGCTGCCTCTTCAAGAGCTGACTCCAAATGACGATCATCTTCGAGTAGACCTAGAGCCTTGCACGCGGATTGGAAAGTGGGATGTAAGTGACCATCTACAGCTTTCAACGCTTCAAATGAAATTGGGCCTCTGATCTCATGTAGAAGCATTCGAAGGTGGTAGCATTCTGTATTGTTTGGATGAACAGTATAAACCCTACCTAGAACGTGTTCTTTTTTGACCCCTGACCATTCTTCAACATTCACTCCTCTCTTCCTTTTCGTTCCATTAGGTACTGATAGGTTCAAATTAATACATTTACATCCTCCATCATCCCTTATTTTATCCCCATGGGGGTTGAATTTATCAAAATCCTATTTAAGCGGGCTGTGCGTTGATATGTCAGTCAGTCAGTCAGTTTCTCCTTTTATATATTTAGATAGATTTCATACAAACTTTCATCCCCTATTTTATCCCCTTGGGGGTATAATTTATCAAAATCCTATCTAAGCGCACGTCTTCACCATAGTAGCTCCAATCTTTAATTTCAGTTCAATCAGTCGAAAATCTAAGAAGATTTATACAAACTTTCATCCCCTTTTTATCCCCTTAGGGGTGGAATTTATCAAAATCCTATTTAAGCGGACGTCTTCACCATTGTAGCTCCAATCTTTAATTTCAGTTCAATCAGTCGAAAATCTAAGAAGATTTATACAAACTTTCATCCCCTTTTTATCCCCTTAGGGGTGGAATTTATCAAAATCCTTTCTTAAAGGATGCCTATATCATAGTAGCTATATGCATGCAAAGTCTCAGCCCGATCGGTTTAAAATTGGCAAAGTTTCATACAAACTTTCATCCCCTATTTTATCCCCTTGGGGGTAGAATTTATCAAAATCCTTTCTTAGTGCACCTCTACGGTACCTAAGCTACGTCCCTTCTAAATTTCAAGTGCCTACGTTTAGCCGTTTAGGCTGTGCGTTGATATGTCAGTCAATCAGTCAGTCAGTCAGTTTCTCCTTTTATATATTTAAAAAGATCTACATAATTTTGTTATCGTTTTAACAATCTTTAATTTCGTGACATAAACCGCGGGGGCAGTTTCAGAACGCATTTCAAAAATAGCGGGATTATTGTAGCCAACAGCCATATACAAGGCCTAGTTAGGTTTTTTTTAAAGCCAAAGACTACATAAAGCTGTATAAAGTTGTGTTTGCACTACGGCATTATCAAGTTGAGTGACAGGTTTTATCTGTTTCATGTTTATTTTTTCCACTTTTTATTTTATTAGTATTTTGCAAAAATGCTTGTGATTGATGCATATGCGATCGTGTCGTTATTTAGTCGTGTATTCACCAAATGGTCACAACGGAAGACCTGCGTGGGCCCTACCAGCTTCACGCTGTGTTGTTCTCGCTGCTGAGGTGAAAAGTTGTATGTCTCACACGAGACCAAAGTTTTTTACGTCTCGGATCTTTGAATCCCTCGCTACGCTCAGGATTCTAACCTAGAATCACTCGCTACACTCGTGATTCAATAATAGAATCCTTCGCTTACTCGGGATTCAAAATCATCACTCGCAGCAAAAACCAACTTTGCTCTCTTGTTGAACAAATAACTATATTTGGTACAGAGATTTTATACCCCGGATGCTTGCTAGGTACTATTGAGCATGTCTATCTGTAGAATTATACCTATCATAATATGTATATGTATGCAAAGACCACAGCTATTTAGCTGTATGTATATCCACAGCTATCTGAATAGGATTCCCAATCCATCTGTAATCTCAGAGCAAGAGTACCTACTGGGCCGCCGGAGCAGCAAGTTAATTGGATCCCAACTGATAGAAGCGATGCTAAATAATTCAACATACCTATAAGATGCATAAGATCCTACGAAGCAGCTTCTTGTTATTTACTACCGACCCTATAGTTCTAAAATCAAGGTCTGATGTAGCTTGACCGAAATTTATTACATCCGATATTAAGCTTTCCAAGATAACATCCACGCGGATGTAACTTGTAGGTGATTAATTGAATGGATAGTAGCTCAGCCGACACCTACCAGTAACTAACTGACTCAATAAAAAATGGAAAAATATACCTACCGCGTGCATACCTATTACCTATATACAAATTGGTCATGTACAAAAAATACTATCACAATTGCTAGCGCTCCGGCGGTGATTTCGTCCTCGCAGAGACAATAATTATGTTAAAATTAAAGGAAATTAAATAGATAAACATTCCCGATTATAATGGGGACCCGTACCGTACCGGACCATGCTTGAAACGGGGCGTCATAATGGCAAAACAAGCATTAACTTTCAGTTTCATTCGTTTCGATGGATGTGTACGTTTGTATAATCATCCAGTTTTTAGTTAGAATGCCTCAAGTCACTACATTTCTACAATATCCGATCTATCGACAGGTTTTCGATTACGAAATAATAATTATCGATCGTATCTCCTAATCTAATCCAGAGCGATTTCACAGCGGCAAAGTTATAGCAAGCTCGCAGCAATTACTGAGATTAATGACGCTCTCGGCAACTGGTTGCGGGCACTCTACCGGCTCTAGCGAGAGTAACGACACACGCACCGCTTCCTTGGTGCGTGCCAGGCCTACTTACTGTCGGGCTCGCATTATACTAGAACTCATCTCAGTTAAAATCATCAATTCATCATTCAAGTACCTACGCTATAAGGTTGTGCTTAATGATGACAAGGGCTTATGTTTCTTTTTGCAAAGTTTATTTTAGGGTTCACTATTTTGCAGTCAGGATTTGTCAGCGTTACTTATTTGTTATCAAGTAAACTAAAGAATCGGTAGCGAAATCCTTGTCCTCAATAAAGTAAAGCCAGTCTCTTGTGGTCAGAATAAAAACAAGTTTTCAATCACCATTTTCTCTCTCCATGTTAGGTTTAGTTTTAAGATATGTAGGGCTTATTTATTAGATAACTCTATATATTTATTTTCTAGGAAAGCCGCCGGATAGTATGTTATTCCAGTAAACTAAGTAGGTTAATTAATAGGCAAGTTCCGCTTGGAAATAGGCTTTCGAATGCGAATTCATACTATTCATTATACTTTGATTTATTAAATGAAAAATTGGACCCGATTCTACGTACGCATCGATTCAATAGCCTAAAACCAAATTGTCTAATGTTAAGACACTTACCATCGATTTTACCAAACTGGAATAAGACTTACTCCGAGATTAGTCTATACAAATTTGGCGTTTAATCTAGGTATAAGTCCTTATTCTCGTTTCGCCCTTAGACGGCAGATTTAACCAGTGCTATTCCAGAATGTCAAGCTGACAATGTATAAGACAAATTCAGCATTCAGAAGCGTCATATTCAAATTAGCGCTGTCATGGTGCTGTCATTTGATTATAACAGCTGCTCATAGAATAGCATAGTGTTTTAGCGACACCTAAATAAAATTAGGAAGTTTAGAGGCCACTGTAGAATCGGGTCTATTTTATAAAATTTATAAATGGTATCTAAAATTGTATATAATACACTGGTAAACATCTTAGCCTGACTGTGCAAAACGTGGTTACAGAATTATCAACAACTTATTAAAGAGTGCTTGGTAATTCTGTAGCTCTGCCTACCCTAATCTGGGAATGAAGGCGTGAGTTTATGTATGTATGTATGTATTATATTAATATATTATTTTATATATTAGGGCATATTCGACGAGCGATGCATAGTGTTAACTATCCACGAAGTGCCGCCAAACTATGTTATTTGTCGTACATGAACGGAGCCTTGCAGCTTTAATTTGAAAAGCTGCGCGTGATTTAAAAACACTAACG
Organism: Acleris emargana; assembly: GCA_927399475.2. NCBI lineage: Eukaryota > Metazoa > Arthropoda > Insecta > Lepidoptera > Tortricidae > Acleris > Acleris emargana. The sequence continues at coordinate 7,036,680 of OV656850.1, forward strand.
GCCGCACTCCGAGTCGGTTAATGACGATTAAGTCGTTCCTTGGTGACGATTTTACATACACAACTTTAACCGAAAACAACGACGTAGGTATACTTTACTCCGAACTCAGAGACGTTTTATAGACAGTTAAATTGGTACATCTTCAAAGTTTTCGAAGTAGGCATGGTCCCCGTCCCCACTGTGGCGTTATACACATGTACTAATTAAGAACAAATGGTGAATATGTTACCAAATCTAAGATATAAGTATATACGTATGTGGCTTCGGTACACTTCTTAATTCCGAAGAGCTCCGAATTGATGAAAATTCCGAAATATCATATTCCGAATGCTATATTTTGATGAAAGACTTTTTTTTAATATTGCTTAAACCTAACGTAAACGATGTATATGTATAACAATAAAATTACTAATTTAATCTAAAACAGCTCCAGCATAACAAAGTTTTCTGAAACCTGAAAATCGGAGAAGTGAAAATTCGAAAAAAAAAAAAATGAGGTGTCCCATTATGCTTTAAAACACGCAGTACCTTATAGCAAAACGATTTATTTTTGTACAGTAAAAAGTTTAACTAACTTACTTAGGGCCTGTTGTTTGATCAGTAGTTATAGTAACTAATTGTTAAAAATCGTAACCAATCAATGGTTAAATCTCAAGGAAATGTGTCAAATTTTCCATTCCTTTTTCGAATTTTAACAATTAGTTGAGTTAACTACTGATCAAACAACAGGCCCTAAATCTATGCGTAGTCGACGAGTCAGGACCAGAACATTTTTATGTGTATACGCATTGATATAATCGAGGGCAACCTGAGAGGGAGTGAAAATGAAGACCAAGAGTGGAATACCAAGCTCGGTATCTAATGACTGTATCGTTATTCGATTCGCACAGAATAACAGCTATTGCATATCACTTAACACGCCATTCATTTATTTCAATAGAGTTTTCTTGTGTAAAGCTAAACAGACGTGAGATTGTGGGTAAATTTATAATTACCGATGAGGCTATGCGCTTGCAAACGAGGGTGTAAGCTTGTGAGGGAATCAACTTTAAACCTAGGTAGATATTTATGTAAATTTTCGACATATTTTTCAATTTAGTAGGTATTTAAAACGTTCCCCTCTGGAATACCTAATCGTAATTTATCCTAATGCATCGCTTGTCCTTTACGACTTAAAGCCTCTGTATAATGGAACCCTAACCTAGCCACCCGCCGGTATTTTTGGAAAACTTGAAAAGGATGTCTAACTCAGCTGAAAACCAGTTAACTACCAATGATAAATTAGACAAACGTAATTTTTAAGGTGATCTCTGGTAAAAAAAAGTAAACAACGCTAACCGATTAGAAAGTGCTCCTTGACACAATTTCTCCACGAACAAGCATATTATTGAAGATACTTAAATGTATGAAGTACCTAGACGCTCGTAGGCAGATATTTCCTTAGTAAACCCGGTCACTAACTACAGCCGCAGGCGTTAGTTTGAATGAAGTTAATAACGGAAAGTTACGGCTTGTGTAATCGCTTGGACCTTGCTTACTGGTTAAATAGACGACCCTCGCTATTGATATTGAATCTCACACGAGCTAGTGGTCCTGGATCAAAATCCCGGAAAGGGTAGATATTTGTGTGATGAGAATATTAGTTTCCGAGTCATGGAGGTTTTCTATGTATTTAAGTATATATTTCTCTATATAAGTATTTATATCGTTGTCTAGTACCCATAGTAAAAGCCTAGAGCTTAGTTTTACAATAGGTCATTTAGTGAGACCTTGTCCCCTGATATTTATTTTATTAATATACCGCCCGAAGCAGTTTCAATCCTCACTCGTTAGTAAAACTGTTGCATTTGCAGGAGTTTTGCCTGAGATGCCTCTATTATGTCTTATAGCTTATAGCAGTATAATTAATTATCGTGAGTTAATGGAACAGTTACCTTTGTTAATTTTAGTCCTTAATTAAGAGCACTTATTTCTGTACAACGCCCATAACCTACCTATACGCTGTTTTAAGACTTCCTACCGTACTAATACTATTACTAGCACCTGGTATAACGAGCTCGAGTTAAAAACGAGTGTTCCCGAAGATGAAAACTTCAGAGAGTGATTCCAAACAAACTATACTTACCAATATAAAAATCTCTCGTATATACCTACCTAGGATATTCTGTGCCTTTACTATAATAACACAGAGCCCAAACGACATCCTTAGACGGAGCTAAATCGCAGCGTATTAGTATAAAGGGGAAAAGGTTTTTTTTTAATTTAATTAGCCACACACCAGGGCTCTTATACACGTTGGTAATAAAGTGAATCTATAGGCGCTCCGCACGCCGCATTTTACACACACACCTAAACTACTACTCTTTCTGACTTTCCTTGTGTAACCTAGGCTTCCAGGGCTTTACGTTTAGGTACACCTAGCTTTTGAATTGAAATAATTGAGCGTTTAACTTAATGAGCGTCTTTACAGCGGCACGGTCCTAAAAAGTACATTACAAGTTTAGAAGTAATGTACCTATACTAAAAGGTAAAGTGACGAGTCATGTATTAGTCGACCAAGAACTATTACCACTTTTGGACCTTATCATCCCGCAAATAGTGCCGAAAGTGCTAGGAGTTTTAGGGCGACTATACATGTAGATTTGTTTTTGTTAAGTATCAACTTTCTGAGGCTATTTTAGTTCTACAGAATGGGAGATCAGGGCACGGCTCTCCAAGGGAGTACATAAAGACTAGGCCATTACGAGTAGTACCCGGGACACGATAATAAAACACCGCCAATTGTCGGCAGGAAAAGGGTAAGATAGAACTGGTAGCGATCCGAACTGACCCTGCACAAGGTCGAACAACCACTGGAGGTGTAATGGCCAGGTTTTATATATATTTTCCGAATCATTTCATTATGATTTGTTAGTAACAATGAGCCTTAAGACTATGTTAGGAAGTGCTATGGATATTTTTTTGGCAAAAAAGCATCTTTTAATATAATTTTCTATAACCAAGGAAATTACGTGATATCTTGGCTTGGTTACCTCAGCTCGTGCCAGAGAAAACGATGATAAAAATTCAATTGTCAAGTTTCCGTGATAAAACAATTATGATTTCCGTCAGTGACAAAACAACAATGCATTGAAGTGATTCTAATTTATTTCTTGTATTGATTTAAATGCATTATAGTCCATATTTTTTACCACTTTTACTTGTCTTCAATGAATTTAATAATTCATGTGTATATCAGCATCGATTACCATCTTAAACGACTTCTTATTCTGGAGCTGTAGGAGTGAAGGTAGAAAGAAAAATTAGAATTTTTTGGAAGATGAATTAGATGCTGGTGCTATTTCTTTGTAGGCTTTGCTTTATATAAGATATAACCAGAGATCGGAATATGGGTGTCATTACTCTCAATAATGTGGACATGACTCCAAAGATTTTAATTAAACTAATTAAATTACATTCAGTGACAGAGATGTGACTTATCTAAGATAAAAGTATCTAAGATACAGATACAAGATATAAGATACGTATTTTCATCTTGTATTTGAAATACTTTTACATTTTTTATCTTGTATCTTGTACTTAGATACTTTTTTTGGGTATCTTAGTATTTTGTAGATACTATTATAGCTAAAATACTTTTACTAATTAATTTCGCAGTTTTATTTTCAAAACGCGTGCTGCGTGTTGTAACTAAACGAAGCTTTACTTTTCTATCAACAGACTTTGTTACCACTAAAACAAAATCGAATAGTTCGTAGTTCGTATGTTACCGTCTCGTTCACCTATTATATGTAAAGGGAAAGCGAATGAGACTGCACGCACGTTTCAATAGCCAGCATTGAAAACACAGGCAATACGGCTGACTTAGAAGCTTTACAATACTAAATAATAAAGACACTAGCCTAAAGAGCTTAGATGTTTTTCCAACACTAAAAAAAATAATCTTAAATATAACACCTGCTTGCCGAGTTCCGCCCCTGTGGAGCTAGGAACTCTTTTCATTTGGGGGCATGATCATGCTACCTCATCATCGTAAGATGAGTGATTAAATGTTTGAAGAATTGGTTTTGCTTAGGTAAATCTCAATTTAATGAAATTGGGATTTAAGCAAAACAATTTTTTATAATAAGAAAAATGTTTTGTGTGATATTTTTATATACTTGAATAAACCTTAAAACAAATAAAAATGTGCTTTCTCTTAAAGAAGTATCTTATCTTAAAAAAGTATCTAGAAGATACCTATCATGTATCTAGTATTTCAAATACTATTTCTAAATGTATCTTATATTTGATATCTAAATACTTGACTTCCTAGTATCTTGTATTTTATATTTTAGATACTTTTTATAGAGCTTGTACATCTCTGTTCAGTGATTACTTACCCTAAAAATATTGCATAGAATATTTATTTTTATTTAATAATATTTTTTCCGTGGTTAGTTTCCTATTCAACGTTTAAATAAACTTATGAAGTGAAAAGCTTCATTTGCACTCCACGGATGTTAATGGAGCAAACTTAAGTAGATTAATTTTAATGGCCACTCCTCACGTCTTTGTATTATTTATTATTGACTTGTAAAGGATCAACATTATGGTTTAGGTAACAAATCATTTAATGTAATTTAATTTGTTTAATTAAAATCTTTGAAGTCATGTCCACATTATTGCTAGTAATGACAACCATTTGTCCGATCTCTGGAAATAACACCTCGTGATTAATCGTAGCTGTAGTATCAATGCAAAAGTGTTTGTTTATTTACATTTCTATCACGTCACGTAAGACGCAATTTTAAACGCAAAGGCATTTGTTAATCCACGGAGAGTGAAACGGCATACTCGTAAGCTACAGTTAGTATTACTAAATATTGCATCAATAAATTCAAACTCGGCTAGTCATACAACTTTCTAAGCATCTTCAAACACAGATAAGTTGTTGGCAAATTATCTAGTTGATATATATTTTCCAATGACTTTGCATATCGTTTATAATGGTTTCTATTTCTACTTGATGGCTGGCGGTAAATTAAGCGTTCAGTCGTGACTATAGCCATATGACAAAGCAAGGCCGAGGACACGAGCGCATCAGAAACCTAGAGTCATAATGACTCTATTACACATTAGTAATCAACGTCATTTCTTCTTGACGTACCTCCACTTTTACTGAAGTCTTCGTCCGTGCGTCCAGCTGGAGTATCCATGCATATTTCATATGTTACAAAATTTAAGAGCACAACCATCAAGACCAATCTTACGTGTTCGTTCAAGTTCAATGGATATACGTAAAACGTTTATAAATACGGCGGAGAGCCTGTGACCAACTTCCCTCTCCATCAATAAATCAGCGCCTTTTATTATGGGACATGTGTCGCTATTGCCTAACGCGCAATCGCAATCGACTTCAAAGTGGAACTATTGTTTTAATTTTGTATGCAGACTCGCCTTCAGACTGTCAAAATGAAAACGATTGCAATTGCGAGTGTGTTAGACAATAAGCCGGCAGGTTTTACTTTTCTTCAGTATTGTAATAACAGTGTTGACGTCATGACAGCTCTCTCTGTCAAGTGAATAAAAACGCATAATATTAGGATTCACTGGATTACAATATCGAAGCAAAATTGGCTTTTATCTATTGGGAATAGAGGCCTGCTTGCACTGCTACCCCTTTCATTATATAAACAGAACTTACCTAATCATTTCTGATCGCTGTTCGTATGTGAATCTGATCACTGTTGGCTGCAGACGTGTCCCAACACCTCGCATCGCGCGCACCGCCGCGCCGGCGCAACCCGCCGCGCACGCGACGCGATCTCTCGTGTGAACGTGCGCGATAGCGATCGCGATCCCGCGCGTTCGCGCACTTGCGGGATGAGTGCATTAGTTGCATTACAACCTACCACTTACAACGCTTTGGCATTAAAAAGCTTAATGCGAGAGTGTTTTTGTTGCAGTTTTGTTTTTTCAGAGAAGATGGTTTTGATGTAATGTGCTTCTTCAGTTATCCTGTTAGGAATTAGGCGGACTATATGGGGTAATTCGATAGTTTATGTTATGATAACTAGTTTCTAGTGTTCCTATTTTAATAGAGCGTCATGATATTTAAACTATGCATACGAGGGGCGTTCAATAAATTCTCGGTATGAGAAGGAAAACAAAAGCATACGATTAGTGTTTTATTTTTATTTTTCTATATTTTCCCCCCCTATGCTTATACACTTATAAGATCTGTCAATTAGTTTTTTAACCCCTCATAAAAATATTTTTTGTCTTTGGTGTCAAAATGCTCCACCACCGCTGCCTTCAACGCTTCATCATTAGAAAATCGATGTCCACGAAGATCCTTTTTAAGGTTGGGAAACAAAAAGTAGTCGCTGGGGGCCAAGTCTGGACTGTACGGCGGGTGAGTAATTGTTTCGTACCCAGATTCAAGAACAGCAGCCTTGGCAACATGAGCAGTATGCACAGGGGCGTTGTCATGAAGAAGCAGCACTCCTCTGGTCAATTTTCCCCTCCTCTTCTCTTTGATTGCTTCCCGTAATTGGCGTAAAACGTTAGCGTAGTACTATCCTGTAATATTTAAACCCTTTTCTTTATAATCTATTAATAATATCCCTTCACAATCCCAGAATATTGTCGCCATGATCTTGCCAGCTGAAGGGACAACTTTGAATTTCTTGGGATGAGGTGTTCCTTTAACGTGCCACTGCATCGACTCTTGTTTGCTCTCAGGGTCATAATGATGAACCCAAGTTTCATCTCCGGTAACAATTTTTTGGAGCAAACCATCAGGGTTTTTACCACACAGCTCAATGAAGTCGGAACAACAAGCAACACGCGTATGCTTCTGAAACGGTGTCAACATTCGTGGTACCCATCTCGCACTAACTTTGGACATGTTAAGATGATCGTGGATAATATCATGTATTGTACCAATATAAATATTGGTTTTTTGTGCTATAGACCTAACCTTCACTCGATCATCTTCCAGTATAATTTTCTCCACTTTTTGAATGTTTTCTGGTGAAATAGCTTCAACAGGCCGACCAGGTCTAGGGTCATCTTCTATGCTCTCCCTCCCTCGCTTAAATTCATTTGACCACTTTTGGACAGTAGATAATGAAGGAGCGGACTCACGGTAAACTAAATCCATTTCTTCTTTAATACACTTTTGATTTTTACCCTGTTTAGTCAAGAATTTTATCACGGCTCGATGCTCCAATTTAATTATCATTGTAAAATCGCTCATGGTGGTCACGTTTGTTCAGCAGTAGCAGAAAAACAAAAGAACGTGTGGGTTTCAAATTTACTTTTTTTTACTGTCGATGAATGACTCTTAGCGGCCAGTATTAAGAAGTTTACTAAAAAGGTTTGCAAGATACCAATACCGAGAATTTATTGAACGCCCCTCGTACCCTAGCTAGATCTATACGGTTGTGGGTATTTCTAATTATCAATAGAATTGTATTTGATTTAAAGTTATAAGAACTAATGAAGGTTTTTGTAGCAATAAAATCATCACCCTATATCTCGAAGCCTCTTACACGTATTTCTGACGACTTTGTTAGATAAGCGAAGGCAAAAACGCTGCGAAAACGCAAACTAAACCCATTCAACACTTTATCCTTCCATCCATAAACACTAGGCGAATGTAAACCATTAGAAAACTAAAGTAAATATCCAAATTTAAAAAATTCTAAAACAAAACGACAATGTGTTGGCTCTCGGCACTCGCCAACGAGTGGTCCATAAATATTAAATAAAGCGTGTTGACATAATCGCCATTCATCTGGTCGCATGACTCCGCGGAATTCCGGAGAAACGAGAGAGCGATGATGGGTCGTGGTGCCGGCGCGTTCATTAGTTAACACATTCGATGCTGGTAACGGGAGATTGTATATATTTCTGACACGTTGGCGTGTCACCGGCACTGAATGTATAAAGTGAAACAAGAACCCTGTAAGGAGACCGATTTCCCTGGGAGGTTGGTACTGACTGTAAGTACATAATATTATGATTATGTGATTACTTTTTAATAATCTACGCTCTATTTATTAGTTACAATGACGTCCCTTTAAAATGAGATTCTACTAGTACTGTGTCTGCCCTTCAAAGCTCAAACTGCCATTTATACAGGCCCCTTTAAATATGATGAGAAAGGCGGCGTCACACTTACCTATTCTAATTAAATGAAAAGATTGACGACGTGCTGTATTTATTATCAATATCATTATCATAGCTACATCTGAAAATATTATATAGTCTTTGTAACTCAATTAAAATTTTATAGCCTGTCAAAGGAATTCCTAAAATATTCCGTGGCATTTTGAAGTTTATTTTCCTTGTTCGACATTTACGACTTAATCTTGAATGGTAAATTCATGGAAGATTTTAATAGGGAACATATAAACTGTCACGTGTGGATCTTTAATAACTTAACAATAAGTTTTGTTGTTCATTTTAGTTTTCTGTCAATAAAGTCCTTTATTGGCTTTATCGTATAATATGGTGGTTATGTACAACCGGCGAAATGGGACCCTGACCCACCGTGGAACTCGTCACAGTAATTATAATATCAAATCGTAAGAGTTGTCAAACAAAATGTTACTGTGACACAGTTCTAAACAAATAATTCCTTCACTATTATTGGACACTTTAACGTCCTACAAATAGAGCCTAAACGTTATAAACGAGTTTCTTGGTAGCCCATACCACCTATATACAACCACAAAAATTTAATCTTTTTTACAACTACCTACTTTAATGTTCTGTAGTTCTCAGGCGATTCTGCAAAACGCTGCTGTTCTGTTTAAATAGTCATGCACAGTCCACGGCCACTGTTTGTTCTTTAAACTGGTTTGTGTGTACTCCGCCAACATGATGAGCCAGGAACCCAGAAACGATGCTTTCAGAAATAACTCGAGTAATTAACTTCATTCTATTAAAAAAAAACAAATACGTACTTTTAAGTCTACACCGCTGTGTTTGGGATAGCATCAGCGCCGTCTTTACCTTATTTAAGTCTTTGGGCACTTTAGGATTTAGAACTTTTGATTCTTGTCAGTAGCCAATGAAAACGAGGCTCGGCTAGTTCGTTTAAAAATTGGAGATATCCGCTCTCATTTATAGGTTAGCTCCGTTAGCTATAAATTATCATGTCAGCCGAAAGACGTCCATTGCTGGACATGGGCCTCCCCCAAAGCTCTCCACTCAGACCGGTCCTGTGCTTTTCGCATCAACCGCGTTCCCGCGATCCTTACAAGGTCGTCACTCCATCTTGTTGGAGGCCTACCTACAGCTCGTCTCCCGGTCCGCTAACGCCACTCAAGAACCTTCTGGCCCCATCGGCTATAAATATAAATATTTTGCTCAAATCTTTAGTCGGAGTGACGGAGTAGTTTACAACTACCTATCTCACGAAACTCAATGATAATTTACGTTCTCTCACCTCGCACAATCGTCTTATTACAGGTTACACGTGAGATTAGCATTAATTCTACATTTGTATCGCGTGACAGGTAATTGAGTCTTGGTGCGACGCCGGCGCCGGCGCCGGTCTAGATTGCAACGACTTTTAACTATTACTACCTACTACAGATTATTATTAGCAAATTATGTTATGAAAATGTAAGTGAGTTAGTTTTTAAATGTTTAACAACAAACAACCATTTTAACATAACATAGATACTTTTTGCCCTGAGGCTTCTACTCAAAAACTCAAAAACCATATTGCTTTGGACATGTTATCGTATTGTCAAGGTTACGATAGCTCTTATTTACTTGACAGTAATGGCGGCCGAGTTCAAGACAATACGATAACAGGTCAAAAGCAACATGGTATTACTTAGTAGAATAGAGAGCCAGAATAATGTCACGCCTTTCGTCTTATCAACTGGATTAATGGCTGATCGCGATAGGCCCGACACGATTCCGCTGATATTAAACTTTGGTTTCACTGTCCCACAGCAAAATTATTATTATTCTTTTAAAGTTATTACAAACTAAGTGCAGTGCGATATAGCTCTCAAACAACCTTCGGTTTTGTACTTCGGTTTCAATTGCTCTCATATATCTTAGTTATGTGAGTGTCCGACTTTACCCGAACTCAAAATACTTTTTAAGGGCTAATAGCACTGTCTACATTAAGTTGCACTTGCACAGGCAATTTTTAAGTAATAATTGCCCGTCAACAGTTTGAACGTCTCATTCTATTAGGTACACCAAATTAGAGTAAGACAGCTTTTGTTAACGGGCAATAATTGGTCGAAATATTTATAGGTATGTAATTCTTATTGCTACAGGAGACCAGACCCCCATGTGTGAGTGTCGGATGTTGCGACGATGCGCGAGGAGGAGCTGGAGTTGGCGCTGAAGGTGGTGATCGTTGGCGACGGCGGCGTGGGAAAGTCCAGCATGATCCAGCGCTACTGCCGGGGCACCTTCACGCGCGACTACAAGAAGACCATCGGCGTCGACTTCCTGGAGCGACAGATCGAGTGAGTCTCTTGCCTCGTGTAGCACGTCACCGATCTTGGCAAGAATGGCATGATTCAATGCTGCTGCCGGCGGCCCCTTCACGTTTGACTACAAGAAGACCTTCGGCGTCGACTTCCTGGAGCGACAGATCGAGTGAGTCACTTGACTCATGTAGCACGTCACCCATCATGATCCATTACCATGGTAAGACTGGCATGATTCAATGCTGCTGCTGGCGCTGTCGGGGCACCTTCACGCGTGACTATAAGACCATTGGCGGCGAGTTTCGATCGAAATCGAAAGTCAGTAAGTCATTCGACTTATGTAGCGCTGTCACCTAACCTAAAGCAAGTATGCAGGCATAGTCATGCATGAACAAAGGGTTTAATGTTAGGTAAGTATATGCGGTTTTCGCCTTTGTTAATCTAATGAAGTTTTCATGCCTACACTTCTCAGATCACATTAATTGGTCACCTGCTAAACATGTTTTGAAAGGCATAACATGTACCAACATAAAACAACCAAAAAAACAAGGGCCTTAGTGACTAAATCAGCATATCCAACGAGTTATTTTGTCTAAATATGTAAATTAACCGATTATGATTAACTAATTAATGATATAATGTTTACTAAGATTTCGAACAGAGATTAACGACTTCCATAACCCATCACTATCGCTGACATGTCCAATAAAGATTCCAACCAAATTAGTGGAAACCAGATGAATTGAGTTATTACGCAAGTGTTGCATAAATGTATGGATATATTAATTGACATAATGAAAGTTGGAAGGATGTTATAAGCCGGAAGTTACAGAACGAGCGCGGGTTAAAAAATCCTGAGGTTTTTTTGTTATTAGTTTTGGGTTTTGTACAAAACTAATCCAAACAAAAGACGGTTGAGGACCCAAATTTATAAAATCTTTAGACATTGTGATTGCATGTTTCTCTTACTATTTTGCAGAGTAAGGTAACAACAAGCTAGCAATATGGCTACTTAAGCAATTAATAGTAGGTAAATTGCGTCGCTCTAGCAAATTTCCTAATAAAAATAATAAAATAAGAAATGGCTTTTATAGGATTGATGGCGAGGAGGTGCGGCTGATGCTGTGGGACACGGCTGGCCAAGAGGAGTTCGACGCCATCACCAAGGCGTACTACCGCGGCGCGCACGCGTGCGTGCTGGCCTTCTCCACCACCGACCGGGACTCCTTCCTGGCGCTGCACTCCTGGAAGCTCAAGGTATGAGCGTGGAAGACGGTGGGCCAGGAGTTCGACGCCGTTACGAAGTCGTCCCAACTATCATATTGAGAACAGGATCACCTACTGAGAATCGCTTTTCAAATTACTCCTACTGTTTTAGAGATAGCAATTATGCATATTGCATTATCGAAAGACAGATTAGCTCGTAACTTTAATAAATAAACTACAACGAAGACTATAAAACCGTACCTTTACAAGTAAATATATCCTTAAGAATACTTTCTAGAATGGGTTATTTCGTTAGGTTTATTTTAAGCAAATCAATAAAACTGTAGGTGTGCGTTCTTAATCATGACATGTATAAAGTTACAGACGTGTGTTTCAATCTATTAAGGCCCAGTGGGACGCCGGCACGCCGCGCCGCAGCGACCGGTTGCGATCCGCGTTGTCATTTACTATTACCGACCGATTACACATCCGAAGACAAACCCTCATTAGACCCGAGATCTTAATGACCCAATCCCATCGATAACAGAGGTCACGCACTGCATCTGTTTAAAACTGTGTTTATCGTCGTTTCGAGACTCTAGATAACGTCAATACCTACGTACAGATATCTATAGGTTCTGTAGCCGGTAGTTAGTAGTTTGTTTACATCACTCGCTATATTTGGACTCGCGTCGTACGTTAACTAACACAGTTGTCTGAAAAATTCGCGACGATGCACGCAAAATATCCGCTCTTGTTTTTTGTGGCTTTAATTGCGAAGTGTGAAAGTTCTCGCGAGTCGCAATGCATCGACTATTACAGTACGGGAAATAACTTCGATTTGAGCACGTTTAGCGGACTGTGGTACGCGGTGTACTTCTGGCCACCGAACACTCGACAGAGAGATCGTTGTGAAGCGATTACATTTAGAAGCTTGGCTCGGGGCGAATTGGATGCGTTGAGGACTAACTGTCCCGGAACTGGGCTATCTGCGGCTGATAAGGCGCTCCATTCTTCATACATCAACAGCACTGGGAAGTTGACCAACATAATATATTACGGGAATGAAGAAGTAAAATCTATGTACCGCTCGTGTGATAAGATCTCCAAGTACATATTTTTGCGAATAAACAATAAATACGTGATCGGGATCAACTGCTCGGCGAACGGTCGCGGCGTGCTCCTGGCTCAGAGTTTGGTGACGGCGTCGGAAGTGAATAGCGTGGTGCAAGGTCTGGAGTTTATGGGGGGGCGCGAGGGCAGCCCGGACTGCCCCCTCCCCGCGTGATTCAATACTTTAAATCCAGTTTTAATCATCCTAAGTTATCCACCCTTTTGTACTTAAGATTAAACATTATTAACTACTTTTGTGTTTTATATCTTTACCTAAGTAACTAGAATTAAGTAGGTATATAAGTCCTTTGCAACCCGGTTTTCCAGGTAGGTATGTATAAATCACTGAAAATAAAATAATAAGGCAAAGAAGAGGATTTTAATTACAGTAAAATATTTTTTCAGGTGGAGAATGAATGTGGAGAGATCCCGACCATTATAGTTCAAAATAAAATAGACCTAATGGACCAATGCGTCGTTGGACCGTAAGTAACCTAGATAAATGCCTTTAAACTAGTTTTAGTACAATGCATACGAATGCTATTAATCTTACACTTTATTCAAACTCATCCGTAAGTGGTACTCGCGGACATTAATAGTGCAATGAACTCTCAACGAGTTTTCAAACTACATTCGTTCAATGATTTTAAATTGGAGATAATAATACATCAATAATAAATTAACTAACTTAAAGTGTAATAAAAGTAAAAGTAAATTCTAATTCTATCGATAAAATCATCGATCTAAAACAAACAATATACGAGGACCTACCTACTCGTATATAGTCTCAGATCGAGCGGGAATCGGAAGATAGGTAAAATAAAACATAATTAGGTTATTTGGCTATTACGTTTAATTATTTAGTTTAGTTCCGAGTTTCTTGCGGCGTTTCTTCTCAGCAGTGGTCTCCTCTTGTGAAGCGCTGGTAGATTCTTGACGTGTAAAAGTGCCCGTGTGGCCTACTTACTGAATAAATGTAATTTATCTTTTTTTTTTTAAGAAAATATTTATGGATTGTGAATCGTTAATAATATAACGTTAACGTTGGTTATACTTATAAATTACATAGAAATAACTTGCCACAAGTGTTTTGGTAAAATATTAGTGAACCCAGGGGCTCACTGGGGTTGGAGCCACTATCATACATACCTATATGTCACGAATGTAATGAATCACTCATGTAATCGCATCATGTTTCTTGTAACATACCTACAAGGAAAATAATGCGATTACTACATACATATTAGGCCGCCCTTTGATCCTTAAACAGCAGAATTATCCGTTTGGGGTTTTGCTAAGATGTAGCCGAGTCACCTAGCTAGAAGGTCAGCGAACTCGAATGATAAGCTTAATCTCGACTCGACCCGAGCCTGCAAATTTGGTACAGCCTAGCCTCGGGTGAGCAAGCGAGCCAAAGGTCTCCCAGGATCCTGTCGCGCGCACGGGTCAATCCGTGGGTTGTCGGTGGAGGCCGGTCGTTTTTGTAGCTTAATGTAGTGGATACGTTGGTAACAAAAATGTTACTTACCACTTACTACAATACGGACTGTTTACACGTCACAATTTACTTTAAATTATAGGTTTGTGAGCTGACCATAAAAAATGCAGTTACGTTTCTCTCCCCTAAACCCAGTCCGATTTTAACTATTTTGAATATGTATGTTGTAGATATCATGAAAACCAAGAAAATATATGTCAGAAAGAAAAAAAAGAAAAAAGAAAAACGGAAACGTACAAACCTAGTTTTTCATAATAACTACTATAAAATTATCATACTTATCATTGTAACTATAACATTTTCAAAAGTTGTAAAATCGGATTTGATATAGGGGGTGAGAAACGTTAACGGCCGGGGCTAAAGTATGGAAAAATTATAACAGCTGCACGATTCAAGCGTCGCCTTACAATCCTCTTACGTTACCAACTAGTCATCTAAATGTTTACGGGTTCACTAGGCGTACAAGTATACACACTGCACTGTTATCCGATGACGTACAACTATTGGCTAGGCCGGCCTTACAATCGTAAGTTTTACACGTAAGTAGAGACACGGCTATCTGTTAGAATGAGAAAAAAAAAAACTATATAATTCTAACAAATAGCTGCGTCCCTACTTAGGTACCTACGTAAGTAAAACTAGCGAGTGCAACGTCGGCTATAAATAAAAACCGGCCATAGATATGGTAAATATAAATGGATTTTCATAAATCCTAACTAGAAGTAAACCACCGCTACAAAACCAGCTTTCAATTAAAAAAACCGCAACGAAATCTACGGTGCCACACACACACACATACACACATGGCGGCTAAACTTACAACCCTTACCCTATTTTGCGTCGGAGGTTATAAACAACTTGATTGATGTGTGTCATTTCAGAGACGAGGCGGAGTTGGTGGCGCGCGCGCTGGGCTGCCGGCTGATGCGCGCGTCGGTGAAGGAAGACGTGAACGTCGGCGCGGTGTTCCGTGCGCTCGCGGCGCGCTGCCTCGCCGACCAGCGGCGCGACGACGACGAGCGCGCCCTACCGCCGTGCGGGCACAACACACCCGTCATAGGTATATAATATAATAACCTATACCTACTAGACCAAACCCTACAGTATATCTGGGCCTCTACTCTAGGCGGTTATAACTAGAGATGGGCCGACTAGTCGGGATCGCCGACTATTCGGCACTATTTATAGTCGGCCATTAGTCGGCGACTAGTCGGCAAAAATGCCGAATATTCGGCACTTAATCGCCTAAAGAAAAATATAGGACATTGGAAGAAATTAAACCATTTCAAAACAAACTTATTTTATATTTAAAGTTTTTATTGCACAGGCACAGGATGAATAAAATTAAGTTATAGCTTGTACTAAGTATGTTGCGTTATTTATTATTAAACAAACATAACTTATTTTACTCTAATCAAAACAAGAAATAATATTAATATTATCTATTAATTAAAAATAAAAATAATAATAATAAGTACTGTTAGGCGATGGGCTTGCCACCTGTCACTAATAAACTGGGAAACATCATTAGCCTACTTGTGCAATATGTGGTTACAGAATTATCAAGAAGTTTTAAAACTTGTTGTTAATTCTTTAGCTCTGCCTACCCCACTCTGGGAATAAAGGTGTAAGTTTATGTATGTATGTATGTAAAAATAAAAGCTTTTTTTATTTTTTTTATACTTTGCAACAAGAGGCAAATTATGGTGCAGAAAAGTTAAAATCTCTGCTCGATCGGGAAGCAAACGGTTTATTTTTGCTTCGTATAGATAGGTATGTTTCCGGCTTCTAAAAGCAGTCGTTCACTGCAGACAGAGCTTCCTGGACAAAACAAATACTTTTTAGCAAGACGTTCAATCTCTGGAAATCTCGAGTAGTTTAGGTGCCTCCACTCATACGGATCATCATCTCGTTTCATAACTGGCATAGCATGAGGCAAATGACGCGGGAGACGAAGTGACACGAACGTTTCCGATTGCACCCGAACTTAACTAAAAACTATGATCGGCATTGCCGACTAGTCGGCCGATTAATCGGCAATTCAAGAACAAACTAGTCGGCCGATCTCTAGTTATAACCTCTTCTTTGGTATTGTGTTTAACTCGGATGCCATTACTGTAAAATAAACACGTAATAGCTATCAATACGTTGACAATACGATAACAGGTCAAACACGATATGTATTTACCACCTAAAATCTAGGACCAGTATGGGGACGTCCGAAACTATAACAAACTAGCTGACACCCGCGACTCCATCCGCGTAAATAATACATAGCCAACTATGTTACTCAGGGACAATTTAGCAGTCTAATGGTGAAAGGTATTTTGAAATATGTAGGTCCAGTAGTTTTCAGTTTATACGTTACAAACCTACAAAATACAAATGTTTCCTTTATAATATTAGTGTACCTACATTGAAAAGTGGTTTGAAGAAAACGAAACTGCATTAAAAGATATATTTTTTAGACCATACTACCTACCTAGAGCAATATAAGTTATACTCGAAAATCTAATTAGATTCCAAAATCTGACAGTTTCCATCTTGATTATTTCTTTATTAAAATATTATTTCATAAACATATCAATGAGAACTCGTGTAACCAGTAATATTAGGGTCAGTTTAATTGATAAAAATACCTACACTTAAACCAAAATGCAGTAATCACAGCGAATGTGCGTCGGTTGAGGTTAGGATTTTGGAATCTAATTACAGTTTCGAGTATAGGTGCAACGACGCGCGTAGCGAGAAGTGTGAGGTGAACTTGTGAAAACCATATCGTCGGTGATACTGCAAAACCGCGTAACTAACAAATTTATGGTATAGCAAAATAAACCTTACCGCCTTATTAAAAAGGTGCATTTTCACCCGGTTGAGTTGTTGGTTGATATTGAGGTGTGTATAAATAAATTAAACTCCGAAGGGTTTTTTACGACATAGCTATGCAGTTCATTTTACGGCGAGCGTAAAGAACAAAGCTATAGCAGGTATATAACTCTGTCCTTTTCTAACAGCGTAAACTGAACCTAGCTATGTCATCATAATAACCCCCCAGTTTTCAGATATGGTTTAAATATACCATTGAGAGTATGCTATATTGCTCAGACCAACGTAAGATGGATGTCTCGTCTCAATAAGGTAGTCATTATTGTAATTAATTAGACGGCCTTTATTTTTGACCTCAAATTATTGATCATTAAACTAGAACCTTGCTCCGTCATTAAGTAGAAACCACAATGCGACAGTGAAAGTTTACTTCCTAATTGTAGGCCTTTTACGGCGCGTGCGCGAGTTTAACACAATCCAAAACTTTCATCCAATAGTTAAGTATCCAATTGAGTTTATCTCCGAAAGTACAACAACGATAATTAAGTAACACCAAATCAGTAACTGCAGCTGGCCAGTAAATGTTGGAGAAAATTAAAACAACAAAAAGAACTTAGCGTAAACAAGCTTCTCGAATTGTAACGAGCGTCACTTTCTTTCCAATAGCTTAGTGTTCACTTTCACGTAGGTACAGTCAACTAAATTGAATATAGGCCACTATGGAACTATGTCAAAGTATCTTTGATAAAGTGCTGTAGTTTTAGTCACGCCTACTCACGGTCTATTTAGGGTTTGGGTAGGGACTATTAATATGGATGAGGAATCCGTCTGTCCGTCCGTCCGTCCTCATTTTAAACAGCTGTATCTTTTGTACCGTAGGTAATAGATATCGGATTGTTTTTTTTTTTCAGAATGTGTTGTTACGCCGGGTGAAATAATAAAGGAAATACATGAAACGTTTATTTTCAATGTATGTTTTTTTTGTATCGTAAAAACGGTAACACATACATGGGTCAAATTAGGTATGATTATAGTATAAACCCTGAAGAAAAACAACAAATGCTAAAAATGGACAAGTGTGAGTTGGGCCGGCGCTGATTCAATTCGAAATCGAATTCAAATCGGAATATAATAATACCTACTGTTGTGGCGGTACGGATCCCTCGGTGCGCGAGTCGAACTCGCCCTTGACCTGTTTTATCCAAAGAATATACATACATACATAAACTCACGCCTTCATTCCCAGAGTGGGGTAGGCAGAGCTAAAAAATTACCAACAAGTCTTAAAACTTCTTGATAATTCTGTAACCACATTTTGCACAAGTTAAGTAGGTAGTTGATCTGTGTGGTCACCGGGTTAGAATAGTGCCACTCCATGACTTCTCGTGGATGTCGTAAGAGGCGACTAAGGGAATAATAAAGGCTTCTAGTACTCTTAGGCGATGGGCTTGCAACCTGTCACTAATACACTGGTAAACATCTTAGCCTGATTGTGCAAAACGTGGTTACAGAATTATCAACAACTTATTTAAGAGTGCTTGGTAATTCTGTAGCTCTGCCTACCCCACTCTGGGAATGAAGGCGTGAGTTTATGTATGTATGTATGTAAGTAGGATAAAATGTTTCCCAGTGTATTAGTGACAGGACTGACAGGTGGCAAGCCCATCGCCTAACAGAACTGCAAGCCTTATTCCCTTAGTCGCCTCTTACGACATCCACGGGAAGACACGGAGTGGCACTATTCTAACCCGGCAACCATACTGTTTAAGAATATACATTTTAGAATATATCGTATTGTTATTCATTTGAACGCCATTGCTTACAAGTAAATAAGAGCTATCGTAAGGTTGAAAATACATGGCAAAAGCCACCTACCTGGTTTACCTAGTACAACAGAGGCCCTCTCTCTCTCAGGCTCTGAAGCACTTAGGTAATTCAAAATTTCAAATTGTCTATCCTTTTCACTTCACAGTCATGATGAAGTTTTAAAAGGGGCAGAGCGAAGTAACCTCAAGTCGACCCCAACCCGTCGCGTCGCCAAATTAGGTCAGGTAGGCTCCTTTTTTTTCTAGTAACGACACCGTTCTCTAATTACCTTTTCTGTTTTTTCCAGGGAATTTCACAAACCTGAACAGCAACGGCACGATTCTGCTGCGGCCAGTGAAGTCGCGGCCCGGTGGCAAGAAGAAAAACGTTTTGCGAAACGCTTGCAGGATACTATAACCTTACTTAAATGAAGGACTCTATTTGCCAGTTGTTACAATGAAATGATGTGAAATCAAGAGATTGTGTCATTGTTGGATATACTGAACTGCTAATTAGGTATTACGCAGACTTAAACGTTGACGAAGAGTTTTATCATTTTTATTTTGGCTCGCCTCATTGCCTTGCTTCAAGCACCTGCCAACATAGCGTGACTGCCAAAATTTTGGAAAATAAGGATGGGAGAAATGTATGGATCCCAGCCGGGCTGTCTAAGAACCAATAGCAACAAACGACTATCTTGTCGTGTGTATTCTACAACGTTCCTTATGGCGGGAAAGGTCAAATTGCAATGGCCGAACTAAAATCTCACAACACAGACCCTCGCCAAGATGAATTACGCCACAGATTACGTTAACTAGCGTTTCTATTAGTTTTGTTTTAGAACCAATCGCTTCAGTGGTGGATCACGTGACTTCGTATCACGTCATCTACCAGTGACGCGATTGGTTTAAAAACGAAACGAATAGTAATGCATCTGGATAGAGGTGTTTGATGATGTTTGCGGCAACCAGCGAGCTCGACTCCTGAGTCGGTCGAGGAAGTCAACCACTTTTTTTTAAAGCATATTGTTATGAATCGTACTGTTTACAATACGCTGTCTATGACGTTCGTAATAGGATAACGAAATGGTTTAAAACAAAATGGAATAGAGAACCTGAACTTGAACTGTATGTTCAGGAAACATGTTTTATTAACACTCAATGCATTCTAAGCCGTCGACTCGCTGACACGCCATTAGGTTCATTCAATTGACCTTTGAAGGCGCTTAGGCACTGGTCCCACCACCGACGATGAGCGGGAAGCGAGTACACCCAGTGTTCAACTATTAATATTTGCGTCTCTTATTGACACGGGATCTATATATTTAGTTCGTTTCTTGAGCGAAATAGTCGATAGCTAATTGCTTCCTCGCCCTTGGTAGGACCAGTGCCTTGGCCTTCAACGTTATTATTTTTTAACTGCCTAGAAAATCTTAAAAAAAGTTTATAGGAGTTTCGGGACGACGCGGCTTTTAATGCGTTATGGCAAATTGCTAATAATATGGTTCCGTATCAGAACGCCTAAAATGAATGAGCCTAATGTATCATAATATTCATAATCAGCCCTAGGAATATACGGGGCAAAATTAAATGACAGCTAGGGATTCAACTCAATTATCGATGCTTCTCCCATATAACAGTGATCGCCCCCAGCATTGTTTGTAAGTGTGTATTCTTTGATTTTGTTTTCCTCCTGAAATGGATTAACGGTGTCAGAAAAAAAAGGAATTATGCTACATTAGGTTTATTAATTTTAGGCGTTCTGGTACATAACCAACAATATTGGACTCATTTTGTACGAAAATAAAGGACCACAGCATTGAATGTCTGTTTGTCTTGTCATAACGACACCGCTCGTAACAAAATTATATATAAGTTTAGGTTTATTGCTGTACGCGTGTACATATTACGTGTAGTTATACTATTTGCAATGTGCAATGACTAGGTTAAGTTTTAAATACCAACAAACTGTAATGCTTACTAATAACCTTGAAAAAATAGTCACTACTTTGTTTATATTAATTAGATCCATGACATTGAAATTATGTAAATAGATCATATTGTAATGCAATTTGTGGAAATAAATTATTTTTATAACTTATACGATATATTTAATTAATTTTATTAATACTTAGCACATTGTTCAGCAATATCCTTCATTAACCGGATAACCGGTACTTTTGAAAACCGTTAAAAACCGTTACATGAAAAACTTGAGTAAATGACCTCTTGCATGTATGTATGTGAATAAGTACTTTATTGTACAAACAGGAAAATAACAAAAAACAAAATAGACACAAACACGAACGGTATATACAAAGGCGAACTTATCCCTTTAAGGAATCTCTTCCAGGTTAACCTTTGAGCCATTGGAAAATGTTGGAAATAACAAAAAGTCAAACGTACAAAAGGGACTAGATCTTTTATAATTACGTTAATATTAAACAACCAATTTAAAGTAGATACCTACTAAGATTAAATAAATTAATTAATATATTAGCTGCATGAAGTTGTAACTTGTAACATTTGTATAGGCCGTTCGACATTATATATTTGAAATTTGACCTAAACTCCATATTCGTTTTATACACAACTACACGCAAGAGGTCATTTACTTGAGTTTTTAACTTATAAACCGCTTTACAATTAAAAGTTTTATTTTTGATTGTTGGTGAATAACTGTTTATGTATGTAAGGGTCAAATCTTGCAAGTTAAATTTGACCCACATCCCGCCAACGGAACCTGATGACAATGCAATATTATGGTATCTAAGAGCTGCTCTGATGATGGAGTAGGAAGGTGGCGACAGTATCTCCGCTATACTTACCGTAGACCCACCGTGTTAGGACGTATTAGTTTGGTTTGGTTGGAATAAGCAGATAAGAATTTGCAAAAAAAAAGTACGGGCGGCAACAAAAGCTTGTCCCTAAAATTTATTTTTGACTAAAACTTATTATTTTCTGGGCACAATGTGAATAAAACATAAAAAGGTACGGTTTATGGTTCCCTATACTGTACATACATATACGCATATCTATTTATTTATTTATTTTATGGCATAGGAAGGCAATCGAGCACACAGGCCACCCGATGGTAAGTGGAAACTGTGACCCATAGACATTCGCATTGACTGCACTGCAAATGCACTGCCAACCCTGAGGACTAAGATGGAATGCCTCTATGCTAGTCATTTCACCGGCTGTCTTATCCCCAAACCGGAACACAACAATGCGAACACTGCTGTTTGGCGGTAGGTTAATGGATAAGATGGTGGTACCAACCCGAACGGACCCTGCATAAGGTCCTCCCACAAGTAAAGGATGACGACGAAAGGAGGATGATGACGGGATTCTTATACAAAAAAGCGTTATAATGAGTAATTAAATATTTATTTAAAGACATTAGTCTATAAATATAGAGGTACTTTGGAGTTTAATACACAACAAGCCAAAAGAACACGACACCGCGCTGGCAAGCCACAACTCGCCTCGGCCCGAGAAACCACCACTAACACAGACACTTGAGCATCCCAGAGGTGTATATACACTGTATACACACATACATAGACAGGGGAATATTATATTCGTAATACTTTAACATGGAATGCTATGAACAGACATCGCCAAACAAATACGAAACACCAAACACACGAAACATGCCGAATGAATCTAACTGATATGGAAGAAAAGGAGGCAATATGAGACCAAACTTATCCTTGTATCATTCTAGTAGGACCACAGTTTAAGCTGAAGTGTGAAATCAGAAGCGGGATACGTTAGTTTCATTTGGATTAACACTAGAATTAAAGGAAAATCTTGTCGTTCTAATGTTTGACGATTTCAAAAGTTGTCACACCGAAGCAGCAAGGTACTTATAATTTATTAACGCCGCCGGCATTTCAATTAAAATAAAAGTTATCTTGAGAAATTTAGCTATCTAGCAAATAAATTACGGGACAGATCTTACAAAATAATGGCAGTGCAATCTTGTTCTGTGGCTGGGTCGGAAAAACTCCCTGACTTTCAAAATGTCTACCAATCTAACCAATGTTTCGTATCGTAACACGTGGAATGAACTCAAATGGTTAATGGTCGTCTCTTTGGCACCAATAAGCGTCACAATTTAAGTACTTTTTACAATAGCTTTAGTAGTTTAAATTTTGTTAAATAAAAAATTGTTTATCTAAACAAATTTAACAAATTACGAAATAAATTATGATTTCTAAAAAGATATCCAAAACTGTGATGGCAGACAACCAAAACGTATAAAAATATGTTCAAACCTCTGCAACCACTAATCGTTGCTGTGACGCCCTTACGTTCGAATTACTTCTAGCTAACATACTTACATATTTTCACATATAAAAAATATAAAACATTTTAGTGTAATGAATGCAATGCAATTAAATTGATTCATACATATCACACAGCTCGAGAAAGACTATAAAAACAAAAGACTAACTCGGAACCGTACACCCACTCACTACGACCTCCATCTACCTTTAGGGAGACATTTGTGGCCAAACAACTCTCTGGGAGGAACATGACTCTCTTCCCGCCCCGGCTCGAATCAGTGTGATATACATACATTTTTCTTACCTTAACTATTTCTGATTCCTCGTGTGATATTGACCGTTCCATATAATTGTTTCCCCAAGTTTAGACACCAGCAACAGAGTATTTCGACAACAACTCCAGTCCCTTATGTTACCTTCCATGTTTTTGCTAAGCACAGACACTTGAGATCCGAATTGAGCTTCTATTAATGAAATTGTATTGGATCAATCGGATGCATTACATACAATTTTAAACATATTTATACATAGCAGAAGTTACATATTTAAGGAACCTAGGTAATTACGTGCGATCCACGCAGTTAGGGAATGCAAATAACCGGTTTTAACCGGATTTAATCGGTTATTTACATACAAAAACAGTTAATAACCGGTTAATTTACATTCCCTACACGCAGTACAACCATATTACATCACACCGAGCTCGGTGCAATTGCTGCAGCAAACCTCCGTAAACTAAAGAATGCACAAACCTCGAATATCAAGCGAGCTAATTAATTAAAAAAACATTTAAGTTTACACATGTCATATCACAATAACGTTGTACATCGAATTCATATTTTTAATTTTCAGGTGCAAATTGAATTTTCAGGTAGTTTCGAATCAGGCACGGCAAACCTAGGTAGGTACATTCATATTCTTAAACAACTCTGTTGGTATCCCATCGCAAGTCTCAAGTTTTGATTCCCCACTGTTTCATGAATCCATTAAAAGGGAAAAATGATTTTCTAACTCATGAAATTCGGATAAACGAAACAGTTGGTAACTTAAAATCGCCTTGCGATAGGTAACCAACTCTGCTGATATTCCGAAGTCCCTGTTCCACTCTTGCTGTTCCTGCTTGATACTCGTAGTGTTGTTCAGAATCATACCGTGGCCAATGATATTGTATAAAAAGATACGTTATGCAAACACACATTAAAAATCCGACGCCGAGCACTCTCGGTTTTAAATATCAGTAGGGGACAATCTCACACAAATTGACCTGGTCCCAAACTAAGCTCTAGGCACCATTGGTACTATAATTCTATATACATTCGGTACAAAAACGGTAATCCACAACGAATTAATATAGTTACGTCATAATAACCCCTTTTGAGTTGAGTATGCTTGTGGTGGTTCGAGGTGCGTACGGTCGAGACACTTTTATACCTTTGTTTGAAGATGAAATACTGTTTAAAATACGATTTTGCCACACAATTTAAGGCACATTCTAGCACGTGGATAACGTATCTAATTATAAAATATCATTGACCTTATCAATGCACTAGACTCCCTTGCATCTAAACGAGGTTATGTGACAGTAAGAGTAAATCAATTGGGTCGCTCACAATCACAAAGCAACTTCGCACCTACACAAATAATGTGAATGCTAGAGAGATCGGAAATTGGGCAGAATTCCGAAGGACGAGACATTTTTAGAGAAAACAGTTTTCAGTAAAATGCGAGCCTAAAAATACTATAGCATTTAAGTATTTAAAACTATGCATATGTAATATGCTACCTTTTTAACTTTAAAAGGCATTAATTCAAGCGCCGAATGCCTGGCACTCGTGGTGGATTTACGGTACCACAGGCGGACATTCTCCTCAAAACCACAAGAATAGTTGTAATAAAACAATTCCGCTGCGAAAACTGTAACCAAGACCCCGATTTTCATTAGCAACAATGTGACCACCATCAAAGGTCTACACTGAAATGACATAAAATTAGCATTACTAGTTACAGCTCGATACATTATTATTATTAATGAGCGATTCCCATTTATTCCGTAAAACTACCAAACAGTACCAATTTTAAATTGAACTTAAACATACATCACAACATAGTTTTACGGAACAAGTGGGAATCACCCTTACCACTGTACCGCCCTGCAAGCCCTCTCAGCTCCATAAATCCTATCCATACACAAGTATGAATTTAAGACGCCACGCAGGCATCGCAGGCTGTAAAAGCTAGGCATACGTCCTTCGGAACCCCACCATACTAAGGCCTCAGAAAGCTGGCGGTGATAGAGCGGACTCACGAGCAGGATGTGACGTTGAGCTTGGCGAAGTACTCGAGGAGGCCCTGCAGGCGCTTCTTGACGCGTTTCTGGTCGTCGAGCGTGCAGCCGAGGATGGCCGACTCGAAGTTCTTGTCGGTGGCGGCGGAGTCGGGCGCGCTGGTGCAGGCGTTCATGTACGTCTGGCAGCGCGCGTGCGCCGCGCACCCGTCCTCCTGGACCGACATCACTAGCTGGTCGATGTACATGTTCACCTAGGACAATTGTATGTTACATAACTGAAGCTGATATAAGCAGGGCAGAGCTAACAAAATTAGATAAGAATTTGGGTAGTAATGATTACTAAAAAACAAAGCAATGTTCAAATTTAGAATTAAGAGAACTCTTATGTAAGGCTTCTACATAAATCAGGATCTGCCTTAAAAATGCAAAAGTTTTCCATCAGCATCTTTCCCTTGATCCTTGATCTTGATTTCCCGTGCCTAAAGTTCAAGTTTATGATGGGATTTACTTCCAACCTTTAAAAGCTCCTGTACATAGGTATGACGCATTTATTACAAAATTAGGCAATCATCAACCAGCCGAACCATGTTACACATATGAACAATGAGGTCCGAGAGAGCTGCGCATTGGGGTGCGGGGTGCGGGGCTCACCTGGTGCAGCGCCTCCTCCTGCTGCGGGTCGCGGTCGGTGCGCACGGCCACCTCCACCGTCATGGCGCGGGCCAGGATGCGCTCCGCGTACCGCGCGATGTCATCCTTGTCGCCTGCGCAACAAACGCACCGCTTTAGTCTCACACGGCAATACATTACATGACTTTTTGCATACTAATCTCACCTCATAGAGGTATTTCATTTTAGCCCATGCGGTCATGGGATTGCAGTGTTGAGAATTGAAGATTGTAAATGTCTATGGGACAGAATATTGTGAACGGGCATTAGATAAATTAAATTCTACCGATTATAACGGATGCAGGAACAAAATGGTTACCTCTCTTAAATTCGATAAACTATTATCCGCTGTTTCGTTGTCCGAAAGTTTTATTTGTCTGTAAATAATTTGTTTCTGAAACCGTTTAACTTTCTTGGGTTGTTATAAAACTAACCTAACCTAACCTACAGATTTTGTAGGTATATCTCTTCAATCATTCAGTTAATGGACAAATGAAAAATTCGGACAAACGAAACAGCTGAGAAAAGTTTGTCGAAACATCGAGCTTGGCATAGCCACAACGACGGTCTGATTTAGCCGTAAGTCTGTCCATACTTAGCCAGATCGTCACACAGAAAGTTTGTGTTTGTTTGTTACTCCTTCACGCTGCAACGGTTGGATTGGGATAACATTTGGAATGGAGATAGAGATATCTTATACCCTGGACATTGACTACTTTTCATCCCGGAGAATTTTAAAGTGCCGGAGGGAATAACGATAATCGAAATCAACGCCGATGAAGTCAAGGCCAAAAGCTAGTGTCTATGACATATAATACGACACTCGTTAGTTAAATAAATCAATAGTAGTCGGGTAATTAGTGACATCAACCTTGCAAATCTTCAACGAAGGAAGCCGCTTGGCACAGGTATACCTATTGGTCATCTGAGCTGATTTAGCCCGGTAGCCACGTGGTTCCACCCTGCAGGTGGGAGGGGGAGAGGGGGGGGGGGGGGATCCCATCTACCGCGCCGCACTCTTACGTCCATATCTCCATTAGTTTAGCAAATAGGTCGTGTTTGATATCGTTTTCGTATAATTCGAGGACGAGGAATTCATTTCAGGAAACGCATTTTACTCGTTCATAGAAAAAAAATGCGATCCGTGATTAAGTAGAAAAATAGGAGTTAAAAAATCTTACAAAATCTATGCCTACCATTAAACTATGAGATTATGCTTTATAAAAAAAATACGAGTAAATAGCCCTATTTATATAGAATATGTAAACATGCTAAACTAGCCACTGTGTCTGCGGTAATATCTTGTAACGGAAATGCTTCCGGCCAACCGGTGGCTCGGTCTATGATCGTAAGACAATATCTATGTCCTTCTTGTGATGTTGGTAAGGGTCCTACTATGTCCGTGTGAATATGCTCAAACCGGTCAACATCCGGAAATTTAACATTACTTGATTTGGTGTGTCGCGATATTTTGGCTTTCTGGCATTGAACGCAGGTTTTGGCCCAAAGACCTACATCTTTATTCATGTTGCTCCAGAAATACCTATCAGCAACCATTTTACGTGTAGTCCTAAGTCCTGGATGGCTTAGGCCATGTACCGTGTGAAAAACATCGCGTCGAAACTTCTCCAGAATGTATGGTCTGGCGTTACCAGTCGCTATTTCACAATAAATACTGTAATTGCAGTCAGGAAACTTTATCGCTTTGAATTGCAGCTTGTTTTGCGAATTTTGTAGAAACTGTTTTAACTCCTTATCATTTCCGTTCTCTGGCTATTTCTGAGTAATCTATACCTAAATTACAATTAATTGTTTCTATTCTGGATAGTGCGTCCGCTACTACATTATACTTGCCCTGAATATGGCGAATGTCAGTTGTGAATTCTCTAATAAATAGTAATTGCCTAGTTCTTCTGGGTATTTATTTATTATTGTTACCTGTTAATTTGCTAAATGCAACGGTTTGTGGTCCGTAAAAATAATAAGCTCTCTGCCCTCATGTAAGTATCTAAATTGCTGTACTGCTGAATAAATAGCTAATAACTCTATGTCGTATGTGCTGTATTTCATTTGTGTGCTAGTAAGTTTCCTAGAAAAATATGCTAGAGGTTTCCAGTTACCGTGATTGTAATTCCAAATTCACTAAACCTTTTAAATAATTTCTCGAGATGACCGTCATGCTCTTCCTCTGTGAGAGAAGCCACGAGTATGTCATCACAATAGCAATATACGAAATCAATCTCGCTCAAAACTGTATTATTCATAAATCTTTGAAACGTTTGTACTGCATTCCTCAATCCAAAAGTCAATCTCTGAAATTCATACAGGCCAAACGGTGTTGTAATTGCCGTTTTCTCTATATCGTCGGGATGAATCATTATGTTATGATAAGCTCTACGTATATCTATACACGAAAATGTAGACTTACCTGCTAACAGATAGGTGAAGTCGTGAACTCTGGGAATCGGATAACGATCTGGCTTCGTTATCGCATTCAAAGCTCTGTAGTCCCCACAAGGACGAATTTGTCCATCTTTCTTTGGAACTACATGTAAAGGACTAGACCATGGACTCTATGAGGGTCTGCAAATACCCATTTCAATCATGTCTTTAAATTCCTTTTTAGCTTTTTCGTACCTTTCAGGAGGCAATGGTCTAGTTCTTTGATGAACTGGACTGTTGTCTCTATGTGATGATACGTAGAGTGTTTCGGTGTTTCAATAAATGACAAAGGTTTCAATATATCCGGGTACTTGTTAAGTAGGTCAAACGCAGGATTATCAGTGCTTAGTGATGTAATTGATGAGTCAGTATGGTTTATGATCGTACCAATTACCTTTACACTAGTTACCTCGTCTATTAATTTTTTTCCATGAAGATCTACAAGTAACTTAAAATTACGCAGAAAATCTGCTCCTATAATCGGTTGTTTTATATTGCAAACAATAAAAGTCCATTTAAATACTCGTCTCAAATTTAAATTTAGAGTCAATGTTACATAACCATAATTATGTCGTTATTTCTGTATTATTCGCTTCGTATAACTTAAAATCTTTTATTGTATTATTTGTAATATTTGTTGTATTTAAAAATGTTGGGTATAACCACAGATCACAGAAACAAGGGAGATATGTCATGAACGCCAATTCGTACAAGACCCGGTGTCGCCACTTTTAAACATGTGTGCGTCTTACGCTTACGCTCTATTAACTACTACAAAAACAACCTCCTCATAATTGGTTACAGCTTACGAACTAAAAACGCCGTAACATAGTTTTGATAGTAGCAGAAAATTAAGCTTTATACTAAGTTCTCAAGGTTGAAAAATGCTGAAAGATCGTTTTTTTCCATCGTAGTTCAGTCACTGAACGTAAGGTAGCGCTTACTCGTCACTTAGCTGCCATCTATGCGACGAGTAATTAATTAGTTCCTCAGAGCTAGATGGCGCCAAGGTAGTAGTCCCTATGTTCAGCAGGTTAAGGACTACCCACACACAGCGACATCTAGTTATACTTTTTTCAAGAGGTGTGCGTTTCTCTCTTGTCGTCCACTTAGGGATGCCACAAGGAATGTTTCAAAATATATCGATAAACAATTGAAACTTGTTTGCAACGTTAATATAGGTACTATTCAATTTACAGGCAATAAGTACTATTTTTATTATTTTACTACCAGGTTAATACAATTACATCATTTAAACTTAATATATTATTGTTAGAATAGAATAATATTTTATTAGCAAGAATACGGTTTGCGTAAAATTGATACATAAGATTTTAAATTTGGAACGATACCTATATTAGAACGTAACAAAAAAATGTCCGAATTTCTTTGGTTAAATTTTCTGGAGCTGTTTAAGATTTTCGTTTTGATTAGTACATAAAAGTCTAAATTGTAAACTTGGACTTTATGATGTTAATACAAATATACTAATAAAATGGGTTCGGTTGAGTGTCACGTCACAAGATCTCAGTTTGGGACAAACCAGTAGTTTACCGACTTGATTATGTAAACTTTATTTCATAAATGGTACAAATTACTTAAAACAGAAAGATAGACTTAATACTTGGGGCAATCTCTACCATCCAACCTTTAGGCTTGAATCCTTTTAAGAGTGAGTCGGCGCGAGCTGTCAATCAGCGCTGTGTGCAAACACAGCTCAATACTGAGCCAGAGCCCTTTGCCTTTGTGGTTGGTTAATTTATTTTTATCTTAATTGTATGATTTGCCTACTTATATTTGAATTGCTAGAGTCCTTCGTCGTTCGTTAATATTGTAAAGAAAATTAAATTTTGTATAACGTGAAAATTTATTTAAATGATTTTTCTTCTGTTTTAAGCGTGTCGTGGTAGTGATAAATAACTAGAACTATTAACACATTGAATTCTATTGATAGCTGTAGAATAAGCCATTTATCGATAGTCGATAGAAATCACGTCAACACAACTTTCACAACATTACGCTCTGAAATCCATTCAAATATAAAATATTCATTTAAAAATATAAATAATGCTTAAAAACAAAATTTACCGGTGGTAAGTTATGCCCTTTGATTTTATATTAACGTTTGTATTTCGATTTTTGCACACTTTCACGCTACATACAGTCATTTTATCATTTAAACGGAGCTTCTATACTGACAGCGTTCAGTGAGTGACTGTGTCAACGCTTGACACGCCTCGTGCCGATATGGTCAATTTGACCATATCGAGGCGACACGAACCACGCCCCCATAACATATCTCCCTTGTTTCTGTGATCTGTGGGTATAACCGACACGTTAGCACCTGTGTCTATCAAAAATTTCGAACCTGATATCTTATCCGTTACATTAAGGCGATAATTATTTACCATGGTGCAGTGTCCCGCCGATGACGACTGCACGACGTCTAGTTTTCCTTATGTACCTTTTTCCAGTTGCATGGCTCCACGCACTTGTTGGCCTTGTCCTTGAATCTGAAGTGGTAAAAACATAACCAATCAGGGCTTTCCGGTGTCTTCTTCTGACGGCTGCTGCCTTGAGATCGG
Source organism: Acleris emargana (assembly GCA_927399475.2). Taxonomy (NCBI): domain Eukaryota; kingdom Metazoa; phylum Arthropoda; class Insecta; order Lepidoptera; family Tortricidae; genus Acleris; species Acleris emargana. The sequence goes on from OV656850.1 coordinate 7,067,860, forward strand.
CTTCGACTGCGCTCTCTTCCGTAGCTCCTGACTCGGCTTCTGCTCCTTCCTGTGTCCCTAGCCAATTCGCTGATCCTGTCATTGATCTTCGCTAATTCCGCTGCGATATAGTCTCTTGGTGGACTCTGTCTCTTGTTTCCATGGCTGATTGCGGCGACCTCGCTCGGTTTCCATGTCTCCATAACTTTATCCGCTATGTTTGCTAGGCTCTCCAAAAACTTGGTGTCAGCGGCATCCAGTACTGCTCTTACCGATGGTGGTAGATGTCCCATCCATAAAATTCTTAGGGTGTCATCGTCAATCTTGTTACGCGCAAGGTCACGCATGCAACGTAACAATTGTGAGGGGCGCTGATCTCCCAGTTCCATTTCTGACATCAGCTTTTGTAATCTCTTTGTTTCTGATTCTTCGTAAACGTACTTAGCAATCTCGCTTTTATTGTGTTATATTTTTCTTGCTGTGGCGGTTTTTCCAGGATGTCCGCTACTTGTTGTATTACGTTTTTTCCTAATTTTGCTATGACCATGTTGTAGTTTGCTAGGTCTCCGGCTTTTTGCTGTGCGAGTATGGCTTCGACTTGAAAGAACCATAGTCGCGGTTGATCCTGCCAAAAATCAGGTAACTTTGCAGACAGCGCTATCGTCGATAATTCTACTGTAGTGACTGCCGGTCCCGCAGATCCTGCAGCTTGCGCTTGTGGAGGTGTCGGCGTTTGGGACATGGCGACGCGTCTTGAAACTTGCTTCCAATAACCCTGGCGCGCGGGGAGTCGTTTCACATAAAAGTTCGCACTGTCACAAACTAGAGCTCAACCAGAAATGTTATAATGTTCTAAGTCGGGGTCACCACTTTAGGGTTCTTTCGTGGGAGCTCTTTAATTAAACACGAATAGTTAGTAAATATAAGTATATTGACACACACAAGCTAGTACACGCTCGGAAGACGACCGAGGCACCGCGCCGCGTCCCAACGCTACAGAGCGATGCGGGGCGAGCTAAATGCTGACGACAGTATTCCCAGTATTCCTTGTCCCTACAACATGTTACACCCCTAACGGTAGCCGACGTTTATTGCCCTACCGGCCAGATAGTTTTGCGGATAGTATAGCAGTTTAAAATGCTTGTATCATCCGTATTTCTTGACCGATTTTAATTTCACTTTTGTTGATCTCTTTTACGGTATTTTCATATTTTAATTCATGCATGTTACCTGTATGAGGACCGCTTGAATTACAGATACGAGTAAACATATCATTCATTGAATGATATTTGAAAATGTGCGGTAGAATGTGTTCGACGACGCGTTAGCCTAGTTGGTAGGACCGTGCCTACGAAGCGAGCCCGGGTTCGATTCCCAGTACCTATAGGCAAATAGTTATGCAATAAGCACGAACATTTGCTGTCTGGGATGTTTTCTATGTATTTAAGTACGTATTTCTGTATATAAGTATGTTTATCGTTGTCTGGTACCCATCCATAGTACAATCCTGGAGCTTAGTTTAGTCATGGCCTCCCAACTCGAACAACGTATAATTATTACTTTAATAAACTCATAGATGGCGCCACAGGTATCGAGCGAAACATTTGAATCAGTAATCGTGAAGATTGAATGATTTTTGCACCTTAATAAATTCAACGTACCTTAATTACATCAAAAACATCCTTCTCTACATAAAGTAGGGTATATTTTATAAGTTTAATAAATGCAATAAATTTTATATTAACTCCATCTAACTCATAAAAAACTTTTAAGCTTTCAAGCTTGCTACGCCTTATTAACTGTCACTAGATGGTGCCATCACGGATCGCGAAACTACTATCACAGTATATAAATAAACCAGTAAAGAAACTAGGCCTACTTTTCAAGATAAATACCTACGCTCCAATTGAGATTATTCTTAATTCTCATGTAAGTGAATTGTAAAATTCTTATGAAAAAATAAATTCTTTAAACCTAATAAACCAGTTATTTTTACCTATTGCTTTTATTTATTGTCAGCAAAAAACTTCCCGAACATGTCATTAAAACATTCCTATTTTGTCCTGGACATCATTAATCAGGGCAGATGTTCCTATGAATGAATAAAACGCTACCACAATGTCACCGGTAGGATTATAGCCATTACATATTAATTTTAAATCAACAATTTTCTTGACGTCTCATTCTTGAAGTCAATGCCATCTGGTGATACGTTACTAAAACTATTAGGTAGGCTGCCAGCATCCAGTGGTGGCTCAGATACGGCATCTACTGGTGTAACTACGGGACTAAAATTGCCTACCGAATTGCCTACATTAGGACGGCACGCTTTTGCTCTATGAGATTGGGTATCTGTACTTGTATTCTGTTATCTTTGGTTTGGTACTAGGTCAATTTGTGTGAATTGTCCTTGAATTTACTTTGGAATAGTCTTGATAAATTTGTAATAAGGACAAAGTACACTCCAGCGGTGGGAAATACGCCGATTTGTAACGGTACTAGGAAAACCCGAACAAACCAATCAAGCCAAACAATACAAATACCATTGTCATTTTTTTACGATTTTATCCTTAACCTTTTGCCAGAAAATAATAAGCGGATTTTATCATCATCATCTAGCCTATATTAGTCCACTGCTGGGCATAGGCCTCCCCTAATGAGCGCCATAGCGCCCTGTCTTCAGTTTCCCGCATCTAGCATCTGCCTGCAGTCTTTCGCAGATCGTCATCCCACCTGGCCTGAGGGCGTCCTACATTACGTTTGCCAAGACGCGGTCTCCACTCAAGAACACGTTTACCCTTCGGTTGTCGGTTCTTCGCGAGATATGGCCGGCCCACTGCCACTTCAGCTTGCTGATTCTTTAAGCTATGTCGATAACTTTGGTTGTCTGTCGGATGTATTCGTTACGAATCCTATCCTTCAGGGAAACTCCGAGCATAGTTCTTTCCATAGCTTTGGATTTTCTAGAGGAGTATAGTACACTAGCGTGCCACAAACATGAAATAACAATAGAGGAACACGATATAAGGTCAATGTGTCTAATACCGGCATAGTTTATTTTTGTTTGACTTTGATTGATGAAAACTGCTGTCTTTTTAAACTATTATTAGAATTTGTGTATGGAATGGACTAAGAATTTAGTTGTCTTTTGAAACCATATTTAAGAAAAAGCGTACCTACCTTGTATATTTAATTAAAAATATTTTTGTAAAACATGGTCAGTAGACGGATTTTCCCGAGGTTTTGGGGTAAATCCGACTAGTAGCAATATCTCGATAATCAGACGGTTATTTCAAATATCAAATTTGGAAAGAAATATAGAGGATTTTAATCAAATCTGTTCTGTAACGGGTAAAATATACAGTCGAGTTTAGCTTTTATCGGCGAAAAACGTTTTTCGGGGCTATTCCGGCATATTCTTAACCCTTAATTTGGCAAAAATACAAAAAGTCGGGAATTCAAACCCTTTTTGATTTTGAATCAGCATAAAAATAAAAAACATTCCAAACATTAAAAGTGAACATTATAATATGTTGACTGTGGCATACACTGCCAAATTAAGGGTTAAAATCAGAGGTGTTAAACTATTTTTACTAAGGCTTTAAAATAATGTTTTTTTTTACTTTTTTATGTAAGTATGAGTGTAAATTATACGATTTACTTATTAATCTTATTATGCAAGTGCGATCAATTATTAAATATAATAATTTGATGTATAAACATTGTTTATAAATATTAGCGATGCATCCGATACCGATACCGATACCGATATATCGGCGATACTTCGGGTTAGCCGATATATCGGTATCGACGATATTTTTATGACCGATTCAACGATACTTTTTAATTTAAAAATGTAGTGTAAACAGCAGCAGGTCTTATTCAAACAGACTTGCGAAATCGCCTTTCTCCGAAAATTTTAAGATTACTTTGTTTTTTAAACAAAAATGTTATCAATGTTAATTTTAATTACTATTTTTTTTAATTATCTAATATTAACCTATGTATCTACTTCTTATATTAATAAAAAGAAATCTGTCTTGTGATTTATTTATTATGCCTTCATTTTTGAATTCACAAAAAGCGTATCGGTATCGGTATCGGTATCGCCGATATTTTTATAAGAGTATCGGTATCGGTATCGTATCGGCGAAAAGGCGTATCGATGCATCCCTAATAAATATTATCTCATAAAATTATGTAAAATTAATTAATAATAAAAATCAATGGTTTAATTTTTTAAGTATTTATTGTAAATCAAACTCTAAAGATAATCCAAAACTGTTAATAAACATTTTCGATACTTACATAATTAGGTATATACCTATGTACTGAACTCAAAGACACAAGGCTAAAATTAAAAAAAAAAACAATAAAAACTTAACAAATAAAGTACCTACTCTTATCCTTCAAAGATAATACTATACTTGTTAACAAATATTTTGCCTGGCCAGAACCACTTCAGAGGCCCTAGCCAAGATGCTTTTCGCTAACTAGCGTTTCTATTCGTTTCGTTTTTAAACTAATCGCGTCGCTGGTAGACGAGTCACGTAATCTACGGGATTGGTTAAGACATAATCCAACAACTCTCCTTGCTACACACGATTCTTTCATATATAACTTATTATAATCAGCAGAATATAACTAAGTAAATAAACTCAAAACTAACATAGTGCTAAGTAATTTAACAGCTGATCAAAAAGGTTGACTATATCTGGAATGGGGAATTACCGGCATATGACGGTGTTGCCCCTTCAATTTTAGACGGTTTTTCCCACTTGACAATTCTGATGTTACAAATTTTACGCAGCAAATAATTCTAAAACACTTGAAATTCATGCAAAATAGAAAAAAGAAGCCGTTGGCGCACATCTTAAAGAACATATTAAGCCCACTCACAAAGTCATAACTTGTACGGTTTGAAACATACCTTTGGGAAAACACCATCACACAACACTCGCGTTTCGAGTTCGGAGCACAACTAAATTTCAAACACTGTTTTCTTCAATCGTAGACAACATAGCGCCATCTCTTTTAAAGAGATTGAACCCAAAAGTTCCCCTGCTTTATCAACAGAGGTAGCAACGGCGTACCGTTCTTAGATTGGCCATAAACGCTTGTGTACGGTATTACCCCGTAGACGGAATTAGACACATTGACCTTATCATCAGTTCTTAATCAATTCACTGATTCCAGTAAACTCTATACCAGGAAATTATGAGCTAATCCTAGGTAGGCAGTCAAAACCTAGCGCCACTTAATCTACTGACTCATCAAAGATAAAGCTGTGATCATTGAAACTTCCATAGATTCTGTCATCTTATGATTTAACAATGATGCAATTTGGATTAAAGGATTTGTCAAATGTACTTAACTGTGGCAGGTGATTTGTAAATGATGCAATGACTTATTCGCATCTGGGTCAAAATGGCAATTACTATGACGACAATTGACTTCTTGTCAATAGAATATTACCCTAGAGTAGCACACGTCATACTAAGCGGATGTTATACAAAGTAGTCTTAGAAAATAAACCACTTTCTATTTATATTAGGTACCGTAACCTCACACAACTATGGTTCTAGGTTCAACATTTTAAAATATATGATAGATAGCTTACTGCTATTACAGATGTAGTGCATAATTGTTTTCCTTCGTATTTTGTCGGAAACGTTCGTATCTGTCATGCTTCTTCAGTCAACCTCAGTACTTTTGTACTGTGACCAACTGAAATAGCAAGACACGTTCGCCCGTTTCCGTGAAAATACGAAGGAAAACAATTATGCACTACATCTGTACTGGGTATGTATATTTTTTGAGCTAAAATTATTTGGTCTTAACTGTAGCTATTGTGTGTATTTTAATTTAAGAGTAATGTAATGAGCACTATAGTTTTATGATTGTGCAGTAGTTTAATGAAAAAAAAAATGATGAACTCGCACTAAACAAACATATAAAAAGTATTTTTTATATTTACTTTTGATTTTTGAGTTCCATAGCCAAAATAGCAAAAAGCTACCTTCATAAATTTAACTTGTCTGTCTGTCTGTATGTCACAGCCATTTTACTCAAAAACTACAAGATGTATATTGATTAAATTTGCAGTTTAGGTGTCTTGGATAAGCTGCTACTTAGTTTGGTAGTTAAATAACAAAAAATATATATATCTAGGGGGCAGTCCTTACATATGTAACCAACGGTTTTTGTTTTCAGTCAATGTGTGGCACCATATTTTGATAATACTTTTAAAAACACTTTAAAAATTATTTTCAACATGATATACCGATATACCATTTTTGAATTATTGCTGAAAAACTGCACTTCTCAAGAGAAGGAGACAAAGGAAGAGAAGGAGACAAACCCTCCATTGAGCATGGTCAGACATGTCATTGGCTGGTTTTCTTTAGATTCACCTTTTCTCTTAAAAAGCAATCAAATTATATCCAAACATTTTTAAAAAGATTTTCATAAAAAGAACAAACTTCGCACTGCAATTACTTCATATTCATATTTGGTTGGTAAATATAGGCAGTCATTCCACAAATTTTACACAATTAAAGGGTAGTGGGAGTTATGACACTTGCAAAAATAAAAAATTGTTTATATCAGACTGGCACTCACACTCTGTGACCTCGGTGAGCAGCTCGGAGTGGCGCACGCTATCGAGCCTGGAGAGCAGTGAGTCGCGCTCCTCTTCGATGCGCACGGCGTCACGCCGCAGCCGCTCCACGCGGAGCTCCACCTGGTCCAACACCGCTATCAGTCTGCGGAGTAGGACCCATACTCAACGGCAATTTTTTATAATGTTTTCTGTGTCACACACACAAAAAAAAACAAAGGCAATCTACATACACTCATCAATTTAAACATAATTTGTATTCTTAAAGTAACAAGGTTTTATGCAGACTCTTGACTGTCAAAACTGGAAAGCATAGAGACATTTTACTTTAAAACAACCTGTGTGGTCACCGGGTTAGAATAGTGCCACTCCATGTCGTGGATGTCGTAAGAGGCGACTAAGGGAATAATAAAGGCTTCTAGTACTCTTAGGCGATGGGCTTGCAACCTGTCACTAATACACTGGTAAACGTCTTAGCCTGATTGTGCAAAACGTGGTTACAGAATTATCAACAACTTATTTAAGAGTGCTTGGTAATTCTGTAGCTCTGCCTACCCCACTCGGGAATGAAGTGAGTTTATGTATGTATGTAGGTAGAAAACCAGTTAATGAAGTTCCTATGAATCTGCAGCAGCTAATAGTAGTACAATTTATTTAAAACTTTATTAAACAATTAATTACCTACTAATCAGAAACTTCACACAGAGATCTCACAATCATGAAGAAACATTGTAATAAATCATGGAGAATAATACATACAAACATACATAAGCAAAGAATAATAAATAGATTATATAAAATTAATAATTAGAAAGACAAAATCTGCAGAAAATACATTACTGAATAAAGCAGTTGGTAGAAAATAAATTAAAAAACACATCATCCATAACCAAGATATTCTTCAAGATTTTCTATAAACAAACCCTGATAAATAAAAACTGAGGCCATGAATTTCATCCAAAAAATATTAAAATATGAGAACATGAATGTGTAATTAGCACACAATCAATTAAACTGACACAAACAGACACAATAACAAGTTCAATAACCTGTCGAGAGAGCTCAATGACACAGCCATGATGCACTTTCACAAACAAGCACTGACTCTGTAACAGAAGAAGTTACTCTATCTTTTATATAATGTATAGCGTGTTATCAGGGAGCACATGTTATTTAATCATTGTGCGGCCCAGCAACTGAGTATGGCGAGTGCGTAGGCGGCGACCAATAGGCCTAAACACCGCGTTGACCAATTTAGGAATGCGACAAAACACGAGATGAGTCGAAGTCAATCTGCGCAGAAACTTAGCACTAATCGATTTTAAGTTTAAGAGGGCATTGAAGGTGACCTGTCTTTGGGTGCTTGTGTCCCTAAAGCCGTGGACTCGTCAATAAGCGGCAGCCGCGACCCTTCGCCGGTGTACGACCATTCACTTGCGAACTGGTCCACTTCCATGGTGGCGTCGTTCGGGTTAGAGACAGCCAGGGTTAAATGTTTAGCACTCCCAAATTGATTTTGTTTGATCTTTATTGAACGAAAGTAAATAATAAACAGCAGGGCTATCTGCACAATTTTTCACAGATGTCAAAGTTTTGCATCTGAAAGAAAACCGGACGTCAAAACGTCAATGTCAAACAAACGTTGGAGCTTGTCTTGTCTACTCTGTGGCTTAGTTAGGGTAGTGCACCTCGAACGACTTAGAACTCTACAGAGGAGATAGAAAGAAATAAACATTTATTCGTTTTCGGATTAAAAATAATTACAATGAAATAAAAAACAAAAATGATCTGAGTATATTTTAGCTATTTGTTTACTGTCAATAAAATCACCGCAATAAATGTTTTTATTTCAATGCAATTTTCTTATAAAAAATTGTATTTATCCTTAATAAAATGTCATTTATATTTTTTTATACTAAATTGTTATGAATATACCGTTTTTTTAATGAAAATAAAAAAATACATAACTAAGAAAAATGTTGTATTTACTGACTTTTGAATTGACTATAAAAAAGAAACGGGCACCTACTGAGATAAGGTTTTAACTATTTTCTACTGTTCTAAAGTAGGACAATGATATTCTAAAGGTTTGAAAGCGGGATCGGTTACGGTTTTCTTACAATAAGATACCTATTTTTTAGTTTCATACAAAAAAAACACATTTTATTTTTTTCTGCTTAAAATAAGCCTCATTTTGAAAAATGTTATAAAACATTTTTTATTCCTCACATAATTTCCAACCGAAAAGCATTTTTTAAAATAGGATTTTTAGAAAAAAATGCGAATGTCCATTTTTTATTCATTTCGATCCACTGTGCGCCGTACGTGTTTCACTACGTGTCTAAAAAAGTATGATAAGATTGATAAGTTAACGGAAGTTAATAAGTCCGTTAACAATTTTTGAAGTTAACTTAATAGTTGATCCGTTACTCGAAATGTTAACTTCGTTAATTAACGATTAACAGATCGCTCATTCCCAAAAAAACACCAGATTCAAAATGTTGGTTAAGTAGGCAATAAATAATAACTACTTATTTTGAATCTGGTATAAAGCGTAATCTGGTATTTTCAAATTATGGTATTTTGGGAATGAGCGTAACGGATTACAGAGTTTATGCCCACCTGTGGCCAAAACATATCTACACGACCCTAACAATTAATCCATATGCCCATGGATGTAACAGTGTAATTTAATCCGCAGACAGATTTGATTACTTCCGGTTACACTTTAACATTTGCTACCCACAAGATGTTTATTTTATCTGAAGTAACTAAATCTATTTATCCTCCTTTTAAATTGGGTAACGGGCATAAGATTATACTCTTAAGTCAGGTACAAATGCGATGAAATCAGACTCATGCTATAGACACAATAGATTTTCCTAAATTCAACTTAGATAAATTTACATACCTACTTAGGTACGTCTTCTTTGAATGGCGGCCCTCCAGGTGGACCCAGTTCTGCTGTGATTTTGCCAATGTCAAGTGATCGTGTCATACGTCGATCGGTGTTTTATCCCAGGAAGGAAAAATGAGTGTTATAATTTTAGCAATCATAATATATTATAAATGCTTGTCAGTAGGTTAGTCTGTTCCTTCTGAAGTTCTGACTCATCATATTTTTATTATTGTAATAAAATATAGGTGGGAAAATCAAATATTATCAATTATTTGGTACCATTTACATGATAGGTAAAGGTACACTGCAACTACATGGACCCTGGTAGTGTAGATATAGTAAAAGGTCCTAATATAAAATTAATTTAATTAAAAAAACAACGTATATTTACAAGTACTTTATTAGTATTTATACATATAACTACAATAAGCTATACGTTTACAGGCATGAACGTAAAGAAGCCTGCTGTTGTCATCCATTAACGTGTTTGAAGGGGTCTATATTGTCTGCCATAAAAATATTATAATCATAGGTCATAATCAGTGATCGGATTTCACGGTGCAACACAAATCTTAATATGGATATGACTAAAATCCCGGGATCTGGTTCGAAACGAAAATGCGATTGTTGGGATATTTACAAATAGGCATTAGGATAGGATTTTAGACGTGTAAAGAAATCGATTAAACATATAAAATATTGAGAAAATAATTGTATGCTATTTCAATTTCATACAAACTAATAAAATATATAATATCTGTGTGTAGTGTGGTGAACTGATAATGCGTACCGTATTATATATTTTATTTATATTCATACCCAAAGACTATTAAATTTGGCAGATCAATTTTAAAAACTAACTTTTTTTTATTTTTTTACATACACCTAAATTACTTTTGTCATAATATTTATTTTACACGTTTAAATTGTATTGAAATTTATTTGAATTAATAAAATCAGAATAATATTTAACAACATAAGTCCTAGAACCCCGGGGCATATCCATATTAGCATAATGTTTGAGGTCATTCACCCCGTGTTGCACCGGGATATCCGATCATTGGTCATAATTATCGCAAGTCATAACGTTAAATACTGTTATTTTTTTTAGGACTTTTTATTATCAACCCTAGTCTAACCGATCCTTATTATACATTCGATATTTTAGAAATACTAAAAATGTACGGTTCTAGCGATAACGGACGGTTCCAGGTATTTGACTCAATAATTACGGGAAACAGCGGGCTCCCTGTTTGAAGTAAAACGGTGTGGTCACACAAATAAGTTTATGAGTAGAAAGTGCAAAATATTTCTAAACACACAAACATCTATTAATTAAATTGCCGCTAAGGATTTAAATTTCACAGATTAATAAAAATATTTAAACTAAATAGTTAAAGCAGTCCCAAATTTGGGACAAGCAATAGTAGTTGTGCTAGTAAAAAGTACAAATATGTAATAATACTTTTCACAGCGAAATCAGTGCATCATCAGCATAAATCATCATCAATCTTCTTGTTTTAAAGGGACGGAGTACTAGGAGTACATATACAATACATACAAAACAAGATATCGCGTTTTAGGGTTACGTACCAATTTATAATAACGAGACCTTTATGGTTTTTTATGGCAACACTGAAATGCGGCCTTTATTTCCAAATCTATAGCTGGATCTTCGAATATACACAATACTCCTGAGAAACCTCGAAGTTAATCATTAATTCTGATGCCTTTGATTTAATCTTTTTTATCTCATAAAATCAGACCACACATTGACATTTAATTATATCCCAGGCCTGAGTAATCAATGTTCTAATTCAAATCAATGATCGAATTTATAGCTTGGCAAAAAAGACTTGAGTGTTGACAGGTTTAAACAGATGTACAATATTCCCAAGTGGCAATCACCGCATTTAGCATACAAGTTTTTGGGTCAAAGTTGAATTATGTTGCTAATTACACTCCGAACAACGTAATTTTTTATTCAATACTTTTTTGCCAATCTAAGTATTTATACTTCCAAGTTGAGAAGTTGATTATCTACCGCTTTGGCACGTCACAACTGTGTCAAAAATATAAAAATAATAACAAAACTAAAATATCAAGAAAAAATATACAAAAAATTATTCCCGCCTCATTTAGTTAAACTTTGATAATTCATTAACATTATAATATAATACATATCTATTTCTATGGCCTTATGTACTTATTTCGACCAGGTACTCTATTATACCCTGTAAAACAATATTGCTTTTGACATGTTGATGTTATCGTAGGTATTGTTTTTTAACTCGGCCTCCATTAGTGTCAGGTAAATAAGAGCTATTATTATAACACTTATAACGTTAAAAATATGGTAACATATCAAAAGCAATATAGTTTTGCTGAGTAGATTAGAACGTAAATTTCACAATAGAAAATTATTTTAGACTACTTCTATTACCTCATTGTATGTGACAAATTAGATAATAGGATTTAGAAGTCAGCCATGCGTTCAAGATCCATCCAGTTGGTGCGGACTGTTTGTACTCGTATTGAATGAGATAAATAACGACAATATTCATAAAATTTGTCTAACAACGTAATTAAATTTATAATCTACTAATTCTCTTGCTACATAATTGACTTGATGGCTTTAATTCTTCATAACTAAGTCACAAATCGTCAGTGATACTCCAATCCCGCCTAATTAACAAATGTAATAAGTTGCAAAATGTACCTTACTGACTTACTCGCTAAGGTGTATTTTGCACTTTTTTTTAATTTGGTTGTTATGCGGCGAAATCTAACGTGGCTTTCCCAATTCAAATTAAAATCTCCTTAGGCTTAGTTTACACAAGTTGCGTAAGTCTTGCACTTATTTAAGGTGAAATTCCGCTGCGCCTGCTGGCCCAGGTGTGTCGCATGTACAGTCAAGGAAATTGATTCGTAGACCATTTTGGACTATGTCAAAGTGACACTGTAAATAAACTCATCAGAAGTCTCTTATAGGTCTGCGTCCGTAGACCTTTTTGTCGGGTCATAAATATCAGGCTGAAACTTTCTAGATCGCTTCATTTCAGTGAGTCGGACAAACTTTATATTTGACAAAAATCTCGGTAGTGGGGACTAATTTTGCTAGAGGCCTTGAAACATGTCGATAAGTCTGGGTGCCAAAAATTTACTAATACCAAGCCGATTCTTATTGAAATTTAAAGATTAATTTATGAGAAAGTCTAAAAGTAGATTGTCCGACAACATTAATGGGGACTATGCGCCAGTCGGACATACTGAAAATGTTGGAAATTCCAACTCAAAAAAGTGATTAATATCAGGCAATTTTTTTTTTATGGGTTAATTAAAATTAATATAATACAACCGTAACGTTGTCCGACAAAATTTATGGGGATATGCGCCAGTCCGCCACTCTAAAAATGTCGAAAATACCAGCACAAAAAAGTGATTGATATCAACCTAATTTTGATTTTTTCAGTAATAAAATAATGTTTCAAACGTGATTCTACGATTGTCCGACAAGAAATGTGGGGAATACTAATAAAAATCGATAAAATATCTATTAAAATTATTCGTTCTGTATACAGCATTTAAGTATATCTTTATATATCTCCCCTCTCTCCCTGAACGCTGTCTGTGTGTTTCTGTTCTGTGTTTGGCTGCATGAGAGTGAGTGAGAAAGATGATTCTCTCCTTAAATTTACTATAATTAGAATTTAACAAAAATAAAATAGTAACCAAAAATGTATTCCTCATGAATCTACAATTTAAATTTAAAATTGAAAAGGCCTGTTAAGCTTCTATTTTTTTAATTGTAGGTATACGAATCCTCCTGACAAAAATCTGTAAGCTCGTATTTTGACACGTCTAATGTATGATTTAGAGGAAAACAAGTTTTTTTTTATCGCTTGGCTCCATCAGATAACGTATTAGCAAAAAATTGAGCATGTGGAAACCGCGCGCGGTAGAAGGCGTAGCCTTCTTTAACCATTTGTTATATATATACTACTTTGATACTTTTAATAGTTTTCAAAATGATCAATTAAAATTTGTAAATTTGAGAAGTAATTTTTTTTGGTCAAGTTTTTTGAGTCAAGTCTTATGAAAAACTTCTAAATATGTGATAATAAAACTAATATTTTATTCATCAAAGCAACATAAATTTATATTATTTTTCTGAGATTATCTACTTAATTAAAAACAAAAAGGGTAGCTTAAAAAAAAGTTAATACATTAAAATTGAGCCAAGTACTGCTACATTTATTCACAAACTTCTAATTGTGGTAGAGAGGTTAAAACCTCTTGTATACTATATAGTGCGACAGATACCTACATTATTCTTGTCGGACTAGCGATATGATCCATTATTTTTGTCGGACATCAGTATATTTCGGTTATAAATGATCTAATCTACAATTACTTATGTTTGTCCGACAAGTATCAATCACTTTTTTGTGCTTGTATTTTCGACATTTTTAGAGTGTCGGACTGGCGCATATCCCCATAAATTTTGTCGGACAACGTTACGGTTGTATCATATTAATTTTAATTAACCTATAAAAAAAAAAATTAGCCTGATATTAATCACTTTTTTGAGTTGGAATTTCCAACATTTTCAGTATGTCCGACTGGCGCATAGTCCCCATTGATTTTGTCGGACAATCTACTTTTTGACTTTCTCATAAATTAATCTTTAAATTTCAATAAGAATCGGCTTGGTATTAGTAAATTTTTGGCACCCAGACTTATCGACATGTTTCAAGGCCTCTAGCAAAATTAGTCCCCACTACCGAGATTTTTGTCAAATATAAAGTTTGTCCGACTCACTGAAATGAAGCGATCTAGAAAGTTTCAGCCTGATATTTATGACCCGACAAAAAGGTCTACGGACGCAGACCTATTACGTTTTGATTGATAACGTAACAATGACATAGTCAAAAATGGTCTATGAATCAATTTCCTCTACTGTACGTGCGTACAGAGGCCCGTTTGTCAAACGCGCGGAAATCTCTTTCCTACAATATGTATTAAAAAGAGACTTCCACGAAGGTCGACACACGTAAAAAGAGCTCCGAGCGGCTAGAGGAGGGGATATTTTTGCGCATGTGGTCGCACCCACCAATTTGGTCCGTAATGCTTACTGCACAGGTACGTCGCTAAGGGCTCTTTTTAAGTGTGTGTACGCCGCAGCGAAATTCCGGCTTTACTCCCCCTCAACTAGACTAATCAGAAATCAACTAATACTGTTAATCGAAAATGTCAGTATTATTTGGAGAGTTCTTTGTGCTCTGGACGCCTCTAAACAGCGTAATTCAACGTTTTGTTTCTAGTTTTTTTCGCATCCATTCATTTTACTACTGATCGTAGAGGTGGTAATCAATCACATCACATTTGAAATACGTAGGTCCACGACAACAATAGTTGTCTAGATTATAGTCGAAGAAATATAATTTAAATTGATACTGTCGTAGTCTCTTGGCTGAAACTGAAACAACAGATATGCTATGTTAAATTATCTATCTGTATAGTTTAGGATAATCATTTTAATATTTTAAAGATGCTATCAATACGCACAACAAATAAAAATAAACAGCGTCATTATATTATGTTTATTAATTTTAATATATTAAAAAACATTTTCATCTGAATTTTACATTTCAAATTTATAATCTGACAATGTGTATACTTTGATTCGCATGTTACTAGTTAAACAAAGCATATTGAACTATAAATAATACATCCTTTCAAGTACCGTCACTTATATTATTTTTCCTGGACTATAAATGTTTTGGTTATACAGTCAACAGCATAAATAAATGATCATTTATGTACCTTGTCGCTTTAACGTTGTGTTTGAAATGTTATACAAAATTGTGAAACGGTTGAAAGCGACAAGGTACATAAATGATCACTTATTTATGATGTTGACTGTACAGTAAATACTATAAACACGGCCGTAACGTTTTGTACAATAAATTAAATACTATATAATCACAATGAGGGCAAGAGCATAAAATAGATACAGTATGCTTTATCTCACGAAAGCGGGTGGACCATACTTGTAGTTGTAATGCGTATGGACACGCTCACTAATAACCCAACGACAGCTACGCACACACTGACAACTTTCACGTGCATCTACACACACAAGTATTAGCCACTCGCTTTCGTGAGATAAAACAATTGTATCTGTTTATAATGATATCGTTTTTTTTAAATTTCTTACTAACCCTCATTGGAAGTTAAATATACATTGAAATATATCGGACTCTTTCACGCAGAGGCGCGGTAACGGGGACACGACAGAAGTGGGCGAGAAAACGTCATTTCCCGGTCCACTCGCTGATGCGGCCATTTTCAAATGCCAGGTTTTTCCGCGGTAGGGGTACTAGGGTACCCCGTTTTACTATGCCCATGTCTTCGCCGGGGTAATACTGAAAATATGAAAAAAAAAAACAACTCAACAACTGAAAGCTTTAATATACAGGGTGTCTCAAAAATAGCACGTCACAGTTAAACCAGAGATTCCCCAGCCAAAGTGCAACCAAACCAGCCTAACATGACATCAGTAAAAGTTGCACCGTTTTCAAGTGATGCCAATTTCAAGTTTTTTCTTATTTTTCACCTCTTTTGACATTGTAACTGCCCGCATTTACTTTTATTTAGAATTTCATTTGGTTATTTGTACGCTCTCATTAATAGTTAATTAAGATGAAAGAAGCATTATTATGTCAATAACAGAACTAATGTAAAAGTTGGAAAAATACTGGGATGAACTTGACTTAAATTATAAGCAAAACAGTCATTTCGACTTTGAACACATACTCGTATATGTTATGCCGATTAAGTTAAGTTAAAAATGGAACCTTTCTCAATAAGAATCCCCGGAAACCAATGCTAGCAATGTAAAAATTATCGTGTACTCTTTTGAATTGGCATATCTATTTTTTTCAAGTTATTTGCTTAGGCAGGTGGTCAAAGTAGAAACTACTGTTTTTCTGATAATTTAAGCCAAGTTCATTCCAGTATTTTTCCAACTTTTACATTGACACAATAATGACAATTACCATTACCGTTTTTTAATTATACACCGTGTTTTTTTTGATTTACGATAACTTCGGCATATTACTAGGTACATCCATAGAAACTAAGTGGTAGATTAGATTTTTAAATATTGCAAAAAAAACATTTTTTTTCTGTTTAGAACAAAGTAATTAAATGTTGTATCTTTGGTCATTCTAAAAGGACCTTTAGAGTTAACTCATAGTCAGTGTCACGACGTCAATGTTGACGTGACATACACAGACAGTTAAGAGCCTTTTAGACCAGTTCAACGTGATTAACTGATTAAATTTAAACATTAAATATCTTTAAAACCGTTACAGTTATCATTTGTCTGTCTTCGGGAAATTAACTTTATTTGACCTAAAGAACGTTCCCTTAAAGTTATCGTAAATCAATAAAAACACGGTGTATTATTACTTACTTGACATTGTGACACAAATTTTAAAACGTCTGAACAAATGAACTCGTTGTCTTCTTTGATTTTGTCCAGTCTGCAAAGAAAATGTTCATCAAAGTTTCATATAATTTATACACCGTGGGCCCGAATAACCTGAAAGATTTTAACAGCGTATTCCTGAACTTATTTCGCGTTTAAAATTTCGTATCAAGTTGGTTCCAATCGGACTAGTTTTTGAGATATGTCTATTTTTATAACTTGTTAGGAAAACTCCGGTGCAACAAGCCTTTATAAATGCGACGTTGCCGCTATTACGCCAATTTTCAAGGGGGTTTCCCGTTAAAGAAGCTGCAAGCACTGCAGCAAGTTAAAAAAGCTGAATTGGACCTATGTTAGTATAACATTTTTGACTCCATATAACCTCAGGAATGCGCTGCGACAATCCTTCGGGTTACTCAGGCCCACGCTGTATATTATAAACTTAGACGTGATTTTTAAATCATAGTCACGTGTTTTATAGCCACACCTTAACTCAAAGAGCTGCTAGTTGAATACACTAGTTAACTAATTTTCTTAAAATATTGGCAAATAACAAACAATAAACTACTGGCAGCTAAATATGTAGACACTCACAGTTCTGGCCTCGCTATCCTATCCACTATACAGTTACATATCTTATCGCAGAGGGTTTCGTCAAACAGTGGAATGCCAAATTGGAGATCAAGAATTGTCCATTTCTGAAAAGAAAACATTAAAAAGATCAGTATTTCACGTTTTTCCTGTTTTTATCAATGCGATTTGACCCAAAAAACATCACAGAAAAATGATTTAGATTATTAATTTATTTGGAAAACAACGTGCGGTTTTTAAACCCTCTTACTTATAAACGTGGAATAAGTTTGGAATAGTTTATGCCATGCTTTGTCACTTTCTGTCAGATGCAAATTTCACAATCACTACATAGTATAAAACAAAGTCGCTTGCGCTGTCTGTCCCTATGTATGCTTAAATCTTTAAAACTACGCAACGGATTTTGATGCGGTTTTTTTTATTAGATAGAGTGATTCTTAAGGAAGGTTTATATGTATAATACATTCCACGCGGGCGAAGCCGCGGGCGGGTCGCTAGTTACAGATAAGGACAAAGCATGGCAAACTAATCCAAGCTCATTCCACATTTATAAGTAAGGGGGAAAATTGTCTTTCGGGTTCGGGTAAACTCGGCAAGACTAGCATAAGACCCTAGTGTATTAGGTTGTTAGGTAGGCTAAGGTTGTTATTGCTATTGCACTGTATACGTAACTTTTTTTTTGGAATAAGCAACAAATAATTATATTGATGCAATTTAATTGTTTTTATACCTCCGGCTTGCAAGTTTCTTCATCAGAAACATTGTGCGCCGTGTCGATGCCGCTGTCTCCCTCCACCGTCGACATCTCTGCCAACTTGTCGTTCAACTGCGTGAACATCGATATAGACTCCTCAGCGGGACTCATCAGATCGCTAAACTGGTTCGCCGATTTATCGTCCTTCGAATCGAATTTCAAATTCTCAGCGCTCGTTGACGAGGAATGTATGGGAACTAGGTCATCGGAGATGGATTCTTTGCTTCTCCAGGCTTTGGAATGCTTTTCTTTTAAGTCTTCTATGCTTGCGGAAGAGGAGTGTATAGGGACGAGATCGTCGCTGCATGCAATTGACTCTTTGCTTTGGTGTATAGCTCGGTCTTTGTCGGCGAGGTTGTTAAGTTCCTCGCAGAGCAACTGGCCACCTTCTACACTGGTGAAGCCGTTGGCAGGGGAACTGGTCTTGCTGTCAGTCGAGGGGGTGACCGCGAAGTGCGACTCTATGGGCGACTGCAGCCGATTGGGTAATACTTTACAGTATTCGTCCGCGGATTTCTCGGCGGAGTCGTTGGAGGAGAGCGACACTTCGCTAGTCGGTTTTGCTATGCCGCAAATGTCCTTCATTTTTCTAGACGGAACTGTAAAAAACAAATATTTTAAGGTTATTCACACGAGCGTTAAGTACTTTATTGCACGGTAATTTTTTTCATCCTTTGTATTCCATTTTGGCTGATTCCATCTGCAGGTCTATTTAAAAAACCGGTCAAGTGCGAGTCGGACTCGCGCACCGAGGGTTCCGCACAAATTCCTAGGTACATATATAATAGTTCAGCGGGTCTATCGCCTGACGCACACGCGGTCGCAATCGAATTTAAAGCGGAACAAGTGTGCTCATTTTGTATTCAGACAAGCTTTCGATTTTCAAAATGAAAACGATTGCTATTGCTATTGGATATGCCGTAATTTGTAATTTTAGGTGTTTAATCATACAAACAAAGTAATTGAATCTAGAACTGCGTTAACGTTTATTTCTTAGTTATAGTTACAGTTATTAGGGTGGATCAACTTTTTGTTGTTGTTATTCTGTCCCGTAAACCAGGAGACAACAGTGATAGAGTTTCTTAGAAATAATGTTATAATATATAGTTCCAGCACACTCAGGAGAAAGGCCATAAAAGAATGGGTGTGTAATTGCCAATAAAACAGTTTTTTAGTGGACTTACTTATATCCTTTGAAATCATAGTTTTAAAGAGGATTTGTTAGATGACTTTCCCAAACGCATTTTTTCTTTGAAGCTAATTTTCTTTTCGCGTTTTTCCCCGAAAGTGATAATTAACAGTCACTTTTTTTCCGGCGGTTTATTTTTACATTCGTGTTTTTACCCTTGCGAGTTTTATCCAGTCGCTTCTTTTCCTACCACCATATTTTCACGGTCGTGTTTTTCCCGTTCCAATTTGTCGAAGATACAGAGTCGACGGAGCTCCGCTACCGCGGAGCTCCTATTTCTGGGTGGTTTGGCCCTCCGGGCCTGATGCAAAACTAACATAACCTAAACCTACCTACGAATTACGATGTAAATACTTTTGGGAAAAGTGCGACTGAGATAGAAATCGAACGGGAAAAAAACCGACTAGGAAAAAAGTCGAACAACAAAAAAAGCGACTGTAATAAAATCGAATGGTGAAAAATAAAATTAGGTAATATCACGTTCGGGGAAAAATGCGAACGGAAAATTTAATACAAAGAAATAATGAGTTCGGGAGAATGATTTAACAAACCAAAATTACCATCATTTACGATTACTATCGCCATCTGCTAGCGAGTAGCTAACACTTCATTTATTACACCAAATTTATTTCACCGTTCCTTGCATAAAGACCCTTTCTTTGTGATTTAATTAAAAATGTACAGTTTTCAGATATTTTCCTATACTTGTACTTCATGACGGTATTACTTACCAAATTTCAAAGTTCTATTTACGATTACTAACGCCATCTGCTAGCGAGTAGCTAACACTTCATTGATCACACGTCGTTTCCTGCATAAAGGCCCTGATTTTTTGGTTATTTAATTAAAATTTACAAATTTCAGACTTTTTCCTATACTTGTAGTATAAGACGGTGCTACTTGCGAAATTTCATAGTTCTAGGTCATCGGGAAATACCCTATACATTTTGATTCCCTCGACAGTGTCGAAATACACGTTTTTTGCGGTATAAACGGCCGTATCTTTTTTTTTCGTTAACGTAGGAGCTTGATTTTTTCACAGTTTCACGGGGCTGTAGACCGGAGTATATGGTTTTAATTTCAACTCGATACCTCCTCGCGTTCCCGTGATAAAGGGTCTTGACAGACAGACAGACGGACAACAAAGTGATCCTATAAGGGTTCCGTTTTTTCCTTTTGAGGTACGGAACCCTAAAAATCAATACATTTATTCAATAAATTGACCACATGAGGGCTCTTTTTACCCGATTGCCGAAGGAGGAGGGCAATGTGTTTATCGGTCTATATTTATTTATGTATGTTTGTTCCTTTGTGGCGCTTTAGAAACTAAATGCGGCGACTGATTTTGATGATTCCTATGTCAATCGATTTGTCTTAATCTCGTGAGTGTCACTAAAGACATGACAGTAATACAAATTCGAGGGTCCATTTGCAACGTTAAAAGATGGCGGACGTGTAATTTGTTTTAGACTTTAATTTTTGGGTAATTAGGTGTTCAAAGTTCTTTTCTGATAGTGATTTGTACTTTTTATGCCTTTGTGTCGCACAGTGATTGAAGACTTGGACTTATTTCGTGTATCTGGCATCTTTCTTCTCGTTTCAAGTGGTCTCGCAGTGGTGCAGAGGTTGAAACTATCTTGACCTCTGAACTACAAATCACCGTACAACGTTGCCCCCAATATTCCTAGAGAAGATTGGATTGTGTGTTTTATTGCTATATTAATTTATACTTATATACAGGGTGTCTGGAAAACCTTCGGAGAAATTTGGGGGGGTAATAGTTGGCACGATTCTGATCACGGGGGTATGGTTCATTTTTGTTTCTGTTAATGTAAAAAAAAAAGAAGGATTAATTATATTCATTTTGTTACTTGATGTATCGCAGCCGATATCTCGACCTTGACATTTTGACGTTGATAGTATACTACTCCAACAGTTCGTAGTATCTTACGTCAAAATTCAATGTCCGAGGTCAATGACCTGAGATCATACGTTGTCACATGGTATGTAAACAAACAGTTCGCTCCATGTAAACAAACAGTTCGCTCCATGTAAACAAAAATCAAGGTAGCATTATAATAAAAATAAATGAGTAATTTTAGTGCAACTTACTGTATTTTCGTTTTTGCAATTTGAACACTAATTGGTTTTAAATGTGAAATCACTAGGTCTCTTGTTCATGTTTTGCCGAGACTGATCATATCGTCCGTCTTTTACTGTCGAGATCTAACCATTTACCATTGTTTTCTGCTCTAAAGTAGCCCATATAACTGATTTACAGCAAAAATATTGAAGACGTGAATATTGAAAATAACATAATTTAACACTGACATCTAATGACAGCCATAAATTCATAGACTTCTCAAAGTTCAAATAGACGGATTGAACGATCCGATTATTGCTCTCCGTATTGAAGAAAAAAAAGGAGAAAAAGAAAATCGTTTATTGGTGCAAACCACAGAAAAATAATAATCAAATTGAGTGAGATACAGTGAGAAAATAATTTAAAACAAAACCTTAAAACTATTTTATAAAATAATAATGCACCAAATTGGGTGCTACTCAGCATCATAGTGTCAGACATGCCGTGACGCTGCACGCGCTGATTTTCAGGGCAACCAGACGGGGAGAAAGCGCTGCTGGCTGCTGGTTCTTTCCTTTTGATCCGCATGGTATTTGTGGCAGTAGCCAAAAGTCCAAGTGCAAAACATTTTGTCGATGGATATAAAGGTCGTCGCATAATTGATTATAATAGGCTATTTGACAACATTGAAAATATACTACAAATTGTGGTCATCCTATCTGATACTAGCGTAAAATAACGTATTTCACTTTATTTCACATTAAATTATGTCTATTTTTTTGGAAATTACACGAAATAATAAGATTTTTTTTGAAATTTAATCTGTGGCAAAAACGCTATGTGATGTTAGAAATACTTTATAACCTGTGAGTGTGATGTGAAGTCACATCACATGCAAGTAAACAAAACAAACCCCAAACCAAACATCGCTTCGCTTGTGACATCGCTTCCTTGACTGATTGTGATTGTAGTCCACGTTTTATATTTTCTGGGTGTTCCTTAAGCCGGCTACTCACACACCTGCTGCAGGGGCAATACCGGTCGCACGGCGGTTGGACCAATTTTAGGCTGTTCTCTACACACTAGCCTGCCGTTCAGTGTGTAACTGATAGTCCCGCTGAACGCACGTCCACGAGAAAGCCTCCTGTATTGTCGAAACACCAGAGGATTGGTATCGCCTTGGCACTTTCTGTGGTGCTACCAAAAAAAAAAGGAAGAGAAGATATTGGGTGAAGAATTGGTTGCAGAAACGAAGCAAATTGTGCCACATGAATATTATGAAAGAATTGGAAGTAGATGATCTTAGAAACTTTTTCGAATGGATATTGATTCTTTTGAAGAGCTCCTGGCTATGGTAACACCATTTTTTCCATTTTTGTCCACTCCGCTCGGTTGTCACCAATGAACTGACTGGAATTGCCCCAATCCTACTACTACTACACACTACACACGCAGCAACCTTGCAGGGCGGTAGACACAATCTAGGGAGCTAGGAAGGTCTTGCGCCCCTGCCGCCCTGCCGCAGGCCCAATCTAAAAATTGCTCCTGCTTGCCTACACACATCACAATTAAGGAGGCAATCAAGGGTCCAATTCCCATATTGCCCCTGCAGCAGGTGTGTGAGTAGCCGGCTTTAGTGGCCTTTTTCTTTTAAGGGTTTTTACCACAGAGTGTAATCACGTCGACCTCTTCTTACAAAGCGATCCTATTTTTCTCTTTCTTCTATGATACGAATATCTAGCAACAACATGTATGATGCCAGCTTTAAATGTAATTTTGATAAAACGTAACGTGTAGGTAGGATTTTTTGTTTACAAATTAAACCTAAAACTCTTTTCATAAAGAGTTTTAATGGTCCAAGATTTAAAAAGATAATATGTCAAATTGTCAATAATTAATTATTGTGTTTTTTATTCGTCGGAAGCCCTGATAGTGGTACAAATCAATGAAATACAGCCATGATTCATGATCTCGTAAAAGAAGTAATGTGCCTACGAGTGCAAGTGCTATTTTAGCCGTGTGAGTGTGAGAAAAGTGTGAGTAAAAATCATAATCGTAAGTTTCAGTTTTAGATTATTTCACATAATAGCCCTTATCAGACACCGTCTTTTCATTCACATTACAGGATAATGTGTCAGTTTTCTAAACTCCATGGAGCTTTTGACCATGATTGGAAACATTGTTCATAAGGAACAACTTGTTTATTTACATTACGTTGTGACACATATCGTCGGTGAAACTGCAAAACCGCGTAAGTGACATTTTAAATAAGGAGCAAAATGCACCTTTTTAATAAGACCGTAAGGTTTCTTTTGCTCTATCATAAATTGGTTACTTACGCGGTTTTGCAGTATCACCGACGATATTATGAATGAATCAGTTAAGATGGGGCACACTGAGAGCATCGTCAGGAAAGTCGATGATAAATCTGTCTGTAACTCAGTCAAATATTAACTTAAACAAAAGTTACCAATATAGGGATGATCCAAATCATCCACCCTATCTACAGTTAAAATTTCTCCGAAGGTTTTCCAGACACCCTGTATACTTGACACTGGCGAAATCACTTCACGTGGAAACGCCATATCCCCGCGGTAGTAAATGTTCAAGTCGCCGCGGGGGCCAAGAAAGAAGAAGAAGAAGAATACAAATTCAATATGGCGGCAACCAGACGCCATATTGGATAAAAGCTTGCTTTTTGATGTTATTCACGTCGGTAAAATGGAGTGAATCTCCTAGCGCTTCGGACAAGACCATAATTCGATTCGATTTCGTGTGTGTGTTGAATAATTAATTTTCATAGAGTCAATTGAGTTAAATAGAGCGTGGTGGTCTTCAAACATATTGCAACAGAGATAGGTGGGTTATTGGAAGTTGATGTGTTGTAACGGTGTCACGTCCAGGTAGAGGCGGCGTTACCGAGCTGCACGGCGGGCGGCGGGCGCGCGCAGCCCAGGTCGGGCACGCCGATGTCGGCCAGCGTCACGTAGCCGGCCGCGCGCGCCAGGCGCAGCCGCGCCCGCAGCCGCCGCAGGCCCGCGTGCCGCGCCCACAGCTGCGCCGACTCTGCAACAGCGGCCTCATCACAACCTCGCCCTGACCTACGCTTCCGCGCCTCGCGTCCGCTTCGCCACTCATTATGAGATAAAAGCGTAAGTAACTATAGGGATATATTTCAACTAACTTACCAGGTGAAGGATCGGCTTCGGGGGGGAACACGACGTGCATGAGCCGCGCGGGCTGCCGCACTCCGACTGCCTACATAAGACAAAGAAAACAGTTCAAATTTATAATAGGTGAACTCGGAGGTTATTACAGCATGAACACGTTTTGTGCCTATATCTATTATCAAAAATACCCTAAACCGCGCCGGCCAGCGCCGCCTCGGGGCTCCATGCCAGCCCCAGCCGGGACACTCACCTGCAGCAGCACGGGCCCGCGGCGCAGCGCCGAGTTGGCGCACTGCAGGGCGAGCCGCCGGCGCCGTCCAGGGCCGCCTCGGGGCTCCATGCCAGCCCCAGCCGGGACACTCACCTGCAGCAGCACGGGCCCGCGGCGCAGCGCCGAGTTGGCGCACTGCAGCGCGGCGGCGGCGGGCAGCGCGCCGGGCGAGCCGCCGGCGCCGTCCAGGGCCGCCTCGGCGCCCCACCAGGCTACCACCAGCCGGGAGAAGCCGAGCAGCAGGCGCGGCACGCTGCGCACTACTGTACCTGGAAAAATAATCAATGACATATGTTAAACATTCCAAAAAACACACTTTTTGCGTACTATAAACCGTTACTATTAATATGGTTAACGATATCAAAATACCACCTATAGGCACTTGGTGGGAACCAAGAGCGAGCAAGCGATTAGCTATCGGCGATTTTCTCGCCCAAGAAACGAACAAAATATAAGGATCCTGTGTTAGTAAAAGAGACACGTATACTAATCGTTCATCGCTGGCTTTTCACACTGCCGGCGAGAACACTCGCTCAACTAGTTTGTCGCCGCGATAAGAGCGATAAGATAAAACTAGCTCAGCGATACTCGCTCGGCGATACTCACTTGGTAGTTAGAACTCAAGCTGCGATAACAAAGCGGTGATTTTACGACGTGGATTTCAGTGCAGATATTGTAATTGCACTCGAACACTCGCCTATAGCCGAGCGACAAAACTATTGGAGCTAACACTCGCTTCTCGTCGCTCGCCCACTCGTTTTTAGTTTATCGTTCTACTCGTTTATCGCTCATCGTCGGCGGTGGGACAAGTGCGATAGCGTAACCGAAGCGTGAAAATAGTTGTTTTATGAGCGTTGCCATGGTAATAACAGTTATTTTATAATTGTTATAGCATTGTTACTACCATGGTTACGCGCATGAACAATGTCAGTGATAGTGCTTGGTTAACAAATGACATCTCAAGTTTTATAAATTTATAATATACTTGTCAAAAACTTTTTTTACAACAATTCAAATGTACAAAAGAAATGATTAATAAAATTAACTGGTTCAGCTGTTTTCCTATATGGAAATATTGCGGCACCAGAAATGGCGTTTAGTGAATAAAATTAACATTCCATTATTTTTTTAAGTTATGTATCCAAAATCTCCGATCTTACATTTAATAATCATAAAGAAACGTTTTTCTCTGTACTCGCTGTCAATTTACAAACCGCCAGAAAGAAGTAAGTTTAATTCAAATAATTTACTCCCAAAGTCCAAGGCACTAATGGATCTTCGGAATACGTATGCGACAGTGAGCGCTTACCTCTCCCCGTCGCATCTGTGTTGCTGCGCCCTCTCAGCCATCATCACATCCCAGCACTCACCTTTCTTAAGAAGTAGAGTAGGCGGTCCATAGCCTGCCACATGGTAAAGATACAGCCTCATCCAAGGTGTACAGGCCTCCGGTGGAGCGGGCCCCAAGTGTGGTAGGGCTCCCGCCGCCTGCCCCGCGCGAGCCTCGCGACAAAGAGGCGCCGTGGATATAGCCAGTCTGCAGACAACATTCAGGGAATACTCAGGACAATCTGCATTTCCAAGAAAGGTATTGGCGGATAATCAAGACAAACTAAGAAAATGCAAAAACTTCGCAGTAAACTTTGCAATTAATATCCTAAAATTCGTGATAAAATTGTCGCTCGCTCTTATCTTAAACCGTGATGGGACACATGAACGCAGCTCTTTACCTACCTTGAACTGAACTACGAACTTTACGATCACCGAAATATTTTAATGTTTCTATATATTAGCACCATAGCAATAATATTGAATAACTTTCGCATCGAGTTGCACTTGACAGGCAACTTTTAATTGTTTGAACTCTGCTCCTAAACCACTGTTTGATGCATCGGTGTATATAAATAATTATTAAGATCCAATATTGCTAAAAGAACTTTTGTCAAGCTACCTGTACTAAATAGTCAGCAGCCAGGTCCGTCCTAGGATAACAATACACTTCACAATTAAATTTGCCCCATGCGAAACTTCTCACGCAATAACTTGGCAACCAACCCATGTTCGAGCTCAGTCCCTAAACCAATACCAGACGCATCAGTACACACACAACATCCCACATACTTGTACTTGGCAGTCAGTAGTCTTGTCCTCGCCGGAGCCCCGAGAGCGTGTAACGCCTCGCATCGCAGCAAGTCCAAGGGGCGCATGCGCGGCCTAAGTATTCGTAGAGTTCGTCGGAGACAAGCCGCAGCTGCCAAATAGCGCGCTGCCTCGCCTTCTATCTCCGGATGGCCCGCCACCTGTTTGAAATCATTTTAGGTTGCCATATCACCTATATAGCAAATTGCTCTCTATTCTTATAGAAGAAAAGGTATTTTATTGATTTAAATTGTATTAATTGGCAAATAGAAACGCCATGAACTAATCGCCTATCGCGTTGTTCCACCTTTAGGGTGAAAATTATTTGAACGAAGCTCGTGCTCAAAATATATATTCTCGTCAAGATTCGAACCTGCAGTAAACTTAGGTTAAGCGGCTTCAATTAAGTTTTAAAACAGTTATTATTATGTAAACCTTCTTGAATAAAGATTATTCTGATTCTGATAACACACTCACTGGACCATATAATGCAAGGATTTTTTTTCTCAAGTGGAACATGGCGATGGTACACGACTCACAAATATCTACTCACCTTATCTAATTCCATTAACAAACTATCGAGGCTCTCATCGCATATTTTGCCCACTTCAAACAAAGTGACAGCGTGTGTTTTGAGATCCTGTAAACCACAAAAACATGCAATTCAGTTAAAGTTTAATAATTATCTTGTTTATTTTAAAAACAATATTATTATAATAATAATGTACCGGCGATAGATTTCCCATCATAAGATACGCAGCTAACGTCGAATCGAACAGAAGTGCCACCCTCCGACTTCCGCTGTTATTTGAAATATCATAAGAATCTTGACTCTGTAAAAATAAAACACAAATTTAAAACATCTGGTTCGAAAGGACCTAATAATATAATGCATTTACCGATTTTTTTATAAACTTTTTCATTTATTACTCTTATTACCGAAAGAACTAGGAAAATACACCTTATTTTCCCATCCATATCATAATTTTGATGAATCAAAGATGTGCAATGGGAGTTCTCATTGATGAAAATTAAGTAGGTAAACGCAAAGACCTATTTTATAACCTAAAGGCCACTGACTTACTTCAGCTCTGTTAGTTCTTAGACCATAGCGCAAAATTCTTGACCACTAGAAATTTTAAAATATGACGAATCAACACTAGTAGCGACTTTAAAATATGATTTTCCTTTTTTTTTATCAGTTTTCTCCCTAGGGATAGAAATGTCATTTTCTGCTCACAGTTGAGATATCAAAGTCTTATTTTCCGAATAGAAATATTGAAAATATTATTTTACCTGTTTGGATGTGGAAGGCTCCTTCATGAGCACCGGCTCCATCTGCAGCTCCTCCTCCAGCGAGTTGAAGGAAATCTGGCTGTACTGCGGGTGCAGGTGTGACGTCAGCGCGTCGCGCCACGACGCGTGCGCCGGCGCCACGGGCGGCGGCTGCAGGTTGTGCGCGAACCCGAGCCGGCAGTAGAGGGAGACGGCTTGCTTCACGAGCTCGGGCTCCACCTATTAAACAAAGGGTAATGAGTCTAGGGTTAGGACTTTTGGTGGCAAACCGTGGTTTTAGGATCCATCTAGTCGCTTCCACGGATTCTTGATTATCATAATACATACCACTTTGATTTTGACATATTTCAGAATTCAATCTTTCATTAAATCGATAAACGAGTTTAAATTAATTTTGGTACGGAGGATATCTTCGCTGTGAAAGCATAACAAACAAACAAATATTAGTAGGTATGTGTAAACTGAACTGTAAATAATGTATTTAGTTTATTTAGAAAACTAAAGGCCAAAATCAAAGTGATATGTGTAATAATAATTAGGTAATAGCAACTCCATAGATTCTATGACCACTTTTTGCAACCAAAATCCTAACCCTAGTAATGACTATAGTTATACATTACTTTGCTAAACAAATAAAAGAATGCTGCTCTGTTAAACCAATCAAAACCGTTCGAGCTTTGACGTATCAGTATTCTGTTTCAATTGGCTGACGAACTATATCCCGTGGTTTCGTTTGTTTACATTTACTTGATTAACTAAACAAATGGAGTATAGGAACCATAGTGTTTTCAATCCACGACGCGCTCCGCTACGTAGCGCGGCTACGTTTGGCGAGCGTAAGGGATGCATGTAGTATCAGCGTTATCTTGTATCCCTTACGCTCGCCATAAGCTTCACGAGTACGAGCGAGAGACTCCGATAAAATGATTTATTGCCCCGACGGTCAGTTGGTAATGGCCCTACTATAGTGAGTCAAGGACAGTCCAACTAATGTCTCACCTGCAACACAGCTGCCAACTCGGCGACGGCAGTGTGCTCGTCTATGGACACGAACACTTTGTACAGCAGCGTCTCGAAGTAGTCGCCGGCGACGCGGTTCATCACGAACCCCTTCAGCGGCGGCACTGACACCTTGTCTGCTGTGGTTATGGGTACGTCCAGGTAGATTAATCCGCGCCTAAATAAAAAAACATTTATGTTATAAAAATGATTTTCAAAAACACTCACTTTCTAGTAGTAAATTCTTAATTCTAAGGCATTGCTAATATTGGTCTCCTCAGGAAGTTGGAAGAGACCTATATTTTGGATAAAAACCACATATTTGCTGTCGTTCTTTCCTATTTATTAAAATACATACCACTTTAATTTTGAACTCAATTATTTTAATATTTCATAATTCATTTATTTATTAAACAGCTAAATCAATTTCAATTAATTTGGGTATGAAGGATATTGCTGCTGTGAAACCGTTACAAACAAGCAAATATTAGTAGGTATGGAATAAGTCCAATGATCGGATATCCCGGTGCAACACGGGGTGAATGACCTCAAACATTATGCTAATATGGATATGCCCCGGGGTTCCGGGACTTATGTTGTTAAATATTATTCTGATTTTATTAATTCAAATAAATTTCAATACAATTTAAACGTGTAAAATAAATATTATGACAAAAGTAATTTAGGTGTATGTAAAAAAATAAAAAAAGTTAGTTTTTATTATACTCTGTTTAAAATTGATCTGCCAAATTTAATAGTCTTTGGGTATGAATATAAATAAAATATATAATACGGTACGCATTATCAGTTCACCACACTACACACAGATATTATATATTTTATTAGTTTGTATGAAATTGAAATAGCATACAATTATTTTCTCAATATTTTATATGTTTAAT
Organism: Acleris emargana; assembly: GCA_927399475.2. Taxonomy (NCBI): domain Eukaryota; kingdom Metazoa; phylum Arthropoda; class Insecta; order Lepidoptera; family Tortricidae; genus Acleris; species Acleris emargana. Next base: position 7,098,246 of record OV656850.1, read on the forward strand.
CGATTTCTTTACACGTGTAAAATCCTATCCTAATGCCTATTTGTAAATATCCCAACAATCGCATTTTCGTTTCGAACCAGATCCCGGGATTTTAGTCATATCCATATTAAGATTTCTACTCTATATCCCGCAGTGTTGCACCGTGAAATCCGATCACTGGGAATAACCGAACCGAACACACTAATGACAATTTAAAACACAAGCAAATGTTAGCATATACACACTCAGGTCTATTTTGAGCTGGCAACCATGACGGATATATCCGTCGTTGGCGTTGAACTAGTAGTGGCGTTGAAAAGGTAAACAAATCAGATGCGAGGGAGATGCCCAAACTAGAAACTTTTGACACCAATTTTCAAAAAAGCTTGACGAGTAAGTCTCATGCTGCCATTATCATTTACCTGTAGAGCGTCATGACGATGTTGTAGTCTAGCGTGCCTGCCGTCTGCGAGCCGCGGTCGATCAGCAGGTCGATCAGTGCCTTCTCCGCCTCGCTCAGAGGCTGCGGACAAACAGGTTAGCACAATCAGCGACCACTAATTGCATTGTTAATTATAACTTTGAGACATACGAGGGAGACCTGGTCACCTGACATACTGGTTCAATACAGTGGCAAAAATCATCGAGTAAAATTATCATTAAAAAAAGCGTTTTTATGGTTTAATATTTTTTTATATATATTTAATAGTCATAAATACAATTATAGCATTGACATTCATAAAAGACAATTGTCTCAATTTGCCATTTTAAATGAGTGGCGAAAAAAAAAACGTGATTCTGGCGTGATCCGTATTTTGATTGCGATTAAGCTGTGTTTCATTATAATCATTTTAACGCTTCTTATTTTCAATTTTTTTATTGGTACCGGTTAATACGCACCAAAACACCCGCCAAATGAAAGCAAAGCACGCCGCGTAAAATTTCGTAATTTTGATGTCATCGGCATCAAAAGTACCACCACTGCTGGTAATATTAGTCCATGCAGTACATTTCACTATAGGCTATTCGCGTTAAGAAAATAGTGACTCATCGGCTTAGCCACGCCCTTTGACCAATTAGATCACAGTAAATTAGAAAGCGATTCGCGATGTACTAAATAAGGGCCAAATAAAAAGCACCCGAAACCGACGTACGTGCATGAAGAGATTGATGAATGTAGAGGAAGCGAAAGTGGTATGTTTAGATCGGTGCACCTGGCGTTCCATAGTCTCTGCCTACCCCATTGGGAGACAGGCGTGAAGTTATGTATGTATGTATGTAAATTAGAAAGCCACCTATGAATACACCTTTACTTTGCAGTTGCACTGATGAGTCACTATTTTCTTAACGCGAATAGACTATAGTATATAAGTAGAAAATATGGCGTGTTGAACGGCACGTGAACGACATTTCGCGTTTGCGGGTCTTTACAGGCCAGTCTCATCCCTACACATAACCTGAGTCCAAATTACTTTGACGTCTACTTCCAGCACATAGCCCAGCTCCACCCTCCACCAGGGCTGCATGGGGATGTTTAGCGGCACGCGCGGCAGCAGGTTCCGTATCGCCTTGCCGCGGCCGCGGCGCCCGAGCGAGCGCGCCTTGGCGACCAGTTCTAGGTACTCATTACGGCCTATACCTAGCAGGCGGAGACCTGGAACAAACAGCGAGTTGATGAGATGAGTCTACATAAATTTTAAAGGATAAACGAGGACAGCCTTGAAAATAGTAACATACATACATACATACATTAAATCACACCTGTTTCCCAGAGGGGTAGGCAGAGACCACTTCTTTCCACTTGCTACGATCTTGACAAATTTCTTTCGCTTCTTCAACATTCATACATCGAGTCATGCACGCATGTCGGTTTCGGGTACTTAAGAAATAGTAACATGGAGTAATTAAAATAAATGCTTTTATAATGTGAGAAGTTAAAGAGAAGATATGATGTAGTTGAGTTGAAAATGACTTCACAAACAAGAGAACACTTCTTTGGGCATAACTTTGCGGCTAGGAGATAAGTTCTTTTTTCAGTTTTTTTGTTGCTATTTAATGACTTTAATGACACTGACGTCAATATTGGCCCTGACTTTTCTCCTAAATCCGGACCAGGGACTAACTACATTATGGAAAGTGAGTTGTAATGAAATACTTACAATCAGCAGCTGTGAAATTAGGCATGGTGTCGTAACTCTTTTCCAGCTCTATGAGCAGAGCTACCACCTCCACATAATAGATAAAGGGGGTTATCCTTAAACCTGAAAAGTTGGAAAAAAAAATGTTAATTACAGGTGTACCTCTACATCTAAGTAGAAATATACACTATTGCACCTTATCTTGTTGAAATAAGGTGGAACAGTGTAGCTTTGTCTTCATACTGCGATAACAACTATAAAACTTTGTAGGACCAAATGTGTTTGTGTTGTGTTGTTCTTGTTGTTTTGTCCTCATGAAAACTATGCCATATAGCAGATAGATATGGACTCTTTTGTCATGCATCTCACTTAAGTTAAGACTGCGCCGAGCGTACGCCGGATGTACAGTGGCGCCCTCATTGCTATTATTGTGATTTCTTAAAAACCTAAAGTATTTTCTTGGAATTGGACGGTGCTTTTTTGTACTACAAATAAAAACATAATTTATGGGACACATCACAAAGTTTAACAACAATTGACCTTTTTGTTATCAACTTAACGGAAACGACAACGGTTTTCCCGGTAAGCTGACTACAACAAAGGGTAATTGTTGTTAAACTATGTAATGTGTCCCATAAATTGTGTTTTTACTCATAGTACAAAAAAGCATTGTCTGATTGCAAGGAAATTAATTCATTAGATAACACAATAATAGTAATGAGGACGCCACTGGACGGTGGACGTTTGCTCAGTGCAGTCTTAACATGTTAACATCAAACAAAAAAGTATTAGAGGTGCTTTTCAGGGACTTGATTGATGTTGCAGGCTACTATTGCTGTACTACTTGTTAGAGCAAGATGCTTTTGGAAGATTTCTGCCTATATATTCCTGTGACATTGTTGTTAGTTACCCCGACAATACCTGCTAATGGTAAAAAATACCACACAATACTTACTTAAATTTGAACTTCTAAAATTATACTAATAAGATATATAGACAAATACTGCAAAATGCCTAGTGAGTAACGCCGGGTTATTTAACTCAATGAAACCAATTCATGAAATGGGAATTGAAATGGTTACACCACATTGACACTGGACAAGCAGAAATTCTATATTGAGTTTTAATCAATAAGGGTTGACGACGCGCTGGCCTAGTTGGTAGTCCTGCCTACGAAGCTAGGGTCCTGGGTTCAAATCCCGGTAAGGGCAGATATTTGTGTGATGAGCGCGAATCTTTGTTCCTGAGTCATGGATGTTTACTATGTATTTAAGTACATACTTCTCTATATAAGTATTTATATCTTTATCTAGTACCCATAATACAAGCCTAGAGCTTAAATTGGGACTAGGTCAATTGGTGTGACATTGTCCCCTGATATTTATTTATTTATTTATTTAAGGGTATGATAATTTCAATAATTTTTCAACTTAACTTTATTAATAAATATCTAAATAAAGTACTAATATTATTTATTAATATTTGGATTGCCTGGTTAAGAAAAGGAGAGGCACTAATGCGCTGATTACACACTATCAAGGATGCAACAATCTCTTTAGATTATGATTAAATACCAAATTGAATTAAAATAATATACAAAAAGGGTATACATATATAAAAAAAATACCATCGCTAGGTCACTAGGCATATGAGGGGTTTCTCTACATTAAATAATTTGTTTATATTTAACAAAATTAAAATGGGGGAAACCAAAATGATCAAAGCATAAATTAATGGTTGCACGGAATAAATTTATATGAATATTTATATGGTACATAGTTAGTAGGTCTCTGTATCTGCAAACCTGGAACCTTTAAAAATCTTTGTATGTAGTAATGATAATATTACCTTTTACTATCATGTCAGCCAGATGGTAAGGGTACAGCATAAGCCTCTGAATGCTGCCATGTACTACTGTTTCATAATACTTCCTTTCATCCTTCTGTACTGTCCGCACTAAAATTAACAAAACTTGTGAATAAGAATAACTTTACCAGGCTTAATAAAATCTCATTTTATTGTATGATTAATCGTTTTACAAACGGAGTTCAGAAACATGGTCAACAGATCATCACAAAGGGTCTGGCCGGTCTGCTATAGTAAAATCGCCCCTGGCTAAATATGAAAACTGAATATGCACGTTTATTTGCCTTATTGTCAAATATAATTTTACTGAATATTAAGCCTTAAATAATTACGATTGGCGAAATATTAAAAAAAAAAAAAGTTTTTAATTTATATTGGCCCAACTACTTTATCGATTGACACGTCCTTCGAACATATTTTATACATGTATTTAAGATACATTTATAAAAATAAAATTAAAGTCCTATCTTTTTTTGAACTCAACATTTTTGTCTGTTTTAGTTTTTTCTTTTTTTTTTTTTTACTTGCAAGTTACCCTACCTACCATATTTTGATATAATATACACAATTTAATATTCCATTACATATATTTTTTAAAAGTATTAGTTTGGATCAACAAAGTGGAAATAAGCTATTTGTGTAGGAGTGGTATTCAAATTGATTAATAGACTTTGAATTTCGAACACGGTGGAACAACTTACTTTCTCTGTTTACGTTTACGGAATCAATTTTAATACCACTCCTACACAAATAGCTTATTTCCACTTTGCTGATCCAAACTAATACTTTGAAAAAAATATATGTAATGGAATATTAAAATATGGTAGGTGTCACTAACTTGCAAGTAAAAAAAAAAAAAAGAAAAAACTAAAACAGACAAAAATGTTGACTTCAAAAAAAGCTAGGACTTTAATTTTTTTTTATAAATGTATCTTAAATACATGTATAAAATATTCGAAGGACGTGACAATCGATAAAGTAGTTTGGGCAATATAAATTAAAAACTGTTTTTTTTTTTTTTAATATTTCGCCAATCATAAGTATTTAAGGCTTAATATTCAGTAAAATTATATTTAACAATGAGGCAAATAAACGTGCACATTCAGCCAGGGGCGATTTTACTATAGCAGACCGGCCAGACCCTTTGTAAATTGAGTTGGTACAAAAGTAAATACATTTTACCAAGGCTACCCCGATACCGCAGCTGGTTTCTAATACTGAATTCAAATATATATTTCTCATACTCCTTGTGTGAATCGCCCATTAGCTGTAACAAGTATTTTACAAGGTAATTATTGCACAGATAAAAATAAATAAATATCAAAACAAAACATGTAATGTATGTTTACATCGAATATTAGGGCATTCGCCACATGACACTAGATCGTGTAATAAAATTAGGTTTCCGGAGTGATATGTTAAATTGCCCCAATATGATTAATTCAAACAAAGATATCAATGCCTATCAGTTTACCTTTTTAACATTTGGTGGCAGCTTAGCCCAGTGTATTTTCTTTCTGACGCATTCCTCAATTTCGTCTTCCATGGTGGTGGAGTTATGCCGCACTTATCGCTACTACATTGAACTTAACTATTTTGCAAACAGATTGTCCTTGAATAAACCCAGATATTTTGATTTGATAAAGATGAAAACTGAAATCGCTATTCTTTCGTTCGGATTGCGCGATGGCGAATAACCACCGTTCACGATGTGATCTGTGCGCAATTCCTGCGTATTACACAGATATGATTAATATGATTCAACGTTCATAAAAGGATGTTAAGATATCACATACTCATTAACACACTTAATGCAAGCAATTAAAATATAAGTAATTAAAGATAAAAATTACATTCTATAGAAGATTATGCTGTATGTAAAGGTTTTAGTCAATGATTTTGAACGTATTTTCATTGTGTCAATTTGACATCTAGTCAGAGTGTGTTGCTATATGCATAAGAAATCGTATAAATCGAATAACTAAATTTATCATTATTATTATCGCCACTTATAATAGTAAGTACTATTATTCATAGCACTAAAATATAATAAAATAATGTAAAAGTTTGCTATTAATTGATTTTGGAAGAAAAATATATTTAAGCGTATTGTAACTAATAAACTATTGTATACCTATAGACTTGTGTCCGCTCATCTTTTGCTACTGCCGCAGAAATATTAACATTGTAAGAATTAAACAAGGTATCCATGATTTCGTCTATTCCCAGAAATCCGCACCCTTATGTCCACACTGCGGACAACTGGGTTTTTTTCCTATTGTCTTGACCGCAGTGTTGAAAGGGAATAAAAAGTGCGCATCTATACTCAATCTGTTTAGGTACTTAAATAAATGTAAACAAAAAAATCACGTGACATAGTTGGTCAGCCAATAGGAGGTGAACATTGATACGTCAACGCTCGACGGAACAGTTTTGATTGGCTAATATCCAGAACCACGTGATTTTTTTGTTTACATTTATTTAAGTACCTAAACAGATTGAGTACAGTAAAGAGTTTTTATTCCCAGTTGTCCACACTGCGGACTATTGCCGGTTTATTTAAATCCTGGACATGGTCGATTCTTGAGCCATATATCATCCGTATCCTTTTTTGTGTGATTTGGTTAAATAACAGCAATGGTAACAATACACACAAACGCCAGCATAAATAACTGTAATAGGGTAGTGTCTGATAGCCAGTACTTCAGTAATTGCATAAATATTTTTATTGCCTAACTCGATTTGAAATCACCTTCAAAAGAGCAAATGTGGGTTCAAAAGGTGAAATGGGGTTGGTTTGAATATTTTTTTAAATAAATCTTCTGTTACTCCCGCATTTAATCGATATTTTTTTAATTAAAAATACTGTATTGGCGACTCTTCATTTGAAGTAACTTAAATCAGCTAGAGGCAGACTCGACGGCTCACTAGAAAAAAATTACGATTCTTAAAATTGGGCTACTTTGATTATCCCTGTGTTTACATCACAGAATTAAAGTCACACCTGAAGTATGTCAATAAATAATGTTTTTTGTTTCGAAGGTTTTAAATCCAATTTGTCTGAAAAACTGGAACTACCAATATTTTGCGCTCGCATATGAAACATATGAAAGTATGACGACGCGCTGGCCTAGATGGTAGTGACTAGTGACCCTGCCTACGAAGCTAGCGGTCCTGGGTTCAAATCCCGGTAAGGGCAGATATTTGTGTGTTGAGCGCGAATATTTGTTCCTGAGTCATGGATGTTTACTATGTATTTAAGTATATATTTCTCTATATAAGTATTTATATCGTTGTGTAGTACCCATAATACAGGCCTAGAGCTTAAATTGGGACTAGGTCAATTGGTGTGACATTGTCCCCTGATATTTATTTATTTATTTATAAATGTCGCGAAAAAGATTAATAAGAACTCAGACATTGCATAAAATCTATGATTCAAAAAATTATCAAAGTTGCCTCGCGTTTCCGAAGTCACCCCTTTTTGTAGTGTTTTAGTAAAATCCTAGGATATTGGTTGAATAATATAAAAGGTGATTTATAATTAAGCCTCTATACCTAAAACGTTTCTAGAAAAACCTACTTTTGTCTCTAAGATAAATAAAATCTTATATTAGCCATAATGATCAGTTCCCATAAAGTGAACATATCTGGAGACTAGGGCGAGTAGGGCCAAGTAAAATAAGTCTAAACACTTGTGGGTGAAATAACTCCTAGGGGTGTACTTAAACTACTACTTATACTTATTGTGTGTGTAAATTGGAGAAAAAATAATTGTGTATTATAAATTATAAAAGACAGTTTTATAAAAAAATAACATCCATACATACCTACTCACGTCTATTAAAAATAACATAATAACAGAAAAACCCGAAAAATCGGTCTTTCAATATTCTTGTGACTTCTAAGGATAACCATAATAAGGAACAAACATATTATGGCAAGAGAAGCTAGGATGAGAAAGTTTTAGACGAACCTATTCGGACTATTATTATGTCTTGGCACACGGAGCAGTCATTGGCGAAGAGACTGCATGTGAACCGCCCGTCCAATAACTCCTTCTTGGCTCCAACTGACTCTCTAGAAATAGGGTAATTATTTTTCAACCATGTAATTATTAAAATATCTATGAATGCAGTCTAAATGGTTTTTTAAATTCAAATAATGTCTTCTTTCAGTAAAATGTTCCATCTGCTATATTTAAGGTACTTTCCTTCCATGTGGTATAGCCGTGGGACGCCCTGTATATTGCAAAGTTAGGTATAGTCTGACCGGCGGCCGGCGTAAGGGCTCCATAAAACTATTAACAATAGCATTTTTTGTTTTTAATGGTCATAAGTCGCAATGCGTACGAGTGAATTTCAACATTAATGCTGGTTCTTTTAAAGCTAAAATGCATCGTGTGTTCCGCAAACAAATATAATCTCTACGCATGCACAGGGTTGTCAAAACTGAAATAATATAATCGCTGTCATATCTTCGTGGTAATCTGCGGAACCGATTTTAATGATCTTAGCAGACAAAAGAAGAGATCCTGGTACACTTCCATGTTTAGACCCAGCAAGGAGTATTATAACGCGTTGACCTCTAGAACAAGGGGCGTTAAGGCAACATTTCCCGGACGTATCAACCCAACCTTTCTTGGCAACATCGTGGGTGTCATACCACGTCTCATCTGTCGCTACTATATTTCGACCTTCAGATCGAAACTGACGTTTTTTTTCATATATTCTTGTTGTTGTTTTGTAGGTGACACCAATATACATATTTTAAATATTCACACATTGTCGTTTTAACAAAGGGAAAAATATATTCAGTGGGTTCATATAATTTTTTAAGAAGTCCATCAATTGTTATTACAAAATTTTGTCTGTAACTGTCATAAATCATTCGACTAATTAGATCTCTTGTGAAATTGTCAATTTAGACCAAATTATTTGAAGCCGATTCTCGATGTTCACTGTTAACTCCTACATTTGCACCAACACTTTTTTTCTTTACTGTTCCTTATGGCATTTGAGTAAGTTCAGCAGACTTCTTCAATGCTATGGGTCCCAATTCTCTGAAGAGTCCGTTGTACACATTTTTCACTATTGGCTTACTCTTGGTAGGTACTTAAATTAATCCGAAACTTTTAGGACATCTTTCCTATACGTCCTCCCACGGGCGAAACATAGTTATTTTTAATGTCAGTACGTAACTTGTGTAAATGCGTGGTTATGTTATCAGCTCTAAAGAAAGACTATTTAGGAATACCGGGTGGTGCCGGCAAATATTTGTTATGGCTAGTGCAATTTTTAATCACTCTATTTGACATTGAACCTTAATGTAATACTCGTATGGGATAAGTTCGCCTATGTACATTATTTATATTGATGCAAACATGTCTTGTAATTGTTTATGTGCAATAAAGAGTTTTACATACATACATACCTACAAACCTTTACGTTAGCTTTTTCTATGAATAAGAAATTACATACTTTCTTTTAAAATATAATAGCTAATTAGCATATCTATATAGCTCATAGCCCTTACGCCGCCTGTCGGACTATACCTACTAACAAAAAATAAATGATTTGTAAAGTCAACAAAATATGTATTTATTGTTTACTGTAATGAATAATAAATCACTCACAAATTGTTAAATAAAAACATCATCAAATGAGGAATGTATTTGGTTAATCATGTCTGACGCAGTCATGCTGCGCCCGCAAATTAAATATGCTTTTTGGTTACATATTCGAGTAAACCTGGCAGCTGTATAAACCGCCACGCTCTGTGCGAGCTGAACCGATTTCTCATTATCACAAAGATCGTATTTCAAGGCCCAGGTATAGAATGTGCCCAGAGCTCCTGAAAGAATGTCACCCTGACCACCTGCTCTTCGCCCTGATCCACCCTTCGATATGGACCAGTCGAAAGATGCAACGCTCGAGTAGTAATGATCTTCTCCTCCTTTGTGCAAAACACTCACATTTTCCCCCCAGAAAGTATACCAAGTGCTATTACCAGAAATAGCAGCTATGAATCTCTTTGCTTCTTGATTATTGGGAGTAAGGATTGCACCTGGTAAAGGATAACCTTTTATAATGGTCAAGTTTTTAGAAACAGCATATAAACCGTCGGCGTCAATAATCAGGGGCTTCTTTAACACTTTGCAGGCTTCAATAATCTCATAAGCTAATTTTAAGGTTTCATCCAGTCTTCCTAATCCTGGCCCAATTATCACTACATCCATCTTATGCAATAGAGATATAACTTTCGACAAATTGTTTGAATCTAAGAAGGGATAAACTATTAAATCTGGGCTATAATTTTTTATAACTGGCGCGGCATTTTCTGTTGTTATGACATACACCAGATCAGCACCGACCTGAAATCACAAAAATATTTGCCATCATGAGTATAACTTTAGTTAACAAGCGATTCACAGGCTTGCGGAACACAATACCAACCAACTCACCAACTAGCCAAACGTGACCCTTAGATTCATAGAATCTACGAGCACGTATCGAGATTTATTATTTAATTAAGTACCTTAATTGGAACAGATACCTGGGTGTAATAGGTACAATGCTAAAAGAGCCCACTATGAAGTTTTTTGATAGTCAAACGAGGGACATGGTAAATAACAGTACCAATAATTTTATTATTCGCAAAGCAAATAGAATGGAATTATAAATAAAAATACGTTGTAATAGTGAGGAGCGAACTAATAAAAAGGCATTTCTTAAAAAAAAATTAAACATTTATTATTGTTATTTAATGGCTTTAGTAGGTACTATTTTTAAAGAATCACAACATTAAATAAAATTCTGGTCATTACTTATCTGATAATATTGGTACTTACTCTTTGTAAACATTTATTATAAAAGGTAATAATTTACCGACCTTTAACCCCTTTATGACTGGGCACTGAATAAATATAAAACTACGACGCACTAAATTCGAAACTTCGAATGCCTCGTTCCTATCACCTTTTTTTCGTGGCTAAATCGTGTGAAAGGGATGGAAATATTGTTACTTTTTAAAACTCTAAAGTAAAGAAGAAGGGTTGAATGGTTATACAGTTTATTATGATAAAAACTACCTTTAGTGATGATATTGCTGCAAAGTAAGGGGCTCCAGTGTACTCAGTGGATCCACCTATCACGCAGACTTTACCGGCTTCACCTTTCGTTTTTCCATCCAATTCGGGTATTATAAGTTTCCCCAAATTTAACAGCCTTTCTTCGTTCAAATTGTCAATCGTAGAACATTCCTCTACTATTGATGTTTGTACCACATGCACAAGCAAAATAAAATATACTCCAGAGATCAAATTGCCGATTGAAGACGATTTCATTTTTGAATTGCACTTAAATAAACTGAAAGCTTCTTAGGTATTTTTGTAATTAAACTTCCTTACAAGTCCTAAGCGCCAGTGATTGCGCAAGCAAATAAATATGACCTTGTACGATCGTTGTGGCACATTCTACGATTGTCAGGTATTAAAAAATAATACTCAGTCGAGATGTTAAAAGTTCTAAAAATATATCGACTGAATCCGACTTCTTCCCATGTGGCAATACCAGCTGATTTGCGTTTCGTAGTCGACCAATGATACCAAAGTAAATCGCCATCGAGTACAATTCGTCCAATAGCAGGACAGTATAAAAATTAAGTGAATAAAAATAGGTGTTTAAATTTCTCTCTCGATTTTTGACACTGTCAGTCAAGTGATAACAACAATAGCATATTTTAGCACATTTTATTCATACATTGTGTTAAAATGAACGATAAATACGAAACAGTGAAGCTATGTTATACGATACATAAATACTCCAGTTATTCCGCTAACTATATACCAGAGTAAGTGTATTTGGACTAGGAATTAGCTCTTTATTTCAATTAGAAACTCCGGCCTTTCTAATGCACGAGTCCGGTCTACTACAAAATAACAGCTGTAATTATCTATTTCAGGAATATAATGGTAAATAATCCTTCGGATCAACTGTCGCGATGGTTCACAGACAGCAACACGCCCTCTCAATACATTATGTTAAAAATAAAGGCACCTGCTATTGTGGAAACTATAAAATTCGGAAAATACATTAAAGCGCACGTCAGTGATCTCAAGAAATTTCAAATATTAGGAGGCACGGACGAGCACAATTTGTCAGTGTTGTTATCAGCGTGAGTACCTAATATTTATGTAAACATAGGTATTGTATTATAAAACAAATGTAATGGTAAATTCCTAAAGTTGATATCAGATGTTTTTTGCAGTCCAGATGTTCAATATTTGTCGCCTGTTATTGAATCATTATTTTTGCAATAACAGGCAGAAATAAGGATATTGACAATATGTTAGGGGTAGATTTCACACAAATTGACCTAGTCCTTAACAAAGTTTTAAAAAAAATTAAATGCTGATATTAAATGTAATATAGCAACTTACAGGAGCCCTATTATTTTTTACTGGTGATAGGGCTTTACAGGTGTGCTCTAATTTACATATATTTTCTTTAGAGGGCTTAAAAAAGACAGTGCACCCGAGGTATTCAGACTCCGGCACAGAACATCAGAAGGTCTTTACTTACCAGTCCAGTACCTGAAGATTGTGCCCTTGCAGTCATGGGGGCCAGCATACAACTACACCATTTGGTATGTGGAGGTACAAGGGAAAACAAACGAGGACCTGATGGCCAGTGTACTGGACACTATTAATTTGGTAAGTTTTATTTGTAATTAGAAGATACCAGGATGCTCTGAGCCATGATGCGTCATTAGATAAGGATATCTCACTTATCACCAGGATTAAGATTTTGTTGGCATATCATGGTTCTTGAGTCCATGAAGTCGCCTTTTCATAATTATTATAGTAAAACTTTGACTTTGGCCTTCAGTATTGTCATATTTCATATTATGCTAGAACCATGATATACCATTAAACGTCCTAACCCTACCCAAAAAAAAAACATGAAACCATACTTATGTAATTCTGATGACTAAGCAACAATATTGTGCCATCAAGCTGGCATGATGATGGAGACGGAATGTGTCCATTGGAACTCCTCAATGGGTCATAGTCTCATAGATGGTGTGTAGAGTTTGGAATCATTTGACTGCCCTTTTGATGATGAGTTTATCATCAGTGTTAGAAGCACAGTCAGCAATTAAGTGTGTTATTAACAATTTTTTTTGAAAAACTCGTATCCACTGTAATTTTGTGCTGTTTCATTTCTATCACCATGAAATTAAAAATTTCTGAAGCTATTTGCTTAACATGAGCGTACTTGTTCTATTACAGAAACATTTTAGTTAATTTCTGGCTTTTCTCGGAATTCTTTTGTTAAGATTTTAGTATTACCTTGTCAATGACAATACTTAGGGAATTAATTTATGTTAGGATTTTTATGTGCATCTCAATTGTACTTACTGATTAATGCTCATTTTTAATTTATAATTTGTGTTGTCTTAATGTTGATGTAATGTAAGATGCAAAATGCTTTGTTAATTGGATTGAGGTCCACTTCATATGATTTAAATTTTAGCATGTGCCTGAAGGATAAGTGTGATTTTATTAGTACAAACACTAAACATGATTCAATCATTCCATTATGGTAGCGTAAAGAAGAAGAGGCGGTTCGTATGTTGCTGAAACACTTGCGGCGGCGTCGTTATAAGGATGCCTTCGAGGCACTCTCACGCGAGAGCGGCGTGAAACTGGAGGGGGACCTGCAGGCGAGGCTGTGGCACGCGCTCGTCGAGAACGGGGACTACAAGCTCTCGGAGGACATACTCGATGAGGCGGTGACTGGTGAGATAGTTGTATTTAGTATTGTCAATCCAAAAACGTGTGCCTTGTGACTCAAAAGAACACAAGTAATAAAAGCACTGTGGGAAATAATCGCTATTCTAATGGGCTGTATTACTGCTGGACTCTGTGGATGATGATTGACCTTTCGACCCTCCCCAGGAGCCGTTTGGCGGCGGCTTCGAAGCGTCGTTGACCTGAGGTTGTTATAGTATGATGAATTATGAACACTGACTTGAGATTATCATATCGATTTAATCTTTGTAACTATACCAAAGATATAATACAAAACCGCGTCGTCACGCGGCCTTTAGACATGAAGCAAGCCTTGATACGATGGACATTTTTATAGACAGTGCAAAACGACAGACATCTATTCTGTAAATATTGAGACGGTACGCAATGAACTAACTGGGTGGTAATAAAAACATGGTTCCCGATTAAAAATAATTATGTTGTGTTTCAGAGGGCGAGTTCGACTGGTACATGTCGTGGCAGCCCTACCGGCCGGAGTGGCGCGAGATGTCGGGCTGCTCGCCGCAGGTCGAGGACCGGCTGAGCGACGAGCCGCGCCCCGAGCTGGCCGCCGAGCGCGACCCGCGCCCCCTAGACGCGGTGAGTGTTGTAGATATTATCTATAGACTAATAATACTAGTTCACTCGATAAAAAAAACTACAAGTCTACAGAAATGTGCCGCATGAACTAGTATTATTAATCTAGGGGAGTATTACTCATTCTTTTTTTTCCGCATTAGCGCTACTACGACATCGTGCGGGTTGGATGCGAGATATTTTGCCTTTTACGTCTTGGCTCTTTCCGATTCCTTAGGGCCGGCGCGCACTTGACTAGGCGCAGCGCAAAGCAACATCGTGCAGTTTTCTAAACGTAGAACACATTTGGCATTTAGTTAGTATACGTGAGTGAAATTGGGAGAATCAAGTAGCTTCGATGCTAGGCTTCGGGCCACACATACAAACCATGTTGGCGGGCCGCATGCCGCGTGAGTTTCGGGAAACGGGCCCCTGCTCGCCGCTGTAACTACGCATGTACGCTTAAGTGTACGGCCTGAGTAGAAGCTCGAGTTGGGCGTGCTGCGTGCATGTTAAACAAATGAAAGCCATACTGGTGTCCTGAGTGGACGCTGCACAAAGCGAACGCAGAGCAGGCAAGTTTGCGTGAAACGGAGCGTTGAGCAGGAGCGTCGCGGACAGGTTCAAACTTGTTTGTGATGTGTTGCGGCGGTAAGAGCGTGGAGTCATGTCGTGTGAACAAAATAATTATTGAAATACAGTCATACGGTGTATTTGTTATTGTCATTGGCAGTCTAAAAAGGAACAGACTTTAGTAAGACCGTCATTGACTGTGTGAGTTGTAAGACAGATTTTCCTGAGCAGAGTTGAGGGTTTGGGAAATGATTAGGACCGACAGGCAATTCATATAAACTAACGTAACATAACACCAAAGTTCTTTACACATTTTCCAGTATCGGCTGTTTCCCACATATCGGTCTGAAGTACTCGTCGTTTCCGTCGCCGTGGTATAAGCCGGTCGCATGTTGCAGGAGGTGACCGCGAACGGCGAGCCACCGGAGTACGAGGCGGCGTGCTGCTCGAAGCCCGGCCCGCGCGGCGGACACCAGCTCGTCGTGGACCCCACCACGGGTGAGCAAGACCCAGTTGACACCTGATAGCTCTCGTGTACATCGTTAAACTTGAACTGGCTTTATGTAACATGGCGCGGCGGTCACACAGACAGCTCGCCTCCACCACAGCTGTAGACCTCCTCGGAATACAAGTCAGACGTTCGGTTAATATCGATTATATTATATTCGTTAGTTCTCTCATTTCCGTCAAGGGTTGAAATAAGTTCCTATTTCTTCGTTTTGTTTTTTTTATGGCAACATTTTAAATAAGTCATTTTTAACTGCGCCGTAATCACAGCGGTTATATTTATAGATTTTGAAATTTTGACTTTCTATTGTTTGACATTTGACACTTACGTAAATAAACATTTTCATCATTCTTTATTGAAATTTGCACCGGATCGGTTCAAAGTGTGACATTGAAAAGTGAGCTTTTATTTGTGTTAGTACGATACATTTTATATAGGGCCTCGCGTCGTCCGCTGAAAAATGTATCGTATTAACACAAATCAAAGCTGAATTTTCACTGTTTCACTTTGAATTGATCCGGTGCCGAGTGCTTATGTCTGCGCCAACCTTTAATGAGATATCGAAATAATTACTTCCGAAAATGAGTGATGATAATCAGTAATGAACGTTACAATTCGCGTCGCAGGCACTCTATACCTGTTCGGCGGCTGGAACGGCACTGAAGACCTGGACGACTTGTGGTCGTACGACACGAACTCCGCGCGCTGGGCGCTGCTGTGCGCGCGCAGCGGCGCCGCGTCGGGCCCCTCGCCGCGCTCGTGCCACAAGATGGTGCTCGACCCGCTGCACCGGCGGCTCTACACGCTCGGCCGGTACCTCGACAACGCGCAGCGCGTGCCCGCCAATATGAATGTACGTACATACTTTTAACAAGCGGAACTTTGTTGTGAAGTTGTACCGTCACTAATGTGCTCCGTTTAGGTAGCGTGTGAGTGAAGTTCCGTACACCCTCAAGAGGCGGTATCGAAACGCGCCGAACCTAGATTTTGCATGGAAGTTCATGTCAGTGTGCTCACAGTCGAGCAGTCGAAGCAAAGTCGAGGCGTGGCCTGTTCGCCCGATTCATCGCCGCCATATGGTGATTTTTTAACAGGCTTTCCAAATCTTTCCATTTTGTTTTATTTATTTATTTACTAGCGACCAGCCCCCGCTTAGCTTGAGTTAATGTGAGTTTTCAGTAACATCCGTACATAAACCAGAATTTATTATATATAAAAACATACCGTGAAAAAATATCTATCTTATGGTGAGAACCGCAAAATCAAGTACAAACTTCCCTTTTTGACCCGACTGCCAAGGGAGAAGGGTAATGTTTTTTTCATGTTATTCGTATTGCTTTGGGTACGAACGTAGCCAGGTAGAGTAATACCAGAAGACGTAAGGCCATCCGACACTCACTGACCAAACCGATCGTGAGGAGAGTCAGAAGGAATGTTTTAACCCTTTTAGTTTGTAGTTTATTTATTGGTTTTATTTTCAACTTTTTATATATTCTTTATTGAGAACCTGTTTTGTCCTTAGAGCGACCTATACATGTACGACATACCCACCGGTGCGTGGTCGCTGGTGTGCGCGGACACGGCGGCCGCGGGCGGGCCGCGCCTCGTGTTCGACCACCAGATGTGCATCGACGCGGACACGCGCACCGTCTACGTGTTCGGGGGGCGCGTGCTGCCGCACAACTCGTGAGTCCACACCAGCTGCGGGGCGGGCGCCGCTGTCATACACCATTCATACTACTATTTGACTAGCGACGGAGCTTAGACTATATTATAGTATGAATATTCCCAGTTGAATTTTCGCTTCGAGCCCTAATCTTTCAAACAAAGGCCATCGTCTCTATTATCCATAAGCCACTAGCTACCGAGTTAGCACGTGCCCCTACAACATTCATATTGAAAAACAAACGGTAGTGTAGGAACAAATATCTAAGAATTTGGTCCTACACTACCAAAACGTAATATCTAGAATATCAGTGACATTAAATTTGAACCTTAATGCTATGACGATACCGTTTGTTTTTCAATATGAATGTTGTAGGGGCACGTGCTAACTCGGTAGCTAGTGGCTTATGGATAATAGAGACAATGCAGGTGCAGACGTCTTATGTAGCGCTGATGAAATGTTATTAACTAGCCTTTACACGCGGCTCCGTCCGAATTAACCGGGATAGAAAGAAACTTATGTGCTATTCCTGACTATAATTTATCTCTAATACACGGTCACTAATACGCTCTGATCAACATCTTTGCCTATTTGTGCAAAATGTGGTTACTGAATTGTCAACAAGTTTTTAAAGTTGTAGTTAATTGACAACATTTCATTTTGGTGACACCTGCAAATTACTATACGAATCGAAAGGGTTTTGCCTCCTGAACACGGCAAAATATTTATTTAGATTTATTTTTCTTTATTGACAAAATTACAAGTAAGTTAAAAAAAAATCGAGTTTTACCAATACTATGCCTGAATAGATATAATACCATTGCCATTTTCACGAGAAAAAAAGCTGTCATACTTCAAGTTTGACATTGACACTATTGACAGATGGATAGATACTTGAGATCGGTTGACCGCCATTATTAAAAAGAAAAACTTTTTTTTATACAGATTGGACTAACGTAATATGTCCATTGTGTCGTAGAAATGAAGTTACGCCCTTTTAGAATAAGAACATCTTAATAAATTAATAATAAAATAATTATACAGTGGTGGACATATAATTAGAAACACTTGCGACGTATTTCACATTAACCAAGGCACATTGCCGTAAAACTTTTGTTTTTGGAAATAAAACAACAAAATGCATAGAATACGTTCAACAACTTATAATTAATTAAAAAACAAATAAATATCCGAGTTTACAACTACCATTTAGATATTTAGTTACGTACAAACAACTAAACGACATTTGCAGTACTATCCGTCATGGACAAGTAATTAGAAACACTAAAGAAATGAGGTAAAAATCAAAGTTTTAACGTGTCAACGTCAACAATTTCAAATTATTTATGTAAAATAATGTTTGGTTTACTGAATTTCTTAACAATTAATATTTAGTTGCATAGCCTTTGTTATTAATGACGGCTCTGCAACGACGTGGCATTGATTCAAGTAATTTCATACATTTATCGAGTGGGATCGAGTTCCATGCTTCAACAAAGGCTTCGTAAAGTTCATTTTGACTGGAATTACGTTTAACGGAGACTTTTTTTTTAACGACGTACCACAAATTTTCAATTGGATTTAAATCGGGACTATTTCAGGGCCAGTCTAACATGGTAACACGTTGCTCACTAAGAAAGGATTTAACACTGCGGGCCGTGTGTTTTGGGTCGTTATCGTGCTGAAAGATCCAGGTCACAGGCAAATGGTCGTCGGTGTAGGGAATCATTGTCTCTTCTAAGATGTTTTTGTATTGAAATTGATCCATTATACCTTCAATCTTACGGACGGGTCCAACTCCGCAACCAGAAAAACATCCCCATACTTTAATATTACCACCGCCGTGTTTGACTATACTCCTCGTGTATTTATAATCAAAAGCATGGTTTATTGGACGTCTAACGTAGCGTTTGCCGGCTGAATTCACCATATTTATTTTTGTTTCATCCTAGAATAACACTTTTTTCCATTCTCGTACGGTCCAGTTAAGATATTTCTTTGCAAATAATAATCGCTTCTCTCGGTGTTGCTTGGTAAGAAGCGGTACCTTTCGAGAAACCCTCCCGAACAATTTAGCTTCCACTAATCTGCGGCGTACCAGTTTCGAGGAAATGTTCCTTGGGTCATCAGGTGAAAAAACTTCATTCCTAATCTCTTTGGAGCCTTTGAACGGGTCTTGTTTAGCTACACGTATTATTTGCGAATCTTCCCGGGGAGATGTTTTCCTTGGACGAGCCTCTCTAACAACACTTTTAGTAGTTCCGTTAGTTTTATAATGAGCAATAGCGTTGAAAACTTTCTTCACAGAACATTCTAGATGTTTAGCAATTCTTCTATAAGTCCACTTTGGATCTAAATGTAATTTAACGATTAATTGCCTGGTTGACTCGTCACAACTCTTATTTTTACCCATTTTTACCAATACTTATTATTCACGTAATTTTCCAAATTGACGTTTAATTGCCGCCGAAACAAAAGAAAAAGCTTAAAAAGAGGTTTTTTTTTTATTTTCAAAAATGGAACGAACCATGGATCCCGTTTCTAATTAGTTGTCCAAGCGGCCAGTAATAGAAATTCAACTATCATGATTTTAAAAATCTTTTAATAATTAAAAATAGAACAGATTTACTTTTTTAAATATTTTATGAGTTTTTTAACTCATTGGCTATATTCTGGCATAGTCAATAGTGATTTAATCATTATAATTTTTACTCATAACGATAGTTCATTCTGTGTTTACCTAAGTTTTATGTACTGTTTCTAATTATATGTCCACCACTGTACATCCTAGGGAAAAAATAAAACTATTAGTGTCTTCCTCCTTCCAAACAGTATCTATTAAACGAATAAAATTAAAGTCTTGAAAATATGAAATCTTGTCAATTCTGTAGCCTACCCCACTCTGGGATTACAGGTGTGTAATTATGTATGTATGTAATTTAAAGCCATGTCAAATTTCATATCCAAATCCGCTAAGTCGTTCTGGCGTGGTTGAGTAACAAAATCGAAACTTTCGCATGTATTATATTTGTAAGATTACTAGTTGTTGCCCGTGACTCCGTTAGCGTACAGTCTTTTGTCAAAAAAAGACTTATGTCCTGGGAATTCCAGCTATCTCCATACCAAATCTCATTCAGCGGCATTCAAATTATTAGTGGAGTATGAGTACGTTAAATGGAATTTAACAAAATTATTTGTAAACTGACCTTTCCTTTCACCTTATCGCTTTCCATAAACATATGGTTTATTTTACGACCTTTTAGTCATGCTAATACAGCGTATGTTTTCAGCGAAGAAGCGGCCTCGCCGCAGTACTCCGGCCTGTACGCGTACTACCTCCACACCAACACGTGGCAGCTGCTCCTGGCCGATCGGCATTCGTTAAACGCGCCCCAACCGCGCGTCTCGCACTCTATGCTTTTCCACCCGGTGAGTAGATCTAAACTTTTTTATCCAAAGTTTGAGTAGCGAATGACTCGAACAGTTGATTTTTCAAAGCTCGTAATAGTGAAGGGGTTCCCCTAGGATGTATATTAGGGGTTATATATTAAATACTGAAGCTTCGGTGCGTGAGTCTGACTTGCACTTGACCGGTGTTTAGTATTTGTTGTCTTTCTTCAGTTTGCTAAATAATAGACACAGATAAAGTTACGTTTCGAATAAAATATGGATGTATAAGTCTTGTGTCCTCATTTTATTATGGCCGTTTTCACTTTTTCTAAAGTTACAAACTAGATAAAAATGAAATTTGTATGCAACATTGCGGGCTTGTGCAGCGAGCATGCAATGTTTTTTTTTTAATTTGGGTACTGTCTGTAAACTATGTACTTCGCGTCTCCGTATGGAGTTATTATTATTCAGGGAGTGGCTATTCAATGCTCCAAAGCCTAGTATCACTGCGACCAGAATTGATCTATTGTGATCCGTATGGAGTTAGTAATGTCAACTTTTCCGGTCATTTTTGAGAAAAAATATAAATATAAAGTTTGTATGGTGTCGGCAGATCCAGCGGCGGCTGTACATCTTCGCGGGGCAGCGCAACAAGGAGCACCTGCTGGACCTGTGGTGGTGGGACGTGAGCTCGGGGCAGTGCGGCGCGCTGTGCGCCGGCGCCGCCGCCTGCCCGCCGCCCGCGGCCGGCTTCACGCAGCGCGCCACGCTCGACCCCGACACCGACGAGCTGTTCGTGCTCTCGGTCCGTGCCGCCGCCGCCCACTCCTCCCCCACACGTCCGACACACTGACAGACATCACAATTTTTTCAGAAATCTACCTTCAACGGGCAGAAACAAAGAACAGCCCTGTTTCTTAAAAGCTGGCCCTATTATTTTTACGGTTGACATTTTTAGCTGTCATTTTAGTCTATGGAATAAAAAATAGTACATTATTGCCTAGGCAGTGAAGCAGGCAATTGCGGGCCGAGAATTATAAACAGAAACTTCACGTGAAATAACATCACTCTCTACCGCCTTTATTTTTATGACAAGAAGAAACGCAAGCATTTTTTAGAAAAAAAAACTCAAGCTATTCCAGACACAGATAAAAAAGTTACATTTCGAATAAAATATGGATGTATAAGACTTGTGCCCTCATTTTATTATGACCGTTTTCACTTTTTTTAAATTTACAAACTAGATAACAATGAAATTTGTATGCAACATTGCGGGCTTTTGTAGCGAGCACGCAATGTTTTTTTTTTAATTTGGGATCTGTCTGTAAACTATGTACTTCGCGTCTCAGTATGGTGTTAATAATGTCGACTTTTCCGGTAATTTTTGAGAAAATGCTCTCTCACTCGCAAGCTCGTCCGTTTAAACCAATTCTCGGCCCGCAATTGCCTACTTCACTGCCTAGGCAATAATGTACTATTTCTCAAAAATGACCGGAAAAGTTGACATTACTAACTCCATACTGAGACGCGAAGTACATAGTTTACAGACAGTTCCCAAATTAAAAAAAAATTACATTGCGTGCTCGCTACACAAGCCCGCAATGTTGCATACAAATTTCATTGTTATCTAGTTTGTAACTTTTTAAAAAGTGAAAACGGCCATAATAAAATGAGGGCGCAAGTGGTTTTCATCCATATTTTATTCGAAACGTAACTTTTTTATCTGTGTCTGAAATAGCTTGAGTTTTTTTTTCTACAAAAAGCTTGCGTTTCTCCTTGTCATAAAAATAATGGCGGTAAAGAGTGAGGTTATTTCACGTGAAGTTTGTGTTTATATGCGATTTTTTTCTTGCGATTTTTGAGAAAAGCACTATATATGCCTCGGCAGGAATCGCAATTGCGGGCCTCGTATTTTTAAACGGACTCGCAAGCTCGTCCGTTTAAACCAATTCTCGGCCCGCAATTGCCTGCTTCACTGCCTAGGCAATAATGTACTATTTTTGCAGGGCATGAGTAAAGAGAAGGACAAGCGCGTGTACAACACGCTGTGGGTGTTCTCGCTGCGGCGGCTCTCGTGGGCCTGCGTGTACCGCAACGACAGCGTGGCGCCGCACGAGCCGCGCCCGCGCTTCGCGCACCAGCTGGTCTACGACCCCGTGCGGAAGGTGCTGGATTTTTTACACAACTACACACACACACACACACAAACACAAACACATACACAGACTCAGCTTCTTTACATAGTATACATTTTAACCAAACCTCAATGATTTTGAAAACAGACAAATAGAAACCCACTACGTTAACATGTTGTATCCAGATACATTACCTGTTCGGCGGCAACCCAGGCAACCAGCACAGCGTGCGGCTGCGGCTGGACGACCTGTGGGCGCTGCAGCTGCAGCGCGCCTCCGTGGAGTCCGTGGCCCGCGAGGCGCGGCTGGCGCTGCGTGAGGCCTGCTACCGCGAGCTGGCCGCCACGCCGGGCCGGGACTGCGTCGCGCTCAAGTACCTGCGGACTGAGCTGCATGCCGCCTTGGACCATAGTGATCCTAGTGAGGTGAGTAAAGCCTAAAAAAACGGTAAATTGCCCACCTGAGGGCTCTTTTACATGTTGGTAATATGGTTCGAATCTACTGGCGCTTCCGACAAGATCATCATTGCTGAGAAGAAGCGCTGCAAGAAACTCCAGTAGGAGGTTTTTTTTTAAATCATAAACAAAACACTACCTTACAGTAGGTTACATTACAAGTTAATAAGGTAATACATAATAATAATTAAAACTAGCAAAATAAAATCATTACAAATGTAAGGACAATAAACATTAAACTAAAAATAATGATGTGACGCAGTCATTATTTTTAGTTTTCATTGATAACATTTTCAGAATGATGGATCGGCCGCTTAGGCGCAATACTATGACCCCCGCGTTCACCGGATCTGAACCCCGTAGATTTTCTTTATTGGGGTTCTCTCAAAGAGAAAGTGTACAGCAGTCCGATTAGGAGTCTTTCTTAGTTACGACAGCGAAAAAAAAACTGCTCAAGAAATAGAGAACTCTGGATACACTAGATTCGTCAGGTATTCCGTTATCGCTCCTATTAGGCTTGCCTTAGGATTGATGGATGTTGATTTGGGCACATAATTTAATATAAATTTATATAAATAAATGTTCAATCATTCATCGTAAAAACAAGTTTCTTTGCTACTACCACCACTACGTACTTATTTAAGTTTTATTAATCAAAATAAATAAAATTATATTATTTAAAAAAAATATTTAATGGGCACGTTTTGATCTCATTGGTCGAGCATAATAAGATTACCTAAAATTAGTATCCCTACTTTCTCTGGCAAATACACCGTGTGGACTACATTTAGAGATTTATTTGTGTCAATGATCAACAACAATGACAAAGTAAGTGCAAAAGATGCAATATCTTAAAGGTTATTTAACGGGTGAAGCGGAACAATTGATATGTAACATACCTGTGTCCGATACGAACTACACTCTGTGCTGGAGTCAATTAGAACAATGGTATATCAATAAGAAGTATTTGTAGCACTGCATATTAAAAAGACTATTGAGTCATAAGAGTGCTACTGCGGAATCGCCAGGGTTTCTTAAGGATCTGTTGGACACTTCAACAGACTGTTTAAGTGCATTGTCTAATCTAGACATGGATGTTTCCACATGGGACATCATAGTAATTCATTTGCTGACGTTAAAATTAGATCCTGAATCGCGTAAGCAATGGGAGCTTAATGTGGCGGCTAATTCGGCTTCAGATGCTTTACCTATATTCGATCAATTTAAAGAATTTTTAACAAGCCGATACAGAGCTTTAGAGTTTATTGAGCCGTCCCCGAGTGCTTACGGAAAACCGTCCACCAGTAGTTTTAGTAAACCAAATGTACTCCATGTGACTGACGCATCACACTTAGAGTGCGAATTTTGTACTGGGACTCACAAATTTTGTTTCTGTTAGCATACATACATACATAACTTCACGCCTGTCTCCCAATGGGGTAGCCAGAGACTATGGAACGCCAGGTGAACCGATCTAAACATACAACTTCTGTTAGCAATTTGCCAGTAATAGTACATTATTGCCCAGGCAGTGAAGCAGGCAATTGACAACATTTCAAAAAAAAAAGCATTATTGTTTTTTCGCGTTTATAATAGCTGGTTAAAAATTAGATTAATCTCTTGGTTTTTCTTTATTTAACTTAAATTCGTCGTTAATAATTTATTAAAAAAATAGTCATTAAAAGACCGTATATACAAAGTTAGGAATACTAGGATGTCGTGATCTTAGCCTGATATAAAATTTAAAAAAGTAACTTGAAACAGTAAACAAAACTGACTGTCATGTCATGTCAATCATTCGCTGCCGTTCGTTCACAAATTTGCTATTTTGCGTAATTTAATTAATTACGTAATTTGTAGACGCCATTAAAATAAATAAACTATTTTGCGTAGAATTGAAAGCGTGTCGTCAGAATCAAGTAATCCGTCAGACAGATAAACAATGAACATGACAGTTGTATATTTTTTTGAATTCCTTTGGTAATAAATGGACTAAGGGCACTATAAGTGTATTCCTAACATTCACAATCCAACTTTTTTTACTGTTTTTCCTAAATATAAAAAAAACTACTGCATATAAAAATCCAAAGATATTTTTACTGTAATCAGCAGTGTAACATCTAGAAACGGTATTTTATTTTACTACCTTAGCACAAAATTAATTGTTGTCAATTGCGGGCCCGCAAATGCCGTTCCTGCCGAGGCATATATAGTGCTTTTCTCAAAAATCGCAAGTTACAAATCGCATATAAACAGAAACTTCACGTGAAATAACATCACTCTTTACCGCTATTATTTTTATGACAAGGAGAAACGCAAGCTTTTTTTAGAAAAAAAACTCAAGCTATTCCAGACACAGATAAAAAAGTTACGTTTCGAATAAAATATGGATGTATAAGACTTGCGCCCTCATTTTATTATGGCCATTTTCACTTTTTTTAAAGTTACAAACTAGATAACAATGAAATTTGTATGCAACATGCTTGTGTAGCGAGCACGCAATGTAATTTTTTTTAAATTTGGGAACTGTCTGTAAACTATGTACTTCGCGTCTCAGTATGGAGTCAGTAATGTCAACTTTTCCGGTCATTTTTGAGAAAAAGATTATTTTCATCACACTTGCTCGGAAAGGGTTTTATAACACGCAGGCGTTAAGGGCAGTTATAGACGACTTAGCTCCCGCGGGAGTTATGAGTTTAGTTTTAAAATATAGAATCCACTTGTACATCATTTCAGACCAAGGAGGTGTAAAATCAGCCAAGGTTTATTTCCTATATTCAAAACTTGGCTACAAACCAATTTTACTGTTTTATTAAACTTATACGGCACATTTGTCTGCATTATATTTCTATTTTACCATTATTTCAGAGACATTCGCAATTATTGAAAATTTCTACAATCTGGCAGAATAGCCTGTATTTGTCAAGTTAAAAAAAAAACAATTCTAAGCATTATCTGTGGAAGACTAAAAAAAAGTTGTATAATTACTTACTTTCATCTTTATTAAAGGTTTTTTTTCTATTTGTTTTTTATTTCCTCGCTAATGTGATGAAAATCATTGTGTGTATCATGGGCAGTAAGGAGTTTGCAAACTCGAGTCATTAAAAGCCCTCCGCCTTCGGCGTCGGGCTTCTAATAGTCTCTCGTTAGCAATCCTCTTCTTATCGCCCTTGATGCACAATGTACTATTATACATCCATCACCTACCACCGTGTATGAGTGTATGCTGATTGTAGGTCCATTCCGTAGGTGGAGCGTTTCCAGAAGTTGGCGACGGTGCTATTCGCGGGCAGCGCACGTGCTTGCGGGCCGGCGGCGCTGACTCCGCGCCGCGTGCGCGCGCTGGCCCGGCGCCGCGCCGCCAGCCTGGCGCCGCCCGACCTCGCGCTCGCGCTGCACGCGGTAACACCCGACTGTCCATCAGCGTACACTACTGGCGACGGTGCTGGTCGCTGGCCCGGCGCCGCGCCGCCAGCCTGGCGCCGCCCGACCTCGCGCTCGCGCTGCACGCGGTAACACCCGACTGTCCATCAGCGTACACTACTGGCGACGGTGCTGGTCGCTGGCCCGGCGCCGCGCCGCCAGCCTGGCGCCGCCCGACCTCGCGCTCGCGCTGCACGCGGTAACACCCGACTGTCCATCAGCGTACACTACTGGCGACGGTGCTGGTCGCTGGCCCGGCGCCGCGCCGCCAGCCTGGCGCCGCCCGACCTCGCGCTCGCGCTGCACGCGGTAACACCCGACTGTCCATCAGCGTACACTACTGGCGACGGTGCTGGTCGCTGGCCCGGCGCCGCGCCGCCAGCCTGGCGCCGCCCGACCTCGCGCTCGCGCTGCACGCGGTAACACCCGACTGTCCATCAGCGTACACTACTGGCGACGGTGCTGGTCGCTGGCCCGGCGCCGCGCCGCCAGCCTGGCGCCGCCCGACCTCGCGCTCGCGCTGCACGCGGTAACACCCGACTGTCCATCAGCGTACACTACTGGCGACGGTGCTGGTCGCTGGCCCGGCGCCGCGCCGCCAGCCTGGCGCCGCCCGACCTCGCGCTCGCGCTGCACGCGGTAACACCCGACTGTCCATCAGCGTACACTACTGGCGACGGTGCTGGTCGCTGGCCCGGCGCCGCGCCGCCAGCCTGGCGCCGCCCGACCTCGCGCTCGCGCTGCACGCGGTAACACCCGACTGTCCATCAGCGTACACTACTGGCGACGGTGCTGGTCGCTGGCCCGGCGCCGCGCCG
This sequence comes from Acleris emargana, assembly GCA_927399475.2. NCBI lineage: Eukaryota > Metazoa > Arthropoda > Insecta > Lepidoptera > Tortricidae > Acleris > Acleris emargana. Next base: position 7,125,587 of record OV656850.1, read on the forward strand.
CCAGCCTGGCGCCGCCCGACCTCGCGCTCGCGCTGCACGCGGTAACAACCAACTGTCCATCAGCGTACACAACTGCCAGGGGCACCGTGCGTCACCTAGCAAAAAAGTTAAAGGGGCCCCAGAATTGCATTGCCTCCGGGCCCCGAACTGGTTAAGCAGGTCCTGAATGGGATAGACTTTCCCGTTTAGTTCTCACCTGTAGGCACTCGTCCCCCCGCCGACGAGGACGCGCTCGCTCAAGAAACGAACAAAATATATAGATCCCGTGTCGATAAAAGAGACACAAATATTAATAGATGATCGCTGCCGGCAAGAACTCTATCTACGACAAAAGATACATTTCTCGTGTCAGTAAAAGAGATGTACATATTAATTACTCGCTTCTCGCTCATCGTTGACGATGGGATGAGTGTCGTGAGACCAAAACAGAAGTGGACCGAACCGAAACACTTGCGAACACCGAAACGCTGTCTACCGGACTAGGCAGAAAAAAGTCAACATTATCAACATTCAGAATGGTCATCGTCGTGCAATGTGCCAGGATTGTCTTCTTATCTGTCTAACACTATAATATGACTATAATATACACAAAAAAGTGGCGAGTCGGGTCATAAATCATCGGAATCATGCTATCTCATTCATACCTGCACGGTCTTATGGAGCAGGCCGTGCAACAATAATGCAGGTAGCGGTACACACAAAAAGAAAGGTAACTGACGTTTATTGCCCGTTCGCCACTTAATTTTGCGGATTTTGAGTATGTTCTATCTCACATAGCACGAGAAAGGAAACCGGAATGAAATGAATCCACTATGAGTCCGCCACCTGTTAGTCGACGTTGACATATTTTCTAATGGTTCGCACAATAATTCCTGGTGAACCTCTTGTCCATTCAGATCCATAAATGGAGTCAAGCGGACTTTATTATGTATACTAAACTCCACAGTGGATTTAAATGTTTTTTTTTTGTACATTTGGATTTTTCAGTTGATTTTGAAAAACTACAATGTTTACGCTGATCCATTAATGGATTGTAATAGAATGTAATGTTTGTGAAGATCCATTAATGGATTGTAATAGAATGTAATGTTTGTGAAGATCCATTAAGGAATCCAAATAACTTTTAATAGACTCGAGTACATTATTCGATCACAATACACCGCAATGTTTAATGCATTGACGGATTCTAGGCGACATCAAAGTAAATTAAAATCCACGTATAGATCCTAGTCTAAATAAAGTTCACATTAATCTATTCATGGATTCTAGACGATGTGCATAAAGTTCACTTGACTCCATTGACGGATTCTGCCAATGGATTCAAGTGGCCAGAGGGCAACAGTGCGGTGAGCTTAAGTTTCGCGCGTGTCTTTGTGCTACAGGCGTCAGCGTTGGCAAGAAGTAGGGTTGGAAGTCTTGGTCTGACCCAAACATTCCTATGGCAGGTACTGGGTGCCGACGACGTGATCCCAGAGCCAGTCCAGCCGTTCGAGGAGGTCCCGGCGGCGGCGCCCGAGTCCTGGGACGTGGGCGAGGACCTGGAGACGCCCGCCGAGCGCGCCGGGGAGTCGGCCGCCGCGCGCCACGCCCGCCTGCTGCTGTTCGACCAGCTCTGCAGGTACTTCCGACCCAGCGCCGTGCCGCCCAAAGGAGACATCGCCGACTTGGTTGCGTTGTAAACCGGAACTCCGCGAGGATAATGATAACAGTTCTATACGGCAGCTCGGACTTTAAGTTTTAGCGCCTTCGTGCACTCGAAATAGTATCGTGTTACGAGTGATCAAAATTATTGAATCCAGAGCAAAGCGGAAGTTCTATGAATACCATCACGCCTTCATCCCAGAGTGGGGTAGGCAGAGCTACAGAATTACCAAAAACTCTAACAATTTGTTGTCAATTCAATTTTGCGGAAGTTCTATCGTAGAAATAATTTTGTAACTGAGTGACACTGCTTTTCACTCAGCCTATGAAGAAAATGCAATAAAACAAACGATAAAATTAAGTAATAAGTTAAAAATATGTTAAAAGAAGTAAACTTAAACAGAATCCATGTGAATTATACAAGGGAAATTGATTACATTTACTTCTTTGAATCGGTGGAGTGAAAAAGTTAACGCGACGTAAGAGATATTTTCTATCTCTACAACATTGACCAGCTATTGACCTGTATCTCACATATTGGTGACTAACCAGTAGCAGCCTTTTCACCATTGTTTAAAAAAACAAGAAAACTACATATCTCTGGAAGGAAAATATCTCTTAGTTAACATAAAATTAATAAAAACGTAAACTTAATAAATAAAATAACAAACACATAATTATCTACAGTGCAATTAGCTGTTAACTTGAGGGTTCGGGTGAAGTCAGTTTGACTACACAAGAGCGTAAGCGAGTACGTACAAACAAAGCCTTAAGTTGTTTTAAGAGCTATTGCAATCTTCTTGTTAGGGCCTTGTTAGGGTCGTATGGAAGCAAGACGCAACAAAGTTGTTTTAGAGTGCACTTAGATATGCACCTACTTTTGGGTTATTCCCACTAGTTACCACCCAGCGTTTTTTTGTTGCCACTTTGAACATTTTTCATATTATGTAATAAGCAAGCATAAGTGTGCGGGTAACACAGGGGAATAACCCCTTCTGCTTAACACGATGATAGACATTACGGATAGGGAATGCAATAACCGGTCAAATTTGAAAACCGGTTATTAACCGTCGTTGTTGACTTAAAACCGGTTTTTAATAATTTTACTCTCTTCATACAATTTTATGGTCTTATCATTGTAAAAAACTATCCCACCAAAAACATAAATGTAAAAAAGGAGAGCCAAGTTCAATACAAAAATTATTCTCTGCTGTGGGCTTCGCCGCAAAAAGAATGGAGATCTGAGATTGAGTGCCAAGTTCTATGCAAAATCCAAATATGTAGTCTAAGGGCTGACTTGGCTGGTTTTTCCATACGAATTATTATTAAGTACCTACTTTTACACAGTCATGGGAGAGCCTTATGTTCGATGGGTAGTTTCTACCAGCAAGCCAAATTTTCGGAATAATAAAATAAGAACCGAAAGGTAACAGGTTTAGAACATGCGAAGGCTATATAATTAGTATGGGAAAACCAGCCAAGTGAGCCCTTAGACTACATATTTGGATTTTGCATAGAACTTGGCACTCAATCTCAGATCTCCATTCTTTTTGCGGCGAAGCCCACAGCAGAGAATAATTTTTGTATTGAACTTGGCTCTCCTTTTTTACATTTATGTTTTTGGTGGGATATCATTACTTTTTGTAGGTAAGTACATATCCTCGTAACGCCGTGGGTCCTTTTAAAAGGACAAATTCAAAACTAAAAGTAGACTTTATAAATATAAAACAATTGCATTGCCAAGCCCACAGCAGAGAATAATTTTTGTATTGAACTTGGCTCTCCTTTTTTACATTTATGTTTTTGGTGGGTACCTACCTACGTAATAAAAAGATAAAACTATTTGCTACTATCAACAAGTTCTCAAACTCAGAGTTAAGTAGGTATATACACCTACTTACTTTTAACTATACTTAACTTACCTACTTACTAAAAAATACAATTATTATTTATTTAAACTATTGCCTATACTATACTAAACCTACGTACCCACTTATTATAGGAATTGTAATAATAATAAGTATATACACCTCCCTACTTATAACTATAAAATTATTATTTATTTAAACTATAGCCTATACTATAATACTATACGTACGTAGGTACCAACTTATTAAAGAAATTGTAATAATAATATTACTACAAATTATAAGTTTTCCTTAAGAAAACTTAGCAATTTCGCAGCATAAATTGCAACCTTATAGGTCAGATATCGAGAGACAACCGGACGGACAGCAAGCCGGCGCTCGCGCTTGTGAGCGCGGCTGCCGCTCGCTCGGCCACGTTCGCGTCAACGGTTCGATTCGATCGTCACAGCGCCCGCGCCGCTCCGGCGTCACTCGGCGCGCGCGCGTCGTGTATATACCGAAAATCTAAATGCCTATTATTTTATCATTATTTATGAGTAGGTAATGATTTTACACTATTGATGTGCGCTAAATATAAAAATAATAATTAATCCCAGTTAATAACGTAGGTAACCTAAGTAATATTAGGTATTTATGTTAAGCGTTCATAATAGAATCTAATTATTTAAAAATTGACAGTTTTTTATTTATTCCTTTGTATTCATCTAATTACCTATCTGCATACCAAATTTTAACTCTCTAGGTCATCTGGAACTGGGTTAGAGTTTTGGTCTATAGGTCAGTCAATGATAAAAATGAGGAATTTTGGACATTAATATCTAAATAACCGTTTGAGATAAGCTTATGAAATTTAGAACACATATGTATCTCGCAAGTCTCAATATATGAGCAAAATTTGATACGTTTATGTAAAATAGTTTTTGATTTATGAGGGGGTCAAAAGTGGCCCCAAATGGTTCGTGTAATATTACACACGGTGCGCCTCGCCAGTTCTGTTTCTTGAACTTGGCTTGACACGCTCCCGCGTGTCTAGATTTCTGATGTTGTGTCATCGTTTACCATCACCATTCCAATCGATTAAAAACTAAAAATTTACAGATTTTGGAAAAAGTATAGCAAAAAACAAAAATGAAAATTTTCCAAGTTATTTGAGAATGCAAATACTATTTAAAAAAAAGTCAACAACGACGGTAAATAACCGGTTTTCAAATTTGACCGGTTACTGCATTCCCCAGTATGTACGTATGTACTTCAATCGGTAAAAAACCGGTTTGAGCTTTAAATAACCGGTTTTTCAACGAACCTAAAAATGGCCGGTTAACCGGTTAATCGGTGGCCAACATTTAAGCGTTAATAACGTTGCGGCATTGTTATTGACGTTAGACGTTAAACGACACATGGTTTAAGCGCGTTAGAAAACAGAACTACTTTTCGTCGCAGACGCCAAATTTTAAGGTCTTACGCTACATACATTTTGTGGCGACCTATTTGGGCCATGCAAAATACTTTTACTATTTGCCGTGGCGATCAAGTTTGCCCACCACTAATTACATTTTATAGTAAAAGTTTCACAGCCGGCTATCTCTGCCTCTCCGGCTATTATGGTCACCTTTATCTCGGTGAGTAAAGCCTCCATCACTCTCGCACTTAGATACTGACCAGAAAGTGACACATGTTTTATCCACATCGATAAAAACGACCTTAATACGCTTGCAGGTGTAAATACATTTGTTCCGCCGTTTAGGGCCCGTCATTTGATCAGTAGTTAAGCATACTTATAGAAATCATAACCATTGGTTTTTCAGTAGTTTCAGAGATTACCCTCCACACGCAATCAAACACACAATACCTGTTTATAATATTAGTACTTATAGATAAAATATTTTTTTCTGTAAATAGTCTGTAGACACGTCTTTCACAATGTACATACGAGTAGGTGGTAACATAATCAGAAACGCTTGTGTTTTTCCCATTCAAATGCCTACAAAAATGACTTTTTAATTTTAAAAACTAACGCAAAATTCAAAATTCATAATATTTATTCAGTAAATTGACCACAAGAGGGCTCTTTTACACGTCAGTAATATGGAGTAAATCTAGTAGCGCTTCGGACAAGACCATAATTGCGGAGAAGAAGCGCCGCAAGAAACTCCAGCAGAAGGTAATTGTTTCCAATCATAACTCATAACCATACATCGGGGTTTTCGGTGCGGGAATGTTTGACATAAGCCAAAGATTAAAAAACAGAATTTTACTCTAGGTTTCTACCTAATGAAAAATTAATTGAACAAAAAAAAGTATTTTATAAAAGAAATGTCGAAAAACTATGAACGAATTTTTACAAGGAAATAGAAATGCGATTGAAAAAAAAAAAATGCTCATATTACAACTGCCGACTTAGAGAGATCGTTCAGTTCATTGAAATGGATAATATTTACAGCAAGACGTCGCAGATGAACTGTTCCAAATATTGAAAAAACATTAATAGTTTATTTTGAAAATCGTGTCAACTACTAAATTTACCTACTGCAGGTAATTAATTAACGTTAATTTTATTATTATCTTATATCATTATAGCCTTGGTAGTAAAGCTAAAGTGCTACATGAGTTAAAATAAACTTGTATCATAGTGTAAGCAATTCGCAGAGGTAGTTAGTCATTAGGCATAATATGATATTTTCTCAGATTACCTATCTGTTGATATCTACTCTTTCTTAAATCATTCATATGTATGCTCATAACATACAATAATACTTAAAAGTAACATTAGAAAGTAATAAAGTTAATATTATTATTTTAATACTAATAAAAATAAATTCATAACAAATGTAAGCTCAATCGCATTAAATTAAAAATCTGAATCTAAGAGCATCATAATATTTTTTTCCTACTCCTGTACTTTTATCTGTCATTTATATAGTCACGAACACTAATCACTACATAGTATAAAACAAAGTCGCTTGCGCTGTCTGTCCCTATGTATGCTTAAATCTTTAAAACTACGCAACGGATTTTGATGCGGTTTTTTTAAATAGATAGAGTGATTCTTAAGGAAGGTTTATATGTATAATACATTCCACGCGGGCGAAGCCGCGGGCGGGTCGCTAGTATAAGAATATAGATAATATGTCCGCAGAACATTCCGTAGAAAAGTCTATCTAGTCTATTCCCCTTAACAGCACTTGTGCTTTTTTGAGCCAAAACGATATGCCTAGCTGCCAAAGCTTACACCTAGGTTAATTTGACCAATCAAAATACTCACCAAATTAAACCACCAATCACAATACACATTGACTGTCAATCGGAACGTTAGGTTCTTTTTGGTATGTAAACTCTTTCACTAATTTAACTCTTTAAAAAAAACATTTTATTTGGTATCAACCAACCAGAACGCAGCTATATTAAAATCGACCAATCAGGTAAAAGAATTCATTTCTCAAATCATTAGGTGTTTTTTAGTCCCTATTTCACAAGTTAAATCGATAGTGCAACTTTTAAAAAAAATATGAAACCTGGCAAGTGCACATCAATTTAAAAACAAAATTAACCATAGACACATATTTTGTTGTTTTCGAATGTTTCTCGCTCGTTTGTTGTTCTGTGCTTCGTTCGTTCGTATTCTAACCTAGGTATATTAATTTAATTTTGCATTTTATTTGAAACCTAGTCGTAGAAAAAGTATTGTATGCAACGGTGTATAACTAAGTCAAAAAATACTCGTAACCACACCACTCGTCTTTTTTGACCTCTCTTATACAACTGTTGCATAAACTACTATTATCTACTCTCATATCGTAAAGTTGGAATTATAAACTTCAAAACGAATTTATATTGACATACTTTATAAACACAATACCGAAATTTAAAAAAAAACACTTTATAACATTATTTCTTTAACAAAATAATGTTATAAAGTATTTTTTTTACCATTACGATACAAGTTAATACAAAAAGTTAATGTCACCAACGAGGTTCCATATCAATTATTTTTTTATAATGGAGCGCACATGCGGTTCGCGTCATTTTTACAGCATAGCAAAAACTTTTCATTCCAATTTTTACTTGTCTGTGACAGCGTCCGCTTTAACGCATGCGCGGTGATGTGCTAGGTTTTGGCGCCATTCATTGAATACGTTTTGCTGTAGTTACTTTATTAACTTTGATCTTTTATTTAGTAGGTTGAATCGCAATGTATGAGAGTAGATAAAGTAGTGTATGAAACTGCACATAACTAGGTATAAAACACTCGTGTGATACTGTTAAAAACCTCGCCTAGCGGCTCGGTTCTTAAACACACACTCGTGTTTTAATACCCCTCTTTATGCAACAATTTCATAAACTACTATTGTCAAATAGCCTATGATGGTGGAATCAGTAATGGACAAAGACCCAATGATCGACACGTGATTCTTATTTAACAGAAGATAAGGGTTATTAATTTATTCGCAACAATCAATTTATAACCGTACGATCTTTGAATTAAGGGTTAAGTGTCCGTTATTGGTGCCTGGTTAAAGTAATTTTATAGCCTATTGTATGAAAAAAAAATGCATTTGTTTCCGATTATCAGACCACCTATTTCTACTCTTTCTTGATAGGTATTTATAAATAATTGAATAGCGAAGTTTGTTTCGATAAAATTATTTATTTATTTAAACTTAATTGCACAATACAAAAGGTTTGTAAAAATGGCGGACTTAATGCCTTGCGGCATTCCCTACCAGTCAACCACTAGGCCAAATAGAGAACAGTTGAGGTTGTTGGTATTACGTTAACTTTAACAATAGACAATTCGCACCTCTGGTTAACATATCTGTGGGGCAGAAATAAAAGCAGCGTTACTTTATCCTTCTAATTACGAGTATGTAAACAATTATAGCTTCATACAGGCGATGCGTCAATCTTGAAGGCTCTAAGGAAGGATAGGCGTAATTTTCTCGCACGTCCGGCTATTCCCAGTTGCGCGTAGTTTGGAGAAATGGGAATAAAAATTCCCTACTAGGTGCGGACAATTGGAAAGAAAATCTCAGTGGTCCGCAGTGTGGACAACTGGCCATAGCCGAATTAATGTCGTACTGAGTTGACCAAATTTGGTCTAGGTTAAGTGGCATCGCATTAGTGCGTGTACTAGGTTTCTCTTTGTTATTATTCTAAACCTTCATATATGGTTGACGTGTAACGTTGTTTTTATTTGCCGTATGATGAAAATTGGTTGAGCCGTTTAACCCTTTGAATGTCAAGAACACCTAAAGGTGTCGTGTACTGTCGTGCCTACCACGCCATAGACGCTTATAGTTGTCACAGATACAGTGTAAAATAGACCCGAGTATTTGTGACGTAAGGTTGAAATTAGCTGTGGTTTTCAGTTGTCGTGTGAGGAAGACTCTTGTATCAAGTTAATGTCGGCGAAAAGGTTAAGAGCGATGCCCTGATGAGTCTGAAAGTAGTAGTTGCAATTATATTGGAGGGTTTATATATTCATGGTTGTTATTAATTAAAATGTAGTAGATATCAGCCTTCCGTGTTCAATTTATTATAAGTCTGAGATCAGATTTAATATGCAATGTTTTTGACTACACTCGAACACCATTATATTGCTGATATCTCCACGTGATTGTTTTCAATCGCATTTGCAAGTCAACAATCTGTTTCTGTTTTTGAAAATTTCGTGTTTATTCATTTTGTACATTGGACGTAAAATTATGGATCAGTTTGCATTTGTTTTTCAATATTTGTTTGCGTTTTGTGATGATCTCAGTGCCAACTCTATAATAATTTTTCATGGTCCTATTAAAAATAAAAAAGGGGTGTTTTTTTCAAAAACATTTGACGAACGTCATTAAAAAATATTTTTTTTTCACTTTTGATCTTTGCTCACCAAAATAATCAACAGTAAATTGAATCTGAAACAGCGTATTCTGGCCAAAAGAGAATGAAATCTTATGTTTTCTTCTCTTATGGGAAAAGCCCTTTTGGAACGGGTTACTTTCACAAGGTTTAATTTTCGTTCCCAACTGTTTCCTGGATGGTTATGTTGTAAAAAAAAACTACTAAAACGTATAGGTTCTCTAGGTATATCTCTATCACTTTTTGTAAAGTCAATGGATTCACAACAAAAATCATCAAGCAAGGCAAGGCCAAATGAAACAGTTGGGAACGAAACTTTGACCGATAAATTACTTTTGGAAAGACATTCCCTTTTGCCCTTTGAAATCGTGTCCGATTTAGTTTTGTAACTTCGTTTGGTTTTATCATTTTTAGTTGATAAGTAAGTTGACTGGCAGTTATCTGTTATGCAAGCCGAAAACCGCAGTAAGTTGGAGATCAACATAGGGTGGTCCTGCGGTCGAAGTTATGTACGGTAGTATTTTTGTATCTGAAGAATACGTAATGCTTAGTCACAATTTTGTAAAACTTTTGATATTAAATAAACACTTTACTAAAGCCCACTAGTTAGAATATTAACCTTGATTTTATGTATTGTATTGCGTTATTTATTGATATTTTGACCAAATTTATTATCATGGAACTATTTGAATAAAAAATACTTTTACCATGGCAATATCTTTGTTTTCTCTGTATGCACACATCAAAAATATCTAAGAGTTCGTTTTTGGAAGGTACTTTGTTGTCTTACATTCAAAATCACGATAGCAAAGGTATCCTATTCTTAGATAGTTTTCGTGTACTTTGGCGATTTTTTGTATTGGATTGAATTGGTTGCCAACTTGCTTGTTCGGTCTGATTTTTATATTGGTTGTGGCCATTTTACGTAGTGTAAGCAAATTGTTAGCAAGGAAATAAGGTTTAAGAGAAGGAAACTGCCAAGTTCGGATCGACCAAGCAATTTGACGTGACCGGTTAGTATTTGTCGGTCCTCCAAATCAAAAGGGACTACATTTCACTTTTTTTGTTCTAAATCGAAATGATCGGGGAAATGTCTTATACAAATAAAATTAGGATGGTATGGTTAATCCGGAAGTAGACTTTATTTTGCTAAATAGAGATCTTACGAAATCTTAATTTCAAAAGCACCTTGTCAGGCTTGACAAACTTAAGAATAAATGAAGTCATTTTCACACAAGAAATTACACAATACGTAGTAGGGTTCTTTGAGTGCAAATTGGAGGTGATCGTGAAAATAAAAAATACGTAACTTAGAATTTTATTATCTTTCATAACGAGACTATAACATTGATTAGCTGGTTAGGTCGGGCGTGTTTGAGTCAACGTTTTAAACGTTGCGTGGACACTCAACTTCTTAACAGAACAGCGAAAAGAGCAGTCCCTATAACGGTCCCATTTGATTTGGACGGCACCATTTGTTAATCCTTATATTGACGACAATTGGTCAAATTGGTGTGGTCAATTCACACGTCCATGGACAAGACATTCGAATGGTCTTTATAATGACACAGTAATTAGTACTAATTAGCGAGGCACTGTTTTTATTAATTTTTTGAACGTCCTAGTTGAAAAGAAGTGACAGCGGATTCGTTAATCTACAGCAGTGGTTTAACGGACCATATTTAGTATCGGCATATGGCATGGCGGGTAAATTCTGCCAACTGTGGCGTTCGAAAAGTATAATACTGTTCGAAATATTATTTTGGTCCTATTCGAATGCTTTGTCCGATTCAAGACGGTGTTAGGGGGTGGGTAATACCCTTAAAGGAGTATTAATTCCCACTAGTTGTTACGTGACGTAAACCGCCTACAATTTAGTCAAAAAAGAATGTTTATTTAACTCTAGATTAATGCTTGTAAATATTATTAATTAACGTGACCTAATTTAATTTCCGTATCCTGAAATAATTGTTCTTATACTCAATGTTTACTCGTGATATTTGTAAATACATACACATTAACATTCTAAGAATAAAATAAACTTTTATTTCGTTTTTTTGACTTTGGTGTTCAATAAAAGCCCCACATGGGAAACTTTATCAATAAAGAATATGTCTGTAATAATTGACAGCGGGAAATACTTACAGTACACGAGGTCCTTATGTCTTTCGGGCTCAGTTAAAGTCGGTTGGACTCGTGTAAGAGGGTATGAGAGCGAATGAGAGACAGGAAGCTTTTCAAGAGCTCTCGCATTGATTTTTTTCTTTCGATCCTAACGACAACAGGATTTTTTTTAAAGGATTTACTGATAAAAATCATTCCTATAGACGTTTGTCTCAAAAGCATATTTTTTCTTTTAGAAAACCGCGCTTTTTATAAGTCTGGCACTAGCTTTGACATAGAGAAGACTAAATGGCTCTTTAGTTATTAGCAGAAATTTGAAATTGAATCGAAAAAAAATAGTTTGCTATTAAGACAAACCTGCAAGTTTCCAGAACACCTATTAAAAAAAAACTGTTGTCATTTAAGATGGTATTGAGTTGTTACTGGCGTTGAAAAGTTAACCCACAAACCCTTTTCAGCCAGCGGTGTTCATATCCGCTCGCCTACAGTAAAGGAAATCGATTCCTAGACCATATTGGACTATATCATAATAATGACGTAATTAATTAAAACGTAAGAGAATTATGATTTTATTTAGTGTCACTTTGACATAGTCCAGTCTAGGAATCAACTTGACTGTACGTTCGTATCAAAATGTATGTATGTATGTAAACACTTAGCTTAGCAATTATAAAATAAACAAAAATAACGCAGGACGGATTGGTTAACTGGTTACAAGGCGAACTTATCCCTTAAAAAAGAAGTAAAGGTACGTAGCTACTCCTACAGCGGCACACGCACAAAATGACGTCAGTGACACGCCTAGATTGATCAAATGTTCTAAAAATTGATGCACGCAGCTCACATGTGTGGCGTGTGCGTGTGTAGCGTGCGCCGCAGTGGAATTCCGACTCTACAATATCTGACAGGGGCCCAATTCAAGGTAAAAAAATATTGCTTTTGGCGTGTTATGGATTTTTTTAATACTATCTCTATTACTGTCAAGTAAGCAAGAGCTACCGCAACGTTGACGATACGATAACACGTCAAAGGCAATATTATCGTATTGGAATATAAGCTCCAGCACAGTGAACTAATCGGATGTGAACTTTGTCACCTTACAATAAGGCTCACTAGTGGTTAGTTAATCTTTTGAACATCACAGTCGGCTCTGGCCGACAGCTGAAAGTCGTGCCACTGACGTAATGCGTTCAAAGGTTGTTAGTCGACTACAAAGCCATTGTATCCACTTTTGCACCGTAATTGCAATATGATGCAGTGGGTACATGCATTCGTAGTCGACTGTGTATAATAAAAGACAACATTTAAATATAATAATTTATTATTCTCATACATGATTGTTTTCAGTCATTGCGACAACACGGCGTGCCTTACAGTTTGAAAATATATTCTGTCTGTCATGATATGTTCCCGAGACTGGATCGAACCATTCACGATCTGAACTAACAATAGTTGAACAGATACATCAAAAGCTCATGAGTTTGTTTTAGTTTAGTTACCTGACTGAGATTCTAATGCAAAGACTTGTAATCTGAGGATCACAAACGTGAAAGCAACTTGGGCGGCCATCTTGCGGAGTCACTACAGAAGTACAGCGAAGTGAACCATCAAACTGTGCAATACTGAGGTCGCTATCGCAGATGGGAACATCCATGCCACCAGTCGGGCTACTCCGAACCACGAAATTCGAAACGTCGGTAGCTCTCTCTCTATCACTCTAGTCATTAACTCCGCCGAGAGGGACATGGCTACCGTAGCTTCGAACATCGACTTCGAGAGTATAGCCCCTGTTGTCCAATACTAAATCATGTTGCGATACAAACTAGCGGCCGTTTTAAATACTTTTTAAATCTTTAATAATAAAAACTCAATACTTTTCTATGATAGAAAATAATATCTATGCCTAAGCAAAATAAGTAATCTAAAGAGTTATTCTGTATAAATAATGATATATTTGGTTAATCGATCTAAGAGCACCGCGAGCGGGCAACAACCTCCGTAACACGCGCCACCGCGGACCTCTGTCCTACTTCATCGCATTTCCATTCAATTATATAATAAATCTCAGGTGAAAGTATGGAATAATTATTTTCCCACTGTGTGATCTTCGTGTTCTCCTGTTCGGTACGAAGTCTAACAACTTTTATAACATGTTGGACGGTTTTCCAAAGAAGTTTTTGTGGCACATAGGGACATAGTTAGGTATTGCATTGTTTCATTCATCCTACCTAAATGTTAGAGAAAAATGGCAGTGCAAAATGGATTATTTTCTTGGAAATGCTCTTCAACATAATAAGTAAGAAAGGGACGGTGTAAATACTGATGTCACGCTAGCGACGTCAGTCCGCGGCGGCCGTATAGTCAAATCATCTAACAAAATATAACAATCTGATATAAATAAATGTAAACGATTTCTAGATGTCAAAAAACTTGTGTACAATACTGTTAAACATAACAACGTCAATTCAAGATAATTGAAAGTGGACGAAAAGGCATATACTGATATACTCACGGACAGAGAAACTGCACCAACTTACGAAAAACTCTCAATAGATTGGCGCAGCTTATAAGTCCGTCAGTGTTTATGAAGAAATAAATATACATAGTGCTCTGCCACCATGGACACACGGCGGGCGCGCACGAACTTGAGATGAGGCCAATCATGCCGTATTCAATATTAAAGCTCCACTAAAATCGTATAAATCAACAGTAAGTGTTTAATAGCGGTATTTAAACTCCGTTTCTTTGTATGCGCTGCAGCGAACGCGCCCGCCGCATTGACTAGACGTAAACAATACATAAACGATGTCTGCTGCTTAGCTAGGAAAGAAAAATAATACTTAGAAAATAAAGATATACGCTAACGCTACTATTGGTAAGTCCATCGTTTAAGTACATACGGAGCTACGATACAAGCTAATAATATGCTAGAACAATAAATGCAAGGCCATGGTCCTCGGGCGAGCCCGCTTTGAGCTATGCAAACAAATTACTCTAATAATGTTAATATTGCAAAACCGATTCACTACGCGTCTCAACAGAGATCCCATAAATATTAAACCTACGAAGTATACTTGAAGGTTAAGTATCAACTAGCTCTATAATACCTACTGCAGTAAAAATACCTACGAAGGGCGAGCGCCCACTACGGAACGGTCGAACTAGCCTACGCCTGCCCGCACCGGCAACGTAAACGGCTAACAATCAATAATCTTTTTGTAAATTTCGACTTAATAATAGAGCGCCGATCGACCGTCGTGAGCAAGTTTTGAGCGACCTGGAGACCGGTGTGTCGTAGATATAAAGAGGAATAGAGTAAACGGGGACAGGCTGGCGGCGTCGGAGCGACCGCGGTCGATCGGGCGCTGGACAAGAACTGGACAAGAATTGGACGCGAGTGGCCACGCCACGGGACGGCAGAGGCGCCCCGCGCCGCCCGGCCGGGCCTGCCTGGGGAGCCGGGCGGCCAGGCACCCGCCGGGCAGCGCGCGGCCACAACCAAACAAGGGACTACGAGTACAACTAGAACAAGATGGACGAAACTATTCGGCAGAGGGCCACAACAACACAACAAACGTATCACTAGAGAACAGATTACATAGTCTTTTTGCGCACACATGGATGGACACCGATGAATATTTTTAGAAATTTCATTTTGGACGTACTCAAATAATCGTATCGAGTAGAGGCTTCTATAATATGTACACGAGAACCGCACGAGTATAATATAAATATGTCATAAAAAATAACTTCGCACGGCATTATCGTTAATTCCTGTTACCGGCGTGGTAATAGTAAAATCTGCACACGCGGGATATATCGTCACTTTACGAATCCATAACAACGGCGATAAATTCATTCGCGTAATAAAATACACCGATACTGTTACAAAAATACTCGATCAACTTTAGTCGGCGTGATACGAGCGGGAGGAGCGGTCTCGGGCCGGCGAGCCGGGGAGCGTGCGGAACTAAGACGGCGAGCCAACAACAACAACGGTGCCTCTCCCGGTTCACACGTTAAAATCAGTCAACTTTAAATTTAACACCAACCATTCAGGAGGGGCCCCCCCGGAGCAAGTCGGACTCCGCGCGCGGCTCGCGGGCGCTTGCACAGTTTGACGGCTCGTGATCGGGTCGCGACGCGCCCGCGACGCCGCCACGCGTCCCGGCGGAGCCCCTCCGCCTTAAGTTATTGGTACGGTTAATATTATAAAACGTATAAATAATTTAGCTTCCTAAGAACGATTTATAAAAAGTTGGGTCGTCATCGACGATTATACTTAGAAGATTTATGTCGTCCGGGGACGCTAGGGAATCACTGGTCACTCGAGTGTCCGAAGTGAGCGCCTGGAGCCGGGGCGCCGCGACGGTAGTCGTCGGCGCGATAAATTCGTTAACGTCGCGCTCGCTTCGCTCGGCCGCAAACAGTGCTAATATAATGTCAGCATGTAATCTCGATGAACCTATTTTACGATCCGTTTTCTCCCGAACACTTATCACTACGTTTCAAATTGTATTTGTTCGTAATTAACTTTTATTTTGGTCATGCTGGCATTATTCTATCACTTCAGAAGACCACTGCAGTGAAAGCCATTAAATTCCAAAGGCTAAGAAAAGAGGCAACACCGGGACCGTTTCATTATAAACGTCACACAATTAGAATACTGATAGAGCACGCCTCGCCTCCGAAGCGATTCCATCGAGACGAGGGACAAACATGCTTCACTGAACATTACAAAAAAGGTTTGGAGTTTTCAGAGGACAGGAAGACTAGAGCCGGCAAGGAGTCGACATTAAAATTAAAACTCGCGGGTTACTCATACACGGACTCAATTATTTAAATGATTCCCCAGTAGGTCACTCATATCACTGTCGAATGCGATAAATAATCGAGGACGTGGATGAAGCCAGTTTTAATTCGAAGTCGACTTCATAGCTCGCATGAGTCTCACCGTGGTATGGAAATCCCCAATTGTAATGATGAAACGTTGTCAGAATGTCAGCACTCAGTATAGAGGGCGCCTGGCTTTCACGACACGGGGCGCGGGCGCGGGCGGCGCGCGGCGAGCAGCGAGCAGCGCGGCCAGCGCGGCGGCGGCGGCCTTGAGCGCCGACACGAGCCGCTAGAAGTCGCGGCCGCGCGCGCGCGCCGGGCCCGCCGCCTTCGGGACGCGCCGCGTGCGCATCTCGCGGTCCACCTGCGGGCACGACACGGGTTCATCGACCATCCGACTCTGATCTCAGGACGTATACTTAAAAAAAAAACAGACAGGAGAGCGAAATTGGTTCGGTTGAGAGTGTTGATTTTGAACCCCGAGTAAACCCGAACAGTGATATCTTATTATGAAGTTACGTCATCTGGGCGGAAAAGAGTTCCTCAAAAAGAACGGTAAATTACCTTCCTCCCGTTCAGTATTGAGCGCGAATACCTCAATAGACACAAAATATTTAAAAGAGCCTGGTTCAAATTATAAAGGGATATTCGCGGCCAGAAGCTAGTTCAATCATAACATCCTTCGCTTCCTCGAGTTTCAAAATCAACCCTTGCAGCATACCAACTTTGCTCTCTTGTTGCCCAAATACTGACTTTAAAAACCATCACTTTGTTTGAATTTCGCTTAGTCAAATAACAATTTCTTTAATTTATTTTTTTATGTTAAGGAAATCCAACAGCTATACAAATTACAGCAATAGACAGAGTAGGAAACCGTTAGCCAATTACAGGATCTCACTATTAGATGTAGAATAAATGCTAAATGCGTACAATACACAAAACGACACAAACATAAATATATAATTAAAAGAAATTAACAGCTATGACCGACAAACACATGCTAGTTTCACTCACTCAAAGCACCTCGCCGACAACTTTTGTCTCACGGATTGGCCCTTGCAATTAAATATGTCCAGGTCCACCTCTCTTGCCAGGTTGTTCAAGCTCTTACCTGCACGTATTAGGAAACTATTGGCCCTATACCTGGACGATGCGGACTTAATGGACAGCGGAGGATAATATCTCTTAGATCGAGTGGGGGTATTGAATGAGAGACAACCAAGCAACTCCAGACTATCAATACCACCACTAGTGACGTTAACCATATAAGTGATGTCAGCTATTTCACGACGCCTATACAATGGGATGAGATGATGTTTTTTGCAAAAGTTAATATAATCAGATGATTTATAAGGAGATTTCAGTTTCATGCATAAGTGTTTTAATGAATTTTTGCTGAATACGCTCGATTCTATCAATATACGTTTTATATAGGGGGTTCCATACTTGAGACGCATATTCAAGTTTACTACGTACATAAGAGCAGAAGAGCACTTTCAATGTTTTAGCTTGCTTGAAATAAAAGGAATTTCGCATGATAAAGCCTAAAGCTCTAAGGGCACTCTTCACGATGGAATCAATATGCTTGTCAAAAAGAAGCCCCGCGTCGTGAATAACTCCTAAATCTTTCATATACGGAACCTTAACTAAGACTTGGCCCCTGAGGCAATATGAAGAACAAATTAGTTTACGTTGGCGTGAAAAGGTCATAGAAAAACACTTGGATGGGTTCAAATCTAAACCATTGCACTTGCAGTATTCATCAAGGCGCACTAGATCAGACTGTAATAACATGGAGTCCTCGATGGATCGTACCCTACAAAAAAATTTCATGTCGTCGGCAAAGCAAAGAAGCTTAGAGTGCTTAAAACATGAAGCTATGTCATTGACGAATATATTAAAAAGTAAGGGCCCAAGCAAGGATCCCTGGGGAACCCCGCTTGGAACCGTAACCCACCCGGACATGTAATTATTCACTACAACGGCTTGGGACCTTTTATCAATATAGGATGAGAACCATCTGAACATGTCACCATTGATTCCTATAGCAAGTAGCTTTGATAATAATACGCCGTGATCAATCCTATCAAATGCCTTGCAGTAATCCGTGTATATCACATCCACTTGGTCACCACCGTCCATCACCGCAGTCACGTAAATACCATTAAATTGATCAAGATTATGCGTGTGCAATTCATCAATTAAATTGCACTCGTCACTGGTCACATAATTTGATGGGATTGTTATAGAGCCCTGAACAGTCCAAAAAATATTACTCATATTATAGTCTCCAATTAGTAAATACTTATCATTTGGATTGTTTACAATCAAATTATTCAAACTACTGAGATGACTATCCAATTGTTGTGAAAACGAGTTACCGTTATTTTGCTTACATAGATAAAGGTCACTAAGGTGTAATTTAATGGGTTTGTTAAAATTATCTTTAAGACATAAAGTAACCCACAGATCCTCGGCAGTAGACCAGTAAGATAATTGCGGTATTACAGCAAGGTCCCTGCGAGTAGCAATCAAAACGCCGCCACCACGACTCTGACCAGTCGCAGCGAGATCCCGGTCGCGCCGCCAGACTACGTACCGGTCGTCAAATAACTCGGAATCAAGGATACTGTCCACAAGCCAAGTCTCAGTTAAAACAATTACATCAAAGGAACTCAGACATAGATTCCGGTAAAAAGAAATTGATTTAGAACGAAGTCCCCTTACGTTCTGATAGTAAATAGACGGAAGATAATCTAAAGAGTTGACATCATTCATAATGGTTAACATAAATTCCTAAAATTGAGTAATTACAGGTAGATTTAAAATGAAGGGGAAGATAAAATACCCACAAAGTCCAAAAGTAAAGAGCAGGCAGTACAAAAGCGAGACAAGATAAAGAAACTTGCTGATGAGGTCCGAGCCGGTGAATAGTAATAAACCCGTATGTGCGAAGTAGCAAGAGATAAAACCCTGCGTAAAATGAGCGTGAGGAACAGAGACAGGTGGATGCCGTCGAATGTGCTTTGAGTGAACGATAATACAATAATAATCGCTTATCTTTACCGGGCGTCAAACAAAAGAGCCAGTCCGGCCGGCCAAAGGTTCTAAACCTTTTGCACGTAAGCTTAATGATTCCATTATAGTTAGCGAATAACAGAAATGCATACAAAGGACCATGGGCAACTTTGTATGGAGCCTGGTTCTGAAACCAACAGAGCTGAAACTTATGTCATTAAATAGGTCTTTAATTCTACTTTATTTCATTATATGGGCACAAAGCCGAATTCCATTGCAAAACTGAGATATTCATATTTAATTTAGAGTAAATACCGGTATTCAACAAGAAATGACACCGAACGAACATCATTAATGGAACGGTCGATATCCCTACCTTCATTTTTTAAATTGGGTTTATATTATGAGTCAGGATCTCTAGCATTACATATTTACATATGAGAGAATATCCTTTTTCCAGGGCCTATCACAGGGACCATGGTATATGTAGGTACTTATGTTTTATTTTATTGTTTTCTTTAATAATATACAGTTAAGTTATTATACCTTTTTAAATAAGTTGGCTTATACAAAATTAAGGGACCACGGGTAAAATAATTCCCGTGGTACCTTCCAGGGACTATCACAGGGACCATGGGCAACAAAGGTGCTCAATACCTACCCTCCAGAATATGAATATTCTCCGAATGCATTTATCGTAGCTCGTACTCACCGTGACTAAAATACAAATATCTTAGTTCTGCAATGGAATTTGACTTTGTGCCCATATAATGAAATAAAGTAGATTTTAAGACCTATTTATTGACATAACTCTCATTGCTGTTGGTTTCAGGCCCATTTTGACGCATGGTCCTTTATAAGAAATAAGTAGTAAGTAAACCAATCTAAATTAATTTGTTTAAATCTCGGTCGTTATTAACAATAAAGACCATCGATGTATCGTCCTTGCGAACATGGATCTTGGCGTATTTAACCCATATATAAGCGTAGCCCTTTTGATTTAAAGCCGTTTTTACAGACGTTAGTAGCCTCTTATTTCCAGGCGTTAGATGGTCGTTGACATATACTCTCTGCGAGTTCCCCTGGAAACCAATATCCTCAGCAGTGATAATTTTCTTCAGTCTGGCAGAAGCTATAAAGTCCTCCTTGATATATCGATTCAAAAAGCTGACGACCAAGAGCTTCTCCTTTGAATTGTGGACTGGAACTCTTGAAATATAGTTAACGCTACTTTTGTCAACGCTGTAACCTATTGCTGAACAGATACGCCCCAGAACAGAGTATAGGTTCTCATCCCTTTTAACAGGGATCCCCTGAAGTTCCACGTTATTAAGGCGCATCTGCTGATCGCTGCGGGCAAGTTCTACTTTCAGGAAAGTTATTTCACTGGTTAGCACGTTAACCTTCGTCTGCAAATTTTCAAGCTCCTGCATTTTGCGCTCCATATCAACCAACCGTAAGGAACATTCATCAAGTTTGGCGCTTGCAAAGTTGCATGACTCCTTAACTTCCGACAGCTCCGTTTTAATTGTTGCTAGATCGCGAACCAATTCCGGCAGGCACGAAAGATGTTTTTTCATGTCACGAATCTCAGCTACCAAGGTATCCAAATCCGTTGGATTGGAGCACGCCGGTGAGGCAGCCCTTCGACACTTGGGATATTTCCAGACTGCTCTACGATCGGCACCAAGCTTCCTATAACCCTGCTCCGTTATAACAGCGCAACAGAAACCTATATCCATTTTGCACGCCACACACTGGGCTCCATCGCTAATGGAAGCACTGCACATCGCACACTTCTTATTGATTTAATACCCAAAATCAATGAAGACAAACAAACTTTGGAAACCACTGGGAGGAAAAATTTACAAATAATTACTGAATAGAGGTGCGTTCGCAATGCGTATTTACGCGGTACTTCTTTACTAAAACGTCTCGACAACAAGTTCTACGGTAGCATTCCGCTTGTGAGGTTACCTCGAGCTCCTCGAGGCGCTGCGTGAGCGCCAGCTTCTGCTGCACGGCGAGCCGCAGCAGCTGGTTGAGCGTCTTCTTCTCGTCCTCGGCGCCTGACAGCGCCTGCGTCAGCTCGTCCACCTGCGTCACGTACTCCTCGCAGCGCGCCGCGAACATTGCACGAAGACCTGTACACAAGTATTAATACCATTTTATTCTGTAAACGTGTAGTGATAGGCTTGGTTCTCCCAGTTCCATATTCCAAAGGCAATTTGGACGGGCTGATTACATCATTTAAACAAACCGACAAGATCATTAAAACCCGCTCAAAGCGCATGACGCACCAAAGACATCCCAGTTTATTTTTTTTAAATGATAATTTTCTCTGCCAATATCCAGTACAATCGCTAATAGCCTAACGGCCGAACCCTATATTCAACCGCGGATAGATAAGGCTTACTACAGGTTAAAATTTGACATTTGCCCATACAAAATGTGTCAAATATTAATCCGAAGTAAGCCTATCTGTCCGTGGATTGAATATAGGGTTCGGCCGTTAATCGGTCAAGACTACATCAACATCATCATTATCAGTACATAATTTGAAGAATTAATAGTTAAAAGAAGACACCCTGGGATACGCAGCACTCTTGATGAACCAACAACCTGTTATAAGTTTCTTGAATGTCCGATTGCATGAAACCACGTGACATCGCATCGCAAGATACCACTTATCCGAACGTTTTCTATATCGGCCCACTATACAAACCTTTTCTGTTTCTGTTTTTTTTACGATGTTGTTTTTTGTATGTCTTTAAAAGAGTTTACATACGAGGGGCGTTCAATAAATTCTCGGTATGAGAAGGAAAACAAAAGCATACGATTGGTGTTTTATTTTTATTTTTCTATATATTCCCCCCCTATGTTTATACACTTATAAGATCTGTCAATTAGTTTTTTTAACCCCACATAAAAATATTTTTTGTCTTTGGTGTCAAAATGCTCCAGCACCGCTGCCTTCAACGCTTCATCATTAGAAAATCGATGTCCACGAAGATCCTTTTTAAGGTTGGGAAACAAAAAGTAGTCGCTGGGGGCCAAGTCTGGACTGTACGGCGGGTGAGTAAGTGTTTCGAACCCAGATTCAAGAACAGCAGCCTTGGCAACATGAGCAGTATGCACAGGGGCGTTGTCATGAAGAAGCAGCACTCCTCTGGTCAATTTTCCCCTCCTCTTCTCTTTGATTGCTTCCCGTAATTGGCGTAAAATGTTAGCGTAGTACTCTCTTGTAATATTTAAACCCTTTTCTTTATAATCTATTAATAATATCCCTTCACAATCCCAGAATATTGTCGCCATGATCTTGCCAGCTGAGGGGACGACTTTGAATTTCTTGGGATGAGGTGTTCCTTTAACGTGCCACTGCATCGACTCTTGTTTGCTCTCAGGGTCATAATGATGAACCTAAGTTTCATCTCCGGTAACAATTTTTTGGAGCAAACTATCAGGGTTTTCACCACACAGCTCAATGAAGTCGGAACAACAAGCAACACGCGTGTGCTTCTGAAACGGTGTCAACATTCGTGGTACCCATCTCGCACTAACTTTGGACATGTTAAGATGAGCGTGGATAATATCGTGTATTGTACCAATATAAATATTGTTTTTTTGTGCTATAGACCTAACCTTCACTCGACCATCTTCCAGTATAATTTTCTCCACTTTTTGAATGTTTTCTGGTGAAGTAGCTTCAACAGGCCGACCAGGTCTAGGGTCATCTTCTATGCTCTCCCTCCCACGCTTAAATTCATTTGACCACTTTTGGACAGTAGATAATGAAGGAGCGGACTCACGGTAAACTATATCCATTTCTTCTTTAATACACTTTTGATTTTTTCCCTGTTTAGTCAAGAATTTTATCATGGCTCGATGCTCCAATTTAATTATCATTGTAAAATCGCTCATGGTGATCACGTTTGTTCAGCAGTAGCAGAAAAACAAAAGAACGTGTAGGCTTCAAATTTACTTTTTTTTACTGTCAATGAATGACTCTTCGCGGCCAGTATTAAGAAGTTTACTAAAAAGGTTTGCAAGATACCAATACCGAGAATTTATTGAACGCCCCTCGTATGTACGTACAATTAAATAAAGATTTTCAAAAATGTCCAATTTATCTTTAACCTATATTAAACCAGTCAAAATAAACTACGCCCAACTCCGCGACTCACAACAACAAATACTCACTGGAGAACGTAGCAGCATCCTCCTTCAGCAACCTGAGCTCGTTCCTCAGCTTCAGCATGGTCTCCGTGACGATCGTCTTCTCGGTCTCGTACTTGGACTTGAGGTTGGCGAGCGCGACCTCCGCGGTGTTCTTGTTGGACTTGAGCACGGTGCGGAGCGTCGCGATTTGTTCGCGTTTGGTCGACAAGAGCGACTTCAGTTTGATCACTTGCTCTTGGAGCTCGGTAAGTTCGGCGACGCGCTCTTCCGATTCCATTCCTGCGGGAAAACGGGTGTAATTTAGGTTTTTAAACAATATTCGGTGGCAAACTGCAGTAAATCTGAAATGGTTTTTTGTAACTGTTATTCATGAATGTTGGCTACTTAAGATGTATGCGAGCTGCCATAAACAAAATAAATAGGGTGTGGACAAGGAACAGGAAAATGAGGAACGAATGCCTTTTCTGAGCGATCGCCTATCAAATAACCACTTGTAGCCTACTAAAAGGCGAAACCGTCCTTCCTAATCTTCAAACTACAATTATTTATTTACAACATTGCCTTTTTGTTTTAAAAAAAATTACTGCTGTTATTGGCAAGAGCTGAACATATTTGAAAACTTAACTAATTATGGCTTTAAAAAACATGTTGGTCAACTTGAAGCCGCGGTTACCTCCCAAAGGTTAAATTGTTATTAAGAAGTAAAGAAAAAAGTTGTTGTGTAGTGGTTATTAAGAATCTGAAACTCTTACTAAATTCTATCAAAAATTATGTGACACTATTCGAAACGTAATAAAATGTCTACTCTACACTGAAATAATAAAATGATCTCTTACTGTAGTGGGCACTTCAAATTCACATTATATACTGCAGTAACAAAACGCACGTCACGAAACTAGACCGGAGTGAGTCCCTTACGTTACTAAGCACGTTAGCGTCTTTCACATCCCGCACTGCGTTCCTACAGTAGACACTCTTTCTGTACAACACGGCGTTCCTCCACACGGAGTGAAGGTTCTCATCTTTGGAAGGATTTCTCTGTATCGGCAAGCTAATATTAGGCTTCCTTATACTAGGTATTGTCGGTTTATTCATCGAAGAATTCATATTGTTTTTAGTATATTGATCTTTGTGAGAACTCCACGCATCAGCAACTTTATAGGTCAAAGTATTGTTAAAAGTCGAGTTGTGACTCCTAGAGATTTGCTCGAAATAGTTTGCGATTTCCTTCACCCGACCCGAAGAGACGTATTTCTTACATTCAACGTAGTCCATTCTGGTTTGCAGTTTGGCTATCAAGTCGGTGAGCTTTCTTTTAGTGTCCGCCATTTTAACCTTAAAGTTGTTTAGTTCTTTCACTTTTTTCATAGGATTGTAATAGAGGCTTTTGAGTTTCCAGGAGGGGAGTTCGGATTGTGGGGAGCCTGAGGAAGGGTCTGATGTGAGAGGAAGTTATACAATAAAATTTAAGGAAAAGGTTGCACTTACCCGGTTAGTTAAAAACTGTAAATGTAATGGACTAGACTAACTCGTAATCAACGGTCAACTTGGAAAAAGCGTGGGGAAGCATTTACCCAAAAATACGTGTTAATAAAAGCTGGCATTGCCCTGCAGTGACCTCGGTGTGTCCTGTTACGTGACAGGGTTGTCGTGTGCACAACGCCACGCTCACACGCTTACCTAGTTTACCTTGTAGTTTTGACATAAAATGAACCTATCATCCAACAAGCCAATTTTTTGGCCATATCAGCAAGATATGTTTTTGTTAGCTGGGCTATTTGTGATTTTAAGGTTTCCTCTGTTTGACTCCCGATAATGATAGTGGATAGATACCTGGCGCGCGCGGCGGGTGGCGGCGCGAGTCCAGCGCGGCATCCAGCGCGGCGCGCAGATGCGACAGCTGGTCCAGCAGCGTGTCGGCCGCGCGAGCCACGGCGCCCGCCGCGCGGAATCCTTCCAGCTGTAGTGGGGGTAGTTACCTGGCGCGCGCGGCGGGTGGCGGCGCGAGTCCAGCGCGGCATCCAGCGCGGCGCGCAGATGCGACAGCTGGTCCAGCAGCGTGTCGGCCGCGCGAGCCACGGCGCCCGCCGCGCGGAGTCCTTCCAGCTGTAGTGGGGGTAGTTACCTGGCACGCGCGGCGGGTGGCGGCGCGAGTCCAGCGCGGCATCCAGCGCGGCGCGCAGATGCGACAGCTGGTCCAGCAGCGTGTCGGCCGCGCGAGCCACGGCGCCCGCCGCGCGGAGTCCTTCCAGCTGTAGTGGGGGTAGTTACCTGGCGCGCGCGGCGGGTGGCGGCGCGAGTCCAGCGCGGCATCCAGCGCGGCGCGCAGATGCGACAGCTGGTCCAGCAGCGTGTCGGCCGCGCGAGCCACGGCGCCCGCCGCGCGGAGTCCTTCCAGCTGTAGTGGGGGTAGTTACCTGGCACGCGCGGCGGGTGGCGGCGCGAGTCCAGCGCGGCATCCAGCGCGGCGCGCAGATGCGACAGCTGGTCCAGCAGCGTGTCGGCCCGCGAGCCACGGCGCCCGCCGCGCGGAGTCCTTCCAGCTGTAGTGGGGGTAGTTACCTGGCGCGCGCGGCGGGTGGCGGCGCGAGTCCAGCGCGGCATCCAGCGCGGCGCGCAGATGCGACAGCTGGTCCAGCAGCGTGTCGGCCGCGCGAGCCACGGCGCCCGCCGCGCGGAGTCCTTCCAGCTGTAGTGGGGGTAGTTACCTGGCGCGCGCGGCGGGTGGCGGCGCGAGTCCAGCGCGGCATCCAGCGCGGCGCGCAGATGCGACAGCTGGCAGCGTGTCGGCCGCGCGAGCCACGGCGCCCGCCGCGCGGAGTCCTTCCAGCTGTAGTGGGGGTAGTTACCTGGCGCGCGCGGCGGGTGGCGGCGCGAGTCCAGCGCGGCATCCAGCGCGGCGCGCAGATGCGACAGCTGGTCCAGCAGCGTGTCGGCCGCGCGAGCCACGGCGCCCGCCGCGCGGAGTCCTTCCAGCTGTAGTGGGGGTAGTTACCAGGCGCGCGCGGCGGGTGGCGGCGCGAGTCCAGCGCGGCATCCAGCGCGGCGCGCAGATGCGACAGCTGGTCCAGCAGCGTGTCGGCCGCGCGAGCCACGGCGCCCGCCGCGCGGAGTCCTTCCAGCTGTAGTGGGGGTAGTTACCTGGCGCGCGCGGCGGGTGGCGGCGCGAGTCCAGCGCGGCATCCAGCGCGGCGCGCAGATGCGACAGCTGGTCCAGCAGCGTGTCGGCCGCGCGAGCCACGGCGCCCGCCGCGCGGAGTCCTTCCAGCTGTAGTGGGGGTAGTTACCTGGCGCGCGCGGCGGGTGGCGGCGCGAGTCCAGCGCGGCATCCAGCGCGGCGCGCAGATGCGACAGCTGGTCCAGCAGCGTGTCGGCCGCGCGAGCCACGGCGCCCGCCGCGCGGAGTCCTTCCAGCTCGCCGGCCGCTAGCGCCAGCGCCTCCTCGTCCACCTCCACGGTGCGACCGTCCGCCCCGCGTACTGTAAAATAATACAACTTACGTTAGGCATACGTCGACACACCTAACTTAACGCTTGAAACACACGGGGAGCTGTCTGTCTGACGCAGGTGGAGCAGGAAGTTTTGTCGAACCGTCGTCAAGCTCATGACGGTAAATGGGTTTGAGCGCATAAAGTCTCAATTACAAAGGGATGTCGCAATACGTCCGTACGTCCCGTTCACTTAATTCTTAGTTTAATAAAATAAAACACAGATAATTCTTTCACATACATAATCCAAAAATAATAATATAACGCATGTAAAAGCTAGACATTTTGTCTGAAAGTGTATGTGGGAAGTCCCCAACCAGCAGCGTGTAGGAACTATTATTGCCCATCTCTCTCATCCATATTTTTTCTGTACCTGTACGAGGAATTTTGCGAAAGGGATAAGACGTTTTGAGAAAGGGACGTTTTGCGAATGGGACAAAATGTAGAAAGTACGTATAGTAAGTGGGGCGTGATTTTGGTGAAGGGACGTTTTGACAACGAGACCTAATGCGTCCTTACCGGTAAATGCGATCCGAAAACCACAAACATTTGCATTCTCAAGACTGCAATGAGACTGCAAACGTATAGCCAACTCTAAAAATTCAATTGGGACGCTTCTATGCTAGTAGTTTCACCGATTGTCGTATCCCCATACCGGAACATAACAGTGCGAGCACAGCTGCTTGGCAGTAAGTTAATGGTTAAGATGGTTGTAGTGATCCTAGGGACCCCGCACAAATCCCGTCCAAGGCCCTCGTCGAAGTGATGGTGACTCACCGTCGGTGATGGCAGCGTGCTCCAGCAGCAGGCGCTCGGGCTGCGTGCCGTTGACGGCGCACACGTGGTGGTACATCTGCGCGAGCGCTTCCGCCGCTGATGACAGCGCCGGGGCAGCCGATGACAGCGCACGACCCGCTCCTGGAAACAAATGATTTTTATTTAGAGTACAATATGTTAAATTTTCAAAGCAATCAAAACTAATAGAGAGATTTCGCCAAAATCACTTTAATGGCCGCGAGTCTATACTGTAAAATATTAAAAACACATATAAGTGTAGTGTGTATGGTAACGAACGTTAATTTGTGATCCATTTAAAAAAGCTTGAAGTCGTCATTGTCATTAGAGAAACTCGACCTTATTGTTTAGAATGTCAGATTGACTTTAGACATACGGTGTGTACCAAATAGGAGTGTTGGCCTGTACCTCCGGCGAGCGTCCTGAGCAGGTCGCAGTCGGCCTGCAGCGCGGCGGCGCGCACCTCGGCCTCGGCCACGCGGTCGCTGAGCTCGGCGAGCGCGGTGCGCGCCTGCGCGGCCGGGGAGGCGTCGGCGGGCGCGGCGCCGGCCTGCAGCTCGCCCAGCAGCGCGCCCAGCGCGCCCAGCTCGCCGCCCGACACGCGCCACCAGGTCAGCCACGCCGCGGCGCGGGACGGGACCCCCCCCTCGGCCTTCTCCTCCTGAAATCGGACCACGATATAGGAGAAAACACCTGAATACCTCGCATCAAAAATCACGATTAGCGCGTCTCGTTCGCAAAACGTCCCCTTAGTAAAATTCGCAAAACTTCCCTTTCTCAAAATATCCGAAACCTGTTCGCAAAATATCCCTACTGTATGCCTATACAGAAACAGACTAAAACTAGGCATCTTCCTTTTTTACTTAGCTTGCTTGTTGGGCAAGTCTTTTAAGTAGATACACTTTCTAGTTTCAATCAACAGAATAAGTTCAAACTTGGAATGACGTATAGATCCGGCGACATCCTTTATAACTCTAAGGGAGCCCGCAGTAGGTGTCATGGCTGTTTTATTTGTCAGCAAAAGTATCGACATACTTCGTACGTCTACGTATTTTACTTCATTAAATTAAAAAATAACCGAACGGCACGGTTTGGAAAAGAGACATTTTGCAAAAGGGACGTAGGTTTTGGGAAGGGTCGTTTTGTGAAAGGGACCTTTATAAAAGGGACCTATTGAAAAATGAACCAAGTGACATACTTACTGGACGTATTGCGAATGGGGCGTTTTGAGAACAGAACATTTTGCAGAAGGGCCATTTGCGAAAGGGACATTAATTTGTAAAAGGGGCAAAGGGACATTCTGCGAGTTGGACCTTATGATGCGCCCTAACAAAAATCCAATTGTATCACCAATTTCGTTCCAAAAAATTCAATATTTTTATCGTAACTGTAAATCAGATGTAGAAAGGTTTCTTTCACTTCTTTTGGTATAAATTTTCGAGTTATAATTGCCCGTCAACAATAATTTTACTTTAGTCTTACTGTAATTTGGTATTTACAGTGGTATGACTAATGACTATGGACAGGCAATTATTGCTCACAAAATTGTCCATGTAAACGGAACTTTAAGATAGGTCTGACATCTCGAATTAATTTCACGTACCATAACACACACACACATAACTTTCGGATTTTTCGCTATAGATCATTATCAAAATCATTACTATTACAAAAAAAAAGTCTAACACAAAACAAGTTAGCTGATTGTACGAACCAGAGGCGCAGGCGCAGTCTCAGTATGGAGCGCGGTGAGCGCGTTCACACGAGAAGCGGCGCGCTGCAGGCCATTGCGCAGGACAGCCGCGCAAGCGCTCTCGCTCTCCGCTGTCGCTTGTGCCGTGCGAACTGAGGCTGATAGCTGGCTCTGTAGACCAAATATAAAGTGGAAGTTAGTTATAGTAAACCGTACTACTATATGAATACGTTAGCGCCGCCGTTGTATGTCGTTTCTAGGGTTCCGTACCCAAACGGTAAAAAACAGGACCCTATTACTAAAACTCCGCTGTTCGTCTGTCCGTCTGTCTGTCACCAGGCTGTATCCCACGAACCGTGATAGCTAGACAGTTGAAATTTTGGCAGATGATGTATTTCTGTTGCCGCTATAACAAACAACTAATACTAAAAACAGAATAAAATAAATATTTAAGGGGGGCTCCCATTCCCATACAACAAACGTGATTTTTTATATATAATGGTACGGAACTCTTCGTGCGCGAGTCCGTCTCGCACTTGACCTGTTTTCATATCGGACAAAATAACGTAAAAACTTTAAAAGTTAGCTCTCCTGAAACTGTAGCTTCAACAGATACTACAGCATCCAAATAAACAGGTACTTATCAGTACTCACGTTTTCGTTGTGCGCCTGTTCGAGCTGCTTCTCGAGCCGCGAGACCTCGTGCAGGTGCACCTCGGAGAACAGGTCGGCGTGGTGCTCGCCCATGGCCGCCGCCAGCTCCGAGTTGGACGCGCCGGGGGACCCTTCCTCCGAGCCACCGTCTTCGGGCATGCCTGGGAACAAGGTAACGTTGGTAAAGATTGTCGACTTGTGTATACATATGCATATAGAATTGCCACTTGTTACGTATCAACGTCAGGAAGGAAAATTTCGAAGGAAAATGTAGAGTTAAATAACAAACAAACAGGTTGGCACATGTCTGACTGCGGCGTTCAAAAGGTTTATGTTTGAATTTGTAATTTTGCCTTGTGGTATATATACGAGTATACCTCCTTATTTATAATAGGAGCTAAGCTAATAAATAACCTTGAAGGATGTTGGATGATCACCGGATACCCCATTCCTCTCATTTGTCATTCAAGAGTAAATTGACGGAAAGAGATAAAGCTAACCTCGAACTTCGTTTTTTTATGCTGAGGATGCAAACGAGCTAGCGGGTCACCTGATGTAAAGCGAACAATGATCAACGATCCTTGGACACCGGTAGGAATCGCAAATGCGTTGCCAGCCTTCGATTTTAAATGTAGGGCTCTACATATACTGACCTCGTATGCTGTAGGCGAGGTTGGTGATGTTGTAGGCAGCCTCACGGCTAAGGTGTGCGTCGAGCTCCTTCTTGGCGGCAAATTTGGCTTCGCGCTCCGCCTGCAGCGCCTCCAGGGCCTCGCCCAGCTGGCGCTCCGCAATGCGGCGCAGGGCTGCGGTCTCGTCCGCTGTGGCGCGCAGGGTTTCCGCCTCCTCGCGGAGCTGCCTGACTTCATGCTTTAGGCCTTCGAACTCGACCTGAAGGAGTTAGAAGAATGTTTGAGATACGTGGAGCTTTGAGACCGTTCACGATACTTATACAATTTTTATCTTTGCCCTACTGAAAGTGTATTTTGCCGTCACTGCCGTCAGAATCCATTACATAGACATAATATAGCAAGTTAATAACGATCGAGAAATAATTATCTTTAGATTTGGTGATATCAACGGACACGAGATAAAATCGTAAAGCTGCTCCACCTATAGGTTTTAGGAATGACTTCTTATCTTTATGCGTTTCTTTCGAGAAGAATCTTGTTTTCGCTGAGAAATCTCATCGAAAAGCAGCCACTATTTCCTCTTACACGTTGTTTATTTGCTATGGAAGAAATTTATTAATCGTACCTTTACAGGCACCTATAACTTGTATTAACTCGCTTTTCGCTGAGTTCGTCAGTTTCCTTATACCTACTATTGCACTAGGAAAAGGACGATTATCGAGCGACAAGCAAGTCTCAGGCTGATGTGCTAGATGCCCTAGAGAAGTAGTAAGTAAAGACCACATCGACTATCTCTTACTGAGCAGTCTCAGAAACCAATACTTACGCCTAAAGACTGGTTCACAATTCCACCTTAAAATATATTTACCTGTGAAGACCGCAGTGCGGAGACTTGCTTCTGCAGTGATATGTTTTCGTCCTCCAAGTCCCCAATGTCGAGTAGAAGCCTCTGCTCCCTCTGGCGGGCCTCCCGTAACTCCGCACGCAGGGCCACGCGGTCGGCCTCGCGGGAGGCTTTGTCCACGCCGAGCTCCGAGCTTTCGGTGAGCAGGCGGTCTCGCTCACTCACCACCCTCTCCAATTCGTGGCGAAGCTGAAAACAAGAAAAAAATATATTTATCACTTGAACAAACAAAGAGTCAGAACTTGTTGAGTCCGACCAGAACTACACTCACGGACAAAATTAGAGGAACGGGAAGAAGTAATAATTTTATAACAAAAAAGCATGATTTTTATTTATTTTTATTTTTTAATTAATTCGGAAGATTATTTTGTATCGTTACAGTAAACATAAAATGAACAAAAACAAATGACTATCCGTTTAAGTATGCTGTATTTTTTTTGGATTATTGTTGTCGTTTTCTGCGACAATATTTTTTGTTTTATTTTCTTTAAAATGTGCATTTATAATAATTATAACAAAAAAATACTCGTTTATCAAAATTTCCAAAAAATCGAATAAAGTTAATGCAAAAGAAAAACAAATGAAGTATTAAAAAACAATTAAAAACATTAATTTTAAGGTAATCATAATAACCCTTTTATTTACATGACCCAACCTTTTTTCATAATCTGACTTACAACGTATAAAATACGTTTTATTAGTCTAGTTGTATTTTTGCGTTCCTCTAAATTTGTCCATGAGTGTAGTTTTTACAGTCGGAATCAATAAAACGAAACCGAATATCGGCTCCTGTCTCAGTTTAGACCGGACCCGAATCCTAAATTTGAATACTAAAAACACAAAATCCTTTGCTCCTAGGTCTTCTACTCATCATTTTGTTTTCCCGTAGTTTTGGATTCTTGCTGCTCTTATTTAACGAATCTCTGTTTTTTCATAGAAAGCAAAACCAGAAGTTCGGTCGGACATTAAACATTGACGCCCACGCGTACGGTGCTTCTAGATTGAATATCGATTGCGATTATCATCAAGGTATTTGCGCATAGTCTATGATTTAGAGTTTTTAATTAACAAAGGCGCACCCTTAACACCAAATGACGTTGTATGGCTGCCTCAATGTATGTAAAATTTAGTAGTGGGACGCGGGACCGAACACATTGTTCATTATTCACTATGACGATTAGCTTTAGTCACGACCTCTAAAATTAATTTAGCCAATATAAGTCCTGTCTGGTTTAATTTTACCAAAGTGCCTGGAGGTAATTGCAAGATTCGGTAGAAATATAACTTAAGTCTGTCTTACATTCATACTACATGATGACATATTGATGTCTGTTGTTTTGTAGTTTATGTTTGTCAAATAAACGATGTGAGCTTAGGTTTGAGTTTAATCAAGTCTACGCAGATCTATCAACTATAATTAGTTTGGCGCTTAAGAATATCATGAAGCGACACTTAAATCGCGTAGCCGTACATTTTTTACATACAAATTTTAACCCCGGGCACCGCCTCGTTTCTCATCTCCTAAATCAAGTCTGATTTCCATATTTGAATAAGTTTTAGTTATTATGAAGAACTATGTTTGTACACCTACGATTCCGTTTTTTTCTTGGAAAGGAAAACGTACAGACAGTACAGACCTATGTTCAAAATTTGTTAAGGTCGGACTAGGTTTAAGCGGACAGAAACGTTACCGCATTTTGTCTGGAAATATTAACAATCCTCACAAATTCATTCAGTTTACATGCTCTCTACAACTAGTTCTTTAACATTAAAGACTAAAACTAAAGACTATTAAACACCAAAAAAAAATGATACCGACAAAAATCCTTGTCAACATAAGGAGCAATTCGTACTTATACTTTAGTTAAAATCGAACTTCACTTTTCACAAGTGGCAACCAACACATGAAGCAGCACTTGAAAAATGTTCCAAACATTCTCTGAACAGCGCTCTCATTTTTTACAAACTCTTTTTTGCCAAGTGCCTCAAAAATACGAAAATAAGGTTAGAACACCGGCGAGCTCCGTGCCCGATCGTTAGCGAAGTCTCATTTCGCTAATAGGTCGTCGTCCCCTAAAGCACGCTGCTTTGATTTACTCTACACTCAGTAATTGCACGCTACTGAATAAATTACTTCACGAAATTACGTACTATGAAAAAAGTTTAATAAAAGACGGAACGCGGAGTTTATCAGAGGTCAGGTAAGGAGTGCCCTTGACATAAGTAAATAAATATCGTATCGTAGGTAAGCCTGTAAACCTTCAACCGAAACTTAAGAGTACACTTAAGTCAAATATCGGTCTCCTGTGCCCACTATCCCCCGGATCACCCCTGTTTAACAACGCGGGGGCAGACTAGCGATAATGAAGGCCATTCCACCCCGTATCGTTACTAAGTCATGCCGGGGCGTGTCGCCGATCCGCGGAATTAGGTTGAGGTGTGCCGACAGTAAATTAGCCCACTCTACTGTACAAAGCCGTAGGGTTACATATCGGTGGTAAAAAGCACCATTATACGAGCTTTTTTATTAGCATTCAAGTTATCTGTTCAATCGTCCGCAAAAAAACACATTTAATTATATTATATTATAGACTTATCAGTTTTTATAGTATTTTCCATCCACAAAGAGGTATCCCACCACCTACTGGAAAATCATCTCGAATTCGTTAGGGGATGAAGCCGGCTTATGTGGGATTTGCCACTACTTACCTACCTACCTGGGGCCGATTGAATAATAAAGTACAAGCTATAATATAATAGTATTAGTGGTTTGTATGGATTTTTACTAATAGTATGGGCTTGTACTTTACTATGCAATACGCCCCTGGTCTATCCTCCTACTTAATATTGGTAATGCAACAAACTGGTCTAAATATTCGCCAGTTATCTATGCTATGCTATATTCTGGTTACATTGCTTAATATCCGTGAAGGAAGACTGTACATCAATTTCTTCACATATATCGTCACAAAGAGCCGGTTTTAAATTAGGTATAGAACTGTAGGATTACTTAAGCAAAGAAAATAATATAAAACACACGAAAAGTTTAAAAAATACTACCTTTTTACCGGAACTCATTGTCAAATAGCTTGGCTTTAACTTTGGTAAACTTTTCTTAAATATTTAACTATCCTCAGAATCGTTGAAAATGGCGACTTATTTGAAATATGAATCTCATTTTCCAAGTACTCGTATCCATAACACAAGAAAAAAAAAAAAAAAGTACTCGTATCTACCCTTCATTTTCTTTAAGGCGCGTTCAAAAACCATTCTAAAATACGTTTTTTTTTATGTAACCATAACTTGGACATCAATATTACATTTACTTAATTTACCCTTAGCAAAAAATAGTTTTATATCGCTTAGAAAAACAATATTTTTAAGTTGTCACCACAAAAACAGTTTTTGGGCACAATTGGATCATGTTGTCAATTTCACTTCGAACCGCGCCCCTAATTTTTCTAAACTCTTTCTTGGCAAGCTATACTCGTAAGTAAAATTATAAACGTGTAACATTTTATCATGATTTTTTTCCTAGTTACCTAGACTAGTGTTGAAATCTCAAGGTCTCCACGTATCTGCGTGCGCCTGGCGGAATTAGTCATACGTTGATAACAGAAATGACCTATCGGTGCCTGCTGCACGTTATTGCACTGCAAGGCTAAACGAGGCACAGGTCTCGAATGGTATTCACCTACTTCATCTTGAAAAAACCATACGAATTTGGAATATCCGAGATCTGTTTCTCTATCCATACTCACTTAAGAGCCATACTCTTGTCAGTCGAGTAATTTCAAACTCACAAAATTTATTTGACAAAAACACACTGCAGCACGACAAGCATATTCAAACATTTTGACGGAAAATTCTCTATTCCCAGCACACATAGATACGGCACGACGCCTTCTATTCCTTTTAATTGGTGTTAGTATCCCTCATTTTCCTTCAATTTTTCCTACAATTATCATCTTAACTTACTTGTCGTGCCATAACAGGTGACCAAACATCTACCCTCGTCTATTATCTATTGTCTGCAACCTTACTAGTCGAAATGAACGTCGTACGGCTGGGAAATCACGTACCTACTGGGGCGCGACGAATTAAAAACCCTGTAGGTACCTGAAATACTACGTGTAGTTCAACATTGTAACTAGTAAAATTGGTTTTCTAAATGCATACATATAGGTACATAAGTATCACCAACACTCCATTGTGAACAGCCAGTCGGGGTTTTTTTTGTGATGTTAAAGCGACAAATTACAAAAAATATTACCAAAAATGACGTCACCTTTAGAATTTAATTCAAGGATGACAATGCACCTGTTGTTTATATATCTAACAACATTATACACTTTACAGGAACTATGATTGAATGCTATACTCCCAATCGATGCCGTGCGGAGCCTCTATTCCGCTTTGCTTTTAGCCCACCTTTCTTTAAAATCGTAATGTTATTGATGGTGATAGAGTCAACGTCATTTGACTTACGAGTAACGTCAACAATATAATAACAAACAATAAAGAAGGAAGACGGCCAAAGCCCTCTACCGCACATTATAAACGTCTTTATCAATATCAACTATCGAGAATACATAACAATGATAGAACGAAACCACCGCTTTACTTAATAACATTATTATAATGGAGGTATAATATTACATAATTTATAAACTAACCAAAGATTTCAATAATTCGATAACCGCGACCACGTTCATGACGCTGACTTTACACAGATGTAGAGAAAATATAAATAAATAAATAATTATTTACACGTAGGCGATTTATTTCCCAAAAAATGACCAAGAAATTAGTGAGGCATGACAATGTAGAACTTCCCCAAATTAACTTTCATTTAATGAATAATTATAACCCATTACAAGAGCACGATAGGCTTCCAAAATAATGAATTAGCGATATTAAGTTTAATGAGCAGGCAATATAAAAGTAATGAGCAATAAATAACAGACGAGGATCAATTAAAACGATCGGCGTCAACCATCCTCTTATTATTGCATCGGCAACGTTAAACTAAAAATAAGATGGTGATGGATGAGTAGGTAAATATATAAATAACCAGCTATTGCACACGACTATTTTCACGTAAAACTCTTTTATTGTTGTTCCTTCGGTGACCATCCACATTTCTGGGATGGAAGGTATCCTATAACCCACATTAAGGTTGAAACTACGTCTAAAAAAACTCAACGGTTGCCATGTAACAATGAGTTATACTAACATACATACATACATACATAACTTCACGCCTGTCTCCCAATGGGGTAGGCAGAGACTATGGAACGCCAGGTGCACCGATCTAAACATACAACTTTCGCTTCCTCTAGATTCATCAATCTCTTCATGCACGTACGTCAGTTTCGGGTGCTTTTTATTTGGCCCTTATTCAGTACATCGCGAATCTGATCACCGTACGTCCATCTAGGACGTCCCCTTCTCACATCTCCGCTCACTCTCGCTCGCGAAATATATCTTTCGTAACCCTTCTTTCATCCATCCTTTCTAAATGACCTATACTAACCTGAGTACATCATCCAATGCTCTAACAGTGAAGGAAAAAACCATCGTATGGCACGAAAGGAGTTGCTCTAAATATTACATACAAACGCATTTATTATACTAGGTTGTTCTAACAGAGTGTTTCTCGATGTCAAGAACAAAACTTATTGTTTAATGTAAAACAATAAGTCCTTATGCTTTAAATGTCGGGTCGGGTCAACAGTTTTTGAGTTCCATGAATCAATTTTATTTAAATACCGACCACAAGGCCCGCCCTATAGCAGTGAAACAATGTAACCGTTCAATGGGGCACTATTCCATTTTACTAGCACTGTTAGGCACGGGCATAATTCTGTGTCCGTAATAAAAAGGACACAAGTCGTCCGAATTTCAAGTGAAAAACGGCATAACTCTAGTTTACTCTGTACTTGAAGTATACCCTTTTTATTACGAGCTTAGTGGACTTGCTTCCGAATTTACGTATACCTATATAAGCAGTAACCATGCAGCTCGGATTCTGAATGCTAAGGGAAGGAAGGAAGACGTCATGTTTCTATTCACTCAGCCAATTCTACTTGAATCATAAGCCTAACTGTCTCAATATGTTGCAAACAAGTGTCTTGTACTTCAGTTTTAGATATCCGAATCCCAATGACGTCTTCAGAATAATAGGTTTCCCGCGTAAAGCAAGCCCATAAACGGCGCGAGCCCTGACGTGGTCAGCGCCAGGCTCGCAGATTCCCGTATGAAATGGGCCCGTTTAGCGGTATACGGGCATTGAAAACGCTAACAGTGTTTGCTGGCAACGCGCCAACGTACACATGTCAACAGTGATCCATTATTTCTGTAAACACCGCGTGAAATACGACAAAACTTCGGCAGGCCTCTGTGCAGGAACTTAGGGCATAATGTATGCTGAAAGCACAATAGAAAAGTGGGTATGGGGGATTTATTGATGATATAGAGCGTGAGCATATCTTTGTGTAGGATGCCCATAAAAGACGGAAAACTGTTTTATGGTGAGGCACAAATCTTGCTACACGATGAAAGACGATGAAAAATAAACTGCCGCCTTAAAATCACTTATGTATTAATACGACGACGCAGTTACCGTATAGTTTGTAGGTACCCTGCCTACGAAGCTTGTGGTCTCGGGTTCTATCCCCGGTATGAGTAAATACCTATTTGTGTGACGAGCGACGGTAGTTATTTTTTCCTGAATCCAAAATGTTTTAATTTTTGGGACTAGGTATATTTGTACCCTGAATGATATTTATTATTTACTAGCTATTCATACCCGGCGTCGCTCGAGTGAATTTGTTTTTTCATGTAAACCTTCTTCAACAAGTTTTTAGAGTTGTTGGTAATTCTGTAGCTCTGCCTAGCCCACTCTGGGAATGAGGGCGTCAGTTTATGTATCAGCCGAATCGGTCGAGCCATTCTCAAGTGATAATCCGTCATACATGTGGTAATTTATTTCATTTCATATACGTATATTATTAATATTTTAAAACAGTATTTAGATGACCAGTTAGCTGTTATACTAATAAGATTTTAAATTAAACTTTTGGTCTGTAACCCGAAAGATAAAACCTCTGTTTTCTTAGCCTTATCAACGTGAAGGTCGCTTCATTACGTTACGAAACTGAAAGGAGATTCAGCTGTTACTGAGGTAATTGTTTTTTAAATCCTAAAGTTTAAAGGTAAATGTGTTCTCAAAGAAATTCTATCATTATTAACACCAGAATTAAAAAAGCTGAAGTTCACTTAGCCCGAGTAAAAGATGCAAAAGTATCGACGCACAGTGCAACGTGTATACCTTAGTATTGAACTATTAATGCATAATGGATTATAATTCACCAGGATCACCTGAAAGGATCGCCAGATACAATAAAATAAAATAAACTAATACGTCTTCAACTCAGGTGAAATTAATTAACAACACAAACATTTTGCTTCATACCTCACCACCGTCACCCATTTTCAATCAGTCACTGCATTCCGTCGGTACACAAACCTAAAACACAATCCCACCACACTTGGCACACCGCGGGCACATTATTCAGACACTAGTACACAACCGTGCACTTCCCAAAGTCTGGACCATTGAGTAACGCGTGAATACGCGAATCAAGGACGGCCAAATAAAAATGTATTTCTGGACCAGTGTTATGGATTCCCGACGTTCGCTTACGCCATTCGAAGCATTACATCACGCCCGATTAGAAGTTCTCTAAACCACTGATTAATTCTAAAACTAATCACGGAGAAAATAGAGTTTAAAATATGCTCCTAAAAACGACCTCTTTATTCAGAAAAAGAAGTCAAAGTGCGAGTTGGTCCACGTTGCGCTCGCGCAGAGGGTCTATGATTCACGCGGCATCAATTGCTCCAGTTTCATTAAGCCGGCGCGTAGGCATTCGTCAGACCTGTCTGGACTCATGTCCCACGAGATAATGACGCGATTTCTGGATAAGTATAGCTGTCACATGTTTCATTCACAAATTTTTGGAAGTCGCGTCATTCAGTAGCAGTGTTCTAGATCATAGGATAACTTTTAGAACTATCTATAGAAATATAAACATTTTGTGAAACTTATTCTTCTGTAGACCAACGAAAAGAGTTTTAATATTATAAAGTCATAAGTGCAAGAGTAGGGGGGCGAGAGCGCGGTTAACCGCCCCGGCTTGCCCACGAATTAAACGTAAGTACTTTTAATTAAGTCAAACAGAGCTTCCGCAATTTGTGAACGACATCGTTGAGAGAAGCTTATTATTTCACTTACACACTCAAACGACACGACATTTTCTTTATAGGGTTAGGGCACAGGTTATTTTGTAATTTAACTTGTATTTGGACGTAACTTTGCCTATGAATAAACCGACCAAATTTATAAATCTAGGTTCGAAATATATGGTATTTATATTGGAATTGAGTTTTAATTATATTAAAATGCCACATGGTACTTCGCGCACGAGATAATAAAGAGGGGGGAGAGGGTGTCTACATGCCGTGGAATTAATTATCACAGCTCTTTGCATACTGAGTAGCGAGGGCTACGGAGTTCGTTTGCTATTCATAGTTCTTGTCAAAATTCGCATTGTTTGGGCAAGTAAAAACAGCTCAACAGCTGTTGTTCGGCAAATGAATGGAAAATACTGTAGTCAATTATCTAGTCCCCGTATTTACTTACATAGTCATATTTCCGTAGAATTATTAATGCATTAATATTTCAAAGACCTCTATTAATTTCTACTTAATATTACTATCATTATCACACGAACTTTTTACCAACATTTTCCGGACATACTTTTAATATACAACATCTATATAAAAAAAATGAATCGCTAAATGTCTTGCTAAGCGCAAAACTCGAGAACGGCTGAACCGATTTGGCTGATTTCTTTTTTGTTGTGTTCGTCATTGTCAGGACAAGGTTTGTATGTCAGAAAATAATTGAAAAATCCACCGGCGTAGTCAGAAATTTGCAGCGGGGCGAAGCTGCTGGCGGGCCGCTAGTATATAATAAAATGAATCGCTAAATGTGTTGCTAAGCGCAAAACTCGAGAACGGCTGAACCGATTTTGCTGATTTCTTTTTTGTTGTGTTCGTCATTGTCAGGAACAAGGTTTGTATGACAGAAAATAATTGCAAAATCCACCGGGGTAGTCAGAATTTTGCAGCGGGCGAAGCCGCTGGCCGGCCGCTAGTTTAAAATAAAAATGAAGAAGTGCACACAAATATAAACTACTTTAAAAGAAGACAGTTTTTTGACTACATTTGTTAATTTTAAAAAAATATTAAAAAAACAAAAAGATACAAAAGCCAAAGCTTGTAATTGTTCTTTGAAAAGCTTTATTTATAATCATTATTTTGTGCATACGATAAATTAAAGAAAGAAGTTAAATCATGGAGTGCTTTTGTTACTTTACTAGCAGCTTTGATATAACTAATATTATTTTAAATTATTTATGAATACTGAATGAAGATCTGGCTTGGTTTTCTTACTTTCTTAGCTACTGTTTTGTTCAATTGTTTGTGCCTTCCTTTGGTATAAATTTTATACTAACTCAATGAGCTAGAGTTAACTTAAGACTTAGACTAGAACAGTAACTTTACTTTACTTTTACCAATAAATTGTTGAATTAATACATTTTAAGATCACTACATTCTTTATCTAAATCGAAATATGTGGTTGTAGTAGTAGTTAGTTTATTTATTTACTGAAAGGTACACTTACAGCAAGTACATAAAGCATTTTACATCATAGTAACAGGTCAGGGTATTACGTCTAGTGTACAAGCCAATTACAAGTATACACAGAATTTCCAGATTTACTTAGCGGACTAAATAGAAACAGTAGGCTACACTAAACAACGAAACTTGTTAAGAGAATCAAAAAACAAATCGAGATCAGGCAGAATTGCACTCGTGCCATTGAATTCATAAGCTACAAACACGAGGCAACGGAGTGTCTACCAACATTGATACTATTTGCAGGAACGGACAGAATTTTACTTCCTAGGTGGGCGGGGTGGTACAGAAAATTTTAATAGTGGCTGAATGAATACTGACTTAGTTCTAGGTTACACCCCTCACCTGTTTTGTTTCGCCCTCAAGCTCGATGATCTGTAGTGTGAGCGAGCTCTCCATGGCCGCAGACTCATTGAGGAGTGCATTCTCCTGTTCTATGCCACTCTGAGTGGTCACTTTTTGTGTAGTATCTAGTTTCATCAAAGCCTGTGGACAATGTTACATCTTTATTAGGTACACTAAAAGAAATGGATTACTTTGAATTATGTTTTCATAACATCAATGAAAAGTTTATGCAATATTCAACATTATTTACGTGAGTAACCCATTTTCAATTATTTAATATAAAGTTGTGTCAAAGGCCTGTAAGTGTGTTTCACACGTTTTACTATGAAATCAAGTAAAAAATATACTGTCACTTGTGGGTGCAATTATATAGCGATAGCCAGCTGAGCTGGTACAGTCATAAAAGCACTAATACTCTCCTCTATCCTCTTACATGGGTCAGAGAGCTGGGCTGCAAAGGAGAAGGACAAAAAAGAGTGCATGGAGCTGAAATGCGAATGTTGAGATGGATGTGAGGTGTAACAAGAATGGATATGATAAGAAACAATATATAAGAGGAAGTTTGAAAGTAGCACCAGTGATAGAAATAATGGAAGGTAATGGTATGGCCATGATGTGAGGAGGGATGAAAGTCATGTTACAAGAAGAGTTTTGAGTATGAACATGGAGGGTTATAAAGCAAGAGGAAGACCTAAAAACAGATGGATGGATTGTGTGAAGAGTAATATGAGAAAAAAGGGAGTGAATGCTGAGATGACAGCTAACAGGGATGTGTTGAAGGAAAAAACATGCTGCGCCGACCCCAGATGATTGGGATAAGGGCAAGATGATGACTGTCTTATATGTAAACTCTTTCATTTTTATCTTGATGTTACATGGTTATACAATAAAATAAAATATCTATATGGTCATGGTGCCAAATATAAGTACATAGACCTTATCATCAGTGGCACAGGGGCTTGTAGATTTATTTATTGTCTTTCAGGTACTTATATTAGAGGGTAATAAGATAAGGGTAACACATCTTTTGAAAGTGGAATAAATGATGTTATTAGCTCTGGCAGTCTGCTGTTTTAGCTAATATATTTTTTTGTTTAAATGTATTGTTCTCCAAATTTTATTCCAGGTTAGTTACCAGGATACCGAAACTGCTTGTTACATTGAAAAAGTTAGGTTAGAGTTGTGACTATAATAAAATGTACAATGTAGCTGCAGGAAACACATATTTGGTAAATGATAACTTTGGCATTTTACAAGATACACTTTAAAAAAAAGTTGTTCAGTAGTTCCGGTTTTAAGGTGTCATAGTTTTAATTCATGACAAACTTATTGTTCTCTGTCAAATTCCAAGGCATGTCTTTTTAAGAAGGTTAACAACACCTACACTGTCATTTAAGAGCTAGATATATATGTGAGTAAAATAACATGCCACAACAAGAATAGCAAATTTAAGTTAAAAAAAGTTTCTGGTACACTTTACTTATTGTTAAGCAAGTAGGTTACCTATAGTCACAACACTCATAAATGTTTTCACTTATGATTTTTGAAAGTGGTACATCTTGCGAATGCGAAATTACAAAGTACGCTCGGGAGTTAACGTTCTGCACGCTTAATGTGCGGATTAATGCATAAAAAGTGAAAATGATGCGATAGAATGTAGGGCAGTAACCTCTTGTGTGATGTCGAGCTCGTGCCGGGTGTTCTCGTAGAGCGCCTCCAGGTCATCGCAGCGCTGCTGTAGTGCGCTCTTTTCCTCAAGCAGCACCAGCCCCAGCTGCGCCGACTGGATCTTCTCGCTGCTGGCCTGATCCAGCTCGCGCCCGAGCCTATCAATCTCAGCCTTCAGCTCCACCACAGACATTTCACCCTGCGCCGTGGCTGCCATCTTGTGACAGTTAGACGGCGGACTCTTCTATCTTCATAAACAAAGTAAATAATCTCGGAAAACAACGATATAAAATGTTAAAATCAAAAAATGTCCCTACATTCTCCCAAAAGTATAACGTCTTGACAGTTCAATGCACTACTGACAGATACTGCCAACATGAAGGAATAAAGACATTCGGATACACGGAGCTTGTTCAATGAAGGTGAGTCATAGCACTTGTTTGCATGCTGTTGTGGATAAATAATATTAAAAAACTCTAACTTTCATTTATAATAAATTAAAAGAAAGAAATTATACAGGTACCTTCTCTAATAATAAAACTTCTACCATTAAATTCAAATGAACTCTAGAAGTTCCTTATTTAATCAAGAGATGACACTGTTACTTCACTATTGTAATGTTACAGTAGATGACGCGATATTGCAACTAGCCAATAGATGGCAGTAAATTCGAAAAATAATTTTCACTTCTCATTGCTTTAGTTTCTGCATATCAGGACTAAAGCTCCTTATTAATATCTAGGAATTAAAGCCGGATGATTTAGTCTATGTTTAGTTTAGCCTAAAATTGGCCACAAACAAATCGAAAAAATGTATTCGAGGCACGCTGAAATACGCTCGTTCCCATAAAACCATAATTGCAAAATATCTAATTGCCGATTTACCCGTTTTCTGAAATATGAAATACCCAAAATACCAGACTTTCTTTTTACCGTGTTTCTTTTTATATCGGATTGGCAAATCAACATGTTTTCAAAACATCATGTTCTCTTTAAAACCGAATTCCCATAATACCAGATTTTGATAACACTAGGCCGGCAAAACACAATGTACTTGAAACACCCAGTTTCTTAAGCTACCAGATACTCAAAATATCAGATTGCCAGTTTA
This sequence comes from Acleris emargana, assembly GCA_927399475.2. NCBI lineage: Eukaryota > Metazoa > Arthropoda > Insecta > Lepidoptera > Tortricidae > Acleris > Acleris emargana. The sequence goes on from OV656850.1 coordinate 7,170,157, forward strand.
CGTAATTCCCAACACACCAGATGATGATCATACTTGATTTCCGAATGCCGAAATTCCTAAAACACCGGATTTTTACTTTGGTAGATTACATAAGTACGGTTAGACAACAAAACCAACCGTAAATTTCAATTTTTTATTGTCAACTATTTATAACTAGGTACTGAACTTTATCATTAGCAAATGGCAAATACAGTCTATGAATAAAATAATAAGTAATGAAAAAAAAACATTTGGTGAATTCAAAATATTTATAAGTATATACACATTTTATAACCGGCTTCAAAAAAAGGAGGTGGTTCGCAATTCCCCGGAATCTTTTTTTACTTACTCATATGTTACCTAATTAAGGTAAATGCACCGTCAAAAGGAGGGTTATGTTTTTCGAGCGTATGTATGTATGTATGTAAGTAGGTGAAATAGTTTTTTTTTTGACCTATTTTTTGAATCATGGATTTAATATCTCTGAATAAAATTCATTAGACATGTATTTCAGCATTTTGTACAACTCATCCCCAAAAGAAGAGAAAAGGAGTGACAAAGTTGGTATTTAACGCAAACGAAGTCCTGAAGCACCTGACCGTACTTGTTTGATATTTGATATTCTGGGGATCTGGTGTTCTTCAATCTGGTATATCGAAAATATTGTTTATCTGAAATCTGCTCTTTGAAAAATCAAGTATTACATGATCATGCTAAGGCGAGATCAAGTTCTTTCGAGAAAATTGTGTTTTCCTAATCAGGTTTGTAAAGTATTTCAGTGTTTTGAGATTCTTTTGATTTTGTAATTTGATATTTTCGGTTTAAGGTTTTATAGGGAACATGGTGTATTGAGAACATGGTATTTTATAAAACTGATATAAAAAGGAACATAATATATAAAAATACTGGTATTGTGGGAATCTAATATTTTGGTAAGCATGTATATCGGCAATTAGATATTTTGCAATTATGGTTTAAAGGGAACGAGCGCTGAAATAATCCTTCTATGAAACTGAATCAAATAAACCAACATAAATACGAACTTTAACGACCAAAAGCGATGTTCATTCACTACATCCGTAGTATCTGTCCTAGTATGTGTCGAATTTTACGTTACCCCTTCTGCACTCAATCAACATGGATTGTACCCATCGCTCAATGCCTTTTATCTTTGAGAATGATAGAATAAAACACAGTCATTTAGTATCAATGTTAATTTATTCCTTGTACTTCTAACAATAAGTGAAAAATATATACAATAATAAAATGATTTTTACAAAACACCACATATAAAATTCTATTGCACCTTTGTAAACTATAAGCTGATCTTATGCTGCATTGTGTTTGTATACCAAGTAACATGGAAATAATATACCCGATATAACTCTTCAAATATCCAAACAGTTAATCTAGGTCATGTTTCATTTATTTAACAATGTGTTTTAAATTAGGCTACAGAAGGAAGAGGTTGATTTCTGAAATAACCTTTTAATTTGTAATTTGTGTTTTGAAATGTTCAATTGCTGTGTGCTTAAAAAACCTGATCCAGTAAATTCATTAAAATTTTACATACAGAACAACAATCGATTTTACAACGTATGTATTAATAGATTCATACCTATATTTTATTCGTTTTCTTTTTTTTTTACTATATTTTTTGCTCATAATCTAGAACAGCTTTGAACCTGTATATTTTATAATTAAAAGCCGTAAAAGGTATGGTTTTACTTTTTTGTGATTACATTATAAAATTTAAAAAATAATTATTATAATACCAATTGTATTTATTTCCGAAATTAACTTTACTTTGGCATTTATTTATTTCCATGATGCTTGTTATAAAAGTTCCTTCAGTGGACGTTTTATTTATAAACTATTTCATAAGAGAAGCGCGTCATAAATTAAAATTTGCAATACGTTATGACTTATAATAATAAATTGACAAGTTTTTATAGTAGAGGAGTGTTACGTAACATTGATTGAAATAAAAAGGTCGCCAAAAATCGTGTAGTGTGAACTCCAAGAATGTAAATTTAATTATATTGATTACAAATAATGCTTACTACATAGTAGCACCTTAAAGTCTCAAACACGTGTAGATGTCACTCACGGGAATAGAATTAACGTTTATTCGGTTTAATTGACCATAATATTAATTCACTACCAAATATGGAATGTGATCGAATTACACTACACTAATACCACTTACATAATAAGAATAGTAAATAATTCAGCGTAGACGCGACAATTGTTGCAATACTTTTAGTATAAAAAAGCGAAATGTACGGGAAATTCGTAAACCAAACCATATAAAATCACGTTCCGAGGCACTATGTACTCGGTGAAACCTAACTGCTTTTGACATGTTATAGTATTGTCAACGTTATGATACTTATGATAGCTCGCTTACTTGTCAGTAAAGGCGGCAGAATTAAAATCAAACGATTGGGTTTTACCGAGTACAAAAGAGCCTCTGTGTGGCAAAAAATGGAACCGTCATTTCATTCTGATTTCAAAAGTCTGTTTTAAATGTCGCGTCTAAACGTTGCTTTTTTTATTATTCAAATAATTAAGACACATTAATAATATAATATCATTTCAGATTAATTAACAAGTAGTCTAGTATTTGAACAAATGAATGACTATGCTTTCGCTCTACCTACTACCAAAATTTAATAATACATCCCTTGCAAAAATCGACTCAGTGCCGAGAATGGCTAACCTTAATTTGTGCTCTAAACAAAACCATTTAGAGTGCTAATTAGGTTAAAAAATTACCGGCGCTAAGTCTGTATTTGCAGCAAACGAAGGGTGAAAGTTTAAATAAATTAAATAATGATCATTATGGTCACAAAATAAATAATTTGTACTACAATAATTATAAATAATTAGAAAGGACTATAAACATAGTGGCACCAAGATGGTGGGACATTAAAATAAATAATCAAAATAAACGTATTATTAATAATAAAAGATAAGTATCCATATTGAGATTTTAAATATTTAATTGAGCATAAAAAGTCCTCGAATTAAATAAAAATAATATTAAATTACGATGCATGAGCAAATGATCGAACGGGTAATAATGAAATGAGGAATGAGAATATTTTAAATCTAATATTGCTTATCTTGTCTATTCATAATTTTTTAATAATTATTGTCTAACAAAATATGTTTGGATTTCTACATGAACATGTCAAAGGCATTAGTTGAATCGTTTAGTTTAATGCGACAAATTGGGTAAATAAAATGATAAAAATGAATTCTTCAAAACGCATTAACAAAAGGTTATTTGCAAGTTCCACAATTGTGTGTGATTTTGGCTCTTTTCTTATGTTAATAAGATACGATTTCTCATATGAATATCGTCGTTAAAACTATTAGAATTCAATATTTTATCCTGTATTGATTTGAAGTTCTCAACTGACATTTTCAAAATTTAGTCAATCAACATTTTTTTATTCTACCAAAGTTTTCAACATCAGTATCAAGATGGAAGACCAATCTGATTTAATTCGTATTCCTTCACATTTTTTCTTACTTTAAAATTTAAGTTCCTAACTAACTTTTAATAGATAACAGATTTAATAAAAATATGAATCATAAACTCATTACTCGTTACTAAAGAAGACTAGCAAACAATAGTTAAATTAAGCGAAAGCCGGGTGGGTGAGCAGAGGGTTAAAATTATCCAAACGTTTCATATGGTTTATACATTAGACTATTATTAAGAATGCGTTTTCCGCGAAGCAATTATTTATTTTGGTATAAAGTTCATAATTTTTATGTGAACCCGGCTTTAACGAGTTGGCAAAAATTAACACGTTCCCGATGGATAGCCGCTTTGGTATCGCCCACGTTAAAACAAAAAACACGTTGTATAGTTGACTCTATTTGTATGACGTCAAGGTCGACTATACATTGTTGTTTAAAGGACTGCGGTTCAATAAGTGGATCAGTTTTAAATGTATATAAAATACCAAAGAAGAAACATTGATAGGATAAACCTCGTATCGATAGTGCTTGTTTTAATTTATTTATTACACATTTGAATAACCAAACGGTAACCATATGATTTAATCTCCCCACGAATTCAACATTCCAAGATTGAAAAAACAAGGTTACACATTATCATTATTATAATACTCAAATAAAAAATCTATTACAATAATTTATCTTAATCGACCAACAATGTCGATGAAAACACATTTTCTCACCTGCCAATACCATCGTCTCAAAAATTCAACGACACTCAATTTAACTATGAAATCCAGAAGCCACGCACGCACAAATATAAATAAATTCGCTCCGTGTCAAAATGTATGTAGACACTCCTACAGCGCAACACGCATGAAATGACGTCAGCGACAAGCCTAGAACAATTGATGCACGTGGCTCTCGTGTGTGGTGTGTGCGTGCGTAGCGTGCGCCGCAGTGGACTTCCTGTTTAACGCAGACATTCTTACAACCACCGGGAATCTAACGAGGTGTGGAGTGTAACCCCGCTGTTAGTTTTTTTCATTTACAATTTGTAAAATATAACAAGTTGGCAAGTTAGTTCCCTTTAGAGATTGATAACTGAAATTACAGCAAAAGTTTCGTTAGAATTTCGTTAAGAGAAGCTAATATAAATTGCCAGTCTCTTGTTTGTCAGTTAGTATCTTAAGTTATAGGTTAGTTCACATGAGCTGCCACAAATCTGCTTTGCCCAAAGGTTAACTGGTAGACTGTGCCTTAGGTACCCTAAGACGCACTGTTCAATTGCGGCTAACCCGGTGGTAGCGGCTAGCCGTAACCGCAGCCGGTACATTCATACGTACCCTTACGGCATTAAGTTCGTCTTTCGTATATTAAGTATATTATATGAGTCGTTTCATTTCAAACTCAGATATCTCCTTGAAATTTGGTATACGAATTTAAAACTTAACTTGTTTGAACAAAGACGCAAATTCCATGGAATCAATCCATGGAACAAACGAAACTTATGTCACACGACACATGATTAAGTACCTACTTTTTACATGTAGGACGAATTTTTAACTCGAAATCTACATCCATTCGGGGCAGCTTCTCTGAATCGACCTATAATACAAAACGAGAGAGAAGTCAAGTGCAAGTTGCGCACTCAATGGTCATTTACTTTTACAATATTGTAATTATTATAAGCTTCACGTTCTCATATGACTGAAGAATGTTATCAGCAGCTCCATTGATCTCCTGGTATAATAAGGAAGTCCTCGTTAAGTTCCCGAGACGGAGCCCGGCGCCGGCCCTACGCGAGCGCGCACGCGGCGGGCGCGGGCGGGGGCGGCGCGGCGCGGGGGGCCGCGGCGGGGACGGAGCTGGGGGACTCTTTCCTCACGATTTGCTTTATTTCCTGGAACATAAATAGGAGGGTAAGTTACACTCTGAAAATAAAGTCATTTCTTACAAGTTGTGAATACCACCATATACCATATGTTCCATATGAGTCCGCGGCCCGAACTGTTGTACTCGTAACCTAACTTGTGCAAGTTAAGCGCATAAAAAACCTTGTAAAGTCGACGTCATATTTTTTTTTCATTTTGTATGCGTGTGTGTATCGAGTATACCTGCTGCTTGTGGTTGAGCGGCGGCGGCGAGGGCGGCGGCTCGGGCTCGGCGCTGACGCTGCGCGCGCGCACCCGCAGCGACTGGCGGCGCTCGCGCGCGTGCAGCACCGACGTCAGGAACGGGATCTGGTTGCTCACAGCCACCATGAACGGCTTGTAGCCCAGGCTGCAACAAAAACTCTGCTTGAGCGGTATATATTCTATATTCAATGTAAAATGTCGCACTCGGCGATGTGTGATGGAGGCGGTTTGCTATCTATACGTTTGCAGCTTAATATATTTTATTACGATACGGCCAAGTTAATAAGAGAATAATTTGCAATATATAAACTCACTGTCTTTAGTTAATACCCATTTGTGAACTTTCCTGTTAAGACCCTTTCTTACCTGTGTATTAATTGTTACTAATTATTGTACTTGCTGTTAATAGTTATTAAGTGTTAATCTTTTGTTCGTGCTTAAGCGGCACTTCCGCTGTTGAACCGGCTTTTTGTGGTTTTAATAACCGTTAACTTGGTTTTATCTGCGAGAACCTATAATTGGCTTTCTACATCTATTTTAAGTTATATTTCTGTTATGTATAGCTGTTGGATCTCCTCAAATAAATAAATAAATAACGTTGAGTCAAAATTAGTTTTGTTATAGTGGTAGCAAAGCTGCCTACAAGACTAGCCTACATAGTATGACCTCATAATTATGTTCTCGACAAATTATATGACACCACATTCATTACAATCAGTCTATCATATTTAAATACATGGTCATTAACTGTTCAACGCATTACCATTTTTTTGCTTAGTCGGATAATAACCACGTAACAGCCCGTTCACACAGAGTCTCCGTATTTACGGTACCCGTTTTATCGTATACGTTTTTTCATTGATGGCGTATGGAGTTGTATGAGCGACTTCACATATGACACAGTATTCAGTATACAGTAAAAAATGTCGGTCCGCTAAATTAAGACATTCCGTTTTGTTATCGAATACTGGATGAACGGAATACGTATCCGTCATGTATCCGTACGTTTTTACTGGATATAAACTGTGTGTGGGGTGCGGTACGGAGAATATGTGAACGGGCTCTCAGTTAATGACGGATACGTTGAACGCTATACGGTGCCTATGTGTGAACAAAGCATAATTTTTTGTTGTATCCGTTAAAACGGGTACCGTAAATACGGAGACTGTGTGAACGGGCTGTAAACTGTGATTCACTTGCAAAATAACCACAACGTGCTCTTAGGCTCCTATAAGCTACAACGGAGGCAATGCAAATATAACCCCGTCCGCTAGATGGCGCTGTTATCAATTCACATACATTTATTATTCACAGTATGAATTCTGCATCGCGCTATCAAAGTTTTTAAATTATTTAGTATATATACAATTCAATATCATCTTCAAATGTACTTGCTTCGGCAGTACATATACTAAAATTGGAACGATACAGAGAAGATTAGCATGGCCCCTGCGCAAGGATGACACGCAAAATCGTGAAGCGTTCCACATTTTTTGGATAATTCAGATCAGAGTCTAATATTATAATAAACTATGTGCGGAAGAAAAACCTACGCCTACGATTGCAGATAGCTTATTTTACCATACAATACAACTTGTGAAACATTGAACACAAACATTTGTTGTAATAAAAAATTATCTACACGCATATCATAAGTAAAAAAAATAAAAAAGTCCTCTATAATGCGTTTCAAAATTCGTAGGAAATGACCAGCATTATTACAATTAGTTTTACTATGAGGACTTTCTTGTCTGTGGTAGTATGTAAAATTGTAATGTTATAACAGTATAGATTTTGGTAAGGTTATGAGTTTAAATTTGGAACAGCTGTCATAACTAAAGAGGGTCTCTATTCTAGTATTCATAAATATTAAAACAATTATCGACTCGAAACGTCAATTCAGTATGTTTTTTTAATATAAATCGCACGACATTTGATTTCGAGTGACTAATAGGGATTTCATTCGTTTGTCTGTAATTAAAAAAAAAATCTTGACGAAGGGTCAAATTGCCGCCATTTTTGTTGTCATTTTGCTGTTACTTTCTGTTACTGTTACGAATTACGATCCAAGGATAATTCTTAACATGATATGTATGTAGATAAAATAGTGTTTGCGTCCCGTAACCTTTGAGTAATTTACTTTCGTAAGCTCGCATTCCTCATCAGCTATTTCCTTTTTAAAGCTTGGGTGAATAGGCATATTCTGGGTGAGCTCTTCGTCCTCATAGGGCAAGAGTTAGTCAAGAGCAAACCCAATATAAAAACGGCCCGTCCACAGGATAGCCATCATGGGTTAGCGTAAGGGTGGTATTCCATCCGTCCAATCGCGCGTCGCGCAGCGTACGTCGCGGTGGCACCGCCAGTGCGTCGCGCAGCGCCACCGCGATCACCAGCGCCCACTCCACGCAGCTCGCCTCCGTCACCAGTCAGAGGAAGTAGCTGTACTGACCACTCGTTGTCGCTCCAGGCGCACATGTGCTGCAGCGCGGCGCGCAGCCGGCGTACGGCGGCCACGGTGACGTCGGGCGTGCGCGCCGCGTTGCAGGTGCGCAGCACCGCCAGTGCGTCGCGCAGCGCCACCGCGATCACCAGCGCCCACTCCACGCAGCTCGCCTCCGTCACCAGTCGGAGGAAGTAGCTGTACTGACCACTCGTTGTCGCTCCAGGCGCACATGTGCTGCAGCGCGGCGCGCAGCCGGCGTACGGCGGCCACGGTGACGTCGGGCGTGCGCGCCGCGTTGCAGGTGCGCAGCACCGCCAGTGCGTCGCGCAGCGCCACCGCGATCACCAGCGCCCACCCCACGCAGCTCGCCTCCGTCACCAGTCGGAGGAAGTAGCTGTACTGACCACTCGTTGTCGCTCCAGGCGCACATGTGCTGCAGCGCGGCGCGCAGCCGGCGTACGGCGGCCACGGTGACGTCGGGCGTGCGCGCCGCGTTGCAGGTGCGCAGCACCGCCAGTGCGTCGCGCAGCGCCACCGCGATCACCAGCGCCCACTCCACGCAGCTCGCCTCCGTCACCAGTCGGAGGAAGTAGCTGTACTGACCACTCGTTGTCGCTCCAGGCGCACATGTGCTGCAGCGCGGCGCGCAGCCGGCGTACGGCGGCCACGGTGACGTCGGGCGTGCGCGCCGCGTTGCAGGTGCGCAGCACCGCCAGTGCGTCGCGCAGCGCCACCGCGATCACCAGCGCCCACTCCACGCAGCTCGCCTCCGTCACCAGTCGGAGGAAGTAGCTGTACTGACCACTCGTTGTCGCTCCAGGCGCACATGTGCTGCAGCGCGGCGCGCAGCCGGCGTACGGCGGCCACGGTGACATCGGGCGTGCGCGCCGCGTTGCAGGTGCGCAGCACCGCCAGTGCGTCGCGCAGCGCCACCGCGATCACCAGCGCCCACTCCACGCAGCTCGCTTCCGTCATCAGTTGGAGGAAGTAGCTGTGATAATGGCTGTTGTCAGATATTGCTAAACAGATATTTTTTTCAATTAAAAATGAGAGTTCAAAGCAGACCAAAACAGAAACCACAAATGACTTGGAAAGACATTTTTTTGCACTGGCAACTATTATGATGCAGGGCTTAAAATACGAGTGTGTTTTTATGAAACGAGCAGTAGCGCGTTTTATAATAGGATCACACGAGTGTTTTATTTTAAAGCCTAATTATGTACAGTTGCATACACTACTTTATGTACACACATATCGTAAGTACTCTAAGATGGGTTCGGAACCCGTAGAGAAATGACCTGCAATGCTTCTAGTGCTAAATGTTTTACCTGTTTAAATTTAACAATCGTAAATCACGCCTGTTTCCCAGAGGGACAGGCAGAGACCACCTCTTTCCACCTGCTACGATCCTTACAAATCTCTTTCGCTATTATTATTACTATTTATATTTTCAACTAAAACAACACAGTAACAAACAACTTTTCACAATCCTACTTTCGTATCAGCAAATAACCAACAAATAAATTACAACATTAATGGCGGCAATTCGATCCTTCGTAAAAACGAAAGTTTTTTTTAAATCATAGACAAACGAATGGAGTTTCTATTCTCCTGTCAATGTCACTCGAGATCAAATGTCGTGCGGTTTATATTAATAAACATACTGAATAGACGTTTCGTATCGATAACTGTTTCAGTATCTATGGATACTAGAATAGAGACCCTCTTGACTTTTGACAGATGTTCCAAATTTAAACTCATAACCTTACAAAAATCGTTACTGTAATGTTATTACCAATGATCGGATATCCCGGTGCAACACGGGGTGAATGATCTCAAACATTATGCTAATATGGATATACCCCGGGGTTCCGGGACTTATGTTGTTAAATATTATTCTGATTTTATGACTTCAAATAAATTTCAATACAATTTAAACATGTAAAATAAATATTTTGACAAAAGTAATTTAGGTACTTATGTAAAAAAAAAAAAAGTTAGTTTTTATTATACTCTGTTTAAAATTGATCTGCCAAATAGTCTTTGGGTATGAATATAAATAAAATATATAATACGGTACGCATTATTAGTTCACACTACACACAGATATTATATTTTATTAGTTTGTATGAAATTGAAATAGCATACAATTATTTTCTCAATATTTTATATGTTTAATCGATTTCTTTACACGTCTTAAATCCTATCCTAATGCCTATTTATAAATATCCCAACAATCGCGTTTTCTTTTCGAGCCAGATCCCGGGATTTTAGTCATATCCATATTAAGATTTCTACTCTATATTCCGCAGTGTTGCACCGTGAAATCCGATCACTGGTTATTACAGTGCAGGTTTTACCTAGTACCACAGACCAGAAAGTTCTCATAGTAATATTAGTTGTAATAATGCTGGTCATTTCCTACGGTATTTGAACGCAGTTTAGAGTAGCAATGACTAATGACCAGGGATCGGAAATTCGGATAGATATTTACCTAAAGTTTGGCGGCGGCGTTGTTGTTCAGTTGTATGGAGGCGGATTCTATTTTTATTTATAAATACAATTCCCGGGATTTTTAAATAAATAAATTACACCAGCATAAATTCATAATTAAGTATTTATATGATCTATTTCAAGTTATTTCCCTCGTATAGATTTACCAAATGTTAATTAATTTATCTGTAACTCATTGACTGAACGAATTTTGAGGATTTTATTATTCACGTTTTGTATAATCCCGGAATCCCGGAACCTATATTATTTAAATAATATTTTTAAGAAGCCGACGCCATGTTCGCCTATCTTGTTCCGGGATTTAGCCAACTTTAGGTAAATATCTATCCGAATTTCCGATCCCTGCTAATGACAGACGAGCACTTGACTGACCGGAGCTGCACGTGCGCGGTGTGCGAGCCGCGCTCGGCCTGGTGGTGGTGCAGCCGCTCCATGAGCGCGGCGTAGCGCCGCTCCTCGCCGCCCTCGCCCCACGCCACGCCCCCCGCCTCCGCCACGCTGCCCTCGCCCACCGAACTGTACAGACTCATTATCTTAACCCTGTACTTAACAACCAGACTTACCTAACTCTGTATTGATTTACACACGATTATACTGTTATTTACTATTAGCTTACAAACTAGAATAGCCCAAACATTTCCCTGGGCTTCAAAATGTACAGTAGTAACTGTTACACACGAGTTTCATTTTGTCACAATCGGCACTTTTCTATCGCTAAAACTTGGTCGTTAACAGTTGTAAAATTAGTAGATATAAAACACTTGTAAGTCGCATCAATGTTAAAATATTAATTCATAAAGGCTGCCGCGAAAGGAACCAACGAAAGTTATGTTACATGTACCATCATAAACGTTATACAAATTCAAAAGCTGTTTGTATTTTACATATTTATATTAATATTAATTTAGGAGTGTAGGTGACTAAATAAATTCTTCGAATTACCTTTATATTCAATCTGTTCAACTATTGTGTTTGCGACATGGTCAACTTGTCCGAAATTATTCCTCAATATTTATTTATTTATTTATTTATTAACACGTTCACGGACAGTAATGAAAAACCATTTTAATTTGACCCCCGTATTTATGACGCCCATGCTATAGCCGGTATGATACACGACTGCTATAGCATCCGCGTCCATGAACGTGTTAAATAATGAACTGTTTTTGTCACCTGACAGGGCCGGGCGAAACGGGCGCGCCGCTGGTCATAGGCAGAGCCGCGCGCATCGGCAGGCTCATGTAGCCACTGTCGCCGCACAAGCTGTCAGAGTCAGCTGACGCCGTGTAGGAACCTATCATCAAAATAAATACTATAGTTGTAGGCTTTAACAAAAGTTTGCAATATTGTATATCTTGGGACTGCCATGAGCTGCGGTTTTTGACTGCCTTTTCTGTGTAGATATTAGAATCTGTGCAGACACGCTAACGACCTGGCAACTCCATTAAGGGACTAGTTATCTTGCTAAGGCAATATACTCACTAGTGACAGTGCTGCCTTTCCTCTGCAGAACCTGATCAGCATCCTGCAGCACCGGGTACGGCCACGCGAAGTCCTCGTGCAGCCTGCGCAGACACAGCACGGCGCTGTCGACCCTGGCGGCCCTCTCCCGCTCGCCCGCGAGCCAGGCGACGAGGTGGAGGTCGAGCGCGGCGGCCATCTTGCCGAGCGCGTGGAGCCGCGCCGTGGACAGGAGCAGGCGCGCGTGCCGCTGGATCATCATGTCGATGAAGAACTCCTCTGCGGTGCCGTTGTAGCTTTCCCTGTTCAGTTATTAATATCAACCATCATATCAGTCAAAGATATGCCGCGTTCAAGCTAAATAAATGATTCAGCAGATTTCACAAGGCAGGCATGGTATTTTTTAAATATTTTCTGCTCAGGTACTCATATGCTTCCAAGCACAAACTTTTTCCTTCTATCGAGTAAATAACGTTAACGTAACATTATTGTGATTTTGATTTTGGTCTGTCTTCTCCTTGATGCAATCTCGAGCATTACAGAGGTATTGTGTTGCTATACCACTACCATACATTTTCACTGCATCGGTAGATTAAACCCCTGAGAATAATTTGGTTCTTGATTCCTAAAAAGTGTTATGTTATGACCAGGGATCGGAAATTCGGATCGATATTTACCTATACTTTCGCACCGGCTTTGTTGTTCAGTTGTAGGGAGGCGGACTCAATCGTAGAATTCCTTACTAAAATTTCTGGGATTTCTAAATAAATAAATTGCACCGGCATTAATTCATAATCAATTATTTATATTAACTGTTTGAAGTTATTTTTCATGTATTGATTTACCAAATGTTATTTAATTTACCTGTAACTCATTAACCTAACGAATTTATAGGAGCAAAAATGAATGTTTTATCCTATATGTAAAGTAATTATTATATTAAAATTTTGTAGAATCCCAGAATCCCGGAACTCATATTATTAAAATAATATTTTTAAGAAGCCGACGCCATGTTTGCCTATCTTTTTCCGGGATTTTGCCAACTTTAGGTAAATATCGATCCGAATTTCCGATCCCTGGTTATGACATATGTGTCAATAGTAGATTGTACAACAAGTGCATAAAACGTACCATTTTACCCGAGACGTGCATATAGCCGCCCGAGCCGGTACGGCGAGGGTGGATGGTCACGTCGAGGGTAAAATGGGTTTTATGCTCGAGTTTTACACTCTGCTTTTCACTTCCACTGCAAGGAAATAAAACAACGATTAAGCATATACAAGAAAATTTAATTAATTTTTATAATGTAGGTAATTAATATGTTCTATCACGCATAAAATGTAATTTCATCGACAGTTCGTCAAATTAGCTTAAAAAAACACACTCCGCAAACGTGTTTACGCTTTTTTGGTTCCTCCAAATCATAAAAACTTTCGTATGTGCTGAGATAGATTTTCTTCGATTTAGGCGGCAATATCTGCTCAATTACATTTTTCACACTTCTGTCCATTAAAGTCTCAGGCGAATAGTATTTTTCGTAATCGTGTTATAATAGAGAGCTTTTTAGTCGAGTACCGTGTTTAGGCCACGAAGCTTGCTGAGTGGCCTAAGTAAGGTACGAGATTAAAAAGCTTAATTATGACACTATTGTGAACAATACTTTTTGTACGAGTTCATTAAAATTAATAATGTAAGTCATTAATACGAGTATATAAGAAAACTAAAAGTAGATTTTTGACAGATGATGCGACGCTGGTACGTTCCGAAACGCCACAGATTGGCAATTTTGTATCGGATCGAGGCTCCTTAAACAAGGACATATATGGAAATCCAAAGATCTATTTTCAAATTTTTTTCGGTTGTCTAGAGCGTATCGAAATAGTTATTTCGGTTGTTTCTGAAGTAACAACGATGAAAAGAGTGACGTTGCAGTATTCTCTATGAAATCTTTATGAATGATGATTTTTATTTCCACAGAGAAAACGTAAACTTCTTGGCTTTTAAAAGAAAAGTTATCACACCACCGGTTTTTTTTAATGTCCTGGATACAGCAGCAAGTTTAAGTAGATTTTTGACAGATGACGCGATGCTGCTACGTTCCAAAACGCCATACAATATTGGCAAATTTTGTACCGCATCGAGTCTCCTTAAACAAGGGCACATATTATTTAAATACGAAGTTCTATTTTCAATTTTTTTTCGGTTGTCTAGAGCGTATCGAAATAGTTATTTCGGTTGTTTCGGAAGTAACATAGACTATTCAACGATGAAAAGAGTGACGTTACAGTATTCTCTATGAAATCGTAATACAAACATTTTAATCGACGAGTACAAAAACCATTTTTTGATCGTCACTATCACTACTTGAAGACATTGTTCAATTACTTACGAATAATTTATTGAATTTTCAACCGCAACAACAAATTCAGTTAGTTTTTAATTTTGTTTGACGAATAATTAGCTTCCCGCTACACAATATTTTTTTTTAATATTCAACTATGTGACGTTTGACTATGGACACTATGGTTTGAGCCTTAATGCCCAGTTATTATAAATATTTGCGTTACTTATATTTTTTTTACGTAAATGCACGCCCGTATTAATCTTAAAGTATTAAGATAGTATTACATATGTCGTAATTATAAAAAGATATAACCTAAATCTCATAAAAATATATCAATTAAATGAAGGTGTATTGTCTATGTGGCTGTAAGGCCTTATTGCCTTAGTCTTAAAAGAAGAAATTACTTTATGCACTAGAGCATAAAATGCGATTTTATGCAGCCTATACCCAGCATAAAGAAGGACTTTACGAGCATGAGAACTGAAAAGTAGTTTTTTATATTAAGTTCGTATATTATGTAGCAGGGGGCGGGGGGCGGGGTACGTACTTGTCGCTGCGCGCGGGCACGGACTTCTTCCGCTTGACGGCGGCGGTGGCGCGCGCGGGCGGCGCGGGCGCAGGCGCGGCGGCGGGCGCGGGCTCGGGCTCGGCGCGCGGCGCCGCCGTCGTGCTGAAGCTGCGTCCGCGCCCGCCCGCCAGCTGGGGGACAATAGTAGATTGATAACCAAGGGTGGAAAGTGACCCATTTCACCCGAGATATTTCTGGCGCTCGAACGAAGTGAGAGCGCCAATAGTTCGAGGGCAAATGGGTAATTTCACCCGAGTTAGACACTCTACTTATCATTTCGACTGCGAGGAAAATATATTTAATCTTGTTTCCCGCTTTTTCTATTGAAAACTTTTTTTTCTATATTCAGAAAAAAGTTAAAATACTCATACTGCCAACATTAGAAAAGTTTAATCGAGGTCACGACCAAGGAGCCAGCAAGGAGGTTGAACGCCGCGCCGAACGAAAAAGTTTTACCTTTATTACGTATTTAAATATTCCATCTTTCTTTCATATTTCACAATGACTTCCAACTCATTCTTACCCTAACTAAAGAAAGAGATGGAATATATTCGTGACGTAATAAATGTTAAACTTCTTGTTTCGAACGGATGTTCGGCGTTCAACCTCCGTGTTGAGTTGTATTGCTCCTTGGTCGTGACCAACTCGATTATTTTTCTAATGTTGGCAGTATGTGTATTTTCAAGATGGCCATGCCGACCCTGAAAAAAAATTGTCATGTTATGCTATCATGGCATTATGGCGGGCAGCAGAATATAAGAGGAATAGTTTTAAATGTTGATTTTTTTGTAATTGCGAGTCGTAAAATGAGTTTAATATGAACCTATAGATCGTAATAAATACGTCGTTTAACGTATAGTCGAGTTTAGATATATGAATGATTTTAATATGACGTAGCTCAATTATCTTAGACTCCATGGCCAATCGTAACTATTAAAAAAAATATTACTTTCCACCCTAGAGGGGAAAACGCAATTTTCCACCCGGCTATCTACCCATTCAAATTAAACTTTCCGAACAGGAGAGATGAAAACGTATATTACGGCACAGCCTATAAACCAATACAGTTATCCGACGAAGCCGTCTAGACAGGGCAATCGTGCGGGGTGTGAGGGGCGGGTAGGGCGAGCCCGAGCTGCATACATCGCCATTGTTAGTAGCTCGGGACATATCTTTCAGGGCTACCGCGTGTCGTGTTTTAAATGTTTTGATGTGTACATATTAAAAAATGGTGCACACGACATGTGCTGTGCGGGAATGCAAGTCGTCATCTCGCACATTTAAAGAAGTGCGATATTATCAATTTCCACACTCAGAAGGAAGGTAAAGGTATAACATTTTTGGCATGTCATGCCAATGTAAACAAAATGGCGGATGTAAAAGCGTGACGTCTGCCAGCAAAAATTTAAACTTTTCTATTTTTTTTTTGTTTCTAAACAAATTGTGTTACAAAAAAATTACATCCATTTTGAAAATTTCAAAATGGCGGAAATGTTTAATATCGATTTTCAAGACAATCGAACCAGTAAAAAAAAAGTACAAAATTTTGAATTTTGAATTTTTGAATTTGACAAAATGGCGCCCACTTTTTTAAATTCTGATTACGGGTTTGCATTTTTAGTCCCCACAGTGTTACTGTACTGCCCTCCTACGGAAAAAAGACACATTTACTATAATAATTTTATTGCACTTCCAACCTTATTATAACCACTGAGAGTTCAATATGCTTCTTTGAATTAATTGCAGTAGTGCCTTTTCTCCGTAGTAGGGCAGTATAAACGTCGTTAAATCTCACCTGCATGCTCCCCAGTATCACCGAAAGGTCTTCTGCGTTGGGGCTAACGATAGCCGACTGCACGATCTGCCCGTACTTGGCTTGCACGTTCACAGAGTTGCGGGGCGAATCCACGTCGTTCGGGTCTGCAAGCGAAACGGTATTTAATTATACTTAGCGGTCATGGATAGAATGTTTTTGAAACATTTTAATGAATAAACATATTACACGCGTAGGCGACACGAAAATCAGCACTGCCTGATGAGAAATACAGTTGAGTTCATAAATATGTGTGTACTTTAGTACCTTCTCTATTTATGGTCATGGTCATGTTTAAAATGCCATATACGAATTGTCACAGCTCTGCCGTCCGCTAACTAAAAAGTCGCTAAGCCACAAATCTAATTTTGTGGATATGAGCGAAAAACGTGGGAAATATTTTAAAAATATGCTACTTGATAACCGTATGTTTTACAAAAAAAATATTAATGTTCGAAGATTGCATGTCAAATTTACTATCAAATAGCGATAATCTGGTTTATAAATAACTAGTCCTAAGTTAAAAAAACTGTTTTTTTCCTTTTAGCTGCGCATAATTTTGGTGAATTAATAACAAAATACTTGACTAGATAGTCACTAAGAACACCTTAGCGACCTTATAGTTTAGGATTCCTACGTAAAAACGTAGATATTTAAAATAAAATAAAAACTATTAGAAATTACTTAACTAAAATGACGTTAAGTTACTCAACGGCTATTTAGTTATGTATTGCAGCTTTGCATTTAACATTAATTCTTAACTATATCAACGTAATAGTATTTTAATGTCTTTTTAGGTAAGCTTTTTGAATGTAGCGTCTTATTGTGTTTTTGTAAAGGAGTGTTTTATCTAACCTTTACTACACTTAACAGCCGTTAAACGTTAAACCTTTAAGTATAATGGTGTTTTAGTTATGTTTTCGGGATGGAATATTTCAAAAGAAAAAACGAATTGCATCAAAGTTTTTTATTAAAAACTTGAAAGTAAGGAACCAAAAATGCAACAAAAACCTTTCTTGAAACATTAACATAACCAAACATAAGGACCCTAAATTGCGAAAGTTAGTAAATATTGATATATTAAGAAAACCGTAGGTACATAGTGGGATAAATTCATCGAATTACAATGGCACCATCAAAGGCGAAATCGACTACAACAAATGCAGCGGCGTTTACCAGGTCGGTGGACGTCATTTCAAATTTAAAAACTGAGATATCGGAGATGAGAGACGATATTAAATGCTGTCATGATGTTATACGTGAACAAAAGAGGCTACTTAGACATCAAAATAGGTGCATAGACACAATCCTAGCGCCACAAAAGCCACAAAACTTGTCACTCAACGAGTCCGGCCCTCACGGAATAATTAATTGATATGATGTAATTCATAAGTGATGTGCAGGGAGCATCCTTGCCGGTAGCCAGCACTGCCGCACCGTTGTCGACTCCTGCGCCGCCGGTACCGGCAGAGACGGAGAATTGTGTGGCACCCAGAAGGCATCCGTCTCGTTTGCGCTGTGTGGAGACAGCCGGGGCCACCAGGGATGGGTACCATGGAGGAGACAACACTACGACGGTCGTGTCTGCAGCTGACAACAATGCCGCGGCACCGTCGCCGCCGGCTCTTCCAGGGACATTTCAACCACGAGCCCCCGGCCCCGTGGGACTCCACGCGGCTGCCCCGCGAGTCATCAGCCTGCACGTCTTCAACCTGAGCGCCGACACCACTGCTGAGGATGTTGTTCATCACGTGCAGACTCAGATGGGCGTCGCGGCGCCTGTGTGCGAGCAGCTGGTGGTCACGCGAGGCAATTACTCGTCGTTTCGTCTGGACGTCCCGGCCGCACAGCTGAAGATTATCCATTCAATGTTGTGCAGGCAAAAAACTTAGAAGCGAAACGAGTAACATCAAAACTAAGGCAATCACAAAATTTATAGTTATTCACCAAAATGTAAGATCACTATGCGGTAAAACATCACTATTAGAGATATTATGTAGCACAGAAAAACCGGATGTACTTGGTTTGAGTGAAATTTGGTGCAAGAAAAGTGAAATTGAACGAGTGAGGTTATGTGGGTGCGCGCTGACTAATATATAAATAGGGTATAAAAAGCGAAACGACCTGCAGAATTTCTCCGTTCAGTATCACTTCGAATGCACAGCAATTGAAATTATGAATAGTAAATTGATTATTGTTACAGTTTATAAAACCGGAAATGGTACATTTGACACTTATTTAGATAAATTGGAATTGTTACTGCGTAAATTAACTGACGAAAACAAAAGATTTCTTATAGTTGGTGACCAAAACGTGGATTATTTATCAGACAACAGTCTGAGACGGCGGGTCGACGACGTACTAACTAGTTATGGTTGCATTAACAAAGTAACGAAGTGTTTCATTCCATCATGAAATCACGCACCACTGCTGACATATATGACATATCGCCAAACATACTTCTTTTTATATGGCCAGTAATCTCTGATATGTTAATTGTTTTAATCAATATTATTTTCGACACCGGTGTTTACCCTGACGTGCTTAAGAGTACTAGGATGTGTCCTGTCTTCAAGGGGAAGGGTGACAAATTTGACGTTAATTATTACAGGCCAATAACAATAGTTCCCACAGTTTCCAAAATAGTTGAATCCATCCTATCGTCTCATATAATGGGCCACCTTGAATGCAATGACTTGCTGACGCACTACCAATTCGCATATAGGCAAAAGATGTCCACTGCTGCAGCGGCGCGCCAAGTATTCGACTGTATCGTTTCCGGTCTTGACGATAAAAATAAGATGGCAGGTATATTTTGCGACTTATCCAAAGCCTTTGACGTAATAAACCACGAACTGCTTTTGGATAAGTTGCACTATTACGGTATACAGGACACCTCCTACCGTCTACTTACGTCATTTATGTGCGACCGAAAACAATTAGTCAAATTGTCTGCGGGCGGCAAGAGACTCGAATCTGATGTTGGGACCGTGAGAATAGGGATCCCCCAAGGATCCGCCTTAGGAAACACCCTATTTCTGGCTTACGTCAATGATCTGCCGACCAGCATCAGAGCCGGCGTTTCTGTGCAGTTCGCAGACGATACGACGGTCATAGTTGGCGCGCGCACGTATGAACAGCTCGCTGGGAAAATTCATGAGTTTCATGACGCATGTGATCAACTGCAGAAGTGGTGTAAGTGTAACGGTTTGCTCCTAAATATTACAAAATCAAGCGTCATGATTTTCTCGGGGCGTAGTGTTCCTGTTCCTCCGTGCGTTGCAAATAGTCCGATGCCTGTGTGCGATCAGTGTAGGTTTCTCGGATTCTCTGGAGTCGAATCTTAATTGGAAGTGCCATGTTGACCTGTTGTGTGGAAGATTGAGTAGTGCGGTGTTTGCGTTGCGTAAGCTGAAATTGCTTATATCTGACGATGCTCTAAGACGGGTCTATTATGCACATTTTCACTCACTGATGTCGTACGGCACACTCTTATGGGGAAACTCTACGGATGCCAACAGGGTAATGCTGATGCAGAAACGTGCCGTACGTACGCTGGTCGGGGCGAAGCCAAGACATACTTGTCGGGGCATTTTCACAACGCAACGCATAATGACGCACTATTCACTTTACATATTCGAAATTATTATGTTTGTCCGACAAAATATATCTTCGTTTGCAACAGTAAACGTCGTCGGCAAACAACTCCGCCACACAGGGCCTTTGAGAACTCTTCCTCGTCGCATGGCACTTGCAGGTAAGAACCCGCGCGTCATCGGTCCCACCTACTACGAGCGTCTACCCGCCGAACTCAAACGCGAACTATCTGACGATATGTTTAGGCGCCGGCTTAAGGATCTTTTGTTGGATAACCCAGTCTATTCGGTGAATGAGTATATGGAACTTGACTGACTTTGAATAAATAGACTGACTTTTAATTTTTTTTATGTACTCTGTATTTGTGTTGACTTTCATTTAATTCTATTTCTGACGACCTCAATGTAACTGCATATAATTTGACATGCCATGTAATTTATACTGTGTTATATTGAGTAATAAAATCTGAATCTGAATCTGGTGACCCCACCAAAACCGTTGACTACGCGGGGGTAAGGGGCGAGAGCAGATTGCGTCTTTTTAGCTAAGTATTGTGGCTTAACGTACTTCTAGCGGAGGATTTCTACCATAATCTGAGTTACTCAAGGCGGTTTGATATTTGTGATAAGTATTTCTTAATTTAAATCTTATGAATCCTACGTTAAAAAGACGTTAACTGATGTTAATGTCCTTTTAGTGTAGTATTTTCATAAAACGCCCTTTTAGCCTAGGATATTAATGTAAACTACCCCAATAAATCTTGGCTTGAAAGTAACTAAAGTACCTTCACGACTTTCTTGTGTAGTAGTGTGGAAGAGCGTCTTTTTTGCTAAGTGAATATTAGAAATATTTTCGAAACATTATGGCGTTAAGGGCTGATTGTGTCCTTCTAGTTAAATATTGATGTTTAACGTACTTTTAGTAGTGTAAAGTATTAATATCTTCGTGATTAACGACCTTTATGCAAAAACTATTTCAAAAACTATAAACCTTACAAATATGATTCCTATACAGATCGAAAGAGTATTTTTTTTTACATAAGATGCCATTAAAACATAAAATTTGACCCCCTGAGGGTTAGCGACTTTTTAGTTAGCGGACGGCAGAGCTATTAAAATGACAAGGTACTAAGTGTACACATATTTATGATATCGACTGTACCCTTTGCACTGGTTTGTTTTTTAATAAAATACATACATACATACATACACTCACGCCTTCATTCCCAGAGTGGGGTAGGCAGAGCTACAGAATTAACAAGCACTCTTAAATAAGTTGTTGATAATTCCGTAACCACGTTTTGCACAATCAGGCTAAGATGTTTACCAGTGTATTAGTGACAGGTTGCAAGCCCATCGCCTAAGAGTACTAGAAGCCTTTATTATTCCCTTAGTCGCCTCTTACGACATCCACGAGAAGACATGGAGTGGCACTATTCTAACCCGGTGACCACACAGGTTAAATAAAATAAATAAATAAATATCAGGGGACAATGTGACACCTATTGACCTAGTCCCAAACTAAGCTCTAGGCTTGTACTATGGGTACTAGACAACGATATAAATACTTATATAGAGAAATAGATACTTTTTTTTTTTTTTTTTTTTTTTTATATCGTAGGAAGGCAAACGAGCACACAGGCCACCTGATGGTAAGTGGAAACTGTGACCCATAGACATTCGCATTCACAAGACCGCAATCCTAAGACTGCAAATGCGTTGCCAACCCTGAGGCCGAAGATGGAATGCCTCTATGCTAGTCATTTCACCGGCTGTCTTATCCCCAAACCGGAACACAACAATGCGAACACTGCTGCTTGGCGGTAGGTTAATGGATAAGATGGTGGTACCAACCCGGACGGACCCTGCACAAGGTCCTCCCACCTCCACAAAACAATACTTAACAATACTTAAATACAATATAGAAAACATCCATGACCCGGAAACAAATATCTGCCAAATTAAAATTAATGGTACCCGAAACCGACGTAGTGCATGAAAAGGTTGATGAATGTAGAAGAAGCGATATTTGTATGTATAGACCAATACATCTCGCGTTGCATAGTCTCTACCAACCCCACTGGGAGACAGGCGTGGTATGTACATATGTATGTTTTTTAATATCTGAGAATTGTATTTTATTTTTATTAAAATTAAGAGAATTCATTCATACATAATATATAACGATGCTACAGTTTTACTTCTATGCTGTCTTACCTGCAGGCTGAAAATCTACAATTAAAACACTGCTGCTTGGCTAGCAGGTAAGATGGACAACGTCTTACGATCTTTACCCTTAGTTTATATAATTTAAATTAAATAAAGCGTACACAACACACAGAATCTTTGTCGAATATACTCCAGTTCTTTTAATAAAAAACTAAATGTAAACAAAAAAACACGTGATAAGTTCGCCAGCCAATACGAGCACAACACTGACACGTCAAATCTCGACGAGACTGTTTTGATTGGCTGTTTGACAGAACCACGTGGCTTGGTTTGTTTGAGCAGTTCACAACCTACCTATAGCTCTCAAGAACCGCACTAAATCCCTAGCTAGGTCCCAGCGTTCGTTCTGCAAGGCTGTGTCCAAAAGTTGCGTAGCCAGGTGTCTGCTTACCGCTGAACTCTCCAAGTTCTACAATAATAACTTAAATCATTATTCCGAACGCGGTGTGATGCTAAATTAAAAGTAAATGAACACACATAATAAAACAATAACTGTAAATATTTGTTGATAATTCTGTAACCACATTTAGCACAATTAGGCTAAGATGTTTACCAGTGTATTAGTGACAGGTTGCAAGCCCATCGCCTAACAGTACTACAAGCCTTTATGTAGCTCTGCCTACCCCACTCTGGGAATGAAGGCGTGAGTTTATGTATGTATGTATAATAAAACAAATAAATACCCGTGCAATCTGCAACAAGAATAAAACATGAATGCTTATTCAAGTTCCAGTAAACAATCACTTATATTAAAACGAAGCGAAGGTGAATTTAAAGTTTTACATGAAGCAATGAAGAAGTCAAAAACAAAATGCGACCGCCTGGTAAGGCCCACCACACTGAAAAATGGGAGTTTTTTGTAACTGGGACTTTGAATCTACAATCAAGGGAATAAAGTTCAATTGCGATTGTCCGAAAATACTATTTTCACTTTATGAACATAGGAAAATAAACCTTATTGTTATTGCAACAGAGTTCAAAGTAAATTGCCTTGATTATTGCACACTGGGCCTTACGAGGTTAAAACGATTGCTTCTATCATAACGCACCTTTATAATTCTTAATTAGCCTATGACAATGGCAAGTTATGCCACATTTATTTAAAACACATATTTTTTTTCAAAAACGAAAGTAGTTCTTTTTTCTCGGCGTTTTAGTTGGGCTAAAAAACGATTATTTTTCAAACAAAAAAGTGTCGTGCAATGGTGAAAATAGATGGCAATTAAGGTAGCAAATATAGGCATCGGATTTCTTACTTGCAATATTATGAGATAGGAGGCTGCGGTGTCAAGCATCTTCTGTTGTAAGCATTCCTGAAACAGTTCCTTCGGTTTTCCTGCCGCAGAAAACAGGTAGGCCCATAGCGCTATCTCTGTCTTCCGTGCGCATTGGACTACAGTCTGAAATGAGACACCAATTAATTACGTACTTTACCCAAACATGTAACTCATTTGATTATTTTAGCCATGCCATGATTACATAAAACGGTTATAACGCACTTTTTCTACCAACGGGAATACTTTAGGGATGAGTTTGATGATAGAAGTAAGTTATACTTTGCAGTAACAGCTTGAGCTTGGGAATGAAACAAAACGCTGTCACGAAACAGAAGAGACAGCAATGCACATCCTCTGTTCTTGCGGACCACTAATGCGCAACAGAAGTATCCACCTAGGGCGACATATCATTGACCCACAGGAGATACAACTACTCACTGCCCAAAGCATCTTGAAATTCTTGGACGCAACGGGCCTTTGTAGTGAACTCTAAACAAAGGGCTGCCACAAAAGATCAGCAATGTTTCTAAGTGGTTCACAAGGCCCATCTCAACCCCCCCAATAATAATAAATAACAGCTTGAGTTCTTGGAGGAGTCCACTAGTGGCCTGACCTGCAGATACACCGGGAACTCGTGCACGAACTCGATGACGCTGGGGAGCTGGGCGTCTGGGATGGGCTCCTTACTGGTGGCCTCTTCCTCTAACACCTCGTGCAGGAGCAGTTCCAGAGAGTGAGGGAAGTAAGGAAGCTCAGCACAGGAACGGGCTATTTCCCATGCGTGGTAGCCGAGGTTGCGACGGAGAAGCTGACGCAGGATCTGGTGTAGGTATACTTGACTCTGGAACGAGATACGATATTTTTAATCTGGAAAGACTGAATTAAAGTACAGGTTTTCCACTTTACAAGTAAATCACTCCTTTTCTAATTTCCTCTCCAACTAGTCAAAGTTCACTACCCGATTTCTTGTTAAATCAAACAAAAACAGGCTATCGTCGTCGCCTTATTGGGCACGATATCGGACTTAAGTCTTGACTAAAATGGGACTAATCCAGAGGTCGATCACAGAATATTTAAACTGTTTGGTAAACATGCCGACGATATCATAGTTCAAATTAAATTCTTATAAAAGGCTACTATTTCGAATAAAAATGAAAAAAACAGCAATGTTCCCTTGTGTATCCCTTGTGTATCCCAATTGGGCACCTCCTCTTTTTTTCAAGTCGGTTAAATACTCTAAAGATGTAGACATTAAAACAACAAGCTTAACGTGGTGTATCCTGGATTGATAAAATTTACATAATGCACACTTAATAAGGCACAATTACCAGGCAATTAGCGCTAACACTGCATGCACTGTACGAATTCATGAATTTCAAAATGAACAAATTACTGTTACATGTAAGGAGATTAGCACTGCATTGCTTTAAATCGAAACGTGCCAATATGGCAAGTATCACTAATCGGAAAGTAATAGTGCGCATTTTTTCAGCATCATATTTTTGACCCATCTCAATTAAACCATAGAAAATGTCTTAGCTATGTTATTATTTATTAAAATACAGTCAGTCGGTCACTACTGCCCCGTCAACTTTGCGAGCGGCATCTCATTACTTATAGATTATTGGCAGTAGTTCCTTTTAGTAGTTACCTTTTGAAGAAAATATGACTAATAAATATTAGTTATATTTTCTTCAAAAGCATTATAAAAGGTAGGACTGAATAAGCCATACTTTATAAGAAGTGGTCTCTGCCTACCCCTCTGGGAAACAGGCGTGATTAAATGTATGTATGTATGTTATACCAGCCGCGCCAGGCAAACTCTGCACTTTAGGAGTGAGAACCGACGCTTAAACCGCGTAGCTGACAATTTTAATTCCATAGCTCCGGGAGTCCGATTTATATTTTTTTTGATATTTCGGTTTGTACCTTTCCGTTCTTTTTTTGTTTCTCTTGAAGAAACATTTTCTTGGAATGGAAAACAGACCTAGTTTTTCATAATATCTACAGAATATTCAAAAATCGTAAATTCGGACTAGGGAAGAGAAATTATCGCATTTTATACGGAGATTATGAGCTTCACAATTCTTATAAGCGCGAGGCAAGGGGGATTTTAAATGGGCTGGGTTGCGAGCGAATTATGAGATAAAAAGAGACACAAACAA
The DNA here is from genome assembly GCA_927399475.2 of Acleris emargana. Classification (NCBI taxonomy): domain Eukaryota; kingdom Metazoa; phylum Arthropoda; class Insecta; order Lepidoptera; family Tortricidae; genus Acleris; species Acleris emargana. The sequence continues at coordinate 7,196,158 of OV656850.1, forward strand.
AGCACGTTCGACCTAACTAAAGGCGGTTTGAAAGAACGGCTTATTTAATGAGCAATACAGAACCCCGGTACGGCGGTACAGCGATCTTACAGAAGTAAGACTACCGTTCGGTGGAGAAATAATAGTGTCTAAACGTCCGCGTCATCTTGCTCCAAGGGGAGACTGTGCTTTATCAGAAAGCTATCCAACTAGTGATGATCCACCGGAACAATAGGTAATTGTACTATTATATTCTGTGCTGGTACTGCTAGAACTCCAGTAAGATTATAGGTGCTTTTACTGCTAGAGCTCTCTCAATCAGTAAAATACTCACAGTCCTGTTGACCACGCAGAACGGTAGCGAAAACACTGAGTTCGAGTCGGTTGTGTACAAAGTGGTGTCGTTTTCGGCGCCAAGGAGAATCGCATCGTCAAATAATATAGCTGGGAATAGAAAACCGTAGTTATAATATTTACAATTACATTAAAGGTGTATATTAAAGAAAGAAGACAAATTATTCCTTCCATAATTGAATCGTCGATTTTAAATCAAGCAATTATATAAGTAAGTTAAAGTTTGGCATAAAATTGTAACCAGATTAAGAAGCACATATTTGGTAAAAATGTGATTAAATTCCAATAACTCAAACAAAACAAAAAACATTTTTCCCGAACATATGCCAAACAAATAAATATGAGAATATATCCAGGGCGAATGCTACGCCTTGTCAGTTCAAATCGAGTGTCTTTTACTGCGATGCCTCCGAACTTGACCTCGGCTAGGCAATCTAACAACTTACTCAGCGGATATATATCCAAATGGAAAGGCAGCATAATCCTCTTCGCCATAAAGGTATGCCGCGAGGAGTCAGGATGCCTTGTTGCATCCCTGGGCAGTAAGGGGAGCCATACTCGCGCGCCGAGGGCGCCGCACCAGAGCCAGAGTGCACGGGAAAGTTGTGTCTGAGCTTTGTTGCCGCCGCCGCAAGACCAGACGCTTTCCACGCAGGATGCCAGTACTGTAGCTGGGAGGCAGCTGTATGCCTGTTGGAGGAAATAAATGGTTCATGGTGGAGCACAAAATGGTTCTCAATTGATTGACCAACAATAGCAGATAATTTTCAATTTGCCACAAGATGTTCCTCATCATTTTCTCTTCATCCTGTTAATGCAGTATTGGAGATTTTTATTTAGGTGAATGTTACTTCAGTTTATAAATGCCAAAAATATGGATTAAAAAAAAACGAATATTTCATCCAAGTACAATCTAACCAAACTCAATTTGCAATCACCGCACCTCAAAATTCTTTAATAAGATATAATAACAGTATTTAAATGCACGGAATGCGAAGAAGAAGCAGCCAATCGACTGTAGCTATCAAACATTAATATTTAAAGCCAAATCTATCTTGCAACACAAATCTAATCCAGTTTATTATATGGCGACATCTTCAAAATTTGACACCAAGGCGCTTTTAAAATCTGCGAGGTATAATTAAATCAAATTAATGTATAATACGAAGTTCACGGCAAGTAGGTCAAGGATAATATAATTATAATACGCGATATATTGTATAACGTTACTAAGTCTACATAATATGCGAGCGGATTACAGGTCGTGATAAAGATCATACGGATGTATTAAGTGTATGCATTTGCGTGCGTGAGAATTATAGCGTACACGATGACCGCGACTTGCAGTATGCAACGGAATTGGAGCAAAACGTCACATTATTAGTGCGCTAGCATTGCGTCAAGACCGACACGCACCGCAGGACCGTCCCGGCGTCATATTACTATACTTACATTAATTACTGTCAGCCGTCTAATACTAACATCGCTATAAACATCCCAATTATGAGCAAACACGGATAGGCCTTATTATGTAATGGATCATAATATACATTCGCGAATAACTCCCGCATCCTGCAAGTAGGCGATCTACATACTACGTTTCACTATTGAAGGCTGAATGAAAATGAGGAAGCCTGATGCAACCCTTGGCGAGCGCTATTGAGCGCGCAGCGAAACACCGCATCCGTCAGCAGGACACGAAGGTCCATGCGCACACCTATAAATTGGTCAGATGGCTCTTTTCGAATCAGTACGCTTTTTGACACCAAGTCAAGTGCGTCTCCGTATAAAATGAATATCTACATTGCGGTTAGTGCGTTTTTTTTTTCATGTGCGTTTGGTTACGGACGTTTTTATAAAGTGATTTGAATTGTCAACAGATCGCGTGCTTACTGGCGTCAGTGAACGCTGACGGGCCTCTCGGAGTAGGGGGCTCGGGGGGCCTAGTGTACGCGCCGGGACACGCATCTGCGGATTACTACGTAAGTGTTTAGAGATGGTAAATACTTCTCGAACCTGCCTGCGATTACACTATATTTTTATATTTTTTATTTACAGTCTTTTCCTCGCTATGCATTTGAATACTCCGTAAAAGATCCGCATACGGGAGACAATAAAGCTCAATGGGAGAAACGCGAAGGAGACGTTGTCAAAGGTGAAATTTGTTGAACATAACTGGGCATACTATCCCCTTGATCGAAGACTAATTTTTATTGTATTCCAGGAGCGTATTCTCTGGTGGAACCTGATGGCAGTTTACGAGTTGTGGAATACTATGCTGACGATAAGTCTGGCTTCAACGCAGTTGTGAAGCGTATTGGGCCCAATCTGCACCCGACTACGGTCCACGCGGCTCCTATCTACAAGGCAGCGATTCCAGTACTAGGTCATGGGCCCGTTGTATCCCCGATCTCCATCGGCCCAGTGGCGAAGTTAGGGCATCTCGCCGGCGCTCCTTTGATCTCTGGACCCGTTCACGGAGCCGTTTCCAGCCAGTCGCTTTATAAAAGTTCAGTACCGGTAATTAAACCATTGATCCCGGCAGCTCCGATCCAAGATCTTGGACCCATCCTACCTCCAATCCACCACGAGCCGATACCGATTCTGCCCCAACCGATCATCAAGTCGGCCCCAATACTATCAGGACCCATTTACAGGGCTGGACCAATTTACTCCAAACCTCTCGGCCCCCCGCCTTATTACAAGGCCCCTCTGCCAATTTATAACGAACAACTGCCAATTTACAAAGAACAGCTGCCAATTTACAACGAACAACTGCCAATTTACAAAGAGCAGCTGCCAATTTACAAAGAACAGCTGCCAATTTACAAAGAACCGCTGCCAATTTACAAAGAACAGCTGCCAATTTACAATGCACCGCTGCCTTATGGGCTAGGTCCTGTAGGAAATTTAGAAGGTATTAACTATGGAGGGATTGGACCGATCAGGCCTTGGGAAGGTTTGAATAAAGGGATCGGGCTGAACCCCTACGGTCCTCTGCACGGGATACCTAAGATCCCGATAGGACCCGGCTATGGCGGCTATGGTATAATAGAAAAACGACCGCTACTGCCCGCGTGGGAAGGACCCCTAGACTACTCTCTAATCAACTATAAGCACTGAAGAGAAATGGTGTATACGGGTTGTAAATAAGGCGAATAAGAAATAAAATAACTGCCGCTGCTATAGATTCTAAATACCTTGCCATGTCTTGATTAGTCCTCTTCTAATGTCAACCACGTAGAGTAATTTAGAAGAAGCTACTGTTACTTATTGTAGATATTTATTAACGTTGTTTTAATAAAGGTATGTCAAACTTTATACTAACATGAATATAGCATGCGCCACTATGTGGTAATACGACCCTTGTTTTATTTTACCTTCTCCATTTTATCGATGATAACCGATGTGAAATGTTTTACTTTTACTGATCAAAAGAAGATTATGTGTTTTATATGTATTTTATCTACGCACATATCATTAGTGCTTTAAAATGCGTTCAAAAACCGTAGGAAATGACCAGCGTTATTACAACCAATTTTACTATGAGAACTTTCTTGTCTGTGGTAGTAGGTAAAATCTGTACTATAATAAAATTACAGTATCGATTTCTGTAAGGTTATGAGTTTAAATTTGGAACAGCTGTCAAAACCCAAGAGGGTCTCTATTCTAGTATCTATAGATATTAAAACAGTTATCGATACGAAACGTCTATTCAGTATTTATGTTTTTTAATATGAACCCCACGACATTTGATCTCAAGTCAAGGGACTTCATTCGTGTGTCTACGGTTTAAAAAAAAATCAACCATAATCGTAATCATAACACTGACACAGCGCAAGTTTTTTTTGCAGAACAGGCTTAGGCTAGTAGGCTTCTGAACCCATCTGAGAGTACTTATGATATGTGTGTAGATAAAGTAGTTTATGCAACTGTACATAAAAAACTCGTTTGAAGATTGAAATTTGATTTGATTTGATCCTATAATGAACAGTGATCGGATTTCACGGTGCAACACTGCGGGATATAGAGTAGAAATCTTAATATGGATATGACTAAAATCCCGGGATCTGGTTCGAAAAGAAAATGTGATCGTTGGGATATTTATAAATAGGCATTAGGATAGGATTTTAGACGTGTAAAGAAATCGATTAAACATATAAAATATTGAGAAAATAATTGTATGCTATTTCAATTTCATACAAACTAATAAAATATAATATCTGTGTGTAGTGTGGTGAACTGATAATGCGTACCGTATTATACAGGGTGTCCCAAAAGTACCACGCCACAGTGACACCGGAGGTAGGTCAGCTCAAGAAGAACCTAACCAGCCTAACATGACCTCAGTAAAAGTTGCACCGTTTTCGAGTTATACCAATTTAAAGATTTTTCAAAATTTTCACCTCTTTTGACATTGTAAGTGCTCGCATTTACTGGGATAGCTTTAAAATTTAGTTTTTTTTATTTGTGCGCGTTTATGAATAGTTGATTAAGATGATAGAAGCATTATTATGTCAATAACTAATGTAAAAGTTGGAAAAATACTGTAATGAACTTGACTTAAATTATCAACAACATAGTAATTTAAACTTTGAACACCTGCCATAACTTTTTTTTACTACAAACGAAATGAGCAAATAACTTTAAAAACATGCGTGTTTTATGCCAATTCTAAAATAGTATCACACATGATATCTTAATGCATAAAAGTAGGAATTCGTATGACATTTGCCAATATGGATCCTCAGAAATCAATGCTAATCATCTAAAAAAATATCTTGTACTCTACGATATCTCATTTGTTTGTGCTCCTTTGAAGAATATGATTGATTTTTGGTTGACCTTTGTTCAAAGATAGTAAAAAACGGGTTTAATTTTCATTACTTTTTACAGTAAATGTTCGAATTGTTTCCCTCCGACTCTAAGGCACAAATGGCATCTTCGAATAAAATTTCGGTTTAATTTTCGTAAACTGGTTTCCGATATGTCTTGGGCTGCATTGAAGACACGTCGCCGTAGTTCCTCTTTGTTACTAATTGGTTTTGAATAAATATTGTCTTTCAAACATCACCAAAAAAAAAAACATTTTACAAAGCGAAATCAACTTCCGTTAAGAGTGCCGAGTAGTCGTTTCAGTTCCACAAACAAAATCAGAGTTACACATGATATCTTAATGCAAAAAAGTAGGAATTCGTATCACATTTGCCAATAAGGATCCCGGCAACCAAACTAACAAATGAAACGCGATTAGCCGCTTTGCAAGTTTATCATGTAAAGAATTGTAGGATAGTTATTAATTTATTGCAGTTGTAGCCCTGTGACCCAAACTACTCATAGTTCGTTACCTTGCGTTTCCTGACTCTGATTTTGTTTGTGGAACTGAAACGACTACTCGGCACTCTTAACGGAAGTTGATTTCGCTTTGTAAAATGTTTTTTTTTTTGGTGATGTTTGAAAGACAATATTTATTCAAAACCAATTAGTAACAAAGAGGAACTACGGCGACGTGTCTTCAATGCAGCCCAAAACATATCGGAAACCAGTTTACGAAAATTAAACCGAAATTTTATTCGAAGATGCCATTTGTGCCTTAGAGTCGGAGGGACACAATTCGAACATTTACTGTAAAAACTAATGAAAATTACACCTGATTTTTATTATCTTTGAACAAAGGTCAACCAAAAATCAATCATATTCTTCAAAGGAGCACAAACAAATGAGATATCGATAACAATACAAGATAATTAGCAATTTTTTTTTTTTAGATGATTAGCATTGATTTCTGAGGATCCATATTGGCAAATGTCATACGAATTCCTACTTTTATGCATTAAGATATCATGTGTGATACTATTTTAGAATTGGCATAAAACACGCATGTTTTTAAAGTTATTTGCTCATTTCGTTTGTAGTAAAAAAAAGTTATGGCAGGTGTTCAAAGTTTAAATTACTATGTTGATGATAATTTAAGTCAAGTTCATTACAGTATTTTTCCAACTTTTACATTAGTTATTGACATAATAATGCTTCTATCATCTTAATCAACTATTCATAAACGCGCACAAATAAAAAAAACTAAATTTTAAAGCTATCCCAGTAAATGCGAGCACTTACAATGTCAAAAGAGGTGAAAATTTGGAAAAATCTTTAAATTGGTATAACTCGAAAACGGTGCAACTTTTACTGACGTCATGTTAGGCTGGTTAGGTTCCTCTTGAGCTGACCTACCTCCGGTGTCACTGTGGCGTGGTACTTTTGGGACACCCTGTATATTTTATTTATATTCATACCCAGACTATTTGGCAGATCAATTTTAAACAGAGTATAATAAAAACTAACTTTTTTTATTTTTTACAAACCTAAATTAATTTTGTCATAATATTTATTTTACACGTTTAAATTGTACTGAAATTTATTTGAATTAATAAAATCAGAATAATATTTAACAACATAAGTCCCGGAACCCCGGGACATATCCATATTAGCATAATGTTTGAGGTCATTCACCCCGTGTTGCACCGGGATATCCGATCATTGATAATGAAACACGCTGATGCTCGTTTCACAAAACCACACTTGTATTTTAAGGCCTCTCACTATGCATCAGTTGCATAAACTACTAGTATAAGATTCATAACTATAACAAATGATACTACTACTACACATTATATTAAGGAACACGATTTCTTAGTTGGAGTAAGCTTTGATAGATCGTTTACTACTTGAGGTTTACTTTGAAGCGCTATTTCACTCTATCCTGAGGAACTGCTATCCATCCATCTCTTAAGAGCATTTAATGTCATCCGCTCATCTTGTCTATCAGAACGGTGACAAAAGGCCAAAAGACTACAACCGAACAATTGAAAAAATACAATAAACCTTTCTATATAGATTTTTAATTGCTATGAAACACGCAGAAGTAGCATAACTCGTACCGAATTACCACCGGAGCAGCAAGCCAACGGGTCGCGCAGGTTTTTCAGGATTGCGCCTGTATCGCCCATCGCCGTATAAAAGAGTAGAATGCTTCGCTAATAACCATTGTATTTCGACAACTCACAGACGAAAGCGACAATGACGAGGATCATAATGGTATTTTTTTATCTGACATATAGAAAATAGAGCTGTTACTAGATTAATAGTGTTTAAGTGCGCGGATAGACTCTAATACTTATGATTGTGACAAATGCAAGTGAAGTGACTTTGAAAATTTCAAATATTTATTAATTTTCAGGCCGTATTAGCTCTGGCGTTGCTAGCCGCTACCGTATCATGCAGCGCCGTTCCAATAGGTCCTGTTACCCATACCGTGGTATGTACTCTTCACATAAACCATTTTGCAAAAAAGGGCACTTACAATTATTTCGAGTAGCTTGAATATATGTAGTAAGCTGCCGGGAGACGAGCTTTAGGTAGGCCTCCAACAAGATGGAGTGACGACCTTGTAAGGATCGCGGGAACGAGGTGGATGCGAAAAGCACAAGACCGGTCTGAGTGGAGACCCTTGGGGGAGGCCTATGTCCAGCAGTGGACGTCTTTCGGCTGACATGATGATGTAGTAAGCTTGTAAGGAAATGACATTTTATGCTACACAATTGAACTAACATTATTTTACTTTCTTCGGTTTGTAGCATAAAGACTTATTTCCTAAAAGTAACTTTTAACTATTTGAAAAAATTAACCCGCTTTATTTGCATCGGGGTATGTAGCAATACCTAAACGTCTATTTATGCGTTGCAGGATCATCATCCACGGTACGCTTTCGACTACGCGGTGAACGATATGGCAACGAGGGACAACAAGGCCCAGTGGGAGGCGAGAGACGGGGACGTGGTGAAGGGCTCGTACTCGCTGGTCGAGCCTGACGGGAGCCTCCGCGTCGTTGACTACAAAGCTGATGATCATTCTGGCTTCAACGCCGTGGTCAAACGACTAGGGCCTAATGTACACCCGAGCCCTGGCCTGCATAAATTACCGCTAGCGCATGTACCTTTGGCACCAATCGCTCCGTTGCCTATAACTCCTATCCACCCGTTGCCTATAATCCCGCAAATCAACTACGGTTTCGGACCAGCTCCGCTAGCCATCGGACTGCCTAAAGTGGCGTCGCTAGGACACTGGAGTCTGCCCTGGGACCCATTGACCCATTCTTACGGAGGCTGGGCACCGTTAAACGGCCCCTTGTGGCCTCTAGGCCCCGGCCCATACGCTACCATTTTCAGCAAGAAATACATCAATGGTAAGCTAGTTAAATGGACAACGGGACCTATTTCTCTGGCGGGAAGAAAGCTAGTCATTAATAAAAAGAAACATTAACATTTATTGGAGGTTTCTAGAATATAATAGCCAAGAAGGTGGTAGTGAAATTTATTATTGTAAATATTATGCTACTATACCTGGTGTCTGTAAGAGGAAGCATAACTAGTCTTTTAACTGATGAAGCGGGGAATTATCGAACTGTACGTGTTTTATACGTGTAAATAAAGCATTTTAACAATCCATGATATTGTTTATTTTCTACCAAATAATACGAGAATAATTAAAGTTGTAGTAACGAGGTTACCCTACTAAACAAAATTGGCACTTGGCAGTACAATTAACACAAACATCCAGATAGCATGTTAACAAATCGATTATGTATTAAAGTATGCAGTATTATGATTTATGAAGCTTGCAATACATTGGTATAGTGTTTTCAATCCTCAAAGACGCTCGCTACCACTTAATTTTACATAATGTTAATGTACTTTAAATTAAGAAGTAGGGCGCGGCAACTTGAAAATGATACCACTATATGTTTAATTTATAGAATTAATAAATACATAATGTAACCATTACCTAATCATCTACATACGTGACACTGCTAGGGGCTAAGGCTCACGAATGTTTGAACCACTCATCATGTTACGAAAAAAAAAAAAAGACAAAATGACATTTACTTTCAAGGAATGCCGTTAGAACCTTCAACTTCATATTTTTAACCCCCTGCAAAAAAGAGGGGTGTGTATCTCTGTATACGAAGTGGTATACTGTGTGTGCAAACGTCAAACGGATGGACTGATTTGGACGCGGTTTGTGCAACCATTGTACCTAACGGTCTTACGAAAATCTGTTAGGTCGCTTAAGAGATACCAGCTCTGAAAAAAGTGGTCGCCGTTATTTGGGGGGTTTTTTCTACATCTCATCAAATGTTTCGTAACACAAGGTATGGGAGCTTCAAATGCTTCTGAACCTCAGCCGAGTACTGGAAGATTGGTTATTGGCCGTTTTCCCCATTTGACGTTTGTTACCTCAAAAATTCCTAGAAACCATTTTTCGAATCGCACATAACCTCAGCAAAAAAAAATGACTACTGGAACACGTATTTTTTAAAGGCTTACATACCCTGCAATACTTTATCCACTGAGCACGCATCAATAACTTCGCGCGCTTGTGAGAAGTATAATGTAACTAGCTGTTGCCCGAGACTTCGTCCGGGTAAAAGACGTTTATCGCTACTCCCTTGAAAACTTAATAAAAATCCAGAATACAGAAGTACCCTAGTTTTTTACTCGGGCCTCAAGCTATCATCGAACCAAATTTAATCGAAATCGATTCAACGATTCTAGACAGATACAATCTTTGACAGGGTATAATTTGACAAATTTTCATTTCGCAAAAACGTGTTTGTGCTCAAATCATAACAAATTACCAAGGATAGGACAAACGCCCGTCATTTCGAAAACTTAACCCTGTTCTGTACAGTAGAGACTTCCTAATGATATATTTTTTTTAGAAGTTTACTCAAAATATTATAATTTAATGTACTTCAACACATTTATCAATAAATTACTTATTCTTCTATCATCGCATTAGACAGTACTTGATTTCAATGACTTTGTTTACTACTGGCCATTTAGATAAAATAGGTAATATTCTAATCATCTTTGTCAAGCATTGACGTTGTCACTTTAATGAAACATTACTTTTGTCCTTTGTTTTGTATTGTCACGAATAAACTATTCTTATTCTTATTTAGTACCTATTTTTTTTTATTAATATAAGGAAGTCTCTACTGTACAGAACAGGGTTAAGTTTTTAAAATGACGGGCGTTTGTCCTATCCTTGCAAATTACATAAGGTTAAATGGGCTTGTTAAATAAGTTAGGCTAGGTTTGACTTTTGATCACAATTTTTTTTTAAATAATGCGACAGGAGGTATCTCTTCGCGAAATGAAACTTTGTAAAATGATATAGTATGTTAAATGATGATTTGGTAAAACATTAGTGAACCCTTTGACAGATATGGTATACCTAGTAGACAGAATATTCAACTGATTATTCACCGAGTTGCTGCAAAAACTGTGAACACTTCATAACTAGGGTTTAGAGTTTTCATAGCACGGAAGAACAAACGCTTGGAGTCTTGACTAAAGCCTAATATTCAAGTGACAAATGTCCCGCGAAACATGTCAAACGATAGACACGTGATTAGTAAATATCATGTCTATTCAATAACTAACGTTTTGGACATATCTGCACCGTGGTTAAGTTTTTAGTAGTAAAGTCGCTAAACTCTACTATTCGCTGATTCGGTGGAACATGAAAACAATTGCAGCGCAAAAGGAACTACATCCTCGTAAGGCTCACCACGCCATACAGGGAGATATTTCTGAGGGGGAATTTGAATCCTGCAAGGGAATAAAATTCAATTTCCTGACGTAGAGACTAGGGAATGCAAATATCCGGTTTTAACCAGTCTTAAACCAGTTATTTTCATACAAAAGCGGTTAATAACCGGATAAATTGCATTCCCTAGTAGAGACCTCTTAATGTTGTTCTCCTAGACATTAGGTATTTCATTGACCTTACATTTGTAATGATTTTATTTGTGTTAGTTTTAAAAATAATTATTTATTACTTTATTACCTTGTAATGTAATTTAGATACTTTTAAGTATTATTGTATTTAATCATTGTTAAAAATTACCTTCTGCTGGAGTTTCTTGCGGCGTTTCTTCTCCGCAATGATGGTCTTGTCCGAAGCGCTAGTAGATTCACTCCATGTTACCGACGTATAAAAGAGCCCTCATGTGGCCAATTTACTGAATAAATATTTTGAATTTTAAATTGCCTTTGCTCTTAAATTATATTTTCCAGTTTGAAACAAATTAAAATGAAGTTTAGACCCAATAAAACATAGTTTAAACTGAATTGTGTTCATTATGTACCTTACATTATAGAACACTGGGTTTTACGAGGATAAATAGATAGGAAAATCGGCGGCAAACTATCAAAGGTAATCTGTAAAATACTCGATCAGTTAAACGTAAATATTAGTAAGTAATCTTTATATTTGGTTTGGCTATCGGCCTACCGTAGTGCTGCTCTTTACTTGTATTTGATAATATTTTAATGCCATAATGACCACTCTAATTAAGACCGCCAGTTGTCAAGCCCAGAGCCAAAAACGACACTTTAGAGTCCTTAGAGCAAAACCGTATACAAAAAATCGGCCAAGTACGAGTTGAACTCACGTGGAGAGGGTTCTGTACATACGTTTTTTTTTTTCTTTTGGTAAATTTGCTATAGGTTTTCCTGTTATCTACAAGCAATGAACTGCATCTTATACATACATACATACATACCTTCACGCCTGTAATCCCGGAGTGGGGTAGGCAGAGCTACAGAATTACCTACAACTTTAAAAACTTGTTGATAATGCTGTAACCACATTCTGCACAAATAGGCTAAGATGTTTACCAGCGTATTAGTGACAGGTTGCAAGCCCATCGCCTAACAGTACTACAAGCCTTTATTCCCTTAGTCGCCTCTTACGACATCCACGGGATGACATGGAGTGGCACTATTCTAACCCGGCAACCACACGGGGATATTATTTTTTTTTGCATTTTTTTTTTTTTCAAAATGCTAAGTTCATTACTTTCGGTGATCAGGGAGAGGGGGGGGGGATGTTCAATTTTCGTCTTCATTCATCAATAAAATCAAAACTATTTATTTTACAATAATAACAAAAATATAATTGAGATTCTCATAACGAGCCCTTTCATTCGATATAATATGACACCATAAGGTTTGCAAAATGTACGATGACGAATATTAATAAGACCCATTAGTGGCACCAGTGGGACCTTGTGCAGGGTTCGCCCGGGTCGCTTTCTTTTCACAAGAAGTTTTACCACTTGAAATGTAATTGCTTGGTTTAATACGAAGTCATTAAGACATCATCATCAGATCAAACCTTTGTAGGTACTTCTTTTGATATTAATCAATCAGCCATGGCTTGTGCTTCACGTTCACATTCACGCTCACCATACAAAGTATGCCCCTAGCCAAAACATTTCATTCATTAGGTTATTGAAATGAATTAACTAACCAAAAACAGGATGCTGGTTTCGTCTTGTTTGCATGCAAGACTGTTTTTGCCATAAATAACACTGTTAGTATTTCAGTTTTCGTAGATAATTCAAACGGTTTCCTCTGGGGTGCCCATGTGCAATAAATAACTATATTTCTTAATCACACAAATCACCACGACTCAGTGCACTGTCTTTATATAGAAAGTTTATAGCAATAATCCTCATTTTACGGAAACAATTGCGCCAACATTATAAACGTGCATATTCATATCTAACATATAAGGGAACAGAATATGACAAATGATTGCTAAACGCACGACCTGTCCAAACGAATTATGATAAACAGACGCCCCAATTATGCTCATTGTAAATTTAATGTATTCATTCGTATAATTATGTTACGTACGAATTAAGTGCTAGGAATAAAGTTTACAGGCAAAAAGCCGCGTCAAATCATCCGTGGCAAAATGTTTGACAAAACCGGGGCGCCGCCGGGTCGAATAATTACTGCGGTATATAACGCGGGCGGGAAGAGACACAGGCACAGTGCACTTCGTTGGCTCACTGGATAACCTCCTCAGCAAAATGAACACATACATCACGGTAATTATATTGTGATCACATCAAAGATGGGATTTCCAAGATCATTTTAAATGTTATTTTAAATTTTCTCAACGGAAGTAACAAATTACTTCCGTATAAAAGAGAAATAATGATTCATTCTGTATACATGAGTTCGCTATGAACCTGGCTCTCTTATATTTGCGAGACGCTACTATGCAGTAGTTAAGCTGACGTTACTCTTCCGCGTCTCGCAGACAATAGAAGGACAGGTCTTATGACGGCCCAGGTATGGTTTTCGTTGAATTTAGATTTTTGGTACGAAAGAAGGATCCATGACCATGGCCTGAATCTGTCTGCGAAAGACCTTTCTACTCTACATAACAACAGGACTGTTCATTGTTTGTTAGTCACTCATTAACGGAAGCTGAACAAAGATTCTTCCATTGCCTAAATATCGTATTTTCATCATTTCAGGTATCCTGCCTTTTGGCATTCGCTGCTATCGCATCAGCGAACCCCCCGGGGTTGTTGTCATACTTACCATACGCCACTGTCGAGAAAATTGTAAGTAGAACATTGAGCATATTTCCGTACAAGCCAGCGCACAATAAGTATTTCAATATACTGTTTGCTCCTTCAGCCGAATCCAAGCTACGGTTTCAACTACGCGGTAAACGATCCGGCGACTGGCGACAACAAGGCTCAGTGGGAGACGCGGGATGGGGACTTAGTGCGTGGCGCGTATTCACTGGTGGAGCCCGACGGCAACGTGCGTCTCGTCGAGTACACTGCGGACTCTTTAAACGGCTTCAACGCGGTTGTCAAAAGGACCGGTCCTAATGTGCACTCGGTGGGCTTGCCGGTGGTTGCGCCGATAATCGCTCCGATCGCGCATGCCCCGATCGTGCACGCGCCGATCGCCCCCGCGGCGTACGCGCCGATCGCAGCCATAGACCCCGAGCCGATCGTCCACAGCCCCGTCATCACGCCCGTGCTGGAGACCGCGCCCGTGTTCGCGCCATACGACGTGTACCCCATCCTGCCTCCCGCGCCCGCCCCCTGGGTGCACCTCTCGGGAGCCTCTTACGGCCACAAAGGCAACATCGTCCGCCGCTGGGCCACCGGCCCCATATCTCTCCACGGCCAAAAGATTACCATAAGAACCAAGCATTAAAGCAGTGCTCCTATACTAGCGGCAAATTACTAAGTCAATTCTGACAGCTGTAACATTGAAACCTCAAACAAAAATGGGTTATACATTGTAATGGGTCAGGAATTACTTGTCTTGCCGCGAGTTAATTGATAGCTTCTACGTGTATAGGTAACCTTAGTTACTCACGGCTCTTGTGTGTCTTTGCATACAGTCATATGTAAAGATACACATAGGTCTTGATAGAAGTTAAGTTACGGTTAAATTCCAAAGCAGCGAAGTGTACCTGAGCGAATATGTTTCATATTCGTGAATAAATGTAAGTTATTACATGACGTATTTTCTTTACCCTTATTCCATCCTATTATTTTAATTACGGCAATCCTTTGTAATGCTCACATTCACTGTTTTCAATTGAGATCACCGTGTTAAATGCGGAAATCTAATTTTAAATTCAAATGAATTGTAACACTATGTTAGTTATTCGACCGTGCAGAAACTTCAAAGTGTAATATTTCCACATACGTGTCATGATTGATACTATTTCACCCGTAACAAACTATCACAATCTATAGAATAGAGATAAATATTTTTACACCGGGCCAATACGAGTAATACATAGGGTACACAGTACATACATAACCGTTGCATCGGTGGTTTGTAGGGAATCTTACTTTTTTTTTTCATCAAAATAACAATAATTATTTATTAATAAAACGTTAAATATTAAGTTACTTAACAACATTACAAAATTGTAAATCTGTTATTTCAATGTTTAATTCTAACAAAGCAATCTAAGGCATAGAATCCTCTTATTTCACAAAAAAACATATTTTTTAGACAATTTTAGCGGTCCAATGACCCGAGCCGTCGAAGCGTGAACGACGAATTAATAAGTTACAACTTCAACTATCGCGTTTTTGCAGCACGTGTAGGTCAGTATGTGGAACGGAACCCCAGACGCGCTTATGTTACCAACATATATTTACCAAAGGCTATAGCCGTGTTTCTATACAAAATTTGCCTTTCTGTCAAATGTTCCAGTAATTTTATTTTTAGATACTCCTTGTAGGCAAAGGTCTGTTCCCCAAAGAAGAGCCATGTACACTTGCCAGTTTTCGTAATATAGCGGTTTGTTTTTTTTCACTTTTTAATTTTTTTCTTGAATTCAGTCTTTGCGATTAATTTGATTTTTTGGTAAACTATACTACATAATAAAACCCATCACTACAAAAAATATTGCTTGAAACTTTAGTACAAATATATGTCAAAATAATGGAAACTATAAATTGTTTTTTTTTTTTTTGGTGTTCTGGTGTAGCGGCACCTACAGTTTTTATTTCATAAATTGCCCATCTATAGACCTACTACATATATTAAATTCAAATTATTAGCTTTGGTACTTCATGCCAAAAACTAACTACAAATAAAATTATTCCTTATATGTTTCAATGTTTTGGATGTCAAAAACGAAACAAACTTCCAAAAATGACAAAATACAAAAATAGGATGTATACGATTTCATTCATACAAGTAATTAAAGCAATCCTGTAAAAACATTGAAACATGTAAGGAATAATTTTATTTGTAGTTAGTTTTTGGCATGAAGTACCAAAGCTAATAATTTGAATTTAATATATGTAGTAGGTCTATAGATGGGCAATTTATGAAATAAAAACTGTAGGTGCCGCTACACCAGAACACCAAAAAAAAAAAAACAATTTATAGTTTCCATTATTTTGACATATATTTGTACTAAAGTTTCAAGCAATATTTTTTGTAGTAATGGGTTTTATTATGTAGTATAGTTTACCAAAAAATCAAATTAATCGCAAAGACTGAATTCAAGAAAAAAAATTAAAAGTGAAAAAAAACAAACCGCCATATTACGAAAACTGACAAGTGTACATGGCTCTTCTTTGGGGAACAGACCTTTGCCTACAAGGAGTATCTAAAAATAAAATTACTAGAACATTTGACAGAAAGGCAAATTTTGTATAGAAACGCGGCTATAGCCTTTTCGAAGAGGTTTGGAAACCGAAAAGCCCACAGAAAGCCTACGTTTCACTTAGCCAATTTAGTCATGAAAACTATGTAAAAACAGTAGTTTTAAACTGCAATGAATTTAAAGATTTATTCATCCCATCTTAAATGGGTTACCATGTCATCTAGTAAGTAAACTTGTAACAACATGTAAACAGGTAAAGAACATACTAAAGCGATTTTACTTAATAAAAAAATTAGAAAGACATAATGAATAAAAAAATAGTATTTATAATTAAAAGTAGAACTCATATATATTCTTAACTGGTAAAATCTTTAGTTAATTTAAGATTATAAGTTAAGATAAATTAATAATGTATTGGTTTTTTTGTGTTTTTTTTTAGTAATATGGTTTTTAACATATTATGATCCTGTAAAATTCAGCAAAAAAGATAATAGTTAAAGGAGATATCCCAAATCACTATGCAATCTTCAGCAAAGTTACCATTGTTCCAAATAAGGGGCCAGTCACCCTAAGGTTGAATTTCGTTTGCACGTCATAAAACAAGAAGGTTGATCAGATGCATCTATCAATTTGAAGTAGGTATCGAGTTTAGTGCCATTTTTATTGCAAAGTTGATAGAGATATGGATGATATTGAGAACACTTACCGGATTATTGTCTTCGTCAACGTCGTATTCTTCTCTTTGGACCATCATCAGACGACCACTGGCATTGAGAACCTATAACAAATCAACCATATAATATGTAAATCTGATTAATGACATACATAGATGGACCCATAGATAATTGGATAAACTCGCGTTTTTTTATACGTATAGAATTTGACCACCCAAAAGAGTGGTTGAGAGTTGGTAAAACAGTTTCTCAGTGCCTAGTAAAATGCGCGGTGGAGGAATACTCAGGGTTATTTAATTTAAATTTGTATTTTCGTCCATATCCTAGTGCCACAGAACTTATAACAGTGATAACCAATGGTCCGACGTACGTGCACGAAGAGATTGATAAATGTAGAGGAAGTGAAAGTTGTATCTTTAGATCGGTGCACCTGGCGTTGCAGTCTCTGCCTACCCCATTGGGAGACAGACGTGAAGTTATGTATGTATGTATGTGTATTGTGTAACCAATGGAGTTTTTGAGTTTTCGTGTTTTTTCGAATGGAGCGGATCCGCAAACGTCTGAGGTTGCGTGGAACGACGATCTCCACTAAAGCTGGACAAGTATGACTGTACACTTTGGCGTACAATGGGAGTAGCTTTGGACTAGTACAAGCTAATGATATTGATGCATCGGAAGGAACCTTACCAGCGAGTCTGGCTGCGGCGAGGCAGTCTGCCGGTGTTGGTAGTCCTGTAGACGACACAGCGACGCTGATACCACGCAGGCGGGGTGCGACAGAGCCGACACGTCGACCGCTTGCACGCACCGCATCTCAATGTTACCCGCTGAAAATTTGGGCAAATTTATCAACTAGTCTTGGGATGCTGCATGAGATTCATCACAGAACATCTGTTGACTGACGAATAAATGACTTATTGCGCCCCAATTGATTCATTAACCGACTTCAAAAGAGAAGCTAGTTCTATGATCACCTGTATGCATGTTTTGTTTGTACATAGTAGATGACCCATTTGTGGTCTTACCGAGAACCACTCGTATTCAGGACTACAGGCTTTCCACACAGATGGTCCTTCTGAGATCCGGACCTTATGATGATTTGGTCGTTTTGAAAATGAAGTCGTAAATATACAACCACTCACCATTATCTAGGCAGCTCAGCTCGTAGATGGTGACGAGAGCATCGGCACCAAACACGACGAGCTGGTCGCCCAGCGCGTCCAGCACGAACACCTGGGAGTGCACGCGGATGATCTTCGCGAACCGGTTGTCCAGTTTACAGTCGCGAGGGTAGAAACGGACCTCTTGGTGTCCATCGAGGATGCTATAGCAGCCTGTAACAATGTTTATGGATTACAGAACTGCAGTCTGTGAGCGCCTAGGTGCTTCGGGTTTGTATTTCTCTCTCACTCGCTCTTAATAAGAGCATAAGAGAGCGAGCGAGAGACAAGTACCAACCCGAAGCACGTTCTAAGAGCTATCGCTATATGAAAAAAAGAGTTCTTGATCGAGGAAGACGCGCTGAACTACTTTTTTTATGTACAATCACAAAGTCATTTGTCACCTTAAATGGTGGGGCGAGTGGATTGAAAATACTATATTGCAAATTTGGTTGGTTGGTTTTCGTTGGTCGCAAATATAGGGTTATAGGCCTACCTAGCCTAGAATCCTTCTGCCCGCCAACGTCTGCCACCAAGCAGAACGATCGCGCACGAACTATTCCGATCATAATCGGCAGTCGCCGGTCCCGCCCACCCTGGGAAGGGCCCACTCACCTATCACGATATGGTCCCGCCACCACAGCATGCCACCCGTGACGACGAAGTCTTTCTCCTGCGTCTCGTTGCCGAACAGCTTCCAGCGGCGCGCCGCGCAGCTGTAATGGGCTAGTCCCGCCCGACCCGCCACACACACGTTTGTACCGGTCTCGTCTAATGCGCTATACTGAAAGTAAGGTGATATTATTGAACATGGATATAGCATTTTATGAATATGGTAAAGATTGCATAAAAAAATAAAAAATCAGGGGACAATGAAAATTTATGCAGTTTTTGTTACAAATTAGTAGTCATATACATATAATATACTTTTGAGATTGTTTATTCTACTACCATTTGTATATTTAACTTTTGTGACTTGTTTTATTATTATTTGCGTTTTATAATCCATTCATTTTTGACATTGGCTTTTGCTACATTTTTTTGTTGTTTTTACTTCTTTGTCGATCATAATATGAATTCTGTATAATTGACATGTGTGCAATATAACTGTATCTTATATTATGAAATAAATAAATCTAAATCTAAATCATATTAGGGTTATCGTTCGATATTAGGGATATCATTAGGGTTAATTTGCATCCGCCAGTGGGGGCACTACTCATCATTATCATTAGGCAGGTTAAAAATATATCATAGAAAATATATCATCACAATACGTGTAGCAACATGATACACTAACAAAACAGGAATGAGCGGAAGACCTCTCAAAGACAATAGACTTTCACAGGAATTGATCCACCTATTTGCCAATTTAACACTCTTGAATAATAAATAACCTCAAAAACTATCTAGTACTTCTCATAGCCACTAGAATCAACATAAACGCTGCAAAATAAAAAACGTGACGTAACAAAACACACTTGTGATGGAACAACAAGGAGCAATGATGGACACTTGATTAATATTTTACAAAAGGTAAGGGTTATTCATTTGTCAACTTATGATCGTATGATCTTTGAATTAAGAGTAAAGTATCCATTATTAGCCTTCAGCTAAGTGTCCAACATTGGTGCAATCACATTAAATTCAATGGCAAATTAACTTACCCTTAGTGGCCAATTTGTCGCAATATAAGTAGCCGGCAGCGGCAAAACTATCCACTGTTTCCTGCACTCGTTGTCGTCCACAAACTCCCTGTATTTAGCGCCGCCTTCGTATTCCATGTTAGGCTGGTCACCGATGCCGTTCTCCTGGTACGTCTCCGCCGAGGAGTCTATGATGGAGACCTTGGTGCGTTTGGTCAGGTTGTCTTCTAGGTTTACGTAGAGTTTGTCGTCAGCTTGCAGGTATAGGTGTCTTTGATTGCTCTGGACAAGGTGTTATTAGGTCAGGATTAATATGAAAATATCAGCGAGTACGTACCAATAAACAATAGGAGTTTGTCAAGGAGGTAATTTTTGACGAATTGACAAATCGTCAGAGCTTTTTCTAAGACATTTCCAGTGATTTTGAACCATGAAGTGGAGCCCTTTTAGTTAATGTACAGTCGAGGTCAAAATGAAATGAATGATTGTGCAAAATGTGGTTACAGAATTATCAACAAGTTTTTAGAGATGTTGGTAGTTTCAGTAGCTCTGCCTACCCCACACTGGGAATGAAGGCGTGAGTTTATGTATGTGTGAATGTATTTCGAGGTCAATGATATGTATACACTTTTGCATAATAAGATAAGATAAAGATAAAGTTTCATTTCCACTTACCATGCAAGGATTAACACTGAGCGGGCTCTTAACAAAGTCCAGTTGTATGAGAGTGGTGTTGTACTCCGCTTCTACTTTCACCATCCACAACTGGTAACCTTCTGTGGCCCATTCCTAAAACACGATAGATAGACATTTGCATTCTCAAAACTAAAACCGACGACGTGCATGACTCGATGTATGAATGTGGAAGATGCGAAAGGGATTTGTCAGGATCGTAGCAGGTGGAAAGAAGTGGTCTCTGCCTACCTCTCTGGGAAACAGGCGTGATTTAATGTATGTATGTATGCAAAACTGCCTTTATACTAATAATTGCACCGGTTATCTTATCTCCACGCCGGAACACAACAATGTGAGCACTGCTGCTTGGCAGTAGTTTGAAGTATTGGTAGTAGTGATCCTCAAGGACCTTGCACAGGGTCCTGCCACCACTATTATGATGATTATGTCAATTGGCTTTCACCCGTGACTTTTAGCATGTTAAAACGTTATAAATAATAAAGTAGCAGACCATTATATTCTATAGTCTCAATAGAAAGGTCTCACTGTATTCTATAGTGTCAATAGAAATTGGCAAAGTTAAGTTAGTAATGTTTGACATAACCTCAAATATTCATCATCAATGTCATTTAATCTTAAAATGAATATGAAAGCAATGATCAATGTTTAAATCATTGCAACCTACATGGATCTTTAAAAGTACGTGATAATCGAGTAAAAATGGTAAGTAGATTCGTTTGGCTTTGTAGATATATTACGTAGTATATTGTTACGCACCATACTGGACACGACAAGTGGGTTATGCTTGCCTAAATCTTGATTTAGACCGTAGTCCCACGCCAGGGAACACATGAGTAAGGCCCCAAACGTGCTCCATACTGAGATTCCACCCCTCTCCCAGCTAACGGAGACAGCTCGGCCGTCTGCTGTCCACCTGAAATAAAAAAGTTTCTGTTCACTGCGTGGTATGAATTAAAAAACATTAACCAGAAACATTAAGAATAGCTAAACTGAAGTGGCAGTGGGCGGGGCACATAGCACGCAGGACTGATGGCCGATGGGGTCAGAAGGTTCTTGAGTGGCGTCCGCGGACCGGGAGATGAGCTGTAGGTAGGCCTCCAACAAGATGGAGTGTAAGGATCGCGGGAACGCGGTGGATGCGAAAAGCACAAGACCGGTCTGAGTGGAGAGCCTTGGGGGAGGCCTATGTCCAGCAGTGGACGTCTTTCGGCTGACATGATGATGATGAACCAAAACCAACGTAAGATACCGTTTCAATGTAGAGCTAAGTATCTGACCTATCTAGCCAGTACCGAATCCACTAATATTATAAATGCGAAAGTTTGTGTGTGTTAGTGTGTTAGCAGTAACAACTCCTTCACGTTGCAACGGCTGGACGGATTTGAAATTTGAAATGGAGGTAGCTTTAACCCTGAATTAACACAAAGGCTATAACATCCGGAAAATCAATAAGTTCCCGACGGAATAACGATAATCGAAATATACGCAGACCAAGTCGCGGGCAGAAGCTAGTTGTAAATAAGCATTTAGTTTAGAATAAAAAACACAATATGTCACAAAAGAGAGGGGGTAATGCCTCCTCCGACTCCATGTACAATAATGTACAAAATCGAGGTAATATCATTGAAACTATTTATTAAACAATGCAAATAAAGTTGAATTTCCCTTATTTTAAATTGAAAATGCAATTTTAGAACAACAGAAATTGAGCTCTATTGCATGGCCACTCCACGTCGTTATATGAATTTAAATTCCAGTAATAAAAAATAGTAGTGTTAGTAGGTATCTGTGCAAAATAATTGACGCAAAGAAACCATACTGGGGTCCTAGTGGCAAAAGGTAATAAGTCTTCTGAAGATCAAGTGAAAAAGGGTTCAGGTCTAGTTTCTGTATATACCCTTTTTAAATTAAGTCCACTTTTACCTTTCTCACTAGGTTCACCTATGTATGCCTGATCAGCGGTATCGAACACCTATTCGTTGCACCATGCAGACTTACCTTATACATTTGACGGGTCCAGGGTCGCCCGGGAAGTCTTTGGAACTCAGCACCATTGTGTGAGAAAGCTCTAGTCCCCCGGTCGCTTCGTCGATCGTGTAGACGTCTACTTGTGAACTGGGGAACGAATGGTTATTAAATATGGTTATTAGTCTCTCAAATTTGCACCTTAATACATATTCACAATGGCTATAATTCCATCTAGGGAAAGTTACGTCAGCCAGTATAGAAAAGGCGAAGATACTGTTCGTGCGCCGTGCGCAGCGTCAATTAATAAAATTAAGTGGCCCAATGTAAACCTTATGTCTCTGACATAGGAGTCAGGCGTGGTCACCTATGGGCATATTCATATTAATTTCGGATGCAGCGACCGTGTATACTGGAACCATAAGATAATCCATAATATAAAGGACGGCGTTCGAATAGATAATTGAGTATACTAGTACTTACTTCTTCCTACCAATGGCGATAAGTCTAAACTTATGGTTAACTCGAACGCAGGTCGCGTCATCGATGCCCGGAGCCCAAATACCCTGGACCGCCTGAAACATCATATATCATACCTTACTATCATATCCAGTTGTAACGTTGCATGTACATGCCCTTATTAAATTATAGTTATTTATACAATAAGAATATAATACAATGAAATCTTAATTATTTAAATGTGTTTTATTATAAAAATACATTATTCAATTGATGGCTTGTGATATAAATTATAAATAAAATCTTATTATTATTATACATATTTTAAATCTAAATTAACATTACTAACTAATACTTATTTAATACTAAAACTATGAAATAACTAAATAATAAAAATAGATGATAGCAAACAATAAATTAAATATGTTGTTGCATAAAAGTTAACACTTGATCGGCGCGACTGTACATGCGCGCGCATCTCGATAAGTCTCCTGCGCGGCCCGCGGCCTGCGCCGCTGCGCCAGCGCTCAGCCTGCACCGACGCCTGTTCTGCGACGAACCTGTGCCGGTCGCGTTCACTAGCCCTGCTACGTGTCGTCTTACGCTACCGCACAGACAAAGGAATTAATATTCGAACTTCCAAATAGTTAGTCGGACACTTCCAACGTCCTTGGAAGGGTCAACAATTACTTAAGTACTTACTAAGTTCAAGTGTCGTTTCGCACCCCAATAGGGTAAGTGTTGAACAAGTATTATTTGATTCCGTAGTGCTTAGTTTTAGGTTAGTGCTAATACAAATCATACTATGCATAATGTTTAACTGCTTAAACATCTTCATTTGCAATCTAATTCTGCTTATTCATAATAATGTAATCATATATATATTTCCTGGCGGTATAAATGTTATGTACTTTTAATAAATGTTACTTTTGTAATATTCGTAACATTATTAGATTATTCAACTTGTCTTATGCCTAGCTTGGAAATAATAAGCCATTCATCTGGATCATCTTTAGCAATTCTCATATTTCTTTTGTGTCTTTTTATTATGAAAAGTGCAAGTCATTCTGCTTTGCTCTTCCCGCTTTATTGTAATGCTCCTTTCTGAAAGTGAACACCCACACCATCTGCTTTCGGGTTCTCCTCTGTAACTTAGGCCCACATCTTCGGGGGTTCACGATCAGCGGACGCAACTTTGGATAAAAATTCTTACTGTGGACGTTCTATTCACAGGGTGCTATGCTACGGCTAGGAAAGCCGAACTTAATAATTCAACGTACCTGCCTGGCAACGTCTTTGCGGAAGGTTGAGGATCACGACGACCACCAAGTGCCTCGGCGATCGGAATTAGATGAGCTAAATACCTATTCTTCGCAAAAGGACTGAATATAGTGGTAACAGCCGCGTAGAAAAATATATTTTTTCTTGAATACCGGGTATTCGATATTTATTCGGGTATTAGTCGTAATGTTGAACATACATGTTTTCACTTACAGTAACTTGTAACTATTTCTAGTTGTTTTTTAAACTTCAAAGTGGTCAGTTCAGTGTAAATATTACATCTTGCGATATGTTTCGTCCTTGGGTCAAATCACCTACCACTGCGCCATGTGACAATATCAAAGACAATAATTGACAACAATTCATTATGTGCTAAGGTAGTAAAATAAAATACCGTTTCTAGATTTTACACTGCTGATTACAGTAAAAATATCTTTGGATTATTTTATGCAGTAGTTTTTTTTTATATTTAGGAAAAACAGTAAAAAAAGTTGGATTGTGAATGTTTCACACGGTTTCTGTAGGAGAATGTATCGAAACTTTTATGCAGGTTGTCTTGCACCGTCACAGGTAAGTATAACTTGTATACTTTCTATTTTTTATTCTTTTTATTACTGTTGCTTAGTTTTGTGACAATGCTGAGTTTTGACACATTTTCCTGCTCAACCGCGCATGAATGTATTTATTTTTTGTTTTATGTCAGATTCATTGTTTTATATAATGCTAGGTTAAAGTTATTATTATAATTATAAGCAATATTAAAAAAACGACTGACTGTTGAGTTTCTTGCGGCGTTTCTTCTCAGCAGTGGTCTCTTGTGAAGCGCTGGTAGATTTTTGACGTGTAAAAGTGCCCGTGCGGCCTACTTACTGAATAAACATCTTTTATCTTTTTTTTTATCTTTATTTTTAGGAATAAACTTATAGTGCCCTTAGTCCATTTATTACCAAAGGAATTGAAAAAAATATACAACTGCCATGTTCATTTTTTATCTGTCTGACGAAAGAAACTCAAAGCAGACGCAAAGCAGTAAACGCAAAATACTTTATTTATTTTAATGGCGTCTACAAATTATGTAATTAATTAAATTACGCAAAATAACAAATTTGTGAACGAACGGCAGCGAATGATTGACAAGTGAGTGACATGACATGAGAGTCAGTTCTGTTTATGTTTAAAGTAACTTTTTTTTATTTTATATCATGCTAAGATCACGACATCAGTATTCCTAACTTTGTATATACGGTCTTTTTAATGACTATTTCTTTAATAAATTATTAATGACGAATTTAAGTTAAATATAGAAAAACCGAGAAATACGGGTAGTCTAATTTTTAACCAGCTATAATTATTATAAACGCGGAAAATCAATAATGCTTTTTTTTTTTTAAATGTTGTCAATTATTCCTCACACTTTTTCCTTCCTTCCTTATAAACCTTATGTCTAGCCCTTTTTACTACAAACTAACATAAAACATCCCGTACTGTAAGTAAAAACTGTGTGTTTAACTTTACGATAAATAACCGGATAAATATCGAATACCCAGTTATCAAGAAAACCTATTTTTCTACCCGGTTGTAACCACTCTATATATGTCCTCTAGCGAAGAATAGGTTTTTGGGCTCACCTTATTCTGATCACTGATCACATCCTATCAAAATATAGCTATAGTTAACGCCTGAATATGTCTAAGGGGCCAGTTAGACGAGCAACATTCTTGCTCTAACATACGACGTAAAAGTAAGACAGTAATTCCGCCACACGTTGCCTTGAAGAGTTGATCGTTTACAAATCCCCAAAGATAATAACATAAATAATTAAGATATCGGTGCGGTGAGCATGTTAATATGATTTATATTACAATAGCTTGGAACGCTCAAAAAAACTACAATAATATAATAATACATATAATCGACAAAGAAAATCCTTTACCAATTTTCGACTCTATTTGTAATGACGTTAAAGTCCAAAAGTGGTAAAGGACTTTCTTGATCGACGATTAGCTCAATTATCTTATTTACTGATACGTGCCACTAATCTAACAATATGAGTTAATTTAGTTTCCAATAGCCCAGTGTCAAGCTAAATTTAGCACACCTACACTTGAAATCTTACCCGCAAATCGATTTCCAAAAATATCTGCCACAGTAAAAGTTACATATTTATAAAAAGATAAAATAAACTAAATAATAAACAATTAAATCCATTACGATTAAAATTTTATTGGTATTTATATTCAACGTCATAAGTGGATGATGACTTTTGTAATTTAATGACTGTTGTAATGTTAGATATTCTGTCGTCGGTGTGCCTGTTTTAATTTTTAAATAAATAAATAATTCGACCCTGCGAGCTATTATCACATTTGCTTCGTGGATAATACATTCCTCTTATATTTCAATAAACTTGCGATAAACGCGACGATAATATGTATCTAACCCTACTAAAAAAGGATACAAGTTTTCAGTGATTCAAGTGTAAAACGGTGTAAGTATCTCTGTACAGTTAACTCGACCTGCATTCATCTTCCTGTGGCCCTAGTGGAAAAGGATACAAGATACCCGAGATTTAATTGAAAAAACTGTATTAGGATGTATATCGTGCGGAAAGTTGGATTTTTCGCACAAGTGTTTATTACTTTTCCATTTTTTTACCAATAGGTAATTGTTCAAAATGTTTTTTTATCAGACCAAGAATTAAGTAAAATTATGTCATTTAATAACCGTTTTATTTATGTTTCCTTGTCATTTTTTCGCAAATTTATTTAAACACGTCGTTTGATACACGTGTCAGAACTGTCATTTTCACACGTCCCGTGGTGTGTTTTCCCTCGCATTCGCATAAAATGATATACTTTCCGCACTTGCATCAAAATGTACTTCTTTTTTTTAAAGTCGACTTGTATCCGGTTTCACTAGGATCATAACCCACCGACAAAGTGATCTTATTTATGATGTATATACGGTACTACTAAGCGGTAAAAGGTCAACTTACGTTAGGATCAAATTTAAGGTTCGGTGCAGTGAGGTAAGCAGCTCGGCCGTCATTGAGGGTGATTCCGAAACCGCACACGAGTGGAGAGTACTCTATGTCATTGACGTGTGTGTTATCTTCTACGATGGGCTCAGCTGGAAGCAAAGCTGTTACTTTATTGTCTAAAAAGTTATAAACAAAAACCCTTCTGGCGACTATAATTCATTTGTTTAGGTATGTAACTAAATGAATGTACACAAAAAGCAGCACACTATGCGTCAAAGGTCGAGAAAACAGGTTTGATTGGCTATTTAACACGGCTATAGGTAAAAAAAGCCCCTCTAGTATGAAGTTGTATAATAAAAAATAAAATAAAAATAAAAACCCCTGACTCAAAACGGTCAGAAAAAACCTAAAAAGTAAAAAAAAAAAGTACTATCCCTATAAGTTTAATTTTGGGGGACCGCTAAGTAGCTGGGGTATTTTTTATTATTTCATTTACTTAGCGGTCCCCCGACATGTCGACAATCAAAAATTATTACCTACCTATAATTAAACTTATTATTTTTTACTTTTTAGAAGTTTTTTACCCTACCTATACGTGGTTTGGTTTGTTTACATTTAGTAAAGTACCTAAAAAAATGGACTATAGTATGACGCACCCTTATCATTTTTATACAGCCTATGACATGCACACAACTTTGATGAGATACATTACACATCAATACGCCCCATTTAAAATCGGACCTAAAGTAGAACAGCCTGTTTTTGATCATATAAATACAAAGGGCACACTCAGGTAAAATCGGAACAGTGAGCTGGGCACATTCAACACAAAGTTCATATAGTCAGTTGCCTTAAGGCATTAAGTCCGCCATTTGTACTTACTTTTTGCACTATGCTATACAGTTTAAAAAAATAAAGTTGAACAAGTTTGTGCGCAACCTTCCTGCGGCTGCGGGGGCAGGATGGCGGAGAAGGATTTGGGTTTTATGCCGGTTGTATATACTCGTCGAGACACCCTGAGACGGGCCAAGAGAGTGTTACACACTGCTCTGGTCTTGTCGCTCTCTTCTCGTCGCCATCTACCGGTCGCGGTCGGTTTCAGCCCAAGAATCTCGACGGGTGTGTACAGCCGGCATTAGGCACTTGTCTCACTGCCGACGAGAAAGCGATTAGCTATCGACTATTTTGCCGCTTTTGAAACGTTTAAAACATACAAATCCCGTGTCAATAAAAGAGACACATTTTAATAGTTGATCGCTGGTTGTTCACACAGCCGGCGAGAACTCTTTCCACTAATTTGTCGAAACAAAAAATATAGATCCCGTGTCAATAACTCGCTTCCTACTCATCGTCGACGGTGGGACAAGCGCCTTAGCAGGGGCGAGCGGTGTATCGAGCAAAAGAAGATCATTGGCAGTCAGCTCGCCATCTCCAAAGTCCGTCACCCGGAAATTTGCTAGAGCAGTAATTTGTTCGACTATAATAGTAGCATCATCATCATCACTTAGATAGGTAGGTACTTAAAATCAATCAACCATATGATTTTAAGTATCTAAGTCCAGCGGGTGTGTTGTATGTTACGTATGTCTAAACCACAGATCACAGAAACAAGGGAGATATGTTATGGGGGCGTGGTTCATGTCGCCTCGATATGGTCAAATTGACCATATCGGCACGAGGCGTGTCAAGCGTTGACACAGTCGCTCACTGAACGCTGTCAGTATAGAAGCTCCGTTTAAATGATAAAATGACTGTATGTAGCGTGAAAGTGTGCAAAAATCGAAATACAAACGTGAATATAAAATCAAAGGGCATAACTTACCACCGGTAAATTTTGTTTTTAAGCATTATTTATATTTTTAAGTGAATATTTTATATTTGAATGGATTTCAGAGCGTAAGGTTGTGAAAGTTGTGTTGACGTGGTTTCTATCGACTATCGATAAATAGCTTATTCTACAGCTATCAATAGAATTCAATGTGTTAATAGTTCTAGTTATTTATCACTACCACGACACGCTTAAAACAGAAGAAAAATAATTTTAACAAATTTTCACTTTATACAAAATTTAATTTTCTTTACAATATTAACGAACGACGAAGGACTCTAGCAATTCAAATATAAGTAGGCGAATCATACAATTAAGATAAAAATAAATTAACCAACCACAAAGGCAAAGGGCTCTGGCTCAGTATTGAGCTGTGCTTGCACACAGCGCTGATTGACAGCTCGCGCCGACTCACTCTTAAAAGGATTCAAGCCTAAAGGTTGGATGGTAGAGATTGCCCCAAGTATTAAGTCTATCTTTCTGTTTTAAGTAATTTGTACCATTTATGAAATAAAGTTTACATAATCAAGTCGGTAAACTACTGGTTTGTCCCAAACTGAGATCTTGTGATGTGACACTCAACCGAACCCATTTTATTAGTATATTTACGACGCGCTGGCCTAGTTGGTAGTGACCCTGCCTACGAAGCTAGCGGTCCTGGGTTCAAATCCCGGTAAGGGTAGATATTTGTGTGATGAGCGCGAATATTTGTTCCTGAGTCATGGATGTTTACTATGTATTTAAGTATATATTTCTCTATATAAGTATTTATATCGTTGTCTAATACCCATAATACAAGCCTAGAGCTTAAATTGGGACTAGGTCAATTGGTGTGACATTGTCCCCTGATATTTATTTATTTATTTATTTATTTGTATTAACATCATAAAGTCCAAGTTTACAATTTAGACTTTTATGTACTAATCAAAACGAAAATCGTTAACAGCTCCAGAAAATTTAACCAAAGAAATTCGGCCATTTTTTTGTTACGTTCTAATATAGGTATCGTTCCAAATTTAAAATCTTATGTATCAATTTTACGCAAACCGTATTCTTGCTAATAAAATATTATTCTATTCTAACAATAATATATTAAGTTTAAATGATGTAATTGTATTAACCTAGTAATAAAATAATAAAAATAGTACTTATTGCCTGTAAATTGAATAGTACCTATATTAACGTTGCAAACAAGTTTGAATTGTTTATCGATATATTTTGAAACATTCCTTGTGGCATCCCTAAGTGGACGACAGGAGAGAAACGCACACCTCTTGAAAAAAGTATAACTAGATGTCGCTGTGTGTGGGTAGTCCTTAACCTGCTGAACATAGGGACTACTATCTTGGCGCCATCTAGCTCTGAGGAACTAATTAATTACTCGTCGCATAGATGGCAGCTAAGTGACGAGTAAGCGCTACCTTACGTTCAGTGACTGAACTACGATGGAAAAAAAACGATCTTTCAGCATTTTTCAACCTTGAGAACTTAGTATAAAGCTTAATTTTCTGCTACTATCAAAGTTTTTAGTTCGTAAACTGTAACCAATTATGAGGAGGTTGTTTTTGTAGTAGTTAATAGAGCGTAAGCGTAAGACGCACACATGTTTAAAAGTGGCGACACCGGGTCTTGTACGAATTGGCGTTCATGACATATCTCCCTTGTTTCTGTGATCTGTGGTCTAAACCCTCTCTGTTTGCACAAACAGAAAATTAAACATACGTACGATCGTCATTTGTTATAGGCGGTGAATACTTTAAGATGGTCTTGACGCTTTGTGTCTGATTGACCAAATGCCTGATTCGCAGAATGCCAGATTCACAGAATGTCAGATTCGCAAAATGCCATTTTCCCGAATTCGCAGAATGCCAAACTCTTACAATGCCAGATTCACACTATGCTAGATTCCCAAATAAGCAGAATGATACAAAGCGTCAAAACCTTTAAAATATACTCATAGATAGCGCCAGTCATTAATAAATTGGTGGGTTTTGACCAAATATTTAGCGGAGGAGATCCGAATCCCACACTTGTGGCCTTATTTATACAAACACAACGTTACAAAAGTAGTGCAAGCATCAAACACAACGGTGCACAGTAGACTAATATTTCAGTTACAAAATATAATACCGTTTTTTTTTTTTTTAAGTGCCATTTGTACCAGTTGCTGTGAGCAAAGGATCTAAAAATAAAAAACTCAACCCATCAACTATTATATAAATTTCTGCACGTAAATTTGCATCGTAAGTACAAGGAGAAGTCAATATCAACCACAAGTCGATGACGTGAGAAGTACATACATTATTTTTGGTACAACTTGTTTTTAAGGCACGGAGGTGGCCAACAAGTCCAAAGGCCAAAGGCCCACTCCACGATCCTGAGCATGAAATATGACACGTTACAATGCGGTATACATTCTTCCTACATCTATGGGATTCGTATGAGCTGCACAATGTACACTGAAATATCACATAATAACCTGTTACCGACAGGATGGGGAACTAGGGACTGGTGGTAGGTGAGCTCTGAAACCCAGGACATTTTTGCAATAAAACTCGATCACTAAGCTGTCAAAGTTCGAGAAAACAGTTCCGATTCACCTTTTAACAAAGCTACATGTTTTAGTCTGTTTACATATGTATATTGAAGTACAGTCACCAGTAATAATATATTATCCAACATTGCGCTCAAAATATCGCACACGCTCTTACCTAGTCGGTTACTAAGTTCTGTTACTGAGATTAATTACAATAAAAAAAAAAAAAGCAGTTTTGCATAAACCTGTATATTAATCAAAACTTTGATTTATATAGAATAATAATAAAAATAATGTATTCTAAACTATTGCAATTATTTGATGTACGAGCTTGAAGTATTCCCATTTCGGACGATAAAATCATAGTTAAAATCACGCACGACGATGATACTGATAACGGCCCCAACTTTTGTAAGAGTTCCTGTAGAGAGTTCAAATTTGCGTGACATATTGAACAGACTTCTAGCTTTAAATTCTGATACGAATGTATTCAAAGCAACTAAAGATCCGCTTGGACACCGGTCAATCTTGATGACTCATTAAATCGACTTTAAGATTTCACATGATTTTGCAGAAATACGAAAACACACCAAATCTCTTGCTTCATAAGTTGGAATTAAGTCATGTTGAGAAATATAATTTTGGTCTCTAAACATATACAGAGATAGGATTTTTTATAATATTATACAAAAAAAGTTCTTTGGTAAACAAAGACTAACTTTTAAGCGATTTCAAAAAATGAAATTTACAGTCAAGTCATGCGTAATTTCATCGATGCCGGCTGTGAATGTTAAAAGATCGTATCGGGAATTGCGGAAACTAAGAAAAATGATTAATTGTTTTTCAAAATGTATATTAATTAAGCTTTTAATTTTTATGAAATTAAAAAATAAACATAACTTAGTTTTATTTGCATCAACCTTAGTAACAGAACTTAGTAACCAACTAGGTATACCACTAGCAATACAGACGTGTCAGATATTGCAGCGCAATAAATAGAGTACCCAAAGGTCCTTTCTAGCACACAAACTATTTCTGACTCGTTTTATTATTAAAGAGAGAGGTATTAATAGCCGTCTCACAAACGCCGTTGTGTTAGCAACGTGGCGTTTCTTTCGTCTCCAAGTAAAATTATTGAAGAAAAACAAACACACAACTATTTCTGACTCGTTTTATTATTAAAGAGAGAGGTATTAATAGCCGTCTCACAAACGCCGTTGTGTTAGCAACGTGGCGTTTCTTTCGTCTCCAAGTAAAATTATTGAAGAAAAACAAACACACAACTATTTCTGACTCGTTTTATTATTAGAGAGAGAGGTATTAATAGCCGTCTCACAAACGCCGTTGTGTTAGCAACGTGGCGTTTCTTTCGTCTCCAAGTAAAATTATTGAAGAAAAACAAACACACAAACTATTTCTGACTCGTTTTATTATTAAAGAGAGAGGTATTAATAGCCGTCTCACAAACGCCGTTGTGTTAGCAACGTGGCGTTTCTTTCGTCTCCAAGTAAAATTATTGAAGAAAAATGCAACGCTGCCGGCTCCGCTTTTGAAAATGGTCTTTCAACTTCTCCTTGCAGTTATTTACGCAAATTAGCTACAGATATTACTATTATGAGCCACGTATAGTAAAATAATAAGAACTACCTTTAGACACTTGTTGGTTGATGGAGAACGGTATCCTCCCGAGGTCCAGGCAGTAGTCTCGGTTCTGCGTGCCGTCCCAGCGGTACCTGAGCAGGTGGGCACGGGTCGTGCACACTAGTATCTCTGTCCCGGTTATACAGCACATGCGGGTGATCTGCCCGTCCCATACTAACACCTCCTTGAACTGATTATGTTAAATATATTAATTAAATTTTCATTAATTATTACTTTGCCTAAATCATGCATTCTGATCTGAATTGCCTACTTATAAAACTTCGTGACACACAGCGAGCTCAACGCTAGCTTGGCACAAGCGGAGCGAGAAATTTCATTTCGCCATACACCAAGTCGTTAAAGCGGTGACCGGTATCGACGAGCTTGAGACATACAGCAATGTCTCAAGCTTAACTACACAATCATAAAAAAACACATGGGGCAATCTTACGTAAAGTTACGTAAAATGATCTAGTCCCATAATAAGCTCTTTGTTTTTACCACCGGTATGAACAACGATAAACATACTTGTATAGAGAACATACAAAGGGATAACGTAAAAAGGGATGACTGTTTGAGGTCCCAGAATTTAAGAAAAATAAATAAATTAGTTAGTTATTTTACAAATATGAAAATGGTGTATTCGGGTACACAACATATGGCTGTAAAGATTTATAATCATATACCTATAGAAATAAGGGAAATTGATAAAGATATATTATTCTGTAATAAACTAAAAAAATATCTGTTAGAAAACTGTTTTTATAACTTAGATGAGTTTTTTGTTAATAAATAAAAGCTAACAAGATAGTTTTGTATAAGTTATATAATAAAATTAAATACAATAACACTAAGCTGCCTGCTAAAATTAGAATAAGTTTTTCATGTATTAAGTATATTGCTGTGCCCTAACGGGGTTTATGCTGGATCATTGTACGACAACAGTTAAGAACTTGTAAAACCCATAAAATGCAAATAAATTAATTATAATTATTATGAATTATACATAGAAACCATCTACGACTCCGGAACAAATACTCGCGCTCACCGCACAAATATTTTCCCTTACCAAGAATCGATTTTTAGTTCCCTTATCATAGTTTCGACTACGTACTCTCGGAATATCATGCTATCGAATGTTTGCTGGCTCGACTGGTATTGGATCGAATATTAGCTAGATCGAAATACTTGTGGCTGAAATATATCTAGAATTAGGTATATGGTTTCGATCAGTCATGTATGAAATTTTCAGTAGTCACATCAATACTGAGTCCATCACCAGCAGGATCGACATTCGTTTTAAAGTCTGATATGTGATATCTACTGAAAAATCGTACGTTCTTCTTCTGTGAGATGACAATCGGAACCTTAATTTCGATTTGACGATTTATTGTTCCGACGCTTTTCGATCCATCGAATATTCGATCCAGTAACAGTCGAGCCAATTAACATTCGTTACTGAGATCTTCCGTGGGATGACAATCGGAACCTCGATTTCGATTTGTCGATTTATTGTTCCTGACTACACTTTTCGACCCATCGAATATTCGATCCAGTAACAGTCGAGGCAATGAACATTCGATAGTATGATATTCCAAGAGAACGTAGTCGAAACTATGATATACAGTCTATACAATAAGGGTCACCACAGACCTATCGACGCAGATAGGCTTGAACCGGTAAGAAAAAGCTTTATGTCCGTGCAGTAAGAGTCGAAGTCGTTCGCAACGCCAAATCGAGCCGAGACGAGCCGATGGCTCCTTCATTTTCGCTCTTATTGGATGGACATAAAACTTTTTCTTACTTGCACAAGCCCATTCCGCGTTGATAGGTCTGGGGAAACCCTAACTGTGTTAACTGTGTTCGACCTGGACCACCTGCCGCCCCAAAAACGGCTCGCGCGGCATGTTCGACGGTCTGCCACGGACGAACGTGCCGGGCGTAATATAGACCTGCCTTTAGTCTAGTAGTGCTTCCCATCAAATATGGGTAAATATGAAATGTGTCAAGCAAAGGACTATTAACAACAATTAATACAATTCTAAAGGACACTGTGCTTTATAGAGACACAAGTTAAAAGAAATAAACAAACCAATGTAATCTTCAGAGACGGTATTACTTCTTTAACAAAGAGCTCTGCAGAGTCCCTCCTTAAGCTAGCTGTGGGAGGATCATATTGCTGATATGCCGTCTGATCGCTCAAGACTTCAACATTGTAAAGGATTAAATGCCCCTCAGATGTCTGAAATGTGAACAAAATATCTTTAAAATTAAGCCTCAACATTAACAGAAAATTAAACAAGTAACCCACAGTTTTTAAATAAGTCATCCTTTTATATTGTTTTTAACATTTATTATTTTAAATCAAAAGGTAGTAGGTACCTGATTTTGGTCATAAACCATTATCTAGCATACAAAGGGTAAAGTATCATGTGTTTTTTACTATTTATTTATTTCACTACTACTGCATCACAAATATGTAACCACCTTTTGTTTTTCATATTTAAAATGTAAACATTTTTATTGTTGCTAAAGGGCAGTCTTTAGGCTAGAGAATTATGATTTAAAAAATATATATACCTTACACAGTAATACAACAAATGCAGTTACCTTAAGTTACCTAAGGTTTGTATATTTTGACAATATTTTAGGATAGGTACCGACTTCATATTGACAACATTAGTTAGCACTTTTATAAAACCGTCAAGTCAGCATAATTTAGTTACAGTCATAACTTTACAAAAGTTTTTTTACATGAAATTAGGATAAACTGATATGGAGTTGAACTGTTGGACCCACTGGTCGATATAAGCCTTCATATTGACCAGTGGGCATCTTTTGGCTGTTATGATATTATTGTTTATCCACACCAAATTATGATTATCTGTTGTCCATGTTCTTTGTACAACTTTCATATAAGGTAAGTTGTTTTTTTTTTTTTTTTTATGTCATAGGAAGGCAAACGAGCACACAGGCCACCTGTGGCCCGTTTAGCGAAGCTACAAGTTACAAATTACAAGTTCACAAGTAACAAGAGCAAAAAGTTACAATTTACAAGTACAAGTGTTTCTCGAACGCGATCTGGCATGGTAGAATAATAGGATCGTATGGCAAACTCGATTACAAGTGAATGACATCTCGATTTAACAAGTCCCTATTAAAAAAAAGTTTGTTGATGTTTTACGTTTCTAAATGTCAAATCTTGACATATTTATATTTATAATCTGTGAATCCGATGATGTCTCCACTCCAGTCTCGCGGAGTCTTCGGAGTTGTCTCTCGTTATCGTTAAAATTTGAAAGTAGGTACGGGAGTTATTTTAATTATGTAAAGCAACCGATTTTTTTTTAAGGCAACACTTCTAAAAGAAGTGTTGCTTAAGAAAAAAGATTTTTTGGAGCATTTTCGGCAACCAAGACCGTTGCGTGGAAAGTCATACACGCAAAGGCACAGGCTTTAGGACTTGTGCCAAATTCAAGGGATTTTTCATATACCCGTGATGTACTTCCACATTCCACAAGCTTATGAAACTTCACTTAATATTTACAGACAAAATAACAATAACAACGAAATTTAGCAGAGAATTAACTCAACAACTAACAAAAACAAAATATACAATAACAATAACAACAAACTTTTTTAACAGAAAATTAAACTCAACGACGGTACGACATGAGAGTGACGTTTAAAAACAAACGAGGTAGGTACTATAGTATGAATTATTTGACAGCGACTCTAACAAATTACAAGTTTACTTAGCTCGGAAGCTAGGTAGTTTTTTTTACTAATTGACAAGTACAAGTTGACAATGTAACAAAATTTTCGAGAAACGTTAGTTCGATTGAAGCAATTTCTAACAATAAAATAAAAAAAATGTCTATGGTTCAAATTTTACACTTGTAACTTGAATTTTACAAGTTGTAGAAAAGTAGCTTCGTGAAACGCTTGTAGTACCTTTTTTGACCAATGTTGCTAGTTTACACTTGTAAAATTGTAACTTGTAGCTTCGTGAAACGGGCCACTGATGGTAAGTGGAAACTGTGACCCATAGACATAAAAAAAAAAATATATATAATATGGTCCAATTTTAACATGTTTTAAAGTTTCTGTGATTTCATACCAATGATAATTGATGATTCAAGACTGGTTTGTTTATTTTATTATAAACAAATAAAAATGTTTCAAATAACTTTTTTACTTCTATTTTACATCTTAAAAGTAGACCATTCTGAAACTAGTTTAGGATATTCTCATAACTTTTTTAACAAACAACATTTTTAACCCACTTAGCCCGACTAGGTGTTATAACACCGCTCAAATTTATTACCTATTCGGGCTACGACACCTAGTCGGGCTAAGTGAGTTTAATCAATTTGAGCAGTGTTATAACACCTAGTCGGGCTAAGTGGGTTAAAGTTGTAGGTAATTCTGTAGCTCTGCCTACCCCACTCTGGGATTACAGGCGTGAAGGTATGTATGTATGTATGCAGTATTTTATTTCAAAAGGCTGGAAAGTTATTTTTTCTGGGATTTCACCAACTTTAAGTAAATATGCATAGGAATATCTGATCCAAGGTAATGAGATGAATGGTGTTGTCCGATCTCAAACTTTTATTTTGCCACAATTTTCGCATATCATATTTGCTGCAACACAACTTTATTGCTATGCTCATAACTAGATCTAGCATTTTCCACTGCCTAGCTAACTCTGCCTGCAAACAGAGAACCTGACTAGGAGGTTGCTGGCACCGAGAAAAACATTTAAATAGTATGGTATTCATGAAATAAAAAATATTGTACCGAAATACATATCATTGAAGAGTCTGGTTTCCATTCAACTCCAACATTAACCCCAAGGCGGTTTAAAGATTCTTCACTCCGCTTATGGTGCACAATGGGCACACTTGGCTAAAAAAGGAGAAATACATTAATATATTGTCCAAATAACTTGTTTTTTATTTTTGTTTTTTTTATTTATAGCTATTATAATCTCTGGAGATCTTTGTTAACGTAAATGCCTGTTTTTAACTTAAAATACAGCATACCTTGCAAAACCACACCATAAGACCATCATCGCTAAGTGATACAAACAATATTTTATCTCTGTTAGACACGATTTGTATAATCTGATGATCAGCTCCCAGATTTTTCAAAACTTTGGGCCATCCTATTGGGAAGTACATTGTGCATGTACATTTAATGCACTTTCAAATAAATACTGGTTTTGACTAACGACTGCAGACGACTGGTTTGCTATAATTTATAATATAGCAGAAAGGTATAATTATTATACGACCTGTGTCTTAAACGCATAATTTAGGAAGTAAATACTTTTCACACAACACAACACACGTCCCGTCTTGGCCTAATTTGACATAAGTGAAAAGGTGTTACCATAGTATTATTAAAACTAATACAAGTAAATTTATAACATAGAATTTCACAAAATTATAACATAGAACATTCTAATAGGTAATAAGCAGTCATGATAAAATAATTAGGTTTTTAATTTTACTATAACTACTATCATAAAGAGTATTTGTATTGTATTGTATTGTATCATAGTAGCAATGGCCAAACCAAAATTTATAAAGACTTATTTTTTCCCTTAATATCGTAATGAGGTTTAAGGTGTTTTAAAAATGTAACTTTTAGTCTTTTTGTGGTATATTTAACAACGAATATATTATGAGTTATAATTTGTGTTTTTTTTAAATATTAAAATAATTTTAGTTTTCTATAAATAAATTCATTTAGGTTGTTCTTAGCGAAATGGAGCATTCGTTGCTGTATATCTTTTAGTATGGGGTATAGCCACAGGGTATAGCTGATAAACCATTAACTAACGTCATCATAAGAATCGTAACTATAATGTTCAAGTGTGGAGAGGAGAGCAGAAGTTAAAGATAAAAAAAACGCCTCTTCTTTAGCGTACATACAATGCAATGGCGATGATTTTTTTTATCAAACCCAAATTCTATAGAAATTAGAAGCTTGTATTCTGTTGTTGTAATGCGGTAATATTTCAAGGTAAATAGCAGTATAATTTCATCATGTGATAGTTAATAAAAAATATCAGCGATGGTCATGATGGACAATTTAAGGTATCATGTCTGAAGAAATGAATTTGAATGTAAACAACCACACAATAACTGAGGAGGCTTTTGAAGTATTTCAAACAAGTGCGATGAATTCTGAACATGATTATGTCGCGTCGGGTACAACAGCATGTCCGCAACCCGCTCCCGTAAATGTGACGAACGATTTAAACGAAATGTCTTCAGAAAATGATGTTGTATCATCTACCATCACAGAGGAACAACCAGAATTAAGTTACTGTAATCTGGAAGTAGGCTGTGAAGTAAATATTGACGAAGAAGATACAACAGTACAGAGCAATACAATCAACCCTGACTCAAACTATGCAAATGAAGTAAGTTGTTTGATCACGGAAAATAATGAGGGCCACAAAGATGTGGACAGTGAACTCAATGTGGAGTTAGATGAACCTATGGAGCTAGAAACTGCAACTCATTCGGAAGTTTATCAGCCTTTAACCTTGAGTTCTTCAAAGAGAGGTAGAGGCAGGGGCAGAGGAAGAGGGAGAGGCAGGGGACGAGGAAAACTCCGGGTTAGTGCCAGAACACCGGTAAAGAATATCACAGCGCCTAAAACTGATCATAATATAGATTTTTCTGATACTGCAAACTTGACTAGTGAAGTGATTCTTCATAAAACTCTAGAAACCCCGAATAGTGTCTCACACTTACTTCCCACAGAAGATAGTAACTTACAAGAATCACCTGTACAGTCAAGTAATAATTCATTAGAAGAAATTCTTACTGTGCGAAGAGGAGGTAGACGGAAAAAAATTACACCGACTTCTGTTACTAGTGATTTACAAAGCCCAGATGGAAACATAAGTCCAAAAGTGTCTCGTAAAAGAGGTAGGCCAAAGAAAGCACAATCTAAGCAGAATGTTACAATTAATGAAAACCTATCTCCAATCAATGGTAATAATTTATCTATTGATCCAAAAACTTCTGAAGTGAAAGAGCTACCCAAAATGGTAAAAAATTTAGCTCAAATGGAAGATGATTTGACTAAATTGAAAGCAAAACTGACTATACTTGAAAATTTAGATGAGGAAGACGATGAGGAAGACATTTGTTTAAGTAAATTAAAAAAATGCACTGACACTGATAATAACATTTCTGAGCCTAAGGACCCAATACTAGAGAAACTAAAGGAATTGCCATCGTCACCCATATCTGTTGCCAATAACAACACAGAAGAAACTAAAGTTGAAATATTACCAGACATCACAGACGTTGAGCAAAACCCTGAAGAAGTTGAACTAAATATTGACGATGTTGTCGCCCAAGAAACTGTCAATGTTGAAGAGATATCAGGAGATAAAATTATTGATCCAAGTGAGTCTCTTCTTGTGGAGGATGTGTCAAAAAGACCTCAGCGCAGGAAAGCTAAAACTACATTAAAATATAGAAATGATGATGATGATTCTGATGAAGATCCGTTTGCTAATGTTGAATTGTCAGATGATGATGAACCAAGGAGAGGTAAAAAAGGTGGAAGATACCAATCTGATGATGAATATGTACCGGCATTAGAGAATGATAGGCAAAGTTCCATCGATTCTTCAGACAGTGCAGCTGGTGATACACTAGAAGAGTTAAAGAAGCAAACTAAAAAACGGGGGCGAAAGAAAAAGAGCACTGAATCTGATTTTGAAAACTTGACCCCAATAAAAATTATGAAAACGAATAGTTTTGATGAAAAAAAAGAGCCATGGAGATTTTCCCCAGATACTACAGCTCGAAATATTAGTGATGACAGTCTTGAAAATTCACAGTCATCAAAGCCTTTAAATACCTGGGGAAAAAGTAATGAGTTTGAAAACTTCCTTGCCAAAAAAATACAGGGTACTAATTTGAAAATAAAAAAAGTTAATTCTACTCGAGCTTCACCAAGTGTTATAGCTCCTTTAGAAATACCTGTGTTAGATAATGTAAAAAAAAGTATAAATGGTGAAGCTCAAACTAACATAATTCATACGGCAAGTACAAGCTCACAAACTAGTGGTCCTGGCTCACTATCCATGAAGATCAATAAAACTTTAAGTAGTTTTCAGTCTGAAAAAGCATGTGAATTCCTTAACAGTATTGTAAAGACAACATCTGAATTAGGTCAGTTGATGACTCAAAAGTCTAATGACTTTATTGAAAAGAAAATCAACAAGGAAAATGTAGTTGATACTTTTAAGATGGATTATTGTGTGAAGAAATCATTTTTACTTCTAAAACTTGCCAAACATAACCTCATGCAAATGGAAGAAGACTTAGCTAGCCAGTATGAGAAATTCCTAAAGGATAATGATTTGTTACAATTTAGGGAACAGGAGAAAAAAATAGAGTCTAAACCAAAAGAAGCTGAAAGTGATAGTGATTGTGAGATAATTGAGAATACTACTTCAACACACTCAACACCTGCAAAACAGAATGAAATCAAACACAAATTCAACCCCAAAACAGTATTTCTTAATAAAGAATTGTCCATCAAAATAGCTAAAAAGCCAAGTGAAGAGGCCAAGCCTAGTAATAAAAATCTTAACATCAAAGGCAGGCATACAGTTTGGATCAATGATTCGGTTATGGTAAAAAAAGTCAAATGTCAGCAGTCTTTTTTAGCCCAGGACAGCCGAAATAAAAAACCTCCTGATAATAAAATTACATCTAAAATGGTAAGTGATTTTTTTGAGGACTATTATCACAAGAGAGCAGTTCAGATTTGTGCTCCATTTGTCTCCACTGAATGGTCTTGCGTGCAAAAAACATTTGTTTGTGGTTATTTTTCTGTTGAACCCGATGAATTTACAAGTGGTAATATTTCTAGAACTGACGAGATATTCACGAACACTGAAAGTAATGCAACAGTTAGTGATAATGGCAATGAACTTAGTGAAAAACCAATTAGTGAAGTTAGCAATGTGAGGAATCCTACCACTCTGTTTTCAATCTGCTTGAAGAAACTGCAAGACCACCTTGTGTTAGAACCTACTAATGCTATTAGTCTTTGCGAGCTACCAGAAACAGGTTTCAAGGTACAGAACAGGTATCAACCAATGACCTTGTTTTCTTTATGTTTGGAACATCTGACAAAAAAAGAGTCACCATCAAGGGCAAAGGATAGCATGACATTAAATCATAAAAAAAACTCTATGTTGCTTGAAGAGTGCTTGTTTCCTGATCAAATAGAAGAGGTTATATGTCTCCAAGATAGTAAGCTTTTGAGCCACAATCAAAAGCCCAAATTTCAGGAGGATATCTTACTTCTGAGTCCTAAACAAATGTCTCTAACATTTCCATCTTTGAAAACTTTGTGTTGCCACAGAGTCTCTGAACTTTACTGTGCCAATGACAGAAGTGTAAATAATATTAAATCTCAAATAACTAGCCTGACTGTAGAACAAAATAATCCTGAAGGTTTTGTTAATAGAGATGCTTTAGTACCATTCATGCAGTCACCCTGTACTTATTCTCTAAATAAAATAAAATCACTGTTTACTTTGTGTGTACAGTCGATTCAGCGCCGTCAAGTTTTTTCTCTATCATGTGAGAGAAGTGATGTTTATACTGCAATAAAATGTTTACCTATGTCTCTGAAGCAAATTGCGTTTGAATATGTTAAATGTCTACTTAATAACAACAGTTATTCTTTTTCTCAAACCAATGTTGATTTTACTACAAAAGTTGATGACAAATCATTTCGAAAAGTCAGAACACTTGCTGAAATATCTTGTGATATTGTGTCAACATTTTATATCAATGC
The DNA here is from genome assembly GCA_927399475.2 of Acleris emargana. Lineage (NCBI taxonomy): Eukaryota > Metazoa > Arthropoda > Insecta > Lepidoptera > Tortricidae > Acleris > Acleris emargana. The sequence goes on from OV656850.1 coordinate 7,239,229, forward strand.
TGATAATGAGGACACAGTTCCTGAGGTTGAATTAACTATCAATGCTGTTAATACACTGTCTGAAGAAGCATTTCTTAACATTGAGGAAAGTAATGAACCAAATTCTGATTATTATGATGATGATGATAACATGTATGAAGATGAGCCTTTACAGCCTAATACAAATTTTGAAGTACTTGATAGTAACTTGTATCAAAATGAGCTTTTACAGCCTGATACAAATAATGTTGAAGAACTTGATAGTAACTTGTATCAAGATGAAGTTTTACAATCTGATACTAATAATGTTGAAGAACTTGGTAATAACTTGTATGAAGATGAAGTTTTACCATCTGATACTAATAATACTCAAAAAGTTAATGATTCGGAAAACGAAAATTGGGTATCTCAAGTCCAGGTAAAAGAGCTTATTTCATGTGTTATACCCAACCAATGTAAGGAAAAGCTTAAGTCAGTAATAGATCATGACAAAAAAAATATTACTACAGAGTCTTATCCGCTAATTGCTCATTTCAAGACTGAACCAGAGCTAGAAGAACTACCAGCATCATATGATAACTTCATTTCAGTTATCAAAACTGAACCGAGTCATGACCTTGATCAAATGACAATCATACCAGAAAGTGTAATTACAAAAAGAGAATGTTTGGAAAATATTGATCCATTACCTGCTGGAAGAGAACCAATTCAAAGACATAATAGTACAAGTTATGATGAAGATAGCTTTGAAGCCTTTGTTAGCACTAATAAAATGATACGTGCTATAGACAAGTTTGAAACAAATAATAAAGAAACATTTAGTCAAAGTGCATTAAGAGTACGCAGACAACATGAGCCCGATTCTGACAATGAAAATGACACAAGTATGAGTCTATTAGTTCCACAGACATTCGAGCCTCTCACTATTGAATCGGCTAAAGGTAGTCTCTTAGAAGACAGCTCCAGCAATGAAAATGAAGAAAACGGTACTAAGAAAAATACTAAACGTAAGCCTATGACAAAACGTAAACCAAAAAAGAATGAACCAGTCAAACCAAATACCAAAGAGGTACCTCCTAAAGAAAAACATAACCCAATACTTGCAATGCTCACTAGAAGAATGCGTGATAAAATAAGACAAGAAGAGAAAAAAGTAGAATCTTCAGACTCTGAAAGTGAAAGTATGTCTCAAAACTCAAGAGAGATAAATAATTCTCCCAGTAAAAATAGTATTCGCACACCTGTAAAAAAGAATAAGTCTGTTAATAATGAAATACAATGTAATAATGTTGATTCAACAGAAAAGGTTGATGTCCCTGTCAATATATCAAACTCAGAGTTGCTATCTAATACTAAAGATGGGAACAAGTTTACTGGATTTAGTGCTGTCGATCAAAATGAAATATCTACTTACCACAAATATGTCAAATATGTCTATGATAAAATCATACCTAAAGTTAATGAAGAAAATCAAACTAACAATACAAAAGAAACATCAGATGAAAAATTAACATCAGATAAACATAAAGATAAGAAAGAAATATCAGACAAGGAAGAACTGTCAAACAAGCAAGTAACGTCAGACAAGACAGAAACCTCAGATAAAAAAGAAATATTAGATAAGGAAACAATATCTAATGAGAAAGAAGCAGTAGATGAAACAAAAATATCAGATAAGAAAGAAATACCGGATAAGAAAAAAAAAACAGATAAAGAAAAGTTTGATAGTAAAGAAATATCTAAAAATAATGCAGACGAAACAATTGACTATCATGAAGAGATTGGTCAGCTAATTCGTCCTGACGAACCAATTGAACTTTTAGAATGTACACCTACAATGCCAATGTTTGATAACATAACGAAAAAAACTTTAAAGTTGGATACAAAATCACTGACTAAAAAGGTCTCGGATGTTAGCCAACCAGATACTAACGAGAGTATAAAACAAATCCAAGACAACCCTGATAAGAAAGAAAAAAGTTTAGAACATTTCATTGAGCGGCATGGGTGGAAATGTTATCCTATTGACAGCAATGACTCTAAAATCTATGAACAAGTAATAGTCCCCTTGGAAAAGTTACCTGAATCATTTGTTGAAACATACTTTCAATATCAAGGGATAACTAAGATAAACAAGGATGATGCAGAGATTGATAGGTAAGTGTATCTTGGATTTTTGACGAATGATTTTTTTACTCACATTCAAGTTTCTTATTAAATGTTTTCATTTTAGATTGATAAATTTACAGTCGTTAAACAGGCTTTCTAGTGTAAAAAAATGTAAAAGTCAAACAAAATCTGTGTCTAATAATCCAGCAAAGTCAAAACAAAGGAATACTGATCGACCATTGAGCCCTGCTGACACTACAGAATACAGTGAACTGACACCCTCTGAAGATGAGGGTGCTGATTATGATGATTATTTCCCAACAGCTGTAAGTATTTATTGATACCAGGTATTTTTTAATATTTAAATTATTAAACTGTTATTCTAATTTGTTTGTAGACTACTGCTGACTGTTCAGAAAATGACTTTGCGAAAAATTCTCTAATGAATGACGAGAATGACTCGGATTGGGCACAAGCAGAACAAAAAACTAAGCAAGAACCAGGTGCTGATAAATATAATAGTCATAAGAAACTAAAGACCGGTCCCAAATCTAAAATGGTGGAGGTGAAGCATGAGCACCCAGATTCTTTAATGCTGACTGCAGACAAGATGATGAACAAAGAATTGAATCTTCTACATTTACCAGTAGTTTTGGATGGCAAAAATGCAATAACACAAGTTAAAGGACCTGTTACTAGAAACAAGCAGGTATATCATGCTGGTGGTGGGTTTATGTCCTGTGTTGTTGAAAGTTCGAAAATTGTAATATTTTATTTTTTTCAGAGAAATGCTATGAAGTATTACAATAAATTGGATCGCAGTAAATCAGACGACTCTTCTTCTGAAGAAGAAAAACAGTGGGTCACCACCAAAGAAAAACTTTTAAAGAGACTTGGTAGGAAACAAGAAAGTGCAATGTAAGTTTTTTGGCGATACATAACACAGTCCCGTGCCTCCCATATTGTTATTACACATACATACCTTCACGCCTGTAATCCCAGAGTGGGGTAGGCAGAGCTACAGAATTACAACTTCAAAAAGTTGTTGACAATTCAGTAACCACAATTTGCACAAATAGGCTAAGATGTTTACCAGCGTATTAGTGACAGGTTGCAAGCCCATCGCCTAACAGTACTACAAGCCTATATTCCCTTAGTCGTTAGTTGTTATTAAGTTACTTACATATTTTATTTGTTGTTTTTAAATTAAGGGAAGATGATGCTAAACGGGCTAAACTTGTGAGCGAGTTCATTGAGAAGCGAAATGACAAGCCAGAAGTGCGAAAAACTCGTGGTCCCTCAAAACGCTCTAGAAGGAAACTGTTAGAAAGACAAAAGCAAATGAGGTAAGTAGTTTTCGGAGTAACAAAACAAGGTTTAGTAATGTCGTGACATGAGATAGCAAATGTTTCATCTGATTTACATCCCATTCACACACCATGCTATGTCACATGATTTATATTATAATAATCAATTAATTTCAGAGTACTTTCGCATGAGCTGTTAGGCGATGCGTCAACTCACATAAGCAAGGGCAACTCTCAAGCATATTTCAAGGGCCGCCGCAATATTAGAAAGGTATACCACAATATAAAACACTAACTTTTCAAATAAGTATATTTATTTATATTATCTCTGCTCTGTTTTAAAACTTACTTTGGCTGCCTTAGGTTATTGACAAGAAGTCCTTGGCAAGAAGTACTGTGATAGCTAACATGGAAGAATTTGAAAGGAAACGGAGGCTAAGTTTGAAGCAGATTCAACTGGTAAGCAATTATTTATTCACTGATTGCCCAAATCAAATGGTCTTTCTCGGCTAGCCCAACTCGTCTATACTCGTTTAAAATGACTTTATGATTAACTAGCTTAGAATTGGTAATTTGGCCATCCCACGGGAATAGTGGTTTATTTCGGGATTCAAGGCAGCCCTATGTGTTAATTCAGTGTATACCTAAGCAAACTATTCCTAATTGTATCCAACCAAAATTCGTCCATCCGTTTTAGCGATGAAGTAACAAAATCACGTACGCATATCCTTTCGCGTTGATAATATATGTAGTATTATGTATTTACTTGTGTGTTTTACCGTTATTACTATACAACAAAAAGAAAAATGGTACTCAGTTTTTTTTCATCATAATTTTGTAATGAATAATTCAAAATCACAATATCTCAAACAAAGCAATAAGGTCGAAGTTCTTCGATCAATGAGCACATTGAGCGCGAGCGAGCTTTGCAGCTCTTATTGATACTGCGAAGAACTTTGTCGTTGTACTTTCTTGTATAAACAAAAGTCGCACAATATCACACCGGACGAATTTAATGATTTAGATGTTAATAGTAGGTGTAAGTGCCCGATTAGTTTTTACTTCTAAAGTTGAATGGGTAATAAAGAATCGTTAGTGTATTTAATTGTACCATGTTTAATTTTCGTTACTGAGTGGACAAAAAAAAACCAGACCAAGCTTATTCGGAAAAAATAATTGCTTGACCCTAAACAATCGTTTACGGAGTGCCCCGAGTCATAATAGGGCGGTAAAAAAAGTTCACTTCGTCCTCTACATTTTGAGATTCAATAAAAAAATCCAAAAAAAAGTGACTGGACATGTTCTTTCCGTGAACCCTTCAACTGTACTAACTCACTGTACATTACAGCTACTATCCTAGCTCATAGCTATGAGTTTATTTAACTTCGATGCACTACTCTTTTTACCCCTCCTTCTCTCGTCTTTCTTCTTTCGGAATAGCAATATTTTTTATTTGTAAATATAGCCTATATACCAATATTCACGTTTCTAACTTCAAAACTGACGAAACTCTCATACAAAATTCTACACGCTCCTTTAACCCCTCTGGGCTAGATTTTCCAAAATCGCTGAAAGTAATATTTGTTAATAGCTTCTGCCCTCGACTTCTTCCGCGTAGATTGCTATTATGTGTTTCTCCGGTATATATATATATCTAAGCTATCTTCATTTCAAACTTCATCCAAATCCGCCCATTCGTTGCAGCGTGAAGAATTAACAATCTAAGACACTAACTTTCGCATTTATAATATTACTAATATTTTAGGATACTCATATTAATAGGATTAGTGGATAATAGCTTCTGAAGGCGTCGTCCGCTTAGGTTTCGATAAAAAATATTCCCTTGGACACTTTAAAAATCCGTCCAACTGTAGCAGCGTGAAGAAGTAACAAACACACACACACACACAAAAACACACACACACACACACACACACACACACACACACACACACACACACACACACACACACACACACACACACACACACAAACACACCCACACCACACACACACACAAACACACCCACACCACACACACACACACACACACACACACACACACACACACACACACACACACACACACACACACACACACACAAAACTTTCTTTTATTAGGGGTAGATCTCACTATTCCCATTGAGCTTTCCCATTGATGGTAATAGTGATTGATGGTAATTTATTATTGTTTTGATATCTATACAGGCAATTAGTAATAATAAGTCACAATGACAGTATATTATTAGTTTATTATAGTATATTATTTTACACCCGACGTTTAAAAAAAACCGCTCAAAATGGGAATAATGAGACATTTTGTAGGAGAACATAAGTCTCGCGATTACCATTCGGCGTTTCGTAATTCAATGGGAATAGTGAGACTGATTTGAAAAAAAGTGCAGTCTCAGTATTACCACTGCAATGGAAAATGGGAATAGTGAGATCTACCCTTTATTAGTAGGATATTCTAATATTAGTTTAGTAGGATTAAAGTTACTATTTGTGATATTCATATTTTGAATCTTAAACATTAGCCATCCTTAGTCTGTTAATTGTCGTTGTCCATCGTTTTAATTTTAATCATAAATATAAACAGAAGGAGATTATCTTAAATTGTAAGTCTAACGGCCAAACTCAAGACTCAGTTAATGACACTGAAGTCTAACACAAGTTTGAAAAAGGAACCAAATAATTGTCTCTGAAAAAATCGGAGAAAATTCTGAGTATGGTGGTATATGTTTTTATTTTTTGTATTTAAATTGTAATTCCTTACAGCAAGAGTTGATGGGTTGCGACGAAGGGGTGAATGTCCTTGTCATCAATGATGAGGTGTGTCTGGAATACGACTTCGAAGGGATGCGGCCTGCCGTTGCCGTGCATCCCTTTTTTACCAAAGTTATGAAGGCTCATCAGGTGAGATGGTGACATAGCACCTTCCACTTACAGTATGTGTAGTCCTAGTATGTTGTCCATTAGTTTCCTTGCTTCTTAATATATCCCTATTTCTATCTATCTACTTTTTACCTGTACGCTTCTGTATAAAATATATAAGGCTTTTGTAACTGCATAACTGAATGTCTGACAGGCACAGTCAAAACCGTGGGACCCAGAATTTGTAATTTTAAATATTTCTTCTTAAACCTAAAATCTACTAAGAGATTGTCTTAATTCAACCCCTAACCAGAAACGTGAAAATTACTGGAAAGTAATCTTATCCGTAGTATCGGTACGAAGTTACGGGTATCCTCCAGTATCTGATATATGTTCATGTCCTTTCAGTACGAAGGAGTGAAGTTTATGTGGGACGCCTGCTTTGAAAACCTGCAGATGGTACAGACAGGCCACCCCGGGGGCGGTTGCATACTGGCTCATTGCATGGGACTCGGCAAAACGTTGCAAGTCCTTGCACTGTTACACACTGTAAGTTACAATACACATTAGTACAGATGTAGTGAATAGTTCGTATTTATCTTGCTTTCTCACGCCCGGTTCCTATATTCAAGAAACGAATCGTTTTCCTTACGGGCAGTAGCGTTATGACATTTGCTACGTACAAAATGTGTCAAATTTTAACGAGACGTCACAATACTACCAACGGTTTTTAATATAGGAACGCACCATAAGTCAGCTTTAGTACCAACCGATAAGCTAATTGAGAGAGCAGAACCATGCGAGATGAATAAGAACTTAACCGAGAAAATACGATGATAATTTATTTTTTTATCATCATAATATTCATAATGTTTGTTGACCTTTTCTTTAAAAAAAAATTCTGACAACCTCAATGTACAGCCGAGTCCATAAATATCTGTACACTTTAGTACCTTGTCTATTTAATGTCATGTTTAAACTGGCATATATAAATTCTCACAGCGATTTAAGCGACGAGGTACTAAAGTTTACACATATTTATGAACTCGGCTGTAATTGCTTATAATTGACATGCTATGGAATTTATACTGTAACATTATATTTTAGTTATAAATCTGAAATCAGTATGATTATTCACTCATGGTGCGTTCCTATATTCAAAACCAATGGTAGAATTGCGACGTCTCGTTAAAATTTGACACATTTCGTACGTAGCAAATGTCATATCGCTACTGCCCGTAAGGAAAACGATTCGTTTCTTGAATATAGGAACCGGGCATCAATCTGTTACAAATTAGTTTTGGAATAAAATAACTATAAATTAAGATAAAACTTCCGTTGTAATGGCGAGTCCTTTTAGAGCTGATATCTCTTGATCGGCCCAATATACATGCGTAAAACTTATAACATCCCTCTTTTTTGTCTGGTATTAAAAATACATGGTTTTATTTCATAGGTTCTCACTCACCCACGAGTAGGCATGCACAGAGTGCTTGTATGCTGTCCCCTGTCGACGGTGTTGAACTGGGTTGACGAAATACACAAGTGGATTGGTCCGGTCACGGATGAAATTAAAGTAAGTTTCCATTTCGGAATCCTTTTCGGATGGCGCTAAAAAATAATGGTACTTTTTTGTATACATGTATTTTTCTATTTTCAAGCCGCGTAAACTGAAACGGAAACTAAAGGTATTACTAATGTAATCAAATTTGTATTTTTGAACAAGGTTTTAATAATTGGTTTGATTTGTTGGGATTGTTTTAAAGCGCTTCTATGGTTCGCTATTATTGTTATGTACAGTAGGCTGATATTATGTAACTTGCCTACGCACCGTCCAATAAAGCCAATTTGCGGTAGACCGTGTTTAACTTTACATATACTACATTGGCACAGTCGGTAGGATTAATGTAGTGTTTGCTTAGTAAAACACGGTCGGTCGCAAAGTGGCTAATATGAAGCTAGAAATGTCAGCCTACCCTGCATAAAATTTATCATGACCATGACCGAAACACCTGCAGGTTTTCGAATTGTCCAAGCTCAAAAAGACCTACGAACGTGCGTATCAGTTAGAAGACTGGTACAGCGGTGGAGGAATCTTCATCATTGGGTACGAATTGTTTCGAAGTCTGACCACGCTCGATGCGGAACTGGACGACATTCGACAAACCATTATAGACAAGATCCGCACAGCCCTGCTGGACCCTGGACCAGACATCATCATCTGTGACGAAGGACATTTGCTAAAGAACGACAGCACTGTACTAGCAGTTGCCATGAGCAGGGTTGTGACCCGAAGAAGAATCGTGCTGACCGGCACGCCGATGCAGAATAACCTGCGAGAGTATTACTGCATGGTGAACTTTGTCAAACCGAATCTGCTTGGAACTTATGCCGAATATTCCAACAGGTATTATTTTTTGTAGTAAACAGAAGACATCATTAATTGCTGAGCCACCACGTAACTCTGTGATAAATAGGCGTTTATTTCTGCGACAAGGTTCTATAGTGGCTCAACAAAAGTAATGATATTGCAATTATTGTAGAATGCTTTTTTCCCTACTTTTCTCTGTGTATATTTTTGATTTTAATATATTTTAGGTTTGAAAATCCTATTATGAACGGACAGCACAGAGATTCTCAAGTAGATGACATTAAGCTGATGAAAGCCCGAACGCACATTCTCCACAAAGTGTTAGAAGGCTGCCTCCAAAGACAAGAAGTGTCCGTGCTCTACCCTTATCTACCAAAGAAACACGAGTACACGGTGTTCATAACGCTAACCAAGTGCCAATGTGATCTGTACAAGCATTACCTTAATTACTATGCAAATAAGCAGAAACAGAGTATTCTGAAGGACTTTCATACGTTGCAGAAAATATGGTCGCATCCTCAGGTGTTGCATAATTTCCAGATGAAATCGCGTGATGAGAAAGCTAAAGTGAAAGGTAAGAAATTTTATATGTATTACATACATACATCTACATACCTTCACGCCTTCATTCCCAGAGTGGGGTAGGCAGAGCTACAGAATTACCAACAACTCTAAAAACTTGTTGATAACTCTGTAACCACAATTTGCACAATTAGGCTAAGATGTTTAACAGTGTATATTAGTGACAGGTAGCAAGCCCATCGCCTAACAGTACTACAAGCCTTTATTCCCTTAGTCGCCTCTTACGACTTCCACGGGAAGACATGGAGTGGCACAATTCTAAGCCGGCAACCACACGGCATCGCACGGCATTATATCGACGGAGGAAAGGAGAAACATTTTTCTAACTTACTACTTAACCCGGCTCAAAAGACGCAGAAAAAGAAGCCGGTTCTAATGATATATAAAACTCAATTTCGAAAATCATGTCGCTTAAGGGGTTTCTCCTTTCCTCCGTCGATATGTATTAACTCGTGTTAATAGGTAGCAATATTTCTTTTTACGTTAGTTTCTATATCGACTTTAGTATTGCAAGATTCTTAATAAAGTACGATTAACACTTAAAGCTTCGCTTTGTGGCGAGACGTAAGACGAAATTGGCATTCTTAAAACCTCTTCGTCGATTGCGATTAAGTTGTGTCTAGAGCGGGTGCTGCGACTTCCCATTTGCTGTAATTATGAATGCAATACAAAACTCTCACATTTCTTCCGTAGACGAGAAGCTTGAAGACGATTTAGCTCGCGAAGATTTGACAGCTACGGAAGATATGAAACCTTCCACTGAAGATTTGAAACCTTCGGACAAGGAAGTGTGGTGGCTTCAGTACCTGGACGGTGGCAAAATGCTAGACTGTCTCGAGAGCTCCAACAAATTCGTGGCCGTATTTAGGATACTGCAGGAGGCTGTCTCATTGGATGACAAAGTGTAAGTAGACTTGAAAGTTTAGAATTTGGTGTTTGTTTTAATTTCTCGCATTTTATAAAGCTGTGTCTTTGTTTAATTTTGAAATAATTTTCAAGATTAACCATTCTATAATTATAAAATATAAACGATAGTGTTTGGGTACCCAAGGGAAAAAGTCAACTTGACTCGTACTAAAAAAGGGAAACATATACTTACGGTGTATACTATACTTTTTTCACTTGATCTTTGACACGAACATTGCACGACTGGGACTCGAACTCAGAACCTTACCGCACAGCCACATCAATTACACATGAAAAGATTCCAAGCTCAAAACTAGACGCTTCAATAGCTCTAATTGGATATGTTTTCACGTTGAAGTAATGGTTCTTGGCTCAAGTAACAACTGTGCTTTGTCTTTTTCCTTGTTGTTTCTATCATTATTTTTGTTTTAACTTTGTGTCATGAAGTATTCTCAGTAGACTATTTATTATGTCAGATTGATATTCTCGACGTCCCTGATAACGATGGATTCCCTGGAGTTCTTCCTGAAGAAGATCAACAAATGGAGCCTGGGGCAGGAGTACTACCGGCTCGACGGCTCCGTGCCGCCCGAGGTCCGCCAGAAGTGGTGCCGCGAGTTCAACGCCGACAACAATTACAAGACCAAGTGAGGAACGATACTAGAACAATTCTTATCTTATATAATAACCTTATGCGTCTCTGTCACTATTCTTTGGGTCTGCTTTAAATTTGCGGTAATTTACGTGTGTTCCAAGTACAGATGTAGTGAATAAACATACGACGTCGTTTTTGGTCGGAAAAGTTTGTATTTATCTTACTTTCTCCACCAGCTTTAGTTCCCACCGATAGGCAAATTGAGAAAGCAGGATGAATACAAATTAATCCGACGAAATACGACGTCGTATGTTTATGCATCCTGTATAATATCTGCACATCAGACATCATGCAGTCAATCCTCAATCCACTACTTGGTCCAAAGACAGTCTTCTTGAAATGGAATACAACTTTAAAAAAAGTTGTGGTTTAAATATACTTTCAAATTCTAGATACATACATTTAGCAACATAGGGACGTCGATGGGTCTTGTAATACCTAAATATTTTAATTTGCTAGGTCTTTTCCAATGTACTGGTCCACTGGCACATTTTTTTATCAAAAACTACTGTTAAGGCTTAAGGTTCATCAAATTTTCGTTTGTTTTCCAGAGTATTCCTGATCTCCACCCGAGCCGGCTCACTGGGCCTGAACATGACGGCGGCGAACCGCGTGATCATTCTGGACACGTCCTGGAACCCCGCGCACGACATACAAAGCATCTTCAGGGTGTACCGCTTCGGGCAGAAGAAGGACTGCTACATCTACCGGCTGGTCGCACTGGTAAGCTTAGTAGCTCAAACATGACGGCGCGTCGAACTGCGTGGACCATTCTAGATGCGTCCTCTACTAGCTCGATATGGATATGGATGTGTGGTGCTTTTCATCAGGTGTTAATTCACGTCCAGACGTGAAAAATAAGAATATGTTTGACTATTGGATATATTCTAGAGCCAGGGCCAGCTGATATTTGGTTTTTTATGCGGCCAAAATTGTATGCCTTATTTTTGCCTTAAGTTTTCTCAACCATGCCATGCTCGAAGGTTAACTGGAAGAGATAAGTTCGCCTAGTTTAAATACACCCTGTTAAATGTCTATTGTTTTTATTTTTTATTTGCGTATTTTAATTTGTTTTTTTTTGTTCTTTTCTTGTTAATGTTTGTTTGGAATTTTGTGTTAATTTTATTTGGTTCGTGGTCCGTCACGCCTCGTCATCATGCTGCCCTATTTGATACTCGAAACTTTTTTATACTGTATATTTTGTTTTCTTTTTGTGTTATATGTATTGTGTCAAATTTTGACAATAAATCTATTTCTATTCCTTCTATTCTTCTATTCAACAAATGCCATTGGCTACTCCAGTCGAATGAGATCTCATCACTAGTCTAACCTATTATAGGGTACCATGGAACAGAAGATCTACGAGCGCGCTGTGACGAAGCAAGCGGTGTCCTGCCGCGTGATCGACGAGCAGCAGATAGACCGCCACTACAACATGGCCGAACTCACCGAGCTATACAGGTACGTTGCTACGGACTATCAGGCAATGGTCATCTGTAGCTCAAGCACGAAAATTCTGTTTGAAAGGCGGTAGTCCGGTGTCATCCTATTGTACAAGATTATTGAAGGTATCGTGGACTGCCCGGGCCTCCTAGCCAGAATCGGCATTCCTTTTCCCTGTACCTGCAGCAGACTGCAATGGAAAACCATTCGTGCTGCCTTTTTATCGCACAAATGAGGGTCGTCATTCAATTTTGTATCGAATGATTTCATCGTAAAACAGCGTGAAATCGGTTATCTTTATATACTGTCGTTTCTTAGCCTCGACTAAAACTAGATGTAGACTTGCTTGTTTGTATAATTTATTTATTTTATTTGGGACATCAACAGCGATACATACAATCAGATACATAAGATATGGATACATTTGAGTAAGCCGGTAACAGATGAGATGACCAAAAGGAATATATAATAATTTATGTTTTAGTATTTCTAATTTTAGTTTCAATTTATAATTAAAGTTTCAGTTTTAATTTATACCTATTTAAATATTATTTTCTGTAAATGTTTATTACGACTATCACTTAAGTTTGTTGTGTTCACTATTTTAAAATGTACACAAAAGTTATATTGTCGCTAGACTGTTCTAATTATTTTTAAATGTAACATTCAGTTTGTGAACCAATTAATAAAAACAAAAAGAAAGTTAACAATACTATAATAATTATAAAATAACTGCTACTACCATGATAACATGAATAGAATTGTTTTCATGCATCGGTTACGCAATAGGTGGTATACTGATACCGTTAACAATATCAATATTAGCGGTTTATAATACGCGAGAAAAATAGTACATTATTGCCTAGGCAGTGAAGCAGGCAATTGCGGTCCGAGAATTGGTTTAAACGGACGAGCTTGCGAGTCCGTTTAAAAATACGAGGCCCGCAATTGCGATTCCTGCCGAGGCATATATAGTGCTTTTCTCAAAAATAGCAAGAAAAAAATCGCATATAAACACAAACTTCACGTGAAATAACCTCACTCTTTACCGCCATTATTTTTATGACAAGGAGAAACGCAAGCTTTTTTTAGAAAAAAAAACTCAATCTATTCCAGACACAGATAAAAAAGTTACGTTTCGAATAAAATATGGATGAATAACACTTGCGCCCTCATTTTATTATGGCCGTTTTCACTTTTTAAAAAGTTACAAACTAGATAACAATGAAATTTGTATGCAACATTGCGGGCTTGTGTAGCGAGCACGCAATGTAATTTTTTTTTTTATTTGGGAACTGTCTGTAAACTATGTACTTCGCGTCTCAGTATGGAGTTAGTAATGTCAACTTTTCCGGTCATTTTTGAGAAAAATATAGTTTCTCGTGGCTGTCGTCACACGGTGTTAGAGGTGAGCGCCCCTGCCGGCAGGTTCGACGAGACGGGCGTGGGCGTGGCGGGCGGCGTGGCGGTGGGCGTGCAGGACGTGGTGCTGCTGCGCGTGGCGCGCGACGCCGCGCTGCACGCCGTGCACGAGCACGACTCGCTGCTGCGCGGCTCCGAGCCCGCGCTGCCCGAGCACGAGCGCGCCGCCGCCTGGGACCAGTTCCAGCAGGAGACGCAGCGCGACCGTCAGTACACACCCACTCCGACACCGACACGCCGGCACGGTGCCATAGCTCCGGGGCTCAATTATCTATTAGGCAGTGTGACCAACTCCGCCCTCAGCCAAAATTCTAGAACTACAGCAGTTTTTACCCTCGAATATACATTCATCATCATCATGTCAGCCGAAAGACGTCACTGCTGGACATAGGCCTCCCCCGAGGCTCTCCACTCAGACCGGTCTTGTGCTTTTCGCATCCACCGCGTTCCCGCGATCCTTACAAGGTCGGCACTCCATATACATTAGTAATTAATAAAATAAAAAAGTATTTTTTTGGCTTTGGAGGGCAGAACTGCCTAGGGGCCTCGCATCGATTAGGAGCCCTGCACACCGGGCAAGCGCACCGGGGTAAAAGAAAAAGGGGCCCTTTGCATTGCCCCGACATGGTTATTCCGACCCTGGATAGCTCTTAAAAGGTCTTCAGGTTTGTACTTGTCTCTCATATACGCTCTTATTAAGAGCGAGTGAGAGAGACGTATAAACCCAAAGCTCCTAAGTGCTCACACTCTGTACCATCGTTTCCTCCAAACAGATGGACCGATTCGTACGCAGTTTTTTTTTTTTAAATGAAGCTAGTTTAATGGGAGGTGGATCTTAACTAGATTTGATAAAATCGGTTGGGCCGCTTAAGCGATGACATTTCGTATCGATATGGTTTTACTGTGGAGAATTAAGGACTGTGCAGGTAAATTACTTACGAGACGTTGTTGCATTTGTAGTTGTGTACAGTCAGCACATAACCTCGTAAGGCCCAGTGTGCAGTAACATGTACATAATCAAGGCAATTTACTTTGTACTCTATTGCAATAAGAATAAGGTTTATTTTCCAATGTAACATTAACTGAAAATGTCATTTTCGAACAATCGCAATGGAACTTTATTCCCTTGATTGTAGATTCAAAGTCCCAGTTACAAAAAACTCCCATTTTGCAGTATGGTGGGCCTTGCGAGGTTAAAGAAATAAACTAATACTTTTATGTATTTTTTTATAATTTTTATTCAGGTGCATCAATGAAACTAACAATATTAAACAATATTTAAAAAGTGAATAATATTAATATTAAATATAACATTTAATTCTAATATTCACTCCAGACATTTTGCACTCCTTCTCATCCGATTTATCATTTGTGTTAATTATAATTTGTTCTGATATTATATCTAAAGCCTCATCTGTGCCTTGAATTCTTTTTTCCTCTCTAGTATCATGTAGACAAACATTTTTTCCCGAGGGAGAGAGGAATCTCTACAGTTATGCTAGTAAATTCTTCCTCAGCTAATGTCAACTCAACCATGTTTCAACCAGGGACCGGAACCGCTTACCCTTTAAAAGGTTTTCGTTAGGGTATATAATTGACTGGTTTTTACAAACCCTAACGATGCGATAAGCATATCTTCGACTTACCCCAATGAAGAGCTATCCCATACGATACAATTAATTCGACTAAGCGCTTACCAATTCCTTAAAACCCTCGTTAGGCTTTCCCTATGAAGTGTTTATTGAACGGCTTCAAGCTATTTTAATCTCTACGCGCAGTCCATACAAATTATTTTTGCACTACTTAGCAATTGATTGGCTATCCACACACAGGCTTGAACCAACCAATCACACGAATCTGCGAAACAGAGTCAACGGAGAGGGGGAATTAATAGGGTAACACTAACGTAATGCTAAGTGCTTAAATCCGAAACCCTTACGAAACTGGTAACCTCAATGGTTAATCATTCATTAGGGTAAGCCTAACGATAGGGATACGCTAACGTTTGGGAGAGCATATGATGTAGTTACCCGATCGATAGACTTAGTCGAATAAAGGGGTTTTCCGGTCCCTGGTTTCAACATCGGAACCATTATTAATTTACAACGTTACAATAATAACACTGAACAAGAAATATTACTTATTAATATAATTATTATTAATTTGACATTCACTGACGTTTGAATGTCTATATTTTAGTCTTCAAAATGTGTAGAAACCTCTTTTATCGGACTGTAGAATGAAATTTCAATTTAAATTTTAGAATCCCTGTAAATAAATACTACTTGAAAAATGCAAAAACGTCTCGAAAGTAATTTACCTGTATGCTACTAGATAAAACTATATTGCTTTTGACATGTTTGATTCGTATTGATTTCAAGTCGGCCGCCATTACCCGGTCCTGACTCTGAAAGTCCTAAGACAGATAGGTACTATAGTTAGTAGTGACGAACACTGCTGCCAAGTGGTAGGTAAAGTCCGGGTATCCAGATCGACCCTTCTCAAAGTCCTCTAATGCTTGCTGTTCGTTGCGTACGTTGTGGCCGCGTGCCTGTTTGAGCACGACTGGTCTGTTATAGTTCTAAATGATTTAACACTGCCTGCTAAGTTCCTTACTTACCACCTGGTAGGATATTTAATAAACTTGCAGTAGGTAATTATAAACTTAATATTTTCTGTACAGAAATGAAGAACGAGAGCGCTGTCAAAAAAGAAAAGAAAGTAGCCAAAAGAGTCCTCTCCATCGACAAGTCTTCCACGGTTACGGACGTCAAGGATGAGCCCACTGATGACGGCAAACCTGTCCCCCCGACGGAACCCAGACTCAAACGAGGGAAAAAGGTTATCAACTGCTGTATTCCTATCCAACCGACAGCTCAGGTGGAACCGCAGCCGTCCACCAGCAAACAGTCTGACGAGTTCCTCATCGACAAAGATCAAGAGAACGACATGGTTTCGAAGATTACTCAAATCTTATTAAGCCATGACTTTAACAGCAAGAAAGGAGCGAGGGACATATCAAAGTTAATAGGAACGGTCCGACAAATCGTCGCGAACGGAGACTTGAGCAAATTGCCTCCCGGTGACGAGCTGGCAGCAAGCATAGCTCAAGTCTTGCTACGGAAAAGTTCCCCGCCCATGCCAGCCCTTACTGATGTACGCTCCATGCAAGTACAAGAAGATAATCACACCATTCCTCCCCAAGGGACACCACAAATGGAAGATGAAACGTCCTCTGACTTCAACACTGAGACCATCACCGGGGATTTAACTAATAGTGTCAATACCAAAAAAAACAGAAGGAAAGCTGCTGTGTCCGCTGAAAAAAAGTTAGATTCTATAGCTCCAGATGTCTTGATAGATTTAAACGATACTGATTGGCTGGATGAACAGCCTTCCCAATATCGCACGCAAGATATTGCAAAGAAGTACAAACCGGGGCCTAAGAGCAAGAAGAAAATAAAAGAAATTAAGCCAAAAGAGAAACCAACCGAGCCCGCATTGAGAGATGAGAGTATTCTGCTCCTGAGTGATGACGATGAACCAATGGTGCAGCCGACTGTTGCGCTGAAAGAGGAAGTGCCGGAGACGAGTAAGAGAGTACAGAGTGCTGCTGCTGATGCAGGGAATTATCCTCTGCACCCTTCGTTGCTGACCAACCAGAACTTCGTGAAGATAGTGGCGCACACATACCTGGCCGGGAACCCTATGTTGGACGAAGACGCGGCCACGCTGGCGGCCCGGTACAGCACTTCCAAGGCCCTGAGAGAGCTCGAGGCCACGGGCAAGCCCATCAACAGCGGACCAATCTACGACATCGCCATTAAGGTTAGCTTTTCACTGAGTTTGTTGATGCTGAATAAACATTGAACGTTTTGTTTAGTCGGAATAGTTCCTATTTGTCTCTCCTCTTCAGTTATTTTATGTTAAATACATAAACTATCTGAGACAGTTAATGTAACTGTTTTATAATTAATAGGCTGAGAGGTAGTAGATTAGATAGATACATATTTTTATTCTGTAACCACATTTTGCACAATTAGGCTAAGATGTTTACCAGTGTATTAGTGACAGGTTGCAAGCCCATCGCCTAACAGTACTGCAAGCCTAATTGTGCAAAATGTGGTTACAGAATTATCAACAAATTTTTAGAGTGGTTGGTAATTCTGTAGCTCTGCCTACCCCACTCTGGGAATGAAGGCGTGAGTTTATGTATGTATGTATGTATATTTTTATTCATGGCAGATAGATAACTTAACGTAATGTGAAGCTTGATTAAGGCCAGTATGATAATTGATAATATACAATATTTCTAGGTTTTGGGTGAAGACATACTTAAGAAACTTCACACCAGTGGCTCTAGTTCTTTAAACACAGCATCGAAGTCATCAGAACAGAACGTTTTCAAGCAAAATTTGATCAAAGACACAGAAAAGATATTGAATGATGCTACAGGAAGCGAAGATCGGCCCAAGTTAAAAGCTAAGGTGACGTCGGATTTGATGCCCAAAGAAAAACCGAAGCCGAAAATACCTTACTTAGGGTTTGTGAAACTGACTCCCGTCACACCGGTCGCGCCGCAGCCGCCGGTCGTGCCGGTTGGATTGTGAGTATACTTTTTTGTTTTTGCAAATAAAAGAGTATTCTGACGATAAACCCTAGCTAAATTTAGGTAGCATTTTCTTTAATAATATCAATAAACTTTGCGACTCTAAACATCTGATTCGGGAAGCTGATGTTAACTATCACGCTGATCAGCACCGTGGACCGCGCAGCGCTAAGTCGGGACACATCGACTTATCATTGTGTTTTACCTGTGACACGTTGTTGTAGGATAAAGCGGGCCGTCCCCGTGGTTTCGAACGAGCCTCAGTCCGGCGACGAGTGCATCCTGCCCGACGACGACGACGTGCGCGTCGTGAGCCCGCCCGCGCCGCCCGCGCGCGACCCGCGCCTGCTCGGCGGCCTCGGCGCGCCCGGCGGCCGGCCGGCCATAGCCATCTGCGGGAACAAGATCACCGGCGTGGCCGAGCCGGCGGACGCGACCACGATATGTCTGGACAGCGACGACGAGGACGCTCCCTTGGCGCCGCCCTCCGCTACAGCGGCCCGGGGGCCCGCGGCGCCGCCCGTGCCGGTCGCGCTCACCGCGGCCTCCGCCGAGCTCGCCGCGGTCCGCTCGTTAGGAGAAAAGCACCAAACCCAGAAACCTAACATCCTCAAACACCAGAAAGAAGTCCCCGGAAAATCCGACCTTCCCGCGAAGACGCGTCCCGGCCCTAGCAAAGCGGACCCCGCTCCGGAGACTATTATTCCAAAAAATTCAAAGAAAGAGAACAAGAAACTGTGCAAGCCGGGCGACATCATTCGAATCTCCAAGACGGGGGAGGTCGAGGTGTTGAACAAAGTGAATCCCGGGTCGGAGATGCACGCGCAGATAGTTCAAGGTCGCGCCGGGTCGATCACTAAAATTGCGCCTCGAGGCGAGCCGCCGACCCCGACCGAGGCGGCGACGCCGGAGAAGGCCCCCCCGACGAGCGTCGTGAAGGTGGCGAAGCGCGTGCGCGCGTCGTCCAGCGAGAGCAGCGGCAGCTCGCGCGGGAGCAGCCCGGTGCGCGCGGCCGAGGACCCGCTGGCCATCTTGCGGGACGTCGTGCACATCCCCGCCGCCCTCTACCAACAATCTACATCTCCCTACAAGACGACTTCCCATTCTAAAGCGCCGCCCCCTAAAAAATCTTCGGAAGCGCCCGCCCAGCCGTCTAAAAAATTGACGAGCACCCAACACCCTTCTATACTAGGAAAAGAAATCAAAAAAGCGCAGCCCCTCTCGTCGAACGCGCCCCCGGCGAAAGAAATAAAGGAAAAGCCGAAAAATGAGCCACCGCAGTCGTCGAGTCTTCTCAGTAAGCTGAGTAAATGTCTCACTGTGGGTAAATCGAGGGTCGTCATGGAGTCGGTGGACTTGACGGACGCGCCCGAGCCGAGTGCGCCGGTCAGGAGTTTCCCCAGTACGAGCAAGGGGAAACCTTCGCCCCCTATAAAGCCGAAAGAAACACCAAAAACGACGGTACCCAAGAACGTAGTCGTGACCGGCTCGTCCAAAAGCATCTTTTTGACGCCGTCTAACACGTGAGTATTAAATTAATCTTTTTTTTATTAGCTTATCTTTGATTTTAACCTTTCGTCTGTGTATGATAAGGATCCGCAGAGAAGTGATTTCAGCGTTTTATTTAAATACTTTACTGGCTTGAAGATAGGGTTTTAATTTTATCGTAGCAAAATCGAAAAATTGAGAGCCAGGTGCGTTTAAATTTCGTCACGTGACACCGATGACGTCATAGCTCGACGGGAACAAGCATGAGAGGCTTTTTATTTTTAGCATACGAAAGGTTAAACTAAACCATTCGGCAACAATCAATGTTGTCTTTAATTATTAAATAATTAGTAACTCTTAAAGGTACTTAACTACAGTAGCAGGCTTTACCAATCTAGGTATTGTCACTACAAATAAAATACATGTAGTTTCGTCTTATTGCCCTCGTAGTCGTCATCTATCTCGCCCGTTCACCCATCGTTCTCCGCCTTTCCCTTTTATTCAATCATCTCGATCATCAGTCATTTGTCTAATTCACTCACTCACACACATATTCAAGTTAGTAGTGTGGTGGAGAGTAATTTAAAACGAAGTACTAAGACTGATATTTTAACCAACCGTATGTGGTCGATAAAAAGCCCCTGCCTTGATAAGGAAGCAGGAGTACTAAAAGGAGAGAAGCGTTGCGACGCGTAAAATAGCTTCCGTCTTGTTCTACCTAATTGATAATTTTATTTTGCTCCTTCTCCGCTTGAGTGGGAACATACTCTGAAATCGTAATTCTTACACTTGGCGTTATCGCAGGTTAAAGGGCGGCGTAGTCCGCGTTTCAAATGCGGAGCCCCGGACCGACAGCAAGAAGCGGCCCGCCGTCAAGGTGGAGCCCGAAGCGCCCAAGCGGAAAAAGACTGATCGACGTGAGTATTAAATTACATGCCAACATAGATACTTTTCATTAGTGGCTAGTAGATAAACGAAGTCCATTTAAGTCTAAGTTATTACATTACCTTTTTTAACGCCATTAGCGGGTAAATCCGACAATCGACGTAACGACGCCATATGACGTAAGGTTGAATATAGCTCTGGTTTTTAGCTATTATTGGAGTGTTAGGTAGGATCTACTTCCAACGCCTAACGCACGCTTGGATAGCTAATTGAGTACTATGCTACAATATTCCAAACTTTATTAAGAAAATTGGTTTTTTGTTTGTGAAGCTGCTCAGACAAACTCAGCGGTTCTAAACTTTTCTAGTCCAAAGTCCCCTTTGCAAAAAAGAAAATTGTCTGCTTGTCTGCGTTTCCGTCAGCCCCTTTATCTTTTGTCCAAAGACTTCACTACCCGGTATCGCTCGCGTTGGGATTCTAGGTCCATTGACCACTTATACTTAAAACCTCGAATTAATCTCGAAGCCCACTGTTGCTGTTGCTCAAGCCACACATGTGAGCCACATAGGTCCGTTGGCGTGTCCACATTTTCAAACGCCAATGTACGCGATCGCTACAAGGTTCCAGCAGATATGTGTTTGTTTTGCTGAGTGGACCAACGATAGTTGTCCAAGCGCAGTAGAAATAAGGAACGTGCATGGCTCGGGCCTTGGTAGTGGGTAAACATTACAGCATTAGTTGCCGCTTCGCCGTATCCCTGCTTCGTCGGATTTTTGTTTCGCCGGATTACTTATCTATCTAATATATATAAATTAATAAAAATTAATCTCCATAATGTATGTACATAATTTCGCGCATACGACTGCACCAAATCGGATAACTATTTTTTTATTGCCCTCGTTATAAAGAAAAAAATCCACTGGGAAATTCTGAAATTTTTCAGCGGGGAGAAGCCGCAAGCGGGCCGCTAGTATACAATAAAGTCAGATGTAGAATGGCGAATCGGTCAGTGAAATATTGGAGCAGCTCACGCGTTTGACAGTGAAGTCTTTCCTTGCTAAGCGTCTTTATGTGCTACTAGGAGTACGTACGAGTATATTTTAAAGTGTTGTATTTAAACCCACGTGGGCTGCATGGAGATTCCAGATTCACTGATTGACGGAAACCAGTCACAGCCTAAACTAAACGACTGAACGTATAAATATAACTTTTGGAATACTTTCGTAGGAATACTAGTATGCCCTTATTAGTAAACGTTTGTTAACGGCCGAGTAGCTAAGCCATGCTGTCCTTATCTCACTTATCTGTTGAATTCATACGTCTTTCCTTTTCAGCAATGACTCTCAAGGATTTCGACATCGATGACATCGACGACATCATTGAGTTGGAATAGATGAAACTTCCACTTTTAATACAAAACGCCACGAAAAGTTACCAAATTGACTGGTGACATATTGTCACTAATACCCAGATCCGACGCTATTATGGTTATCGATTTTGCCTGATTTTTATTTTTAATTATTATGGCACACATTAATTCTTGCAGACCAAATTTGAAAGATTTTATGCAAAGTATTGACATAAAGAGAGTGTAGGATGACCTTCACATATTCAGCAATTTGCTGTACAGATGTAGTGAATAGCCCAATAAAATCGTTATTTGTCTGATAGATAAGTTTGTATTTATCAAGCTTTCTCAGTAAACCTATCGATGTGTAGCAAAGCTAACAGAGAAAGCAAGATGACGAAAGTTTGTATTTATCAAGCTTTCTCAGTAAACTTATCGATGTGTAGCAAAGCTAACCGAGAAAGCAAGATGACGAACTACGAGACGAACGTATGTGACAAAATACGATGCCAAACGGATTATTCACTACATCTGTAATAGTCCTGTAAAGGTGTCGAATATTATAGTAGTAAATTGAAGAATTGCTTTTATTTCAAAATGATTAAGTACACAGTCAGTGTTTTCGTTATGTTGATATTTTTTTTATTTTACCTCCTATAAAAGTTGCTATATGTTGTTTTTTTTTTTTTTTTTTTTTTATATCATATGTTTGTTTTTTGTATGTCTGGAAGTATTCGTTTTGGTTATAAAAGTTTAAAATTAAGTGGAGATGTCTTATACCTTAATAATTAGATGTATTGTAAATACTATATGTAAGGCTAGGGTTTGATTGTGTCTCAATGTGATCTAATTTTTTATTTTTCTTAAGTGTAGATGATAACAGCTCTTTTGTGTAGCTAGAATATAATATGATGAGTAATGATGACATTGTTGGTGTTTTAGGGTAACTCATTTTACCTATTATTTGAATAAGCTTAGACACCCTCTGTCAGGCAAGTTAAGAATTTCACGTGTTGACTATACAACGCGCTATTAACTTGCCTAACTTATATCTTTGTTCCATCGGAATGTAAACTGGTCGTTTCGGTGGTATTCAAATTAAAATAAATAATTACTCCTAATCACTGTTTTATTATAGTATATTTTTTTACTTACAATAATATACTAAACATTTATAATTTATCTTACTTTTAAACGTTAAAGCTATTGAATAGATAATTCATAAAATACTTTCAAAATCTGAAAAGTAACACTGACCAGTCGCTTATCACTTTCCAACTTACAACGAATATAATTACAATCATACATTGTTATAGTTTGTTTCGCCGACCGTAAATAATAAGGTCAGGTGGGGTAAGTGCGACCAACCATATATTTATTAGGAGTTGGTTTGACGGACTTGCCCCATAGAAGCACTTGCTCCAAGTGGAAAAAGCATCAACGGGGTAAGTGAGACAAACCATTATATTTATTAGGAGATATTGTTGGTATGACGGACTTGCCCCATAGATGCACTTGCCCCATAGATGCACTTGCCCCACCTTACCTTAGCTGTACAAATATGTATTATGTCTACATAAGAAACTAATATTTGTTCGAATTGATAAAGAAACCTTGCATATAATAATGTTAGCAAAATATGGACCCCCATTTAAAAAAATGATAAATCGGGAACCCACTTCTGACCACCATTAACGTCTATACACTAGAGCTAACAATAATCACCAAGCTAAGCCGAAATGAAATGATTTAAACCTCAAATTGCATTATTTACTTATTTATTTTTTGTACTAATTTATCCCATCTCCATGATTCCGTGATCGTGGCATTATATAACAATATAAAAAATCATGAGAACACGCCCCACACTTCGCAGTTTGGGTATGCGCGCGTTCGTAGTACGTCCCACCGGCCAAGTGACATATTCGCAAAACGTCTCAAAAAAAAGTTCCAGTTCACACCAGTTTCTCGTGAAAGGTAGCTTACGTAAAAGAAAGAATTAACTTATGCCTGTGTTTTATTTAACTAAAATTACACGTTAAGCGAAAGGGGCGTTTTGCGAACAGGACGCGATTTTTGTGAAGGGACAACAAACCAACTTAAGTCACTATGGATTTTGTTAAAGTTCCTTATAAGTTGGTTGAGAACGTCACGTTGACACAGTCCATAGTACCCTAGACATCAAATCGGTAGACTGCCCTTATTGTGTTACCTTTTGAACGTCGAATACAAAATGCGCCACTAAGTCCCCTGCCTCATGGGACGCCATGGCAACGTCGCTGGCCAGGTCTCCCATACAAATTAACGTAGCCAAACCGTCGCCAAGTGAGTGAAGCCGTCTACTTTTCAATATGAATTATTTGGCTACGGTGGCCGGCGACGTCGCCATGGCGTCTCGGTGAGGCAGGGGACTAACACGCCAAACATGTTTGCTATGCTATGCACATTGCACCTTATTGATACGAAACAACGTCTCTTTTAATGAACTTATGAGGCGTGAGTGGCATGACTTTCAGTAGACGGGCAGAGCCGTCTTTGGCGTTCAAAAGGGTAAAGCGACGTATTGCAAAGAGTTAAGGGACATTCTACGAACGACACCTTAGGCGCACTAACCGCAATTTGGATACAAATTACATGATCTAGAACAAAATTCTAAAGTGACAATCATAATAATATTTACAAAGTTTAACACCAAACCAAACTATGATTACAATCCGAGATCTGCCTTTTGCTCAGCGAACATACAGATATAAGACCAAATGACAAGTTAAAAACTAATTATGTTTGTAATACCTTCAAAAGCAAAATAATTTCACAATTCTTAGATGCTTAACCTGATAAGACCCAGTACACAAAAAAAATGTCAGTAGAATATAAACCTAATGAAAAATCTGTAATCACCACTTTTTATATCGATTGAAAGTATGGTAAGTGTTTAAAATGACCAAATACAGTCGTTAGAGGGAACATCCCACGTTGACCCAGGTGTACAGTCGAAGCCATAATTATATGTATATACTTTCCCAAGACTAGGCGTCACAATATCTACACGCACCTATGCTACTCATAATAATGTCTATATTTGGTGCGATATCCGTATAGATATTAGAGCGTTTGACTTTATCTACTGTCCGCAGGTAAGAAAAACTACCAAAGGTAAAAATAAATATCTCACAAAATTGCAAAATATATGTACACCTTATTGGCATAATAATGTCTGTGTACGTATATTCGTAAGCACATTGGGCATTCTAAAGTTAATAATAAGTACCCCTATCAATATAAATATAGAAAACCTTCCCATTACATTCCTTACAGTACAAGATGAGTACGGCACCGACTTTTGCATTTTATCCGCTCTAAGCATATGGTTCTAAAGTTCATCATTCATAGTTATTCCATCTTATTTAACTCGACTTTACTTGGAACCAGTTTACTACTCTATCAAAAAAAAATACTATAGCTAATCCAACAATTGTCAGTTAGTTTACGTAACAAAACCTAACTTCACAGAACAAATAACACTAAAATTTAAACTACATTTAGGCACATGATTGGTTGTATAAACTTAACAAAATAAAAAGTGAGTATTACAAGGACAGAATCTATTTCTCTGCTCTGAATTTAATATGGGCCGTAAAGTGAATTGGGCAACTAAACCACCGAATTAAGGAGTCCTCTTCAGCTGATTTATAATAAATTAAGGTAATCTTTCCATAATAACGTCTCCAAATAAGTGGTTTGGGCCTGTTAACTACTAGGTTCGAGAGGCAACAATCCATAAGATGTGGAATCTCTCGTAAGTTCATAACAAAAGATGCAGGTCTAGACAAATTACATTAAGTCGATCTTAACCATAACAAACCACGAACCGGACGGCGCCATAATTTATATTTTAGCAGGCCTGAAGATCTATAAAGGTGCAGTTTACTCGGACAATTTTTAAAGGCAATAATAACTATCTTTCTACGTAATAGAATAAGATGCCCATACAGTTGATAGACAGTTATTGCTATAAAATTGCCTGTTAAAGCGCACCTAAGGGTAGCTGGAAACAGCCAGATGTTAGTACACAGAACCGTTCATGGAGATCTTTGGACGAGGCTTATGACTAGCAGTGAACGTATTTCGGATGATGATGCTGATGATGTATTAACAAAATCATTGCCAAAGACCCACTAAGCGGACGGTCTTACTGATAACCTTGAGCGCCAAGCCGGCAAATCACGTCATCGGAAATACGTGGCACTGACGCCAAACGTCGGCAATTGCCGTCAAACTTCATACGCCATAAGACTGGGGCATCTGAGACGCGTCGTATTACTTTCCTGCTTAGTGTTCATGCGGTAATAGAATTTTTTCACTAATTAGCGGAAAAATGCTGCTACTAGCTACAGCGACCGTTGCTTTACTAGGCCGTGCATGACTTTTGGATTGTGAACTTTGATCTAATAGTGTCGCCAAATTGTATCATTTGCAAAGCGCAAGAACAGTTCTGTCTCAAATAGTTTAATCTCAACATCTAGACGGCACTTATTAAAAGTATTGAGACTGGGAACCGACGCGTCGGTAGCTTAAAAAAAAAAAAAAATTTTGCTCCGCGCGATAACGTTTCTCACCCCCTAAATCACGTCAGATTTCCACGATGTTTCCGTTTCTTTTAATTTTTATTATTTGTTTCTTCCCAAGGAATATTTTCTTGGAAAAGAAAACGTACAGACCTAGTTTTTTACAATATGTATATTCAACAACGTACAAATCGGACTAGGTTAAGGGGAGAGAAACGTCATCTTATTGTGTATGTTTTTTTTTGCTTCACAATTCTTTTAAATAAGATTTCCAATGTCTATTGAACTTCAGACCCGACTTACCATGACCTGAGAACATTGCCATGTCGACGCGAAAAAAAACCGCTATGAAAAATCAGGTGATGTTATGTGTATCACCGTTCTCTGGTAGGCGATAGCAACCCCAGTGTTTTTCACCGCGAGTTGACGCGGGCGAGCCGCGCCTTGTCGAACCCGCAGATAGCGCTGAGCAGCGCGCCGCGCGCCTCGTCGCGCTGCGCCGGCGCCGCGCTCGGGCTCTCGCCGCTCGCGCCGCCCGCTGCGCGCAACAACACGATGCCTTATTTAATAATTACCACACATTACCTTAAACCTTATGAGTGCCAAAACTGGCAAATCACATCATAGAAAATTCGTGAGACTGACGACAAACGTCGGCAATTGCCGTCAAACGTTAACGCCACAAGGCTGTGGCGTCTGAAACACGTCGTATGTATCACTTCGCTGCATGGCGTTCGAAAGGACAATAACACAAAAATATATCTACATATTCTATACCTATACAAGATATAATTTCAATGTATTCAATATCTAATTTAGACTTGTTAAAGGTGAAATCGCGTACAAATTAAGTCTTTTTTTATATTAAAAAAAAACAGTGTAGTGAAGAACCTGAAGACTACTATAGTTCATTTATTTTACCATGATACAGAAAGAAATAAAGGTGTTTTATTGGGCACGTTACACGCAACATAATAGTTATACAAAAACATTGCTCCGAAACGTCTTCTTTGACTGCTATTATTTCACAGTAAATATTAAATGAACGTTATAATCTATTGCAGTAGTACTTACGAATATGACTTATTCGTTAATATTTACATTGCGTTTTTTATTTTTGTTGATTAAATTTACTTCAATTAAAAACGTGGTCTATAAAAGACCTAAAGAAGCAGGGGTTACAAACCTGTGTTAACAAAATAACGAAACGTCTAAGCCTATAACTCGACTAATTCAAATACTATCCTGTCACCTGTCAAATATAGCGAACCTAGTAAATTTTAAATTGATCATTAATAACGCCACAGTTTGCATTTTTTGACACATTGAACGTCACAACGCCCTTATGTGATATGTCCCATCTTATGTTATGTCATTTTCTCCCGAGTTCGAGAGCGTGAGCGTTGATATTGTTCCATAGTTGTTTTTGTTGTGAGTTGTTTGTTGTTCATTTCCTTGTTAAAGTTAGCAGCTGCTCGTTTAGTCTACATCTTTAATCTCTACTCTACTACCGCGCTCTTTAGCGGAGAAACGATGACACTTCATCCAGAACAGTATGTCTTAAATTACGTAAATCAATTAAGTATAGTAGTTAGAAACCAATATTATATACATATTCAAATATTTTTATAGTAATATTTTTATATAATATCGAGACCCAATGTTTTGTCCAACACAAAAACATTAATGACACATGCACAGATACAATATATTGAGTGCATAGATTCTTATTAATTCTGCCAGCGAGTATTAGAGTTGACGACTACTGGTTCTTTTTCTTTTTTTTTCTCATCCTAAAATAAATGAACTATAGAGCTAAACAAGTTGCATTTTACATTTACGCAATCGTGCAACGTAAAATTTTGTGGCCGGCCAATTTACTATTTTACGTTAATCAATCCACACTTATAAAGACATGAATATTTAGAAAATAGACAAGCTGTCCTATCATTCTCTACGGCAAGCACAAATTGTTTATCTCATCCTTTCCTTCCTTTTAATCCACGATAAGAAAGTTATATGTCGTCGATATACACCCCACTCAGTGACAATCAGTGATAAGTTTCAAGTTGAGCCGTATATAATTATATATATACACTTCTTTTGTATAGGCGACCAATACTTTACCGCTTTTCAACTCTATTTGTAGGCCATTAAGGTCCGAAATAAATAGCACTTTGTTTTTCTTATTAAATCCGCCGCAGTAACACATTCTGAAGAAAAAAACCGCTATCTATTGCGGATTAAAAGTTACAGCTCTTTTAAACTTGGGACGGACGGACAGATAGCGTAGGTATGGCGTAGGCTCCCTTCGGAGACCCTAAAATAGAAAGAAACAATGACTCACATATGTGCGGCGGCGTAGGCGACGACGCGGTACTCGCGCTGTGCGAGCGAACGGTCTCCGCCAATGATGACGTAGATTTCCACATGCTGTCTCGTTTTCTCTGCGAACAAACGGTCTTGTAATATTCATCAACTTAAGAGTCACGGAATTATGCTTCTGAGTAAATAATAGTCCCAAACTAAGATCTAGGCTTGTACTGTGGGTACTAGGCAACAATAAACATATTTATAAAGAGAAACACATACTTTAATACAAAACATTTAAGACTAAAGGAACAAAGGCTCGTGTTTATCACACCATTATTGCCCATACGGGGAATCTGAACCCAGGATCGCGTCGTATGTAGGGTCACTAGCAACTGGGCTAACCGAGACATCTTAATCATTGTAGATTAATAATAGGCAAATTTATGAAGCATGTCACGATTGTGAAACGTAAAAGGCTTGTATAAAAAGTAAAAAATACAGCTGAAATGTAATGCGATGTTTATTGCATCGTTTTGAGACCTTCACAGCCCAGTGCCCCCTCTATATCATACCACTGACGCCAACGTCGGCCACAGCCGTCACAAGTTCAAAATTATAAGAGACATTATGACGTATCATTTAAGTTGTAATTTTCATACGACAGCAAACAGTTTGGCGTGTGCTGCCCTCCTAAGCAAATAAGCAGTACCCAAAATCAATAACCAAAGCAATTTTAGTTCTATTCTCTTAGTAATAAGGTTGATATTGCTACAGGAGTTTTATCTGACTTATTGCGTATTAGCTTACGAGGGTAGTGTGAGTGACACAACATTTGTGTGTATTTGACGTAAGGCTTCATAAGGTAGTTAGGACTTACAGCTCTGCGCTTCTGTTTCTTGAGTTCCGTTTCAGAGTTGAGTATTTCTTGTATCCGCACCTCCCTTTTAGCGCTTCGTACCTAAACCAACAATGAATTAATATACAGTTGGTAAAAACGTTGTTAAGGATAATATAACGGTGTCCTACAGTGAATCATTTTCCGAATTAATTTCGATTTGGTTTTTAACATTTAGCGCTTGGTTGTTATTCAAAATGCGCTTTTTAAATTATGTTTTAAAGGCTTAAATTGTGGTTTAGGGATACGGTTCATGGAAATCGATTGAGGCAAACAAGTGCCATCAGTTCTGAAACAGTTTTTACTTTAGCGTTTCGTAAATCAATTTACACAGGCACTAGCTTTCTCTTCGACTCTTATTTCCCGCTATAAAAGTTTTTGGACTATAAACTGACACTACATCAAAACAAACCAAACTTGGGACTTTAATTCCGCTTTAGATTAACGCATCCTACTTCGTAATCGTAATCACACCGTTGACGTTATTTATTACAGCTCTTATTGTCAAATGAATAAGTCACAATAGTGTGATTAAGATTACGATTTTGAAGCAAGATGGGCTAAACAAAAGTAGAATAAAGGCCGGCTTCTTCTCCAGAATGTTCTTGAAAAAAGTGCTTTAAAAAACCGGCCAAATGCGAGTTGAACTCATACACGAAGGGTTCTGAACCACGCCGAAAACAACTGTATTATTGTTATAGTATTATAGTTCATTTATTTTAGGATGAGAAAAAAAAAAGAAAAAGAACCAGTAGTCGTCAACTCTAATACTCGCTGGCAGAATTAATAAGAAAGAGTCTATGCACTCAATATATTGTATCTGTGCATGTGTCATTAATGTTTTTGTGTTGGACAAAAAATTGGGTCTCGATATTATATAAAAAATTAACTATAAAACTATTTGAATATGTATATTATATTGGTTTCTAACTGCTATACTTAATTGATTTACCTAATTTAAGACTGACTATTCCGGATGAAGTGTCATCGTTTCTCCGCTAAAGAGTGAGGTAGTAGAGTAGAGATTACAGATGTAGACTAAACGAGCAGCTGCTAACTTTAACAAGGAAATGAACAACAAACAACTCACAACAAAAACAAACTATGGAACAATATCAACGCTCACGCTCTCGAACTCAGGAGAAAATGACAAAACATAACATGAGACATATCACATAAGGGCATTGTGACGTTCAATCTGTCAAAAAATGCAAACTGTGGCGTTATTAATGATCAATTTAAAATTCACTAGGTTCGCTATATTTGACAGGTGACAGGATAGTATTTGATTAACTCGAGTTATATGCTTAGACGTTTCGTTATTTTGTTAACACAGGTATGTAACCCCTGCTTCTTTAGGTCTTTTATAGACCACGTTTCTAATTGAAGTAAATTTAATCAACAAAAATAAAAACGCAATGTAAATATTAACGAATATGACTTAAAGTACTGCTGCAATAGATTATAACGTTCATTTAATATTTACTGTGAAATAGCAGCAGTCAAAAAGACGTTTTGGAGCAATATTTTTGTATAATTATTATGTTGCGTGTAACGTGCCCAATAAAATACCTTTATTTCTTTCTGTATCATGCTAAAATAAATGAACTATAGGAGCTACGTACTCTGAAAACAGGTCTCTATTACGCTTCATGAAATACAGCTCACCACCAGACGGACGGTCGTACATCGGAGGCTTAGTAACTTTGGGTCCTGGAGAGCGTCGGTGGCCTAGTGTGGCTTACGGGGTCGACTCGTGATCGTAAGGTACCGAGTTCGAAATCGAGTCCGTACATGGCGCATTTATAATATCAGAAGTAAGTATTACATACCAGTTTCTGTTCCGCCTTGAGCCTACCCTCGACGGCGGCGACGGCTTGCTTCAGCTCGTCCTTGAGCGGCAGCGGGAACTTGAGCAGCTCCCGCTCGGCGCGCGCGCCGTTGAGGGTGGCCCGCGAGAAGAACGGGTGCAGCAGCAGCTGGTCGAAGTACTGCGAACCGTGCTTGCACGACACGCTGGACAGGCAGGTGCGGAGGACGGACTCTGCAATTTATTCATTATTAAGATAATTGTGAGCCGACGCTTAAATCGCGTAGCTGTCAAAAAAATCCACATAAATATAGCTCCGGGCGATAACGTTTCCTCAACCCCTAAATCAAGTCCGATTTCAACGATTTAAGAATATGTTGTAGTTATTATGAAGAACTTTTACTTGTGGGAGCACCATATTACCACCATCTTATCCATTAACCTACCGCCAAGCAGCAGTGTTTGCATTGTTGTGTTCCGGTTTGGGGATAAGACAGCCGGTGAAATGACTAGCATAGAGGCATTCCATCTTAGTCCTCAGGATTGGCAGTGCATTTGCAGTCTTAGAATTGCATTGCAGTCTTGTGAATGCGAATGTCTATGGGTCACAGTTTCCACTTACCATCAGATGGCCTGTGTGTTCGGTTACCTTACTATGCCAAAAAAAAACTAGGTTTGTACGTATTATTTAATATTTTTGTTTTTCATTTTTTTTATTTGTGTCTTTCAATGAATATTTGCAAAAGAAAACTTACAAACGTAATTTTGCATTACTACAACATATTAAAAAGTCGTACAAAACGTGCTGGGAGGGAGAAACGTTATATTATAGCATTTTGTATGGAATTTTTCAGCCTCTCAATCCTCTTTATATCATCGAAGTCGCCACCGTTTATTCCTAGGTCTTTACCCACAACACACAACAACCAACCCAACACTACTACGATACGCGTCAGTTAAGTTGGAAGTAGTACCCCTCCTAAGAAGCTAGCAATCTTCGCATATACGAACTTAATAACTAATAACAATTGAACTATGTGTAACCCGTTAAGTTTGTCATTATATGCATTGTGTATTCATTTGTACTACAAAAATGTATCCTTCGATTTCAAGACTATACTTTAATTTATTTGAAAACAATAATAGTAATGAAGGCGCCACGCGCCACTGGACGCTCGGCGTCGTCTTAACTAAAGACTTGACTCTTAATGCAACATTACAAACTAAACACACCTAACTCCAGTGAGATTCCGACCGGGTAGAAGTCACAGCAGTAGTCGTTCAACGGCTCGGCGAATGCCATTTCGTACAGTGTTCTCCCGAAGCAGTACATGTCCACGGTCTCCGCACTGGCAACGCGCTTCAGCTCCAGCAGGAACGGCCGGTGCAGGCAGGACACGCCGAGGATGCTGTTCTCTATGTCCATTAGAAGTACTTTTTGGTTCTCTATGGCTATGTTGCCCGGGTGAATGTGTCCTGTCAAATAATAGAGAAAAGTTGTGTAAAGCGTGAAGAAAATGTGTGTTAACAATTGACAACAGGATTTATTTAAAAGGTGTCCTGTTTCAAATCATGCCTATAAAGGATTGTCGAAAGAGTATACAATTTTTTAATATTTACTGAGTTTTTTTTTATATTATCAGTTTGCTAAGCCCAATTCAGACTAGTGGTAGGAATGACGTACATTTTGTTTGAAGCTGATGACGTAGAAAAGACCATGTCGCGTTTAAGCACTTTAGCCATTTACAAAAATCTGTAAGCTTTTGAGACTATACACTAACCAGTAAACATGTACTTTTTAAGAACACCATTTAAAAAATCCTATTGTCTATTCTTAACTACCAAACAGAATAAACTACCTTTTGATTGCCACAGACGGCTCTGGCCGTCAACTGAAAGTCGTGCCACTGACGCCACGACGGCTACAGGCGTCACAAGTTCCAAATTAAAAGATACTGTTTCGTATCAATTGAGTTGTAATTTGCATAGCATAGCATAGCAAACATGTTTGGCATGTGAGTGACATATTTTGTATTGGATTTAAGGCATTCAAAAGGTTAACATTTGACTAGCGAAATATTGTCATGAAGTTAAAAAGGTAACAACATTTTTTAGGGTTCCGTACCCAAAGAGTAAAAACGGGACCCTATACTAAGACTACGCTGTCCGTCTGTCTGTCACCAGGCTGTATCTCACGAACCGTGATAGGTAGACAGTTGGAATTTTCACAGATGATGTATTTTTGTTGCCGCTATAACAACAAATACTAAAAATAGAATAAAATAAATATTTAAGGGGGCTCCCATACAACAGACGTGATTTTTTATAGATACGGAACCCTTCGTGCGCGAGTCCGACTCGCACTTGGCCGGTTTTTGGTTTGTATTTTACACTTGTACTTCATCCAAAATAGGTACAAATTAATAAACTTGATCAGCAAAACAATACAAATCAGGATGAACATAAACAAGTATGCTAAGTATACATACATACCGTGTGGTAATCCCTTATCATGTAAAAACTTCAATGCTTGCAGTATTTGATATCCATAATGCGCTATCTGCCCTTCCGTTAATGGCTTCCTAACTTTGGGGTTTCCATATTTAGTTAGATGATTTCTCGTGTACTCTGTGCCATAAAGTATATCCCGGAGACTGCCATTCTCATGTATCCTCGTGACAACATAGGCTCCAGTTTCTAAGCTGTGAATTGCTAATATTTTATCTATATGGGGATGCTGTAAATTCACCAAAAGTTTACTTTATTCTACAAGTCTTATGTTTGCGAGCTGTATGTCAATCATTGTTTTATATTGTATGATTATTATTAATTAGATAAAAGTGATTTTGTCAAAATAGTGGTATACCCTTTCACTACCAAAGCAAGCAAAGAGCAATACTGTCCCAAATTGTGCACATTAATAATTTACTGATTTTTTTAAAGAACATCCATTTTCACATACAAGTGCAGTGACAATTAAAGTGACATTTTATTTTAAATAACATTAAAATATTTTTGTATTCAAACAATACCTTGAAATGTCATAAAACACTTACACTTATATTCTTTAAACTCTTAAAAGCTGCTTGCAGGTCTTTATCAGTTAAATACCTATCAGGGCCATAGTTCTGCCAGGCCAACAGACAATTCGTCCTGCTCTCAGTGTCAGTTACCTGAAAACAACAAAGATATATTCAGGACAATGAACTGAGTCATCAAATTAACTATCATTTCAATGATAAGTTGGGACTTAAGTGATTCATAACAAAAAGATAAATGTTTTGTTGTTTTTCTGTAATTTCCATTTAATACCACATACGTACAGCTAATGTTTAAAATAAATAAATCATAGATAAGAAGACAATTTCCAATAGTTAAATTAATATGCTTATCTTTTGTATGCTATCTAGACACAACAAAGCGGAAATATTGTCTTTACCACCTGCTTACACGAGTGTTTAGTTTTATTATGAATGAATATGGCATTAACAACGTTTAATAAATTGAATACAAGAAAAAACATATTACTGGGTTCACATACCATAAAATAGTGTTTCCGCACCCTCCACCCTATATCAGCTAAAGGTCCTTTCAGTTCAAATTGCCCATCTCCCCTCAGTGCTATTGATACAGTTTGCAAGGCTTGCTCTATAAAAAACATTAAAAAAACTTAATCTGCAGATCAAAAGATGAACCCCATAAAAAATATTTTGATTTCTAGGGTTCTAATTTCTAGTACTTTTTGCAGCATACCCTGGTTCTAGAATCAATGGAGTCGCTATTTCCTAATTATTATATGTATACATACCACCTTGTATTTGACCTTCAGTATTAATATATTTCAAAATTAATTCATGTGTTAAATTGCTAATTGTCACAGAATTAACAACAAGTTTTTAGTGATGTTGGTAATTCTGTAGCTCTGTCTACCCCTCTCTGGGAATGTAGGTGTGAGTGTATGTATGTATGTAATTGCTAAACCTGTTTAAATGAATTTTGGAGGAAAGATATCTCCCCACTGTGAAAGCATTACAAATAAACAAATATAACTAGGTATTTAGATTATTTTTAAATATGACAACTTCGAAAAAAAAAATGGTATGTGTTATTACCAGGGATCGGAAATTCGGATCGATATTTACCTATACTTTCGCACCGGCTTTGTTGTTCAGTTGTATGGAGCAATTTATTTATTTTGAAATCCCAGAAATTTTAGTAATGAATTCTACGATTGAGTCCGCTCAATCGTAGAATTCATTACTAAAATTTCTGGGATTTCAAAATAAATAAATTGCACCGGCATTAATTCATAATCAATTATTTATATTAACTGTTTGAAGTTATTTTTCATGTATTGATTTACCAAATGTTATTTAATTTACCTGTAACTCATTAGAAATTTGAAAGACATTGACTTTCCCTTAGAATTAAGTTTATGCTGTGATAAATACTGTAATGTGATTGCTCACAGGGAAATATTGGATAGTCTGTATAGAACAATAGTTGAGACTTTACAGGTAGCGTCCATTACAAGTAGTAATAACCGTAAGTTTTTAAAGCGCAGGCAGGTTACAGGCTGGAATAAGTATGTGAAAGAGGCCCATAATACGGCGAGGCTCGGTTTTCAGCAGTGGGTGGCCTACGGTAAACCTGCCGCAGGACCTCTGTTCATTAATATGTGTGCTTCCCGTAAGGCGTTTAAGGAAAAGCTGAAGTGGTGTCAGGACAACCAAGAGCAAATTAAAATGAATATCTTAGCTACTCACCACAAGGCTAAGCAATTTGGCAAATTCTGGAAGCACACAAATAAAACGAACTACAGGCCGACTCTGCCTGCAAATATTGATGGGGTGTGCGAGCCTGTACAGGTGGCCAATATGTTCAAAGAACAGTTTAAAGTTGTGAGCTCGCTTGAGGGAGTGCCGCCGGTGCCCTGTGCTGATGACTCTGGGGATGAGCGGCCGGTTCAGTTTTCTTTAAAAGAAGTCAAGAACATTATTATGTCACTGACAAAGGGAAAGTCGCCGGGTCATGATGGTCTCAGCATAGAGCACCTGCGGCATGCGGGGGTCCACCTACCTCGGGTGCTGAAAATGTTCCTCAATCTCTGCATGAGTCACTGCTATTTACCAAGTGATCTCATGAGGACGGTTGTTGTGCCCATTGTAAAAAATAGAACGGGGGATGCCTCCGATAGGTCCAATTATAGGCCAATCTCATTGGCAACTGTAACAGCCAAAATTCTGGATGGTTTACTGGACGGTTTGCTTTCGAGGCATGTACAGTCGCAGGATGCTCAGTTTGGCTTTAAGCCTGGATTATCGACGGAAACTGCGATTCTCTGCCTTAAGCATACCGTCCAGTATTACACGGATGGGAAGACACCAATCTATGCCTGTTTCTTGGACCTGTCGAAGGCTTTCGACCTAGTCTCATATGACGTATTGTGGGGTAAGCTGGAGAGGGACACCAGTACGCCGAGGGGTGTGGTTAGCCTGTTCCGCTACTGGTACGGAAACCAGACCAACCAAGTGAGATGGGCCGGCTCGCACTCGGACGTGTACAGGCTGGAATGTGGGGTAAGGCAGGGGGGGTTAAGCTCGCCTAGACTTTTCAACCTGTACATGGACGAACTGATTGCCCGGCTCAGCAGTACTGGTATCGGATGCTCTATCGGGGGGGGGTAACGATAAATAATATCAGCTACGCGGATGATATGGTGCTGCTGTGCCCGGCAATCAGTGCCCTTGTCAGGCTTATTCGTATTTGTGAGGAATATGCAGTGGCCCATGGCCTAAGGTACAACGCGATTAAGAGTGAGCTGATGGTTTTTAAAGCCGGTAACAAGGCAGTAAACACGGTACCAACGGTCCATTTGTGTGGAGTTCCTCTTAAGAGAGTATCTCGGTTTAAGTACCTTGGGCATTGGGTCACTGAGGATCTCAGAGACGACCTGGATGTTGAGAGGGAACGCAGGGCATTGGCGGTGCGGTCAAATATGTTGTCCTGCAGGTTTGCGCGTTGTGATAGGAACGTCAAGACGACTCTCTTTAGAGCATTTTGTCAGACCTTCTATACGTGCAGCCTGTGGGCTAATTGCTCCAAGAAGACACTGAATGCCCTGCGTGTCCAATATAACAACAGTTTTAGGATGCTGATGGGCTTGCCCCGTTTTTGTAGCGCTTCTGGCATGTTTGCAGAGGCGCGGATTGATAGTTTTGGTGCCGTTATGAGGAAACGGGCGACGTCGGCGTGGTGTCGCGTACGGGACAGTCCCAACAGCATCCTGCAGCTGATCTGGGCCTCGCCGGCCAGCGGTTTCCTAGCCCATTGGGACTCCATTCATATGGAGTCCAGAGCTAATATATATAGGATTTTTTAAATATTTATATTGTGTTTACTAACGTAGTTTTATAAGACTTTTATAACTAACCCTCTACGGACACATGTCTGAATTAAAAATTTTGAATTTGAATTTGAATTTGAATTAACCTAACGAATTTATAGGAGCAAAAATTCATGTTTTATCCTATATGTAAAGTAATTATTATATTAAAATTTTGTAGAATCCCAGAATCCCGGAACTTATATTATTAAAATAATATTTTTAAGAAGCCGACGCCATGTTTGCCTATCTTTTTCCGGGATTTTGCCAACTTTAGGTAAATATCGATCCGAATTTCCGATCCCTGGTTATTACTCAAGGACCACTGTTTGCTAACCTTAGACTAATAATAAGAATACTATTATCCAAATTCGGTCTAATAAGTACACTATAGAAATCAAAGAACTAGTTAAATTTAAATGTTATATATTTACCTGCAATATTCAATAAATAATTATTTGGATCCAAGAAGCTCCTCACTGGCAAAGATAATGCTAAGATTGGATGCCGCAACACCTCATTCATGTATTCCTTAAAGGAGAAAAACAGCTTTTAATTGGATGCTCTGCCAGAAACAAAAATCTGCAGGTTAGTCGTCCGAGTTTACCTGCAAAGCTATTTGTCTTTCTGCAATAAAAGATGGTTGCATGTTCCCAATAAGTTTCTTTGGCGGCAAAGGCAGGTCGATATTGGACTGCTGCAGCACGGCGTGCAGCGCGGCGAAGTCTCTGTATCGCCGGGACACGCTCCATTTGGTCTCCTTACTCGGGCCTCTCTGCACTTGCAGTATGTATTCCTAAAAGTAGTATAAGTAGTAAGTAGCATGTATTACAACATTGTACTACAATAATACCCTGGTAAGATAATACCGTATCAACTAAACCGTGAAATATTTCACAACAAATTCTACTTACAGTGTGCTTGTTGATATTCTGTGCATTTTCAACGATACAATTAAGTTTTTCTGTATCGTCTAACAAAGCTTTGGTATTGGACTCTTTCTCAAATATAGCCATCACATCTAATAGAATAAGAACTCATTGATTACGATTTACATTATACAACAGTAGCAAATGTATTGTTATCACTACAAAATAATATAATAAGAGTGACCGAGAAAACACAAACTGGGCGATTTTGACAGTCAGCAAACATTTTTGATTCTGACTTCTGACTGACATATGACGTTTATTTTTTTTAATGTTATAATGGATCTAGTAATGTATAATAATACAACTCTCTTCGAAAGGTTATTATTTTAATTTCTATCTAAATATAAAAACGTATTTAAATTTAAAATTTGAATGATCTATTTAATAATGCAATTTTATCTTGTGATATTTTGTCGTCATTTTATCCATATCCGATTTTTAGATTAGGTTCTGAAACTAGGTTTAAAACTACTACAGGTGTTTTGAAATTAATAATACTTTTAATATAATAGTTTATTTAACAACAATAGTAACTATTATATTTCATTTTATGTAAAATGTGTAATGTATTTGTTAAACAAGTATTTTTTCATTGCCATTTTAACCAATTATAACGAATAAATTTGGCAGCAATACTCGGTTTTTTAACGACCCAGATTTTCATGGACAGACCACAGACAAAGATCGATTATGTCATTTCCGGCTCAGCCGTAACGAAGAAACGAGCGGAGAACCACACGGCCCTTCATTCCACCAGTGTTATAAGAATTTGTGAAAAATGTCGCTAATCTCCGCTCGTTTGGCCTCTTCGGTGGCCAGGCGTATCCCAAATGCTGCGGCTCAGGTATGCGTTCTTGAGTTACTTGAATTTGTAGATAGTAATTTCTATAATGTCTACCGGTGACATGATACCCTGCGGTAGTAGGTATTTCTTGGCGTATCTTGTAAATGGATACTAAACTCCTGATTTAATTTAGTGTAGTCGTGATTAAAGTTATTCAGTGTAGTGATATACTTTGATATAATTAGTTGTTTGTGTTGAAAAAAAATGATAATTTCCGAGTATGATTCGTGTTATGTAACAGAGGGCGAGACTTCAGGACTTCTGTGTTCAGTTGATATTGATAATAGATAGTGTGGATATCATTAGTGATTGAATAAAATACGTGTTAATTATCTTAAATACAGCGGTAAGAAGTGTTTTAGGAGTGTATTGGAAGTTAATAGTTTGGTTATGGTCGCGGCAGGTTTCGAAGGTCGCCGTGCCTGCGGTGGCGGTGGCCTCCAGGAAGATCCATGTCGCGTGCACACAGCGGGCTGCCGAAATCTCCGCCATCCTGGAGGAGAGAATCCTCGGTGCTGCACCAAAGGTAAGTGTTACATAAACTGGTTGAGGTTAGGATAAATAGAACAGTGGTTATGACGTTTCGATCAAGAGGATTTCCGAATTAACTTTCAGTAGACAAATTCCAATCTCCTATCCTAAGCTTTTGAACTTGGGCTTTATAACCTAGAAACTAGAACTATCTCTTTAAATTACTTAGTATTCTGGTGATTCTAATTGCCAAACTGGTCAAATACTTCTCATGTTGTCAAATATATCTTGTTAATTCACACAAGCTATTTTGTGAAATTTTGTGTGCAAGAAGTCTACAAATTTACATGTACACATTTTTGCATTTTTTTTTTACATATCTTGGAAGTCCACTGCATAGTTGGATAAATGCAATCTTCACCCTTATTGGGCTCCTAACTTTTTACGAAAAACCTGTGATTTAATAAGTAAGGTAAATCACAGTATTTAATTTAACAATATTTTGAATTTGTTTAGGCTGACTTGGAAGAAACCGGCCGTGTGCTGAGCATTGGTGACGGTATTGCCCGTGTGTATGGCCTGAAGAACATCCAGGCTGAGGAGATGGTGGAATTTTCTTCAGGTCTTAAGGTTTGATATAACTTTTTAAAAATTACTAAATTAACAAGTATATTGCTGTGCCTTTACAGGGTTTATGTTAAACTAATGTAATTGTAAACCTTCCAGATTTATTTTTGGTTTTTGGTGTAGTAAAAGTAGGAACAGAGCAATATTAATGACATGTATAGATTTACTTAATATTGGTTAGGATTATATTTATAGGATAGTTAAAATGTATTTATTCTTAAAAGAATGTTAATTTCAGTTAGCTTAAATTATCTTATCAGTATGCTGTGATTACCTAATGCAATAGTACCTCGCAGTATCAAACTGAAGTCAGATTTTGGTAAATGTATTAGGAAATACATGTTTACTGTGATTTAATAAATGGTGATACAAAAATTGAAAAATTTCATCCCTGGCAATGTGCCAGAGTTCACCGAGCATGGTGTTCCAGGTTCTCTTGTTTCCTTTAAATATGTCCAATCGAGCATTGTGTATGAGTGCTTATGTACCTATAGATTCAGGCCAGAGAGCCCCTACAACACAATGTTTGCATTGCTATTATAAAAAAAATAGCTTGAGCATTGTAACCAACACTCTCTCTATATTTAGAAAAAAAAAACATGGAATAATAATGGTCAAATTTGCACATACACATTACTTTAGTACTGAACTATAGAAAATATTTGTGTAGATCTTGTTTTTCTTAGTATTAATTACTTATATAGGATACAATAAAATTATATTCCATTTTTTATTTTGACTGTTTTTTTTCTAATCAGAAAAAAAAAACAAAGTATTGCACCAGTGAAACAGTGTCAAGGGCTCAAGATTGCTAATATATTTATGGAAAGAATTCTCTAAACAATACTTGATGTCTAATATTTGTTTTAAAATAAACTTTGACTTTCGATTTTTGGTATATTAATAAACCACCAATATTTTACTTCATCTTCACTTTAACCTTTCTAGGGTATGGCCCTCAACTTGGAACCCGACAACGTGGGTGTGGTAGTGTTCGGTAACGACAAGCTGATCAAGGAAGGCGACATCGTGAAGCGTACCGGTGCCATTGTGGACGTGCCCGTGGGCGCGGAGCTCCTGGGCCGCGTCGTGGACGCGCTGGGCAACGCCATCGACGGCAAGGGCCCGCTCGGCACCAAGACCCGCCAGCGAGTGGGTATCAAGGCCCCGGGTATCATCCCCCGTGTGTCTGTGCGAGAGCCTATGCAGACTGGTAAGAAATTAAAGTTGTAATAAAATAATTATTATTGCATTAGACGTCTGCTATCCTAACAATTTTCGTCATTAAGACGTAAGCGTCCGGTTTTTAGAAACAAAGAGTAAACTTAAACTTTGCTTTAGGGATACAAGTTTTTTGTTTTGTGATACTTGTATGTTCTAACATCTAACTAAACCCTTTCTAATCTACTTCAGAGTTAGCTGCCCGTTTACAGATAAGTTCGCGTTTGTAGAATTCATTCATTTATTTTCGTAATTGTTTATTGCAATGTGCAATAAAGACAACATACATAAAAGATAAGATAAAAAAAAGATAAAAGATGTTTATTCAGTAAGTAGGCCGCACGGGCACTTTTACACGTCAAAAATCTACCAGCGCTTCGGAAGAGACCCATACATATTAATTCTTAAAATTAATGGTTAGTGAAAGAAGACACGAAGAACCTAAAAAGCTGTAGTAAACAGAATTTCGTAGGTATTAAGTGGCGGAAACAAACAGTACACTTATTGAAATAATATATTGTTAGCCTAGAATACATTTATGAAATAAACCTCAAACCATACCCTAGGTATCAAGGCTGTGGACTCCCTGGTACCCATCGGTCGTGGTCAGCGTGAGCTGATCATTGGCGATCGTCAGACCGGCAAGACTGCTCTGGCCATCGACACCATCATTAACCAGCAACGCTTCAACAAGGGCGAAGACGAAAAGAAGAAGCTGTACTGCATCTACGTCGCCATCGGACAGAAGAGGTCCACTGTCGCCCAGATCGTCAAGAGGCTGACTGATGCTGGTGAGTTATTCAAGCAATAGGGATTCTTTTAAGTTTTAAACTCTTCGAATGCCATGTCTGAAAGAAGCTCTACTTCTGACAACGGCCACACATATCAACACACGGGTGTGAAGTGTAGAATCACTAACATTGGGTTTTATGCTCTCGGAATATTAGACCTCAATGGTTTTTAAACGCACATCTTGTTTTTCTCATTAGTTATACTAGTGACCCGCCTTCACTTTGCTCCAGGTGCTATTATATACATAAACCTCCCTGTTGAATCACTCTATCTATTGGTGAAATTTGCATTAAAATTCATACTTTTACTCGCGCAGGTGCCATCGGCTACACCATCATCGTGTCCGCGACGGCGTCTGACGCCGCGCCGCTGCAGTACCTGGCCCCGTACTCGGGCTGCGCCATGGGCGAGTTCTTCCGCGACAGCGGCAAGCACGCGCTCATCATCTATGACGATCTCTCCAAGCAGGCTGTGGCCTACCGTCAGGTAACATGAAACATTGTACATTTACTACCCTGTAATTCGACAGTGCTATAAATTTCACTTCAATTGATTGAGGCGTTGGATCCGTCAATATGGAACTAACAAACAAACTTTGCATATTTTCCAAATGAAAGGGAGCCTCTATCTAGCAATCTCTATTCCATCTCATCTCATCGAAATCTG
This sequence comes from Acleris emargana, assembly GCA_927399475.2. Classification (NCBI taxonomy): domain Eukaryota; kingdom Metazoa; phylum Arthropoda; class Insecta; order Lepidoptera; family Tortricidae; genus Acleris; species Acleris emargana. Next base: position 7,282,731 of record OV656850.1, read on the forward strand.
TCCAGCCTTTTTAGCGTGAAGGAGTATCAAACATACTATACCAGCTCAGTCCATTATCTGATCTTTCTTTTGTATAAATGTAATTAATCAAATGTCAAAAAGGCTAATAGAAACCACCCGAGCCCAGCCCAGAGCTAGTAGCTTCCTCTAGCAACGCATTCATTTGCATTGCTTTACAATAAGGAAATTCTGCCAGCGTTTGTAGTATTTTGCTGCTGTGTAATAATGGGTCTTATTTATTTATATTAAATGAATGTTGGTGGTTGACAGATGTCGCTGCTGCTGCGTCGTCCCCCGGGTCGCGAAGCCTACCCCGGTGACGTGTTCTACCTCCACTCTCGTCTGCTCGAGCGTGCCGCTAAGATGTAAGTAATTACATGCATGTTACGTCCGATTACCTTTGGCCGAAAAAAGTGTCCGGTCCACTACGGTTACGAAGTGGATGGAGCGCCGCTTAGGAGGATCTCAACAGTGCGCGACTTGGGAGTAGAGATAGACGCAGAGCTCACGTTTCGTAATCACATTCTTAATATCTGTAAGAAAGCCTTTAGAAAGTTAGGTTTCATACTGCGTCGGGCTCAAGGTTTTAAGAACATTAAAGCTATATGCGCTCTCTACAATGCCCTAGTAAGAAGTTCGTTGGAATGCAACGCAATAATCTGGGCACCGTACGAAACAAAATATTCTACCATGCTGGAAAAAATTCAGAATAAGTTTACCAGATACTTATACCTAAAACAGTACTCAATTTACCCCTACTACCCTTTGATGTACCCTACGTTATTTGTCTTAGGTATGGTCGGGTATAATAAATTAGAGACAAGGCGGGACCTAACGTTGGTCGTCTATATTTTGGAGCTGTTGCGAGGCAAGCATAGCAATCCAGACGTATTGCGACACGTCGCGCTGTGCGCCCCCGATAGGTACGTGGAGCGCAGGCGGCGGCCGCCGCTGCTGGCGCTGCCGCGCAGCCGCACCAAGCTGCTGGCCCGAGCGCCGTTCACGCGCGCACTCGCTACTCTCAACCGAATAGCCATAATAATTGACTTGTTCCATTGTACTCTGAGCGAATTCAAAAAAGCAGCCTTACATGTTATATGTTTTAATAATTAAGGGGGTTTGGTTGGCCTTTTCTGTCGCATTAGGTATTTAACCTGTAATGATAGAATAAGTTGATGAAAACTAAATAAATAAAAATAAATAAATAAAATAAATTGTTAATGAGCCATTAATTAGCATTTCAACCGACAGCCTGATTGTATGTCGAATACAAAAGTAATAGAATGACTTTGTCGGCACACAACTGTTTTTGTCTCAGGACCTATCAAGTATCCTGTCTTTATATTACCCAAAACTCAATATTCAAACGTTTGTTGCATTGTCTAACTCATTGTGAAACTGTGAAAGTAACAAACTGACAGAATAGCTTTTGTATTTTAAATATTTATTTTGTAGAAATAGTAAAAATAAAATTCAAAAATTGAATGACCCATTCTGTTTTGGGGTATTATAGAAGCTGGTGAGTGTGACCACCTTAAGTTTTTATTTTTTTGTTGTCCTTAATTGGCCCACGATTTGTAATTATGTCTTAATTACTTATGTTTGATCTGTCTTTCTTATAATTTGTGCTGTGAATTTATTGTATCAATAAAATAAAATGATTGGAAATTTAAATTTTAGGTCCGACAAAATGGGCGGTGGCTCCCTGACCGCTCTGCCCGTGATTGAGACCCAGGCCGGAGACGTGTCCGCGTACATTCCCACCAACGTGATCTCCATCACTGATGGGCAGATCTTCTTGGAGACCGAGCTCTTCTACAAGGGTATCCGGCCCGCCATCAACGTCGGTCTGTCTGTGTCTCGCGTCGGTTCCGCCGCCCAGACCAAGGCCATGAAGCAGGTATACACTATGGATATGATATTCTTTTGTGCGATGTTCTAGTATGTTGGTATGCAATCCGCTTGTGATATCGAAGACTACTGGCGCGAGGGCGCTTAATTAAGTACCTTTTTCGTTTCGTTTGTCTGTCCATTGTGTTTCATTTTGTATTTATCAAATAAATGTTTGTAGAGAAGTAACACTCCAAAGCCTTCAACTCGACACTAACTACACGACGCGCTGGCCTAGTTGGTAGTGACCCTGCCTACGAAGCGAGCGGTCCTGGGTTCAAATCCCGGTAAGGGCAGATATTTGTGTGATGAGCGCGAATATTTGTTCCTGAGTCATGGATGTTTTCTATGTATTTAAGTATTTATTTCTCTATATAAGTATTTATATCGTTGTCTAGTACCCATAGTACAAGCCTAGAGCTTAGTTTGGGACTAGGTAAATTGGTGTGAGATTGTCCCCTGATATTTATTTATTTATTTATATTCAAACTTTACCTACAGGGTTTAATTAAAACGCATTTATTGTCTTGTGACGCAAGCAAGGCCACTACAACTTTACACTTTAAGTAACTCTTATACTGCCTTGTTATTTTGTAGGGTAGTAGCAGTAAAGTGGCATGCTCTTAACTAATGTGTAATTGATCAACTCCTCAGGTGGCTGGTTCCATGAAGCTGGAGCTGGCGCAGTACCGTGAGGTGGCTGCCTTCGCACAGTTCGGCTCCGACTTGGACGCCGCTACGCAGCAGCTGCTCAACCGTGGCATGCGTCTCACGGAGCTGCTCAAGCAGGGCCAGTACGTGCCCATGGCCATCGAGGAGCAGGTCAGCACTATAGCACATTCATTTCTAGTTATGAAAATTGTCATAAACGAGAATCCTTGATGTAAGAAGTAACTTACGTTTAGGAGGTATAGATAATAGTTATTTTTCTACTGTTAACTTCCACATTTGAGAATCGTCTCTTCTATTAATTATCTGGATAAGGGATTTGGACAGTTGTGGCGATCCTCTGCCTTCCCAAGTCCTAAGTGTTGACTGTCATAACCACATTCAGTTAACCCGAGTGAAACTTGTTTCAGGTGGCTATCATCTATTGCGGTGTGCGCGGACACTTGGACAAGCTGGACCCCACCAAGATCACAGCTTTCGAGAAGGAGTTCAGCGCACACATTAAGGGCAGCCACACGGGCCTGCTCGCCTCCATCGCCAAGGACGGCCAAATCTCCAAGGAATCCGACGAATCCCTAAAGAAGATCGTCACTGACTTCGTCGCCAGCTTCACCGCGTCCGCTAAGTAAACTAGCTAACCCCGACTCCAGATTGTGCTGCGACATAAATCAGACTCGCACCACAACCTGGAGCGACCGCCCGGCGGCTGCCGGAAGCGCCGTCCGCAGCCGTGCTTCCGACGGCGGCCCAGTAGTGTAACATTCGTAAGGACTGTACTGTATGTGGATACAATCATGGAATGTATTTATCTCTCGAAATGTCAGGAGTATTGGTTATACAAAAATATACGTCTTTAAAAAAAAAGATTTTTTACGACCATCGCCCACTTTTTTTCCTAACTGTCGCCAACGAATAAGGCCTAACCTCCATTTTCGCCCTGGCTACAAATGTGTAGAGATCAAGGATCTATGAAGCATGCCATAAGTGCCGTGACAGCGATGAGGCTATTTTGATCAGATTTTAATACCTTTGGTTCCGCCACACTAACGGCATATCGGACTACCAGTGTCAGTATCAGTGTTGTTCAGACTTCCATACAGTGCTTTGAATGCGAAAGTACGTTTTTACAGTAAGTATGCGAGTTTCGTAAAAACTAGAAGGTGCGACGTGGCCATAGCGCTAAACGCTAAAGCGTTAACCCATTCGAGTCTAGCCGGTAACATTTCATTTATGAAAAAAATAATAGGCCCTAGGCGTACTTTTTCGAATCAAATCGGAGAAATACTGGAAAAGGGCCGAATCGCGTGCATGACTCGATGTATGAATGTTGAAGAAGCGAAAGAAATTTGTCAAGATCGTAGCAAGTGGAAAGAAGTGGTCTCTGCCTACCCCTCTGGGAAACAGGCGTGATTTAATGTATGTATGTATGTAATAGGTTAAAACTTAAAATATTGTAGGACGCCAAATTAATTTGGACTGACCTACTTACCATTTGAAAATAAGTTATTTTTAGCTTTTAGAAGGCGGTTTTAAGTTTTTATTAACTATTTATTTTATACTTTTTAGTGATCATAATTATGCTATTATGTAGCCCAACTTCTCAATTAATAAGAAACTAAAGAACATTTCAATTTCGCCGCAAGCAACGACGTGAGAAACTCATAGTCATATATTTAAACCTAAATATCGTCATTGCTTTGAAAAAAACCTCGTATCTTAAATTTCGTGACGTACGATTGTAAACTTAAATTTGAAGAGGATTAAGTTCAAACTCATACTTCTCGAAATTTTAGATACGAGTTTTTTCTAAAGTAGTATCGATATGCTTCGTCATAGTCGCTCAACTATCTTAATCGAAATATCTTGTCGCCACCCTTGAAATATAGACCGTTTAGGACTTCCGGTGGCTATCTGTGGTCTTCATCATCAGTTCCACTTCACCAAATAGTGCTTTCCATGAGCAAATACGCAAGTTACAATGAAAAATACCAAAATCGCTATAGGGTGCCTAGAAGTTTTGAAGAGTTCCGTCGATTCGACTGCGTCATCAGATCTTCATTTCGATGGGATAATGGGACCAAACGGGAAGCGCCAGCTTTCAAATAAAAAAAGAATCATCCAAATCGGTTCACCCAGTTGAAAGTTCTGAGGTAACAAAATTGACGTCGATCAAAAATACAAACGAATTATCAACCTCCATTTTTGAAGTCGGTTAAAAGGCTTCCAATTTTTGAGCCACGAGATGAAGTAATATACGAAATACAATAATCTCATCTATACTCTATTTGATTAGGTACTTAAATAAATGTAAACAAAATCGTCAGCCAATAGAAGCAGCAGGCTTAGTATTGCTGCTTCTATATCGCGTGGCTAATGCGGATAAAGCCTCGGTCCGTCAGTGCCGTACTTATTCACGTGCCAGAAGGTGACGGATGCCTCATCCAAACATTGTCACGCGAAAAACGCTGCTATTAAAAATTTCGTGTCCGTAAGGTTTATAAATCATTTGTAGGTCAATGCATCCATTTCTATAATAAATTACCTGACGTTGTTTTAAAGTTACCATTACTTAAAACTTACTTGAAAAAGATTTTGATATCTAAAGCTTACTAGCTTAGCTTATAGGGTGGAGGACTATCTAACAGATAAAAATGCTTGGCCTAAACTAAACACAGAAATTCTTATGAAAATTCTTAGTATTGACACATTTTCCTGCTCAACTACGCATGAATATATTTATTGTTTGTTTTATGTGAGATTCATTGTTTTGAATAATGCTAGGTTAAGTTTATTATTTTATAATATCATAAGCAAAATTTAAAAAACGACTGTTGAGTTTTTTGCGGCGTTTCTTCTCAGCAGTGGCTGTGGCAGTGGTCTCTTGCGAAGCGCTGGTAGATTTTTGACGTGTAAAAGTGCGCGTTTTTTTCATATTAGAAAATTAATGATACGTCAAAGTTCGATCAAACAGTTTTGATTGGCTGTTTAACAATGCCACGTGGTTTGGATTGTTTACATTTATTTAAGTACCTAAACCAACGGAGTATATATGAGATTATTGTATTTCTTCATCTCGTGGCTCTAAAATTGGAAGCCTTTTAACCGACTTCACAAATGGAGGTTAATAATTCGTTGGTTTTTTAAACGACTTCGAAAAAGGAGGAGGTGTAACTTTGAGCCAAACAGGTTGTTTCAGAGCTTGACATAAATATTAAGGGATAAAACTTTCTTACCAGTCTAGAAAATAATTTTAACTTTTGATTCTGTTAACTAGCTACTTGGCTTCAGAGTTTAGTGAAGAACGCTACCTTTGCCTCCTTTACCTAAAAATTGATACGATTTTAAAGTTGTAATTCTGTAGCTCTGCCTAGCCCACTCTGGGATTACAGGCGTGAAGGTATGTGTGGCGAATTGCCTCGCTTCCAAGGCTGGATAGAGGTGAAGTTATCTGTGGTCAATTCGCACATGAGACCCAGATTGGTACGGTACGTTACGTTCACCATACAAGATTGTACAATCTGTATGTAGATACGATTTTTCATTGTAAAACTTATATATCCAATTCTTAATAATAATATAGTATCGTAGTAATAAATTGAATTACACCATAATTCCAAAATATCAACGCATTTAAACCATACTTTTTAAGCCACTACAGTATTTCTCGTTTTTTATTCTACAACTTTGGCCCTTCCTACTGGAAAATAATTGCTTTAGGCCAAGGTTGGCACAGTTAATCAAGATTTGGAAATCGTGTAACAAACAAGTACTACTTAATATGGGCAAAAAATTAAATCCCATGTAACCTAATTTCGATATGTTGCACCCATCCCATACTTACTCAGAGTCGTAATTCTGATCGAAGTACATAGACGGCGCGTTCGCGGTTTGAGGCAGCCGGAAGCACGGAGATACGAAAATGGAAGATGAGGTAGGTATCTATTGATTTACGCAAACCCACAAGCAAATTGCCTCCTCCACGTCCATTCTTACTGAATGAATGTTCACGCTAGACTGCCGCGCGCAAGCCGCCGTCATGTGAACTGAACAGTTGAATCATTACCGCGCGTTCATGTGGACTTAGCCTAAGTCTAACCTGAGACCCCTTAAGTTCCGTATGAATTCCAGTTCGTACCGTTTATTTTTGAGCGCGGAGGAAAGATACAGTGCATAGCGAGCGAGACTATATTTATTGTTACACAAACAGGAACACCTAAACACGTATAAACCTAAGCACAGTTTGACGCTTATTGAATAAACGTTTAGTGAATCTGGCCTTAAGTGAATCGCAGAAGCACAAGTTTATCATTAATCGACTGAAAATGCAGTTAAAATTTGATTCTAGAGCCCTACATTTTATTTTATATGTGATATCTTGTCTTGCTTTCTCTTAATAACTTTGTCGTGAATGAGATAGAACTTCGAAGTTCCGTAGTCAGCCGGTTTTTATAGTCAAGCGGGCACACGTGCGCAATCTCGTAGTTTAGACAGCGTTTCATTTGACAATCTGAACCTGTCATAACATCATAAGTCTAAGTTGACCGCGTTTTTATAATTTTGTTCGTTTTAATGAAAATAATAGCTTAATCATTTTAATAGTATTACATTATTCTTGTAAGACGGAAATAGAGATGTTTTATTAATAAAGTTCTTGATCAATAGATGGGCGTTGCCATTATTTATTATTTACTGGTATGGAGTTTTTCGAAAGAGCGCATGTCATAAAGAAAAGTAGCGATACCGACGGCAACATGAAGAAACAGTTAAAGCAAATGTTGTACGGATACAAACATAATGATAATGAACTTATAAGAAATGCCGCAAATGCAGAGAAGGAAGACGAAGACTCGACATCAGTAAGTGGCTTTTCCGACCTTAACTTGACTACATCCAGTAGCGAAGGAAACAGCACGCGGCAAAGAATTAGCATCATGGATCCTGACAGGAGTTCGAATGATTGTGTAGATGGGTCAGCACACAAGTCTATTAATTTACATAGTAGTTTTAATGACTATGTTATTGATACAAAGTCCAGTGATGTTTCACTATCTGACCTGAAAGACGACATTCAGTCCCTTTCTGAAGATAATTCACTAATAATTGGAAGTGATATCTTGGTACCCAGTGATGTCAATTTTTCAATGACCAGTACCTCACAGGACCCATCTTCTAATGAATCCAGTGAAAATGAGCCGTTTGATTATGATGGTAGGTTAGCATCTAAAATATTAGAGAAGATAAAACTGATAGAAACTCCTAAAAAGAAAGTAAAGAGATCTGAGAAGAAGTCAGAACTTGATGATGAAGGTTCTAGTCATTTGGGAAGTGACTACTCAAGTGTTGAGTTTCATTCTGAATCTGAATCTGATAGATATTCTGAGAGACATATTAACTTCACCAATGTGTTGTCACCTTCATTTGTGTCTGTAACTGCTACTGACATGCCAAATCAGAGTCTTAGTGAAGTTTTAGGAGACTACAAGTATCCTACCATAAGGAATTTGCCTTCAGAGAGTCAGAATGTATTTGCTACTAACAAGTCAGGTATATTTTCTACTGAGGACCTGGATGACACTGAGTTTAATGAAGGGTTTGATAGTTTGTTGCCTGAACTAGGAAGTGAACTAAACACTGAGCTCACAGACATGGAAACAAGTATGGATATACCAATCGAAGAAAGCATGACCTGTTGTGATGACACACCACAGTCAAATCAGACATTCCAAAGAGAGATGTCAACAGAATCTACAGACACCAAATTTGTTAATCCAGCACAAATATTTATTGGTAAAAATTGCTGCATACTGGTACTAAAACATCCTGCTGAAATATACATCCATGGGAAATTGAGAGTTACCTTACTAGCTGGGGCAGTGGATATAGGTGGCTTTGCTCTGAAAGATAAGAAATATGATGTATATGCTCCCAATTACAATTGTGCACAATATTTAAGGACTGTAAACCATGACAAAGGTAGTTATGGCCTCTTCGGGAAGCTTACAGGTTCTGGTCTCTCTGTAGCTACTGCTGAAGAAATAGTAACCACACTCGGAGCACATGATAGTGTTGCCCAATTGCAACCTCTGAAGGACAGAGTGGCCCAGTTTGTGGAGAGCAACTTTAATGTTAAAGACCTGTTTACTAAAACAAACAAGAATGTAGATGGTTGTTTCAGAAAAGCCTCTGAATTCTTGGGATGCTCACTTTATTTAATGAAGCCTTGGAAAAGTTTAGAAGAGAACATAAGTTGGAATCAAGTTCTGAAATATGGATCTAGTAAGTTGCATTCACTATTATTTTCAACGGCTCTTTTGATTTTACACCAACTGTTTTAATAGATCTTGAAATATGAGATCTCTTCCAATAAATTGCCACACCATCTTTATAATATCGCACCTTTGCGACAAAACTGTGACATCTCCAAAGTTGTGATTTGCCCAGATGTCACAGTTTTGTCGCAAAGGTGCGATCAACTTTTGTTTTTTTTATTTCACATTTATCTAAAAAACAGAGAAACTAAACTATTGACACTCCTCATTTTGCTGAGTTTTAGCTTTTTGAATGCCAATGTGGACTGCAATATTTTGTGCCCCAAAAACTAAGATGTTAAATATTATATCAACATCCTTGTGCGTGACACCTATGGCTGGTTGATTAAATAATGAACGCCGTTTTTCTTCTTGGGTTTTCTGAGGGCAGGCTTGAGAGGCAGGGGTTTTCTTTGAGGTGTGCTCGGTTGAGCTCCGTCGATCGAAGTGCTGATGACGGCGCGCGCGCCGCCATTTTATACCGTTTCTGGCATCGCCCCTCCCTCTCAATCCCCTCTCCCCCGCATCTTTATTTCGGTAAAATCTCACTTAAAACTAATACAAATTCTTATTAGTTACTTATTATAATAGTGTATGTAAAATTCCAATAAGATCTGCTTATATACTTTATCCGCACGCCGCCTGTTTGCGACTGCGCGCGGTTTTTAGAGCCGCGCGTATTTATGCACCTCGTCCCCCCCTGTCGTGATACTCGTGATATAAATAGCGCGCGGCTCCCCGCGGGCGCACAGTCGCAAACGTGTCGGCGTGCGGTTAGGAACTAGTGGGAAATTTAATAAGACGACTAGGATATGTTTTATTTTTCAGCTACTAACTATGGATTACCCTGAACGACAATAATAATTAACAATTAGACTTATTTCTAGGTTACACTATTACAACTATTAGGCTTTTGTTTATACATGAACTGACTATTAACTATTACGCTATGTCGCACCGTCCTGCACATCTCTCCCGCCGTGCATCGCTCGGGTGAGCGTTGCATTTTCACTGGCGTGCAGGTCCATGGCTTCCGTAGGCAGGATCACCAGCTTCTTTGTGGGCCTCCGGAACACTCCTCCCTTTGTAGCCACGTCGACAGCTCTCGTTACACCATCGGGACCCGGGTACACCTTGGTCACTCTTCCTCGCGGCCAGGTGTTGCGCGGCAGCGTGCCGTCGACGATCAGGACGACGTCGCCGACGCGGATGGGTTGTCCTCGGCCATAGGGCTCCCGCCGGTACTGGAGTCCAGGTAGGTACTCCCGGAGCCAGCGACTCCAGAAGTGGTCTGCCAGGCGTTGACTCGTTCTCCAGGTGGCGCGGCCAATGAGGACGGTGTCGTCGAAGGTCCCAGGGATCGAGGCTCGAGCTGAACCCCCGAGGAGGAAGTGGTTAGGGGTGATGGCCTCGGGCTCGTCGGGCTCCACGGGTACATGTGTGAGTGGACGGCTGTTCACGGTGTACTCCGCCTCGGACAGCAGGGTGGCGAGGGTCTCCTCGCTGGGGTGGCGCTCATGCAGCACGGCGTGTAGGGCTGCCTTGACAGCGCGGACCATCCTCTCCCAGGCTCCCCCCATGAAGGGGGCTCCGGCAGGCAGGAACTTCCAGCTGATGGCTCGTGCGGCGTCAGAGTGTTCGTAGGCGTCCCGTAGCTCCCGGTGCGCGGCGTGGAAGTTGGTACCGTTGTCGGACCAGATTTCTGTGGGGCAGCCCCGACGCGCTATCATGCGTCGGAGGGCCATCACGGCGGAGTCCCCGCTCAGACTCGGCACCACTTCCAGGTGTACGGCGCGTACTGTTAAGCACGTGAATAGCGCGACGTACCTTTTCTGTGTGCCACGACCCACGGTCACGGCTATGGGACCGAAGTAGTCGAGGCCCGTGTAGGTAAACGGGCGTTGGTGGTGGGCGAGTCGGCATCGAGGGTGGTCACCGGTCGACGGTACAGTCGGCGTCGCCTTCCTTATTCGGCAGGGTAGGCAGCGATGTACTATCATTTTTGCTATCGGGCGTAGTCGTAGGATACTGTAGTGTTGTTTACACTCATTTATAGTAGCTTCGACTCCGTAGTGTGACATCTGTCTGTGTATATAATCTATATACAGTCGGGTCGCCGGGTGGTCGCCGTCTAACACCGGCGGACGCTTCTGCAGTTCGGCTATGTCCACAGCGGCGTCGATCCGAGTCTTCACGATGATAACGTTGTTTACCAATTCGACCGCCAGGTGGCGTAGTCGACTATGTGGCCCCGGCTTCTTGTCGTTTCTCAGGTTGTCGATGTCGTCACTGAAGGCGGAGTGTTGACTTGACTTAACGATCAGCTGTTCGGCTCTTCGTAGGTATCGTGCGTCGAGTACCTTGAACTTCGTATCGTCGTGGGACTTCTTTGGCGGCGGCGGTGTAGACGGCGTTTTCTTACGTTGTTTGTTCCATTCTGGATCGACTTGTTTGTTGCGTAGCGTCCTTTTGTAGTGGGTTCGTTCTCTGCGAGTTCGACAAAGGTCAACGAACTGCAGTACGCGACCTATAGTTCGTAGTAGGCGCTCCCACTTTGAGAATCGCTCTGAAGGCGGCAACCAGGCGTAGGGGCTCGTTTTCTTGACTGCTGTGATTGTGTGCACCTTCGCCTCCTTGCTGTCGTCTTCATGCGGTTGTGACGGCTCCGCCGGCCATGTCGAGGGGTCGTCGCGTAAGAAATCTGGCCCCGCGAACCATCTGTGTTCGTTGTTGAAGTCGGGTGGTAGTGTATTGCCGTCTTTCCACAGTAGCGGAGCTTCGTAATGACCGTCGGCGGTGATACTCATCGACTGGGCGAGTATGTTGCGTGCGCGCTCGTCCGGGCTTGACTGGGGTAGCTTCGGCTCGATTAATAGTGATTCGAGCGCGAAGTACTTGCCGAGCTGCACGTTCATGTTGTCATCTTGCTCCTCCTTTTCTTGGGTAGTCACGTGATGCGTCGCGTGTACTTGTTTCCCTATGGTGCGCGTGTGTGCGCCGTGTAACACCCAGCCGAGCGGTGTGAGTGACGCTACCGGCTGGTGTTGTTGACCCCGTCGTGTTTCGCTGCTGACCAGTAGGTGCCAGTTGTCTTGACCAATTAGCACTTTAGGTTTCGCGGTTTCGTATCTGAGTTGATCTTCTATGTCTCGTAGATGCGGGCAACTGTGAAGGTCTTCTCTTTTAACCGACTGCGGCGATAGGCGGAGGTCTTCTATGGTGCGCGCACGAATCTTGTGAGGTTGATTCGTGCCGCGTATGTCGAGCGTGACACGGCGTGATTGTGATGCGTCGACTTTTTCTATGGTGATAGCTTCTATCAGTAGAGGCTCGATGGGCCCGTCGAGGCCCGCCTCCCTGGCGATGTCTTCGTGAACTAATGTAATGGTTGAGCCGTCGTCGAGAAGTGCATGTGTGTTAACTTCTCCCGCCGGTCCGGAAATAGTGACCGGAACTATCTTCAGATATGCCTTGGATGCTCTGGCCGCCCACGTAGATGCGACGGCTTCGGTTTCTGCCTTCTTCATGTAGTGTAGCAACTTGTGATGAAAATGTTCGCAGCCGTCTCGCTCGCACTTAACGCGTTTGCATGAGTGCGTCCTTGTTCTATGACGCAGGCAGCGGAAACATAGGCGTTGTTCTTTGGCGATCTTCCATCTGTCTTCAAGTGGCTTGTCTATGAATTTATTGCATCTATTGATGTTGTGGTCGGCTTCGTGGCAATATGCGCATTTGCTAGCGGTTTTCTCGGTGGTCGCGAACGCTTTATGTGTTCTTCTCGGAGGCTGGGTACTCACGGTGTCGTTTTCTGGTTGGGCGTACATTGCACAATACTCGGCTTCGCGTTGCAGGAACATAGATAGTTTCAGTAGTTCGGGTTCCTCGTTTCTTTGTGTAGTCGCGTAGTCGAACCATCTATAGCGCAGTGCGGGTGTAAGCTTCTCCATCATGGCTCGTGTAGTCTCCGGACTGTAGAGGTAGTGGGCGCGGTTAAGCGCCTTGAGCGTAGCCGCGGTGTTAGCTACGCGGCTAGCGAACACGCATATGTCGCGTGGGCCATCGTTGAGGCGCGGCATGGCGCGCAGTCGCTCCAACTCGGCGAGTGCAATGGCGTCGGGGCGACCAAAGCGGGCTTCTAGGCTTCTTATGATTTCATCGGGGCGGGCGTTGTATATGAGTAAGTTCTCGACGGCTTCTTTTGCTCTTCCCTTGAGACATCTTCTTAATCTTGCTATGTTTTCGACATCGGTGTATGTCGCGGCGGTTTCATCGTATGCGGCTTTAAAGGACAGCCACTCTTGATGCGAGCCGCTAAACTGTAATAATTCGGCGTGATATCGCGGTGCTTCTCTATGACCGCTACGTGCGGCGATAGCGATGGCCGATGCGAGCTCGCTCAAGTCGATCTTCTGTTGGTTCTTCGCAATAATGGCGTTGTCATCTCTCGTATTCGCTTGTGAATACGTGTTCCACGGCTGTGGATAACTCGCTCGTTCTATGTGAGGCATTGGCGCTGGCGGCGCTGGCGTGAAGACAGGAGCGGCGGCGGAGAGGGGGGCACGTTTCCCGGCGCTGACGGCGGTATCGGGAGGGGGGACGGGGGGCCCGGCACGCGCGGCAGTGGCGTTGGGCCCGGTGTCCTCGGCGGTGTGCTTTGCTTGAGCCGATGGTACGTACTGTGGGGTTATCGGCTCAGGCTCCTCTTCGTTGTGCGGTGCGCCGGCGATGGCGAGTACGTGTCTACTACTTGACTCGAGCCATTCGTCGATGCGGTGCTCCGGCATAGCGGTCGACATGACCGTTTCGGCATCTTCATTGTCTGTGTCCTCGGTTTCTATGACGGCGATGCGTGCTTGAGCGAGTTCTAACTTGATCTTGAGTACTGCTTCCCGCGCTTGCGCAAGACGGCGCGTGCGACGGGTTGAAGTAGTTTTGATTGATCTGGATGACGTCGGCGGTGCGGCAGGGCGTGGGCTTGACTGTGGGGTTGCCTGCCGCGGCGGTGCTGCAGGATCTGAGCTTGACTCCGAGGTCTCCTGCAGCGTTGTTGCGAGATTCGAACTGGACTGTGAGGTTTCCCGCGGCGTCGCCGAGTCCCCTGACTCGGTTGCGGGGGCGGTATCTTCCGACGTTGACGGTTCGGCGCTGCCGAACATGAGCTGACCGAGCGTACGCTTCCCTGTTGTAGATCTTGTAACTGGCATTTTCTTTCTTCAAATTATCCGGTTCGTATTGGACCAGCATGTGCGTGACACCTATGGCTGGTTGATTAAATAATGAACGCCGTTTTTCTTCTTGGGTTTTCTGAGGGCAGGCTTGAGAGGCAGGGGTTTTCTTTGAGGTGTGCTCGGTTGAGCTCCGTCGATCGAAGTGCTGATGACGGCGCGCGCGCCGCCATTTTATACCGTTTCTGGCATCGCCCCTCCCTCTCAATCCCCTCTCCCCCGCATCTTTATTTCGGTAAAATCTCACTTAAAACTAATACAAATTCTTATTAGTTACTTATTATAATAGTGTATGTAAAATTCCAATAAGATCTGCTTATATACTTTATCCGCACGCCGCCTGTTTGCGACTGCGCGCGGTTTTTAGAGCCGCGCGTATTTATGCACCTCGTCCCCCCCTGTCGTGATATAAATAGCGCGCGGCTCCCCGCGGGCGCACAGTCGCAAACGTGTCGGCGTGCGGTTAGGAACTAGTGGGAAATTTAATAAGACGACTAGGATATGTTTTATTTTTCAGCTACTAACTATGGATTACCCTGAACGACAATAATAATTAACAATTAGACTTATTTCTAGGTTACACTATTACAACTATTAGGCTTTTGTTTATACATGAACTGACTATTAACTATTACGCTATGTCGCACCGTCCTGCACAATCCTAAAATATATGAACGGTAGAACACCTCACTAACAGGGCATCTGGAGCAAGAAAATCTGTTCACAAGTTCGGTAAACTCTGTAGCTCAATAGGTCAATAGTAATATAAATGAGATTTAAATATGGCTGAAAGAGAAAGTTAAATTTAACCTCCCACAAAAAGTCCAGTTTTATGATTTATTTGTGTAAGTTTTATTTCTTAGAAATCTGTAATTTGATGTCCTCCCCTCTGCCTTCACACCACCTTTAGTCATTATTAGAGTGAAGGGACAACAGTGAAAGAAGTAACAACACTGCAATAATAAATATCCTTGTGAAGCTGCCAAATTTGGCTCGGGTCTGGGTCCAATTCCATGTTGATAACAAACCGCAACTTAAAATTCTCTACCCAGCCATCTGTCAGTTTGTGCAGGCCCTTTCTTGCTTGTGGATTTTAATACTAATTGAAAACTATACTTCAATTTGTATTGTATTTATATTTGAAACAAAGGAAAATAAACGGTTTTCCTATTCAAAAGTGTTTTAATTAGACTTACTTGATTTGTGCATCCTATAGCTATAGGAGACATCAGAAATTACAAAGTTAGTTTGCAGAACCTCAGAGTCGAGGGATTGTTTGCGGTGGCAAAGGATCTGGGAAGTCTACCTTCGTGCACTATTACGTGAACAAGATGCTGGCAGCTGGGCCAGTTCTCCTGATCGACTTGGACCCTGGACAGTGCGAGTTCACTGTTGCTGGAAATGTTTCCGCTACAGTTGTCACAGAACCACTGCTTGGGCCTAGCTTTACACATTTAAAAGTGCCTGAACGGTAATTGGTATTTTTTATTATTGGCCTACAGTTATTTAAAGGGCAATTTGTTTTTCTTATATCTTGACAGACTTGCATAGTTAGTATGGTACTTTTGATTCACGAAGACGCGCGCCTCTATTATAAGGGTCTGTCAAAAAAATGTGTGTCTGAAAAGGTCAAATAAATAAATAATAATAACAGATGATGAAGCAGTCGTGGAAGGTTAACAAGGTTCAAGTTTCGGATTTATGGCGTTTTGGGATTTATTTTTTATTATTTATTTATTAAAGTAAATCAAACAAACTTTTACAAAATATCAAAAACTGCACTGTTAAACCACAGTTTGGTTTGACTCGATGCACCAAATAAATATCTGGTAAAATCTGAATATCTGGTAAATATATGAAGGTAAATATCTGGTATTTTGGTGTTTAGGCATTATCATACAAAGACGTTTTGAGACTTAGACGTATTGGTAACAGGGTATTATGAAATTAACTCGTTATGAAACCTACTCCAGGCAACAGCATTTCGGACCGTGCTCAGTGCAGGGTTCCGAAACCGTTACAACGAACGTGTTGAACAATATCTCAAAACCAACAGGTCGAACTATTTTTTAAGCCTCTACGCAAAGCCTTTGCGTGCTGTCAGTGTTATACACCGTGTTTTTTTTGATTTACGATAACTTCGGCATATTACTAGGTACATCCGTAGAAACTAAGTGGTCGATTAGATTTTTAATTATTGCAAAAAAAAAACTGTTTAGAACAAAGTAATTGTATCTTTGGTCGTTCTAAAAGGGCCTTTAGAATTAACTCATAGTCAGTGTCAAATACGTCAATGTTGGCGTGACATACGCAGACAGTTAAGAGCCTTTTTGACCAGTTCAACGTGATTAACTGATTAAATTTAAAAAATAAACATCTTTAAAACCGTAACAGTTATCATTTGTGTGTCTTCGGGAAATTAACTTTATTTGACCTAAAAAACGTTCCCTTAAAGTTATCGTAAATAAAAAAAAACGCGGTGTATAAGTTTGACTTAAGCTCCAGATAGACGGGCGAGTAAGTTAAGTACGCGTACTTAAGAGGCCGTACACGATTTTTTGACCGCTTTGCTTATTTTTGTGATTTAACAGTTAAAATACTGCTTTTCTATAAGTTTTAATGCTCAAAATTAAATATCATTTAAGTTATGATCGAATAAATGAGCTACGAATAAATGAGCCAATTTTTTATTTTTGTCGAGTATCA
Source organism: Acleris emargana (assembly GCA_927399475.2). Lineage (NCBI taxonomy): Eukaryota > Metazoa > Arthropoda > Insecta > Lepidoptera > Tortricidae > Acleris > Acleris emargana. The sequence continues at coordinate 7,299,529 of OV656850.1, forward strand.
AAATGCGAGATTTAGGTTGTTTTAAAACATTATTTATTGCCAATTCTTTTGAACTTTTTGGATATTTTTTTTAGGTAATGGATTGATTTTGAACTAAAGTTTATTTCTATTGTTTTAATTTTATAATCGAGAGTTCTGAGTAGCCGAAATAAAAAATATTTTTTGCCCGTTTCCTATAAAAAATTACCAAGTTTATTTATTTTTTTACTCGAAAATGTTATTTGAAAGTGGTAAAAAGTAATTCATAAATTCTTTAGACGACTTTCACAGCAATACAGTGTAAATTTTTCATGCCGTTTAGACGTCAAAACGGTTCATGAATATGTGACATTCTAAAGCAAAATTCACATAACAGTCGCCAGTACATTCGATAAAATTAGAATTTATCTTTCGTGTTGTGTATTAAAACTTGTAGAAATACAGTATTTCAACTGTAAAATCACGTATCGGCAAAATTTCGTGTACGGCCTCTTAAAGCTCGACGACCTTTGTCGCCCGTGTTTACCTTTAGAAGTTCGAGTACTTAGGGTGACACACAGCCTCACGCGGGCGAGTAAGGTCGCCGAGCCATACTTAAGTACGGCGTACTTACTAGCCCAAGTAATGCCCCTTAGCTCATGAAAATCGTTTGGGCCGTTTGTGATATCTGGTCTGAAAGAAGGGGCTGCCGTTATATCGGGGGTTAATGGGTGAATCAACTTCTAAGGTACTCCCCATTTTTCGACACGTTTCTCAAATTATATGTTTTTAGAAAAACTATATATTTGCCAACGACGCAGCTTACACGCTTATTAAATCAGACAAATTAGGCTAGCATTTGAAATGATTTGATTTAAAAATAGTACAGTTTGAAATAATAATATAGTTGGTAACGCAGCGGACGATGTTGTCCCTAGGTTTTGTATGGAAAATGTGCATTTACCCCTGAGTTACCAGGTTTTTTCGAAGATTAAATAATATTTGAGGTGTTTAACATGTAAGGTATGTAAATTTGGTGGTCTGATATTAATATTCATACATTATTATTAATGATATGATAAGTCACCATTGCAGGAAAGTTTTGATACCGCAAAAGAAAAGGAGTACCTTAAAAGTTGATTCACCCTAATATCAATTGAATAGTTATAGTGGCATTTTTCTGAGATGTCCGAATGGTCATAAAAAGCTCAAATAGCCACCTTCCGTTCTAAGCTATAAGGTTCAAGTTTTTTTTTTTTTTTTTTTTTAAGTTGAAATGGCAACCACAAGTATCAATACGTTGCGGTCGGGGCTCACCCAGGAAGAAGGCCGGCGAAGCGTGTGGCAAAGGCCGCTAGGTACTGTTTTTAATGTCAAGCCATTACAACTTGAACCTCATGGTTTAGAATTTGAGCGGATTATCTTTTTACATATTTCCTTTCGATCTGAACTGCTAAAGATACCTAAGTTCTTTATGTTATGACCATTCGGACATCAAATAATAAATAATCAAATAATCGGTCAAATAATTCGGGTCAGAATGCGTTTTTCATACTAAAGAGGCTATTTGGAAGCCTTGGTTCCTCGCCAGAAGATGCTTTTAGTGAAATCTGATGATGGACACCCCGAGCATCGATACAGGACTTCCAGATTGCCTAAGATACCCAACGGATTGAATCTGCGGTTAACGCCGGAATTGTGCATGTTCAGAAAAACATATAAAATGGCAATAAAATGTAAGGAAATCCAAATGCTGACCCATGCTCTCTCGCTGTGGTGTTAACTGATTGTGCGGTCTGTTAGGTATCTTAAGCATTTTTGACCTCCACTGTTTAACCTCGGAGTATCCACCATTAAACCTCACTCAAAACATGCCTGTGTCCAGGAACCAAGGCTTCGAAATAGCCTCGTTTGTATGAAAAACGCACTCTGACCCGTATTATTCGACCGAGAGTGTACACTGCCCTGTGAAGCTGTAAGTGTATAGTACCAATAGCAAAACGTCGGTGATACTGCAAAACCGCGTAACTAACAAATTTACGATAGAGCAAAATGAACCTTACTATTTTATTAAAAAGGTGCATTTTGCTCCTTATTTTAAATGTTACTTACGCGGTTTTGCAGTTTCAACGACGAAAAGCCCTTTAAAAAAGATTGAATAGTTCCTATGTAAGGTTATTTGATGCTGTCTTAGGTGCAAGCGACCCGCTTCGCTTCGCTTTATCAAGGACCATTCGAAACCTTCCGTGAAAATTTTCTGATGGTAAAACCCTCGTCTAAATCCTTTCAGTATTTTTTGAGATCATCGCGAACATACAGACAGGTTTTATAATATGTATTGATAAACACTAGCCGCCTGTATCTCAGGACTCAGGAGTTTACTTATTCCTGATAGTTTTCCTATTAAGCTCGTTATACAGGGTATTTTTTAACAGAGCACACATTTTAGTTTATGATTTTGTATCGTTAATATAATCTTTTTTTTTTGGCAAATTATCCTATTTTTACGTTAAATATAAAGAAAATTCAAGAAAAATATGCTTGAAGTCGTCAATTTCATTAGAGATGTCAAATCATTTGTAACTTTTAGGAAACTCAACCTTATTGTTGTAGAATGTCAGTTTGACTTTGGACCTACGGTGAGTGGGTAACAAAAATCTCGTGACTGTACATACCTAATGGTTTTTTAAGAGCAATCCAGTGATAACTCTCTCGATGTCAAACCGAAAACAAAGCACTGCTTTACTTGTATGAGGGTACCCGCTATCGTTTTAAAAAAATAATTACACCTTTGTCGGCTTGATTTTAATGTACATATCTATGCCAAATTACGGCTTTGTAGTAAGAGTTAAACCGCGACCAGACGGACATGGCGAAACTATTAGAGTTCCTTTTGACTACAGATCCCTAAAAACCTAAATGATGCGGTAAAATAACAATAACGTTTCATCAACAGTATACATAAGGTTCAAAGTTGAATAATTTATAAAAAATGATCTTTATGAGCTGGACTGTGAAGTAGATAACCCAGTGTTCTTAAAGGAAAGGAAATAATGGAAGTATTCTTCCAATGATGAGGGGTGCAATGTTTAGACCAACCATATATCTGTGGCCTGGTGCTAATAGGGCCAAAGTCGGTATTAATACTGATAAACTATTAATGCTGATGCATGGTAAAAACGCTCATTACGGAAAACAATGATAATTGATATTGGCCCTATTAGCTCCAGGCCACAGATATTTATCTATACTTATAAGTAGTTTATCGTTGTCTTGTATCCATCGTTAAAGACAAGAGCTTGTGAGAGATTGTCGCCCAATATTCATTTATTATACACTCTTAAGTTTTAGCTAAAAAATATAATGTACCAACCCACAGATAATTAAGTGAAAATTGCATGAAATAAACCATAACACACTTGTTCCAATTTCCAATCAACCAAGTCAATATAGATATGACATGACGACGCGTCGACCTAGATGGTAGCGACACTGCATACGAAGCGTGAGGAGCACGAGTATGTTTCCAAGTCTTGGATGTTTTTTTAGTATTTAAGTATTTATTTTTCTATTTGAGTAAGTTTATCGTTGTCTAGTACCCATAGTACGAGCCTAGAGCTTAGTTTGGGACTACTTTAATTTGTGTGAGTTTGTCCCATGATATAAAAAATAGGAAAAATACAAACGGCGTCAAAATCGGTGGATCCGTTTGGAAGTTACTATGAAATCTTTTTTTTGCGGGTTAATTAGTTAAATAAGATAGGTATTTGATGTTCTATTTAGAGCAGCTATCAACAATGCAAAATAATTCTGTTTGACATTTTGCGGGCGCTAGCAAAATACTTACACTGTTAGAGTATGTACCACATTACTTCATAGAACAATTAGAGGCAGTTTACTTATGGATAAATTCATGTTTACCAAATATTTTCTTTCAGGATGTTGAATATTGGTCTCATTAACACAATGGATAACACGAGACGGTACGCGGCGGCGGTCAGGGAAATAATGGGTTATTGCCACAGCGAGCCGCGGTTCCGGGGCCTCCCGTGGATCGTCAACACAATGGGCATGTGCAACGGCCTGGGCCTGCAGTTCATGGTGCTTATTATAATGCTGTTACAGCCCACGTTCATGCTGCAAATAGATTCCAAAAATCCTAAAAAGAGATTTGAGAGTTTCCTCAACGCCAGCACTGTCAAGGAATTGTGTAAAAATTACCAGAGAAATTATTTGTTTAGCCAAATCAGGCTTTCAGAAGACTTGGAATACGATTTCGTTGTGTCAAGCCCGGATAGCGCTGTGAAGAACAACTTCTCCCTGACGCCCAAAGACGAGAGATACCTCAACTTTTTGTCCTACTTTGGTAGCCTTATGAATACTTACCCGTCTGCGTCGGATTTCTTGTTAGAAATTGTACCTTATGAGTAAGTTATTGTTTTTTGTTGTACCAGCCAGTTAGGAAAGCTTTGTTGGTTTACTCGTCTTAGTATCTCGAAATGGGTCCTTAACTCATCAGTAGTGCTAATTAAAAACAAAAACTGGCAGCCAAATCAAATGGTAGATGTTGCCAAAACCGACACTTTCGCTTTCAAACTCCTATTACGCCTATATTTGTTAATAAAATAACACTGATGAATACGTTTTTGGCCCACGAGTCCTTGCTAGTTTTAGTCGTATAGGAGAATAAATTTATCGTTAATTGTTTTTCCTTCAAGCCTGCATTTGTAAAGTAGCATTGCCCAAGACAAATTCTGTCAAATCCGGTGACCGTGGAAGAGTGACTAACTTGCATGTATATAAAAATGTTTACGTGTATCGTATAAATGAAATAAAAAACGCAGTCGCAAATGTATCCTCTAAATATTTACTGTTTCGTCTGCGCCTCTGATATTGTTCCTGCATTGTTTCCAGTAATGAGTAACGAGTTATATTTTCGCGTCTCGGAATCGGGTGAGTCACTGTGCGCACGAACACCATTTATCAATCGTACGCTTATCACCAGTCATCCATCTACCGCGATGACATCATTAATTGTACACCGGATTCTCTTTCTAATTTTAACCAATAGATTTTCAATAAGCCAGCTTTCATTCATACATATTGTTCCCTACACAAACATTCAGTTTTATTTACGTAGGTAGGCCTTCGGATTCTCATGTCTTACGAGTTTGGGCGAAGGCGTTGGGAAATCACTGATTGGTATAAGAATGAGTAAAATTAGCACGTAACGCGGTAACAAATACTTAACTATTTTCCCTATTATGTGCCATTTCTTATCTAAGAATTGTTTCAAGTCTAAAGCACTTCAGTTCTGTTTACTTCAATTCTAATTAATTTCCAGAGTGGATCTACGCAAGTTATACATAGCGGTTAACGTGAGGATAAACAAAGAGAGTATCTACAGAGTGATCAATGGAAAGATAGTCGCGCTGTGTCGACACGGGGACGACAGCACCGGCAAGATGTTTACCCTGGCTGATAAGCCGCTGCATTGCTTTGGCCACGGTTCGTTTTATATCACTAGCTTCAATAAAAAATCAACATGATAAAACAACTTTTGGTCTGTAGAATTCGATTATGGTTATTCTTCTGTGAAATGTCGTCCTGGATGTCTCTAAAACATTAACAAGATTTAATGATCCTGGAAATATACTTAAACGGTCCCCTAAATTTACTCACATTTGCTGTATCGAGATTAATGTTAGTGCCAGCCTCCCTTCACACCACAGATTTTATAAAGGGTAGGAATATTAAGAATCAAACTCTCTTTGACGTTAAGTATAACGTCGACCTTCCTAAGAGCAGCAGGTCAAGGTCACCAGATGTCCGACAGATACAGAAGATTCCGTATGTCACTTTTAAACAGTTTTTCCTGAACTGATTTTTTCTTTTAAACTGAATTTCCTGATTGGATGACGCATTATAATAACATCTGACTCATGATATTACGTACACTTAGATCATAAATTAAATACTGGCTACTGGCGAACCAATTTAAAGCAGGAGTTTAATCAAAAGTAAACTAGGTCGGACACTGTCGTTACGATCTGCGTAAGCAAAACCTGTGCCAAGACCATGTTTAAATAATTGCAAAGTTCATGAGACTGCATAGCATTCAACGAAACATGTTTATAAATAATAGGAAGCCTCAATCAAACCGATCAGTAATAGGTGAGAAAACAATGTGCAACAAGTCTTCAAAATGACCTTAAGATTAAGCTAAGGCGGTTAAACCGAAAGCCCCGAGCGTCTCAAGAAAGTAAAACCCGCAAGGTCTTTTTAAACTTATTGCACTTTTCTCTTGCTATGGTATTATTTAGTAGAAATTACCTACAAGAACTTATAAACTATATATATTGACCCCGAAATCATAAATATTAGTGTTATCACATACACGAAGCCGTAAAACACGGATTATGGTGATAAGTAGTGACACGGCGCGCGTGACTCACAGGGCTGGTGCGCGGGATCGACGGGGCGCGCGGGCTGTGCTACGTGGTGTCCCCGGCGGCGGCGGCGGCGCTGCGCGGCGCGGACCTGCTGCTGTACGCGGACTGGGCGCCCGAGCTGGCCGGGCCCGGCGCGCTGCCGCCCGGGGCCGCGCCGCCGCACCGCGCGCCCGCCGCCGCCGCCGGCCGGGGGCTGCTCGCCGCCCCGCGCCGGCGCTACAACCCGCTCCAACTACTCAAAATGTCAAGGAACCCTAAAGTGAAACCTTCCAGTTAGTTAATAAAATTGTAATTGGAGTGGATCCAAAATATCATCTTAAATTATAAAAGGAAGTCTAATTATGTTAATTCATGTATATTTGAAAGATAATTTTGTACTTACAATACTAATAAAACATAACATAGATGATTGAATTTAACTTAAATATTTCCCCATCCTGAACACCTTGGATTTATAAATGCTGTATTAAATTTTTATAAAAGTCAAAAAGAGTCTAGAAAAGAATTGTTAAAACATGGGGTTCGTTTATTACTAATAAATTATATTAGCATGCGATGTAATCATACAGAAGTTAAAATTTCACACAAACAAATAGATTACAAAAACTGCCCTACAGAAGAATTATCAGATTGAAGGGACATCTGAGACGCCACCGCTGACAGGCACTCGCCTGCGTCAGGGCCGCCTGGTCAAATAAACGTCCTACACAATTATACATAACTATTTTATTGAAAAATTAAAATACAAAATACAAAACTAAACAAATGTCTCAGCGAGACGGACGCTGGTCGAGGAATAAATCTATATCAGGAAGAAATGCTACTTGATTATATAACTTGATAGTATAGCACGAAAAAATCCAGCAGGCCCATAGACAGAGGGCCCACGTTCGCCCCGAACTACATTTGTTAAGGCATTTATGCTTACTCTTTATAGATAATCTATAAAATATACAAGTACCAATTATGAAAGAGTAGCCACACGAATACTGAGTGGATGTGCGAGCAGCGGCAGGACTGGGGCCGCTGCGGCCGCGCCGCGGTCGTCGTCAACGTAAGTGTTCAGGCAGTATGCGAACCATTCATAAATCAGAGTCTCCCAACAACGGCACAATTAGAGCAGAGAACACCTAGTCTTCTTCTTCTTCTTGACTTGCAGCGCGGCCCGGGTTGCAGTCTCAAATACCTCACGCACACCTTCCTTGCTCTTGGCAGAGCACTCGAGGTATGCAAACGCGTTGATCTTTTCGGCCATTGCGCGGCCCTCCTGAGGCTTGACAGGTTCCTGCTTCATTTTGCGAAGCTCATTGATGGTGGCAGGATCATTGCGCAGGTCCTTTTTGTTGCCTACGAGGATGATGGGCACATTGGGGCAGAAGTGCTTGACTTCGGGCGTCCACTTCTCGGGGATGTTCTCGAGCGAGTCAGGCGAGTCGACGCTGAAGCACATAAGGATGACGTCGGTATCGGGGTAGGACAGCGGGCGCAGTCGGTCGTAGTCCTCCTGCCCGGCCGTATCCCACAGCGCCAGCTCTACCTGTTTGCCGTCCACTTCGATGTCGGCGACGTAGTTTTCGAACACCGTCGGCACGTACACTTCCGGGAATTGGTCTTTGCTGAACACGATCAATAGACATGTTTTACCGCAAGCGCCGTCACCGACGATCACTAATTTCTTGCGTATCGCAGCCATCGGTCCTGTAAAACAACGCAACGCAAATAATTACGAGTGAGCGTCAACGCCTTTAGTGACTTATAAATATGGCCGCCGTATAGGATTATAGTAGGGAGTAGTCAGACAAGCCCTCAATTGTGAATAAGCACCTGAACTAGCGGAAGAAGAACAGCACCACCACATAGTACCCTCTCATGCGAGGGTGGTTATTTATTTTATTTTGTAGATACCTGAAGATTCTGGCTAATTTCTGCGGAATTTTGGCTTATCGACACTACTAATCGTCTTTGCTCATCACAAGCACTTTCGTTCATAAAGTCAGTGTTGCGATAGCAAAAAAACTAGATTGCTTTATAAAATTAGTTTTTAATCACAACAAAACTAAATATTGAGTCAAAAGTTATTAAAATACATACCAGTATCTTGTAATTGAGCTTAAAATTACGTTTTCAGCCGATTTATGACACGAGATATATTTTACCAATGACATAAGCCAGTAGGTAGAGTTGCCATATCAACATCCAAAGTTGATGACTGCACCATTTGACATTTTGTTTTATTTTTAAACGACGTTTTACGCAGCATGCGATTAGATTTAAAAAAGCCGGTCACACATATGAACTATACAAAAAAATACTTTTATGGAGTGTTTTTCGAACATTTTATTGCACTTAGCGTTTAAATTCTTATTCCGTTACCGGCCCTCATGTTGTCATACGATAATATAAACGAGACACAATCATTATAAACTTGATTGATCGTGCCTCCACGCCTAAGTGTTAGTTCCTCAAAAAGTGTCAACACTTTCTGAAGTAACACTGCCAAGATCTATAGGTAGGTATAGATTTTAGTTACTTGAAGTGCTGCTATGAGCATTATCTATCTTCGGGTGCATAATAATCATTCATAACAACACCAAAGCTCATGACCTTCACGCGGCTACTAGTATCTGCCCCCCATCCTACCTACTATGATTATGATCACATAAACCTTCATGCTTATAAATATAATTTGATTATTTTTCGTAGATGCTCCTTACAGCGTTCTCTGAGATTGTCCCTTGATATTTCTTTATTACTATTTATTACCGACCGACGTGTAGGTACTGGGGGGTTATTATGACATAGCAATGCAGTCATAATAACCCCTCTGAACTGCGCATTGACCGGTAAACATTATACACCTGAATGTGATATGCAAATGCAATGAGTGAGCAGAGCAGCTGATCACGTAACCGATATAGATCTAGGCAAGCAGCCACTAACTTAAGTTTACATTAGGTAACTTTTAATGTTTGTTAAGAGTTGTGATATACATAATTTGTATAGGTACAAGAAATAAAAATAAAATTGCTATTAAAAAATTACGTGTCAGTAAAGTTTATAAATCATTTGTAGGTCAATGCATCCTTTTCTATAATAAATTACATGACGTGGTTTTAAAGTTACCATTTCCAGTACTTAAAACCTACTTGTTTATTATTGTATAATATAATATCATAAGCAGTATTAATTTACAATTCAACTGAATGTTGAGTTACTTGCGGCGTTTCTTCTCAGCATTGGTCTCTTGCGAAGCTCTGGTAGATTTTTGACGTGTAAAAGGGCCCGTGCGGCCTACTTACTAAATAAACATCTTTTATCTTCTGTAGGTACGATGAACGTTTGAGGGATCAGTAGTAATACCGGTAAACCGTAGTTCCTACCTAGAGTTCAAAAGACATTCCTTTTTTTCCAGCATTAGTGGATTTCAACTGCACATAATTATATACAAGATCAAATTCGGTGGATATACGAGTAGATTACGTTACGTACCTAAGACCAGTTTCACGCTTCATCATCAGAAATTGGTAGATTATTTATTTACACGTGCAGCTTACCAAATTTCCGCCCATTTTAATACCGGATACTGGTTCAATGATTATTTCCTTTATTAAAACCTTACCTAAAAATGTCTACCAATTTCGCCTGAAATATTATTGTAGCCCTACTATCTGAATACATACACAATAAAAATATCAGTTTAGACTTAGCTGTTTAGAACTAAGGAAAATGGCAATGAACATCCTGCCGATAACGAAAAGTGCCATGATAGAATGTTGCCGATGGCACCAGTCTAAACGCCTTCCTCAGAACACTTTCCATTATACAGACTGTAGAAGACGCAGAGAGATACTAAGTCTCTCCGGACCTCTAACCGGTCTGAAAGCAGTGGCGTAAATATAGGGTGGCAGAGCGGGCAGAATGCCACGGGCCCCCAGCCTGTGAGAGGCCCCCAGCCTGTGAGAGGCCCCCAGCCTGTGACAGGCACCCAGTCCGAAAGGAGGAACCAAATATTAATATCATTTTTATAAAAGTGAAACGAGCGGCCCTATCCGACGAATTTGCCACGGGCCTCAGTTGGTATAGTTACGTCACTGTCTGAAAGTGGAATCGAGGGGTTCAAATTGGTGGTCCAGTGAGGCGATTCTCGGTCCCGAGCGAGATGAATTTCTATTCGAGATTTCATAGAAGTGACGCTGTCATTCCATGCGATTCACGATGGCTTCATCTCGAATAACCCGAGAATTGACATCCACCTCAGAGATGCGAGTAGTACTCCATATGCGGCCTGACGTGCGCCTTGTAAAGCACAAGGCGTTCCTGGAGGAGTACTGCTTGGACCAGTTTAGCACACCCAGCTTTCTGGAGGCAATTTTTTCTTTGCCTTCCAGGTGACCCTAAAACTGAACGTCCATAGCAATGTCTAGCAACACTAAGGATCCCAGTACCGTTTGAGATGGAAACGGAGTTCCTTGAAACTGTGGCGCTGGACGAAATGGGGCTTTCTTGGCAGAGAAAGCGTAGACCTGTCTTCGCTGGATTGAATTTGACGAGATTTCGACGACCCCATTCGGGTGGGATTACAATAATCTCAAGTGGCAACCACATCATTTTATCCAGCGGTTTTTAGCTCAAAATTATATCATTTTGCTATTAACGCGCGGTAATTAAATTTTACGCGGTTTGGGTACTGGAAACGGGCACGTTACATTCTACGATAGCTATCAACTGTCGAGTAGGGTAGACCGAGGCGAATAGGATCAATTTTTGCTTGGAGTTAAGTAAATACAACTTAGTAAACAGTTACATTGTTTATTTATATTTTACTGGATACATCAGTTATCGATTAATGAAATCCAAAGGTTTAACATAAAAATTTAAAATTAAAATCAAATGTTTAAAAATAAAAACAAAATTATTCCAAAAATCCGATTCGCCCCATTTTTCGAGGGGAATCGGATCAAACAAAAACATGTTTTAAAATATAGTATTTGTATGAATAACAAACCCAAAAATATTATTTGAAACAAACTAAGCCATATTAATGAGATCGACTATCATTGGTGTAACAAAAGTTGAATTTGTATACTATTATGATACCTCCTCGGTAGCAACATTAACGAAGAATAATAGTTAAAATATAAAACGATAAAATCAGCGTTATAATACTGCACTTTTCTAAACAATAAATTTTGTGAATATTAACAGCCTCTAAATAATAAAATAATATTGTTAAAACTAAAGTTAAAGTTTAAAATCAACTTTGGTTAATATAAATTGCAAAGATAACAAATATCCGATTCGCCCCATTTGCGGAGACAAATCGCATCTAGTCATAAATGTATGTTTTCTTATAATATTAAGTAAAGATAAGCTTTAAATCAAATAAAGTACTTATAGCACTATATAATCTGGTGTCCTATTAATGAGATCAATTTTCATTGGTTTTACAAAGTTCAAATTTGTAGTCCTTTGACACCACCCCGGTCAGCACAGTTCTCATGGCACCATTCCTCACAAGTATGAGATTGGATCCAATCCTCTACCGGTGGATGTACAAACTTTTCTAAACAAGTGGAAAGAAGTGGTCTCTGCCTACCCCTCTGGGAAACAGGCGTGATTTAATGTATGTATGTAAATGCAATGCCAATCTCTACATGAACTAGTACCCTTTACTTTTAACTTTAGAGTTGCTTTGTTTTTTTTTTATTGTCACGTCTTCTTTGCCTTGTGTCTGCTTATTTATACGAGAGTTTTTTTTGCTTGCCTGTTTGTTTGCTTTTTGTCAGCTTGCGACATTTTCTTCTCCATATTTTCTTTTTTTTTCGTTTCTCTTAAAAGTAAATTCGATTTATTTTGCGGTGATGTCAAATGTAAAATTGGTCTAATAATAAAATTATTTTCTCCGCTTCTTCGCTTAAAGCTAGCTGTCCACCTCGATGTTTTAAAATGCCACGAGATAATGTAACTCTTCTTTGCAAGCTCGTAAATGGTACATTGTACAACTCAGCAGCCCGACGAATGGACAATTGCTTAGTCAGTACCTTTTCAGCTGCTTCATTCATATTTTCTGCCGTCCACTCCCACTGGCTAGTCTTTCTTTTGTATGTGCGAACCATCTAGAACAAGCCAGCAAAAGATATATAAAGTGTAAACCAATGAAAAAACTGTCCAAATTAATGATCCCAATCGCTCCAAAAAAAATGATCCGAATAGCCTCAAATGAGAAGTTTTAAAATATTTAAACCTAACGTAAATATGCTTTTAAATAGAGTTTAAATGAAATCGATTCTCAATTTTACCATAAACATACGCAATAAGAAAAATAAAATACTTATCTTCAATCAATTCCTTATAATATTAACACCACAGTTTGAAACCACGTTTTTTACATCAGCTGCAAATTTACGATACATTTAAATGAACCACTCCGCTCGAAGCGTCGCCGCGGCCCGCGACTGACGCTCAAGACTTATCCAATAGCATTCAAGGTCCTGGCATGCGGGAAGGACAGAGCGAACACGGCGCGCTGATTGGCTACCCGTGGCTAGCCGCGTATTTTCAAATTTGACAGAAATGCTTAATTTGATCCGATTCACCCACTGATCCGATTCGCCTCGGTCTACCCTACTGTCGAAATATATGGAATTGAAATAAGCGCTCAAAGCGACCGGCAGATTACGTCAATCCTACATTTCTTTTGATTTCGGTGGTCGTTAACGATCACAGAATGCGTCTTGTCTAGGCCTGCTGAATGGAAAGGGCAAATAAAACGTTCCATTGTCAGACGCTATTTATGGGCCACTGAAATACGTGTAGTTGTTAATCTACTTTTAAGGTACTTCTAGGAAAACCAATTAACTAATTTAAAATTAAGAAGTATTTAAACAAGTAAATTAAACGGTCTGCCTACTTTTATTAAAAGAGCCTATTATTGTGTCCGATTGCTGGACAAAGGCTCCTCCTTTTCCACAACTATCAAAATAGCATCCGTCGAGCTTTTAAAATATTTTATACCAATAATTAATTACATGCCGTGTGGTTGCCGGCTTAGAATTGTGCCACTCCATGTCTTCCCGTGGAAGTCGTAAAAGGCGACTAAGGGAATAAAGGCTTGTAGTACTGTTAGGCGATGGGCTTGCTACCTGTCACTAATATACACTGTTAAACATCTTAGCCTAGTTGTGCAAATTGTGGTTACAGAGTTATCAACAAGTTTTTAGAGTTGTTGGTAATTCTGTAGCTCTGCCTACCCCACTCTGGGAATGAAGGCGTGAAGGTATGTATGTATGTATGTATGTATGATGTAATTAATTACATTCTACTGAGTAAATCAATATTGCTTTTGGTGTGTTATCGGATTGCCAACATTGCGTCAAAGGGAATATGGTTTTACGCAGTAGAACAGACGCAGGTTAGTTTTTATAAGCTTTTATTTAACTTGCAATGTAAGTATGTATGTTTGTATGTATGTACAGGTCAAATCTTGCAAGTTAAGAATGGGCTGAAATATGAACCACATATGCTAACCCGATGACAATGCAATATTATGGTATCTAAGAGGCGATCTGATGATGGAGTCGACAGGTGGCGACAGGATCTCCGCTATTCTTACCGTATACCCACCGTGTTAGGACTCAATACTTAGGTCTTGATAAGCAGATAAATATTTTGCAAAAAAGTACAGTCGGTACAAAAGCTTGTCAAAAAAATAAATTTTTTGACATACTTATTACTTAACACCTCCTTATAGGTAAAGGCAGTAGAATAAAAACATTTTTATAGTAAAGGCACTTTATTTATTACATATTTTTCCCAACAAATATCAGTTTCAAATTTTAAAACTACCAATATCACATAAAATACATGCGCAACAAAAACACAGTCTTTACAAAGAGCTACCATCATTTCATTTTTAGAATGCCCAAAAGATAAATAGTAATAATGCTCGAACATAATGTACGAGCTTTTAGACCATAATAATGTTTTAACTTAATTCTAGCTTCAGAATTTAAATTCCATCACGATTACACAAACACAAACTCACGTCATGGTGTAAAGTATGACTGAATATTTTAGTTGCATCTTCAATTAATACGTCAAATAATATGTAACCGGATATATTGCTAACTGTTGTGCAACCTTTAAGTTTGCTCCGATATTTCTAATATGAATATTAGATACATTTGCTTCTTAAGTATCCAGAAATATAACAATAAACAGTAATATAGATCTAACAGTGCTAGAATATGTTTTTGAGATGTAATATTTATTCCTTTCACAAAATACGAACATGGCAACACTATTTAAACAATATATTTTTTTACTTTTGATGAACAGAAGTGACTTAATATTAAATATAAATAAATATCTGATTAATAATATATACACATTTGTAAATAGAAGGTGCGTAAAAATAAAATACAAAAAATAAATGCTTTTAGTTGAGAAATACAGTTGCGGATAACATACGTCCCTAAAGTTAATTACGTAAATATATTTTTCTTATAACACATTATTATCACAATATTTCCCTGGCATTCTTCCTTTTACGTTGGCCCCAACGTCACATCTACAAATCCTGTGAAGCAGCCTGAAAAAAAAGAAAAAAAAAACATTTAGATTTTCATACGTTCTGTACGGGGGTCATTAAATCGACAATAAGTATGTATTTATTCCCCTAAAATCACGTCATTATTATCTAAGCCAGTTCATCAAAGGGGGGGTGGTGGCTGCCCCCTGGATTTCATATTGTATTATTTGTATTTAGAGTAAAATAAGCGCGGGGGATCCGGCTTAAGTTTCTCAGTTGTAACCCAACGGCCAAAATATTGGGTTCTTAGTTTCGTTTGTATTCTTGTTATTGTGTGGTATGTATTTGTTTGACGACGCACTAGCCTAGTTGGTAGTGACCCTGCCTACGAAGCTAGCGGTCCTGGGTTCAAATCCCGTTAAGGGCAGATATTTGTGTGATGAACGCGAATATTTGTTCCTGAGTCATGGATGTTTACTATGCATTTAAGTATATATTTCTCTATATACGTATTTATATCATTGTCTAGTACCCATAATACAAGCCTAGAGCTTAAATTGGGACTAGGTCAATTTGGTGTGACATTGTCCCCTGATATTTATTTATTTATTTATTAAATGTATTTTCTTTTTGTAGTAGCTGCTCCTTCGTATTTTGGTAAAAAATACTAACTTGGTAGCTGCTGAAACAATATTTTTTATATGTGGCAACCACCAACCACATTAAACAACAGCATTTTAAAACAATTGAATCATGTTGCCAGTTTCACTACTTTAAGAGAATCCTCTTAAAATGTACGAGTTCGGAGTCCGTGTGAAGATGAAAGTTTCCGTAAAAAAATGCAAACCCAGTTCGATTTGTACGATTTTTGATTATGTTGTATATCATGAAAAACTAGGTCTGTACGTTTTCCTTTAAATATTGTATTTCACTGTAAAATAAAAACACGGTCGATGTAAAATCGAGGTTATGTGTCACATAGTACTCATTGGATTACAATTATGCCTATATCATAATTTGACATCGACCTAAACAAATTGATACATAAAGCACCACGTTAAAGTGGTCGTTCCGATCAATAGCATATCTGTTGTCTAGCTTTACAATGATGAAGCGCAATATAAATTACTTTCACCGCTAATCGTGGTTGCACCTACATAAGTTCAATAACTATAATTTAAACTGATTGAGTAGTCTACTTAATAATCAAATGGGCGGGTTCTAACGATGCCAATGTGATTTCTTGATCGCTTACTCTGTGAGATGAGTGCTGGTTGGTCGAGATTACATATATATACGCAGCATTAGCTTTGAAAGCGCATTTTACAGACAGTACAAAATGTTTCTAAAATATCCAGATTTCTGGCTTCGAACCTTGTATTGTGAGACACCTAAAACTAATGACATGTTCATGTGTATAGTCCAGCCAAATTCAAAACTGACATTTAGGTAATTTAGTTACGTTATTATATTAAGATTGCTGTATTGTTATTTTGGAAATTACTCGATAACAGATCTATATTAATTCTCGTTGGATTACTCTTTCTTTTTTTACTGCTGGCAACTACATTTCAATATTTTGTTACGGTATATATTTTTTGTGCGGGTATTTTAGTGCGGGACAAGTCGTAATAAAACAAATAATTAAATTAAAATATATTTATTCTTTAAGTTACTAATAACATTTTATTATCTGTATTGAGTTGGACAGTTTTTTTACAACTTGTTTCTTTAGATAGGTATGTTACAGTATATTTTTGCATAATTAGGGATTACATTTTTATCTTACAATAAGTCAATTATCCCGTACCCACTAGGTATCACTACAAAAAAAAAGTGTAACTTAACACACTTGGTACAGTAAGAAATATATGCGGATATAAGGGCTGTTATTAGCTAATGGATATGGTTACATAGTACTAAATGTACGGGTGACAAATAACGACTCTACCTACAGTATCATACTTAATAGGCAAGGTTAAGTGAAAACAGCCAATAAGAGCATTTGTTTGTGAGTTTTCCCTTTCGAGTAAGGTAAGGTAACTATTAAAGTTTTCAACCAAAATATTTTAACATTTGTATGTATAACTGGTCAAGCATAAAAGTCTAATAGCGAAAATAATATTATTGAACGAGACTAAAATCGTAACTAAAGCTGCCATTTTCTGACTAAATATTAAAGTTATAGTAATACAGTTGCTACTTTAGTAATTGGGTGAGATCATGGTAATTTTGGCGATATAATCTCGATGTGACACAATAGTTGAATTAATTCACGAACGCGTGTGAGGGGTTGGCAATTTGGCGCACGTTTAGTCACAGTTTCATCTAAACATCGAGATAATTTGCTTAAGAGTTCTCTTACAAAAGCTAAGCTGGCAACGTCGCTTGTTTCCTTTATTATTGACTATTGAAAAGTTGTGTGAAATTGCAATATGAATCTATTAACCCTGTGCATCTGGTGTATTCCAATCTATGAAATGCAGCTTTTGTGTTTCAAATTTCAACATATTTATTTATGACACACATTTAAATACGACCGAGCAGAGTTGGTAAATAGAAAGCTTTTGTTAGAGCTCTTAAGGCTAGTACAGATCTGTAACCTAATCAAGCATGTGACTTAACAAAAGGTGACTTTAAGTACATAATTATTTAACCATTTATGTCCGGTTTCCTTTTTTCAAATCGTGTATAGAGTGTTACTTCAAGTTAAAATTGGACACATACTTTTTTTCATAGATATTGGGATTTTGTCGACGATGAAGCGAAAATGCCACACCCTGCTTTAAATAGGTATGTGGCCAACGTCAAATTTAAACTCGAAGTAACCTATCTATCCGAGGTTTGAATATTGGCAACAGACTTGGGCTTGTAGCAGGTATCGACCGAGTGATCACTTCTTTACCTTATTCCAGGCCACGATGCCGTAGGTGAGGCCGGCGCCGAGCGCGAAGGCGAGCAGGTAGGGCAGCGCCGCGAGCGAGGGCCCGTGCCGCTTGCGCATCAGGGCCGTGATGAAGTTCAGCTTCTTGTCGGTGTACGGCGGGTAGCGCCCGCTGAAACGGTCACAGACATTTTATAGGATAACTTACAACTGTATTAACCTCTTGAACGCCGTACGTCAAATACAAAATGCGTCACTCACACGCCAAACATGTTTGCTATGCTACGCAAATTACAACTTAATCCATACGAAACAATGTCTCTTTTAATCTCTAACTTGTGTCGGCTGTGGCCGACGGTGGCGTCAGTGGCACGACTTTCAGTTGTCGGCCAGAGCCGACTGTGGCGTTCAAAAGGTTAATCATTATGATCTTGAGTGACATGCCTATCTTAAGGTGCACTTACACGGTCAAGTTTGGAGCAAAACCCCTTACCTACCGCTAAGCCGCAGTGTTCCGGTCTGGAGATAAGGCTACCGGTGAAATTACTAGCGTGGAGCCTTTCCAAGTCAACGCATTTACGGTTTTAGGATTGCAGTCTTAAGCGAGGTTAAGACTAGAAATAAAAATGCAGAAATTGACTGCTGTCTTACTTTAAAGTGAGAAAAAGACAGCATGATTGTGCTTCTTGCTCTAGAACTGAAGTTAGAGTAAGACAGCAGTCAAGTTCTGCAACTTTTATTGCCAGTCTATTTCACGCATCATGATTGTAGCCTCGAGTCACGATAGCTTCTTAAATGTAACATAGTGACGTTATGATTCCAATTGATTCAAGCCGTAGGAAATTGTCTTATAACGTCACTGTGATTCAGTTCTATAGTGGGTCAGGGTCCAATTGGGCTGATAGTACAGTCGAGTTTATAAATATGTGTACACTTTAGTACCTTGTCACTTTAATCGCTGTGACAATTCATACATGGCAGTTTAAACATGACATTAAATAAACAAGGTACTAAAGTGTATAAATATTTATGAACGCGACTGTACATGACCGAGAGACAATACTCACGAAGCCAGCTTCTCCCCGAGTGGCGAGAAGTTCTTGATAAGGCAGCTCTTCTTGTGCGTGAACGTGTCGAAGGTGGCCTTTCCGTGGTAGGCGCCCACGCCGCTGGAGCCCACACCGCCGAAAGGCAGCGTCTCAACTGAGAATATTTAGTATTATTCCTACCGCACTATGATAAAGAGCCCTATAAGGCCTACCGATTATAAGCACCATGAGCTTTATATAAGTTCATAGATGCTATAATGACTAGTATTTCGGATGCCAATAATAGGTGTTTTATTCTTTCAGTTTTCTTTCAAATTTGAATATCATTTATTTTTACTCTTATTCATGTGAATAAGCTAGTTTTTGTGCAAAATAATCATCATTAAGTCTTATCTGAGGCCCTAGACAAGATGCATTCGGCGTTCTTTATCGTTACCCAAAATGTATAGGATTGACGTAAGCTGTCAGACGGTCGCGTCGAGTGCTTACGTCAATTCCATTCGTTGTCAGTTTTCGAAAACCGTTTACGTTAGCGTTAAGCAACTTGTCTCGCCTCACAGATAAAAAAGTACTAAACATAACTAGAAGCATTTAGATGATCTCAAACTTTTTTTTAGCATGTATTATCTACCATACTGTCCTCGTACGGAGAAAAGGCACCAGTGAAATTAATTCATAGAAGCATATTAAACTCTTTAAGGTTATAATAAGGTTGGAAGTGCAATACAATTCATATAGTAGACGTGCCATTTTTTCCGTAGGAGGGCAGCACACGCTCTTTATGAGCGGCACGGCACCGTTTATATACAACTTAAATACAAGCGTGACCGTCGACTATACGGAATGCGGTCATAAATGATTCAAAGAACAGTGATAACAGTAACAATATAGTTTTTTTAAAAGGCGTCTTTGAATTTTTCGATAAGAGATAATTATAACAATGTCGAAATATGAATAAAGCCGAGATTCTTCTGTTCAGTGAAAGCGAATGTTACAACCTGATCAAAAAAAAAGTTTGAGAACATCAATATGTGAAAATCAAGTAACTGGCATATTTTTATACGAAACATGTCGGTAAATTGAAAGAGCCCCGAGCTACTTGCCATTGCGGTTACAACTTCCGCATATACTTATGAGGTTCATGTTAATATAGCAATACTTACAGTTGCTTGAAACACCAGAACACCGTGCAATTAGATTTAAAACCTTAACAACTGCAACAGGTCCAAGTTTTCCTAAATCCTGAAAACCTGGACGTGAGACCTTTTCAACGCCAATGAAGAACTCACTCGTGACAGTTGGGTATTACAAAATAGAGCTCTGTAACACTCCGAGTGTATCCTTAGTCCTTACGGTAAATATTCAGCTGTTATTGGCATTGAATAGGTTAAAATACAAGTAAGGCTAGCTAAGTTGCAATTAACGAAGGCTAATGACTGTTGAAAACTGACAAGATGTATTGAAAACATTTGGCTATCACACAGACAGTTTAATATAAACCTTTTAAAATGTTCAAGCTAAATACAGTCTTGTATATTCTTCGCTTTCTGCATTCGTTTAATAGTAAGAACTTATTAAACAGGTCCTTTCTGTTAAACAAATATCTTTGCTAATCAGGTCACTTCATAAAATTCGCACTATATTAACCTTTGCAAAATACAACTTGTCTAGGCTCACTAGACTATTTTCTAATAAAAAATATACCATAAAGCAAGGGTCGTAAATTTTCAAGAAATTTTGGTGTAATTCATGCTTCAAAAACAAGACATAATATTAAGTTAATAGCCACTGTGGGATACATTGCGAGATCCCATAATGACACTCGAGAACAGGGTATTGTGACGTGCGGTTAGTATTTAAGCTTAAATATTGTGGATTATAATACTTCATATTACATGCTATTAAATACAAAAGTTACCTACACATTACCAACTACATAATATGTAGTAAATAGTGAAAGTACTTCTAGTAAGGAATTTTACATTTACAAAAAAACGTGTTTTTGTGTCGGTGTGACAAACTAATTCGTCAGTCAGTCGGTATGTATGTGGCAAATTATCTCAGAAACAACTAGATAAAGTTTGATTTTTTGTTTGTTTTACAATTATACACCATAAGGTTTAAAATAAATTGAAAAATATATGAATATACCTACTCAGGAAAAACTTTTCTCTAATGTCATAGATAAGAAAGCTTCCAAACCTCCCATGTGCATCATAGTGTCGTTGACGCACATGCCGCCACAGCTGGTGCTGTTCACTATGGTCGCCACGACGTCCTTGTTCGTGGTAAACACGTACATCGTTAGCGGCTTCTCTCTACACGAGCAAAGGGCATGGTCAGACCACCACCACAGACATAGCGGGCTAAGGAGCGGAATCGCCAGGAAAAACCACTAGAGAGGTTCCTGGTTTTTAATATACAACCTCCGGCAACACTGCAATATTTAGAAATCCAATTCCGCTCTTTAGTAGTATTATATACACAAGTAAGAAGGAAATATACAGGATACTATTTTTGAATGTAACACGGAATTGTAACTACAGGAACTGGTTATATTTCTAGCAAATTAAAAATTACAACAGGAACTCTAGGTTACCTTAACAGTTACATCAAATTACTTAACTATCCCATAACCACCGCCACCACACACCACGCCACTTTGATAGCCTATAGCAATATTAGTAGAAACCTTTCACAAAAAGTGCATCTGTTCGAAGAACTAATATGCTTCGATCCATCACCATAACACGAGTATTCAGCTGACCAGCACAAAATCATAACTAATGTGCCATAGTAAAGAACGTGAAGTAATTAAAC
Source organism: Acleris emargana (assembly GCA_927399475.2). Lineage (NCBI taxonomy): Eukaryota > Metazoa > Arthropoda > Insecta > Lepidoptera > Tortricidae > Acleris > Acleris emargana. Next base: position 7,321,222 of record OV656850.1, read on the forward strand.
CGTCCTATTAAAAAGTGTGGTGTTTTTGATTGTAAGTCCGTTCGGTATAGAGGATACCCCACACTTCGTACGCTTTGAATTAGTTTCCTGCCATGTCCCCCTTTCTTTCCCGAGAGGAGTTACATTAAAAAACCTTTTTAGGGCTCCTTTAATAGTATCGTAATACGTGCACTAAGAAATAATTTGCTTTAAATGGATCCCCAACCGGAATAAATACGTAGAAATTAATTCTTCACGTAATGAAATCGTTGGGAACCTAATACTTCACGTTCTTCAATTGTTAATCCTTCCACCATTTCGTGCTGGCCACCGCTCGCCTCGTCCTTACCGCCGTAAAACATGATCGTGTCGTTGATGGCCAGACTGCCCGAGCGAGTCTGTTCCCTGAACAACTTCTGAATGTTCTTTTCTGCGCTGAACACGTAAAGCACTAATGGATGTTCCCTGAAACCGGCAGTTTCCGATGAGGCCAGACCATTAATGTCGCTTTTTCACTTGATGGGTAAAAATGTGGGACGGACCATTGAGAAATGTTGAGAAGGCATGTTTCTACTTCATTGATCATGTGGAACATGGTGACCAATGAGAAATGTTGAGATCGTTTTTTTTTTAGTTATTTCCTTTGGCTTTATTTATTTAATAAAATGAACATTACCTTAATATGACAACCGTGTATAACCAAGTTTATCACTATCTAGTTTTATTATGTCATTGTAAAACATGATTCTAAATAATAAAACGAAATATTGATGTTTATAGGCTTTTGTTATGCAAGAGTTCTTAACATATTAATTTATTATTATGAAAGCCAAAAAAAAACACAATTCAAGTTAATAATTAGGATTCTAAATACTTATTTTTTTCGTTTTTCAATTACTTATTTTGACATAATGATGTCCAATGGCCGTGTTAAAGTGCAACCGTTACATCTAAGTGCAAATGTACTGCTAGCACGCTAGCACAACTTTATTGGTCTCGTTTTTTATTCAGTGCGTCTCTTTCGTATTGAACTTGTTAGAGGAAGACATATTGCGCGACTAAGTTGTGCTAACCTCAATGTTATAGTTTAGTTCCTATTCTTGATTCCATGCCGCTGTTAAAATGGCAAAAAAAACAAAATGAAGACTTGCCAACCATTGAAAATCTGACAAAACTTGCCTTACAATGCAGTAGTAACGAGGTTTTCCGCATTTTAAAAATTGTTAGTAAATAAATATGAAAATCATACTTATGCAAAAATGTCAAAATAATGTAAGCTCCTGTGAATGGCGTGATTGATGGCGCTGTTGACATTTACAACAAAATGTGAAGGTCAAGTTGTTTTTCTTCAGCTAAACCGAGCATTGTCTAGATTGCCTTGAACTAATGAATGAGTTGTATTTTGTCACACGTTAATTTTCCTAGTATTTTGTTCAATATTCGTACAATTCATACCACATTGCAAACATGACAGTAAAATCAACACAACTCACACACCGTGTTACTTGACTGTAATGCCAGGTAATTAAAAAAACTCCATAACGTCTAATACACAACAACTCTGAACTGGGGATTAAACCGAATCATGGCCAAGGACAGTCCCCATAGTTGCCACTTTATAATTAAATTCGATGAATAGAAATCCACCGGTCACATTTTCCCTTGTTATTGAGTACTCATGGTACTCTCGGGTAAAGCCATCGCGTGTTCGGTAACATCGCGTGCGCTATTCGAATATAATTGAATATCCGACATTATTATAATGAAATGGAAACCATTGAAGACTTCACTTTAACGCCAAGCGAAACTGAAATGTAAGACATTCCCGAAAAGGGACAAACGAAACGCACACACATTAATCAATGAGAACACATCCTTTTATAGAGAGAAAAACACACAGGAGGATAATCTTATATTCGGTTCTTGTTTATATTTTATAATCAATTTTGCCAAAGTATATTTTTTTTAATGAAGTTACTTAAACTCTTTGCTATTATAGCAAATGAAAATGTAATATTAGACAAGATATTATTAAAAAAAAATAAGGACCAAAACAATTAAACAAATCAATAATCAATTAATCAAATTATTATACTACTACTCTATTTACAAATTATCATTTGATTCATTTAAAAAGATCACAAGATCCGCGTATAAGTTATATTGTAACGAAACAACGGCAAACAACATGAACCATCCCTTCATCTAATCCTCACCTGTCATTGATGAATTTGATCGCCTCATACGCATTCTCGACCGTGAGGATGGGCAGGATGGGGCCGAAGATCTCGTCCTCCATGATTTTATCGGAGGCCGACACGTTGGCGAGGATGGTGGGGGCAATGAACCGCTCCTGGGAATCGTAGTTGCCCCCGATGGCGACTTTGTCTTTGCTAGCATCGACTAATGCTTGGAGACGGCTGGAACATCCAACACAGTCAGTTGTATAAATTTCAATAAAAATAAGAAGCAAAATTAAACTTCTACAAAATAACTACACCCTTTGTCACCCTGGAAAAAATAAGGCGCTGTATGGAGTGAAATTAGTAACATGATCCATTTTTACACAGAAATTGCATTTAAACCCGCACATGTCACCACGTAAAACTCTTTCTTAATAAGTTCTAATTATCATCTTGGCGCCGTATTATGCAACCCTCGCCTTAATAGCTCTGTATTCAAAATTATACACGATCAGGATGGCTTAGTTACCGGTCTGTGCTTAGTTTCATGTACTAGTTTTTAAATTTGGATTTTTATAATTTTTGTCTGGTCTGTCTGGGTCAACAAACAAAAGTAACAGTAAAAGTCTCTTCATCATCATCATCATAATTTCTCAGCCAGTCATCATTTCTCAGTAGTCGTCTTGAGACTTCGTCTGAACTTTTGCCTTAAAATACAATCCCTCACCCGAAATGTCTGTTGTTAACGATCCTGCATAGATCGGGGGACTTCTGCGGGTCCTCCCCGTACCACTCCTTGAGCACCTTCCGGGCTATCTCCACGAACTTGTCCTGGATCTCCTTGGAGCAGAGAATGTAGTCCGGCGCGATGCAGGTCTGGCCGGTGTTGATGAACTTGCCCCACAGGACGCGCTTCACGGTGAACTCTATGTTCGCCGTGTTGTCGATGTATACGGGGCTGGAACGTAAATATAGCGATTATGTTTTATATATGGATTTGTTTATTTTGCTATCAAATATGTCGCCATTCGTCATGGTTAAGAGACAAAGGTCACTTGTAAAGAGACTGAGCAGATAAGATTATAATATTGTGGAGGTGTATAGGGACTTTAAGATGAAGAGATTTGAGTATGAATGTGTATGAAAGGTGTACGGAGTTAACAGCGGATAGAGGAGAGTGGAAGATGAGAACATGTTGTGCCGACAAGAGACAACGGCATCTAGGCATTTTGTAAGGTTATGTTGCCTTTTGAATAACAAAAATGGAAGTTTCTTGGCTTATCTTCTGTGGATACGTATGAATGTAAACACTTTATTGCACAAAAAAAATATACAAGTAAGTACATACTTAATTAAACTTAAGATGTACGTGTCTTGTCCGAAGCGCTGCACTAACGAGCATTTTGCTTTCAAAATCGGACAAAAGTAAAAAAATCCAAATGTAGCTAATGACACCAAGACCATAGTTATTTTGTACGTACTATCCGGGAAAGGGTTTGAAGTAGACCCTTTCCGCACCCCTCCGCTGCACAGGTAGTCGGAATCTAGACATCGTTCAGAACGCACGCCTACATTCTCGATACGCTCTATTTCTTGTTAACTTTTATTTACGAGTTATAATGTTTTTTTGGAGTTATAGTGACAAGTTTGAGTTATGGATCCTTTGGAACAAGGTATGTACTTAATTTAAAAACCAAAACATTAAGACTTTGTTAAAAAAGTTATAGCATTTAGGCCCATCATCTAAAGAAGGGTAAAAAATTAGTTTTTCTTTGTTTTTCTTTGACAAAAAAGGGGTTTATGTTATAGTGTCGAGGAAGATCGAGTTTTTTTATTTTATATATAGTATTCTATAGGATATTACCCTGCTATAACAGTAAAAACACTTTCCACATCTTTCCACGACTTTGAATTAAAGGACTTTAAAGTGCATAGGTATTTTTCAATTTTGTAAACAATTTTCATTTTGTCGCAGGTTTGACATCTAATGTCATGGAGATGTCTCGAAAATCGCTTTTTATGCTTTTTAAAGAAAGCCCAGCAAGAAAATTTTACGAAAAAGCATCATTTGTGGAACTTAAACTGCGAGAGATGATGAAATGCCCCGAAGATCAATATCACACCCTAAGTCTAGACCTTAGGCACTTTAAATCGGAATTGAAGAAGAGGTGGACATCCGCCAACTATATCGAAGAAAGATTTTTTCAGAAAAACGCCGAATGGCTTAATGTTTCGATACCAATTCATGATTGGACACAAAGTGTTAATAAGCCTGGACGTCCAAGTAAAGACTTCCAAGACTTGACGGATCGCAGTAAACGACGGAAAACAAAAGAACTTCGGGAGCAGGTACCTGTAGAAGAGCTAACCTTTGCGGCTAGTGTGAGTCAGCGGACTTCCGGGAATGCTCCTGCTTCAAAACTAATTTTAGATGCAACATCCTCACCGACAAGAGCTAAACGTTACAGAAAAGTAATCGCTTCTGTTCAAACACCCAAAGTGAAGAAATACACACCCGAAGAAGCCTTAAACCTTTTTATAGAAGGTGATTTTACGAGGCGACAATGGGAATTACTACACGACTCTAATAACAGCCTTTACCCGTGTTACACATTGATGAGAAATGCAAAAAAAGTGTGTTATCCGGACCCAGTGTCGATTACAATGTAACGAAGACGTCTTAAATAGGCTTCTTCTCACATCAGATCCATTGATCAGCTGTGGAAGAAAAAGGAAACCCAGCAAAAGCCAGCCGTTTTTAAAAGAAACAATAGACCTTTTCAAGCCCGAACCAAATAACGACGATTCATTAATGGATGAAGAAGAATAAATGTATTTTTTTTCAAATATGTACTTATTTTTACTAAAATATACTTTTAATAAGCTTTTCCATGTATTTTCATTTATTTCCAATTTGAAAATTACTCAAAATATTTTTGTCCGATTTTGAAAGCAAAATGCTCGTTAGTGCGCTGGTAGATTCACTGTACATTACCGACGTCTAAAAGAGCCCGCATGTGGCCAATTTACTAAATAAATATTTTGAATTTTGTTTTTTTTTTTTCTACAATGCGAACTTATCCCTTGATTGCCCAATTTAAAGAGGAAATATCTGTCTGAGCCTCAAAAATACATGTTTTTAGATATAATCTCATTCACTAGCTAAGGCAAGTAAGGATCAAAGATATACAGAAACCGTGTTACGAGCTCAATGCTCATAAAACCTAGGGACTGCTCATACAATTGCTATAACTCTGTTTCTATCACTGCCTGTATGTTGGCAGGTTTTAGCGTCATAATACCTCTTGCCGCCCAGCTCAAGCGTGACGGGAGTGAGGAACTTGGAGGCGGCGGCGTGCACGATCTTGCCGACGGCGGTGCCGCCCGTGTAGAAGATGTAGTCGAAGCGCTGCTTCAGCAGCTCCGTGGTCTCCGTCGGCCCGCCTTCTACCACCTGCACGGCGTCCTGCACCACCACATGCTCTTAATGAGGACTTCACAAACAATCATACTGACGTTTTACAAACGCACTTATGGCCTGTAGTGTGAACAGTAGTTAAACTAACTAATCGTTAAAAACCGTAACTAATTTAAATCTTAAGAATGTGTCAAATTTTCGATTCCTTTTTCGAATTTTAACAATTAGTTGAGTGAACTACTGATCAAACAACGCGCCCTTACAGTCCACGAGTCCTCGGCTGACTATCGCGTCATTTGCATTTGCAACAAAAAAAGGGTATTGTATATGGTCTAGATAATTGGGCAGCATTTCGGCTGTGAAGCTACAGGCACCTCCAACACGGATACCGGCCTTGTCGAGGCGGTGGAAGGGTTTCGGTAACCGTGGATTGGACCCACGGTTAAATAAGGCGTCTTTGTCAGCTCGGAGAGTGCAATGGAACGGAATAATTCCACGCGCCGACCAAAATAGGTTTATAATGACCGTGACTTAATAAAGTTATCGGTAATTCTAACCATTTGTCTAGATATTTGGTAACTTTGGTCATGAGTTTACGCAGAGCACAGACAGCTCGCTGGGCTTGACTATGACTGTGTTGAAGTTGGTAGTTTACCACCGGCCACAGTATATGACAATGACTAGTTAAAGTTATCGGTAACCCTAACATTTGCCTAGATATTTGGTAACTTTGGTCATGAAGTTAGCGCAGGCCACAGACAGCTCGCTGGGCTTGACTATGACGATGTTGAAGTGGGTAGTTTCCCACCGACTACAATATAAGATAGTGACTAGCTAAAGTTATCGGCAACCCTAACATTTGTCCAGGTATTTGGTCACTTCTGGCATGAAGTTAGCGCAGACAGCTCTCTGGGCTTAGCTATATTATTGTTAAAGTGGTTAGTACCCGTCGACCCCAATATATGACTGTGACTTAAAGCTATAGGTCACACTTACATTGTCTAGATACTTGGGAAGTACTTCGGCCACGAAGTTAGCGCAGGCAACAGACAGCTCGCTAGGCTTGACGATGACGGTGTTGCCAGCAGCGATGGCGCCAGCCATCGGCAGCAGCAACAGCTGGAGCGGGTAGTTCCAAGCGCCGATGACCAGCGTCACGCCGTACGGGTCGTTGTAGATCACCACCTCGTCCAGCATGTTCACGAAGCCTTTTGCTGGCTGGAGGGAATAGTTCATGTAAGTGATATGGTGGAATTATAGGGGTTTTTAGATAGGGTTTTTTAAAAGCAAATGTTTGTATGTTTATCGCATTTTAGTTATTAATATGATAAAACTGTTATATTTGAAAAGGCTTGAGACGGGCATGTCACTCTATGAAATAAATAAATATCAGGGGACTATTTCACACAAATTGATCTAGTCCCAAACTTAGCTAAAGGCTTTTGCTATGGGTATTAGACAACCATAAACATACTTATATAGATAAATAAATACATAGAAAACATTCAAGGCTCTAATTGCATTGCACAAATAATCACACTAATATTTGCCCATACCGAAATTCGAACCCGGGACCGCTAGTTTTGTAGGCAGGGTCACTAAAAAACCATTGCTGACGTGTTCAGTATGAACGCGTCGGCAATGGTTTTATAAATATATTTTTTAAACTATGTTTGTATATGTGTACCTACAAACATTTATTATATACCATTTTGAACCTTATTTAATATGCTAAAACAGCTAATTTGCCGGTACTGTATATTGGTATTCGTTTATTCTGCACATTTCTGCCAAATAAATAAGCACAAGTTAACTGACTCATTTGCATTGCAAATGCCTATAATGCGACAGCTGCGAATATATTGATCATGATAATAATGAAAAACAGCCCTACACTTTCCATTGTTCGATCAGTTATTAAGTTAATGTATTTACATAATATATGATAGATAATACAATCAGTTTGAGTATCGAAATGTCTTTTGGACTCTCATTCCTGATAATAAAGTTGATTAGCAAATTATTTACGAAAATAGCCCCTTATCTGTGGTTACTGGATGGCAATCGATCAGAACTGAGCAAGGAAAATGAATGGGGCGAGGCTATGCTAACCTAGCGTAGGCTAGCAATAAAAAATACAGAACTTGACTGCTTTTATTCTAACATGTATTTAAGAAGGCGGAAAAATGGTGCTTCTTGCTCTAGAACGGTAGTTAAAGTAAGACAACAATCAAACTTCTGCATTTTACATTGCTGGGTCAATCAACTTTTCTTTGTAGCTCGTTGCCATGGTGACGTCTCCTGGGTCACTCTTTAAAACTGTGATTTCAAAGGATATAAGTCCACTAAAAAACTGTTTTATTGGCAATTACACACCCATTCTTTTATGGCCTTTCTCCTGAGTGTGCTGGAAGCTGCTATTATAATTTTTTTTCTAAGAAACTCTATCACTGTTGTCTCCTGGCTTACGGGACAAAATAACAACAAGAAAAAGTTGATCCACCCTGCTAGTCTACGCCGCGCTTAAGGATGCGTTTTAATTGAAGCCAGTCAAAGCGCACGGAGAGAGGAGGAAATTTCCAATCATATAGTTCGAACAATCTAATTGCCTGACGTTTTGTGTGTCTGTATGTCCGCTTAAAATGGAAGTCACTTTTTCCACCAAAGCCGTTCGAGGAAACTGAACAGCGCTACACTATCTCTTTTTCATCGCGTCTCATGCGCGCCGCTCTTCATCGCTTCCCTCGAACGCCGTCGCATCTCTCGTGTACACTTCAAGCGCGCATTGTACTATACTTACGGCTCCTATACATGATGGCCCATCATGGGTGAGCGTAAGAGACGCATTTACACCTTAAAGCGAGCAACACTACGCATTACTCCGTCCCTTACGCTGGCCCATGATGCCCATCATGTCATTGTGTGGAGATGACATATTAAGAGGCTCTAGTTGACATTAACTCCCCGGCTAAGCCACTTTCTAAAAGAGCGAGAGGCTCATTTCTATATATTATTATCGATAAATTAGAAAGGAATGTCTGAGCGATTAACAGCACGCGGGCAAGTTAAGCGCGTTTTTCAGAGCTGCTGTGCCGTGCGACGTTAGGGTAATGAGGCAATCCTATTGGTGGATATTTCCCTTGCTTATTTCTACCGTATAGCTATATTGAATAGCGACTGCATTCCCAAAAACCGGACAAGTGCGAGTCGGATATATATTAAAATACTGGTAGTATATTAATATAAATAAAACGGTATAAGACGGTATTACTTGCCAATTTTCACGTTGTTTTTTGGGGCCGTATCTTTTTTTTGTGATTTTTACACAGCTTCAAGGGACTGCAGACTTGAATATATGGCTTTAATTTCAACGGACAAAAAAGTGATCTTATAAGGGATTCCGTTTTTTCCTTTTGAGGTACGGAACCCTAAAAACACTGGCAAAATTTAAATTCGTAACCCCTTTCGCGACATAAAGCACCTTAGGCTAAAATATCCAACAATTTGACTCATAAATTACCACATTATTACTACATTGACGTCAAAATCACAGGTTTTACACATAAATAGTTTTTAATTTTGTAATAGTACCGTGTACACTTATAAACGATTACTTGGTTGCCTGTTTGTTATTCAAGTGGGAGGAAATCTCCCTCTATAATTGAGATAATTACGTTCAAAGTACACGACTTGTTAAGATTTCTATTGTTAGCATACAACCGGTTGTAGTGATCGTTTTATTTGCAGGTGCAATATAAAGACCAAGAGTGACTTCATATGAATTCTGTTAGGTTTTCAGGGCAGTCCTAAAACAGTATTTACATGGATGTATAGTTTTGATGACACGTTTAGCCTAGTTGGTAGGGACCCTGCCTACGCAGCTACCACTGGCAAATATATGTGCATATATTATAGGAGCCATTCGTTTCGTCAAAAAGATTCATTTCCCAAAAATAACATTTGGGCAAACGCTTTTTTTTCCGAAACTGACCCAAATATTATATGTGGCGAGCGCGAGTACTTCTCCCGAGTTTTCTTTTAAAGCATGGAGAAGGCAAACCAGCACACAGGCCACCAGATGGTAAGTCGGATCTGTGACCCATACACATTAGCATTAACAAGACTAAAATCTTAAGACTGCAACCCTAAGACCGGAAATGCGTTGCCAACCCCGAGGACTAAGATGGAATGCAATGCTAGTAATTTTACCGTTTGTCCTATACCCACACTAAAACACAAAAATGCGAACACTGCTGCTTGGCGGTAGGTTAAAGGGATGGTGTTAAGTTGTTGTGAAAAGATCATGATAATTATTTAACTTTTCATGTTTGCTTACAAGTACTAAGGCTTTAAATAACCTAGTTATTTTTTTATCCATTTTAAAACAAAAGGCCACTATAACACTTACATGCTCCGGCTTGGCCCACTCATCAAGGTGGTGCAGCATGCTCTTCAGGTCGTTGATGAGGTAGTCCACCTCGAGCAGCACTGCCTCCATCTTGCTCCGTCGCAGGTCCTTGTGCAGCGCGTCCACCATTACGTGGTAGTTCTCCTCGTACATGCGCAGGAGGTTCTTCAGCTGCTGCCGCCGCCATTCCAGCGGCCGCGTTACGCCGCGGTTGAAGGTGTCCCTGGATCTCTGGACAACCTAGGCAAGACACGTAGCAAAGGTTTTCGTTGATCCACGGACAGTCCAAATGTCAGTCGAACAGTAGTCCTTAAAATGATACGGATTTTTGAATGACGTGAATGTGAAGCTTTAGGGCACATCGTTCATTTGCTAAATTTTGAATGGTGTATCATTTAAAAAAGCCAGTTTTAATACTATTATTGTATGATCCTTATTTGGTCTCCCACTATTAGACAATGGCCACACACAATAGTAATATAGAAAATAATAAAATCGACAGCAAAGAAATTGTCAATAACTACATAGTATATGTAGCAAAAGCACTACATAGCAAAAGGCACTATACAGTGCCTTTTTCTCTGCAGTAATTTCACCATGTGAAGTATTTTAATATAGAAATAATAAAGGATTGGAGCAGTTTTTAATTCTGGAATGACGGTCTGTCGGTTAGTTTGGAGTTAACACTACACAGAACTAAGATGTAAAAAAATTTTTTTTTTTTTTTTTTTAAGTACCTGCATTATGAAAATAAAATAATGTTTGAATTGATTGTTTTGATCAAATATGCCTAATCAAACATTCAACATCCAACAGAAAGTTCAAAAAAGTTGATCACAACCTACAAAGTAGCACATATATATTTATATCATGCTACTTTAATTTAAGGGGAAAATTACATATATACTTACCTATGATATTATATTGTTTCTTTTTTTATTAAAGGCATCAAGAATCCTAACAATAGGTTTGTTTGATGGTTATCGTTGAAGATTTCTGAGAAGCTAAGTAAATGACAAGCTAATGGCACAAGTGATTGTACTTTGGCCACTGCTCATTATTATCATACGTTATTTTCCACTTAAATCGATACTGAGAAATACAAGACCACAAGACATGACATGCATGAAAGCATTAGAAAGGGGCAATTGGAAAAGTACCCAGGTATTAATTATCACTACATAGTATAAAACAAAGTCGCTTGCGCTGTCTGTCCCTATGTATGCTTAAATCTTAAAAACTACGCAACGGATTTTGATGCGGTTTTTTTTAATAGATAGAGTGATTCTTAAGGAAGGTTTATATGTATAATACATTCCATGCGGGCGAAGCCGCGGGCGGGTCGCTAGTTGATTATAAATATTTATGTCTTGATTTGGCGGTATGTAGAGAGAATTTATATTGAAATATACTTTTGGGTTGAATTTATATAGATGACAATAAAATAACTTCTTTGGAGTTATTTGAGTTAGGAAGAGAAAAAAAAAAACAATGTATCCAAAATAAAAATATTAAAATAAGTGACAAATATACCTTTTAAACTAATAAAACATACCTCTTCTATATTAACCGGTTTCGGCTTTGAGTTAGATAAGACCCCTGTAACAAAAAGAAAAGTGATTAAATTATATGGTAATGTAAAGAAATATTTACAAAAACTATTGCTTAAAGTTCTGCTCTGTTCCAAAATACCAGAAATTTTAATTCTCAAATGTAACTTATTTGCCTATATTAGATTAACTGAATTCAATTGAAATAATTAATATGAAGTCCACGGAGTTAATTTAGTGGAATCTCCCGTATTGGTTATTATTTCAACTCCAACACCTTGTGGTGCTCAATAAAGTGTATTATATATTGTAATTGAAATCTGCTGTTATGGAAATCTGGTATTTTGTAATGTGGGTATATTGGAAATGAGCATCTTTTGCATGTTTCTAACTTATTACAATTATTAGCAAGGATTTAAAAGATAAATAGAAAAAAATATGGTGTGAGAAAACTGCAATAGAACCGACCCTAGCCTTTGATCAGGTTAGAGCATAATTGTAGGATTATCTTTTGTTGACGCTTTCATATAAAATATGCACACATGAATGGCACTCACTCAACTTAGCTTTGAGAGCACATGAACATAAAAGTTGAATATCTTCTTCTTTTATTAATGGCAGCTCCCAATATTCTGCAGTGATAAAGTTGAATGTCTAACTTACTTAACTGCTAATTCTTTTTAATGCTTCAACAAAAATCTTCCACTAATAAAGTAAAAGGATAAATTGTATGTATATTAAGCACAGTATGAATATTAATTTCTCATTCAAAAACATATTTCAAGGTAATGCATACTTAACCTTTAATTGACGACGTGGTTTCAGAGCACTCTCAAAGTAACACTTAGGCCATGGCAACATAAAGTTTAAAATAATAGTCACGACTATCCCTAGTGCAATTAAACCAGTTATTAACTGTTTTTGTATGAAAATAACTGGTTATAACCTAGCCATGACGTCTGTGAGACACAATACCATGCTAGTTAAAGGTTAATGAAATTCTAATAAATTTACACACTAAAGATGACCCAGCTAAATTTCATTAAAATTTTATACACTTACCCACAATTGATTCTAATAAAATCATTGATTATATAATGTAATTATTAACTTATATTGATTTTATTTGTATCAGTGTCAACACCTGACATACATACTATTTGCATAACCTTTGGATTAGGCAAGTTTCTGGCCACTCTCCATATTTACCGACCGACGTATAGTGCTTATATTATGGTGGACGTTTCAATGTGTATGTTGAAAATAGTAGGTAGTATAATAAAATAAATGAACCACCTTGTTTTAGACAATATATTCTGTGTGCCACTAGCTATATGGAAGTTTCAAAGCCTTTATGTTTACAATTACGCAGCTGTGCTAATAAATTATGCGTTAAAAGAATATTAAAGGAACAACTTTCAAAAACAACTTACCAACAGTCATTTTAACGCAATATTTGTATGCTTTTGTAGTTAGCTATCACAAAAATAGCACAAAAGGTGAACAGACAAACTTATCAATGTTTAAAGCTAGTTAAAAACACAAATTTACGTGATTAAGATAAAGCCAGTTTCCAACAACAACACTACACTACACTCACTACCGTGACTTGACTCTAACTAACATAAACCTGTCCGTCTGACAGATGACAGTTCAATCAAATCAAACTTTGATGACATCATAGGCGAGTAGGTGTGGGGAGAAAGGGTAAACGATAATGTTGCCAGTAGCAATAATTGAACGTGTAAATTCTTGGCCGTGTTTGCTATTTTCTATCGTTCACATGGAATAAATAGAGATAGTAAAATTAAAGATAATTTCTCATTACATTTTACTTTTAAAAATATGGAGAAGTTGCATCTGTATTTGAACTTTACTTCGTACTGTAGATGGCGCTAGATAGCCGCCCTCGTTCGTATGTATGTAATATTGTATTATTACATACATACCTTTACGCCCTGTAATACCAGAGTAGGCTAGGCAGAGCTACAGAATTACAACTTTAAAAAGGGAATATAGGCTTGTAGTACTGTTAGGCGATGGGCTTGCAACCTGTCACTAATATGCTTGTACACATCTTAGCCTATTTGTGCAAATTGTGGTTACTGAATTATCAACAACTTTTTAAAGTTGTATTATTATACTTATTATATTATACATATGGAAATACTGCCATGTGTCGCGCCAGAAATAAATTAAATTGTATCGTATGCTAGCCTTACTCTATACTCGTTATCGTAAAAAACATTTAAATTCTATATCGAAAATGAGTACAGGTTGCGCCATCTCTCGTCAAATACCTAAAACTAGCTAAATTTGTTAATATCTATAAGAAAGTGTTGATTTTGATAACTTCGTTATACTTTTCTTATACTTCGGAGAGACTTCAGAGATAAGTTGGGTTTTGGGTCATAGGTATATCCAAAAATGCTGTGTTAAAAAGCCCTTTTTAGTACGGGCGGTAAAGACCAAAGGTCAACATTTTGGTATTGGATAAGTGAATTCACTTGCCACAGATGTACCTATCCTAGGACAAACTGAGCTGATTTAGACCGGTAGCCATCAGCACCATAAAATATTGTCAAAAATATCAAATTTTGTTTTATATTTTTTTAGGGTTCTGTAGCGCAAAAGGAAAAAAACGGAACCCTTATGCGATCACTTTGTTGTCCGTCTGTCCGTCTGTCTGTAAAGACTCTTTATTTCCGAAACGCGTAGAGCTATCGAGTTGAAATTTGAACCACATACTCAGGTCTACAGTCCCTTAAAGGTTTGAAAAACACAAACTTCTAAGTTAACGTGAAAAAAAGATACGGCCGTTTATGCCGCAAAAAACGTTTTTTAAATAAGTTTCTTGAAAAGGAAAACATATTCAAAAATCATGAAAATCGGATTAGGAGAGAGAAACGTTATCGCATTTTGTATGGAAATCTGTTTCACAATCCTCTTAAGACTGCAATCCTAAGAATGCCAACCCTGAGGACTTAGATAGAATAATATGCCTCTAGTAATTTTACCTATTAATTTTACAAATTGTGGTTACAGAGTTATCAACAAGTTTTTAGAGTTGTTGGTAATTCTGTAGCTCTGCCTACCCCACTCTGGGAATGAAGGCGTGAAGGTATGTATGTATGTAGTAATTTTACCGGTTGTATTATCCCCACACCGGACACAACAACGTGAACAATTAAAATTAGCAATAAAGTTATACCTACATAGTTTCACCCGTTAGTCTTTTAAGTAGATATTTATAAAACGATGAATTTTGCTGAGCAATAATCTATTTCATTTCCTTTGGTATTTTTCAATGTGCTCGTTATCTTTTGCATTTGAAATCTTTTAGTTCAAACTAATTTTGAAATTACTTACCTTCTTATCTCGTCAAGTTATGTTTTAACTTCCATACCGAAAAGGTAAAGAACGAAGCAAAACCGTCTGTTTGTCTGTCTATGCCACTGTGTGGCATATTCATATTCGATTCTGCGTTTTTTAGAAAATGTTTTTGTTGCTAAATTTTTGAGCTTTAGTTCATGAGAACCATCCATCAAGATCAAACTAACGAGTCGCCACACGGAGGGTCTACGTTAAGTACCTATAGCGGAGACCCAGTCACCACCTTCTGACCCCGTCTACAGACTATACCGTAGTACTGCATTTTCCACGGGTTTACATACGTACGGTACCTAATACCTATTCCAAATTTATCCTATTCCATTAATCGGGAACTGGTTGAAAAACTTAGGGCCGAAGTAATAAACTCATGTTGACTGAGATGCCCGTCACAAGATACGTCAAAGTAAACGTCAAGCCATAGAAAACTGTAATTTTTTCGCATCTTTAGACGAGCATTACAGTCGAGATTGGTTTATTAATACGGCCCTTAGAATCTTTGACTTAAACACAGACACACACACGGGCAGTAAAAAAAGATGTAAAAGACTCTTTTAAGCCGGTTTAGTTTTTAATTCAGTAAAATAAAACCACATTTTTTTTGTTTATCCTTCAACAGCCCTTTGGCTACATACTCGTATTTGAGTGACCTATTAAATACCTATTCGTAACTCTGCTCTGGGGCCCTAGACAAGATGCATTACGCCGAGTCGCTTTTCTGTTCGTTTCGTTTTTAAACCAATCGCGTCACTGCTAGATCACGTGACTTTTCGTATTACGTGATCTAGCAGTGACGCGATTGGTTTAAAAACGAAACGAACAGAAAAGCGACTCGGCGTAATGCATCTTGTCTAGGGCCCCTGTTGTGAATTCTGATCCGATGCGTCGCGAAACCGGTTCAGTTGATAAACAAGATAATTAACTTAATTTATACCTGAGCCAGAACATTCTTTATTTTCTTATTGTCCACGAGTTCTTGTGTACTTGTGTTGATATTCTATTCACTGTTAAGGTTATAGTTTTGAGAATGCATACATATGTCAATTTTATTCTATCAGTCTCAGATTCCACTTACGATTAGGTGGGCCGAGTGCTCGTTTACGCCTTCATCGTGAGATAGTTTTCCATGGAGCTCCTCTAGTCAACATTTACAGTTAAGATTAAGAGGTACATGGTTTAAAAATACCTACTTATATAAAAAATATCTTTAACTTATTGAACACAACAGATTATAAAAAACATACTTACAACATAATAATCATCACGTGTTTTGTGCAGTTTAGATATAATGTTTCCTCTTTTATTTCGTTTTGTGGTTGCCGTTTATAAGTTCCCACCTACTTTAAAAAAAATGCATAACAATGGTATTTGCATCATGCCATAAATATGACGTAGTTAAGGGAAAAGGCGTCCATCCACCGTACTTGCACACGAGTAATTTGCAGTTTTAAGTTCACGGAGCATTTAAACAACATTTAAACAATGATATTTACGTACTTACATTGATATTACACAAAATTATACTGTGGATAAAATGACCGAAATACGATTTTCTTTATGTTTTTATAAATAATATTCACCTGTGTGGTCACCTGGTTAGAATAGTGCCACTCCATGTCTTCTCGTGGATGTCGTAAGAGGCGACTAAGGGAATAATAAAGGCTTCCAGTACTCTTAGGCCATGGGCTTGCAATGCAACCTGTCACTAATACACTGGTAATCATCTTAGCCTCTTTGTGCAAAACGTGGTTACAGAATTATCAACCACTTATTTAAGAGTGCTTGGTAATTCTGTAGCTCTGCCTACCCCACTCTGGGAATGAAGGCGTGAGTTTATGTATGTAAGTGTGTATGTATTCACAGTTTTTCATTACTTTTCGAGATATTAGGACTTCAGTGGATTGGATCCGTTTTAAGAAAAATGGTTTTGTACGACACAGGTTCTAGCTTGATTTCAGCAGTAACGATTCAACCTAGTCGATTGGATCTTTTTCTGATTTAAAATAATATCCCTGCCATAGATGAAGTTTGGTTCCCATATGATATTAAATAACTTGCCGCAATAATTTTGCGGATCCTTTTTGCTGATTGATAGTCTAGACCCTAAGGACCATCGTGACATACTTAACTCCACTCCTTTTCCGATTGTTTCGTGGGTTGAGTCCTTACCCTTAACTACGTCCAATTATTACGAGTACGAAAATCCAAAGACATACCTTGAGCTGGCAAGTTCTATTTTAAGCACAAAACTTATTTAATTGACAGTAGGTATTAATTACCCAAATGCAAATATTAAGAAGTCGAGTCCACGACTGCACTCTGCCGTGCTAGTGTAAAAGGCGATCATTCGACATTTTGACCAAATTGAGTTGTTATGACCATCGTGATATGGAGAACAAGCCGCGTCGACCCATCTTACCCGTTTGTCGATAAGAGGCTTGGTTGCGAAGATACGATAAGGAAAAAGACCGTATAACAGACTATTTTCCAGCAAATACTAATGAATAAAGCGGTAACTACACAATACTACATTAGAAAGACGTAAAACAAGACACTCCGCATTATTGTCTGGTGTAGGTTTTATTTATTAATAAGTTGAACTACTCTATAAGGCCGTAATTGCAGATTACTAAGTAAAAAGAACGAATAACATATTTTACCGCCTTTTAACTTAGTATTTCAAATGTTTTTTTCTATTTGCTCATAATTTAAATGAACGTAACAGAGTTTTCTAGACAAAAAGACCGTATGTCAGTATTTTGCGGTATTTTAGTCTAGTTAATGCCGAGTTTTAAATAATGATAAACTTGTTTAAAAAAACTTTTATTTTGTGATACGGTATTTTTACTTGGGACAGAGGTAGTTTTTAACGCTAGATTACTATTCGAATATCCACAGTCGACCCATGCTACTTAATAAAACCGTATAATCCCCAATCTCCTACATACCCCCCGCGGACGGGAGTGCTCGCGTTCGGGCGCCCTTCAGTTCGGTGACGTTACGGGTAATGAAGGTGCGTGTGCGCTGGCGCCCGTTATCACGCGAAAAGACGAGGACGACGAATTGACGATAAATCATAAAACTGAGTACATAATACCATTCTAAATGTTTGTTACCTGAGTACAGTAAAAATAAATAAAATAAATATATAAATTAATATATGATATATTTTTTTGGAGAACTAACATAATTGGGATAGACCAAAAAAATAACTCATGGTTTTTATAATCTAATACAAAAGAAAAGGTAATTTTAAGAGACCCATTTCATTAATTTTGTATTTGACCGAATAGTTTTGTTTTTATATCTTTATTTATTTAACAGAGATTTTATCGATGAATTACATGATAAGTTACGTTAAAAAGTGATTGTAATAGTATAATAAAACATACTATTTCAAGCGGTTTACGCCTAACCCGTAAGACACACCTGGGAGGGCTTCAAGCCAAAAACGAAAGTCAAACCACACGGTCAAATATACTTTTGTCGAAATGTCCAAAATAAATAAATATAACAAAAACTTAATCATGCAGAACGGCTTTAGAACCCCATTCCTCGAAATGGATTTCTAATTAGAGTAATTTAAAAAATTTGAACTATCCCAATTATGAATTATATTAGTATCTAAGAAAAACATGAACAATAAAAAAAACTAGAACATCTATAGTTAGCTTAAAGAAATAAGTCCTTTTTTTATAATGCATTTATACAAATATACAAATAAATAATAAAGTTTTTATGGAGAGAGTTTTATGGAAATAAAGCAAATCTAGAATATCAATAATTAGCTTACAGAGATGGTTAAGTCCTTTTATAAAGTGAATATTTTATAGACCATAAAACAAATATATCAGTAAATGATAAAGTGACTATAGTAAGATTTGTCTATTTACTTTTCATAATATATTTCACTAACATGAGGACTCAATCTAGCTAGAAGTCAAAATGACTTCTGTATCCCACTGTTTTACTATTAAAGTTAAACATGGATACTTAGTGAAATTGAACATCTCATTTAGTTATATAAAACTCAAGTCAAATATAGACTTAAAGGTGAAGCAAGCAATATCAATCTTGAGTCACAATATTATATGATATAAAAATAACAAAGTATAACTATCGCTTTATTGAACGATAAATAATCTACTGTATAATTGAGTTTTTAAACACTCAATTTATATTTTGACCCTTTTCTTCCCTTACTATACGACTGACTGACTATTCGTACATATTGGCAAGGAGTCTGACCTGTCTATGGAGGATGACTATTGAGGTAGACTAAGGTCTAGGGATAGCGATCCCAGAGCGTATGGAGGAGATCTCCTTATTTTTTCTATGGCATAGGAAGGCAAACGAGCACACAGGCCACCTGATGGTAAGTTGAAACTGTGACCCATAGACATTCGCATTCACAAGACTGCAAATGCACTGCCAACCCTGAGGACTAAGATGGAATGCCTCCATGCTAGTCATTTTACCGGCTATCTTATCCCTAAACCGGAACACAACAATGCGAACACTGCTGCTTGGCGGTAGGTTAATGGATAAGATGGTGGTACCAACCCGGACGGACCCTGCACAAGGTCCTCTCACAAGTAAAGTTCCTCCTTCCCTAAGGGAAGGGAATTCTTAGATTTGCTTTAATCTAGACTTCGGTTTCATAAATTATATCTACTATAGGTACATATTAACTTTATCTTTAAAACCAATTCACTTAGTACGTAGGTTGAATTTCAAGTGGTTAGGAGTCATTAAATAAACTAGGATAGTGTTAGATAAGTTTTAAATTATAGTCTACATACATACATACCTTCACGCCTGTAATCCCAGAGTAGGCTAGGCAGAGCTAAAAATTACAACTTTAAAAAGTTGTTGATAATTCAGTAACCACAATTTGCACAAATAGGCTAAGATGTTTACCAGCATATTAGTGACAGGTTGCAAGCCCATCGCCTAATAGTACTACAAGCATTTATTCCCTTAGTCGCCTCTTACGACATCCACGGGAAGACATGGAGTGGCACTATTCTAACCCGGCAACCACATATTATTGTAAATATTTAGGTATCAATATTCTAGAGAGTATTAGTATAGCTAGGACTTAAAACAAAGACTTAAAGAATTCTAGGGTTACTATAGGTTCACAACTATTGGGTTATATTAGATTACTTGACGATCACATGCCAAAACTAATTTACTTTTAAAATAGGTTGTTAGGAATAGGAAGCTTAATAGACTAGGAATGTTACTTATGGTGACTAAGTTATTAGGTTAGGTAGATAGATGTAGTAGGAATTAGGTAAAAATAAAATAAAAATAAAATTTTAGCTATTATAATTGGTTCCACGAGGACCAGGATTTGAGTAATTCTATTTAAAAGTGCTTAGGCTACATTAGGGTTATTGCAAGGAGAATATATTGAGTTTCATTTTAGTAAAGAAACATTTACCAAAGCAAAAGGAAATCGCCCGATGCTTTCATCGCACACACACTTCCGAGGGATAGACAGACGCAAGTCGAAAACAGAATTTAGTACGTAAACTAGGTCCATTAATGCCTGCTCTTAGCTTGAAATTTTGCGAGGACTTGCCAGAATTCAACCAAGAAAATGTCGATGAATTATAGGTTAAGTATTTTTAACCTATAATTCATCGACTTTTTCATGGTTGGATTCTGGCAAGTCCTCCCAAAATTGCAATTCAATTACTTTATGAGACTGATTATGTTTAAATTAAAATAATTAAAAAAGAAGTTTTGATTAACAGTGCGTCATACAGACGAATCAAAGAGTATTATTGTTGATTTATTGAATAACTATAACACGACACCAATCTTAGAAGAGATAATATTTCCTGTGATTTAACTGTTAATTTTTGTTTATTTCAAATATATTTGTACCGAATTTATGATGGTTTTAATTAGCAATTAGTCTAACCTTTCATCGTAGTACTAGATTAAAAAACCGTATTTCGTCTGACTTATGAAGACATACGTTTTTTTAGACTAGTATATAAATATAAAATGATCGATACGAAAACAAACCATATTTTTTTGATTTGCGTACTAGACAAGATAAACGTATTTTTGTTATTCGGCGTTATTATTTAGATCAGAATTATTCAAAAAATATTTTGTACTAAGCAATAAGGCGGTATGTTGCAAATACGTCTTTTTAATTAAGCATTATTGTGATACGTTCAAGCCCTAGTTTAGTATGAAGACGTATGAAGGAAAATCAAGCCTATAAGGCGGTATAGTGCTCATATACCGCCTTTTTGCTTGTTTTTCAGTGGCAATTATTAATCGGCAACAAAACAAAAAGGAAAAAATGCGTGTAAAAAAAAAACTGTAGGTAATAAAAATACATTACTTATGTAGAAAACTAGTAAAACACAATGTCTATCCGACCCAAAAAGTTTCATTTCAATATCTGTTTAAATTACCTAGAAATATGAAAATGAAGATTTCGGTCACTTTTTTGCGATTATCTCGAAAGTGTCTTTTGTCGAAAAGTCGCCTTTTACACTAGCACGGCAGCCTGCCCTGCAGAGCCTAAACCGCAGTAAGTGCAAAAAGTTCATTTCGAGAAAACGTAAAAAATGTCTTTGAAGTGTAATTTTTCTACCTTTCTAATGTTTTTTGTGTTAATGATTGACTTTCAATAAAGAGTAATAAGCACGAAAAATATGATTATGACAAAAAAAATGCTTTGAGTGTCATTAGCTAAAAAAAAAGGATTTTTCTAAATTCAGAGCCGTTACGGCACTCTGAGTTTTCCCTAAAAAGATGAGTTATACTGACTAAAATGCCGTAAAAAAACCAAGTACTGCGAAAACGTGTGTTATTTTTTGTCAATTGCAAGCTAAGATGCAGTATCAGAGTCATTTACACTGCATTTAAGTCAGTATCGTGATTAAAGTGTATGTGCTACGAACTCCAGGTACTGCGTTTTCACATAAATGAAATGCATATTTTCGAGAAATATAACTTTTATTTAAGTAAACCTTATAGTTTTATAAAAAATAAAGGACGACCGATTATCACACTAATTTTGAGCATATTCTTATAATTATTCTTTGTATTGCAGCTTGACCTTTTCATTGGTACAAATATAACCGCTAATGACTTTGCTGCATAATTAAACTAACACGATTGAGATCAACATTTGTTATAACAACCCAACTTAAAACTGCTAGAAATAAAACTTAGTTACTACGAACTAAAATGCTTAAAAAAACCTTCTAAAATACAAAAAAAACAGTACTGAATTGAAATAAGATACTTATTAATCAGACATTTATAATAAAATTTATCACACAGTTATTATAGTCTCTTAATTATTTGCATCGCATTAATTGCTTAACATTGTTATTGATAGAAATATCATCGCTAAGTACTGTGGCTTTGCCACAAAATAACTCAACTGAGATCAAAATTATGTTATAAAAACCTAAATTGAAGCAGCAAAGCTTGTAATAGTTATATGTTAAAATTAAAATAAAACCGCCTCAATCATTGGTTAATTTTTAAACTGGCTTAAACACGCATCTTTGCTTCATTATAAAAACTAATTCTATGTTAATTATTAACCACTAAAATACTCGGTAATCAGACTTATAGAGAGTAAAGGCACGCTATTCTAGTAATTGTTTTCGAGTTATTAAGGAGATCACACCGTCCGGGTCACTCACGTAAATTTTGTCGAATAACGCTTGAAATGTTTCGGGCTCATGACTAAGGACTCCAGATGAGCCTGAAACATGTCGAGCGTTTTTCTACAGTATATACGTAAGAAACCAGGTGTGATTTCCTTAATGTATCTTACGAAAGTTTTGTTTAAAATTGTTTTTGAGTTGCTTTAAAATATATATCAAAAAATTAAATGTTCTTCTAAAAAATAATACATACATTTGAGATTCAAGAAGATGAAAATAAAGCAATAATAATTTAGTTGATTTCAGAGTCTTGAAAGTACCTAATTCTATCCAATGATATTATATAATTTTACTTTATAATATCTGGGAGACAATCTCACATAAATATACCTAGTAACAAAGGAATCTCTAGGCCTGTACAATCGAGTTCATAAATTTTTCACTTCACTTTAGTACCTTGTCTATTAAAGTGACAAGGTATTAAAGTGTACATATATTTATGAAGTGGACTGTAAGTACTATCGATAGGAAGCACTGATAAACATGCTTATATAGATAAATAAATACTTAAACTTAAGAAAATGATCACCTGCTGCTATATTTGAAATTTGACGTAAACGAAAAAAATAAGAACAAAACTAACACTAAATACCTAAAGTAACGATCTGTTACTTAGAACATTATGAAGTTAAAATCGGAACTACATAGGTATCATAACATTAACTAAGTCAATCGGATAACTAGCAGATAATCAAAATTGGATTGCATGAAAAGCTTTGGATTCATTGGTTGAAAGTTAAAGAAACGTAGGCATTAGGTACCTATACTATTTTATCATCGACCATAACCTAGTCCGCTCACTAAATAAGTAATACCTAATATGAACACTAGCCTTTTCAAAAAACTAAAATATGTAAATCAATGTACGTTAATTACGACGAGCCTATCCAACGCCGCGGTATAATTTTGATGTACCTACTTACTTGAAAAACCAAGCGACGCCCACCTGCCCTCCTCGCACGGCGTCTAGGACACGACTGACTGAGCAACAAATACAGACTAAGGCGCAGTAAAGGACAACACAACCATGGTACAACTTTAAGAAATTTATTGAATTGCCATCTAAAGGGCAGTAAATACAGACTGACACTGCACTTTAGACAGTAATTTGGTTTCTTATTAACTAATATGTTACCGGTTAAACGTTAGTAAAAAGTCTTGCTACTGCGGTTTAAATAGTAATTACTAAGGGACTTAGATAGAGATGAGCCGACTAAAATTAAGTATTAACTCCTAAACTGCGCTTTAATTAGTAAACACAATGTCAAGATTTGTTAAGAATACTTCTTAAAACTCACTTTCCGTACATCTTACTGCAGTTTAATAAGGAAATAATTGATAAAATGAACAAAATGAGGAACGCAGTTCATGATTTTTAATACAAAAATCTGTTGCTGCATTTTAATAAGTTATCTCATGAAAGAATTGATGGTTGCCGTAAAGCTAAATTGCACGTAAAATAACACACTTACTGCGTTTTAACTAGTAAACCTTTGGAAAACTGAAGTTGAAAGGCCAATTGCGGCGTTTTAGGTGGTTTCAATATGGATTATTCATTGAGCACTTGTACGTACTGCATAACTATGTTTTTTTTTAAATATATTTCCCGTTGTCTGAATCACACACCGATTAGATATACATATGCGTATTGATCTCGTGATTAAAAGTAACGAAAAAAAATTTTTTTATTTTTTGCAGTTACTGCGGTTTAGGCTCTGCAGGGCAGTGCACGGGTTAAGACGACGCGGTCAGACTCGTTTTGATTTAGAGGTCGTTGAGGCCAAGCATAAAAGAATTTGACAAGTTCTCCTGTGTCTGTATATTATACTGTCAGTGTCGTCCAACACGGATGTGTAAAGGGGTTGTTCCTGAGCGGGTGTTTCGGACGCGTTGGTCTGAGTTATCGCGCTATAGATCGCTAATAATTATCCCTGGTTTTAGACATTTTAGACATTGCACTTAAATTCAAGAAGATGAATGAAGATGAATGTAACAAGATGGAGTGACGAACTTGTAAGGATCGCAGGAACGCGGTGGATGCGAAAAGCACAAGACCGGTCTGAGTGGAGAGCCTTAAGGGAGGCGAGCAGTGGACGTCTTTCAGCTGACATGATGATTGATGATGATGATGACTTAAATTCAGTCGATATAGGCGATAACATAATTAGTATTACAATGGACCTGATTCTACAGTGGCCTCTAAACTTCCCAATTTTATTTAAGTAGGTGTCGCTAAAACACTTTGGTATTCTATGAGCAGCTGTCATAATCAAATGACAGCGCCATGACAGCGCTAATTTGAATCTGACGCTTCTTATTTTATATAATAACTCTATATGATACTACTAAGAATAAAGTAAAGTCGCACGATAGCGCGACGGCGTTGGTCTTGCTTGATTTATTCTCGTTATGTCACATGTATATAACCATAACCACGAATATGTAGTGGGTAGGCTTGAACGTTCGTTTAGAGGTACAAGGTGAGCCGGCATACAGCTCTAAGGGCATCTAGTCTATTAACTATTAGATAACTAGGCTGGCATCTTGATTAAACGCGTATTAAATGTAAATATGCACGTGCCACGGACTCCACATTGAGTCTAATTTGAATTGAAATTAGGAAGTCTGGAACTGAATAGTATTTCCAACCACGGGGCAGTCGAGGTTTTAAGTGAATTTAAATCGAATAAGTCTTAAAAGTAACGTAATATCGATCGATATCTAGAGTGTCGTTCTAGATATCAAATAGTCGAAGCGTGTAAATCGTGTAATCAACTGATCTCTAGTAAGATATTTTCGAGTCTTGAGCAGCGTTATAGAAATGACGGGTTTACACACGTGCCATTTAAATACATTTGCGCAGCAATTCCACCAGCGCTTTTGTAGACTTATGAAATTAACATAGGTACTTTGATGCGTGTCTGTAGTCAGGTCGGTAAAGTCAGTCAGCAAATTTGACAGGATCGGTTTTTAGTTTTTAGTAAATATCACCAGGAGGTCTCGTCAGATCTAATCTTACTAAAATTATAATAATTTATACTAACAAATTTAAAAATATATTGACGGTATGTTACAGAAATACTGTACAATCTGTGTAACCTGCTTAATGGTTAAGAGTATAAAGCGGCGGCAGTAGCGGATTACTGACACGTAATTTTGGCCAGTTTAATAATAATAACATCGAAGATCGTGTTCCGCTCGTCGTCGGAACACGCACGCACATGGGCTTCTATAAACATCCCCGAACAATGCCATACCAATGCTTGTTGATATGTTAAGTGCTAAGTTGGATATTATCTCGCTTGGTGTAGCAAAACAAGGCAGTTCCGGTGATTGTGTACAGTTCGCATACTTGCATAAATACAACGAAAATATTTCATTGTCATACGAACTATATGCAAATTAAGAGTTTTAAATGATATTTTTTTTTTACAATTCAATGTGAGGCTTAACATTACCATTAGGACTCCTTAAACCTTCCGATTTGTACGATTATCGAAGAAGTTGTAAATATTATGAAAAACTTAACTTAAATTTTTACTTGTGGGAGGACCTTGTGCAGGGTCCATCCGGGTTGGTAGCAGTGTTCGCATTGTTGTGTTCCGGTTTGGGGATAACACAGCCGGTGAAATGACTAGCATAGAGGCATTAGAGGCATTCCATCTTAGTCCTCAGGGTTGGCAACGCATTTGCAGTCTTGTGAATGCGAATGTCTATGGGTCACAGTTTCCATTTACCATCAGGTGGCCTGTGTGCTCGTTTGCCTTCCCATGCAATAAAATAAAATAAAAAACTAGAATTCTCTACCTGGCCTTTCCAAGAAAATAACAAAAAGACTAGATAATTACCTAGTTTCTCATAATAACTACAACTGATTCAAAAATACTGGAAATCGAACTTGATTTAGGGGATGACAAACGTTACCGCTTGGAGTTAAATTTGTTTGGACAATTTTGGCGTTGCCTCACAACACAATTCTCTAAAACGAAATTATTTATTCCTTTATTTATTTATTTATTTCTCGCTCATTGTTTGTGTATACAGGGTGTAAGACGGCTCACCGAAAACTGAAACCATAGCTTCAGACCATTGTACTGAACTGAAATTCAGTGGATTTTTTCCCGGGAAAACGAAAATTTTCTCGTTTTTTTCTCCATGTTTTTGCATATAAACCGATCTAGGACAACATATTATGACATACTGAAGCTCATTATGTAAAAAAAAACTGTAAAAACGGCATTTTCACGTAAAAAACAAGGAAAATTTCGTTTTCCCGGGAAAAATTCCACTGGATTTCAGTTCAGTGCAATGGTCTGAAGCTATGGTTTCAGTTTTCGGTGAGCCGTCCCTTACTCCCTGTATTTATACCTATACAGGGTGTAAGGGACGGCTCACCGAAAACTGAAACCAACGAGAAATTTTTCGTTTTCCCGGGAAAATTTCCACTGGATTTCAGTTCAATACAATCTATGGTTTCAGTTTTCGGTGAGCCGTCCCTTACACCCTGTATATAGGTAGTTCCTCGAATTAACTTTGATCATGTTTTTTTTAATCACATAGTTAAAATAGCTGTTTGGTCCTCCTTGCCGAAAGCTGGCCGTGCTTGCCGCCATTTTGGAATTTTACAACTACACTAGCCATATTGAAAAAAATCCAAGGGAAATATATGTTTTTTTTCCAATTAAAGTAGGTAGGTACTGTAAAATGGCAAATGATATCGTTACAACCACAATTTTAAACACGAGATACCTGTGCTTTGAAAATACAAGTTAGTACGGTCGGGCTTATAAGTAGCTGCACACTTTAGTGCTTTGCCACTTTAAGGTTATGTTTGAACTGTTGCACTACTCTGTCAAAGGCATTAAAGCGACAAGGTACCAAAGTGTGAAGCTACTTACTGTATCTACCTACATACGAGTAACTCGAGTATCAACGTATCAACAAAACCCGGGCTTCCTTGATACTCCGACTGGTCTCGGCTACTTACGTTTCCTGCTTCCTTCTCGCCTTTCTCTCGCGCTGACTGGCCACTAATTATTACTGGCTGATATAGCTCAATCACATTAAGGACGCCATTGCAAATGTATGAGTAAGCTTATACAAGTACCGGGACCAACAATGTGTGCGTCAGATATGTTCTGAATAATACGAAATATTCATGACTTTTATTCACAGCTTAAATAAAACGTGATTCATGTAACAAACAGTTGAGTTTTTTTTTAATAGCTATAAATATAACCACGATATAAGGCAACGACGATTTGTTTCTCTCTTTCTAGAAAAACAGCATTTAACATGGAGTTATGGCCGACCTGTTACATGACGTCACAGTGCATATCGGATCTCTCTGTCTAATTTGCAGTTTTAAATGTTTATATTATTCGTATTTCTTGGCCGAATTTAATTTTAATTTCAGTTTTGGTGATACTTTTTTTTTTTTTTTACATATTTTGTTGAGAAATGCGATTAAAAAAAACCATGCATTCCATATTGGTTGACAATGGACAATTTTTTGACCTTGAGCCACAGACATAGAGCCATAGACAATACGAAATATTTTCATAACCCACCTTGAACGCGTCGCACGTGTTTGGAATGAAGATGAGTTCTATTATCCAATCTCAACTGGCTGTTTTTGGCAAGAGCAACTTTGAAGTGGCTGTTTTTAGCAAGAGCAGCTTTATTCCTTACGAACATTCGACTAATCAATGATAAGATAAAGATAAGATGAGATAAAGATAAAGATAAAGATAAAGATAAATATAAAGATAAAGATAAAGACAAAGATGATAAATATTATTCGACCAACACAATTAATGTGTAATGATTTCTGCGAAACAATACTATGCCTGCGTGTCTGCTTATTGACACCTATGGTATAAGTTATTATGCCTTATTACAATTATTCGGAAATAAAATCTACCAAACAAAGGGGAACCCCACAAAACCTACCTGTCGTTAGTATATATCGCGTAATCCTAGGTTAAATTAAAAACGATCCAAATAATTGAATCCAACAAAGAAAAAAAAAACAAATTCAAATTCAAAATTCAAATTCTGTTGTCAAAGGAGGTAAATTAATTTACCTCACGACAGATTCACCTCCTACGGGGCCAAATTCGTCGTGTCACGGTTACCAGCGCAAAAAACAGGTATAATTGCATGACATTGAATAGTTCAACGTTATTAGCTAACAAAACCCGCTAAACATGAAACCGAATGCTGCAGCTTTTTTTAGGCTTCCGTCTCTCAAAACAAGTAGGTAACTATTAAAAATAAAAAAACTTCCATTTTCGAGCTGATATCCCTTAAACAGCCCAACTGATTTTATAAAACTTGACTGAGAACCATCCCCAAATAACTAGCATCCATTAAAATATCGGTCCATCCGTCTGGATGC
The DNA here is from genome assembly GCA_927399475.2 of Acleris emargana. Lineage (NCBI taxonomy): Eukaryota > Metazoa > Arthropoda > Insecta > Lepidoptera > Tortricidae > Acleris > Acleris emargana. Next base: position 7,350,265 of record OV656850.1, read on the forward strand.
TACTTTAAACGAACAGACAGATAATACATACAAAAATATACTACTCAGATACATAGTAATACATACGTTAATCTTCTAAAACCCCGTTAGGGGTTGAAATTTATATCAAATACGGTCCCTAAGGATGAGCTTCGTCAGTGCAATTAAAAATATCGCCATTTATTCGTCACATTTTGTTACGAATCCACAAATAAATCAAATATAAATCGGTAAATAGTTAATTTGCAGGTACTTATTGCCCATTTTTTTTAGCGCAATGTTATCTCGGTGCGCGACTGAAACTCGTAAAATTGTTCCGTTATTTTAAAACCTTTTTACTACAACACACACACACACACACACACACCAGCAGCTTGACTCGTTCATATATGTGCTATAAGCATGTGTAAGATACGCGTCAGTGTGAGGGAAACACAATCATGTTATTTTGGTCTGAATAGGCTAGTGGTAATACCATTCAAGAGGATAAAGGTCGGAGGCAATAGTCATAGTAACGAAAAGTGTCGTTGCTCTTTTGGCCCTGTTCGGCAAGCATGGCGTGTCGTTAAAACTGAATCGATAAGAGTATTAATATATTATAGGGCTATAGGTGGAATGGATTTGTAGAACGGCAATATTATTTTATTTTCACGGAAACATCGACATTATTTTGTATAACAGAGTTAACCGCGCGATTCCGATAAGTAAATTATATGTCTGGCGTGTTCTAGGTAATGAATGCTTAAACACTATTATTACCACCATTAGGGCTTTGATGTGTTTTTATAGGCAACTGCGGTAAATGTTAAGATTCTCCAGCAAGACCTACGAAGTACCAACGGGTAAATTTTTGAGAATCAAACACTTCAAATCGGTAAAAAAACAAAACAAGTACGACTCTTTTCTACTTTCATTCGCTCGATTTCTCAATGCTTAGCGGCTGAACTCTGAAAAATGTTTGACCGAAATTCGGATCAACAAATATGCTTTGGGTTTGTTTACGTTAGCCCGAAAGATTGCTTCGAATATTTTCATTTAGTCATTACTTGTTGTGTTTTTCTACCGATTTGACAAATTATCTATTCCTTATGTTATGAATGGTTTCTGCGTACAAACAGTTGTCCAATGTAATGGTTTGTCAATTTATCTATTTCCCCTTCTTCAGGCTTAATTTTACAGAAACATATGCTATTCAAGAAGTTTGTGAAGCTAAACATTTTCATACAAATTGCGATAACGTTTCTCTATCCGAAAAACTAGTCCGATGTTTACGATTTTGGAAAATTATTTAGATTATTATGAAGGCTACTAGGTCTGAACGTCGAAAATATTTCTTGAAAAAACACGAAAACATAAAAACCTACCTACTTTAAAAACTACAACATATTAAAAAATCTTGGAAATCGGAATTTAATAGGGGTGGGGGGGGGGAGAAACGTTATCTCCGGAGGTAAATTTGAATGGTTTTTTTTTACAGCTATGGGAATTACACTTCAACTCGCGGCGTATCGTCGGTACTTCAGAACTAGTCGTGTTTATTACACGACTAGTTCTGAAGTACCGACGATACCCATTAATTAGCTAAATAGTTAATAATGTTAATATATTCAACGATTGTAGGTACTTAATATGTTTACAACTGCGCCAACCAATACTTAAACTGGTTACATTTAGTCCTCAATATCAATATCATGAAAACAAAAACATGTTCAAGGTAGAATTGTAATAAAATTAATAAACGCGAAGTAAAATATGCATGATAAATGATAATTACGTTTTTATTATGTTGTCTCATTTGCAGGTACTCATGCTTGTTCTCAATGATACGCATTCGATCACACTTTTGCAACATAGGTTCCAGATTTGAAGTGTCAATTTTATCTTATTATATTATATTAAAAAAAATATAATAAAGGGGACAACTTCACACATCGCACCTTCGGTAGAAGAAGGGCACAATGTACCTACTATATGATTATAGGGGCAATTGTGCCCTTGTCCTACCGAAGCTGCGACATATTGACCTAATTCCAAACTAAGTTTCACCGAGGTTTGTATATTGACTTGTAATAACTATGGGTACTACAAACATTTATATAGATACATACACATCAACCTACTTAAATATACTCAAGGGCAAATAAACTATCAATTTACAAACAACTTTGAACCAAAGCACTTTAAGAGTCCGCGTGTGTACTTGGACAACAAGTTACACTAAGAAACAAATATTCACACATCTCATCACACATCACATTTTAAATTGGACATTTCGATAAAAGTGTTTTTAATTAAAGTTATGGGTTGATGTAAACTGCCCAAAACAGAGAAGAGTATATGCACACCTAAGGCCCTAGCCAAGATGCAAACGCAACCAACGATTTTCTTTTTTAACACTCAAAAATGACGACAGAGGATGACATGCTCGTGCGCTGCGATAAACCAGGTGATCAAGTCATCCCATACATTTTGAGTGATAGAAAAGAAAAACGTTATTAGCGTTTGTATCTTGGCCAGGGCCTCTAGTTGGCACTCAGGCAGGCCAACTTACAGCAGTGCACGGGGTTAGCTGATTGATTGAGTTTAAACTTTGACTTCCGTCGGCGGTGAGAACCTAATTAGGTTAAATGAAAGGTAAAGGTACAATACAAATAGGCCGGGCCGACATTAATCACATCTCATTTTTTACCGACTTCAAATAAGACGTTAGTTGTATGGGTATGTTCGGGTGAATGTATTTTTTTTATGTATGTTTACTGATATCTCCGTCAATTGTAGACCAATTTAGTTTTTTTTATTTCAATATAATGACTAAGACTTTCCCGCAGTGTAGCTTGCGCGAAAATCAAGCATAGTTTATTATTAATTGAGAAGTGGGAATACATAACAGCATATTATGATCATTAAAAAATATCAAATAAATGTTTTCAAAAACAAAAAACCGTTTTCAAAAAGCGCAAAAAATATTATAATGATAAATTAAAAATAAGAATATTCTATCTAAAATATTTATTTTGCACTTTATTGAAGGCGGTGTTTTGTTTTGTTAAAAACAATAAAAAAAAATACGTTAATTTATAGATGTGTTAAACTCACTAGTACTCGTTCTTGCCAAAGATTCAGTCAGCTTATCTGTGAAATAGGCAACGTTCTTAAAAAACATAGGTAAATATGTTGTATTACTCTAATCTAATCAATGTAGTGCTCCAAAATTGTCCATTCTTTCAAATTATTTAAATGCAACCGTGTTAGATCTTTTTAGGTGTATGAAAGATTATTTCTTATACATGTAAATTGTAACTGTAAGGTAATTTAGCAACGACGAAGCGAATCGGTTTTAAATTATGATTGATCTGATTACAGAGTATAGCTACAGTACACGTGAGGTACACGAGATAAGGAAGTTTTATGTATGTTGTCATTATTGTAACAATAACATAGTAAGAACACTTTTACTTCGCTACTATAAACGCACTAATCTACCAAAAGAATTGATAAAAAATAAAGTAATTGCCTAAACAAAAATTTCACTTCATAAAACTGTCCGAGGAAACGTTCCACATTCAAACCTTTAAAAACAAAACGAAGCGCTTACCTTCGCTCATGGTACAATCCTTATCTATGGTCAGTTTTGTTTCACATTCGGGCACGTTTAGGTTCACGTGTGTTTCAGGCTGTGCCGCGCCGTGCTGCGTGGCCGGCGGGCTCATGATAACTGCCAATACAATACTGCCACAGAGTAGTGGAAGTAGTGGAACTGCTTCGACCGCTCGGATATGTGAGACACTGGCCAGCTAAACAGGAACTCAATCGAGTCACTGACCATTAACCGCCGGACTCAGTGACATTTTAGAGACAATTAAATCGTTCCTTTTTCAAACTTGTGTATGAAAAATCGTCGCTAAGGAACGACCTAATGGTCGTTTACTCTGTGAATGCGGCCTTAATACATTCTGCCACTTCTCATTTTGACAGCCTCAGCATGAAGAATTAATAAAAAATGACATTAAGGGCGTATAATCTTTGTCTGTTGTCTTTTTTTGTTACGGTAATGATTTTATGTTTTTTGTCAATGACTTCGTTAAATAATAAACAGCTTTTTTACAAAAAGTACCCTACTACAGACCACAAAAACTCTAAAACGAATTAAATAAAATACTAATAATGTGTGTTCCCCTACGGTTGTTTAACTTAACCTCTTTGGCCGTTTTAGAATCCTTAATAATTCATGCATGACGGTGACGGCACCTTTAGCGGTGACATTTAAACGTAAAGAAAGACAACGGAACAAACAATTGCCGACCTATAGTACATGCTGTCGTTTTTATAATACTTGAAATGAAATATTAATGAAAAAACGTACAGATGATTGAAAAATGATGTTTAATAATATTAAGAAATATAATTTAACTACATATAATCATTATAAATAAACGAATTCCATTGAAATGCTAGACCAATTGTTTTGGTATAAAACATGGAACATATCATTATTTGAAGCGTCGTGCCCGTTGATGTCTTTCCCTTAAAAACCAATAAGGTAAACTCAGAAAAATATACATTTGAACTTTCTAACATTACAATAAAATACCTAAGATTTAAATGTATGTCACGTTTCTCATTTTGATGTAGGCAACTATATATTTTTAACAATTTGCATGAGACAACACCGAGTGATGCTATTTTATTCCCCGCGGAACGAGCCGGTGTTTAGTTAAGAACTTTTTAAATGCCCAACGTATAACACACTTACAACGATGACGCAGAGTTGTTAACAACTATTAAAAATAAAATAGCATTTTCTTGAATCCAAATTAAAGTTTAAAATACTGCAGGGCCCATTTTATATTTCAAATTTGCCTAAACATATTTTTAACGTTTTCTGCATAGTGTTATCTTCCTCTTGCTTTGGCCAAAAAAACGTAAAAAGAAAGATACAAAAATATGTTCACGCAATGCCGAATAATGTTCAGGCAATGATATTCATTATCACAGCCAATATTTTGACTAACATTTGTAAAATGTTCATATTTCAACTAAAAAAGAGTATAATTTAACTTCATGACTCTTGAATAAAATTAGCTATACAATCGGGTAGGGCACAGAACGTTAAAGACGTTTTATTTAAGAATAACACTGTAATGTTTACAAAAATAACACTTACCGTTTCCGTTCATAGCGGGCTCGTGTTCTATTTGTAACACTGGTGCGACCTGTTTGCCGAGGGCTCCCTCGATAATATGCTCGATATCCGAATCGATATCGACAATATGCACGTCACTATCTGTCTTATCGCTCACGTGTCGACCGCCCGGCGCTGACATCTCAACTAACAGAAACACTGCCGCGGAATGCCGAAACAGAATAACGCAGTTTTTCTTGTTTACAACACACAAGTTTGTTTTTACAAGACGCTGCTGGCCACAATGTTAGCCGTTCAACAGTCCATATAGTTTTGTGCAGAGAACGGGGTAGCCAGCTGAAATGCACTGTTTACTTCCTGTCAACCATTTTGGTCAAATCCGGACCGGACGCAGTTGTTTTTTTATTTTTTATTTATTATTTAATGCGGATGGAATGTGTTGAACAGTTGAAGTAAAGATACTGCTCGATTGATATACCTATTTATCTTGTAATGATAATTATTTGATTAAGATTTCGTAATAGTTTCTACTAGTCTTATATTAATTTATAATTATGGTAAGTATGACGATGTAGTTTTTGAACTGGTTGCCGAGGACCTGAACCTAGCAGCAGGGATTGGGAACGGAAAGAAAAATAACGGTTTATTATGGTTCTTGACCAGGTTTTTCGTAAACGTTTGGTTTTAAATTCTTGTTGCAGTTGGATGGTGTGGCGACTAAAATGAAAAACCCGGCTTGACTTCAAGCTGAGCAAGTGGAAATGTATCTAAAGGGCTAGCTAATAGGATAGGAGAGACGAGACAACGATGGCGATGCGAGCAAACGCAAATAACCGTTATTTCAAGGTGGAACATTTTTATTTTGCTCTTTGATCAGAACCGAAATAATATCGGTTCTGTTGAGCGGACTTGAAATGAAAATGCTTTATTTGAAATGTACGGCCTTTCTGAGGAGCTGGTTAAAAATAGTGAACAGATTTCCGAGCCTGCCTAGCAGCTGAAATTAATACAAAACAAATTGGTAACAGATGTTCATTGCATTTTCTTACGTACCTAAGTAATTATTGAATAAGTAGGTACTCTCAGGTACCTACCTCAACGTTAAAGGTTTTTGAATGGTCAGCATTCAAGAAAATTAAGGGCAATTTTAAGGGCTGGATATCTATCAGGGGCTCCATTCTACTAGTTAAAACTATATTGCTTTTGACATGTTATCGTATTGTTTTCCAGCGCCCATACGTATTTTTTAGGGTTCCGTACCCGAAGGGAGACCAACAGGACCCTGTTAAAATGCCTCCGCTAACTTTAATGACCTGTATCTTGTATAGCGGGTTAATGGTTTTAATATGTGATAAGTATTATGACGGATTTACTATCAAATTATTTAAAATAAACGTAAAATATTGAAGGGGCCATACAAGAAACGTTTTTTTTGCAATGCATTTTATTTTTGTTGTATCGTAAAACGATGGAACATACAAGCGTGGTGTAATTATAGTACATACCCTGAAGCGAGAGTTAGGCTGGCATTGATTCGATTTGAAATTCGAGTTGTAATGTTGAACTGTAATAGTTAAACAAAACTGTATGTTTCTTAAATAAATAAATCGAATTAAAATTGGAATGTAATTAATTACTAATAATACTTACACGGGTACCTGTTATTTTATCGAAACACCTTTCAACGAATTTACGCAGAATTTTCATTTCATCGAATGACAATTCTCACTGCATGTAATTTTTTTTGGTTACTCACAAGTCTAATCTAACCTAATCTACGTAATTAATATTTAAGATATCCGGAAAAAGTCATGGTTTCAGCAAAAAATAGAAAATGTTCTATCAAATGAAGTTCGATGAAATAATACAATCGATGAAGTGAAATTTGATAAAATGATGGGTTACCTACTTATTTACATACTACTGTGCGGTGGTACGGAATCCTTTCCTAATATTATTAAGAGCCAAACATGTGTTTGTTTGTTCATTTCTTTAAATGATTGACAGCTGTCAAACCTGGCATTAAAATATGCCAATATCATCGACAAGAATCGGCGGCCCCCGGGATCACAGGCGACTGCTACCACACACGGTAGCCTTTTTCCAATATCCGCTCGGGCGCTAGGGTTGCCCATAATTGTAATATTTAAGGTACGCCCACACCAATGCTTAAAAAACGGTGACGGTACGGAATCGCAGTGACGTATCGTATGCGTACCGTTGTTATCGCATGCCCTCCACACCGCTGCTTAACGGTGCGTATATTACAGTGCGTCAAAAACGGCGCCATGTTGTTACTATGACCCCGTCTTTTGTTTACGCAACGACACCGTATTTTGAGCAGTGGTGTGGAGGCCATGCAATAAAAACAGTACGGATACGATGCGTCGCTGCGATTCCGTACCGTCTCCGTATTTTAAGCAGTGGTGGGGTCGCACCTTTACATGACGACATTCTTTGGATGACGTGCGTCGCTCGATATTCATAAGCCTCAACTCCTTACGCACTCAACCAAACACGGTGACACGGCTCCGGCTCGGTCCGTCTTGTTGAGTTTGCTCCAGTCTCGTACGGACCGGTACACACAAATGCAAACCGAGGGATATACCTGTTTGAAAACGAATTACTGTTTTTACTATAACTGTGCTTAAGTTTACCTCGGCATTGACTTTACGATCTTTATTAAAACGACGCAGTTATAAACTTATAGCACATCTTAAGTTCGTTAGAAACGGTCATGTTTTTGTTCTATCACTACACAACTTGTCACAATGATTTTCCTGGTTTTCAATGAGTTACGTCGGCCAACAACGCCATATCTACTGTACTCTATGGCGTATGTAACAAATTGCCTGTAATTGTAGCGAGCTCGGCGGACCGGAAATAGGAAAACTAGCCGACTCCATAACGACGATGATCCAACATGGACGCGGATAATGCAGTTTACATAACCATTAAAACGTGTAAAAACATGCAGAGCCTTTATTCTACGACGATATTGATTTTAACGTGTTATGGTATTGTGGCCGACATTACTGCCAATTAAATAAGAGCTATCAAAACGTTGAGCCAACTATACGATAGCAATCTTGTTTTACTTTTTTTTTTGTTTGGAAGGCAAACGAGCACACAGGCCTGATGGTAAGTGAAAACTGTGACCCATAGACATTCGTATTCACAAGACTGCAATGCAATCCTAAGACTGCAAATGCACTGCCAACCCTGAGGACTAAGATGGAATGCCTCTCTGCTAGTCATTTCACCAGCTGTCTTATCCCCAAACTGGAACACAACAATGCAAACACTGCTGCTTGGCGGTCGGTTAATGGATAAGGTAAATAAATAAATAAATAAATAAACAACCCGGACGGACCCTGCACAAGGTCCTACCACAAGTAGTAGTAGAATCTCTACCCAATTTATTATCGAGTCATTCGAGATGAATCTCTATCGTAAATGCATGGAATGACAGAGTCACTTCGATGAAATCTCGAATAGGAATTGATCTCAATCCCGACCGAGAATCGCTTCCCTGTGGGTAGTGTTTAATAGTTGGACGTGCCGGGCATGCCTGGAGTTTCCGTTCGTTTGTTAGCGACTTGTGTATCTGTGGTTATTTGATTTTGGAGTTTGGCTTTCTCAAATAGCACACTGACGTTGTAACGTTTATAACGAAGCCACGCTCATTTGACCTGTGGTTTAGGCGACGTGATTCTTTGGTAAATGTAAAGAAAAATACGTTTGTCAAATGTTACCTTTTGTCTTGAGGCAAGAGGGATTTCGGGCTTTGTATTAGCAACTACTAGTTTTCCCGGCGGCTTCGTCCGCACAGAATTCGTTTATCACTGTTTTCTGGGGCACTATTCAATTTTCAGGGATCAAAAACGGAAATCGAACTGGTCGAATATGAAAAAACAATAAAGTCGTGTTTTATGATACAGATCGTAAGGATCATTGATAGTGATCAGTTATGTTTATAGCACATACACCTTTAAATTAAATATAAACCGAAAAAAACCCATACTTTATTATTTTGTCATATTCGACTATTTCGATCCGATCCCGGTTAAGGCAGACAATATTTAAAAAATCCATAAAGGCAGGTTTTTTTTTTCAAAAGTAAATGTGTTTCCTTTGCGTAGAACTTGCTATTTCCAATATTTAAAGTAGTTGCCGTTCGTTTTTTCCATCCTGTATATTAACAGGTGTTGCCTGCGACTCCGCCCGTGTAGAAGTCGTTTATTGCTAGCAGTAAAAACTACTTTCCTCGGGGTTCAAGGTATCTCTATACCAATTATCTATGATCGAAATCGGTCCAGCAGTAGGTAGCCGTGAAAGCGTAACCGACAGATAGACAGAGTTACTTGCACATTTAAAATATTAGTACGGATAATACTACCTTTGATAACTAAGAAGTGATATAGAAGGGGTACTAGACAACGATATAGATGCTTATATAGAGAAATATATACTTAAATACATATAAAACATCCATGGCTCAGAAACAAGTATTTGCGCTCATCACACAAATATCTGCCCTTACCGGGATTTGAACCCAGGACCGCTAGCTACGTAGGCAGGGCCACTACCAACTAGGCCAGCGCGTCGTAATAATAAACGTATGGGTTCGAATTAGATACTGTTTAACCTTGTGCTACAATATCTACAGGGTGCCTCTGACCTTGGGGCTTTAATTGCATAGATCATTTCTACTCCTGAAACTAAACTTCTTTTGTTCTGTAAGTTGTTAAAAATATGTTCAGTTTAAATTTTTTTTTTATCATACAAGTTAAATCTAGTTTTCAATGTACGCGATCCAATTCTCCATTTTCCTTTAGCCCCCGTACCAAGGTAATGTCGCCCCCGTACCATGAGATTGTGATTACATGGCCAGTATGTAATACACTGATTTTACAATTAGACTTTAACATCAATTAGTTATCTAAATTTAAGTTATTTTTTCATGTTGCAGAACAAAAGTAGTTCAGTTTAGCGAGTAGAATCGATCGTTGAATTTAAAGCCCCAAGGTCAGAGACACACTGTAGAATATCATTGATGAATTAATCGACTGTTACCTATTCAGGTTGACTCGACTATTACGACTTCTGTGTGTAATTCGATGTTAATTGCGTAATACATTAAACCCAATATTTTTAACTACAACGCATTATCTTGGATATTAACGTCCAATAAGTACCCAAATACTTAAAATGTGTAGGGTCACATTATAGATCTATTTTTATTTCAGACTGGTTCTGACAGAGGTCCAGCGGTAGCGTATAGTGCAAGTCCAAGCCATTGAAGATCAACAGAAACCTGTTTGGTGACCTACGGCTGGCCACACGACCAAAAAACATGAGATTACATACATACATAAACTCACGCCTTCATTCCCAGAGTGGGGTAGGCAGAGCTAAAGAATTACCAACAAGTCTTAAAGCTTCTTGATAATTCTGTAACCACTTTTTGCACAAGTAGGCTAAGATGTTTTCCAGTGTATTAGTGACAGGTTGCAAGCCCAACAGTACTACAAGCCTTTATTCCCTTAGTCGCCTCTTACGACATCCACGGGAAGACATGGAGTGGCACTATACTAACCCGGCAACCACACGGCATGAGATTAAACTATACAAAAATACAAAAAACATGACATTAAACTAAAGAACTTTAAAAAAAATACAACAAAACATTGGATCATGCTACCAATATAATTTCTACAAAACATTATCGCAATAAAATAAAAACAAACAAAACAATGTAATAAAACAAAACACATTGCGAATTAAGAAAAAACTTACACAATAATTATAAATGTTTCTTGTACTTACGAGTACTTACAACTTTATCTATTTATCATAGCTTAGCTTAGCTTAGCTAAACGAAGAAAAATACATATTTAAAAAAGAATTACGTCAGTAAGCGATCACTTATCAGAAGATTTAGTGTGTACACTTCATGGTCTAAGGTCTAATTCTATGGAACTTGCTAACTATGTAAACAAACCGCCATATTGAAATTGTCTCTGAATGATGAATTTACTAGTGATGGGCAATACTCCTTTACTTATGCCAAACCATATCGAATATTAAAATACCGAAAGTAAAAAACAAGCAGTTACTTATTTCTAATTTGTTTAATGACGATCTGAAGAAAAATAGGTACTTGAAGATGATATATCACCAATATTTATTACAAAAGGTGTCGTCATATCATCTGTGAGTGTGATCAGCGTGAGTTAGGTAATGTGTAGGGGCCTTAATATATCGCCATCTTTAGCCACAACACTACCCATCATAGACAATTGTAGATTTTAAAAGAAACAAAAACTTCATCCCATCAGGTCCTAATAACCTAACTTATGAAACCATTTAAACTTTTAATGAAATATCCAAGTTAGAGTTATATATTTGGTGATTTTGTATTTTTAGAGTTAGAATGTGTTTTCAGAGCCCAGATATTTATATAAAAGAACTAGCGACCCGCCCGCGGCTTCGCCCGCGTGGAATGTATTATACATATAAACCTTCCTTAAGAATCACTCTATCTATTTAAAAAAAACCGCATCAAAATCCGTTGCGTAGTTTTAAAGATTTAAGCATACATAGGGACAGACAGCGCAAGCGACTTTGTTTTGTACTATGTATGTTATTATGTTCGTTGATATGCGCAACACGTAAAAATAGCTGGACCGCTTTAAAACATACAGGATATTTGAAGAGCATAGTTAAATACATAAATAAAAAGTAAATTCAACAATTGTATAACTAGGTTTGATTATGATGGTTACAGCAGCTATGTTGCGCACACGCCGTGTAGTGATGCCTTACATAATGTGTGTCTATCTACCAAGGTATCAAATGAAATCAAATCATTCATTGTGTTGAATTTAGGTACAGTATAAACTCAATATAACATTGCACAAATTTTACAAACGCCAAACCCTAACTTTTCAGGTGTCACAAGTGTCTTCTCGTCGTCTGTCTGTTCCTCTGTACTACTATGTAGGGTAAACTGACTTATATTATTCAACTTCCAATTACTGGCCCCATGAACTTTAAAATAATGTAATAGAGACGATAATTCAACAATCACTATAGTCGAGTCCGGAATTAGGCGAACTAACTTGACAGTTCATTGTACACTAATGTTGCCACAGTTTGGCTAGTGCTGTTAATATCGATATTTAAAAAGTCTAGTTTATCATTATTATTGTGTTTGGAATCTAACTAATAATTTTACTAAGGAAAATAATAATAATAAAAATTGGTTGGATTTAAAAATACATCGAACATCGTTTTAGACATCGTTAACGACGCAGTCCGCCATTTTGTTTTGTTGTCAGTTCGGACCATGCCTAACAAACAAAGCAAGCAAGAAATTCGGCTTTCTGTCATCGGTCTGCTCGAAGCTATCACAGTGATTGCGAATCTTTTGTAACGTTGTTGTGTTGAAAAGTGTTGTTATCATTCTTGTTATTTGTTTCTGTTACTCTTGTTACGTTGCATCGTTTTGTTAAGTTTTATCTTGTTACTCGCCCCTTACTGGATTATGGACCCTAAAGATCCAGGCTCCACAAGGAGCCGAACAACGTCACAGGCATCTACCTCAAGATTATCGCCACCAAGTAAACGAAAGTGCCGAGCCGTACATCCTTCAGATCATATTATATCGTAAAAATTGCTGTAGTTTTTCTCTATTTGGCAAGTATGTATGAGTGTGAAGGTTTCGACGACAATTACTTGATAAAATATAAATATAATCAGATTTATAGAAGGCACAAGGTTATATCGACATATTTGTGTCGACATAAACCTATTACTATTTATTTTTTCCTATGTCTGGCAACATTTTCGGCTGTCAAGTTAGTTTGCCTAATTCCGGACTCGACTATAGGTGCCAGTAACTGGTTTTACCCTATACGCTTAGATCTTTCAAACTACGCAACGGATTTTAAACCGAATTTCACCAACAGTTATATAATTTTTCACGGAAGTTTTTTTTACGGTGTATGGATGTTACGGAAAGCTTACATAAACGGAAGCGAAGCGAGGGCGGGTTGCTAGTTGTACATACATATACTATAAAACAATCTACGATATTATTGTTCTGATTAACATAACTTATACCGAGCGGTGTCAATATTCGTCAAAGACTTAAATATTACTTCGTTTGGACTTGCCTCTAAGAACAAAAATTTGGCCAACTCAATGGTGTAAACACTACTGTGCTATCCTCGTAGCTGTGACTCCGTGACGTCAGAGTGACGTGCTCAGTCTCGCAGGTGAGGTTGACAATTAATTTAAATGCAAAATGGCGAATTGTTTTGGTTTGAAATCTGTGTGTCATATTTGTACGCCCGATCTATTTATAATCAAGTAAATCAATGGTGAAGAAAGGTCAATGAAGTGGCAGTGGGCGGGGCACATCGCTCGCAGGACTGATGGCCGATGGGGCCAGAAGGTTCTTGAGTGGCGTCCGCGGACCGGGAGACGAGCTGTAGGTAGGCCTCCAACAAGATGGAGTAACGACCTTGTAAGGATCGCGGGAACGCGGTGGATGCAAAAAGCACAAGACCGGTCTGAGTGGAGAGCCTTGGGGGGAGGCCTATGTCCAGCAGTGGACGTCTTTCGGCTGACATCGTGATGATGATGAAATCAATGGTTCTCGGTCGCGTTTTTGATCCATCACAAAACGCAATTTGCAAATCGTCGCCTCGCGTGACACGAGCTGTAACTTAATGGTCCATTTTTGGACGGAATCGAAAGTGGCAGTTAGTTTTAAAACAAAAGGGACATTAAGATAACGAGGTCACCGACCGTTAAAGAGGTAATGGAGAAAGTGCTTTACTGTTTTTTTTTATAACACGGTTGAATTGTAATTATTCAAGTCAGCGCGAAATGGTTAACGTTGTTTGTTCTTGATTCATAAATTTCATAATTTATGGCTTATACCTACTGGGCAGCCTGTTGCTTATACAGCGTGTCCCTAAAATTTCAAGATTATTTAACATACGAGAGTAACGAATGTTACATGTTTTATTTTATGTAGTTACATAATTATACCACCATGTTTGTATCCGAATAATTATGCCACACGTTTTTAGTAAAATTACCGTCGTTGTGACTAGAATATGAGTGGCTTATGCTATGCATTAACTGATTATAACGAAGCTATAGGTTACATTTTTTCGCCTCATTGGTACATAGATGTTTTATAATAGCAAAAATGACTTGACAATTCAATAATTTACTTGCGTGATGGCAATACCTTTACCCTAAAATGTTAACCATCCTTTTCAGGTAGGCGTCATAGTGGTTCACTTTACTTGATTGTTTTTGTGTTAATATGTAAATAATTCCGATATGAAACAGCAATACGAAATGAACAATACGATAACATGTCAAAGGCATTATGGTTTTAAAGGGTAGAATAGAGCCCCAGATCTAGCTTATCCGGATCGGACTCGGTCCGGCGAACGAACAAATTGGTTCACTTACGTTAAGGGTTCCAATAGTCAATAACTCTCTATTATTCAGCCATCCTCGTCATAATTTACACGAAGAATTAAAATAGGATATGTTATTATGTCTACAGTGTGCCTCTGACCGTGGGCTTTAAATGAACGAACGATTCTACTCGCTAAACTGAAGTATTTTTGTTCAGCAACATTAAAAAATAACTTAAATTTAGATAACTACATAGGTAATTGATGCTAAAGTCTACGAATAATTGTAAAATCAGTGTATTAAATACAGGCCATATAATCACTATCTCTTGGTACGGAGGCGACATTTCCTTGGTGCTAGGGCTAAAGTAAAATGGAGAATTGGATTGTGTACATTGAAAATTACATTAAACTTGCATGAAAAAAATAATTAAGTTAGAAATATTTTTAACAACTTAAAGGATGATCCATGCTTTTAAAGCCCCAAGGTCAGAGACACCCTGTATATCAAGAAGGTCTATTCATGAGATAAATAAAAAATTGGAACGTGACGTAACCATAGAAAACCGAAGTTAGAAGTTACGTTAGCTCCATCACTTTCCCTCGATTTAGTCTCGAGTGACGAGTGATAGGGACGAAATTTCGAATTTAGTGGTTCTTGGTTCCATCAAGGGCCGAGATTGTAGGCGGTAAAAACCATATATGGGCATATTGGACCTTTAGACGACTTACACGTTTTGATAGCTCTTATTTACTTGACAGTAATGGCGACCGACTTAAAAACAATACCATAGTCAAAAGCAATATCGTTTGTCGTCGTAAAATAGGGGCTCAGATCTCCTAGCGAAGCGCCTTAATAGCGTTATTTAGATTAGACTTTACCAGCCCTTTATAATTATATGTGATAGAGTTCTGCCGGTCATCGCTATTACACCGGCATTTGCAACTGACAGTACCTACCTACATTTGTCACTCATGTTTTGTAGAAAAACAATGACTGCAAATCACTTTTAATAAACTCTTGGATATAGTACAGTTTACAAAAAAATAAAATATTATTTACAAAAAAATGGGACTTATATTTGGCACTAATTATTATAATATTAATTGACCCTAATCACTTGCCATTTCAAAATGAATTTATTAATTTAATTTATTCGGTAACCTAATAGTCAATATTAGCGAGAATGACGCAGAGAAGGTCAAAACCATTTTATTTGGCATTTAAATTATAAGTGGTCAGGATTTATCCGCCGAGACGAATAATAAGTTTGAAAACCTTACGTTACTTACCTATTACGTATTTCAAATATCGAATGTCTATTTGAATAATTCACCACTACACGCAAGAGGGGCACTGCTAAGTTTTTTATACCTAAAGTATGTATTTTACAAGTTTAAGTATGTACAGACAATTTGAGTATTCACTTGTTTCTCACAAAACTTTATGGTTAGGTTAGGTCCTCAGCAGTAATTTAACACGGACGTATTTAAAACCAAAATGTAAATGGTTTACTATGTGTTTTGGGCTATACCTATGCTTTACCACCCCCTTGCCTGCGTCAGCGTCATTTTATCAATTTCATCATCCATAGTATAAAGTAGGTTACTATTAAAATAATTGGCTGGTAACTATGATTTTTAATCACAGTGCTGCAGTGTTACCACGTATTTTCACGAGCTAGACGTGTGCGCCGTGACAAAAACGTTCACGCGCACAGAACCCCAGCGTAAACAATTCGTATTCCTCAAAAGCGACGTTTCTGTATTACGCCCACTATGCCTTCACGGCGCGAACATTAACACTCGCGGCGCAGCACGCGCGGCAGCGCCGGCGCCGCGGCGCGTGGAGTCCACGGAGCGTAACCACGCGGGCACACAAGTCTACACGAACCGTAACATTGTGTTATGCTTTATTATATTACACAGGCAACTAAGGACAGGTAACAGACGGAAATAACCCGAAAGTTGTACGACCGTTGATCCGACAATTCGGACTGTCATAACCAATGTTTTTTTTTCTTAGATTTGAATTGGATGCAGTGCGAAATCGCCCTAACAATATAAATAAATATATCTATAAATACAATAGCTTACGGAAACCGAATATCTAGATTAAACCAATCGCCGGCGGGGCCAACACCACACTGAATAAACAGTTGTAGCCCGCGATCGACACGCGTTACTATTTTATTAATAACGCTGGGAAAGAGTTTTTAGAGTTCCTTAATCATTTAAATTCTTACATACAGAACTATTTAAATCCATATCCACTTTGTCATCTAATGTCCAAAAGTGGATAAGTACATCTTTTTGTAGTCGATTGGTACAGTCAACCACTTTTTGTTGAGTCACCATTATTCTACGTATATGGTGGCTCCGTTACTAAGGTTGTTGACCGTACAAACTTAGGCTAAATGGAGTTGGATGACCGAGTATTTTCGTTTTCGTAAGTTTTCTAAAAATAAAACCTAGCTAGATCGATTTATCGCCCCCGACCCCCGGCATACTGAATTTCATGAAAACCGTTAGAGCCGTTTCCGAGATTCAAATTATATATATATATATCTAGGCAGTGTTTGAAGTAAAATTGGCAACACAATCTGCTTAAACATGTGTTCGGGCCTTACCAAACCGTCAAGCTTCATGTTAAGTACCTATGTAGACGACCGACTACCCTTATGTTATAATTGGCATAGACCAAAAAAAAATACTCACGGTCTGTACATTCTAATTCGAAAGTATAGATAATTTTAAGAGACCAATTTCATTAATTTTGTATTTGACGCAATAGTTTTGGTTTAATACCTTTATTTATTTAGCAGACATTTTATGGATGACATGATTATATTATATTTGGGTTGCAATTTTCTAACAAATTATAACAACTTAAACACAATTAAATGATATTTAATTATAAAAAGTGATTGTAATAGTGTATAAAACATACTATTTGAAGCGGTCTTCGCCTAAAACGTAAGATGCACCTAGGAGGGCTTCAAGCCGAAAACGACAGTCAAACAAATGTTAAATACTTTTGTCAAAATATCCGAAATAGATTAATATTTTAAAAATTTAATAATACAGTACGACTTTTAAACCCTATTCCTCGAAATAGTTTTCGAATTAAAGTAATTGTAAAAATAATGAATCCCAATTGTAAGGAAAGATTGGATTTGCAAGACAAACCCCGTACGACTAAGGGCCGTATCAAAAAAATTATCCAGAGGGGCCATTGCCTAACGCACTCGCCATCGCAATCATTTTGAAAATCGAAGGCTTGTTTGATAAATGACCATTTATTCACGGACACATTTCTGCAGACAAACTGATCTAACAGTTTTGCAGGGCATTTCATATTATTGTACCATGTTGTTGGTTTTTAATAATAAATAAATAAAATTCACTTAAATTCTATGGCAGCCAACAAAGCTACAAATAAATTAATAATGTTCATTATTGAAACTACGGAACTCGCTGTTCAAACTCTAGGTGGGTGTTGTACAAATGGAATGTACTCGTACCGTTTTGGAGGGAAATTGCCGCAATTTGTTATAATTGGTTAATTTAATTCGTTCGCGCCGAGCACTTAGAACAAATAGCGGAATAATTTACTTTTAATGCATTAATGATGGGACGGATCTTCGCCAGCCGTGTAAAGGTGCAAGCACATAGAAGTGAATATAATAAGCTATCTTTAACTAGTTTTTATAATATTCTAACGATTTAGTTTTAAAATAGATCTGTCAAATAGTTTGAATATAAGTTTTTTTTTCGATTATCATTGCTCATAATAACATACATAATGATATAAAACTAAAGTAAAACCGCGGAGACAGAACAGCGAGGTCCTGTTTAGTTTGTGGACCTTGTGCTCAAGATTAGGTCTTGTTTAGGTCAGTGGTATCATTCTCTAAACATCTAATTTTTCAATCCGTTGACGTTTTGAATTTGAAAAGTTATTAGTTATCCCCAGAATTAAGTTATCCCGTGCGTAAGCACGTAAGGTAGAGTTAAGTTCCTACCGCTTTGGTCAAGCTATTTCGGTACTATAATGTTAATAATTATCATAAGGGATAACTAGACAGTACTCCGTTGACGAATTGAAAAGATATACGACTGGTTTAATTGAATCACCTAGCTGTAATCTGTCGCTTTTTAGGTTATTATTTGTAAGACAGAGTATAAGCTTAAAAGAGAGATCAAGTAAGAGGCTGGAACAATGATGATGAATATTTACATGAAACCAATATAGCCGTAGCAGCGTAATTTTGAATAAATAAACCTTGTACCAAACCATAGCTCTAGGCTAGGTAATTTGGGTAATAGGTATCTACTATATTTAATGTTTTTCATTTACCCTGAATCGAAAAAATACGTGTTCAAAGAAAAATTTGGACATATTCGGGTTAATATGCCGTTTTTCCGCCGGTAAATTGTTAATGATATTTGACGTCATTTGGCTGCGCCTGTGAATAATCTCAACATCAAGTGTGTATGTAAGCTGAGAGTCTTGACTGATCTTAACGACGTCCTTTTTATTTATTTTGAGATGAGTAACTAAAATGGGATTTTAAGTAGTTACCTTAGAAATAAAGGGCTAATATGGAAATGAATAAATAAACTACGAGGATGTTTCGTTCCAAGTAGACAATGAAACTGTAATGCTCTCAAATAAAATTAAATAAAACATGTCTAAGAACCACCGCTAGAAAACTTTTGTTCAAATTAAAAAAAACCGCATCTCAATCGATTCATCCGTTTAAGAGCTACGGTGCCACACACACACACACAAACACATACACACACACTTACAAACAAAGAATATCAATTGAGTAAAATATCGAATCACCAAACATCAATCCTTTTTAATTTGACGTCCTTCATGGTACGTTTAGCCTTTTGATGCACTATAAACAGGTACTATAATTTAAAAATAAATAATTCAAGAATTTGCAACTAACACGTTGTGCGGCCCGCACCCTGTGTGGTTCTCAAGAAAACGAACACGTCAGCCGAGTAGAAACTTCGAGTTTGAAAAACAGTTATTTCGGGATAGTTATTTTATATTAACCATTATTTATACTTAAGTAGGTACCTAGTTCAAAGTGGTTTTAAAGGATAGTGCACGCATTTTTGTAATATGGAGTGTTCGGGACTTGTATAGAGTTTTATATTTAGTAGTGACTCTGCCTACGAAGGTAGCGGTCCTGGGTTCAATTCCCGGTAAGGGCTGATAGTTTCTATGTAGTTAAGTATAAATTTCTCTATACCGGGCAAGTATTTATATAATTGTCTAGTAGTACAAACAAACCTAGAGCTTAGTTTTGGACTAGGTCAATAATCGGTGTGACATAGTCCACTGATATTTATTATTATTATTATTATTCCAGATATTTATTTAGTTTTCTGTAAATTAGGTTTTTAACAATAACTATTCAAATGTAAAAGTAAAATAAAAATGTAAAGAATAAAAATGATAAAAAACCTAAAGACAATAACCTAAAGTCTATTATTATTCATTTGAAACAAAAGAATCGGGTTTAGAAAAGCAAAAATCGGTATGGGGATTGACATTCAGAAACTTTCTTTTTAACGCCATCTTTGTGCAAAGTAGTTAACTAGATTCCGCATGACACAGCCTTACCAACGAATGCTGGTGGTTTATAGTTTGGAAGACAGGTGTCGCTAATCAGTACAAATTGTGTCTCGTTAACCCGACAACGACTATTAAGATAAAATGCAATAATGATTTAGTTCTTACTGCAGTTTGAATTAATTTAAGAATACTTTTATTATTATAAACGTCATGGATGGAATTAAAAAAAAAGCATGAGTTTTCGGGTTGCGTGTCCATGTAATGTCACAGTAGCCCAATCAAAATGTTAAGCATTTTATTGCAATAACGTATCATAATAACCTGAACATCAAATGACACGCATGACATTGACAGTGACTCACAATGACTAGTTTCTTACCCTCTGTCACTCATGAACTCGTTTTTATTAAAATATTTTAGATTCGGGTTAATAACAACGAAATAAAATACATGCGTATTTTTTTCATAACTATTTTGTAAAAAACGGGTATGTTTGAATTGTCTTTGACGTGTTATGGTACTTATGGTATTGTTTTAAACTCGACCGTCATTACTGTCTGATAAACGTAAAGATGAAAAACGATAGCAAGTCAAAGACAATAATATGGTTATTACCACCTAGAATAGAGGCTATGGTTGGTCCCCTACTCAGAAAAAAAAAGTAGATCCTTTTTCAATCTCGTGTATGAAAAATCGACATTAAGGAACGAGTCGCCATTAATTAACTCTATTAACGTCATTAGTTAAATACTTAAATAAATAAAAAGTCATCCGAGAAGCGTCATAGGTTATATTTGTTCCTATTAAGAATCGGGTTTTAGGGGAAAGGGGAATATTTTTTTTATTTTTTTTTAATACATTTGTGTTCCCTTAAGGCGCTTCAAAAATTGAGTGTTTAAATCTGCCTAAAGACTTAATACTGCAATTCATTTAGCCTGAAAATTGCTACTAAGTTTAAAGATCTACATCGAGACCAATATACATAACTCCTAGTCCTATCCTACTCCCTCTTCAGCCGTGGCAGTGGAGTAAACTGAAAAGGGGCTGACTAACTAAGTTTCGAATTTCGTTTGTTGTAGACCCTTGCGTTCTCTTAATTATTTGCCGTCCTAAATAAACTATGCTAATACCTGTTGAGTTCAGCAACTTCAGCCCGTGGGTTAGTTCTAACGGAACATGCTAAGTTGATGTACAGGCTCTTTGTGCCCCCGCTTTGTAGTTGAGCAGAGGGCATTTGAGTTATTTGTTGTTATATCTGTAGTAGTTTTAAAACATACACATTTTGGACATTAAACGGTTGCCTGTAGCCTTAGTATACGAGTAATACCTAACACAGAAAACTTGAAACCACAAAACATTAATATCTTTACAGCTATCGCGCCAAATATATGTATACACTTATACCTTATTGTAGGTGGCATAGGGGCGTTTAGATATTTTTGACGCCTTGAGAATATTTTATTTTTGATACTTGTTCTTTTAAAGACATAACCGTGGCTCTGAAACAATGCACTCTAACATAGCCCTTGCACTTTCTGTACTTCAATTGTTGACAATGCACTCTAAACTAAATTGAATCGTAGATAGCAGGATGTAATGTTTAGGATATAATCGGAAACTTAAGTCATTATAATTCCCTCTTATGTATTTCTTTTAATTGATGCATAAAATATACACATTTTCAATGTACCGGTAATAATGTCTTTAACTGTACACACATCAGCAACGTCTAAGGATCAAAAGAATTAAAATTATGGATATGTGTAGATAGTAATAGACATAATCTTATACGTTTGCGTGACGACACGCACACAAGTGCACAAATAATGTCCTACTGAGCAGACCACATATGACATTTTAATCCCCCGGAAAGTAATAACACTGATAGCGGATACTTTAACTAAAATGCGTTCACAGTGCGTTTATGTTATGGGCTAGCTAAGGCTCAAGCTAAACTAAGGTTTTGTGTAGTAAGTAGATTCTTGTTATAATACTAACACTTCATATTTTTATACCCCTCAAGATTTTACGAGCGACTCCGTTCGCGCAGAACTTGTTTACTGCTATTTCCTCGGTAGTTCTTAGAATTTCCGGGATAAAATTACTCCGGTCTTTAAAATTATGTGAACCGAATTTCATATCGATCGGTTCACCGTTAAATCGTGAAGATGAAACAAACAAACCAATGAAGAAGCGTTGGCTTAGTTGGTTGTGACCCCGCCTACGAAGCTAGCGGTCGCGGGTTCGATTCCCGGTATGGGCAAATATTTGTGTGATGGGCGCGAGTATTTGTTTCGTAGTTTTGGATGGTTTCTATGCATTTAGGTATTTATTTCTCTATTGTAAGTATTTATATCATTGTCTAGTACCCATAGTACAAGCCTAAAGCTTAGTTTGGGACTAGGTATACTTGTGTGAGATTGTCCCCAGATATTTATGTAATTTATTATAATAAGGCAATATTACCAAACGCGGCTGTCACAGGGATCGTCTCAGATTGACTAAAGTATAGTGAATCATAAGGAAAAGCCTATTGATGGGACTCCAATCCATGACCCTTGATGCAGGAGCAGAATTCTTACCAATGAAATGACTAATCATAATCTGTGAGAGGGTCTATATTTTATAATTCTTCATGAACAGCAACGGGATCAGCAACTAACCCATCCACGGCCATTCCAGAGTATTTTTCCAGGAACGCATTCCAGAAAACACTCCTCTTCCCGAGAGGGTTCACTTTCATCCGAGGGGAATACGTTATGTGCAAGTATTGCTTGTCCTTGTCGTCTTTATTTATTGGATCCCATGATAGCTTTTTGAGAATAGTATCTTCCTTGTCTGGGGTAGGATTTCTGAAAATGAAAAGGAAGGTTTCATCATCATTCATTATCACCAGACGGACGTCTTCAAAGACATTCCTCAAGGATCTCAACAACAGTTTACTTTAAATTTATTCTTCACAGTCACAGGTCATGCTCTAAAGTGACTTGTAAAATACATATTACATACATACATTAGGGCTTCCAATCCCGGGATCCCGGGATACCGGGATCCCGGGATCCCGCGATATTTCATGTCTTTTTCAATACCGGTATTCATTAAGCAATACCGGGATCCCGCCCGCGGTATTTAAAATAAAAATGGAGAAATAAACCATTCGTTTATTTATATGGTTTATTAACAAGTGTGTTTCAATTGCTTCGTAACTTTTGTAAGTTACATGTAACGTAAGAGATTTCGATACTCAGCCGTTCTCTGGTCATTGTTTTAGCAATACCGAAAAAAAACTGTTGACAATAAGGTTCTAACGGTACTTCCGCTCTGACTGCTGTCCTGCTTATACATATGCCTCGCGTTTATCTTTTATCTTACTCTATGCTTTGCATAGCCCTTGCTAAAGGGAGTAAGTCAGTTGCCTGCCGGAGTTTGTCGTGTTTGGTCACGTGCCAGTCACATCACGTCACGTGCCAGTAAGTGTTAACCTATCCGACGGCGTCTCTTCTGGTATTTGGAGTGCACTAAAAAAAAAAATATCTACAGAAAAATCACCAACCATGACAATATTAATAGGAAATACTTTAATTTTTACTTGTTTCAATTGTGATTCAATTACAAGGATGATTTAGTTTTACGATTATATACATTATATTTGTAACCTGAAAATTAAAAAAAAAACATATTTTATCAAGTTTGTTATTATAAATCAACCAGGTTTTGACGCTTTGTGCCAGAATCGAAAAACGCCAGATTCGCGGAACGCCAGATTCGCAGAACGCCAGATTCGCATAATGTCAGATTTTCAGATTCGCAGTATACCAGATTCGCAAAATGCCAGATTTGCACGATGCCAGATTTCAGATTCGCAGAATGCCAGATTCGCATAGTACCAGATTCGCAGAACGCCAGATTCGCAGAATGCCAGATTCGCAGATTGCCAGATTCGCACGGTGTAAGAGTGAAATAATCAATTTCCGTTGCCAGCTCTTACGCAATCATTGGTTCAAGTACAGTAGTAATAAAAAATACTTTTTCTCAATAATGAAATGATTCAACGCTCTAAAACGACTTGTTCCTGATAAAATAATAGGCAGTAATGTTGCTTAGTAATGTTAGTAATGTTGCTTTATAATTAGATTTATATGGATCATTCCCGCCCTAGCGCCGGTAAAGTGATCGTCAACTGATATGGCAAAATTATCCGATAACGGTTCTGTACCTTTTGAGGTATGGAACTCTAATTAATCTTACTCTCTCTATTACTATTATGTGAAAAATAAATCTGGCACTGTGCAAAATCTGGCAATCTGCGAATCTGGCATTCTGCGAATCTGGCGTTCTGCGAATCTGGTACTATGCGAATCTGGCATTCTGCGAATCTGAAATCTGACATCGTGCGAATCTGGCATTCTGCGAATCTGGTATACTGCGAATCTGAAAATCTGGCGTTCTGCGAATCTGGCGTTTTTCGATTCTGGCACAAAGAGTCAAAACCTTTTTTTTAATAAAAGGATATATCGAAATTAATCTGCAAGTTTTATTTTTAATAAAAACTCAATTTTTATTACTTTTTCTTAATACCGGTCCGGGATCCCGGGATCCCGGTATTGAATAACGAATACCGGCATCAATACCGGTATTATGAAAAGTCCGGTATTTGGAAGCCCTACATACATACCTTCACGCCTGTAATCCCAAAGTGGGGTAGGCAGGGCTACAGAATTACCTATTACATAATGGGGTATAAAGGGATACTTTTTGTTCCTAGGGGTTAAATAACTTTTTTTTATGGAAAGCAACAAACAGCCAGCTACCTGTTGCTCATGTCGCCGGACCGATGTAAGTGTAGGTTCGTGGAACTCGTGTAGGGCCCGCCTGCCCCTCCACCGGCCTCTCCGATTACATAAGCGGTATGTAACTGGCTATTTATTTGCCTCGGTCTCCGTTTTTGAAGATTCATCTAAGTTCCATTTATTAGGTCCCCAAAAACAACCTTGTGGTCTTTTTCTGCATTTGAGCAGCAGTTAGAGATAGAGGTATTAGTTTTTTTCTGTCTGATAATAATTCTGTACATTTTAGATTTATTTTCTCGCAATTGAAGTAAAAAAGTAAAGTATCTACTAAAAATATTTTAACTTTAGACTACAAAATGCCAAAATAAGACTTGAGCTATGAACCACCCTTGCTTTGCTCAAATACCAAAAAAAAATGTCATTATGGCCTATTTTAGCCCCTCAATAAACAATCTATTATTAAATTGATTTGATTTGAAAGGTTACCTGATGATAGATGATTTTACACGGTTTGACGTAAATATTTAAATATGGCGACAACTTCTAAGCAACAGTAGACCAAACCAACTTCGAGTTACTGAATACAATTAACCATTTATACCCTTACCCAGTTTTAATGAAGTTAGTCCACAGCCGTACCATCTTCTTTAAAATCTTTATGTCCGCCTGCTCGCTAATTAGACCTAAGAGCTCCTCGTATTCCTTCTTTATCCGGATGCACACGTGCAAGTAGCACAACTCGTCCAAGGTGGCAGCTCCCCAACTCTTCATGCTATTTCTTGCTCTTCTAGCCATATAATCACTATTTTCATTTAGCAACCCTCTGTGGTCGAACATGTAGTAATACAATGGAGAAGACAAAGCTTTAGGAATTGTTGCCACCGTGTAATCTAAAGCATAATTCTGTAGCAGATCACCCACGTAGACCGAATATTCCAGAATATTCCCGTAGTGTAGGTACCCGGCTTTTAAATAAAATTCCCTTATTTCTTGCTCGGCTTCCTTATATACAGAACTATTGCGATCAAATCTAAAGCCATACCGTATTGGGAAATGAACCAAAAATTGTCGCGCTTGGTCTACCAAACGTGGCTCGGATATATAGTGCGAGACCAATTCTAACCCTTCTCTTGAGTTAAATCCGATAATAACTGGAACATCATTAACAATTTTGTTGTTTTCTGGTAGCGATGTCAGCACAGCGTCAGGACTATCGGATTCGATAACAGGTGAAAAGGGAAAAATACTCATTTGATTCTCAATCATGCCTGCATTGTCAATAACATCAATTTGTGACTTAAATAGGATTTCTGAATCTATTTTTTGTAGTTCCTCTAATAAAATACTACTGTTTTCAGTTTTTACGTTTAGGGCTTCTCCAACCTGAAAAGCTTTCTTTTTAGCAAGCTTGGGGAAATAAGTAGCTTCCAAAGCGGTACCACTTTGCATGATAACTCCAGAAAATAAACCCTTCGCGCTTTCAGAACACAGTAGAATGTGAGCTAGCGCAGCGCCTCCACGGTTTCCCATCAACGTCACACGGTTCGGGTCTCCTCCGAACTGGTTTATATTCTGCTTAATCCATTTTAGAGCTAGAATAAAATCTTTAAGACCAGCATTCGCTGGTATGACCGCATCTTCGGTTGTGAGGTAACCAAACATATCCATCCGATGGTTAACTATGACGACGATTACGTCTTCTTCGAGGAAAAAGTCTGGAGAATAGTGGTCGCTGCCATTGAAGCTGGTTCTGAACCTGTCACTGTAGTCGAAGACTACGACTGGGAGGGAGCCCTGGAGCGAGGGCGTGAACACGCTGAGGTATAGGCAGTCTTCGGAGCCCGATATTCCCAACTCCTCGTTGATATGTCCACGGGAGTTATATTGCAAACACGTTGGCTTTCTCCTGTGGCCTTTGTACGTGCCTTCCCATCCTACATGCGATTTTGGCGGCTGGAAATCCAAATGAACTGGTTAAAATATTTACATTGAAGCGGCCGTAAATGTAGCAGGAAGCATTTACTTTTAAGTGCTACTTATTTTCCAAACGCTTACCAAAAATCTTAAGGCACCAACTGGCGGTTCAGCATAGGGAATGCTCTGGAATACATTGTAACTTTGTTTTTTTAATATGGTAGTTTGCACTATCCCGGACAAGACTCCTTGTTTTAAAGTTACTTTCACATTTTTTTCACTTACACAAAACTCTAAAATTATCACGATCAATAAGAAACAAATAGATTTATTTGACATATTTTAAGTATAATAAACTGCTGGGTTTTAACGATTAGTGAGATTAACAAAACATTGCTGCCAGCAAGCGTGGACGCTAAGATAAGGATGAATTACGTGTGCTATTATATTATCAGATTGATAAGAAATTACCTACCTGTAGATCGTGGTTAGTTCTAATTTGTTGTAGATGAACGTAACTTGTTTTTACGTTTTATATGTTAAAGTCTTAGCGCAATTACTGTACCTGATACCTGACAGTAGTTCTATCTCTATTCAAGCATGATTAGTACTTTTGTAAATAGGGCTGTATTTCGTTGTTTTGCAAGGGCTGGAGGTCCAGGTAATTAAATTAAAATGCCGGAGTTTTCTTTTGTGTGTATTTCACCGGGGTCGCCGATGTCAGAGAGAGAGTTACTTATTTAACAATACTGTGCTGGTGTTGACAACATGCTGCCAGCCTGAAGAAAGGCAAACTAATACATACATGCATTAGGTTAAGTTACAACGAGCTTAACATTTTAGAATAAACCTTAAAAAGAAAATAAAGTCTGTTCTTTATCATGAATCAAAAGCGCACTTAGTTCTTGGCATCATAGTTAAAACTATACATACCTACATGTAAAAGAAGTCCTACGAACTAGAGCACTAAATAAAGTACACAGTTATTCTACACAATGTGTAATGCATAGTAAATCACCATTTATTGGCAAATTAAACGTAAGCTTGCCATTGTTTTTTTATCAAACTTAACATTACTTAGCTAACATTGTAAACTAAATATATCATATAGTAGTGCCATCTATCGGTAGGTAGTGAAACTAAACTTTACAAAGAAAGTGGCACCGCCAATGAGCCGCTTTGCTGTAACTTTAACAGATTATAAATAACTTTACAAACATTAATTATAATTGTCTTGTATGGGCAAAATACACATTTTATGTATACCACGTAGATCTGCCGTCATTCTTAAAAAGGCAGTCATCTGACAATTTACCAAAAATGAGTTATGTATATGGTCGTGATCAGGAAAAAAAAACGCATCGACCTATCAAACCCGTTTTTCTCTATCGCATTTAGTTTTCGAGATATTTTTTCTATGAAAGGCAGTCTAGTGGTCGAGAACCATTGCCTAATTCATTAAAAAGCAGTCATCTCACATTCATCCATAAAAAAGCAGCTTAAGTACCTTGACTGCAAAATATTCTGGAAAATTTTATGCAAAAAATTATTTAAAAGACAGTTTTGTACCAAACTGTCTTTCGCTAATTATTTTTATATAGACAGCTGTACAATTAATTCATTAAAAAGCCGCTTTTGAACAAAAATTATTTAAAAGGCAGTCATGTGACGTTGGCTGCCTTCTTAATATTTTTTTGGTACGTAATAATTACTTCTATGCTTCACAGAAAGCAGTTTGCTTTCCTTAAAAAATTGCTCGTTACAATTTTTTCGACTTCATCGGATACTAAAAGGCAGTTTTCTCGCAATAATTCATTTAAAGGCAGCCATCTTTGGTCGCGCCATTACAATTTTTGCGCAAATTTAAACTCTGACGTCAAAAATCAGTGCGCTGTGCGCCGCGCCGCCGGACGCGAACGACAGCGGACGTCGAGCTAGAGCCGGTAGAGCCGGGGTTCGCGCCAAAATCGCGTGAGCGCGAACGTTCTAGGTAAGTAATAGTGGTCTCAGACAGAAATACGTGTGCGGAAGGTATTGATGTTAATAATATTTCTAATTTTTTACAGTAAAAGTATCCATCGAGTGCGCCCCTACCTACTAACTACTTATACATGTATAGCTGAGTTATTTACTTCGTCGAGTAGTGAATGTGTTTACGCAGTGCTGCTGTCGTCATCAATTATTAATGTAAGTATATATATAATCTTAGTAGAGATTTTATTACCTGGTAGTTATCCACTTTAGAGTTTATCTTATAATATGTACACAATGCAATTGTTTTCTTTTATTGAAGGCTAAAGCTAATAACAAATCATAGCACGTAACAACAAATGCAAACAAGTAGCTACCTACTTGTAGAAGACGGTAGCTATTTGTTAGCATTTTTTGGTACTTGCTATGACTTTTAGTAACGGTAGCCTTCAACAAAAGAGAAAAATTGCACCAGGTTATAAAATGTCTACGATACAATAGGGTTTTTGGTTTTTACGCTGTAATAAAATAGAATAAAATATTATTTTTTACATCCACAGATAACCAAGAACATGTCGAGGTCTAAAAAATTGTTGGAGTTGTGTAATGGAGGAGGAAGCTGTGTATCAGAGAAACGGGAATCTATCGAAACCTACATGGACGGTCGATCTAATTTATTATCAGCGAAAAATATGTTTGCGCACGAATTTGGGGTACCTATAGACAAAATAAGCCACCAAGACGTCGATGAATCCACAGCACCAAACAAGTCCAAAGAACCTGGAATATGGAATCAATTTCAAACCCCAGGGCATACATCAATAAAATGACGAAAGTCAGTTTTCAAAGAGGGTCATGTGACATTTTTTATGAAAATGACTATAATGGCCAAGAAATTTCAATGTGCTTTTTGAAAGACAATTATCTTAAAAATCCAACTGCCACGGTTTTGTCGCCTCGTGAAACCCCAAAAGGCATTTCGAAAGAAAAAAAAGAAAAAAATATTTCTAAGCTTGCCCCCATAATGCCACCACATAAATTAATATTTTGGAAGAATTTACCCATATCAGTAGATGCTGATATTTAAAAAACTTTTTAAGTACCTACTTACATTTACTGACTAGGATTATTTAAAACTTCCTGTTGTGTGCCATAAAAACGAATAGTTTATAATAATATACTCCTAGTTGTACGGAAACTGATGATCTCAACTTTAAGTGCCTTTTAATTTTGTTTAGGATAAACTAAGTTTCTAGTTTTTAAGTAAATAGAAGTGTTTTAACAATAGCGGCCTTTACACGGTAAAGTTCGGACTGCGGGAAACGCCACGCGCCGCTCCGATCTTCGTTCCGAACCGTACGTTTTGTCTATTTTACTATTGCAGTTGCATTTACACGTACGGTTCGGAGCGAAGATTGGAACAACGCGTGGCGTTTCCCGCGGTCCGAACTTTACTTGTGCAGGCCGCTAATGATCAAGTAATCTGAAACACCAGCAACAACAATACAATAACAAATACATTACAAATAGGTTTTTGTTGATATTTTCATTTTATTGTAGCTACAGGGTTTATTTTAAAAATACATTTTAATATCTTTAGTGACTCAGTTTACTTGATTCGAAATATACCGGCCCACTAAACTAAGTATCACACTCTGTTAGAGATTTATCCTAAAAGTGTGCTACTTAGTTTTGCGGGCCAGTATATTTTAGAGTTCTAGGTAAATCTAGGCTGTGACTCTATAGACTGATAGGTATTAAAGTTAACTTTAAGTGGGAGATACAATCTCTGCCTATTGATTTTAATAAAAGTTTGATTTTACTCGTATTGTATTCGTTTTTTATTTCATTTGAATTCACTTGACTGCTGTTATCCAAGTTTTATAAAAAAGAAAACTTAGAAGAACATTTCCTAAAAAGCAGTGAATTGCATTCGAGAATTTTAGACTGCCTTTTAGTGAATTACTCAATATATATAGTTTAACCAATGTCCGCTTGAAAAAAGTAGTTTGGTGTAATAATTTACTTAAAGGCAGTCACTGGACTTTCACGTCTATGTTAATAATTACTCTAAAAGGTTTTTTGGTTTCCAAACTTTAAAAAAAGGCAGCCTTACTAAAAAACTGCCTTTAAAAAAATTATGAGCAAATAATTTAAAGGCCTGATAATTTTCAAAAATAAATTGTTAGTAATAATCCACTAAAAGGCAGCCTGGGGACTGTTGCTGCCTTTAAGTGGATTATTATAAATAGTAAACAAAAACACTTAATTCATTTCACGATTATTTCTTAATTTTATATAATTAAATAAGTAAAAAAAAAATAAAAAAAAATTAAAAAATAAGGAACTGGTACCCTTCTACCATGAAAAACCATCAATACGTCATATTTTATTACACAACCTGATTAAACAGAAAAAGTCGAAATGAAGGCTGCTTTCGCGTTTTTCTCAAAAGTCAGTGCTGTCAGAAGACTGCCTTTTAAAAAATGACGGCAGAGATGTATTTTGTTGTTAGGACTTTTCACCTCTACTTCCCTAACCTGTTCGTCATGACCAGGGAACAATTTGGTAACCCTTGTCATTAGGCCCGGTGCTTGTTTGCCTTGTCCATGCCATAAAAAATAAGTCGTTTATGGCTCCTACATCCATTAAATCCATTAGCAGGTCGTAGGCATTCCGCTGCGTTTGGAGCAGGTACAGATACAGAGTGATTAAACACTCTCATCTGAATGATAGCCAAATTAGACCAGTTTGGCTAACTGGTTTCCTTCCAGGAGGCCTATGAGTTAAACAAATCAGGAGAACCAATAATACAAATTCATCTTCAAATTATTTAATAGGTTAATCATAGTTCATCCTTAACATCTTGCACAACGCCATTTACCGCTAAAGCTTCGTATTGGTTCATCCAGTCGTCCCAGAACTGCACCCGGTTGTCCCACAGCCTCTGGGTCATCTTCAGCTCATCGTTGATCACTAGACAGTCTTTGTTCTCCTTCGTGGCTGGCTTCCAGGTGAACTCGTCTCCTGGAGGAGTAGGGTTACTGAAACAATTTTTTTTTTTTAAATTTGGTTGGTCATAGAATCTTGTCATAGACGGACAGTGCTCAATTTTGATAAAACTTCTTGCGTGTTATTTGAGGACAAATGTCTCTAGGATAGGGTAAAATATTAGAATATATAAGATAATAATGTTAATTCAGTAAGTAGGGCGCACGAAGCGCCTCAAAAAACTCAATACGTACTCAGTCATTCTATGTTGGCCCAACAACTTAATTTCGTGATGGTTCTAATTGAACTATTAGGAGGCAAAATATCAGTAGACAATCTTATCCCTGCAGATTGACTAAGACACAAACCAACCAATCAAGTCTAAGACACAAACCAAAAAATCAAGTCTAAGACACAAACCAACCAATCAAGTCTGAGACCAAGATCAAGACCAGGACCAAGTTGTACTAGTAGTTATACTATTTGCAACTAAAGACCTTTAGACTTTTAAAACATTCACGAAACTTTATTTGGTTGTAATTTGTAAAATATTTTGATTGCGTCACTTTCATTCGGTTTTTAGGAAAATAAAAGAAAGAGATGTACGTCCAATATTTAGCAAATATACTGCCAATTAAAGCACTGCCACGCCGTATTCTTTTTAATAAGCGGCGTTATTTAAACCTATTAGGTATATAAAATCATGATAATGTGTAACTAATAGTTCTGATTGGTTTCTTACCCAGTCTTTGCGAAGTTGGTCCACATCCGAACATTTCTTCTTAAAACTTTAATTTCCTCAGAATCTTCATCTTGTAATGCCTTCTTGTAAGCTCTTCTGATTTTATTGCAAACAAACAAGTAACAAAGCTCGTCCCCGAGCGAAGCGCCCCACGTCCCGTCTAAAGTCATAGCGTTTTCAAGACTCTGTTTTTTATTCATATTGAGCTCTCCGCTATAGTCAAACATGTAATAAAATACATCACTACTCGACGTATTTGTATACTTTCTAACAGTATAATCTACAGGATAAAATGACATTATATCTCCAATATACGTAATGTATTCTCCTGGTTTACTGATTTTTATATAAGCTTCGTCAAAATAAAACTCCTTGATTTGGTAAACGGCATCTCGGTATACGTTATCGTGCATTTTAAAATGATAGTTCTTTCTAATAGGGAATAACACGAGGAAATCCCTATCGGCGAAGGTCAGGTACTGAGGTTTGAGTATGTAACGACCTAACATCTCTATTGCTTCTCGAGAATTAAATCCTATCATTACCGGTACACCGATATCAATTGGTTTGTTCTCCGGATATTCATTAATGACAGCATCTGGGTGGTTGTGCTCAATAACTGGTCCAAAAGGAGGTACACCTCTTTGGATTGCTCTTGCTTCATCTGCGTGGACAGCAAGTGGTTCAGTTTTTGATATTTTATGGGCAGGAATTCCAGCTAGCCGTTTCAGCAAGAAGCCGCTCGTTGCAGCCTCTTCTTTAAGTGCTTTAGAAAACTCAACCGCTTTCCCACGAGGGTTGGCATTAAAATACATAGAGCTCCACGATGTGCCACTTTGCATGATGGCTGCACTGAATAACCCCTTCGCTTTTGGAGAATTCAGCAAAATATCAACCAGCACGGCACCAGTTTGGCTGCCCATCAACGTGATCCTGTTTGGGTCACCTCCAAAGAACTGGACATTTTCCTTTATCCATTGAAGGGCTAAGATAACGTCTTTTATTCCATTGTTACCCGGAATTAAGTCGTCTTGAAAAGACAAAAAACCGATTGCGCCGAGTCTGTGGTTTACGTTTACTATAATTACATCTTCGTTCATGAAGAAGTCTGGACCGTAGTCTTTGGAGCCGTTGGACGAATGCCTGAAGAGTTCGCTGTACAGGAAAACGATGACGGGAAGGTTCGGATTATCCGCTGCTAGCTTAGGAGTGTAGATGCTGAGATGGAGACAATCTTCATTTCCGTAGAAAATATCGTCGTTGCGGTCCTCTGGTTGAGGGCAAAGTGTTTCTCCCTTTTTTCCATCTAATAAGCCCTCCCAGCCGGGGTGCCGCTCCGGGGGCTGGAACGATCAAATATTAAGACAATACCTTTCGATTGTAGGTATATTATACCTCAAGTCCAAAAGCAAGATTTAAAAAAACCCAGCTGCTGTTTGGATAATGTCGTCAAAGTAATGTTGCTTATCATGTATGTATGTTTTTATTTCACTAATTTCACATTTAAATAATTTTAATATAGCCTATGACACTCTAGTGGTTAAGACGAATCTAACCACGTATAATTTATTAAAATCGGATCAACCGTTTAGTAGTGACGAGGGGACACTGAGTCGGACATATACACAAGTCAACACACATAACCCTACTTTTGGGCTTTGCGTCCGGTAAAAAATAAATGATGTTAGGAAATAGATGTTCATGTTTAACCTTTTACAAGATAAAGTGTACGACGAACGGGAGGCTATTATTTTAGGGACCCGTGTTTAGGTAAACGCTTTTCTTGCTTACCATAAATCTGAGGGCGTCGACAGGTGGTTTAGCATATGGTATTCCCGCGAAAGCGTAGTACTTTTCATTCTGCAATATAGAAGGCACTTCTTTGCCTTCTACTTTACCCGAATTCGTATTTACTATTAAACTTCCACCAATTTTATTCACGAGACATAAAATAACGAGGCAATAAAATGAATATGTTTTATGTGCCATGTTAACGCCGGCTGTAAATTTTGTAAGTATCGAGTAATGATAACATTATTTAGTTGTTTGACTGATGACGTGGCCGGGCGGTAGATACGTGTGTGTTAGTCCTTGGCGTTGCACTAACTATTTATCAGTGAACGATAAAGACTTTAATCGATATGAACATTAAGATCTAAATACGTAATAATACTAATTATCTACAGTATCAAGTGAATTTTTAACGCTATTTAATATTCATTTTAAACCACGTTTGTGTAATAATGTCTTACTTATTTGGTCACTAGTCTAATACCGCTGAAATGATACGAGTAGCCTGCGATTTAAAACGACTGTTGACTGTCTTGGTGAGACGGTCATGCTTACCTGATATATAGGGGCGAATTTCAACAAGCGTCAAATTATCCTAATTTAGGTGGTATTTTTTAATTTGTCAGTAGGGTTCACAATTTTAAGTGTAAGGGACGTCATTAGTCATAGTTAAAACAGTGTTAAAATGGCCCTTCATTAAACCAAGTCGTTTTAAGATATATCGAATTTACTTATTATATACCACCAAAATTGCTATTATCCACCAAAATTACTTTTCTAAGAAAAACACACGATCAATAATGACATATCGGGATAGTTAAAATAATAATCGTTAGGGAATCGTTCTTGTTATTTTTTAAAACCAACAACGTATTTTTTTTAATATAATAAATAGTTATTGTTTGGTGTTTATATAATTTTGGTGGAACAAGGAATTTTGTCAATTTTGGTGTCTTAGGAAAAGCCACCAAAATTGTATCACCAAAATTAGAAATTGTACTTTTTTATTTTATTTAACGTGAATATTTTAGTTTTATACAAATTTAACTTCATATATTTAAAAAAAAACACCATTAACATACTCAAAATAATTTAAACACAATTGTTTTTTTTGCAAAATAACAAGTTATCTAAGTTATCACAATTATAAAAATGTATTTCGTACCACCAAAATTAGATACTTATGTACTTAGAGGGAAGATGCAGCAAGACGGTATAAATCTTTCACCATCTAATCTATCGCTGGAACTGAACGAACGACTGACGCAATATATGTTTGTTTAATCACTTTTCGTTCGATCATAAAATCAATTTTAATATTCACCACCAAAATTGACTGTTTCGCAAGGACAGTTTTATTTACACTGTTCCCAGTTTCTTTTTATTTGCAAATGCAATAATTGTAATATTTTATAATTCCTTAACTAATAGGGAATAGAGGTAACTAAAATATCAATCTAGTTGAGGCTTAATAACTTTGTACCACGGTATATCAGTGTATGCGACAAGTACTGGACACGACACCAAAATTGATTTTGGACTGTTTTTTTTTTTTTACGATAAACATGATAAGTTATTAACAATTTTAACTTTGGCTCAACATGGTACTTTGTGTAAGATTTTCTAGAAAATAAATAGTTTTCCAATAAATGTACTTTACACCCCAATTGTCACGTCCGCCGCTAAAAAATGTGGTTGGGATAATTACCCATAGATTGGTAGTTTTTCCGATAGTTTTTAACCCTAAACTGTCATTTTACTTAAATACATATTAGTTACGCCAATAAAGTGGTAAAAGTGGTGGTTTAGGTGTTTCTCTCCTTTCTATGGGGACGTTTTTTTTTTCTCGTCTATCCAATGTGTGGGGTGTCGTTGGATAGTTCTTTCAAAAATATTGCTGGTTCGTGAAATCAATCTTTTGATTAAGGGATTAGTTTATGAAATATTTATTTATTTATTTATTTATTAAGGAAAACAAACAGCTTACATTATACATTCATATTAAGCTTTAAAGCGCTTATTTTTGTTAGAGTCAAGTGTCTTCATTTTTCACAATATACGTGGGGTGACTGGCTAGCTGGGTGGCAAAAATAAATGTGCTTTAATTTTTACCATGTTGTATTTTTTACCTTTAGGTAAAATGTGGTTCTAGCTGCTGAGATGAAAAGTTGTATGTGTATACAGCACTAAAGTTACTCGATCTCGTATCTTTGAATCCTTCGCTTACTAGGGATTTAAAATCAACAGTCGCTAGTCGCTGCAAAAACCAAATTTTACTCGCTTGTTGTATGTAAGTACAGTTGACTACAAAGAGATGTATTTACTTTTGGATCTTATTACAATGCAATAAGGTGAAAAAGTGGATACATCTCTTTGCAATGGAATGTACAAATAACTGTTGTATTGTATCGCTATTGTTTTACTTTGTGTTTTAGTTAATGTTCTTAATTTTGCTACTATCTTAACGTATATGTGTGCATGTTAACACTTTATTGTACAAAACAATATTTACAGAATAAGAATGTATAAAACCGAACTTAGCTCTCCATGGGATTTCTTCTTTGGGTGATTGAGGAAAATAAGAAAAGCAGAATGTGCCAACGAGTAGGTACACTTTGTATCATCTAAGACGACGCCTGTGACAGCTTATATAAACACGTATTACACTTATTTCTTTACTTAAATACATAAGTAAACTACATTGGTTCAAGAATTTAAATAAATAATCGCCTATTTTTAAATTCCTCGCCAGTGAGTATAGTAAGTGGTTGAAATGACAAAATACGGCTGTCACAGAGATCATCCTAGATGAAACAGACAGTAGACATAATGTCGTCATGGCACGGCAAAAAAACCGTTTTTATGTCCTTATTGCTGCGTTGTTTTGTATCATTAAATATATTTCCTTCCCTTCAATCAAAACATACATCCGTAAATTGAAAACTTTGGTCGCAATAATGAAACAATCGAGTCAGAGTTCGTCTTTATTGGACGCGTCGGAAACGATTCCATTCTCGGCTCTGCGCCCCCACTTCATCAGGAATCGGTCCCAGAACCGGAATCGGTTATTGATTGAGTTACGTCTCACTTCCAACTGTTTGTCGACGTGGAGATATTCTTTTGTTTCGCTGGTGTAACGCGGCCATTTAAAATTCTGTAATACTTTGTCGTCTTCGTATGGCGTAGGTTTTCTGAAAGAAAAAGTGAAAATTATTAGTCTTTGTTTTTAAATTAAAGCATAGTAAATTTTAGGTTAAACCGCTTATAAGCAACTGAATGTTTGGTTTAATTGACCCCTAGACCGAACTTATTAGATGAAAAAATTAAGGAATAATTTGGTCTCGCCGTTACCATCTACCCTTTTTATTTACGTACCTACTTACAGTACTTGGACATGCATTCTACGATTTTGTAAATCTTTTGATAAGTAAAACATGCAAAATGATAAAATGTTTGTTCGATTATTGGTGCTCCCATAATTACTAAAATGATGCAGCCTTGTTAAGGATGTGTAGCTGTTATAGGTACTACAACTCGTATTTTTAAACTTTCAAGACGGAGAAGGAACGTAAAATAAAAAAGAAAACTAGCATGGACGAAAAAACTAACACGTACCCAGTTTTCGCAAAATTACTCCAAAGTCTTACTAATTTTCTCGAGACTAGACTCTCCTCCGTTTCTTTACGGTAGTGTTTCGTATATTTATCCTTGAGAGCGGGGCACACGAACAGGTAGCACAGGTCGTCGCCCGAAGCGGCGCCCCACGTGCCCTCCTGCACTGTCGACAGCTTCAATATATTGTTTTTATTCTCACTCAATTCACTGTAATAGTCGAATTGGTAATAAAACACTGAACTCGACGATATATTCGAATACCGCCCCGCCATAGCGTCCACGGCGTACGTAATTAACAGATCCCCTACGTACGTCACGTACTCAGGCACACTACTAATCCTAACTCTCCCACCGGAGAAGTAAAATTTCTTTACATCTTTCACCGCGTCGTAGTAGCTGTCGCTGAAGGGATCGAATTTGTAACCGACTCGCGTGGGCAGTAGCAGCGGGAAGTCTTTTTCCAAGAAAGTCAAGTATCTGGGCTCGATGAGAAACTGCAGCGACGCCTCCAAGCCCTCGCGAGAGTTGAATCCAATCATAAGAGGCATGTCTATTTTTCCGCCTCGTTCGGGGTAGTCGGTCACTAGACCACTCGGGTGCTTTTCTACGACCGGCCCGAACGAGAGCGAGCCTCTTTGATTTTCTTTAGTGTAATCATTGGGGCTAGCGGTAGTTTCTCGACCTACTAAAGTCTCGGGGGAAATTTCATTGAGCTCCGCTAAAAGTCTGTTCGAGCTGCGAGTACTCGCGCTTCTTTGTAACTGTTCGGCGAGTGTAAACGCCCGCTCGCGAGTGTTTTCCTGCAGATACATGGGGCTCCAGGAAGTGCCACTTTGCAGGATAGCCGAATTGAATAATTCCCGAGCCCACGAGTGAACCAGCAGGTCGACCGCGGCCGCGCCTCCCTGCGACCCCATCAGAGTAATTCGATTAGGATCGCCCCCGAAATAAACTGCATTATTTCTCACCCATTCTAATCCCGCGACGATGTCTTTTAATCCCGCGTTTCCCGGCAAAATTTCGTCTTCCAGAGAAAGGAACCCGAACAAAGAGAGCCGATGATTTATTGTAACAATCACTATGTCTTCTTCGATGAAAAAATCCGGTCGGTAATCCGTTTTATTGTACGAATACCCGAATTGTTCGTTCTGGAGAAATATAATAATAGCGCGCTGGTCCTGGCCCGACGCCGGCGTGAACACGTCGAGATGGAGGCAGTCCTCCGCGCCGTAATGACCGAAGGGTTGGCCTTTTTTGACATCGTTATTAAATTGAAAGCAGGGTTTGCTTCCTTTTGTGGTGGTTAGGGTTTCATTCCATGGTTCGACGGGCTGCGGCGGCTGTAATTAAACTAAAATAATTTAATAAATTAATGTCCGTGGACAAACTCACACCAATTGACCTAATCCTAACCTAAGCTCTAATGATGTACAGTCAGCTTCAGAGAAAAGGATACCCCCTCTCCTGGTAAGGATTGTTTTTTTTCGAAAACCTGGTGTTTAGATTTAAATGATTTTGAGTTTATGTGTAGACAATAGTAAAATCTCCAATTCACCGAAAAATCATATCGTCCCTTTCCCGGCAAAAAGACTAAAGCGACATTTCACCAACTTTACAGGGGAGCGTTTTAAAGTTTTTTTTTGATGAAAAAAATTCATAACTCTTTTCCTAATAAACATATTCTAGAATTTCAAAGAGTTTTTTAAACATAATTCCGCCTACTATGTTCTGAAATAAATAGTTTTATTCTAAACTCGATAGTTTAGGAGATAAGTGGCGCTTTAGTCATGTGTCCTCAACTCGTTAGCAAAATGCAATTAGGCAAAAAGACTTAACGTAAGATATTGCATCACACGACATAAGTGTCTATTGACTTATGTGAGTGATATTTTTAAATGGACCTCTGAACTATTTACTAAAGAGACATAATTTATTTCTTATCAAACAGTCTTAAGTACTGAATAACCAAATCACCAGCAAAATATTTGTCACAAAATGCTTAGGTTTTAATTATGTATTCATTATAAAATGTAACTTGTACTTACTGGACTTATGGGTGAACTATTTTGAAATTCATTTATACTAAAGGTAGACATCTGTTCAGGATTGTTGATAAGTAATCACTAATGTTCCATCTGAGTGTGATGTCTATCTACTGAACTCAAAAAAAAAATTCTTGAATATTAATAATTGGGACTTTGTTCGTATATAAAGTCACTTTATTATTGGTGTGTTGTATATACATCTTAGTTTGTAAGTTTTTTTTCCGATTTATCTTAGTTTGTAAGCTTTTTTCAGGTTTATACACATTGAAATTTCGTAACATATAAACTTTAGTTTGTAAGCTTTTTTTTCAGGTTTATTCACATTGAAATTTCGTAACAGATACACTTTAGTTTGTAAGCTTTTTTTCAGGTTTATACACATTGAAATTTCGTAACATATACACCTTAGTTAGTAAGCTTTTTTTCAGGTATTTACATATTGAAATTTCATAATATAATATATATACACCTTAGTTTGTAAGCTTTTTTTCAGGTTTATACCCATAAAGTTTTTAATAACGTTATACACCTTATTTTGTAAGCTTTTTTTCAGGTTTATACGCATTTAAATTTCTTAACATATACACCTTAGTTTGTAAGTTTTTTTTCAAATTTATACAAACATAAATTTCATAATATACGATACCTTCGTAGGATATCACCATCAAGTAGGTAGTAGGTAGGAAATAAAGGCAATGCGCAATGAATCTTATCATTTAGGGTTAAGAATGAAATAAAAAGAAACGAAAGTATTTTGGGTATTATTTTTTATTTAAATGTTTTAAATCTGACACTGCCTGTGCTATGACAACAAAAACAAATCTCTACACAAATAAAAATATTATCTTAACACAGTTAAATATGTAGCACATTGTATCTGCAACGACAAACATAACATAAAGATACAGATGATTTTACAGTTTAATGATTTTTTTGAAATTCTAAGAAGTCTCATAATTTGTTATAAAGAGATAAAACAAAGATATACATTTTTAGCAGTCTCATAATTGGTATGAGGAGATAAAACACAGATATAAGTTCTAAACAGTCTCATAACTGTTATAAGGAGATAAAACACAGATATAAATTCGAAGAATTCTCATAATTGGTATGAGGAGATAAAACGCAAATATAAATTCTAGCAGGCTCATAATTAGTATAATGAGATCAAACACACATAAATTCTAAACAGTCTCATAATTGTTATAAGGAGATAAAACACAGATATAAATTCGAAGCATTCTCATAATTGGTATGAGGAGATAAAACGCAAATTTAAATTCTAGCAGGCACATAATTGGTAAAATGAGATCAACACAAATATAAATTCTAAGCAGTCTCAAAATTGGGGAGTTCCGAAAAAATTGCTCACCTTTGACTTTTTCTTCAGATTTGGAAAATAAATTGCTCATTGGTTGAGATAATCATTCTAAACAAGAAAAAATAGTAATGCGGACATGTCCTCAAAAATATGTATGGAATTGTTCCGTTTTGTTACCAAAATCCAATACGTTTCTTGGTAAAAAACGGATAATTCCATACATATTTTTGGGGAAATCTCAGAAGTACTATTTTTTCTTGTTCTGTATGATAATCCCACCCTACGTGCAATTTTTTTCCGAATTCTAAAGAAAAAGTCAAAGGTGTGCTATTTTTTTAAATCTCCCCAACTAGTATATGGAGATCAAACACAGGTATTCTATTCTTAACTTAAGTTTCAAATAAAGCAGGTTAAAGGCCTCTAAATATTCTCGTTACTATAAAAATATCAAACTAACTCTTAAACAACATTCAGAAACCTATTATTAAATTGCTACACTTCTGGCAAATCTTCAATATCCGTATCCTCCAAAACATCTTCAACAGTATTTGTGTAGTGTAAATTAAGGTAGTCGTTATGATAAATTTCAGGTATTATGTTCATCGAACACATCTTGTTGAAGTCTTCTTGTTTCTTCTTACTAATTGGTAGCTTCGATTTGTACGCTCTTTTAGGCTCGGTTTGTTTCAATTTAGGCGTTTTAATAATCTCCGTCTTCGCTTCGGGATGCATGGAATATTTGATGAACAAAGTATCTGGAGCCGATCTCTTGAAAGTGACAGTTCGAAGCTTGCCAATCTTTCCTGACAATATTTTTTGATAGTCCTTTGAGACTAATGAATCCCAATCCATAAAATCATTATGGGTCATTACGTTGACGTGGTAGGGTTTTGGGTTTTTTCTTGCTAGGTTAAACACCATGGCCCATTGAGAAGGCGTCCATACGGTTGTATTTTTTACGCTTTTTTCTATGACAGAATGCATGGAGTCAACGGGCATATATGTGTGCCCGGGTAAAAGGTAATTCAGCTGTATCGTGTCCAAGTTCTTACATTGTTTTAAGCAGTTTTGAACGCATGAAATGACAATTTTGTTTCGGTTTTGCCCTGGGCAACAATCACTGTAAAAAAGCAAATGCCTAATAGTTCCCATGTCATCAATTTTCTGGATGTAAAGCTTAAGAATAGAACTAATTTCATTTGCTCCTCTCTTGCCTTCTACTTCATTCCAGGTATAGCAATGACCTTCTTTACTTCCACACTCGTAAAACGTGAAATTATAAACACTCAATTTACGATAGTAAAACAGTAAAATGCTTTTCCCGAAAGGAGTGTTTAGTACCTTTTGTAGATCAAAAGAGACACACAATATTGACTTATCTTTTAAATAAATATTTTGGTGAGCTTTAAATCTGTTGTAAGTCTCTTCTTTATCTTTGATGTGACTTTTCTGAATTTCTTGCATTTCTGCAGACTTATCGTTTTCAAATTTCAAACATTGAACGCATTTGTCTTTCCGGGGCACATGAAATCCGTAGTTGAAATCGCGTTTAAAAACTTCACGAAATACTTTTTGACTGACTGCAGTCCTTCCTTCCGAACGTTGTGTCTCTTTATACATTCTGTATGTGTTGGAAAGGTTTCTAAAACCTTCAGATAAGAACAGTTTCGTTGTTTTTTTACGACAATAGTGAGACGGGAGTACTGGTAAGTTCGTAAGGTATAACTTTAAAGCGTCTGTGAGTTCCACAGACGTCTTGTTCAATGGTACATGTCTGCCACGTAAATCTTCTTTTGATGAGCCAAGATGACTGCAGCTTATTGTGTTGTAAACGAATTTTTGGCGAAGGTCGAGCGTTTTTAGAAGGAATTTTAGACATATTTGTCTTTTTCCTTCGCCTTCATTGATAAAATACCTAAATGTTCCAGTGCGCCTACTAAGTCCTTGTGCTCGTTGCCTCTTTACGTTCCTTTTGTCGGCATTGCCTATCAGCCAGTCTCGTTTTCTAGCAGAACTTTGACTCCAGTAAAGCAATCATTAAAACAGTTGTCGCGGTTGCATGAATTTTCTTTAATGTATTTACCTGGAACAAAATTACCTTTTCTCGTCATGTACTCTTCTCCTTTTTCTTTTGACGACTGCCTGTCTACAC
Organism: Acleris emargana; assembly: GCA_927399475.2. NCBI lineage: Eukaryota > Metazoa > Arthropoda > Insecta > Lepidoptera > Tortricidae > Acleris > Acleris emargana. The sequence continues at coordinate 7,393,764 of OV656850.1, forward strand.
GCTTGTTTCTACGTTTCTTTTTTGTACTCAAATCTAGTATACCCATATCGGACTTTTCGGTATTTTCGCAGTCATCAAGAATTTGCTTTTGTTTCTTTATCTTTTTCTTTTTCTTTTTGTTTGCGTTTTCTTCATTTTCACTGTCAGATTCGCATGATCCCTCCCATGAACTTGAACTCCACTCAAAATCCTCATTATCTGATAAAAAATCTATGTATTTCTTTTTACCATCATTTTTCCTGAGGAAATATGTATCTGTCTCTGCATTGATCTGTGCATCTTCTGGATTGTCACTGTTAATAGATTCTTCAAGAATATCAATTGCATGCAAGTTGCTTCCTTGATTATTATTCGTGTTTTGCTTATCAGAATACTGTTCACTAACACATGTTTCGGTAATGGTAGGCGTAATTACAATTCTTAATTCTTTCTTTTCTATTTTTGTTAACTTGTTCGCATCCGTTTGTTTTTTTCTATTACGTGTTATCATTCTGTCATGCATTAGTTCTGTTTTAGTATTTATTTCTATTTTTTTCTGTACCTTTTTCATTTTCTCAACCTTGATTTTTTGCGGTTGCTTTTTGTATCGCGTGTGTTCTGTCCCTTCACATTTTAACTTAGTTTGAGCTTGTTTACTTTTTTTGGTGTTATTGCTACTTAAATCTTCAAATGCTTGTGTCCTATCCAAATCAAGGTTCGGTTTTAATTCTGTTTTTCTGGTTTTGCTCGGTTTTACACTTATAATGTCATTAAGATTAACTTTTTGCAGGGTGCTTAGTACTTTATTTTCTTTTCTTTTTATTTTGTTTCTTCTCGGAGAACTAATATCTTCTTCTTGAGTTAAATCTTCTGTTGGGATTATTGGGTTTATTGGTGTCAGTGATGGAGCAGTTTGCGCAGCAGAAAATATAACTTGTGAGTCAGTAATTTTAACTTGTTTTTCATATGGAAATTTCGATAACGGCTTGTTTTCCTTGTTGAAAAAATCTTTCTTTTTCATTACTTTACTGGTTCTTTGTTTTTCTGTTATAGCCACTGACAGCTGTTGAATCGGTTCTAGATATGTGTTTGTTATTTCAATGGTTGGTGATTTTGGCTTAATTATTTTTTCATGTTGCCCTTGTGAAATATCGTCTCCAATGTTACCGACTTTTTCGTAGTCTTCTGTAGCAATATGCTTTAACATTGTGACTTTCCTTTCTGGACTATTGACCAACGGCGTTATTGTTTCTATATGTTTTAGGTCAACCTCATCGGTGGTGGCTACAGCATGTGGTATCAGCGTAGTATTTTTTGAATGAGTGAGCTGCGAAGTTGTATCGCTAATTGGTAAAATCCCTAGGTAGTCTAAATAAGAAGAATGCCTTAAAAGTTCAACCTTTACCTCTTGTATGTTCTTGAAATCTGTGTGCTGTAACGGCGAGGATGGTTGCGTAGATTGAGCATCGTTATCTAAGGCGTTCTGTGATGTTTTTGGCACTGAATCTTCTGAAATAACTAGATGATGTTGCTGCGTTATCTCAATATTGTTTTCCACGCATGGTTCTACTGGTTTATGTCCATGAATGATTGCTTCAACAACCTGGGTATAATTTTGATCAATATATTCACTACTACTGGAGCAATTACCATCTTTCTGTGCAGAAACTATCTGGTGCTGCGTTTGTACTTCTGAGCCAATTTCCATTCGTTGAAATTCTTCGTGAATATAATCAGTAAATTCCTGGTCCTGTAATACGGGCTGATTGTCCAACTCTTCTTGCATATCAATATTAAAAGGTGAGACGGTGAGTCTCACCTCATCATGAAGATTTTGCGGCAACTTGTACAATATTTTATCTTGTAAACTTTCGCAGGTCATAGAATCTTGAATAATTGTATCTGTCACATTTGGCAGATTATTAGTTTCTAAAAATAGTTGTTCACGTGGAGATACAGCTTTCATCTCTGGATCTGTTTTTTGTACTTCGGACTCAATCCTATCCAGTTGAATATCCTCTGATGTCAGTAGCTGTGATGTATCTTCATTTTTAGGTGATTTTTTAGTCATACTACGGGTTACAGGTCGCTCAATGTTTTCGGTCTGGATGTAAAGCTTAGCTGGAGTTTTATGGTCATGAATGTTTAATTGTAATGTCTGATTTTGTTTAAGTGTTAGTTTGATATTCGCTACATGCTTAAAATCTGCCTCACCTTGAATATTCCTACTATCTAAACTGCCCTTCTCAGTTGATATTTTACTTTCGGCGCTGTTTTCAATAATGTCTTCATCATTTAGCTTTGGGATTTCAGTAGCTGTGGGAGCTGAAAAAAAAAGTAGTCCAGATTGAAACAAGAAATAAGTTACATCTTAAATACAATATCCGGTATTAATAAAAAGGCTATCTACCTAAACCAAGGACAACTTATCTGGTGACGTTAATCTTTTACTCTGTTGAGAACGTTTTTTTACTGAACTCCTAGTACCATAGCGGCTTTCCGTTTCTTTTAATGTGTCATATTTGGCCTTATCAATTTCTTGTTTCAGATCTAAAAAAACATGCAAGTACATCAAAATGACGATTTATTCTAGGGTTGAGGTATGACATAATAATATGATCAGGTAAGCTTATCATATAAAAATATAAATTAATTAGTAGGTAGGAAGGTAAGATACTAACTTTGCAGAAATCGTATTCTGTCATTTCCTTTTTTAGGTGGCGATCTTTTCTTTTTTTTGTATTCTTGTTTGCATCTACATCGGAATCTGAACAAGAAAAACATTATTATTTTACAGGTACGTGATTTTCTAGAGCAATAAAATGTGGCTGTCCAAATAAAAAGGGTGCTGGCAGTTACACGAATTTTATTTGATTTTAATTTTAATTCACAATAACAATAAAATAGTAACAATGATTGGAATTAACCAAAATTCAAGCGAAGAATTTTTTTGATTTGGCTGGCCACATTATGCTTAAGAATTTTATTTTAATTTAATTTACCTCCAAAATTAATACGACGCACAACATTTAACTTGGGCCAGCTGTGCACAATATTTCTACCATCTATTTCTCTTTCTTCGTTATCGTGGTCTATGAAGTAGAGCTTTTTGTCTGGTTCCATTTTGATCTGTAATTCGACGTTAAAACCGCATCAAAATCTGATCAAAAGTTTTGAAGGCAAAGAAACAGAATAAGCCAGTTCATTTTATACTACCTACAGTTACAAAGTACGTATTTAATTTTAATAACTAAAATGGTTTTTGTTTAATATGGGACGATTATCACATAAAAATACGTACTTAGTTCGGTAGGGTAAGTAGGTATAATCGCTGGCAAGAAATCAGATTGAAGTGAACTTCCGGGTGTTAACTAAGGCGAGGAGCTTGATAAGCGTACTGCGTATCCATAGCAACGGGGCGGCGCGAGATCCAGCGCGGTACACTGCACTTGCTTAAACCCCCACCTTTATTCCTCGCGTAGGTGCAGGCAGTACCTTAACGGGCAAAAGCTAATATTTCATCATCCTAATAAGTTATAAATAATAAACAAACTTACCTTAACATGTATGCACTCGAAGCTAAACGATCGCACAGCAAGTACACAAGAAGTCACACATTCACTGCGAATTAAAGCCGCCGACTGACTGACCGCTGCGCCGTGCCGCCGCGTAAGCGCAACTAGCACCCGCGCCCACGCCTCACACCCGCGCCCCGAGCCTATTGTGTATCACGCCGCTGGCTGGGCCATTATTTTTGCCGATAGAAGTATTTGGCAAAGTAATTTTAACTTTAAAACTTTGGAATAAAGTCCACATTTACCTTTGAAAAAAGTTTTATTTCGCATGAAATTAGGCTACGCCGTGTTACTAAACATCAAATTTTTGCGATATCTCACAACGTGCAAAGAACTAAATGCTTCTTTTTTATATAAATAAGTTTCAGCATTTTGGCTTAACTGACAAAAACAACAATAAATAACAATGTATTTTTTACTAATCACACTTAACTATTAGGTTTGGAAGACGGTGAAATGGCTAATGTAACAAGAATATGCTTAGTTTTTTTTGTCGAATTACTAAAGGCGTCCTCATGATTTCTTATCAGTACAACCAGAAGACTAAACGTATTCAGAAATTCAAACGCAGTGGGCACAATTTACTAAAGCGACAAATGATGCAATTCCTTGAAATGCACAAAATACTAAAGCGCCATCATTCATAAAACTAGAAAAAACGCAAATAACTGAACAACATCCAATGAATGAATAATGAAAAGGTACAATAACTAAAGTGTAAAAATGAGAAATAAGCGTCGTTTTAGTAATTTTGCTCCAAAATATCAGTGATTTTTGTAGGGCTAAAGCGCCAAAAAAAAAAAAAAAAGTGCTCAGATCGTTTTGAAACCTAGACAGGTCGACGCAGAAAAATTCGGTGATTCCAGTGGTATATATAACTCAATTTGGCCCAAAGTGGCGCTTTAGTCTTTTTGCCGGGAAAGGGACGATATAAATTTAATCACAGGTTCTTGAAAAAAAAACGATCCTTACCAGGAGGGGGGTATCCTTTTCTCTTCAGCTGACTGTACTAGGCAACGTTAAACATACTTATAAATATAAGAAGTATTTACTCATATACATAAGAAACACCCAACACTGAGAAAAAAATACTCGCACTAGTCACACAAGTATTTGCCCCAACCGTGATTCGAACCTAGCTTTGTTGTCTGGGTCACTACCAACTAGGTTAACTGCGTCATTGATTGTCATGTTTCATTTAAACACGGTACTAAAACTCAGATTAAATTTCGTACCATAAACCTTAAATTCTTAACCGGCGGAGCAGCGTAAGGTATCCCCGTAAAGCCGTAATATTCGTCATTTTTCAACAAAGTCCTCAGAACTATCCCCGACACTGTTCCATGTGTTGTGTCCACCGAGGGCTTCAGAGCGCAGACACTAGTCAGCAGAGAAAGGAACACTCCTAAATAACACAATGTACACCACATCGTCCATGTAGTGTTCCGAATGAGCGACTAACAGATATCAAGTCTTTATCGAACTTAATCTTTATGACTTAAACCCTGACTTGATGATGATATAATTTAAAAAATAAATGTTGGAACCAACAAAAAACAACTTCTTTTAAAATGGTAGGCGACTTTTTGTTTCTTAAACATTTTTTTTTAATTCTTTTTAGTTATCATAATTATTCTGTTATGTAGTCTTTCTTCTCAATTAATAAGAAACTAAAGAACATTTCAATTCGCCGCAAGCAACGCCGTGAGAAACTCGTAGTCATTATATTTAAAACTAAATATGCTTCGTTATAGTCGCTCAACTATCTTAATAGAAATATCTTGTCGCCACCCTTGAAATATATACCGCTAAGGAATTCCAGTGGCCATCTGTGGTCTTCATCATCAGTTCCACTTCACCAAATAGTGCTTTCCATGAGCAAATACGCAAGTTACATTGAAAAATACCAAAATCGCTATAGGTGTGCCCATAAGTTTTGAAGAGTTCCGTCGATTCCTCATAGATTTCATCATTAAATCTTTCTTTTGATAAAAAAATAACCAAACCGAAAGCACCCACTTTCAAATAAAAAAGAATGATCACAATCGGATCACTCAGTCGAAAGTTCTGAGGTAAAAAATATAAAAAAACAGGTGAATTGAGAACCTGCTCCGTTTTTGAAGTCGTTTAAAAAGACTATCTGGCTGCAATTTTCACACAGTTTTTTAAATGAAAGATATTGATTCCCTAATTTAGTTTTAATCCTTTAGAATAACGAGCAGTGACTTTTATAGGTGGGGTTTAATTGACAACAATTCATTATGTGCTAAGGTAGTAAAATAAAACACCGTTTCTAGATTTTACACTGCTGATTACAGTAAAAATATCTTTGGATTTTTTTATGCAGTAGTTTTTTTATATTTAGGAAAAACAGTAAAAAAAGTTGGATTGTGAATGTTAGGAATACACTTAGTGCCATTAGTCCATTTATAAAAAAAAAAATATACAACTGTCATGTTCATTTTTTATCTGTCTGACGAATGAAACTCAAAGCAGATGCAAAGCAGTAAACGCAAAATAGTTTATTTATTTTAATGGCGTCTACAAATTATGTAATTAATTAAATTACGCAAAATAACAAATTTGTGAACGAACGGCAGCGAATGATTGACAAGTGAGTGACATGACATGACAGTCAGTTCTGTATCTGTTTAAAATTACTTTTTTTATTTTATGTCATGCTAAGATCTCGACATCAGTATTCCTAACTTTGGATATACGGTCTTTTTAATGACTATTTCTTTAATAAATTATTAACGACGAATTTAAGTAAACTAAAGAAAAACTGAGAAATACACCCGTATTTTAACCAGCAGTACAGTCTAATTTTTAACCAGCTATTATAAACGCGAATAATCAATATCGCTTTTTTTTTAAATGTTGTCAATTATAGTATTGCGAACCGCATAAATAAGTTGCTATCAACTATTCATAGTTGAATGATAAAAACTACGTGCATATTAACTGCTTCAATATTTTTTAAACATTTTCACGGGTTTTAATATAGTTTACAATGACGGGTCTTACATAAGCCGCAAAGAACTTGATTTAGTGTAATTTGATTCGGACTGGCTAGAACATGCAATTTTTAGAAAATTATGAATTAAAACCCAGTTATGTGTCCTATTAAAAGTTCTGCTAAATTCATTTTATATTTAAATTGGTTTTCAATGTTTTCACGGAGTTGTTGCGAAGACATTTTGAATGTAAACTCAGACGGAGTTGTGATCAGTGGGAGAAAATTATTAACTTTGTTTGACAACAAGCCATTTGGGGCGTTTTGGAAAATACTTTACGCCGCGCCTCCAGTCGGCCCTTTAAGGTTCAAGGTGGGTGATTTAAACAATTTAATCGTATAGGAAATTTACCTCACAAAAACTTAAAAATACTTTGTTTAACAAATAAATAATTTAAAAAACAAAAAAACACATATTAGATTATCGTCATTCTGTAATCGAAGAAATATATTATTTCAGGCACCAATAAATCTAGAAGAACCATTCAACTGCAGTAAATACGATTTCACGAAACCTTATAAAGAATCATGCTTTTTACTTGACGAAGACTGCCTGCACCTTAGTATCTATATGCCATTCTCTCAAAACCAAACCATGAGATTCCCGGTCATGGTGTGGATTCATGAGTCTTCCAGCTCCCATAGACCAGATTTCCTGATCGACGAAGGCGTGCTAGTGATCACTGTTTCTTATCGGACGAATATATTTGGTTTCTTGAACACAGAAGATGAATTTGCTCAGGGTAACATGGGAGCGAAAGATATAGTAACAGCTCTTAAATGGATACGAGATAATATTCATAAATTTAACGGGGATCCTACGACCGTAACAGTATTTGGATCCGGCAAAGGAGCTACATTAGTAGCTTCATTGTTAATATCAAAAGCTGCTGATGATCTTTACAAGAGGGTCATCATCCAGAGTGGCAGTGCTCTATCACCGGCCGATTACAGGAGTTATAGTTTTGAAATAGCTAACAAATTGTATTGGAACTTACACGGACCGTTTGATAAATTTAACCGAACACATCTTTACGAACTCCTCTCTAAAGCTTCGAGCAAGGAATTGCTTTCGGTTTCACAGGACCTCTTTGACAGCACCGAAGTCAGAGACAATCAGCGGTTAATTAATTCCTTTGGTCCAACCGTCGAGAAAATGAAAAAACATGCCTTTACATACAAATCACCGCTGGATGTATACCAAACACGCATGACGAATAACAATGCCGATGTTATGATAGGATACACGAACTTAGAATCCCTTCACAAATTGAAAGGCTTAGTCGAAAACAGAAAGCTTCTGAAGTACTTAAATTTCAATTTCCAATATTTGGTGCCATTCGAAGGAGCGGTAGACGAATACGGCTCGAAGAAATACAAGAAGATTCTTAGGAAAATAATGGAGTTTTATTTTGTGAATGGGACGATCGGGGAGCGAAGTTTGCGGCGGTACGCGAAATACGTGTCAGACCAAGTTATCTATCCGTTGATTCGGCAAGCCCGATTACACGCCCAAGTGTCGTGTACCAAACTTTACTTGTACAGGTTTGCTTACAGGGGTGCGCTCAACGTTGGCTGGCTTTCTTCAGTGGGGGCTCTAAATTTATCGGGAGCGACGCTCGGGGATGAAATCTGCTACCTATTCAGATGTAAATCTGTAAATGACGTTTACAATAGCGCCGAGGCTTCTAATGAAAACCACTTCATTAGGAAAATGGCGAGGCTGTGGTCGAATTTCGCCAAATACGGGTAAGAAAATAGATGGCATAAGTTTTATTCAATTTATAAAGTACGTGTAGGTAACTTAATAAATAAGACATAGATGATATACGACGAAAATATAGTATACATATACACAGTGTGTCTCCCATACGAACATATTGTATACTAAGGGCTGAAAGTACCTATAAGCCCTAATGAAACTAAGCCTGCTTCACAGAATTGTCACATAAAACTTTGCATTACATTATCGAGAATACTTTAAAAATTAGTTACTCTATTATCAAGGGTCATTGTTATGATTTTATTATAAAATCGTTAACAGTACTTAACCCTACAAGTTACAATTTATGTTCCTATGGGTGAAAAAAAAACTGTTAAATTTTATTTTAGCAACCCAACTCCTACGCACGATAATGTCTACTTAGAAAATCTTCATTGGGCTCCATTTACAAATCGATTACCTCTTAAAGCTCTAAACATTGGTAAAAGTCTGAAGATGGTCAAGATACCTGAAGAGAAGAGAATTACATTTTGGGACGAGCTGCAGCAAGAATTTTATCTCGGAAAGGAAACAAAATGGAAAGATGAACTGTAAAGGGTGATATCAAGGTTAACTGTGATATGGTTTGATTAAATCTAATATTTTAAAATTAGATTCTTAAGGCCACTTAAGATTATAACAAACTAAATAAAAAAAACTTAGCTTCATACTGAGAAAAAGGGTCAGTTATATGAACTTGGCAATTAAACTGACCAATAGCCCCCTCCACTACTGCATTATTTTAACTGTGGCTTTCTGAATTTCTGTAAAATATATTCGGTTACTTGTAATATCTTCCTTGACAATAAATAGAACAAAAAAAGAAAGAAAATACATTTATTGACACTAAAACGACACGATTTACAGTTTGCGGGTGGTAGGACCTTGTGCACGGTCCGTCCGGATCGCTACCACCATCTTATCCATTAACCGACCGCCAAACAGCAATGTTCGCATTGTTGTGTTCCGCTTTGGGGATAAGTCAGCCGGTGAAATGACTAGCATAGAGGCATTCCATCTTAGTCCTCAGGGTTGGCAACGCATTTGCAGTCTTGGGATTGCATTGCAGTCTTGTGAATGCGAATGGCTATGGGTCACAGTTTCCACTTACCATCAGGTGGCCTGTGTGCTCGTTTGTCTTCTCTAGGCCATAAAAAAAAATAAAAAATTAAGACGGATAACATACCTCTTTTTCATCAGTGCCGTTTCATCGACAAGGGACTCATTCAGTACAATGCCGAAATAGCAGACTCAATGCCTGAGGCCCTTGCCAAGATGCATTACGTGAACTAGCGTTTCTATTCGTTTCGTTTTTAAACCAATCGCGTCACTGGTAGATCACGTGACTTTTCGTATCACGTCATCTAAATACGAGTGACGCGATTGGTTTAAAAACGAAACGAATAGAAGCGCTAGTTAACATAATGCATCTTGGCAAGGGCTTCTAAGGGCATTCTCACCAGTCAACCATTCGGCCGAACACAACACGCTAAAGCAGGCATATTTCACTTCTATACAAAGCGACAAAGTAGGTCCGGTCAACACGAAAAATTATTGAATACATATAAAACATATGTATAATGCTGGCCGAACGCGCCTAAATAAACCATATTAACTCCTATTGAAAGTTCATTTTTCGTAGTTTACTGCGAACGTATAGTTATACCTACGTTTGCTCGCTCGAACGGTAGGGTTGTCAACACATCGAAAATATTAATATAAATTAACAGGTACACATTATGAGAAAAACAGTTACTTGAATAATCAAAATATAATATTTATTTGTTATTTTTTATTGTTTTACACAGGTTTTACATATGATTCAACTTTAAAAAATGCTGTCGCAAGTTTTTGTTGGACCGGAATAATCGGTTGTTAAATTTCAATACGGTAAAAATTCGAAATCTAATGAATAGTTTTAATTACATTACATTCACCAAAATAATTCAAAGTAACAACAACACACCACACACATCTAACCGAACTTGACGTAATGACTAGAATGTACCTACTACCACAGATTAAGTAAGAGTGTAGGTACTACTCGCCTACTTGCATCTCGCTCGAGCGGTCGAGCGAGTTGACATCGCCGCGCGCGGGCATCCTTGATGTATTAGCATCGGCAACTATGTTCCGTCAGACGGTGATTATCGGACGTACCTCGCTCAGATAAATATCTGTTACGTAGTAACTCTTACTTAATCTGTGGCTAAAGTGATTGCTCTTTAAGTAAAAGTAAACTCTACAAACTCGACTGCATTTTGTAGGCTTCCGTATTTCAAATTGTCATCGAGATAGGTATGTTAGAACAAATAACCTCCTCTCCCCCATTTATCTCGCATTACTTTGATTAAAATGTTATTCTCCTTCTGACGCGAATTACACAGACATCAGGAAGTCAGAAGTAAATAGCGATCTTTTCGTGACAACCTTTGAAGACATTATGGTGTCGCAAACTTCTCGTGAGCCAACACAAAAACTATATTTATTAATTATCTTGAATATTTACTATAACATATCTATACTCAAACATAACATACATATATTCCTGGTCCAGCTTTTGCAACTATGCGATCGATGAACACTTGATTCGTGTTTATCCGAGCCAATCAGGCGTAGTTGGTTGTTGAATTGCCATGATTGAATACAAATGAGCTATAGCATGCTATGGTATATACTCTCTGATGAACATCTAATTAGATATTCCCGGATGCTTGCAGCGACGGAGCGTAATGCAGATTAATGCACCATGAATTTGGATGTAGGTATCAATAATCTCCCACTTTAATTGATTTCGTATGTCCATCTACCTACAGTGCGAGTCTTCCATACATTTTAACTAGTTTAAAGTATTGTTAACGAATTACCCTTGATAATATAGCGTAACTAATTCTAAAAGTTTTCTTGAGCAGCAATGTAATGCAAAGTTTTAATTGACACTATTAAGAAGTAGACATAGTTTCATTTCAAAAAATGGTTTACCTTATTTAGTGATATCAGTTGTTAGTTTGTTACCGATACAGTGCGTGTTATGAAAAAAAAGATATCCAATTATGTGAATTAAAATATGATGTTCGTATAGAAGACACACCCTGTATATCTATAGTATATAAATATTATTACAACTACAAAACCGATTTAAAAAAATCTTACATACATACATTAAATCGCGCCTGTTTCCCAGAGGGGTAAGCAGAGACCACTTCTTTCCACTTGCTACGATCTTGACAAATTTCTTTGATCTTCATTATCTTTTACTGAAACGTTCTATAATATATTTTTTAATAAATATTACTGAAAATTTTTTGCTGGTAGTGCCAGTGACAATCCCCGTGGCACTGTCGAACTCTGTCGCATTGAGATGGTATCCGGCCCAACTTAACTCCAGTTTGACCGACAATTTTGCAACAAAGTTCTACGCGTTTGCAAATAAATTTCGTTGACTATACTCGTACATTATAATAGTTATTTTCACCTCAGCAGCTCAAACAAGCAGGTTTTGCTGCTTAAAAACAGTGAGCAAAATTCAATTTTGCTGCGAGCGAGAGGCAAAGTAGCTTTTTAATTATTTTTTTTAAATGCCGTGATCAGTGCTGGGGCTACTCACAACATTCGAAAAAATTGAACTTCATTTTGTTCTGTCACTTTCACTTCGATAGGAAAAAAGCGAGAGATAGAAACAACTTGATTCGAAGTTCGATTTTCAAATTCCACACATAGTAGGCCCAAAAAGAAACGCACGTTCGGATGCACACATAACCGTAAAAATGCAAATAAAACTATCTGTTAAAGTTTTTAAGTTAAGAAATGTGTTTTTATTATAACTATTTTATACAGTAGGTACAATCATTTTTTTATTTAATGTTTTGAAGACAAAATTAATAAAAAAGAAGAAGTTTATCATGTATCTACATAATTTTGTTATCGTTTTAACAATCTTTAATTTCGTGACATAAACCGCGGGGGCAGTTTCAGAACGCCAGTCAAGTACGAGTTGGACTCGCACGTGAAGGATACTGCCATGAAAGTAATATACAGCAAAAACACCGAAACAAGTCTAATAAAATGCAAGCTTTAAAAACCAGACTGTATTTTTTGATATTATCGTCTACGTAAAGGGTAAATTAATTATACAGGGTGTTTCGCAGTCGGGTAGGGGTAGGGGTTTTAAGGTTGTTAGGGTCATTCTGAACAATTTTGATCAGTTACTATAATGCAAAGCTACACGGACTTTGAGATATTGTTTTTTTTTTTAATTCTTGAAAAACGCGGTGTTCACCAAAAAACACTGTCAAACCTGTCAAATATCTTGTAAAATTCAGAAGCACTTTTTTTAACGTTTTCAAACTTATAAAGAAAAAAAACAACTACGCGGTAATATTTTTTTCACCTCAGCAGCTCAAACAAGCAGGTTTTGCTGCTTAAAAACAGTGAGCAAAATTCAATTTTGCTGCGAGCGAGAGGCAAAGTAGCTTTTTAATTATTTTTTTTAAATGCCGTGAGCAGTGCTGGGGCTACTCACAACATTCGAAAAAATTGAACTTCACTTTGTTCTGTCACTTTCACTTCGATAGGAAAAAAGCGAGAGATAGAAACAACTTGATTCGAAGTTCAATTTTCAAATTCCACACATAGTAGGCCCAAAAAGAAACGCACGTTAGGATGCACACATAACCGTAAAATTGCAAATAAAACTATCTGTTAAAGTTTGAAATGTGTTTATTATAACTATTTTATACAGTAGGTACAATAATTTTTTTTATTTAATGTTTTGAAGATAAAATTAATGAAAAATAAGAATTTTATCATGTATCTACATAATTTTGTTATCGTTTTAACTATCTTTAATTTCGTGACATAAACCGCGGGGGCAGTTTCAGAACGCATTTCAAAAATAGCGGGATTATTGTAGCCAATAGCCATAGACAAGGCCTAGTTAGGTTTTTTTAAAGCCACATACTTTCGTCACATAAAGCTGTATAAAGTTGTGTTTGCACTACGGCATTATCAAGTTGAGTGACAGGTTTTATCTCATCATCATCATCATGTCAGCCGAAAGACGTCCACTGCTGGACATAGGCCTCCCCCAGGTTTTATCTATTTCATGTTTATTTATTCCACTTTTCATTTTATTAGTATTTTGCAAAAATGCTTGTGATTGATGCATATGCGATCGTGTCGTTATTTAGTCGTGTATTCACCAAATGGTCACAACGGAAGACCTGCGTTGGCCCTACCGTTGCGACCTGCGTTTGGAAGATGACGAATCTGGAATATGACGAATCAGGAATATGACCAGTTAGGAAATTGTCGAGTTTGGAAGATGACCAATTTGGAATATGACGAATCAGGAACAAATCGTTATAAGGTAAATTATGTTTTAATACAGAGGTTAGCCATGATGAATCTAGGTTTGGAACAAATGTGCTCTATGTGTTCTCCAGTTAAATTGACTATCAATAATTAGACCCAGCTCAGTCAAATATCTACTTGTGTTGATGTACGAGCGCTAGCGCTGGACACGTGCAATCAAGGCGCGCGTCGTTTTTTTTTCTCGCATTCTAAGTGAAAAGTAGTGTTTAACGCGACACTAAACAACCATAATGACACTCGAACTCACTCGCTCGCGTGGCTAAACATCTCGTATCATGGCTTGTTTTAGTCCTTTGATGAACAAGCTACTATAAAATAATTCTAATTTCAAGTAGATAATAGATTATATTAGTTCTTATTTATTCTAATTAGTATTTTCTATTTGTGTTGTATATCTATATACGCGAATTTATGTTATTCAATAAACATGTTGTAACTAAAGTTAAAGGATGGGTAAGAATACTTACCCGTAGTAAATTATGTTTTCCTAAATAATTGTGAGTCATAAAAATGTAATCAATTGCGCCATCGACGATTAAGAATTAATAATGTAATTTTGAATTCCAAAAATACCTAGTCAATTACTTCACAATGCTTATGATTTCTTTCGAAAGCGGAAGTTAAGACTTGCTTTCGAGATACGAGTCGAATCGACCAAACTTGGCAAACCCACCAACCTTTCGATATTTTCGGAGAATAACGACAGTGATCAAATCGCCTGTTAAACGCTCTCAAACCCCACAATATCAGACTTCTGTGCGCGCGATTTTACGTCGATGGCGTCAACCAAAGCCGCCATAACGCGTTATGGCGGTCGTCAAAAATCGAACCGAATGAGTTCGTTTTGCGGTTGTTCCCGTAATTAATGACAGTCGAAAGCAATCAGCTAATGGCCCCTTTATGATGCATTCGGTTAAAAGCTTTTTTACTACTATCGTGCTAAAACTGGGATACCTACTAGTTACAATTTAGACTCGATAGGGGAACGAGGATAAATTATGTTTTCCACCAGTGAAGTGTTCACTGTTCATACATCTCTCCATGGACGTACGTCAGTTTCAGGTGCTTTTACGAATTTCACATTCATTATACTCAATACTCAATCATTTATTGCATTCCACAATATTAACTTACAGGATGTTAACTTAAGTTTTAGTTGTTATATATAATAAAACTTAATTGTGGACCCTGATGGGCACCGCAAAATTGGTGAGGAGAGGACGACTTGAATACGTATATTTTGTACAGCAATATTTCTTAAATTCTTAAAATTTGCATGCATTATAACAATTTATAACATTTTATATAAACATCTATTCAGTTTAGATTATTTACCTACTGATGAATTGCACATATAGTGTTTTTGTTCATTTTAAAAAGGAACTTATCTTGTATTTTTATATTATATTATATTAAATAAGTGTATGATGGAATTTAATATAATGTTTTTATTGTTGTTTTTCATTTAAGTATTCTCTTAGTGTATAATAAGCTTTTATTAATAAGGAATTCTTTTAACAGTTTTATGAATGTATAGTGTTTTTTCTCAGATTTTATTCTATCTGGCAGTTTATTGTATACTTTTATGGCATAGGTTGCATCAGAATGCATTTTAAGTTTTGAAGAAGGTAACATGAGTTTTTCTCTATATCGAAGCTGATGAGATGTGGGTATGTCTTCGCGTTTCTTGTAGTATTCAGGGTAATTGCGAACGAACTTACAAATTTCTAAGAGGTCTGTTCAGTGGATTTTTACAGATTTTACTCACTTACTGACGAATACATAGATTCACTCGCTCACTTACTCACTTAGTACAATAGATACGTATATGTAGACTGTTAAAGCTTAATAAACTTATTTCGTCTTCATGCCGTACGGTAATAATTTACTGAGGCTTAGAAATCGTTTAAACTCGTAAGACGCCAAACAAACATAATAATACATAAAAACTCGTAATCAATCAAATATAATGTAAGGCATTAGGCAAATGTTTCATTGTTAGCTATTTGAAATTATCCGTATTATATACCATCCCGCATTACTTTGCAAGAGTTACATTTGCTTCAGTGGAGAAATATTGAAATACATGAGCCTGACAACTATAATTGTAGGTGTTAAAGAGATGAATATTAAAAAAAAAAGTAAGTGTACAACGCATACACATATCAAAATGGGTACAGTAAAAATATAAAGTTTTCAGGGGGCAACTATTAACAGCAGCACTTTGGCAAAAATAGGTCAATGGTCTTCGAATTCTACTATTTCTATTTTTTTTTGGTATTTTTCTACAAAATCTCACATTTTATAGTTTCTTAAAGTGTTTACTTAGTTGGTCTAATTTGTATTTTCCTGCCTGTAAAAACGTTAAAATTACGTATCTCATGGTATTCCTCTGAGTCACGTTCGCAAACAGTATTGTATACAAGCGTACTCGTAACTCAGTGAAATACGATAGAACAGGGTTCACGAGTAATCGACTTAACTCTAACTTTGTAAGCCGGCTATTTTGTAGAGAACTTTTCTACAAATAAACCAATTTTCACTGTCATTAAGAAACTATTAGACCGCAAAATGAGAAGTCTTATTGAATAGGGAAGAAAGTATCTTGGAAAAGGAATACGTTGGTAAAATATCCTGCCGTTCGTCCCTCTGTCCTCATCATCTTAGCTCAGAGAGTCTTAGTTCTAGAAAGCTGTTATTTGGCATGAATATATATCGCAATGCTAGATCAAGACAGTATCAACTCAAAATAATTGTTTGTTTTGTTTCAAGCTCATAGACACTGAATTAAAGTTGATTTTAAAATGCAGTTGTGCTTTGAGTTACTACTCTTTTGATCTGGCAGTGCGATATATTAGTCATGCCGACAAAGTAGTAAAATAAAATTTCGTTTTTTTTTTCTAGGGTACTTCTACACGTAACGTGGGGATGTTAATTTTGTCTTCCGTATTTAATATATATTTAAATAGATAATTAGTTCATGCTTATTGTTTTTCGAGATAGTTTTTTCGTAGTAACGGCTTCGGAACCCTACACTGAACATGGTCCGACATGCCCTTGCCCGAGTTCATGACATGTATTCGTCATTGCTGAAACATACGGTTTTCTATTGACAAAACATAATGTCTCTTTCTTCTGATCCTTGCGAGACGAGGACAAAACATAGTGTTTGTAGGAAACGATGTAATATGGGCGATGTAATAAAGTAATGCACGGCTCTCGATTTATGGGGGATTTATCGAGTGCAGCTCCAGTGTTTAATCAATTATTAAGACACATCATTTCATGCCGTGTGGTTGCCGGATGCCGTGTGGTTGCCGGCTTAGAATTGTGCCACTCCATGTCTTCCCGTGGAAGTCGTAAGAGGCGACTAAGGGAAGAAAGGCTTGTAGTACTGTTAGGCGATGGGCTTGCTACCTGTCACTAATATACACTGTTAAACATCTTAGCCTAATTGTGCAAATTGTGGTTACAGAGTTATCAACAAGTTTTTAGAGTTGTTGGTAATTCTGTAGCTCTGCCTACCCCACTCTGGGAATGAAGGCGTGAAGGTATGTATGTATGTATGTATGTCATTTCACTCTTATAGCAGCGTTTATCATTTTAACGTTGTAACTTGTTTATTAGATGTAGTAATGATTTTACTCGAGGCGTTGATAGATAGATTGACTGCGACAGACCTACTTTTCTTTCTTAAATACTCGTTTATGAATACCGACTGTATCAACTTCTGATTGCTAAGTACCACCATCTTATACTTTAACCTACCGTCAAACGGTAGTATTTGCATTGTTGTTTTCGGCGTGGGGATAAAACAACCGGTCAAATTACAAGGCATTCCATCTTAGTCCAAAGGATTAGCAACGCATTTGCAGTCTTAGCATTCTGCCCTCCTAAGCTAAAACGCAGTATGTCAGATAAAATTCCTGTAGCAATATCAACCTTATTACTAAGATAAGAGAGCTAAAACTGCTTTGGTTATTGATTTTGGGATACTGCTTATTTGCTTAGGAGACAAGCATTGCAGTCTTAAGATTGTAGTCTTGATATTGCAAAGGCAAACGAGCACACAGGCCACCTTATGGTGAGAGAGATATGTGCCCCATAGTCATCCATTCATTCATCCATCCATCCATCCATCCATCCATCACCCCTGTGTATCCAAATAGCAAACGGGGAGATGGAATGTGTACAGTCAGCTGCAGAGAAATGGATTTCGAAAATCTGTTTAAATTTATACGATTTTTCGGTGAATTGAAGATTTTACTATTGTCTACACATAAACTCAAAATCATTTAAATCTAACCACAGGTTTTCGAAAAAAACAATCCTTACCAGGAGGGGGGTATCCTTTTCTCTGCAGCTGACTGTACGAGTATGTTCTTGCTTATGCCCTTATCGTTTTAAGCTTCGCGTAGCTTGCAGCCAGTCAGCATGAAAGTGCAACTTTGTGAGTACAAAAAATGGTATGGTATTAAATTATTTTATTCGGACTATAAAAATGTAATACACTTTAGTGATCTTAGCAATGAAATATCCTAACTGTGAAGATACTATGTAAGATAAAATAATAGGTAGGTACGTTGATTTTTAAAGTAAGTAGGTATGTCTAAGGGTGGGTTTAAAACAAAGTAACGAGTGCTCTAGAACATGATTTGTCTTTAATTTTACAAAGAAAACGTAAGAGACAATGCCATAGAATTCATTGTTTGTTCGCTTGGTCTAGACCCACCCTTATATTATTCAAACAAAAAAACCCCATGTACATTGACATTAGGTCGACAATAAGCTTAATTGTAGAGCATACTTAGAACCTTGTCACTGTGAATTTAATTTTTAATTTTCTTGCTTGTCGCTTGAGGATCAGTTTGACATTTATTATGACAGTGCACTAAAGTGCTTAAAATTTTCATTGGGGTATTCGTACGCGTAGAATTAGTTTTCTGCTACTCCCCCTATTGCTTCCCGTTGGGGGCCGATTTTCGGAAAATCCTTTCTTAGTGCAGCTGTTTGTTCCATGAATCAACTTTTATTGAAGCTGTGACGAAAAGGTCATGAATATTCCCTATTATTTTGCAATGAAATCTCAACCCTATTTATTTATAACGAGGCATGACATTTTTTATTGATAAATAACTGTGGGTTAGTTCCTTATAATATAACGTAACAGCGTCAAATTACGTGAAGCGCGTTGGTGGCCGAGAGGCTCAGGCGGGTTATTATGACAAAGCTATGCACTTATGCAGTTCAGATTACGATGCGAGACAGGGACAGATAGATACACAGGACAGGACAGGGATAACTGCTACAGCTGTCCTTTTCTTACTTCTTTATATACTTGATTGGCGTAATAACCCCCCAGGAACGCATTAATAACCTGCTGTTCTTTGCTTAGATGCCCGTCTTAAGATACCACTAACGTCAAGTCGTAGGAAACAAGTCGTATTGTTAACCGAACGATACCTCTTAGGCTGAAGCCAGACGAGCGTATTTTTTGAGTTGTGAGTCGCGTAATTTCTGCTCCTCCATTCAGTTTCATAGTAGTAGTAGTAGTATGATGAATGGAGGAGCAGAAATTACGCGACTCACAACTCAAAAAATATGCTCGATTGGCTTCAGCCTTATTTATTCGGTAGAAGTGGTTAAGTTAAAATCAGAACCGATAATATGTCAAAATCAATTGGGTTTTTTAAAGTAGAATAGAGCCAGCTCAGTTAATTATTAATATGGTCCTTAGAGTGTCAGCATACTATCACTAATTTCGTGGACCTTAGTAGGGTCTTGGTGGCATAAGTGGTAATGTGCTGCCTTTGGCCCAGATAGACGGAAGAGATGTAGATTCGAATCTTACCTAAGACCGACGAATTTTTTACTTGTCGATTCGTAGGTATTCCGAATTCTTGCAGCCGCCATGTGGTGTACGTAGCTACTCGTATCAATGTTTTATTTCAAAAGTAAGCGCATCAACCAATACCCCTACGGTAAAGAAAAAAATGTCGTGAGGAAACCAGCTTATCCGGCTGAGTGTGTAAGAGGGTAAATACACAAAAGATTCTAAAGAGTCCAATTGGGATTGTCCAAAAAAAATGACTCCCGGTTTTTACATTCTAATTCGAAAGAATAGGCAATTTTAAGAGACCAATTTCATAATTTTTTTATTTGATCCCATAGTTTTGTTTTAATTTTTTTTTTTATTTAGCAGACATTTTATGGATGACATGATTATTTTAAATTTGAGAGGGCATTTTCTTATAAATTACAACAATTAAATGATATCTAACATGAAAAACTGATTTTAATAATGTAATAAAACATACTATTTCAAGTGGTTTTCGCCTAACCCGTATGATGCACCTAGGAGGGCTACAAGCTGAAAATGAAAGTCAAACAAAGGTTAAATATACTTTTGTCGAAATATCAAAAAAAGAGTAATATATCAAAACCTTAATAACGCAGAACGGCTTTAAAACCCTATTCCTCGAAATGGTTTTCGAAGTAGAGTAATTATAAAAATATGAACAATCCCAATTGTATTCGAACTAGACCAGCTATTCAAAGATAGAATAAGATAAGCTACGTGTGTACTATCGCCAATGTTCAAGGTGTTCCTGTGTTAAAAGTGTGTGCATGTTAAAATAGTTCAAGTTATTAATTTATAATCTAATAGATTTTTTTTTATATATTACTGACTAAGATAATTATACACGACCGACCGCTATAGAGGTACTTTAAGATAAATTAAATAAATGAGTATGAATATGAATAAGAGTTTAGATTTATGGCAAATGACGACTCCATAGCTTGCTATTAGTCTTACCGTGCGACAAAAACTCCGATGCCTAGCGATAACACTGGCCATTAGAATGCCAATATTTTGTTTTCTGTGAAACACCACGAACGCAGGCGATGGTACGTCCGTTTTATTGTTTTTCATCGTTATTGACGTCATTGTGTTGATTACAACGAAACTTGAAGCTCATAAAATATATACATACTCGTAAAGTCAGCGTTATATATAAGGTTCAAATTGGTCAAATAGTTCGGTACACCATACAATTAATACCTTATATGTGACGCTCAATCAACTTCAAGTAAAGTCGTAAATAACACAATTAAGTCGTTCGGACATAACTTTTAAGTCCCACATCTGTCCTATTATATTGACAGATGTGGGACTTAAAAGTTATCTCGTATTTTTTCCAAACGCATGCGCCAGCCAAGTATCTAGGAGTTTTACCGTCCATAACATTTCTATAGACCCAGCAAAATTGAGTGAGATGTAAAATTTAATGCGCCATAACCTTACACACTCAGATTCAAAATGGCGGTTTATGACGTCACAGTATTTATGGCGCCGAGTGAATTGATTTCCGTAAATGTTTACTGCCTTCTGAGTTCTGATAGTAAATTTGCGGTAAATAAACCTCGAGATAGATTTCACTTTACATACCATTAATTAAAGGATAGATAATGTTGGAAATGAGATAATTGCTTTTGATTACCACCAGTAGATACGAGTACCTACATTCGTTTCTACTTAGGGTAAAGGGCAATTAGCTGTTTGTTTGTCTCATATAAGTAGACAACAAGAGCGATGCTTATCAATTCTATCGAAGCTTAGCTCGGCGAATATAGCTTTGTTACGGAATAATCTAATATTACAAATGCGAATGTTTAGATGTTTGTGACTCAATCAATCCAGCGGGGCTAGACAAGTTGCCACGGAACACAAACTCTAGCGTTTGGTGATCACAGTCAAAAATGAAAAATGACAGTTGTAACGAGTGATATATTATAATTCATAATTCTTTATTCAGTAAGGATTATACTTACATTGTCATTCATGTTCAGTAAAAATAAATCATAAAAATAATAATATCAATAATTACAAAATAAATACAATCAGTCACTCGCTAAAGTTAATATTAATAAAAAATGTGTCAAAATAAAAATACATACATACATACATACCTTCACGCCTTAACCTCAACCTCAACCTCACCTTAACTCCAAAAACTTGTTGATAACTCTGTAACCACAATTTGCATAATAAATAATCTATACTCTGGAATAGCACGTAGGCTACGTTTTATCCTGGAAAATTGGACAGTTCCAAGAGAATACCAATAAACGACTTTTACGCGAACGGAGTCGCGCGCATAACCTAGTTAATAAATAAATATCAGGAGACAATTTTGCATAAATTGAACTAGTCCCAAACTAAGTTCTAGGCTTGAACTATGAGTGCTAGAGATCGATAAGCATACTTAAAAATAGAGATTCATAGAAACGATTCAAGACTCAGAACAAATACTGGCGCTTATTGCACAAACATTTGCCCACACCCGGGACCGCTATTTTCGTAGTCGGTTTAAGTTATTTTGTACCAAAACTATTTTCGGCTTCGGCGTTTAAGTTTGAATCTCTCACTACGCTCACAAATCTTCGCCAGATTACCTCAAAATACTCTGGAATTCTATTCCACCCGCGTACAAAATGTATATTTAAGCACCTCAGTGTTACAATAAACCAATTGACGACGCGCTGGCCTAGTTGGTAGTGACCTTGCATACAAAGCTAGCGGTCCTGGGTTCAAATCCCGGTAAGGGCAGATATTTGTGTGATGAGCGTGAATATTTGTTTCTGAGTCATGGGTGCTTTCTATGTATTTAGGTATATATTTCTCGACCTATATAATAGTATTAGTATTTATATCATTACCTAGTACCCATAGTACAAGTTTAGAGTTTAGTCTGGGGCTAGGATCAATTGGTATGATATTGTCCCCTGATATTATATTTCAATATTTGCTCATACACGTTGCCCACTCAGTAGCTCAGTAACTAGAATATAACTATTCAAATTACGAATTAACCTTTTCAAGATTACAAGCCACAAGTGGACTCTGCCCTGTTTTCTTCTGCCTTTATCCATAACAAAGCCGATAATACCGAGGTCTATTTTGCAGCCTTAGATTTATGACTATAATAATACTAGGTACGTATTTTATAGGCCTGTTGAATACTTAATTCAACGACCCGACGTACCTAGTAACCAGAAAATAGATGGATATTGACGTTATATTGACGGTATTGACATTTATACATATATAGGATGATCAAGATCTTTTACTATAGTTGTGTTTGTTTAGCTATTACATTCGCTACTCTAATTATACATTTTGAAATTATAGTATGTTATTTAGTGAGATGAGTCAAGGGGCTTTGATCATTTTAGAGTTTTACTGTTGCAAATAACAGACACAGAATTTGCGTTAATGTGTAAGTATATTTTATTTTATTACTTAAGATACAATAACAAATCATATTTTATTTTTCGTCCGACGAAAATACAAGAGGAATAAGGTTTGCGTGGAAAAGCAATTACTTATTAGCTTAGCGGTGCTCTGCCCCTTATTACATCGGCGAGGGCCGAACTCTATCCCAAATTAAGTTATTTCGTCAGCATATTTCGAAAATTTGCAGAAAAAACTGATTGTCACTACTTTTTATAAATAAAAAAAGATAAGAGACAGATGAGTATTTTCTTTTACATTTTTCAATGTGCGCGAGTCCGATTCTCACTGCACCGGTTTTTTTTGGAAATATTGGCTGGAATGTCTTAATTCTGTAGTTTTTTTTTTATAACCGTGTAATGTAATCGAGCAGAAAAGCCACCTAACAATTTGCTAAATTAGGTCATTCTCGCTTTGACTTACAGGTTAGGTTAGGTAAGAGTTGCGTCAAGGCACGAAGCACCATAACTACGCGGAATAGGAGCTCCGCACAGCGGAGCTCCGTCGACTTTTTCGAACTCTTCTTTTTAAGTTACTATTTTACTATTAAATGAGTCAATAGGTGTTTATGGAGGAAAATAAACGACTTTCAATATTATTTTTAAAATTATTAAGCATTATTTTCTGTGATCTTCTTTCCCCCGCAATAATTACATGAAGATAAGTTATCTTCATTTTATCTTTCAGTGGTACTCATAATTGTTATGCTCCTGCCAAATAGTAATTTACATACATACATACATACCTTCACGCCTGTAATCCAAGAGTTGGGTAGGCAGAGCTACAGAATTACCTACAACTTTAAAAACTTGTTGTTAATTCTGTAATATTAATAGTTTATTAGTTATTCATTTTAATAGTAATTTACCCTCGTATATTGCTTATCATCCGGACATCTTAAACTTGGTCTTAAATCTCAGACCTCAACGGCGATGTGTTCCATTAAAGTTAAAGTACCTCTATTGTCGGACCCGCGTCACTGTCTCGAGAGTCAATTACCTACTGCCTATTTACATTAGTGGGCACGGCAGGAACTGATATTGAGATGTATAGGAAACTAATATTAAGGGTTGTCATATATTCGAGAACTTGAATTGAGTCTTCGTCAAAACATAATGTCGTAATATTTATACCACTTGAATGGAATAACGCAGACAATATAGCCTTTTATTACTATTATTGTCTGTGGAAAATACGTCGAAGCATTTTCTTATTCGTTTCATTGAATATATGCGACAAGAGTTTATGTTGGAGAAACAGTTACAGTACGGGCAAGCTAGTTAGATATGTAACCTAGGCCGTGAACCGATACCAAGTTATTGTGGTATTTTAGAACCTTATATGAATTACTTAAGAGAACCTGTGAATTTACTTATTACTATAACGCTTAACAGTTAAGATTCAGCAATGACAATTAAATCTTTATTCTGTAAACAGGCCCTGTTGGAGAGTCTACATATCTAAGAGCCGTGTTAATAAACTGAACTCGACTGTAATGCCAGTCTCAAGATGCGTAAATTTGTTATGTGTATTGCGTAAGTTTGCTATGGCTTGACGTTTACTTTTACGTATCTTCTTAAATACAGCCCTAAGTCTACCAGGGGGGTTATTATGAAGTAGTAATGGAGTTCAGATTACGTTGCGAGAAAAGGACAGACCTATATAACTGCTATAGCTCTGTCCTGTACACTCGCCGCAAAATGAACTGCATAGTGAAGTCATAATAACCCCCCAGGACTTCCCAAGAGAGCACTGTTAAAAAGAATCGCTGCGCGTCACGAAAATCAACTTAAGCCGATAGCAACTGTTTCATGACTGAAACTCGACATTTAATTGTTATACCTAATGCTGTTTACCACTACCAAACCTAACATAATCTAGAGGGCTAAAAGGGCCGGACCATCATTAATTAAACGTGAAACCGGTTGCCTAAAAAAACATGGTGAGTGACGTGAATTAGTATTTTTAGGGTTCCGTATCCAAAGGGTAAAAACGGGACCCAATTACTAAGACTCTGCTGTCCATCTGTCCGTCGGTCCGTCTGTCTGTCACCAGGGTGTATCTGTTGCCGCTTTAACAACAAATTCTAAAAACAGAATAAAATAAATATTTAAAGGGGGCTCCCATACAACAAACGCGATCTTTTACCGTTTTTTGCTAATGTTGTATAGATAATGGTACGGAACCCTTCGCGCGCGAGTCCGACTTGAACTTGGCCGGTGTTTGTTATTTTAACCCGGCAGTTGCTGAACATAAAACTGAGAACTCGCTGCAGATGACAGCATCTTTAAATTCGGAGCAACAAATTCTGTTTCATTTAACCCTCGGCTTTAGAGGGTTCCCGAGATTTCGGAGGTACACCGCGCTGGGACCGATCGCCATCCCGGATTAGGTAGCGTCCGTAAAAATTACCATTATTGGCGGAAAACCGGCGGAATGCTAATCTTAATCGGTTTCCCCGATACACCGTTTATTCGGGGACAGAAAAACGATGCTGCTGTGGAAAGGAGGCTCTAATATTTATTGCTTTGTTGATACCGTTGTAGATAAGTCAGAGTTGGGTTGAACCTTGTATCTCTGCCACAGTTTGCACAAGAATACTTACATTATCTCGTAAACGTAGAGCACTTTGGCTTAATATACTTGGGATCGGCAATTTTTTACTTTGATTGTATCAAGGCTGATCAGGGGCTCCGTCGTACTTTGTCTATCGACTTAGTCTTTGTGTAGTCTTAGACTTTTCGTATCTTAGACTTTGTCTACTTAGTCGTATTAATCTTATACAGCAAAATAAGCTACAGTTTCTTGCGCCGCGTTTCTCTGCAATGATGATCTTGTCCGAAGTGCTATAGATTAACTCTATGTATTAACCGATGTATGTACAAGTCTAACCAAAAGCAAGCTTTAAAAAACCCAACTGCTGTTTGGATGATGTCGTCAAAGTAATGTTACTTATCATGTATGTATGTTTTTATTTCACCAATTTTACGTTTCAATCATTTGAATATAGCCTATGACACTCTAGTGGTTCAGTCGAATCTAACCACGTATAATTTATTAAAATCGGATTAACCGTTTAGTAGTTCCGAGGGGACACAAGGGGAAGTCAAACACATAACCCTCATTTTGGGCTTTGCCGCAGTCGGCTAAAAAGAGCAGTCATGTGGAACATTTACTGGTTAAATATGTTAAATTCTAAATAAGTATTTATGGGTACTACAAGTTAAAAGTTAAAACTAAACTTATTTAAATTAAAATTAAACTAAGCTACTGAAATTAAAATAAAACTAAGCTACTCAAATATTAAAGATGTAAATAATAATCACCACTATAAAAAGAACACCCCCTCTAGCAGGTCCCTATGACACTGGCTGCATTACCATTTTCTACTAAATAACGTGTTTGCTGCTGGGTTCTTAATATATGCCATTTGCTTATCGTTTATGAACATATTATAGGGAGGTTATGATATGGATGTACTCGTAGATAAATATATTTCTTTCTCTAACATCTGAAGTTTAACACTGTAAATTCATAACCAAATAATTCAAATTTCCCTCGTAACCTAAATTTCTAGCGTCGAAGAATTCAAGAAGTGCAGCTGAATTCAAGTTATTGGGTACCCGGTGGAGCGGAAATTCACAAAATAAATTGTCAATTCGTTGTTACGTTGATCTACGGAATGGGAATTCTGTGGGACGAGATGTTCCGCGGTACTTACTCGGGGATTGGTCTGTATTCGTCTCGATATTGACTGTGGGTGTTGATATTTTTCAATTGAGTTATGGGTAACAGACTAAAAATCGGTCGGCCGATTTTGGCCTGTCAGGTCATTGTATTTAGACTAGGGCCTGAACGTAGAATTAAAACATAGAATTATAGCTTCATAATGCGTTGAACTTGAAGCTACAAATGGAAGCATGTAAGCGTAGTCTTTTCGTTGTACATAATTTTTTGTCGCATTCTCACTAAACTATTTTTATATCAAAAAACGGTGAAATGCACCATTTTCTAACTTAAAACTCGAAAAGGGACGTAAATAAGCTTATATTTTGAAATATCCTAATTCATAAAATGTTATTTGGAATAACTATAAAGTGAGTAACGCAGTGGATGTTGATGTCCCGCCTTTTCTACGGGAAAAGTACAATTTACCACAGAGTTACCAAGTTTCTTCAACGATAATTAAGTAATAGAGTGGTAAGTCAGAGTTGTTTTTTTGGAAACCATTAAACTTAAACATTTTTCTAAAGGATTGGCCGAAGATTGCCACAGAGAGAGAGGTGTGGAAATCAAGGGAGGAGGCCTTTGCCCAGCAGTGGGACACTATATTGGGCTAATTAATAATAATAATTAATAATTTTAAGTTTACGTTATTTGTTTAGATGCGGATTCATAATTTGGTATACTTTTTATCGGACGATAATAAAAGACGTACACTGAAAAGTAGAATGATCCGGCGAACGTTCGCGCGACACGTACACAAGTGCACAGATAATGTCATGTCGTACTGAGTAAATATGGTCTAGTTTGAGTGCCATCGCATTAGTGCGTGGACTAGGTTTCTTCGATGTGTTATTCTAAGCGCCTGAAGTGGGGTACAAAGGGAGTTTTCTTTGTAATCCCTACAGAGATGGAGGTAACCATATTGTGATTATCTGACACTCACTGCCCACTTTTTACTACTGAAGACGCTCTACGGGATTGTATCTTTTTAATACGAGAATTACCTACAACTCTAAAAACTTATTGATAATTCTGTAACCACATTTTGCACAATTAGGCTAAGATGTTTACCAGCGTATTAGTGACAGGTTGCAAGCCCATCGCCTAACAGTACTACAAGCCTTTATTCCTTTAATCACCTCTTACGACATCCACGTGAAGACATGAAGTGATGAGATTCTAAACCCGCACGGTTTTTTCTAAAAAAAAACTTGACTAAGGCGAAATTCAGCCAAGCTTCCTACAATTTAAGAAGGTTGGCAAGTTAGTTACCCTGTGGACAAAGATGGAATGCCTCTATTTTAGTAATTTCATGGGAGCACACAATTGCGAACACTGCGACTGGGCGGTAGGTTAAAGGATACAATTTGGTACCAGTATTAAAAAGTACCCGGCATCCTTTCTGGGGGTTCAAGCGGTGTCCATACCAATTTTCATCGCAATCGGTAAATCGGTTTAGCCGTGTAAGCGTAACATACATACAGACAAAGTTACCTTCATATTTATGATATTAATAAGGATGAAGTATGTTACGCGCGTTGACCTACATGGACTAAATTGTGTGCTTGCAGGTCAGAGGCGGCGGGCTCAGTTTTGCGATCATTTAGCGGCGGGGCTTCCACGCATTGATCAAAGGGCGGTTAGGGGCAGCAGCGGGCTCTCTAGGGGTGCCATGAGTGAATATTCATTATTTTTACTTTCATCATCATCATATCAGCCTGTTGCAGTCCACTGCTGGACATAGGCCTCCCCTAAGGAGCGCCACAACGCACGATCTCTCTCACCCTTTGCATCCAGTCACTGCCAGCTGCCTTCATCTGGTCATCGCTCCATCTAGCCGGGGGGCGTCCTACACTACGTTTGCCTAAGCGTGGTCGCGTTTACTTTGATTTCGTGATAAAACTACCATTAATACACGAAAAAAATACGTTTTGAACTAATTTATTTCATTTTACAAACTATTGTAATATTGACAGTACTATAACACATCAAAAGAAACATTGTTTTTCCGTAGAACAGGCCCTGAGAGGCCCCGTAGAGTAATCTGCAGGCTTCCTGTAACCTTCGGAGGAGAAGACGGCTGATTGAAAGAAGTCCGGCTTTTTACTTTTGATTTATTCTATTTACTTATTTACTCTACTCTCTTGACACTGGCAAAATCACTGCAAAATACCGCGGTGGACCGCCATTAATAAAAAAAGAAGAGGCCCCGACGCCCTTGCCAAAATGCACTACGCTAACTAGAGTTTTTATTCGTTTCCTTTTTTAACCAGTCGCGTCACTGGTAGATGACGTGATATGAAAAGTCACGTGATCTACGAGTGACGCGATTGGTTTAAAAACAAATCGAATAGAAACTTTAGTTAGCCTAATGCATCTTGGCAAGCTCCTATGTACTAGCTTTGAAACGTTATAAAAAGTAGCTAATTTGACAAGACAGATAACATTGCTATTTTTGTTTTGAAGGAAAAGTTTTTCACAAGAGGAATAGCCACAAAGAAGAGACATTTTTGGAAATTCATTGCCTAAAGGGTTTAGGGATAGGGATCAGCAGGAAAATAATTCTATGCGTACGAAGTCCTCTAGTATTTTATATTTAAGTCGTTATGCAGATTTAATTGCTTCAGCAAGTCTCAAAATGAAAATATAGTTTTCATGGCATCGTCAAGCAACTTTATAAACGTACACTCTAACCCCCTTACTTATAAACGTGGAATAAGCTTGGAATAGTTTATCATCCAGGCTTTATCACTTTCTGTCAGATGCAATTGTCATAATTACAAATAAGAACAAAGCATGGCATAAACTATTCCAAGCCACGTTTATAAGTAAGGGGGTAAATGTTTTGGACACCCCTAGCAGATAGCCGGCGTCTGGCGCCGCATACCAGTGACACTACATAATACACAAACACATACACATATACGCTGGGTATCATATACAGGAAACACGTTCATAGGCTGTTACCAAAATATGTAATTAAAAATTATCAAAGAAAGTGGTTTTTGTTTATTGACCTCGCCCGCGTGTTTTGTAGGTAATTTTTCCAAGATAAAATGTAATATATTTAAGTTGCTCGAGAATAATGTACGGTAACATACGTAAATTGAGGACCCGTTTAAAAATGTACTTGATGTCGTCAATGTCATTAGAGATGCGAAGTCATACACATACACACATACATAATAAAATCTGAATCTGAATCTGAATCATAAACTCACGCCTTCATTCCCAGAGGTAGGCAGAGCTACAGAATTACCAACAAGTCTTAAAACTTGTCGATCATTCTGTTACCACATTTTGCGCAAGTAGGCTAAGATGTTTCCCAGTGTATTATTGACAGGTGGCAAGAACATCGCCTAACAGTACTACAAGCCTTTATTCACTTAGTCGCCTCTTACGACATCCACGGGAAGAAATGGATTGGCGCTATTCTAACCCGGCAACCACACGGCAAAATCATTTTATGCCAAGTCATTTTAAACTTAGCCTTAACCTTATTTCTATAGAATTTCAGATTGACTTTTGGGCCTAAAGTGGGTCACACATTTAAGTCTGAGTGTACTTTGCTATCAGTATAAGCATTTTCAAAATTTTATCAGTCGAAGACAATTTTAAAAGATAGTTCGTTGATGGCATAATATATCTACACTAATATTATAAAGTGGAAATATTTGATTGTTATTTTGTTTGTTTGCATTGAATAGGCAACGGGACATTTGAAAAATTCTTTAACCATTAGAATCCTACGTTTACCCTGATCAACATCTGCGCGGACGGAGTCGCAGGCAAAAGCTAGTAAATATATAAACAAGGGTTTTCAATATAACAATCTTATAATATATATTTTATTGTAATTTATGCAAGTAACAGTAAACCCACATTTTTTGTTAAATCTATGATTAGCACGTACACTTTTAACATTAACCCTACTAGCATATTTTTTTAAGGTTATTTTTTTTATTACTAGCTCTCCATACATACGGCATCAGTGTCGTATGTATGTATGGAGATCGGGCCTGACCGCGATCATTTGCAGGATAGGGTTTGGGTTGGCCTGCACAATTACGACAAAACAAAGAATAATTAATTTTTAGGGTTCCGTACCTCAAAAGAAAAAAACGGAACCCTTATGGGATCACTCTGTGGTCCGTCTGTCCGTCCGTCCTTCCGTCCGTCTGTCTGTCAAGACCCCTTATCTCCGGAACGCATAAAGGTATCGAATTGAAATTAAAACCATATATTCAAATATACAGTCCCTTTAAGCTGTAAAAAAATTAAACGTCTAAGTTAATGTAAAAAAAAGATGCGGCCGTGTATACCGCAATAAACGTATATTTCGACACTTTCAAGGGAATCAAAATGAATAGAGTATTTTCCGAACCCTCGGCAGAACCGGCCAAGTGCAAGTCAGTCTCGCGCACAAAGGTTCCATATCTATAAAAATCACGTTTGTTGTATGGGAGCCCCGAGAGGCAGAATACAAGTGAAATAGAACCCAAAAAAACGGAAAGAGGATTTTCCAAAACCACTTCACTAAGAGCGGTCCTTGGTCGAGGCCAATGTTTAGCAGTGACCGTCTTTTGACTATGGTATAGCGATGATAACGTTGACATGATGGACTCATGCTTTATCCACCCATCCGCGTAATTCATTGTAAAAAAGTAAGTCCAATTAACTGCACAGTAGAGTTTATATTCCATAATCACATTTGTCTTGTTAGAGCTGTGGATTTTTAGGTGTGATTACTACAGGAAGAAGCGCGTCTTATTCGCTTTCCCCATAAATCTAACTACTGAAACTCACGTCCTTTTAGATATTTAAACGGCGCCTTATAGACTGTTCAGGCTGGCTTGCAGGAATGAGGTTAAAAAGGCAATTCGATAAATGGCCGGCGCCTGGAAAGGCACTTAGTCGGGCCGCGTGCTCTGTCACAGATTTTATTACTAACGGGTTAAAACATGTGCCGCCGAGAGCCACTAAAACCTGGGTGCTTTTATTGTAGCAATTTGTTAAGGGTCCTTGACAAGCTTGGCTTATAAGAAAGAAAATACAGGGTGTTGTCACGTGTATGGCCAGTGCGTAGGAATATTGTGAAGATTATGTATTGTAAACGCACAAGCAGTAGTGCGTTCAACAGTTTTATTAATAACATATTGGTATAAAACGATTGGAATTGGAATATATTGGAACATCTTTATTTCTACTGCGTTTTTTTTTTATAAGCACTGTAACGGAATTTAAAACCAATATATTGGAACATCTTTATTTCTACTGCGTTTTTTTTTTATAAGCACTGTAACGGAATTTAAAACCCGTTCATTTAGCGAAACCTCTCCGACATTTAATAAAATGTTTGTTTGTTTTATTATTTATTTCTGCTTCTATGTGCTTCGATATATTTCATTGTCAATTACTTAATGAAGTGGTTTATGCATTTTAATACATTTCATTTGCATTTCAATAAAAAGTCTTTAAAATTTACACACGTTTTTTTTTGGAACTGAAAGTAATTAAGTATTTCAAAAGTGAAACACTCTAACTTGCCATTATTTATGCATTGGACGGTCCCAAACAAAAACAGGATTTATTCATTCATTTATAATTCAGATTGCTGAAACGTTTTGAATTTATAATTTAAAAACCGCAATCGGGAAAATTCTATATAGACCATCTGCTGGGTAAATTTATTTACTTTTGCTGAATCTGAGAACTTTCAAATACGTGTCCGCATGATAAATTATTTGTAGATTACATACGTGTGAATTAAGTATAGAGATGTTTGAATGTCAGACATCTCTATACTTAATTAAGAAGTCCGGAACTAAATCATCGCTACTGTGGCAATCTGTCAAACGGACAGATACGGATATTATCGGACTGACAGATATTTCTATACTTGATGCCAATCTGATAAATTTCTTTACAGAGTAGATCTTTGTTTTGTCTCAGCAGGAAGTGTATGGGTTAACAATTTAATCACGTGGTTTATTAGGGTCTCTATATTACCGTTTATGTGAAATATTTTTGGGTCAAATCCCAAAATGTACTCGTAATTTCCCTAACAGCTGTTTGAACCTTATGTAGTTACAAGTCTAATCTAATCTTACTTAACCAAAGTTAAATATGTAGGCGATTTTGGTAACCTAGAAATAAAACCAAATTAATACAAATAATTTTTGCTCTATACTAATTTGGGATGCTATAATTTTGACCGTTTTACGTTTTTCAAATTCAATACCTTAAAAACAGCATGTATTCAATACATAGAGGTTTTAACATAAGAAAAGCCAAACTCATACTAATGAAATCACAATAATTTATTAACATAGAACAAGAGAGTTAGAATCATGATTGCAAAATCACAATAGTGCTAATCATATACGTGAAAACTATTTTGACGAATATCGCCGCAAAGCAAAAATATACCTTCGTTCTTGTGTTACAAAAATTTCTGAGTCTATCAATTTAATAAAACTCCGATGGGTTGGCGACTAATAAAATCCATTAGCTCGGCGGGAACTGCCGAAGCGCAGACCCGCTGCGAATATAGCGTCATCTCCAGTCGGATATCGGCGGGTTCGCCGCCCTGTCTGGACAAGGGCAACCGTGTTTTTAACTGTTTTCTTTTGTTATACGAGATCAATGAACTTTGTTAAGAATTCATCTTTCATTGTTGTTTCATTTTAACCAGCTACCATATCTGATGAAATTACTATGGCCGTCTCTTTGACATAAAAATAGATGAAAGGTCCTTTATTAAAAATGCGTTGATACAGTTGACATAATTTACTGTTATACGATGATTTATTTATAACAAAAGTTCTTCACAAACGGAGTCGCTTTAAAATAGTTTAATAGTTCGTCACGCAACAAACGTGAATCTCACTATCATCATTAGCTAACCTATCGAAAACATGCCTAAAAAAACTTATTCAAAAAATTATTAGCAAAAGAATCCGACCTTTTCAGTCTGGTGCTTCGTTGTATTTAGCTAGTTTGATATATATGTAAGTAATTCGAGTTATTTGGGGCAGCATGCCGTCCAGTTTAAAGGCCTAGCGGACGTGTGACAAGGGGTCGGAAAAGATAATAATATCCGAGGTCAGACCCGCGATTACACACCCTGTAGCTGGGACTGTTGGAACCAACGTTGTGGCCAGCATTGGGGCCAGCATTGGCTCACGTTGGCGGTGTTTGGACGCCACTCGTGACTGAACTGTTAAATATGTTTATCATTGGTTATCTCTTGGTTGGGCCAGTTTTATTCCTTTTTGACTCAATGTTGCAGCTTTGTACTGAATGCAAAAGTACGTTTTGAGTCATATTTCATATTTATTAATTGTTTAATAGTCGAATAGAATCTATAAATTCGAATTAACACTTTATCGACCGGCACAAGGCTATCGTAACCTAACCCACGTAATCCTCACCCATTCTAAATACGCTCTTGGACGTGTAAACCGATAGAGCCGCGTGCCACACACACTCTCCTCCTGCTCCTCTTCCTCTTTGGGAATGGCTCCCTGTATACATGTGTGACTATTCTCTAACTCCTTCGAAAAAACCCGAGTAATGAATCAGAAGGATTTTATCAACACAACAAGATGTCAGCAGAAAATATCCCTCGTTAAAATTAAATATGGTAAAAGGTTACATTTTATGAAACGTTTGTCGGTTATTCAAGCGGCGCGAAACTTTTTATTCCGGAAAATTTAACGTTTCTCTAACTAACAGCGGTGAGCAAATTCTACATGGACGAAGTTGGAAAAAACAAAATTCAAATTGCCGAGCTTTTATAGTCGTAGGTAGGTCATAAAAGTGGCTTTTCACTTTCATCGCAATGCTACTAAAGTCGACCCTTTGAATTGAAACAGGATTTTATTATTTTATACATTTCGAACACCCTTTAAAATCATTGGCAAACTTAATACTCCCTGTATAACAATCAAAATCGTTACGTAGCGTTTTGAACCCAAGTAAATTCATTATCGTAGACACCGACCACCAGCGGTTTTGAGCCAAAGTGCGCGGTCAGGTTTCAACAGTACAGGCCCGGGACTAAGTGCCTGTAGACCAGAATAAAAACTGATAACGATAACACAGGATCGGCTTACCTTGAGTTACGAGGGTCAGTTACGAGGTTAAGAGCAGCAAAGAAAAATACGGGTACTAGAAATGAAAATTACCAGGTAGTTTTAACCGACGCTTGAAGATCACTAAATGCTAGTTGTACTTATGTACTGGTTTTATTTTTTGTAATAAGGATGGCTTAGTACGTAAATGGTGTTTTTAATTGAAGGGGGTTTTTTACTTACAAAAAAGATACAGGGTGAATCATTTCGGAAAATTCACAGCTCTTGAGGATTTACCTGCCTGCGTTTAGGAGCCTACTCTTTAAAAATTACATGACTTGATTACATGACATAATAATTGAAGATTGAATGAATTGATGAATGATGAAGGTACATCAAATATGACCAAAATGGCAAAAACGGAACCCTTATAGTTTTGTCATATCCATCCGCCCATATGTCACAGGTATTTTACTCAAGAGTTTACTACAAGAGGTACGATCATGAAATTTTGAGTATAGGTGTCTTGTAGAAGCCGCGGCTTAGTTTGGTAGTTAAATAACAAAAATAAATATTTCTAGGGGGCACTCGATGTGTGTAATAGAAAATGAAAAAATAAATCAGATAAATCAGCGTGTGGTGCATATTTCAACAGTTTTTTTAAATATATACTTAAATACATAGAAAACATCTATGACTCAGGAACAAATATTCGAGCTCATCACACAAATATCTGCCCTTACCGGGATTTGAACCCAGGACCTCTAGCTTCGTAGACACGGTCACTACCAACAGGGCCAGCGCGTCGTTAGTCAGTCGCCAGGGCTTTATATCGAACATGCCGTTTTTATGTTATTGCCGAAAAACTGCGCTTCTCAACAAAAGTACGTAAGTGCCATGAAGAAACGCTCTTTTGCTGGTGCATTTTTTGAGCATAGTCCGACATGCTCTTGTCCGGTTCTTTTTACTGATTGATGTCCAAATTAAATTGCCTTTCTATTTTGACATCAAACGAGAATACCACACAGGAACACTCGAATTCAATGCAAATGACGTTCATGATATTTACATAATAGCCCAGCAGTCAGCGTCGAAACGATGACAATGGTGGCAATCGCACTTCACACTGTATCTTTAATTACGACAGCTGGAGTTGCTCAAAGGCTTGGATTTTGTATAGAACGAGGAAGAAAATTATAAGCAAACAAGCATCACTGAAGTAGATGAAACTTTCAGTGACTCCTTTCACAGTTGAAATCTTCAATGGCGAAACCAAACTAAATACTATCTGATTAAAATAACTTTACAAAAAGCTGGAATCACTCGATACGTTTGTCATGGTGGATGCCACAAAATGATACAATCTAGATTGAACTTTATCATTGATTTACGAGAAAACTTGTAAAGTTTGTTAAAAATTGTTGATACACATCTCAAAGAACAAAAAAGAACAATTAGGTTATCAAAAAGATATATACATTATGATTAAAATGAATTTTATATTGAGTTACAAAAATGGCATGTAAAAAGCCAAAAAAATAAGTGAAAAAGCCGATACACTTTTACCAATCCGATTGTTAGGCTGTTTAGATAGAGCAAAAGCTTGACTATGTACAGCTAGATCAACCCAAGCCATTATGGGCCTTACCATACCTTATCCATGCCATTTGAAAATATACATAACATTCTAGACTTAAATTCAAAATTCCAAATATTTATTCAGTAAATTGGCCACATGCGGGCTCTTTTACACGTCAGAAATATACAGTGAATCTACCAGCGCTTCGGACAAGAACATCATTGCGGAGAAGAAGCGCCGCAAGAAACTTCAGCAGAAGATAATTTTTTAAATCATAAACACATAATTATACTTAAAAGTAAGTTACATTAAGTAATAATAAGGTAATGAAGTAATAATCAATAACTTC
The DNA here is from genome assembly GCA_927399475.2 of Acleris emargana. Taxonomy (NCBI): domain Eukaryota; kingdom Metazoa; phylum Arthropoda; class Insecta; order Lepidoptera; family Tortricidae; genus Acleris; species Acleris emargana. The sequence goes on from OV656850.1 coordinate 7,430,493, forward strand.
TTAAATCATCACCATAAGCACTAACAGAAAATACAGACACAGCGCAGGCAATTAGCATAGTGTCAGCAAAATAAACAGCTCGTTAGCGCGATCCATCACACCTGCTGCGATTGACGGCGCATCCTGTAGGTATATCACCATTTTTTTTATTTACTTTAATATGATTGTCGTTCCAACGAGTGAACAGTTGTGATGAATTGGGCATTCATGATGACGAATTGGGCACGTGGCTGTGTTCACACGGGCCAGAAGGAAAGATTATTTGAATATTTACGTCTACATGTTTTTACTGCATGACTCGATGTATGAATGTGGAAGAAGCGAAAGAGATTTGTCAGGATCGTAGCAGGTGGAAAGAATTGGTCTCTGCCTGCCCCTCTGGGAAACAGGCGTGTGAGGCGTGGTATTTGTATGTAATGTATGTATGTACAATGTTTTTACAAATATGTGTGACTTAGTAGCTTAAAAAGTCAAGCAAGAGTTCTTCGATTATTTACTATAGTGGCCATACATATTATAAATAAGAAGGTTAGTAATAATAAATGAACTTTTACTTTAAATGCTACTTATTAATTTTATTGTAACCTTGGTCTGTAACTGAAATATTTTTGTCCCACCCGTCCTCAGCAGAAATTGTTCTGCAAAAAGGTCCTATCAAAGATTGCACGCCAAGAAATTTCTATGCAAAATTATTATATCCTTCCTTTGGGTCGGTCCTTCGTGACAGGCATTGTGCAGGAAAATTTAGTAAAAGGTCAGTTTAGTCAAAGGATTGTTATCCCTATCATTTTTCTTTCTACTTACTAATATTATATACTAGCGATCCGCCCTAGCTTCGATTCGGTTTAAGTACTTATATGAATATCTTTTGAAAAGTTTTTGAGATCATTGCGAACATACAGACAGAGGCGTGGTTTGTTTTATAATAAAGTGTGTTGATTGTTTCGTTTCGTTCAAGGCCTCAAACGATATTTAACTAATATTATGTTGCGAATGAATGTTGGTTTCTCAATTACGCCAGAACGGCGAAGGGATCTAGATAAAATTTGGCGTTTCCGAGGGAATAGAGGTAAACGACTTCTACATAGGTAAAGTTTAAATAATATTTTTTGAAATACGAATAAATTATAAAAGCAGATGCTGTAATAAGCAATACTAAGCACATGTTCACTTCGGTTACGATTAACGTAATACCAGAATACTGCCCTATGTAATGAACATTCTATATATAAAATAATATGCACCATCCTATATGCACTAACATTTTGGACGTTGCTCGTCTATTACGTCCAATTTAACTTCTAAATCTAAACGTGATGCATCTGAGCATAAGTTCATAGCAAAACTAACATCGGTGTAAAACTTCACTTTGGACAAGAAACTTCTTAATGGAGTCGGATCGTACTTATTATTTACTGACTAAAGGTAAAGACCCTAAACGCCACATGATCTTTTCTAACCTGGTGTCAATTAGATAGCTTTCAACTTAAAAAATAAAGGTGCTTTTCCACCGGCAAGGTGCGGAGAGACGAGGCGGCGCGATAATTTAAATTTGAGTTAAGAAACCGTTTCATTTTCCGCGAGGAGTTGTTTTTATTTAATACAAATTTATATTCCTTTCTCACCTCATCTCGTTTCGTCTCGCCTCGGCTCCGGTAGAAAGGCACCTTGAGAATATTAACAGCAACAGCCTCCTGAGGGTCTGGGCGGAGCGACTGGACTGCCCGCTTACCAATTACTGGCTCCAAGTTGCCATCACATCATCTATTATGTTTGCTCCTGCGAAGTCAACTCTTACTTGTAATTTTTAAAGTCTTATTGTACTGACATTCTATGGATCAACGTCGGTCTGAAATAAAACGTTTTAATTTTTATATTTTTTTTATTTTAGCAGGTCGCTTAGTGAACTACTCACAATTTTAAACAGTAAAACGGCGTGTTTAACATCACGAGTTAACTCACTGACTGCCTATCCTGGCTCATATGTAAGTATATGTACAGTACAACAGCGCGACTAGCGCCGAATGTAGTAGAATATAATTAGGTCCGGCGAGGCGAGTGAAACCCTTTTCATGTCGCCGCGGGATCGGCGCCGTAAGCCGTCGACGGACAAGTTTTGATCGCACGAGCCGCTGCCTGGCGAGAGATGGATTACGAATTGTTACTTACTTGTGTTAATTCTGTTGGAATTAAACACGTAAAGTTAACATGGTGGATTGGAACTGAAGTTGCTGGAAATACTTAATTGAGGGTAAAGGATTTATTTTGCCGCAGCCAATATATGTATATATTTCAACCTTTTGTCAGTGTACCTATATAATCAGTTTATTGTAAAAACTAATGAGAATAATAACTGTACAATCGATAACTGAGAAGGAATGTACAAACCGCACTCAGAGATAATTGAGAGGCAATCAACTTGTTCCTTTTTAAATGTGTGTATGAAAAATCGACACTGAGGACCGAGCGGCCGGAAGACAAAAAAAAACCTAACCTAACCTAACCTAATCTCGGGTTTGCACACGAAGGGTTCCGTAGCAAACAGTCGGACGAACGGATAGCCATTGAAATACTTAGAAATAGGTTCACATTTGTATCCTTTGGGTACCTATACAACCGGAACCCTAAACACTGAGTATCCAGAACTCTTTCGGGCCAAAGCCGAGGGCCGCAGCAAGCGTTGCAAGCTGTACCTATACGGGGTGATACGCATAAATAAAGGATCTGCCGCGTCATGCGGCGCGAATAAAAAGACCTTTGCACTGGAATGACCTGATATACCGTGGGAAACTTCCAAGATACCACACCCGGCCGTCATACGAATAGAAGCCTCGTGAAGGGTACTGAATTTATGGCACATGTTTACTTAGTTATGTTATACTAGCGGCTGAGCTATACTGAGTTTTCTGTAGTACCCGCTTTTTATGCTGTGTATTACTTTTAATGGATTAAGTTACCTTTCTAAAACTACTGCTAGGTATTTTTATGATGTCAATGCCTACTTTTAATTTGTGTAGTAAAAACGCAAGACATTTTGGTCACCTTTGACTGATGAAACTAAGACAGCAATATTTTAAGTACTATTTTGACCTCGTATAAGGCACAGCTTTCTAATGCAAAGCTTATTTCCTAAATTAGCAAACCTCACTCTACGAGCATTGTTACAAGCTTTGCTCGCGGCATTCCCCTACCAACATGGAACTCCCGATTATTTTGTTTTGTATCTATCTTCTAGTTGGCTTGATTGTTTCGTTTTGTTAGTTTACTCGTATCCTACTATGAGAACCAAGCATCGACCTGACCGGCGTAGTTTTAAGCTATTGCATAGCTTCTATCGCGGGCCTTGAGCGCGGGGACCGAATCCAGAAATTCCGTAACGAAAAAACCTCACGCTCCCCACTCCGACGGGCAAGGAGGTGTGGCTTGAAGGCCGTGCATCGTCTAACGTCGTTTCAGTTCGGCAGTCTTCGACACGGCGTTGTGTGCGTTTGTACGACATGCAATAGCTTTACCGCGGCAGTCCCCGAGTGCCACACGTCTTTTTTTTTGTATAGACAATCCGCATTTATCGCTATGGATAAAAATGCCTTGTCAGAAAGAGACAGATATTTTATCCATATTTAACCAGATTGATAAGTGCGACCATAATACTGGGATCTAGTGAAAAAGGGTTTAACTCTAGTTTACTCCGATTATGTATATGCTCTTTTTTATTGAGTTAAGTCGACTTATACGTACCATTATTCACTACCCTACTACCGAAATACATACGATTATAAACTCAATAATGCGCTAAATGGCTTAGGTCACTGAAATTGGTCCGCTGAGCTTATGAAGAAAGAAAATAATGAATGAAACAGAACTAGGTAAATGATTAAGTAATATAAATAAATCATGGATGTTGGGGATACTGGCATCCGTACCCGCAACCGCGGTATTCAGCAATAAGAGGATTGTGAGGCAAGACTTCGTTAATCGCGTAGCTATAAAAAAAACATACAAATTTAGCGTGGGCGGCAACATTTCTTACCCTCTAATCAAGTCCGATTTAGACTATTTTTGTAGTACCTATATCCGTAGTATTTATTATGAGCAACTAGATTTGCTCTTACGTTTCCGTTTGTTTTCTTTTTATTTGTTTCTTTCCATTTCTGTGTTTTTATATGCTGGCTTAGAATAGTGCCACTTCATATCTTCCCGTGGAAGTCGTAAGAGGCGACTAAGGGAATAAAGGCTTGTAGTTTTTTTAGGCGATGGGCTTGGAAACTATCACTAATACACACTGGTAAAAACATCTTCACCTGATTGTGCAAAATGTGGTTACAGAATTAACAACCAATTTTTAGACTTGTTGGTAAACCTGTAGCTCTGCCTAGCCCTCTGGAATTGAAGGCGTGAGTGTATATAACGTCATGTAACGTATATATAATTATGTTTAATTCCAAGAATTTTCTTTAGGAATGGAAGACTACTTTACTTGTGGGAGGACCTTGTGCAGGGTCCATCCGGGTTGGTACCACCATCTTATCCATTAACCTACCGCCAAGCAGCAGTGTTCGTATTGTTGTGTTCCGGTTTGGGGATAAGACAGCCGGTGAAATTACTAGCATAGAGGCATTCCCAGTCCTCAGGGTTGGCAGTGCATTTGCAGTCTTGTGAATGCGATTGTCTATGGGTCACAGTTTCCACTTACCATCAGGTGGCCTGTGTGCTCGCTCGTTTGCCTTCGTATGCTATAAAAAAAAAGTTTTTCCTTGGTTATATTTTAAAAAAGCGGATGAGTTTCAAAACATATGCAACATTTCAATTAACTTCAACAAATATGCATCAGCAACTACACATCCCTGTTATAAATAATACCCTCTGTTAAAACCCCTCAAATGCACTCTTGCAGGAGATCAACTTAAGATAGCTTTGTCTGTATTGTTTGCTTTTTAACTCAGTCCCCTTTGTGAGGTTGGAAATGTCGGGAACAGTGACCACGGCACTTCTACACTTCTGCTTAATTTAATTAAAAGGAAAATTATTTTATCCTTTGGAAAATAGGTAGTATGTTATAGTCTACAAAATATATATTTTTTTTAAACACAGCGAAGGTGGGAACTAAAATGTAACCTTGTCAAATTCGATCTACCACAAGGTCGAATTTTCGTTCCCATCCCAGCTCATTTGTCCGAAGTTTCATAAGTAAGGAATGCGAACTGTAACGGGTTAAAATGCCAGGATTTTATAAAAGAAACCTAACCAAACCTATAGGTTATAAGGTAAAAATCTAACAAGTGAACATTCGGTCATATGAAACACTCCGGATTTGCGCTAGGTTACCCATGGCGAAGGCAAATGAGCACACAGATCATCTGATGATACGAGTAAGTACCTTAGTGGGATCAGAGGCTCATAGCCATTTAAAATATTAAGATATCTTTCTTTCCTAGAGGAGGCAAACGACCTGGCAAGTCACGTGACTGATCACCATCGTTCATGGACATCTGCAACACCAAGTTATAAGACTGCGAGTTTATAGCCAACCCTGGGTTAAATGGAATGCCTCTACGCTGGGTTATTTACCGGTTGTCTTATTATCACACCAGAACACGATGAGAACGCTGCTGCTTGTTGTTAAGTTGCTACTAAATAAAAACAAAATTTGTAACATGGACACGTCGCCGTAATGTTAATTTTACGCGATTACATTATTTGACCACTATCGTAAAATATTCTCTTATAACATTTAAAAAAAATGTGTCATGTGTACCAGTGACAGGTTGCAAGCCCATCGCCTAAGAACCACAAGCCTTTATTCTCTTTTTGTCACTAATGTACACTGGTAAACATCTTAGCCTGTTTGTGCAAAATGTGGTTACTGGATTAACAACACGTTTTTAGAGTTGTTGGTAATCCTGTAGCACTGCCTACCGCATTCTGGGAATGAAAGCGTGAGTGTATGTATGTGTAAACAAGATAAAAGACAAGTAAGACGAGCAAGAAGATTCAGTAAGTAGGCCGCACGGACACTTTTATTCACAGGAAAAAAATCTACCAGGGCTTTCCAAGAGGAGACAACTCCTGAGGACAAACGCCACAAGAAACTCAGCTGTCAGTATTTTATTTGAACATATTTTATATTACAATGATACTACTTAGTCTAGCATATCAAATATCATATGATATATCATGCGTAGGTAGAGCAGCAGTGATAACATGGAAAAAATGATTCATCCAATTTCAGGCAAGCGCATTTCACATCACCAACGTGAAACTTCCATGTTATTTTTTACCTACAATAACTCTTGCTTCCCCGAGATATTAAAAATATATCTCACATTAAACTGGCAGGTTTCAGATTGAAAAATCCCTCAACTCACGCTTATTAATAATAATTAGGGCATTGAGCGAGTATTTAAAGGTATCCGAGCGATCTCATCAATCTTCCGGATTACGCGGCGCATTTTATCGCCGTCTGCTCGAGCGCGGGATCTTCCATTTATGATACTTACAAGGCTTAAAATATCTCGCGTAACCCTTTTTTATTTGCTTAAAGTGTACTTTATGTCGTTAGAAACTAGCCTAGCTCGTGAGTTTGTCCGCGTAGTTTTTTTTAGTTATTATCTCGTTATTTTAAAACGAACACCACTTAGAGGACAACCTACGTTCAATATTGGAAATAGCAAGTTCTTGTTTTATAATGTACTGCATTCATGGATATGACAGAATTTTGAACATTTTCGAATATGGCATTCGAATATCAAATAGTTATATAAAAAAATTAACACCACTTTCGGTACCAGGTGCTGTACGTACTCTGTAATAAAATAATGTAATATAAAAATACTTTACTCGTCTATTGTTTTAGTCTTTGTAATATCATTGTATTGTGTGCAAACAGACAGAAATTGTGTATACCGGGTGTACAATCCGAATGGGTCAGTATGGAGAAGTCGGAAACTATGAGAGATAGCGAGATCTGTTGTTCTTAGGAACCATGACGTCGATTTAAGATTTAATAATAATTACATTCAAACTTTTTTATTAACTCTCATACATAACCGGGAATCGAACCTGGTCAATATTTTTGTAACCGCGTTAAGTAAAAAGGACCAAATTTGGCTATGAAATCTTGTGTAAACACAACTGACAGTAAATTAGACTAAAATGCCCACAGTTTTATTAATTTGCAAAAAGTCGTGAATAATATGAATCGATCATCAATTATCTGAAGAGACCACTTATGCATATCTTATCTGCATCGGTATTAAGCATTACAAATAGCGTTTATTTAAAATTAGAACGCATTTGTTCAGCGGGCGTACCAATTCATTTAAAATTTGAAAATGGAATACTGTTTTTGGAATTAACTTCAAATGAAACACGGCTTTTCATAACCTCCTCGTGTTGATTTTTGATAACTTTCACGTTATTATTGTGTTATGTGTTGTGTACTGTTTATAAAATGCGTTTAACGAATGAAGAACAGTTAGATCTATTGGAAGCCTATTTTAAAAGTGATAAAAATTGCACACGAGCTTTAGATTGGTACCGAAACAGGCATTTGGTCCTTTTTACTTAACGCGGTTACAAAAATATTGACCAGGTTCGATTCCCGGTTATGTATGAGAGTTAATAAAAAAGTTTGAATGTAATTATTATTAAATCTAAAATCGACGTCATGGTTCCTAAGAACAGATCAAGCTATCTCTCATAGTTTCCCACTTCACCATACTGACCCATTTGGATTGTACACCCTGTATATTTGATACGAAGTATTTAGGAGTTATTACTTATTATTATGAAGATTGCGCCGGTTAATTTCGTTAACAAACTGAGAGAAGAATTGTTTACAATAATAACATATCAGGAGACGATCTCACATAAATTAACAATACGATAACAATAGGGGGAAATGAAGATTGGAATATAAGCCCTGGGCCGCTATTCCACATTGTGTTTACTTCTATTGTTATCGAATTGTTAACGTTATGATAGCTCTATTAACTTGACGTAAAAACAACCAAGTTGCAACAATACAAATGAAATACAGCTAAAAAACCGGCCAAGAGCGAGTCGGGTTGGCTCACCGAGGATTTCGTACTGTACGACTTATGCTTGGCTGGTTTCAACTATTTAATATTGCCGTAATCATACCAAAGACGCTTGAATGTGTTAACATTTTGAATATGGAACAAAAACGAAAATCCGTTGAAAACAAAAGTAACCGTAGCTAAACGTATTTTTCTCCGACATGCTTGGAAAGCTTAAGCCAGCAAAGTTCTGCGTTCCAGGCCAAGGTAAAATTAAAAAAATAAAAGTTATTATTTACCAATGTCAGCGGCTGCGAATAATGTATGAAAATTCGTTACATCCGCGTTTTTTACTTTTTATAGCCATTATTGGACTATTCTGTAGCTCTGCCTACCCCACTCTGGGAGTAAAGGCGTGAGTTTATGTATGTATGTATGTATTGGACTATGATAACTAACTCCAAACAGCCACACTCATAAAATCAAAGATCTTCCATGTTTTATTTTACTTTCTAAAGGTTGTAGACTAAAAAGGTTAACCTTAACTTGTATAGCATATTTAAAAGTGTATCAAATAGTTTCTTTTTCAAATAATGAGACTAATAAAAATAAAAACTCATCGCGTAGTTAATGTTAAATTTGAACCCTTTATTCAATAGTTATTTGTTCAACAAGAGAGCAATGTTGGTTTTTGCTGCGAGTGATGATTTTGAATCCCGAGTAAGCGAAGGATTCTATTATTGAATCACAAGCGTAGCGAGTGATTCTAGGTTAGAATCCTGAGCGTAGCGAGGGATTCAAAGATACGAGACGTAAAAAACTTTGGTCTCGTGTGAGACATACAACTTTTCACCTCAGCAGCGAGAACAACACAGCGTGAAGCTGGTAGGGCCAACGCAGGTCTTCCGTTGTGACCATTTGGTGAATACACGACTAAATAACGACACGATCGCATATGCATCAATCACAAGCATTTTTGCAAAATACTAATAAAATAAAAAGTGGAAAAAATAAACATGAAACAGATAAAACCTGTCACTCAACTTGATAATGCCGTAGTGCCAACACAACTTTATACAGCTTTATGTAGTCTGTGGCCTTGTCTATGGCTATTGGCTAAATCCCGCTATTTTTGAAATGCGTTCTGAAACTGCCCCCGCGGTTTATGTCACGAAATTAAAGATTGTTAAAACGATAACAAAATTATGTAGATACATGATAAACTTCTTATTTTTCATTAATTTTGTCTTCAAAACAATAAATTAAAAAAAAAAAAAAGTTACAATAAACACATTTCAAACTTTAACAGATAGTTTTATTTGCAATTTTACGGTTATGTGTGCATCCGAACGTGCGTTTCTTTTTGGGCCTACTATGTGTGGAATTTGAAAATCTAACTTCGAATTAAGTTTCTATCGCTTTTTTCCTATCGAAGTGAAAGTGACAGAACAAAGTGAAGTTCAATTTTTTCGAATGTTGTGAGTAGCCCCAGCACTGCTCACGGCATTTAAAAAACATAATTAAAAAGCTACTTTGCCTCTCGCTCGCAGCAAAATTGAATTTTGCTCACTGTTTTTAAGCAGCAAAACCTGCTTGTTTGAGCTGCTGAGGTGAAAATAAGATTTATTACATTTCATTTTGTGATTTTTTTATATGGTAAATTTTAGTTTCGTTGCAGTAATTTACTATACTTTTTCACTTCTCATGCTCAAAAAGTTTGTCAAATTAGACTTATCAAGCGAGACTCAAGTGATACATGTACAACCGAGGGAAAATATAATATATATATTTTCACTAGGGAAAATATGAAATTGAATATAGAATGATTTACATTTACAAAACATCTTAATTTGACCAATCAAAATACTTCACCAAATTAAATCCACCAATCACAATACACATCGACTGTCAGTCGGAATGTTAGGTTCTTTTTGGTACGTACACTCGTTAACTAATTCAAATCTTTAAAAAAAAAAAATGTATTTGATATTAACCAACCATAATAAAGCTATATTAAAACCGACCAATCAGGTGACAGAATTCATTTCTCAAAACATTAGGTGTTTTTTAGTACCTATTTTACAATTGCTAAAATATCATAAATCGTTTGAGCTACGCTTTAAAGCGCTAAATACTCACTCGGTCAGCGCCGTTTAGTCTATATTTTGTATCTGTGTCAAAGTAGTTTAAAAAAAAACACGCCGCCAAATTAAAACAATATGTTGCCGCGGAATACATTGTGGGTGGATAATCATTGTTAATTTTAAGATGTCGTCAAACGAAAATGAATTGCAACTTACGCCGAATACAATAATGGAGAAAAGGGCCAAAAAACCGATTGAAAATAATTTGCCCGTGAAATCTCGTGAAAACTATTTAAGGGCATACAATAATTTTACACAATGGAAAAATGAAAAGCAAGTTGATTCTAACAGTGAAGGTGTATTTCTTAATTATTTTGATGAGCTTTCCATGAAATATAAGTCCTCGACACTGTGGAGTATATGGTCAATGCTGAAAACAACGATGCAATCGAAGCACCAAGTAAACTTAAAAACTTACACAAATTTAACCGTTTTCTTGAACAGATTATCCGATGGGTTTAAGTCCAAAAAATCGAAAGTATTGACAGCTCAGCAAATAAAAGTTTTTTTTACTTTTGTATAATTCTTTTATTTTCTCACAATCGAAGTGAAAAGTAGAGTGTATAACTCGGGTCTAAAAGCCATATTAGGTACCCCTCGCACAATTTTCCCTCGCTTTGCTCGGGAAAATAACCATCTCGGGGTACTATGGCTTATTTTTGACCCTAGTAATACAATCTACTATTTTATATTTTTATTATTTGTTATGAAATCCGTGGTCAAAACACATATTCTGTACAAAACTCGTATATTTCGGTTCCAAAAATAAAGCTGTTTAAAGTTAAGACGGACGGACGACGCACAACGAAGGGTCCCGTATGGCACCCTTTGGGTACGGAACCCAAAAAAGGCCCTTGATGATATTCGCGATCATAAATGTTGCGCAAAATGGGCAGCTCCAATTATTCTCGCTGAGAGCCCTATCGGCTTAACAGGATTTCTATGCGACGTCGTTAATTCGATTCCTGAGTCGATAACGAGGTTGCAGTGTTCGATAAATCGGGAATTATTCGGTATTGATACAGGAAAAGGTATTATATCATTATTATCAAGCTCAAAACTGTACAATTAAATAAATAAATATCAGGGGACAATGTCACACCAATTGACCTAGTCCCAATTTAAGCTCTAGGCTTTTACAATTGATTAAAAATATATTCAAATTTATGTCGCTTTCAAACGGCTGCACTCAGAGTCCGTTACTGATTATTAAGTGGTTCCTTAGTGACAAGTTTGAAAGGGACCAAGTTAATTGTCCTTAAATGTCTCTGGGTAGGTAGGTACGGCGCGGCGGTTGCGCGATCAAGATTGCATAAGATCTCGTGCCGCCGACGAGATGCAAAACGCTAAAAGTAGAGGATCCGAATAGGAGACGACCTTCACCGGGCTGTTTATTTGATAAAAAGTATTTTATATCAAATTTTATATGTTAAGTAATGTATGGCGAATATAGGCAGAAAAAATTCAGTCCAGTACCAACATAATTAATTAAAACAAAAATGTACTTTAAAAAAACGCAATTGCTTGTTTTATAGACAAATTACACACGACTTCAACATCATTTAATGAACCATTCAAAACCGGGATTATCTAGATTAAAATGTGCAGCCATCCGGATTCAATTAAAGTGATCCAGCGTTTGAAAGGACAGAGAATAGTCGAGGCTTGTGGACGGGACGCATTTCGAAGTAACTGCATTTAATAGGAACGAACGAAAAGCCACGTACTTATTAATTTTATGTACTATATTTATAATAGCTACACTCGAATTTTTACTATAATGTTTGTGTCGTCAACGTATTCGTCCTAAGTTGATAATTACATTACATTTTCCTTCGTTACGTACAATAATCAGAAGACTCAGAAGGAATTTATAAGTTAATATGTATACAAATACTTTTTTCACTGGCCAGTTTTCTTTGTGTTGTTTAGTTAGATTTTTTATTAAATACCTAAATTACACCAATAATCTGCTAAAAAAAACGTTATTTCTCGCGGGTACAATTTTATCAACATCATATTATTACATTGCTTTGTTGTTCAAAGGCTTAGCCGTCTTATGACCCGTAACATCATACACCGGGCGTAAAAGTGTGATACAACGTGTGTTATAATAACGTTTAGCCCCGGGGCATAAAATGACTTTATTGCTCGGCAACATCTTAATAAACGAGGAAGAGGTAAATTAATGTGTGCACGTCGAATATAATAATCTGCTAACGCGGTACACGCGCGGCGTAATGAAGACGAGACGTCGACGCGACGGCTCCTCGGCGACCTAATTTTAAAGCCATCAGCTAAATTATTATTATATTGAAGAGTTATTGACATTGTATGTTATTAAATTGCTAGTACCTACTTAAAAATATGAAGATTAAAGTAGGTAACTTATCAAAAGCAATTAAGTTTTATCGAGAAGAGTAGAGCCACTGGGAGTACTGGGCCTCTATTGAACTGGACGTTGTAATATCGTAGGGGAGTAGTGGGATTTTATAATTTATTTATTTAACGAAATTACACAGTATAACAGTACAAGTAAAGCACTGTGAATTTTAGATTATATGAACATAAGACAAAGCAACACAAACAGTAAACAATAAAGCATTAAAGAATAGATGAAGGCCGTTCATTCATCACCCCACAAAATTTCAAACATTCGTCACGTATTGACACCCATCTGGATGCAAGCACGTCAGTATTAGGAGCAGTGTCTAGAAATGCGTTCAGCAGTTGCAGAGCGCGAACCAGCGGCGACTTGCGGCGGGAGACGGTCCGCGCGGCCGGGGCCGCCAGCAGCGGGTACTTACGTTCCCGAAAAGCATATTTCGACACAGAGGGAACGAACAGACACACCAGTTACGAAACTAAACCCGGACAGTCTGAGTCCCCTCGCAGGATGCCACAAGCCAACGACATCAGCACACAGTTTCGCCTCACCTCCAGCGAAAAGAATCCTAGTACCCATAGACCTTTTTATATAAAATTGCAAGAAGGTTTTCTGGACTTTTATGAATCTGGATGAAAGAGGCAGTTTATTTACTAAATGAGGCTAAAAGATACAGTTTGAATAAAAAAATACAGATATTTTTTGTCTAAATGGTGTTTTTTTTATTATAGTTTCTATTTTCGTACAAATAATCGTCAAAAATTCTTTACCGAGAGTAAAAAAAATTGATGAATAATTAGCCTTCCATCGAAAATTAAAAACCTTCACTGTTTGCGTTACTTGTCCTTTTTATGGTCTTTTTTTCGTTATTTGAGCTCGGCTTCTTCAATTCTAATCAATTCCGGACTTAAATAACGTTTTTAAATCTTCATTTTGATGCACTATTTAATAATAGTGTCATGAAAGAGCCAGTTATTATGAAAAAGCCAGCTCTTTCAAAGCCCGTTAGACCGGCCTTTTCAAGACTTTGGCTTTAAAAAAATATAATCTTAAAAACGAAAACAATATTAACGCTTTATAAATTCAGCTTTTACGTAGTTGCAAGCCCAAATACATGTACGTACCCAATGTAAAAATTGCAAAAAAAACAAAGTAATTGAATCACAATACTTACTTGTTAGTGTCGAAAACATTGAATCAACGCATCCGTTGCTTTTGGAGAGCTGTCAATTGTTTGTGGGGTGGCTGTAAATCAATGTTGCCAATTAAAAATAAAAACTTGTGCATTTTGGTTTGAAAACTCCGAAAAAATGCAAGTGGCTCTTTCAAAACTTGGCTCCTTCATGCCACTTCTCCCCTACCTGCGTTGCTCAGTTCTATGTCCCAATTTTTGCTAATTTATGGGTGAATTGCAAAAATATTGTACATAGTTAAGGAGTTAATTGGTATAACGTTAACTTTCCTCCATTGTTTTTCCTTTGTGTAACGAAAATTATCCATTATGATTATATGACTAATCTTTGTTAAACAAAGGAAAAAGTTAAGGATTGTTAAAGATGTTTTTCCTACTCCTGTACTTTTATCTGTCATTTATATAGTCACGAACACTAATATAAGAATATAGATAATATGTCCGCAGAACATTCCGTAGAAAAGTCTATCTAGTCTATTCCCCTTAACAGCACTTGTGCTTTTTTGAGCCAAAACGATATGCCTAGCTGCCAAAGCTTACACCTAGGTTAATTTGACCAATCAAAATACTTCACCAAATTAAACCACCAATCACAATACACATTGACTGTCAATCGGAACGTTAGGTTCTTTTTGGTATGTACTCTTTTACTAATTTAACTCTTTAAAAAAAACATTTTATTTGGTATCAACCAACCAGAACGCAGCTATATTAAAATCGACCAATCAGGTAAAAGAATTCATTTCTCAAATCATTAGGTGTTTTTAGTCCCTATTTCACAAGTTAAATCGACTGTGCAACTTAAAAAAAAAATGAAACACACGTGCACATCAATTTAAAAACAAAGTTAACCATAGACACATATTTTGTTGTTTTCGAATGTTTCCCGCTCGTTTGTTGTTCTGTGCTTCGTTCGTTCGTATTCTAACCTAGGTATATTAAAGAGTAAAAATCTATAAATAAAATTTTGTTAATTTAATTTTGCATTTTATTTGAAACCTAGTCGTAGAAAAAGTATTGTATGCAACGGTGTATAACTAAGTCAAAAAATACTCGTGGCGTCTTGCTTTACGATGTTCGCCTGCGGCTCACACCACTCGTCTTTTTTGACCTCTCTTATACAACTGTTGCATAAACTACTATTAATTGAGCCCTACCCTTATCGCGCGTATGATTTACTTGCGGGCGCGGTCCAATTGTTGGATATTTGTATTCTTGTTAATGGATGTTTGGTTGTTCAAATATAGTTGACAGTTTGACCGAGAGACTTTTTAAATGCAAAATTTCGGCGGCGGAATCTACGGCGGAACGAAGTATTTTTCCTTTATATTCTTGTTGGTGTATCTGTATTTTTTATAGTTACAGCTGAGAATATTCACTTTTTGTTTGATTCGAATGATCGGAAGACCACGTAACATGACAACGTGTTATCGTTGACAGTACGATGATAGTTCAAAAACAATATTGTTTAACGTGGTAGAACAGAGGCCTTGTAAGAACTGACGAGAGTATATAGGCTGTCTGCCAGCAAGACGCCGCGCCGGCCAGTATTTCCCGACTTTTTCCATTGTAATTTTCATCCCTCCCCTTTAAAATAACAAACAAAATAAGAACACGTTTAAACCTACTTTCAGTTTTAAATTGAATTTAACCCGCCCCAAAGTACGGCGGGCCTTCAAGTTTGTTACAAAGCTTGGGCGAACCAGGGCCTCCGCAACACGGCTTGCGTGCAAAGTTCACAATAATTGTATCGATGTTTGATGTTTACGTGTTAACTTTTCTGTTTTACATAAATAACTGGTTGCTTCCCATTTATTATTTAGGTACCTACCCTATTAGTATATATCAAAAGCATCACTTTTGTACTTCTAATTCTAATTTTAATTAAGTGAATTTGAATCTCGTCAATATCGAGTTATTTAAAGACACTCCCATGGACTTTTAGAGATATATTAGAGATATTTAGAGATATATCACACACGAGGGAAATTATTTGGTAAAAGAGTATTTTCTCTCGTGGAATAAACAGAAGCCAGGGTTAAAAGAGCCCTGAGGCCCTAGAGAGAAGATGCTTAACGCATTCGTAAACGATTTTAAAAAAAATGTCAAAAATTATATGTCAGCATATCTTAATCCTTTATATTTTCGAGTAAAGATCTCGCAATGCATTTCGTCTAGGGTCCTTGATGTGGAGAATCTACTGAATGAATTATTTCATTTCATGTTTTTGGTTCGCAATATTCAGCCACTTGATGTCCACTTCACTCAAAATTCAAATATTTACGACAAATGCATTCAAGATTTTGTTCAGTGCCCGAGCGGAAATGGGCTTCGTCTCGTATGCATTGTTCTCGGGAGCGAGGTGCAACTAATTCATATAAATCGTTTGTACTACGAGCTGTTGCTCGTGCCGCGTCGTGCAGAGATAAAACGTGTGTGCCAGTAGCATTATTCAGATTTAGCGGGTAGAATTTTAAGAATCGAACACTCGAAAATTTCATTCGAAATAGAACACAAAACGGTAAAATCGTATATTTGAAGTTAGGGGTGGTTATAAGTTAAAACTTTTACCTTTTTTTTAAAAGCGATTCATATTCGAGCCCTCGTTAATCAATAATCGGCCCGCTAGTTGTATCTCATACATTTCACATCACATTAAAGACATAAAATCTCGTATTAATTAGCTTGGTCGTTTACCGTTAGGTACTTAAACCGTTTTTTGGGGGTACACAAGTACAGTAAATTAATTAATAATCATGCTGAGCGAATGCTATGCTAGAGTGACATGAAGCAAGGATTGTCATTATTTGGGGATCTAAATCTATGTCAAAATGACACTTTAAATAGACACCAAGGATGACGTGTCAGCAAATAGGTACGATCCACTGCAGTTACATGGCTGCTTCAGCAATAAAATACTACATCAGCATTGAACTTGTATAACAGGCATCCATTTTATGGGATCCGCAGGCCCGTCAGCATACCAGTGCAAACACTCTTTTCAAAAACCATTCGTTGCTTTTTTGTAAGAAATATAAAACAAAATGTAAAATCCAAGAATCCTTTCAACTCATTACTGACTTGCTAAATACATATTAAAAACTACTGAAAGTTTTGCAAGATCAAGTCACGTCTTCAGTCGGAGTAAGAAAAATGTTCCTTAGAAGTGTAATCCAAGTTTTCAACATTTAAATTCATGAAATAAATCTGACTTCTAAAACAAGTTAAAAGTTGACCGCGGCCGCTTCCCGGGCATTGAAGAACTCTTTCAAAGTTATCTATCAGCTGTCATAGTAATGCATGCATTAGTCGTGTCTATGCAGATGGATAGCTTCGGGTAATAGCGCGGTTGGTGCACTAATGCACGCCGCCGCCCGGAACAAACTGCATTAGGCAGCGCCATGATGGTTGCTTTGAAAAATATTCCCAGCGGTCGACGTTATGCCACAGCGTGCTTAGGTAATTCCTAGTTTACTAGGATTTACATATTCACATAAAAAAAGTAGCCAGACTTGGATATATTCGTATGTTTTACGGCTCACACTTTAGAGTACTCTAGACCGACTACGTACGGTGGTCACACCATCACTCTCAAACAGACCCGACCAACGTAAGTATAGTTGGGCGTATAAGTAGCTGCACTTTAATGCTTTGTGACTTTAAGGTCGTGTTTGAACTGCTGCACTAATCTGCCAAAGGCATTAAAGTGACAAGGTACAAAAAGTGTTCAGCAACTTGTAAGGAAGAATAGGTAGTGTTTAGGAGTAAAAAAATATAGTATGACACTAATAACACTATAGTAAGAGGAAGTTGGTATAAATGAAGAAACATAGAGCTTATATAGTTTGGGACTAGGTCAAACTGTGCGAGATAGCCCATGTTTAAAAAAAAACACGTTCCTGGGTCAAGTGGTTGACTACGCGTTGTTTGCCAGTAATTGTAACATTTTGACGAATTGAGAACTACCTTTTCTTAACCCCTGACGTAAAAAGAGGTGTTATAAGTTTCACCGCTATAATGTGTGTGTGCTTGTGTGTCTTTCTGGGGCACTGTAGCTCACGGGTGAACCGACGTGAATGAGGTGTTATTTATTTGAATGCAGATTTTCTGGCAGGGATTTTAGCAAGGTTTCCTGAAAATCAGGTGGTTTTAGAGATACCAGCTATAAGAGAAGGAGTTACCATGACAACAGGCGTTTTTATCTACGTAATAAGTCGGTTAATAGTGATTAAATGGGTGTACCCTTGTTTTGTCGACAACCTTTTCATCGAATATTATTTCATCGACAACGATTCATCGAAACTTTAGTACTAGTAATGTTGTTTGGCGTTATCTTATTTCAACTACTAATTATTTAAATTTATCTTACTACGTGGAAATACTAATCAACGAATACTACTTAATCGATGATTTATTTCAAATTGTCTTAATTAATACAACTACAAAACATTGCAATTCATTTCTTCAACGTCTTACTTTAATACAATTTTAACTTTTGAACTCAACTGAAAAATAAATTAATAATATTATTGCATAACTAGTTATATCAAGAAATAGAACTACGAGGCTTTCAAAGTAGGTTAGGTTAGGTTAGGACTGCGACCCCCAAGAAAACGAACTGTTGACAGAAGTGGGTTAGGTTAGGTTAGAACTGCGACCCCCAAGAAAACGAACTGTTGACAGAAGTGGGTTAGGTTAGGTTAGAACTGCGACCCCCAAGAAAACGAACTGTTGAAAGAAGTGGGTTAGGTTAGGTTAGAACTGCGACCCCCAAGAAAACGAACTGTTGACAGAAGTGGGTTAGGTTAGGTTAGAACTGCGACCCCCAAGAAAACGAGCTGTTGAAAGAAGTGGGTTAGGTTAGGTTAGAACTGCGACCCCCAAGAAAACGAACTGTTGACAGAAGTGGGTTAGGTTAGGTTAGAACTGCGACCCCCAAGAAAATGAACTGTTGACAGAAAAGCATGACACATTCCTATTATTAAATTATAATATTATAATAAATTAGTATTAGTAAGTGCAATGTTTATTACCAACCTATTTATAATTACCAATTGAAATAATTTTATGCGGAATAAATATTATTACACGTAAAAAAAACAAATTATAAAAACCCGAAATGATTAGTCATGACATGAATTTTATTGAAATAAGTCAACTACTAATTAAAAGACCTCGGTTCAAATTACCTAGTATCGAGTCCTCGACACAATGACTTGTCGATGAAATGAAAATACTTGAAACGTTGTCATTGAAATAATATTCGATTAAAAGTCTGTCGGCAATTCAATGGTAAACCGATTAAATGATTACCTAGACTGAGCCGTAACAGATATCCTGCGGCGAAACACGAACACCGCATTTTAATCCGACCAACTGATCGCCTCAGCACTAATTGTTCCGACTAATCCGCTTTGCTTCCCTTTTGAAATAAATTGCACTGGAAATACTGCAATTGCATTTTAAAATATAATAATATGTAATACGTCATTTGAGTAAAGATTAGCACTTTAAGGAAGTTTAGTGCGGTTTTTTTATAAATATAGCTAAATTCATCCAAGGGTTTAAGAACCCATACTAAAAACTGATTTCAAATAAAAACAATTCGTTTCACCAGTGAGTTCCGGCGCCACAGACATATACACACACGCGGACATAGCGGTCAACCAACACCCCCATTTTTGTGTTGGGGGTTAAAACCTAGGTTTGTACGTTTCCGTTTTTTTACATTTTCTTGGAAGAAAAACTTACAAACAAACCCTTTTATTCACTAACACACAATAACTAAAACATGATTAAAATATGGTCTGTTCTTATCTGTGATATTGGCATCTTACAGAAAATGACAAAGTATACTTTAATTAAAATAGGTTTATTACGGATTAAGGAAAAATAAAGTTATCGCGTTTTGTTTGGAAATTTCAGCCTCACAATCCTCTTAACACCCAATATCAAACTTGGTAGTCTGTGAGCTCTTAGAAGGCGATTCTTGTTTGTTCTTCTCTCTCACTCGCTCTTAGTAAGAGTGTATGAGAGCGAGTGAGAGACAAGTACAAACCTGAAGCACCTTCGTTAAGCTAAGCCCGAATAGCTATCGCTCTGTAGGTAACTTAGCATTAACTTTTGTTTTTATTGTGAATTACTATTAAAATTCACAATATTTACGCTTCAATACTAAACCATGCTACACGACCACGTTCACAAATGTCGATTTGGGATCTCGCAACTAGGGTGACGTCACCTAATTTAACTCTTAATCATAATGTAACAAATGAATTGTCTCAAAATAAATGAATAACCCTTATCTTCTGTAACACAAGAATCACATGTCCATTATTGGTCCTTGTTCATTATTGGTTCCATCACCCTGGAGATGTGTCAGTATTGACGCATTTGAACTTTCTGCATCAGTTTTGCCGGCAGCTGTACTTTTTAACATTACAAAATCCCAGGAGTTTCACAACGGAGACAAGTTGTAATAACATCGCAAATACACCTTCTCGTTGGCGACTGGCCTGTCTCTGTGCTACAGCAAAATGCGTCGTATCGTGTAGGTGAAAGAGCTCATATTAAGTTAGTTAGTTAGTTAGTTTCCAACTGTAAGCACCTGTATTTATTGTGAGATGACGGTTTACAGTGAACGTAAAAAGTACATAAGTACATTTACAAAGTCTGTGAGCTCGTAGAAGGTGCTTCGGGTTTGTAATTGCCTCTCACTCGCTCTCATACGCTCTTATTAAGTTAATGTCAAAAATTCTTCCCTTTCATGTATAACATTTGGTGCACATAATATATTATCCAACTTTCAGATTCCGTTTATTGCTAGATACCCTTGACATACAAACTAACAGATGGACGGACGGGCGGACGGATATCAGAGTGTTAGCAATAGGATTCCGTTTCGCAGAGGTTTTTTGGTGTATTACTAAGTAAATAAGTAGGTACTTAGTCGAGTTATTAACTAGTTAATTGGCTGATTTCTTGAGCTACTGTTAAGTTTTTAATATATTTAAACAATCTCACCTAGTCTCAATAGTCTGTCTAATATTTCAGTGAGTTCCCTGTACAAACAATAGCGTAAATGGGCCCTTGCACCGGTCGTAGTTTAGATAGAAAACTAGTTCGTCTTTAGTCCTTTAGGAGTTTCTAATACCTATTGCCACTCAGGCGCTTTTAGAGTTGCGTCGATACACTCCGCTCGATAGGTACTTAATAATACCACACGCAACTAAACGCGGCGCAGCAGCCGCGGCCTGACTAAACCGGCTTGGTTGGTGCCTCCTGTTATGTTTGCTTGTAGTTGTCCGAGGTACGCACACATGCAAGCTGTCATATATACCTTTCTATACTATAGCTGTATATACTGTGCACCGGTGTACCCAGCGGGATTCGCATGGAGTGACACAGCGGTGTTGCTAGAGCAAATTAATTTCCGCTGTCGACGCCGAGACCGCATCCCCGCTCTCGGGACACACGGAGTACTAATACTTGTTACATTTTGAATGTTACATTTCATGAATTCATTTCATTTTGCTTGAATAACTTTGATGAAAAGTTTTGTTAGCTGAAAAAGGGCTTAATGTCCACTTTCACCGCCACATCACATGACACTAGTACGCCTAATGTTACGAATGCGAAAGTTTGTGAGTGTGTTAATAACTTTACTTTTTCACGCTAAAACAGCTTGAAGGATTTGGTTGGAGTTTGAAAGGAAGATATAATAGATATAATAGAAGTATGAATCTTCTCAAATGAACTTTTCGCTTCGAGCCCTAATCTTCCAAACAAAGGCCATTGTTTCTATTATCGCAAAACCGCTAGCTACCGAGTTAGCACGTGCTACTACAACATTGATATTGAAAAACCAACGGTATCGTCATAGTATTAAGGTTCAAATTGAATGTCACTGACATTCTAGATGTTACGTTTTGGTATTTGCCGTATTGCCTCGGGGCGGTATCGTCCTTCACTACCAAAACGTAACATCTAGAATGTCAGTGACATTCAATTTGAACCTTAATACTATGACGATACCGTTTGTTTTTCAATATCAATGTTGTAGTAGCACGTGCTAACTCGGTAGCTAGCGGTTTTGCGATAATAGAAACAATGGCCTTTGTTTGGAAGATTAGGGCTCGAAGCGAAAAGTTCATTTGAGAAGATTCATACTATAGCAGGTATTATTTATTTACTTAATTTATATTTCACAGTAATAAGTAGGTACAAATGGCGGATCTAATGCCTAACAGCATTCTTTACCAGTCAACCAAATAATCAATCAGAAATTTACATAGTGGATGCTCAGAAAGATAAAACTAAAAACTATCATCATAAATTTTGCCTTTGAGGCCTCCTCCAAGATTTGCCTCAAGGACCAGTTCTGCTCCCTGTGTCAAAATATATAATACCGTTTATCTCGAAAAAAAAAAACACTATTCGTGGTCAACGCGGGGAGAACTTAATATGGAACCGATAACTTACTCGAAGTGCTATGCTGTTGGATAAATTTTAATGTTTTTTAGGGTTCAATACTAAATACTGAAAAACGGCGGAAACCTTATAAGATGAATTTGTGCCCGACCGTCCGTTTATTTGTAAAACAGTATTTCTCTGAAATGGCTGAAGTTATCAGCTTGAAATTTGGAATATTTATAGTACTTTCATCAGAAATTTTAAATTATTTATTTTAACCACGAATGAAAACGTAATCCTGAAAAATAGTTTAAACCTATCATGTGATGGCGTTCCAACATTTATCGAATTTCAATTCACCGATTCATCGAATTATAATATTCATCTAATTAGGTTAGATTTCCTCATGCGGCGAGAAACACCTTTCGATGAAATGATTTTCTGCATAATGATACATTCGTTGAATTGTTTCGATAAAATAACAGATACCTGTCATGTGATATATAATTTAAAACTCAGGTCAAACTGAATACACATACTGTTTTTATTTTTGGCTTCCAAAGTACAGGGTGGGCCAAAAATTTTTGCACTTTTAAAACATCGATAAAAATTTAACTTTTCATGTTTTTTTATATTTTATTTATTTAACCTAGTAACAGATAAATGCAATTTATTTTTGAAAAATAACGTCATCCAGATCTCCTCCGTCTCGTCGTTGCAGTCGACTACACAAACACTTTGGAAAACTCGCTGACGCATGCTGCGAGGGATCGCAGCTATCTCATTCTGAAGGTTTTGTTTTAACTGGGGTATTGT
Source organism: Acleris emargana (assembly GCA_927399475.2). Classification (NCBI taxonomy): domain Eukaryota; kingdom Metazoa; phylum Arthropoda; class Insecta; order Lepidoptera; family Tortricidae; genus Acleris; species Acleris emargana. The sequence continues at coordinate 7,453,461 of OV656850.1, forward strand.
CATCGGATTATTAAGGTACACTCGACTCTTTAAATATCTCCACTTGAAAACATCGCAAGGTGTTAGGTCCGGGCTCCTTGGCAGCCATGGAAATTGGGATGACACCTCTGCGAGAAATCAACTTTTTCGGAAACATTTCTTTCACCACCGGTAAACTCATGTTTGACGTATGGCATGTTGTTCCATCTTGTTGCATCCATGTTCTGGTCACCTTCAAATTCATGCAGTGGGTGCAGTTTCAGATCTAGATGTAAAATTCGCCGTAGACTAGTTCTTGGTATTGCTAGAGCTGCTGAACGTTTACGCGTAGATAATTCTGGATCGTTCTCTACAGAAACTTTAACCTGCCGTATGTTCTCATCATTTCTTGTTAAACGTGGACGTCCTGTTTGTTTGATATTCAGTGTCGAACCAGTTTGCTTGAAGTTTTTGACCTAAGATTTAATTAAACTAACACTTGGACACTCACTCACTTGGCGTTATCCTTATTCAATTCTAAGAAGGCGTCGTACAGAAAGATACAAATCGTTGTTTTTATAAAACTGTTTAATACAAAAACCCCGTTGCTTTCCCGTGAAACGCTCCTTTATAAATAAAATTGCACGAAGTGACCTATAGTTTCCCACCAATTTCCCGCCGCTCACTCTGACAGAGTCCGAAAAAATCAGTGTTGCTATTTGCAAAAATTTATGGCCCACCCTGTATTAAGACAGTTAGCAGCAGCCAGACTTTATTGGGCTTCTAATATTTAATACAAATACGACGTAGGGTGTGGAACCCTCAGTGCTCGAGTCTGACTCGCAACAGGTTCCGTCTAAGCAGTATTTTTGCCTTTCTCTCCATAGCAACTGTGTTCTGGTAATACGATAGGTCAGGTTACCGACGGTTTCCTCTCGATATACATATCAAAGAGATCCTTTCATAAAGTAATACAATTCCAGAACATAAAGAGCTACCAATTAATGCCACAATCGCAAGATACCTCTTTACAAAGCCTGAAGGGGAGAGTGCTGGGCATTTACTGGCATCTGGCATGGATAATTGGAATGGTTGCGTTGCGAAAAAAAAACATATTTTATACAACAAATAAATATATTTTCCATTAAGTTCCATGTATAAATTTTAAAATTACACTTCAAATAACATTCATGACAACAATATCTCAATAAGTTATATTACAATATCTGGAAGTTGAAATCTTGAAATCACAATGCTTCTATAGGTAGATATAATATAATTTATATACTTAAATACATTACACATTCTCTATCAACTAGACAAATTCTTCACTATGTATATGGTATACAATAGTTTGGTATAATTATAAATATTATAATGTTCATAGATATTTGAACTACAAATTCTATGTCATTATTTACATAAAAGATGGTCGGTGCGCAAGATTTTACGTAATTTATAATAGTTTTACATTTTATACAAAAAAAAGCACGCCGCCCACGTGTTCATTACATTCTATTACTAAAGAAACATCGTAAAATGGTCCACATGAAATTTTAACTTACAATAAAGCGTAATCATCTAAACATCGAGAAATTACCAGGTTAAATATAGGTACTATAGAATATTATCAAGCTTTAAGATAAAAATACGGCCTCGACCGACGGCAGCCGAAGTACAATTCGTAAATTTGCCAATTTCAGGTTGCAGTGAGTTAGAAACATGTGGCAGAAAACGCCTAGGAATATTTTCAATGTTTATTTTTTTACACAAAATATGAGCGTAATAAGATAAAATTGTTGGCTTTCTGCGTTCGGAGAGCGACAGTACGATGTAGCACTTAAAGCGCTAAACTATTTCTTACAAATATATATTTGTTTTTTTTCAATTGGTAGTGAAATAATTTAAGAGATCTCATAGTTGAAGTATTATTTTTACTGTTGATAATCAGTTATTTTGTACCAGCATAAATAAGTCATAAAAAAACGATGAAACGGGGATCTTAGCGTCTTAAATCATAAATCAAAGCAATACTCTATGGACCGTATTAAAAAACCAATTTTGAGTGAAATATCCGTCTTAAGCCACAGCAAACAACTGATCTTCACTGTGATGCCAGGTTCCTATTATTTCCCTTCCAACGACCGTACCATAACGCAAAAATCGAAAAACATTTCTCGCCACTCAAGTCTAACCTACGTAATCAACGTCTAAGATTTTCTGAAATTAACATAGTTACAGCGAAAAATAGCGTTCGATGAAAATGATACAATCGATGAAGTGACATTCGACAAAATGATGGGCCACCGTGATGCCGTCTCTTGGCGCCTCTTGAGTCGGGCATCCCAGGGAAGGTCCGTTTATTACTACGGTGCATAGAAAACCATAATTTCTGAGCATATCTTGAGACCGGCAGGTAACTTTAATAGTAGATCAGTTTAATTATACGGTCGTATGTTAGAACGGTGAACGTGAGATCAGTCATTATTTCAATATCCGTTTTCTCAAATTGTCTTACAATATACATAATATATGTATAGATAATAATGGACGTAGCTGTTTTTATTAAACACTCCGCAAATATAATGTTGCACTATTTTTAACAAGCTTCCTGTGTACCCAGCGTCAGCAAAATACATTATTATTACAAATTTATCATTAAACAGGGCATTTTTCCTGAGGTTGACAAAAGTGAACAATTTGATCGATTAATTTGGGGAACTATTTGGTTTCGGTTAAGCATAATTTAAATAACTATTAGATATAAAATACAACTTTAAAGAAAGCTACATATAATATTATAAAGCACACTTACTGTCTTTTAAAAAATACCATATAATTTCTTAGTAACTTAGCTAACAATCCTGCGTGCGCATAAAGTATATCGAGGGTCATATAACTATATTAACTAAACCTTTCAACGAAAGGCTTAGGACAAAAGGTTGTGCGTTTGTATCCTCAACTTATAGCAGTTAATGTAAGTTTAGCTCTATGACTTCATTTAAAACCTAGCTAAATAACAAAGCCCCTAAATACAAAGAATATAAGTCATAATAACTTTAGGCTAGTACCTAAACAAAGCATCTAGATTCCAAAGAACACAATACTTAGATAGTCCTTAAGTAGAAATACAAGCAATATTATTGGAATTCATAATATTATTGACAATTCGCAAGTTATATTTAAATTAAACTTCAGCAATACTGCTTGGAAGTATATTTATAGATGGTCTGAGTCGCGGTTCAAAAACCAGCCAAGAATATTTTTGCTGGCCGGTGAGCCGAGGTTTGAAAATCGAGCCTTCAACAGTTTTATTCGTAAATGAAGTTGAAAAAGACGAAGACGTAACTTCAAGAAAAAAATATTCTACCACTCGTTTTTCAAAAACCAATTCGATGGTTACTGATTTATCGAGTACCTGCACCCTTACTATGAGTTACGATCAGCGTGCTCGCTAGCGAATCGAATGCGCTGTCCCTCGCACTCTATAAGAATACTTTGAGGGACAGAACATTCGACTCTCTAGCGAGTACGGTAATGGTAACTCATGGTAATGGTGTTCATAACGAAATGGTTTCTTATGGCAGGATATTTGTACTGATTAATTAATTTACGTGAATATTTTTTGTTTTATTTCCTTTTAGTAGCCGTGAATAGCACTATTTCAGCCTCGGCGAAGGGAGTAATAAATGGACTCGTTTACTCTTCATCACTCGTCTATCTATTGCCTACTTTCCAGCCTTTGCAACAACGTACTTTAGCAGTAACTATATCTTATTCATCGTTAGAGTTCATAGTACAGTTAAGAAGTGTTTTTATTAACATTTACTTGGCGATGGATTTTTGGTTTTAAAATTCAAGTTTTCTTTAGTAGGGAAATATACATTTGGTTCGTGGAACTGGTCTTGCATTTGGCATTAAATAAGGAAATTCAAACACGTGACTTATGAACTAACCTGCGCTTTCTCTCGCTGTAGACTATACCCAAATCATAGTCATTGATTACTCGACATATTCCTTAAAACAGTTATCTTAGTAAATATTTCCACATACGAAAACTGTGTTTCTCAAAAGATAAGAAGTACGAGTAAGAAAAAGAGAAAGTAATTGTTTTAATAATCCAGCATTAAACCAAGAACAAGGAAAAGCATATAAATTTGTTTGTATCGATAAGTGGGTTGACAACACTATCATTTGCAATATTTAAGATCGAGTACACCAAAGTATTAAAAACTCTTTTATTTAACCAAATAACCAACAATAAGAAATAACAAAGAACGTGTTCGTCCACCACAAAATATACATATTATTTATTTATTTATCTCGTTATTAAAAAAAACACATCTAAACAGACACACAAATTCCGAGCTATATAACTTTCCGAAGATTGTTTACAAAATTTCGACGTTAAGTCTTAGTAGATAGAGCTGCTTATATAGTTAGACAGCGTGACTGGTGGAGTTACAATGTTTTTAAATAGGAAACCACCACTTTAAGCTGCACCGAGTGAGTTGAAATTTGATAACTGCAAATGCAAACCTTTTTCTAAACTCTTGTTTCCAAGGTTCCAGAAGAAAATTAATGATATTTCTACATTACTAGGACTTACATTGACTCGAGCAATTAAAACGTTTATGTTTTAATTTGATTTGATGTCGCACCAGTTTAATAAAATAAGTTGTCAATGCAAACCGCGGATAGATTTGGTTACTCCTTGTAAAAATTCGATATTTGTCACATGCAAAATGTGTAAAATTTTATAGTAAAGTAACCTATCCGCGGTTGGAAATTGAGAGCGGGAATAAATCATTACATCCTAGAGGGTGCTAAAGATATTACTATTTAAATATATGATCCAATCAATGTAATATTTATAACTTCTTTACGAATTCTAAATGACGACGAATATAAGTAAATACTTTTATAAATAATGTAATATTTCCTATACAAAAAGGCTTTAAGCCATAATATATTCTCCAACGCTAAAAATTATTAAAATTAACTTGTAATTGGCACGTTTCATCTACTTATAACATTCAATAAATAGTTAACAATTCAATTTACACAAAATATGGGAACAGCAGAATGTAGTGCTGTATATATACGCGCTAAATATAATAATATATACAGGGTGTCTGGAAAACCTTCGGAGAAATTTGGGGGGGTAATAGTTGGCACGATTCTGATCACGGGGGTATGGTTCATTTTTGTTTCTGTTAATGTAAAAAAAAAAGAAGGATTAATTATATTCATTTTGTTACTTGATGTATCGCAGCCGATATCTCGACCTTGACATTTTGACGTTGATAGTATACTACTCCAACAGTTCGTAGTATCTTACGTCAAATTCAATGTACATGGTATGTAAACAAACAGTTCGCTCCATGTAAACAAAAATCAAGGTAGCATTATAATAAAAATAAATGAGTAATTTTAGTGCAACTTACTGTATTTTCGTTTTTGCAATTTGAACACTAATTGGTTTTAAATGTGAAATCACTAGGTCTCTTGTTCATGTTTTGCCGAGACTGATCATATCGTCCGTCTTTTACTGTCGAGATCTAACCATTTACCATTGTTTTCTGCTCTAAAGTAGCCCATATAACTGATTTACAGCAAAAATATTGAAGACGTGAATATTGAAAATAACATAATTTAACACTGAAGCGAAAGAAATTTGTCAAGATCGTAGCAAGTGGAAAGAAGTGGTCTCTGCCTACCCCTCTGGGAAACAGGCGTGATTTTATGTATGTATGTATGTAACACTGACATCTAATGACAGCCATAAATTCATAGACTTCTCAAAGTTCAAATAGACGGATTGAACGATCCGATTATTGCTCTCCGTATTGAAGAAAAAAAAGGAGAAAAAGAAAATCGTTTATTGGTGCAAACCACAGAAAAATAATAATCAAATTAAATACAGTGAGAAAATAATTTAAAACAAAACCTTAAAACTATTTTATAAAATAATAATGCACCAAATTGGGTGCTACTCAGCATCATAGTGTCAGACATGCCGTGACGCTGCACGCGCTGATTTTCACGGCAACCAGACGGGGAGAAAGCGCTGCTGGCTGCTGGTTCTTTCCTTTTGATCCGCATGGTATTTGTGGCAGTAGCCAAAAGTCCAAGTGCAAAACATTTTGTCGATGGATATAAAGGTCGTCGCATAATTGATTATAATAGGCTATTTGACAACATTGAAAATATACTACAAATTGTGGTCATCCTATCTGATACTAGCGTAAAATAACGTATTTCACTTTATTTCACATTAAATTATGTCTATTTTTTTGGAAATTACACGAAATAATAAGGATTTTTTTTGAAATTTAATCTGTGGCAAAAACGCTATGTGATGTTAGAAATACTTTATAACCTGTGAGTGTGATGTGAAGTCACATCACATGCAAGTAAACAAAACAAACCCCAAACCAAACATCGCTTCGCTTGTGACATCGCTTCCTTGACCATTGTGATTGTAGTCCACGTTTTATATTTTCTGGGTGTTCCTTAAGCCGGCTACTCACACACCTGCTGCAGGGGCAATACCGGTCGCACGGCGGTTGGACCAATTTTAGGCTGTTCTCTACACACTAGCCTGCCGTTCAGTGTGTAACTGATAGTCCCGCTGAACGCACGTCCTCCTGTATTGTCGAAACACCAGAGGATTGGTATCGCCTTGGCACTTTCTGTGGTGCTACCAAAAAAAAAAGGAAGAGAAGATATTGGGTGAAGAATTGGTTGCAGAAACGAAGCAAATTGTGCCACATGAATATTATGAAAGAATTGGAAGTAGATGATCTTAGAAACTTTTTGCGAATGGATATTGATTCTTTTGAAGAGCTCCTGGCTATGGTAACACCATTTTTTCCATTTTTGTCCACTCCGATCGGTTGTCACCAATGAACTGACTGGAATTGCCCCAATCCTACTACACACGCAGCAACCTTGCAGGGCGGTAGACACAATCTAGGGAGCTAGGAAGGTCTTGCGCCCCTGCCGCCCTGCCGCAGGCCCAATCTAAAAATTGCTCCTGCTTGCCTACACACATCACAATTAAGGTGGCAATCAAGGGTCCAATTCCCATATTGCCCCTGCAGCAGGTGTGTGAGTAGCTGGCTTTAGTGGCCTTTTTCTTTTAAGGGTTTTTACCACAGAGTGTAATCACGTCGACGTCTTCTTACAAAGCGATCCTATTTTTCTCTTTCGTCTATGATACGAATATCTAGCAACAACATGTATGATGCCAGCTTTAAATGTAATTTTGATAAAACGTAACGTGTAGGTAGGATTTTTTGTTTACAAATGAAACCTAAAACTCTTTTCATAAAGAGTTTTAATGGTCCAAGATTTAAAAAGATAATATGTCAAATTGTCAATAATTAATTATTGTGTTTTTTATTCGTCGGAAGCCCTGATAGTGGTACAAATCAATGAAATACAGCCATGATTCATGATCTCGTAAAAGAAGTAATGTGCCTACGAGTGCAAGTGCTATTTTAGCCGTGTGAGTGTGAGAAAAGTGTGAGTAAAAATCATAATCGTAAGATTCAGTTTTAGATTATTTCACATAATAGCCCTTATCAGACACCGTCTTTTCATTCACATTACAGGATAATGTGTCAGTTTTCTAAACTCCATGGAGCTTTTGACCATGATTGGAAACATTGTTCATAAGGAACAACTTGTTTATTTACATTACGATGTGACACATATCGTCGGTGAAACTGCAAAACCGCGTAAGTGACATTTTAAATAAGGAGCAAAATGCACCTTTTTAATAAGATCGTAAGGTTTATTTTGCTCTATCATAAATTTGTTACTTACGCGGTTTTGCAGTATCACCGACGATATTATGAATGAATCAGTTAAGATGGGGCACACTGAGAGCATCGTCAGGAAAGTCGATGATAAATCTGTCTGTAACTCAGTCAAATATTAACTTAAACAAAAGTTACCAATATAGGGATGATCCAAATCATCCACCCTATCTACAGTTAAAATTTCTCCGAAGGTTTTCCAGACACCCTGTATATATATATATATATATATATTATCATTAGACCTAGATATTTTCCTAGCACGAACGACGTGTTGTTAGTGCTTGACACAATAAAAACATCGACAATACTGTTATCGATAATTACCACTTCAATATCATAGAGCGAATTTCACTGATTTAAGTAAAATATTAATTATTAATAAATTTATAGTTTTGATATTAACTTATCATTCTTATTTTAATTTTTAAAACGCACCACATTGTTATATGAATCATAAGACATATGATTGTATTTTTTTTCCGGTTGGGTACGTCAATGAGTTTTAGGACATTGTGAATATTTTCTTAATAACTATCATACTCGTAATGATGTACAATTATTTCCTCTATGAAGTTGAAGAGGTGGTTATCGATAACAGGATTGTCGATGTTTTTTTTGTGTCAAGCCCTAACAACACATCGTTCGTGCTAGGAAAATCTCTAGGCCTAATTATCATTATAACAAAGATAACAAAAGCGGGTCTCGAGTAAACACATTACGACAACACCGAAGTACTACGAACATCAAAATATGGAAACTTAATTTCTTAAAGACATTTTTATAAACATGATCATAATAAATACGAATCTGAATTAGTACAGAAAGTAACCTGATTTTCATATTAAAATAACAACCCGATAAAATTCATTTTCGAAATGGCTAACTACTGTTTATTGGTTCTATTTGTAAATACATAAATAACTCTCAAACCGAGCGGCCTCTCGCGGGAGACTGCATTCATTACAACTGTAAAGTGTCTACCTATTGCGCGGACGCACTGCCCGCACCCGAATATACTTAGTCGATTAGGTGGCTAACCATGACCCTGTGTCAGTCGTGGACTGCCCCGGGCGACTCCGGCCCGGGAACAATTTTCTATCTAAGAAATTTAGAATCTACGCTCTACGCACGTCGTTCAGGCACCGCCTACCTTATTTACTCCTAGACTAGAAAGACGGCGCTATGACTAGTCGAAGTGAGAAATACAATTCTTGCTAGATTTCTTACTTAATGTTTCTTAATTGGCAGTTACGATTCAAATAGGCGAGATCGACGTCTCTTAACGCTCCTAAGGGTAAAAAACGTCACGCGACGCGACTAGATTACGGCGGTCCGCTGAGCTATACCTACACGGGACCTCTTAACAGTTTAACGACAGGACGAGCATCCAGGTGTTCGAGGAGCAGACGCTCGGCGAGCGGGGCGGGGCGCGGCGGGGGGAAGGCACGAGGGGGGGCGCGGCGGCGGCTGCGGCGCGGGGGGCCCGGCGCCGCCGCGCGCCATCAGAGCGGGACGCAGCGCGCCGGGCGCCGGGGCTCGCTCGCGCCGCGCCTGCGCAGCGACGCCGCGTCCGCGCCGCCTGCCAGGCGCGCCGGCTCCAGCGGCTGCAGCTTGTGCATGGACGGTCGGCTCGACAGCCGCGCGCCCTCCGCGCCGGGTGTGGTCGGCCGGCTCGACAGCCGCGCGCCCTCCGCGCCGGGTGTGGGCGGCTGACTCGACAGCCGCGCGCCCTCCGCGCCGGGTGTGGGCGGCTGACTCGACAGCCGCGCGCCCTCCGCGCCGGGTGTGGGCGGCTGACTCGACAGCCGCGCGCCCTCCGCGCCGGGTGTGGGCGGCTGACTCGACAGCCGCGCGCCCTCCGCGCCGGGTGTGGTCGGCTGACTCGACAGTCGCGCGCCGTCCGCGCCCGGAGTCGAAGGCCGGCTCGATATTCGCGTGCCGGGAGTCGATGGCCGGCTCGACAGCCGCGCGCCGTCCATCCTCGGAGTCGACTGCCGGCTCGACAGTATCGCGGCGTCGGGGATGGGGGTCGACGCCGGTCGATCCGACATATCATCCAGATCGATCCGACCGAGTTTAAGAGCGAGCGCGTACTCGGACCGTTCGATAATACTGTTCGGTTCCTCTTCCACCGCAGTGGTCTCGGCGATCGTCGAATCGGCCGCGGCCGAGTCGGTCCGCGCTGTTCGGGAGCGGCGCGTGTCGGCCGAGGACGGGGAGGTGTCGGGCGCGCGCCGCTCCGGTGTTGCGAACACGGAATCCGAGGCCCAGCTGTGAGAGTCAGAGTCTTGGTGCAGCGTGTCGTCGGCGCTGCGCCGCGACGTGCGGCGCGAGGCGCGCGGGCTCTCGTCGTCTATTGCGCGAAAGTCGAGCGCGCTCAGGTCGAAAGGCCCTCGGTGCCGCGAGTCACGCCGGAAAGAGGGCCCGTGCGACGTGAACACCGCGTCGTACAGTTCGCACAAACTCGTGCGGTCCGACAGCGGCTCCTCGTATAACGTCAAGTTACGCGTCTCGGTGGCGTCCGACGGGGTCTCGTCGCGGATGGAGGGCACCTCGCTGCGCTCCGATATGTCGAACGTGAACCGCGCTTCGAATCGGTCCGGGCTGATGGGCGGCGCCGAGCGCGAGCAATCTTCCCCGTCGAGCTCGTCGACGTCGAGCGGCAGCGGGCGCGGCGCGGCCCGGCGCGGCGACGTCTCGTCCGAGTCGGTGGAGCGGTCGGAGCGCGGCGCGCGGCACACGTGGCGGCGGGTCAGCGCGGGCTGCGAGCCGCAGGGCGCGCGCCGGCAGCACGTGCGCTCGTGCCGCACGTCCGACCCGCTGCTGCCCGTCGACTTCGAATGCGGCGGTCTGCGGCGGCGATCGTCCTCCCGACCGTATAAGGAAGTGAAATCTACCGAACAAAACTTTTCAAACAGCTCCTGCGAGCTCAGGCGCGTCGAACCTGTGGCGTTGTAAAAGGCTTCCGTGGGCGAACGGTCGACTCGCTCGTACAGCGCACTGGAGCTGGCTCTCTTCGCCTTGTCAAGGCCGAACTTGTAAATTCTAGGTAAGCGTCTCTCGAACACGCCCTGGGAGTGCGCCCGCGAGGGTCCGCGCATCGCGGGCGAAGCGTCGCGCGCGTCGGCGAGCACGCGGTCCGAGGACACGCCTCGCAGGTGCGGGCGCGGCGCGGCCTCGAGCGGGTGCGGCTCCCGCGGCGGGCTGGCGGCGAGCTCCGGTTCATCGTCGTCGGCGGTGTCGGCCGAGTGGCCGGAGCGCTCGAGCGAGCTGTGCACGCAGTCGCACTCGTGCTCGTCGTCGCTGGCGTCGCCCTCGTCGAAGGAGGGCGCGCGCGGGCCGTGCACGAACACGCGGCGGCGCTCATCGACGGCGGCCTCGTCCTCGAGGCGGATGGAGCGGCGCAGCGGCGGGCGGTCGCGGCGCGCGCGGCGCGGCGGGTCCACGGTGGCGGCGTGCGGCAGCGGCGGGCGCACGGCAGCCGGCAGCAGCCGGTCGAGCGAGAGCCCGCGCCGCGGACGCGCGGGCCGGGCGCGCTTGTCGCGCGGCGCGGCCGACGGGCTGGTCTCCTCGGGCGTCGTCGGCAGCGCGGCGCCGCGGCCGAACTCTATGAACCAGAGCTCGTCCTTGAGTTCACACTCTCACTTCTTTTCGTTCGTGCCCTTGTCCAAATAGTGCAGCACGTAGTGGAGCACGAGGTCGTAGCAGTATTTGTATTCAGTCTGAACAAAAATAAAACAGTAATTACTTACAACTGACAAATAGCGAGGCGCTGACAAATAGTGATGTAACGTTAATTAAAGGCCTAAAAGGACGTCTGAAAGAAAGCATGCCGATCGCATACTATGCGATGTTTTGCAGGGAAGTTCTACGGGTTCGCAATGACAGGCATCTATCGTGTTTTGATGACCTACCGGTCTTTAAACGTGCTCGACCATGTATATGAATACTATTAGCCGCTCTAAAGTGGAGTTTTATGGATTGATGTGTAGGGACCTTGACAAGCTGCAGCAGTAGCGACATATAATCTTAGCGTACTGGAGCTCTAATGTTCCAGTCCAGCCAGTGACAGTCCAATGAACTCTAATGAGTGCTGATTGATATATCTTGATACGAGGGTCCGGGTCGGTGCAGCTGCTACTGACCATGTTCTCGACGAGCTGCGGGCGGTGGCGGCGCACGGTCTTCACAGCCTGGAACACGTCCACCTCCCCGTGCTGGATCACCTGCTCGATACACGCGTTGGCTGCGCAGTACACGCCCGCCCGGCTTCGCCCATCCCTGCGAGACATGACTTGATTAGAAATGTTAAATTACTATTATTATTATCTCATTTAAATTGACCTATTTATGCAAAAAACTATTCTGAAAAAGTCCATTGTAGGAAAACAGTTAGTTAAGCTGGTCTTATGTGACTATGATTCCGATGAGGGTGTTCAGTCAACACATTTCCAGTTTAGTACCTGATAGATTCTCTGCTGCACGCGGGATGGCCGTACGGTCAAGCGGATATGGGTAAAGTAATATTAAATGTATCGTTAAAGATAAACTGCTTAGTCCAGTGTTTTTAACCCTTTATTTACGACATTGGATCTCAATCTTCTTGCACTGAATTATTCGTTCCATTCTATCGCCATTCTATTTTTGTAATACAGATAAGCCTTCAATAAGCATTCAAGTAGCGTTTATTGAAACCTATCGAACGAATTCAGCTTAACAAATAACTTAGCAAAAAAAGTTCCCAAAATATTTATCTTTCTAAGGGAATCTCATATAAAGAGAAAAAGGGTAGGTATTTGATCCCGGAAACAACTTTACGAATTTGAAGAACAATAATTAAATAATAAAATTAAACAACGATAAACGGACTTCAAATTATTAATGTGTTCCGATAATTTTCCAGGGATCCCATGACGAGATCATGATATAATAAAAAAAAAAACCCTAATATGCTATGATGATTTTCCTGCAATATTTGAAGAGCTCCCTCGATTTCTCCAGGATACTATAGTTCAGAACTTGACCTAATGACAATGGGACTACCTGGGAAGCATGCCCATTCAGACAAAAAATATATTCAAATCGGTCCAATCGTGTTCCAGAAATTGGGAAACATAAATAGTTAACAGATTCCGACGAACTGAGAACATCCTTATTTTGAAGTCAGTTAAAAAGTGCGTTAAATACACAAACACAACAAACTGGTCACAGCTCCCTCATACCATCAGATGCCTGCCTTCGTAAATATAACATAAACAAACAAACATTATCTACTAAGAAAATTTAAACAATTGGTGCATTGTCGTATGTGGTTTGGTTTTAGAATGCATTATTCCCTAACAGTGCCGCGACAAAGGAGTTCTCAAACGGCCCGAGACGAATGCTTGCATTTTGTATGCAATTTGTCAGCGGCGAAATTCGACACTACGCCCGACAGACATAAATGAAATCCACTTTTGATCTCGCGCTAGTCGCACTTCTATGTATTTATGTAAGTGGGACAAAATATTTAGGTCAACGTTTTGGCTCGTTATTTCTATTATGGGGATATTATTGCTTATCCTGATTATCCAATTCGATTCGATAATAATCACCCTTCTAAATAAATACACCCAGGGCCTCTATTCAACACGGTAAAAACCATATCGTGATTGAGTTACCGTTTTGATAGCTCTTATTTACTTGACACTCGTGGCGGCTGACGTCATCAAAATACCATAACGATACACTACGATATCGTTTTTACTGCCTAGAATAGACGCCCAGTAAACTTGAAGTTACGTTTAAAGTTCACAAGACAAGTCAACTTTCATAAATTTTCATAAGTATTACTAGTTTCCTTTTTCAATCTACGCTTTATAGCCGAAGCTATTATGGCGTCTGCCGTCTAGTAATAAAGTCTACGCAAAATAGATTACAGCCGCCCATAGCCACCTGTTGCGAGGTTTACTGCGGACACCTTACAAGTTCCAATGAATAAATATGAACAATATGGCGGCGAAATTACTTCCAAGACGCCATGAGGTATAAACGATAAAGTGTTTTCGAATGAATATACGACGGCATGGAAATGGGATCCATCAAGGATGGACTTATTCAAGGACTATCTCATTTTTTGTTCGTCACTACAGTGCCTGTAAACAATTAAATTTACATTAAACAACCGTGTGACAAGTTTGTAAGTTCGTACTGAAGGCTTTATAGCCTTCGGCTAGCTTTTCCGCAGTCATTTCAAAGCTTTTCTTGGCACAGGAGTTAAAACTTTGTGATACAGGTCTAACACAACCTAACTTATGTATGTATAATTTAAAATAACCATAAAATATCCAGCAGAAAATAGCTTTCGATGAAGTGAAATTCGGTGAAATGGTAGATTCGATGCAAAAAATATCACACTTACACTCGCAACTGACAGTACAATCTCTCGTTATGTTTCATAGAAATACGACGATTGAAGATATATATTAAGAAACTCATACAGTCACGGATGCATTAACTTAATTCACCCACAACGATAAACGCTACCGTAACGATAAAGTCACGCTGGCTTTCATGTGCTGTAAATAAATAACTTTATTATTATGTAAAGGGGAATTTGTTTAACTTTTTTAACGTCATGTCATGCACAAAAGTCGTCACTCACAGGCAGCAGAAAAGAACCGCGCACAAATTTTAACGTTTGATATGTTATGTTATGTTGCTCTTGTTTACGCTATCAACGTATTAATCGTGTACGTATAAATCGGGCAGGGGCGCTATTCTACTCAGTAAAACCGAATTGCTTTTGACATGTTAAAGTATTGTTAACGTTATGATAGCTCGTATTTACTTGACAATAACGGCGATCGAAAATAGAGTCCCAGTACAATTGCGTCGTGGATTTATTAGTGTGATGAAAAGGTTAATAAATACCCACTTGAATTAATAAAGTAAAGTATTCTTTGTACCCGACTGCGTCAGAAGGAGGGTTATTAAACACGTTTTATATAAGCCTCCATTTTTTCAAATAGTTTCGTTGAAATCACAAATAATTTATTAAACCATTTATGAACACTTTCATCCATCCATCAATTCCACAACGACCAAAATTGAAAATGATGACGTTCGTGTCCATTTCATTTTACTTTTTAGGGTTCCGTAGTCAAAGTAGAAACCTCATGTACATGTAAAGCAATAGTTATTTGTTCAACAAGAGAGCAAAGTTGGTTTTTGCTGCGAGTGATGATTCAAAGATACGAGACGTAAAAAACTTTGGTCTCGTGTGAGACATACAACTTTTCACCTCAGCAGCGAGAACAACACAGCGTGAAGCTGGTAGGGCCAACGCAGGTCTTCCGTTGTGACCATTTGGTGAATACACGACTAAATAACGACACGATCGCATATGCATCAATCACAAGCATTTTTGCAAAATACTAATAAAATAAAAAGTGTAAAAAATAAACATGAAACAGATAAAACCTGTCACTCAACTTGATAATGCCGTAGTGCAAACACAACTTTATACAGCTTTATGTAGTCTGTGGCTTTAAAAAAAACCTAACTAGGCCTTGTCTATGGCTATTGGCTACAATAATCCCGCTATTTTTGAAATGCGTTCTGAAACTGCCCCCGCGGTTTATGTCACGAAATTAAAGATTGTTAAAACGATAACAAAATTATGTAGATAAATGATAAACTTCTTATTTTTCATTAATTTTGTCTTCAAAACATTAAATAAAAAAAATGATTGTACCTACTGTATAAAACAGTTACAATAAACACATTTCAAACTTATAGCTTTATACAAAAAACAGATAGTTTTATTTGCAATTTTACGGTTATGAGTGCATCCGAAAGTGCGTTTCTTTTTGGGCCTACTATGTGTGGAATTTGAAAATCGAACTTCGAATCAAGTTGTTTCTATCTCTCACTTTTTTCCTATCGAAGTGAAAGTGACAGAACAAAGTGAAGTTCAATTTTTGCGAATGTTGTGAGTAGCCCCAGCACTGCACACGGCATTTAAAAAAAATAATTAAAAAGCTACTTCGCCTCTCGCTCGCAGCAAAATTGAATTTTGCTCACTGATTTTAAGCAGCAAAACCTGCTTGTTTGAGCTGCTGAGGTGAAAAGGTTATTTTTTATCTTACTAACGTCGGTCAGGTACGGCTGGATACCTAATGAAATACCATTAGAATGCATGTTTTTATCAAGTTTTGAAGACACTTGTTGTCTCTCATCTTAGTACAAAATATCTTAAATGAAAGCACATTAGCGAGTAGAAAAACTATCGTGACTAAGTAAAGTAGACTTTATTCGTTACATTCGGTTGAAATATTTTTTGTGTTTGTAGTAAAGGGTGGTAAAGGCGACGGGACTTTACACTGAGCACGGTTTTTCAACTTTTCAGAGTGCATTGTGGTGTCAGGTGTAGAAGCTTTATTAATAGTTATGTTATGAGCCGTACTAGCGAGTTGGTGGCGGTGGGCACCTTGTGGGCCATCAGCCATTTCAATAGAAAGCTTACGGGAATAAAATTGCACCTATAATGTTTTTTTTACTTTCGCTCTTTTACTTGTCGTCGGGTCTACATGGGAGTAAAGTTCATAATTTTTTTATGACGATGTGGGACTTGGCGCGTGGAGCTAATCCCATGTGCTTCCGTTTAGTCCGTTAGAGAAAATACTCTTTTACCGGACAATTGTCTTTACGTATGATATCCATAGACTTATTTATGAAATACACTTTAACAGGACTGAAAGCCATTAATTAAAATTAAAAAATAATGACGATCTGGTGACGAGTGATGAAAGAAGCACAAAAACGACAGTTGTGAAGATCTTTGGGGAAGGCCTATGTCCGAAAGTTGACGTCCTCGGCTGATTAAAACGTCCCCTGCCAATATATTACAAAAATAGGGCTTACGGCGACACGACGCAGACCGGGCCGTAGTCCGTGCGCTGCCGCCACCGCTCCACCATATTCATCAGCTCCACCAGCGAGTTGGTCGAGGTGGGCACCTTGTGGCCCATCGGCCAGCAGGTCAGCTGGAACAGCTGCACCGTCTTCGGGGGAGCCTTTACGCCGGCCATCAGCTCCGTCAGAGAGACGATCTGGGGGAAACAATAGGCGAGTTAAAGGAAGATTTTGATAAGAAGACATTTTAGGTTACATACAATTATGGGGAACGGTTGGACCAGCCGAAATGGAGAAGCAGGAAACGAATCCTACACGTACAAAGTCACGGGCGTCTTCTAGCTAAGTGTAAAACCTTACAGTAAGTTGTATACGTTAAAATAACGGTTTTTTGTTGATGAAGTAAACGCATTTTGCATTTTTTTGTTCTGAAAAAAATTGCTGTTTTTAATTTGTGCAAGGTTTAATTAATATTTGTAAAGCCTCAGGTGTGCCAAAGACTAAATTCATAACGCTACTCATATTTATATTTACTGTACGTAATATAATATATTTAGTATTAAAGGGAAGATATCTGATATAAGTACAGATAGTAAATTATGGTCTAGTGAATAAAAATGATGACAATTTTAAACTTTTATAAGTTTGTAATTAAATTCGAGAATTAGTGTTTTATTCCCTAATATGTAGAAAATTGGGATCGCAAAGCATTGTGTAAGATTTCTCAGCAAGGAATTAAACTTCACCTAGTAGGTGATTACTGATTATATAAATAAGTAATTATATTTAGTTCTGGAACTCCAAACTATTTACGCAACTGCTCTAAATTTTCGCTCAACTATTACCGCGACTTCAAACTCAACCTCAATGTTGGAATAATTTTACTCGCTCCAGTTAATTTTGAGCAGATTGTCATCAATGGAGTTAAAATTAAATGGAATTCTCAGCTTTACGAAAGCCAAAGTATTTTGCGGGTCAATTATACTGCCCTCTAATGTAAAAATAGCTGATCTGCTAGAATACGTTTTGTAGATTTGCGATCTTCTGTGTAACCAGTTAGGAATTAATATGCTTTGGCTGTTAAATTTCAGATGATCCATTCTTAGGGTAGCAAGACAGAATGGACGATGGGTTTGATAATAGATAACACCTTTGAATTTAATTCGGAGTACGGTTTTTATCCCTCTTTTAAACTTACCGAAAGGTAAGTTCTTTTACAGGGCGCGTTAATCAAATTTCATTAAATAATCACATATATAGCATGGAGAAGGCAAACGAGCGAACAGAGTCACCTAGGCTCCGGCGGCGAGGCTCAGGGGGTTATTATGACGTAACTATGCAGTTCAGTTTACGCTGAGAGAAAAGAACGGAGCGATATAAGTGCTATAGCTCTGTCCTTTACGCTCGCCGTAAAATGAACTGCATAGCTATTTCATAATAACACCCCTGTCCGAGTTATGAATTGGCAATACTAACGATTTTCAGGCAGAGAAAATCTGCCTGTCTGGAATTTGGCGGATTTCAACAGTTCATAATTCTGACCCTGATCTGAACGTGTTGTTGCCTTGGAGAGTATGGGGACGTAACACAATACAATACGAATACTCTTTATTATACTTACAGAGAAAAATACACGGAATAGTACAGACAACTTAAAAACATTTTTTTATGACTTACAATACACTACAATACAAATACTCTTTTCACTTCTCATGCTCGTAAAGTCCTTCTTTATGCTGGGTATAGGCTGCATAAACATTTTATGCTCTAGTGCATAAAGTAATTTCTTCTTTTAAGACTAAGGCAATAAGGCCTTACAGCCACATACACAATACACCTTCATTTAATTGATATATTTTTATGAGATTTAGGTTATATCTTATTATAATTACGACATATGTAATACTATCTTAATACTTTAAGATTAATACGGGCGTGCAATTACGTAAAAAAAAAGTAACGCAAATATTTATATAACTTGGCATTAAGGCTCAAACCATAGTGTCCATAGTCAAACGTCACATAATTGAAAATTAAAAAAAAAATTAAGAAAAATTGTGTAGCGGGAAGCTAATTATTCGTCAAACAAAATTAAAAAATAACTAAATTTGTTGTTGCGGTTGAAAATTCAATAAATTATTCGTAAGTATTTGAACAATGTCTTCAAGTAGTGATAGCGACGATCAAAAAATGATTTCGCCTGAGACTTTAATGGACAGAAGTGTGAAAAATGTAATTGAGCAGATATTGCCGCCTAAATCGAAGAAAATCTATCTCAGCACATACGAAAGTTTTATGATATGGAGGAACCAAAAAAGCGTAAACACGTTTGCGGAGTGTGTTTTTTTAAGCTAATTTGACGAACTGTCGATGAAATTACATTTTATGCGTGATAGAACATATTAATTACATTTTTACATTATAAAAAATAATTAAATTTTCTTGTATATGCTTAATTGTTGTTTTATTTCCTTGCAATCGAAGTGAAAAGCAGAGTGTAAAACTCGAGCATAAAACCCATTTTACCCTCGACGTGACCATCCACCCTCGCCGTACCGGCTCGGGTGGCTATATGCACGTCTCGGGTAAAATGGTACGTTTTATGCACTTGTTGTACAATCTACTATTATTGAACACCAAAAAAAAACAAAGCACGGAACAGTACATTTTAACTATAGGTATACAACAGGCGGTCTTACCGCTAAATAGCGATCTCTTCCAGACAACCTTGGACAGAGAAGTAATAATGACAAAAATACATGGCAGGCGGTGTAAACTAAATTCTTCAGAACTCAAACTAAACTACAAGAAACACTTCTGTTATGCGGTTAGCCTAGTCTTTGGGCTAGATTACTAGGAAGAGCTAATATTTATGTGTTGAGCGCGAGTATAAAGATTTCAAATACTTATAGGTACTGGCTAGACAAACCTTTTGGACAAGCAGGTTTTAACGTAATTATACCAGTAAGAAGGGTTTTAAGGTTATGTAAGCGATTCAGCAGGACCAAAGGGTCAAAGCTAAATCTAGAAATACGTCGATCCATAGTCAGTTCAACTAAAAGTATTTTATCTCCAAGCGTTGATGATGGAACTACTAGTAGAACTGGGTGGAATAAAGGCCCTAACAGCTACACTCTCAGTCAGTTAATAACGATTAAGTCGTTCCATGTTAATTTTTTATACTCAAGTTTAAAAAAGGACAGAATTACGAGTTAGCTGGAAGAGATCCCTTAAAGGGATAAGTTCGCCTTTGTACATTCTAACTCTGTATTGTATTAGATTTTCTGTTTCTTTTTTTTTGTGTACAATAAAGTGTTTACATACATACATACATACGAGTAATCGGAAATATTAAAGTTTTTTTACAGCTTTTTTAACAGTTGAGAAAAACATTTTTTGGAGATTTGTTTTTATCTCTTTCTAGCAAAACAGAATTTAACATGGAGTTTATACGGCAGACCTGCTACGTCACGTCAACGTGCATATCGGATCTGTTTAACTGTTTAATTAGTAGTTTATGCTAATGCTTGTGTCATCCGTATTTCTGGGCCGATATTAATTTTAATTTCATATTTGGAAAAGATTGCCAAATACGAAATTAAAATTAATATCGGTATTATCGGTACGGTAATTTCATATTGGGTTGAAAAATGCGATTTCAAAAATCCATGTTTATTCCCTATTGTCTCTAAAACGTGATTGGTGGTAGTTTTACCTTCTTATTGATTCTGAAGATCCAGGTCTTGATGTTGGTGTAGTGGTTGTGGGACACGTGGTCGATGGTGAACACGGGCCCGTACTTCTTCGGGTGCCGGCTCTCTGGCCAGAACGGCGGGTATTGTTGCTACAAGGGAAGAAAATTTATTAATAGCCTAAATTATCGTCCTGATACTTCTTTCTAGGCGCGAATGAGACGTTTATTTATTTAGGCAGAGATTTCTAATTAACATATAAGCCAAAAACAACTCATGTATAAAATTTCAAATCCCCAGTTAAAATTATCTGACAGTTAAAATGTGAAAGTTAAGCTTTCCTTAGTAAAAGATGATTCAAATTAGTGGTACCTACATTTTATTATTTTACAACATAACATACTCTTAAAGAGCAATTTTTGATGAGAAACTTGAAGCCTCCGGTAT
The DNA here is from genome assembly GCA_927399475.2 of Acleris emargana. Classification (NCBI taxonomy): domain Eukaryota; kingdom Metazoa; phylum Arthropoda; class Insecta; order Lepidoptera; family Tortricidae; genus Acleris; species Acleris emargana. The sequence goes on from OV656850.1 coordinate 7,474,282, forward strand.
TAAAGCTGTCGTGTTCTTGGATATGATTAGGTGCTTTCCAACATCGACTATCAGCCATACTTTAACTGTTGTAGGTATATAATTTATTTCCTTTGATAATTAGCATAATATCATCCGCGGTTTTTTTTCGGCAGCCTGTATACTTCGGTGCTTACATGTTATTCGGCTCAGTCAGAAGAAAGGTAAAAGGAGGCTGGAAAGAACGCTCCAAAAGCCATGGATGATAACAGTCTTTAGGACTAAGATGCAATATCTCTATACAACAGAACACAACTACACTACACTGTTGGGCAGGTTTTGGTTTAACCTAGAATCTCCGAAATTGATTTCAAAGAAAATTGTATTTACTCGTGCAGAAGTTAAAATTTTTTGGTGGTCTCCAGGTCTAGCCTAACCTACGTAACCCATGCTTAAGATAACCTAAAAACAGTAAGGTAGCAGAAATTAGCTTTCAATGAAATGAAGGATACTATCAAATGAGTGTCAATGATTCAAGGGTATTCCCGAGTTATTACTTACTGAGTTTTTAGGGGGGACGCATAGCACTACCACGGCCGCGCATTCGTAATCGTACACTAACGACCAGAACTCTCCCTGGGTCTTGACGAGCGGCCACTCGGTCACGATGTACTCCCGAGGCTTGGTGTAACCCTGTAAAGAGGAACTGTAAGTACGAATATAACCAAAATCCGCTGTAAACTGGCATGGAAGAGGCGAAGAATCGGCAAATATTCGAGTGGTGTGGACGTTGAGCTGAGCGTTACAAAGCTTTCACATCACTCGATGTTCGCGCCGAATGCTCAGTGGGGACGCTCTTTTAAAGAGATTTAAATCTACAGTTTTTACATAATAGCAGCCTTATTAATAAACATGGGGTACTAAGCAGAGTAGCTAAGCCATGTTTTGTCCTTATCTGTCATTTGGATTCTTCATAGGCGATGGGCTTGCAACCTGTCACTAATACACTGGTAAACATCTTAGCCTGATTGTGCAAAACGTGGTTACAGAATTATCAACAACTTATTTAAGAGTGCTTGGTAATTCTGTAGCTCTGCCTACCCCACTCTGGGAATGAAGGCGTGAATTTATGTATGTATGTATGTATGGATTCTACGTTTATTTATAAGGACGTTATAGTTTAAAGAGAATCATACGCAATTAACGTTTTTGGCTATCTATCTCTGTCATATCATTCAGTATATTAGTTGTGCGAGAGAATGGAAGCGGTACACAGCTGATTACTAATAATATAATCGCTATGTGATTATATCAATATTCGAGACATAAAAGTATATCCCTAATTTGCTAAAAAGCATCTATTGGTACTTGACTCTATGGTTAAATATATTTTAAGCTTTTTGAAGGCACGCTAACGCATAGGCCACTTAATGGTAATTGGCACCTAAGACCATGGAAATTTGCAATCTCAAGATTACAATCTAAACATTGCAACCCTAAGACTAGTCTGCTGCAAAAGCGTTGCCAACTCTGAGGACCAAGATATAATACCCCATTGCTGGTAATTCCACTGGTTTTTAACCGAATTTCTTATAACATAATTATGCCAACACTATTGTTTCTATACAGTCATGAACCGGGATTGTTGAGCCACTTGCCATTGTTCGTAATGTAGTCGTGTATTCAATAACCGATGTCAACGACTGGCTGACAGCTATTAGATTTGCATTACATAGCCAAATTAGAAACATGGGTAAGTGGCTCAACAATCCCGGTTCGCGACTGTACCTACCGTTGCCATAAGTTACAATTACCGTACTCGCAAGCGAGTCAAATGCTCTGTCCCTCGCACTCTAATAAGAATACGAGACGCCGTTAATTGTAACTCATGGTAAGGGTAGAGCACTATACATAAACCGTAACACTCACGTCGACGAACACGGCGTTGATGTAGTCGGTGAAGCTGTTGCCCTGGAAGGACGTCAGGTACGGACGGAAGTTGTCAGCTGCAAATAGTTCAAAATTAGTAAAGTTTGTTTTACCCGCGTACGCGCTATGTGACAATATCTGTCAGCGGAACTCCTGTAATTACGGTTAGGCACTCACGATCAGTTTAAACTGTAAGCTTCCACTGACTTGCTCGAACTGTCTGTTGAAACTGAGCATGTTTATAAAAATACTGTCAGTTTCATCTTACAAAAACTCAGTTCTAACTGACAGTTTAAGTGAAAACTGACTGTGGGTAGGGACTTTATAGATGCCGTAATTAGATGTCGGTATCTAAGCCGCATACTTTTTAAATATTGATACGAATAAAACTACCCGTACTGTAGTTGTGTTTTTTTTGTATATTGATTTGCCAAACTGATTCATCTAATGCATTTATACGGTGAAAATCAAAGAGGTGTCTTTGTAATGGTGCTGATAGGCTTGCGCACGCGCGAGAATGATCAAACAAATGAGCGGACTGATTGCTGAAACTAGCCTTGATAAGATGCATACACTTTTAACTTACAAATTGTATGGAATTGACAGCTGCCTGCACGATATATCCAGCCTATGTCAATCCTATTGTTTCAATTTTCAAAAATCGCTTAAGCTCTTTATGCATCTGGCCTGGGCCCCCTGAACATGTAAATCCCAAGTTTTGTTTCTGAACTGTTTCAAGTGCTCGAAATTTCATTAGTTAGAAATGTTATTATTTAAAGTTAAATAAAGACATGAGTATATCTATGGAACAGATAGGTGCGTTAGGTTTATTTTAATATAAAAAAGTTTTTCGTAAAAAACTACCTTTCAAACTTATGAAATTTGAGAAAAATTAAAAGGATAGGGACAAAACCTCAAAATTGCGGTAGGTTGGAAAACAAAAATTCGGACTTATAATGTAATCACCACTATCATAAAGCACTGCAACAAAAATGAAACAAAACACCTTCAATGCTACTTCTTATTCTTTTTTAAATTATTTAATTCATTCATTCCATTATTTTGTTCTGAGCATTGTTGTTAGTGTTAATTAACTTTCTGATGTTATCTTTCAAGATACCTTCTTAAAGTTGGATGCATTTAACAACAGAAAACTATTATCAACGCTAAGATATTTCTCTATATCTCCTACTGAATTTATTTTTCAAATATTTAAAGAAAAGAAAGAAACTTATCTATTTCGGTTTCAATTTTCTAATACGAAATATAATTTTATCTCGTTACAATAAATTCAAAGTAATCCAAACTGAGCAAAAACAAAATTCAATTGCTTTCGTTTTCAAATTTCAGACAGTGTAATTGTAGAAAAAAATATAAAATAACTTTAGTTATAAACCAGTTAATTTATTTAAATACTTTTGCAAATATGTTGGAGGTTTGTTTTTAGCACCGTCAGAACCTTTTTAACCAATTAAAAAAAAGGAGGTTCTCAATTTTACTGTATCTTGGTTATTGTAATAAAGGGAATGTTTCCGCATAACGTAACGTAACGCTTTGTACTACTTATCTATGACAGCTTACTATGACAAGGTGTTTGAGCTGGCAATAACTAGTGAAAAGAGTGAACAATATATGCGCGCTGTAATTGTCATACGAATACTGTACAATCTGTACACAACAGCATTGCGATGCCTGTATAAATTCGGATCTGGCACAACAATAGGCAAAATTAACAATTGTACCTATTGTACTGCCAGCGACATGAACGTATTGTCTCGTGATCACGAAATAAAATTGAAGTATTTCCTGGCAGTTAAAATATATTTCAGGGGACAATAGCACTAAAATGGACATTGTCCCAAACCAAGTATTTCCAACCCTTCGTTTTTCATACACTGACGCACGTGTGCAAAGCTCCACGTCGTGGATTGAAAAACTCTAGGCTCGTACTACTATTGGACGACAAACATACTTCGAGCATACAGGCCACTTGATGATAAGCGACAAAGAAAATTCTACCCTAAGGACTAAGATGGGATGCCAAGCAAAAAGTGCTCCAAGGTCCATGGACAAATACAATAATCTTAAGGTTGCGTATGCGATATAGGCTCTCGGTATACAGGGTGACTGGCTATTCGATACAAACCTATATTTATTGAGGTTTTATTAAATAACTTGAAATGTAGCATTATGTTTTTATTTTTTTGACATTACATTAAATCGCTGACATTTTAGCTTTCAGAAAATACATCAAAGAGCATTAAAAAATTGCAATATATATTTATTTTTTTCGAGCTTTGTTCCGCAATTTCGAAAATAAACTTAAATCTCAAATATCTCAGAAGTGAATAATATTCGGCCAGGGTACTACATGACCTTATTGGCTCCAAATGAGCTCTACTATGACTCCTTAAAAGGTTTGTATCAAATATCCAGTCACCTTGTATATCCTCAGTCGGTTGTTTTTATCATTGCCCCGCAAAAAACAATACGAACATTGTTGTTTAGATTACTGAAGGTTAATGTTGATACACCATCACACATCAAAACTTACGAGGCACAACCAGCACATCCCGGTTCTTCTCCCGGTTGTCCCCCCGGTGCCCCCCCGCACAGTCCCCGATGGTGAAACGCGGCGTCTGCTTGCAGATCTGCTGGTACTCCCGCTGGTACTCGTTCAGCTTGGTCAGCGGCTCCCGCAGGGACTTCTGCTTCAGCCGGCGGGACAGCTCCGACACCGGGAACCAGGACACGCCGCAGACTACGTGCTCCTCTAGCGTGTCGTACACGAACTTGTATTGTTCCTAGAATGTACACGTTCATGTAAAATTCAGCAATAGCTGTTATTAGATTAGCTATTGAAAAAACGCCAATCCGTTGCTCCATTTTTACGCGAAATCATACAGATAACTTAACGGAATTCTCACTCATGACATGACACCAGATTAATTAAGGGCCGCACTCAGAGCCAGTTAATGATATTAATGACGATTAAGTATGTAGTTCCTCAGTGACCATTTTTCATACACAAGGTTGAAGAATAAGAACCATACACAAAAATAATCGTAGTTAATTGTCTCTTAAATGTCTCTAGCTTATTTCGGCGGTAAGATTCCATGCTAGGTTCAGAATGGTAATGGAATATTATGAAAAAAAGACGACCTTCATTTAGTCTTCATATGCGCCAATACCTACGATGAGCACGGTGTTTTCAATTCACGAACTTGTGCTCCGCCTTTCGCATTTACGTTGTATGTTTACGTTAAAGTACGTAAAATTAAGTACTGGTGCGCTACTTCATGCATTGAAAACACTTTGTCTTTCCACTTTGTACTAACCTCATTCTCTATAAGGCCTTTACGTGATTGCCTAAGCTTCTTCAGAAAGCCGAAAACATCAAAACAGTCTTCTTCTTCTGCCAACTCGAGGTTAGCGTCTATAGATAAGTAAACTCCGGAACGACCTCCTCCGTCACTGTGAACAAAGCAAACATTTAATATCAGGAAACAGCCAACAAAAGTACCGTAGAATTATAGCTGGAGGCTTGTTTTAATGTAAAAGACATCTGGGAAATTACAAAAGGTTTCTTTCAACTTATGAACAATGCAGATGAATTTTCTTCTACAGATACGTAATTATAATAAACATGATCATTTCATTATAGTCTTGTAACGGGGTACTGAGTTAATGAAACCACCGGAGAAGTTTAAGACTTATATTAGCAAAGGAAGACGAAAAAATAACAGCTAAGCATATACAAATAAGCTAATTATAAAACAACAAAAGGCAGTTAGAATATTTAAAAAAAAACAGGCAGGGTAAACAAAAGCGGTTACTTAACAAACTATTTACAGCGAACAGCAATATTTCGCTACTACTAGCGTCACCTGTAGCTCACTAACAGATTGCAGACAGGGTGAGAGTAATGTAATTTTAAGCATTAAGCGATAACAAGGCAACAAGGTGCGCGTGCGCTAGACTATCCTACCGTCAAATGGAACAGAAACAAGAGAGGTGTTAAGTGCGTGCGTTAATAATACAGGGCGAATTAAGAAATATACGAAAAGAACTAAATAACAATAAATGAGTTGAAGTAGTGCACATCGGACATTCCGTGCTACGGAAGTGTCGTTATCGCGCAGCTATTTCCTAGGTACTAAGTGTACGTCCTAACTAAACGAATTATAATATACAATACGGCTGTACGCCACGTTCCGTGCTACGAAAGCAATAGCGGTCGGTCGTATTGTTTGCGCGCTCGTCAAGTCCAGGTATCGTTCCGTGTCAACAGAAGCGTGTGCCTGCACGAGCCGAACTGGCCGGCGGCCGCCGCGGGACAGGTTATAAGGCCGCGAGGGCGAGCGCTGAGGTATGAGCGCGCGGGGCGTGCGCGGCCCGCTTCACTATCGGACGATATCTGACTTGGGCACATACTAACGCGCGTTAAAGTGGTGGTGGTTTCATCTCAGGGCGTTACAGTCTTTATTTTGTCACGTTTGGTAGTTACATATTGGAATTTAACATTGGGTGGTATGCCCCGGCTCTGTCGCATAGAACGTTCGGTCGTTGATAAAAAGCTGGATGAGGCAAGCGCATGAGTCCTAGCCAAAATGCAAATGCTGCTTACGTTTCTCTTTTTCTATCGACTCGACATTTGTATGGAGTTGACAAAAATGGTCAACGCGGTTTGTCATTTTCGAAAATCGCTATTTAAGCGTTAAGAATCTTGAATATAACGCGACAGCATGTCGCCAGGAAAATTAAGCCTATAAAGATCACGTCAACTGCTAAAATACTGCTTTCTCAAATCTCTACGACGATTAATCCTGTGCTACAACCAAACAGTTTCGTGCAGAACTTCAGTCCTCCTTTTGGGAGGCCTGCCTTTAGTTTGCCTTCCGGCGTTGAAGTAATAATAGTCCTTTTGCTTGCTGGCCCAGTGTGTTGTGATTGTCTAGGCCAGCGTTTAGTATGCCTATCGGTGCAGTGGCTCAGCACATTACTCCCACGTTGGGCATTTCCTTCGATCCGACCATTACGGGTAAGTAATACGAGATATAAGAACTGATAATATAACACTCATAATATATACGCTCACTTTGTATAAAGACGTTTAGTATAACGTTCACTGGATATAATGAACGGAAGATATAATTTCAAAATAGCTATTTCCATAAAGTATAACGTTATTAATATATAATATCAATTTATATAACTATTAAAACGTATAAAGTTCATAACACCTAAGATTTAAAAGATATATTAATCAAATTATCTAACATCAAAAAACATAATACACGTATAATATAAAAACATGCATATGTTATTTATTTGAAATTAAATTCTATTTTCAGTATTAAGTGGCCTTCTTAATTAACAATCAACCTTACCTTACTAACTTTACTGGCAGCAGTCTGAATTTTCTGGGCAGAAAAAAAAATAACCTCGAAGGCCTAGGCGGGAGCTTTGCTCCCGCCTAGGCCTTCTAACCTAACCTAACCGAGTCGGTTCTGACCTGATTCGTCATGCTCGTGGCATTTTCTGGTTAATTAAAACAAATTACAAGCAAGACCGTTCTGGTAGACTCGAGTTCATAAATATGTGTACACTTTAGTACCTTGTCTATTTATTTTATGTCATGTTTAAACTGCCATAAGTATATGAATTGTCACAGCGATTAAAATGACAAAGTACTACAGGGTACACATATCTATGAACTCGACTGTACCCGCTCCTTACAGTACCCACCCATTGAGTATAGCATACGATATTAGATCTTATAATCCTTATACTAAAAGATATTATGTATTATGATCGCTATATGTCATGTATGTTATACGAACTGAAATTAGTAAGGTGAGTGTTATATTAAAAAATATTATATAAAATGAATATTATATGACTTGACCGTTATTCCTTATAAAAATATTGATTTTGTTATTATAGCTAACGTTCATTATATCTCGTAAACGTTAGTAACATGAAAATAGTTATTATGTAGTTATATCTCGTGGGACGCACCCGACCATTACACCTACACGTGGTGATTGATGAATGTACTCACTTGCAGTGCACGACCATGGGCCCGGCAGCAGGGTTGGTCGCGAGCCGGCGGCCCACCACGGCCCGCACCCTCCGCCGGAACTCTAACAAAGCGTTGCTAAACGGACATGTGTGCGAGTGCCACTGGGTGTAGTGGAACTGCAGAATGAACCGCTCCTCTACCACCACCTGGAACAACAAACCAATGCTGTACAAATGGTAATATGGAACCATAACCCATCATATAACTGCGTCCCAGTGAAATTGTAAATCAAGTAAAAATTGTCAAACAAATTGTTTTATAAAGTCACTGTGACACAGTTTTATGGTAGATCAGGGTTCTATTTTGCCCTATGTTCATCGCGCTAGTGTTAAGCAGGCATAAACCTTGTCACTGTCAGTATAATACTGGCCAATCTTTGCTGTGGGTTTGGTTTATTAGTCAACGCAATAGGAGTGCTTAGGATTTTCGGTCGTCGTGACAGCTTTCGCTTTGTTAGGAATTTGGGACTTCACATGGCTATAAGGTACTGTACAAACCGGTATAAACCCGGATCTATATTCGATTTGTTAGATTATTCGGATCGCATTTTTCTTCTTTCTTTATTGGCAAAGCGTTTTTAAGATGTAAAAGAGTTAAAATAAATTAATAAAAATAAAAATACTGCAAATTGTCGATTGAAGGTTTTGCGCAACGGTGTGACAGGGCACAATAACAACCTCGACCATAGCTCAAGGTCTTTTATGATTTATGATGAAATAATAATGGTTCAGAAAATTTAAGGACAATAAAAGCCTGCAAATTGACTTACAATTATTTCCTTTGACTTCAAAAGTAATAAGGTAAGACATAAAATATAAATCATTATTCAAGAATAAACCTCCGTAATAAAATCAAATCAACTCAATTGATAAAATTAATATTGGCGCGTGGGTTGATTACCTGATTGTAACTTCGAATAGGGACGAAACAGAAATAACTTGCCTTTGGAGAATTAAATGCCGCGCAAGGTTTAATAAAAATAATTCCCAAAGCGTTAAAAAGGACAATTACAGTCGGAGCGACAGTTTTAATGAAAAAACCTCGGCGCAGCAAACCGACGAGAGAGCTAGCGTAGTTTAAGCCGCGGGAAATTAATATTAAGCTCACAAACGATGCTTTATTCTGCTTTTGAACTGTGCTTTGTGCTTCCGATTGACGTTTACAGTTACTTAAACAACGGTGCGTCGTCGTTTTATGATATTGACCGGTTACAGACTGGCCGACGATATTATTGATGACTCAAAAATGCGGCTGCGATTCTAGGGTATTAGGTACTTTCTGTGGCATCGTTATGACATGATTGGTTCTGTTCAGTTAACAAATACTAAAATTAATCGCTAGGGATATTTTGGAGAGAAAAATAAACTCATTTTCTTGCTGTCTGATTTATTGGGATATTTCTAGTTAAGGGATTATTATATAGATCTAGATACGATAACGAAATGTCATAATATTTTTATTCGCATCATTATATATGAATAGGTACTAAGGGGAAATAAAAGAATATTAGCATAAACCATTTTTTTCTTCTTGATCAATAAAATAAAATTACTGAATACCAAATCATCACCAATATTACAAAATGCCATACAATTATAAATATTTGTTTGTTTGTCTTTACGATAAAATTGCAAAACTGTTTGATATGAAAGTTACAGAGAGTTTACAGCCGGAGTCAATTATAAGGAAGGCACTTTTTAACCCAGAAAATGAGATAGTTTCCGGTGAAATACCGATAAACTTCTTTGTAAGAAAAGCTAGTAAATATTAACACATTATGAGCGATCTTTAGAAAAGTATTCAACTATTTAATACAACGTTAACTTACATTCTTCTCGGTCTTGTAGAGTCTAAAGGTGCGTATGTGGAAGTTGGCGAGCTCTTCTTCCTGCACGATGCCCACGCTGATGTCGCCGTAGGTCTCGTCCTTTTCTTTGTTAGGAGGCCAGTATTGGACGCACATCACCTGATAAACATCACAATTAAAATTGATACCTCTGTTTATTACAAACTATCAATTTAACAAATTGCCTAATAGAGAGATTTTGTCTTAAGTGAATAAAAATTATACAATAGTTATTATTTTAGTTATATCAATCATAACTAGCAATCAGAACTATCAAATATATCAGCAAGTTTGTTAGTGATTTAACTATCATCTTGTTTGATGTATCTAACGTCTTGTCGAGCTCATATGTAATCAAGAAGCTTGTAATAGCCACCAATTATTTTTCTATAGTGCTTAGGTACTTTCCGACTGGTTAAATTTAAGTGAGATCGAGTGTAAACAATTTATTGTACAAACAAAAATAAAAAACCGGGCGAGTAAGTCGGATTGCCCACCGAGGGTTCCGCACATGACACGAACTCAACCGACGGGTAACTCAATTCAAAATTTGGACCGCCGCGCCGGTCCTTGAATAAAGACCCTGTTTTGATTTTTCATATACTGGTAGTAAAAGACGGTATTACTCGCCATATTTCATAGGTCTAGATTAACGGAAAATACCCTATAAGCTTTGATTCCCTTGAGAGTGTCGAAATATACGTTTTTTGCGGCTTAAACAACCGTATCATTTTTTTACGTTAACTTAGAAGTAACATTTTTTCACAGGTTCAAGGGTCTGTTAAAACTTGACTATATGGTTTTAATTTCAATTCGATACCTCCACGCGTTCCGGAGATAAATAGTCTTAACAGTAGTGTTACCTTGATAAGGGTTCCGTTTTTCCTTTTGACGTACGGAACCCTAAAAATAACACAGATAATGTAATTTACCATTCAAATTCATTTCATAAATACGGACCGATTTATAAAAGCATTAGCGCGCGCAGTAATAAATATTCCACTTCAACGTGTCACAGCCACGCTCGCAAAACAACCCTGAATACAAGAGAAAACTAATAACACCGGAGCAAAAGGGCTTTTAAACTCGTATGTGCAATGTTTTCTTATTTTACACCCTTTTATCGTTGTGCCCGTCTCCGAGCGCGTCCCGTTTAGTACCTCGGAGAAGTTACAACCTCGTAACAAATAGGGTGGAAAATATTTTTGAAATCTTGTCAGGTCGTCGGAGCAGAGCGTCGCGTCGGCGTTCGGGGCGGTGGGGCGGAAAATGATGATGGGTCGGGTAAAGGCTATTCTTGAAATTTTTAGTGTTTTGTTAAACTACTGTAAACGTAAGAGTAGGTCAAACATGCTGGTTTGTAAGTCAGGATAAAAATATGGATATTGCACTGCGTTGTCATTATTTTGACGACGCGTTTAGCAAAGTAGGTAGTGAGAATGCCTACGAAGCTAGTGATCCCGGGTTCGAGTCCCGGTATGGGCAAATGTTATGCGTGATGAGCGCAAGTGTTGGTTCCGAAGCGGAGTCTTGGATGTTTTCTGTATATGTAAGTATGTATTTTTTATACGTACGTTTTCGTTGTTTAGTACGAGTATCCGTAATATAATCAAATCCGACATTCTACAGCCATAAGGTTAAGTTTCCTGTAGGTTAAAAATGACTTAGCATTTCAATTGAAATTGACAACTTCTAGTGCACTTTTCTTTAAGTGGAAAATTTACGTTCACGACTGTACAAGCTTGAACCTATTTTGGGTCTAGGTCAAATTGTGTGAGATTGTCTTCTGATATAAGTATATCGTATCTCGTTGTTTAGTCTCATGATTAGTCTGTAGCAAGTAGTTAAGTATCGGCGGAAAATGGACTATAACAAAAGTATCGATAGCATGATTGTCAATCAAGCTATACCTAATCATGTACTTACCTACTACATTATAAAAAATGTAATAAACAGCCCATTGCCATCAGTGGTACCAATACAGATAATAACATTGGTATCAGAATAGAGGAAACTTTCTCCCTTCCAGTTTGTTTGCGTAATCGAAGTTCGTACGTGTTGGAAATTGGAAGAGTCAGATCGCTAGCTCATAGCGGACTTGTATAAACTTGTTTCAGTAATCAGCGCTATTGAACAGCTGGCAAAAGTCAAGATAGTCGCAAAAACATTGAGGTGTATTTTCTGGAGTTCATTGGTGCCTGTCTGTTCACTTTGTGTTATGAATAAACCTATGTAAAGATAGCTTTTAGAAAAACAAAAGGCAGTATCATCAATATAATGTTATCAATTAATCGTTAATATTATTATCGAATTTAATTTGCGAATTATTAGTGGATTTGTATGCAAATAATTAATTTCCTGCTTCTCCCCCATTCTTCTTCTCGTTGGGGTCTGATTTTAATGAAAATCTCGCTGTACATCTTTAGGTTACTCAAAGAATAACTTCCTGTCAATGAGTATGAAAAGATAAAAAAATGCCTTATTTTTTTTAAGTTATTGACATACGCGTATGCCTTGTTTCGTTACTTGTGATCAAACCCCAATGCGTTGGCTTTATTCTCAAAGTCAAAGGCCAACGGACTCCCATAAGTAAAATACACATTTATAATTTAAAAATTCATTAAACACGATAAACACAAGTTTAAAAATGTGAATATGAACTTAATTCATCACAGGATTTTTATTTCAACTCATTTATATAATCTAGCTTGTAACCAAGTTCTTGGAATTGTGCTAATAAAATTCCCGACTCTCTTTGGATTTACCTTCTGCTACTTATTCGTCGCCGCTAACCTGTCTTTATGAAGAGCTAAGTTAATTCCATTGTGATTTGAACCTTTCACAGAAAACCCATTCGCTGCATGTTAAAGTTAGATTGCTACGTTAAAAGTACAAAGTCTAGGGTGATTTTACGAGTCCTAATTAAAATAATAATGAATGTGTTGTACAAGGAGAGGTGCAATACGGAAAGCGCTTTTCGTTTTATTCATTTAAACGCCACTCAGCTGTAGGAATTTCAATTTTTTCAGGATGAAAACTAGACGTGTAAAGAATTTATGGAAACAAAGAAAGGAGGATATGGTGAGTTAAATTATTTTATTATCCCAAACTAAGTGCTAACTAAGCTTGTACTATTGATAAAAAGCAATGATAAACAAACTTAAATAGAGAAACTAATACTTAAGTCCTGATCGGCAATCGAACCTGGGACCGCTTGCTTTGAAGGCAACGTCACTTCCACGTCGTCAGTTGATAAGAGGAGTAATTTTTTTAAAGCTACTGAAAGATACAGAGAACGCATGCGTTTCGGTGACTACCACTTGCAAAGGAACCTTCGTCGGGATAGTAATGCAATGTTATATTATGACCATACCTGGGATAACTCGGGGCAAGTTCTAGGGATTTGATATCGATAAAAATGATGTCGATGTAATTAAATTAATACATGTGCACATTGAGCATTCTCGATTACTGTAAAGAGGTTCGATGTCTTATCTGATATCGAGCCTCTTAAGATAATAAAAGTATGCGGATGTCATTTCAATCAAAATGATAATTTACTGTCAGTACCATTCATATTCGTACGTTTAGTAGTTTAAAGTGGATATTTTCATCTAGACGGCAATCATTAATACCGACGAATATGGAAAAAATATTGATTATATATTATGAAAACTGTTATAAAATAAACATAATTATAAATACAGGTGTTAATTTGTTTATTTTTTATCTAAAAATGAGGAGAAAATAAGTAATATTTATTTATGTCCAATAACATTTAGATGTTGGCAGTAACATCGATATATTTTATGTCGATAAAATATTTTGCTATACCTATCACTTTCGTACAGATGCCCCGAGTTATCCCAGGTATGATTATGACACTGGACAGTGCTATCGCTATCACACTTGCTCTCGCCGTTGACGTTGACAGTCACGTTTCATAGAAATATGAAGATTGCCGCTATTAAGAAACTGGTAGTAGTGTAACAACGGTAAATTAAGCGATGAAGCGATGGAGAGCGAACTAAGTTGCAGAGTAATCGTGACGGGAGGAGGCGGCCGATGGGCCGGAACTGCGACTCATCCAATTAGTTACGAACAAACGCCTTGCGTTCAATTACTTTATTATCTCATTTGTTATTCAAATACAGTTTCAGCTTTACTGCGGGGGATTCAATAGGTAAAGTTATAAGATTACTAGTGCCACTATAGTAGTTATCGTTGCAGTGAGCGTCTAAACTAAGTACTTTCCCTTAAAGCGTAATATTGCTTCAAGGAATCACAGGAACACTCAGGATCTTGAATTAACATTTTTTTGGAAAGTAATTTTAGCACCTTGGCTTGGGCCACAAATACATATAAACACACAGTACTACCTTTTTAGATCTCTGAATCATTGTACATAGTGTCTATGGCTTAATTTAAATTAGTAGGTCCAAAGTACTATTTCCAAAGGTTCATGATACTACAGCCTACAGCAGTCTAAAAAAATATCTTGGACGTTTGAGAAAGTACCTTGGACCATAATATCTTATACCTCAATAGGTACGTAAGACTTTTGCATAGGGTACGTCGAACCTTAGTGCCTCCCACCTTAGTTGATAATACCTGGAACCTCATATAGAAGATAGTGTTCTGAACCTTAGTAGGTAGTACCTTGATGAAGTCGAAGGTCTTGGTGAGCATGACGATGGCGGCGGCGCGCTCCTGCCAGATCATGCGCCAGAAGTCCAGCACCGTGTCCTCGGTAGGGCCCTGCGTCACGATGTACGCGTTCGGCTTTAATATACTCTGTGAACAACATATGTTATAGATAAACTAACTATTGTCTATAATCCCGTAAATTATCTATACATATCAAAAATGTCCAAGAGCTAAAAATATCCGTACATTATTTAAAAACAATAAAAATATCATTTAGTCCAGGTATCACAACACCCATATTGATGAAACATAGCATTTCTATACTTAAATATAACGTACAGCCTGTAAGCACTTAGAAGATGCTTCGGTTTTTTACTTATCTCACTCGCTCTTAATAAGATCGTATGAGAGTGAGTGAGACACAAGTACAAACCCGAAGCTAAGAGCTATCAGACTGTAGTTTTATCATTATACAATTTAAATAAATTAAATTAATTCGTATGTTTGTTTAATTAATACATGTAGGTATAGCTGGAATATTAAAGGCCGCATATCGAGAACTGACAGCCTTCTTAATTTTAGTTTGTGTTGAACTATTTTGTCAAAATAGGTAAGACATGCATATAAACTACAGTACGGCCTAGCCAAGATGCAAACGCTGTTAATATTTCTGTTTTTTATCGACTCGAAATGTATGGAGTTGACTTAAGCGGTCCACGCCATCTGTTATCAGCGTACGTCTATACTTCGACATTTTATCGTTTTTTCGAATTCGCTTTCTTGGACCATAGATAGTGTATATTTGTATAATCATACAATAACGTATGTCGTCGGAAAAGTTCACATTCGTCTTGCTTTCTCAATACTGAAGCTGACAGAAAAGGCAAGATAAATACGAATTATTCCGAGCAAAAACGATGTCGTATGTTTATTCACTTCATATTATCTATATACTATAGCAAGATAGTAACTTCAATTGTAAGAAGTCTGCAGCAAAACTAATAACATTCCCAACCGTTTGAAAATCTTCTTAAGATTACACTGTAAACATTGTCTCAGATTCAAAAATGAGATTATTTTACAATATGATAAGTTACCGATTATTTTCTCATTATAAATGATTCACAATTTGGGAAGTTTATTTACCAATACAATGCTAGGATAAACACAGACCCAACAAAGTTTGAGTGAGGTCTTGCAAATTGGAAAACTACCGAACTCGTTCATTCTAACCATACGGAACCCAAAGCCCTTTTAAGGGTCTCTTATGAAGTCATATCGGAGCCCTTAAAGGGCCGCAATGAGCGAAATGACCCTAATTTGTTTTGGTCACTATCGGACGTAATAGGGGCGGAATGAATGGAGGGAGGGACGTTATCTGGGCTAATAGAATAAGTATAATGGCTTCGGACAGTCGTTTTGTGATGATGTCTTAGCTTATGTATGGTTTTAGAAGCAGAGTTTGCTCCAATATGATTGAGTTTTTATACCGCATACGTGAAAAACGAATTTAACTTGGTAAAATGTTAAATTCTTTATAACTACTTCACCGCGGTACCTACCGTTAATATGCTAAAGGACTGCGGGCCATTTTTGCCTTCAGGCAATATTTTATACACGTTAATGTCAGTGGAACAAGGAGTACACTTAAACTCCAAAATGAGCAAGAGAAAACGTGTTTTCATCATATTTTCTAGAATTTATTCAGAATATTATGTTAAAGAGAAACGAGATCGTATTCGTTACTAAAACGAAGTATGAAAGAACGTCATGATTACGAACGAGTGAGCTGAAGCGTTTATTCGTCTTTTTTATAAAGCAACAAATCTAAACAATGTTACTCAAAAATGTTATAAAAGAAAATAAATGATACCAAATAACTCTCTTCGTAATGAACAGCATTTTTTTTTAATAAAACTAAATAATTGACCCGAAAATTACGCCCGCCTTGCTACAAACGTTAGCGATAAAAGCTCAATCTCATTTCAAAATATCTAACAAAAACAAAGAGTTTAAGAAACAAATACACATTTATTTTTATTATTTATTTATTTATTTATTATGACATGTTGACAAATTTTGTTTTAATACAATGTCCCACAAAACTGTTTTTACAGTTTGACTGTGGGATCCGTGAGTCTTGGTTTACATTATGTGGGTATATATCATAGAAATTAAATATGTAATACTTAACTTAAAAATTTAAATAGAACTAAGATAATGTGTAAAAAGGACTTTCTTAAACCTATTTTTATTAGGCTCCAGTCTCACAGCCGCAGGCAAGCTGTTGAGAATGTACGGTAAGCGCTTCTCAATAAGCCTGTCCCCATAGTAATTGCTTACTCTGGGTACAGCATACTTACCCGCGGCTACCGACCTGGTGCCATGTTTTTGGTTCAATTGCGATAAGTTACTCTCCTGATTGCCATGTTGATTGACTGCTAGTATTTGTGTCTAAGAGTTGCCGGTAGGATTTTGCATATTTTAAATAGTTGATGATAATCTTGTTTATATTTATTTTTAGTTTTATTGTTCACTAATAGCTTCAGAAATTTAATTTGCATCTTTTCTATTTTATCCAAATTTGTTTTGAAGGTAAGACCATAGCAATCAAGAGAGTAACAAATAATTGATTCAACCAAAGACTTATATAAACATTTAAATGTGCCATTTGGAACTCTATAGCTCAAGTGATAAAACCTTCCCAATAAAACTCTTAATTTAGTACAAATAAAATCAATGTGGGATGACCATGAAAAGTTTTCGTCTATTTTCATGCCAAGGTAAGTCATACATTTGACACGCTCAATTGGCTTACATTGGCATAAAACTAGATTATTATGGTAACAAGAGAATTCATGGGCTACTATTACGGGCTGTGGTGAATCAGGAGGACATAAATAAGGTGAGTGAATGATTAACAATTTAGTTTTGTCCGCGTTTAAAACAATACCATTATCGTGCGACCACTTGACTACTATAAACATTGTGTATGCACTAATCATTATAAGCTCTTATTTAGAACAAAATACGTTGGTATAATATGACGTGACTGGTCTGAGCATGAGTCTAGACCAGCAGTTCTCAAACTTTTTAGTCGACGGAACCCTTTTGAAACAACACCCAATAATTATAGAGCCTCAACAGTAGCAAAATTTCATTTTAGAAAAAGATACTTTATAATAACAATTGTTTATGTATGTATGTGTATGTATGTTATGTTTATTCATTCTTTATGTATGTAGGTAGGTACATATGGTTTATTGTTTATGTTTTATTTGATTGTGAATTTTGAAAATAAGTAAAGACTCTTGCTGAAATGCTCGCTGTATAGGGTACCTATACTTTTCTCTGTTTGGCCTAGTGGTTGACTGGTAGAGAATGCCTTAATGCATTAAGTCCGCCAATTGTACTAACTTTTTGTATTGTGCAATAAAGATTAAACAAAAAAAAATAAAAAAATGTAATGTTAGTGTATTTACGGGGCTCCAGGCCTACCTTCACGCCTTCATTCCCAGAGTGGGGTAGGCAGAGCTACAGAATTACCAACGCCTCCAAAAACCCGTTGACAACTCTGTAACCACAATTTGCACAATTAAAGGCTAAGATGTTTAACTGTGTATATTAGTGACAGGTTGCAAGCCCATCGCCTAACAGTACTACAAGCCTTTATTCCCTTAGTCGCTTCTTACGACTTCCACGGGAAGACATGGAGTGGCACAATTCTAAGCCGGCAACACAATAAAAAAAAAATCTCCAGGCCAAAGTATAATAAAAAAAGTAGTTTGTCTCCGTTTCTTTAAGAGTTTCCGTTACCTATTGCCGTTGGGGCGCTAGCGTTACGTTGATACACTCGATACTTAATACGTTCGGAATGAAATGAGGCGATGGCGCGGCCCCGACTAAACCGGCTCGGTCCGCCCTGTTAAGTGTGCTTGTGGTATCTCACGGCACATGTGCAAGCCGCGCGACATACCTTTGCTTGAAGACGAACTACTGTTTATACTAGCACACTTTGAGAATGCCTGCTTCTAGACATATAGCTTGCTTAACATTCCCAGCAGTCATTATTAGCAAACGTGTCTCGACTGCGGAGCCGACGCGAGCGCACCTACGAGCTTAATAATAATTACTAATCTTAGTTTGTAATCTTAGGGAACATTGTAGCTTTTATACTTTAGATTGTAAGGTTGTTTTTAACTTGACACAGGAAAAAGTCGATGAGTCAAGGTCAAAGGCAACGGACAAATATTTTACGATTTCATGAATTTCACGAGTGTAAAATAGTCAGGGCCACACTATTCTACTAGGCAAAACCATATTGTTAAGTAAATAAGAGAGTAACGTTGATAATACGAAAGTAAGTCAGATGCAATATAGTTTTACTGTATCGAATAGAGGCCTAATGAAATCTTACGAGCATTGCAAACGGGTGAACACAGTGACAAAGATAAAGATAAAGACATTTATTCAGTAAGTAGGCCGCACGGGCACTTTTACACGTCAAGAATCTACCAGCGCTTCACAAGAGGAGACCACTGCAGAGAAGAAACGCCGCAAGAAACTCGGCAGTCAGTCATATTGTAACAGTAGTTGATACCCGACTACCTCAGAAGGAGGGTTGTGTTTTTCAAGTGTAGGTATGTATGTACGAGTATGCATATATATCTATGCCTACACGGCTTGATTGATTGCCATTTGGAGTGTCATTTGATTGTTCTTGGTTGTGGAAGTGCCTATAATGATTTTAATCAAACTTCTTCTTATTTAAATTAATGGCGGTTCACCACATGATTTCACCAGTGTCAGTGAGAGAGTATAATCAGTAAATAGAACAGTAAATAAAAATTAACATAAGTAAAAGCCGGGTATCTTTCAATCGGTCATCTGGCCTCTCAAAAGGTTACCGGAACGACCTTAATCAAACTTGAGAGGTGTTTTATTTTTGACGTATATCGTCGACAGTATCGAAAAAATGCAATCAAGTTGCATTTGTTGCTTTTTATTATCGTTGTTATACGACGGTGCGCATAAATTTACGTACATACATTGACGTAAAAGTGCAACGTCAGCTTGAGTGGCAGGGTGCACCGAAATGGATGGAAAACAGTAAGTATATATATTAAGCGTATATATTCCTACAAAGGGGTTATTATGACATAGCAATGCAGTTCATTGTACGCTGACAGAAAAAGACAGAGCTATATAACTGCTATAGCTCTGTCCGTAAAGGACAGGTAAGCGTAAAGCTTACCGTAAAATAAACAGCATAGCTATGTCATAATAACCCCAAAGATTACGTTACTTATGATAGTTACGTTACTTGACAGGCTTGGCGGCCGAGAAAAACAATATGAAAACATGTCAAAAGCAATATGGTTTTACCGAGTTGAATAGAGTCAGAGTAGGATTGCTTTTGTATCAAGGATGTATTGGCGAACCCTGTCGCAATGACAGTCCATATAACTTAAATATCAGTGATATGGCGTTTAAATAACTTCCGCTTCCCGACTAAAATTAACTTCGGATGGTCCTTTAATAAAGTCCATAAAAAATTACAATAAATTACCTGAAGTTAAAAAGAAGATTAAAAAGATTGAGATACAGTCTCGTGACAGACAGACGAACAGACGGACATCGAAGTCTTAGTATTAGGGTCCCGCTTTTACCCATTGGGTAAACAAGGAAAAAAAATGTATTAATAAACTGAACCAGGTGCTAGTAAACAAAGGCTATTATACAATAAAATAATATACAGATGACGCATTACGATAATCAATAATATAATATTGGTTATAATATACTTATAATATACTAATTAATTTATACCTCCTCTGTCCTAGTGATGCTATGCCCTTCAGGGTTCATTTTTTATTACTTATTTATTAGTTTGAGGTGTACCATTATGGAAAAGCAATAAATAATGTAATTGAATTGATACGACCCCCTACGGCGACACGGTTCCAAGGTGGTAAATCTCTTTAAATGTACCTACTTTTAGATGTCCTTAAAAAGGTATTCTTGATCCGAAATAATTGGAATCTATTAAAAGTAGAAATCTTACGAGAATGTATAAGGATTCTTCAGATTAAATATAAATTATTTTACTCCATTCGACAATTCCGCGTTCTCGAGGAACTTGGCCATTACTTTTAATATAATTTATAGATTTTGCTCAGAAAAAAACGTCACTGACTCATTCAAAGAAAATTATGGACTTTTGTTTATAAAAATCTTAAGTGTAGGACTGTGTGTATAAATATATAGACCATACAAATGACAATTGAGTTGTATTGCAATAGTGTATTCTCTACATTATAATAATAAAGGTAATTAAATCAGCTGTTAAAGTTGGATATCTAAAATGCAATTAAAACAAGTTCGTTTGGTTTAAAGTAGATTTGAGTAGCGATAGATATTTACCCTCGCATTTACAACTACTTCTATGGTATAGTTAGTAAAGACATTAAATTATTAAGGTATATTTATGTTTAATTGTTACCTGAGATCCCCGCCACTCATAGGCGACCTTTTGACCCCTGTCCCTAGCATTTGACATTCAGTACTGACCGACGTGTGGTGCGATGCGCGTGGACCGGTATGAGCCATATATCTGCTCCTGAATATACCAATTTTGTGTGTTTTACTCTTGTGCGTGAACGTATAACCTGGACTAGACGAACCCTGGAAGATCGGGACAGCTCCGGAAGGAGTCAGTGAATCGCTGAACGCCTAGCTGACCTAGGCCTAATGAAGAAGCCCTAACTTGGACCTAAAACGGTATTGTGAACAGATTTATCCCTACACTGACTGACCTTTTATTTATCAATCCCTTAACATTTTGGTAGCAGAGCGTGGTTTCGTCCCCTCTGGTATTCCGCCGTGGCTTTCAATAGACTAAATTTAGCTTAACTCCACCATTAATTACGATTTTGTGCATAACCAATGGATTATTATATTATAACCTATTCAACTATGGATTATTAAACAAATTCTACGTTGATTGCCTACAGGTGAAATATAAATCTAAATTATAACTCGGATGACGTCACTTGTTTACGAGATAGTTGGGTGTACTTGCAGTTTACCTGCGACCATTTTTTTCATATAACATTCCTTATCTCTGCCGATCCGGCCCGGCCGCCCGGCATGCATTGCTACATATTGTAATTATATATAAATAGTGCAAATCATTGAATTTGGTTATCTGTTTGTATTTTGAAATATAAACTTATTTTCCGGCTTTACTGGCATTCGATATGTCTGAGAACGATACTGACCCGGCTCAATCCCCATCGGTTTTGTACACCGATTCTCCTACTTTTAAACGGAATATTGGAATTATTCGTTTTGTGAGTGAGTGGGTTGGACATACTCACGAGTCTTTGAATTCTCTATCGCATGCTAAATTGCGCGTTAGATTGAGTGATTTAGATAGGCATTATGAAAAGTTTACTAATGCGTGTTCGGAGCTCTTTGGAAGTTTAGACCAAAATATTGATGGGAGCGAGTATAACTATGTTCGTCAGCAAGCCCGTGTAGTCAGAGATATGGTCGATGACCTTAAAATCAAACACGCTGAGATTTCCCCTAAACATGAAACTGACGAACCCACCGCTAGTAGCACGCCATCTCGAGTCCCGGCTAGGTTCACGATGTTTGACCCGACCTCAAGTAAGTTACCGGATCTGCCTGTGCCCAAGTTTGATGGGCGGGCTGACTCCTGGATAAGCTTTGTTGATCAATTTGAAAGCGTCGTCGATTCCCAACCACACCTGACCGCCATCATGAAGCTGCAGTATCTTCTGGGTGCGCTGTCTGATGAGCCCCGTCGCCTGATGCAGCATCTGCGCATGGAGGCCGGCAACTACGAGGTGGCCCGCGAGCTGTTGAAGCGGCGATACCATAACACACGCGTTCTGGCGGATAATTATATATCCCAAATCCTGCTTTTGCCTGAAATTAATTCCAGATTAACTGGTTTGCGTGCGACATTTCTAAACCCGTTGCTTACTGCTTTTAGAGGCCTCGAGCGACTCGAGTTGCCTGTAACCCATTGGTCTTACATGTTAGTGCACATCTGCTTGACTAAATTGCCTAGTGACCTTAGATCCAGATTTGAACGTCGTCATGGAAATCATACAGAATTACCTAAATTCGACCAGCTTCTGTTGTTCTTGGAGGATGAGTGCCGCCATCATGATAACGTCGGGAACGCGTCCCTCGTTGATGCGATTCCAACCGTACCACTTAAATCGCGCCCACGTTCACCGTTGCTAAACAAGCATGCCTATACTACCACTGTCCCTGTTGTTACTGTGCCTTCTAACCGGCTCACACGTCTGTGTTACCATTGCTCCAGTGAGTCACATTATTTAAGGGAGTGTCCTGAATTTAGGAAGCTGACCCCCAGAGACCGTTCGTCATTTGTAAAGGGTGCTGGCTTGTGCTACCGCTGTTTAGACAAGCATTCAATTGCCTATTGCCAACGCGACTACCACTGTGGAACGTGCCGACGTAGTACCCACCACACATTATTATGTTTCAACGATCCACGTTCTCCAGAGTACCCAGAACAACGCAAAAATCCCGCTGTTTCATTTCGTGAAGTGATGCCAGGCACCTCGCGCTCCCCTTCTCCTCGCACGGGCGGGGGCGTATATTACCGCTCTGGCACTTCCCGCAGGTCACCGCCAAGGACACCGCCTAATACGACTTATTATCCAAGACGTTCGCCGACACCCACACGTGGCAGACGCCCTTATCGCTCTCCCCCCCCCGGCTCGCCAAACTTACTCCCCAGCGCCATCTCAATCTGGTCGTGAAGCTCAAATGACTTATGGCGACGTAACAAGGTTACGTACACAACAAAATAAAATCTAGCTAGACTTAGACCCACCGCCGTTGCCTCACCTACAATCGACTATACCCACCAATTCCTTTGTATTGTTGCCTACTGCCCTTATCCATATTAAAACACCTAGCGGTTATTTTATTGAAGCTCGGGCCTTGTGTGACACTGGAGCCCAGGGCTGTCTTCTTACGTCGGAGATGGCTGTAGACCGTCTCAACCTCCCTATTTGCTCTGCGCCAACTCCGGTCAGAGGAATAGGTAATGTACAAACAATTCATTCTTGCGGTACAGTCCTTTTGTGTTTCAAGCCCGTTCATTCTGAAAAACCCCTTATCCAAACTAGAGCTATGGTAGTGAACATTATAGCGGGAAATCACCCAGAGTTAAAATTACCTAATAAATTGGTTGCACTTACCTCGCACCTTCGCTTAGCTGATCCCACCTTTTACCTCCCGGGGCCCATAGACGTATTGCTTGGAGCGGACGTCTTTGGAGCAATCTTTAATTCTGAGAAGCAATTCGTACCCATAAGCCATATAACCGCCTTTTCGACAATATTTGGCTTCATACTTTCTGGTTCTATACCCTGTAACACCGATGATCCTCATCCTCCAATGACCGGCCTTAGTTTGTCCCAAATCGTGGAAAGATTTTGGAAAATCGAGGAGACCCCAGAAAATCCACCTCCTAACCCGCTCGACGTTGAGTGTGAGGCCCTTTTTCAAACAACGACCACTCGTGAACCCGATGGTCGATTTAAAGTGCGGCTTCCCCTATTGTCAGATCGCCCAACCCTAGGAAATTCCCGAGAGACAGCAGTAAAACGATTCCTAAATTTGGAAAAGCGAATGCAATGCAATCAAGAGTTTGGTGAAAAATATATCGCCTTTATGCGTGAGTATATTGATTTGCATCACATGAGTTTATCCTCATTTGACCCGTTATGCGCTGAACACTATTTTCTCCCACATCATGGAGTTTTCAAAAATTCTGGCGACACCTCTAAAATTCGCGTCGTCTTTGATGGTAGCTGCGTCACTTCTTCGGGCGTGTCCCTTAATAGTTGTCTTCATACCGGCCCTAAATTACAGAAAGACATCAGTCTTATTTTACTTAATTTCCGTAGACATCCTGTAGTGTTCATCACTGACATTTGTATGATGTTTCGTATGTCTTGGGTCGCTGATGAAGATCGTCGGTTTCAGCTTGTCCTGTGGCGTGAATCCCCATCAGCCCCGTTACTTACCTATGAGCTTAACACGACCACTTACGGCCTGCGTTCTAGTCCTTACATTGCCATGCGTGCACTTTTAGAGTTGTCAAACCAAGAACGGTCTAACTTCCCGGAAGCAGCTGCTGTTATTGAGAATGACCTCTACGTGGATGACTGCTTGACTGGCGCTGAATCGGTGGTAAAGGCTCGAGCTTTGAGGCGCCAGTTAGAACAAATCATGGCCTCTGGAGGTTATGAGTTAAAGAAATGGATAAGTAATAAACCCGAAATCCTAGATGATCTTCCTCCCGAGCATCTCCAGCAACCACATTCCTTCCATGATCCTGAAAATCCTCAAACAGTTGCAGTTTTGGGAGTGCAGTTCAACCCTAATACGGATACATTTACTTACAAGTGTACCTTCAACACCGATCTTTGCACAACTAAACGCAAGGTTCTTTCCTTGATTGCTCGTATGTACGATCCCTGTGGGTGGATATCACCGGTTGTTTTTAAGGCCAAGGTTTTCATCCAGCGGCTTTGGCTCTCACGTCTTGATTGGGATGATGCTCTAACCCAGGAATTATCCGACGAGTGGCAATCGTTTATCCAAGATTTGAGCAATGTAAACCAAGTGACCATACCACGGCATATTATCCCTGAGAACCCCTCATCCTTTTCCCTACATGGATTTTGCGACGCTTCAGAGGCTGGGTTCTCGGCGGTCGTGTACCTCCGAACGCAAACAGCATCAGGTTTTTGCTCCGTCCACTTGCTGACTTCCAAAACTAAAGTTGCCCCAGTTCGGACGCGACTCACAATTCCAAAGCTGGAATTGCAAGGAGCTGTGCTCCTTTCAAAATTAGTGCAGCACGTTGCTTCCTGTCTGCAGAAAACATTAGTGCTGCATACCATATATACTTGGACGGACAGCAAAATAGTCCTGGCTTGGATCCAGACTCCTCCTCACTGCCTCCAGACCTTTGAGGCTAACAGAGTGGGTCAACTTAATAATTGTGGGACGCCATCAATTTGGCGACATGTCCCTGGCGAACTAAATCCAGCTGACTGTGCGTCACGTGGCCAGAATGCTGGCGCGCTTCTTGGAAATTCCCTTTGGTGGTCACCGCCCTGGCTTATTGAGAATTCTAATAAGTGGCCACCCCATGAATCCAATTCGCCTTCCAACCTTCCTGGCCTGCGGTGCCTGTTGGTTTCAACCCCAGCTGAACACGTTCCGGATGCTTCGTTTTTACTCGAGCGATACAGTTCGTACAATAAACTCATAGGAGTTACGGGGTTTATTAGGCGATTTGTTAATAACTGTAGGAATCCGAAGTCCCGTGTACTTTCATTATACTTGTCACCACAGGAGCGAACTGAAGCCTTTCTACAGCTGGTCAAACTAACCCAGACTGCCTCTTTTCCAGACCTATTTAAATCCTTGTTACAGAAAAAACAAATTCATTCCTCTATCAAACGTCTCAACCCCTTTTTAGACAATCAAGGCCTCATTCGCGTTGGGGGCAGGTTACGTAATTCTCAACTTCCGTTCGAGTCTCGTCACCCTCTCCTTTTACCCAAAAATGGCCCACTGGTTTACCTTATTATATCGCATCACCATATAGAAAATTCTCATGCTGGTACGACAACGTTACTCGGAGTATTAAATCGCCAATTTTGGATACTATCCGCCCTTCGTGCTGTCCAACACATTATTTTTAAATGTTTGTCGTGTTATCGTCTGAGAACCAATACCTTACAGCCACCTATGGGTGACTTACCTATGGACCACGTAACCGCCTCTCGGCCTTTTGACGGTGTTGGAACTGACTTCGCCGGCCCCTTTTATACTAAGGTGCAGTCCTATCGTAATCGAAAACTGATCAAAAGTTATTTGTGCGTATTTGTATGCCTCTCCACAAAGGCTGTTCACCTTGAGATCGTTTCTGATTTGACCACAGAGGCCTTCCTTGCTACCTTTACTCGGTTTGCTTCCCGCCGCGGGTTACCAAGTCTTGTTCGTTCCGACAACGGCAGGAACTATGTTGGAGCAAACAACTATCTCACGGATTTAGAGGCGTTCTTATCCGACAAGCACCCTGAAATTGGCCAAGAACTATCCAAACGCGGCGTAAAATGGTTGTTTAATCCGCCGTCTTGTCCACACTGGGGTGGTTTATTCGAAGCGGCTGTAAAATCTGCCAAAACGCACCTTAAGCGGGTCATTGGTGATACCCCTTTAACCTTTGAGGAGCTCACGACCGTATTTGTTAAAATAGAAGCAGTCCTCAATTCCCGACCTCTTTGCCCTGTGTCTCGTGACGCCAACGACTTCGAGATTCTTACTCCGGGACACTTTTTGATAGGCCAGCCCTTGAACGCTGTACCCGAGTATCCGTTCAAGGACTCTAAAATGCACCGTCTTACTAGATTTCAAATCATACAACAGATAACCCAACATTTCTGGTCCCGGTGGCACACCGAATATCTGTATACATTGCAAGCCCGAAACAAGTGGACGACACCCATGGTGCCGCCGTCGGTTGGAGATCTGGTTCTTATTAAAGATGATAACGTTCCTCCCTTAGAATGGAGACGTGGTCGCATCATCCGGATATTCCCTGGACAGGATGACGTTATTCGTGTTGTCGATGTTCAGACATGTACAGGCGTCTTAAAGCGCCCTCTAACGAGGCTCATTCGCCTACCAATAGATTAATTTCCCCTAAACATCTAATCATGTTTAGGGCGGGGGCTATGTTTAATTGTTACCTGAGATCCCCGCCACTCATAGGCGACCTTTTGACCCCTGTCCCTAGCATTTGACATTCAGTACTGACCGACGTGTGGTGCGATGCGCGTGGACCGGTATGAACCATATATCTGCTCCTGAATATACCAATTTTGTGTGTTTTACTCTTGTGCGTGAACGTATAACCTGGACTAGACGAACCCTGGAAGATCGGGACAGCTCCGGAAGGAGTCAGTGAATCGCTGAACGCCTAGCTGACCTAGGCCTAATGAAGAAGCCCTAACTTGGACCTAAAACGGTATTGTGCACAGATTTATCCCTACACTGACTGACCTTTTCTTTATCAATCCCTTAACAATTTATTTGTCTTTCGTAAGTTTTTATCACGTTGAGGGGATCGTATCATATTATAATACAAAAAGTTTATAATGTGTCGTAATATACTTAATGGTGTTATTTCTGAAACGGTAAACTCTTTAGATTTTTTTAAAAGACCTAGGTCTTATAAAAATATTGAAAAGTTTACGATTTCAGAAAAAAATACTAATATAATTACCCATTATCCATTTTGAACTTTATCTTTACATATATATAAAATGCTAAACAGATTGTTGATATATCAACGCGCAGCCCAAACTGCTGGACCTAGGGAGTTGAAATTTAGAGGGAGCATTCCTTGGGTACCGTAGGGGTGCACTAAGAATAAATTTTCCGAAAATCTACCCCCAGCGGGAGGAGTGGGGGGAGCAGCGGCCAACTAATTCTACGCACGGGCGTCCTCTAGTAAATTATGAAACATACTCCACTTGGTTTAACCTATAGTTTCGTAAATAATTATAGAATGTCAAATTATGATGCTTTAAGTAAATAAAAGGATACTTACATCTATATAGGAGGCGTTAATGTAATCAGAATCTGGTTCCCGGTCCACTGCGCTCAGCACCACGCGGTTGTAGTCGTCTGGGGAAGCACACGAGTTACGTCATTCATAGTAAACTTAAAACACTGAGACTTAAAAAAAACGTAGAAATACCTTTTGCGTTTACGTTCTACTACTAAAATAACGCATCTTGATTTGATATGGTTATTATGTTGACGTTAGGATAGCTCTTATTTACTTGTCAGTAAGAGCTACAATAGGGTCGACAGTATAATTATAATATAATATATAATGGTTTCTATCCTACTAATATTTTAAATGCAAAAGTTTGTGTGTGTGTGTGTGTGTGTGTGTGTTTGTTACTCCTTTACGCTGCATCGGCTAAATGGATTTAGATGAAATTTAGAATGGGAGTCCCCGTGTGGTTGCCGGGTTAGAATAGTGCCAGTAAATGTCTTCCCACGATTGTCGTTAGAGGCGACTAAGGGAATAAAGGCTTGTAGTACTGTTAGGCGATGGGCTTGCTACCTGTCACTAATACGCTGGTAAATATCTTAGCCTATTTCTGCAAATTGTGGCTACTGCTGAATTATCAACAACCTTTTAAGGTTGTAGGTAATTCTGTAGCTTTGCCTAGCACACACAGGGATTACAGGCGTGAAGGTATGTATGTATGTATGTTAGAATGGGGATAGATTAACACATGGGCAAATTTTTATTCCGATTATTTTTAGAGTTCCCAATGGAGTAACGATAATCGAAATCTACGCAGACGACGTCGCGGGTTGAAACAAGTGAATATATGAAACCCAGTTACTATGTCTACTACTTGGGCAATCGACTTTAAACTGGGCAGCGAGAGATACGAGATCATAACAGACATTAAATCACGCCTGTTTCCTCGAGAGTTAGGCAGAGACCCTTTCCACCTGCTACGATACTGACAGATCCCTTTCGCTTTTCCCACATTCATACATCTAGTGATAAATGCACGTTAGTTTCTGGAGTTTCTTGCGGCGCTTCTTCTCCGCAATAATGGTCTTGTCCGAAGCGCTAGTAGATTCACTCCATATTACCGACGTGTAAAAGAGCCTTCATGTGGCCAATTTACTGAATAAATATATTGAATTTTATTTTATTTTTTGAGTTTCTGGTACTTAAGGTTTGGCCCTTTTCCAGTACTTCTCCAATTCTATTTCACAACGAGAGATGGCGTTAATATATTTAAGGAATCGATGATCGATTCACAGTTCACTGTCACAAAGTTATGAAGATAACAGGTTTTCGCTAAAGTATTTTCAAAGTGATTCAAACTCAATATTGAAATCTGTTTAACGATTCCAAGATAAAAGCTACGGCAGCTCATTCCAGGTTACGTAATGATAATGGGAACTCGATTTTTTCATCCTCGAGGTCGTGAACCCTCACTTAGAAAGCTATTAGGGGAAGAAGTTTGAGCGGCAAATCCTCGGTGAGGGCAGGGGCTGGGCAGATGATAAAACCTTTTTAGATTTCAGGAAAAACATTAAAAACAATAAGCCTTGATCGCTTGTGGATTAGGTTCTGATTTACCCTTTATTTTTTACTTTTGTTTTTTTATATTGCTTTGTGACCACCGTGCCTGTCCCAAGTCCAAAAAATCTTGGTTAGAGGAAATAGTATGGTTATCATTGTCTGGTACCCATAGTGATATTTGTCCCCTGATATTATTTGTCCCTGATATTATTACTTTTTCTGTGTGGATCCATACTAATATTATACAAGTGAAAGTATAACGATTTTACAGATAAACACTGAACCAATATAGCTTGACCTACAGAGAAGGAAAAAGTACTTTGTACTCAAAAAATAGACAGATCCCGAGGGTATATACAATACATTTTTAAAAAGAATTATATGCTTTTTATTTTATTTTTTAAATATTTATTTGATTAATCAATAACGTGTGATTAATTTAAAAATAATAATTAAATAGTTAACTATATAGGGACTTTATTTTCTGGTTAAATAAAAATGGTAAAAGACGTATATTTAAATATAATTTATTGCAGTCATTACTGAAACCCATATTTAATTTATTAAGAGAATGCCGCAGAATGATTAAAATGGTATAACACAATAGCGTTAAACTCGAACAAACCACTGTGCACTGTAGTTGACAAACAAACTATTTCTAATCAAACAAAGCTCAAGTTATCGCAACAACCTCGGGACAAAATGGCTATTGGACTATAACCATTCAGTCCGCAGCAGCGGTACCGACTCCATTGCAAACACCACCACTCGTCGAATCTTAACTCGAAACTCTATCTCTGGCTCTTTCATCCTACAGCTGTGACGTACGTTATGAAAGAGTAAAGTGTCAGTTTCGAAGTCCGTGACTTGTTAATTAAGACTGGAATTCCGGTATAAGATTAACGTTTTGTACTGGATAAGTTTTGCGGGGAGTGGGTTTAACAATTAGTTAACTTACTAGTTGTTTCCCGTATTTCTTGACGACGGGTTTAGCCTAGTTGGTCACCCTGACTGCGGAGGTCTCGGTTCGATACTTGGTATGGGAAAATATATTTGTGTGGTAAGCACTAGTATATTTTTATAAGTCTTAGAGGTTTTCTATGCATATAAGCAAGTATATCTCTATATAAGAATATGTATTTACCGGTGTCTAGTATCCATAGTACAAACCTATAAAGGGCTTAGTAGGTAATAGTTAGGCCAATTTATGTGACATTGTCTTTTAATATTTCCTTATAAATCAACTCCTTAGACATACATAAAATAAGTTTCAGAGTAAACTAAACTCGTTGTATAACTATTCACTAAATTATTACCAAAACTGACGACAATTATTCTGTAACTGGCAAGACATAAGGGTAAATAAACAAACACACTTCTACATTAATGATATTAGTAAGTTGGTTTCACGTAATATTTGCTGTAATGTTGAAATATGTTACATCACTCATGTAATTGAATTAAGTTAACATTCAAGTTCTCTAATTCGTAGCAGTTCTCGTAGCGCTACGCGAGTGCTACGAAGTATTTAAATAAGTGAAAAGTTAAAGTGTAACTCGAGCGGGGGGACGTGGGCGGGGGCTCAAAAGGAAACAATAGTGAAGGAGATTTTTGAAAAATTAAATGTGCGTAATGCAATAATTTGTCGTGTTAGTATAGGAGCTCTTAACTTTGATATATTTGTAAGTATAATATTTATTGTTTTAATTTACAATAATAGGGCCGAGATTCTGGCTGGGAAAACCATATCGTCTTTGAAAGGTTATTCTAAAAACAATACTATAACAGGCCAAAGAGTATTGTTTCTCACTAAGCCAATACTGTCAAGTAAATAAGAGCTATCATATCTTTGTTGATAAAACGGTAACATGTCAAAAGTAATTAGGATAAGATCGAGTAAAATAAAGCCCCACGGGGCCTTATATGACGGCGTTTATAGCGTGACGAAATTTGGATAAAACATCCGTCACAAGACTGGTCTGAGTGGAGAGCCTTGGGGGAGGCCTATGGCCAGCAGTGGACGTCTTTCGGCTGACATGATGGTGATGATGATGATCCGTCACTTTCTGGTACATGCAAGTACGAGAGTGACGGATGCTTTATCCAAATTTTGTCACGGATAAACGCATCCATACCAGGCCCGCGGGTTATCTAGATTGTGACCTTATAAATTATACATAAACAAAGTTATAAGTAATAAAAACGTTCCACTTACAAGGAATAACTTTTTGGTTCTGGTTTTTGTGTAGATTAGTCTTCTTAGTGGCGTGTCGACACGAGTGCGTCTCCACTTTGACCGCGGTCTGCAAAAAAATAAATCTGTGAGAAACAATATGGTTGTAACACTTTACCGAGTATGAGACAATGGCATAAATCAAAGTCCATTCCATCTTAAATTTCATATTCAGTAAAAACTTTTTTCTACTCGCGTACTATAAACCGCTAATATTGATATAGTTAACGGTATCAGAATACCACCTATATTGTAACCGAAGCGGGAAAACAATTCTATAATGAGCGTTGCCATGGTAATAACAGTTCTATAATAATAATTTAAGCATTGTTCTTTCCATGGTTAAGGACCAATTGGAATAATGAAAATGACTTTGCTGGCATGTAGGTAATTTGTTAGCAGAAAAATCGGGGAAAGTATACAAGAAAAATAGCGATTGTTTATTTTTGTCATTATCATTTTAACCTTTTCAACGCCAATAACCACTAAAGTGGTCGTGTACTGTCGTGCCTACCACGGCATCGACCGTTTTAGTGGCTCACAGATACAGTGCAAAATAAACCCGAGTATTTGTGACGTAAGGTTGACATTAGCTCTGGTTTTAAGCTGTCATTGGCGTGTGAGTGATGTCTTTTGTATTTGATATGGCGTTGAAAAGGTTAAGCTTGTAGAAAAAGTTATGTATGCAACGGTACATAATTAGCTCTCGCTCAGTACTCGTGCCTTAAGAAGCTTCATTATGTACCAGTTAGGTACATAAATAACTATTATATTTGGCTATCTAGATCAACTGTTTTTTTGACGAAAAAGCAGCTAAATACAACATAGACACGTAAAAAAATATTACTTCAAGTTTAAAAGTGTTAACTATATTTATAACACATGCAAAAATAATATCCAAATATTGAACGAACTTTAAGAAAGAAAGTTTTTTTTATTCAGACACTAGCGACCCGCCCGCGGCTTCGCCCGCGTGGAATGTATTATACATATAAACCTTCCTTAAGAATCACTCTATCTATTAAAAAAAACCGCATCAAAATCCGTTGCGTAGTTTTAAAGATTTAAGCATACATAGGGACAGACAGCGCAAGCGACTTTGTTTTATACTATGTAGTGATGTAACACACTGACAACACAACTAACTTAACAAAAGATACAAAATACATGTGGCTGATCTAATGTCAGATGAAATGAAATGCTCTCATTGTAAAAAACCAGCGCTGATTTTCCTCTAAATATTCACATAAATAATTATCACAGGCGTCAGGCAAATTTAATCTTAAAAGAGTTACAAGGAGTTTAAAATAACGCCAACCAAACCAACGTTGGCTTTAGTATTCTTAACGCGTTGGTGCGACTTTTACTAACGCCGAGAATAATATTGTTTACTTACTCTAAAAGTGTGCACAATAAAACGTTTTAGTGGAAAACTTACGGCGTAAATCTGTTGTACTTGGAGAAAACGGAGGAAAAGGGAATACGGCGTTATTTGACGGCTGTGTAGACATTTATTTTCATTAGGGAGACCCGGAAAACTAGCTAACTAGATTACAAGAAATTATGTTAGCTATGGAGAAACGAGAAAACAGTGTCAAAATGTAGTAGATACCTAAAATACACTGTTTTATCCCTGTGGCTTTATTCTACTCTGGGAAATCATATTACTTTTGTCACGTTTTCGTTACGATTGCTCTTATTTACCTTATCGCCTGTTTCTCAAACGTCAAGTAAAGCATATTTGATGGATAAATTTAGCCCTTTCTCTTTCTTACACTTGAAAATAGAGCAGGAGGGAGGCAATTTTAAATAGCGATAAATTTATTCCTTGTTTGCAAACAGGCCCTATCAAAGTAAGAGTAATATCGTTCGAGTTTAAAATGTCAATCATATTGAGTGCAATATGATTTTACCGAGTAAAATTTAACCGTACGCGGAACAATAGCGTATGTAGGTTATTGCTGTTTTTATGATAAAAAATATTTTACGTCTTTTGTGTTGATGATTTTTTTAATATAAATATACATACATACCTACATACATAAACTCATGCCTTCATTCCCAGAGTGGGGTAGGCAGAGCTAAAGAATTACCAACAAGTCTTAAAACTTCTAGATAATTCTGTAACCACATTTTGCACAAGTAGGCTAAGATGTTAATATAAATATTCTTCAAATAAAATATCGCTGCTTAAATACAAAAGCGCCACAAATCAAAAACAGATACAGTTTGATTTAAAACTTAAAGTAAATAGCATTCCGAATTCAAATGCAACACAAACACATTTTGATTTGTGTCGCTTTTGTATTTAAGCAACGATATGTGAATAGGTACCTACTCCAGTTTTTTTATTGCCACTTTGTGAGTTTGAATCAACGGAGTTAAAGTGAAAAGAAGATCGAGTACGCTTATAAAAAAAGTTCTACACATGTCTTCACTGTTAACTAGAAGAGATGCCATATGGGATAAGTTTGCCTAGTTTTGTAATTTTTTACGTGCAATATAGAGTTTACGTACATACATACCTTAAGCGTCTTCTACAGAATTAGGCTAAATTTGAAGAGTTAATTAATTAAATTATTTATTCTAGAACCCTTTTTGCAGAAAACATTGTAATAAAAATTACCAAATGGTGGACCCTATCATCTAACATCATATTATCATTAAACTGAAAGATAAACTGACGTACACATATAAGCGATTTAATCATTAATACTCAACCTATTTATAAAAGCGAGATAACTAAACTCCGATGAGGTCAAAACGCTTCGCTAATCCTGTGATGTACTATGATTACGGACAAAACAATAAAGGTCGAAAAATCTCGCTTTTCTCATTAAACAAGTAACCAATTGGTGCTGACAATCGATTAAAGTTGACAACATTAAACACAGACGGGAGGCTCTCAAGTGATTAATTGTTTTTAAAGCCGAAACAATCATTTTATCCACTTTCACAACATTACGCACAACAAACGAAATAGCCGATAAATTAAACAATCAAGACAATGACGGCAGGGCAGCCTAGCCTGTGTAGTTGTGTGTGTGCGTGTACTTTGAGTTTTCCTCTAAACTCAAAATACATTTAATCAAAGAAGTAATTACATGGTTTATGACGATTAATTTTAGTGCAAGATTTTGTAATAACACAGATAAAAACAAAAACTGTATTTTACAGTTGGTCTATTTCCACTGGTAAATGGGAATGTTTATAGTAGTTTATTGTACAACTTTAGTGCTTAATATATTATTTTAACTCTTAATTTAAATTTCATACGGTCGAAAATCGACGGATGCGAAACAAATGAATAACCCTTATCTTCTGTAAAATAGGAATGAAGTGTCTATCGTTAGTCCTTGCCCATTAATGGTTCCGTGACCCAAATCGCGTCATAAGTTTATTAAACTCAAACCAACTCAAGCTCAATTACCTTTAATTTTAGTAGGTACGTAATGTACATTAAAACGAGAATATTGATATCTCTCAGGGTTCCATCTTTATTACACTCTAGCATCTCACATTATACATGTCGGAGAGGTCATGTTACTTGATGGTACTACAAACGCAAGCAGCACATACATCTAGCTATGTAATGCTTCGGCAGAGTCTCGGGCGGCCACAGAGGGAGTCGCAGTTCAATTCTGGATCGTGCCCAAGCTAGGCGCGTGCCGAGGAACTGTCACACGTTTCGTAGTGTCCATTAAATTCATGATTGAGTAGCTGGTAGTAAATAGTGACAAATAAAGACAATTAAGACCATTATAAAGTAGTTAATAGTTTAGTATCTAATTAAAGTGTGTAAGGCATTAAAATTGTTATCCATAAAAATGAGTGTTAATGAAGAAACACCTCCTCTTCCGTCATACATATAAAAAATAGTTATGCAAAGGAAAGTGACTGCGATAGACAACCTAGTAGGTACCTACTATGAACACTGATTATATTTTGTTATGTAATTATTATCTTAGCCTATTTGTGCAAATTGTGGTTACTGAATTATCAACTACTTTTTAAAGTTGTAATTCTGTAGCTCTGCCTAGCCCACTCTGGGATTACAGGCGTAAAGGTATGTATGTATGTATGTAATTATTAACAAAAATAATACTTACATACATACATTAAATCACGCCAATAAGCTCAATATTTGCCTCGGTTCATTTTGAAATCGTAGGACGTGAATAAGATGTCATTGTTAACTCAGTTATTAACTTAACACTTAACTTAACATATAAATAACAAACAGTAGATAAATAATAATTATCTATAAAACAACAAAGTATTTCCAGTTAGCTACATACATACATGTCATACATAAACTCACGCCTTCATTCCCAGAGTAGGGTAGGCAGAGCTACAGAATTACCAACAACTCTAAAAAACTTGTTGATAATTCTGTAACAACATTTTGCACAATTAGGCTAAGATGTTTACCAGTGTATTAGTGACAGGTTGCAAGCCCATCGCCTAACAGTACTTCAAGCCTTGATTCTCTTAGTCGCCTCTTACGACATCCACGGGAAGACATGGAGTGGCACTATTCTAACCCGGCAACCACACGGCATACGGTTAGTTAAAACTAACAAAATATATATTTATATGTAAAGGCTATTAAGTGTCCCACTGCTGGGCAAAGACCTCCCTCTCATTTCTCCAGTCATCTCTTGTTCTGGATAATCCTTGCCAGGCTGGTTTGAACACTAACATATACTTTTTAATAACCAATCTCAATTGTATTTGCTCATAAATTAGTGCGTCACTAGACAATGCAGGTAATCTATATCTTAGCCCTATATAAATACTGACTAAGTAGACGACGCAACATGGTATTTGTTTACCTACTTCCTTTCTGAGGCTAAAACATCTAATTTCGCTAGAAGCAAAAAAAGATATGCGACTCAAATTGTGTATATTCATATCGTAGTCTAGTACCATGACCTATCTTTATCTTATCTTACAGATGGGCTACACTTTGACGCTTTTAGGATTTTTAGATGTACGAATCCTCAGGATGTTTTTTCTTCACCGTAAGAGGATCGGGTAATTTACTTAAGTTAGGAAAACTGATTGGTACATGGTTACCGTGGGGGTTCGAACTCGCTCAAGTGAACGCTCAAGTATCTATGACTTAAGATCTTTTCGATAACATGTACCTGACATCTTCACGATATAGCATAAGACACAAAGGTGTTTCCAAAGGAAAACAGGCCGAAGGTTTCCCAATAAACTGCGCAGTAAGGTATCGTCAACAATTTCCCGTTACGAGCCTACCAATATTGACCAGATCATAAGACCCTGCGTCTCTTTCATCCCGCGGGATCAAAGCAAGGAATACAAAATGTTTTTCACCACTGCAAAACGTTGATTACTTTCCTCGTGATTTTTGTGAAAATTACCGTTCATTTGTTAATTTTAATTACTTACAATGAATGTAAATTTTGTTGGAATTCGGAGTTTCTTTAAGCGATGTCTTACTTTTTAAGTTTTTAAAGGAAGTAAAGGAGTGTTCTGTCAAGAAATTTGGAAAAGATTTTCCTAAGCTTTTTACAACCCATCACTACAATAACTACTTTTGCTTTTGGATATATTTAATGCTGTCTGATAAAATTAAACTGAGACCAAAAAAAACTCCGAGGACTTACGAAGCATGGAAGAATTATTTTACAACTTTATTAATTATAACTACAGCATTTGCCTTGTAAATATTCTTCAACTAACAGTTTTCCGATATTCACTAATGCCGAAGAGTTAAGATATTATGAGCCCCCCTCCCTTTCCCCAGCTGAGCCAAGTAAAGCCGGGGAAGTGGAGCGCGTCGGCGGGACTTAGCCCAGATATTTATGTTCTTAGTTCACGTTTAAAACTGTAAACAAATGAAACTTTTTGACTATTTATTACTTTGTAAACTTCGATTTCCGGCGAGGATTTTGTAGCCAAAAATGCATTTTTTATTAAACTTTGCAGCTTTGAAAATTAAATTGTTTATGGATATATAAAAAGGTTTTTATTCTGATTTTCTCTCGCGTACATGTTTATCTCTTTGTTTATCCGTAGTCAAACTAGGAACCCTTATAGTTTCGCCATGTCCGGCCGTCCGTGTACGGGATCAGTTTACGAAATATTAAGCTAAGTATAAAGCGCCAATTTTTGTTAGAGTCAAGTGTTTCCCCCCCGTACAGCCAAAACTACAAATACTAAAAATCTGAAAAATATCTTGTATGAAAGCGCCTATAACGAATTTAAAAGAAAAACTATCACGAGTAAGAAGACTTGATTAACTCTTGAGATACAGCCGACTGAAGTGCTTATAAATACCTACTAAAATCACCTGAGACAGCACCAAATAACTTTACTGGTAAATAGAGAATTAGTTCAAACTTGTTTCTTTTTGAGATAGTTTTTGCATGGTTATACATGCTCGTGCCCGGTTTATTTACTAAAACATTATAAGATGTATTTACCAGTGTATTTGCGTTTTTCTATTCGTACAATACAATACAAATATTCTTTAATGAACACTACACACAATAACAGTATGGAAAGTAAATACAAAAAAGAAGTAACAATGTGAGTCAACAGAAGATCGTATTGCTAATTAACGATCTCTTCCAGATAACCTTACAAATAAGAGAAGTTAAAGATAAACAAAAAAAAATCTTTGTTGTTTATTTTCTGATCTTGACAGAAAATGAAACACAAAAAACGACCGATCTGGCTTTAACACTACTGATAGCTATTTATTCGCTGTTATTTAAGTGGTCTCTTAATTCCTTCCCCTCTGGAAAACAGGTGTGATTTAATAAAATAATGTAGTTTTATCTTTTTGGCCTTTTTGACATCATTAAGCATTACCGTCCAAGTGACACTTTCTACGCCGTTGATTGAACGCCATCTCGTGGCGAAATCGCGCCATCAACCACGACTACTAGTGGTATAAAGAAGATAAACATACTTGTCGAAATGGTAGATCGAAGTAGTAGCAATTCGAATATAATATAGTATTAACCCGACAGTGTCAGAACGACAGCTTTGTTTTTCGAGTTCACGCAGCTTAAACATCTTAGTGGATTGTACCATTGAGGTTTCGTTGTTAGCTTAGTTTTGGCTGTGGGAGTGACATAAGGGTTTTTTTTAATCAAATTATATTTAAAAAAATATAGACGACGATATCAAACAATGCAGTTGGGTATTAATACGTTTGCTTTTTATTTAAGATCAACTTCTATTTAATTTTTAATAATTTGGAACATAACAAGGAATTTGTATTTGACACTGTTTTAACGAAGCATTGTGGTATGCACCCACTTACGTGAAATCATACGCTTCGTTGCGGTCAACAAAGTCGTATACTATAGTTAAATGTCTGTTTCTAAGACGCAGTATCAACGATCTTGTACATAACCACAGGCGGTTCCAAACAAAGACAAAACTTGAACCAGTAACTCGTTGCTACCAGTATAAATTGAACTCGGCTTTGCTAACCCTTGAATACGTAACATCGCGGGAAACTTTCCCGAACAGTTCACGACAGAACTGCCCTCTATGTCGAACCAGTTCGATCCAGTTGCTAGTTTCCAGTTCCAATTTGGTTCATCCAGATATGAAACCGTTTTCCAATTTGAACGGAACAACAAACAGGATGAGCGGAGTCAATAAGCTAGGCGTTGTGATCGCGGTCCTTTCGAAATGATACAGTCTCAGGATTACCTCATCCCACGAAAAGCATAATCGCCAATGATAAAAAACCTTTTCTTCGGTAAACGGTGGATCTACTTCTGTTAGTTAGTTACTTGAGTGTAGTTGTTTTGAACACTTTGTGACGTGTTGTGTCGTGCATGTGCAAGCACGAATTTATGATCTTTCCTTAATTTTTCCATTACCCAAACCTCAATTTGAAAAACTATATTTAAATTTATTTCGTTTCTCATTTTATACTTAGAAGATTTTCCTAGCACAGTATTTTATAAAATTACGGACGGACGTGAAAAAAGTGCAGACGAAGCGGCGAAAAAATCAAGCGATTTTATAAAACATTTTTAAGAAGCGTTAATCCTCTGAAAAGCTATTTTACATTTTTACCTGCTACGAACTCACCCATATTAAAACTTAATGAGTTATTTTAAAAATAAAACAGTTTATAGACTTACTTCCGTGAGACTTCATCTTTTTAGCTATAATAGAGTGCGCGGACTAAAATAGATAGACGCCTTTATTTTAATTGGAAGTATTAGTAGAAACTTCAGGTTATACTGGTACCGTCGCTACTCAGAGCGGAAATTTTAGTGACAATTAATTCAATCCTTTTCCAAACTTGTATATATAAATTCGTTAAATAGGCTTGATTTACACTTTCCGAAGTGCGAAGTTCATACGTCTGCTACTTGCCACTTGACAGCAAATGTATGAACTTCGCACTTGCACTTCGCAAAGTGTAAATCAGGGTGTCCCCTTGTTTTACAGACTGAAAAATTACAGAATTTTGTTTCACAGAAAATGTTTCATATACTATTTGGTCCTTGTATTTTTGCTTCATATATTATTATTTTTTAACTATTTACTTGAAAGAAACAAATTCGACAGAAAATCAATTCAATGAATTTTGTAATTTTATTTTTTCATTACACAAACTTATCAAACAATATAATTATTTTTCAACGAATATTGTTTGGTCAGTGTATTTTTTCATACTCACTCAAAACTCATTAGAAACTCATTAACGTAGGTACAACCTATAAATATGAGTGAGCGAGCAAGACCTCTCTGGGCAGAACCGACTTGAATAGGTTAGGTTAGAAGGCTATGGCGGGAGCGAAGCGAAGCAAGCTCCCGCCTTAGCCTTCGAGGTTTTTTTTTTTATATTCCTTGAATAAGCTATGCGATATAATTTGATTGTAAATCAAATAATATGAGAACAAAGAATATTTAATTTGCTATTCTATGATATGAAAAAAGAAACATTGAATTTTATTTGAAATAAAAAACGATGATTTAAATGTCTTCAAAGTAATTATTCTACATATTGATTATTCTATGAAATAATAATACGAGAAAAAATTTCTATGAAATGAAATTCTAAACAACTTCAGTCTGTAAAATAACGTACAACCGTAAATCAGGCATAAGGAACGACTTAATCGTCATTAACTGACTCTGCGGGCGCCCGTTACACTTATTTTTTAAATAAATAAATATGACTACATTACTGGCTCAGTAATCCTCTTAAAAAGTTACCGTTCCGTCGTCCATATTTCTGCGGAATCGCAGATTCTTGCAACGTTTCATTCACTTTATTTTCTTTGATTGCAAAGTCCCCACTAACTTTAAATGGCTTTGACTAGTATACTGACGATGTTATTTGATCTTCTTATAACTTAGGCAGGTAAAGGTATATAAGACAAAGTAAGAAGATGATTAAGTATTTTACTCTGTACGAACATCTGTTATTTGACATTGCGATATTTCCTTTGCATGTTTTTCATTACTTAAAACACGTACTTACAGACTATACAAATGCGATATAGAAGTACTTTCTACTAAAGAATATAAACATCTAAGAAAAATAATAAGAGGTTCATTAATGGATAGAAAATGTGAGGGATCGCTACGTGATCTAATGAGCAATTTACGTTTTACTTTTTAAGGCAAGTAAGTTAACTTTGAAATGACTAGCATAGAGGCATTCCATCTTAGTCCTCAGGGTTGGCAACGCATTTGCAGTCTTAGGATTGCGGTCTTGTGAATGCGAATGTCTATGGGTCACACTTTCCATCAGATGGCCTGTGTGCTCGTTTGCCTTCCCATGCCATAAAAAAAAGAATCAAACACATGGATGCTTGTTGTAGTGTCTAGGAATGATGCAGCAACCGTGGGATCATGTTATACCACAAGCCGTGTCATCATGTGTCACATTATATATGAAAATCGCAATAGAATCAGATAGTTTTGGATGCATTGCTAAAGATATAATCGTGGTGTTAAGCTTCGAAGTAGATAAACACCAGGGTAAGTTGAAAAAAGCGCTATAGCTCCAGCTGCGTTACATGCTATTGAGTCCTTTTTAACTTCGCACTACAGCGCATCGTCTCTATATTCGCTACTATAATATGTATACATTTCTCTGTTACATTGTTTTACCTTTTTGTTTTATTCTGACAAAATATTTGATTATGTTTGTTTTGTTGCAGTGTGTTTTTGACAAATAAATGTTGTGTGTTTGTTTGAGTTTGAAATAAACTCGGTTTTCTGCCTCGTGATTTTATTTCACGGAATGTTAACAAGCTTGTTAGTGACACAAAAAAGTCACGTGGCGATAAAAAATAACTATTAGAATGCTGACATTTGCGTAGCCTGTGGTGTGGTGTGGTAGTGATGGTAGCTTCGGGGTCCGTCCGGATCGCTACCACCATTTTAAAGCCAAGTAGTGTTTTGCATGGTTGTGTTCTGGCGTGGGGATGAGACAACTGGTGAAATTACTAGCATTCTATTATCCTATCTTAGTCTTAAGATTGTTACTATTTAGAAATAAAATGTCAATGGGTCTCAGATCTCACTTACCATCAGTGGCATGAGTGCTCGTGTGCCTAAAAACCAACATCTGGGTCAATCAACTTTTTTACCCACACTTTTATTTTACCGGATTTCAACTGACATGTTTGTTTTTAAATATAATATCACTGCTTATTTTCGATTTTGATGATGTAGTCAATTTACTAGTTTATCAATCTATCTTTGTCAAGGACCTATCCATATCTTAATTTCTAAAATATGTGAAAATTGGGTAAACGTGTCTACTGAGTTACTGTCCGCGAATTTGTGTGATAAATAGTGAATTGTCAACTGAGTTACCACGTTTTTATTACATGCATTTTTAAACAATACATTATAATAATATTTATGAAATAAGTTAATGATATTACAACTATTTAAAAATAATTTCACTTACAATAAGTCCCCGGATTTCATTTTATTTATTAAAATCTGAAAGGGCCACAGAGAGAAATATGTTGGTAAAAAAGTTGATTGACCCATCTACTCGTACGTATCTCCGTTTCCTACACGCACCGTAGAGACTTGAAAGAAGTAATTAACCCAAGGCAGGCCTGTGTCACTCCGCGAGTAGGTATTAAAAACATACCTCCAGGCGCCGGCCACGGCGGAAGGGCCAATCTAGTAGGCTGCCGCAAGCGAAAGACGACACACGTATAACCACGTATAACCACGTCTAACTTATTATGAACCGTAGTACAGTGAATTAAGGCCCATATTTCCT
The DNA here is from genome assembly GCA_927399475.2 of Acleris emargana. Taxonomy (NCBI): domain Eukaryota; kingdom Metazoa; phylum Arthropoda; class Insecta; order Lepidoptera; family Tortricidae; genus Acleris; species Acleris emargana. The sequence goes on from OV656850.1 coordinate 7,517,463, forward strand.
CAAAAAAAATTAGAAGGTATGTAAATGAACACGTGCTC